>CM074861.1:96055000-98555000 GCA_037501455.1 Lantana camara
GAATGAATATACTTATTGAAGTACAAATTCGAAACTTATATGAAATTCTTAGAATTTCAAAAGGGGGTTAGGAACTGAAGTAGTCATAAGTTATAGGCAAATCGATATGATCGAGATAGCCAATATCTTATCAACTAATTCCTTAGTCATCTTAGAAATAATAGGATTATCTCTCAGTAAACTAATTCGAGAATACCTTAGTGTTTCCGAATGAGGGAATGAAACCTTATAGGATATGGTCCATTCCATAGCAAACTTTACTGACTTATAATCATTCTAGGAATAAACTCCCAGAATATGCAGTTAGAGATTTTTGAATTTTGCACCTTCCAAAATCAGTCCTTTAGATGCACTATGCAATGTGGCACACTAAATTCCCTAATTATTCTTGTCCAAGAATTTAGTGGAATCCTCTTAAGTGAAGAGGATAGTGGGAGACAAGCTTGAAACGAGTTCAAGTTTATACAACGATATTGGATATCAGTTTTGCGATTCCCTTGCACAAAGGTTGTTTGTCTCAAAGGAATGTACCTTTCTTAAGGAATCGTTCCTATAGAAGAAGAAAGGCAAGCAAGCAGACCTCAAAGAAATTTGAGAAAAATATCCATGCCTCATATAGAAGAAACGAGCCCATCTGATAAAACTTAGCCAAATTTTAGAGTATGTACACGTGTGAAACCCTTCTCTTAAGATGCGTTTAGAACGCGTTCCTAGATATCCAAGGAATCACTTGAAGAGGAGACACTGTCAGATTTGGAATCTGAGTAGTGTAAGCAAGCCTTGAAATCCAATATGGATTCCATATACTTAAACCGAGTTTTGACCTTGGTTGATCCACCTGATAGGATCAAGCTCCTAGAGCTTCGAGTAAATGGAAAGCATTACAACCTTCTTGATGGTTGAAATGCAAAAGTCCATTTGGATTGTGTTTACCATATCCTCATATTCTGACTATGAGATATGATAAATGAATATGAGAACTATCTTGTTCAATATGAGATTGAAAGAGATTGAAATAAGGTATTTCTATAAATCTCATATTCAGTGGGAGTATGCATAAGGTATGCAAATCCCCAAAGTCAATCTGTGGATTGATAAAGGCTTCTAGGAGTTAGACAATTCGATTTCATAGGATAGTCAAATCATTTGGCACAGATGGAAGTCGAATAAGTCTTAAAAGTGTACATATGAAAGTTAGTGATGTAAGAGTCAATTTTGGTTCTTTAGAAGACGATGTCCTTCTCATTAGAAATGTCAAGGATGACGTGAAAGTTACCAATTGTTTAAGAAACAATTTGACATGAAAGATCTTAGTGATTATCCTATATTCTCGACATTCAGATCTATAGAAGATAGATCTAAGAGAATAAAAGGATTATCACAAAATGAGTACATAACCACGGTACTAAAAGGAGTTTAGTATGGACAATGGAACATCTCTTTTGAAGAGTATGTGTCCTAAGATAACTTTGAGAAAGTTAGAATGTCCAAAATCCCTTTAAGTGAAAGGGTGCATAATATATGAAAAGTTATGTACTAAATTAGATATGGCGCAACACTAAGCGTAGTAGGCCGAATCTAATATGACCTCAGAGAAGGTCATTAGATTTCTGTAAAGGATGTCCTCAGAGTACTTGAGAAGAAATGAGGATATGTATTAGTTTACAGAGCCCAAAAGATCTTGTTGTTAGAAGGATATTTGATGTAACCGTTCATCAAACATGGATGATTATGAAATCATTGAAAGATACAACTTCTACCAGATTGGTAATGTAATGTGTTGGAAAGGGGTTCCAAGGACGGACATTGCAAAACTCGACTATCGTAGTTGAGAACTTAGTCGTATTATATAACGCTAAGTTAAGTGTTTGGGTAAGAAACTCCATCTAACTTGTTAGATGAAGTTCCTAGCATGAAACAACTCCTTTATCATATTGTATGATAAAATGGATGGTTGCTCAAGTAAGGGAACCAAGACCTCACCAAGAGACTGAACACGTGATTACGAATCACTTTATAAGGAAAAGGTGTTTCCTAAGAGATGTGTAAACAAGAGGGTCACATCAGCAGAGAATATAGCAGATCCACTTTGGAAACGCCCAAAGTCAATAGGCTCTCAAAGTGCATCTTGAGAAGATGGGACTTAGAATACCTAAATGGCTTTTACGGGCAAGTGGGAGATTGTTAGGAATAGTGCCCTAGAAAGCCGATTCGACGTAATCTGCTTTGGGACTTTTCTTGTATCACAGACAATCTTTGAATAATATACGATTGATTATAGGCAAACACTTCTTTATATGCCAATACGTGTTTTGTGTGTTTCCATTACGTGCGCATGTATGAGAACTCCCCTAATCCTGATGACTTTAGGACTCTACCATTTAGGTGAAATGGTTCATGAAACGAGCCCTATATCACATAAGTCATGATTAGTAAAATACTCCAAGCCGATGTGTCCTACAGACAGTGGGAGTGTCAACCTGACTCCTCTAAGGCTTGCTTGTGGGATCACGCCCTTAAGAAGGACCACCTTGTTTCATGGAGGTGCAAAGTGTATAGTTGATACGTGCGTGATACATGAGGGTGCTTACTTTAATAAGTAAGTTCACTGAGGTGCCACGTGTGAGAACATTCCTAAATGGGAAAGGAAGTTTCTATTTCAGGAAATGGAAACTTCCAGATTAGGAAATATCTCACGAGTCATTGATGTGATTAATTGATCCTTAGACTTGAGGTTCCTTGTCACTTTATGAGTTAACTCTGTAGTCTTAGGTATAAGCTTTAAAGGGTGTCGCCTTAGACAACTGATTCAAGGCTTATGCTGGGGCTACACAAGTGACTCATGAAAGTGAATGAGAATCAAGAAAGGACCTACACTTGCATTTGCAAGGTGATCTCTTATTGTGTAAGTCATTCATATGCCATATGGAGTCCTTGGCCAAGGCAGTAGATCAAGACATCAAGAAAAGGGTTTCTTGGATTGAGATCAAATGGATATGAAATGCACTTTAGCTTTAAGACCAGATTATTAGGGTTCTAATTATTCCCTTACCCTAGATCATGGTTGAGAGATAGTAAGTAGGAGGATTGTATCTCACATGAATCAATGACTTAAAGGTTCTGTCGAATCCGAACATTCCAATTCAGCTAGGGGTTAAACACCTGTTGCTAGACTATGGTCGTTTAATCTGTGGACTGATTAATTAATTAGTGAATTAATTAATTAGGGTCACTGCTAATTGAATTGAGAACCTAGAGGGTCACACACAACAACTTGGTTACATGAGTTGAGGCTTTAAAATGATTAAACGAGTTAATCAAGCCAAGAGGGTTCCACACGTGTGAAACCACACGTGTGGCTCACGTGAGTGACACGTGTCATTGTGACACGTGTCACACACGTGTATAAATATATGTGTATATTTATTTATGTATTAAATAATTAATGTGATTAATTATTTAATAGACTTTGGTTTAATTTTGAATTAAAAAGAAAGTCTTATTTTGGAGAAAAATTGTAGCACCCGAGCGTAAGGTACCACATCCCCCGCACCGAGACCCGACCCGTATATGAAATGGAAGTCCATACACGTGCCAAATCCACGGCGAACGGGGACACAACACACACGCTATGCTAGGCGGGACTAACCCTTAAACCAAACAGTGCAAGAACCATAAAATCAGAGTTAAATAAAATTCGCGGAAGCAAGAATAACATCGCATATACAATGAGCCACCAAGCTCCAAAAATAGATATACAAAAGCATTACATAATCAACGGCGCTCATGGCCTACAAAAATCATAACGCTCCAAACTAAAACTATAGTCATAAGCAAAATATCAACAAGAGTATGAATATGAGACAAAAGGAAGTGCTAAACATAAATGCAAGACCTAGACGACTTGTATTCCCGCCTAGCACTCCTATACCTGCACAAAATAACTGAAAACAACCGGGTTCAGTCTAAAAGAGACTGGTGGGTACAAAAAACGGGGCATAAATATATAATATCGCATAATTTAAGCACATACATGCAAGCCCTAATCCCGTGTGAAGTTTAGTAAGATTTTACCAAGTGGTTAAAACAAAAGGAAAACATCAACGGGATTACGACGTTCATATTCATTCATAATTGTTCATAATTGTTCATAAGGGTTTATGGCCCGGCGAGTGGGCGTGCACAATCTCCAACCTACTCCTCGTGTAAACATAATTAATTATTCAATCATTCATTATCATACATAAATCTTTTGTGCTCATAAATACATGATCATAATCATTCATATACTCCTTCTTCCTCCGGGTGGTGGACGAGTTTGCAAGGCTCGACCACCTAATCATATCAATACTGCTATGAGGTTCATGAGTCCTCAAAGCCCGGTTAGCGTTTCCCCGTCAAGAACCTCCCTTGACGAAGTCCGTTTCGCCGTAATTGGTTGGAACTAGTATATGGGATCCCCGTCAGCCCTTGCTTCCTCGGTTAGCCACATATACTAAGTCCCGGGGCCCGTGCAATCATAAACATGTCTCGCCAAAACATAAGGTAGGGTTTTATAATTAAAAGGGTCATACGTTTGAAATCGTTTACCCAAAATGACTCGATATATATTAATATACGATTTTGGCTTAAAACCTTTCACATGAGGGATATATAGGTCACTTTAACTATTAGAAGAAAAACCCACCTTTATCAAAGCAGAATTAAAGGCACAAGCGTTTCAAGGCTCGCCCTCGTCTCCGACCAAACCCGAATCTGTGCAAAAAGAAAAGAAATGAGACTCAATGACCACATACGACGCTCGGCAATGAAGTGAATATGATGTGAATGCATAAATGATCATATTATATCATAAAAATGTTCATGTGCACGATTAATAAATTTAAAACATATAATCATTCATTCATTCATATATTTCATTCAATTTCATAAGTTCATAAATTCATATAAATTTCATAAATTCATAAATTCATAATATTCATAAACTCATAATTCATAATTCATATCAATTAATCTAACATTCAATTAATAAGCGTAACACATATAATATTCATATTCACATTTAGGAATAGAATAAATAAAACGTTCAATCAAAAGTCAGTAGAATAAATACGCGAAATAGAATTCAATTAATTTCAATAATTAAATTAAATCAAATAATAATTAAAATATATAATAAATATATATAATATAATATAATATAATATACTATATATATAATATATACATATATAATCACGTACACACATGCACACACCCATGCATGCACAATATATATATATTACACGTACAAACACACACACACATGCATGCATAAATGTATAAATATATACTATATATTTCACACATGCATGCAAATGAAATGAAACCCATGCACACACCACACCACTCCCATGCATGCAACACACACACACTGCACATCCAGCATATATATATATCAGCAACAGCAGCAGAAGCAGTTTAAAGAAACGCAGGAAAAAGCTTGGAAAAATAGGTGACACCCCCGTGTCTCCCACAAAGCTTATACCGAGACACCCCCGTGTCTCGGTACAGCAAGTCCAGACCATTCTGCACCCCCGTTCCCCGCTGGAACGAGGAGAAATGACACGCCCGTGACAGCAGCAGCAACAGCCTCTAAACGCAGCAGAAAAGTGCAGAAACAGAGCAAGAAAATCCCAGCAAGAAAGAAAGCAACAAAAGCACATTACAAGGTCCAAATTGCTGCAAGAACTCAACAAGAATACCTGCTAAAAGGCCATGAAAATGGACAGCAACAACATGAAAGAATCTCAGCAAATTGACAGCAATTCCGGCGTGAAAAAAAAAACAGAGCAACCGCGAAGAAAACAGGGCAAGACTGAACTCAACCACTCCGATTTCATTCAAGTCCAAAAGTCCATCAAATGTGCAGAAAAATATCATATATTCAACACATAATCAGTTCCAAAAGTGATCAACAAAGAAGAGAAGACATACGTGACCTTCGAGTGAGATTTCTGAAAATTGTCATAAATGATATATCATAAATTCCTCAACAACCACGAAATCAATGATCATAAATGAGATGAGGATGTCAAAACAATCATTCTCATGCTTGGAATCGATCAAAACCGTTAAGAATCAAAGAAGATCATAAATTTGTCCAAAAACCTTCATTTCGGAAATTGCCCAGAAAATCGAGAAATCATGCTCAAAATCATGAATGAAAAGATGAAAATGATCAGAATTAATCATATTACACAACCCTAAGCTTACCTTGATGATTGGTTGAAGTTTGGATGAGATTTGAGCTCCAAAAATCTCCAAGGTTGAAGGGTTACGGGTCTGGAATTCAGAACAGAAGTTTTGGCTAAGTTTTGGGGCTTGTGAGGGGATAATCTCGGTTAGGGCTTATTATGCCATGATAGAGGGTTGAGTTAGGGTTTCAAAGAATCAAACCATAGTTAGTTTGGTTATGGTTTGGGCAAGATATGGCTGATTTAGTGCAACAAGGTCATGTTGGTCGCCGATTCGTTTTTCGGTTGAAATTCGAAGGTTCAAACGACTTAGGAAAAATGTAAGGCTAGGTTTACTAAACTCGAATCTTCGTTACGAGTTCAGCGGATTTGACGAAACTCGAATCCGAGTTCCCGAGCTCAAGATATTAAATTCGGAACCAAGGGTACGCTAAGTGCTCGTTAGCTCCCGTTTTGGTTCCTCAAATGAAATTAAATTCGTTAACCTATCAAATGAATTCAAAAACATAAATTGAGTATAAAATCATGTTCATAACATATATATGTACAACATATTACGAAATCGCGGCAATTTGATATCATATCATATAAGAACGAAGCACAAAATAAACGAACAAACCTAATCATGCAATTCATGCAAAATGTATAAAATTTCCCATGCACCAATGATTTGCATGCATGCATATTAATTCCCATGCAAAAAAATGATTTCATGCATAATTATATTAAACCCATGCAAAAAATTGAAATTCATGCATAGATATATTTATCTACGTATCATTATGTACATATATAAATAATTAATTAAACCATGATTAATTAACATAACATATAATTAGCATAATCATTAAATTAATAATATAATAATTAAACATATATACATATATATATATATATATAATACGAAATATATATATATAATTAATACTATTAGAATAAAATATTATAATATAATATTATAAAATAATAACAATTATAATAAAATTTAAATATAAAACACGTATAAACAATTAATTCGCGCAATTTAGCAAACACATACATTGTACCTTTACGTCCGAGAAATCGGGGCGTTACAATCTCTCCCCCTTAAAAGAATCCGTCCTCGGATTCACTGCTCGCTCGGAAACAACTCGGGGTGAAACCTTTTCATCTTATCCTCCGTCTCCCACGTAGCCTCTTCGGTTTTATCACTTCTCCAAAGAACCTTGACTAGTGGAATACGCCGATTTCGAAGTTCCTGAAACTTCCGATCCAATATCTTAATCGGCTTCTGAACGAAGGTGAGATCCGGTTCTAATTCCACTTCTTCAACCGGTAGAACCTCGGACTCATCTCGATAGTACTTTTGGAGCTGTGAGACATGAAACACGTTATGAATTCCAGTCAAACTCGGCGGCAAATCCAAACGATAGGCCGTATCCCCAATCTTCTCCAAAATCTCATACGGTCCCATATACCGAGGGTTTAACTTTCCTCCCCGTCCAATCCTTGAGAACCCTTTTCGTGGGGAAGCCTTTAAGAAAACCCTATCTCCAATCTCAAACTCCAAATTCTTCCTCCGAAGATCTGCATAACTCTTTTGTCGATCCTGAGCAGCCTTCATCCGTTGTCTAATCATCTGGACCTTATCAATAGCCTCTTGTACAGCCTTAGAGGGTTTTTCCTTCTTTTCCCCTCTTTTAATCCCTTCTTGCTTGGTCCAATTCCATTCCTCCAAATCAAAGAACAACGGTGATCGACACTTACGTCCATACAGAGCTTCATAAGGGGCCATTTCAATCGAGGCTTGATAGCTATTGTTGTAAGCAAACTCGATTAACGGCAACTGTTCATTCCAGGAGCTTTGAAAGTCCAATGCACAAGCCCTCAACAAATCCTCCAGATACTTAATTAACCTTTCTGATTGTCCGTCGGTCTGAGGATGGAAAGCTGTGCTGAATTGAAGCCTTGTTCCCAAACACTTCTGTAATTCTTGCCATAACCGTGAAGTAAATCTGGGATCCCGATCCGAGACAATGCTAACAGGTACACCATGAAGCCTGACAATCTCATCGTTGTACCTCTTGGCCAACTTACTCACTTTATCGGACATTCTGATAGCCAGAAAATGAGCTGACTTCGTCAACCTGTCCACAATAACCCAAATTCCATCAAAACCTCCTCACACTTTTGGTAATCCCGAAACAAAATCCATAGCTATTTGTTCCCATTTCCATTCCGGGATAGGCAAGGGTTGAAGTAGCCCCGATGGCTTTTGATGTTCTGCTTTTACCACTTGACAAGTCATGCAATGTTTCACGAAGTCGATCACATCCCGTTTCAATCCATTCCACCAATAGAATTGTTTAAGATCCTTATACATTTTATTCCCTCCGGGATGTATCGAATAACCTGACCGATGGGCTTCCTCAAGAATAATCCTTTTTAACTCTTCCGGGACAACAACTCTATTCTTGAATCTTAGAAGTCCCGTATCATCAAACCCAAACGGACACTCTGAATCAGCTCGAGCTTTCTCCGCTAATTTCTGAACTTCGGGATCAATCCTCTGAGCATCAAATAATTTCTGTTTAAGGTCTGGTTGAACCGTAATATTCCGAACACTAGCCCTCAGCTTGAACAACTCATTCTCATCTCCAATCTCCACTTTCACATTGGACACGCTAGCTTTCCGACTAAGCGCATCCGCGACCAAATTGGCTTTGCCGGGATGGTATCGGATTGTACACTCATAATCCGCCAAAAGTTCCATCCAACGCCGTTGTCTCTTATTCAATTCCTTTTGCGAGAATAAGTATTGGAGGCTCTTGTGATCGGAGAAGACCTCGAATGAGATTCCATAAAGATAGTGTCTCCACTTACCCAAAGCAAAGATCACTGCCGCTAATTCCAAATCGTGAGTGGGGTAGTTCTGTTCATGCTCTTTCAATTTCCTTGAGGCATAGGCGATCACTCTTCCATTCTGCATCAACACACATCCCAAACCTTCCTTTGAGGCGTCCGTATAAACCGTATATCCTTCTGTACCTTCGGGAAGTGCTAATACAGGAGCGGTGGTCAACTTTTCCTTTAAAAGTTGGAAACTAGCTTCACATGCCTCGTCCCACTCAAACTTAACCGCTTTCTTAGTCAATCGGGTTAAAGGAGCCGCAATCTTTGAGAAATCCTGAACGAATCTTCGATAGTAGCCTGCCAAACCCAAGAAACTCCTTATTTCTGAAGCATTTTTCGGGCTCTGCCATTGAATAACCATCTCAATCTTGGAAGGGTCTACTTCTAAACCTTTCCTTGAAATAATATGGCCCAGAAATGCTACCCGATCGATCCAGAACTCGCATTTGCTAAACTTAGCAAACAACCGATGTTCCCTTAAGGTCTCCAACACAATTCTGAGATGCCTTGCATGATCCTCCGGAGTTCTCGAATAAACCAAGATGTCATCGATGAAAATTACCACAAATTTGTCCAAATAGGGCCGGAAAATTCGATGCATCATATCCATAAAAGCAGCCGGAGCATTAGTCAATCCAAAAGGCATCACTACGAACTCGTAGTGTCCATACCGGGTGTTAAATCCCGTCTTCGGAATGTCCTCTTCCCGGATCTTCAATTGATAATATCCTTGTCTCAAGTCCAATTTTGAGTAAACCCCCGATCCTTGTAACATGTCAAATAAATCCTCAATATGGGGCAAAGGATACTTATTCTTTACAGTCATCCGATTAAGCTCCCGGTAATCTATACACATTCTTAAGGTTCCATCCTTTTTCTTAACAAAGAGAACCGGAGCACCCCAAGGTGACGAACTTGGCCGAATATATCCAACTTTGAGCAATTCCTCTAATTGAATCTTTAATTCTTTCAACTCAGCCTGTGCCATCCGATACGGAGTCTTAGAATATGGTGTGGATCCTGGATGTAAATCAATAACGAACTCGATCTCACGGTCGGGTGGTAGAGAACTCAAATTCTCCGGAAACACATCGGAGAAATCCTTAACAACCGCGGTATCCTCTAACTTAACTTGATCTTTTGGCCTATTAAGAAGGTAAGCAATAAATCCCGTTGCCCCTTCTCTCATCAACTTGTGAGCTTCCATATAAGACAAGAGAGATACCGTTCTTGATCCACTACAAATCACCAATTCTTTCCCCAAAATCACCTTCTTCGCAAAACAATCAACATTGGCTCGATGCCTGAACAACCAGTCCATACCCAAGATAACTCCGTACCTCTTCATGGGCATAACAATTAAATCCGCCGGATACTCTTTTCCTTCAATCAAAACTGAACACTCCCGAACCAACTGATCTGTCTGAAGACTCCCTCCAAGTGGCGAACTCACCAAATAACAAGAAGAAAGACAGATAACAGGCAAGCACAGAGTGGCAACTATATCACAAGAAATAAAGGAATGCGTGGCACCCGGATCAAAGAGTGCATGAATGCTCATGTTATGTATGCATAGGGTACCTTCTACCACGGCTGTGGGATCAATTTCTGCATCTTGTTCCTCACCCTCGAGGGCGTAAGCACGAGCTTGGATCATTGGCCTTTGAACTCGTCTTTGATATTCGGGATCTTTGTCGGGACAAGTATCCGCCATATGGTCACCCTTCCCGCAAATGAGACACAAATTCAACCTCCTCCGACAATTATAAAAGTTGTGAGTTGGTCCTCCACAATGTGTACAAGGAGCTTGAGCCAATCTCGCCTCACTCGGAACTTGTCGATCCCTCGTTGGTGCCATGGGTAGAGCCTTTGGTCGAGTCTGTACGGCCTGGGAACCTTGTCCTCCAAACCGAGGTTTCTTAAATGGACCCTTAGGAGGCGGACTAGCTTGAATCATCGGCCTCTTTCCCGCATTCGATCCGGATCCTCTTCCCATAGGAGCTCTAAACATCGGATCCTTCTTCTTGAATTCCTCCTCTTGAACCAAGGCCCTTTGCACGGTGTCGGCAAATGACTCGAAGTTGTGCCCCGCTTGTCCGTGTCTCAAGTCCTGTCTCAATCCCGCTATGAACTTCCTTGCTTTCCTCTTCTCATCCCGGGCGACATGAGGAGCATATTTCCCAAGTCTATTGAATACGGCGAGGTATTGAGTCACCGTACGAGTACCTTGCTTTAACTCCATAAATTCTTGCTCCTTCCTT
The DNA here is from genome assembly GCA_037501455.1 of Lantana camara. Lineage (NCBI taxonomy): Eukaryota > Viridiplantae > Streptophyta > Magnoliopsida > Lamiales > Verbenaceae > Lantana > Lantana camara. The sequence goes on from CM074861.1 coordinate 96,066,390, forward strand.
TCTCTTACCACTTTCGGTACAAAGCACTCCCGGAATTCTCTCTTGAAAACTTCCCAAGTCACTTCCTCTTCATCGACTTCAAGCTTCTCTCTTGTTCGTTCCCACCATTCATATGCATCTCCATCGAGTTGGAAGATAGCAAATTGAGCCTTCTCTTGCGTACTGAACTGTCGGACCCCAAATATCCTTTCCAATCTAATCAACCAACCCTCCGAGACCGCATCGTCAATAGAACCAGAAAACCGAGGGGGGTGATAACTCAGAAACACCCCATGAGGATCTCTATTGTTATTATGATTTGGTGGAGGAGCTTGTTGTTCTGCCTGTTGTGGTGGGGGAGCTTGAGCTCTCCGATGCTCCACATAGTTGAAAACTGCTTCCATAAAATTTCCCATGTCCACCGGTGGTGCTTGTGGTTGGGGTGGAGGCGTAGGAGATCGATCGTGATGACGACGATGTCCGAGAGATCTCTCACGGTGTCTACGCGGAGGCATTCTGCTCAAGAAACACTGAAATGCATGCTATTTTTAGTCCATGCATGCAAGTGCAAGTAATTCGATCAAAATTCAAGATTTAAAGCACACAAGCACGTAAACAATGCATATGCAACACATTGACAAGTTATTCCTAAAGCCGAACGACCTAACTGACTCAACACGACACTAGAGCCCGGGTTTTGCAACCCTAGGCTCTGATACCACATAAGGATGTAGCATCCGAGCGTAAGGTACCACATCCCCCGCACCGAGACCCGACCCGTATATGAAATGGAAGTCCATACACGTGCCAAATCCACGGGGAACGGGGACACAACACACACGCTATGCTAGGCGGGACTAACCCTTAAACCAAACAGTGCAAGAACCATAAAATCAGAGTTAAATAAAATTCGCGGAAGCAAGAATAACATCGCATATACAATGAGCCACCAAGCTCCAAAAATAGATATACAAAAGCATTACATAATCAACGGCGCTCATGGCCTACAAAAATCATAACGCTCCAAACTAAAACTATAGTCATAAGCAAAATATCAACAAGAGTATGAATATGAGACAAAAGGAAGTGCTAAACATAAATGCAAGACCTAGACGACTTGTATTCCCGCCTAGCACTCCTATACCTGCACAAAATAACTGAAAACAACCGGGTTCAGTCTAAAAGAGACTGGTGGGTACAAAAAACGGGGCATAAATATATAATATCGCATAATTTAAGCACATACATGCAAGCCCTAATCCCGTGTGAAGTTTAGTAAGATTTTACCAAGTGGTTAAAACAAAAGGAAAACATCAACGGGATTACGACGTTCATATTCATTCATAATTGTTCATAATTGTTCATAAGGGTTTATGGCCCGGCGAGTGGGCGTGCACAATCTCCAACCTACTCCTCGTGTAAACATAATTAATTATTCAATCATTCATTATCATACATAAATCTTTTGTGCTCATAAATACATGATCATAATCATTCATATACTCCTTCTTCCTCCGGGTGGTGGACGAGTTTGCAAGGCTCGACCACCTAATCATATCAATACGGCTATGAGGTTCATGAGTCCTCAAAGCCCGGTTAGCGTTTCCCCGTCAAGAACCTCCCTTGACGAAGTCCGTTTCGCCGTAATTGGTTGGAACTAGTATATGGGATCCCCGTCAGCCCTTGCTTCCTCGGTTAGCCACATATACTAAGTCCCGGGGCCCGTGCAATCATAAACATGTCTCGCCAAAACATAAGGTAGGGTTTTATAATTAAAAGGGTCATACGTTTGAAATCGTTTACCCAAAATGACTCGATATATATTAATATACGATTTTGGCTTAAAACCTTTCACATGAGGGATATATAGGTCACTTTAACTATTAGAAGAAAAACCCACCTTTATCAAAGCAGAATTAAAGGCACAAGCGTTTCAAGGCTCGCCCTCGTCTCCGACCAAACCCGAATCTGTGCAAAAAGAAAAGAAATGAGACTCAATGACCACATACGACGCTCGGCAATGAAGTGAATATGATGTGAATGCATAAATGATCATATTATATCATAAAAATGTTCATGTGCATGATTAATAAATTTAAAACATATAATCATTCATTCATTCATATATTTCATTCAATTTCATAAGTTCATAAATTCATATAAATTTCATAAATTCATAAATTCATAATATTCATAAACTCATAATTCATAATTCATATCAATTAATCTAACATTCAATTAATAAGCGTAACACATATAATATTCATATTCACATTTAGGAATAGAATAAATAAAACGTTCAATCAAAAGTCAGTAGAATAAATACGCGAAATAGAATTCAATTAATTTCAATAATTAAATTAAATCAAATAATAATTAAAATATATAATAAATATATATAATATAATGTAATATAATATACTATATATATAATATATACATATATAATCACGTACACACATGCACACACCCATGCATGCACAATATATATATATTACATGTACAAACACACACACACATGCATGCATAAATGTATAAATATATACTATATATTTCACACATGCATGCAAATGAAATGAAACCCATGCACACACCACACCACTCCCATGCATGCAACACACACACACTGCACATCCAGCATATATATATATCAGCAACAGCAGCAGAAGCAGTTTAAAGAAACGCAGGAAAAAGCTTGGAAAAATAGGTGACACCCCCGTGTCTCCCACAAAGCTTATACCGAGACACCCCCGTGTCTCGGTACAGCAAGTCCAGACCATTCTGCACCCCCGTTCCCCGCTGGAACGAGGAGAAATGACACGCCCGTGACAGCAGCAGCAACAGCCTCTAAACGCAGCAGAAAAGTGCAGAAACAGAGCAAGAAAATCCCAGCAAGAAAGAAAGCAACAAAAGCACATTACAAGGTCCAAATTGCTGCAAGAACTCAACAAGAATACCTGCTAAAAGGCCATGAAAATGGACAGCAACAACATGAAAGAATCTCAGCAAATTGACAGCAATTCCGGCGTGAAAAAAAAAACAGAGCAACCGCGAAGAAAACAGGGCAAGACTGAACTCAACCACTCCGATTTCATTCAAGTCCAAAAGTCCATCAAATGTGCAGCAAAATATCATATATTCAACACATAATCAGTTCCAAAAGTGATCAACAAAGAAGAGAAGACATACGTGACCTTCGAGTGAGATTTCTGAAAATTGTCATAAATGATATATCATAAATTCCTCAACAACCACGAAATCAATGATCATAAATGAGATGAGGATGTCAAAACAATCATTCTCATGCTTGGAATCGATCAAAACCGTTAAGAATCAAAGAAGATCATAAATTTGTCCAAAAACCTTCATTTCGGAAATTGCCCAGAAAATCGAGAAATCATGCTCAAAATCATGAATGAAAAGATGAAAATGATCAGAATTAATCATATTACACAACCCTAAGCTTACCTTGATGATTGGTTGAAGTTTGGATGAGATTTGAGCTCCAAAAATCTCCAAGGTTGAAGGGTTACGGGTCTGGAATTCAGAACAGAAGTTTTGGCTAAGTTTTGGGGCTTGTGAGGGGATAATCTCGGTTAGGGCTTATTATGTCATGATAGAGGGTTGAGTTAGGGTTTCAAAGAATCAAACCATAGTTAGTTTGGTTATGGTTTGGGCAAGATATGGCTGATTTAGTGCAACAAGGTCATGTTGGTCGCCGATTCGTTTTTCGGTTGAAATTCGAAGGTTCAAACGACTTAGGAAAAATGTAAGGCTAGGTTTACTAAACTCGAATCTTCGTTACGAGTTCAGCGGATTTGACGAAACTCGAATCCGAGTTCCCGAGCTCAAGATATTAAATTCGGAACCAAGGGTACGCTAAGTGCTCGTTAGCTCCCGTTTTGGTTCCTCAAATGAAATTAAATTCGTTAACCTATCAAATGAATTCAAAAACATAAATTGAGTATAAAATCATGTTCATAACATATATATGTACAACATATTACGAAATCGCGGCAATTTGATATCATATCATATAAGAACGAAGCACAAAATAAACGAACAAACCTAATCATGCAATTCATGCAAAATGTATAAAATTTCCCATGCACCAATGATTTGCATGCATGCATATTAATTCCCATGCAAAAAAATGATTTCATGCATAATTATATTAAACCCATGCAAAAAATTGAAATTCATGCATAGATATATTTATCTACGTATCATTATGTACATATATAAATAATTAATTAAACCATGATTAATTAACATAACATATAATTAGCATAATCATTAAATTAATAATATAATAATTAAACATATATACATATATATATATATATATAATACGAAATATATATATATAATTAATACTATTAGAATAAAATATTATAATATAATATTATAAAATAATAACAATTATAATAAAATTTAAATATAAAACACGTATAAACAATTAATTCGCGCAATTTAGCAAACACATACATTGTACCTTTACGTCCGAGAAATCGGGGCGTTACAAAAATAATCTAGTTAATTAATTATGAATTAATTAATTAGATAAAATAAGTTATTTATTTTAAATAAATAAAGTATAAAATTATCCAAAAATAGTTTGGATATTTTTAGCTCTCTTGAAAGTTGATTTGAATTAGAATTCAAAGTCAAAGTCAAAATTACTTGATGATCAAGTAATAGGAGAGAGAGAGACCAAAATCCTAGCCCATTAAGGACTAGGAATTTCGTCCCTCCCCTTTCTTATATATAGGGGAGCTCATGCTCCCCTTTAGAGCTAATAGACAATTCTTTGTTCATGTGTTGAACACCTTCCTTTCTCCAAGATAAAATAAAACCCTAGGTTAAGCCTAAACACTAACTAGAGAACTAGCATCCTTACTAGTTAGATTGTAGCCAAGTTGGTGGACTATCTCTAGAGACTTCAAGTTAGAAGTTTTGAAGATTCGAGCTTTACCAAAAGTGGGGATTAAGCAAAACGATCAGAAGGGATGATGAAACGATTCTGAACCCGACGTGAAGCGAATGAAAAAAACGAACCAAAGAAGATGGCGAAAACCGTTCGTCCATATCCTGAAGGATGAATTTTTTCACGAGGGTTTTGTGACTGGCAGTTTTCTACTTTCGCAAAACTGTTTTCGAAGGGAGTTTCAATCCTGCTTTTCTCGTTTCATGTTTCTTTCTTTATGTTATATTGTTAAGAACATCTCTAACATGAATTTAATCTAGGTTGGTGTGGATTGCTATCCCGACAATGGATTCTGAAGTAGAAAGAGACTTTCGAGGGACGGGTTGTCAAGCCGCGAGAAGAGCGTTCTTGGGTGGCTTGAAACGCTTCAAGAAAGAATAAAAGAAAAGTAAGTTTTCTATCTCTACGAATTTGGTTACACGATTGCGAGTCCAAGATCCTTTTGTTGGAAAATTTTTTAAATTCCGCTGCTTTCTGATTCGTGTTTTCCAACATTCAGAAGTGGAAGGATGATAATCTCCAAGCCCATTGCCTTATGTTGGCTAACATGTCTCCGGACTTGCAAAAGCAACATGAGGCCATAGAATTCGCTTGGGAGATTTACGACTACTTAGAGCAACTTTACCGCCCTCATGAACGTGTTACAAGGTATAACACTTCAAAGGAATTGTTCCACTTGAGAATGAGGGAAGGTTCAAGTGTCCATGAATATGGACTCAAGTTTCTCGCCCTTACTGAGAAACTTGCTTCCATGGACATGCCACTGAAAGATGAGCTTTCAGTGGATTTGTTGCTAGCTTCGCTCCCACCATCATTCAACCCATTTGTCCTTAACTTCAACATGAATCATGCTGGTGCTACTGTAGCTGAGCTGATTAGTCAGCTTGTGACTGCTGAAAGCACGATCAAGAAGGACAATAAGGTTTTGATGGTGAATGCTCCATGTTCCTCTTCTGGGCCTTCTAAAGGTAAGGGTAAGAAAGCCCAAAAGAAGAAGAAGAAACCCCTTAGGCCCACTGGTGGCATCTCAAAGGGGAAGGCCCAAAAGAAGAAGTGTGATCAGAAAGAGGATGTTTGCTTCCATTGTGGCAAAGCGGGACATTAGAGGAGAAACTGCCCAGAGTACAAGGCTACTCTAAAGAAAGGTATCTTTCTCGTTGAAGTAAATCTTTCTATTAATTCTAGTTCTTGGGTACTTGATACCGGTTGTGGAACTCATATCTGTAATGATGTACAGATGCTAAGTGAAGTCCAACAACGCAAAGAAGGAGAATGTGTCTTGAAGATCGGCGATGGCTCAAACGTTGAAGCTCGAGCTTTAGGCACAATTAGATTAGATTTAGGTAGTTTTGAGTTAGTCTTAAATAAAGTCCTTTATGTACCGAGCATTATTCGTAATATAATTTCAGTTCCAATATTAGATTGTGAAGGTTATGAAACTTATATTAAGAATGGTAAATATTTTATCAAACGGAACAACTCTTCCATTCACATCGGTACTCTAAGTAATGGACTATATCTAACTCAGAATATTAATATTATGAATATACAACGAGAAACAAAGCGTAAGAGAGATGATAAAGTTTCAGCTCCCTTATGGCACGCTAGATTAGGACACATTTCCAAGAACATAATTAGCAAGATAAACACTTTAGGATCATTCTCTGAAAAAGATCTTAAGGAGTTAACTTCTTGCGAATCCTGTCTCAAAGGAAAAATGTCCAAAGTTCCTTTTAAAGGAACTGTGGAACGTGCCACTAAGGTTTTGGATTTGATCCATATTGATGTTTGTGAACCGCTTAATGTAAGCACTAGAAACAATCATCAGTATTTCATAACCTTTACTGATGACTTTAGTCGGTATGGTTATGTATACTTAATGAAGTATAAATCTGAAGCTTTTGAGAAATTCTTAGAATTTCAAAAGGAGGTTGAGAACCAAACTGGTCACAAGATCAAAGCACTTCGATCTGATCGAGGAGGCGAATATCTTAGTGAAGAATTCCTTAATCATCTCAAAGATAATGGGATTATCTCTCAATGGACTCCTCTGGGAACTCCTCAGCTTAATGGAGTTTCTGAGAGAAGGAATCGAACCTTACTTGATATGGTTCGTTCCATGATGAGTTTCATTGACTTACCACCTTCTTTCTGGGGTTATTCCCTAGAAAGTGCAGCAAAGATTTTGAATCTAGTTCCCTCTAAGTCAGTCCCTAAAACGCCCTATGAAATGTGGCATGGTAAAATCCCTAGCTATTCTTACTTAAGAATTTGGGGTTGTCCTGCTTACGTGAAGAGGACAGTGGGAGATAAGTTAGAATCTCGTTCTAACTTATGCTACTTTGTAGGTTATCCTAAGGAATCTATAGGATATTACTTCTATGATCAATCTAAGCAAAAGGTGTTTGTTTCCAGAAATGCCACTTTTCTTGAGGAACCGTTCCTTAAAGAAAAGAAAGGCAAGATCATAGAATTAGAGGAAGTACCAAGTGACCCCACGCCTCCCACTGAAGAAACGTCCCCTTCTGATCAACTACAACCAATCACGAATTTCGATACACACGTAAATCCTCCTTTGAGGCGTTCTGAATGCACTCCTAGATAGCCGAAGAGATGGTATGGATTCTTCCATGAAATCTCTCAAAAGGATAATGATCATTTAACGTATGAGGAGGCACTTTCAGATTCTGACTCTGAACAGTGGATAGAAGCCATGAAATCCGAAATGGATTCCATGAACTCCAACCAAGTTTGGACCTTGGTAGATTTGCCTGATGGGGTCAAACCCATAGGTTGCAAATGGATCTTTAAGAGAAAGCTTGGAGTTGATGGAAGCATTGCAGCCTACAAAGCAAGACTGGTTGTAAAAGGGTTCACTCAAAGACCCGGCGTGGACTTTGACGAAACCTTCTCACCAGTTGCAATGCAAAAGTCTATTCGGATCATGCTTGCCATTGCTGCATATTATGACTATGAGATATGGCAAATGGATGTGAAAACTGCCTTTCTCAATGGTGACATTGATAAAGACATTTATATGGAGCAACCCATAGGTTTCACATTCAGTGGGAGTGAGCAAAAGGTTTGCAAACTCCAAAGATCAATCTATGGATTGAAACAGGCTTCTAGGAATTGGAACATTCGATTTGATGAATCAGTCAAAGCGTTTGGCTTCATTCAAATTTCGAATGAATCCTGTGTGTATAGAAAGGAATTGGAGACCTCAGTACAATTCTTAGTACTTTATGTTGATGACATCCTTCTTTTTGGGAATTCGAAGGATGACATGAAAGTGACTAAGTTATGGTTATCGAACCAATTCGAGATGAAAGATCTTGGTGATGCGTCCTGTATCCTTGGAATTAAAATCGATAGAGATAGATCTAGAAGGTTAATAGGACTATCATAGTCGATGTACATTGACAAAGTATTGAAGAGATTCAATATGGAGTTAGCAAAGGTTAAGAACCTTCCTATGAGTGTAGGAACATGTCTTTCAAAGAAGATGTGTCCTAAGACTAACCTTGAGAAGGAGAGAATGACTTGTACACCTTATGCATCAGCAATAGGTAGCATAATGTATGCAATGTTATGTACTCGACCGGATGTGGCTTATGCACTTAGTGTGACAAGTCGTTTCCAATCTGACCCTGGAGATGGTCACTGGGCTGCCGTGAAGAATATTCTTAAGTACTTGAAAAGTACTAAAGATTTATTCTTAGTTTACGGAGGTCAGAAAGATCTTACTGTCGAAGGATACTGCGATGCAAGCTTTGCATCTGACTTAGATGATTTTAAGTCAATGTCAGGATACATTTTCTGCCTAAACGGCGGAGCAGTGAGTTGGAAGAGCTCCAAGCAAACAACCACTGCAGATTCGACCACTAAGGCCGAATACTTAGCTGCATATGATGCAGTTAAGGAAGGTGTTTGGATTAGAAACTTCATTCAAGAGTTAAATGTTGTTCCTAGCATGAAAGACCCCATTACTGTGTTTTGTGACAACACTGGGGCGGTTGCTCAAGCAAGAGAACCAAGATCTCACCAACGGACCAAGCACATTATGAGGAAGTATCACCTAATCCGTGATAATATCAAAAAAGGAGATGTGCAAATCGAGAGGGTCACATCAGCAGAGAACGTGGCAGATCCACTTACTAAACCCCTTAGTCGAGAAGCTTTCCAAGGTCATCTTCAGAAGATGGGACTTAGAGTAGCTTTAGAATGGCTTTGACGGGCAAGTGGGAGATTGTTAGGAATAGTGCCCTAGAAAGCCGATTATATATCCGCTTTGTGCTTTTCCTTATTGTAATCACAGACAATCTTTGAATGAAATAACGAATTGAGGCAACACTTCTTTATATGCTCTTGTTTGGTATGCATTTACTTTAGCTATGCATGTATGAGAACTCCCCTAATCCTGATGACTTTAGGACTCTACCATTTAGGTAAAATGGTTCATGAAACGAGCCCTATATCACATAAGTCATGATTAGTAAAATACTCCAAGCCGATGAGTCCTACAGACAGTGGGAGTGTCAACCTGAATCCTCTAAGGCTTGCTTGTGTGATCAAGCCCTTAAAAAGGACCACCTTGTTTCATGGAGGTGCAAAGTGTATAGTTGATACGTGCGTGATACATGAGGGTGCTTACTTTAATAAGTAAGTTCACTGAGGTGCCCCGTGTGAGAACATTCCTAAATGGGAAAGAAAGTTTCTATTTCAAGAAATGGAAACTTCCAGATTAGGAAATATCTCACGAGTCATTGATGTGATTAATTGATCCTTAGACTTGAGGTTCCTTGTCACTTTATGAGTTAACTCTGTAGTCTTAGGTATAAGCTTTAAAGGGTGTCGCCTTAGACAACTGATTCAAGGCTTATGCTGGGGCTGCACAAGTGATTCATGAAAGTGAATGAGAATCAAGAAAGGACCTACACTTGCATTTGCAAGGTCATCTCTTATTGTGTAAGTCATTCATATGCCATATGGAGTCCTTGGCTAAGGCAGTAGATCAAGACATCAAGAAAAGGGTTTCTTGGATTGAGATCAAATGGATATGAAATGCACTTAGCTTTAAGACCGGATTATTAGGGTTCTAATTATTCCCTTGCCCTAGATCTTGGTTGAGAGATAGTAAGTAGGAGGATTGTATCACCTGCTCCATATCGGAGGATAAATTTGGGGAGATTCAGAATTGGCTATTTGGAGGGGCCCCGGAGTATGGAGGATATCGAGTGATAAGGCCCAGGGTCGGAGATCGGATTACCAACCCGCCACCAAATTGCATCGCGATCAACTACTTGGCGGTGAAGAATGGGTTTAGAGTGCTCATTCCCGAGGAGATGATCGATTTCTTCAATACCCTCCGAATTAGCCCTCTGCAGTTGATGCCCAATTCGTACGCGATGGTGAACGGGCTGAGGGCTTTGTTGAGATGCCTAGGGATGAAGACCAACATATACTACATTTCCGAGATCTTCCAAGCTGGGTTAACGACCGAGACCTTGAAGTCTGGCCCGGGATATATCCAATTGCAATCGAAGAGCAATTATCGGGTTGTTAGGTCGCCAACCTCGTCGAACGGTGTGGGATGGAAACAAAGATTTGTTTTCATCGAATGCGAGAAGGGTTGACCCGGTCTAAGATATCCGGGATGGAGCTGGGTCCCTCGAGCGGACCTTCCGAGAGGGCAACCGGGCTGGCCGAACACTTTGATGGTAGCCCTAAGGATGTTGGGAAGTGTGGAGTCGAAGGATATGATCGCTCCACAATCACTAATCGAGCTGGGGCTCGCGCCAGGAGTTAGGAAGCATTTCGACCCCGGTATCCCGAACAAATCCCTCAAAGCATCATTCTTTCCCTGCTCTCCCTTCCTTTGTTTTTTTGTCAACTTTGTGATCGAATACCTTCTCTGTGCAGATCAATACATCATGTCGGCTGCTTTGAATGCACAGAGGAAGGAGATGGCCGAACTGAAGAAGGCGGCCGAGAAGAAGAAGATACCTCCGCCGACCCAGGCAAAAATTTCGGCTGCGATCGACGCAACGGTCGATGCGCTCCCGGGGATCCTTGCGATGAGGACAAATGAAGCCCCTGAGAGGAGGGGAAGGGCCCCGTCGGGGGTCGAGGACCCAGAAGCCCCCAATCCAAAAGGCAAAAATCAAAGGGCCAAGCGAAGGCTGGGGTCGGAGGGGACAAGAACAAGGGTCGAGAAAAGACCCCCCTACTCCCAATGCCACTGACGCTTGGTCCAATTATCGAGGTCCAGGCCGGAGAGTATTCGACCCCTCCGAATCAAGGTCGGGGGGCCATTGTGCCCCGGAACGTGGCTAGCATCTTGGCGGGTGTGCGAAGGCCGTCTCCAGGAGCGTCGACAGCGACCGCTGTGCCTTGGAAGCCGAGCGACGAGGACAAAAAGCTGTTTTTTGATTATCCGGTCCTCCAGGAGCCCCATTTCCCGTATGGTCTCTCGAGCGTCTATGAAAAGGGCGAGCCAAGGCGGATCGGTACTGCCCCCAAAGATTATAGCGCTCTTGGGGCTTTGTACAGCTCGATCCAGACGACGGTCGACCACAAGGAGAGAATGGCGCTCTCCGACGACGAGATCGAGGCTTCCTGGGTCCAGAAGTACTTCGCCGTAAGTGTGCTTGTAAAATTGTTTTTCTCTTAAAGTGTATGCTCGAAGATACTGATGATCGATACTATCTTGCAGATGGGCCAAGACTTCTTCCAGGTGGCTCGGAGGGGATGGGTCCACCGGCAGCTGAGGTCGAGGGCTGAGCAGTAGGTCGAGAGGATGAGGCTCGAGCTAGAAGAGAAGGACAAGAAGTTGGCTGAGGCCAATAAGGACAGGGAAAAGCTCAACCACGATCTTCTGGAAGCCATCGGGAATCTCTCGGAGGTCGAGAAGAAGCTGAAGACGGCCGAGGATCGGGTGGCGAGGTCGATCGTGGAGGAGGCCGATGCGAGGGCTCGCGGCCTGGCTGAGGGTGAGAGGAAAGGCGCAAAGCTAGCCCTGGATCGATGCAAGAGGGGGCTGGCGAAATCTATGAACGACCTTGAGCGTCGAGGCATCTACAGGTTCATGAAGTCCAAAGCTTATGAGAAGGCGGTGTCGATCGCCAGCTTCAAGGATGTCGAAGAGGGCTTCAATTTGTGCATGGCTCAAGTACAGGCGGCCAAGTATCTCCCGTTGCATTATGATCAGAGAAGGTCGGCTTGTTCCAAGATGATCCTCGCCCCGTCGAGCCAGTCACCCGACCTCCTTCTCCCGAGCCAAACTGGGACGACGAGGAGTTCGGCTTCGCTGTGAAGTTGGCTCGATCAAGGGCTGCAGGGGAGCCGGACAACATAGTCACCCATGAGCTTGACCTCGATGCATCATTCGACCCAAAAGATATGTGCCCGGAGTACTTTGGGGATGGGGCCATCGTGCCGATCGAGGAGGGGACCGAGCCCTAGAGAGCCGAGAGGTGAGTCAGAGAAAATGGACTAGCCCTATCTCTGTACTCGGAAGTTGCCAAGGAAATCCCGATATTCAAAGTTTCGACTGTTGGGGTCGGACTTTTGTAGTTGTTGGCTCGAGGTTCATTTGTAAATAGGTAGGAATCCAAGCATTTGTTGTTCCCGTTTGCAAAATCCAAATTTGTACCAAGAGTGCGATCTAAGAGTTGTAATCGAAGCACTTATTTTAAATATATTATGTAAGTTCTCTTCTGAGTTTTAACGAATGTTTTCAAGTATTCTCTCGAATTCTTTGATGTTTAAACTTTTGCATGTTGATTGATATCGACAATCGAGAAGATGTTGAAGCAAAAATGCTCTTTAATCTTTCGAAATACATAAAACTTTAATACGGGCGTCGTATAACACAAGTATATGATCGAATAACATGAGCATCGAAAGACAAGAGAAAACTTTATTAATTCATTGATCACAAAATTTACATAGTTTGTTTACAAGTAATACTTTCTCAAGTTGTGAGCATTCCATGATCGAGGCAACGGTTGTCCATCGAGATCTTCAAGGTGATATGCTCGATTCTTGCCTATCTCGACAACACGGTAGGGTCCTTCCAAGTTAGCATCAAGTTTACCCACGTGCTTAGTGACTTCAACCTTTTTAAGGACCAGATCTCCGACTTGAAAGTGGAGGGGTCGCAAGTTTCTGTTGTATGCTCAAGCGGTGGTGGCTCGATACTAGTGCATCTTCATGTTTCCTTTTTCTCTAGTTTCGCTGATTGTGGCGAGGTCGAAAGCCCTTAGCTCATCGTTTCGATCGCGTTGGAAGTGCGCCACTTGAGGGGATTGGTGCATAATTTCGGCTGGAATCATTGCCTCTGAGCCATACACCATGGCGAAGGGTGTTTGACCAGTTGGGATTCGAGGGGTAGTTCGATATGCCCAAAGGACACCTTCAAGTTCATCGATCCAATGGCTCTTCTTCACTTCGAATCGCGTACAAAAATTCTGTATAATAGTTCGATTGGTAACCTCGACCTGTCCATTGGCTTGAGGATGTCCGACCGAGGTGAACCGTTGACTGATCTTGAAGTCCGAACAATAGGCTCTGAATCTCGAACTTCGAGACTGGGGCCCGTTATCGCATACTATGACTCGAGGTACACCAAATCGGGTGATAATGTATCTCCAAAGAAAGTCTTATAACGCATAGAAGGTGATTTTAGCGACAGCCAAGGCCTCGACCCATTTAGAAAAATAATCGATGGCCACAATGATGAACTACCTTTGTCGAGTTGCTATCGGAAAGGGGCCAATTATGTCGATTCCCCATTGCTCAAAAGGCCAGCATGACTCGATCGGAATCATGTCTGCGGGGTGCTGATGGGTCAAATTGGCATGTCTTTGACAACGGTCGCATTTCTTCACAAATTCGAGCGCAACCTTGCGCAGGGTAGGCCAGAAGAATCCGGATCGAGATACCTTCAGAGCGAGGGACCGCCCCCCGGAATGGTTCCCATATGACCCTTCATGGATCTCGGCCAAGACCTCTCGACCCTGTGACGGTCGGAGACACCGCTTTGTTGGACCGATGGGTGAACGTTTGTATAGACGACCCTCCTGGTCTAGCACATAACTTAGAGCGCGTTGTTTAACCTTTCTTGCTTCGATCGAATCCTCGGGTATTGTGCCATCTCATAGATACAAGACTATATCATCGAGCCAACAAGGCTCAGCTGAGTCGACGGAGTTGATTACTGGAGGAATAGGGTCGATTGATCGAGCGGATGAAGTCATGAAGGTTACGTCCGATCTTGAGTGCCTAGCGATCCACTCGCAAACTTAGAAAGGGCGTCTGCTAGAACGTTCTCTTCTCGAGGAACTTGTGAAATGTCGAATTTTTCAAATTCAGAGATGACCTTTTTTACTAAGCCGAGATATCTGATCATAGACTCCTCCCGAGCCTCATATTCGCCAGTAACGTGACCGGTGACCAATTGTGAATCGGTCAAGACTCGAAGTTTTTTGATGTTTTACATTTTCGCAATCTTCAGTCCTGCTAAAAGAGCTTCGTACTCAGCCTCGTTGTTTGTTACGGGATATTCGAGAGTAATGGCGTGTTCGATCTGCTGCCTGTTTCCGTTGGTGAGGGATACCCTGACCCCTCCCCCGGAAGCGGTCGAGGAGCCATCGACCGAGAGGGTCCAAATGGCTTGATCGCTCTCTGTAGTCAGGTGAGGGTCCTTCTCGACCAAGAAATCGGCCAGTATCTGTGCCTGATACGCCATCCGGCATCGATAGGTTACTTCGAACTGTCCGAGTTCGATCGCCCACTTTGTGAGTCGACCTGAGACTTCTGGTTTGTCCATGACGGTCTTCAACGGTTGATCGGTGAGGACAATAATGGGGTGTGCTTGGAAGTATGGTCGAAGCTTGCGAGAAGTGTGGACTACTGCGAGAGCAAACTTTTCGATCTCTAGGTAGCGCACTTCTGGGCCATGGAGAATTTTACTCACGTAGTACACAGGGAGATGTTTCCGACCTCGGACGGTGACAAGCACCGAGCTGATCGTTTCCTTCAACACAGCCAAATATAGATACAAGGTCTCCCCATCGATTGGTTTTGCAAGTAGGGGTGGGAAAGTCAGGTATTTCTTCAGATCCTCGAGAGCTTGGTCGCATTCGGGGGTCCATTCGAAGTTCTTGCTGTTTCGTAGGATTTTGAAAAATGGCAAGTTCTTCTCTGAGGATTGGGAAATGAATCGATTGAGTGATATGATGCGACCAACAAGCCTCTGCACGTCACAGATCGAATTAGGAGTCGAAAGCAGTTGTATGGCTTTTATCTTGGCAGGGTTGGCCTCGATCCCCCTCTGGCTGACCATGTAGCCAAGGAATTTTCCACCATCGACCCCGAAGGTACATTTGGCTGGGGTGAACTTCAAATTGTATTTTCGGAGAAGGTTGAAGGCTCTCTTCAAGTGGTCGAGATGGTCGATGGCCTTTTCACTTTTTACAAGCATATCATCGACGCACACTTCGATGGTGTTGCCGATCTCTGATTCGAAGACCTTGTTCATCATCCGCTGGTACGTCGCTCCCGCATTCTTGAGGCCGAACGACATAACCTTGAAGCAGTAAATACCATTGAACATTATGAAGGCAGTCTTGGGTTGGTCCTCGATGGCCATGAAGATTTGATAGTAGCCTTGGAAAGCGTCCATCATGCTCAATCGTTCACACCAGGCTGTGGAGTCGACCAGTTGATCGATCCGTGGCAATGGGTAGGGATCCATCGGACAGGCCTTGTTTAGATCGGTGAAATCATTGCACATTCTCCACTTTCCTCCTGGCTTGGGTACAAGGACAACATTGCATAACCATTCGACGTAGTGGATCGGCATGATATATCTTGCATCGAGGAGTTTGTTGACCTCACCCTCGATAATGGCATTTCGGGAGTCGCTCTGAGAACGTAATTTTTGCTTGACCGGTCTGTAGGATGGGTCGATATTTAGGTGGTGTTCGATCACCTTCCTGTCAACTTCTACAAGGTCGGAGGCACTCCAAGCAAACACGTCGAGATTATCGCGGAGGAATTGGATGAGCATGCATTTCTCTTTTCCTTTTCGACCGACCCCAATACGTGTGATTTTCTCTGTCTGCCCTGGAATTAGTTGAATTTCTTCGATCTCTTCTATGGGCTCGAGCTTTTTGTCCTCCTGTTTTTTCCTTTTTGCAGCATGCGAAGAACTCATTTTCTTTGAGTTTTCTGGGTCGATTGCCTCTGGGTCTACAAATTCATCTTCGATGATGGGATCGTCAACAATGAGAGGCACATGCTTACCTGTGGAAGCTTTAGGCTTATCTAAGGAGATGGAATAACAACTCCAAGCGGTCGATATATCGCATCTCAATTCCCCGATCCCGGCTGGGGTAGGTAATTTTACCATTTAGTGATAAGTGGATATGACTGCTCGGAAATCGATAAGACCTAGTCGACCAAAAATAATGTTGTACGCAGAAGGCATTTCGACGACCAGATATTCGATCTCTCGTGTAGCCCGTCGGGGTAAGGTGCCCATGGATGTGATCAGACGCACCTGACCTTTGGTGTAGACCTCTGCTCCTCCGAATCCTGTAAGAGGGGTTGGAATAGGATCTCGAAGCAATTTATCATGCAAATTCATGCGAACAAGAGTCGAGTAAAGGATAATATTGCTTGAACTTCCATTATCTATCAAAGTGCGAGATACAGCAAAGTTGGCGACATCGAGCGTGACGACCATAGGACAGTTAGGTGTCTCGCTCTATCGTCCCGGTACATCGATTACATCATTTTCGCTAAACACTATCTCCTCACTGATCCAAGCGTCTTCTGGTCGAACGTGCATAACCTCTTGTGGTCCATAGAAGCCTTGGGCTGCTGCTCGCCGCGTCTTTTTTCGAGCGGACCTTGAGTCCCCTCCGGAAGGCCCTCCCGAGATCATGTCAATCCGACCGAGACATGGTCGATTATGTGGGTCGCGCTCTATTGGAGGCTTGGCTTGTCGTTGCTTGGGTGGCGACCGATCGAGATGGTCTCGATTCCGAGCATGGTCATCCATCTTCTTCACAAACTCTTGGAGATGACCTCCCTTGATCAGGCGTTCCATCTTATCGTGCAACGCATTGCACTCGGAAGTGTTATGCCCCTTCTATTGATGAAAGTTGCAGAATTTGTTGCTCTCTCGAATCTTGGGAGTGTCTCGCATCGCTTTAGGTTTTTTCAGAAGTGCTGGGTCGATGACATTGTAAATTTCATCGAGCGGTGGCGTCAACTGCGTGTAGTCCTTTCGAGCGGTGGACCCTGTGGGTGCTTCGGTCTGGGGACGGACGTCTTGCGTGATGGGTCGATTGACATCTATCTTTCGACCAGGAATCGGACTCCTCTGGGAACTCTCCAACTCTTCAAGTTGCATCCAATCACAGGCGGCTGCCTAGATATCCGCTAAATTCTTTGGCTTTTGCAAGAAGATATATCGAGCGGCTTCGATGTTGACCAAAGCCTTGTGAACAATGGGTCGCAAAAGGTCGATGCTCGGTTCCTCTGTTTTGACTACCACTTGCGAGAAGCGAGTGAAGAAGTCCCGAAGCGATTCATTAGGACTCTGTTTAATGGTATACAAGTAGGTCGGAGGTAGCTTATCTCCCTTCATGTCAGAGAATTGAGCCTTAAATCGATCCACCAAGACCTTGTACGTAGGGATGGATCGGGGAGGAAGTCTTGAGAACCACTCCAGAGCTGGGCCGTCAAGGGTGGTGACAAAGATCTTAGCCCAAATGTTAGGCGAGCGATCGAACATGCTGAGCTGCAACTCGAGGCGTGACACGTGCTTTTCAGGGTCAGTCGACCCGTTATATGTGGGTAATGGGGATCTTTTCATCCGTAGTGGACTCAATGATCGAGTAGCAAAACGGAGACTGAGCCTCTCTTTCACTACGATACCTCCACGGTCGGACAGGTCGGGGGAGGAAAGGTGTGCGACGGGGTGATCTAGATCGTTCACGCCGGGTGGAGTGTGATCGGCGGGGAGAGTGGCTATGCGACCCCTGGATTTCGGTTAGTTGCTGGCTATCTGGTCGACCTCGACGGGGAGGTATCTGATTCCGAAGATCATCTGACCTCACAATATGTCCCCGGTTTGATCTACGGACCTGGTTAACTCGACCGTGAGCCCCGAGTCAGCTGAAGACTCCATTCGAATTGTGAGGGGACAAATCATGCTGAGAAGGGCTTTGTCCTCTTCCGGACCGGGACGGCCGAGAACGAGACGGTCGAGATCTCTGTCGAGATATACCTTGCCCTCGGCGGCTATCGTTTCGGCGTATCCGAGTGTCAGTGGGGGTCCTAGAATCGACCTCATCGTTAGGATGGAATGACAATCGATCTTGAACTGGATTTCTGGCACTCCCCTGAGCGGGCAATGGTTGCTGATGTTGAGGTTGATGGTGTGTGTTTTGTCCAACCCCAGCCCAATATCTGACAGGTGGATGATATTGCATCGGATGTACATATCCAGGGTGATTTATCAGTGGTTGAACAATCTCCACCGGTCGAGTCTGGGGGCATTCTGGCATCCGAGGTTCCCTTCCTTCAGCAGCTGCGAGCACAGCTTCATCCCGAAAGGCTTTTAGGTACTTGTCTAACTCGGGCGTCGAGTAGACTAGCTGTGGTGGGATGGTAGTGGGAGCAGCGATTTGCAAAGGAACTTGAGGGAGGACTTCCCGACCATTCTCATCGAATAAGCGGTTGCTGGTGACATTGCGGGTAGTCATGTTTGATGGCTTGTTGTCGCGGTTCCCACAGACGGCGCCAAATGATCGAGCCAAATCTCTGCTGGACTTCCGATCGAGAGGTCCGACGCGATCACTCTATTTGTTGAGGGGAAACGGCCGTCCGACTACGCCAAAGTCTGCACAGGTCGAGATAAACGTGAGCTCCAAGGCCAACTCGGGGAAGGTGGGTGTGAGACCCGGGTTGGCACTCCGACGCTCAAGTCAGGATCGAAGAGGATGGTCGAAATGATTGAGTGGTGAAAAGAGTTAGGTGGGAAAACTTACCGTGCAATAGATGAGGAGGGACTATTTATACAGTGAGGAGAGAAAAGTTACCGCCTCGACATATTGGCGCGGGGAGCTGACAGGTGCCCCACTATGGCCGTGCATTAAATGCGTGGTCGGCCACTTCTTCCTGCTAGTGGAATAGTGTGCTGGCCGGTCGAGAAGGTTGGGTCGATCACAGCGGCCTGGAAGTCCGACTGTGGGTCGATGGTCTACGCGGTAACTTATATGGGGAAAATGGGTCTTCCTGCGTGATGGTCGAGAGGTAAAATCCGATCGGGGCATGACCTTCGACCATACACGTGGAGCAAGGTGATTGACCTAAGTCGACAGCGGGTACGTGCCACGTCAATATCGAAATCTTTCCACTTTACCTATCCCTCATCAGTCAACCCCTCCCTTCTTCGGCTAGCAGCGGTGCCTCTTTCTATTAATTTTCCTCTCTTAAATAATGAAAATAGCTCTAATACCCAATGTTTTTTTCCTTTTTTGTTCGATGTTTCTGATTCAATTTGTTGTGTAACTCTGAAACTATTACTTCTCTGTTGCAACAGGAATTCGCTATCCAGTTTTTACCTTTCTTTCTTTCTTTTTTTTTAAAAAATAATATATTTTGGAGAGTTCTTTTTTCGGCACGAAAGCCGAAACTGAACCCAAAAAATTTCAACCCTATAAATTAATGTGAATCTCATTAAATTGATATGCAAACAGTTATAATAATTATTTTAATAGGGCAAGAAATAATATTTTTAGATCAAATAGTGCGGATAAGTTGGCTAGGTTGGGGCACAGTATTACCACAGATCGTTTAGTTTGGGACTCACCTCCGATTGATGTTGAGTAGTTCTTTTGTTTCGTTTTTTCTTTTACCCTGTTCTGGGCCTCGTTGTTGACCAAAAAAAAAAAAAAAAAAAAAGATATAATCACTTTTGCATACTTGCTAGTTGCTATGATATATAGTTCTTACAAGTTTATTAGATTAACCTACTTTCGTACTTCATTTTAAGACCTCAGTTGTATTTAATACATCTTTCCTTTAAGATTTTTCAATGCACATCCCAAGCAACAAATAAATTTAGAAGGGTCTACCAAGGAAATTAGTAGCCAATTTTTTTGGATAATACTAATTTTTCAAACGATTTTAAAGTCTTTTGTCAACATAATTATGTTGCACAAAATTGTGCTGACCATAAAACCATACTTCATACAAGAAAATAAATGAAGTTAACTAATCAGCCAAAACATTGATTGAATTAACCTAATTTGATTTAATGGAACAACTTTAAATTTCGTGACTTTTCCTGCAATTCGACAAGAGGATAGTTAGTATAATTCATGGGGGATGTCACTGTCTACCCCGAAAATGTTTAATTTGAGAGCCTATATTATTACCTTAATTATTACATGAAGACCAAGTTTTATATAATAATAGGGAAAATTGTTGCTCCTGTCGAATAATGCAATGGTTCTTTTTTTTTTTTTTTTTTTTTTCAAATTGGTCAGCTAGATCGGGAGAAGTTTAACGAGAACTCCCCCTCCTTCATTACCCCTAACATAAAAGAGTACAAATTACCAACCCAAACGTCCAAGAGAGCAAATATACAGAAATGGCCACGAGAGTATAACACATACTCAACCTAGGGCCATAATTAGAAGGTGAGGTCCCATTCCGAGGACATACCTAAATCCTACGCAGTTACTGTTAGAGTAGTGCCCTAGAAGAGCCAAATAGTTTAGGCCTCTTTTTGTAAACTACTCTTATTAGCAGCAATTTGTGACATTAATGAAATCATAAATGTAACGTTTCATAGTCGTTTAATTCTATGTGCCCAATTCATCATATCTCATTCAAGTTTACTAATTGCATATTATAACTGTTTGTGTATGGATGAAACCCCAAGGTCACATTAAGCTACGGGACTTGACCTCGCATAGGGATAGAGGTTATGAAACAAGTGTCTATGGCGTGACCTAAATCAACTCCAAGTCGAAGAGTCTAATAAGCACAGGGATGTTGACTTGACTCGTTTGAGACTTGCTCATACGACGTGCCTTGAAGAAAGGTTACTTTGTTTCATAAGTATTGAATGTAGAGACATTCACACGCGTATGGGGGTGCTTGTTAGGGAACAAGTACACTGAGGATCCCGATGGGGACACCTCAATGGGGTAAGGCTTTTATGCCTTAATGATGAGGTTGGTTCCCTGGTTATGGTAGTGTCTAAATGGTCCTTAGACTTGAGGCTCCATTGATGCTCTGTGCATGACAAGGGCAATATTTGATATGCGCCTAGAGATTCATGGGTTCCATGAATCTCGTTATGGTTGTATGTTAGCATTGTTCGAATCATGTATGGGGACATATGAGAGGCCAACATAGAATCTATCGCTCGTCTAGAAGAATGAGTGAATCACCCATGAGTTCTATTGTAGCACATTCCACTTAAATCCTTGCGCAAGGTAGTGAGATCTAAATTAGGAAATGGGTTTCCTAGAGTGTTAGATCAAATGGAATTGCTAGTAGAATTAATTCATAGCATTATGACTAATAGGGTTCTATAATTCCCATACCCTAGGTCCTAATCGGGGATTGGATGATAGAAGGATCTTATCTCACGGTATCCATGAGACTGAAAGGTTCACAGCATAAACTTCACCTGTTGGATGGGTGGTCATGAGCTTGTCACTAGACATCGATCATGATCTGTAGGTACTGATTAATTAAAAGGAGTTTTAATTAAACAGTGATTAATTGAAAGGGTTTAATTGAATCAACAAGATAAATTGCTATCTAAAATACCACGTTAAGAATGTGGGCCTACTACTATTCATTGGTGAACCTAAGGGGTCACACAATGACTCGAATTGAACAACAAAATTATCTAAAGATCAATAGAGATTGATTGATAAATTAAAAGAGTTTAATTTATGAGAGAGTAATTAATCAATAATTGTATTAATTAATTTATGCTTAATTGTTAAGCTATTGAGAATAGATGTTAAGGAGTTAACATTAATTTAAATAAGTGTATTTAAATTAATTGGACTTGAAATAAATTAGGAGTAATTAATTTTTAAGTCCACAAATTTAATTAGATATTGGACTTGTGATTTAATTAATGTAATTAATTAAGTCCACTAACTAAAATGAATATTGGGTTTTTAATTTAATTAAGTAGTAATTAAATATAAGCCCAAGACTGACCCATAGGGTTTTTGACCTAGGGCTAAGTATTTAAGAAAGATAAGGGAGAGAAATCAAACATCGTTGTTTTTTTTTTTCTTTTCTGCTTTCTCTCCAAGTCTCTCTCTTCTCTCTCATTTCTCAATACAGTATTGAGAATACTATTAGATAATCAATATCTAATTAGTGTTCTAGTGTGCTCATTGAATAGTTGTTCAATTACGGGTCGTGGACTACCTTAGAGGAATTCCGCGTGGGATTCTTGGAAGAAGATCGGATAGAAGGGAAGCCGGTAGGTTTTGGAAAATCTTCTTGTCATCGTCATCAATTGGAAGCGAAAGAGGTATTTGATTCTACTTCCGTTTAAATCGTAAATCTGAATCAAAGGCTGATCTTAATTGGAATTCCGATAAAACTTGTTTTATAATCCCTAAAAATTTTAATTTCCGCTGCGTTAGGGTTGACGAATTCCAACAGTGGTATCAGAGCCATACTTTGATTGATTTACGTTTTTTAATTCCTTATATTAATTTGATTAATATTTTGATGCGTGTCATACTTGTTTTAATTTGAGATTCGTTTGAGCATGAGTTTTAAATTTTGAAGAAAAGTTCTTGTTTTAAAACTAATATGAAAATTGTGAGATTTTATGAAAATTCTGAAAATGTTATTTTTCTTGAATTCGTAAAATTATAATTTTTATTTGTGTTTTATTTTAAAATTGTTTTAAAATAAAATTTAACAAAAAAAAAAAAAAAGGGGAACCCGTGCGCAGTGTGTGCTTGTGTACGATGGATGAAGGCTGGTGCTGCCCTAGGGCAGCAACTCATTGGGCTTGTTTGAAGCCCAAATCGTGAGCCTCTTACAATTTTTGGGCCGAACTCAAACTGGAGTCCTACGCTGTGCTGCCATGGAGATGGCACGCGAAGCAGGCCCACGCACATTGTACCCCCATTCTTTTCACAAAAATGTTTTATAAAACTAGGGTGGCTGGGTGTCCAACCTGTGACACCCAGCAGTGCAACTGCTCCATAAACCAGCTAGGCTACCTCAACTTGTTGAGTAAATTTTGGTAACTTTTAATCTTACCTTCTAAAGCCACAGTTCTAAAATTGTTTTAAAACTAAATCCTTTTAATTAATTTTGTAAAATGGTTTTACTTGAAAATTAATTATTTTTGCCCAAATACGAATTGTTAAAATAGAAGCATGATTTTATTAGATAGAGATCTAATGGAAATTAAATTGGATTAGAGAATTCAATTTAATCAAAATTGAAGGATTAATTTAATTTGTGAATCAAAAGATAATCCTTGGTCAATAAATAATTTTAGAAATTATTTAAAGACTTTAAATCGCATAATGATTATTTACTTGGTAAATTTATTTTATGCAATGCATTGGATGTATATTTGGATCAATCATGGGCCTTATTTGCGCTATGTATGGTTTTATTTTATTGATGCATTTTGATATTGGTTTTAAACGAGAGCCTGCGAGCCTCTTATTCAATTGTTGTAAGCATTGTTTTTATTTTCTCCCCCCTTAAAATGTAATCCCCCTTTATTTTGTAAACAGAGTAGTTTTAGTGTGAGATCTCTAATTAGATTAGGAGATGGAGAAACGAGACGGAGCAAGCAACGGAATAAGAAGCCCATCAAGGCCCCAAAAGTGTTTGGGTGTGATTATTTTGATGTAATAGAATAGGATTCTATTTGAGTGCTCTCTTTGTGTGTTTAATTCCGTTTGATGCATGAATAGAACCATGGTCCATAAAATGGCTATTATGGACCATGCATAGGAGGCCCATGATTATCCATATTATAGGAGCATGCTAGGTTTTTATTATCTTGTTATGAATGTTATCTTTATGTGCATAAATATGTTCAAGCATTAAGCAAGATAAAATAAGATAATAATTACAATTGATGAGTCTTGGTAGAATTTTTGAAATTTTTTAACCCCGAACCATCTTAGATAGTCTCAAACAATATAAATATTAAATCCAAATGGAAATTGAAGGATAAAATTCGATTTTATGAATTTCCAAGCATTCCGTCAATAGAATTATTTGTTTTAGAATTAATCAAATCATTAATTATTGGCCACGAGGCGTGGGATACGAAATGACGAGATTAATTGAACTAAAATAATTCTTTGCATAAAAGCTGCAATTTTTCAAAATCAAAATTATGGTATTGGCCACGAGGCGTGGGATATTCATAATGGCGATGGAGAAATCTTGGGGATTGACGGGTCGGATTTAAATACTGATTAGTATAGATGTCGCACGAGTCGTGGGTCTATATGAAAGGTAATGCAAAATAATATTAAGAGTTGTATAGAGATACAATTGATGATAAGATCATCTGCCTTGAGGCTTAAAGTCGGATGTCTCACGAGTCGTGGGTCCGGTGATAAGTGCTTGGGGGTCTTAATACCCACTATTTGAAAAACATGATTTTTCTAAAATTATAAGGGGGTCAAAGGAGTCTGATTAAAATAGTGGGAGACTACATTTGATAAAAGTCCATATCATTTGTAATTGTTATTATTTCATATCCGTCACTCATGCTACATTTTCTGCTTACATGTAGATTTTCTGCTAAAATCGTGATGTCTAAAAATCCACTTAGTGCTATCCTTGAGGCCAATAAATTGACTGGCTCGAATTATGCTGATTGGCTTCGCAATCTCAAGATTGTCTTGGATTCTGAAAAGAGGACCTATGTATTGACACAGTCTCCTCCCGATGTCATACCTGATGACATGGCAGCCGATGAGAGGGAAACAGCTCTCCAGTGGCAAGAAGATGATCTACAGGCTAGATATCTAATGCTTGCAACTATGTCTCCCGAGTTGCAGAGGCAGCGTGCTGAGATGCGCCACTCGACAGAGATCCATCTTCACTTGGAACAGATTTACAAGCCCATCAATAGGATTGATTGATTCACGGCATCTAACGAGTTATTCTCACTCAAGATGGCTGAGGAATCAAGTGTTCATGAACACTGTATTAAGGCTTTAGGCCTTATTGAAAAGCTTGCAAGTCTCGAGGTGATCATGGATAATGAGCTTTACGTAGATTTGATCTTAACCTCTCTGCCACCTTCATTCAAACAGTTCATAATAAACTTCAATATGAATGGAGCTAAAGTCTCAGTTGAGGAACTGATGAACATGCTCGTAACTGCCGAGCGAACTATGAAGAAGGATAAGACTGTTTTCTTAGTAGGTTCATCTTCATCCCAGACTAAGGCTGCAAAGCCCAAGAAGGGAAAAGGAAAGAGTTTCCAAAAGAAGAAAAAGACTCTTAAGCCCACCGGTGGGGTTAAGAAAGCGAACACTAAGAAAAAGACCAATCAAGCTGAGGATCAGTGCTTCCATTGCAAGAAACAAGGGCATTGGAAAAGGAACTATAAGGAGTACTTAGCTACCCTTACAAAAAGTATAAATCTCATCGAAATTAACCTTTCATTCAATTCTAATAACTGGGTATTAGACTCTGGATGCGCTTCTCACATCTGTAATACGTTACAGGGAATGAGCAACATCCGTGAGGTTGATGAAAGAAAACATGTTCTTCGAGTGGGCAATGGAGCAAGAGTTGCAGCAAAGGCCATAGGACATGTTAGGTTAATGTTAGGAGATGGTTTTATTTTAGTATTGAACAATGTTTTATTTGTTCCTGAGTTAGTTAAAAACATTATTTCCATTCCTATACTAGACTTGGAAAGTTTTTCCTTCTCTATTACTAATGCTATGTTTTACATTTTGAAGAATGGTTCTTCACATCCATTAGGGTCTTTACAAAATGGTCTATATTTAACTAATACTAATTTAAATCTCCTAAATATCGAACGAGAAAACAAACGAAAATCAAATGACCAAACTTCAGCAAAGATTTGGCATGCTAGACTTGGACATATCTCCAAGAATAGGCTTCTAAAGATGGCTAACTTAGGATCATTCAGTACGAATGATCTAAACGAGTTAACCATTTGTGAATCCTGTTTAAAGGGAAAGATGACTAAGTCCCCTTTTAAAGGGCATGTAGAGCGAAGCCAAAATCTTTTGGATTTGATCCATACAGATGTTTGCGGACCACTAAATGTTAGTACCCAAAACGGCTGTAATTACTTCATCACATTTACTGATGATTTCAGTAGATATAGGCATGTGTACCTGATGAAACATAAGTCTAAGGCCTTTGAAAAGTTCATAGAGTATAAAATAGAGGTTGAGAACCAGACAGATCGCAAAATTAAGGCTCTTCGATCAAATCGAGGTGGCGAGTATTTAAGTGATCTCTTTCTTGGTTATTTGAAAGATAATGGGATTATCTAACAATGGACTCCGCCCGGGACTCCTCAGTTAAATGGGGTGTCCGAGCGATGAAATCGGACTTTATTGGATATGGTCCGATCCATGATGAGTTTCACGGATCTTCCAATATCGTTTTGGGGTTATGCCCTTGAAACGGCTGCGAAGATAATTAATTTAGTTCCTTCCAAATCCATGCCCGAAATACCATATAAGATGTGGTTTTCAAAACCCCCTATTTATTCATACCTTAGAGTTTGGGGATGTCCTGCATACGTCAAAAGACTAGTGGGAGACAAATTGGATTCCAGATCCAGTTTGTGTAAATTTGTAGGATACCCTAGAGAGTCTGTGGGTTACTATTTTTATGATCCCTCGGAACAAAAGGTGTTTGTTTCGAGGAATGCCACTTTTCTAGAAAAGGAGTTTCTAGTTGAAAAGCCAGGCAAGATTGTAGAACTTACTGAAGTTCAACAAGAACTTACAAATGATCAAGCAATGGAACCTTCCTCTTTCCCACAACAAGAAGTAAACACAAGCCCTCGTATATCTACGAGAACAATTAGACCGCCAGACCAACTCAATTTACTAACTGAAATCGGTCAATCGGATAGCGATCCGAGATCATATAATGATGAAATATCGGATAGAGATTCGATAAAATGGCAGCAAGCCATGAATTCCGAAATGGACTCTATGTACTCCAACAAGGTATGGACCTTGGTAGATCTTCCTAAAGGCGAGAAGCTATAGGATGTAAATGGATCTACAAGCGAAAGCTTGGAGCTGATGGAGAAGTGGCAACCTACAAGGCTAGGTTGGTTGCTAAGGGATACACTCAAAGGCCAGGTGTTGACTTTTAGGAAACGTATTCCCCTGTAGCAATGCCTAAATCCATTCGGATACTTCTAGCCATAGCTGCGTACTATGATTACGAAATATGGCAAATGGATGTGAAAACGGCTTTTCTAAATGGAGATTTGGATAAAGACATTTATATGGAACAACCGGAAGGTTTCATATCCAGTGGGAGCGAACAGAAAGTCTGCAAACTCTAGAGATCCATATATGGACTCAAACAGGCGTCTGGAAGTTGGAACATCCGTTTTGATGAGACAGCCAAATCGTTTGGCTTTATCAAGAACGAGTATGAGCCATGTGTTTACAAGAAAATCAGTGGGCAAGTCGAAAAATTTTTGGTGTTGTATGTAGATGATATCTTACTCATTGGTAATGAAAAAGATGTGCTGCAAACAACAAAGACTTGGTTGTCTACTCAGTTTTCCATGAAGGACTTGGGAGAAGCTTCCTTTATTCTCGGTATAAAAATCTATAGAGATAGATCACAGAGATTAATAGGTATGTCCCAAGTTCAGTACATAGACAAAGTACTTACGGTTCAGTATGGAGGAATCCAAGAGAGGATTCCTCCCAATGAGACATGGGTTGATCCTCTCTAAATCAATGTGTCCTAACACTGAAGAAGAGAAGGATAGGATGTCTCATATACCCTATGCATCTGCAATAGGGAGCATAATATATGCTATGTTATGTACTAGACCTGATGTCGCATACGCTTTGAGCGTTACAAGTCGATTTCAATCAAACTTTGGTGCGAGACACTGGTCTGCCGTGAAATCCATCCTTAAGTACATGAAAAGGACTAAGGATTTATTTCTTGTGTACGGCAGAAAGGGAGAACTGAAATTAGAAGGATACACCGACTCAAGCTTCCAGTCGGATGTAGACGACTTTAAATCCACGTCCGGATTCATATTCCGGTTAAATGGTGGTGCAGTAAGTTGGAAAAGTTCCAAACAGGAAACTACTGCCGACTTTACTTGTGAAGCGGAGTATATAGCTGCATCAGAGGCAGCGAAAGAAGGCGTGTGGATGAAAAACTTCATCGAAGAGTTGAATGTAGTGCCTTACATTGCTGACCCGGTCGTTGTCTTCTGCGACAATAACGGAGCGATTGCACAATCAAAGGAACTAAGAGCTCATCAACGGTCAAAGCACATCCTAAGAAGATTTCATCTAATTAGAGAAATCGTAGAAAGAGGTGACGTTATTGTAGAACGTGTACCCTCGGCAGAAAATGTAGCAGACCCGCTTACTAAACCTCTTAGCTAAAAGGTCTTTGAAGGACATCTCCAGGAGATGGGTCTTAAGGCTATGGGCAATTGGCTCTGAGGGCAAGTGAGAGATTGTTAGAGTAGTGCCCTAGAAGAGCCAAATAGTTTAGGCCTCTTTTTGTGAACTACTCTTATTAGCAGCAATTTGTGACATTAATGAAATCATAAATGTAACGTTTCATAGTCGTTTAATTCTATGTGCCCAATTCATCATATCTCATTCAAGTTTACTAATTGCATATTATAACTGTTTGTGTATGGATGAAACCCCAAGGTCACATTAAGCTACGGGACTTGACCTCGCATAGGGATGGAGGTTATGAAACAAGTGTCTATGGCGTGACCTAAATCAACTCCAAGTCGAAGAGTCTAATAAGCACGAGGATGTTGACTTGACTCGTTTGAGACTTGCTCATACGACGTGCCTTGAAGAAAGGTTATTTTGTTTCATAAGTATTGAATGTAGAGACATTCACACACGTATTGGGGTGCTTGTTAGGGAACAAGTACACTGAGGATCCCGATGGGGACACCTCAATGGGGTAAGGCTTTTATGCCTTAATGATGAGGCTGGTTCCCTGGTTATGGTAGTGTCTAAATGGTCCTTAGACTTGAGGCTCCATTGATGCTCTGTGCATGACAAGGGCAATGTTTGATATGCGCCTAGAGATTCATGGGTTCCATGAATCTCGTTATGGTTGTATGTTGGCATTGTTCGAATCATGTATGGGGGCATATGAGAGGCCAACATAGAATCTATCGCTCGTCTAGAAGAATGAGTGAATCACCCATGAGTTCTATTGTAGCACATTCCACTTAAATCCTTGCGCAAGGTAGTGAGATCTAAATTAGGAAATGGGTTTCCTAGAGTGTTAGATCAAATGGAATTGCTAGTAGAATTAATTCATAGCATTATGACTAATAGGGTTCTATAATTCCCATACCCTAGGTCCTAATCGGGGATTGGACGATAGAAGGATCTTATCTCACGGTATCCATGAGACTGAAAGGTTCACAGCATAAACTTCACCTGTTGGATGGGTGGTCATGAGCTTGTCACTAGACATCGATCATGATCTGTAGGTACTGATTAATTAAAAGGAGTTTTAATTAAACAGTGATTAATTGAAAGGGTTTAATTGAATCAACAAGATAAATTGCTATCTAAAATACCACGTTAAGAATGTGGGTCTACTACTATTCATTGGTGAACCTAAGGGGCCACACAATAACTCGAATTGAACAACAAAATTATCTAAAGATCAATAGAGATTGATTGATAAATTAAAAGAGTTTAATTTATGAGAGAGTAATTAATTAATAATTGTATTAATTAATTTATGCTTAATTGTTAAGCTATTGAGAATAGATGTGAAGGAGTTAACATTAATTTAAATAAGTGTACTTAAATTAATTGGACTTGAAATTTAATTAGGAGTAATTAATTTTTAAGTCCACAAATTTAATTAGATATTGGACTTGTGATTTAATTAATATAATTAATTAAGTCCACTAACTAAAATGAATATTGGGTTTTTAATTTAATTAAGTAGTAATTAAATATAAGCCCAAGACTGGCCCATAGGGTTTTTGACCTAAGGTTAAGTATTTAAGAAAGATAAGGGAGAGAAATCAAACATCGTTGTTTTTTTTTCCTTTTCTGCTTTCTCTCCAAGTCTCTCTCTTCTCTCTCATTTCTCTATACAGTATTGAGAATACTATTAGATAATCAATATCTAATTAGTGTTCTAGTGTGCTAATTGAATAGTTGTTCAATTACGGGTCGTGGACTACCTTAGAGGAATTCCGCGTGGGATTCTTGGAAGAAGATCAGATAGAAGGGAAGCGGGTAGATTGTAAAACCTTCTTGTCATCGTCATCAATTGGAAGCGAAAGAGGTATTTGATTCTACTTCGGTTTAAATCGTAAATCTGAATCAAAGGCTGATCTTAATTGGAATTCCGATAAAACTTGTTTTATAATCCCTAAAAATTTTAATTTCCGCTGCGTTAGGGTTGACGAATTCCAACAGTTACTGTAACCAAGCTAGTGGTAGAGTCCCACGCCACGACAATCAAGTCAACCCCTGATGCAGAGAAAAAAATATCGAATATATTTCTTTTTAGGGAAAATATCATTTTTCGTCCTCTAAAGATGTCTTTGTTCGATTTTGGTCCTGATGTTTAACATTTATCACATTGCATCCTTTTTGACATCACGTTTCTCAATTTCAGTTCTTTAGCTAACAGAAGTTAAAAAAAAATTGACGGAAAAAGACGCATGTCACTCACGAGCCAATCACATTTATAATTCAGGCCACATGAGCGACACGTGACTTTTTCCGTTAAAAAATTAACATCCGTTAGCTAAAGGATTAAAATTGAGAAATGTGGAATAAAAAAGGATACAAGATAAGAAAAGTTAAAAGATTATGACCAAAATCGAATATGGACATCTTTAAAGGACGAAGACTGATATTTTCTCTTCTTTTTATATGTAATTATCAAAGAGACTAATTATTCCTTTTGCTTTGAATAGAACCAGAAACGTCTCATGATTGAATTATTATCGTACAAGGATGATTAAAAGACTTAGGATTGACTCAGATTAATTATCATTTTTTTTTAAAATAATGATTTAAAAACTTCACCTGCAAATTACATTTCATTGTTAACCCAATTGTGCACGTCAATTCCTCCAATTGGGTGCACTAGCAACGTACTTAAAAGTTCAGTTATCTACATTGGATATATAGATACACATATATACACACATATATATATATATATATATATATACATACATACATATACATTATCATAAAATAAGCACATTGTTTAAATTCACAAGAAAAATAAGGATAACTAAAGCAGCCACAGTCACAGTGCAATGCAAGTAATATATGCAAGACTAATTATTATTTTTGCTGTAGATTGGTTGTTAGAAATGGAATATAAATTAAATATTAAAACTTAGATCCATGAATATGAAATTAAATGATTCCCTCAACTAATTTGTGATTCATTATGCACAAATTTGCAACATTTGTTGCTCTACGTGTTTGAGGTGTATTTTGGATTAATTTGACGTGCATGCGGCCAGCAAAGAATCACGATACTAAGAGTCTAAGACATACAACCACAACGAGATGGACACAATACAATATAGAAACAATAATATAAATCTTCCATTAAATATCAACAAATATCAGACACTATCACGACACAATAAAATGACCTTTTTAAAAATGTTCGTACACCTGAAAAGGCATGTCCTATCGAGAATTGTCACTCCAAAGTCCTAGGTATTATCGAAATATCATAACATAGAGATGTAATGTAATAATTCAAAATTCATCAATATCGATATAATTTTTTTAAGGAACCGGTCTTGTAGACCGTAGGGTTGTTAAAGAGGACCCCTCAAAATTCATCTATTCCTTTTTTTTTTTTTTAACACATACACCCCCAAACGATCAGAAGAATTTGAACCTGAGTTATTGCCTTCGAGAACTAACCCTTAAACTACTTGAACCATGCCCTGTTGTCCTCAAAATTCATCTATATAATTCTTCATAATTACGCATTTGATTTTATTTTTTTATGAACTTAATACGGTCAATTAAGCCATTAATGGAGACCCAAAAGGAAAGGGTCAGGCCCAACAAATATCCAACATAGCGTTTTTCTTCTTTTTCTTCGAGGAAAAAATATGTAAATTTATATTTATCAAACAAGAAAAAATTTTAAAATTAGGATTAAGGAAAGCTGCATGCAGCTTTTTATCTATAAGCTAAAGTAATTATTTCCGAAATATTAAATTATAGAAGGGAGAATATTTCTTGAGGTGAAATAAAATATTGGGTGGCTTGTAGCGTGAATCTTTATTTGATTCCATTTTAACGTGACTCAATTATGATTCATAGGTTACGTTCAATTGTATTATAATCATGCGTTGTGCGAGTTTCTAGCGTCAAAATGAGCAAATTACATTTTTGGTCCCGTAGGATTGGGCCATTTGTAATTTTGGTCCCATTGTTTTAAAAATTGACAATTTTGGTCCCATTGGATTCAATTTGTGACAATTTTAGTCCCACCGTCAAATTTTGGATGAAAATCGTTAAATACGTTTAGGAAGGAAATAGTCAAATAAAATTGTTGACAAAAGAAGACTTAAAGGACGCTGGTAGCCCAGCTGGTGGCGAGTTCCCCTCGCCCACATGAGGTAATGGGTTCAAGTTGGATTCTTGTGTGAGGAGTATTGGTGAAGGGTTTTACCATGACAGGTATTTTCCCTACTTTTCTAGCGTTATTTCGCTCTGATCACCTCGTTCTTGGAAGCGTGAGTTTTATATTGTTGTTAGTACACAAAATTTTGACCCATACACCTTTTGTGGTTCAACTTTTATCTTGAAAATTTAGGGCTTTCAGTTCCATGGTTATTTTTTGGCCGTTTCTACTCAATATGTGGTTTGATGTGTTGATATTGGTTCTGTATTTCGTATATATAGGTTTTTCTACTATTTGACATCATTTTTCTTGAAACCCTAGCGTTATACATGGTTAAAATCTGCTCCTTTTTTCACTTTTTGCTGGATTTCGCTTCCTTAAAAACCCTAGTACTGTAGTAATGGTGTTAATTTAATGGGTTTTGCATGAAGTTGTTTTTGAAATATAACTTCACAAATTCTAGTAATCTTGAGATATAATTCAACCTGATATGAAATTTCAATCACATAGCTTCACAAATTCTAGTATTCTTGAGATATTTTTTTTTTCTTCTTTGAATTAATCTCGGTAGCCAAGATTAGATGGTAATAAATATATATAGTGATCAACTAATACGTCACATTTGATATATAAAATATTGTATATTTGATTTTGGTGACAAAAATAATGAGATTAATTAAAATTCTGGTGAAGTGTGCTGATTTGGTGAGAAATCCAGTTAACTAAATATTACATATTAAGTTAGATTAGCAGAGTTCAACTAAAACCATTTGCAACAATTTTTGGGTTTTTTTATGCTTATTTACCTAAACAAAAATACTGAAACTTATTTATGGTAGCATGAAGTTGTAATTTGGTGCTTTCTTTGAATGAAACTTTTATTATTGAACATTTTATGTGTTGCAGGAGTCTTTAAAAGAGTGTTCCACAAGGAAAATGATGAAACAATTGGTGATGATGGCTTTGAAAATGAAGTGGATGATGATGGGAATCTTGCTAATGTTGAAACAGATGAGGGTTGTGATCATTTTGACCAAGAGTTTTATGAAGAGATGTTTCTGAGCGAGGATGAGGAATTAATGGTCCCACAAGAACCAGTTGGTACAATACCGGAGACTACCGAGGTCGAAGAGGAACTTGAGAACCAACAAGTTCAAGACACAACCACATCAGATTCATCATTAGGATGCTTCGCAGATGTACCAACAGATGAATTATCAAATTATGAATCAAGTGATGAATGTGAGTGGTATAATGATAGCGATGAAGATCTCCCAGAAGATCCTATAAGAGGTTGGTCTAGTGTGCATGAGGTAGAGATTCCAGAAAATGCTAACGAGCAATTCAATCTTAAAGACAAGGCTGTGTTTGCCTCGGTCGATGAATTTAGGAAAACACTAAAGGTATATGTGATTAGAGCAGGAATTAAGATAATGAGGGTTAAGAATGATAGAACCAGGATCATTGTTAAGTGTGCTTCTGAGAGGTGCGCTTGGAGAATACATGCATCCAACATCACAGAAGGAAATGACAAAACTACGTTTGTCATAAAGAAATGTGTGCCCGATCACTCTTGCATAAGAGTTGACAAAATCAAGGAGGCCAATTCCATTTGGATTGCTGAGAAGATAGTTCCCATTTTAAGAAGACAACCTGACATAAAAGTGAGGGCTTTGATGGCTGAGTTGGAGAAATTTGGAGTAACTCCTGAATATATGCAGTTGTACAGGGCTAGGCTTAAGGCTTATGATATCATTCAAGGCAATCCTGCAGAATCATATGCTATCATGACTCAGTATGCTGAAATGGTTGAAAAGACTAATCCTGGAAGCACAACAAGGTTCCAATTTCACTTGGACGAACAAGGAAGTATCCCAAGAGAGCCAAATTTCAAAAGATTCTTCATTGGTAAGCCATTTGACTGATTGATGATTTTATTGTATAATGTTACATTACTTTAAATTTAACTGATTAATCTGCCTCTGTAGGTCTTAATGCTTTAAAAAAAGGTTTCTTAGATGGTTGTCAGCCATTTATTGGCTTAGATGGTTGTCATCTAAAGGGAAAATATGGAGGCATCCTTCTATCAGCAGTTTCATTGGATGGAAATATGGGATTATATCCCCTAGCTTTTGCAGTGGTAGAAACTGAAAATAAGGACAATTGGGGATTCTTCCTTATGTGTTTGGCACAAATGCTTGGGGGTTTCTGTGATGGCAGGCCCTGGACTTTCAAGACAGATAGGCAGAAAGTATTTTAACTAGCTATTTTAAGTTTCTGCAGTTTAGTTATATTTATTGTTTGAGTTATACACTAAATCACTAACTTGCTTATATTTCATTCTTAAACTAGGGGCTCGTTGAAGCTATGGCAGATATAGCACCTGAAGCAGTACATGTAGCACCCGAGCGTAAGGTGCCACATCCCCCGCACCGAGACCCGACCCGTATATGAAATGGAAGTCCATACACGTGCCAAATCCACGGCGAACGGGGACACAACACACACGCTATGCTAGGCGGGACTAACCCTTAAACCATCAAACTCCAGACAATATAAAATTAGAGCTATAATTAAACGCAGAAGCAAGATCATCACATAATATATACAATGAGCCACCAAGCTCCAAAAATAGATATACAAAACAACTCAAGCATCCAAAGCCACATGGCTTACAAAATCATAACGCTCCAACTATGATCAAATACAAAAAGGAAGTAAGAGTAATATGGTATGAATGCTAAAAAAAGTGCTAAACATAAATGCAAGACCTAGACGACTTGTATTCCCGCCTAGCATTCTTATACCTGCACAAAATAACTGAAAACAAACCGGGTTCAGTCTATATGAGACTGGTGGGTATAAAACGGGCATAAGATATAATATTGCAGAATTTAAACACATACAGGCAAGCCCTAATCCCGTGTGAGGTTTGATAAGGTTTTCCAAAAGGTTAAAACAAAAGAAAACATCAACGGGATTACGACGTTCATATTCATTCATAATTGTTCATAAGGGTTTATGTGTTAGGAATAGTACCCTAGAAAGCCGATTAGCCATAATCCGTTTTGGGACTTCCTAGTATCACAGACAATCTTTGAATAATATACGATTGATTAATATCATAGGCAAACACTTCTTTATATGCTCTTGTTTGGTTTGCGTTTACTTTAGCTGTGCATGTATGAGAACTCCCCTAATCCTGATGACTTTAGGATTCTACCATTTAGGTGAAATGGTTCATGAAACGAGCCCTATATCACATAAGTCATGATTAGTAAAATACTCCAAGCCGATGAGTCCTACAGACAGTGGAAGTGTCAACCTGACTCCTCTAAGGCTTGCTTGTGGGATCACGCCCTTAAGAATGACCACCTTTTTTCATGGAGGTGCAAAGTGTATAGTTGATACGTGCGTGATACATGAGGGTGCTTACTTTAATAAGTAAGTTCACTGAGGTGCCCCGTGTGAGAACATTCCTAAATGGGAAAGGAAGTTTCTATTTCAGGAAATGGAAACTTCCAGATTAGGAAATATCTCACGAGTCATTGTTGTGATTAATTGATCCTTAGACTTGAGGTTCCATGTTACTTTATGAGTTAACTCTGTAGTCTTTGGTATAATCTTTAAAGGGTGTCGCCTTAGACAACTGATTCAAGGCTTATGCTGGGGCTGCACAAGTGACTCATGAAAGTGAATGAGAATCAAGAAAGGACCTACACTTGCATTTGTAAGGTGATCTATTATCGTGTAAGTCATTCATATGCCATATGGAGTCCTTGGCCAAGGCAGTAGATCAAGACATCAAGAAAAGGGTTTCTTGGATTGAGATCAAATGGATATGAAATGCACTTAGCTTTAAGACCGGATTATTAGGGTTCTGATTATTCCCTTACCCTAGATCTTGGTTGAGAGATAGTAAGTAGGAGGATTGTATCTCACATGAATCAATGACTTAAAGGTTCTGTCGAATCCGAACATTCCAATTCAGCTAGGGGTTAAACACCTGTTGCTAGACTATGGTCGTTTAATCTGTGGACTGATTAATTAATTAGTGAATTAATTAATTAGGGTCACTGCTAATTGAATTGAGAACCTAGAGGGTCACACACAACAACTTGGTTACATGAGTTGAGGCTTGAAAATGATTAAACGAGTTAATCGGGCCAAGAGGGTTCCACACGTGTGAAATCACACGTGTGTGTCACGTGAGTGTCACGTGTCACACACGTGTGAATATATATATTATATATATATATATGTATTAAATAATTAAATGTGTTAATTATTTAATAGACTTTGGTTTAATTTTGAATTAAAAAGAAAGTCTTATTTTGGAGAAAATAATCTAGTTAATTAATTACGAATTAATTAATTAGATAAAAATAAGTTATTTATTTTTATAATAAATAAAGTATAAAAATTATTCAAAAATAGTTTGGATATTTTTAGCTCTCTTAAAAGTTGACTTGAATTAGAATTCAAAGTCAAAGTTGGAAAATACTTGATGATCAAGTAATAGGAGAGAGAGGAACCAAATCCTTGCCCAACAAGGAATAGGATCGACGCCCCTCTCCCTTTCCTTAGAGCTAATTGGCAATTCTTTTGGTTCATGTGTTGAACACCTTCCTTTCTCCAAGATAAAATAAAACCCTAGGTTAAGCCTAAACACTAACTAGAGAACTAGCATCCTTACTAGTTAGATTGTGATCAAGTTGGTGGACTTTCTCTAGAGACTTCAAGTTAGAAGTTTGAAGATTCGAGCTTTACCAAGGAGAGGGGATCAAGCCGCGAGAAGAGCGTTCTTGGGTGGCTTGAAACGCTTCAAGAAAGAACAAAAGAAAAGTAAGTTTTCTATCTTTACGAATTTGGTTACACGATTGCGAGTTCAAGATCCTTTTGTTGGAAATTTTTTTAAATTCCGCTGCTTTCTGATTCTTGTTTTCCAACAAGTGGTATCAGAGCCACCTCGTTAATCGTGTTTCTGATTCGTCTCAATTATTCTGAATTTGGTAGAAATTCTTAGGCTTAGATGCGAATTAGGTATTCATGAGTTCTTTTAGAAAGCCTGAATTACAAAACTGTAATTTTTCTTGAATTTCTGAAACTGTTTTCTTAAATTGTGTTTTTGAAAAATGTTTGGATTCAAATCTGTTTAAATCGTGTTTTTTGAATTTTGGATTGAACTGGGTTTTGGAGAAACCCAAAATACGAAACGGAACACGAAAAGGACGAGCCTAGGCGTGCTAGCACGTCGCACGCCCAGACCCGTCGCCGCCGCCCAGCCCTCCCGCAACCGCGCGGGAGGCCCTCCCGCCCGCGCCCGCTCGCGGGACAGCCGCCCGCAACCGCGCGGGACAGCCGCCCGCACGCTCCCGCAACCGCGCGGGAGCACCCGCCCGGCATCGCCCGCACGCGAGCAGCAGCAAGCTGCGCACGTTGCGCAGGGTGCGCGCCTAGCGCGCGACGCTGCGCGGTGAGCAAATGCTCGTTCCGGGCAGTTCCAGGCCCGGTTTTGGCATTTTCGTGTTTTCATGTTTTCTGTCCTTGAAATCCCGATTTAATTTTTCTGTAAAATTTTATTTTATTAAATTGGAATTATTTTGAAATAATTGTTTAAATTGGGATTTTGAAAATTTAAGCGATTTAAATTTTGGAAAAATTACAAACTTTATTTTATGAAAATATTGAAAGAATAAAATTATTAATTTTCAGAAATTAATTGAAATTTTATTAGTTTATTGTTTTTCGGGTTTTATTGAAAAGACTCTTGAACAAAAATTACATCTAAGTCGTGTTTTAAGCTATTAGAACTTAAAGCGAGAATTTTAATTTATTGGTTAAATTTAAATTCTTGCTTTTTATGCATGTTAGGTGATCATGGGTTTAGACTTATGTATGGTTTTAATTTATGCACATGGATGGTTTAAATTGGGGTTGGAGCCCTATAGTTGCGTTTTTCAATTGAGGTTGGAGCCTCACTTATGTGCGTACTGTTATGTGATTTATTATGTGGTTTCCATATTACTGTTTTGAGGCCGGGGTATGCCCCGTGTAATTATCTAAGGCCAATATGAAGATTGAGCCTTATTACTTTATGTCTTTTTCTTTTTATTGTAATTTGAGAGTAGAGATAGGTGGTGAGGTTTTATTTTCATTTTGGAGACAATGCACCCATGGAGTAAGATGGACCACATTCAAGTAACAAGGAGGCCATAAGTGAAGACCCCTCAAAATGTTAGGGAGGGGAATCTCAATTGTTAAATGTAATAGACATAGGGCTCGTATTTTGTTACCGCTTTCCCTTATGTGATTTAAACTGTTTATGTGGCATGTATGTTAGAACTTGTGATTGTGGAGTGGCTCCCACATATCACGCAAAAGATAGGTAGAACCTATGATCATCTCATGTTAGTATCATGCTAGGACATGTTATCTGTTTATGTGCTTGTTTGAAATGCATTTAAGTTGTACTTGCATTAATCAAGACTAATAAAATCGGGTAACATATATGTTGGTGAGGTCGAACCGAACAACTCTTCGGTTGATTCGAAAATTCCCATTAAATATTAAGCTCATTTCGAATAATAGGTATTTAATTCGAGATGCAAATTTTGAATTAAATTCCTAGCATTCCATCAATAGGTTTTAAGTTTAGTAAGTAAAGCTAGTTATTGTCTGCGAGTCGTGGGATAGCTAGTGGAGCTTATTAGTTCTTAGTTACCTAATTGATCATTTTAAATGATCAATATTTCGTGGTTAATTTTGGCAAGGGCGATGTCCGCGAGTCGTGGGTCGTTCGAACTAAGTTTTGATCATGATCTTATGATTGATGGGTCTAGCTTAACGCCTAAGTAAATATGGATGTCGCACGAGTCGTGGGTCCATATTGAAAGATAGGTGATGCAAAAACAATTACTAAGAGTTCTAAAGGTGTTAGAATTGGTAAGTTGTACCTACCTAGGATTTTACTTAGAATGTCCGCGAGTCGTGGGTTCGAGGTAAAATGCTTAGGATCTTAGTACCCATTGGGAAACGCGTTCCTCTTAGATCTTTGGGAATTATAGATCTTTGAAAAACAGTGGGAGCTACATTAGATTAAAGACCTTATCTTTTGTATATCGTTATAATTCAGCATGCTCACATTTTCTCTGCTTAGCATTTAGGTTGTAGTTCTGTGATTCTCTACAATATGAAATGCAAACCCATTTGTATCCATCCTTAAGTCAAACAAGTTGACTAAGTCCTAACTAACTCTGATTGGCTTCGGACCCTAAAATTCGTTTTAGATTCCAAATAGAGAAAGGCGTTCTCTAAAGGGCGAAGTTTTCAATTATGAAAATTCGACCCGGGCCAAAAGAGAAGCAATCTGAGGTGAATGGATTTTTTCCAAACCACTTAAGAGCAATTGAACCACCTCATAAAAATGTTACAAGGTATAACATTATGGAATTATTCAATATTCCAAATGAGGAAACAAGTGCACACGAACAAGGTCTAAAGATCTTATTTGAAGATCTTATGGTCTCGATCATCAACCGAGAAAAGAGTTCTCAATGCACTGATTGCTTACATTGCTTCCACCATCATTCAAACCTTTATGCTCAACTAGAATGATGCTAATGTAGCATAGTTAATCATTTAGTTGATAATGGTTGAGAGCATCCTTAAGAAGGAATAAAAGGCTGAGATGGTTAATTCTTCTTCTAAACTCCCTAAGTTAAAGGCTTGAACGACTAAAGAAGAAGAAACCCTTAAGAGCCCAATGGAGGGGCATGTAAGGGGTGCGCCCAAAAGACACTAGAGATCAAATAGGACGTTTGCTTCTATGGTAGCAAATAAGGACTTTGAAAGGAAACTGCAAAGAGTATGAGTACTCTGAAATGTTACCTCGTTTAGTAATTCTACTAGGAATAGAATTCACTAGTCTTGACTCAATTCTACATAATCTGTTATGCAAAGACTCAAGGCACTAATGTTCTGAACATACAACGAGATAACAAAAGTAAGTAAGATGACAAAGCTTCGAATTACTTTGGAACGTTGAGATATAAAAGGATTAGCAAGTCAGACACCTTAGGATCATTCTATGAAAATGAACCTATAGAGTTGAGTTTCTGTGAATCCTGTCTTGAGGGAAGCGTTCCTGAATCCCGTTTATAAGAAACGTGGAACGTTCCAAAATTATACTGGATTTCGATCCATGCTGATGAGTGTAAGATGCTTAATGTAAGCACTAGATACAATCGTCAGTTTAATCATTATGAATGAATGTAATTGTTAAAGTACAAATTCGAAACTTATATGAAATTCTTAGAATTTCAAAAAGAGGTTAGGAACCAAAGTAGTCATAAGTTATAGGCAAATCGATATGATCGAGATAGCCAATATCTTATCAACTAATTCCTTAGTCATCTTAGAAATAATAGGATTATCTCTCAGTAAACTAATTCGAGAACACCTTAGTGTTTCCGAATGAGGGAATGAAACCTTATAGGATATGGTCCATTCCATAGCAAACTTTACTGACTTATAATCATTCTAGGAATAAACTCCCAGAATATGCAGTTAGAGATTTTGAATTTTGCACCTTCCAAAATCAGTCCTTTAGATGCACTATGCAATGTGGCACACTAATAATTATTCTTGTCCAAGAATTTAGTGGAATCCTCTTAAGTAAAGAGGATAGTGGGAGATAGCCTTGAAATGAGTTCAAGTTTATACAAACAATATTGGATATCATTTCTGCGATTCCCTTAGACAAAGGTTGTTTGTCTCAAGGAATGTATCTTTCTTAAGGAATCGTTCCTATAGAAGAAGAAAGACAAGCAAGCAGACCTCAAAGAAATTTGAGAATAAATATCCACGCCACATATAGAAGAAACGAGCCCATCTGATAAAACTTAGCCAATTTTTAGAGCATGTACACGTGTGAAACCCTTTTCTTAAGACGTGTTTAGAACGCGTTCCTAGATAGCCAAGGAATTACTTGAAGAGGAGACACTGTCAGATTTGGAATCTGAGTAGTGTAAGCAAGCCTTGAAATCCAATATGGATTTCATATACTCGAACCAAGTTTTGACCTTGGTTGATCCACCTGATAGGATCAAGCTCGTGCAGCTTCGAGTGAATGAAAGCATTACAACCTTCTTGACGGTTGAAATGCAAAAGTCCATTTGGATTGTGTTTATCACATCCTCATATTCTGACTATGAGATATGATAAATGAATATGAGAACTATCTTGTTCAATATGAGATTGAAAGAGACTGAAATAAGGTATTTCTATAAATCTCATATTCAGTGGGAGTATGCATAAGGTATGAAAATCCCTAAAGTCAATCTGTGGATTGATAAAGGCTTCTAGGAGTTAGACAATTCAATTCCATAGGATAGTCAAATCGTTTGGCACAGATGGAAGTCGAATAAGTCTTAAAAGTGTACATATGAAAGTTAGTGATGTAAGAGTCAATTTTGGTTCTTTAGAAGACGACATCCTTCTCATTAGGAATGTCAAGGATAACGTAAAAGTTACCAATTCTTGTTTAAGAAACAATTTGACATGAAAGATCTTAGTGATTATCCTAAATTCTCGACATTCAGATCTATAGAAGATAGATCTAAGAGAATAAAAGGATTATCACAAAACGAGTACATAACCATAATACTAAAAGGAGTTTAGTAGGGACAATGGAACATCTCTTTTGAAGAGTATGTGTCCTAAGATAACTTTAAGAAAGTTAGCATGTCCAAAATCCCTTTAAGTAAAAGGGTGCATAATGTATGAAATGTTATGTACTAAACTTTATATGGCGCAACACTAAGCGTAGTGGGCCGAATCTAATATGACCTCAGAGAAGGTCATTAGATCTCTGTAAAGGATGTCCTCAGAGTACTTGAGAAGAAATGAGGATATGTATTAGTTTACAGAGCCCAAAAGATCTTATCATTGAAAGGATATTTTGATGTAATTGTTTCATCAAACATAGATGATTATGAAATCATTGAAAGGGTACAACTTCTACCAGAATGGTAATGCAATGTGTTGGAAAGGGGTTCCAAGGACGGACATTGCAAAACTCGACTATCGTAGTTGAGAACTTAGTCGTATTATATAACGCTAAGTTAAGTGTTTGGGTAAGAAACTCCATCTAACCGGTTAGATGAAGTTCCTAGCATGAAACAACTCCTTTATCATATTGTATGATAAAATGGATGGTTGCTCAAGTAAGAGAACCAAGACCTCACCAAGAGACTGAACACGTGATTACGAATCACTTTATAAGGAAAAGGTGTTTCCTAAGAGATGTGTAAACAAGAGGGTCACATCAGCAGAGAATATAGCAGATCCACTTTGGAAACGCCCAAAGTCAATAGGCTCTCAAAGTGCATCTTGAGAAGATGGGACTTAGAGTACCTAAATGGCTTTTACGGGCAAGTGGGAGATTGTTAGGAATAGTGCCCTAGAAAGCCGATTAGTCATAATCCGTTTTGGGACTTTCCTAGTATCATAGACAATCTTTGAATAATATACGATTGATTAATATCATAGGCAAACACTTCTTTATATGCTCTTGTTTGGTATGCGTTTACTTTAGCTGTGCATGTATGAGAACTCCCCTAATCCTGATGACTTTAGGACTCTACCATTTAGGTGAAATGGTTCATGAAACGAGCCCTATATCACATAAGTCATGATTAGTAAAATACTCCAAGTCGATGAGTCCTACAGACAGTGGGAGTGTCAACCTGACTCCTCTAAGGCTTGCTTGTGGGATCACGCCCTTAAGAAGGACCACCTTGTTTCATGGAGGTGCAAAGTGTATAGTTGATACGTGCGTGATGCACGAGGGTGCTTACTTTAATAAGTAAGTTCACTGAGGTGCCCCGTGTGAGAACATTCCTAAATGGGAAAGGAAGTTTCTATTTCAGGAAATGGAAACTTCCAGATTAGGAAATATCTCACGAGTCATTGTTGTGATTAATTGATCCTTAGACTTGAGGTTCCATGTTACTTTATGAGTTAACTCTGTAGTCTTTGGTATAAGCTTTAAAGGGTGTCGCCTTAGACAACTGATTCAAGGCTTATGCGGGGGCTGCACAAGTGACTCATGAAAGTGAATGAGAATCAAGAAAGGACCTACACTTGCATTTGCAAGGTGATCTCTTATTGTGTAAGTCATTCATATGCCATATGGAGTCCTTGGCCAAGGCAGTAGATCAAGACATCAAGAAAAGGGTTTCTTGGATTGAGATCAAATGGATATGAAATGCACTTAGCTTTAAGACCGGATTATTAGGGTTCTGATTATTCCCTTACCCTAGATCTTGGTTGAGAGATAGTAAGTAGAAGGATTGTATCTCACATGAATCAGTGACTTAAAGGTTCTGTCGAATCCGAACATTCCAATTCAGCTAGGGGTTAAACACCTGTTGCTAGACTATGG
This sequence comes from Lantana camara, assembly GCA_037501455.1. Lineage (NCBI taxonomy): Eukaryota > Viridiplantae > Streptophyta > Magnoliopsida > Lamiales > Verbenaceae > Lantana > Lantana camara. The sequence continues at coordinate 96,110,738 of CM074861.1, forward strand.
TCGTTTAATCTGTGGACTGATTAATTAATTAGTGAATTAATTAATTAGGGTCACTGCTAATTGAATTGAGAACCTAGAGGGTCACACACAACAACTTGGTTACATGAGTTGAGGCTTGAAAATGATTAAACGAGTTAATAGGGCCAAGAGGGTTCCACACGTGTGAAATCACACGTGTGGCTCACGTGAGTGACACGTGTCACTGTGACACATGTCACACACGTGTGAATATATATATTACATATATATATATGTATTAAATAATTAAATGTGTTAATTATTTAATAGACTTTGGTTTAATTTTGAATTAAAAAGAAAGTCTTATTTTGGAGAAAATAATCTAGTTAATTAATTACGAATTAATTAATTAGATAAAAATAAGTTATTTATTTTTATAATAAATAAAGTATAAAAATTATCCAAAAATAGTTTGGATATTTTTAGCTCTCTTAAAAGTTGACTTGAATTAGAATTCAAAGTCAAAGTTGGAAAATACTTGATGATCAAGTAATAGGAGAGAGAGGAACCAAATCCTTGCCCAACAAGGAATAGGATCGACGCCCCTCTCCCTTTCCTATATATAGGGGAGCTCATGCTCCCCTTTAGAGCTAATTGGTAATTCTTTTGGTTCATGTGTTGAACACCTTCCTTTCTCCAAGATAAAATAAAACCCTAGGTTAAGCCTAAACACTAACTAGAGAACTAGTATCCTTACTAGTTAGATTGTGATCAAGTTGGTGGACTTTCTCTAGAGACTTCAAGTTAGAAGTTTGAAGATTCAAACTTTACCAAGGAGAGGGGATCAAGCCGCGAGAAGAGCGTTCTAGGGTGGCTTAAAACGCTTCAAGAAAGAACAAAAGAAAAGTAAGTTTTCTATCTTTACGAATTTGGTTACACGATTGCGAGTTCAAGATCCTTTTGTTGGAAAATTTTTTAAATTCCGCTGCTTTTTTATTCTTGTTTTCCAACATTATGGCCCGGCGAGGGGGAGGGCAAAATCTCCAACCAACACCTTGTGTATTCATAATCATTTATTCATTCCTTCATTATCATACATATATCTTTTGTGCTCATACATATCATGATCATAATCATTCATATACACCTTCTTCCTCCGGGGTGGTGGACGGGCTTGCAAGACCCAGCCACCGGTTCATACATAGGCCAATGGGGGTACATGAATCCCCCAAGGGCACTCAGCTCCCATTCCTCGCTAAACCTCCTAGCGAGGGCCGGTATCATCGTAGTTTGGTTGGGACTAGTACATGGGATCCCCGTCAGCCCTTGCTTCCTCGGTTAGCCACATGTACTAAGTCCCGGGGCCCGTGCAATCATAATCATGTCTTGCCAAAATATAAGGTAGGGTTTCATAATAAAAAGGGCAAACGTTTGAAATCATTTACTCGAAATGACTCGATTTATATGAATATACTAATTTGGCTTAAAACTTGCACATAAGGGATATATATGGTTGTCTTAGCTATTAGAAGAAAAACCCACCTTTTCAAAGCAAAAGAAAGGCACAAGCGTCTCAATGCTCGCCCTCGTCTCCGACCAAACCCGAATCTGTGCAAAAGAAAAGGTATGAGACTCAACGACCATATATGACGCTCGGCAATGAAGTGAATATGACATGAATGCATAAAAGATCATATTGTATCATGAAATGTTCATATGCACGATTAAGGAAATTAAAACATATAATCAAACCATTCGTTCATTCATTTCAATCAAATTCATAAATTCATAATTCATATCGATTTAATATAAAATTCATTTAATAAACAAATACGTAATGTTCATTTGACAATTAGAAATAGAATAAATAAAACGTTCAAGCAAAATCAGTAAATTAAATACGCGAAATAGAAATCAATTAAATTCTATAATAGAATTAAATCAATAATATTTAGAATATATGTAATATATAATATATATATATATATATATATATATATATATATATATATATACCTACACGTACATATATATATATATATATATATATTTATATATATATACCTACACGTACACACATATACACACCCAACCATGCATGCACACACAACACACACACACAAAATATATTTATATATATATAAAACACTCATGCATGCATTTGCTATAAACTAGATTATATATACTAAATACATATATATATATTACATATGTAATCTATATCTGATTTTGCATGCACACACATCATATATATATATATATACGTTACCATGCATGAATTCACACAAATATATATATTATATACACAACAATATATATATGCATGAAAACATCTCCCATGCACTGTATATATATATTCATGCACACACATTCTGGACAGTTGAAAAACATCAGCAACCATTCTATCCCAAATACACAACACACACAGCCATCCCTGTATATACAAATACACACGCACAACCTAGAACCAATGAAGAACAGCAGCAGCAGTTAGCAAGATAGAAAAACAAACACACCCACACCCCTGCACCACGAGAAGGAAGAGAAGCAGCAACACAACAAGAGAAAGAAAGAAAGAAGAGAACAGAAGACAAGAAGAAGGAAAAAAAAAAAAAGAAGAAAGAACAGAGATACTGCAGTGGCTACCTGCCCGGGGTAGCCAATCCTTCACAAAACTCCCCGGCCGGGTAAGAGTTATAGAAAGTTTAGCAGCAAAAGTACCCGGCCGGGTACTACCCAAGAAGAAACTCTCCCCGCCCGGGGAGAGGTTACAGAAGCAGCAACAGCAGGCGGCAACAGTTACGGGGAAAAAACAGGGGAAGAAAAGGTTGTGCTCAACCCATGCCAAACACACACACACTCTGCAATCCCTACAAGCCAACAAATAAGGTCCTAAAGGACTACCAATACGCAGCAAAACAAGCCTGAAAGAACCCCAACAAACGCAGCAAAAAGAGGAGAAAAAGAGACAGTAGTTCATGCGTGAAAAAACAGGGCATAAATGAACAAAGACAGGGCAGGCTAATATGTGCACATACAACTATCAAAACAGCTGCAATTGAGGTAAAAAGGAACCACATAAGACATTAAAACAAGTTCCAAAAGCTAGCAGCAATCCTATACGTGAAGGGAGGGAAGATCCATGTTGAAGTTCAATCAATACATATCCGTTTCATTTATGATATCACAACCGATCCATAACCACCAACAAATACCAACCTACTCAGTCATAAATGATGTAAAAGGAGCATATATATATCACCGAAACACATCAGAGATCAAAGAGATTCAAGAAATCATCCAAATACTCAAAAACCTAACTATTCATTCAAATCATAAAATCCATATGAAATCTGAGTTAAAATTTGTGATGAAAGGAAGAAAATACCCAGAGATGCATGTACAACATAATACTAACTCACCTTGATGAATGGATAAGAGAAGATTGAGATTTGAGCTCTAAATCCCAAGGATTTGAACAGTTACGGGAAGAACTGGCTGCAGAAGGGTTTGGCTGAAATTTCTGATATGTGTGAAGGTTGGATCGAGATGAGATAGGTAAGGGCTGATAGAGGGTTGAACTAGGGTTAAAAGGCTACCAACCATAGTTAATTTGGTTAAGTTTTGAACAAGTGATGGCTAATATAGTGAAAGGTGGTCATATTGATGCCGTTTCGTTTTTCGGTTGGATTTCGGAGGTTCAAATGATTTTGGAAAAATATAAGGCTAACTTTGCTAAACTCGAATTTTCGTTATGAGTTCAGCGGACTTGACGGAACTCGAATCCGAGTTCCCGAGCTCAAGATATTAAATTCGGAACCAAGGGTACGCTAAGTGCTAGTTAGCCCCCGATTTGGTTCCACAATTAAAATTAAATTCGTTAACATATCAAATAAATTCGAAAACATAAACCAAGCATATAGGCATGTTCATAACACGTATATTTACAACATACTACAATTTCACGGCATTGCAATATCATTTCATATAAGAACGAAGCACAAAATAAACAACTAAGCACATATTCATGCAATTCATGCATATTTCAAGAAAATTCATGCATAATAAAATTTAAATAAATAAATCAAATTAAATTATAAACATAAATTAAAACCACGTGATTAATTAATTAAAGCATGATTAATTAACATAATGCATAATTAGCATATAATTAACATTAATCATTAAATTAACAATAATTTAAAATAAATACTTAAAGTAACGTAATATATATATATATATATATATATATATATATAAATAATATTAAATTAAAATAAAATATAATAAAATTAAATAATAAAAATTTATAATAAAATTAAATATAAAACATGTAAAAACAATTAATTCGCGCAAATTGGTAAACACATACGTCGTACCTTTACGTTTGAAAAGTCGGGGCGTTACAATCTCTCCCTCTTAAAAGAATCCATCGTCGGATTCATTGTTCGCTCGGAAATAATTCGGGGTGAAATCTTCTCATCTTTTCCTCTGACTCCCACGTAGCCTATTCGGTTTTATCACTTCTCCAAAGAACCTTGACTAGTGGAATACGCCGATTTCGAAGTTCCTGAAATTTCTGATCCAATATCTTAATTGGCTTTTGAACAAAGGTGAGATCCGGTGCTAATTCCACTTCTTCAACCGGTAGAATCTCGGACTCGTCTCGATAATATTTTCGAAGTTGTGAAACATGAAACACATTATGAATTCCGGTTAAACTCGGAGGCAAGTCCAATCGATAGGTCGTTTCCCCAACTTTCTCTAGAATCTCATACGGTCCCAATCGATAGGCCGTATTCCCGAGGGTTTAATTTTCCTCCTCGTCCAATCCTTGAGAATCCTTTTCGTGGAGATGCCTTTAAGAAAACTCTATCACCAACCTCAAATTCAAGGTTCTTTCTCCGAAGGTCGGCATAACTCTTTTGTCGATCCTGAGCGGCCGTCATCCGTTGTCTAATTATCTGGACCTTATCAATAGCCTTTTGTACAGTCTTAGAGGGTTTTTCCTTCTTTTCCTCTCGTTTAACTCCTTCTTGCTTGGTCCAATTCCATTCCTCCAAATCAAAGAACAATGGAGATCGACATTTACGTCCATAAAGAGCTTCATACGGGGCCATTTCAATCGAGGCTTGATAACTATTGTTGTAAGCAAACTCGATTAACGGCAACTGTTCATTCCACAAGCTTTGAAAGTCCAATGCACATGCTCTCAACATGTCCTCCAGATATTTAATCAACCTTTCTGACTGTCCATCGGTCTGAGGATGGAAAGCTGTGCTGAATTGAAGCCTTGTCCCCGAACTTTTCTGTAATTCTTACCATAATCGTGAAGTAAATCTTGGATCCCGATCCGAGACAATGCTAATAGGTATTCCATCGAGCCTGATAATCTCATCATTATACCGCTTGGCCAATTTACTCACTTTATCGGACATTCTGATAGCAAGGAAATGAGCTGATTTCGTCAACCTGTCCACGATAACCCAAATTCCATCGAAACCGCCTCTCACTTTTGGTAATCCCGAAATAAAATCCATGGCTATTTGTTCCCATTTCCACTCCGGGATAGGCAATGGTTGAAGTAGCCCCGATGGCTTTTGATGTTCTGCCTTTACCACTTGACAAGTCATGCAATGCTTCACGAAGTTGATAACATCCCGTTTCAAACCATTCCACCAATAAAATTGCTTTAGATCCTTATACATTTTGTTCCCTCCGGGATGTATCGAATACCCTGACCGATGGGCTTCCTCAAGAATAATCCTTTTTAATTCTTCCGGTACAACAATTCGATTCTTGAATCTTAGAAGTCCCGTATCATCAAACCCAAATGGACATTTTGAATCAGCTCGAGCTTTCTCAGCTAATTTCTGAACCTCGGGATCAATCCTCTGAGCATCAAATAATTTCTGCCTGAGATCCGGTTGAACCGTGATATTCCGAATACTAGCCCTTAGTTTGAACAACTCATTCTCATCTCCAGTTTCCACTTTCACATGGGACACGTTAGCTTTCCTACTAAGTGCATCCGCGACCAAATTAGCTTTACCGGGATGGTATCGGATTGTACACTCACAATCCGCCAAAAGTTCCATCCAACGTCGTTGTCTCTTATTCAATTCCTTTTGTGAGAATAAGTATTGGAGACTCTTGTGATCGGAAAAGACCTCAAACGAAATTCCATAAAGATAGTGTCTCCACTTACCCAAAGCGAAGATCACTGCCGCTAATTCCAAATCGTGAGTGGGGTAGTTCTATTCATGATCTTTTAATTTCCTGGAGGCATAGGCGATTACCTTTCCATTCTGCGTCAACACACATCCCAACCCTTCCTTTGAGGCGTCCGTATAAACTGTATATCCTTCTGTACCTTCGGGAAGTGCCAACACAGGAGCGGTGGTCAACTTTTTCTTTAAAAGTTGAAAGCTAGCCTCACATGCCTCGTCCCACTCAAACTTAACCGCTTTCTTAGTCAATCGGGTTAAAGGAGCCGCAATTTTTGAGAAATCCTGATCGAATCTCCGATAGTAGCCTGCCAAACCCAAGAAACTCCTCACTTCTGAAGCATTTTTTGGGCTTTGCCATTGAATAACCGTCTCAATCTTAGAAGGATCTACTTCCAAACCTTTCCTTGAGATAATATGGCCCAGAAATGTTACCCGATCGATCCAGAACTCGCATTTGCTAAACTTAGCATATAACCAATGTTCTCTCAAGGTGTCTAGCACAATTCTGAGATGCCTGGCATGATCTTCCGGAGTTCTCGAATAAACCAGAATGTCATCAATGAATATCACCACAAACTTATCCAAATAGGGCCGGAAAATTCGATGCATCATATCCATAAAAGCAGCCGGAGCATTAGTCAGTCCAAATGGCATCACCACGAACTGATAGTGTCCAGATCGGGTGTTAAATCCCGTCTTTGGAATGTCCTCTTCCCGAATCTTCAATTGATGGTATCCTTGTCTCAAGTCTAATTTTGAATATACCCCAGAACCTTGTAACATGTCGAATAAATCTTCAATGTGGGGCAAAGGATACTTGTTCTTTACGGTCATCCGATTAAGCTCCCGGTAATCTATACACATTCTTAAGGTTCCATCTTTTTTCTTAACGAAGAGAACCGGAGCACCCCAAGGTGACGAACTTGGCCGAATATATCCAACTTTAAGCAATTCCTCTAACTGAATCTTTAATTCCTTCAATTCGGCCGGTGCCATCCGATACGGGGTCTTAGAATACCGTTTGGATCTCGGATGTAAGTCGATAACAAATTCGATATCACGGTCTGGTGGTAAAGAACTCAAATTCTCTGGAAACACATCGGAAAAATCCTTAACAACCGCGGTATCCTCTAACTTAGCTTGATCTTTCGGCCTGTTAAGAATATAAGCAATAAATCTCGTTGCTCCTTCTCTCATCAGCTTATGAGCTTCCATGTAAGACAAGAGAGGTACCGTTCTTGAACCACTACCAATCACCAATTCATTCCCTAAAATCACCTTCTTCGCAAAACAATCAACATTGGCCCGATGCCTGGACAACCAATCCATACCCAAAATAACTCCATACCTCTTCATAGGCATAACGATTAAATCAGCCGGATATTCTTTCCCCTCAATCAAAACTGAACATTCCTGAACTACCCGATCTGTCTGAAGACTCCCACCAAGTGGCGAACTCACCAAATAGCAAGAAGATAAACAAATAACAGGCAAGCACAAAGTGGCAACTAAATCACAAGAAATAAAAGAATGCGTGGCACCCGGATCAAAGAGCGCATGAATGTTCATGTTATGTATGCATAGTGTACCTTCCACCACAGCGGTCGGATCAATTTCTGCATCTTGCTCCTCGCTCTCGAGGGCATAAGCACGAGCCTGGATCATTGGCCTTTGAACTCATTTTTGAAATCCGGGGTTCTTGTCGGGGCATGTATCCGCCATATGGTCACCTTTTCCACATATGAGGCACAAATTCAACCTTCTTCGGTAATTATTATAGGTATGGGTCGGTCCCCCGCAATAGGTACATGGAGGTACATCCGAGCGTGAGTTGGTAGATGCCGGTGCCACAGGTAAAGCCTTTGGTCGAGTCGGTGCGGCCTGAGAACCTTGCCCTCCAAACCGAGGCTTTTTAAAAGGACCTTTAGGTGGGGGAGCAACTGGAACCATCGGCCTCTTTCCCGAATTCGATCCGGAACCTCTTCCCATTGGAGCTCTAAAAACCGGATCCTTCTTCTTGAATTCTTCTTCTTGTTCCAACGCCCTCTGCACCGTGTCCGCAAAAGAGACGAAGTTGTGACCCGCCTGGCCATATCTCAAGTCCTGTCTTAACCCCGCAATGAATTTTCTCGACTTTCTCTTCTCATCCCGGGTAACATGAGGAGCATATTTCCCAAGCCTGTTAAATACTGCGAGGTATTGAGTCACCATACGCGCACCCTGCTTCAAGTCCATAAACTCCTGCTCCTTCCTTTCTCTCACCACCTCCGGTACAAAACATTCTTGGAATTCTCTCTTGAAGACCTCCCACGTAACTTCCTCTCCATCCACTTCGAGTTTCTCTCTCGTCCTTTCCCACCATTCGTAAGCATCACCCTCTAATTGAAATATGGCAAATTGAGCCTTCTCCTGCATAGTAAACTGTCGGACTCCAAAAATCCTCTCCAACCGAATCAACCAACCCTTCGAGACCGCATCATCAATAGAACCGGAAAACCTAGGGGGATTGTAGCTCAGAAACACCCCATGAGGATCCCTATTGTTATTATGGTTTGGTGGAGGAGCCGGTTGTTCTGCTGGTTGTGGTGGGGGAGCTTGAGCCCTCCTATGCTCGACATATTAAACACTGCTTCCATGAAGTTCCCCATATCCATTGGAGGCGCTTGTGGTTGGGGTTGAGGCGTAGGGGATCGGTCATGATGACGGCGACGCCCTGGAGATCTCTCACGGTGTCTTCGTAGAGGCATTCTGTTCAAAAGACACTGAAATGCATGCTATTTTTAGTTCATGCATGCAAATGCAATTAATTCAATCAAAATTCGAAATTTAAAGCACACAAACACATAAAAAATGCATATGCAACACATTGTCAAGTTGTTCCTAAAGCCGAACGACCTAACTGACTCAACACGACACGAGAGCCTGGGTTTTGCAACCCTAAGCTCTGATACCACATAAGGATGTAGCACCCGAGCGTAAGGTGCCACATCCCCCGCACCGAGACCCGACCCGTATATGAAATGAAAGTCCATACACGTGCCAAATCCAAGGCGAACGGGGACACAACACACACGCTATGCTAGGCGGGACTAACCCTTAAACCATCAAACTCCAGACAATACAAAATTAGAGCTATAATTAAACGCGGAAGCAAGATCATCACATAATATATACAATGAGCCACCAAGCTCCAAAAATAGATATACAAAACAACTCAAGTATCCAAAGCCACATGGCTTACAAAATCATAACGCTCCAACTATGATCAAATACAAAATGGAAATAAGAGTAATATGGTATGAATGCTAAAAGAAGTGCTAAACATAAATGCAAGACCTAGACGACTTGTATTCCCGCCTAGCACTCCTATACCTGCACAAAATAACTGAAAACAAATCGGGTTCAGTCTATATGAGACTGGTGGGTATAAAACGGGCATAAGATATAATATTGCAGAATTTAAACACATACAGGCAAGCCCTAATCCCGTGTGAGGTTTGATAAGGTTTTCCAAAAGGTTAAAACAAAAGAAAACATCAATGGGATTACGACGTTCATATTCATTCATAATTGTTCATAAGGGTTTATGGCCCTTCGAGGGGGCGTGCACAATCTCCAACCAACACCTTGTGTATTCATAATCATTTATTCATTCCTTCATTATCATACATATATCTTTTGTGCTCATACATATCATGATCATAATCATTCATATACACCTTCTTCCTCCGGGTGGTGGACGGGCTTGCAAGACCCGGCCACCGGTACATACATAGGCCAATGGGGGTACATGAATCCCCCAAGGGCACTCAGCTCCCATTCCTCGCTAAACCTCCTAGCGAGGGCCGGTATCACCGTAGTTTGGTTGGGACTAGTACATGGGATCCCCGTCAGCCCTTGCTTCCTCGGTTGGCCACATGTACTAAGTCCCAGGGCCCGTGCAATCATAATCATGTCTAGCCAAAATATAAGGTAGGATTCATAATAAAAAGGGGCAAACGTTTGAAATCATTTACTCAAAATGACTCGATTTATATAAATATACTAATTTGGCTTAAAACTTGCACATAAGGGATATATATGGTTGTCTTAGCTATTAGAAGAAAAACCCACCTTTTCAAAGCAAAAGAAAGGCACAAGCGTCTCAATGCTCACCCTCGTCTCCGACCAAACCCGAATCTGTGCAAAAGAAAAGGTATGAGACTCCATGACCATATATGACGCTCGGCAATGAAGTGAATATGACATGAATGCATAAAAGATCATATTGTATCATGAAATGTTCATGTGCACGATTAAGGAAATTAAAACATATAATCAAATCATTCGTTCATTCATTTCAATCAAATTCATAAATTCATAATTCATATCGATTTAATATAAAATTCATTTAATAAACAAATACGTAATGTTCATGTTGACAATTAGAAATAGAATAAATAAAACGTTCAAGCAAAATCAGTAAATTAAATACGCGAAATAGAAATCAATTAAATTCTATAATAGAATTAAATCAATAATATTTAGAATATATGTAATATATAATATATATATATATATATATATATTTATATATACCTACACGTACACACATATACACACCCAACCATGCATGCACACACAACACACACACACACACAATATATTTATATATATATAAAACACTCATGCATCCATTTGCTATAAACTAGATTATATATACTAAATACATATATATATATATTACATATGTAATCTATATCTGATTTTGCATGCACACACATCATATATATATATATATATACGTTACCATGCATGAATTCACACAAATATATATATTATATACACAACAATATATATATGCATGAAAAAACCTCCCATGCACTGTATATATATATTCATGCACACACATTCTGGATAGTTGAAAAACATCAGCAGCCATTCTATCCCAAATCCACAACACACACAGCCATCCCTGTATATACAAATACACACGCACAACCTAGAACCAATGAAGAACAACAGCAGCAGTTAGCAAGATAGAAAAACAAACACACACACACCCCTGCACCACGAGAAGGAAGAGAAGCAGCAACACAACAAGAGAAAGAAAGAAAGAAGAGAACAGAAGAAAAGAAGAAGGAAAAAAAAAAAAAAGAAGAAAGAACAGAGATACTGCAGTGGCTACCCGCCCGGGTAGCCAATCCTTCACAAAACTCCCTGGCCGGGTAAGAGTTACAGAAAGTTTAGCAGCAAAAGTACCCGGCTGGGTACTACCCAAGAAGAAACTCTCCCCGCCCGGGGAGAGGTTACAGAAGCAGCAACAGCAGGCGGCAACAGTTACGGGGAAAAAACAGGGGAAGAAAAGGTTGTGCTCAACCCATGCCAAACACACACACACTCTGCAATCCCTACAAGCCAACAAATAAGGTCCTAAAGGACTACCAATACGCAGCAAAACAAGCCTGAAAGAACCCCAACAAACGCAGCAAAAAGAGAAGAAAAAGAGACAGTAGTTCATGCGTGAAAAAACAGGGCATAAATGAACGAAGACAGGGCAGGCTAATATGTGCACATACAACTATCAAAACAGCTGCAATTGAGGTAAAAAGGAACCACATAAGACATTAAAACAAGTTCCAAAAGCTAGCAGCAATCCTATACGTGAAGGGAGGGAAGATCCATTTTGAAGTTCAATCAATACATATCCGTTTCATTTATGATATCACAACCGATCCATAACCACCAACAAATACCAACCTACTCAGTCATAAATGATGTAAAAGGAGTATATATATATCACCGAAACACATCAGAGATCAAAGAGATTCAAGAAATCATCCAAATACTCAAAAACCTAACTATTCATTCAAATCATAAAATCCATATGAAATCTGAGTTAAAATTTGTGATGAAAGGAAGAAAATACCCAGAGATGCATGTACAATATAATACTAACTCACCTTGATGAATGGATAAGAGAAGATTGAGATTTGAGCTCTAAATCCCAAGGATTTGAACAGTTACGGGAAGAACTGGCTGCAGAAGGGTTTGGCTGAAATTTCTGATATGTGTGAAGGTTGGATCGAGATGAGACAGGTAAGGGCTGATAGAGGGTTGAACTGGGGTTAAAAGGCCACCAACCATAGTTAATTTGGTTAAGTTTTGAACAAGTTATGGCTAATATAGTGAAAGGTGGTCATATTGATGCCGTTTCGTTTTTCGGTTGGATTTCGGAGGTCCAAATGATTTTGGAAAAATATAAGGCTAACTTTGCTAAACTCGAATTTTCGTTATGAGTTCAGCGGAGTTGACGGAACTCGAATCCGAGTTCCCGAGCTCAAGATATTAAATTCGGAACCAAGGGTACGCTAAGTGCTCGTTAGCCCCCGATTTGGTTCCACGATTAAAATTAAATTCGTTAATAAATCAAATAAATTCGAAAACATAAACCGAGCATATAGGCATGTTCATAACACGTATATTTACAACATACTACAATTTCACGGCATTGCGATATCATTTCATATAAGAACGAAGCACAAAATAAACAACTAAGCACATATTCATGCAATTCATGCATATTTCATGAAAATTCATGCATAATAAAATTTAAATAAATAAATCAAATTAAATTATAAACATAAATTAAAATCACGTGATTAATTAATTAAAACATGATTAATTAACATAATGCATAATTAGCATATAATTAACATTAATCATTAAATTAACAATAATTTAAAATAAATACTTAAAGTAACGTAATATATATATATATATATATATATATATAATATTAAATTAAAATAAAATAAAATAATAAAAATTTATAATGAAATTAAATATAAAACACGTAAAAACAATTAATTCGCGCAAATTGGTAAACACATACGTTGTACCTTTACGTCTGAAAAGTCGGGGCCTTACAGTACATAGAAAGTGTTGCAGGCACATATATGCTAATTTGAGGCTCCAACATGCTGGAATCCTTGTGAAAAAGCTATTTTGGGCTGCTGCTAGGTAGTTTTTCCATATGTATGGATAGATATTAGCTTAGTGTGATCTGTGGATAGACTTTATATATTTTGTTGTGCATGTACTTTTGGATGTGTAACTGTTGTGAAATTGCTGTTTAGGGCATACACATTGGCTGAGTTCAATAAAGCTACGAACAAACTCATAGATGTCAAACCTGCTGCATTTCAGTATTTGATTGATATGGGTGATTTTTCTCTATGGGCTAGGCATGCATTTAGGTTGGATATCAAGAATGATCATATCACAAACAATTTGAGTGAATCTTTCAATGCTTGGATAGGAGACCTAAGAATGCAACCAATTCAAAAATTAATAGATGGGTTGAGGGCTAAAATAATGAATAGGATAGAAATAAGATATCAGAGGGCAAAGAGGTGGAATAATGTTGTTTGTGGTAGAATTGTAAAGATTTTAAATTTGATAAAGGAGGAGGGAGCTAAATGTAAGGTTTTAGTTGGAGGTACACATGAGTTCCAAGTTAGTGATGGACTTAGGCATTATATAGTGGACCTTAGCTTTAGGCATTGTGATTGTAGATTTTGGGACTTGAGTGGGATACCTTGCATACATGCAGCATCTGCAATTTCACACAAAAGATGCAACATTGAGGACTACGTTGACAAAAACTATAGTGTTGAGGTATTCATGAAGGGGTACAAACATAAGATTAAGGGGATCCAGGACCCTAGTTTTTGGCCAGAAATAGATGTAGAGCCTAAGAAAATTCTTCCACCTTTGATTAGAAGACCACCTGGAAGGCCTAAAAAACATAGGAGGAGAGAAGTTGGTGAAGCACCAAGGCTTATTCCATCAAGACGGAGGGAGAAAGTTAAATGTGAGACGTGTGGTGGTTCAGGGCACAACAAAAGATCGTGCATGGGAGGACTAAATCAGGTAAAACATTTGTTGTTTTATGCTCATCTATTACACATAACCCTTTATTTTATTATGTCTTCATAATAGTGTTATTGATATGTTGTGAACAGGGGATAGCACAACAACCGGGTGAGGATTCTAACACATCGGTGCATCAGGTTAACAAACACACCAGCCAGGGTGCAGCAGCAAGCACTTCAACAACCCCACAATCCAGTATAACAACAATTCCAAGGAAGAGAGGAAGGGGCAGGCCTCCTAGACAGATTTCAAGAGCTGTTTCAGAGCAACCTTCTCAAACAGCCCCAACACAAGCATCTGGAGTGTAGGGGTGTTCATATGCTTATATATTTTGATGGTTGCTAGAAGTAATTTAGATTTCAAAGACTAATGTACGCCTACTGTGTGGTTTGAGTATCTTTTGCAAAGATCAATTAAGCTTGCAAATTAAATTGCTAATGCATGCCTACTGTGTATTTTTTTTAGTATCTTTTGCAAATTGCACTGCTAATGTATGCATGCTGCTGACATATGGCAAGTGCTTAGTCTATTTAGGTTTCTAATGAAACAAATTTTGAAGTACAAGTACTGATTATCAATGTATGGCAAAGGTTTATTACATCAGGCAAAATATTCTATTTGGATTCCATTGTATTTTAAAGCACTGTTGGTGGAAGCCAAAATCATTGAAGGTATTAGAGACAATACTTATAAATTTTGGTGATAAAATCTAATATTTATGGGTACCAAGGTTGCAACTTTTAGGTAGGTCAAAAAACTAGCCGCAATATTCTCTTCGATATGGCAGTTGCAAACATTTAATTGAAAATTACATTTAACCTCCACTTTAAAATATATAATTACATTTAGCTACCGAGGACAATATTGGAATTATAAAATTGACCGAGGTCAATAAGGGTATTTTCGGAATTTTACAAATTTTTTTGATGATGTCAGCAAATTTTTTACGGAACCCTAGAATTTTGGGGGTTAAGTGTAATTTTCTTTTTCCCGTGGGGCGGTATCTGTAATTGTATCTAAAAGTGGTATACGAACTGTAATTACCCCAACTAATTTGGGGGCTACGTGTAATTAACCCTAAATATATATATATATATATATATATATATATATTGATGGGTTCAGAATGTGAGGGTCCGAATCCGATCACTTTACAATTTGTAATTGTGGAAAAAACCGCCGGAGATTCGCCGGAGATGAGAAAGGGGGTTCTACCTGTTGGGACAAGCACAATAAAAGTCAGAAGGCCAAGCTAGGGGAACTGGGGGTGATACCCAGTTTGGCTCTCCGACGCTCAAGTCAGTTCAAAGTATGAAGAAATGTAAGTTCAGTCACAGTTTCAGTGATGAAGAATGCTTACCAGTGTAGAAGATGACTTTAGCTATTTATAGTTGAGGGTCAAGGGCCCTTTGGTCATTTGCCTCAAGTGGTCCTGGCCGAATGTTGCCCTAACACGTGGCGCCATGAGAGAGAAACCTAGGAGGAATCTTCTGCAAAAGTGGCTAAAAGTTGGTGCTGGCAACAGTGGCAGGTGCGCGGGCATGTACGATGTGTCAGAGAGCCATTTGGGTGGTTGGTAACGAGGGCTTATGAGCCCGCTCGTGACAACCAAGAGTATCGGAGGCCAAGATATCCGCTGAGGGGAATGAAGGCTCCAGTTCAAGTAACGAGCCAAAGGGGAGGCCACTCTGAGGGAGTGTGACGCTCGAAGAGGGCTCCCTTGGCATGTGGACGTGCCAATCATACAGTATGAATGGCGCTCGTGAGAGTGACAGCGCTCGTTGGGCTTAACTCATGAAGAAGGATTGCGCTCGTTGCGCTTAGCGCTCGTGCGCTGATGGGTGCAGCCATGGGGAAACAGATGTCATCATCTTGGTGATGCCACGTGTCCTAACGTGGGACGATCGTATTTTGACCCCATCATTTTGCCCCCCAATTCTGTAGTCCTTAGTGATAAGGACTGTAGAATTTTGACACGTTCAATCTTTCGCATGCAACGCTCGTATAGGACTTGGCGTGTTGAGCAATTTTTCCTCTGATTGTGCCATTAATGAGGTCCTTTCAACCGACCGCTCGTAATGCCTCTATACTGAGCGTTGTACTATCCTTGAGTATTCGAAACGTCAGAGCATTAAATGCGGGCGCGCGTGGGGCACGTGAGCATTGGGAAGCATGTGACAGTTACATAAAGTGGGCGGTTTCCTAGGCGGGAAATGATTACCATTTTGAATTCATTGCCGAAAAAGGTACCAACTCCCATCCCTATAAGTACGGGATTCAGAAATCTTGCTACTCTTTACGCATTCAGAACTCCCAAGCATCCTTTGCAAAAAGAATTCTCTCGCACACCAGTTCTTAGAGCATCTTCAACCTTTCTCCCAGATTTTCTCAGAAACCTTCAAGGTAAACTTCCAGCGTAATTTTCTAACTCTGCTAACTTTAGATTCAGACTTTAGAATTTCATAACCCCTTAGATTTTTCTCCTTGAGGAAACCCTAATCTCTTTCCAAGAAAACCCCATTGTCTAACCGAGACTGAATTTCTCCCAAATCTCAGCTTCTGCCATGGCTGACCAACATGTTGAGGAATTTGCCCGTGAAATCAATGAAATGGCCACTGAAAGTTCCTCTTCCCCCGATTCCCCTAGAGATGAGGAGTTGGGGGTGGCAGTGATGGCCATGGAGGATAGGAATCCGCGGAGTGGATCCTCTCTTTGAGGAGATGAATCTGGTAATGGAGGCAGAGAGGCAAGGGGTCACTCTCCCCATAACTCAGAGTGCCACTCATCCCCACCGCCATACCGTGACGGTGGCCGTCGCGAACCCGCTTCCAGTGGCTGAAGCCATAACAGGGCCTTCAGAAAGAGCCCGTGATAAAGGAAAAAGCAAGAAATCCCACAAATCCAAAGGGCTTAACGAGGGTGAAGGATCAGGTTACCAGGCTACCGAGCGCACGCCCGATGAGACTCCCAGCACAGTTACCGTGGGGGAAGTGAAAACGATGATGGCGCCCATTTACTGGGACGAGCGATATACGTGGAGAATCCCAGAAAACCACGAGCGTGCTAATAATCCGCCTCCTGGGGAAATGGCTGTATACGTGGACACAGTGAGTTCAGGTGGCTTGAGGTTCCCTATCTCGATCTCGATGGCTCACTTGTTGAATGATATGGGCCTCTGTCCATCACAAATCGTGCCCAACGGCTTGGCTCTATTAACCTGCTTTGTGATTCTGATGAGGAGCATGGGTTACGAGCCCTTCTTGCGGAACTTCAACGCCCTCTTTCAAGTGGTCAGCTCCTCTCGTTCATCTCCCGAGGCCGGTTTTTACTATGTTCAGGCGAAGGCACATATGAAACTGATCAACTCGCCCTCGAGCACTTATGGCCCCGATTGGAAGGAGAAGTTTATCTTCGTCAAGGCTCCAACAGAGGAGGGCTTTGGGGTGCCCACGCAATGGGGCTCGTTTGCAAAGAGCCGCTTGCCACCCGTACTCCCCAAAGATTGGGCCAAGAGCCTGGCAGCAACCCTGAGGGACGAGGGCCACCTTATTCAAGCGAAAGATTGGATAGACGATGCGGAACTCATGTTCCTGTGTGGTCTTTCCGACGACCCTCATTACCTTGACAACCCTCCGGCTCGTGACATAGAGAGAGATGGTTAGATTCTTAGGGCACTAACTTTAGATAGGAATGAATACTAACTGCTTTTCTGTACTTGTAACTTGCAATCTGAGTAGATGGTTTGAGGATTTCTAACTCTCGAAATTTCCATTCTTGCAGGAGTTGCTATATTAGAGATGGCTGGAGGAATCAGACAAGCCGCTCGTTTTGCCCACGCCAACAGGAATCAAGCCCAGCCAGGGGATCAACAGCGCGAGCAACAGCGCCCTCGCAATCGGAGCAATCGCGGAGACGCTCGTAGCAGCAGTCAGGGCGCCAGTTCGAGCGCTAATCCAGAGGTTCAACCCCCCTCGTGGCCGGGGGGAGAGTAGACTAGCCAACAGAGAGACCAGGAGGCGATTGGCTACAGAACGAGCGGGAGACGTTCAACCCCCTCTGGCCACAGAACAAACGAGGCCAATAACCACCCTAGCAATAACCGAGGCCCCTCCGAGCGCCAGCAGACCTTCCCGCAAGAGGAAGAGGATGCCCGATTCAGCGGCAATCAAGGGCAAAGGCAAACAAGTAGTCGAGGGCCCCAGGGGCGAGGGGGAAACTTCCTCTTCAGAGGAGGAACATATATGGGAGTTCCCCCGACGAGGGGACAAGGACTACATAGGTGCCCCCGACGGTGGGCCAGTTCTGCTGAGGCCTGGCACGCTCGCCCAAGCTGTCACCGAGAATCTATACAACAAGGCCCAGTTCTCGGCGGACCACCGTCATCTCTTCAATGAGCCTGTGGAGAAGGTGACTTATGACGCGGCCCACGCTCTAATCTCCGTAAGTCTTCACTCCTAGCTTTCTTTGCTAATTTCTGTAAGTTAGCATTTTTTTGGCTAACACTTCCCTTTCCTCCAACTTATGCAGCAAGTTCTTCCCCGGCTCCGAAATGTGCAAATGCGAGCCTCCATCTACGCTGACCGCAAAGCCAAATATAAGAAGATGGCTCGTTCCAACGATCCGGCTCAGATTCAAGCGGAGCTGGACGCTGAGATTGCAAAGTATGAATCCCTCAAGGATTTGTACAACAAAACGGAGGAAGAGCTGGGAAAGCTGAGGGAGGATTTCCAGGTGGTGGAGAGCGCTCGAAGCGGCTTGAGCGACCAGTTGGCCCAGGCTAACGAGCGCTGCAAGAAGGCAGAGACAGAGCGGGAAAGCTGGAAGACGAGGGCTCTGGAGGCCGAGAGAAAATTCAACGACGCCGTGAGCGAGTGGCCTCGGAGTCTGGAGCGTGCGAACAAGGAGGCCCTTATCAAATTCTGCCATTCAAAGGCCTTTAACTTCGCAGCCTCGTTGCGCTGCTTGGATGAGGCCCAGAATGCCTTCAACTTGGCAGTGGAGCAGGGCATCCACAAGGGGCTAACGGACCCGGCCATGAAGGGAGCCGAGGGCACCGGGCTCATGTTCAACGAGTGTTGTGAGGAAGTGGATGAGGACCCCAACGACCCCGCGGACGCCATTGCTGAGATGGAGTACGCCTTCTTGGTTAAGCTGATCCAGGATGAGTACACGGACGCTCATCAGGAAGGGGGTGCGCTCAATCCGCTCAAAATGACGACCCTGAAGATGAGCCTCAAGCGCCTATCTTGGAGGAGGCCCCTGTCCCAGATGCCGAGGGTGCTAACGTCCCCGCTCCTGCTGCCAATGAGCCCGGCGATCCCCAAGCCCAACTGCAAGAGCCTGAGGGCCCAGTCCATGGTCCCGTGGCTCAGAATATACTGGTGATCGTCGATGAAGACATTGCTCCAGCCGCCTGAAACTTTTCTCTGTATTTTCCTGTTTTAATGCCTTTTTTCCCTTCTTTTGAAACAATGTTCAGTGGCCTTTGAGCCCTTATCTTGTAATGTTTCTTGCAGTGAATATACATCCCATTTTTCATGGCTTTGTTCTTTTGTTTATTTATGAATCAGAACTCATACTTAGAGCTTGCTGGAACAAATCTTGTAATAATAAGACTGTGTGTAGCATACTCTGTGGATGTTTTATTTCTCTGATGAGCCTTTATGACTTTGAGAAATTTTGTTAACTTCTGTAAATCTTTGAAAATTTGTCTAAGTCTTGAGCGATCGTGAGGGTCTTATTGTGAGATTGCCCCCCCACTCAAGACTTGTATAAATTTTTGCCTTTGTCATAAGCCTTGAAAATTTGTCTAAGTCTTGAGTGATCGTGAGGGTCTTATTGTGAAATTGCCCCCCACTCAAGACTTGTATAAATTTTGTTTTTGTCATAAGTCTTGAAAATTTGTCTAAGTCTTTGAGCGATCGTGAGGGTCTTACAGTGAGATTGCCCCCCATTCAAGACTTGTATAAATTTTGTTTTTGCTCTTAAAAATTCGGCTGAGTCTTGAGTATATACGAGGGTCTTATGGAGAGGCTGCCCTCGTTCAAGGCTCGTGCGATTTCTTCTTAACTTAGGGGGAATTTTGCTAAGTCTTGAGTATTTGCAAGGGTCTTACTGAGTGGTTGCCCTCGTTCATGACTTGTGACATTCCTTCCGCCCTTGGGGGATTTTGCTAAGTCTTGAGTGTGTGCGAGGGTCTTACTGAGTGGTTGCCCTCGTTCAAGACTTGTGCAATACCTTCTTGATTCTGAGGCCATCGTTCGAGCGCTCTGGCTCTTGTCGTATTTCTGGCTCTGCAGGAAATCCCGTTTTCGAGCGCAAGGCGTTATAAGAAACGGCCAAGGCCTACTAGGATTTGCTCTTGTAGGAGATCCCGTTTTCGAGCGCAAGGCGTTTTAAGAAACGGCCAAGGCCTACTAGGACTTTCTCTGTAGGAGATCCCGTTTTCGAGCGCAAGGCGTTTTAAGAAACAGCCAAGGCCTACTAGGATTTTCTTCATAATCTTTTTCCAATTCGCCTAATTGGTTGTGAGCGTAACCAGTCTATCCTTATGAGGACGTCCCCCCATGTGGAGTAGAGTGCTGGCAAGCGTAACCCATACGAGATAACAGCATACATATTGGAATGGGTTGCCAACCACGCTCGCAAAGACGAGGGACGTGGGACTTATCCATTCAAGCAACCAAAGAAACAGGAGTATTAGAGAAATTAAAAAGATTATGTTACCGTTTACTTGTGATTGGAAGTGCATAGAACCCGTCAAAGAGGGTTGTTACCTCAGGGTTTGCAAAGAGCTTTTAAACATAAAACCGCCGTAGGTTACATGCGTTCCAAGGGCGAGGCAAGCGCTCACCTTGAAGTGTCTCCAGGGTGTAAGTGTTGTTAGCTCTGAGTTGTGCGACCTTGAATGGGCCTTCCCAATTGGGGTCCAATTTCCCCACGTGTCTGGACACTTCCACTTTCTTCAAAACCAAGTCTCCCAACTGGAAAGTTCTTTCCCTCACACGCTTGTTGTACTGTTGGGCCACGGAGGCTTTATAATGGTGGATCTTAACCCAGGCTCTGTCTCTCCTTTCGTCCAGCAAGTCCAACTCCAAGCTCCTGTTGTCATCGTTAAGCTGAGGCTCGAAATAGCCGACACGAGCGGACTCATTTACTATCTCCGCTGGTATCATCGCTTCTGATCCATAAACGAGCGCGTAAGGTGTTTCTCCAGTGGCCGCTCGTGGGGTGGTGCGATAAGCCCAAAGCGCTCCTTGCAGTTCCTCAGCCCATTCACTTTTCTTGCTCTCAAGCATGGTTTTCAGATGTTGCAAGATAATCCTATTGGTAACTTCTGCTTGCCCATTGGCTTGAGGGTGTCCTACAGAGGTAAATCGCTGCTCGATTCCCAACTCAGAGCACCATTCTCGTGTGTCGGCTGCTATGAACTGGGATCCGTTGTCAGAGATAAGCACCCTCGGGATGCCGTACCTGCAAATGATGTTTTTCCAAATGAAGTCCCTCACAACCCTGAAAGTGGTTTTTGCAACAGCTTCGGCCTCGGCCCACTTGGTGAAGTAGTCGACGGCTAAAATGACAAACTTCTTTTGTCCCGCAGCCATGGGCAAGGGGCCCACGATGTCTATTCCCCACTGGTCAAAAGGCCAAGAGACGTCTATTGGGATCATCTGCGCGGCTGGCAATTGAGGGAGATTTGAATGAAATTGGCATTTGGGGCACTTCCTCGAAAATTCAATGGCATCTTGGAGAACTGTAGGCCAATAAAACCCGCTTCTCAGAACCTTCTTTGCCAGGATACGCCCTCCGGAATGATTCCCACAGCTTCCATTGTGGATGAGTTCGAGCGTCTCCTTCGCTTGTGAGGGCCTCAGGCATCTCATTGGGGGTCCTTGAAATGATTTCTTGAACAACCTCCCCTCGGGATCCAAAGCGAAACGAGGGGCCTTACTTCGGACTTTCCTAGCTTCCACCTTGTCAGTGGGAGGAATTCCATCCCTAAGGAAAATGACGATGTCGTCAAGCCAACAGGGCTCGTTTGGATCAATCATGGCGATTATCTCGGTGGCGACCCTCTCCTTGATCAAAGGTTCCTCAGTTCTAAGGAACGTAACAGAACGTTCAGAAGTGCCCTCTAAAGCTGATGCAAACTTTGACAGAGCGTCCGCACGCTCGTTTTCTCCTCGGGGTACTTGAAGTAGATGAAATTCCTTGAACTTCCCAATGATTTCTCTAGCTTTACTTAAGTACTGTACCATGGTGGTTTCTCGAGCCTCATAAGTTCCTTCAATCTGACTCGCAATTAACTGTGAATCCACATAAGCGGTGATTCTGGAGGCCCCATTCTGAAAAGCAATATTCAATCCTTGCACGAGGGCTTCATATTCTGCTTCGTTATTAGTGACTTGGAAATCCAGCTTGATTGCAAAGTCCAGCTCAATCCCCTCGGGGTTTCTGAGGGCCACTCCTACTTCTCCCCCTTGAGAGGTTGAGGAACCATCTGTGTGCAGTACCCATAACCCCTCATTCTCCGCAACGGTGGGCTCTAAACCAAAGCGTTCAACCAACAAATCCGCTACAACCTGAGCCTGTATCGCGGTCCTGGGCTCGAAGCATAGGTCAAACTGGCTCAATTCGATGGCCCATTTGATTAATCTACCAGATACGTCTGGCTTGGACAGCACTTGCTTCAAGGGTTGGTCGGTGATGACTGTTATGGAGTGCGCTTGAAAGTAAGGCCTCAGCCTTCTCGAGGCGTTGATGAGTGCTAACGCGAATTTCTCAATCTCCAGATACTTCTTCTCGGCTCCTTGCAATGTTTTACTCAGATAATAGACAGGTAAGTGTTTCCGCTCCCGTACAGCGATCAGAACCGCGCTTGTGGCTTCGGAAGAAACGGAAAGATACATAAATAATCTCTCACCTTCGACGGGCTTAGTCAGCAGTGGTGCGCTCGATAAGTAAGCCTTCATATCTTGCAGCGCCCTTTCGCACTCTTCTGTCCAAGCAAAGTTACGTGCGTTCCTCAAAATTTTGAAGAAGAGAAGGTTCCTGTCCGCCGAGCGCGAAATAAACCTGTTCAACGAGATGATTTTTCCTACTAGGACTTGCACTTCCCGCAAATTTCGAGGGGAGGGGATTTCCAATATGGCCTTGATCTTCTCCGGATTGGCCTCAATTCCCCTCTGACTGACCATGTACCCTAAGAACTTTCCCCCTTGCACTCCAAAGGTACACTTCGAAGGGTTCAACTTCATCCCATACTGACGCAGGATTGAAAAAGTGCGCTTGAGATCTTCCAAGTGGGAGTCCTGGCGCTCGCTTTTGACAATCATATCATCCACGTAAACCTCCATGGACCTTCCAATTTCTTTTTCAAACATCCTGTTGACGAGCCGCTGATACGTAGCTCCGGCGTTCTTGAGTCCGAAAGGCATGACTAAGAAGCAATATACCCCCAGATGGACAACAAAAGAGGTTTTGGGGCGGTCTTCCGGGGCCATAAAGATCTGATAATATCCCTGGAAAGCGTCCATCATGCTCATGAGCTCGCAGCCAGCGGTCGAATCCACCAATTGGTCTATCCGAGGCAGCGGGTAATGATCTTTAGGGCAAGCCTTGTTGAGATCAGTGAAATAGTTACACATACGCCATTTATTCGCGCTCTTGGGCACCAAGACGACGTTACACAACCATTCCGGATACAAGATGGGCTCGATATACTGAGCCTCTAGGAGTTTATTAACTTCCTCTTCAATGACTTTCTTTCGAAAACCATGTACGTCCCGCTTTTTCTGCTTGATGGGTTTGAAAGAGGGATCCACATTAAGCCTATGGACAATGACGCTCGGGTCGATCCCTGTGAGGTCGGAGGCTTTCCATGCAAATACATCACTGTTTTCCCTGAGGAAGTCAATCATCATAATCTGAGAAGGCCCCGAGAGGTTAGATCCTATCTGAGTAGTCTTATCCTTATTTCCGGGTTCCAGCTCAATGGTAAGGAACTTCTCCGAGGGTTCGATCCTTATCTCAGGGCGAGGAAGTTCGAGCGCCCTTTTCTTTCCTGTCAAGCGATCACCGAGCGCGGGTTCGCCCTCTACGGGCTCGTCTCCTTCCGAGGACGATCCACCAACGGTCCCTGGTGGAGCATTCTCGAGGGGGTTCTCCACGTTATCTCCCTTCTTCTTCTTGTTCTTCTTTTTGTTCAATTTCGCCCTTTTCCGTGTTGGGCTGTCCTCGTCCAGATTGGGGAAATCCACTGACTTCTTGGTGGACCCAATTTGGAAGGTTTTCTCCACTTTAGGCTTTCTGAGGGACAGCATGTAACATTCCCAAGCCTCTTGTACATTGCACAGTACTTCTCCCACACCCTCGGGGGTGGGGAATTTAATCTTCTGGTGGTAGGTGGAGATGATAGCTTTGAAGTCCACGAGGGCGGGGCGCCCAATTATGATGTTATAAGGGATGTCAATCTCCACCACCGCGTATGTTACCAAGAGTGTCTTGCGCTGAGGGGCTCGGCCGAATGAAGTAGCTAAGCGAATTTGCCCTCGTGGGACAACTTCCGAGCCTCCAAAGCCAATGAGGGCCGTTTTGAGAGGCTCGAGCGGAAGGTCAGCCTTCATCTTTAAAAACGTAGAATAAGGCAAAACATTAACGGAGCTACCACTATCCACCAACACCCTTTTTACAACGTGATTATGAACATCTACACTAACCACCATGGGGCAATCAGAGGTTATACCCTCCCCACGGGGTGTTACAATGTGTTCTAAATCCCTATCATCGAAGCCTATTACATCATTCTCTCTTGACCGCTGAGCGCTTGGACTCTGGATGGCATAGATGGGTTTAGGCATTGCTGGGCGTTGGTTGTAGCTCCGGACATACCTCCGTCGGGAGGCGTTGGAATCCCCTCCTGACGAGCCTCCTGCAATCATATTTATGACTGCGAAAGGTTCGTTTTCTTGCTTAGGGGCTTTTCCTTTATTGCCCCGGCGGCTGCTGCTTTCAGGGGGTCCCCTACCCCTTGGGCTCTTTGACCGGGACGGACTCCTCTTCCTTCCTCCAGCGCGCTCGTTACAGCGTTCATCGTAACGCTCGAGCACCCGGACGAATTCCTTCAGGTGGCCCCCTGCGACGAGCCTCTGAATCTCAGCTTCCAACTGGCGGCACTCATCCGTGTCGTGCCCCCTCTGCTTGTGGAATGCGCAGTATTTGTTCGAACGCCTGAGCGAGTCTGTTTCCCTCATCTTGATGGGTCTCTTAAAGAGCTTCTTATCGGAGAGGTTGTAGACTTCTGAATTCGGCCTGGTGAGCGGGATTCGCTCGAATCGACGAGGGGGTGGTGGCGACCTTCTGCGCTCTTGAGGGCACTCCTTCTTGATGGCCACGTCCCGTCCCCGCTCGTGATGGGGTCGCTCGTTCCTGGCCGGACTGTGATGCCGGGGACCATTCGTCCCATACATGTCTTCGAGCGTGAAGAACGGCTCGGCAACCACTCTCAAGGCCATGAGGGTCCCTGGCCTCTTTTTCACAATGGCGTCGGCAAATTTCTTGCTCACATACTGCTTGTGATCCACAGCCTGAAAGAGCACTGGGATCAAAAAATCCATAGAAGGCCTCTCCACCTGAAGGATCTCCTTGTTGAAGCGGGCGAAGAACGAGCGCAGAGATTCGCTCTTGCCTTGCACCACGTTGTACAGGGCAGTAGGTGCGGTGACCGGCGCTTTCAAAGAATTGAAGTGGTTGAGGAAAGCATGAGCCATCTCTTCATATGAGTGAATCGAGTGCGGCGGCAGTCGTTTGTACCACTCCTAAGCCATTCCTACCAAGGAAGTGACGAAGACTTTCGCCCAATAGTTGCTGGAATGCTCGTAAAGGTGCATAAGATGCAAAAAATGATCCAAGTGTTCAGCTGGATCAGTTGTCCCGTCGTAACGGTTGATGGAAGTGGGGATTTTGGCCATGCCTGCTTGGGCCATCAGAACTTCTTCCACGAGGGGTGAACCCCTCGCCAACGGGTGGTACTCATACGTGCCGAAGTTTTCCTCCGGCTCCTTGCGGTGGGGGACCTTTGGTGGAGGGTCCTTGGTACGGGTGCTTCTGGCGTCAACCCGTTCATCCCGACTAGGGGAGATCTGAGTTGAACGCCCTCGTGAGAGCTGTCCCACAATATCCTTTAAACCCTGCAGCTGGTCTTGCACAGCCGCGAGGATGTCAGGATTCACATCTCCGTGTCTGTCCCCTTGTCTGGGGGCTCGTGACCCCCTCCTGGAGGCATGAGAGTCCCCTTCATTCTCGTTCACTCGTTCTGTGGGCTCCTTATTCCTGCCCATGGAGGGACGCTCGTTGCCCTCCTGCTGGGGCACTTCTCTGGCTGGTGGTAGTGGCGGTTGTGCCCTCAGGACAGCCTGGACTTCTCTGAGGGGAAAGTTTTGTTGTCCGCCCAAAGGGGCTGCAACTTGAGTGGCCTGCCCAGAGGGAAAGTACATGGAATGGAACCTTTCCCATGCCCCCTGAGCCGCCTGAACCTCACACTGGGCATAGAGAGCCCTCAACTGTTGGGTGGTCAGTGGAGGTAACTCCACTCCTTCAATCTCCCTGGGGACCACCACCGGGAGCTGGATCTGACCAGCATGATACGGCTGGACCGGCGGCATCATAACGGCCGGAGTGAGGGTATATCCGGGTGGGGGCATCATGTAACCCTGCAATCCGGGATTCACCTGGGGATGGAACCACGGGTTCTGAGCAGGTTGCGGAGGAGCAGAGAGAGAGACTCCTCCAGCGGCGGCGGGAATCGGCAGTGCCGGCGGTGTAGGTGGAGGTACTGAAGACTCTGCTTGCGGAGTCACTCCTGCGGCGGGAGGTGCTCCACCAATGGTGACGGAAGGTGGCGGGGCTCCACCAGTAGCGGTGGAGGGAATAATGATATTGGCATCCTGGGAGGCGTTATCTCCTCCTCCCACAGCTCCAGACCTTGTAGCGACCATGACTGTTAAGGGTAAGAGCGTGCTTGCTTTTCTACCAACAAAAAGAAAGAAAGGGATAGAGGAACGGTTTCCCATAGACGGCGCCAAAAATGATGGGTTCAGAATGTGAGGGTCCGAATCCGATCACTTTACAATTTGTAATTGTGGAAGAAACCGCCGGAGATTCGCCGGAGATGAGAAAGGGGGTTCTATCTGTTGGGACAAGCACAATAAAAGTCAGAAGGCCAAGCTGGGGGAACTGGGGGTGATACCCAGTTTGGCTCTCCGACGCTCAAGTCAGTTCAAAGTATGAAGAAATGTAAGTTCAGTCACAGTTTCAGTGATGAAGAATGCTTACCAGTATAGAAGATGACTTTAGCTATTTATAGTTGAGGGTCAAGGGCCCTTTGGTCATTTGCCTCAAGTGGTCCTGGCCGAATGTTGCCCTAACACGTGGCGCCATGAGAGAGAAACCTAGGAGGAATCTTCTGCAAAAGCGGCTAAAAGTTGGTGCTGGCAACAGTGGCAGGTGCGCGGGCATGTACGATGTGTCAGAGAGCCATTTGGGTGGTTGGTAACGAGGGCTTATGAGCCCGCTCGTGACAACCAAGAGTATCGGAGGCCAAGATATCCGCTGAGGGGAATGAAGGCTCCAGTTCAAGTAACGAGCCAAAGGGGAGGCCACTCTGAGGGAGTGTGACGCTCGAAGAGGGCTCCCTTGGCAAGTGGACGTGCCAATCATACAGTATGAATGGCGCTCGTGAGAGTGACAGCGCTCGTTGGGCTTAACTCATGAAGAAGGATTGCGCTCGTTGCGCTTAGCGCTCGTGCGCTGATGGGTGCAGCCATGGGGAAACAGATGTCATCATCTTGGTGATGCCACGTGTCCTAACGTGGGACGATCGTATTTTGACCCCATCATATATATATATATATAATTACGTTAAAATATTTTTTAAGCTATAATATTATTTAATATATGTACGTGTATATTTAATACATATAAGATATAAATATTATTTTTTATAAATACATAATATACATTTTATATGTATACATATTATATACATTAATATATATATATATATATATATATATATAGTACATATGATATACAAATATATATTATAACTTAAAAAATATTTTAACATAATAATATATTTATATTATATTATTATTAAAATTAATTTATATTTTAACATAATAATTACACGTATATAATATATAAATATTTAATATTTAATATATATAGTATATAAGTATTTTTTTTTATAAATACATAATTTACATTTTATAAGTAGATATATTATATATTAATATTATATATATAATATTAATATACATATACGATATAAATATTATTTTTTATAAATACATAATATACATTTTATATGTATACATATTATATACATTAATATTATACATATATATATATAGTACATATGATATACAAATATATATTATAACTTAAAAATATATATATATATAGTACATATGATATACAAATATATATTATAACTTAAAAAATATTTTAACATAATAATATATTTATATTATATTTATTATTAAAATTAATTTATATTTTAACATAATAATTACATGTATATAATATATAAATATTTAATATTTAATATATATAGTATATAAGTATTATTTTTTATAAATACATAATATACATTTTATAAGTAGATATATTATATATTAATATTGTATATATATATATATATATATATATTATATATATATATATATATAAATATTATTTTTTATAAATACATAATATACATTTTATACGTATATATATTATATAATATATATATTAATATTATATATTTATTTATTTATTTATTTTAAAATATATTATATATTTATATTATATTATTATTACAATTAATTTATATTTTAACATAGTAATATATATATATATATATATATATACACGTGTGTATATTATATATAAATATTTAATATTTAATACATATAGTATATAAATATTATTTTTTTGTAAATACATAATATACATTTTATACGTATATATATTATATAATATATATTAATATTATATATATATATATATATATATATATATTTATTTATTTATTTTAAAATATATTATATATTTATATTATATTATTATTACAATTAATTTATATTTTAACATAGTAATAATATTTGAACAAAAAATGTAGTGGCTGGGTTTTGAACCCATAACCTCACATACATGAGGGAAACTCGCCACCAGCTAGCAAAAAGCGTCCTTTAGTTTTTTGTTTTGTCAACAATTTTATTTGACTGTGTTGTCCGGAACGCATTTAACGATTTCCATCCAAAATTTGACGGTGGGACTAAAATTGTCACAAATTGAATCCAATGGGACCAAAATTGTAAATGACCCAATCCTATGGGACCAAAAATGTAATTTGCTCAAAATTTTTTTTATTACTAGTACAATTATTATTTTATAATATGTAAACGTTGGAAATAAAACAAATGTTAATAAATATATATCGTGCAAAGTTTATTGTCGCAAGTCAATCATATATATCTATAGAAGAATATTTTATTGTAATTTGTGCTTGCAGCAACAATTCTTCAAGATATGTGTGATATTCATAAATAATTCTAAGCCTTTTGCATATTGATATAACATTAATCAGTATTTTAGTTCATTTACAAAAGGTTATTGTTACGTAATTGTAGAGAAAATGTCAGCTAAGTATCCTATATTATTCGAATGTATAAAAAAAAATTCTATCAAAAAAAGAAATCTATTAAAAAACATTATTTTTTTTAAAATATGCATAAAAAATCCTGCGATGAGTTGTGTGTTTCGTGTTCACTGCAACTGAAATTGAAATTTTCTTTATTTTCTCAAATAAAATGACTATTTTACGCGTGTGTACACACACACGTAACACCCAGCCTCCACGCCGCCAACCCTTTCACCGTCGGCGCCGCCATCATCAGCCACGCACAATTGAAGCAACTCTGCTCATCTTCAATAATAAAGGAACTTCAATTAAAGCAAATCTAACCCGCAGATATTCGAATTTCTTTTGAAGAAATTCTTTAGTAATTGTTCCAAAGAAGAAATCGTCGCATGAATTCAATCGGCCGCGATCGGATGAGGAAAAAAATCCCCAAAAACTTCTAGTGTTGCCCCAGAAAAGAAATAAAGAAAACCCCCCCAAAATAATCGCGCTGCATATATATATAGAATCACGGTACCAAAGACTCAGATTGCAGAGGAGGGGGAGGATCGTCGGGCGAAGAAGAAGGCAGCAAGGCACCACCCTACGCCGCCCTGCAGCATTTCATTCGCCTACTGCTCCAATCCTCCGACGAAAAAGAACTCAAAAACATCCTCCGATGACGTTTGGGTGCGGTGGTGGTGCTCGTTGGGAAGGAGGGCCGCGGATCTCGTCGAGGAACCAGATCTGGGTGGTTGGGGCGCGATTGCGATGGCTTGAGGGAGGCAGAATTGAAAATCAGAAGGGAAAAGAAGACGAAGTGTGCCGGTCCATGACTCCGATGTCCTCTGCCGCCTGCCGTCGCTCCCGGAAAACCCCAACTTCGCCGCAAAATGCTTCATTGCCGGCGGCGGCAGCGCCGCTTCATCGTCTTCTTTCCTCCCCGTTTTCCTTTTTGTTTTATAATATTATTTATATATTATAGTGTACATTATGTATATAGTAAATGCTATATATATATATATTTATATAATATTATACACTAAATATACTAATTAGTTATATATATATATATATATATATATGTAGTCTATATCACCGTGGATTTTGAATTCTGAGTTAAGTCGAACCACTAAACTATAAAATTCTCCTATTAATGATAATTGTATATTTAGTGATTCAAATATAAATACTCTGATTAAGTTAATATAACACTGAACCACTAAACTTGATAAATTTTCTTGTGTTGATGGGCCAAAACTCGAGATTACAATAATTTATTTTACAGGAAATAATTAGCTAGGGACTTATTTTTTTGAAAAGTTTTTTGGTACTGAAATGAAATTCATCCCCATCGATTCCAACCATATGCAATAAAAAAAAAAGAGATTTTTTCTCAATTTTCTAATTCGATTTGTTGTGCATTAGCACGATTTTGCATGGAGGCGACTATATATATATATATATATATATATATATATATATATATACATGGTACGAAATGGGGAGCAATTTATTTTTCGGGAATTTATTTCCGACGCGTACGACTATCCTGGTCAGAGTTCTCCAATATGAAATATGAAGCCTTAGATATGCTATTTCCCTTTTTTTATACGTAAAATTATTAGGTTTTTGCTTGAATGTGAATGCCCTTCTTCGGTTGGATGTTCGTTGAACCAAAATGCCCAAATTTCTGTAGTAGGTTGCTTGAATGTGCTAGCATTTTTCCCGTTGTATGCTTGAATAAGCTATTTCAGTTTTTAGATACGTCATTGCACCATATTTGTACACGAAAATGTCATTTAATTGATCGAATTGAAATAGAGCGACTTGTTTAGAAGTTCCTTCATCTGTAACAGCCCCATTTGTTTGTGGGTGGTTTGAATTTAAAAGTCGTTGCATTTTTTTCACATTTTCTGTTGTAATACGCAATTTCTTTGTTTAGATACTCTATATCTTCTATATATGTGTGTATGCGTCTATGATTATGAGTTTGTTGAGATTTAAATTATGGTGAATGTTTCAGGTGTGCACCCTTAAAGAGTTGATATTTTTTTTCCCTCTTTGCTCCAATACGAAATATGAAGCCTTAAATATGTTATTTCCCATTTTTTGTATATAAAAGTGGTAGGATTTTGCTTGAATTTAAATGTCCTGCTTCGGTTGGGTGTTGATTGAGCCAAAATGCCTAAATTTGTGTAGTAGGTTTTCCTTTGCCCTCTTTTTCCTTACATCTTCAGTTGAACGCCATTTTTTTGTTACAGGTTGAAGCTTGGGAGGCGAGGGTTTTCTCCATGGGGTCATGTTCCATCAATTGCAGGTCTAAAAATGCTCGCTTCATCGATTTGAGGTATGGCAAAATACCTTACTGCAAATGCCCATCAAAGTGTGAGATTAAAGTTGTTAAATCTCAAGATAAAGCTTCAAAGGGTCACCTGTATTATTGTTGCCCTGACAAGAACCCACAGTGCAAATTCTTTCGTTGGTGCACGCCAGTTACAGCTACTCTTGGCTCCCAACGTTGGCCAGTTGAAATTGATGCAGGAAAGCATGTAGCCATTCAACTGTGAAAGAAAAATTGAATGTGGAGAGGTTGCTGATGTGGTTTCAAGGGTGTCAACTATCAGTGGTTCATCAAGGAATGAAGTGAATGACAATTTCATACATA
This sequence comes from Lantana camara, assembly GCA_037501455.1. Taxonomy (NCBI): domain Eukaryota; kingdom Viridiplantae; phylum Streptophyta; class Magnoliopsida; order Lamiales; family Verbenaceae; genus Lantana; species Lantana camara. The sequence continues at coordinate 96,143,176 of CM074861.1, forward strand.
TTTCTTGGGTGTTTTCTGTTTTGTTCTTCACAATGATGGTGATGTTTTGGTTGAAGTTGTAATGGTTATAAGTTTTCAGTGTTAGGGGGTGTTAGTGTAATATTAGAAAGTTTGTGTAAGGTGTTTAGTGTAAGCTCCTTTTGTCGATTTAATGAATGATTCAGTTATATTTGTACCAAGTGCAATGAATGATGCATTGATATGTGGATGCATGAAATTTTGGTGTTTGTTGGAATGGTACTTGAATTAATATGTGATACCTGATTCTGGTATTTGGGTACGTTATATGGACAATTAAGTGCGTGATTCTAGCATCTGTGTACAACATTTCTCCAAATTTGTACAAATTGAAAAAAGTTGTATAATTCACTCACGTGGGGTACATGAAAGTGAATCCTTACTCTTCATGAATTTATATGACATATGGATAATTAAGTACGTGATTTTTGTATTTGTATACAACAGTTCACTAAATTTGCACATCATCATAAAAGTTGTATAATTCACTCCTCTATGTACTTTCGATGAATTTATACAACATATGGACGATTAAGTACATGATTTTAGTATTTTTATACAACTTTCACCAAATTTGTACATCGTGATAAAAGTTGTAATTCACTCTCCTATGTACTTTCGATGAATTTATACAACATATGGATTAAGTACGTAATTACAGTATTTTTATACAATATTTCACAAAATTTGTACATCGCCATAAAAGTTGTATAATTCACTCTCCTACGTACTTTCGATGTAGCACCCGGGACGATAGGCAACACATCCCCCGCACTATGAGTTTGGTCCACATATGAAATGGAATGATCCATACATGAACTAAACTCACAGCGAACGGAAGACAATGAAAAAGACAGTCCTAGCTAGGCGGAATCTAACCCTGAACAATAATATTCCCAAAACCACGAGAAGTAAATGCAAACCATAGAAAAGTAAATACGGGTTCCACTAACCTAATACATCTGTCCTAACCTGTCCCGCATCAATTCAATACAATAACTCAAAACGGGTTCAACTAAAGCCCTAGAAACCTGTCCCGAATTCAATGTAATTCAGTAAATAGCATACTAATCCAATAATAAATTCAATACAGTAATTAAAATACAATATGCAGTGAGTGTAAGTTATGAGACTGGAACAAGACTCGAAAGGAAAGACAAGACACAACTCTGACTCCCGCCTAGCACACCACTTGCAAAACTGAAAAGTGAGGTGTCAGTCTCCACAAGACTCAGCGAGGGGCATAATAATATATAAGCGCAGATAACATGCAAGTCATAACCTCGGGTAAGGTTTTATAACAGAAACAAAACAGGTTCAAGAATACTTAGAACTCGCCCGAGATTACAACTATCAGATTAGACACTTCAATCAATTTCAATCAATCAATCAGTGGCCCGGCGAGTGAGGGAAAATCTCCAACCTTGCTCCGACAGTGTACAATCACGATACTTTTAATTAATTCATTAAGTGATCATGCAATCAATTACAGTGCACACGTAGCAATTTCAATGACTCCTTCTTCCTCCAATGACGGTGGGTTTGCAAGGCCCGATCCATCCACGGTAAACACGGTGTACGTCGGGAACATGACTCCCACGCACGGGACTCCTTCCTCCACCAAACCTCCTGGTGGATTCAGGGTTCATCCCCACGGTTGAGAGGAGTGTAAGAGTTACACGTCAGCCCATGCTTTCCCGGTTGGCTCAAACACTAACTCTCGGGCCCACAGTGCACGGTACATTATACTCGCCCAAAACACGATCAATCAATACAATACAATTCAGTAGATCAGTTGAAAATCAATAGAGTTAGGAAACTATAGATATATATATATACCTTTTGGCTTAAAACATCACATAGGGTTGTAATGGTTCTATATATCTAGAAATTAAACCTCACCTGGAATACCAAGAGACAAGAACAAGAACACGAACACTACAGTTGCCTATTCAATCCCGAAGTCTCCACCCTGGAGAAGAACTGACAAGAAAGGAAACAATGTGTACTCGTGAGAGGAGACTCAATAATGATACCAATTACGACGCACGACATTAATATGAAATGGCACGAAAGTCATGGAACGATACATAAGATAATAAACTAAGTCATGCTCATGCTCTTATATGCAATTAAGGGAAATTAAATCAATTAGCACTTACATTCAATAAACGAGTTCAATTACATGAAATTGTGCAAGTAAAACGATGAAATAATACCTAGACATGCAAAGGAAATCACGAAATAACACTACACGAACAAAGCATATAAAAGCACTGGAATAATGTCGGGAACGGCCTCGCTAGCTCTGGGAACGGCCGTGCTCAGCTGTCCCGCCCATGGGAACGGCTGTTCCCAGCTCCCCGAACTCCTCCCCGCGGCTCTGTAAAGGATTGGCTGGTATGACTCCTGGGAATGGCCGTTCACAACACCAGTACAACACGGGAACGGCCGTTCCCACCTGGAACACCTAGTACGAAGCAGAAACAGCAACAATGGCGGAAAAGGTACACTTCACACACAATCACAGCCCCAAACCACTCCAAAACACACGAAATTAATACCACGAACCAAGTAAAATACGTAGATCACATATATGCACATTAGAGCTCGTAAAACGGCCTTGATCACACAAAACTCCCAACCTGGTTACTATTCATCATCTTCCCAAATCATCACATAGGCATAAATCCGGGGCACGGAAGCTATAATAAATTAAAGCACATAACGAATAGAGCACGAATCTTACCTTAGGATGTTGATCGGACGGTTAGATCTCCAAAACCCGAGCTTTGAGAGCTTGGTGCCAAAATGGGAATTTCTCCTTTCTTCCTTGTTGTTTTGTTGCTGATCGATCAAAAATGGGGAAAAAGAATAAGGCTGGCCCTTTTAGGGCTGGTCAAACGGGTCGGTAGAAACGGGTAGGGTCAAATGGTAACCGGTCTAACTGGATCGGATTTTAAAACGGTTGGGCAATCAAATAGCTGACTTGCTGAAAAACGGGGCGTTACAACCTCTCCCCCTTAAGAAGGACCTGTCCTCAGGTCCACTGCCTCGAGTTCTGGACTCTAAGCAAAACTCTCTGTGTTCATCCCACGCGGGGTTCATGACATCCCGATAGAGATTAGTTCAGAAAGGTCTTCAAGCACAAGGGAAGTCTTCCACCGCTCATGAACTTGACCCAACTATGAGTAGTCCGGACATCTCGCACGATAGGAGGGTCTACACGAGATTTAACTCCCACCGTTTGATCTATCCTAACCATCCCACACTCGGTATCACAAGTGGAGTAGTTAACGAACTTTCACCACTCGTCCTCCAACCCAAGTGGATTCTCCATCATCACATCAACTTCATGGTTTGAAGTTGGTTTCTTGAACCGCCACTAGCTTCAAAACATGGTCTCCGAAGACCTTTTGCAAAGCTCGGCCCTCGTCTCACCGTGTGGCTAAGGCACTCGCTCACTCCAAAGTAATAACAAATAGCAATAAATTACATACAACAATAATTAAAGATATGCATGATGTACGTGCCATGAATGCGTTGAACCTGTCACCGTAGTTGCATCCTTTAACTTGACACCTGTTCATGGTTTGTTAAATTGCAAGTGTATCCCGACTTACTTGATCATCTCTTGTTACCTAGAAATCACAATTCATTTCAAAAGAAATGCATTAGATTAGTGTATGCTCATGCACATAATTAACACGAAAAGCATGGATTTGATGCAACAAACAACCTGCAAATCAACAAAATTTTGAAAGAAGCATGTGTAACAATATTTTCCATATCAAGTAACAATAACAATGCTCATGTTCAATGCGGTGCACACGTTGATAAATAGTTCCTAAGCCGTTCGACCTACACTTGACACGACACGACACTAGAACTCCGGTTTTGTAACCTGGAGCTCTGATACCACCTAAAGATGTAGCACCCGGGACGATAGGCACCACATCCCCCGCACTGTGAGTTCGGTCCACATATGAAATGGAATGATCCATACATGAACTAAACTCACAGCGAACGGAAGACAATGAAAAAGACAGTCCTAGCTAGGCGGAATCTAACCCTGAACAATAATATTCCCAAAACCACGAGAAGTAAATGCAAACCATAGAAAAGTAAATACGGGTTCCACTAACCTAATACACCTGTCCTAACCTGTCCCGCATCAATTCAATACAATAACTCAAAACGGGTTCAACTAAAGCCCTAGAAACCTGTCCCGAGTTCAATGTAATTCAGTAAATAGCATACTAATCCAATAATAAATTCAATACAGTAATTAAAATACAATATGCAGTGGACTCGAAAGGAAAGACAAGACACAACTCTGACTCCCGCCTAGCACACCACCTGCAAAACTGAAAAGTGAGGTGTCAGTCTCCACAAGACTGAGTGAGGGGCATAATAATATATAAGCACAGATAACATGCAAGTCATAACCTCGGGTAAGGTTTTATAACAGAAACAAAACAGGTTCAAGAATACTTAGAACTCGCCCGAGATTACAACTATCAGATTAGACACTTCAATCAATTTCAATCAATCAATCAGTGGCCCGGCGAGTGAGGGAAAATCTCCAACCTTGCTCCGACAGTGTACAATCACGATACTTTTAATTAATTCATTAAGTGATCATGCAATCAATTACAGTGCACACGTAGCAGTTTCAATGACTCCTTCTTCCTCCAATTATGGTGGGTTTGCAAGGCCCGATCCATCCACGGTAAACACGGTGTACGTCGGGAACATGACTCCCACGCACGGGACTCCTTCCTCCACCAAACCTCCTGGTGGATTCAGGGTTCATCCCCACGGTTGAGAGGAGTGTAAGAGTTACCCGTCAGCCCATGCTTTCCCGGTTGGCTCAAACACTAACTCTCGGGCCCACAGTGCACGGTACAATATACTCGCCCAAAACACGATCAATCAATACAATACAATTCAGTAGATCAGTTGAAAATCAATAGAGTTAGGAAACTATAGATATATATATATACCTTTTGGCTTAAAACATCACATAGGGTTGTAATGGTTCTATATATCTAGAAATTAAACCTCACCTGGAATACCAAGAGACAAGAACAAGAACACGAACACTACAGTTGCCTATTCAATCCCGACGTCTCCACCCTGGAGAAGAACTGACAAGAAAGGAAACAATGTGTACTCGTGAGAGGAGACTCAATAATGATACCAATTACGACGCACGACATTAATATGAAATGGTACGAAAGTCATGGAACGATACATAAGATAATAAACTAAGTCATGCTCATGCTCTTATATGCAATTAACGACAATTAAATCAATTAGCACTTACATTCAATAAACGAGTTCAATTACATGAAATTGTGCAAGTAAAACGATGAAATAATACCTAGACATGCAAAGGAAATCACGAAATAACACTACACGAACAAAGCATATAAAAGCACTGGAACAGTGTCGGGAACGGCCTCGCTAGCTCTGGGAACGGCCGTGCTCAGCGGTCCTACCCATGGGAACGGCCGTTCCGGTTCCACGCTTGAGCTGGGAACGGCCGTTCCCAGCTCCCCGAACTCCTCCCCGCGGCTCTGTAAAGGATTGGCTGGTATGACCCCTGGGAATGGCCGTTCCCAACACCAGTACAACACGGGAACGGCCGTTCCCACCTGGAACACCTGGTACGAAGCAGAAACAGCAACAATGGCGGAAAAGGTACACTTCACACGCAATCACAGCCCCAAACCACTCCAAAACACACGGAATTAATACCACGAACCAAGTAAAATACATGGATCACATATATGCACATTAGAGCTCGTAAAACGGCCTTGATCACACAAAACTCCCAACCCGGTTACTATTCATCATCTTCCCAAATCATCACATAAGCATAAATCCAGGGCACGGAAGCTATAATAAATTAAAGCACGTAACGAATAGAGCACGAATCTTACCTTAGGTTGTTGATCGGACGGTTAGATCTCCAAAACCCGAGCTTTGAGAGCTTGGTGCCAAAATGGGAATTTCTCCTTTCTTCCTTGTTGTTTTGTTGCTGATCGATCAAAAATGGGGAAAAAGAATAAGGCTGGCCCTTTTAGGGCTGGTCAAACGGGTCGGTAGAAACGGGTAGGGTCAAATGGTAACCAGTCTAACTGGATCGGATTTTAAAACGGTTGGGCAATCAAATAGCTGACTTGCTGAAAAACGGGGCGTTACATTCGATGAATTTATACAACATATGTTGAATGAAATAATAGAGTTAATAGAGTCTGTACAAGGGTATGTTATCTTAATGTGTTGAATGATCTATAATATATGATATAGTATGTTTGTTACATATGTTATCATAATGTGTTGAATGATATATACTATATGATAAGGTGTATTGGTTACATATGTTAACATATTGTATCCCATGATATTATATAAAAAATTCAACACATTATGATAACATATGTAACCAATACACCTTATCATATAGTATATATCATTCAACACTCTATGATAACATATGTAACCAATATACTATATCATATAGTATATATCATTCAACACATTTTGATATAAACTCTATTAAACTCTATTGAATTAGTACTTTTCATCATTTGGTATGCCCGCTTCACTATATATTGATTAGTTGAATGAATTACACAACTTTTATGATGATGTATAATTTTGGTGAAATGTTGTATAAAAGTACTAGAATCAGGTACTTAATCGTCCATATGTTGTATAAATTCTTCAAAACTACGTAGGAGACTGAATTATACAATTTTTATGGTGATGTACAAATTTGCTGAAATATTGTATAAAAATACTAGAATTACGTACTTAATCGTCCATATGTTGTATAAATTTCTGATAAAGTATGCAGGAGAGTGAACTACACAACTTTTATGACGATGTACAAATTTGGTGAAATATTTTATAAAAGTACTAGAATCACGTACTTAATCGTCCATATGTTGTATAAATTCTTCAAAACTACTACGTAGGAGACTGAATTATACAATTTTTATGGCGATGTATAAATTTGTTGAAATGTTATATAAAAATACTAGAATCACGTACTTAATCGTTCACATGTTGTATAAATTTCTGATAAAGTACGCAGGAGAGTGAATTACACAACTTTTATGACGATGTACAAATTTGGTGAATGTTGTATAAAAGTACTAGAATCACGTACTTAATTATCAATATGTGTTATAAATTCTTCAAAAGTACGTAGGGGAATGAATTATACCACTTTTCCTACACTGTACATCTTTGGATAAATGTTGTACACAGATGCTAGAATCGCGTACTTAATTGTACATATGTTGTATAAATTTCTGATAAAGTACGTAGGATAATGAATGATACCACTTTTCTCACGCTTTACATCTTTGGATAAATGTTGTACACAGATGCTAGAATCACGTACTTAGTTGTTCATATGTGGTATAAATTTGTGAAAAATAAGGATTCACTTTTATGTACAACTTTTTTCAATTTGTACAATATTGGATAATGTTGTACACAGATGCTAGAATCACGTACTTAATTGTCCATATTGTTGGAAAACACGAATCAGAAAGCAGCGGAATTTAAAAAATTTTCCCAACAAAAGGACCTTGAACTCGCAATCGTGTAACCAAATTCGTAAAGATAGAAAACTTACTTTTCTTTTATTCTTTCTTGAAGCGTTTCAAGCCACCCAAGAACGCTCTTCTCGCGGCTTGATCCCCTCTCCTTGGTAAAGGTCGAATCTTCAAACTTCTAACTTGAAGTCTCTAGAGAAAGTCCACCAACTTGATCACAATCTAACTAGTAAGGATGCTAGTTCTCTAGTTAGTGTTTAGGCTTAACCTAGGGTTTAATTTAATCTTGGAGAAAGGAAGGTGTTCAACACATGAACCAAGAATTGTCAATTTAGATCTAAAGGGGAGCTCGAGCTCCCCTATATATAAGAGGGGAGTGCCGATCCAAATCCTTGTTGGACAAGGATTTGGTTCCTCTCTCTCCTATTACTTGATCATCAAGTATTTTCCAACTTTGACTTTGAATTCTAATTCAAGTCAACTTCTAAGAGAGCTAAAAATATCCAAACTATTTTTGGATAATTTTATACTTTATTTATTATAAAATAAATAACTTATTTTTATCTAATTAATTAATTCGTAATTAATTAACTAGATTATTTTCTCCAAAATTAGACTTTCTTTTTGATTCAAAATTAAACCAAAGTCTATTAAATAATTAACTAATTAATTATTTAATATATATATAATATATATATATACACACGTGTGTGACACGTGTCACAGTGACACGTGTCACTCACGTGAGCCACACGTGTGACTTCACACGTGTGGAACCCTCTTGGCCCGATTAACTCGTTTAATCATTTTAAAGCCTCAACTCATGTAACCAAGTTGTTGTGTGTGACCCTCTAGGTTCTCAATTCAATTAGCAGTGACCCTAATTAATTAATTCACTAATTAATTAATCAGTCCACAGATTAAACGACCATAGTCTAGCAACAGGTGTTTAACCCCTAGCTGAATTGGAATGTTCGGATTCGACAGAACCTTTAAGTCATTGATTCATGTGAGATACAATCCTCCTACTTACTATCTCTCAACCAAGATCTAGGGCAAGGGAATAATCAGAACCCTAATAATCCGGTCTTAAAGCTAAGTGCATTTCATATCCATTTGATCTCAATCCAAGAAACCCTTTTCTTGATGTCTTGATCTACTGCCTTGGCCAAGGACTCCATATGGCATATGAATGACTTACACAATAAGAGATCACCTTGCAAATGCAAGTGTAGGTCCTTTCTTGATTCTCATTCACTTTCATGAGTCACTTGTGCAGCCCCAGCATAAACCTTGAATCAGTTGTCTAAGGCGACACCCTTTAAAGCTTATACCAAAGACTACAGAGTTAACTCATAAAGTAACATGGAACCTCAAGTCTAAGGATCAATTAATCCCATCAATGACTCGTGAGATATTTCCTAATCTGGAAGTTTCCATTTCCTGAAATAGAAACTTCCTTTCCCATTTAGGAATGTTCTCACACGGGGCACCTCAGTGAACTTACTTATTAAAGCAAGCACCCTCATGTATCACGCACGTATCAACTATACACTTTCCACCTCCATGAAACAAGGTGGTCCTTCTTAAGGGCGTGATCCCACAAGCAAGCCTTAGAGGAGTCAGGTTGACACTCCCATTGTCTGTAGGACTCATCGGCTTGGAGTATTTTACTAATCATGACTTATGTGATATAGGGCTCGTTTCATGAACCATTTCGCCTAAATGGTAGAGTCCTAAAGTCATCAGGATTAGGGGAGTTCTCATACATGCACAGCTAAAGTAAACGCATACCAAACAAGAGCATATAAAGAAGTGTTGCCTCAATTCGTTATTTCATTCAAAGATTGTCTGTGATTACAATAAGGAAAAGCACAAAGCGGATATACAATCGGCTTTTAGGGCACTATTCCTAACAATCTCCCACTTGCCCGTCAAAGCCATTCTAAAGCTACTCTAAGTCCCATCTTCTGAAGATGACCTTGGAAAGCTTCTCGACTAAGGGGTTTAGTAAGTGGATCTGCCACGTTCTCTGCTGATGTGACCCTCTCAATTTGCACATCACCTCTTTTGATAATATTACGGATTAGGTGATACTTCCTCATAATGTGCTTGGTCCGTTGGTGAGATCTTGGTTCTCTTGCTTGAGCAACCGCCCCAGTGTTGTCACAAAACACAGTAATGGGGTCTTTCATGCTAGGAACAACATTCAACTCTTGAATGATTTTCTAATCCAAACACCTTCCTTAGCTGCATCATTTGCAGCTAAGTATTCGGCCTCAGTGGTCGAATCTGCAGTGGTAGTTTGCTTGGAACTCTTTTAACTCACTGCTCCGCCGTTTAGGCAGAAAATGTATCCTGACATTGACTTAAAATCATCTAAGTCAGATGCAAAGCTTGCATCGCAGTATCCTTTGATAGTAAGATCTTTCTGACCTCCGTAAACTAAGAATAAATCTTTAGTACTTTTCAAGTACTTAAGAATATTCTTCACGGCAGCCCAGCGACCATCTCCAGGGTCAGATTGGAAACGACTCGTTACACTAAGTGCATAAGCCACATCCGATCGAGTACATAACATTGCATACATTATGCTACCTATTGCTGACGCATAAGGTGTATGAGTCATTCTCTCCTTCTCAAGGTTAGTCTTAGGACACATCTTCTTTGAAAGACATGTTCCTACACTCATAGGAAGGTTCTTAACCTTTGCTGACTCCATATTGAATCTCTTCAATACTTTGTCAATGTACATCGATTGTGATAGTCCTATTAACCTTCTAGATCTATCTCTATAGATTTTAATTCCAAGGATATAGGACGCATCACCAAGATCTTTCATCTCGAATTGGTTCGATAACCATAACTTAGTCACTTTCATGTCATCCTTCGAATTCCCAATAAGAAGGATGTCATCAACATAAAGTACTAAGAATTGCACTGAGGTCTCCAATTCCTTTCTATACACACATGATTCATTCGTAATTTGGATGAAGCCAAACGCTTTGACCGATTCATCAAATCGAATGTTCCAATTCCTAGAAGCCTGTTTCAATCCATAGATTGATCTTTGGAGTTTGCAAACCTTTTGCTCACTCCCACTGAATGTGAAACCTATGGGTTGCTCTATATAAATGTCTTTATCAATGTCACCATTGAGAAAGGCAGTTTTCACATCCATTTGCCATATCTCATAGTCATAATATGCAGCAATGGCAAGCATGAGTCGAATGGACTTTTGCATTGTAACTGGTGAAAAGGTTTCGTCAAAGTCTACGCCGGGTCTTTGAGTGAATCCTTTTGCAACCAGTCTTGCCTTGTAGGCTGCAATGCTTCCATCAACTCCAAGCTTTCTCTTAAAGATCCATTTGCAACCTATGGGTTTGACCCCATCAGGCAAATCTACCAAGGTCCAAACTTGGTTGGAGTTCATGGAATCCATTTCGGATTTCATGGCTTCTATCCACTGTTCAGAGTCAGAATCTGAAAGTGCCTCCTCATATGTTAAAGGATCATTATCCTTTTGAGAGATTTCATGGAAGAATCCATACCATCTCTCCGGCTGTCTAGGAGTGCGTTCCGAACGCCTTAGAGGAGGGTTTTCGTGTGTATCGAAATTCGTGATTGGTTGTAGTTGATCAGTAGGGGACGTCTCTTCAGTGGGTGGCGTGGGGTTACTTTGTACTTCTTCTAATTCTATGATCTTTCCTTTCTTTTCTTTAAGGAACGGTTCCTCAAGAAAAGTGGCATTTCTGGAAACAAACACCTTTTGCTCAGATTGATCATAGAAATAGTATCCTATGGATTCCTTAGGATAACCTACAAAGTAGCATAAGTTAGAACGAGATTCTAACTTATCTCCCACTGTCCTCTTCACGTAAGCAGGACAACCCCAAATTCTTAAGTAAGAATAACTAGGGATTTTACCATGCCACATTTCATAGGGTGTCTTGGGGACTGACTTAGAGGGAACTAGATTCAGAATCTTTGCTGCACTTTCTAGGGCATAACCCCAGAAAGAAGGTGGTAAGTCAGTGAAAATCATCATGGAACGAACCATATCAAGTAGGGTTCGATTCCTTCTCTCAGAAACTCCATTAAGCTGAGGAGTTCCCGGAGGAGTCCACTGAGAGATAATCCCATTATCTTTGAGATGATTAAGGAATTCTTCACTAAGATACTCGCCTCCTCGATCAGATCGAAGTGCTTTGATCTTGTGACCAGTTTGGTTCTCAACCTCCTTTTGAAATTGTAAGAATTTCTCAAAAGCTTCAGATTTATACTTCATTAAGTATACATAACCATACCGACTAAAGTCATCAGTAAAGGTTATGAAGTACTGATGATTGTTTCTAGTGCTTACACTAAGCGGTCCACAAACATCAGTATGGATCAAATCCAAAACCTCAGTGGCACGTTCCACAGTTCCTTTAAAAGGAACTTTGGACATCTTTCCTTTGAGACAGGATTCGCAAGAAGTTAACTCTTTGAGATCATTTTCAGAGAATGATCCTAAAGTGTTTATCTTGCTAATTCTGTTCTTGGAAATGTGTCCTAATCTAGCGTGCCATAAGGGAGCTGAAACTTTGTCATCTCTCTTACGCTTTGTTTTTCGTTGTATATTCATAATATTGATATTTTGAGTTAGGTAAAGTCCATTACTCAGAGTACCGATATGAACGGAAGAGTTGTTCCGTTTGATAAAGTATTTACCATTCTTAATATAAGTTTCATAACCTTCACAATCTAATATTGGAACTGAAATTATATTACGAATAATGCTCGGTACATAAAGGACTTTGTTTAATACTAACTCAAAACTACCTAAATCTAATCTAATTGTGCCTAAAGCTCGAGCTTCAACGTTTGAGCCATCGCCGATCTTCAAGACACATTCTCCTTCTTTGAGTTGTTGGACCTCACTTAGCATCTGTACATCATTACAGATATGAGTTCCACAATCGGTATCAAGTACCCAAGAACTAGAATTAATAGAAAGATTTACTTCAACGAGAAAGATACCTTTTTTTAGAGTAGCCTTGTACTCTGGGCAGTTTCTCCTCTAATGTCCCGCTTTGCCACAATGGAAGCAAACATCCTCTTTCTGATCACGCTTCTTCTTTTGGGCCTTCCCCTTCGAAATGCCACCAGTGGGCCTAAGGGGTTTCTTCTTCTTCTTTTGGGCTTTCTTGCCCTTACCTTTAGAAGGCCCAGAATAGGAAGATGGAGCATTCACCATCAAAACCTTATTGTCCTTCTTGATCGTGCTTTCAGCAGTCACAAGCTGACTAATCAGCTCAGCTACAGTAGCACCAGCATGATTCATGTTGAAGTTAAGGACAAATGGGTTGAATGATGGTGGGAGCGAAGCTAGCAACAAATCCACTGAAAGCTCATCTTTCAGTGGCATGTCCATGGAAGCAAGTTTCTCAGTAAGGGCAAGAAACTTGAGTCTATATGCATGGACACTTGAACCTTCCCTCTTTCTCAAGTGGAACAATTCCTTTGAAGTGTTATACCTTGTAACACGTTCATGAGGGCGGTAAAGTTGCTCTAAGTGGTCGTAAATCTCCCAAGCGTATTCCATGGCCTCATGTTGCCTTTGCAAGTCCGGAGACATGTTAGCCAACATAAGGCAACGGGCTTGGAGATTATCATCCTTCCACTTCTGAATCGCGTCCCGCTCGGCCCGAGTGGGAGCCTCCCCTTCGGGACTAGGCTCCCCTTCGAAGAGAACATAAGTTCTCTTCTCAGAATCTAAAATGATTTTTAGATTCCTCAGCCAATCAGAATAGTTGGGACCAGTCAACTTGTTTGACTCGAGGATCGATACAAGAGGGTTTTTGGTTGCCATTTCAAAACACGTAGAGAATCACAGAATCTACGACCTAAATGGTAAAACAGAGAACTAGTGAGCATGCTGAATTATAACGATATACAAAAGATAAGGTCTTTAATCTATTGTAGCTCCCACTGTTTTTCAAAGATCTAGAATTCCCAAAGATCTAAGAGGAACACGTTTCCCAATGGGTACTAAGATCCTAGGCATTTTACCTCGAACCCACGACTCGCGGACATTCTAAGTAAGAACCCTAGGTAGGTACAACTTACCAATTCTAACACCTTTAGAATTCTTAGTAATTGTTTTTGCATCACCTATCTTTCAATATGGACCCACGACTCGTGCGACATCCATATTTACTTAGGCGTTAAGCTAGACCCATCAATCATAAGATCATGACCAAAACTTAGTTCGAACGACCCACGACTAGCGGACATCGCCCTTGCCAAAATTGACCACGAAATATTGACCATTTAAAATGATCAATTAGGTAACTAAGAACTAATAAGCTCCACTAGGTATCCCACGACTCGCGGACAATAACTAGCTTCACTTACTAAACTTAAAACCTATTGATGGAATGCTAGGAATTTAATTCAAAATTTGCATCTCGAATTAAACACCTATTTGTTCGAAAATAGCTTAATATTTAATGGGAATTTTCGAATCAACCGGAGAGTTGTCCGGTTCGACCTCACCAACATATATGTTATCCAATTTTATTAGTCTTGATTAATGCAAGTACACTTAAATGCATATCAAACAAGCACATAAACAGATAACATGTCCTAGCATGATACTAACATGTAATTGTTAGGAATAGTGCCCTAGAAAGCCGATTGTATATCCGCTTTGTGCTTTTCCTTATTGTAATCACAGACAATCTTTGAATGAAATAACGAATTGAGGCAACACTTCTTTATATGTTCTTGTTTGGTATGCGTTTACTTTAGCTGTGCATGTATGAGAACTCCCCTAATCCTGATGACTTTAGGACTCTACCATTTAGGTGAAATGGTTCATGAAATGAGCCCTATATCACATAAGTCATGATTAGTAAAATACTCCAAGCCGATGAGTCCTACAGACAGTGGGAGTGTCAACCTGACTCCTCTAAGGCTTGCTTGTGGGATCACGCCCTTAAGAAGGACCACCTTGTTTCATGGAGGTGCAAAGTGTATAGTTGATACGTGCGTGATACATGAGGGTGCTTACTTTAACAAGTAAGTTCACTGAGGTGCCCCGTGTGAGAACATTTCTAAATGGGAAAGGAAGTTTCTATTTCAGGAAATGGAAACTTCCAGATTAGGAAATATCTCACGAGTCATTGATGTGATTAATTGATCCTTAGACTTGAGGTTCCTTGTCACTTTATGAGTTAACTCTGTAGTCTTAGGTATAAGCTTTAAAGGGTTTCGCCTTAGACAACTGATTCAAGGCTTATGCTGGGGCTGCAAAAGTGACTCATGAAAGTGAATGAGAATCAAGAAAGGACCTACACTTGCATTTGCAAGGTAATCTCTTATTGTGTAAGTCATTCATATGCCATATGGAGTCCTTGGCCAAGGCAGTAGATCAAGACATCAAGAAAAGGGTTTCTTGGATTGAGATCAAATGGATATGAAATGCACTTAGCTTTAAGACCAGATTATTATGGTTCTGATTATTCCCTTGCCCTAGATCTTGGTTGAGAGATAGTAAGTAGGAGGATTGTATCTCACATGAATCAATGACTTAAAGGTTCTGTCGAATCCGAACATTCCAATTCAGCTAGGGGTTAAACACCTGTTGCTAGACTATGGTCGTTTAATCCGTGGACTGATTAATTAATTAGTGAATTAATTAATTAGGGTCACTGCTAATTGAATTGAGAACCTAGAGGGTCACACACAACAACTTGGTTACATGAGTTGAGGCTTGAAAATGATTAAACGAGTTAATCGGGCCAAGAGGGTTCCACACGTGTGAAGTCACACGTGTGGCTCACGTGAGTGACACGTGTCACTGTGACACGTGTCACACACGTGTGTATATATATATTATATATATATAAAATAATTAATTAGTTAATTATTTAATAGACTTTGGTTTAATTTTGAATTAAAAAGAAAGTCTAATTTTGGAGAAAATAATCTAGTTAATTAATTACGAATTAATTAATTAGATAAAAATAAGTTATTTATTTTATAATAAATAAAGTATAAAATTATCCAAAAATAGTTTGGATATTTTTTAGCTCTCGTAGAAGTTGACTTGAATTAGAATTCAAAGTCAAAGTTGGAAAATACTTGATGATCAAGTAATAGGAGAGAGGGACCAAAATCCTAGCCCATAAAGGACTAGGAATTTCGGCACCCCCCTCACTATAAATAGGGGAGCTCGAGCTCCTTATGGAGCTAATTGACAATTCTTGGTTCATGTGTTGAACACCTTCCTTTCTCCAAGATTAAATTAAACCCTAGGTTAAGCCTAAACACTAACTAGAGAACTAGCATCCTTACTAGTTAGATTGTGATCAAGTTGGTGGACTTTCTATGGAGACTTCAAGTTAGAAGTTTGAAGATTCGAGCTTTACCAAGGAGAGGGGATCAAGCCGCGAGAAGAGCGTTCTTGGGTGGCTTGAAACGCTTCAAGAAAGAATAAAAAGAAAAGTAAGTTTTCTATCTTTACGAATTTGGTTACACGATTGCGAGTTCTAGGTCCTTTTGTTGGAAAAATTTTTTAAATTCCGCTGCTTTCTGATTCGTGTTTTCCAACAAGTGGTATCAGAGCCACCTCGTTAATCGTGTTTCTGATTCGTCTCAATTATACTGAATTTGGTAGAAATTCTTAGGCTTGATGCGATTGAGTATTTGTAATTGTTTTAGAAAGCCTGAATTACGAAACTGTATTTTTTTCCTGAAAATTTCTGAAAATTGGTTTTTGCAAAATTTAATTTTTTGAGAACTATTTTAGATTTGAAACTGTATAAACTGTTTTTGGATTTCTTGGATTGGTTTTGCTTTTGAACGAAAACACGAAACGAAAACCCGGATTACGACGAACACGCGAAACCCCGCGCGCGAAGGAGTCGCGCGCGCGGGCTTCACGCGCCGCCGCCCGCCTGTGCTAGGCGTGCGCAGGGCATCCGCCCAGCACCTCCCGCACGCCTGTGCGGGAGCCTTCTAGGCGCGCCCGCCCAGGGCGGCCGAGAATGGCCGCCCATCGCCCACCATCGCCCGACAGGGCGCGCGTGCGCCAGGTGCGCGCACTCGCCCGGGCTTGGCCGGGCGCTGTGCGCGCCTGCCGTGCGCGTCCGCGCGCGCTTGCAACGCGTGCGCCCCGTTTCGCGTATGGGCCCCGTTTTCCTGATTCGATTTTTCGTATTTCGTGCAATCCAGTCCCGATTTTTATTTTAATTTTAAAATTTTATTTTTTGAATATTTATTTTAATTTTTGAATAAAACTTAAAATTGGGATTTTTGAGAAATTGAAACAGTTTATATTTTGGGAAAATACAATCTTTGATAAAATTGTTAATTTTCAGAAATTAATTGGAATTTTATTTGTTTTGGTAATTTGGGATTTATTGAAAACTTTTATAAATAAGACTCGCATCAAGTCGTGTTTTGAGTCATTAGGACTTGAAACGAGAATTTTAATTTATTGGCTAAATTTAAATTCTCGCAAAAGCATGTTAGGTGATCGTGGGTTTAGATCTATGTATGGTTTTAATTTATGCACATGGATGGTTTAAATTGGGGTTGGAGCCCTATAGTTGCGTTTTTCAATTGAGGTTGGAGCCTCACTTATGTGCGTACTGTTATGTGATTTATTATGTGGCTTTCCATGTTACTGTTTTTGAGGCCGGGGTATGCCCCGTGTAATTGTCTAAGGCCAATATGAAGATTGAGCCTTATTACTTTATGTCTTTTTCTTTTTATTGTAATTTGAGAGTAGAGATAGGTGGTGAGGTTTTATTTTCATTTTGGAGACAATGCACCCATGGAGTAAGATGGACCACATTCAAGTAACAAGGAGGCCATAAGTGAAGACCCCTCAAAATGTTAGGGAGGGGAATCTCAATTGTTAAATGTAATAGAGATAGGGCTCGTATTTTGTTACCGCTTTCCCTTATGTGATTTAAACTGTTTATGTGGCATGTATGTTAGAACTTGTGATTGTGGAGTGGCTCCCACATATCACGCATAAGATAGGTAGAACCCATGATCATTACATGTTAGTATCATGCTAGGACATGTTATCTGTTTATGTGCTTGTTTGATATGCATTTAAGTGTACTTGCATTAATCAAGACTAATAAAATTGGATAACATATATGTTGGTGAGGTCGAACCGGACAACTCTCCGGTTGATTCGAAAATTCCCATTAAATATTAAGCTAATTTCGAACAAATAGGTGTTTAATTCGAGATGCAAATTTTGAATTAAATTCCTAGCATTCCATCAATAGGTTTTAAGTTTAGTAAGTAAAGCTAGTTATTGTCCGCGAGTCGTGGGATAGCTAGTGGAGCTTATTAGTTCTTAGTTACCTAATTAATCATTTTAAATGATCAATATTTCGTGGTCAATTTTAGCAAGGGCGATGTCCGCGAGTCGTGGGTCGTTCGAACTAAGTTTTGGTCATGATCTTATGATTGATGGGTCTAGCTTAACGCCTAAGTAAATATGGATGTCGCACGAGTCGTGGGTCCATATTGAAAGATAGGTGATGCAAAAACAATTACTAAGAGTTCTAAAGGTGTTAGAATTGGTAAGTTGTACCTACCTAGGGTTCTTACTTAGAATGTCCGCGAGTCGTGGGTTCGAGGTAAAATGCCTAGGATCTTAGTACCCATTGGGAAACGTGTTCCTCTTAGATCTTTGGGAATTCTAGATCTTTGAAAAACAGTGGGAGCTACAATAGATTAAAGACCTTATCTTTTGTATATCGTTATAATTCAGCATGCTCACTAGTTCCCTGTTTTACCATTTAGGTCGTAGATTCTGTGATTCTCTACGTGTTTTGAAATGGCAACCAAAAACCCTCTTGTATCGATCCTCGAGTCAAACAAGTTGATTGGTCCCAACTATTCTGATTGGCTGAGGAATCTAAAAATCATTTTAGATTCTGAGAAGAGAACTTATGTTCTCTTCGAAGGGGAGCCTAGTCCCGAAGGGGAGGCTCCCACTCGGGCCGAGCGGGACACGATTCAGAAGTGGAAGAATGATAATCTCCAAGCCCGTTGCCTTATGTTGGCTAACATGTCTCCGGACTTGCAAAGGCAACATGAGGCCATGGAATTTGCTTGGGAGATTTACGACCACTTAGAGCAACTTTACCGCCCTCATGAACGTGTTACAAGGTATAACACTTCAAAGGAATTGTTCCACTTGAGAATGAGGGAAGGTTCAAGTGTCCATGAATATGGACTCAAGTTTCTTGCCCTTACTGAGAAACTTGCTTCCATGGACATGCCACTGAAAGATGAGCTTTCAGTGGATTTGTTGCTAGCTTCGCTCCCACTATCATTCAACCCATTTGTCCTTAACTTCAACATGAATCATGCTGGTGCTACTGTAGCTGAGCTGATTAGTCAGCTTGTGACTGCTGAAAGCACGATCAAGAAGGACAATAAGGTTTTGATGGTGAATGCTCCATCTTCCTCTTCTGGGCCTTCTAAGGGTAAGGGCAAGAAAGCCCAAAAGAAGAAGAAGGAACCCCTTAGGCCCACTGGTGGCATTTCGAAGGGAAAGGCCCAAAAGAAGAAGCGTGATCAGAAAGAGGATGTTTGCTTCCATTGTGGCGAAGCGGGACATTGGAGGAGAAACTGCCCAGAGTACAAGGCTACTCTGAAGAAAGGTATCTTTCTCGTTGAAGTAAATCTTTCTATTAATTCTATTTCTTGGGTACTTGATACCGGTTGTGGAACTCATATCTGTAATGATGTACAGATGCTAAGTGAGGTCCAACAAGTCAAAGAAGGAGAATGTGTCTTGAAGATCGGCGATGGCTCAAACGTTGAAGCTCGAGCTTTAGGCACAATTAGATTAGATTTAGGTAGTTTTGAGTTAGTATTAAATAAAGTCCTTTATGTACCGAGCATTATTCGTAATATAATTTCAGTTCCAATATTAGATTGTGAAGGTTATGAAACTTATATTAAGAATGGTAAATACTTTATCAAACGGAACAACTCTTCCGTTCATATCGGTACTTTAAGTAATGGACTTTACCTAACTCAAAACATCAATATTATGAATATACAACGAGAAACAAAGCGTAAGAGAGATGACAAAGTTTCAGCTCCCTTATGGCACGCTAGATTAGGACACATTTCCAAGAACAGAATAAGCAAGATAAACACTTTAGGATCATTCTCTGAAAATGATCTCAAAGAGTTAACTTCTTGCGAATCCTGTCTCAAAGGAAAGATGTCCAAAGTTCCTTTTAAAGGAACTGTGGAACGTGCCACTAAGGTTTTGGATTTGATCCATACTGATGTTTGTGGACCGCTTAGTGTAAGCACTAGAAACAATCATCAGTACTTCATAACCTTTACTGATGACTTTAGTCGGTATGGTTATGTATACTTAATGAAGTATAAATCTAAAGCTTTTGAGAAATTCTTAGAATTTCAAAAGGAGGTTGAGAACCAAACTGGTCACAAGATCAAAGCACTTCGATCTGATCGAGGAGGCGAGTATCTTAGTGAAGAATTCCTTAATCATCTCAAAGATAATGAGATTATCTCTCAGTGGACTCCTCCGGGAACTCCTTAGCTTAATGGAGTTTCTGAGAGAAGGAATCAAACCCTACTTGATATGGTTCATTCCATGATGAGTTTCACTGACTTACCATCTTCTTTCTGGGGTTATGCCCTAGAAAGTGCAGCAAAGATTCTGAATCTAGTTCCCTCTAAGTCAGTCCCCAAGACGCCCTATGAAATGTGGCATGGTAAAATCCCTAGTTATTCTTACTTAAGAATTTGGGGTTGTCCTGCTTACGTGAAGAGGACAGTGGGAGATAAGTTAGAATCTCGTTCTAACTTATGCTACTTTGTAGGTTATCCTAAGGAATCCATAGGATACTATTTCTATGATCAATCTGAGCAAAAGGTGTTTGTTTTCAGAAATGCCACTTTTCTTGAGGAACCGCTCCTTAAAGAAAAGAAAGGCAAGATCATAGAATTAGAAGAAGTACAAAGTGACCCCACACCACCCACTGAAGAAACGTCCCACTCTGATCAACCACAACCAATCACGAATTTCGATACACATGAAAATCCTCCTCTAAGGCGTTCTGAATGCACTCCTAGACAGCCGGAGAGATGGTATGGATTCTTCCATGAAATCTCTCAAAAGGATAATGATCCTTTAACGTATGAGGAGGCACTTTCAGATTCTGACTCTGAACAGTGGATAGAAGCCATGAAATCCGAAATGGACTCCATGAACTCTAACCAAGTTTGGACCTTGGTAGATTTGCCTGATGGGGTCAAACCCATAGGTTGCAAATGGATCTTTAAGAGAAAGCTTGGAGTTGATGGAAGCATTGCAGCCTACAAAGCAAGACTGGTTGCAAAAGGATTCACTCAAAGACCCGGCGTGGACTTTGACGAAACCTTTTCACCAGTTGCAATGCAAAAGTCCATTCGAATCATGCTTGCCATTGCTGCATATTATGACTATGAGATATGGCAAATGGATGTGAAAACTGCCTTTCTCAATGGTGACATTGACAAAGACATTTATATGGAGCAACCCATAGGTTTCACATTCAGTGGGAGTGAGCAAAAGGTTTGCAAACTCCAAAGATCAATCTATGGATTGAAACAGGCTTCTAGGAATTGGAACATTCGATTTGATGAATCGGTCAAAGCGTTTGGCTTCACCCAAATTTCGAATGAATCATGTGTGTATAGAAAGGAATTGGAGACCTCAGTGCAATTCTTAGTACTTTATGTTGATGACATCCTTCTTATTGGGAATTCGAAGGGTGACATGAAAGTGACTAAGTTATGGTTATCGAACCAATTCGAGATGAAAGATCTTGGTGATGCGTCCTATATCCTTGGAATCAAAATCTATAGAGATAGATCTAGAAGGTTAATAGGACTATCACAGTTGATGTACATTGACAAAGTATTGAAAAGATTCAATATGGAGTCAGCAAAGGTTAAGAACCTTCCTATGAGTGTAGGAACATGTCTTTCAAAGAAGATGTGTCCTAAGACAAACCTTGAAAAGGAAAGAATGACTCATACACCTTATGCATCAGCAATAGGTAGCATAATGTATGCAATGTTATGTACTCGACCGGATGTGGCTTATGCACTTAGTGTAACGAGTCGTTTCCAATCTGACCCTGGAGATGGTCACTGGGCTGCCGTGAAGAATATTCTTAAGTACTTGAAAAGTACTAAAGATTTATTCTTAGTTTACGGAGGTCAGAAAGATCTTACTGTCGAAGGATACTGCGATGCAAGCTTTGCATCTGACTTAGATGATTTTAAGTCAATGTCAGGATACATTTTCTGCCTAAACGGCGGAGCAGTGAGTTGGAAGAGTTCCAAGCAAACTACCACTGCAGATTCGACCACTGAATACTTAGCTGCAAATGATGCAACCAAGGAAGGTGTTTGGATTAGAAACTTCATTCAAGAGTTGAATGTTGTTCCTAGCATGAAAGACCCCATTACTGTGTTTTGTGACAACAGTGGGGCGGTTGCTCAAGCAAGAGAACCAAGATCTCACCAACGGACCAAGCACATTATGAGGAAGTATCACCTAATCCGTGATATTATCAAAAGAGGAGATGTGCTAATTGAGAGGGTTACATCAGCAGAGAACGTGGCAGATCCACTTACTAAACCTTTTAGTCGAGAAGCTTTCCAAGGTCATCTTCAGAAGATGGGACTTAGAGTAGCTTTAGAATGGCTTTGACGGGCAAGTGGGAGATTGTTAGGAATAGTGCCCTAGAAAGCCGATTGTATATCCGCTTTGTGCTTTTCCTTATTGTAATCACAGACAATCTTTGAATGAAATAACGAATTGAGGCAACACTTCTTTATATGCTCTTGTTTGGTATGCGTTTACTTTAGCTGTGCATGTATGAGAACTCCCCTAATCCTGATGATTTTAGGGCTCTACCATTTAGGTGAAATGGTTCATGAAACGAGCCCTATATCACATAAGTCATGATTAGTAAAATACTCCAAGCCGATGAGTCCTACAGACAGTGGGAGTGTCAACCTGACTCCTCTAAGGCTTGCTTGTGGGATCACGCCCTTAAGAAGGACCACCTTGTTTCATGGAGGTGCAAAGTGTATAGTTGATACGTGCGTGACACATGAGGGTGCTTACTTTAACAAGTAAGTTCACTGAGGTGCCCCGTGTGAGAACATTCCTAAATGGGAAAGGAAGTTTCTATTTCAGGAAATGGAAACTTCCAGATTAGGAAATATCTCACGAGTCATTGATGTGATTAATTGATCCTTAGACTTGAGGTTCCTTGTCACTTTATGAGTTAACTCTGTAGTCTTAGGTATAAGCTTTAAAGGGTGTCGCCTTAGACAACTGATTCAAGGCTTATGCTGGGGCTGCACAAGTGACTTATGAAAGTGAATGAGAATCAAGAAAGGACCTACACTTGCATTTGCAAGGTGATCTCTTATTGTGTAAGTCATTCATATGCCATATGGAGTCCTTGGCCAAGGCAGTAGATCAAGACATCAAGAAAAGGGTTTCTTGGATTGAGATCAAATGGATATGAAATGCACTTAGCTTTAAGACCAGATTATTAGGGTTCTGATTATTCCCTTGCCCTAGATCTTGGTTGAGAGATAGTAAGTAGGAGGATTGTATCTCACATGAATCAATGACTTAAAGGTTCTGTCGAATCCGAACATTCCAATTCAGCTAGGGGTTAAACACCTGTTGCTAGACTATGGTCGTTTAATCTGTGGACTGATTAATTAATTAGTGAATTAATTAATTAGGGTCACTGCTAATTGAATTGAGAACATAGAGGGTCACACACAACAACTTGGTTACATGAGTTGAGGCTTGAAAATGATTAAACGAGTTAATCGGGCCAAGAGGGTTCCACACGTGTGAAGTCACACGTGTGGCTCACGTGAGTGACACGTGTCACTGTGACACGTGTCACACACGTGTGTATATATATATTATATATATATTAAATAATTAATTAGTTAGTTATTTAATAGACTTTGGTTTAATTTTGAATTAAAAAGAAAGTCTAATTTTGGAGAAAATAATCTAGTTAATTAATTACGAATTAATTAATTAGATAAAAATAAGTTATTTATTTTATAATAAATAAAGTATAAAATTATCCAAAAATAGTTTGGATATTTTTTAGCTCTCTTAGAAGTTGACTTGAATTAGAATTCAAAATCAAAGTTGGAAAATACTTGATGATCAAGTAATAGGAGAGAGGGACCAAAATCCTAGCCCATAAAGGACTAGGAATTTCGGCACCCCCCTCACTATAAATAGGGGAGCTCGAGCTCCTTATGGAGCTAATTGACAATTCTTGGTTCATGTGTTGAACACCTTCCTTTCTCCAAGATTAAAGTAAACCCTAGGTTAAGCCTAAACACTAACTAGAGAACTAGCATCCTTACTAGTTAGATTGTGATCAAGTTGGTGGACTTTCTCTAGAGACTTCAAGTTAGAAGTTTGAAGATTCGAGCTTTACCAAGGAGAGGGGATCAAGCCGCGAGAAGAGCGTTCTTGGGTGGCTTGAAACGCTTCAAGAAAGAATAAAAAGAAAAGTAAGTTTTCTATCTTTACGAATTTGGTTACACGATTGCGAGTTCTAGGTCCTTTTGTTGGAAAAATTTTTAAAATTCCGCTGCTTTCTGATTCGTGTTTTCCAACAGTAATGATCATGGGTTCTACCTATCTTATGCGTGATATGTGGGAGCCACTCCACAATCACAAGTTCTAACATACATGCCACATAAACAGTTCAAATCACATAAGGGAAAGCGGTAACAAAATACGAGCCCTATCTCTATTACATTTAACAATTGAGATTCCCCTCCCTAACATTTTGAGGGGTCTTCACTTATGGCCTCCTTGTTACTTGAATGTGGTCCATCTTACTCCATGGGTGCATTGTCTCCAAAATGAAATAAAAACTCACCACCTATCTCTACTCTCAAATTACAATAAAAAGAAAAAGACATAAAGTAATAAGGCTCAATCTTCATATTGGCCTTAGACAATTACACGGGGCATACCCCGGCCTCAAAAACAGTAATATGGAAAGCCACATAATAAATCACATAACAGTACGCACATAAGTGAGGCTCCAACCTCAATTGAAAAACGCAACTATAGGGCTCCAACCCCAATTTAAACCATCCATGTGCATAAATTAAAACCATACATAGATCTAAACCCATGATCACCTAACGTGCTTTTGCGAGAATTTAAATTTAGCCAATAAATTAAAATTCTCGTTTCAAGTCCTAATGACTTAAAACACGACTTAGATGCAATTCTTGTTCAAGAGCCTTTTCAATAAAACCCGAAAAACAACAAACCAATAAAATTCCAATTAATTTCCAAAATTAATAATTTTATTCTTTCATTATTTTCAGAAAATAAAATTCATAATTTTCCCAAAATCCAAATCGCTTTAATTTCTCAAAAATCCCAATTTAATCAAAATTTTAAAATAATTTTATTTTAACAAAACTGATTTTAAAAGATAAAATTAAAATAAAATTAAATCGGGATTTTACGGACCGAAAACACGAAAAACACAAAACACGAAAGCGAGCCCGAAAGGGGCCTATCCGCGCGAGGCGCCGTCGCATTTGCCGCTCGCGTGCGCGCGCTGGCCGCCATCATGCGTGCGCCGCGCGCAGCAGCGCCCTCCACGGCTAGGCGGGCTGGGCAGGCGTCCCGCGCTGTTGTGGGACGGGCTGGGCGCGCCCGGGATGGCTCCCGCGCGGTTGCGGGAGGAGCTGGGCGACGGCGACGGGCCTGGGCGTGCGACGTGCTAGCACGCCTAGGCTCGTTGCTTTTCGTGTTCGTTTCGTATTTCTGGGTTTCTTGAAAACCCGGTTCAATCCAAAAATTAAAATTTCGATTTAAACATATTTCAATCAAAACGGTTTTCAAAATCACAATTTAAGAAAACAGTTTCAGAAATTCAGGAAAAATTACCGTTTCGTATTTCAGGCTTTCTAAAAGAACTCATGAATACCTAATTCGCATCTAAGCCTAAGAATTTCTACCAAATTCAGAATAATTGAGACGAATCAGAAACACGATTAACGAGGTGGCTCTGATACCACTTGTTGGAAAACACGAATCAGAAAGCAGCGGAATTTAAAAAATTTTCCCAACAAAAGGACCTTGAACTCGCAATCGTGTAACCAAATTCGTAAAGATAGAAAACTTACTTTTCTTTTATTCTTTCTTGAAGCGTTTCAAGCCACCCAAGAACGCTCTTCTCGCGGCTTGATCCCCTCTCCTTGGTAAAGCTCGAATCTTCAAACTTCTAACTTGAAGTCTCTAGAGAAAGTCCACCAACTTGATCACAATCTAACTAGTAAGGATGCTAGTTCTCTAGTTAGTGTTTAGGCTTAACCTAGGGTTTAATTTAATCTTGGAGAAAGGAAGGTGTTCAACACATGAACCAAGAATTGTCAATTTAGCTCTAAAGGGGAGCTCGAGCTCCCCTATATATAAGAGGGGAGTGCCGATCCAAATCCTTGTTGGACAAGGATTTGGTTCCTCTCTCTCCTATTACTTGATCATCAAGTATTTTCCAACTTTGACTTTGAATTCTAATTCAAGTCAACTTCTAAGAGAGCTAAAAATATCCAAACTATTTTTTTGATAATTTTATACTTTATTTATTATAAAATAAATAACTTATTTTTATCTAATTAATTAATTCGTAATTAATTAACTAGATTATTTTCTCCAAAATTAGACTTTATTTTTGATTCAAAATTAAACCAAAGTCTATTAAATAATTAACTAATTAATTATTTAATATATATATAATATATATATATACACACGTGTGTGACACGTGTCACAGTGACACGTGTCACTCACGTGAGCCACACGTGTGACTTCACACGTGTGGAACCCTTTTGGCCCGATTAACTCGTTTAATCATTTTAAAGCCTCAACTCATGTAACCAAGTTGTTGTGTGTGACCCTCTAGGTTCTCAATTCAATTAGCAGTGACCCTAATTAATTAATTCACTAATTAATTAATCAGTCCACAGATTAAACGACCATAGTCTAGCAACAGGTGTTTAACCCCTAGCTGAATTGGATTGTTCGAATTCGACAGAACCTTTAAGTCATTGATTCATGTGAGATACAATCCTCCTACTTACTATCTCTCAACCAAGATCTAGGGCAAGGGAATAATCAGAATCCTAATAATCCGGTCTTAAAGCTAAGTGCATTTCATATCCATTTGATCTCAATCCAAGAAACCCTTTTCTTGATGTCTTGATCTACTGCCTTGGCCAAGGACTCCATATGGCATATGAATGACTTACACAATAAGAGATCACCTTGCAAATGCAAGTGTAGGTCCTTTCTTGATTCTCATTCACTTTCATGAGTCACTTGTGCAGCCCCAGCATAAACCTTCAATCAGTTTTCTAAGGCGACACCCTTTAAAGCTTATACCAAAGACTACAGAGTTAACTCATAAAGTAACATGGAACCTCAAGTCTAAGGATCAATTAATCACATCAATGACTCGTGAGATATTTCCTAATCTGGAAGTTTCCATTTCCTGAAATAGAAACTTCCTTTCCCATTTAGGAATGTTCTCACACGGGGCACCTCAGTGAACTTACTTATTAAAGCAAGCACCCTCATGTATCACGCACGTATCAACTATACACTTTCCACCTCCATGAAACAAGGTGGTCCTTCTTAAGGGCGTGATCCCACAAGCAAGCCTTAGAGGAGTCAGGTTGACACTCCCACTGTCTGTAGGACTCATCGGCTTGGAGTATTTTACTAATCATGACTTATGTGATATAGGGCTCGTTTCATGAACCATTTCACCTAAATGGTAGAGTCCTAAAGTCATCAGGATTAGGGGAGTTCTCAGACATGCACAACTAAAGTAAACGCATACCAAACAAGAGCATATAAAGAAGTGTTGCCTCAATTCGTTATTTCGTTCAAAGATTGTCTGTGATTACAATAAGGAAAAGCACAAAGCGGATATACAATCGGCTTTTAGGGCACTATTCCTAACAATATGACGTACCCAAATGGCAGAATCAGGTATCACATATTAAATCAAGTATCATTCTATTCCAACAAACACGAGGGAGCACAAATGAAAGAAAAATTACGATTGTACAACAAACACCAGGCAGCACAAATAAAGTCCAACAAACTAAACTACAAATGTTGCTCATAAAGTGTATAAACTAATACAAATGCAGAACATGGAAAATTAAGATTCAAGGGGCTGTATCCTGAACATGTCATTTCTTTTTGGACGACTTGAAATGGTATTCTCTTTTGTCTTCTACGTCCAGGTTGAACTCTTACATCGGGTGGATAAATAAATTGATGTTGTTCATTTTCAACCAAAGCCAGCTCTCCACCTGTTCGTATGGGATAGATAGGCAACCTGTACGCTTCTCCAATAACCACCTACAATTGTCTCCAGACTCATCAAATTGAGATAACCTGCATTTTATGATTATAACGAATACCAGTAAGGAGACGCATAGGTATGCTACTATTAGGAATAGTGCCCTAGAAAGCCGATTAGTCATAATCCGTTTTTGGACTTTCCTAGTATCACAGACAATCTTTGAATAATATACGATTGATTAATATCATAGGCAAACACTTCTTTATATGCTCTTGTTTGGTATGCGTTTACTTTAGCTGTGCATGTATGAGAAGTCCCCTAATCCTGATGACTTTAGGACTCTACCATTTAGGTGAAATGGTTCATGAAACGAGCCCTATTTCACATAGGTCATGATTAGTAAAATACTCCAAGCCGATGAGTCCTACAGACAGTGGGAGTGTCAACCTGACTCCTCTAAGGCTTGCTTGTGGGATCACACCCTTAAGAAGGACCACCTTGTTTCATGGAGGTGCAAAGTGTATAGTTGATACGTGCGTGATACATGAGGGTGCTTACTTCAATAAGTAAGTTCACTGAGGTGCCCCGTGTGAGAAGATTCCTAAATGGGAAAGGAAGTTTCTATTTCAGGAAATGGAAACTTCCAGATTAGGAAATATCTCACGAGTTATTGATGTGATTAATTGATCCTTAGACTTGAGGTTCCATGTCACTTTGTGAGTTAACTCTGTAGTCTTTGGTATAAGCTTTAAAGGGTGTCGCCTTAGACAACTGATTCAAGGCTTATGCCGGGGCTGCACAAGTGACTCATGAAAGTGAATGAGAATCAAGAAAGGACCTACACTTGCATATGGAAGGTGATCTCTTATTGTGTAAGTCATTCATATGCCATATGGAGTCCTTGGCCAAGGCAGTAGATCAAGACATCAAGAAAAGGGTTTCTTGGATTGAGATCAAATGGATATGAAATGCACTTAGCTTTAAGACCGGATTATTAGGGTTCTGATTATTCCCTTGCCCTAGATCTTGGTTGAGAGATAGTAAGTAGGAGGATTGTATCTCACATGAATCAATGACTTAAAGGTTCTGTCGAATCCGAACATTCCAATTCAGCTAGGGGTTAAACACCTGTTGGTAGACTATGGTCGTTTAATCTGTGGACTGATTAATTAATTAATTGGGGTCACTACTAATTGAATTGAGAACCTAGAAGGTCACACACGACAACTTGGTTACATGAGTTGAGGCTCTAAAATGATTAAACGAGTTAATCGAGCCTAGAGGGTTCCACACGTGTGGGTCACGTGACTGGACACGTGTCATTGTGACACGTGTACCACACGTGGCTATTTAATTGAATATTAAATAATTAAGTTGTTAATTATTTAATAGACTTTGGTTTAATTTTGAATTAAAAAGAAAGTCTTATTTTGGAGAAAAATAATCTAGTTAATTAATTGTGATTTAATTAATTAGATAAAATAAGTTATTTATTTTAAATAAATAAAGTATAAAATTATCCAAAAATAGTTTGGATATTTTTAGCTCCCTTGAAAGTTGATTTGAATTAGAATTCAAAGTTAAAGTTGGAAATTACTTGATGATCAAGTAATAGGAGAGAGAGGGACCAAATCCTTGCCCAACAAGGAATAGGTTCGGCGTCCCTCTCCCTTATCTCTATATAGGGGAGCTCAAGCTCCCCTTTAGAGCTAATTGACAATTCTTTTGGTTCATGTGTTGAACACCATCCTTTCTCCAAGATATACGAAACCCTAGGTTAAGCCTAAACACTAACTAGAGAACTAGCATCCTTACTAGTTAGATTGTAGCCAAGTTGGTGGACTATCTCTAGAGAGCTTCAAGTTAGAAGTTTTGAAGATTCGAGCTTTACCAAAAAGTGGGGATCAAGCAAAACGATCAGAAGGGATGATGAAACGATTCTGAACCCAACATGAAACGAATGAAAAAATCAAACCAAAGAAGATGACGAAAACCGTTCGTCCATATCCTGAAGGATGAATTTTTTCACGAGGGTTTTGTGACTGGCAGTTTTCTACTTTCGCAAAACTGGTTTTCGAAGGGAGTTTCAATCCTGCTTTTCTCGTTTCATGTTTCTTTCTTTATGTTATATTGTTAAGAACTTCCCTAACATGAATTGAATCTAGGTTGGTGTCGATTGTCATCCCTACAATGGATTCTGACGTAGAAAGAGATTTCGAGGAACGGGTTACCATTACTGCATGAAGCGCGTTTGAGGGCGGCTCAAAACGTGTCAAGAAAGCTACTACCCAAGTGAGTTTCTTTATCTCTACGAATTTGGATACACGATTGCGAGTCCAAGATCCTTTTGTTGGAAAAATTTTTAAATTTCCGCTGCTTTCTGATTCCTGTTTTCCAACAAGTGGTCTCAGAGCCACCTCGTTAATCGTGTTTCTGATTCATCTCAATTAAACTGAATTTGGTAGAAATTCTTAGGCTTAGATGCGAATTGAGTATTCTTGAGTTTTTTTTGAAAGCCTGAATTACGAAACTGTATTTTTCCTAAAAGTTTCTGAAAAATGTTTTCGAAAATTTGATTGAAATTATTTGGATCAAATATATTTAAATCGTGTTTTAAATTTTGGATTGTTGTTGGTTTTTGAACTAAAAGTACTAAACACGAAATCGCGTCACGAGAACGCGAGCCTAAACATGCTAAGGCGTAGCACGTTTAGGCCCACGTGCCCGTTCGCCCAGCAGTCCTGCAACCGCGCGGGACTGCCCGCCGCTGCTGCTCGCCTGCACCTAGGCCCGCGCCTAGGCGCGCCTGCTCGCCTCCCGCAACCGTGCGGGAGCCTCGCCCGGCACGCCCGCCTGCTGCTGCGCGCGATGCGCATAGGGTGCGCGCCCAGCACGCGCGCGCTGGCAGCCTTCTGCTGCCGGTCGCTCATGGTGTTGGCGTGCGCGCTTAGCGCGCAACGTCGTGCGGTGTGCGGGCGGACAGTCCGGGCATTCCGGACCGTTCGTTTCACGATCTTGATTTTCGTGTTTAGTCCAATCCAATTCCAATTTAATTTTTCTGTAAAATTTTGTCTTATTAATTTGAATTATTTTTGAAATAATTGTTTAAATTGGGATTCTGAAATTTTAAGCGATTTAAATTTTGGAAAAATTACAATCTTTATTTTCTGAAAATATTGAAAGAATAAAATTATTAATTTTCAGAAATTAATTGGAATTTTATTAGTTTATTATTTTTCGGGTTTTATTGAAAAGGCTCTTGAACAAGAATTGCATCTAAGTCGTGTTTTAAGCTGTTAGAGCTTAAAGCGAGAATTTTAATTTATTGGTTAAATTTAAATTCTTGCAATTTAAGCATGTTAGGTGATCATGGGTTTAGATCTATGTATGGTTTTAATTTATGCACATGGATGGTTTAAATTGGGGTTGGAGCCCTATACTTGCGTTTTTGAATTGAGGTTGGAGCCTCACTTATGTGCGTACTGTTATGTGATTTATTATGTGGCTTTCCATATTACTGTTTTTGAGGCCGGGGTATGCCCCGTGTAATTGTCTAAGGCCAATATGAAGATTGAGCCTTATTACTTTATGTATTTTTCTTTTTATTGTAATTTGAGAGTAGAGATAGGTGGTGAGGTTTTATTTTCATTTTGGAGACAATGCACCCATGGAGTAAGATGGACCACATTCAAGTAACAAGGTGGCCATAAGTGAAGACCCCTCAAAATGTAGGGAGGGGAATCTCAATTGTAAAAATGTAATAGAAATAGGGCTCTAGGGAGGGGAATCTCAATTGTAAAAATGTAATAGAAATAGGGCTCGTATTTTGTTACCGCTTTCCCTTATGTGATTTAAACTGTTTATGTGGCATGTATGTTAGAACTTGTGATTGTGGAGCGGCTCCCACATATCACGCATAAGATAGGTAGAACCCATTATCATCTCATATTAGTATCATGCTAGGACATGTTATCTGTTTATGTGCTTGTTTGGAATGCATTTAAGTGTACTTGCATTAATCAAGACTAATCAAATTGGATAACATATATTTTGGTGAGGTCGAACCGAACAACTCTTCGGTTGATTCGAAAATTCCCATTAAATATTAAGCTAATTTCGAATAAATAGGTGTTTAATTCGAGATGCAAATTTTGAATTAAATTCCTAGCATTCCATCAATAGGTTTTAAGTTTAGTAAGTGAAGCTAGTTATTATCCGCGAGTCGTGGGATAGCTAGTGGAGATTATTAGTTCTTAGTTACCTAATTGATCATTTTAAATGATCAATATTTCGTGATCAATTTTGGCAAGGGCGATGTCCGCGAGTCGTGGGTCGTTCGAACTAAGTTTTGATCATGATCTTATGATTGATGGGTCTAGCTTAACGCTTAAGTGAATATGGATGTCGCACGAGTCGTGGGTCCATATTGAAAGAAAGGTGATGCAAAAACAATTACTAAGAGTTCTAAAGGTGTTAGAATTGGTAAGTTGTACCTACCTAGGATTTTACTTAGAATGTCCGCGAGTCGTGGGTTCGAGGTAAAATGCTTAGGATCTTAATACCCATTGGGAAACGTTTTCCTCTTAGATCTTTGGGAATTATAGATCTTTGAAAAACAGTGGGAGCTACATTAGATTAAAGACCTTATCTTTTGTATATCGTTATAATTCAGCATGCTCACTAGTTCTCTGCTTAGCATTTAGGTTGTAGTTCTGTGATTCTCTACAATATGAAATGCAAACCCATTCGTATCCATCCTTAATTCAAACAAGTTGACTAAGTCCTGACTAACTCTAAATGGCTTCGGATCCTAAAATTCATTTTAGAATCCGACAAGAGAAAGGGTTCTCTATAAGGCGAGTTTTTCAATTGTGAAAATTTGACCCGGGCCAAAAGAGAAGCGATCTGAGGTGAATGGATTTCTCCAAACCACTTAAGAGCAATTGAACTACCTCATAAAAACGTTACAAGGTATAACATTATGGAATTATTCAAATATTCCAAATGAGGAAACAAGTGCACACGAACAAGGTCTAAAGATCTTATTTGAAGATCTTATGGTCTTGATCATAAACTGAGAAAAGAGTTCTCAAAGCACTGATTGCTCACATTGCTTCCACCATCATTCAAACCCTTTATGCTCAATGATGCTATTGTAGCATAGTTAATCATTTAGTTGATAATGGTTGAGAGCATCCTTAAGAAGGAATAAAAGGTTTAGATGGTTAATTCTTCTTCTAAACTCACTGAGTTGAAGGCTTGAAGGCCTAAAGAAGAAGAAACCCTTAAAAGCCCAATAGAGGGGCATGTAAGGGGTATGCCCAAAAGACACTAGAGATCAAATAGGACGTTTGCTTCTATGGCAGCAAATAAGGACTTTGAAAGGGAACTGCAAAGAGTATGAGTACTCTGAAATGTTACCTCGTTTAGTAATTCTACTAGGAATAGAATTCACTAGTCTTTAGTCAATTCTGCATACTCCGTTGTGCAAAGACTCAAGGCACTAATGTTCTGAACATACAACGAGATAACAAAAGTAAGTGAGATGACAAAGCTTCGAATTACTTTGGAACGTTAAAAGGATTAGCAAGTCAGACACCTTAGGATCATTCTATGAAAATGAACCTATAGAGTCGACTTCCTGTGAATCCTGTCTTGAGGGAAGCGTTCCTGAATCCCGTTTATTAGAAACGTGGAACGTTCCAAAATTATAGTGGGTTTCGATCCATGCTGATGAGTGTAAGATGCTTAATGTAAGCACTAGATACAATCGTCAGTTTAATCATTATGAATGAATGTACTTGTTGAAGTACAAATTCGAAACTTATATGAAATTCTTAGAAATTCAAAAGGAGGTTAGGAACCGAAGTAGTCATGAGTTATAGGTAAATCGATATGATCGAGATAGCCAATATCTTAGCAACTAATTCCTTAGTCATCTTAGAGATAAAAGGATTATCTCTCAGTAAACTAATTCGAGAACACCTTAGTGTTTCCGAATGAGGGAATGAAACCTAATAGGATATGGTCCATTCCATGGTAAGCTTTACTGACTTATAATTATTCTAGGAATAAACTCCCAGAATAATGCAGTTAGAGATTTTGAATTTAGTACCTTCCAAATTCAGTCCTTTAGTTGCACTACGTAATGTGGCATACTAAATTCCCTAATTATTCTTATCCAAGAATTTAATGGAATCCTCTTAAGTGAAGAGGATAGTGGGAGATAAGCTTGAAACGAGTTCAAGTTTATACAACAATAGAGAATATCGTTTCTGCGATTCCCTTGAACAAAGGTTGTTTTTCTCAAGGAATGTACCTTTCTTAAGGAATCGTTCCTATAGAAGAAGAAAGGCAAGCAAGCAGACCTCAAAGAAATTTGAGGATAAATATCCACGTCACATATAGAAGAAACGAGCCCATCTGATAAAACTTAGCCAAATTTTAGAGTATGTACACGTGTGAAACCCTTCTCTTAAGACGTGTTTAGAACGCGTTCCTGGATAGCCAAGGAATTACTTGAAGAAGAGACACTGTCAGATTTGGAATCTGAGTAGTGTAAGCAAGCCTTGAAATCCAATATGGATTCCATATACTCAAACCAAGTTTTGACCTTGGTTCATCCACCTGATAGGATCAAGCTCGTGGAGCTTCGAGTGAATGAAAGCATTACAACCTTCTTGACGGTTGAAATGCAAAGGTCCATTTGGATTGTGTTTACCACATCCTCATATTCTGACTATGAGATATGATAAATGAATATGAGAACTATCTTGTTCGATATGAGATTGAAAGAGACTGAAATAAAGTATTTCTATAAATCTCATATTCAGTGGGAGTATGCATAAGGTATGCAAATCCCTAAGTCAATCTGTGGATAGATAAAGGCTTCTAGGAGTTAGACAATTCGATTCCATAGGATAGTCAAATCGTTTGACATAGATGGAAGTCGAATAAGTCTCAAAAGTGTACATATGATAGTTAGTGATGTAAGAGTCAATTATGGTTCTTTAGAAGACGACATCCTTCTCATTAGGAATGTCAAGGATGACGTGAAAGTTACCAATTCTTGTTTAAGAAACAATTTGGCATGAAAGATCTTAGTGATTAATCCTATA
The DNA here is from genome assembly GCA_037501455.1 of Lantana camara. Lineage (NCBI taxonomy): Eukaryota > Viridiplantae > Streptophyta > Magnoliopsida > Lamiales > Verbenaceae > Lantana > Lantana camara. Next base: position 96,178,345 of record CM074861.1, read on the forward strand.
TTCTCGACATTCAGATCTATAGAAGATAGATCTAAGAGAATAAAAGGATTATCACGAAACGAGTACATAACCATAATACTAAAAGGAGTTTAGTATGGACAATGGAACATCTCTTTTGAAGAGTATTTGTCCTAAGATAACTTTGAGAAAGTTAGAATGTCCAAAATCCCTTTAAGTGAAAGGGTTCATAATGTATGAAAAGTTATGTACTAAATTAGATATGGCTCAACACTAAGCGTAGTAGGCCGAATCTAATATGACCTCAGAGAAGGTTATTAGATTTCTGTAAAGGATGTCATCAGAGTACTTGAGAAGAAATGAGGATATGTATTAGTTTACAGAGCCCAAAAGGTCTTGTTGTTAGAAGGATAGTTGATGTAACCATTCATCAAACATAGATGATTATGAAATCATTGAAAGGATACAACTTCTACCAGAATGGTAATGCAATGTGTTGGAAAGGGGTTCCAAGGACGGACATTGCAAAACTCGACTATCGTAGTTGAGAACTTAGTCGTATTATATAACACTAAGTTAAGTGTTTGGGTAAGAAACTCCATCTAACTTGTTAGATGAAGTTCCTAGCATGAAACAACTCCTTTATCATACTGTATGATAAAATGGATGGTTGCTCAAGTAAGAGAACCAAGACCTTACCAAGAGACTGAACACGTGATTACGAATCACTTTATAAGGAAAAGGTGTTTCCTAAGAGATGTGTAAACAAAAGGGTCACATCAGCAGAGAATATAGCAGATCCACTTTGGAAACGCCCAAAGTCAATAGGCTCTCAAAGTGCATCTTGAGAAGATGGGACTTAGAGTACCTAAATGGCTTTTACGGGCAAGTGGGAGATTGTTAGGAATAGTGCCCTAGAAAGCCGATTAGTCATAATCCGTTTTTGGACTTTCCTAGTATCACAGACAATCTTTGAATAATATACGATTAATTAATATCATAGGCAAACACTTCTTTATATGCTCTTGTTTGGTATGCGTTTACTTTAGCTGTGCATGTATGAGAACTCCCCTAATCCTGATGACTTTAGGACTCTACCATTTAGGTGAAATGGTTCATGAAACGAGCCCTATTTCACATAGGTCATGATTAGTAAAATACTCCAAGCCGATGAGTCCTACAGACAGTGGGAGTGTCAATCTGACTCCTCTAAGGCTTGCTTGTGGGATCACGCCCTTAAGAAGGACCACCTTGTTTCATGGAGGTGCAAAGTGTATAGTTGATACGTGCGTGATACATGAGGGTGCTTACTTCAATAAGTAAGTTCACTGAGGTGCCCCATGTGAGAAGATTCCTAAATGGGAAAGGAAGTTTCTATTTCAGGAAATGGAAACTTCCAGATTAGGAAATATCTCACGAGTCATTGATGTGATTAATTGATCCTTAGACTTAAGGTTCCATGTCACTTTGTGAGTTAACTCTGTAGTCTTTGGTATAAGCTTTAAAGGGTGTCGCCTTAGACAACTGATTCAAGACTTATACTGGGGCTGCACAAGTGACTCATGAAAGTGAATGAGAATCAAGAAAGGACCTACACTTGTATATGCAAGGTGATCTCTTATTATGTAAGTCATTCATATGCCATATGGAGTCCTTGGCCAAGGCAGTAGATCAAGACATCAAGAAAAGGGTTTCTTGGATTGAGATCAAATGGATATGAAATGCACTTAGCTTTAAGACCAGATTATTAGGGTTCTAATTATTCCCTTACCCTAGATCTTAGTTGAGAGATAGTAAGTAGGAGGATTGTATCTCACATGAATCAATGACTTAAAGGTTCTGTCGAATCCGAACATTCCAATTCAGCTAGGGGTTAAACACCTGTTGCTAGACTATGGTCGTTTAATCTGTGGACTGATTAATTAATTAATTGGGGTCACTGCTAATTGAATTGAGAACCTAAAGGGTCACACACAACAACTTGGTTATATGAGTTGAGGCTCTAAAATGATTAAACGAGTTAATCGAGCCTAGAGGGTTCCACACGTGTGGGTCACGTGACTGGACACGTGCTATTGTGACACGTGTACCACACGTGGCTATTTAATTGAATATTAAATAATTAAGTTGTTAATTATTTAATAGACTTTAGTTTATTTTGAATTAAAAAGAAAGTCTTATTTTGGAGAAAAAATAATCTAGTTAATTAATTATGAATTAATTAATTAGATAAAATAAGTTATTTATTTTAATAAATAAAGTATAAAATTATCCAAAAATAGTTTGGATATTTTTAGCTCCCTTGAAAGTTGATTTGAATTAGAATTCAAAGTCAAAGATGGAAATTACTTGATGATCAAGTAATAGGAGAGAGAGGGACCAAATCCTTGCCCAACAAGGAATAGGTTCGGCGTCCCTTTCCCTTATCTATATATAGGGGAGCTCAAGCTCCCCTTTAGAGCTAATTGACAATTCTTTTGGTTCATGTGTTGAACACCATCCTTTCTCCAAGATATACGAAACCCTAGGTTAAGCCTAAACACTAACTAGAGAACTAGAATCCTTACTAGTTAGATTGTAGCCAAGTTGGTGGACTATCTCTAGTGAGCTTCAAGTTAGAAGTTTTGAAGATTCGAGCTTTACCAAAAAGTGGGGATCAAGCAAAACGATCAGAAGGGATGATGAAACGATTCTGAACCCAACATGAAACGAATGAAAAAATCAAACCAAAGAAGATGACAAAAACCGTTCGTCCATATCCTGAAGGATGAATTTTTTCACGAGGGTTTTGTGACTGACAGTTTTCTACTTTCGCAAAACTGGTTTTCGAAGGGAGTTTCAATCCTGCTTTTCTCGTTTCATGTTTCTTTCTTTATGTTATATTGTTAAGAACTTCCCTAACATGAATTGAATCTAGGTTGGTGTGGATTGTCATCCCTACAATGGATTCTGACGTAGAAAGAGATTTCGAGGAACGGGTTGCCATTACCGCATGAAGCGCATTTGAGGGCGGCTCAAAACGTGTCAAGAAAGCTACTACCCAAGTGAGTTTCTTGATCTCTACGAATTTGGATACACGATTGCGAGTCCAAGATCCTTTTGTTGGAAAAATTTTTAAATTTCCGTTGCTTTCTGATTCCTGTTTTCCAACAGCTACACTCACCAACTTTGTATGGGCTACCCATGTCTAAATTTGAAATAGAGGTAACAATTAATTCAACAAATTCAGATCAGAAATGGTGAAAGGAAAGAAATTACCTGAGTTTAGCGGTGAGGGGAGTCAAGAATCAGGCATTGATTTCGTCGGAGAAAGTCTTCGGGGCCGATTACAGTGAGCCCCGTCTTTTCTGTTGGCGAGAGATCTAAGATCAGCTAAATATAGCGAAAAACGACGAGAGATGGGTTGCAGAGTTTACACGCTTGACGAAGTGGAGTCGTTACCGATGAACTCACTGGGAACGTCTTCAATTTGGTGCCCGCGAGCTGATTGGGGCTGTTCTCAATCGTCTTCAGACAACCTTTTTCTGTTGCTGTTAGTTTTAATAATAAATGAATATAAGAATAAGAATAATAATGGTTGGTAATATTAAATGGAGGGTAAACTAGTCAATTTAGGTCATTACGGAGCAAACAAAACTTACAATTTTCACTTGGGGAGTTAGTAGACACAATTTATAAATTGGGGAGTAAAGAAACATTTTTACAACCTATGGGTAGTTATAAAAGATGGTCCCTTCATTTTTTTTGGGAGCTATACATTTCATATCTTCGATTTTTATATTATTGTGAACTATTTTTCCAGGTTATTGTTAGTATGTAATTAGTGCTTTATTTTGCCTGATCTTCTCCCTACATTTGATTGGATATGTGCTTAATTAAGCTTAATTATGGCTTTGTAGGTTTATTGGAGCTAAAATGAATCATCAATACAAATCTGGCCTAAAAATATCGCCAAGTGCAGAAAATGAACTAAGCTATGACCTTAAGACATGATCATCCCTTAAGCTAAGGGTGTCGCACCAGACAGCCCAGTCAACAGTGGCGGCTAACTTCCACTTTTTGACAACTTGCAGCAGCTTTATACAGTATTTTGCGTCTCAATGCATGCAGACATCATACTTGGACTTTCTTGAAGAATCTTTGCCTTAAAATGTGTGAGCAAGTGGAGATTTTCAAAGATTTAAGCAAGATTGGGAAGCAAAGCAAGGGATTCAGTATTTTCCTTGAGGAAGCAAGCACGTAGCAGCTGGAAGGAGCTGGGAAAAACAGCAGAAAACAGGGGACTTCTCCCCTGTTATGATCAGCAAGCATTCCCTTTCCTTTCTTCTCATTTGTAGCTAAAGTTTGTATTAGTTTATGAACACTCTTGTGTAGATAAGCTAGCTTGTTTCATTTTAGTTCTTAAACATCTTGTTAAGCTGAATATTTTGATAGTATGTACAGCAGCTAAGTTCTCTTTTATCCTAGTTGAGTGGTTTCTTTGATTTATGCTTTGGATTTGTGAGATCTAAATGAGTTTATACACCTTTAATCTTTTGGTATATGCATGTATCTTGAGTGTATGGTTTGAACATGTCTTTAAGATGATTTTCTGATCAACTATTATCTTGATGCTTGTTTTATTTGATTGCACAAATACTTGATCCGTAATTGTCTTGTAAATGTGCTTGAAGAGTCACACATCATTGATAGTTTATCACCATGTTTACTTGAGAATGATGAGATGCATGCATAATAACTTAAACATTCCAAGCTTCTTTGAGTTTGTTGGTTAGGATCGGTATCCTTTTCATGATCAATGCTATCACGAAGTTAAATCTTAAGAGCGTTTCTATAAGACTGCTTTTGTGATAAGAGAATGGGTAGTGAGCTTCTCATGATCATTATAAACTTAAGAAAGGATGATGTGTGTAGAGCTTGTTACCACTATAGCTGGTCTATCAATGAATTAGAGTTGAATATTGCATCAATGATCGAATCAATGGCAAGAATTATAAGAACAACTTGGCTAGGATCACCTATCTCTTTATCAGTTTATTTCAGCCTTTAAATATCAGATTTCACTTGTTTGTTATCTTTGATTTAGTGTCTAAATTTGTAGTTTCTATAAGACTGCTTTTGTGATAAGAGAATGGGTAGTGAGCTTCTCATGATCATTATAAACTTAAGAAAGGATGATGTGTGTAGAGCTTGTTACCACTATAGCCGGTCTATCAATGAATTAGAGTTGAATATTGCATCAATGATCGAATCAATGGCAAGAATTATAAGAACAACTTGGTTAGGATAACCTATCTCTTTATCAGTTTATTTCAGCCTTTAAATATCAGATTTCACTTGTTTGTTATCTTTGATTTAGTGTCTAAATTTGTAGTTTGTTAAATTACTTAACCCCCCCCCCCCCCCCCCCCTCTTGTGAGTTATTTGCTTGGTTGTGTAAGAAATTTAACGCCTGCTAGTCCTTTGGGTTCGACCCTTTGCTACTGTACTCAATTTATTGCATATTGGAAAGTGAAGGTTTTATTTGGTGGATTCGGCAACCATCAGTTATTGAACCACGGAATTGGAATCCATTTCCTACAATCCGAAAATGTAACCAAAAAGAAAGGCAAAATAAATCCAAAAGACAACCACATTTCATTCCAATGCTCAGATATGAATCTCATCATTCACCAATCGGAAGAAATGAAGATAGAGTACGTAAAAGCTGTGGTAAAAGAAGGTGGAATAATTGCGGATCAAATTTTCTTCCATGATCCTGATGGTTATATGATTGAGATTTGCAATTGTCAAAATTTACCTGTCCTTCCGATCTCCTCTTTCCCTCTTCAAAAGATGCCAAATCCCAACACTAACCTCACTTTGTCTCCGTCGTTGTCGTCGTCGTCGCCATCCTTATATGATAAGTAAATCTCAATATCGAGTTATGTTCGTATCAGTTTTACTTATATTGAAAAATAGGGATGAATTTGAAAGATTACTATATAGCTCCGGACATACATTTGCAATAATTATGTAAAACTTCCGCAAATACGCTTGAAAATAACCCATGTTGAAATCGTAAATTGAGGCATTTTTGAAAATTTTATACATTTATTACAAATATCATGAACTACTTGTGCAGTAAAAGAAAAAGAGGAAATGTGATCACGTTTAGTTCTTAAAGTTTTAAAAATGTCTCATTTTTATTTTTATTAAGAGAGTATGTAATGGTTTATTTTTTAAAGAGAAACTAATTTGTAATTCCATACCCCGTGCAGGAACGAAGCAAGGCAGTGATCAAATAGAAGCCATGATGATGAAGAACTTAGAAATGGACATGATGAACATTTTCATTTGACAAATGGTAAGCAAAATTTATTTATTTTACCAATTTGAATTGGATAGCCGTAGCAATTTTATTTTGTGTTTCATGTATAATTTAGAACAAGTACCGAGTCTTTTTCATTGTGACAGATTTTGTTGTCTTGAAATATGTAGTTAATTTATCGATTTAAAATAAAGAGTTTTCCTGTTCATCAAATTCTGGATCCTTAAATTCAATTAATATTCTAATAAACACCGGTTTAATTTTAAGGGAAAATTACATGCAGCCACCTTGACGTTTGACCTAATTACAACCTAATCCTTATTTCTTGCGTATTTAGTATATAATCCATAAACTTTACATTCCGTTTGAGATCCCTGACATCCATTAGGATTCCGATAAGTTGATCAATTGTCCTTCCGAAATTTCAAAAAGAACAGAGATCGTTTTGTTGTTAAAAAAAAATTGTAGGAATGTATTTGTAATAAATTAAGAAACAATTTGGAAATGACAACTAACCAACCTAACGGATCTCAATGGACGTCAAGGACCTCAAATAGAGTGTAAAGATTAGAGTCTACATGGTTGAGTTGTGATTAGGTGAAACATAAGGATAATTGGATGTAATTATCCCTAATTTTAAAAGATACAAACATTTGTTGCAGTTTTGTAGGAGAACACTGGAGAAGACGATGACTTTTTGTGACAAATAATTGTGACGATAAATGTTCTTGTCAAATAATAATCTTATAATAGTATATTCATAAGTACATGGCATTTAATTATTGTGGAAATATCGATTGAATATATTTTTATGCCGATATAGTTGGTCGCATAAGGGAATTTCTCGTAATTCGAATTCGATCCGAATCCGATTCGATTTGACATATTCGATCGATAAAAAAATTTAATAGATCATATTCGATTATAAATATCTGTTGTCCGAAATTAGTGGAGCGAATATGGAATTAAAAAATTCGACCCCGTTAAAAATTCGAATCCGATTTTTATTTATCAAATTAATTATTTTAATTTGATAATTCAATTTTTATATGGGATATTTCCCTAAAATATACATAGAGAAACTTCTCCCCAAGCTAAATCTACTTATTAAATTAATTATTTTAAATTGGATATTTCAATTTCTTTTTGGGATATTTCCCCAAAATATATAGAGAGAGACTTCTCCCCTAAAATTAAGTTTTTTTACTTCTAGGTTGAGCTGTCTGCACTCTTCCCTTCTTCCTCTCTCTGCGCTCTTCTCCGATTCTTTTTCTCGGCTTCGTTCTTTTCATATTTTGCGCCATTTAAGGTTTTTTCTTTTTTTTCTTTTTATAACGCCATGGTTGAAGTTCGGTGTTATTATTATTATTTTTTTCAAATTGATGATGAGAGCTTTAACTCAGATTGCTAACAAGAGTTGGTCCAAGTGGTTAATGAGTTTATTCCCGAAGGCAAGGTCCCGTGTAACGCCCCGCTTTTCCAGTGTACAGATTTTGCCACGTGTCGACTTTCTTGTGTGCTTGATTATGTAATTATATGATTTATGTGGCTTTATTTGCAGCTCCTTTTAAGTTAGGGGCTTGTTTGTAATTTTCTCTTTCAAGGGTTTTTCGGTCATTTCTCACCCGATCGAGATTTTGACCTCTTTGATCCCTTCAACGCGTTCGGGGCATCGAGACGAGTCCGTAGACTCTGAGTTTGCCCAATTCTGGCTTTGTTAACCCTTCTTCCGATCGTTCCGTGCGTTGAGGACCCGGGATATAACACCCGGATCCTCGTTATTCGTGCAAAGAACCTGAGTTTGCTACTTCGTTCTTTCTCTCTCTCCCTCACCCGGCGAAACAAGTTAAACACACACGACACACACACACAAATTCAATCTTCCTCGTTTCTTGACGGATTTTGACGAACCAATAGTGTTTTTCGATGAGCTCGACGACGCGGTCACAACCGTACCAAAATCTTGGCCCGACGACGAACCGACGGAGGAGTTATTCTCGAATTTCAGTCGCGCCAGGCCGGTGGTGGCAGGCCGCGACTTCGCCGGCCAATTTCGGCCGTCTCCGGCGGTGGTTCTTCGACACGCACCCCTGACCCATGATGAGGACTTCCCGACGTCCCCTTCCACGTTGGCGGCACGGCCAACGACCACCTGACGGCGGCTCACGCGTCGATCAAAGACGACGACGGTAGCGCGTGTTACTCTAGCGCCACCAAATGCCGCCCTCCGGCGACTTTTTCAGGCAAGGGTTGGCGGTTTCCAAGGTTCTTCAAGCTCCTGAGTCCATTTCCGGCACTGGTTTGGCGAGAAAGTGGCCGGAAATGGGGTTTTCCAACGAGTGGCAGCGGTGGACAAAGGAGGTAGTGGTTCGGCCTTTTCCGGCGGGATTTTGGTGATGAGCCCTTCACAAAAGTTACTCGTTTCGACGTGGACAAGCTAACCGTGTTGGTGCCGGTGCGAAAACCGGCCGGTGGTGGTGGACAGGCGGCTGAACCGGCGGGTCTGAACCAGTCACTGTTCCGACGACTTTTTCCGGCAATTGAGATATGGGTTTCGAAGGGCTCGTTATGGGCTTTCCAATGGTATGTCCGGATTTCGTTTTCGTTTTACGGTTTGAGTTTAACTGCAATTTTCGTTCTAGGGATTTCGTTCGGTTTTTCATCAACGAAATCCGGTGTGTTTGGCTTTTTCTGAAATTGTTTGAGGGCTTTTATCGAGCAGGCCGAGACGCACGTTCCTGTCCTTCGGGGGATTTTTTCGGCCACCGGAGGTGGTGGTTTGACGGCTGTCAGTGGCGGTCCGGCGGGTTTCGGTGGCGGCATTCCGATGCCTTTCGGACAGTGTGTTCTTTTCGTCGTGGTGAGTCTATCACCACTTTCCGTTCGTCAATCGGACATTTGGTTGATTTTATATGAATTTCTGAAGTTATTATATATTATACGTTAATTGTTTTAAATTGTAATTTGATCTTGTACGCTTAATTAATCGATGATTATGAATTGTATAATGTATGATAATATGATATGATATATGAAAACTTGAATTCTTATCTCATTGAATTTATGGGCCTCGTTTCATGTCGATTACTTATCTTAATTGATTTAATTGTGAATTGTTTGAATATATATGAATTGACATAATTATTCCACATGCTTATTTAATTTGAAATACGAATTTAACGTCCATGAATCATACATGTAGCTTTAATTGTATGTTTAATTATTATTTGAATCCTGTAAATTGATATATGATTTGATAATTGATTATTGTTTAAACCTTATTGTTTGATTTTCTAAATGTTAATAAATTGATGGGCTTCATGATTTAAAATAAATTGAATTCATTTAATTGGTTTACTTGTTTATATAAATTATTTGAGTGTATTATGTGACTAATTGCAACGTGAGGCATTAATTGAGCATATGAGCATCTCCACAACACATCATAATTATTATTAATTTCATATGCATGCTATAATATGTCATTCTACTTCATGTCATCTCATTTCGTGCCGTGCGTCCTATTTGGTTCATATTGAGTCTCCTCTCACTGGTACACATTGTTTATTCTCTGGTACAGTTCGTTTCCAGGGCGGAGACTTCCAAATTGAATAGGCACCCGTATTACTCAGGATTTATGTCTCGTGGGATTCCAGGTGAGGGTGTTTTCGTTCTAGTTACATATCAATCCCTACAACCCTTATGTGATAAGTTTTGGGCCAAAAACCTTATATATATACATATACCATTTTCAAAGTGGAGTCATCGAGTAAACCCTTTTCCAAATGAATTATGGTTTACGTTCTATTTCTTATGAATTGAAATATTTTGGCGAGATTATGTATGTATGTTATGTTCACGGGCCCAGGAATTCAGTGTATGTGGCTATCCGGGGAGGCAAGAGCCGACGGTGATCCCATGTGCTGATTCCATTATGTTTAACGGTGAAACGGACCTCGTCAAGGAGTTTTTGACGAGGAAACGCTAACCGGGCTTTGAGGACCCATGAACCTCATAGCCATCATGATATGTTTAGGTGGTCGGGCCTTGCAAACCCGTCCACCGCCGGAGGAAGAAGGTTGGAACTGATTTTTATGAGTATGTTTATGTTTATGTATGATTGATATGCACCGTACGGGAAGGCCGGGACACGGATTGCCCAAACAAATATGTTTTATGATATGATATATAACCTGTGTGTATTATGATTTATATTGCATGATCACCTAATTAAAATATCAATGATATGTGTCGTACACAGTCGGAGTTTGGTTGGAGATGATGCACGCTCACTCGCCGAGCCTTTATGTTTATGTATGAATTATAAATTTAATAAATTTAATATGATTAGTCGTAAAGTCCGAGCATTGCTTTGTTATTTTCTTGTCCTCTTTGAGACTAACTTTAAAGAAAACTTTACTTGGGATTTATGACTTGCATGCGCCTGTTTCTATAGTTATGTATCGCTCCTGCTCACTCAGTCTTCTAGAGACTGACCCCTCTTTCCCCCTTTTTCCAGTTTTCCTTGCAGGTGTTGGTTACTAGGCGGAGTTAGAGTTGTCAAGTCATTGTCCTTGTCTCACTCACTTACACTCATTGCATACTGTATTGTCTCTAAGTACTGTATTGATTTATTTTGTTGGCCGGAGTGCCCTTATTGAATTGATATTATTTCGGAACAGGTTAGGACAGGTTCTGGAGTTAGTTGAACCCGTTGTTATGTTGTTGCATTGTACTGATTCGGGACAGGTTAGGACAGGTGTATTGATTAGTGGAACCCGTATTTATATTCTTGATGGATTTCATTTACTTCTTTGATATTACATAAGTGATTTCCTTGCTTCCGCATTTTGGTTATTGTTTATTGTTCCAGGGTTAGCTTCCGCCTAGTCAGGACTGTTCTTTTGTTTGTCACCCGTTCGCTGTGAGTCCGACTCATATATGGACTGCCTATTTCATATGTGGATTAGACTCATAGTGCGGGGGATGTGGTGCCTATAGTCCCGGGTGCTACATCCCGGGTTCGAATCCCACTTCGGTGTATGTGTGTTAACCCAAAAAAAAAAAAAAAAAAAAAACCTCAGATTGACAAAGGAGAGAGAGAGCGCGAAAGTTTTTTCTCAGATTGATGAAGATTGACGAAGGAGAGAGAGAGCAAAACAGGAGCCAGTTAATTTCACCTTCTTCCTCTTCCGATTTCTCCTTTAACGGCGAATTTCTCTGCTAAACGGGTCAAATTTTCTTAGCGGATTATCCGATTCGGCACCAATCGAATTCGGTCTACACGAGTTCAGATTCGATCATCCATTTTTCTTATCAGATTCAGAATATGCACATTCGCTCCGAATCCAACCCGTTGATAACCTTAGTCACAACCATATACATGAAATCACACTATTTTTTTTTAAGCGTGTAAGTCATTTTTACACTGGGTACTGAAGATGCTTTACACGTGAATCTCTCTCAACTTAATTTTTTATATCCATAAGTAGAGGTGACAAGTGGGTGGATTGGACTGGGTTTGGTGCTGGGTTCATATGGGCTGGGCTTAAATGAGTTGGTTCTAAAATAGGTTCTATTTTAATAGGTTCATAATGAGTTCAGTTTTAAATGGGTTACGACGGATTTTAATAGTTTGCTAATAGGTTCAATAATGGGTTTTTAATGGGTTCGTACTCAATCCAAGTACCTAAAATATACCCTTCACTAATACATTTTATCTGTTTAAGACCAATTTGACCCAATTAACCTTTTTACAACCTGTTTATCATGTTTTGAACACGTTTGATCCGTTTAGACAATTTTATGCCCGTTTGTTCATTTTTCGACCTATTTTGAAATCGTTTGACCCATTTGGGGTTTGTTTTCACTGTTTTTCAACCTGTTTGACCTATTTGTAACTTATTTGACCCATTTTGAGCTTGTTTTACCCGTTTTTTCACATGTTCGACTTATTTTTTACTCATTTGATACGTTTTGGGCCCATTTTACTCTTTTTCCAACATTTTCAACCCATTTCAAACTCATTTGACACGTTTTAGGCTTGTTTCGCCTATTTTTCAACCTACTTGATCAACCTATGTTGGACTCATTTGACATGTTTTGGGCTTATTTCACCAATTTTTCGAGTTGTTTAACCTATTTTGGACTCGTTTGACACATTTTGGGCGTATTTAATCTATTTTTAGACCCTTTCAATCTAATTTGTAGTTGTTCCTTCCATTTTGGGCCAGTTTCACCCATTTTTGAATATGGTTGACCTATTTTGGAATTTTTAGACCCATTTTGGGCCAGTTTCACTTGTTTTTCAACCTGTTCGACCTAGTTTAGACTCATTTGACCTGGTTTGGGTCCATTTTACCAAATCTTTTACCCGTTCGACATAATTTGGACTCGTCAACTAGTTTTAGGCCACTTTTACATATTTTTAGATATGTTTAGCATAGTTTAGACCTACTTAATCTATTTGGGATCTATTTCACTCATTTGGATTCATTTTACCTATTTTGAATCCAATTCATTAGTTTAGTTTAGATTCATTTGACCCGTTTTGGATTCATTTTACCTATTTTAGATCCATTGGACCCATCTTGAATCTTTTTCATCCATTTGCATCCATTTTCACCCATTTTGAATCAAATTTGAGCAATTTGAATTGATTGGACCTATTTTGGATCCCTTTGACCTATTTGGATTCATTTAACTCGTTTTAGATCCATTTTGTCCATTTTGGATCCATTTGACTCGTTTTGTATTCATTTTACATATTTTGGATCCATTTGACCATTTTGGATTCATTTAACCTGTTTGGATCCATTTAACTCGTTTTAAATTTATTTGACCCGTTTGGATCCATTTTATCCATTTTGTATTCATTGGATGTATTTGACCTGTTCGAATTTATTTTATCTATTTTGAATCCATTGAACCTATTTGAATTTATTTGACCCATTTGGATTAATTTTATCCATTTTGGATCCAAAACAGGTCTAATAGGTTTAACATAGATCGACAAACCAAAAAATAGGTCGAACGGATTAAAAATAGGGCTAACAAGTCAAAAATGGGTGAAATAGTCCAATATCGATCTAAAGTGTCCAAAATATATCAAATTGATTGAAAAATAGGCGAAACAAGTTCAAAATGGGTCAAACAAGTCCAAAATTAGTTGAATAAGTAAAAAAAGGATCAAATTGGTCTAATATAAGTCGAACATATCAAAAATTGGGTGAAGCAAGTCCAAAATGGGCTAAATGAGTACAAAATAGATCGAACAGGTCAAAAAAGCCAGTAATAAGGGTGCAAAATGAGTCCAATATATGTTGAATATATCGGAAAACGTGTGAAACGAGCCAAAAATGGGTAAAATAAGTCTAAAATAGATCGAACAGGTTGAAAAACGGGCGAAATTGATTGAAAATGGGCCAAAAGAGACTAAAATAGATCGAACAGATTGAACAAGGGCAAAATTGATCCAAAATGGTCAAACAAGTCTAAAATAGATAGAACATGTTGAAAAATAGGTCAAACAGATCTAAAATCGTGTTTATGTGTGAAACTACGTGTAAAATTATGTTAGTGTGTGTAAAAAATGTGTTAATATGTGAAAATGTATGTAAAATTGTGTTAGTATGTGTAAATGTGTGTAAAAAATGTGTAATTATGTTTAAGAAGTTTATGTTATAGAAATATAATATTTAATTTATGGGAACGATAAAATAGTAATAAAATATTAAGGGCTAATTGCGGATACCCCCTCATCCTTTAGTCCTTAGTGCGCTATGCCCCTTAATATTTGAATTAGTGTGATTACCCCCTAACCTTTAATAAATATCACATTTAACCCCTTTTTACAAACTTTGACCGTCGATTTCTCATCCGTTAAGGCGATCCAAGTTTGAAGACCATCGCCATCGTATTCTTCTCTCCAAGGAGAACAAAGCTCATACCCTAGTCGACCCTATTAGCCTCAGAAAGCCACTATAATGCTTTGTCTGCGATGTGCCATCGTTGACCGATGATTTCTACTTCGTCGGTTGTCGAATTTTGGTTCCGAGACCATTGTTGTGTTCCTTGAGTTGAGAACTTCAATTTGATATATAATATCAACACATTTGAAATCTATTTCGTACAAATTTATTTTGCTAATGGGTTTAAGTGTGACATTTTTCGAAGGTTAAGGGGGCAATTGCACCAATTCAAAAGTTAGGGGGCAAAGCACACTAAGCCCTAAAGGACAGGGGGGTGTCTGGGATTAGCCCAAATATAATTGAGCTTAAACCATTAAAAATCAAACTCAAAACCAATATTAACTCAACTTAACGCATGAATGATCCAATACTCTCTTAACCCATTATTAACAAAACCCTATTCATTTTCATATATAAATTATATGTACATTGATATTAGGAGTCTCAATTTCGAACCCAACCCATGATGGTGTTTAATCCAAGGTGGAAAACTCCAACACTTTAGAATTTATATAAACGGGAAACAGAGGTGGTAGGCTCAAACGAAGGTCACCGAAAATGATGGGTTCTACCTGCTAGGAACAAACACTCATGAGTCAGAAGGCCAAGCTGAGGGAACTGGGGGTGATACCTAGTTTGGCTCTCCGACGCTCAAGTCAGACAGTGAAGAAGGAGAAGGAATATGAAAACAGAGCTTGAGTAATGGAGGCTTACTTACAGAGTATGTATGGGATCCGCATATTTATAGTTGAGGATCAAGGCCCTTTTGGTAATTGTTGACATGTGGTCCTGCATTGATATTGCCCTAGACACGTGGCGCAGTCAGGAGCCTCTGAGATCTTCTGCAAAAGCCTAAGAAAAGGTTGGTGGCGGTAACAGTGGCAGGTGTGTAGGTATGTACAATGTGTCAGAGAGCCTTTTGAGGTTGTTACCGAGGGCTAGGCACGCTTGGGTTTGGTTAAGGACTTCTGTAGGCCCGCTTAGTCCAAGGGGATGTTCGGGCCGGAAGTCTGGATATGAAGAGGGGCCTTATTCTTTTTGAAGTCCGAGGATCCCCGAGCGTCAATAAAGAAGTGACTTGAAAATGGATTATGGTGCTCGTATTTGGAGTCTAACTTCTTCGCTCGGGGGGGAAGGGGATCAAGGTCCTTTCAGAAGTTGGAAGTAGTTATTCTCTCGAGGGGATATCCTAGCTCAAGGGATGGTTTGGAGCATGCTGGATGTGCCATGTTGGGCCACGTGTCGCCTGCATGTCCCAAGCGCATTTCTGCCTCATCATTTGCCCCTCCTCAATTCTGTAATTCATAGTAATATAGACTGTAGAATTCAAATCTTTTTAAATCTCGAGGGCCCATCCTTGGCAGGGAGACCTTACGCTCGGGAGTTCAGTTATGGGAATGCATTTAATGCGGTTTTTTCATCTAGACCACTCGAAACGCAAATCATTTAATGCTGATGGGGCGCATGGGTATGCCTTTCAGGAAACGGCACATGTTTTGTAGAACGTGTGTGATGGTTCCCAAAAGTGGGCAGTTGCCTAGGCGGGAATGATTGCAAGTTTTGCCTAAGGAATTTGTCAATAATAAACACGAGGGACCCCCTCTCCGAGGGTACCCTGGTTACTTGTTAAATTCCTTGTGTGGGAAAATTCCTAAGGAATTTTTTAATGAAGAACTCGAGGGACCCCCTCTCCAAGGGTACCCTGGTAACTTGATAAATTACTTGTGTGGAAAATTTCCTAAGGAATTTGTTAATAAAGAACGCGAGGGACCCCCTCTCCGAGGGTACCCTGGTTACTTGATAAATTCCTTGTGTGGAAAATTTCCTAAGAAATTTGTTAATAACTTCGTTATTCCGAGCACGTGCTAGACGATGGTCCTATTGACCACTGGTGGTGAACCTTCCTTTGTCTAAGGGATACGCTGACCTTGGATTATGAAGTACGCCTTATATGATATTTTCTTGTCTAAAAGAAGTGCATTCCATTCTCTGATAAAGGATTACGTTGAGCCTCGGAATGGGATTTTACAAATGTGCTCTTTCAGAAATTTAAACATAAAACCATCGAAGGTTGCATGCATTCTATGGTTGAGGGAGGCGCTCTCCTTGAAGTGTTTCCAGTAGGTAGGTATTGTTGGCTCTTACTTGGGTGATTTTGAATGGTCCTTCCCAATTTGGGTCCAACTTGCCCACGTGCCTTGACGCTTCGACTTTCTTTAACACCAGGTCCCTCAGCTGGAACGTTCTCTCTCTAACTCGTTTATTATATTGTCGTGCCACTAAGGCTTTGTATTTGTGGATACCTGTCCAAGCGTTATCTCTTTTTTTCTTCGACCAAATCAAGTTCGAGCATTCTGTTTTCTTCGTTGGCTATAAACTCGAAGCAAGTAACCCGTGCGGACTCTTGAGAAATTTCTGTAGGTATCATGGCTTCTGAACCGTATACGAGGGAGTACGGAGTATCACCCGTGGCAGCCCGGGGCATTGTGCGAGAGGCCCATAATGCTCCTTATAGCTTTTCAGCCCATTCACCTTTCTTGCTTTCAAGCATTGTTTTCAAATTCTGTAAGATGATTCTATTAGTTACTTCCGCTTGACCATTGGCTTGAGGGTGTCCTATGGAAGTGAACCGCTGCTCAATGCCCAATTTTGAGCACCACTCTCGGGTATCTACTGCGATAAATTGAGATCCATTATAAAAAATCAGCACCCTCGGAATGCCGTATCTACAGATGATGTTTCTCTATATGAAATCCTTGACAACACGGAAAGTGATCTTGGCAACTGCTTCTGGCTCCGCCCATTTGGCGAAGTAGTCTACTGTTAGGATAACAAACTTCTTCTGTCCTACAACAATTAGCAGAGATCCCATGATATCAATGTCCCACTGATCAAATGACCAAGCAACATCTACGGGAATCATTTGAGCCGCGGGTAGCTGTGGAATGTTGGAGTAGAACTGGCATTTAGGGTATTTCTTGGAAAAAGCGATTACATCTTGTAGAACTGTGGGCCAATAGAAGCCACTTCTCAAAATATTTTTAGGAAGAATGCGTCCCCTCCGAGTGATTCCCACAACTTCCACTGTGAACATGCTCTAAAACCTCTTTGGTCTGCGAGGGCCTCAGGCATTTCATAGGGGGACCTTGATATGACCCTTTGAAGAGCCATCCTTCCTGATCTAGGAAAAATCGAGGGGCCTTATTCCTGATCTTCCTGGCCTCCACCTTATCCATAGGGCAAACACCGTTCCTAATGAATCTGATGATATCGTCGAGACAATAGCGCTTTGATGGGTCAATCATGGTCACTTCTTGAGGGGGCGTCCTTTCTCTTATCAAGGGTTCTTCCGTTCTGAGAAAAGTAATGGAGCGGTCACACGTCCCCTCAATGGCGGAGGCAAACTTGGATAGGGCATCCGCACACTCGTTTTCTGCCCTCGGAACTTGTAACAGATAAAACTCGCTGAACTTGCTAATGATTTCTTTAGCTTTTCCCAAATATTACACCATGGTGGCTTCTCGAGCTTCATATGCTCCCTCAATTTGGCTTGCGATCAGTTGTGAGTCCACGTAAGTAGGATCCAAGATGCTTCATTTTTTACGGTGATCCTAAGCCCTTGGATGAGAGCTTTATACTCTGCCTCATTGTTGGTAATTTGGAAATCCAATCTGATAGAAAAATCTAGTTTAACTCTGTAGGGGGTCTCTAAGAGACACCCCTTCTCCTTCCCCTTGAGAGGCCGATGAGCCATCTGTGTGCAAGAGCCATAAACCCTGATTCTCCTAGGTAAAGGCTCTAGCGCAAAACATTCAACTAGCAGATCAGTAATCACCTGTACTTGTATGGCCGTCCTCGGTTAGTAACTGATGTCAAACTGGCTCAGCTTAATTGCTCATTTGATTAACCTTCCTGAAACATCAGGTTTTGACAAGACTTGCCTCAACGGTTGGTCTATGAGCACCGTAATGAAATGGGCTTGGAAATACGGCCTCAGCCTCTGTGATGCATTTACAGGGAGAATGCAAACTTCTCAATCTCTAGATATTTCTTTTCCGCACCCTGTAATGTTTTATTCCAATAATAGATTGGTAGGTGCTTGTGCTCGCGCATTACCACAAGGACGGCGTTCGTTGCTTCCTGGGAAACTGAGAGGTAAAAGCAGAGACGTGCACGAGAGGTAGGCTTTCATATCCTGCAATGCCTTCTTGCATTCCCTTGTCCATGCGAAGTTTCGAAAGTTGCGCAATATCTTGAAGAATGGTAAGTTCTGTCTGCGGAGTGAGATATGAACCTGTTGAGGGAGATTATCTTCCCTACCAAGACTTACACTTCTCTAAAGTTCCGAGGGGAAGGGATTTTCAAGACGGCCTTGATTTTTTAGGGATTGGCCTCAATTCCTCGCTGACTGACCACATATCCCAGAAACTTGTCCCCTCGAACTCTAAAGGTACACTTGGAGGGATTTAATTTCATGCCATACTGGCGTAGTATATCAAAGGTTCGTTTCAGATCCTCCAGATAGGAATGCTCTCGCTCGCTCTTGACGATCATGTTGTCTACATACAGTTCCATGGAACTGCTTATCTCGTGCTTGAACATCTTGTTAACATGGAGTTGATATGTTGCCCCTGCATTCTTCAATCCAAACGGCATGACTAGGAAACAATTCACCCCGAGATGCACGACAAAGGAGGTTTTCGAGCGATCCTCGAGGGCCATAAAAATCTAATGATACCCTTGAAATACGTCTATCATGCTCATTAATTCGCAGCCTACCATTGAGTCTACCAGCTGGTCAATTCGAGGCAGGGGATACGGATCCATAGGGTAAGCCTTATTAAGATCTTTAAAGTCATTGCACATCCTCCATTTGTTGGAACTTTTCGGTACAAGGACAACGTTACACAGCCACTCAGGGTATAAGATGGGTTCAATATTCTGAGCCTCGAGGAGCTTGTTCACCTTCTCTTCAATAATCTTCCGCCGAAATCCATTGGCATCTCTTTTCTTCTGCTTGATAGACTTAAAGGCAGGGTCCACGTTGAGCCTATGGACGATAATACTGGGGTCAATCCCAGTGAGATCCGATGCCTTCCACATTAAAACGTGAAGGTTTCCGTCAGAAATTCGATCATCATAATCTGAGAGGGTCCAGAGAGGTTGGAGCCGATTTGTGGAGTTTTATCCTTGTTGCCCGGCTCAAGTTCAATAGTTAAAAACTTTTCGGTTGGCTCTATCCGTGCCTCGGGCCGAGGAGTTTCAAGCGCACTTTTCTTTCTGGTGAGGCGGTTATCCCCACCCTCGGGCTTGTCCTCACCGATGTCTTCGTCTGAGGATGCCTCCACTGCTTCGACCGGACCACCCTCTACACTGCCCGTAGATCTCTTTTTATTCTTCTTTTTGTAGAGTTTTACTCGTTTTCGGGTAGGGCCGTCTTTGTAGCAGCCCGCACGGTAGGTCACTGTTAGGAATAGTGCCCTAGAAAGCCGATTCGACGTAATCTACTTTGGGACTTTTCTTGTATCACAGACAATCTTTGAATAATATACGATTGATTATAGGCAAACACTTCTTTATATGCCAATACGTGTTTTGTGTGTTTCCATTACGTGCGCATGTATGAGAACTCCCCTAATCCTGATGACTTTAGGACTCTACCATTTAGGTGAAATGGTTCATGAAACGAGCCCTATATCACATAAGTCATGATTAGTAAAATACTCCAAGCCGATGAGTCCTACAGACAGTGGGAGTGTCAACCTGACTCCTCTAAGGCTTGCTTGTGGGATCACGCCCTTAAGAAGGACCACCTTGTTTCATGGAGGTGCAAAGTGTATAGTTGATACGTGCGTGATACATGAGGGTGCTTGCTTTAATAAGTAAGTTCACTGAGGTGCCCCGTGTGAGAACATTCCTAAATGGGAAAGGAAGTTTCTATTTCAGGAAATGGAAACTTCCAGATTAGGAAATATCTCACGAGTCATTGATGTGATTAATTGATCCTTAGACTTGAGGTTCCATGTTACTTTATGAGTTAACTCTGTAGTCTTTGGTATAAGCTTTAAAGGGTGTCGCCTTAGACAACTGATTCAAGGCTTATGCTGGGGCTGCACAAGTAACTCATGAAAGTGAATGAGAATCAAGAAAGGACCTACACTTGCATTTGCAAGGTGATCTCTTATTGTGTAAGTCATTCATATGCCATATGGAGTCCTTGGCCAAGGCAGTAGATCAAGACATCAAGAAAAGGGTTTCTTGGATTGAGATCAAATGGATATGAAATGCACTTTAGCTTTAAGACCAGATTATTAGGGTTCTAATTATTCCCTTACCCTAGATCATGGTTGAGAGATAGTAAGTAGGAGGATTGTATCTCACATGAATCAATGACTTAAAGGTTCTGTCGAATCCGAACATTCCAATTCAGCTAGGGGTTAAACACCTGTTGCTAGACTATGGTCGTTTAATCTGTGGACTGATTAATTAATTAGTGAATTAATTAATTAGGGTCACTGCTAATTGAATTGAGAACCTAGAGGGTCACACACAACAACTTGGTTACATGAGTTGAGGCTTTAAAATGATTAAACGAGTTAATCAAGCCAAGAGGGTTCCACACGTGTGAAACCACACGTGTGGCTCACGTGAGTGACACGTGTCATTGTGACACGTGTCACACACGTGTATAAATATATGTGTATATTTATTTATGTATTAAATAATTAATGTGATTAATTATTTAATAGACTTTGGTTTAATTTTGAATTAAAAAGAAAGTCTTATTTTGGAGAAAAATAATCTAGTTAATTAATTATGAATTAATTAATTAGATAAAATAAGTTATTTATTTTAAATAAATAAAGTATAAAATTATCCAAAAATATTTTGGATATTTTTAGCTCTCTTGAAAGTTGATTTGAATTAGAATTCAAAGTCAAAGTCAAAATTACTTGATGATCAAGTAATAGGAGAGAGAGAGACCAAAATCCTAGCCCATTAAGGACTAGGAATTTCGTCCCTCCCCTTTCTTATATATAGGGGAGCTCATGCTCCCCTTTAGAGCTAATTGACAATTCTTGGTTCATGTGTTGAACACCTTCCTTTCTCCAAGATTAAATTAAACCCTAGGTTAAGCCTAAACACTAACTAGAGAACTAGCATCCTTACTAGTTAGATTGTGATCAAGTTGGTGGACTTTCTCTAGAGACTTCAAGTTAGAAGTTTGAAGATTCGAGCTTTACCAAGGAGAGGGGATCAAGCCGCGTGAAGAGCGTTCTTGGGTGGCTTGAAACGCTTCAAGAAAGAATAAAAGAAAAGTAAGTTTTCTATCTTTACGAATTTGGTTACACGATTGCGAGTTCAAGGTCCTTTTGTTGGGAAATTTTTTTTTTAAATTCCGCTGCTTTCTGATTCTGTTTTCCAACAAGTGGTATCAGAGCCACCTCGTTAATCGTGTTTCTGATTCGTCTCCATTATTTCTGAATTTGGTAGAAATTCTTAGGCTTAGATGCGAATTAGGTATTCATGAGTTCTTTTAGAAAACCTGAATTACGAAACTGTAATTTTTTCCTGAATTTCTAAAACTGTTTTCTCAAATCGTGTTTTTGAAAAATTGTTTTAGTTGAAATTTGTTTAAATCAAATTTTTTAAATTTTGGATTGAACTGGTTTTTCGAGAAACCCAGAAATACGAAACGAACACGAAAAGCAACGAGCCTAGGCGTGCTAGCACGTCGCACGCCCAGGCCCGTCGCCGCCGCCCAGCTCCTCCCGCAACAGCGCGGGAGCCGTCCCGGGCGCGCCTAGGCGCGCCCGCCCAGTCCGTCCCGCAACCGCGCGGGACGCCTGCCCAGGCCATGCCGGACGCTGCTGCGCGCAGGCGCGCGCATGATGCACGCCCAGCGTGCGCACGCGAGCGGCTCATCCCGCCCGCTGTGCGCGCGGCTGGCGCGCGTCTGCGCGCGCGGCTGCGCGGCGGTGCCTCGCACGGCTGGGCCCTTTTTCGGGGGCTCGTTTTCGTGTTTTCGAGTTTCGTGTTTTTCGGTCCATAAAATCCCGATTTAATTTTATTTTAATTTTATCCTTTTAAAATCAGTTTTGTTAAAATAAAATTATTTTAAAATTTTGATTAAATTGGGATTTTGAGAAATTAAAGCGATTTGGTTTTTGGAAAAATTATGAATATTATTTTCTGAAAATAATGAAAGAATAAAATTATTAATTTTGGAAATTAATTGGAATTTTATTAGTTTGTTGTTTTTCGGGATTTATTGAAAAGGCTCTTGAACAAGAATTCATCTAAGTCGTGTTTTAAGTCATTAGGACTTGAAACGAGAATTTTAATTTATTGGCTAAATTTAAATTCTCGCAAAAGCATGTTAGGTGATCATGGGTTTAGATCTATGTATGGTTTTAATTTATGCACATGGATGGTTTAAATTGGGGTTGGAGCCCTATAGTTGCGTTTTTCAATTGAGGTTGGAGCCTCACTTATGTGCGTACTGTTATGTGATTTATTATGTGGCTTTCCATATTACTGTTTTTGAGGCCGGGGTATGCCCCGTGTATTTGTCTAAGGCCAATATGAAGATTGAGCCTTATTACTTTATGTTTTTTTCTTTTTATTGTAATTTGAGAGTAGAGATAGGTGGTGAGGTTTTATTTTCATTTTGGAGACAATGCACCCATGGAGTAAGATGGACCACATTCAAGTAACAAGGAGGCCATAAGTGAAGACCCCTCAAAATGTTAGGGAGGGGAATCTCAATTGTTAAATGTAATAGAGATAGGGCTCGTATTTTGTTACCGCTTTCCCTTATGTGATTTAAACTGTTTATGTGGCATGTATGTTAGAACTTGTGATTGTGGAGTGGCTCCCACATATCACGCATAAGATAGGTAGAACCCATGATCATTACATGTTAGTATCATGCTAGGACATGTTATCTGTTTATGTGCTTGTTTGATATGCATTTAAGTGTACTTGCATTAATCAAGACTAATAAAATTGGATAACATATATGTTGGTGAGGTCGAACCGGACAACTCTCCGGTTGATTCGAAAATTCCCATTAAATATTAAGCTAATTTCGAACAAATAGGTGTTTAATTCGAGATGCAAATTTTGAATTAAATTCCTAGCATTCCATCAATAGGTTTTAAGTTTAGTAAGTAAAGCTAGTTATTGTCCGCGAGTCGTGGGATAGCTAGTGGAGCTTATTAGTTCTTAGTTACCTAATTAATCATTTTAAATGGTCAATATTTCGTGGTCAATTTTAGCAAGGGCGATGTCCGCGAGTCGTGGGTCGTTCGAACTAAGTTTTGGTCATGATCTTATGATTGATGGGTCTAGCTTAACGCCTAAGTAAATATGGATGTCGCACGAGTCGTGGGTCCATATTGAAAGATAGGTGATGCAAAAACAATTACTAAGAATTCTAAAGGTGTTAGAATTGGTAAGTTGTACCTACCTAGGGTTCTTACTTAGAATGTCCGCGAGTCGTGGGTTCGAGGTAAAATGCCTAGGATCTTAGTACCCATTGGGAAACGTGTTCCTCTTAGATCTTTGGGAATTATAGATCTTTGAAAAACAGTGGGAGCTACATTAGATTAAAGACCTTATCTTTTGTATATCGTTATAATTCAGCATGCCCACATTTTCTCTGCTTAGCATTTAGGTTGTAGTTCTGTGATTCTCTACAATATGAAATGCAAACCCATTCGTATCCATCCTTAAGTCAAATAAGTTGACTAAGTCCTGACTAACTCTAAATGGCTTCGGATCCTAAAATTCATTTTAGAATCCGACTAGAGAAAGGCGTTCTCTAAAGGGCGAAGTTTTCAATTGTGAAAAGTCGACCC
This sequence comes from Lantana camara, assembly GCA_037501455.1. Taxonomy (NCBI): domain Eukaryota; kingdom Viridiplantae; phylum Streptophyta; class Magnoliopsida; order Lamiales; family Verbenaceae; genus Lantana; species Lantana camara. The sequence continues at coordinate 96,202,446 of CM074861.1, forward strand.
GGGCCAAAAGAGAAGTAATCTGAGGTGAATGGATTTTTCCAAACCACTTAAAAGCAATTGAACCACCTCATAAAAATGTTACAAGGTATAACATTATGGAATTATTCAATATTCCAAATGAGGAAACAAGTGCACACGAACAAGGTCTAAAGATCTTAATTGAAGATCTTATGGTCTCGATCATCAACTGAGAAAAGAGTTCTCAGTGCACTGATTGCTTACATTGCTTCGACTATCATTCAAACCCTTTATGCTCAACTAGAATGATGCTAATGTAGCATAGTTAATCATTTAAGTTGATAATGGTTGAGAGCATCCTTAAGAAGGAATAAAAGGTTGAGATGGTTAATTCTTCTTCTAAAACTCCCTAAGTTAAAGGCTTGAAGGCCTAAAGAAGAAGAAACCCTTAAGAGCCCAATGGAGGGGCATGTAAGGGGTACGCCCAAAAGACACTAGAGATCAAATAGGACGTTTGTTTCTATGGTAGCAAATAAGGACTTTGAAAGGGAACTGCAAAGAGTATGAGTACTTTGAAATGTTACCTCGTTTAGTAATTCTACTGGGAATAGAATTTACTAGTCTTAAGTCAATTCTGCATAAGCCATTGTGCAAAGACTCAAGGCACTAATGTTCTGAACATACAACGAGATAACAAAAGTAAGTGAGATGACAAAGCTTCGAATTACTTTGGAACGTTGAGATATGAAAGGATTAGCAAGTCAGACACCTTAGGATCATTCTATGAAAATGAACCTATAGTGTTGACTTCCTATGAATCCTGTCATGAGGGAAGCGTTCCTGAATCCCGTTTATAAGAAATGTGGAACGTTCCAAAATTATAGTGGATTTCGATCCGTGCTGATGAGTGTAAGATGCTTAATGTAAGCACTAGATACAATCGTCAGTTTAATCATTATGAATGAATGTACTTGTTAAAGTACAAATTCGAAACTTATATGAAATTCTTAGAATTTCGAAAGGAGGTTAGGAACCGAAGTAGTCATAAGTTATAGGTAAATCGATATGATCGAGATAGCCAATATCTTAGCAACTAATTCCTTACTCATCTTAGAGATAATAGGATTATCTCTCAGTAAACTAATTCGAGAACACCTTAGTGTTTCCGAATGAGGGAATGAAATCTAATGCAACATGGTCCATTCCATAGCAAGCTTTACTGACTTATAATCATTCTAGGAATAAACTCCCAGAATATGCAGTTAGAGATTTTGAATTTAGTACCTTCCAAAATCAGTCCTTTAGTTGCACTATGCAATGTGGCATATTAAATTCCCTAATTATTCTTATCCAAGAATTTAGTAGAATCCTCTTAAGTGAAGAGGATAGTGGGAGATAAGTTTGAAATGAGTTCAAGTTTATACAACGATATTGAATATTGTTTCTGCAATTCCCTTAGACAAAGGTTGTTTGTCTCAAGGAATGTATCTTTCTCAAGGAATCGTTCCTATAGAAGAAGAAAGACAAGCAAGCAGACCTCAAAGAAATTTAAGGATAAAATATCCACGCCACATATAGAAGAAACGAGCCCATCTGATAAAATTTAGCCAAATTTTAGAGTATGTACACGTGTGAAATCCTTCTCTTAAGACGTGTTTAGAACGCGTTCCTAGATAGCCAAGGAATTACTTGAAGATGAGACACTGTCAGATTTGGAATCTGAGTAGTGTAAGCAAGCTTTGAAATCCAATATGGATTCCATATACTCAAACCAAGTTTTGACCTTGGTTGATCCACCTGATAGGATCAAGCTCGTGGAGCTTCGAGTAAATGGAAAGCATTACAACCTTCTTGACGATTGAAATGCAAAAGTCCATTTGGATTATGTTTACCACATCCTCATATTCTGACTATGAGATATGATAAATGAATATGAGAACTATCTTGTTCAATATGAGGTTGAAAGAGACTGAAATAAGGTATTTCTATAAATCTCATATTCAGTGGGAGTATGCATAAGGTATGCAAATCCCTAAAGTCAATCTGTGGATTAATAAAGGCTTCTAGGAGTTAGACAATTCGATTCCACAGTCAAATCGTTCGACACAGATAGAAGTCGAATAAATCTCAGAGTGTACATATGAAAGTTAGTGATGTAAGAGTCAATTTTGGTTCTTTAGAAGACGATGTCCTTCTCATTAGGAATGTCAAGGATGACGTGAAAGTTACCAATTCTTGTTTAAGAAACAATTTGACATGAAAGATCTTAGTGATTATCCTATATTCTCGACATTAAGATCTATAGAAGATAGATCTAAGAGAATAGATGGATTATCGCAAAACGAGTACATAACCGCGGCACTAAAAGGAGTTTAGTATGGACAATGGAACATCTCTTTTGAAGAGTATGTGTCCTAAGATAACTTTAAGAAAGTTAGAATGTCCAAAATCCCTTTAAGTGAAAGGGTGCATAATGTATGAAAAGTTATGTACGAAATTAGATATGGCGCAACACTAAGCGTAGTAGGCCGAATCTAATATGACCTCAGATAAGGTCATTAGATTTCTGTAAAGGATGTCCTCAGATTACTTGAGAAGAAATGAGGATATGTATTAGTTTACAGAGCCCAAAAGATCTTGTTGTTAGAAGGATATTTGATGTAACCGTTCATCAAACATGGATGATTATGAAATCATTGCAAGGATACAACTTCTACCAGAATGGTAATGCAATGTGTTGGAAAGGGTTCCAAGGACGGACATTGCAAAACTCGACTGTCGTAGTTGAGAACTTAGTCGTATTATATAACGCTAAGTTAAGTGTTTGGGTAAGAAACTCCATCTAACCAGTTAGATGAAGTTCCTAGCATGAAACAATTCCTTTATCATATTGTATGATAAAATGGATGGTTGCTCAATTAAGAGAACCAAGACCTCACCAAGAGACTGAACACGTGATTACGAATCACTTTATAAGGAAAAGGTGTTTCCTAAGAGATGTGTAAACAAGAGGGTCACATCAGCAGAGAATATAGCAGATCCACTTTGGAAACGCCCAAAGTCAATAGGCTCTCAAAGTGCATCTTGAGAAGATGGGACTTAGAATACCTAAATGGCTTTTACGGGCAAGTGGGAGATTGTTAGGAATAGTGCCCTAGAAAGCCGATTCGACGTAATCTACTTTGGGACTTTTCTTGTATCACAGACAATCTTTGAATAATATACGATTGATTATAGGCAAACACTTCTTTATATGCCAATACGTGTTTTGTGTGTTTCCATTACGTGCGCATGTATGAGAACTCCCCTAATCCTGATGACTTTAGGACTCTACCATTTAGGTGAAATGGTTCATGAAACGAGCCCTATATCACATAAGTCATGATTAGTAAAATACTCCAAGCCGATGAGTCCTACAGACAGTGGGAGTGTCAACCTGACTCCTCTAAGGCTTGCTTGTGGGATCACGCCCTTAAGAAGGACCACCTTGTTTCATGGAGGTGCAAAGTGTATAGTTGATACGTGCGTGATACATGAGGGTGCTTGCTTTAATAAGTAAGTTCACTGAGGTGCCCCGTGTGAGAACATTCCTAAATGGGAAAGGAAGTTTCTATTTCAGGAAATGGAAACTTCCAGATTAGGAAATATCTCACGAGTCATTGATGTGATTAATTGATCCTTAGACTTGAGGTTCCATGTTACTTTATGAGTTAACTCTGTAGTCTTTGGTATAAGCTTTAAAGGGTGTCGCCTTAGACAACTGATTCAAGGCTTATGCTGGGGCTGCACAAGTAACTCATGAAAGTGAATGAGAATCAAGAAAGGACCTACACTTGCATTTGCAAGGTGATCTCTTATTGTGTAAGTCATTCATATGCCATATGGAGTCCTTGGCCAAGGCAGTAGATCAAGACATCAAGAAAAGGGTTTCTTGGATTGAGATCAAATGGATATGAAATGCACTTTAGCTTTAAGACCAGATTATTAGGGTTCTAATTATTCCCTTACCCTAGATCATGGTTGAGAGATAGTAAGTAGGAGGATTGTATCTCACATGAATCAATGACTTAAAGGTTCTGTCGAATCCGAACATTCCAATTCAGCTAGGGGTTAAACACCTGTTGCTAGACTATGGTCGTTTAATCTGTGGACTGATTAATTAATTAGTGAATTAATTAATTAGGGTCACTGCTAATTGAATTGAGAACCTAGAGGGTCACACACAACAACTTGGTTACATGAGTTGAGGCTTTAAAATGATTAAACGAGTTAATCAAGCCAAGAGGGTTCCACACGTGTGAAACCACACGTGTGGCTCACGTGAGTGACACGTGTCATTGTGACACGTGTCACACACGTGTATAAATATATGTGTATATTTATTTATGTATTAAATAATTAATGTGATTAATTATTTAATAGACTTTGGTTTAATTTTGAATTAAAAAGAAAGTCTTATTTTGGAGAAAAATAATCTAGTTAATTAATTATGAATTAATTAATTAGATAAAATAAGTTATTTATTTTAAATAAATAAAGTATAAAATTATCCAAAAATAGTTTGGATATTTTTAGCTCTCTTGAAAGTTGATTTGAATTAGAATTCAAAGTCAAAGTCAAAATTACTTGATGATCAAGTAATAGGAGAGAGAGAGACCAAAATCCTAGCCCATTAAGGACTAGGAATTTCGTCCCTCCCCTTTCTTATATATAGGGGAGCTCATGCTCCCCTTTAGAGCTAATTGACAATTCTTGGTTCATGTGTTGAACACCTTCCTTTCTCCAAGATTAAATTAAACCCTAGGTTAAGCCTAAACACTAACTAGAGAACTAGCATCCTTACTAGTTAGATTGTGATCAAGTTGGTGGACTTTCTCTAGAGACTTCAAGTTAGAAGTTTGAAGATTCGAGCTTTACCAAGGAGAGGGGATCAAGCCGCGTGAAGAGCGTTCTTGGGTGGCTTGAAACGCTTCAAGAAAGAATAAAAGAAAAGTAAGTTTTCTATCTTTACGAATTTGGTTACACGATTGCGAGTTCAAGGTCCTTTTGTTGGGAATTTTTTTTTTAAATTCCGCTGCTTTCTGATTCTGTTTTCCAACAGTCACCACATCCCCCGCACCTAAGCCCAATCAACATACGAGATGGGAAACCCGTATATGAACCAAGCAGAGACGAACGGGAGACAGACAGACATACACCTAAGCCAGGCGGAACGTACACCCTGCAATTTAAACAAACCAACAAAAACGAATGCGTATGCGGAAGCGATGCATATATTTTAATAATGAATCATAAGCAGCAGGTGATGGGTTCATCTAGCATAGATACCTAATCACGATAATCAACATAAATAAAAAATGCAAACAGATTCAAATCTGTTCCTAGAAGCCTGTCCCGAAATCATAACATATCAAAATAAATCATCTCGTATGTAACGCCTCACTTCTCCGGAATAGGACAAGATAATGTTACATGTGTGTTTCGGAGTTATGCATTTATTTACTAATTTATAATCTCGTATTTTATTGGCCTTAATTATTTTCTCTAGATAATATACGCTTAATTATCTCTAAGCATGATTTAATTTCCAAATTTCTTGAACTAATTAAATTATGAGCTAAATGTCAATTTAGGGGATCTCTCCATAATTTCAACAAAACTAATTTGGACCTAATTGTTCTTATTTAGAATTTTAGAGTACTTTACATAATAAATTCTTTTAGAGGGACTTAATTGGAATTAATAACATTTTTTATTAGATTTCTTTTGCTGATTTTCTTAGCAACACACGTATTGTAGCTCTGCGTCTTCCACATTTCATTTTGGTTTCACTTATCACCAATTTTATTTCTTAAAAATTTTAAAAGATAAGGAACGAAATCATTTCTCATCCCATCTTCTTCAAGAGAAACACCACCGAACTCCATCTTCATCACCTCATAGCGTGCGCCACCTCCATCCGTTCTTTTCTTTCTTGAATTCCAGCAGCAACAAGGTAAAAGCAGTAACATTAGCTCTCTTTCCTTTCTTCGCCGAACGCGACTGTGATGCTTTAACATACAAGTAGTATTGAAGTAGTCTGATTATTTGGAATTCTTGCAAATTATGATGAGATTGAAGCTTGAGATAGAGTTATATACTTGCATATGGTAGGACTAGATTGGGAGATAGATTCCTTGATGAATTCAAGAAGTTGGTTTGTCTAAATTCTGAGATAGTGATCGAGTCGATGAACTTTGTGATTCTGATAGTTGGAAAGCCTGTACTATTGTATTTTTAAGTGTTTATATGCTTAGGAGTGATTTAGTCTTGTCTTAGCATGAGTTCTTGGCTTTTTGCTTATGTGACAGCATGACTGCAGAAGTTACAAATGCAAATTCCGAGCTCATGCGATGCCGTTTTCAAAAACTGTTTTAACTGGAGATTAATAACATATTAAAGTACATATCTGCCAAATTTCGTAATTATCCGAGCCCGTTTGATACCTCGAAAAAATCCCGAAACATGCCGCAGTCCCCAGTTTTTTTACCCTATTTTCTGATCTGGAACAGCAGCTGAGCAGAATAAGTAAACCTTCGAATTTTCCAAAAATGTTTTACAGGGATGTTCTTATATGTGTCTAGAGTATACCTACAAAATTTCAGAATTTTTCGACTTCGTTTGATATGGTAACGAAATTCTTCTTTCAAACGTGTCACAGCGCAAGAGTTACTGTATTGTTGTGACTTTGATAAAAAATCTGTAATTTTCCAGAAATATATAAAAACTTAAGCATGGATATCTGATTCTTTTTGTGCTATACATGTTTAGAAACATTGTGGGTAAGATTAGTGGATGAGTTTTGATGTTTTCGGATGAATTTCGCTTGATTAAAAGTGTGAAGTGCATAAACCGAAACTTTGACAGCTTATATGCAGAGAATTCATATGTAAATTTTGAACTCATACGACCTCGGTTTTCAAAACTGTTTTAACTGGATATTCCTAGTATATTAAGGTTTATGTCCGTCAAATTTTATGTTAATCCGAGTCCATTTGATACTCGAGAAAAATTCAAAACGACTCAGCTGTCCCCTGTTTTCTGGTCTGGATTAACAGCTTGAAAAGAGTGATTAAATGTATGAATTTCTCAAAACTGTTTTACAGGGGTACTTATGAATTTATCTAGTATATCCACGTAAACTTTCAGATTAATCTGACTTCATTTGATAGGATGTAGCACCCCAGACGGAGGATACCACATCCCCCGCACTAGGACCCAGACCCGGTCATGAAATAGAAAGTCCATGCCCGAATCCGAGTCATAGTGAACGGGAGACCAACTCACACACTAGGCTAGGGGGATATAACTCGACAAACTCAGAGCGCAGAAGCAATTTTAAAACAATCAACAACAGATAGCGGAAGTAATTAAAACAACATGCAGAACAGGTGACGGGTTCAACTAGCATAGATACCTAATCCTGAATATCAATTCATAATCTGATATAATAATCAGCATAAGTATCACCAATATCTAATAACATCCAAATACTAGCTTACTAACCCCACACGGGTTTAAGTCTAAGTAGAACATAAACATAACCTTCAAGGGTGAAACATAAATACATAACATAAGTAGAGTGTGAAACAAATGCATCCTAACCCAACTAGACTGTCAAGTATGACTCAGAAGACTGACTTTCGCCTATCTCAAGCCAAAAGGAAACTTGCAAGCTAAAAGATAAAATGAGGGGTCAGTCAACTGACCGAGTGAGGGGGCTAACCCGCACCCACAATATATATATAAAGCACAACACAAATCAAAAAGAGGGAATTATGAACCTGAGATAGGTGTTGCATACCAAAGACTTTTCAAAATAACCCAAATAGATATAAGTTTAGAAACCATTTCAGAAACTCTATCTTGATTCATAACTCCCAGACAACACAGAACATATGCTCGGCGAGTACGAGCTTCCAACCTTTACTCCTCATAACAGAACAAAATGAAAATATATAAATAAATCCATCCTCTACTCCAATGATGGAAGAGCCACGCGTTGGCCCTAACCATCAATAACAGAAAGACTAACAAAGGGTAGCGAACCCACAAGTGCCTCCCCAGTTGTACACCGAAGGCTCAAGATATCACGTCTCCTCTATCTCCCTGAGTCACGCAATGATATCTCAAATGGAACTAAGCACAGGTATATCCCCAACGGCCTTAACCGTCCAGGGGGCTCCTTACCCATAGCTCCTCGGATCCACAACAGAACAGAACGGAACAGATACCATATATCATGGCCAACTCGCTAAAGAACTTAACATAACTGATATTTCCAAAATAGCTTACATATGCCTCAAAAACTGGTTTTTATATATATTCCTACGCGATGGAACTTTAAGCCTCAATGACCTCCACCCTCGCAGGACGCACGCAAAGGTCATAAACATATCATATCCAACACATACGTATCTATAATAGGGTATACTTGCATTCAAGGGTAGAAATCAGAATGTAAAGGTCATAGGTCGCATAACTATACAAAATCCTAAACCTTACCTTGTGCAAGTAGAGTCTGAGAGTGTGAAGGCCAAAGACTCTAAACCTCGGGCCCACCGGCACCACCAAACTCTATGACATGACGTACAAAAGCCCAGACTTAAACTCTATATGAACCAAGTAAGATGCACGGCGTATCAAGAGATGAATGATATGTAATATGGAATGAAGTGTACACATAGGTTACATATTCCACCAAATCATGCAATTAACGAAGTATTAAGGTTTAACAAAGCATTTGAAATCATATTAAAGCATATAAGTCATAAGGCAATTCAAACGGATCAAGCAAACATGGAAAAGGCAAGGGTAAAGTGTAACAGTAGCTCCGGAACGGCCATTCCCATGTATAACTAAGCATGGGAACGATCATTCCCAAAAGCACCTAGCAAGCATGGGAACGACCGTTCCCATCTCAAGGCAAAAACGGGAACGGCCCTTCCCGTTCTCGCGTGCTGACATCAGCCCTTGGTGGGAAGGGCTATTTCGGGCACCAAGACCAAACGGGAACGGCCGTTCCAGCCTCAGATCTGGTGCAATCTGCGCAGAAACTTCACAGCTTCGGGAAGAAGACAACCGTGACCGAAAATGGCCGATTTCACACCATTTAAGCCATAAAATTTCCACGAAAATCATATATATTATCACATAATTCATGCTTATCACATAAATATCAATTTAGCTCAAGAACAAGGGTGATTTTGGTCAAAACTCATACAACCCATTTTAATGAAAATCAAGCTTCAACCATGGCAAGGTTCATCCAAACTCACTCCCTATCATACCATTAACAACTATAACACATATTCAACATGGAGAAACACATATTCTTGCTCAAAAACTCAAGGATTCACCATTAGGGCCATATTCTTCAAGTTGGGTATAAATCACCATTTTCACAAGACTTCCTCATATAAGCTCATACATTCAATTTCATGCTAAGATTCATGGATGGAAATGAAATACACATCAAGGGAAATTCGTAGCTTACCTTGGCTCTTGAAATGATGAAGAAATGAGGGAGATATGAGCTCTTGAAGGTGTGGAATGGCTTAAGTCTTCATCCTCTCTTGAAACTTCTCTATGGCTGTCACAATAAGGCTCTTTTGAGGTTTGGAGTGCAATGAGAAAGAGGATCTAGGTTAGGGTTTCAAGATATAATATGAGGCTAGAGGCTTTATTAGGATTTGGGCTCAAAGAAATGATTTTCGACACAATAGGTCAAATTTAAAAGGTTTAAGGTCTAAACGGTTTTCGAAAAATATAAAGTAAATTTCATTGGATCCGAACCACCTAAACAAGCCCAATGGTTGTTTCGAAATTCGAATTCGAATTCCCGAGCTCATATCGGTCCCAAACGCACCCAAAATTACCTAATTTAAGTTAGGCCCAAAGTTCCAAAAATTGCAAATAGGCCCAAGTCCTATTTCAAATCAACACCAACAATTAAATTCAAGAAGCTACGTTTTCCTATTAACCCATAACTTTTCAAGTTGTCATGGAAGAAGTCATATTTTATATTTTCCCATTTCGGCCAATTAAGTCATGTATTTTATAAATGTTGGGATCTAAACACGTCAAAGGGAATTAAATCACATAAGTGCGTAACGTAATCTCTCTCATGACGCATACTTGTACGATTTATCGGACGGGGCATCACAATCTCTCCCCCTTAGGAGAACCTGGTCCTCAGGTTTGCTGCTCGGCTTCAAACAAACCCGGTCACAACTTCTTCATTTCCTCATTAATCTCCAAAGTTGGTTCCTCCGATTTCTGTCCTTTCCACAACCCGATCTTGAATCTCGTCCGGATACTTCACAATCATCAAGTCCGAAGTAAATTGTAATTCTTCTATCGTAAGAACAGTCAACTCTTCAGTGTAGAACCAATGTCTCTTCAAGGATGTCCCATTCTTACTTCTTGTAGTCCGTAATCGTCGACGTGCATCGCAACCAAGACACACAGAGAGAATCCCATCTCTCAGCATAAAAGGTGAGAGAACCCCATCTCTCGAACACAGAAAGCGAGAGAACCCCCTCTCTCGATCACATAAGAGAGAGCCCTATCTCTCGAGCAGACAATTGAGAGAACCCCGTCTCTCAGCCTAAGTTGGACAGATTCCAGCATCTTCCAACACTCTAGTTCAAGAAATTCTAGCATTTCTCAAACCCCTAAATTCAAGAGAATCCAGCATCTCCCGAATATCTAAGTACAAGAGAATCCAACATCTCTTATGCACAAAGTTTAGAAAGAATCCAACATCTTTCTATCATATAAGTAGAGAATCCTGCAACTCTCTAACACATAAATTGAGAGAATGAACATCTCCCAATCACGTAAATAGAGAGAATTAAATCTTTCTCACACTGAGAATGAGAGATTTTGACATCTCTCTAGCACATAAATATAATTATTTAAAGCACTTGTGCCTACGCACATCAAAGTAGCACAGTTAAAAATTACAACAATCAACGTATATCACAATTAGCAAGTATATCATATAACAATAAGAGTCAAATAAACGATGTGTATGTATGCTCGTGCCATGAATGTTTATTGTACCTTCGATCGCAACATTCTGATCATCCTCTGCTGCTTCCTCCTCTCCATCAAGAGCATATGCACGAGCCTGAATAGCTGGCCTCTTCTTTGGACAGGTGTCTATCCTGTGATCAGCAGAACCATACACCAAGTATCTACCCAAATACCTCCAACACTTCTCCAATAGATGGGAACCCTGACAGTGAGGGCAACGGGCCTGAGCTGGGGTCGGTAAACTGGTGGCATTGTAGGACCAGCGTGTCGGGGCTTCTTGTTAATGAAGCCCTGCGGACAGAAAGATAGTGTAGAAATAGTAGAAAAATGAGTAGCGGGCTTCTTGCCCGATTCAGAATCCGAACCATGCCCTGAAGAGAAGGATGGGGCCCTCAACCTCTGTCTCTGAGCCTCGACCTGAATAGCCCTCTTGGTAACTTTATCCCAAGTACTAACATTGACAGCCTGAAGTGCTCTCTGAATATCCTCTTGAAGCCCATGCAGGAAGTGACGGGCTCTGTGTGAATCAATGTCAGTGATGTGGGTAGCATAGGGAGCAAGTCTCTCGAACTCCAGAATGTAGTCCTCAACAGATCTGGATCCCTGCTTCAGCTCAGAAAACTCCTGAAGCCTGCGCTCTCGTGCACTATGAGGTATAGACTTATCGTGAAACTCATGTACGAAAGTCTCCCAAGTGAACTCCATGCCACTCCTCTTAAGTCTAGATCGAACTCCCTTGAGCCAGTTAACTGCCTGCCCCTGAATGAATCGAGCAGTACAAATAGCCTTGTCCTGAGAACTCCCTGGGCAAATCTCCCAAGTACCACTGATCTCAGCTAACCACTCCTCAGCCTTGATATCATCTCCTCCAAACCACTTAGGAGGGTTGTTGTTCCAAAACTCCCTATACACAGCTGAGATATCACCATCAACGGGTGGTGTCTGCTGCCTCTGATTCTGTTGCAACTGATTGAGAAGTGCCTGGACAATGTTCTCCGCATTCAGTGGTGGTGGCGGAGGCGGATTAGGCGTATCTGGGGAAACCTCTCGATCACGGCGTCTAGGAGTCATCCTAAAGATCTCAACAATTCCAGTACAGGTATATGCATGTCGATCAGTAAATGCTCATGTCACTTAATAAATCAAGCAAAGCACATAATACTTCACGTAATGTAAATTCGGCAAGGTGATGGAAATTCAAAGGCATAGCCTATCAAACTGTGATGTACATGCACACATAACCAAGTTGTCCTATGCTGTACAACTTAGACAGACTCAACCCGACACTGAGCTTGGTTTAACAACCTAGAGCTCTGATACAAATTAAGGATATAGCACCCCAGACGGAGGATACCACATCCCCCGCACTAGGACCCAGACCCGGTCATGAAAGAGAAAGTCCATGCCCGAATCCGAATCATAGCAAACGGGAGACCAACTCACACAATAGGCTAGGCGGATCTAACTCGACAAACTCAGAGCGCGGAAGCAATTTAAAACAATCATCAACATACAGCGGAAGTAATTAAAACAACATACAGAACAGGTGACGGGGTTCAACTAGCATAGATACCTAATCCCGAATATCAATTCATAATCCGATATAATAATCAACATAAATATCACCAATATCTAATAACAACCAAGTACTAGCTTACTAACCCCACCCGGGTTTAAGTCTAAGTAGAACATAAAAATAACCTTCAAGGGTGAAACATAAATACATAACATAAGTAGAGCGTGCAACAATTACATCCTAACCCAACTAGACTGACAAGTATGACTCAGAAGACTCACTTCCGCCTAGCTCAAGCCAAAAGGAAACCTGCAAACTAAAAGATAAAACGAGGGGTCAGTCAACTGACCGTGTGAGGGGGCTAACGCATACCCACAATATATATATAAAGCACAACACAGATCAAAAAGAGGGAATCATGAACCGGAGATAGGTGTTGCATACCAAAGATATTTCGAAACAACCCAAATAGATATAAGTTTAGAAACCATTTCAGAAACTCTATCTCGATTTATAATTCCCAGACAACACAGAACATATGCTCGTCGAGTACGAGCTTCCAACCTTTACTCCTCATAACAGAACAAAACAGAAATACAGAAATAAATCCATCCTCTACTCCAATGATGGAAGAGCCACGCGTTGGCCCTAACCATCAATAATAGAAAGACTCACAAAGGGTAGCGAACCCATAAGTGCCCTTCCCGGTTGTACATCGAAGGCTCAAGATATCACGTCTCCCCTATCTCCCTGAGTCGTGCAATGATATCTCAAATGGAACTACACACACCCGACGACCTTAACCGTCCCGGGGGCTCCTTACCCATAACTCCTCGGATCCACAACAGAACAGAACAGAACAGATACCATATATCATGGCCAACTTGCTAAAGAACTTAACACAACTGATTTTTCCAAAATAGCTTACATATGCCTCAAAAACTGGTTTTTATATATATTTCTACGCGATGGAACTTTAAACCTCAATGACCTCCACCCACGTAGGACGCACGCAAAGGTCATAAACATATCATATCCAACACATACGTATCTATAGTAGGGTATACTCACATGCAAGGGTAGAAATCAACATGTGAAGGCCATAGGTCGCATAACTATACACAATCCTAAACCTCACCTTGCGGAAGTAGAGTCTGAGAGTGTGAAGGGCCAAACACTCTAAACATCGGGCCCACCAGCACCACCAAACTTTGTGACAAGACATACAGAAGCCCAGACTTAAACTCTATATGAACCAAGTAAGACGCACGGCGTATCAAGAGATGAATGATATGTAATATGGAATGAAGTGTACATATAGGTCACATATTCCACCAAATCATGTAATTAACGAAGTATTAAGGTTTAACAAAGCATTTGAAATCATATTAAAGCATATAAGTGATAGGAATAGTGCCCTAAAAGCCGATTGTATATCCGCTTTGTACTTTTCCTTATTGTAATCACAGACAATCTTTGAATAAAATAACGAATTGAGGCAACACTTCTTTATATGCTCTTGTTTGGTATGCGTTTACTTTAGCTGTGCATGTATGAGAACTCCCCTAATCCTGATGACTTTAGGACTCTACCATTTGGGTGAAATGGTTCATGAAACGAGCCCTATATCACATAAGTCATGATTAGTAAAATACTCCAAGCCGATGAGTCCTACAGACAGTGGGAGTGTCAACCTGACTCCTCTAAGGCTTGCTTGTGGGATCACGCCCTTAAGAAGGACCACCTTATTTCATGGAGGTGCAAAGTGTATAGTTGATACGTGCGTGATACATGAGGGTGCTTACTTTAATAAGTAAGTTCACTGAGGTGCCCCGTGTGAGAGCATTCCTAAATGGGAAAGGAAGTTTCCATTTCAGGAAATGGACACTTCCAGATTAGGAAATATCTCACGAGTCATTGATGTGATTAATTGATCCTTAGACTTGAGGTTCCTTGTCACTTTATGAGTTAACTCTGTAGTCTTTGGTATAAGCTTTAAAGGGTGTCGCCTTAGACAGCTGATTCAAGGCTTATGCTGGGGCTGCACAAGTGACTCATGAAAGTGAATGAGAATCAAGAAAGGACCTACACTTGCATTTGCAAGGTGATCTCTTATTGTGTAAGTCATTCATATGCCATATGGAGTCCTTGGCCAAGGCAGTAGATCAAGACATCAAGAAAGGGTTTCTTGGATTGAGATCAAATGGATATGAAATGAACTTAGCTTTAAGACCGGATTATTAGGGTTCTGATTATTCCCTTGCCCTAGATCTTGGTTGAGAGATAGTAAGTAGGAGGATTGTATCTCACATGAATCAATGACTTAAAGGTTCTGTCGAATCCGAACATTCTAATTCAGCTAGGGGTTAAACACCTGTTGCTAGACTATGGTCGTTTAATCTGTGGACTGATTAATTAATTAGTGAATTAATTAATTAGGGTCACTGCTAATTGAATTGAGAACCTAGAGGGTCACACACAACAACTTGGTTACATGAGTTGAGGCTTTAAAATGATTAAACGAGTTAATCGGGCCAAGAGGGTTCCACACGTGTGAAGTCACACGTGTGGCTCACGTGAGTGACACGTGTCACTGTGACACGTGTCACACACGTGTGTATATATATATATTATATATATATTAAATAATTAATTAGTTAATTATTTAATAGACTTTGGTTTAATTTTAATTAAAAAGAAAGTCTAATTTTGGAGAAAATAATCTAGTTAATTAATTAGAAAAAAATAAGTTATTTATTTTATAATAAATAAAGTATAAAATTATCCAAAAATAGTTTGGATATTTTTAGCTCTCTTAGAAGTTGACTTGAATTAGAATTCAAAGTCAAAGTTGGAAAATACTAGATGATCAAGTAATAGGAGAGAGGGACCAAAATCCTAGCCCATAAAGGACTAGGAATTTCGGCAACCCCCTCCCTATAAATAGGGGAGCTCGAGCTCCTTATGGAGCTAATTGACAATTCTTGGTTCATGTGTTGAACACCTTCCTTTCTCCAAGATTAAATTAAACCTTAGGTTAAGCCTAAACACTAACTAGAGAACTAGCATCCTTACTAGTTAGATTGTGATCAAGTTGGTGGACTTTCTCTAGAGACTTCAAGTTAGAAGTTTGAAGATTCGAGCTTTACCAAGGAGAGGGGATCAAGCCGCGAGAAGAGCGTTCTTGGGTGGCTTGAAACGCTTCAAGAAAGAATAAAAGAAAAGTAAGTTTTCTATCTTTACGAATTTGGTTATACGATTGCGAGTTCAAGGTCCTTTTGTTGGGAAAATTTTTTAAATTCCGCTGCTTTCTGATTCGTGTTTTCCAACAAGTGGTATCAGAGCCACCTCGTTAATCGTGTTTCTGATTCGTCTCAATTATTCTGAATTTGGTAGAAATTCTTAGGCTTAGATGCGAATTAGGTATTCATGAGTTCTTTTAGAAAGCCTGAAATATGAAACTGTAATTTTTCCTGAATTTCTGAAACTGTTTTCTTAAATTGTGATTTTGAAAACCGTTTTGATTGAAATATGTTTAAATCGAATTTTTAATTTTTGGATTGAACCGGGTTTTCGAGAAACCCAGAAATACGAGACGAACACGAAAAGCAACGAGCCTAGGCGTGCTAGCACGTCGCACGCCCAGGCCCGTCGCCGTCGCCCAGCTCCTCCCGCAACCGCGCGGAAGCCGTCCCGGGCGCGCCCAACCCGTCCCGCAACGGCGTGGGACGCCTGCCCAGCCCGCCTAGCCGTGCCGGGCGCTGCTGCGCGCGGCGCACGCATGATGCGCGGCCAGCGCGCGCACGCGAGCGGCAAATGCCGCGCGTCTGCGCACGCTGCTGCGCGACGGCGCCTCGCGCGGATAGGCCCCTTTCGGGCTCGCTTTCGTGTTTCGTGTTTTTCGTGGTTTCAGTCCGTAAAATCCCGATTTAATTTTATTTTAATTTTATCTTTTAAAATCAGTTTTGTTAAAATAAAATTATTTTAAAATTTTGATTAAATTGGGATTTTTGAGAAATTAAAGCGATTTGGATTTTGGGAAAATTATGAATTTTATTTTCTGAAAATAATGAAAGAATAAAATTATTAATTTTGGAAATTAATTGGAATTTTATTGGTTTGTTGTTTTTCGGGTTTTATTGAAAAGGCTCTTGAACAAGAATTGCATCTAAGTCGTGTTTTAAGTCATTAGGACTTGAAACGAGAATTTTAATTTATTAGCTAAATTTAAATTCTCGCAAAAGCATGTTAGGTGATCATGGGTTTAGATCTATGTATGGTTTTAATTTATGCACATGGATGGTTTAAATTGGGGTTGGAGCCCTATAGTTGCGTTTTTCAATTGAGGTTGGAGCCTCACTTATGTGCGTACTGTTATGTGATTTATTATGTGGCTTTCTATATTACTGTTTTTGAGGCCGGGGTATGCCCCGTGTAATTGTCTAAGGCCAATATGAAGATTGAGCCTTATTACTTTATGTCTTTTTCTTTTTATTGTAATTTGAGAGTAGAGATAGGTGGTGTGGTTTTATTTTCATTTTGGAGACAATGCACCCATGGAGTAAGATGGACCACATTCAAGTAACAAGGAGGCCATAAGTGAAGACCCCTCAAAATGTTAGGGAGGGGAATCTCAATTGTTAAATGTAATAGAGATAGGGCTCGTATTTTGTTACCGCTTTCCCTTATGTGATTTAAACTGTTTATGTGGCATGTATGTTAGAACTTGTGATTGTGGAGTGGCTCCCACATATCACGCATAAGATAGGTAGAACCCATGATCATTACATGTTAGTATCATGCTAGGACATGTTATCTGTTTATGTGCTTGTTTGATATGCATTTAAGTGTACTTGCATTAATCAAGACTAATAAAATTGGATAACATATATGTTGGTGAGGTCGAACCGGACAACTCTCCGGTTGATTCCAAAATTCCCATTAAATATTAAGCTAATTTCGAAAAAATAGGTGTTTAATTCGAGATGCAAAATTTGAATTAAATTCCTAGCATTCCATCAATAGGTTTTAAGTTTAGTAAGTGAAGCTAGTTATTGTCCGCGAGTCGTGGGATACCTAGTGGAGCTTATTAGTTCTTAGTTACCTAATTGATCATTTTAAATGGTCAATATTTCGTGGTCAATTTTAGCAAGGGCGATGTCGGCGAGTCGTGGGTCGTTCGAACTAAGTTTTGGTCATGATCTTATGATTGATGGGTCTAGCTTAACGCCTAAGTAAATATGGATGTCGCACGAGTCGTGGGTCCATATTGAAAGATAGGTGATGCAAAAAACAATTACTAAGAATTCTAAAGGTGTTAGAATTGGTAAGTTGTACCTACCTAGGGTTCTTACTTAGAATGTCCGCGAGTCGTGGGTTCGAGGTAAAATGCCTAGGATCTTAGTACCCATTGGGAAACGTGTTCCTCTTAGATCTTTGGGAATTCTAGATCTTTGAAAAACAGTGGGAGCTACAATAGATTAAAGACCTTATCTTTTGTATATCGTTATAATTTAGCATGCTCACTAGTTCTCTGTTTTACCATTTAGGTCGTAGATTCTATGATTCTCTACGTGTTTTGAAATGGCAACCAAAAACCCTCTTGTATCGATCCTCGAGTCAAACAAGTTGACTGGTCCCAACTATTCTGATTGGCTGAGGAATCTAAAAATCATTTTAGATTCTGAGAAGAGAACTTATGTTCTCTTCGAAGGGGAGCCTAGTCCCGAAGGGGAGGCTCCCACTTGGGCCGAGCGGGACGCGATTCAGAAGTGGAAGGATGATAATCTCCAAGCCCGTTGCCTTATGTTGGCTAACATGTCTCCGGACTTGCAAAGGCAACATGAGGCCATGGAATTCGCTTGGGAGATTTACGACCACTTAGAGCAACTTTACCGCCCTGATGAACGTGTTACAAGGTATAACACTTCAAAGGAATTGTTCCACTTGAGAATGAGGGAAGGTTCAAGTGTCCATGAATATGGACTCAAGTTTCTTGCCCTTACTGAGAAACTTGCTTCCATGGGCATGCCACTGAAAGATGAGCTTTCAGTGGATTTGTTGCTAGCTTCGCTCCCACCATCATTTAACCCATTTGTCCTTAACTTCAACATGAATCATGCTGGTGCTACTGTAGCTGAGCTGATTAGTCAGCTTGTGACTGCTGAAAGCACGATCAAGAAGGACAATAAGGTTTTGATGGTGAATGCTCCATCTTCCTCTTCTGGGCCTTCTAAAGGTAAGGGCAAGAAAGCCCAAAAGAAGAAGAAGAAACGCCTTAGGCCCACTGGTGGCATTTCGAAGGGGAAGGCCCAAAAGAAGAAGCGTGATCAAAAAGAGGATGTTTGCTTCCATTGTGGCAAAGCGGGACATTGGAGGAGAAACTGCCCAGAGTACAAGGCTACTCTAAAGAAAGGTATCTTTCTCGTTGAAGTAAATCTTTCTATTAATTCTAGTTCTTGGGTACTTGATACCGGTTGTGGAACTCATATCTGTAATGATGTACAGATGCTAAGTGAGGTCCAACAACTCAAAGAAGGAGAATGTGTCTTGAAGATCGGCGATGGCTCAAACGTTGAAGCTCGAGCTTTAGGCACAATTAGATTAGATTTAGATAGTTTTGAGTTAGTATTAAACAAAGTCCTTTATGTACCGAGCATTATTCGTAATATAATTTCAGTTCCAATATTAGATTGTGAAGGTTATGAAACTTATATTAAGAATGGTAAATACTTTATCAAACGGAACAACTCTTCCGTTCATATCGGTACTCTAAGTAATGGACTTTACCTAACTCAAAATATCAATATTATGAATATACAACGAGAAACAAAGCGTAAGAGAGATGACAAAGTTTCAGCTCCCTTATGGCACGCTAGATTAGGACACATTTCCAAGAACAGAATTAGCAAGATAAACACTTTAGGATCATTCTCTGAAAATGATCTCAAAGAGTTGACTTCTTGCGAATCCTGTCTCAAAGGAAAGATGTCCAAAGTTCCTTTTAAAGGAACTGTGGAACGTGCCACTGAGGTTTTGGATTTGATCCATACTGATGTTTGTGGACCGCTTAGTGTAAGCACTAGAAACAATCATCAGTACTTCATAACCTTTACTGATGACTTTAGTCGGTATGGTTATGTATACTTAATGAAGTATAAATCTGAAGCTTTTGAGAAATTCTTAGAATTTCAAAAGGAGGTTGAGAACCAAACTGGTCACAAGATCAAAGCACTTCGATCTGATCGAGGAGGCGAGTATCTTAGTGAAGAATTCCTTAATCATCTCAAAGATAATGGGATTATCTCTCAGTGGACTCCTCCGGGAACTCCTCAACTTAATGGAGTTTCTGAGAGAAGGAATTGAACCCTACTTGATATGGTTCGTTCCATGATGAGTTTCACTGACTTACCACCTTCTTTCTGGGGTTATGCCCTAGAAAGTGCAGCAAAGATTCTGAATCTAGTTCCCTCTAAGTCAGTCCCCAAGACGCCCTATGAAATGTGGCATGGTAAAATCCCTAGTTATTCTTACTTAAGAATTTGGGGTTGTCCTGCTTACGTGAAGAGGACAGTGGGAGATAAGTTAGAATCTTGTTCTAACTTATGCTACTTTGTAGGTTATCCTAAGGAATCCATAGGATACTACTTCTATGATCAAAGTGAGCAAAAGGTGTTTGTTTCTAGAAATGCCACTTTTCTTGAGGAACCGTTCCTTAAAGAAAAGAAAGGCAAGATCATAGAATTAGAAGAAGTACAAAGTGACCCCACACCACCCACTGAAGAGACGTCCCACTCTGATCAACCACAACCAATCACGAATTTCGATACACATGAAAATCCTCCTCTAAGGCGTTCTGAACGCACTCCTAGACAGCCGAAGAGATGGTATGGATTCTTCCATGAAATCTCTCAAAAGGATAATGATCCTTTAACATATGAGGAGGCACTTTCAGATTCTGACTCTGAACAGTGGATAGAAGCCATGAAATCCGAAATGGATTCCATGAACTCCAACCAAGTTTGGACCTTGGTAGATTTGCCTGATGGGGTCAAACCCATAGGTTGCAAATGGATCTTTAAGAGAAAGCTTGGAGTTGATGGAAGCATTGCAGCCTACAAGGCAAGATTGGTTGCAAAAGGATTCACTCAAAGACCCGGCGTAGACTTTGACGAAACCTTTTCACCAGTTGCAATGCAAAAGTCCATTCGAATCATGCTTGCCATTACTGCATATTATGACTATGAGATATGGAAAATGGATGTGAAAACTGCCTTTCTCAATGGTGACATTGATAAAGACATTTATATGGAGCAACCCATAGGTTTCACATTCAGTGGGAGTGAGCAAAAGGTTTGCAAACTCCAAAGATCAATCTATGGATTGAAACAGGCTTCTAGGAATTGGAACATTCGATTTGATGAATCGGTCAAAGCGTTTGGCTTCATCCAAATTACGAATGAATCATGTGTGTATAGAAAGGAATTGGAGACCTCAGTGCAATTCTTAGTACTTTATGTTGATGACATCCTTCTTATTGGGAATTCGAAGGATGACATGAAAGTGACTAAGTTATAGTTATCGAACCAATTCGAGATGAAAGATCTTGGTGATGCGTCCTATATCCTTGGAATTAAAATCTATAGAGATAGATCTAGAAGGTTAATAGGACTATCACAATCGATGTACATTGACAAAGTATTGAAGAGATTCAATATGGAGTCAGCAAAGGTTAAGAACCTTCCTATGAGTGTAGGAACATGTCTTTCAAAGAAGATGTGTCCTAAGACTAACCTTGAGAAGGAGAGAATGACTCATACACCTTATGCGTCATCAATAGGTAGCATAATGTATGCAATGTTATGTACTCGACCGGATGTGGCTTATGCACTTAGTGTAACGAGTCGTTTCCAATCTGACCCTGGAGATGGTCACTGGGCTGCTGTGAAGAATATTCTTAAGTACTTGAAAAGTACTAAAGATTTATTCTTAGTTTACGGAGGTCAGAAAGATCTTACTGTCGAAGGATACTGCGATGCAAGCTTTGCATCTGACTTAGATGATTTTAAGTCAATGTCAGGATACATTTTCTGCCTAAACGGCGGAGCAGTGAGTTGGAAGAGTTCCAAGCAAACTACCACTGCAGATTCGACCACTGAGGCATAATACTTAGCTGCAAATGATGTAGCTAAGGAAGGTGTTTGGATTAGAAACTTCATTCAAGAGTTGAATGTTGTTCCTAGCATGAAAGACCCCATTACTGTGTTTTGTCACAACACTGGGGCGGTTGCTCAAGCAAGAGAACCAAGATCTCACCAACGGACCAAGCACATTATGAGGAAGTATCACCTAATCCGTGATATTATCAAAAGAGGAGATGTGCTAATTGAGAGGGTCACATCAGCAGAGAACGTGGCAGAACCACTTACTAAACCCCTTAGTCGAGAGATATTTTCCAAGGTCATCTTCAGAAGATGGGACTTAGAGTAGCTTTAGAATGGCTTTGACGGGCAAGTGGGAGATTGTTAGGAATAGTGCCCTAAAAGCCGATTGTATATCCGCTTTGTACTTTTCCTTATTGTAATCACAGACAATCTTTGAATAAAATAACGAATTGAGGCAACACTTCTTTATATGCTCTTGTTTGGTATGCGTTTACTTTAGCTGTGCATGTATGAGAACTCCCCTAATCCTGATGACTTTAGGACTCTACCATTTGGGTGAAATGGTTCATGAAACGAGCCCTATATCACATAAGTCATGATTAGTAAAATACTCCAAGCCGATGAGTCCTACAGACAGTGGGAGTGTCAACCTGACTCCTCTAAGGCTTGCTTGTGGGATCACGCCCTTAAGAAGGACCACCTTGTTTCATGGAGGTGCAAAGTGTATAGTTGATACGTGCGTGATACATGAGGGTGCTTACTTTAATAAGTAGGTTCACTGAGGTGCCCCGTGTGAGAGCATTCCTAAATGGGAAAGGAAGTTTCTATTTCAGGAAATGAAAACTTCCAGATTAGGAAATATCTCACGAGTCATTGATGTGATTAATTGATCCTTAGACTTGAGGTTCCTTGTCACTTTATGAGTTAACTCTGTAGTCTTTGGTATAAGCTTTAAAGGGTGTCGCCTTAGACAGCTGATTCAAGGCTTATGCTGGGGTTGCACAAGTGACTCATGAAAGTGAATGAGAATCAAGAAAGGACCTATACTTGCATTTGCAAGGTGATCTCTTATTGTGTAAGTCATTCATATGCCATATGGAGTCCTTGGCCAAGGCAGTAGATCAAGACATCAAGAAAAGGGTTTCTTGGATTGAGATCAAATGGATATGAAATGCACTTAGCTTTAAGACCGGATTATTAGGGTTCTGATTATTCCCTTGCCCTAGATCTTGGTTGAGAGATAGTAAGTAGGAGGATTGTATCTCACATGAATCAATGACTTAAAGGTTCTGTCGAATCCGAACATTCTAATTCAGCTAGGGGTTAAACACCTGTTGCTAGACTATGGTTGTTTAATCTGTGGACTGATTAATTAATTAGTGAATTAATTAATTAGGGTCACTGCTAATTGAATTGAGAACCTAGAGGGTCACACACAACAACTTGGTTACATGAGTTGAGGCTTTAAAATGATTAAACGAGTTAATCGGGCCAAGAGGGTTCCACACGTGTGAAGTCACACGTGTGTATATATATATATTATATATATATTAAATAATTAATTAGTTAATTATTTAATAGACTTTGGTTTAATTTTAATTAAAAAGAAAGTCTAATTTTGGAGAAAATAATCTAGTTAATTAATTACGAATTAATTAATTAGATAAAAATAAGTTATTTATTTTATAATAAATAAAGTATAAAATTATCCAAAAATAGTTTGGATATTTTTAGCTCTCTTAGAAGTTGACTTGAATTAGAATTCAAAGTCAAAGTTGGAAAATACTTGATGATCAAGTAATAGGAGAGAGGGACCAAAATCCTAGCCCATAAAGGACTAGGAATTTCGGCAACCCCCTCCCTATAAATAGGGGAGCTCGAGCTCCTTATGGAGCTAATTGACAATTCTTGGTTCATGTGTTGAACACCTTCCTTTCTCCAAGATTAAATTAAACCCTAGGTTAAGCCTAAACACTAACTAGAGAACTAGCATCCTTACTAGTTAGATTGTGATCAAGTTGGTGGACTTTCTCTAGAGACTTCAAGTTAGAAGTTTGAAGATTCGAGCTTTACCAAGGAGAGGGGATCAAGCCGCGAGAAGAGCGTTCTTGGGTGGCTTGAAACGCTTCAAGAAAGAATAAAAGAAAAGTAAGTTTTCTATCTTTACGAATTTGGTTACACGATTGCGAGTTCAAGGTCCTTTTGTTGGGAAAATTTTTTAAATTCCGCTGCTTTCTGATTCGTGTTTTCCAACAATAAGTCATAAGGCAATTCAAACGGATCAAGCAAACATGGAAAAGGCAAGGGTAAAGTGTAACAGTAGCTCCGGATTGGCCATTCCCATGCATAACTAAGCATGGGAACGGTCATTCCCAAAAGCCACCTAGCGAGCATGGGAACGGCCGTTCCCATCTCAAGTCAAAAATGGGAACGGTCGTTCCCGTTCTCACGTGCTGACATCAGCCCTTGGCGGCAAGGGTCGTTCCGGGCACCAAGGCCAAACGGGAACGGCCATTCCGGCCTCAAATCTGGTGCAGTCTGCGCAGAAACTTTACAGCTTCGGGAAGAAGATAACCATGGCCGAAAATGGCCGATTTCACACCATTTAAGCCATAAAATATTTACAAAAATCATATATATTATCACATAAATCATGCTTATCACATAAATATCAATTTATCTCAAGAACAAGGGTGATTTTGGCCAAAACTCATACAACCCATTTTCATGAAAATCAAGCTTCAACCATGGCAGGGTTCATCCAAACTCACTCCCTATCATACCATCAACAACTATAGCACATATTTAACATGGAGAAACACATATTCTTGCTTAAGAACTCAAGGATTCACCATTAGAGCCATATTCTTCAAGTTGGGCATAAATCACCATTTTCACAAGACATCCTCATATAAGCTCATATATTCAATTTCACGCTAAGATTCATGGATAGAAATGAAATACACATCAAGGGAAATTTGTAGCTTACCTTGGCTCTTGAAATGATGAAGAAACGAGGGAGATATGAGCTATTGAAGGTGTGGAATGGCTTAAGTCTTCATCCTCTCTTGAAACTTCTCCATGGCTGTCACAATGAGGATATTTTGAGGTTTGAAGTGAAATGAGAAAGGGGATCTAGGTTAGGGTTTCAAGATATAATATGAGGCTAGAGGCTTTATTAGGATTTGGGCTCAAATAAATGATTTTCTGTAGCACCAGAGCGCAAGGTACCACATCCCCCGCATCGAGACCCAACCTGAATATGAAATGGACAATCCATACCCGAGGTAGATCACGGTGAACGGGGACATACACACTCGCTAAGCTAGGCGGGAACTAACTTTCGCAACCAAAGAGACAATAAAACAGAAAGAATACCAATGCGGAAGCGAAGTACATACATAAATAACAAGATAAGCAAATAACAACGGGTTCAACTAGTATAGATACCTAATCCCGAAAATCAATAAAATCATAGCACTTCAATTACGGTTTCTTATAAACTCATTCATAATTTATGATAGTGGTAATAATCAATACAAATCTT
The DNA here is from genome assembly GCA_037501455.1 of Lantana camara. Classification (NCBI taxonomy): domain Eukaryota; kingdom Viridiplantae; phylum Streptophyta; class Magnoliopsida; order Lamiales; family Verbenaceae; genus Lantana; species Lantana camara. The sequence goes on from CM074861.1 coordinate 96,227,710, forward strand.
ACATCCTCCAACTTAAACAAATCATGATTCAATATGCAGATGAACAGACTCTGACTTAACCGAAAGACTAAATGGACTTGACTTCCCGCCTAGCACTCCAAACCTGCAAGAACACTGAAAACAATCCGGGTTCAGTCTATACGAGACTGGTGGGTAAAAAACGAGGTATAAGTAACATATACAACAGTATTTAAACATTCACATACAAGTTATAATCCCAAATGAGGTTTTTAGAGCATTTCCCAAATGGGTGAAATAAATAAGTCATCAAAAGGGATTATAACGTTCATTTTTCATTAGGTCGTTTGTGGCCCGGCGAGTGGGCCTGCATTATCTCCAACCAACACCTCGTGTAGTTCATTAAACATTATTTCTTTCTTTCTTTCTTTCATGCATAACATTCTTTTGTGCACATTCATGAACATTTACACCTTCTTCCTCTGGGTGATGGCCGGGTGATCGGCCCGAACCATCCATTCATTGACCAAAAGGGGAACATGACTCCCCAGATGGCACTCAGCGTTCAATCCTCGCTAACTCCTAACGAGGTCCGATTACGCCGTTCATTGGTAGGACTAGTGTGAGGGTTCACCGTCAGCCCATGTCTCCTCGGGTCACCACTCACACCAAGTCCCTCGGCCCCATTCTGTGCATTCATTCATTCTTTCTCGCCAAAACATTTGGTAGGTTCATAAAAGAAGGGTTTTACGTTGAAATCATTGACTCTAGAAAAAAACGACTCTATATACATATAATAACTTTTGGCTGAAATCTTTACATATTGGGAGTATATAGGGTCATTTAACTAAATAGTAGAGAAACCCACCTGTACGCCTCTTACCGAACAATACCAAGAAGAAAAGGAGACTCAAAAGTGTCCTATGAACCCCAGCATCTCTGCCCTGGAGAAAACTGTGCAAAAGACAACGCAACGTATTCGTGAGACTCAAGACTCCAAATGAACCATATACGACGCAAGGCATGCAATGAACATGGTATGAATACATAAAAGATGATGTTATGTCATGAACGTGTTCATGTGCACGATTAATGCATTTAAATCATATAAACGAGCCATTCATTCGTTCAAGGAAACGTTCATATTCATTCGAGTTCAATCTTTACACTTTTCATAACAATTCCATCCAAGAATTCAAATAACGATCATATCACGTACTATAACACGTTTACAATTATAGAATAGCCAAATAATTACATTCAATTTAAAATTGGGAATTAGAAAGGAACATGAAATAGATAACATTTTAATTTCCATACTTTAATTAAATCAAACAATGTTTAATATATCATAAACATATATATAATATACATAAATACTTTATATATATATTTACATGCACATGCATGCATATATTAATAATATAACACATTAATACTCACATTTATATAAAAGCACATGCATGCAATAAGGCAATAATTTTGATATGCATGCAATTATGTTATATATATTACTCATGAACCAAATATTAATCTCATGCATGCACAAATAGAAGAAAGATGCAGTAGCTTCTGCACAACAGCTACCCGGACGGGCCATTTTCCTTCCAAAAATCTCCCCGGGCGGGGAGATGTAATACAGAAGCAACGCAGCAACTCCATACACAACTTTCCCCTGTTTAAAAGCAAGAAAAATGCAGCAGCAAGTAGCATCATCCAAGGCTATCATTCAGCAGCAAAACATACCCAAAACTCCCACAAAATGGCTGATAATTGACAACAATTTAACAAGGAAAAGAGCAGTAGTTGACAGCAACAATTTACAGTAGAAACAGGGCACAAATGGAAGCAAAACAGGGCAACAACCATTCCATCTCTTACTCAACATGATCAGGTATGTATGTGCATCAGACAAGGCAAAAAGGAGCAGCAAATGACAGTAATTTAAGTCCCCAAAAAAACGCAGCAGCAGTTATAGACGTGAGGAGAGTGCAACCGTGATCAATTCGTCCATTTTCTTCCCAACTCATTAATGATAACTCATTTAACAACCAACTACCACAAAATATATGATCATAAATGCAAAGAGGGAATCAAGTCCATCATAATCATGCTTTGAATCAACCAAAATCATCAAGGAATGAGAGAGATCTACATATGTACCCATAACCTAACTATTTCGTTTCTTCAGCCAAAAACCCATGAAAGCATGCTTAAAATTGGGGATGAATGAATTGAAATGGCTCATGATGAATGTATAATACAACCCTAAGCTTACCTTGTGGATTAATGGAGGTTTGGAGGAGATTTGAGCTTTGAATCTCCAAGGGTGACAAGAGCTACGGGAAAACTGGAGAGCAGAAGGGTTTGGCTGCATTTCCCCTAAGTGATGAAGGTTATCTCGGTTTGGGGTGATTAAGCCTGATTAGAGGGTTGAGTTAGGGTTCCAAAGCATCAAACCATAGTTAATTTGGTCAAGGTTTGATAAAATTATGGCTCTTTTAGTAAAATGTGGTAGTTTTGGTGTCCGTTGCACCTTTCGGTTGAATTTCGGAGGTCCAAATGACTTTGGAAAAATATAAGGTTAAGTTCATTAAACTTGAATTTTTGTTACGAGTTCAGCGAAGTTGACGGAACTCGAATCCGAGTTTCCTAGTTCAAGATATCAAATACGGAACCAAGGTTACGCTAATTGCTCATTAGCCCCCGACTTAGATTCCAAAATCAAAATAAATTCGAAACTCATGAAAACGAACCCGAAATACGAAACGGACATATATTCATATTTAAGACACGAATATCTCCGACATATTAAATTTGCACGAAATTTCGGTATCAAATCATATAAAAACGAAGCACGTTTATAACACTCATGAGCAATGCATTCATAATTTCAACGAATTCATAAAATATAACAAAATCAAATCAGATTCATAATAAACAACAAGAATTCAATTTATATAAAAATAATTAGGAAAGTGCACGAAATAAAATATCAATTAAATCAAAGTGTACACATTTATTTAATTAAAATCAAATGTACAATTAATACAATTTAATTTAAAATCAAATGCATGATTTGATATGGTTTAAAATTAAAATGCATGAATACACATATATTTCATTAAACCAACTTTGTACAAATTTAATATATATGTGTATATATATATATATATATATATATATAGTATTAATAACATTAAATTATGATAATTAACTTTTAATATAAAATTAAATATACAAATCACTTATAAACAATTAGTTCGTGCAAATTAGTAAACACATACGTCATTTTAGAATATGAAAAAGTTGGGGCGTTACATTTTCGGCCCAATAGGTCAAATTTAAAAGGTTTAAGGTCTAAACGATTTTCGAAAAATATAAAGTAAATTCCATTGGATCCGAATCACCGAATCAAGTTCAATAGTGGTGTCGAAATTCGAATTCGAATTCCCGAGCTCATATCGGTCCCAAACGCACCCAAAATTACCTAATTTAAGTTAGGCCCAAAGTTCCAAAATTGCAAATAGGCCCAAGTCCTATTTCAAATCAACACCAACAATTAAATTCAAGTAGCCACGTTTTCCCATTAACCCATTACTTCTCAAGTTGTCATGCAAGAATTCATATTTTATATTTTCCCATTTCGACCAATTAAGCCATGTATTTTATAAATGTTGGGATCTAAACACGTCAAAGGGGATTAAATCTCATAAGTGCGTAACGTAATCTCTCTCGTGACGCATACTTGTACGATTTATCGGACGGGGCATCACATAGGGTAATGGTAAACTTTTTGGAAACCTGTTACTACAGTGATAGTTCTGTTTTTTGTAATCATTGCTCTGTAATCTAAATTAATACACAAACATCCAGGGATTGAGACCTATATCATTTGAAAGATCTATATGTCTAGTTTACTAGGAATTTCATGGTTCGTTAAAATACTTTCTGAGCAATAAGTTATGTCCAATTTTCTACAATGTGTGCAGGTGCAGAGTTTCTGCATAAATGTTCTTCATGAATGTTGCATGAACTCTGCTATAATGTTTTCCCTAGCTCATTTCCATAGCTTTTCCAGTACACATTCCAAATGTCCAGCCACATAAATGTTACCTTGCATATGATATGACACGATTACATGTTTAATTGAATTACGTGGCATTAATCATACATATAAACATGCTCATGCCATTTTATGACTTTTATTACATCTTATCCCATCTCATGACATTGCAACACATTACCGAGCGTCTATACTTGGTTTTACTAAGTCTAACTGTATTGGTAATCGTTACTTGTCTAGGTGATCCTCCTAAGGACCCAATGGTCTAGTTACTTTGTCCTGTCTCTTCCTTTTGTCGATGCTATCCAGGTGAGATTTATGTTCTTGCTGTTACCAATAACCTAAACCCATTGGCCTTCATGATTTGAATTGTTTATCCGCATGTGAAATGTATATATATAACTATATAACCCTATATTTAGTAAGTACGTGATTGTCCACCGATTTAATGTTATTTGAAGACAAATTTCCAAGTACTAAATGGGTTATAGATATATTCTCCGGCATGTGTCCATGCTCTTGAGAAAGACTTTGATAGAAAATGAGAATGGTTTTCGTGCATTGCATGATCCGAGCTCTTGTTATCGATTGATTGCATCCCCAATAGCATGGTTCTATTGGGATGGGATCTGAGGTAACATGTACGAGGGAATCCGGGAAGGTATCAGGCCAACGGTGAACCTTAATAGCGACCTCTACGGGGGCTCGTGTTAAAATCGAAGGTTGGTGATATTGTGTGTCTACTGTATCGGTACGCCGAAGGAGCATAGTACCGAAATGGGCTATGACTCTTCTGGACTATTGGACGGTTGGGGCTGATCAACCCTTTCCGTTACAGGTGTGGTGGATGGTTTATTGTGCTTGTTATTGATTGATTGTGAAGTAAAGGTTGGAGAACGGTATTACTCGGTATCGATTGATCGATTGAAATCCTTAATCCAATATACGTCATGGATTTTAAAAGGAAATGATTGTCTTGTTCTTGAAATTGAGACTATATCGGATCGAGGGGTTGTGTTTATCTTGCATTGCATATCTCTCTTATATCGTTACCGCCCCATCAGTCACTCGACTGACCCTCTCCTTCTCTCTTTCTTGTTACCCTATTGGTTGCAGGTCGAAGTTAGCTAGGCGGCGTTCGAGTCTTGTCTCTTGTTATTTGAAGTCCGTTTAGGATTATCTTTTGTTGCTTGTATCGTACTTGTTGGCATGTATATGAGTATGGTTATCTCTCGTTCTAACTTTTGATACTTGTGAATAGTGTGCCTAGTGTATTACCTTACTTTTTTCGTGAGCCTTATTTTGTGATCAAAATGGAAATTATATATTTTAAATAATGCAGGCTCGTGACCATTATGTGTTGAATTATTTAATTCACTTTCGCTATTGCATGCTTCTCTGACGACTGTCCGTCTAGTGTCGCCTAGCCAAGTGTAAGTCTTGCGTGTCTCCCGTTCTCTAGCTCTTGACATGTATACGGATTGCCCATTTCGTATATGTGTTGGGTTCTAGTACGGGGCATGTGATAGCTCCACGCTTGGGGCATCACATCCTTTTGTGGTATCAGAGCTCTAGGTTCAAAATCGGAGCTCTAGTGTTGAGTTTGTCAGTCTAAGTCGCTCGCCATAGGAACAATGTGCTTTTTTGTGCTTTTATTGTTTAAATTTGGTTGAATTGCTTGGATTCTCTCTTATTTGTGCATTCTTGGCCTTTCAATTAGTTTCATTCTAATCTTCATGCTTACATATTTAAGTCTGTTTCCAGGATAATACCTCCTCGTCGATATCTACGTGATCTGGTTAGAGAAAATTTGCCTTCTCCTTCTCCACCTCCTGTCCCTCAGGGACAAGTACCTGAAGGGTAAGTTCCTCCTCCACCTCCACCGCCGAATGCAAATGATGCATATGCCGCCATGTATTACTACTACCAAGGGTGAGCAGAGACAGCTTATGAGAAGTTCAAGAAGAATAATCCTCCTCAGTTCATCGGCACCACTGATGATATTCAGGCCGAGCATTGGTTGAAGAAAATCACGAGGATCTTTGAGATTTGCCCTTGCTCAGAGGTTGAAAAGGCTAAATATGCTATACATCTTTTACAAGAGAGTGCTTATAATTCATTGTGCATGCTATAGCTGCTTCTTTATACTGAGCTATTCTATATGTTGGTGTCAAACTCTTGCTTTTAGATGTCTGAGAAATGTCGGATTCCTCAGACCCAGGTGCTTGAGAGATATTGGGGGCTCTCATGCCTATGTGCGTGAGTGAAGGGGTACTCTCACTTATGTGCTCGAGACACGGGGCTCTCTCGTTTGTGTGCTTCAGAGACGGGGTTCTCTTTTCTTGAGCACTTTATCTTTCTGTGCGTGTTCGGGTTGCGTATGATCTTCGGTTGTGCGTTCCGGGAACAAGAGATAAGTGATGGATGTCGTGACCAATTAGTAGAATCTGAGGACAGATTCTTTTAAAGGAGGAAAGGTTGTAACGCCCCACTTCTCCAGAATAGGACAAGACAACGTTACATGTGTGTTTCGGAGTTACGTATTTATTTACTAATTTATAATCTCGTATTTTATTGGCCTCAATTATTTTCTCTAAAATAATATGCGCTTAATTATCTTTAAGCATGATTTAATTTCCAAATTTCTTGAATTAATTAAATTATGAGCTAAATGTCAATTTAGGGGATCTTTCCATAATTTCAACAAAACTAATTTGGACCTAATTGTTCTTATTTAGAATTTTAGAGTACTTTACATAATAAATTCTTTTAGAGGGACTTAATTGCAATTAATAACATTTTTTATTAGATTTCTTTTACTGATTTTCTTAGCAACACACGTATTGTAGCTCTGCGTCTTCCACATTTCATTTTGGTTTCACTTATCACCAATTTTATTTCTTAAAAATTTTAAAAGATAAGGAACGAAATCATTTCTCATCCCATCTTCTTCAAGAGCAACACCACCGAACTCCATCTTCATCACATCATAGCGTGCGCCATCTCCATCCGTTCTTTTCTTTCTTGAATTCCAGCAGCAACAAGGTAAAAGCAGTAACATTAGCTCTCTTTCCTTTCTTTGTCAAACGTGACTGTGATGCTTTAACATACAAGTAGCATTGAAGTAGTCTGATTATTTGGAATTCTTGCAAATTATGATGAGATTGAAGCTTGAGATAGAGTTATATACTTGCATATGGTAGGACTAGATTGAGAGATAGATTCCTTGATGAATTCATGATGTTGGTTTGTCTAAATTCTGAGATATTGAACGACTCGATGAACTTTGTGATTCTGATAGTTGGAAAGCCTGGACTATTGTATTTTTAAATGTTTATATGCTTAGGAGTGACTTAGTCTTGATATAGCATGAGTTCTTGGCTTTTTCCTTATGTGCCAGCATGATTGCAGAAGTTTCAAATGAAAATTCCGAGCTCATCAGATGCCGTTTTCAAAAACTATTTTAACTGGATATTAATAACATATTAAAGTACATATCTGCCAAATTTCGTAATTATCCGAGCCCGTTTGATAACTCGAAAAAAATCCCAAAATATGCCGCAGTCCCCTGTTATTTTACCCTGTTTTCTGATCTGGAACAGCAACTGAGCAGAATAAGTAAACCTTTGAATTTTCCAAAACTGTTTTACAGGGGTGTTCTTATATGTGTCTAGAGTATACCTACAAAATTTCAGAATTTCTCGACTTCATTTGATATGGTAACGAAATTCTTCTTTCAAACGTGTCACAGCGCAAGAGTTGCTGTATTGTTGTGACTTTGATAAAAAATCTGGAATTTTCCAGAAATATATAAAAACTTAGGCATGGATATCTGATTCTTTATGTGCCATACATGTTTAGAAACATTGTGGGTAAGATTAGTGGATGAGTTTTGATGTTTTCGGATGAATGTCGCTTGATTAAAAGTGTGAAGTGCATAAACCGAAACTTTGACAACTTATATGTAGAGAATTCAGATGTAAATTTTGAACTCATACGACCTCGGTTTTTAAAACTGTTTTAACTGGATATTCCTAGTACATTAAGGTTTATGTTCGTCAAATTTTATGTTAATCCGAGTCCATTTGATACCTGAGAAAAATTCAAAAAAACTCAGCTGTCCCCTATTTTCTAGTTTGGATTAATACCTTGAAAAGAGTGATTAAATGTATGAATTTCTCAAAACTATTTTACAGGGGTACTTATGAATTTATCTAGTATATCCCCGTAAAATTTCAGATTAATCCGACTTCATTTGATAGGGTAACGATAAACTTTTTGAAACGTGTCACTGTAGTGATAGTTTTTTTTTTGTCATTTTTGCTCTGTAATCTGAATTAATACACAAACATCCAGGGATTGAGACCTATACCATTTGAAAGATCTAATGCCTAGTTTACTAGGAATTTTGCAGTTCGTTAAAATACTTCCTGAGTAATAATTAGTGTCCAATTTTCTACAATGTGTGCAGGTGCAGAGTTTCTGCATAAATGTTCATGCATTAATGTTGCATGAACTCTGCTATAATGTTTTCCCTAGCTCATTTCCATGCTTTTTGCAGTACACATTCCAGATTTCCAGCCACATAAATGTTACCTTGCATATGATATGGCACGATTACATGTTTAATTGAATTACGTGGCATTAATCGTACATATAAACATGCTCATGCCATTTTATGACTTTTATTACATCTTATCCCATCTCATGACATTGCAACACATTGCCGAGAATCTATACTTGGTTTTACTAAGTCTAATTGTATTGGTAATCATCATTTGTCTAGTTGATCCTCCTAAGGATATGGTGGTCTAGTTAGTTTGTCCTGTCTGTTCCTTTTGTCGACGTTATCTAGGTGAGGTTTATCTTCTTGCTGTAACCAATAACCTAAGCCCGTATGGCCTTCATGATTTGAATTGTTTACCCGCATGTGAAATGTATATATATCTATATAACCCTATACTTAGTAAGTACGTGATTGTCTGCCGATTTAATGTTATCTGAAGACAAATTTCCAAGTACTAAATGGGTTATATATATATTCTCCGGCGTGTGTTCATGCTCTTGAGAAAGACTTTGATAGAAAATGAAAATGGTTTCCACGCATTGCATGATCCGAGATCTTGTTATCGATGGATTGAATCCCCAATAGCATAGTTCTATTGGGAAGGGATCCTAGGCAATGTGTACGAGGGAATTCGGGAAGACATCGAGCCAACGGTGAACCTTAATCGTGACCTCTACGGGGGCACGTGTTATCATCGTAGGTTGGTGATATTACGTGTCTACTGTGCCGGTACGCCGAAGGAGCATAGTACCAAAATGGGCTATGACTCGTCTGGACTATTGGACGGTTGGGGTTGATCAACCCTTTCCGTTACGGGTGTGATGGATGGTTTATTGTTCTTGTTATTGATTGATTGTGAAGTAAAGGTTGGAGAACGGTATTGCTCGGTACCGATTGATCGATTGAAATCCTTAATCCGATATACGTCATGGATTTTAAAAGGAAATGATTGTCTTGTTCTTGAAATTGAGACTATATCGGATCGAGGGGTTGTGTTTATCTTGAATTGCATATCTCTGTGATATCGTTACCGCCTCACCAGTCACTCGACTGACCCTCTCCTTCTCTCTTTCTTGTTGCCCTATTGGTTGCAGGTCGAAGTCAGCTAGGCGGCGTTCAAGTCATGTCTCTTGTTATTTGGAGTCCATCTAGGATTATCTTTTATTACTTGTATCGTACCTGTTGGCATGTATATGAGTATGGTTACCTCTCGTTTAACTTTTGATACTTGTGAATAGTATGCCTAGTGTATTACCTTACTTTTGCCGTGAGCCTTATTTACTTATTTTGCGATCGAAATGGAAATTATATGTTTTAAATAATGCAGGCTCGTGACCATTATGTGTTGAATTATTTAATTCGCTTTCGTTATTGCATGCTTCTCTGACGACTGTCCGTCGAGTGCCGCCTAGCCAAGTGTAAGTCTTGAGTGTCTCCTATCCGCTAGCGCTTGACATGTATACGGATTTCCCATTTCGTGTATATGTTGGGTTCTAGTGCGGGGGATGTGATAGCTCCATGCTCGGGGCATCACATCGTATACCTACAAATGTTCAAACTTATATAAATTACAGAAGTATGTATGCAAGGACTCAAACTCGACAAAGAACTCGATAGAATCCGCCTAGCTCAAACCTCACGTAAACCTGCACACTAAAACAAAAAGGGGAGAAGGGTCAGTCGCCCGGACTGAGTGAAAGGCAACCCACACACGCTACATATATAGAGCAAAGCATATTTAATCACAGAGTTCGTGAACTCAGGGATAGTTTTGGCACACAAAACTTTGTCCGTGATACATACATATAGGGATTCTTAACTTAACAAATTCTTACGTACCAAACATAGCGAAACATGCTTATCATATCAAATCTTATCAAAACATTTCATATCTTAGCTAATAGTTTAAAAAAGATCCATATTTTATCTTAATTAAGAGTCTATCCCCATTTCACGAACTTAACATAACATACATACAAAACTCGATGGGTACGAGTAACAAATCCTATCCTGGGCTCCTCATACGAATCATAACATATCAAACAAATCAAACTAAACAAACTTACATAACAAACCTCCTTCTTCGGCGATGGAAGGGTTGCGCGACCCTAACTATCCATTTCAGGTGAGGGGAGTGCAAGCTACTCCAAACCCATAGGATCTCCATCACTCACCAAACCTCCCGGTGAGATCAGGGGTAATCCGGATCAAACTGTAGAGATGTGCACAGGGGTGATAACCGACAACCCCATGGTCGTCCTGGGTCTCCCTTACCCACAACTTCGGGGCCCATCATAATAAAACATATCATATCAGAGCATAACATAACCCGCTACAGAACTTAACATAACCAGAAACATACCTTACCTTGCAACAACTATGCTATACATACCTCTCCGTTTCAAATCCATAACATATCCATAGCCCGTAGCTCTCGGCTCATAAGAGGCACATGGTTTGAAGCATAGTTAGCGTTGTAAACATAACAAACCAGAACAAACTAAAACAAGCGTACATAGGCTCGTACATAGCGTATCGTACTTGTAAAGTCTTAGTAAATTCATAAACTTACATATTTCGCACATATTTACTTATATGTAAGGTTATAGTTCGCATGCATAGAAAACGATCATATTTCATAGGATTTAACTATAACCTAACCTCACCTTACACCAACGGAAGCCGAGAACAACACAAATGATGCACCTTGGAATCAAACGGCTGACGAAACACCACCGCGGGTGTACCTGAACAAACTGAAGATAAGAATACAAAACTTAGACTCAAAGATGAACCACATAGATGCACGACGTATGCATAGGCACTTAAGAGATTCAAATACATAAGCAAAGTTCATATTCAAACTCATTTCAAAAAAAGGAATGCATTTCATAGCTTAACATATGCTTAAAACACATCAAGGCATGTTCATGTGCACAATTAAAGCAAACAAAGGTAAGCGAAAGGCATATGGTGGCAGTTAATCATGTATGAACACAAATCACATTACTAAAGCGACATAAAAGGCATATAAGAACAAATCCATACACATAAAATATGATACAAGAAGTTAGGATCAAGTTCAGAGGTGAAAATGTGCAACAAAAGCATAAGAAATGGTTCCGAGCAAAAACGGGCAAAAACTAGAAATTTGGGAAACAGACAAGTTGTAGGAAAATGATCATAACTTGAGTTTGAGAAATGGGAATTGCATTTTGTTTCATAGAAATAAAACTAGACACAGAGATCTTTCCAATGGTATGTGGCTCAAATCATGTTTCAAAGCGAGGCGAAAATGGTGTAGGTTTGAAATTGGACCATTGTAGAATTTCGGCGAAGTGGCGACATAAATTTAAAACGATTATATCTCCCAAAACACAAAGAATTTTGAGGTGAATCCAATTAGAGAATGTTTAGACTAAAAAATGTTTCTGTAGTCCAAAATTCAGGCAAAACGGAGCATGAACAAAGGCATGGCCACACAAATATTAGCCTGAGAAGCTACACGGCCACGCGGGAACAGAAATTCCAAACTCGAACGAAGGCACGCGCAGGGACGGAGCTACAGGGGGGGGGGGGCGGGGGCTGGGGGTGGCCCCCTGCCCCCCCTAAATTTTGAAAAATTTCGTTCCCCCCCCCCCCCCCCCAAAATTTGAAAATTTTCGTTTATTACCTATATTTTTTAGAAAAATTTTATTTCCCCCCCTCCCCCCAAAATTTTAAAAAAATTCGTTTACTACTTATATATTTTAGAAAATTTTATAATTTTGCCCCCCTTATTTTAGATTTTCGTCCCCCCTAATTATATATTTTATCCCTTTTATTTTAAAATAAATTATAACGTCACCACTCTTGAAAAAATATTATTTATATTATTGATATTACTAATTTTTCGCCCCCCCTCGTTGCAATTCCTGGCTCCGTCCCTGGGCGCGCGGTGTGCGTGAAAAGAACTGAAGTTCCGCACGGCTATGTAGGGTTGTCTTCTCCAAAAAACAATGCAGCAACACAACAGGGTCGATGGGGTGGTATCCAAACAACCCCAAACCACATTCCAACCAAAATTCAAGCCCAAAACACCCAAATTCAAGGTATATCACAAATATATAACCCATTAGAGCATAAATTGGACTCTCAAACGAGCCCGAACACCCAAAACACGAAACCCACACTATTCATCTCCTTTTCCAAATACCCACAATGACAAAGAATCATACCATGCACGTAGAATCAAAGCACGTAATGAGAGGAATACAATGGTTACCTTGGTTCTGCGATCGGATGGTCGGACGGGGCACTAGCTCGAGCCAAAGCTTTGAGGCCAAGAGGGGCTTTTCCTTCTCTCTTCTCTTCTCTTGTAATGTGAAGAAGTAAATAAGGAAGGAAGAAAGGTTGGTCCAGTTTTAAGGTAAGAAAAATCGGTTTGATTCGGTTCACGATGGGTTCAGTTCAAACGGTTGGAAATTAAATTTGTAGAGGGTCCAAACGGTTGTAGAACAAGGCGAAGCTAGTTCAATTGGACCCGAATCATCGAAATAAATCTAATAACAAAGTTGGAATTCGTATTCGAATCCTCGAGCTCAGTTAGCCAGAAGACGGCTCAACACCCTAATTACAATTAGGTCCCTAATTTGCAATTATTGATGATTGAGTCCAAGTATATTTAAATTCTAACGTGTACATAATTAAATAAAATACAAATTGACACGTAAGGTATGCAAAGTTACATAAATCACAGGAAATACTAAAATAAACTCTCTTGTGATGTCATACCTGGATCACCGAGAAGACGGGGTGTCACAAACTCCCCCTTTAAGAGAACCTGGTCCCCAGGTTCGCCTGCTCGAGTTTCAAGCTTGAACAACTTTCCGTATTCACCCAAGTTCGAGGTTCATGACGTCCCGACAAGGGTTAGAAGGTCGTCAAGCACTAGAGGTTTGAATCTCCAAATCGATCCGGTCATTTGAATTGCTAGATCGACTCGCATGATAAAAAGGGTCTAAAGTAGATTCAACTCTCACCGTTTGAGTTCATTTGAATCAACTCTCAAGCTCAGTGTTCTCTCGAAGGGCGTAGCTATAACCCACACCGCCTACATAACCAAGCTCAAATCGAACGCCTTTCTTATCCACGATCCAAGGTTCGAAGTGTCTAACATCCCAACCCCCTTCATACGTCACCGACTCTTCAAAGTGGATTATTGAATTGTTGCAAAGAATAGCCCTCACCAAACCACACTCACGTAACTCACACACTCAAGGTATAAAACAAAAATTAAAGATGCATGATGCACGCGGTATGCATGTTCAAGATACCTTTCACCGATGTGGGAAATTTGATCTTTGTGATGATTTGATCATAACCGAAGTTTCTTTACTCAACATTGTGCCCTGAAGTTCATGATGCTCTTCAGGCTTTAAATTTCATCCCACGGTTATTTTCTATCCTCGAAAATTCTCCTAATCCGACCTTCAATTCTTAAGTGTTCTCTTGGTTTTATTCTCATTCCCAAGAATTGGAAATCCCTCTGCTTTGATTTTTCACCGACCACCTTATAGTTCGGATTCCTCCACTCGTGTGCTTCTTTGTAAAAGTCCCCCAAGAGAGGGATCTTATCTTGCTATCATAGTTCTCTTCATTAAGGTGTTCCAAAGTACGATGTCTATTCTCATATTTAGTACTACTATTTTTGTGGAATCTAAGAGAAGTGCGTCCGAAGTCTCTTAGTGATTCTCATTGGTCTCTTCCTCTAGCCTAAAGACATCCTCTTGCATTGTCCGTATTGTTAGGTGACCCGAAGTTGTTCAATCTCCCACACCTATATGTTCCCAATTTTTTTTTTCTTCACTCAAGCATCGTTCTTCATTGAATTTGTCCCGATCCTTTGAGGCCCCTCGAGAGCCCGACCAAGGTCTTCTTAATATCCTCCGGATTCCTTCTTCTATGACACAATCAATCTCCATGCCTCGAATTTGTAATTAGTTTCAATTGCTCTCCAAATTTTGGGTCGGATCCTTGTTCTATCGTCAGTGGTAGTTTCCCGAAGTTATGCCACCATTAAAATACTTCTTAGTGCTCTATCTCCCAAATCAAAATCTTCAATTCCAATTTATAGATTCTTCGACCTAATTCATTCTCCTCGTGTTCGTGGCTCCTGAAGAAAGTATCCAACTCAACCTATTCCTTCTATTATCTTCTAATATCGTCAATCATGCTCGAACATAAGGAAACATCATCTATAAAGCAACCAGTAAATATACATGCTGGGTTACATATGCCTATGCCATGCATCACATAATTTCACTTAGACACATAGAAATGTTACAAGCAATAATCTTGATACAAAGAGTAAATAAGTACGAAAAATTGAATATGTCATGGATGCACATGCTATGAATGCAAATACCTCCATCTTCAGATTCATGTTGCCTCCCAAACTGAAGCCTTTGCTCACGCATCCTTTGTTTGTTAGCTCTCGATTGCTCACAGTCGGAAACCATATGTTCCGATGATCAGCATGAGTAGCATCTCTTCAACCTATCCCAGCACGCCTCATAGGTATGGTTGTCTCCCCCACAGTAGGCATATGATCGGACCTCTCTCTTTGATCTCGGATAATCTTTGGTCTTATGCTTCTTTCCACGGATCTTCTTGACCCGAGTACCACATTGCTGGAATCTTTCTTCCACTTGTAGGTTCGAGCATAATCCCAATTCATCTCTAAATTTCGAATTCTTTTCCTCCTTGCCTCTTGTTATTCTTCGATTTTTAATCCTTAAAGCTCTTATTGTGGCCTTGTCCCAAGTGCTCGTAAAGGCCTCCTTGAACTCATCCTGAAGTCCTTCCATGAAGTACCAAGTCTTCATCTCCTCATCGTTCATGATATGTGGCATGTACGTACATAACCTCTCGAATTCTTCAAAGTACTCCGTGACCATTTTGCCTCCTTGTTTTAGGGTGCGGAACTCTTCAAACCTTCGGTCTCGTAAAATAGCCTGTGTGTACCTCCTTCTAAACTCCCGAATAAAGGTATCCAATGTCAATCCTTCACTCATTGCTTCAATTTGTGGGGTAACTCTTTTCCATCATTGTCTCGCTTATCCTTGTAGGAGTAGAATGGTAAGACGGGTCTTATCTTGGGTGTTGCACGACCATACCTCGAAGATGCTCTCAATTTTGGAGAGCCACTCTTCGACACGAATATCATCACCTTCTCTAAATTAGGGAGGATGGAAAGTCCTGAAGGCACGGTACAATGTTGCCATTGGATTCATAGGATGCACTTCGGTTGTTGGTTGCTCTCGATTATAATGATGTGGTGTCGGAAAACACGAAAGAGTTGAGCAGCAAAAGTTTAAAATTTTTCCACAAATTTAATCCTAGTCTTTCAATTTTCATATTGTAACGTTGGGTGAAACAAGTAACTCACTTTGATTGAAGCTTTCTTGTGATGTGGTTACCGCCTAACAAACACCCTTTAAGCGGAAAGTCCCTCGAACAATCCTTCGAATTAGACTCCAAAGTGGAAGGTCTCCAAAGCGTATCCACACCAGACCTAGAACACGATCAAGCTAGTGAGAATGCTAGTTCTATGGCTTGTGTGAGACTAGGATAATTTTTCTTTGAAAACTTTTCTTTTGGATTTTTCTCAAAACTTAAAACTTCGTGAGTGTTGGTCTAAAGAATAACAGAAGCACCCACCCTTGTATTTATACAAGGGGGTTCGAAAACCCTAGGGTTCTCCTAACCCTAGTGGGTTTTTTTTCTTTCTCACTAATTAACTCATTTAATTATTTAATTTAATTGGAATAATAAGTTCCTAACTTATTCTGCAAGTTTAGCAGGAGAAGACTTCTCTCTCCTACAATAGGAAGTTGGACTTTTCAACTTTCCTAAAGTTAAGAGTCAACATTCAATAAATCAATTAATTCTCAATTAATTATTTATTGGGTTAAGCTTTATTTGAGAATTAGTCTTAACAATTATTTTATAATTAATTAAAAGACCAAAATTAATTAATTATAATTTAATTAATTAATTCTAGAAAAGAATTTACTTGTGACAAAATCACACGCACGGAGCCACGTACGTGTCACGCACAGCCACACAACCTACGTGACACGTGGCAGTCACGTGTCTATGACACGTGGCAATGCCCACGTGTTTTGCTTAGTTTTTACGATCAACAATTTGATCCTTCGTTAATCATACTAACATCCTACCATAACTCTCGTGTTATGGCATTTGTGTGTGACCTTTAGGTTCATTATTCGATTAGCAGTGACAACAATTAATTAATTTCCTAATTAATTAATCACTTCACAGATCACACTACCGTAATCTGGCGATGGGTGTATGACCCCTAGTCGAATAACAAAGTGAATCGAAGAACCTTTCAGTCAATGATAATCAGTGAAATATGATCCTCCTACAACTCTATCTCTCAATCAAGAATTAAGGCATGGGAATATTCTCAGAGCCCAAATATTCTTGATATTTAAAGTTAAGTTCGTTTTATATCTATTTTGATCTCAATCCTAGAAAACTCCATTTTCTAGATGTCTTAATCTGTTATCCACCTTGGCCAAGGGTTTTGTAGCACCCGGAGCGCTGGCCACCACATCCCCCGCACTTAAACTCGAACCCGTATATGAAATGGAAAGTCCATACACGAGCTCAAGTCTAAGCGAACGGGAGACCACACACTCATAGGCTAGGAGGAGCTAAAACATACTCAGAGCGCGCAACAAATAGACAAATAGCGGAAGCAAAGTAGTTCTAGTAAAATAAAATTTCCAAAATTAACATATACATCAAATGATCAAATATACGTAGCCATAACAATTCATATCTCCAAAATTATATCCATAACATGATCAATTCGTTAAATACAAGACAAAAATGAATGCAATGAACCTAACACGACCTATACCAAAATGTGAGACTCGAACGACCCACTTCTCTTCCTAGCTCGTGCTCAAAAGACCTGCAAACTAAAAGTGGTAAAGGAGAGGTGTCAGTCATAACTCGACTGAGTGAGGGGGCTAACGCACACCCACACACTATACATATATAGAGCAAAGCAAGTAAAACATAAAGGTTATGAACCCATAATAGTTTTTTCATACCAAAACGTTTTCAAAGGATATTACATATCATATACGTATATATTACATTATTAAAGACTCTATTCCCGTTCCATAATCCAACCATTTCATTAAGCTCAGTGAGTACGAGCATCCACCGTTACTTCTCAATACATTACATTATAAAACATAAATCACATTCAATCCCCTTCTTCGGTGATAAAAGGGTCCGTTAACCCTAACCATCCATTACGTTAAGTATGGGTCGTGAGTTTCATGATGCTCACTTCCGAGGATTCCATCCCCCACCAAACCTCCTAGTGGGTTCCAGGTTGATCCTTTGTAAGTGGAGACTACGCTCAGGCTTAACCCGACGGCCTGCTGCCGTACCGGGCGTCCTGACTCCCAGGCTCCAGGGCCCAACATTACCATTATATTACATTATCATTACATTCTCGCTCATTACAAATCATTAACATTACGAACATTAGCATTAAACTTTCATTAAAACCATGAGCTCATATACACTCGTAGTTATAACCCTTTCGAAAGCCAAAACTTGATAACAAGATCATCAACATATCGTAAATTACACATATTTAACTATATATATAATATATAGTCTCATGCGGGCTAGAAAACGAGCATTTAGGGGTCATAGGTCGCTTAACTATATAAAAGTTCCTAAACCTCACCTTGAACAAAAGTGTAGTGTGGTGCGAGAAAACAACCCGAACACCCTTAAACTTCGGGTACGACTCTTCCCGGAAGCATACCTGAGACAAACAAACGAAATACTAAAGACTTAGACCCAAACATGTACCATTTAGATGCACGGCGATGCAATGAATGCGATGCATGCAAATAAAGTGCAAGAAGGTGTCATTTAAAACGTTCAAATTCGTATCACGTAAAATTCGTATAAAATGAATCCATAAAATTAATTCAAGACATCTAACATATAATATAACATATTCACATAACATATAAGTCATAAACAATTAAAAGAAGACATTTAAAGGGCATGAAATGAAATACGAAAATCATGCACTCGAGATTGGATTATTTAAGATCATAACATATATATAAACTTAATAAAACAAATCAATATTTAAAATTCATAATATAACATACCTTATATTATATTTATAACATATAATATATCATATATATATATATATATAACACTCACTTACATATACACCCATGCACAAGTTACATTACGTAAATACATGCATGCAAACACGTACACACAAGCACACATTCATGCACAACAATGCATTACATATATACATATATACCCATGCAGCACCTATATTATGTATATATACACACAACTTAACAATTTAGAAAACAAGGCATGCAATCAATTCACACTTAATATATAATATATGTATATATACGTATGCATGGGAAAGGAAAGCAAATAACAAATTACATGCAAAGCTATAGCTAGAGCTACGCAGCCGCGACTGAAAAACAGCTAAGAAGCTGTGCAGCCGTGACACGAACTCAGAAACATTTCTGGACCCCCAACACGACCGCGACGATAAAACAGATCAGCAGCTGTGCGGCCGTTCTGCTGCTCGTGGCAGGAAAAAGAAACAGCAACAACAACAGTCTGAACGAAAGAAAACATAGCAGCAAACAGGTATGAAAACAGCAGCAAAACAATGCAAAATTCAACTCATAATTTATGCACAACAGCGGTAAAACATAATAACAACAAGGAAGGGAAAAACTCCATATGTTCCATGCTTTAAAGCTTGCAAAATCCCCTATTTTCTCTATAAATCATAGCAGTTCAAAGCAGCAGGTATGGTTACAAAACAGCAGCCAAAAACCATGAAATTCAAGCACAAAATTCACACAAAACAGCCCTATACGTACATGATAGCAAATATTCAAGAATTTCCAAGTTTAACCTAACTATTCATCAAATATGCCATATACATGGATTCTCTAACATAAAATAAGATTCATGTAGGACAAAATGATCACAAGAACATGGAGATTAAGAATCTTAATTCGCCTTGAAGCTTGGAAGAGAAGGGCTATTCGGCTGAGCTCAAAAAGGGGCAAAAAATGGAGATGGGGCTCTTGTTGCTCTCTTTTCTTCCTTTCTTGCTGGTTTGGTTCAATCCTCAGCAGAAAGAAGGAGGTGAGGGATTGTTTAGGGTGTAATTAAGTCAAAGAAATGATTAGGGATAGGTCTCCTAGCTCAAACATAGGCCATAGGGGTGTTTTAGGGTACGTATGGCTGAAATCTGCTTCGTCAGGGTTCTAAACGACATCAAAAAATTACAATACTTATTCCATTGCATCCGGATCATCGAAAGGAGTTGAACGCTAAAGAGCAAACTTGAATCTGAGCGCCGTAGCTCAAGTTATAAATTAAAATGTAGGCAAGTGTACTAAAAAGCCTTATTTTCCAAATGAGTCCAAAACATTTAAAAAGTTGCAATTATGTCCAAAACCAAATTTTCAATTAAGTCCACATAGTTTGAAATCATGCAATTATATCCTTAAATCACGTATTTCACATAATCCATGAAATTGGTATGCTCGGGAATAAAATTCATATATCATAAATTCATAATTCACAAGAATTCACATCATAATTTCACTTATGGCATTTTCTTGACATTTAAATCACATAATTCATGTAATTTCAAATAATTCATATAAGAAACAGTAAGAAATAAAATATGAATGCATCAACTAAAAAAAATGAAAATAAATACGATTACGAAAAATAAACTCACACGTGGCACAAACCTGTACGTCCGAGCGAGCGGGGTGTCACAGGTTTAATGTTTAATGGACTACGATCAACTTAAATCAGTAAGAGATCATTCTTGTTCGTAACAAGTGTAGGTCCTTTATTAATTCTACTAATTCTACATATGCCACTTGTGTAATCCCAACATAGGTCGTGGTTCAAGTGTCTATTTGGCGACACCCTTTTGAGCCTATATCAAAGATTACAGAGTTAACTCATATGAGACATCACAGAATCTCAAGTCTAAGGATTAATGAATCAAGTCATTGACCTGTGAGATATTTCCTAATCTGGAAGTTTCAAGAAACTTCATTTCCCATTTAGGAATGTTCTCACGCCGAAAATCTCAATGATGAAGTTCTTGTAACAATCACCCTTATGTATTATGAACGAATCAACCTATGCACTTATCACTCCATGAAACTGAGTGACCCTTCAAAAGGACATAATCACACAAGCAAGTCTCAGCAGAGTCAAGGTCGATAGTCCCACTATCTGTCGGACTCATCGACTTGGAGAAGTTTCTAATCCTCGCCTATGGAGTTAAGAACTTATTTCATGTGTCGTTCCCATAACGACAAAGTTCTTAACGGTCTTATCAGATTAGGGGAGTTTAATACAAGCAAAACACAGTCAACCTAAACAGAAATAAATAAGCACATAAAAAAAGTGATTGCCTATGAACAAAATCATTTCATATATTATTTAAAGACTGTTTATGATTTCACAAGGAAATAGTAAAGCAAACATCTTCTTTAAGGGCACTATTCTTAACAATCTCCCACTTGCCCGTCAAAGCCATTCAGGTGCTAATCTAAGATCCATCTTCTGAAGATGTCCTTCGAAAGCCTGTTGATTAAAGGCTTTAGTAGGCGGAACTGCCATGTTCTCTGCCGATGTGACCCTTTCAATTTGCACATCTCATCTCTTGATTATATCACGGATCAAGTGATACTTCCTCAAAATGTGCTTGGTCCTTTGGTGAGATCTTGGTTCTCTTGCATGAGTAACCGCCCCAGTGTTGTCACAAAATACTGTAACGGGGTCTTTAATGCTAGGAACTACATCCAGCTCGTGGATGAAGTTTCTTACCCAAACACCTTCCTTAGCAGCATCGTTTGCAGCTAAGTATTTAGCCTCAGTGGTCGAATCTGCAGTGGTCGCTTGCTTGGAACTTTTCTGATTCACTGCTCCGACGTTCAGGTAGAATATGTATCCTGACATGGATTTAAAGTCGTCCATGTCTGGTGCAAAGCTTGCATCACAATATCCTCTAATGAAAAGAACTTGCTGGC
Organism: Lantana camara; assembly: GCA_037501455.1. NCBI lineage: Eukaryota > Viridiplantae > Streptophyta > Magnoliopsida > Lamiales > Verbenaceae > Lantana > Lantana camara. The sequence goes on from CM074861.1 coordinate 96,249,464, forward strand.
CTCCGTAGACCAAGAACAAATCCTTAGTTCTTCTTAAGAACTTAAGGACGTTCTCTACAGCAGTCCAGTGACCTTCTAGGATCAGATTGGAATCGGCTAGTCATGCGAAGTGCATAAGCCACATCCGGTCGAGTAAATAGCACCACATACATTATGCTTCCTATAGCTGAGACATAAGAAGTTTTAGACATCCTGGACTTTTCAAGTTCAGTCTTGGGACACAGCTTCTTCGAAAGAACTGTTCCCGGGCCGATTGGAAGTTTTCCACGCTTGGATTCTTTCATACTAAACCTCTTTCATATTTTGTCTATGTAAATCGACTGTGATAATCCTAACAATCTCCTAGATCTATCCCGATAGATCTTTGGACCGAGAATGTAGGATGCATCACCAAGATCCTTCATCTCAAATTGGTTCGATAACCAAGATTTTGTTACTTTCATGTCATCCTTCGCATTCCCAATGAAAATGATGTCATCTACATAAAGTATGAGAAATTGAACCAAAGTTTCCAATTCATTCTTGTACATGCAGGACTCATTTGGATTTTGAATAAAGCCAAATGATTTGACCGCTTCATCAAATTGAATGTTCCAGTTCCTAGACTCTTGTTTCAATCCATAGATTGATCTTTGGAGCTTACAAATTTTTTGTTCGCTACTGAATGTGAAACCCATGGGTTGCTCCATGTAAATATCTTTGTCAATGTCCCCATTGAGAAAGGCAAATTTTCAAATCCATTTGCCATATCTCATAATCATAATATGCTGCAATGGCAAGCAAAATCCGAATGGACTTTTGCAGTGCAATCGGGGAGAAGGTTTCATCAAAGTCTACACCTGGTATTTTAGTGAAACCCTTAGCAACTAATCTTGCTTTAAAGGCTGCCACGTTTCCATCTACTCCAAGCTTGCACTTATATATCCATTTGCACCCTATAGGCTTGATCCCATCAGGTGGATCAACCAAGGTCCAAACTTTGTTAGAGTACATGGAATCCATTTCGGATTTCATTGCTTCTTTCCACTGTCCAGAGTCTGAATCTAACAGTGCCTCCTCATAAGTTAATGGATCATTATCCATTTGAGATGTTTGGTGGAGAAAACCATACCATCTCTCTGGTTGTCTAGGAATACATTCAGAACGTCTTATTAGAGGAGGATTTTTGCGTGTATCACTCTCTGAGATTGGCTGAGAGATGTTGTTCTCCAAACTTAGCGTGGGACCTTGGTCTCGAACCTCTTCGAGTTCTGCGATCTTGCGTTTCTTTTCTTTAAGGAACGAGTTCTCAAGAAAAGTACCATTTCTTAACACAAAGACCTTTTGTTCAAGAGGACCATAGAAATAAGATCCTATTAACTCTTTAGGATATCCTACGAAGTTGCATAAGCTTGATCTAGCTTCAAGCTTATCTCCCACTGTCCTCTTCACGTAAGCAAGACAACCCCAAATTCTTAAGTAAGAATAATTAAGGATTTTGCCAAACCACATCTCAAATGGGGTTTTGGGTACAGATTTAGAGGGAACAAGATTCAAAATCTTAACTGTTGATTCTAGGGCATAACCCCAAAATGAAGGTGGTAATTCAGTGAAGCTCATCATGGAACAAACCATATCAAGTCGGGTTCTGTTCCGTCTATCCGAAACTCCATTCAATGAGGAGTTCCCGGAGGAGTCCACTGAGAGATAATTCCATTATCTCTGAGATGACTAAGGAATTCGTCACTCAGATACCCGCCATCTAGATCAGATCGAAGTACCTTAATCTTGTGACCAATTTGGTTCTCAACCTCCTTTTGAAATTCCAAGAATTTATCAAAGGCTTCAGATTTATACTTGATTAAGTACACATAACCAAAACGACTAAAGTCGTCTATGAGGTTACGAAATACTGATGATTGTTTCTGGTACTTACACTAAGTGGTCCATAAACATCAGTATGGATTAAATTCAATACTTTAGTGGCACGTTCCACTTTACCTTTAAAAGGAGTTTTGGCCATTTTTCCTTTAAGACATGATTCATAATGAGTTAACTCTTTAAGTTCATTATCATAGAATGATCCTAAATTAGTTAACTTACCAATCCTATCTTTAGAATTATGCCCTAAAGGAGTGTGCCATAAAGAAGCCGAGATCTTGTCATCTCTTTTGAGTTTGTTTAATTGTTGTATATTCAAAATATTATTGGCTTTAGTTGTATAAAGTCTATTTGATAATGTACCAAGCAAAACGGAAGTTTTATTCTTCTTAAGATAAAAGTTTCCATTTCTAGAGAAAGTCTCATATCCTTCACAATCTAATATTGGAATGGAAATAATATTACGAATAACAGAAGGTACATAAAGGACTTTGTTCAAAACTAAAGTAAAGACACCTAAATCTAATCTGCACGTCCCAGTGGCTTGGGCTTGAAGGCTTGATCCATTCCCAACCTTCAAGACGCATTCTCCTTCTTCAAGCTGTCGGACCTCATTTAGCATCTGTACATCATTACAGATATGAGCTCCACAGCTGGTATCAATTACCAAGAATTAGAATCAATAGATAGATTTACTTCAACAATAAACGCACCTTTCTTTAGAGTATCCTTGTACGCTTAGTAGTTCCTCTTCTAATGCCCTTCCTTGCCACAATGGTGGCAAATGTCCTCTGTCTGATCCTTTCTCTTCCTGACCTTTCTCTTTTTAACCCCTCCTTCGTGTTTAAGAGATCCCATCTTCTTGGGAACTTTCTTCCCTTTGCCTTTAGAAGGCCTAGAAGAGGAAGTGACCATAATTACTTTGTGATCCTTCTTGATCATGTCTTCAATAGCCACAAGCTGATTAATCAACTCAGCTACATTAGCATGAGGATGATTCATGTTGAAGTTTAGCACAAAAAGATTGAATGATGGTGGAAGCGATGCGAGCAACAAGTTCACAATGAGTTCTTCACTCAGTGTCATCTCCATGGAGGTCAGTTTCTTGTTCAAAGCAAGGACCATGCTCATGGACACTTGTACCTTCTTTCATTCTGAGATGAGAGAGCTCCTTAGAAGTGTTGTACCTTAGAACACGCTTTTTGGTGTGGTATAATTGCTCGAGATGGTCATAAGTCTCCCAAGCGTTTTCCATAGACTTGTGTTGCCTTTGCATGTCCGGAGACATGTTGGCCAACATGAGACAACGGGCTTGAAGATTATCTTCAGACCATTTTCCAATCGTCTCTCTTTCAGCCTGAGTTGGAGCCTTGCCTTCAGTGACAGGCTCTCTGTGACGCCCCAACTTTTCGGACGTAAAGGTATGACGTATGTGTTTACAAATTTGCGCAAAATAATTGCCTTTACTTGTTTTATATTTAATTTTATTATAAATTTTTATTATTTTATTTTATTATAATTTATTTTAATTCAATATTATTTTAAAATAACTTGTATTTTAAGTATATATATATTTATATTTCGTTAATTGTTGTTAATTTAATAATTAATGTTAATTAAGTGTTATGCTAATTAATCATGCTTAACCATATTAATTAATTTATTCAAATTTAATCGTTGACTTTAATATATGTTTGAATTTAATTTCATTTATTTGGCTAATTCATGAATTCTTTGAAAATGTGCATCGTTCTTATATGAAATGATATCGAAATATCGTGCAATTGTAATATGGCGTAAATATGTGTGTTATGAACATGTCTATATGCTCGGTTTATGTTTTCGAATTCATTTGACATGTTAACGAATTTAATTTGAATCGTGGAACCAAATCGGGGGCTAACGAGCACTTAGCGAACCCTTGGTTCCGAATTTAATATCTTGAGCTAGGAAACCCGGATTCGAGTTTTGTCAACTTCGCTGAACTCGTAACAAAAATTAGAGTTTAGTAAATGTAGCCTTATATTTTTCCAGAATCATTTCAACCTTCGAAATCCAACCGAAAAACCCACACGGCGCCAAAACTGCCACATTTCACCAAAATAGTCATATCTCTTACCATACTTGACCAAATTAACCATGGTTTGAACCTATGGGACCCTAACTGAACCATCTAGCTGATCATTATCCTCCCCAACTGAACTACTCTCTCTTACCTAGAGAAATTCAGCCATCTTTCCCTTGTTTTCTAGAAATCCCGTAGCTCAAGCAAACCTCTTGAGATTCAAGCTCAAATCTCTTCCAAACCTCCATTAATCCACAAGGTAAGCTTGGTTATGTTATGTAAATCCTTTATGAGTCATTTTCATTCATTCATCCCTAAATCTGAGCATGATTTCATGAGCTTATGGCAGAATGGATATATAGATTTAGGTTTTGAGTTTTTGGTTGATCTCTTCCAATCCTTGAGCTTTTTGGGTGATTCCAAGCATGAAAATGATTGTCTTGATCTCTTCTTGGCATTTATGGTAATGTATTAGCTGGTAGTTGAAGCATTCATGAGCTATCATTAATAACATATTGAAGGTTGATGGTGTTGTTCTGTTTTTCGGCTAGTACCTGCGTCAGTTTCTGCTGCGTTTGAGGGGTGTTTGAGGCTTGATTTTGTTGAGTTTTATTGTCTATTTAATGTCCTTACTTACCTGATCTTTTTGGAGCAAAAATTCTGGAAATTATGGGTAGCGGCCGCTACCATCTCATGAAGAAAATGGGTCGCGGCCGCGACCCCTGTTTTTTCTGAAAAATTTCCAGTTCGACTTTGCTGTGTGGTGTTTAAACTGTAACTCTAATTTCCTTTCCTTACCTGCATGCATGAATTTGGACGTGTAAATATATATGTATATATATAGCATTTCATGCATGAATTGTAGTTTAATTGATGGAGTGCATGCATGCATAAATGGTAAAATTTTCATTTTAATATGTGCATGCATGCTATTCATGCACCTACGTGCATTATATATATATATATATATATTAATATTAAGTCTAAGTAATGATATATATATATATATTTAATTATGGTTTAATTTGTTTTAAATTTTAGAATTTAATTGTTATTTATTTCATGTTTTATTTAATTTCGATCTTTAATTGAAAGTAATTAATTGCCTATTTTCTAATTATAAATGCAATATATTACGTGTTATGATTATTAAATGGAATTTTAGATTAATTGATATGCATTATGAATGTTATGAATTTATGAATTTGAATGAAATATATGAACGAATGGTTTGATTATATGCTTTAAATTCCTTAATAGTGCACATGAACATTTTTATGATATAACATGATCTTTCATGCATTCATATCATGATCATTTCATTGCCGAGCGTCTTAATTGGTCATTTTGAGTCTCACTTTACCTTTCTTGCACAGATTTTGATCCCGTTGGAGACCAGGCCAATCCTTGAGGCTTTCGTATCTTCTTTTGTCAGTACAAGGTGGGTTTTTCTACTATTTAGATAAAAAGACCCAATATATCCTTATGTGCAAAGTTTTATCCAAAGTTAGAGTTATCTATTTATATAACGAGTCACTTTCGGGTAAATGATTTCGAACGTATAATCCCTTTTTCTTTTAATATCCTACCGATTGTTTTGGCGAGTATTGATTGATTGCACTGATTGGGGCCCCGGGTTCTTGGTGTGAGTGGCTATCCGAGGAAGCATGGGCTGACGGTGATCCCTCACGCTAGTTCCCACCAAACTACAGCGGTACCGAACCTCGTCAGGAGATTGGCGGGGAAAGGGAGCTGAGTGCCATCTGGGGAGTCATGTAACCCCTTTTGTCCAATGATTGGGTGGCCGGGTCTTGCAAACCCGTCCACCAACCCGGAGGAAGAAGGTGTATATGACCGATTGAATAGAATCGATTGATTGTGCACAAAAGAATGATATGCATGAAAGACTTAATGAATGAATGATTATTGAATTACACATGGTGTTGGTTGGAGTTGACGCAGCCCACTCGCCGGGCCACTAATGACCTATTGTAAAATTGATCATTATAATCCCTTCCGATGATTCCTCTATTTTACCTACTTGGGAGCCGTTTCTAAAACCTCGCTTGGGATTATAATTTGCATGTGATTGTTTAAATTCCGTTATATATTATATTTATGCCAATGTTTTATACCCACCAGTCCCTTTTGGACTGAACCCGTTTGGTTTTTTAGCTGTTTTGTGCAGGTGTCGAGGGAGCTAAGTGGGAATACGAGTCCTAGGTCTTGCATTCGTCTCTAGCTCTGTATTTTTGGTCTTACACTTGCATCTCACACTTTTGATTATTGTATATGGATGTTATATTGGAGCGTACTTGTTTTGGGCCATGATGGCATGCGATGATGTATATGAACTATTTTTGGAGCTCACATGCTCATGGTATATATATATGATATGCTTTGTTCACTTATTGCTTCCGCTTTAATGATTTTCTCTGATTCGTATGGTTTAAGGGTTAGCCCGCCTAGCATAGAGTGTGTGTATGTCCCAATTCGCCGTGGTTTGGCTCGGGTATGGATCGTCCATTTCATATTCGGTGGGTCTCGGTGCGGGGGATGTGACACCTTGCGCTCGGGTGTTACACTCTCCCTCGAAGAGAACATATCTTCTCTTTCAGAATCTAAAACGATCTTTAGATTCCGAAGCCAATCAGAGTAATTGGGCCCCGTCAACTTGTTTGATTCGAGGATGGATACCAAAAGGTTTTTGGTTGCCATTTTAATTGTAGAGAATCACAGAACTACAACCTAAATGGAAAAACAGAGGAATCATGAGCATGCTGAATAATAACGATTACATATTATCAAGGTCTTTAGAAATATTTTCTCCCACTGTTTTTAGAAAGTCTAGAAATCCCAACGACTTTAGAAGAAACTTATTTTTTCAATAGGTACTAGGATCCCAAGCATTCTTAGTTTCGGACCCACGACTCATGAGACATCCAAAGGTCTAAGAATCTTTAGGTAGGTATGAAATGTCGATTCCATCTCCATGGAATTCCTAGTAATATTTTTGCATCACTAGTCTTTCAATCATAGACCCACGACTCGTGAGACATCCATATCTACTTTAGTGTTGAGCAGGACCCATCAATCATAAGATCTTGACCAAACTTAGTCTGGAACGACCCACGACTCGTGAGACATCGCCCATTCTAAAATGGTCAAGGAATATTAATTATTTAAAATAATTAATCAGGAAACTAAGAGTTAATGAGCTACACTAATTACCCCACGACTCGTGAGACAGCAATTAGTTTCACTTATTAAGTCCTAAATCCTATTAATGGAATGCTAGGGATTTTATTACTGTGATAAAGTACCTATTTATTCGAAATTGCTCAATATTTAATAAAGGGATTTTCGAATGACCTCACCAACATATAATGTTATCCAAATTTTAATTGTCTTGTTAATGCAGTTTCACAGAAAGTGCATCACAGAAGCAATTAGCAGATAACATGTCCTAGCATGATACTAATTATGTGAAGATCATGGGTATCCTATCTTATATATGATTATCGGAGCCACCCCAAAATCACTAGTTCTAACATTCATGCCACATAAGACAGTTCATATCACATAGGGTTACAGGATTTAATGGAAAAACGCCCTATCTATTACATTTAATAGAAACCCTCCTAAACATTTTGAGGGGTTTTCTTATGGCCACCGTTCTTCAAGTGCTGTTGGTGATCCTTCTTATTCCATGGGTGCTTGTCTCCAAAATGAAAATAAAACCTCACTTCCTAAGTTCTACTCTCTTTACATAAAGTTATATGGCTCAATTTTCATATTGGCCATAGATAAGTACAAGGGGCACACCCCGGCCCAAAAACAATAATAAGAAAAGCCACATAATAAACACATAACGGTACGTACATAAGTAGGGCTCCAACCCTAATTGAAAACGCGCAACTATGGGGCTCTGACCCCAATTGAAATCATCCATGTGCAGAATTTATAACCATACATAAGGCTACCCCATGATCACCCAAACTAGCATGATTCCGCTTGGATTTAAATTTATCAATTAAATTTAAAATTCCCTTGACTTCAAGTTACAACTAACTTAAGTAATTTGAATATTAGTTCATTATTCAAGAATTTATTCAAAATCAAACTTCGGATCATGACAAAACGACAATTAATTCAAAATTAAATTTTTATCAAAAATATCATTCAAAGTGATATTTAATATTTTCTCAAAAAATTAGAACTCGACTTTAAATCATAAAAATCCCAAATTTTATAACTATTTCAAAAATAATTTTATAAACTTAAAATCATATTTTAAAATAAAATCAGATTTTCGGAAAATGGGATTTTATCGAAACCGAAAACACGATACGAAAAGGTATCCCGGGACAGCCCAAGCGAGGTGCGCAGGACGCCTAGTATAGCATCCGGAACGCTAGGTAGCCACATCCCCCGCACTATAGTTCAATTCACATATGGAAGGAACACCCATACATGAATCAAACCTATAGCGAAAGGGAGACAATAAAAAAAATATATCACTAGCTAGGCGGGACTAACCCTTAAATAAATACCAACATGCATAGCAATAAACGGAAGCATAACAATATACATTCACTTTATTACTCATTTTCCGTTTTATGCCAACATTTCCAAAATTACATATCCAACTTTCAAGTACAAGTTATAATATAATAAATACCCAAAACAATTCATAAGAACTAGGAATATATCAATAAAATACATGGAACATGAGACTGACAATGCTAGACCCAAAAGAAACAAAACTCGACTCAATCCAACCTAGCACTCAACCTGCAATACCTGAAAATATGAGGTGTCAGTCTATGAAAGACTGAGTGAGGGGTTTAAATAATTATAAGCGCACATATCATGCAAGCTATAACCTCGGGTAAGATTTTATAGGAAGCACAATATAAGTTCGAGAATAGAAGGAATTCTCGCCCGAGATTACAACTGAACCAATTTAACAATTCATTTAATTATCAATTCAATACGTGGCGAGTGAGGGCGTTCTCCAACCTTACTCCAAAAGTGTATAATCATGAACACTTCCATTTTTCAAGTGAGCATGCAAGTTATTCATGTGCAATCAAATAGTAGTTTCATGAACCCTTTTTCCTTCGGGTGATGGCGGGCTTGCAAGACCCAACCATTCAATCATGGTGTACGTCGGGAACATGACTCCCACGCACGGGATTTCTTCCTCCACCAAACCTGGTGGTGGATTCGGAGGTGATCCCAAAATGGTGAGGATAGTGCAAGAGTTACCCGTCAACCTGTGCTTTCCTGGTTGGCTGAGTAAACTACCCTCGGGCCCCATGTAAACATGCTTTACTCGCCCAATCAATCAATCTGTTCAATCATGTCATGAAATCATGTAAAATCCATAAAGTTTCAAAACTATAGATATATAGATACTTTTGGTCGAAAACGTCACATAGGGTTATACGGGATCTATATATCTAGAAATAAACCTCACCTGACGAGTGACGGAACAAGACAAGGATACAAGAAAGTGCCCCAAAAGATCAATGATCTCCGCCCTGGAGAAAAACTGAAGAAGAAAGGAAATAACAGGAACTCGTGAGACGAGACTTAATATGAAACCAAGTATGACGCACGACCATGCTCGTGTAAATAAATAAAACTAGCAATCAAGTGGCACTTAGCATGTATGAGAACCAATTAATACCTAAAAGATGAAATAAATCTCAAGGATTCACATATTCATATCGTTCAAACATTTCAAGTTCAATTCGTAGGGCATGAAGTCTCACAACCATGTTTGAGCAATTAAGTACTAAGAAGTGTTACATAGGAGTATAATTATCAATTAACCAAGCATATAAATCATATAAGTCACATATGGGAGCCAAGGAAGTATAAGGATTTCAATAAGATGGGTTTTGGTGAAGTTGGGCAAAAACTATCAATTTTCGGAAATGCACCCACTGTAGAAAAACTAGAATTACTTGAGTTCTAAAAGTTGGAATTGAGTTTTTCTTGTTTGGTACAAAACTAGACACAAAGATCTTTTCGGTGATATATGGCTCGTATTTTAGTTCAAAGTGAGCAGGAAATGGCAGAAGCTTGAATTTGGGTGAAGGCAGTTTCCCGGCGAAGTGGCGACACCAAAAATAATTAAGAATATCTCACAAATGAAAAGAGATATTGAGTTGATTCCAATTGGACGCTATTCTAGACTTCAAGAGGGTTCCGTTGGTTCAAACATCAGGTCAATCTGAGTTCGGACAAGGGTATCGCGGCCGTGACGAAATTACACTGGAAATCAGTTGCGGCCGCGACTGAAAATTAGCCAACTTTCGAATTGTTGGTCGCGGGCACGACCTTCAAGTCCAGCAGCAGAAAAAGCTTCTGGAAAACAGGGGAAGGCTCGAATTTTTGGCTCCCAATCCATACCAACACCAAACCAAGGCTAGAATTCAACTCTAAACTAACATATAACATGTATATGATCATATATATCAATTAAGCAACATTTAATCCAAGAAACATGCTTTGATTCATCAAAATCATTCATGAAATCAAATGATCAATCATGCTCCAAACTTCAAGAATTCAAGTTATAATTGTATAAAATCAACTCAAATCCTCATACAAGCTTCATACTAAATCATGGTATCCAAAAGAATTACAGACCCTAACCAAACCTCTTGAATTACCAAAGATATATGCATGACCTTACCTTGAAGATGGAGGAGATGAAGAGGAAAGAGAGAAGAGAAGGTCTAGAGTTTGATTTCTTGAAGAAAAATGGGGAAAATCCTTTGTCCCTTGCTTCTTGCACCAACCGAAATGGAGAAGGAGAGAACAGGGATATCTTGAGCTTGTCTCATGAATGAAGTGAAGAAGATAAAGTATGTATATGTGTATGTATACAATATATCGATCAATTGGTGGGGAAGAGAAAGGGAAATTGCCAATTGGTCCTCAAGAAATTAAAGCAATGCAATTGGGTTCTATCTCATGAAATATGATCAATTAAATCCAATTCACATTAATGCAATTAAGTCCTCAAATTATGGAAACCAATCAATTAAGGCCAAGAATGGTTCATGCAATGAAGTCCTCTAATTTGAATGAATAATCAATTAAGGACACATATGCATTTACGTCACGTTCGGCAATTATTTCACGTATCAATGAGAAATAAATCATATAATAATTCTCAAGTTATCGAAAATGATCAATTAAAGATAATTAATCAAATAAGACATGTTAGGAAATTAATTCAGATGTCAATTAAATTCGAGATAATGCAATAATTCTCAAGTTTACAATAATTTCACTTAAACACTTAATAATATAATTCACACAATATTATGCATAACTGAAAAACTGGGGCATTACACCTAGGTAGGCCGACAACAACGCACAGCAGCGCAGTGCAATAAGGTGCGTTGGCCCGTGAGCGGCTTGCACTCGCTGCCCGGGCGGTAGTAGACAAGGTGGGGCGGTATGCGCGAAAACGCGAAGGCTATACTCCCGTGCCGGATTCATTTCGTAATTTCTAAAATTCCAATTTTCATTTCGAATTTAAACAGTTCTAAATAATCTGAATTTAAACAGCTTAAAACCAGATTTATTTGGGAAACAATTTTCACAAAATTTTCAAGAAACAGTATCGATCCGATAGATTCGTTTTTAAGCAAAAACCAAGAATACATAGCCAATATCCAAATTCAAGAATTTTCATCAAAATTCACAAAGTAGTGAAGATACAATACAAACATTGCAAGGAGGCTCTGATACCACTTATTAGAAAATACGAAAGAGTTGAGTAGCTGAAGTTTAAAATTTTCACAAGTTTAATCGTAGTCTTACAATTTTCGTACTGTAATGTTGGGTGAAACAAGAAACTCACATTAATTGAAGCTTTCTTGTGATGTTGTTACCACCTAACAAACACCCTTCAAGCGGAAAGTCCCTCGAACGGTCCTTTCAATTAGACTCCAAAGTAGAAGGCCTCCAAATCGTATCCACACCAGACCTAGAACACAATCAAGCTAGTAAGAATGCTCGTTCTATGGCTTGTGTTAGGCTAGGATAATTTTTCTTTGAAAAATTTTCTTTTGGATTTTTCTTAAAACTTAACACTTCATGAGTGTTGGTCTAAAGAATAAGAGAAGCACCCACCCTTGTATTTATACAAGGGGGTTCGAAAACCCTAGGGTTCTCCTAACCCTAGTGGGCTTTTTTTCTTGCTCACTGATTAACTCATTTAATTAGTTAATTTATTTGGAATAATATGTTCCTAACTTATTCTCCAAGTCTAACAAGAGAAGACTTCTATCTCCTACAATAGGAAGTTGGACTTTTCAACTTTTCTAAAGTTAAAAGTCAATATTCGATAAATCAATTAATTCCCAAATTAATTGATAATTAATTAAAAGATCAAATTAATTAATTACAATTCAATTAATTAATTCTAGAAAAGAATTCATGTGTGATAAAATCACACGCACGGAGCCACGTACGGGCCACGTGACAGCCACGTAGGCTACGTGACACGTGGCAGACACGTGTCTAGGACAAGTGGTAATGCCCACGTGTTTTACTCCGTTTTTCGATCAACAATTTGATCCGTCGTTGATCATATTAACATCCTACCATAACCCTCGTGTTCTGGCATTTGTGTGTGACCCTTTAGGTTCATTATTCGATTAGCAGTGATAACAATTAATTAATTAATTTCCTAATTAATTAATCACTTCACAGATCACACTACTGTAATCTAGCAATGGGTGTGTGACCCCTAGCCGAATAACGAAATGAATCGAAGAACCTTTCAGTCAATGACAATCAATGAAATACGATCTTCCTGCAACTCCATCTCTCAATCAAGAACTAAGGCATGGAAATATTCTCAGAGCCCAAATATTCTTGATAAAGTTAAGTTCGTTTCATATCCATTTCGATCTCAATCCTAGAAAACCCCATTTTCTAGATGTCTTGATCTTTTATCCACCTTGGCCTGGGGTTTAATGTTTAATGGACTACGAATAACTTAAATCATTAAGAGATCATTCTTGTTCGTAACAAGTGTAGGTCCTTTATCGATTCTACTAATTCTATATATGCCACTGGCGACACCCTTTTGAGCATGTATCAAAGATTACAGAGTTAGCTCAGATGAGACATTACAGAATCTCAAGTCTAAGGATTAATGAATCACTTCATTGACCTGTGAGATATTTCCTAATCTTGAAGTTTCAGGAAAATTCCTTTCCCATTTAGGAATGTTCTCACGTGGGACATCTTAGTGATGAAGTTCTTGTAACAATCACCCTTATGTATTATGAACGCATTAACCTAAGCACTTATCATGCCACGAAACTGAGTGACCCTTCAAAAGGACATAATCACACAAGCAAGTCTCAGCGGAGTCAAGGTCGACACTCCCACTGTCTGTCGGACTCATCAACTTGGAGAAGTTTCTAATCCTCGCTTATGGAGTTAAGAACTTGTTTCATGTGCCATTCCCATAACGATAAAGTTCTCAACGGCCTCATCGGATTAGGGGAGTTCAGTACATGCAAAACACAGTCAACCCAAACAGACATAAATAAGCACATAAAGAAATGATTGCCTATGAACAAAATCATTTCGTATGTTATTCAAAGACTGCTTGTGATTTCACAAGGAAATAGTAAAGCAAACATCTGCTTTAAGGGCACTATTCCTAACATGTGGATGTAGTGAGGGACCAAAATCTTGTCGACATGGTGGCATCCTGAAAACCCCACAACTACAATATAGACATATGCATGCCGGTTAGTACGTGAGGATGACACATAATTAAATCAAGTAAGAGTAATTAGACAAATGCAATACATCATGAAATGTAAAATCAACAAAGTGTTAAGAATTCAAACGCATATCACTGCGAATCAAGATACAAATGCAAGCACATATCCACATTGTCCTATGCCGTTCGACTTAGACTGACACAACACGACACTGAGCTCAGGTTTTGTAACCTAGGGCTCTGATACCACTTTAGGATGTAGCACCCCGCACGGTGAATCACCATATTCCCCGTACCTAAGCTTAATCCACATACGAGATAGGAAACCCATACATGAACCAAGCAGAGGCGAACGGGAGACAAACAGACACACACCTAAGCTAGGGGGAACATAGACCTTGCAATTTAAACAAACCAACAAAAACGAATGCGTATATGGAAGTGATGTATATATTTTAATAATGAATCACAAGCAGTAGGTGACGGGTTCATCCAGCATAAATACCTAATCCCGCAAATCCACATAAATAAAAAACGCAAACGGGTTCAAATCTGTTCCTAGAAGTCTGTCTCGAAATCATAACATATCAAAATAAATCATATCGTATACCTACAAATGTTCAAACTTATACAAATTATAGAAGTGTGTATGCAAGGACTCAAACTCGACAAATAACTCGACAGACTCCGCCTAGCTCGAACTCCACTTAAACCTGCACACTAAAACAAAAGGGGGAGAGAGGTCAGTCACACGGACTGAATGAGGGGCTACCCACACACGCTACATATATAGAGCAAAGCACAGTCAATTATATAGTTCGTGAACTTAGGGATAGTTTTTGCACACGAAACTTTGTCCGTGATATATACATATAGGGATTCTTAACAAAATGGAACAAATCATAACTTAACGAATTCTTACGTACCAAACATAGCGAAACATGTTTATCATATCAAATCTTATAAAAATATTTCATATCATAGCTTATAGTTTCAAAAAGATCCATATTTTATCTTAATTAAGAGTCTATCCCCATTTCACAAACTTAACAAAACATGCATACAAAACTTGGCGGGTATGAGTAACAAATCCCATTTTGGGCTGCTCATGCGAATCATAACATATCAAACAAATCAAACTAAACAAACTTGCATAACAAACCTCATTCTCCGACAATGGAAGGGTTGCGCGACCTTAACTATCCATTTCAGGTGAGGGGAGTGCAAGCTACTCCAAACCCTCAGGATCTCCATCACTCACCAAACCTCCTGGTGAGATCGGGGGTAATCCGCATCAAACAGTAGAGATATGTACAGGGGTGATAACCGGCGACCCCATGGCCGTCCCGAGTCTCCCTTACCCACAAGTCCGAGACCCATCATACCAAAACATATCATATCAGAGTATAATATAACCCGCTATAGAACTTAACATAACCAAAACTCAGCAAACATACATTACCTTGCAACAACTACTCTATACATACCTCTCCGTGTCAAATCCATAACGTATCCATAGCCCGTAGCTCTCGGCTCATAAGAGGGACACAGTTTGAAGCATAGTGTACATTGCAAACATAACAAACCAGAACAAACTAAAACAAGCGTACATAGGCTCGTACATAGCGTATCGTACTTGCAAAGTCTTAGGAAATTCATAAACTTACATATTTCGCACATATTTACTAATACGTAAGGTTATAGTTCGCATGCATAGAAAACGAGCACATTTCATAGGGCTTAACTATAACCTAACCTCACCTTACACCAACGGAAGTCGAGAACAACACAAGTGATCCACCCCGGGATCAAAACGCCTCATAAAACACCACCTCGAGTGCACCTGAACAAACTGAAGACAAGAATACGGAACTTAGACTCAAAGATGAACCACATAGACGCAGGCGTATGCATAGGCACTTAAAAGATTCAAATACATAAGCAAAGTTCATATTCAAACTCATTTCATACAAAAGAATGCATTTAATAGATTAACACATGCTTAAAACACATCAAGGCATGTTCATATGCACAATTAATGCAAACAAAGGTAAACAAAAGGCATATGGTGGCATTTAATCATGTATGAACACAAATCATATTACTAAAGTAACATAAAAGGCATATAAGAACAAATGCATACACATAACATATGATACAACAAGTTAGGACCAAGTTAATAGGTGAAAAGGTGCAAGAAAAGCGGTAGAATAGCATAAAAAATGGTTCCAAGCAAAAATGGGCAAAAGCTGGAAATTTTCGAAACGGACAAGCTGTAGGAAAAGGATTATAACTTGAGTTTGAGAGATGGGAATTATGTTTTGTTTCTTGGAAATGAAACTAGACACAAAGATCTTTCCAATGGTATGTGGCTCAAATCGTGGTTCAAAGCGACTCAAAAATAGTGTAGGTTTAAAGTTAGAGCATTACAGAATTTTGGCGAAGTGGCGACACAAATTTAAAACGATTATATCTTCCAAACCAGAATGAATTTTGAGGTAAATCCAATTGTAAAATGTTCTAGACTTAAAAAGGTTTCTTCAATCCAAAATTTAGGCAAGACGAAGCACAAACGAAGGCTGCACAACCACGCGAATATTAGCTTGAGAAGCTGCATGACCGCGCGGGAGCAGAAATTCCAAACCCGAGCGAAGGTGCGCGGCCGTGTGTGAAAAGAATTGAAGTTCTGCACGGCCGTGCAGGGTCATCTTCTCCAAAAAACAACACAACAACACAGCAAGTTCGATGGGGATTGTCTCCAAACCACCCCAAACCACATTCCAACCATAATTCAAGCCCAAAACACTCAAATTCAAGGTATATCACATATATATAACACATTAGAGCATAAATTGGACTCCGAAATGAGCCCAAACACCCAAAAATCGAAACCCACTCTATTCATCTCCTTCTTCAAATACCCACAAAGACAAGGAATCATACCACAAAATGGATGTAGAATCAAAGTACGTAACGAGAGGAATACAATGGTTACCTTGGTTCTTCGATTGGATGGTTGGACGGGCACAAGCTCGAGCCAAAGCTTTGAGGCCGGGGGGGAGAGGCGTGGGGGCTGGGGTGTTCCTTCTCTTCACTTGTAACATGAAAAATCAAATAAGAGAGAAAGAAGGGTTGGTCCGATATTAAGTTAAGAAAAACCGGTTTGGTTTGGTTCGGTTCACGATGGGTTCGGTTCAATCAGTTGGAAATTAAATTTGTAGAGGGTCCAAAAGGTTGTAGAACAAGGCGAGGCTAGTTCCATTGGACCCAAATCGTCGAAATAAATCCAATAACGAAGTTGGAATTTGAATTTGAATCCCCAAGCTCTGTTAGTTGGAAGACAGCTCAACACCATAATTACAATTAGGTTTCTAATTTGCAGTTATTGGATGATTGAGTTCAAGTACATTTAAATTCTAACGTGCACATAATTAAATAAAATACAAATTAACATGTAAGGCATGCAAAGTCACATAAATCATAGGAAATACTAAATTAAACTCTCTCATGACGTCATACTTGGATTACCGAGAATACGGGGTGTCACAGTCTTTGTCCAGATTGGGGAAATCTGTAGACTTTTTTGTAGCACCAATTTGAAAAGTTTTTTCTAACTTGGCTTCCTGAGAGAAAGCATGTAACACTCCCACGATTTCTTGACATTGCACAGAATCTTGCCTGTTCCCTCGGGGGTGGGGAACTTGATCTTCTGGTGGTAGGTGGAAATGGTCACCTTGAAATCCACTAGGGCCGAGTGCCCAATGATGATGTTGTAATGTAACGCCCCAACTTTTTCGTATTTTAAAATGACGTATGTGTTTACTAATTTGCGCGAATTTATCGGTTATATGTGTCTTCTATATTTAAATTTCAATGTTTAATTGTTAAATATGTGAATAAATGAAATATATGCAATATTTGAATTGGAATGAACTCGATTACTTGAACCACTTGTCCATAAATAATTATGTGTTCCCTAATTGTGCGTTTAAATTATTTAATTGCGTAACTAATTATTTGTGATAATTACTATTTGTAATTTTAATTAATTTTCTATAACATGCATTTCGTTAGATTTTTAATAAATGATTAAAAAGGATTCTTAATTTCTTTTGGAAATTTGAATTATATGAATTCTTGGTCGATTTGCATTTACGTGACAAGTTGCGAGCCGTTACTATATGAAATGAATTCGTAACTTCATGAAAATTTAAGTAGTCGGACTTATATGTGTTATGAATATGGTTATATGCTCGTTTTATGTTTTTGGTTTCGTTTGATTGAGTTTTGGAATTTATTTTGGTTCAGAATCCAAAATGGGGGCTAATGAGCAATTAGCGTACCATTGGTTCCTTATGTGATATCTTGAGCTCGGGAACTCGGAATCGAGTTCCGTCAATTCTTTTGAACTCGTAACGAAAATTTGGGTTCAATAAACTTATCCTCATATTTTTCTAAGACCATTTGAACCCCCGAAATTCAACCAAAAGATGCAACGTTCGCCAAAACTGCCACCTTTTACTAAAAGAGCCATATCTCATTCAAAACTTGACCTAATTAACCATGGTTGGCTCCTATGAAACCCTAGTTAAGGAAAAAAACTCCCAATACCAGCCCCACACCGAACCATACTCAGCAAACAAGAGAAAAAACAGTCCAAAACTCCTGCTCCCAGTTTCATCCCGTCACCATGCCCTACTTGGAGATTTCAAGCTCAAATCTCTTTCATCCTTCAACCAATCCACAAGGTGAGCTTAGGGTTGTAATACACATTCATTAAGGTTCATTTTAAGCTAAGCATCCCTAATTTTAAGCTCATATTCATGGAGTTTTGAGGATATACATGAATAGTAAGGGTTATGAAGTATTTGATGAATTCTTGCCTTTCTTTGATGTAATTCTTGGATTGGAGCTGAGTATATGATCTTCTTGGTTTCCTTAATGCATGAGTGATGAATTATTTCATGGTATTTGAGTATATATCGGACCACCATGGCTGCTACTGGAAGAAACTTGAGCTTGAATATGATATATGCCCCTTTTGCTTCCATCCTTGATTGTTGTTCGGTTTTTAATTATTGTGGTATGAGTTTGGTGTATTTTTGCTGCCTTTTTACTTTCTTATATGTTGCCTTTCGTCCTGAGTTACTGCTGCTACAAGGGACATCAGAAACAGGGCTGGACGAAGCCATTTTCACGACCTCCAACTCGAGGTCGCGCCCGTGATCATAGACAGCGGTTTTCTGGTTGCGCCCGCGACCAGAATTTAGCCAACCTTGGACTTACTGCAGTGCATATACTAGAGAAGAGGAGGGTCGCGGCCGCGACCTGTTTCAGGCAGTTTTTGGTAGCGCCCACGACCATGTTTTGGGCAAGTTTTGAGTTGTGTGTGTGACTGCAGCTCCGTTGGTTTTATTTTTCGTTTCATTCATAATTTACTTGGATTTCCTTGCTCTTATATGATTTATATATGATGTTAACATGCTATATATCATGTCATATGTTTTAATTTGAATTTATAACGTAATTTCAATGCATGTTTACGTGATATATGACGAATATGTTTATTATACCTCTTTACGTGCGTGGATGGATTATTATATGGCTTGTTTGATATTTCTTGCTCACTATAAGATACGAATACATTATAGATTTCATGATATATGTGTTACATGTTTCATTATGGAAGTGTTATGTGATTTTGATGTGTTTATACCTGAGTTATGTCGTGAATTGCCTCCTAAGTCCTTATATGTGCATGCATGCAAGAATACTTCGCTTATTCGATTCGTGTGACATTTTCTTGCCTTTCTTAGGATATAAATGAATTGTTAACATGTTAAATGGTGAGTTATGCTTGTTGTATGAAATTTGCGGATTCAATTGACATGATTTACACGAGCTATGATTTCATATGATCTGAGGTGACTTAGATGCTCTTTAGCTTGCATGCATGATTTGTTGCTCTAATTATTTCCTTAATATGATAACTTCTTGCTTCATTTATAATTTAAATGTATTGTGAACCTGTTATAACGTGTGTTATGATTGTTGCACAAAGCGTATAGCTCGAATTGATACAAAATATGAAAGCTATGAAATGTACGAATAGGGAACCTTCATGAAATGAATGTATTTGAACCTATTGAATGAATTACTTGATTTCATGACTTCATGATATCATTTTATTTATTATATGACTCATATCATGTTCAATGCATTACCGTGCGTCATATATGGTACATTTAGAGTCTTGAGTCTTACGTGTGTACTCTATTGTCCTTTGTACAGTTTTCTCCAGGGCGGAGACTTGCCGTGTTCTTAGGACACTTCCGGGTCCTCTTGTTTCTTCTTAATTTTGGTTGGTAAGCTGAGGACAGGTGGGTTTCTCTACTATTTAGTTAAATGGCCCTATATACTCCCAATGTGTAAAGATTTTAGCCAAAAGTATATATGTATATAGAGTCGTTTTCAAGGGTCAATTATTTTAAAAGTAAAGCCCTTCTTTCATGAACCTACCAAATGATTTAGCGAGAAAGAATGAATAAATGCACAGAATGGGGCCCAGGGACTTGGTGTGAGTGGTGACCCGGGGAGGCATGGGCCGACGGTGATCCCTCACACTAGTTCCACCAATGAACGGCGTAACCGGACCTCATTGGGAGTTAGCGAGGAATGGACGCTGAGTGCCATCTGGGGGGTCATGTTCCCCTTTTGGTCAATGAATGGATGGTTCGGGCCGATCAACCGGCCATCACCCGGAGGAAGAAGGTGTAAATGTTCTTGAATGTGCACAAAAGAATGCAATGTATGAAAGAAAGAAAGAATGCTTAATGAATTACACGAGGTGTTGGTCGAAGATAATGCACGCCTACTCGCGGGCCATAACAGACTTAAAGAATGAAAAATGAACATTATAATCCTTTTTGATAACTCCTTTATTTCACCCACTTGGGAAATGTTCTAAAAACCTTATTTGGGATTATAACTTGCATGTGAATGTTTAAATATTGTCTTACACTATACTTATGCCTCATTTTTATACCCACTAGTCTCGTATAGACTGAACCCGGATTGTTTTCAGTGTTCTTGCAGGTTGGAGTGCTAGGCGGGAAGTCCAGTCTGTTAAGTCTTTCGGTTAAGTCA
Organism: Lantana camara; assembly: GCA_037501455.1. Classification (NCBI taxonomy): domain Eukaryota; kingdom Viridiplantae; phylum Streptophyta; class Magnoliopsida; order Lamiales; family Verbenaceae; genus Lantana; species Lantana camara. The sequence continues at coordinate 96,270,307 of CM074861.1, forward strand.
GAGTCTATTCATATACATATTGTACCCTGATTTGTTTAAGTTATGAAGAATGTGATATTTGTATTGATTATTACTACTATCATGAATTTGAGCTAAGCTTATTCGAACAGAAAGAATTTGGAATTGATGTTTTAGGAATTATTGAATTTCGGGATTAGGTATCTATGCTAGTTGAACCCGTTACTCTTTGTTTATCTTGTTATTTATGAATGTACATTGCTTCCGCATTCGTAATATTTCCATATGTTGTTTCTTTGGTTGCGAAAGTTAGCTCTTGGCTAGCTTAGCGAGTGTGTATGGCCCCGTTCACTGTGATTTAGCTCGGGTATGGATTGTCCATTTCATATCCGGGTCGGGTCTCGGTGCGGGGGATGTGGTACCTTGCGCTCGGGTGCTACATGTAAGGGATCTCAATTTTCACTACCGTATACGTTACCATCAGGGTTTTCCATTGTGGGGCTCGACCAAATGAGGTGGTTAAGCAAATTTGTCCTCGAGGGACAACCTCTGAGCCCCCAAAGCCAATGCGGGCTATTTTAAGGTGCTCGAGGGGAATGTTGGTAATATTCTTTTTCAATGTGATTGTGTATATGAAGACTAGCCACCGTAGGGTAGTCAGAAGTTACTGACCCCATGGGCTATTACGATATGCTCTAGGGTCCCTATCACTGAAACCTATCACTTCATTTTTTTCTAAGCCTGGGACGCCTAGCTCCTTAACAGTGTAAACTTGCTTTGGGGTTAAAGGCCGCTGATCGTAGCTACGCATATAGTGACGATGGGAGGCATTTGAGTCTCCTCGTAAGGAGCCACCAGCAATCATGTGCATGACCACAAAGGGCGAGTTTTTCGGCTCGGATATTTTCTGTTTGCCCCTGCCACTACTCTCGATATACCATCCTCGAGGGCTTCGCGAGCGAGAGGGACTCGTCCTTTTGATCATGGCTCGCTCATTGTAGTGTTCATCATACCGCTCCAAAACTTTGACAAATTCTTTCAAATGGTCCCCCACAATGAGTCTTTGAATTTCTCTCTAGCTAGCGACACTCATCCGTATAATGGCCCTTTTGTTTATGGAAGGCGCAATATTTTCCTGAGCGCCTTTGTGATTCTGTCTCTTTTATTTTCTGGGGCCTCCTGAAGAGTTTATTGTCGAAGAGTGAGTAAACCGCGCTCGAGTTTATGTTGGAAAAATGAAATAGAAAAGCAGCAAAAATTAAAATTTTTCGAACTAAGCAAGATCGAAAACTCGTAATGATTAAGAAACTTACTTAGGTAGTAGCTTTCTTGACATGTTCTAGCCGCCCAAGAACGCTCTTCACGTAGCTTGATCCCCAAAAGCTCCTTAGAATCTTTCAAGACTTCACGATAGTAGCCCTCTAGAGAAATAGTCCGCCATTCGCGACCACGATCCGAATAGGGAGGATGGTAGTTCTATATTCAGTGTTTAGGATCTAGGCTTTAGTATATAATTATGGAGAAGGAGAGATTGAGTATCATCATCCCATGGGGTTCGAACCCCCTTATTTATAAGGGGATTCGAACCCCTTATCTTTTTTGGACAAGGATTCCAAACTCCATTTGGAAAGGGATTTCTTGCTTGCAAACTAAGTCTCTAACTTTGACCAAAAGTCTCCTTTTGATCAACTTGGAAAGCAAGAATTATATCTAACTCTTTTAGATATTTTATTTTACTTTATTTATTAAATAATAAATAACTTAAAGACTAATAATTAATTCATTCATAATTAATTATTTATTAGACTTTATTTCCGTATCGCATGGCTCTGGCCGAGGTGAAGGAGTTGAAGACTCAACTTGATGCGTTGTTGGAAATTGGGTGCATTAGATCGAGTTCTTCTCCCTGGGGTGCACCGGTTTTATTTGTAAAGAAAAAAGACAGAACCTTGAGAATGTATATTGATTGTAGGGAGCAGAACCGAATGACGATCAAGAACAAGTATCCCCTTCCATATATCGAGGAATTATTTGATATACTTTGGGGGTCCAAGGTTTATTCGAAGCTTGATCTACGACAGGGATACTATCAGTTACGGATCCGAACAGAGGATATTTGAAATACGGGATTCAATACTCAGTACGGGCATTACGAGTTTGTAGTGATGCTGTTTGGATAGACTAATGCCCCAACAGCTTTTATGGATATGATGCACCGGATCTTTCGGCCTTTTCTCGACAAGTTCGAGGTAATTTTTATCGATGATATTTTGGTATTTTCAAAGTCCACAGAAGAGCACGCAAGACATCTTAAACTCGTGCTGCAAACTTTGAAAGAGCGTCAGTTATTTTCTAAATTCAGTAAATGTGAATTTTGGATCGACATTGTCTCTTTCTTGGGACATGTTATTTTGGGAAACGTTTAGAGGTTGATCCTTCGAAGATTGAAGCGGTGTTGAAATGGGAAAACCAAAGAACATCTCGGAAATTAGAAGTTTCTTGGGATTAGCGGGATATTACAGAAGGTTTGTGAAGGATTTCTCAAAAATTGCCACTCCTTTAACCCGATTAACAAAGAAAGAAGTAAAGTTTGTATAGGATGAAACTTGTGAGAAAAGCTTCAACTTCTTGAAAGAGAAATTGGTTTCTGCTCCGGTGTTGACTCTTCCCAAGGGTTCTGAAGGGTATGCTGTTTATACGGATGCTTCAAAAGACGGTTTGGGTTCGTCTTAACCCAATAAGGAAAAGTGATTACTTATGCTTTTCGAAAGCTAAAAGAGCACAAAAAGAATTATCCTACGCATGATCTTGAGCTCGCCGCTGTGGTCTTTACACTCGGAAAGTGGAGACATTATTTGTACGGGGTGTCTTTTGAGATTTTTACCGACCACAAAAGCCTCCAATATTTATTCACTCAGAAGGATCTAAATATGAGGTAAAGGCATTGGATGGAACTTTTGGAAGATTATGAGTGCACTATCCGGTATCATCCAGGTAAAGCTAACATGATCGTCGATGCACTTAGCAAGAAGGCTAGTGTATCACACTTGGAAGTGGGTGAAAGTAGTGGAATCAAGCCAATTGTTGTGAAAGCTCGAGTCGCTAACATTTCCATACAACCGGACTTGAAGGATAGATTATTTGAGGCTCAGACTAATGATCCCGAAGTGCAAAGATTGGTAGCTAAGGCAAGGGCTGATCCGGAATGTCCATTTGGGTTCGATGAAATTGGTCTTCTTCGTTTCAAGAACCGAGTAGTGGTACCCGAAGAGTTAAAACAGGTGTTGCTCGAAGAGGCTCATAAATCGGCTTACTCTATCCACTCTGGAGAAAACAAAATGTATAAGGATCTAAAATGGTATTATTGGTGGAATGGATTGAAGAAAGATTTAGCCAAATATGTGAGACATTGTTTCACTTATCAAAAAGTTAAAGCCAAGCATCAGAAACCCGGGGGTCTTCTATTGTCGTTACCTATTCCATAGTGGAAGTGGGAACAAGTGACGATGGATTTTGTAACCGGGTCACCAAGAGTAAAAGGCGAGTATGACCATTTAACTAAATCTCCACATTTACTACTGGTTCGGATGTCTTATAAGATTCGCAAGTTAGCCGAGATGTATAACAGGGAGATTTTTCGACTTCACGGGATTCCGGTTAGTATCATTTCAGATAGAAATCCTGGGTTTACTTCGAAGTTGTGGCAAGAATTATAAGTTATTTTGGGGAAAAAGATCAAGTTTAGTACATCATTTTGCCCTCAAACAGATGGTCAATCCGAAAGAGTAATAAGGTATCTTGAGGACTTGCTTTGGGCTTGCGCTTTAGATTTTCAGATTTCATGGCATGAGCAATTACCCTTGATTAAGTTTGCATATAACAACAATTTTCAAGCCTCGATCGGTATGGCCCCATATGAATTACTTTATGGTCGGAATAGTCGATCTCCGTTGTTCTTCAATTTAGAGGAGTGGAAATAGACTAAACAGGAAGGCATTAAGAAGGGTGAGAAATTAGAGAAACCTTCTAAAGTCGTGAGGAACATGATTGAAAAGTCCAACAAATATAACAACGGATGAAATCAGCTCAGGATAGGCAAAAGAGCTATGCTGATCTTCACCGAAGAGATCTCAAGTTTGAAATTGGGGGCAGGGTATTCTTGAAAGCGTCTCCACGTAAGGGATTTGCTCGGATTGGAGAAGGAGGAAAGCTTAATCCACGTTACTTAGGTCCTTTTGAGATTCTTGAAAGAGTTGGTGAAGTAGCTTATCGCTTGGACCTACCACCAAGCCTCAAGGGGGTTCATAATATATTTCATGTGTCTCAATTAAAAGAATACTACCGCGATGAAACCAAGATCCTACCCATTGAGGAAGTGGGATTGGAACCGAATTTGACCTTTGTTCAGAGACCGGTTAAGATTTTGGATAAAAAGTTTGAAGAGTTAAGAAACCGGAGGATTCCAATGGTTAAAGTTCTATGGAGAAGTGATAAAACGGAAGAAGCTACATGAAAAACCGAGGATAAGATGAAACGGTTCCATCCAGAGTTGTTTCCTCCTGAGTAGTGAATCTAGGGACCAGGATTGTAACGCCCCAATTTTCCGATTGTTCAGGTAAGCATACCACGTGTGAGTTCTTGAGAGTTAGGATTATTTTAATTCTTTCCTTCATTAAATTATACATTCCATGATATTATACGAATCATATTTCTACGTGTTTGTATGAAATTATCTTCAACTTGAGAATTATTCATGAATTGTATCCAAGTTTTATGTGAATTAATTGTCGAACGTGACTTATTTGATTATATGGCCTTACTTAATCAATTTCCATAACTTGGGGGCTTAAGCGAATTGGATCCAATTGACATCATTTCAAAAGCTTATGAGCCAATTAAATGAATTTATGAAGTTAAGGGAAATAATTGCAAATTGATGGAATTTGCTCTTTTATATGGATGAATCATGTATTGTATCTCTTCATTTTCATACCAACACATATACACACACCTGCTCTTGGCTTCCACTTCTCATGATCAAGACATAACGAAGAAGAAGATATTTTTCCAAAATTCAAGCTATAATTTCGGCATAATGTTAACTTTGAAGCTTCAATCATCTTCACAAATTCATTCCTCTTCTTACCTCTTTCTTCCAAGGTAAAGATGATGTGATGATTGATTTCTTGAGATTTTATATGTGAAGCTAGGGTTGTGATTTTTGATGAATAGCTTGTCTATGAGTTATTAGAAGTATGATGGTCAAATTTGGACTTGAAATTCATGAATATCTTGAAGGATTAATCATGTTAGCATGGATTGATTAGTACATAAGTTAAGCATTATGTGTGTATGCATGCTATGAGTGATTGTATCAGCTTGGGATTGAGTTTTGAGTTGGTTTACTTTGACTTTGAAAACTGCCCTGTTCTGCTCTGTTCCTAGAATAGACATACCAGCAGGGAACCAATATTAAGAGGTACGGCTGGGCATTGATCCCGGCCAGGATCCCTTGTAGTTCAAAAGCCATCCCGGCCAGGACACCTTAAATATTTGCTCTTGTTAAAACTATTTCTGTACAAAACCAGTCTCGGTCGAGATATTTTGGAAAATTGCTCTCATTAAAAACGTCCCGACCAGGATTCCATTTACTCTAAAAATAAATCCCGGCCGGGATTGGCCTCTAGAGGGGAACTTTGTGTAATTTTCATACTTGTTGGCATGTTGTTTACTTGATTCTTGGAATATTAGTATCATACATACACATATTCATGATAATTGGTGATTATCAATGTAACACCCCAAACGGGAGGCACCACATCCCCTGCAATCAGACCCGACCCACATATGAAACGGGAGATCTATACATGTGCCAGATCAGAACGAATGGGGACTCACTCACTCACTATGCTAGGCGGGAACTAAACCTTCGAAACCGTATAAGTATGTTCAAAGAGAAATCATAAGGCGGAAGCAGAGCATGAAAACAATTACCAACACAAGCATCAAATCACCGGTTCGAATAACATAGTTACCTACTCCCAAAAATTCATATATAAACATAAATCATAATCAAAAATACGAGTTCAATCTATCCCTAGAAGCCTGTCCTGAATCATTAACATAAAATCATTACAATTCATAGGAACTTAATCAATTACAATATGCTATGGTGTGACTCAGATTAGACCACAAGACTCTACAGACTCGAACTTCCGCCTAGTGCTCCAAACCTGTAAAAGAAAACTGAAAACAAAGCCGGGTTCAGTTTATAGGAGACTGGAGGATATAAAACAGGTTTAATATAGGGTACAAGTCAATCACAAATTTAATTTCTCTATCCGGTGGTAACGAATCCAATTTCTCGTGAAAAACCTCAGGAAAGTCCTTCACTACCTTTGATTCTTCCAATCTTATCTGATCTTTAGGTCTGTTAAGAATATACGCAATAAATCCCGTAGCTCCTTCTCTAACCAGTTTCTAAGCCTTGGTAAAAGAAAGTAAAGGTACAGTCTTCGAACTCCAACCCACGGTAACCTCTGAACCCAATTGAACTCTCTTTTCCAAACAATCAACAGTAGCACAATGTCTGTATAGCCAATCCATACTCAGAATAGATCAATAGCGAGTCACGGGCATCTCAATGAAATCTGTCAGAAAAACTCGACCCTCGATGCTCACCGGAACCCCCTCTAAACACCCGATCAGTTTTTATACTACTACTAAAGGGAGAACTAACTACATAACAAGCAGAAGAACACATAACAGGCAAAGGCAAAGTAACAGCAATAGCATGCGAAAGGAAGGAGTGTGTAGCTCCCGAATCAAACAAAGTATTTATACTCGTGCCATGTATGTATATTGTACCTTCTACTACCATGGTGGGATCCACATCAGCATCCTGATCCTCTCCGTCTAAAGCATAAGCACGAGCTCGAATGAATGGTCTCTAACCCCCAGCAGGTTGATCGCGATAATCTGGATATCGATCTACTTTATGCTCATCACTCCCGCAAATGAGATATAATCCCAAATGCCTTCTACAGTTATCGTAAATATGTGTAGGTTGGCCACAGAAGCTACATTTGGGCTTTGGGAGGTGGTGGCAAAGCAGGTGCAGGTGGAGCCTTTTGAAATGATCCTGCGGGTCGGGACTTCTTCCTGGGTCCTTTGGCAGGTGATGGAGTAGTGTAGGAAATAGGCCTCTTGCCAGAGCTAGAACCCAAGCCTAAACCAGAACCTAAAGTCTGACCAGATCAGTAGGTAGATCTCCTAGCATTCACAACATCTTCAATCTTCAAAGCCTTCGAAGTAGCCTTTACTAAGTGCTCGTGTTGACCGCTTCAATAGCTACTAGAATATCCTGTCGGAGGCCCTGAACGAGCTGCATTGCTTTATGAAAATCATTACTCGCTATATTAGGTGCATAGCGAGATAACCTCTCAAAATTTGATATATACTCCAAAATAGATCTCCCTCCTTGCTTAAGTTCAGTGAATTTCTTCAATCTGCGGGTCGGGATGACAAAAGAATAAACTTGTTCTTGAATTCTCGGACAAATACCTCCCAAGTTACTTCCTCACCGGCGGTATCCAAGATAATCTTTGTACTCTCCCACCACGAATAAGCCTCGTCCTGGATTAAAGAAATGGTGTATCGAGCCTTCTCTTGAGGGCTACAAGCGATAAGCTCCCAAATTCTTTCCATTCCCTTTAACCATTGCTCCTTCTATAGATCGTTGCCTTTGAAAAGTTTTGGAGGGTGCTGGTTTTGAAATTCCCAAAATACGGTAGAAAATTGTGCTCTCGGTTGTGGTTGTGGCACTTGTGGTGCCGGATGAACATACTCCCTCATCCTCTGATCAATTATGTGAACCATGACATTAAGAAAATCCTGTGGCTGAGCTTAAGGGGGTGGAGGTAGAGGAGAACGATCACGGTGATGATGCCTATGTCTCGGAGAATGGACCCGACGAGGCCTACCACGAGGCATCCTGAAATTAAGACACTAAATATGCATGTTGAATTATTAGGTGCAGATGAGTGCAATTAAAATTCCCAAGTTACAACTAAAGCATATAATCCAAATAATTCACATAATTCAGATAATTCAAATAATTCAAGTAATTTCAAATAAGTTCAAGTTATAACGCAATACCCTCACATTAGAAAAATAATTTACTATGTCGTACGACGTAGACTCACAAGACATGACACTAGAACCTCAATTTTGCAACCAAGCTCTGATATCACCTTAGGATGTAGCACCCGAACGGTAAGGTAGCTACTATAATTCAGTCCACATACGAAATGAAAAATGCGCACATGAACCAAACGTATAGCGTACGGGAGATAAAATTAATAAAAAAAATATTTCTAGCTTGGCAGGACTAACCCCAGACTAATTAAACCAACGCATAACCATGTAAGAGGAAGCATATGATATATGTCATCGAACAAGCACCATCTACATCAAAGGTATATAATCTCCATGTATGACAATACATACAATCTCCAAAATAAAATAATCAAGTCTTAAGTAATCAGTAAGAATCAATAATATAAAGGTGAACTATGCTAGACCCAAATTAAAGACGCCACACGACTCTGATTCCCGCCTAGCACGCACCTGCAAAAGACTGAAAGGTGGAGGCGTTAACCTATGGAAGACTGAGTGAGGGATTTAAATATAAATATAAACACAATTATCATACAAGTTATAATCTCGGATAAACTTTTATAAAAGAAACAATATAAATTCCATAATAAATTATAATATCGGCCGAGATTACAACTATCAAATTTAACAATTAATTTAATTTTAGTCAATCAGTGGCTCGGCAAGTGAGGGCAATTCTCCAACCTTACTCCGACAGTGTACAATAATTAGATTATCATTTGGTTCAGTGATCATGCATGTAATTACAGTTCAATTAGTCAATAGCAATTTCAATAACCCTTTTCCCTTCGGGTGATGGTCGGGTTCACAAGGCCCGAACCATCCAGTCTCAATGAGCATCGGGTACATGAATCCCATGCCCGGAACTCCTGCATCCACCAATCTCCTAGTGGATTCAGGGGTCGTCCCAAAATGTTGAAGATAGTGCAAGAGTTACCCGTCAGCCCTTGCTTTCCCGATTGGCTCAATACACTATCCTTGGGCCCACAGTGCAGTACAATATACTCGCCAAAACAGGGTTGGTTCAGTAGGTAAAACATGGTTCATTTTCAATCATTTGAGGTTTTGGGAAAAGATTTATATATATATACATTTTGACCGAAGATTCACATATGGGCGTTAGGTGTTCTATATAACTAGAATTAAACTGTGAGACCCCATAATTTTGGGATAATATTGATTATAATAGATATATACATGGTATTATAATACCCATATTCTTTATTTAATTATTAGTTTATATTATTTAACTATTTGTTTATTTTACCTTTTTTTTATGATAAATAGATACGTATAGACAAGACTAGTAGTAACCGTAATTAGAATAATGGGGAAGTGGGAGTCTTGTGAAAACTGACTTACAACGATTCTATTAATACGTGCATAGTTATGAGAATTCTAATCACACATTATTCTATCGGGGGAGAGAAAGAGAGACGACATAGTCATGAGAATTCTGGTCAAATCGGGAGAGAAAGAGAGAGAGAAGGGACGAAAAGACATCGTTGAAAAAGAACGCAAAGATGTAGGGAGGAGAGACGAAGAGACGTCGTTGGAAAAGAACGCAGACGACCAAGCAATAAGGAGATAATTAATTGAAGAAATCGGGACGCACGAAGAAAAAAAAGAGGTTGATGCTCAATCTTTTGTTACGGAATAAATTAATGTAGCACCCCTTAACACTACAGCCCCACACCATTGTACTTCCCGAGTGGATGTGAGACCTAGCACTCGAGAAATACTTCGGCAAACGGACAAGATTATACAATACCAGAGTATGAAATTTAAACGCAACGGAAAATGAACAAGAGCAATAAAAGGGGACAATATATAACGAGACCCATATTATTAAGTTGGACAAGTAATTACAACGATGGATCTAACTTCACAAGAGAGTGCTTATTGAAAGATGTACATGCACTCGTGATTACTCTAATAACTGGAATGTGACACCTTAAAGCTTCAAGATACCTCTAAGGCGTCGCTGTGTAGATTCTTGAAATCATGAGTTAAAAGAGTAGGAGGGTTAGTCAAAATGACTAAGTGACGGGGGGTTTGAGATTTAGGATTATAAGTGATTTTGAAAATGTTTTGACCAAGAAAGTCTTGGTTTGAAATATATATTATATAATAACAAATAAGTATATGAAAATAATATCCGGTTCATATTTGTTTGAAATAGGAGTAGGGGGAATATAGGCTATACTTTAGAAAACTTTATGAACCATTTTGGGAAAACGATTTTTGATGCCCGCAAGCTAGGCGTCTCCAACCTTAACTCCTTAAAATCCGGGAAAAATAGTAACGACACTGATCAAGGTGTCGGTACTTAATAAAACAAATACGAGAATACCATCCTTCACTCCTTAGTATCACGTAGGGTTGCAAGCCCTAGTGACGATGAACAAGATTGTGGGAGGGACGTACCTTTTCCCGTCACTTGATGTGGAATAACCAACCTCCGGTTAGACAATCATCAAGATCTAGTTGGCGGCTGGTATAATAGTAGACCTCGGCCCGTGCCTCCCGGACTACTACTTCTACCACGACCACCGGGCCCATAGGAAACACAATAATTTTACTTGCAAGACGAGAATATTTACCGGTAAGAAAGTACTAAGTACTTTCGGGTAAATATATGTTTTGAATAATTAATAAGAATTATTTTCCCATAAAGGGAATAATAACTTGAAAGGAAATTCAAGGAAATAAAATATTTTATCATGATTTCAGTTGAAAATTTTAGACCCTCACCGAGTACCGAGATTTAAGTGGAACTATGAGGATTCCACTCTTCGATCCTATTGTCGCCTGAAAGTAATAACTACTACTGACTTAGAACTAGGTTCTTAGTTCCTAACTAATCTAATTGCACATAATATTATAGCAAAATAATTATAGAAGGTACATATTATGTAATGCGTTTAAAGATTTCCTGGTAAACCTTAAATTCACCCGTTTTATTAATAAATTCAGGGTTTATGGGATCTTTAGTTAATAAAATATTTATTAACTATATTATAATTCAAATTGTAAGGTTTGGAATGAAATTTAAAGTTTAATGTGACAATGTAGGTTATCTTTTGAAAATATTATATAGTTTATTGATTTTTGGAAAATTTGGGAAAAATATTTCTTTAAAAATTCCAAAACCTATTTTATAATTATTTTTATAATAATTTCGAAATTTATTAATTTTGGTCGACCAAAAAGTCAAAATTACTATTAAAAACATTTACTATTCAATTTCATATGAATTAAACACTTTATAACACAAAATCAAATTCACACACACACACACATATTAATCACGGCACACACACACATCCAAGAACATTATGAACATGTTCTTAAGCTTATTTGAATATTCAAAGAGGGTGTGTAACATGTTCTATCACATTCATATTCATAACATAAGATTAAAGCATAATATAGCAAAATATATGAACTTTCTATGAAAAATAATTCTAGATAAATTATTCTAGGCATGAATTTAATCAAACAAGATCATAAACATTTAAATACATATTCACGTTATATCATATCATAATTCATGCATTTAATTAAATAAAATTTCATAATGTACACACATTGTGTTTAAACTATAAACTATGCACATATTTCATAAAATAAATTCCTAAAGCATAATTTAATTAATCCTAGACATGCTACTATTATTATTATACTAATAACATAATATAAAGCATGAAATAATAGAAGAAAAACATACCTTAGAGAGAGAGGGGGTGAGTGGCGTCAGTTTGGGGAGGGGATAGAGTGATTTTGTGTGTTGATTTGTGAGGTATAAATGAGACTTGAGGGGGGTATTTATAGGTAGTCATGAGGGGTCTTTAAGTAATTAATGAAAGATTATGGGAGATGTGGTTGCTTATGATTTCAACAAATGCTTGGTAATTAATTTGGAGATGTGGTTAAATTACATGTTAAACAAATGCTAGGTAATTAACTAAGTAATGTGGAGAAATTACATTCATTTAATTAATCCTTCTAGAAGATCATGTGGTCATGGATGATGTCATCTTGAATAAAAATAAATATAAAATAATATAAAATTTATTCAAGAGTCGAGAGGTAAAAACTTGAAGTAGTGAATTAATGAAAGAACGAGTGAAAAATGAGCTTCGTTTTGATTATAAATGTGGAATATTTAGACTTTTCGTTTATAAACTATGAATATTAAAGATGATGAAAATCATGAGAAAATTATATAAACAAAGCTATGATAAAGTTTAGAGTTTGGAAAAATCATTATAATGTAGAGAAAAATTCAAGGTTCGTTTTAAGTATAATTTCGAATATTGAATAAAAGCTAATTGTTTAAAATAAAATGATGACTTTTAAAAAGGAAAATATTTATAAAAGATGCTATGGGTGAAATCGAGTTTTTGGTAAATGCACGAAAATCCATAAAATAATTTAAGGATCGTTTTGGTTATAATATTGAATATCAAAAAGTAGATGAGTAAGGATTTATTGATGATCGAATCATAAGCTAGGGTTTTCGCCGGTTTTTGATACTACGGGAGTTAGGATGGGAATTATGGTTCACGGAGAGTATCATGATCCTCAAAATAATGTGAGGATTCTTTTGGTTACAATATTGGGTAGTGAAAGTACGTCGGGAACCGTAGGAATATTTTTTAGCTGTAGGGGTATTTTCGTAATTCCCAACCTAAAACTGTAGGAATAGGTTTTGAAGCATATGAAGGGGTTTTAGGTGCTAGAAGGAAATGAATATTGGAATTCTAGGATTCTATGAAAAGAGTTTCAAGGTATGAGTTAAATAGAGGAAGTAATTAAATCTACGAACATTTATTTAAAGTGTAACACATAAAAGCACATAAGTCACATAAAATGCAATGCATGAAGAGAGTTAATAGGGATCGAGGTTACAAACGCTTCCTGAATTACCCGTTACTTACCTCTCTCGACTTGGCCCTGAGTAGGGCTGTTACAATTAAATTAGATGTATTATAGGTATTTTGTTGGATTAATATTACTTGTTATAACCCCTCAGATCCTATACCTATTCACCTTACGCGACACGAATTTCTGGGGATGGGCTTACGAATCTATTGTATTTAAAGTGCACCTGATAACAATAGTTACCGGTGAGACGTTAGAGCAGTCTCGAGCTCGTAGGATAATCCGGCAAAGACCCGCCGGCGGGAGAATAACAAGACAATCGAGAGAGAAGAGTGGTTAGGGTTGAAGAGAAATTATTATTTCTTAATCAAAAGAGTTCGACACAAACCAACTAAATACCAAAGTCTGACTATCACGCTAAGGACTCCCCAAAACCACTAATTGCTGAATAAGACCCCAAAATAACGAAATAACAAAACTAACTAATAAACTCATGAAATAACAGAATTAAGGCTTCAACATTTCACAAAGTCTGATTGCCATTGTGGAGTCTTTGATTACCTGGAGCTCCTCCTTAGAACAAGTTCCCCACTTCCAGTGGCATCACCAATTTCCCCACTTCCATTGTCCAGCTCAAGTCCCCTATTTTGTCCCCTGTCCGTATCACTCTCCCGGCCATCAGAATTCACCTTGTCCTCAAGGTGTAAATCCGGGAACAAACGCGCAACTCCTCCGCCGGTTCCCAGGATGCATCATCCAAAGTACTATCGGACCAACCAACTAACCATTGCTCTTCCACCTTGCCATTACGCAACACCTCCCGAGTCTGATGCACTACCACCGGTTGAGACAGCACTCTCCCGTCAATCAAATTAAGCGGCAACAACTCCATGTGTCCATCCCCCCCCCCCACGGAGCTCTTGAATTTCTTCAAGAGGGACACATGAAAAACCGGGTGAATCCTTGAAGAATCCGGCAACTTCAACCTGTAAGCCACCTTACCAACCTTACCAACAACTTCGGAAGGACCAAAAAACCGCTTTGCCAACTTGTGATTACTCCGGCGAAACACCGAATGTTGCCGATACGGCTGTAATTTTAGTAAAACCATATCGCCAATCTCAAAGGCTACTTCCGAACGCCTCTTATCGGCTAAAAATTTCATTCTGCCCTGTGCCTCTAACAAGTTCTGGCGCAGTTGTTTCAATACAACATCTTGTTCCCCCAATAACTCATCAATCGCAGGAAGCTTACTACTCCCCCGACGGTATGGAACCAAATCCGGTGGTGGCCGCCCATACACTGCCTGAAACGGAGACATCCGCAGACCCGAATGGTAACTCGTATTTAATGAGAACTCGGCCCAAGGTAGGATGACTGTCCATCTCGACGCCCTCTGATGACAAAATGCCCGAAGATATTGCTCCAGCGTACGATTCATAACCTCAGTCTGTCCATCCGTTTGAGGGTGGAATGTCGAACTGTGTCTAAGCATCGTTCCACTAATCACATGTAGCTCATGCCAAAACTTGCTCGTGAACATAGGATCCCGGTCAGATACAATCGAAGAAGGAATGCCATGAAGTTTCACAACCATCTCCGTAAATAAGAAAGTTGTACAGTGCCCGTCAAAATCCGAGGAAAGAGTCCCAAAATGCACATACTTAGAAAGTCGATCCACCACAACCAAAATAATAGTGCAGCCCTGAGATACGGGTAACCCGGTGATGAAATCCATGCTCACATCCTACCAAATCCGCTCCGAAACAGGCAGCGGTTGTAACAGTCCCGTGGGAGGCGTGGTCGCGTACTTTGTCGATTGACAAACTAAACATTCGGCCATATGGCGCCGTATATCAGCCCTCATGGTAGGCCAATAAAATGTTAATGCCAAGCGCTGAAATGTTCGATCCATTCCCGCATGACCCCCGGAAGCTAAATCATGATACTCGCGCACCAATAAGCCCCTTAATTCTGAGTGTCGTCCAATACAGAGGCAGTGATTGTAGAAGAGCAAGCCATCACGTACTAAAAAGGCCTGTTGGAGAGTGCCCGCCGTGTGCGCAGCATGTAAAGCTACTAAATCCGCTTGAACAGTGTTGTCGCGCCGAATGACATCCACAACAGTTGGTGTGGGTTGAGACACAAAGCTCATCAGTTGATGAGAACTGACTTCCTCATCACGCCGAGACACATTTGTTATCTCGGGTTTATATTCAATCCGGAACCGAAACCCCAGAAGTTTCCGGACGTAAAATTGTTCATCTGGTGTCTGAATCACCTGCTGTAGGAGTTCTTTCAAGATACACTGATCCGTCCGGATGATAAACTCCCGACCGAGGAGGTATTGTCTCCATTTCTGGACCAATTCCACAATCTCATAAAGCTCCTTATGATAGGTAGAAGCCACTCTTCGCCTCGATCCCAGCTTTTTGCTAAAGTGAGCAATAGGTTGATCCTCCTGTAACAGAACGGCACCAATCCCCACGGATGAGGGGTCCGTATCAACCACGAACATGGCATCAAAATTTGGTAGACGAAGCACCGGAGTGAACTCATCGCCTCCTTCAAACGTTCGAAGGCTACCCCCGCGTCCTGTGACCAAACAAATCCCTCTTTTTTTAACAAATCCGTTAGAGGTGCTGTGATGTGGGAGTAACGCTGAATAAACCGCCTATAATAACCTGTGAGACAAAGGAACCCACGTAATTACTTTAGAGATGTCGGTACGGGCCAATTCACCATGGCTGAAACTTTACTGTTATCCACTTTAAGAAAATCGCCTGAGATAATATGACCCAAATATTGGATCGAATCTGTTGCAAACGAACACTTGGATAATTTGACAAAAAAATCATTAGGACACAAAAGGGATAGAACCACGTCCAAATGGGATGTATGAGTAGCTATATTCGGACTATAAACCAATATATCATCGAAAAACACAATTACAAATTTACGCAGGTGGGCAGCGAATAACCTGTTCATACACGCCTAGAATGTAGATGGGGCGTTCGTGAGGCCAAAAGGCATCACGCGAAACTCATAATGACCTTCGTGTGTCCGAAATGCGGTTTTATAAATATCCCGATAGTTCATCCTGATCTGATGATGACCCGAACGCAAATCTAGCATGGTGAAAACCCGAGCCAAGCCTAACTCATCAAAGAGTTAATCAGCGGTTGGAATAGGAAAATGGTCCGGAATCGTGACGGCATTAAGAGCCCGATAGTCCACACAAAAAAGACAAGTGCCGTCCTTCTTCTTAACTAAGAGGACGGGTGATGAGAAAGGGCTCCAGCTAGGCCGAATGAACCCCTGTTCCAACATCTCCTTCACCAGACGTTCAATCTCATTCTTTAAGAATTACGGGTAGAGATACAGTCTAACATTAACCGGAGGCGTCCCTGGCAAGAGCCGAATGCGGTGATCACTCCACCTAGGTGGGGGAAGGCCGTCGGGCTTCTTGAAGACAGCCCTGTATTTGCGCAACAGTTCACCGACTTCCGGGTTGATGTCGGTTGGGAACACATCTTCGATAGTGGCGCGGTCAGCCGTAATTTCCCATAACTCTAAGCACTCGACAATCGAGTCCGCCGCACATAATGTATGAAGGTGATGAAGAGTGACGGCTTTCGGTGTGGCTGGACTACCTTTCAGAGTCACCACCTGATCCCCCCAGGTAAATTCCATTATGAGGTTCGCGTAGTCGTGACATACACGCCCCAAAGATTGTAACCATTGTACTCCTAAGACCACCCGTTGGCCGTGAACAGGTAGATCAAAGACATCCACTGAAAAATTTATCCCCTGTAAGAGTAAACTAACACCGGTGCACTGCTGTTTACATAGGAACGAAGGCCCATTTCCTACATAAACCCGAAACGGTTGTACCGAGGTCACCGGGAGTTAGAGTTTCTCGATGACGTGGGGCTGAATAAAATTATGCGTGCTTCCCCCATCGATCAAAACCTCCATGATAATGTCGCCGAACATGCCGGAAAGCCGGAGAGAGTGGGGCGTGGTGGTACCCGCGAGACTATGAAGCGAAGACACATCGGCTGTGACTAGTGTGTCTTCCTCTTGCGAGTTATCAATAACCTCATCCTCCTCGTCATCGCCCAACAAAAGCAAATAATGAGCACACCTATGGCCCTTGACCCATTTTTCATCGCAATTGTAACAGATCCCCTTCGCATCTCGGGCCAAACGTTCTGCCCTAGAGAGCCGCCGGATTGGCGAAGTAGGAAATGCGAGGTTCTTTGCCGGAGGTACCTATAGCAAGGGTAGGGATGCAGGTGGAGGCGGAGAGACCCCCAGAGCTGATAGCGTGCCCTGCGATGAGGGTACCTGATTTCCCGGAAATAGTGGCGGAAGTGCCGAAGACCAGGCACGATGCACGTGCCAACGCGAAGGAAGCCGACAGAGAATCCAGCTTTAAGAGGATAATTTCATGTTGTAGATGCGGTTTGAGTTCGGCATGAAATAAAGATTGTAAATTTGGTTCGGATACACCCGTCACGTTGACTAAGATTTTTTTGAACACGGCTTGATAATCCAACACCGTACCCGTTTGCTGCACTTTCGCCAGTAATCCAAAATAGTCCACGTAGTTCAAAGGGTCGAACGCAGTTTGAATTCCTCTACGAAATCCAGCCACGAAGACAACAAATTATTACGTTGTCGCCAACGAAACCAATCGAGGGCTGGACCCTCAAGCTTCAATCCCACGGTGGCTAAATAGGACCCTTCCGGAACGTCATAGAAAACAAAATATTCTTGCACCTGAAAAAGCCATCCCAAAGGATCCGAACCATCGCTCTTTGGCATCTCCAGACGTAGCTTGTTGAGGGGGTTAGGGTTGGGAAAAGAGGACTGATCTACCGCCTGCGCCCTACTCGTGGCCTCGGATTCTGTCCGAAGGTGTTCGCCTTTTGATCACAGCAAGGAGAGTTCCCGCTGCACCTGTTGTATCGCCCGACTCAAATCTTTGATTGCCAACGACTGAGAATGAATCTGGCCATCCAAGTGTTTTTGAAGTTTGTCGAAACGGGCTTCACTCACAGAATCGGCCATCGTAGAGTAACAATGAAAGCACCAGTGATAATAATAGTTACCGGAGAGACGTTAGAGCAGTCTCGAGCTCGTAGGATAATCCGGCAATGACCCACCGGTGGGAGAATAAGAAGACAAGGGAGAGAGAAGAGTGATTAGGGTTGAAGAGAAATTATTATTGCTTAATCAAAAGAGTTCGACACAAACCAACTAAATACCAAAGTCTGACTATCACGCTAAGGACTCCCCAAAACCACTAATTGCTGAATAAGACCCCAAAATAACGAAATAACAAAACTAACTAATAAACTCATCAAATAAAAGAATAACAGAATCAAGGCTTCAACGTTTCACAAAGTCTGATTGCCATCGTGGAGTCTTTGATTGCCTGGAGCTCCTCCTTAGAACAGGTTCCCCATTTCCAGTGGCATCACCAATTTCCCCACTTCCATTGTCCAGCTCAAGTCCCCTGTTTTATACCCTGTCGATATCAACACCATAGGGAATAATCGCGTACATACTAGCCATGCATATTATCGGGATAAAGGCATGATAATGGGTTATATTTCATGAATTTATGAAGCCCTACAAAATCCAGAAAGAAAAAGAAATAGAAGCTTTATCTCTTGGAATCAAGTATGCTTGCAAAGTCATTCAAATTGGGTATTTTATGTTTTCGCGAAATCAATTAGTGGGGTTGCATTATGGCATGACGGGATGGTTTTAGTTGTTAGGATTAATTCGGCAATAGGTTTTAGAAGTTTCCAGCATATATATACATATAAATTCCGTGGGTCTATACTTATGATTTTAGCAATGTATTAAAATAGCCTAATCACGATCATCAGATTATGCGGACGTAAGTAAAGGTTATGCAATTGCATCTTGGATAATTGCAGTGAATTAGGAGACACCATTATATATAAGTACATATTTATATTTATATTTATACATTTATATGATCACTTTCACTATTTATAATAATAGTTGTTATTTGAGGAAATAGTTATAATAGATATTTATTAATAAAATAAGTTACGTGATTATAATTTAGAATTATTTTATGGTTAGGTGTGGTCGGTCGGGATTGAAACTTGGACGCACGAGACCCTAGAATATCTAGAAGCAATATTTTCAGTTGAGGTAAGTGGTCTCTTCCTTCTATGTTTTCCTAAACTTATTTTATAAAAATTGTGTCTTATTTTGAAGATGTAATTTCATTATATAAAATTGGGATTTGAGCATGTTATGTGTGATTATGTTGTGTGAACTAAATACGAAGTCGTTTGTAAGCTTATGGTATGAATGCATGATTTATACAAAGTAGGTCTTATGCTCTGAGCTATTGGAAACCGAATTGGTAGGGGCTAGTTCCGAATTGTTGTTATGACCCGGCTACGGAAGTGACAGTAGTATTATTGTATTGACCCGGCCACGGGTGTTACAGTGGCATCATTGTATTGACCCGGCCACGTGTGTTGTAGTGACATTATGGTATTGACCCGGCCACGGGTGTTATAGTGGCATTATTGACCCGACTACGGGAGTGACAGTAGCATCATTGTTCGGACCCGGCTACGGGAGTGACAGTAGCAGTTCTGAACCCACGTAACGGGGTCGTAGTTAGGACTTGATCAAGTTAGGCCAATTAGGAACCGAAAGTTCACGAGCATAAACTTAAGTGTCTTTATATGTTCAGTTTATTGTTTCACGTGCTGAAATGTCTAAAAAGCTATTTCAGAAGTGTGATATTGCTTGATATTGTTGTGCTGAAGTATATATATTGTAACGTGCTCAAGTTCAATAGAGGGCCAAGAGACTACTTACTGAGCAAGTGTCGCTCATACCACCCTAACAATCTTTTGCAGAGACTAAGTTAGAGGACACTGTGTTAGGAATAGTGCCCTAAAAGCAGATTGTATAGCCGTTTTGTACTTTTTCTTATTGTAATCACAGATAATCTTTGAATAAAATAACGAATTGAGGCAACACTTCTTTGTATGCTCTTGTTTGGTATACGCTTACTTTATCTGTGCATATATGAGAACTCCCCTAATCCTGATAACTTTAGGACTCTACCATTTAGATGAAATGGTTCATGAAACGAGCCCTATTTCACATAAGTCATGATTAGTAAAATACTCCAAGCCGATGAGTCCTACCGACAGTGGGAGTGTCAATCTGACTCCTCTAAGGCTTGCTTGTGGGATCACGCCCTTAAGAAGGACCACCTTGTTTCATGGAGGTACAAAGTGTATAGTTGATACGTGCATGATACATGAGGGTGCTTACTTCAATAAGTAAGTTCACTGAGGTGCCCCGTGTGAGAAGATTCCTAAATGGAAAGGAAGTTTCTATTTCAAGGAATAGAAACTTCCAGATTAGGAAATATCCCACGAGTCATTGATGTGATTAATTGATCCTTAGACTTAAGGTTCCATGTCACTTTATGAGTTAACTCTGTAGTCTTAGGTATAAGATTTAAAGGGTATCGCTTTAGACAACTGATTCAAGGCTTATGCTAGGGCTGCACAAGTGACTCATGAAAGTGAATGAGAATCAAGAAAGGACCTACACTTGCATTTGCAAGGTGATCTCTTATTGTGTAAGTCATTCATATGCCATATAGAGTCCTTGGCCAAGGCAGTAGATCAAGACATCAAGAGAAGGGTTTCTTGGATTGAGATCAAATGGATATGAAATGCACTTAGCTTTAAGACCAGATTATTAGGGTTCTGATTATTCCCTTACCTTAGATCTTGGTTGAGAGATAGTAACTAGGAGGATTGTATCTCACATGAATCAATGACTTAAAGGTTCTGTCGAATCCGAACATTCCAATTCAGCTAGGGGTTAAACGTCTGTTGCGAAACTATGGTTGTTTAATCTGTGGACTGATTAATTAATTAGTGAATTAATTAATTAGGGTCACTGCTAATTGAATTGAGAACCTAGAGGGTCACACACAACAACTTGGTTACATGAGTTGAGGCTTTAAAATGATTAAACGAGTTAATCGGGCCAAGAGGATTCCACATGTGTGAACCACACGTGTGGCTCACGTGAGTGGTACGTGTCCTTGTGACACGTGTCTCACACGTGTGTATATATATATATGTGATATATGTGTTAAATAATTAATGTGATTAATTATTTAATAGACTTTGGTTTAATTTTGAATTAATAAGAAAGTCTTATTTTGGAGAAAAATAATCTATCTAATTAATTACGAATTAATTAATTAGATAAATAAGTTATTTATTTATTAATAAATAAAGTATAATAATATTCAAAAGGGTTTGGATATTTTAGCTCTCTTAAAAGTTGATTTGAATAAGAATTCAAAGTCAAAGTCAAAATTACTTGATGATCAAGTAATAGGAGAGAGGGACCAAAATCCTTAGCCCATAAGGACTAGGGATTTTCGGCCACTCCCTTTCCTATATATAGGGGAGCTCATGCTCCCCTTAGAGAGTGATTGATTTCTTTTGGTTCATGTGTTGAACACCATCCTTTCTCCAAGATAAATTAAACCCTAGGTTAAGCTTAAACACTAACTAGAGAACTAGCATCCTTACTAGTTAGATTGTAGTCAAGTTGGTGGACTATCTCTAGAGAGCTTCAAGTTAGAAGTTTTGAAGATTCGAGCTTTACCAAGGAGAGAGGATCAAGCCACGAGAAGAGCGTTCTTGGGTGGCTTGAAACGCTTCTAGAAAGACTATAGAAAAGTAAGTTGCTAATCTCTACGAATTTGGATACACGATTGCGAGTCCAAGATGCTTTTGTTGGAAAAATTTTAAATTTCCGCTGCTTTTTTATTCCTGTTTTCCAACAAGTGGTATCAGAGCCACCTCGTTAATCGTGTTTTTGATTCGTCTCAATTATTCTGAATTTGGAAGAAATTCTTAGGCTTAGATGTGAATTAGGTATTCTTGAGTTCTTTTAGAAAGCCTGAAATACGAAGCTGTGTTTTTCCCCAAAAGTTTCCGAAAAACGTTTTCGAAAATTTGATTGAAATTATTTTGGATCAAATATATTTAAATCGTGTTTTAAATTTTGGATTGTTGTTGGTTTTTGGACTAAAAATATGAAACACGAAATCGCGTTACGAAAACACGAGCCTCGGATTGCTAAGGCGTCGCACGCCCAGGCCCTCACCACCACCGCCCAGCAGTCCCGGAACCGGGCGGGACTGTCCACCCAACCCTTCCTCAACTGCGTGGGAGGCCTGCCCATACGCGCCTAGGCGCGCCAACATATCTTTCCCGCAACCGCGCGGGAGGCTACCGGGCCACGCCCGCCCTTCCCGCCCAGCCGCTGGATGCGTGATGGTTGCCGAATCCACCAAATAATACCTTCACTTTCCAACACGCAATAAATTGAGTATAGCAGCAAAGGGTCGAACCCAAAGGACTAGCAATTCTTATATATTCCAAAATGACCAAGGAAACAAACCACAAAAAAGTTCACAACAGGGGGGGGGGGGGGGGGGGTTGTGTAATTAATCAAACCTCAAACTAAACACTAAAACAAGGATAACAAGCAAGTGAAAGCTGATGCAAAGTGACTGAAAGTAATTGATTTAAAGTGGGATTATCTAGCCAAGTTGTTCTTAAAATTCATGCCATTGGTTCGATCATAGATTCAATATTCAACTCTAATTCATTAATAGACCGGCTATAGTGGTAACAAGCTCTACACACCTCATCCTTTCTTAAGTTTGTAATGATCATGAGAAGCTCACTAACCATTCTCTTATCACAAAAGCAGTCTTATAGAAACGCTCTTAAGATTTAACTTCGTGATAGCATTGATCATGAAAAGGATACCGATCCTAACCAACAATCTCAAAGAAGCTTGTAATGTTTAAGTTATTACACATGCATTTCATCATTCACAAGTAAACATGGTGATAAACTATCAATGATGTATGACTCTTCAAGCACATTTACAAGACAATTACGGATCAAATATTTGTGCAGTCAATTAGAACAAGTTTCAAGATAACAATTGATTAGAAAATCATCCAAAAACGAGTTCAAACAATACACATAAGATACATGCATATACCAAGAATTTAGAGCTGCATAAACACAATTAGATCTCACAAAACCAAAGCATGAATCAAAGAAGCAGCTTTACTAGGATAAAAGAGAGATTAGCTACTGTACATGCTTGCAAAATAACCAAACAACAACTGTTTCAGAACTGAAAATAAGCTAACACAGCTGATCTAAACAAGAGAGTTCAACTATCTATGCAAATCTAAGCATTAACATAAGTGAAAAAGAGAATAAAGGAAAGAAATTGCTTGCTGATCATAACAGGGGAGAAGTACCCTGTTTTGCTTCTGTTCTTCAGCTGCTACTGCTGCTACGTTACTTCCCTTTCCCCCAAGAGAAACTGAATGTCCTTTTTTCCTCCAAAAGCCTTGGTTATATGCTTGGAAATCCAATCTTTGGCACATAAATCACGGCTAAATATTCTTTAGTATCCCAAAACCTGATAATATTCTTATTGAGACGCCAAATACTGATAAAGCAGCTGCAAGTAGCTGAAGTTCGCCAAAAATAGAAAATCAGTCGCAACTTTTGACTTTGATGATGTGTCTGCTACGTCACCACTTAGTTCAAGGGATGATCATGGCTTGAGATCATGGCTCAGGTCTTTTTCTGCACTTGAAACTTCTTTTGATCCATATCTCGCATTGTACTTCATTTCTCCATAATCAGACCTGTAATGCCAAATTTAAGCACAATTAAGTAGATTTCCTATCAGATATGTGGGGAAAATTAAAGTAAATTAAGCCCAAACTACACACTAACAAATCCCCCCACACTTGAACTATGCTTGCCCTCAAGCAGTTGCAACTAGACTTCAAAAAGAGAGAGAGAGAGAGATCATCCTCTAACCATTACAGCCCCACAATTTATCAGTGAGAAAAGGTGAACAGTAAAACGAGTTTGATAACAAGTCTCCACAGCCTTTCAAAATGGAAAAGGGCAAATTCTAAGTACTTTAACTTAATAGAGTATGTTGAGGAATTTAGAGTTCATTTCATCATGCAGATTTTACCAAGTAGCAGTTACAACATGTGATCAAAATGTACGCGTTTTCTGGACTGTACGGCGTGGCGGCTTTGATGGTGGTGGAGGTGCAGTAGGTCCCTTGGACCTTGTTTTCGCCATGGGTGGTGGCTGAGAGTAGTGGTTGGTGGTGAAGATGGAGGGTGACGGTTGAGTTTCTGAGGAAGAAGATGGAAGGTTTTTTTTTTTTTTTTTTTTGGAATCTGATAAATTGTGAATGTGTTTATAAAGTAGTGTTGGGGTATTAAAAATCAGATTTGAAGAACACACTTTCTAATAAAACGTTTTTGCAAAGGTGTGTTTCATATTAAAAGCAATTTATCAGCCTTTTTCAAATAAAACGTTTAAAGTGTCAATTCCTAGAGAAGACGTGTTCATGTCAGCCCGTTTTCACAAATCGCATTCAATCTTTGGAAGGCACAAAGAAAAATGCCTGTGTCATGGGCTGCAGGAATGACCATCTCTAAAGGTTCAGGTCCTTGTATTAGTTTCTGCCAAAATCTGCAACAAAACAAAAAGTGGTCCTTAGTCAAGAATCACAGTATTCTCTCAACAAAAACACAGAGAAACTGGAACTGAGCAATAATAAATCAAAAAGAATTGGGTTGCCTCCCAATAAGCGCCCTCGTTTAACGTCCTAGGCTAGACGGAGTCTTTGCATTTTTAATGCATTAGAGTGGGACTGTCCAAGCTGACTTCCTCCACTGTACGAGCTTGGAATCCCTCATAAAATGGCTTGAGACGGTGTCCATTAACTTTAAAAGCTTTTCCAGTCTCTAAGCTTTTGATAGCCACTGCACCATGAGGAAATATATCAGTTACAACAAAAGGTCCTATCCATCTAGACCTTAACTTACCAGGAAATAATTTTAAACGTGAATGAAATAATAAAACTTTTTGCCCAATTTGAAAAGTCTTCCTGGAAATCATCTTATCATGAAAGTTTTTGGTTTTTTCTTTGTAAATTTTTGCACTTTCATATGCTTCATTCCTCAATTCATCCAACTCTTGAAGTTGTAACTTCCTATATATTCCAACATCATCCATCTTCATGTTGCATTGCTTAATGGCCCATAATGCTTTGTGCTCCAATTCCACAGGCAAGTGACAAGGCTTTCCAAAGACTAGCCTATATGGTGATATGCCAATTGGAGTTTTATAGGCTGTTCTGTAAGCCCATAAAGCATCATCAAGCTTCAAACTCCAATCCTTCCTATTTGGATTTACAGTTTTCTCCAAGATGGACTTCACTTCATGTTGTAAATTTCAGCTTGTCCACTTGTATATGGATGATAGGCAGTTGATGTCCTGTGTGTAACGTTGTGTTTCTTAAGCAAAGCTGCAACCACTCTATTACAAAAATGGGTGCCACGGTCACTGATGATCGCTTTTGGAGTTCCAAACCTGCTAAAGATGTTAGGCTTCATGAACCCAACAACAGTTTTAGCATCATTAGTCCTTGTGGCTTTTGCCTCAACCCATTTAGATACATAATCAACTGCAAGTAATATATAATTATTGCCAAAAGAACTAGGAAATGGACCCATAAAGTCTATACCCCAAACATCAAATATTTCACAGATTAAAATAGGGGATAATGGCATTTGATTTCTAGAACTCAAATTTCCAGTTTTTTGACAATTTTCACAAGATTTACAGAACATGAATGCATCTCGAAACAATGTAGGCCAATACAATCCGCATTCTAAAACCTTTCTTGCAGTTCTTTTTGGTCCAAAGTGACCTCCACATGCATAAGAATGACAGAATTTTAAAACAGAGTGAATTTCATCATCACTTACGCATCTTCTAATAACTTGATCTGCATAAAATTTCCAAAGATAAGGATCATCCTAGACATAGTATTTAGCATCACTTTTTATCTTATCATGCTCAGACTTAGACAGTTTATCAGGAAAAGTTTTGGATACCAGAAAGTTTACCATGTCTGCATACCAAGGGGCTTGCGTTAGGCATGACCTTAGCTTACCATCAGCTACGAAGAACAGTTGCTCATCTGAAATTCATCTTTTATGGGGTTAGAGTCTGCATCTGCTAGGATTCGACTCAGATGGTCAGCAACTAAGTTCTCTGATCCTTTCTTATCTCTGATTTCAACATCAAACTCTTACATCAATAGGATCCAACATATCAACCTTGGTTTTGCTTCTTTTTTCTTCAAGAGGTACCTAAGTGCTGCATGATCAGAATAAACAATCACTTTAGTACCTAATAAGTATGCACGAAATTTATCTAAAGCAAAAACAATAGCTAAAAGCTCCTTTTCAGTTGTGGTGTAATTGATTTGAGCTGTATCCAACATTCTTGAATCATAATAAATCACGTGAGGTGATTTATTTATCTTTTGTCCAAGAACAGCTCCAACAGCATAGTCGCTTGCGTCGCACATCAATTCGAATGGATGATTCCAATCAGGTGTTTGAATTATTGGGGCGAAAGTTAGCTTCATTTTCAACAAGTCAAATGCTTCTTTGCAAGCTTCATCAATCTTGAATTCTACATCCTTTTGTAGCAGCTTGCATAGAGTTTGTGCAATCTTTGAAAATTTTTTTATGAATCTCCTATAGAACCCTGCATGTCCAAGAAAAGAACAAATCTCCCGCACACTTGTGGGGTAAGGCAAAGATTCTATAATATCAATTTTAGACTTGTGAACCTCAATACCTCTAATGGAAACAATATGTCCTAAAATCAGCCCTTGATCAACCATAAAATGACATTTTTCATAGTTTAAAACAAGATTGCTTTCAAGACATTTTTCCAAAACTTTGGCCAAATTATTCAAGCATGCATCAAATGAATTCCCATAAACAGTAAAATCATCCATGAAGACTTCAATTATATCCTCAACATAATCTGAAAATATGCTCAACATACACCTTTGAAATGTGGCAGGGGCGTTGCAAAGTCCAAATGGCACATGTCGGAATGCAAATGTTCCAAATGGGTATGTGAATGTAGTCTTCTCTTGATCTTCCGGAGCAACAGGAATTTGATAAAACCCAGAATATCCATCAAGGCAACAATAATGCGTCTTTCTCGTAAGTCTTTCAAGCATTTAATCAATGAATAGCAAGGGGAAATGGTCCTTCTTGGTGGCTGCATTCAACCTTCTATAATCCATACATACACGCCAACCATTTTGCACTCTTGTTGGTACTATTTCTCCAGCTGCATTCTCAATCACCGTTATACCTATTTTCTTAGGAACAACTTGCACCAGACTCACCCATCGACTGTCCGAAATGGGATATATGATGTCGGCATCCAAGAGCTTGAGGATTTCTTTCTTCACAACCTCCATCATTGATGGATTCAATCTTCTTTGAGCTTCCTTACTATGTTTGCACTCCTCTTCCAAGATGATTTTGTGCATACAAGTGGATGGACTCAAGCCTTTTATGTCTGCGATGGTCCATCCCAAGGCTGCCTTGAATTCTTTAAGAACTCGTATCAATTTTTCTTCCTCCAAACTTGAGAGTTTGTTTGAAATAATCACTGGAAGAGTTTCTTCATCACCTAAATAAGCACATTTAAGTTGTGATGGCAGTGGTTTAAGCTCCAAATTAGGGCCTACATAATAGAGGGAAGTAATTTAGTATGAGAAATAGTCAATTTGTTACAAGAGACATTGTGCTTAACAAATTTAGGAGCTAATGCATGAACAACATCAATAATATCTTCCTTTATTTCATACTTAGCTTCTAATTCCTTAAGTTGATCAACATATAGGCTGTCACCTAATGCTAAGTAAAGTACATCATAATAATCCAATTTCATGGTAGTTTCTATCAGATTATTAATAACATCAATGCAACAAATATTTGAGACATTTTCAGATGGATATTTCATGGCATCATAAACATTGAATTTAATGAGATTCCCATCAAACTCCATTGTTAATGTTCCATCATGGACATCAATCTTTATCTTGTTGTGCTCAAAAATGGTCTCCCAAGTAGCAAATCTGAAGACTTTGAAGTCTTATCATCCTCCATATCAAGCACAAAGAAATCTGCAGTAAATACCAAATTATTGACTTGTACAAGAACATCTTCCAACACACCTTCCGGATGTACAATAGACCTATCAGCTAGTTGTATAATAACTCATGTTCCCTTCAAAGGACCAATGTTAAGTGAAGAATAGATAGATAAAGGCATAACATTTATTGAAGCACCTAAATCACACATAACATGCTTTATGCCTAAATTACATATCTTGCATGGAATTGCAAACATACCTTGATCCTTACACTTAGGTGGGAGTTTTCTTTGAAGTACAGCAGATACATTTTCTCCCATGCTCACTTTTTCATTTCCCAACAGCTTCTTTTTATTTGTACAAAGATCTTTAAGAAATTTAGCATACCTTGGAATTTATTTTATGGCATCAAGGAGCGGGATATTCAACTCAACCTTTCTGAATGTGTCCAGGATTTCTTTCTCTTCCTTGGCCTTCTTAGACTATGCAAATCGTTGAGGAAAAGGTGGTGGAATCTTCAGAGGTTTGGGCTGCACAGTAGGTTCTGCTTGCTGCTCTGTCTCTGAGCTATGATCATGGCTTACGCCCTTACCTACTGAATCTGCATCAGCATCAAAATCTGCTCTGTTTTGCTCTATTTTTTCACTACTTTGTCCTTCTTTCTGCTTCCTCACAGGCAATTTGAGCTCTTTTCCACTCCTCAGGGTAATAGCGCTAGCATTTTACCTCGGATCGATCGTTTGAGATGGTAATTTTCCTTTGTTTTCAAGCTTGCTGACTGAAGTTGCTAGCTGTCCTAACTGATTTTCCAAGTTTTGAACAGTGGACTGGAACTGCTGCATGTTTGCTCTCGTTTCTTGCTGAAATTGTTAGTTGTTAGTCATAAAAGCCTTGAACATGTCTTCTAAAGACGTACCTGAATTAGAGCTTAAAGGTTGCTGAAAATTGGCTTGATGTGGCTGGAAGTTTTGAGGTGGTCTTTGCATTGGTAGCCTTCCTTGAAAATTTTATTGTTCTTGAAACAATTGAGGCCTTGGTACATAGCTGAAATTAGGATGATCCTTCTATCCCGGATTGTATGTATTTGAATATGGATCATACTTTCTTTGTTGGAAACCTCCTCCCATTGCACTCACATTTTCAGTACCATCTACTTGGAGTGTTGGGCATAAATCTGTGTGGTGATCGGGACTTGTACAGATTCCATAAACCAAAGATGGTGTTGAATTTTCCATAGCTAGATTCTGCACCAAAGTTGTTAATCTATTTAATTGACTTTCAATTAAAGTGGAGCTTACCTCATTGACCTTCCTCGGGGGATCATGGTGAGTCCCAAACTATTGAGAATTAGCAGCCATGGTAGAAATTAGCTGCCTTGCTTTATTTGGAGTTTTGTTAACAATTGCACCACCACTTGCTGCATCCATCATTCGTCTCTCCATTGGAATTAAACCTTCATAAAAATATTGGATCAAAGCTTGCTCCGAGTGTCCATGTTGTGGACAACGTGCCAAGAGTTTCTTAAATCTTTCCCAATAATCATGGAGAGTTTCAGATTCTTTTTGCTTGACTGACACTATCTCCCTTCTTGTGGAGACGACTCTGGATGTGGGGAAGAATTTCTCCAAGAAAGCCGAAGCCATAGCTGTCCAAGTTGTAATTGACCATGGAGGTAAATAATATAGCCATTCTTTCGCATCATCAGCTAATGAGAAAGGGAATGCTCTTAATTTGATCTGCTCCTCCGTAACTCCATTTGGCCTCATGCTAGAGCAAACCACATGAAACTCTTTAAGGTGTTGATTTGGATCTTCATTCTCCTTGTCTCTGAACGTAGGAAGTAAGTGAATCAGTCCTGACTTTAGCTCAAAGTCAGTTGTCAAAGTAGGTAATGTGATACACAATGGTTCTTGAGCTTCAGGTGGTGCTGCCAGCTGCCTTAGTGTTTGATCTTCCGCGGCCATGCTTAAGGGATGACCACAGCTACAGCTTCTGGTATCTATGTCAGTGAATAAATTAACCAAACAGGGGAACTGATCTTCTTCAGGGGAACTGATCTTCTTCAAGAAATCTGCTACTTTCAGCTTGTTGTCTGTGTATTCTAGCTTCTTTCTTGATCTGTCTTAACGTTCTTTCAATCTCAGGATCGTAAGGAACCAATTTCTTGGAATATTCAGACCTGGTCATACAAGGACATAAAAACAATTAAATCTACTCCTGGGTAACAGCGCCAAAAACTTGATGGTTGCCGAATCCACCAAATAATACCTTCACTTTCCAACACGCAATAAATTGAGTATAGCAGCAAAGGGTCGAACCCAAAGGACTAGCAATTCTTATATATTCCAAAATGACCAAGGAAACAAACCACGAAAAAGTTCACCACAGGGGGGGTTTGTGTAATTAATCAAACCACAAACTAAACACTAAAACAAGGATAACAAGCAAGTGAAAGCTGATACAAAGTGACGGAAAGTAATTGATTTAAAGTGGGATTATCCTAGCCAAGTTGTTCTCAAAATTCATGCCATTGGTTCGATCATAGATTCAATATTCAACTCTAATTCATTGATAAACCGGCTATAGTGGTAACAAGCTCTACACACCTCATCCTTTCTTAAGTTTGTAATGATCATGAGAAGCTCACTAACCATTCTCTTATCACAAAAGCAGTCTTATAGAAACGCTCTTAAGATTTAACTTCGTGATAGCATTGATCATGAAAAGGATACCGATCCTAACCAACAATCTCAAAGAAGCTTGTAATGTTTAAGTTATTACACATGCATTTCATCATTCATAAGTAAACATGGTGATAAACTATCAATGATGTATGACTCTTCAAGCACATTTACAAGACAATTACGGATCAAATATTTGTGCAATCAATTATAACAAGTTTCAAGATAACAATTGATCAGAAAATCATCCAAAAACGAGTTCAAACAATACACATAAGATACATGCATATACCAAGAATTTAGAGCTGCATAAACACAATTAGATCTCACAAAACCAAAGCATGAATCAAAGAAACAGCTTTACTAGGATAAAAGAGAGATTAGCTACTGTACATGCTTGCAAAATAACCAAACAACAACTGTTTCAGAACTGAAAATAAGCTAACACAGCTGATCTAAACAAGAGAGTTCAACTAGCTATGCAAATCTACGCATTAACATAAGTGAAAAAGAGAATAAAGGAAAGAAATTGCTTGCTGATCATAACAAGGGAGAAGTCCCCTATTTTGCTTCTGTTCTTCAGCTGCTACTGCTGCTACGTTACTTCCCTTTCCCCCAAGAGAAGCTGAATGTCCTTTTTTCCTGCAAAAGCCTTGGTTACATGCTTGGAAATCCAATCTTTGGCACATAAATCAAGGCTAAATATTCTTTAGTATCCCAAAACCTGATAATATTCTTATTGAGACGCCAAATACTGATACAGCAGCTGCAAGTAGCTGAAGTTGGCCAAAAATAGAAAATCAGTCGCAACTTTTGACTTCGATGATGTGTCTGCTACGTCACCACTTAGTTCAAGGGATGATCATGGCTTGAGATCATAGCTCAGGTCTTTTTCTACACTTGAAACTTCTTTTGATCCATATCTCGCATTGTACTTCATTTCTCCATAATCAGACCTGTAATGCCAAATTTAAGCACAATTAAGTAGATTTCCTATCAGATATGTGGGGAAAATTAAAGTAAATTAAGCCCAAAATACACAGTAACAATGCGCGCGCAGCGCTAGTGCGCGCGTCCATGCGAGTGATGCTGCGCGGCTGCCGGGCATGGTTTCGGGCGGGCGTGCAGTCCATCCCGAGCCGTTCGTTTCGCGATCTTGATTTTCGTGTTTAGTCCAATCCAATCCAAATTTAATTTTTCTGTAAAATTTTATTTTTATTAAATTTGAATTATTTTGAAATAATTGTTTAAATTGGGATTTTGAAAGATTAAGCGATTTAAATTTTACGAAAATTGCAAACTTTATTTTATGAAAATATTGAAAGAATAAAATTGTTAATTTTCAGAAATTAATTGGAATTTTATTAGTTTATTGTTTTTCGGGTTTTATAGAAAAGGCTCTTGAACAAGAATTGCATCTAAGTCGTGTTTTAAGCTATTAGAGCTTAAAGCGAGAATTTTAATTTATTGGTTAAATTTAAATTCTTGCAATTTATGCATGTTAGGTGATCATGGGTTTAGACTTATGTATGGTTTTAATTTGTACACATGGATGGTTTAAATTGGGGTTGGAGCCCTATAATTGCGTTTTTTCAATTGAGGTTGGAGCCTCACTTATGTGCGTACTGTTATATGATTTATTATGTGGCTTTCCATATTACCGCTTTTGAGGCCGGGGTATGCCCCGTGTATTTATCTCAGGCCAATATGAAGATTGAGCCTTATTACTTTTCAGTACTTTTTCATTTTATCTTTTTTTAGAGTAGAATAGGTGGTGAGGTTTTATTTTCATTTTTGGAGACAATGCACCCATGGAGTAAGATGGACCACTTTCAAGTAACAATGAGGCCATAAGTGAAGACCCCTCAAAATGTTAGGGAGGGGAATCTCAATTGAAAATGTAATGGAGATAGGGCTCGTATTTTGTTACCGCTTTCCCTTATGTGATTTAAACTGTTTATGTGGCATGTATATTAGAACTTGTGATTGTGGAGTGGCTTCCACATATCACGCATAAGATAGGTAGAACCCATGATCATCACATGTTAGTATCATGCTAGGACATGTTATCTGCTCAGTGCTTGTGTGAAATGCATTTAAGTTGTACTTGCATTAATCAAGACTAATAAAATTGGATAACATATATGTTGGTGAGGTCGAACCGGACAACTCTCCGGTTAATTCAAAAATTCCCATTAAATATTAAGCTAATTTCGAATAAATAGGTGTTTAATTCGAGGTGCAAATTTTGAATTAAATTCCTAGCATTCCGTCAATAGGTTTTAAGTTTAGTAAGTGAAACTAGTTATTGTCCGCGAGTCGTGGGATAGCTAGTGGAGCTTATTAGTTCTTAGTTACCTAATTGATCATTTTAAATGATCAATATTTCGTGATCAATTTTGGCAAGGCGATGTCCGCTAGTCGTGGGTCGTTGGAACTTAGTTTCGATCATGATAATATGATTAATGGGTCTAGCTTAACGCCTAAGTAAATATGGATGTCACACGAGTCGTGGGTCCATATTGAAAGAAAGGTGATGCAAAAAAAATTGCTAAGAGTTCTAAAGGTATTAGAATTGGTAAGTTATACCTACCTAGGGTTTACTTAGAATGTCCGCGAGTCGTGGGTTCGAGGTAAAATGCCTAGGATCTTGGTACCCATTGGGAAACGTGTTCCTCTTAGATCTTTGGGAATTATAGATCTTTGAAAAACAGTGGGAGCTATATTATATTAAAGACTTTATCTTTTGTATATCATTATAATTCAGCATGCTCACTAGTTTTCTGTTTTACCATTTAGGTCGTAGATTCTGTGATTCTCTACGTGTTTTGAAATGGCAACCAAAAACCTTCTTGTATCGATCCTCGAGTCAAACAAGTTGACTGGTCCCAACCATTCTGATTGGCTGAGGAATCTAAAAATCATTTTAGATTCTGAGAAGAGAACTTTTGTTCTCTTTGAAGGAGAGCCTAGTCCCGAAGGGGACGCTCCCACTCGGGCCGAGCGGGATACGAAGCAAAGGCAACATGAGGCCATGGAATTTTCTTGGGAGATTTATGACCACTTCGAGCAACTTTACCGCCCTCATGAACGTGTTACAAGGTATAACACTTCAAAGGAATTGTTCCACTTGAGAATGAGGGAAGGTTCAAGTGTCCATGAATATGGACTCAAGTTTCTCGCCCTTACTGAGAAACTTGCATCCATGGACATGCCACTGAAAGATGAGCTTTCAGTGGATTTGTTGCTAGCCTCGCTCCTACCATCATTCAACCCATTTGTCCTTAACTTCAATATGAATCATGCTGGTGCTACTATAGCTGAGCTGATTAGTCAGCTTGTGACTGCTGAAAGCACGACCAAGAAGGACAATAAGGTTTTGATGGTGAATGCTCCATCTTCCTCTTCTGCGCCATCTGAAGGTAAGCGCAAGAAAGCCCAAAAGAAGAAGAAGAAACCCCTTAGGCCCACTGGTGGCGTTTCGAAGGGGAAGGCCCAAAAGAAGAAGCGTGATCAGAAAGAGAATGTTTGCTTCCATTGTGGCAAAGCGGGACATTGGAGGAGAAACTGCCCAGAGTACAAGGCTACTCTAAAGAAAGGTATCTTTCTCGTTGAAGTAAATCTTTCTATTAATTCTAGTTCTTGGGTACTTGATACCGGTTGTGGAACTCATATCTATAATGATGTACAGATGCTAAGTGAAGTCCAACAACTCAAAGAAGGAGAATGTATCTTGAAGATCGACGATGGCTCAAATGTTGAAGCTCGAGTTTTAGGCACAATTAGATTAGATTTAGGTAGTTTTGAGTTAGTTTTAAATAAAGTCCTTTATGTACTGAGCATTATCCGTAATATAATTTCAGTTCCAATTTTAGATTCTGAAGATTATGAAGCTTATATTAAGAATGGTAAATACTTTATCAAACGGAACAACTCATCTGTTCACATCGGTACTCTAAGTAATGGATTTTATCTAACTCAGAATATCAATATTATGAATATACAACGAGAAACTAAACGTAAGAGAGATGACAATGTTTCAGTTCCCTTATGGCACGCTAGATTAGGACACATTTCCAAGAACAGGATTAGCAAGATAAACACTTTAGGATCATTCTCTGAAAATGATCTGAAAGAGTTAACTTCTTGCGAATCCTGTCTCAAAGGAAAAATGTCCAAAGTTCCTTTTAAAGTAACTGTGGAACGTGCCACTAAGGTTTTGGATTTGATCTATTCTGATGTTTGTGGACCGCTTAGTGTAAGCACTAGAAACAATCATCAGTATTTCATAACCTTTACCGATGACTTTAGTCGATATGGTTATGTATACTTAATGAAGTCTGAAGCTTTTGAGAAATCCCTAGAATTTCAAAAGGAGGTTGAGAACCAAACTGGTCACAAGATCAAAGCACTTCGATCTGATCGAGGAGGCGAGTATCTTAGTGAAGAATTCCTTAATCATCTCAAAGATAATGGGATTATCTCTCAGTGGACAGCTCCAGGAACTCCTCAACTCAATAGAGTTTCTGAGAGAAGGAATCGAATTCTACTTGATATGGTTCGTTCCATGATAAGTTTCACTGACTTACCACCTTTTTCTGGGGTTATGCCTTAGAAAGTGCAGCAAAGATTTTGAATCTAGTTCCCTCTAAGTCAGTCCCTAAAACGCCCTATGAAATGTGGCATGGTAAAATCCTTATTTATTCTTACTTAAGAATTTGGGGTTGTCCTGCTTAAGTGAAGAGGACAGTGGAAGATAAGTTAGAATCTCGTTCTAACTTATGCTACTTTGTAGGTTATCCTAAGGAATCCAGAGGATACTACTTCTATGATCAATCTGAGCAAAAGGTGTTTATTTCTAGAAATGGTACTTTTCTTGAGAAACCGTTCCTTAAAGAAAAGAAAGACAAGATCATAGAATTAGAAAAAGTACAAAGTGACCCCACGCCACCCACTGAAGAGACGTCGCCTTCTGATCAACCACAACCAATCATGGATTTCGATACACACATAAATCCTCCTATAAGGCGTTCTGAACGCACTCTTAGACAGCCGGAGAGATGGTATGGATTATTCCATGAAATCTCTCAAAAGGATAATGATCCTTTATCATATGAGGAGGCACTTTCAGATTCTGACTCTGAACAATGGATAGAAGCCATGAAATCCGAAATAGATTCCATGAACTCCAACCAAGTTTGGACCTTGGTAGATTTACCTGATGGGGTCAAACCCATAGGTTGCAAATGGATCTTTAAGAGAAAGCTTGGAGTTAATGGAAGCATTGCAGCCTACAAGGCAAGACTGGTTGCAAAAGGATTCACTCAAAGACCCGGCGTGGACTTTGATGAAACCTTTTCACCAGTTGCAATGCAAATGTAACGCCCCAGTTTTTAGGTAGTACAGCATGACGTATGTGTTTACCAAATTGCGCGAAATAATTATTTATACGTGTTTTATATACTTAGTTGTATTTTATATGTATAAAATGTTAATTATTTTACTTTAATAACATTAATATCAAAAATATATTTAAATGTTAATTATTTTATTTAATGTTGTTAATATTAAATATATATTATTGTGTACGTGTGCATGAATATAATTATGCATGCATTTATATTCATAAACTAATTATGCATGCATGTATTCCTTATATATATATACGTATGCATGCATTAATATTATAATATATTATATACGTATGTAAATGTTACATTATGTGTTAATATATTTTGAATTTTATTGTTGCATTGTCCATGAGTGACATTTACGTGCTTCGTTTCTATTTGAATTGATTCAGGAATTTCGTGTAAATTTAATATGTTGCACTTATACGTGTCGTGTATATGAATATTTGTTCGTTTCGCATTTTCGGATTCATTTGCTTATGTTTCGGACTTAATTTGAATTTTGGAATCCAAGTCGGGGGCTAACGAGCACTTAGCGCACCCTTGGTTCCGTATTTAATATCTTGAGCTCGGGAACTCGGATTCGAGTTCCGTCAACTTCGCTGAACTTGTAACGAAAATTCGAGTTTAGTGAACTTAGCCTTACACTTTTCTAACGTCATTTGAAACCCCGAAATTCAACCGAGAAACGAAACGGGAGCAAATCTGCCACAGTTTACCAAAATATTCATATCTCACTCAAACCTTGACCAAATTAACCATGATTGGAGGCTATGGAACCCTAGTTACACCCACTATCTTCCCATACCCTTTTCCAACCGAGATACTCTCAGAAAACAAGAGAAAAATCTGTC
Source organism: Lantana camara (assembly GCA_037501455.1). Taxonomy (NCBI): domain Eukaryota; kingdom Viridiplantae; phylum Streptophyta; class Magnoliopsida; order Lamiales; family Verbenaceae; genus Lantana; species Lantana camara. Next base: position 96,307,422 of record CM074861.1, read on the forward strand.
CCAAGCCCTGCTCCAGTTCATTCCCGTCATCATGCCCAACCTTGGAGATTCAAGCTCAAATCTCTTTCATCTTTCATCCAATTCACAAGGTGAGTTTAGGGTTGTGTTATACATCTAATATGTGTCATTTTACGCCATGTTTCCCTGATTTTGAGCTGGTATATTTTGAGATATGAAGATACATGTGAATACTTAGGTTTTGAAGTCATAGGTTGATCTCTTTCATTCTTTGATGATTTAAATTGATTCCAAGCATGAATATGATGGCCTTGATCTCCTCTCAACATTCATGATCATGTATTTTATGGTGGTTAAGTATTTCATGCCATTAATGAGATTTTGAAGAAAATGTATGAAATGATCATCCTTGCCTTCATCTCACGTGTGATTCTTCTTGGGGCTGAATTGCATGTTGTTTTAGAGTATTTTTTATGCATAATTGTTACCTCACCTTACCTGATATTGTTGGTTAAAGATTGAATTAGGGATGCTCTGTTTTAGTCCAGCTGCTGCGTCATTTTTGCTGGGTTGCGCAGGTCGCGCCCGCGACCTTAATTACCCGTAAATCGGTCGCGCCCGCGACTGATTTTTGGGCTGCTCTCGTATTCTGAAATTGATCATAAATCCCGAAAATTATGGGTAGCGGCCGCTACCATTTCATGAAGAAAATGGGTCGCGGCCGCGACCCTTGTTTTTCTGCAAATCTGCCGCTGCTTCTGTTCTTCTTTCTTCTTTCTTTTTTTTTCTTTCCTTTCGTGTTGCTGCTGATTCTTTCCTTTGATTCAGAGTGTGTGTGTGTGTATATATATATATATATGCTTGAGTATTGGGTGTGTTGGTTGTGCATGCATGTGTGTGTGTGCATGAAGGTGCTAAATGCATGAGTGTTGATGTATATATATTTTTCCTAGATTTATGAATGTAATATATATATATATATGAAGTATATATATTTAAAATATACTTATGCATGCATGACTTTTTAATATGCATGGCTTGGTAATGTTATTTGCATGCATTTGGACGTATATATATATATGTATATATAGCATTGCATGCATGAAATTAATTTGATTGTTTGGTTTTAAAATATGCATCCATGTATAATATATATATGATTATCATATATTTATGTTTATTATATATTTTTAAATATTATTTGATTTAAATCAATTTTAGAATTAATTGATAACTATTTCACGTATTTGATTTACCAATTATTTATTGAACGTTTTATTTACCCTATTTCTAATTTCAAACATGAATACTATGTGTTATGATTATTATGTGAATTCTTAGATTAAATCGATATGAATTATGAATTTATGAAATTGAATGGAATGAATGAACGAATGCCTTGGTTATATGTCTCAATTTCCTTAATAGTGCACATGAACATTCTCATGACATAATATCAACTTTGACGCATTCATATCATATTCATTGCATGCCGTGCGTCTTATATGGTTGATTTGGAGTCTTGAGTCTCACAAGTACACCTTGTTTCTCTTCTTGTACAGTTTATCTCCAGGGTGGAGATATTTTGACCAACTAGGCATTCGGTGACTCGTATCCTTGTATCGCCACGCTCCAGGTGAGGGTGTTTTAGTTCTAGTTAAGTACAAACCCTATAACCCTTATGTGATAAGTTTTGGCCTAAAACCTTATGTATATATATGTTATCTTTACAAAGTGGGGTCATTGAGTAAATTCTTCTGAAATTATACGTATGGGCGTATATAAGCTTAAAATGGTTTTGAAACGAGGCTATGCTCCAAACCGTGTGTCTTCAGGCTAGCTACGGATTAGAATGACACGGAGAGGTACGTGTATAGCATATGCCGAGTTGCACGGTAAGGTATATTTTCTTATAGTTTGTATCCTAAGTATGAAGTAAATGTTTTGGCGAGATTATGCATGTATGATATGATCACGGGCCCAGGGACTTAGTACATGTCGCTATCCGGAGAGGCATGGGCCGACGGTGATCCCATGTGCTAGTTCCACTATGTTACGGCGATACCGGCCTCGCTAGGAGGTTTAGCAGGGAATGGGAGCTGAGTGCCCTTGGGGGAGTCATGAAACCCCATTGGCCTATGTATGAGGTGGTCGGGTCTTGCTAACCCGTCCACCACCCGGAGGAAGAAGGTTGGAACTTGTTTTATGAATATGATTATGTTATGATATGATTGATATGCACCGTGCGGGAAGGCCGGGACACGGATTGCCCAAACGAATATGTTCTATGATATGATATATGAACTGCATGTATTATGATATATTGCATGATCATCTATTTAAAATATTAATGATATGTGTCGTACACAGTCGGAGTTTGGTTGGAGATGATGCACGCTCACTCGCCGAGCCTATATGTTTATGTATGATTTATGAACGTAATGAATTAATATGATTAGTCGTAAAGTCTGAGTATTGCTTGGTCATTCTCTTGCCCTTTTGGGAACTAATTTTAAATAAAACCTTGCTCGGGATTTATGACTTGCATGTGCATGTTTTATATATACGTATCTCGCTCCTGCTCACTCAGTCTTCTAGAGACTGGCCCTCTCCCTCCCCAACACTTTAGCGTGTAGGTTTAGCTTTGGAGTTTCGAGCTAGGCGTATTTGCGTTGAGTCTTTGAGTTGGTCAGGTTAATCTAGAAGAGTCTTTGCACTCGCATATGTATTTGAATTGTATATGATTCGGCCTTGTAAATTATGAATTTAAATCTTTATGTATTTCATATTAAAATTGCTTTGCCGGGCTTTGATATGAATTAAAAGAGGCCTGAGGTACCCAAGCCTGCGTGTGGTTGGTGTGCTTAATTTCTGCAGGCCCGTGGCCAATGCATGTGATCGGACTTTGTTTCCCGTTGCATTATGCTTTGTTAGTTGGTTATAAGTGCAGGGTAAGTTCCGCCTAGCTTAGGAGGTTTGTTTTGTTTGTCTCCCGTTCGCTATGGTTTGACACGGGTGCGGACTTCCCATTTCGTTACTCGTGTTGAGCCATAGTGCCGGGGATGTGGTGCCTCACGTTCGGGGTGCTACATCCTTAAGTGGTATCAGAGCCCGGTTGCAAAACCGGTGTTCTCGAGTCGTGTTTGAGTCAGTCTAGGTCGTACGGCTTAGGAACTATATGACAATGTGTGCATTGCATCGATCTTGAACGTGAAATTTCGCTTTCCTTTTTAATTTTGTTGAACTATCTGCTGTATTATTATATGGATCCTTGCCTTTCGTGTTGAATATGTGCCATATGCATGTACTAATCGCATACATATACTTTTGAAATGAGTTATGATTTATAGGTTGAGAAGATAATATCAAACCACGGCCAAGTCCTACGATCACAACAATCTATTACAAATTCTTTTGGAGGCACGGAAGATGGGAAGAATGCTAGATGCGTGGCTTCACAGACAGAGTCGAAATTAATGGTTAGGATTCAGAACAGGAGGTTCGACTTTGGAGATACGATGGCAGAGGGACATATGGTGAAATAGGAATAGGAGTTAATCACGGGATAGTTGTGACTCAAAAGATCAATTTATGTGAATCCACTACTTAGGGTGCTTTAATTGGATTCAATGGGATCTTTCAACCTAAGGAATGAAGTGAACAAAACCTTGAAGGTATTTTGGTCTCGGGTTCGAATCATTGAAGAGTTATCAATGATTAAGAGGAGTTGAGGTAAGATGGGTTCGATAGAAGTTATGAACCAAGGGTTGATAACGAGGGATTCTGACTAAGCCTAGTGATTAGAAATCGAGTGTTAGAAGTCAAGATCGGGAAAAAGTTGGATTCGGCTGCTCGGGATTTTGACTAAGATGGGAAGCAAGTCAGGAAGAGGTTAAAGAAAGATAAGTAATAGGATAACTACAATTCATGGAGTGTGATAATGCTAAGGACAGGATTTGAATTCATTTTCCAAATCCAAACTGAATTGTCATGTTGTGAGGTTGAATTGGAAGATATGGAGCGACAAATGGAAACGGTAAAGAAAGGCAAAGGCTCCTTGCAAGGAAATCATGCACTCAAGTATAAGCAATTGGAGGTGAATTAAGTTCACAAAGGATAAGCGCGGGATTCTTGATCGAGGTGACGATTAGAAGTAAAGGTCAAATTTCGAGGAGAAGTTTGGATGCTAACTCCGTGGACGTGGAAGAATTAGGGATCAAGAAATTGCAATTTCGGATCGTGGAAGACGCAAGTGAAGCACCAAGATTCATGGAAATTTGAAGACCGTGGGAAAGACGGGGAATAATCAGCAAGTCAAAGTAACCTCGTGATTGGAGGAACGAGTAAAGCTACCGAACTAACAAGTTATCACACTGATGACAGGTTCCAAAACATTCATAGCACGTGCATCATACTTCACCTCAATTATTTATTTTTTTCTTTGCTTATACTTGTGCGTGCATTTTTAATTGATTTCGTTGCCCTTATGTGCTACGTATTTAATTGTCGTAAGTGTGTCACATGCATCTTCATTTTAACCCGACATTCATTCTAGTGTTTAATTGATGGGAAATTCTTTCATGTCACTTATCAAGTATCTCTTCCATCGGACCACCTCGGAGTTAGGAGGAAAAGAAATAATGGGATGGTACGTTACAAGGAAGATGACTTTGGAAATCAAGAATTTCAGGAAAAGGGGTAGGTTGATGGAACGGGAATTCGAATAGAGGAAGGAGTCCCGCACCTCAAGAGGATTAGAAGAGAAATGAAAGGCAAAACCATTGGGTCGTCATTTTTATTAAAACCCTTCCTAATGGAAATGGCTCATCAAGAATTTCAATGAAAGAAGGACTAATGGAATTTGACATGTAAGAGCAAAAATTTTAAGGGGGAGAGCACGACCGAGAGATAAATTGGAGGATGGAAGTAGTGCTCGAATGAATATGCTAGTAGCAACAACGGGGATGTGAATTGAGGAGAATTTGGAAATTTTAATGGTGGCAATTGGAAATGAATAAGACGGCTGTAATGGTTAAGCTGTAAGAGAGAAGCTACGTTGCTAAATTCGGGTGAAGATTTTACGAGATATAAGAGAAATGGTTCATTGAACATTTCTATGTATGGAGTTCCAGTCTGGAAGTGATGGAATCATAAGGGAGTTTCTGTGAACTCCTAAGTTAGAATTAACAAGAGAAAATCGAATCAAGTTATCATATTATAGGGTGGTGTCAATCAAGATTGATTCAATGAAGTACGAAGGGGTCCGGGACAATATTATTAAGTTATTGGTTATATCAAAGGTAATCCAGAAGGAAACTTAAGAAGGGACCAAATCGAAAAGGATGATAATTGGAGGATTACATGAAACTTCAAGAATCATCAAGAACAGTCTGTCTTCGATTCAAGAAATATGGGGCCGATTACTGAATATAACTTTAAAGGGGTTAAAGAGAATAAATGGATAACATGAACAGAAGTTGGGAAAGAATTCGTGTTGAGAAAGGAATTATAATAACAAATATCCCAAGCTCGGTATTGAGCCGTTAGTGTTGCCAGGAGTAGCTATCTTCGAGAATACGTTAGACTTCGATATGAGTAAGGGTAGTAACTATGGATCGGATTTCGGGACGGACGATTTAAGGGCATTCTGGGAGGTCAAGCTCGGTTAATTAAAAAGAATTGGTTGGGCGAATGAGGATTAGGGGAAATGGTGAAGACTGGAAGTAGTACAAGTCAGAAGGGATCTACGAGTATAATCCTTAAAGGATTCATCAATTGCTTTGTTAGGTATCCCGAAGAGTTTAAGAACCAATCGAGAACTGAACTTACTGTCGGGACAGATCATACACTGGACGATGATAACTCACAATTTTAAATTTCGCAACTACGGCGAACGGTACTTATAGCATCCGTGATACATACATTCATGCAAATTTAATGTAATAATTTCCTTGTTATGTGCATCGTTTTCTTATCAAGTTAAACTACGTAAAGTAATTGTTGATCAACATGGCTGATATCTACTATTTGCTTTGGGTGTCTTACGTGATTTTAATTATGGTTTCGCTTGTGTGGCTTGGGAGTATTGGAGACTTCCTTGCTCTCATTTTTGTTCGAGAGACGGGGTGCTCTCGTTGTTTGTAAGAGACGGGGATGCTCTTATTTTTGTTTGAGAGACGGGGTGCTCTCGTTGTTTGTAAGAGACGGGGATGCTCTTATTTTTGTTCGAGAGATGGGGTCCTCTCTTTGCTTGCGAGAGACAGGATTCTCTCATTGTTGTCGGAGAGACGGGGTTCTCTCATTGCTGCCCGAGAGACGGGGCTCTCTCCTTGTTGTTTGTGAGGAACGGGGTTCCTTCATTAATTGTTTCAAGCAGATAGTGAATCCGAGGACGGATTCTTTTAAGGGGAAGAGGTTGTAACGCCCCAGTTTTTAGGTAGTACAGCATGACGTATGTATTTACCAAATTGCGCGAAATAATTATTTATACGTGTTTTATATACTTAGTTGTATTTTATATGTATTAAATGTTAATTATTTTACTTTAATAACATTAATATCAAAAATATATTTAAATGTTAATTATTTTATTTAATGTTGTTAATATTAAATATATATATTATTGTGTACGTGTGCATGAATATAATTATGCCTGCATTTATATTCATAAACTAATTATGCATGCATGTATTCCTTATATATATATATACGTATGCATGAATTAATATTATAATATATTATATACGTATGTAAATGTTACATTATGCGTTAATATATTTTGAATTTTATTGTTGCATTGTCCATGACTGACATTTACGTGCTTCGTTTCTATTTGAATTGATTCCGGAATTTCGTGCAAATTTAATATGTTGCACTTATACGTGTCGTGTATATGAATATTTGTTTGTTTCATATTTTCGGATTCATTTGCTTGTGTTTCGGACTTAATTTGAATTTTGGAATCCAAGTCGGGGGCTAACGAGCACTTAGCGCACCCTTGGTTCCGTATTTAATATCTTAAGCTCAGGAACTCGGATTCGAGTTCCGTCAGCTTCGCTGAACTCGTAACAAAAATTCGAGTTTAGTGAACTTAGCCTTACATTTTTCTAACGTCATTTGAAACCCCGAAATTCAACCGAAAAACAAATCTGCCACAGTTTACCAAAATATTCATATCTCACTCAAACCTTGACCAAATTAACCATGGTTGGAGGCTATGGAACCCTAGTTACACCCACTATCTTCCCATACCCTTTTCCAACCGAGATACTCTCAGAAAACAAGAGAAAAATCTGTCCCAAGCCCTGCTCCAGTTCATTCCCGTCACCATGCCCAACCTTGGAGATTCAAGCTCAAATCTCTTTCATCTTTCATCCAATTCACAAGGTGAGTTTAGGGTTGTGTTATACATCTAATATGTGTCATTTTAAGCCATGTTTCCCTGATTTTGAGCTGGTATACTTGGAGATATGAAGATACATGTGAATAGTTAGGTTTTGAAGTCATAGGTTGATCTCTTTCATTCTTTGATGATTTAAATTGATTCCAAGCATGAATATGATGGCCTTGATCTCCTCTCTACATTCATGATCATGTATTTTATGGTGGTTAAGTATTTCATGAGTTGCCATTAATGAGATTTTGAAGAAAATGTATGAAATGATCATCCTTGCCTTCATCTCACGTGTGATTCTTCTTGGGGCTGAATTGCATGTTGTTTTAGAGTATTTTTGATGCATAATTGTCACCTCACCTTACCTGATATTGTTGGTTAAAGATTGAATTAGGGATGCTCTGTTTTAGTCCAGCTGTTGCGTCATTTTTGCTGGGTTACGCAGGTGGCGCCCGCGACCTTAATTACCCGTAAATCGGTCGCGCCCGCGACTGATTTTTGGGCTGCTCTCGTATTCTGAAATTGATCATAAATCCCAAAAATTATGGGTAGCGGCCGCTACCATTTCATGAAGAAAATGGGTCGCGGCCGCGACCCTTGTTTTTCTGCAAATCTGCCGCTGCTTCTGTTCTTCTTTCTTCTTTCTTTTTTTTTCTTTCCTTTCGTGTTGCTGCTGATTCTTTCCTTTGATTCAGAGTGTGTGTGTGTGTGTGTGTGTGTGTATATATATATATGCATGAGTATTGGGTGTGTTGGTTGTGCATGCATGTGTGTGTGTGCATGAAGGTGCTACATGCATGAGTGTTGATGTATATATATTTTTCCTAGATTTATGAATGTAATATATATATATATATATGTATATATATATATATATATATGCAGTATATATATTTAAAATATACTTATGCATGCATGACTTTTTAATATGCATGGCTTGGTAATGTTATTTGCATGCATTTGGACGTATATATATATATGTATATATAGCATTGCATGCATGAAATTAATTTGATTGTTTGGTTTTAAAATATGCATGCATGTATAATATATATATATATATATATATATATATATATGATTATCATATATTTATATTTATTATATATTTTTAAATATTATTTGATTTAAATCAATTTTAGAATTAATTGATAACTATTTCACGTATTTGATTTACCAATTATTTATTGAACGTTTTATTTACCCTATTTCTAATTGCAAACATGAATACTATGTGCTATGATTATTATGTGAATTCTTAGATTAAATCGATATGAATTATGAATTTATGAAATTGAATGGAATGAATGAACGAATGCCTTGGTTATATGTCTTAATTTCCTTAATAGTGCACATGAACATTCCCATGACATAATATCAACTTTGACGCATTCATATCATATTCATTGCATGTCGTGCGTCTTATATGGTTCATTTTGAGTCTTGAGTCTCACAAATACACCTTGTTTCTCTTCTTGTACAGTTTATCTCCAGGGTGGAGATATTTTGACCAACTAGGCATTCGATGACTCGTATCCTTGTATCGCCACGCTCCAGGTGAGGGTGTTTTCGTTCTAGTTATGTACAAACCCTGTAACCCTTATGTGATAAGTTTTGGCCTAAAACCTTATGTATATATATGTTATCTTTACAAAGTGGGGTCATTGAGTAAATTCTTCTGAAATTATACGTATGGGCGTATATAAGCTTAAAATGGTTTTGCAACGAGGCTATGCTCCAAACCGTGTGTCTTCAGGCTAGCTACGGATTAGAATGACACGGAGAGGTACGTATATAGCATATGCCGAGTTGCACGGTAAGGTATATTTTCTTATAGTATGTATCCTAAGTATGAAGTAAATATTTTGGCGAGATTATGCATGTATGATATGATCACGGGCCCAGGGACTTAGTACATGTGGCTATCCGGGGAGGCATGGGTTGACGGTGATCCCATGTGCTAGTTCCACTATGTTACGGCGATACCGGCCCTCGCTAGGAGGTTTAGCGGGCAATGGGAGCTGAGTGCCATTGGGGGAGTCATGAAACCCCATTGGCCTATGTATGAGGTGGTCGGGTCTTGCTAACCCGTCCACCACCCGGAGGAAGAAGGTTGGAACTTGTTTTATGAATATGATTATGTTATGATATGATTGATATGCACCGTGCGGGAAGGCCGGGACATGGATTGCCCAAACGAATATGTTCTATGATATGATATATGAACTGCATGTATTATGATATATTGCATGATCATCTATTTAAAATATTAATGATATGTGTCGTACACAGTCGGAGTTTGGTTGGAGATGATGCACGCTCACTCGCCGAGCCTATATTTTTATGTATGATTTATGAACGTAATGAATTAATATGATTAGTCGTAAAGTCCGAGTATTGCTTAGTCATTCTCTTGCCCTTTTGGGAACTAATTTTAAATAAAACCTTGCTCGGGATTTATGACTTGCATGTGCATGTTTTATATATACGTATCTCGCTCCTGCTCACTCAGTCTTCTAGAGACTGACCCTCTCCCTCCCCAACACTTTAGCGTGCAGGTTTAGCTTTGGAGTTTCGAGCTAGGCGGATTTACGTTGAGTCTTTGAGTCGGTCAGGTTAATCTAGAAGAGTCTTTGCACTCGCATATGTATTTGAATTGTATATGATTCGGCCTTGTAAATTATGAATTTAAATCTTTATGAATTTCATATTAAAATTGCTTTGCCGGGCTTCGATCTGAATTAAAAGAGGCCTGAGGTGCCCAAGCCTGCATGTGGTTGGTGTGCTTAATTTCTGCAGGCCCGTGGCCAATGCATGTGATCGGACTTTGTTTCCCCATTGCATTATACTTTATTAGTTGGTTATAAGTGCAGGGTAAGTTCCGCCTAGCTTAGGAGGTTTGTTTTGTTTGTCTCCCGTTCGCTATGGTTTGATACGGGTGCGGACTTCCCGTTTCATTACTCGTGTTGAGCCATAGTACGGGGGATGTGGTGCCTCACGTTCGGGGTGCTACAGCAAAAGTCTATTCAGATCATGCTTGTCATTGCTACATATTATTACTATAAGATATGACAAACGGATGTGAAAACTGCTTTTCTGAATGGAGACATTGATAAAGACATTTATATGGAATAACCCACAGGTTTCACATTCAGTGGAGTGAACGAAAGGTTTGCAAACTCCAAAGATCAATCTATGGATTGAAACAGGCTTCTAGGAATTGGAACATTCGATTTGATGAATCAGTCAAAGCGTTTGGATTCATTCAAATTTCAAATGAATCATGTGTGTATAGAAAGGATTTGGAGACCTCAGTGCAATTCTTAGTACTTTATGTAGATGACATCCTTCTTATTGGGAATTCGAAGGATGACATGAAAGTAACTAAATTATGGTTATCGAACCAATTCGAGATGAAAGATCTTGGTGATGCGTCCTATATCCTTGGAATTAAAATCTATCGAGATAGATCTAGAAGGTTAATAGGAATATCACAGTCGATGTACATTGACAAAGTATTGAAGAGATTCAATATGGAGTCAGCAAAGGTTAAGAACCTTCCCATGAGTGTAGGAACATGTCTTTCTAGGAAGATGTGTCCTAAGACTAACCTTGAGAAGGAAAGAATTACTCATACACCTTATGCATCAGCAATAGGTAGCATAATGTATGCAATATTATGTACTCGACCGGATGTGGCTTATGCACTTAGTGTAACAAGTCATTTCCAATCTGACCCTGGAGATGGTCACTGGGCTGCCGTGAAGAATATTCTTAAGTACTTGAAAAGTACAAAAGATTTATTCTTAGTTTACGGAGGTCAGAAAGATCTTACAGTCGAAGCATACTGCGATGCAAGCTTTGCATCTGACTTAGATGATTTTAAGTCAATGTCAGGATACATTTTCTGCCTAAACGGCGGAGCAGTGAGTTGGAAGAGTTCCAAGCAAACCACCACTGCAGATTCGACCACTGAGGCCGAATACTTAGCTACAAATGACGCAGCTAAGGAAGGTGCTTGGATTAGAAACTTCATTCAAGAGTTGAATGTTGTTCCTAGCATGAAAGACCCCATTACTGTGTTTTGTGACAACACTGGGGCAGTTGCTCAAGCAAGATCTCACCAACGGACCAAGCACATTATGAGGAAGTATCACCTAATCCGTGATATTATCAAAAGAGGAGATGTGCAAATTGAGAGGGTCATATCAGCAGAGAATGTGGCAGATCCACTTATTAAACCCCTTAGTCGAGAAGCTTTCGAAGGTCATCTTCAAAAGATGGAACTTAGAATAGCTTTAGAATGGCTTTGACGGGCAAATGGGAGATTGTTAGGAATAGTGCCCTAAAAGCCGATTGTATATCCGCTTTGTACTTTTCCTTATTGTAATCACAGACAATCTTTGAATAAAATAACGAATTGAGGCAACGCTTCTTTGTATGCTCTTGGTTGGTATGTGTTTACTTTATCTGTGCATGTATGAGAACTCCCCTAATCGTGATAACTTTAGGACTCTACCATTTAGGTGAAATGGTTCATGAAACAAGCCCTATTTCACATAAGTCATGATTAGTAAAATACTCCAAGCCGATAAGTCCTACCGACAGTGGGAGTGTCAATCTGACTCCTCAAAGGCTTGCTTGTGGGATCACGCCCTTAAGAAGGACCACCTTGTTTCATGGAGGTGCAAAGTGTATAGTTGATACGTGCATGATACATGAGGGTGCTTACTTCAATAACTAAGTTCACTGAGGTGCCCCGTGTGAGAAGATTCCTAAATGGAAATGAAGTTTCTATTTCAAGGAATAGAAACTTCCAGATTAGGAAATATCTCATGAGTCATTGATGTGATTAATTGATCTTTAGACTTAAGGTTCCATGTCACTTTATGAGTTAACTCTGTAGTCTTAGGTATAAGATTTAAAGGGTTTCGCTTTAGACAACTGATTCAAGGCTTATGTTAGGGTTGCACAAGTGACTTATGAAAGTGAATGAGAATCAAGAAAGGACCTACACTTGCATTTGCAAGGTGATCTCTTATTGTGTAAGTCATTCATATGCCATATGGAGTCCTTGGCCAAGGCAGTAGATCAAGACATCAAGAAAAGGGTTTCTTGGATTGAGATCAAATGGATATGAAATGCACTTAGCTTTAAGACCAGATTATTTGGGTTCTGATTATTCCCTTACCCTAGATCTTGGTTGAGAGATAGTAAGTAGGAGGATTGTATCTCACATGAATCAATGACTTAAAGGTTCTGTCGAATCCGAACATTCCAATTCAGCTAGGGGTTAAACACCTGTTGCTAGACTATGGTCGTTTAATCTGTGGACTGATTAATTAATTAGTGAATTAATTAATTAGGGTCACTGCTAATTGAATTGAGAACTTAGAGGGTCACACACAATAACTTGGTTACATGAGTTGAGGCTTTAAAATGATTAAACGAGTTAATCGGGCCAAGAGGGTTCCACACGTGTGAACCACATGTGTGGCTCACGTGTCCTTGTAACACGTGTCCTTGTGACACGTGTCTCACACGTGTATATATATATATGTGATATATGTGTGAAATAATTAATGTGATTAATTATTTAATAGACTTTGGTTTAATTTTGAATTAATAAGAAAGTCTTATTTTGGGGAAAAATAATCTATTTAATTAATTACGAATTAATTAATTAGATAAATAAGTTATTTATTTATTAATAAATAAAGTATAATAATATCCAAAAGGGTTTGGATATTTTAGCTCTCTTAAAAGTTGATTTGAATAAGAATTCAAAGTCAAAGTCAAAATTACTTGATGATCAAGTAATAGGAGAGACGGACCAAAATCCTTAGCCCATAAGGACTAGGGATTTTCGGCCACTCCCTTTCCTATATATAGGGGAGCTCATACTCCCCTTAGAGAGTGATTGATTTCTTTTGGTTCATGTGTTGAACACCATCCTTTCTCCAAGATAAATTAAACCCTGGGTTAAGCCTAAACACTAACTAGAGAACTAGCATCCTTACCAGTTAGATTGTAGTCAAGTTGGTAGATTATCTCTAGAGAGCTTCAAGTTAGAAGTTTTGAAGATTCGAGCTTTACCAAGGATAGGGGATCAAGCCGCGAGAAGAGCGTTCTTGGGTGGCTTGAAACGCTCCTAGAAAGACTATAAAAAAGTAAGTTTCTAATCTCTACGAATTTGGATACACGATTGCGAGTCCAAGATCCTTTTGTTGGAAAATTTTTAAATTTCCGCTGCTTTCTGATTCCTGTTTTCCAACACACTGAGGAGGAGTACTTTTGGGGCTGACTAGACGCCAATTCTTCAAGTAGATTAGGGATTTCAGTTTATGTTCTTATATGTTTCCATGAACCGTTAGGATCGAGTTATGTTCGAGACAATGATGTAAGAAGTGTAATAGTTAGGATTTCTCCGTTGCATTGTTTTAAGAGTTGTTTTAAGTATTTTAGTTGGGATTGTAGTCTTTCTGATTATCGAAGCTTAGTGACCTTGAGTCTTTCTGGCTCAGGGGCACTGTCGTGTCGTGACCCGGAAACAATGCGTTACATAAACCTCACCTGTAGAGACAAAATAAAATAAAAACACGGCCTACGGAGCCTGCTCCTCGTCATCGGGAAGCTGGTCTATACAAGAAAGATAAGTGTACGTGAGACATGACTCTCATGAACCAATTAAGACGAACGGTGTATTCATAAAATGTTATAACATGCTTTGATAATCACCAATTATCATGAATATGTGTATTTATGACACTAATGTTCCAAGAATCAAGTAAACAATTTACATACCAACAAGAATGAAAATTACACAAAGTTCCCCTCCAAAGGCTAATCTCGGCTGGGATTGATTTTTAGAGTAAATGGAATCCTAGCCGGTACGTTTTTAACGAGAGCAATTTTCCTAAATGTCCCGGCCGGGACAGATTTTGTACTGAAATTGATCCTGGCCGGGATAGTTTTAATGAGAGCAAATATTTAAGGTATCTCGACCGGGATGGTTTTTGAACTACAAGAGATGGGATCAATGCCCAGCCATACCTCTTAATATTGGTTCCCGGCCGCTATGTATTTTGAAAAAGAGGTCCCGGCCAGGATCCTCTATTTGAAGAACAGAGCAGAACAGGGCAGTTTTCAAAGCCAAAGCCTACCAACTCAAAACTCAAACCCAAGCTAATACAATCACTCATAGCACGCATATACACATAATGCTTCACTCATATACCAATCAATCCATGCTAACATGATTAATCCTTCAAGAACTCATCACCCAAATCTATATAGCACATATCATCCAATTGTCAGACTTTCATAAGATATGCATGAATTTCAGGTCCAAAGTTGACCATCATACTTCTAACAACTCATAGACAAGCTATATCAAAAATCACAAGCCTAGCTTCACATATAAAATCTTAAGAAATCAATCATCACATCATCTTTACATTGGAAGAAAGTGATGAGCTCATTCCTATAGGGTACACAGATTCGGATTTTCAATCTGATTTGGATTCTAGGCGTTCGACGTCTGGATACGTGTTTACTCTAGGAGGAGCAGTCGTAAGTTAGAGGATTATTAAGCAAACTTGCATTGTTGACTCCACCATGGAAGCTGAACACGTGGCTGCTTCAAAGAAGCGTATTGGTTTCGAAATTTCCTAATGGATCTAGAAGTCGTCAAGGACGGACTTACACCAATCACATTGTACTGTGACAATACCGGAGCGGTGGCCAACTCCAAGGAAACTCGAAGTCATAAACGTGCAAAGCACATCGAGAGGAAGTTTCACATTATACGTGATTATGTGGAATGTGGAGAAGTGGCAGTGGTGATTATGAGAAGGGATTAGCAGATCCCTTCACTAAGACTTTGGCGCAAAAGAGTTTTGACACTCATATAGAAGGGATGGGCCTTAGATGTGTAGCCAATTGGATTTAGGGCAAGTGGGAGATTGTTGGGATTATTGCCCTGAAAATCCAATTATATTGTAAATATTTTGGATTAATAAAACTGAAATTATCGAAAGTTATGAGTATTTTACAAACTTAATAATTAATGACGTGTGATGGTATTTTTATATGAAATGTGTTTCATAGGAAAGGACTTTAAATACCAAAAATCATGTGTCATTAAAGTTCTAGTCGGTATGATAAGAAAAAGTTCTTATCAAGACTATAATGTGTTATATAAGATGATTAGTCTTTCGTCATAGGAAAATGGAGTTTCCAATTATATCACATTGATGATTTTCAATGAGATTGGAAACATCGAACTGGACCACTGAGATTGTTCATTTTATACTGCTATCTAAAATGAACAAAATATTGGAAGCATTAGACTCTTAATCCTGGCGATGTTTCTACTTTAGGCATGTAATGTTAATCACTGTGATGTACTCAGAAGTGAGGTCTCAATAACGGGCGGCCAAAATACTTTGTACGTTCGGTGATTACATAAAATGCGCTAAAGAGAAATATTGATCGAGGAATCTGTAGCCTTACTAGAAGGTTAAAGATATCCCTGAAATAGATTTACAAAAAGTTCAAATAAAACTTTGGCCAAAGTACTTCGTGTGGTCGTCACCGAAGTTGTATATTGAATGTGTTTCACATACAGGGAATTTGAACTTAAGGCAGATCAAGAAATTTCAGATTGAAAGTGAAAAATAAATGATAGTTGTATTAATTTATTTTTCATAGATATCTGTACAGAGGAGTAAAATGTAAAATTATTCTAGATCGAGAAATTCGTGAATAATTTAATTAATTTTAGAGTTCAACAATATTTATTTAGTGAAATTAAATATTGTTAAACGGTAATCAATTATTGTCATGGGATGATAATAACCCGTTTGGAGCAAAGATTAATTAGTCTTGCAGTTTCCCCGGTAAGCCCCAACGAAGATCAAAGAGAATATATTAAAAGGAGAGAGAAAAATGAATTTTCAAAATATTTGAAAATAGCCAAGGAATTTATTTTAAGAAAATAAATTAAATTCCAAAGAGTTGGAAAAACCCGAAATTTTATTTTGGAAAAAATAAAAATTTTTCGGAAAAAAAAAAAGAGGGTTTTTGTTGACATGGTAGGTATGATGTGTCATGCCACGTCAGCAGGTCAGCGCCATGTGGTGCTGACTGGGCGCCATTTGGCGTGCCACATGGACGGCCAGGATCTCGCCGTGTCAGCGAGAATAAGCGACCCAGATTGATGTTGACTGGACAGTCAACGGGTCAAGGAAACGGGTCAAAGGTTTGGGTCTTCGGATAGGGCCGGGTCAAGGCTTGACCGGCCCGGACACGTGGACGAATGAGATTAAGACACGTGGCACTGGTCCTGACCATCTTGAGCCGATCGGTCCACTGACCAACCGGTCTGAGCCACTGGACCGCCGGTCGGGCTGGCTGAACCGGCCACGCGGGGCTGGCTTGTGCCTGCGTGTGCCCCACGCGTGCCATGCACATGCAGGAGCTGCTGGCGGCGCGTGGGGGCACGTGCAAGCACGTGCCGGCACGTGGTTGGGGGCTAAAGACTCCTTGCGAGATGCTTTTCCACGTGGCGCCTCCGGATTTGTGGTTTGAGCTTGGAGTGCACGACATTCCTGGAAAATGTACGAAAATACCCTTGAATTTGGGCTTATAAATAGCCTACGCAATTAATTCTTGAAATTCAATTTTTGAGCAGCATTTCTTTCTTAGTTCAAAGCCATTCGGCATTCTCTCTAATTTAGTTAATTAATCCTTAATTAAGGATTAATTAATTACTTAATTAGGTGGTTATATAATTAATATATAATCCACTTAATTAATTAGAAAATAAGGATTTTCTAGTTTTAAAAAAAAGAGTTTTTCTAGAAAAATATTTTCTCGATTATTTAGCGAAATGTTGCCGGATCCCACACTCTTAAATCTTAATCGGGGATATTGCGGGGAAGCTCTGCCGGTTTCATAAGAAAATCGAGGTGCTAGAAAAGTGACGTTGATAACCATATTTTGCAGTACGGTAATACCGTTATGCTGCCCAAATTAGTATTTGCATATTGTGATTATATGCTAGATGATTTAAAACTATGTTATCGATGCTTGTATACAGTAGAGTTATGCTGCCCGATTTATTCCGCTGCATCATTAAAATAATTTGGAAATATTTTGATAACAAGGTTATGGGGAAATTTTTTAAAATATTACGCTATACCGTCACTCTGTCTCGGGCCCGCCACACCAACATTTATGACTCTCTAAGACCAAGTCAATTTGAAGAAACTTGGAAAAATATGATTGATGCTCATGGATTGGTTGATAATGAATGGCTTCAAACCTTGTATGATGACAAGGAGAAGTGGCTCCCTGTATTTCTCAAGAATACTTTTTGCGTAGGTATGTCTACCACACAGAGGAGTGAGAGTATTAATGCTTTCTTTGATGGGTATGTTCATTCTCGAACAACTTTGAGTGAATTTGCTAGTAAATATACTTTAGCATTAAAGGATAAACATCAAAAGGAAGCAAAGGCAGACTTTCACTCAAGACATACTGAGCCCATAATAAAAACAAGGTACCCGTACGAAAACCAGCTTTCCAAAATTCACACTAACAATATATTCAAAAAAATTCAAATTGAGATAGAGGAGATGTTTTCTTGCTTCAATGTTACACAAGAAAAGTCAGAAGGTTCAATCTTAAGTTTCAGTGTTAAGGAGCGTGTGGAAAATATTCAAAGTACGAGTCGGATTGTGGAGTATCAAGTTCTGTACAATATAACAAAAATTGAGATCTGTTGTATTTGTAATCTTTTTAATTTTAAAGGTTATTTGTGCAGACATACCCTAAGTGTACTTCATCATAATGGCATAGAGGAGATACCTGCCCAGTATATTTTACCACGTTGGAGAAAAGATTTCAAACTTAAATATCTCCAAGAAACCGTTCCAATTGGTGTGGACTATGACAATTCTGAAGAATGGTATGATCATTCATTCACACGAGCAATAAGAGTTATAGAAGAATGAGTAGTTTCAAAGGAGCACTTCACAATTGCGCTACATGATTTAGAGGAATCTGTAAAAAAAAACTCCGACTTGTTGAAAGTGGAACACTTGAAAAAACATCTGAAAATGTACAAGTGTTGCCAGCACAGCCTATACAGAAAGTACATGATCCTATAAAATCCAAACGACGTGGACGCCCTAGAAAATGTCATCTTAAGCCTCCAATTCACAAGGTCGTTAGACCGACGAAGATAAAAAACACAAAGGTAACAGTTATATTTTTTTACACTCTATTGCTCTTTCTTCTTTTTTATTATTTTAATTTATAATATATAGCTAATATTTGCTAAAAGTTAACTTATGGGAATGTTTACTACTTTAACATGATTTGGTGTATTATTGTTGTACTCTAAACAGGAACAAGATTCTGTGATTGGAGAAGAACGACCAAATTCAAACGTATTAAACTTTCCATGTGTTTCTCAATCTCAAGTTACTGATAATTCTCACCCAACGGAATATCCAAATATTCAATCTAATGTGCAGAGTTTTCAGTCTCTTTTGGTAAAGTTAATGTTACTCTATCTTATTTATTTGTATTCAATTATCTTTTAAATATTAATCTTATTCATTTTCATTCAATTAAAATTTTTATTTTATTAGGCACAATGCTCGCAAATTGGACCAACACTCTCAAGTTTTGTATTTCAGGAAATTCTTCCAAGTATACCTCAAGTCATCAATTTATGATTATTTTATTTTGCTTGAATTTTATATCATATTATCTTAGTTAATAGTATTTGATTCAAGAAATTAAGTTATTTTATTATGCAGAGACACAGATTTTCAGTGTCAAAGATCATTAGCCAACCAGCCATGATAAGGAAGAGAATTTGAGTGCCAAAGATGGTTAGCCAGGAAGAGTTTCAATAGTATAGGAACTATCAAAATATCTATAACATATCACTTTATAATATTCAGACATAATATTTTCTTTTAATTTTCTTTTTTTACGTTATTGAACTTATTATCTTATTTCACTTATCCAAAAATATTTTTTTTTCTTGTGCATTGTATATTTAGGTGTTGTATTATATTGTATCTAGTTAGTTTGCATTATACAATTGTCAAACCCTTCATTTTCTTCTTAAACTTATAATATACAGAATTTGCAATATAAAAAATAGAAACCTTCTGACGGAAGCAACCACAGCAGGTTTAGCAGCAGCCAATTTTGTTGTTTACTGTGTTTTTTTCTTGATACTGTTCCACAAAGATGGAAGAAGAGTCCATGGGTGAAACAAGGATGAAATTTCGTGATTTAACTTCTTTTTTCTTTATTATTTAATTTATAACAAAAAAATAGGTCTCTTATTGATTTAATATAATATATATAATTAGTAATCATTAAAACTATTTACCTAATCTTAGGGCAACAAAAATAACTTTAAAAGAATAAGTGACAAAAACATCATTTTTGAGAAATTAGGGATCAACTATAAATAAATTAAGTAAAAAAGAAAAAAAAAAAGAAAACTTTAAACAGAATACTGATCTGGCTCAAATCTGGTCAATCTGACTGTCAGATATGGGTCAATCATTTAAGAATTTGTTTAAGTGAGCTCTTTATCGACCTGAAAGCACTAACACACGTGAGCTAAGTACCAACTTGGGGAACTTGGGGTTTTACCCAAGTTTGGCACTCTGACGCTCAAGTCAGTAATGGAGCTCTTTAGAGAGAGAATAAATGCAATTAAATGCGTATTAAATGCTTACCAACTACTGTCCAAAGGGCGAGTATTTATAGCCATGGCCAAATAACGCAGTAGTGAGTGTAGTGTAGGTGTGCATTAATGGTGTTGCCAGTCGTCGATCTGGATGTCGGACGATGGCATAGGCTTGAGGCTGGTCGTTCGTACCTTCTTTCCCCTTTGGGTAAAAGCAGGGACTGACAGTCATTAATGAGCCATAGTACGCCTGTTCCAGGGAATGAGAAGGATACACGTGTCCCGATAGGAGTGCTTTACAGTATTCGGGTGTCCGGTGACGTATGTAGTCGATCTGGAGATCGATATTGCCTTCCGGGATCCTTAATACTGTGGGTTTCCTCATAGGAGAGAGCAGATCGATCTGATGATCGGGTGATATGTAAATCGATCTGATGTCCTTGTGCAGTTCTGATGATCTGAGGACCTGATATCGATCCGATGATCTGTCCAAAAGGCCGTTTCTGGTTTATCTAGGTTGGCGTGGGTCTACGTGGCGCCTACGTGGGCGTGCCACGTGTCCTCGCATTATCATGCCATGTCAGAGGCCCCCCAAATTACCATTGTGAAATTTCGCAGTGGTAATTTCATCGATCTGGCATTGGGTAGGGGAACCATCGTGACCGTTGTAATTGAGCTGCCGCTTTAATGATTGGGCACTACTTTTGAGTCAGATCGGTCTGACACCGTATTTAATGCGACGCGACCTTCCAGAGAATAGGCGTGTGCAGGGTAATTATGGTGTCGTTTCGTATTTCGAGACGTTACTTTTCATCTCTTATAAATATGAGGTAACCCCCCTCTCCCATTTTCACCATTTTCACATCCGAAGCTCCAAGCTGCTCCGATCTGAGTGCTTTGCAACTCTTGAAGTCAGTTCGATCACTCTTTTAAGGTAATTCCGTCGTTCCTTCTCCCTTCTTCTTATGGCCCGTGATCGGATCGAAACGGGAATGGGTTCAGGTGAAGCCGTTTTCACGCCGTCCCCCGAGCGGGAGATTGATCAGAATGTCCCGCCGCTTACGGATGCGAGTTTTGAGTCCCTCACGGGGTCTGGTGGTACGATAAACCGTGGGGGGCCCGCTTCGACCTCGAGAAGAGGTCCAATGAGATTGGTTGATGAAGAGGCCCAAGAGGCTGATGGAGGGGAGGTCGAAGAACATGTACATCCTCCGGTGGTAGAGCAGTCACGTCACGTCTACCGCACCTTAACCCACGTGACTCAGAGGTCGACAAAGATAACCCCCACAGAGTTCGCGGAAGTGGTGAGGAAACTGGGTTTGGGCCCGCAGTATGTGGTTCGAATGCCGGTAACTGACGAGACTGTGGGTAATCCTCTGAGGCCGAGATCGATTGGGCTATATTACCATACCGTCAAGTACGGGCTTCGTCTCCCTTTGCCGCGGATCGTTTCCGATCTCCTTGTCCGATTCAATATGTGTCCTGCCCAGCTGACCCCAAACTCATTCTCCTTGATTCACTGCATGATGATAATCGTGAAGTGCTTGGGGTTCGCACCAGAGTTCGAAGATTTCGAGGAGTTTTTTACTCTGAATAGTGCTGCAAAATCTGGCCCTGGTTACTTTAACCTTCAATCCAAGCCCAACCGGAAGATGGTATCGATCCCTTCGACATCGCATGGGGTGGACTGGAAGTCCAAGTTCTTCTTTGTCGATCTCCCCGTTGCCCCCTCGTTCCGAACTACTTGGGGTTCTGATGATCCAAGCGTCCTCCGACTAGATCGACCTCCTGGCTCCATGACCATTTCGATCTACTTCCTCGCTTGGGCCTTCTTGACCACGCCAACCTGACGAGGACGGGGCATCTGGTCGAAGCAGGCATTATCCTTGGAACCCGTCGGAGGAACTACCGTCTTTGTATGCTCCTACTTCGACCGGACCCCACCTCGATCAGGGTCCCCTCTTTCTAAACTTGTGTATTTCCTTTTTGTAATTGTCGATCTAATCTCTTTTTATGTCGATCTGTAGATCTACACATACTAATCATGTCTCGAGCATCAATGATGCGGGTGTTAGGAATAGTGCCCTAGAAAGCCGATTGTATATCCGCTTTGTGCTTTTCCTTATTGTAATCACAGACAATCTTTGAATGAAATAACGAATTGAGGCAACACTTCTTTATATGCTCTTGTTTGGTATGCGTTTACTTTAGCTGTGCATGTATGAGAACTCCCCTAATCCTGATGACTTTAGGACTCTACCATTTAGGTGAAATGGTTCATGAAACGAGCCCTATATCACATAAGTCATGATTAGTAAAATACTCCAAGCCGATGAGTCCTACAGACAGTGGGAGTGTCAACCTGACTCCTCTAAGGCTTGCTTGTGGGATCACGCCCTTAAGAAGGACCACCTTGTTTCATGGAGGTGCAAAGTGTATAGTTGATACGTGCGTGATACATAAGGGTGCTTACTTTAATAAGTAAGTTCACTGAGGTGCCCCGTGTGAGAACATTCCTAAATGGGAAAGGAAGTTTCTATTTCAGGAAATGGAAACTTCCAGATTAGGAAATATCTCACGAGTCATTGATGTGATTAATTGATCCTTAGACTTGAGGTTCCTTGTCACTTTATGAGTTAACTCTGTAGTCTTAGGTATAAGCTTTAAAGGGTGTCGCCTTAGACAACTGATTCGAGGCTTATGCTGGGGCTGCACAAGTGATTCATGAAAGTGAATGAGAATCAAGAAAGGACCTACACTTGCATTTTCAAGGTGATCTCTTATTGTGTAAGTCATTCATATGCCGTATGGAGTCCTTGGCCAAAGCAGTAGATCAAGACATCAAGAAAAGGGTTTCTTGGATTGAGATCAAATGGATATGAAATGCACTTAGCTTTAAGACCGGATTATTAGGGTTCTGATTATTCCCTTGCCCTAGATCTTGGTTAAGAGATAGTAAGTAGGAGGATTGTATCTCACATGAATCAATGACTTAAAGGTTCTGTCGAATCCGAACATTCCAATTCAGCTAGGGGTTAAACACCTGTTGCTAGACTATGGTCGTTTAATCTGTGGACTGATTAATTAATTAGTGAATTAATTAATTAGGGTCACTGCTAATTGAATTGAGAACCTAGAGGGTCACACACAACAACTTGGTTACATGAGTTGAGGCTTGAAAATGATTAAACGAGTTAATCGGGCCAAGAGGGTTCCACACGTGTGGCTCACGTGAGTGACACGTGTCACTGTGACACGTGTCACACACGTCTGAATATATATATATTATATATATATATGTATTAAATAATTAGATGTGTTAATTATTTAATAGACTTTGGTTTAATTTTGAATTAAAAAGAAAGTCTTATTTTGGAGAAAATAATCTAGTTAATTAATTACGAATTAATTAATTAGATAAAAATAAGTTATTTATTTTTATAATAAATAAAGTATAAAAACTTATCCAAAAATAGTTTGGATATTTTTAGCTCTCTTAAAAGTTGACTTGAATTAGAATTCAAAGTCAAAGTTGGAAAATACTTGATGATCAAGTAATAGGAGAGAGAGGAACCAAATCCTTGCCCAACAAGGAATAGGATCGGCGCCCCTCTCCCTTTCCTATATATAGGGGAGCTTATGCTCCCCTTTAGAGCTAATTGGCAATTCTTTTGGTTCATATGTTGAACACCTTCCTTTCTCCAAGATAAAATAAAACCCTAGGTTAAGCCTAAACACTAACTAGAGAACTAGCATCCTTACTAGTTAGATTGTGATCAAGTTGGTGGACTTTCTCTAGAGACTTCAAGTTAGAAGTTTGAAGATTCGAGCTTTACCAAGGAGAGGGGATCAAGCCGCGAGAAGAGCGTTCTTGGGTGGCTTGAAACGCTTCAAGAAAGAACAAAAGAAAAGTAAGTTTTCTATCCTTACGAATTTGGATACACGATTGCGAGTTCAAGATCCTTTGGTTGGGAAAATTTTTTAAATTCCGCTGCTTTCTGATTCGTGTTTTCCAACAAGGGGTATCAGAGCCACCTCGTTAATCTTGTTTCTGATTCGTCTCAATTATTCTGAATTTGGTAGAAATTCTTAGGCTTAGATGCGAATTAGGTATTCATGAGTTCTTTTAGAAAGCCTGAAATACGAAACTATAATTTCTCCTGAATTTCTAAAACTGTTTTCTCAAATCGTGTTTTTGAAAATTGTTTTAGTTGAAATTTATCTAAATCGAATTTTCAATTGAAACGGGTTTTGTAGAAACTTTAAAAATACGAAACGAACACGAAATAGGACGAGCCTAGGCGCGTACGGGAGGGCCTCCCGCGCGGTTGCGGGAGGGCTGGGCGGTGGCGACGGGCTGGGCGCACGCGGGCGGCAATTGTCGCACGCTGTACGCACAGCTGGCGCGCGCGCGCGGCGATGCCCTCCTTTGGGCGGGTGGTTTCGGGCCAATCTTCGTGTTTCGTGTTTCGCGTTTTCGATCCTTGAAAATCTCGATTTAATTTTATTTTAATTTTATCTTTTAAAATCAGTTTTGCTAAAATAAAATTATTTTAAAATTTTGATTAAATTGGGATTTTTGAGAAATTAAAGCGATTTGGATTTTGGGAAAATTATGAATTTTATTTTCTAAAAATAATGAAAGAATAAAATTATTAATTTTGGAAATTAATTAGAATTTTATTGGTTTATTGTTTTTCGGGTTTTGTTGAAAAGGCCCTTGAACAAGAATTGCATCTAAGTCGTGTTTTAAGCTATTAGAGCTTAAAGCGAGAATTTTAATTTATTGGTTAAATTTAAATTCTTGCAAAAGCATGTTAGGTGATCATGGGTTTAGATCTATGTATGGTTTTAATTTATGCACATGGATGGTTTAAATTGGGGTTGGAGCCCTATAGTTGCGTTTTTCAATTGAGGTTGGAGCCTCACTTATGTGCGTACTGTTATGTGATTTATTATGTGGCTTTCCATATTACTGTTTTTTAGGCCGGGGTATGCCCCGTGTAATTGTCTAAGGCCAATATGAAGATTGAGCCTTATTACTTTATGTCTTTTTCTTTTTATTGTAATTTGAAAGTAGAGATAGGTGGTGAGGTTTTATTTTCATTTTGGAGACAATGCACCCATGGAGTAAGATGGACCACATTCAAGTAACAAGGAGGCCATAAGTGAAGACCCCTCAAAATGTTAGGGAGGGGAATCTCAATTGTTAAATGTAATAGAGATAGGGCTCGTATTTTGTTACCGCTTTCCCTTATGTGATTTAAACTGTTTATGTGGCATATATGTTAGAACTTGTGATTGTGGAGTGGCTCCCACATATCACGCATAAGATAGGTAGAACCCATGATCATTACATGTTAGTATCATGCTAGGACATGTTATCTGTTTATGTGCTTGTTTGAAATGCATTTAAGTGTACTTGCATTAATCAAGACTAATAAAATTGGATAACATATATGTTGGTGAGGTTGAACCGGACAACTCTCCGGTTGATTCGAAAATTCCCATTAAATATTAAGCTAATTTCGAACAAATAGGTGTTTAATTCGAGATGCAAATTTTGAATTAAATTCCTAGCATTCCATCAATAGGTTTTAAGTTTAGTAAGTGAAGCTAGTTATTGTCCGCGAGTCGTGGGATAGCTAGTGGAGCTTATTAGTTCTTAGTTACCTAATTGATCATTGTAAATGATCAATATTTCATGATCGATTTTAGCAAGGGCGATGTCCGCGAGTCGTGGGTCGTTCGAACTAAGTTTTGGTCATCATCTTATGATTGATGGGCTTAGCTTAACGCCTAAGTAAATATGGATGTCGCACGAGTCGTGGGTCCATATTGAAAGATAGGTGATGCAAAAACAATTACTAAGAGTTCTAAAAGTTTTAGAATTGGAAAGTTGTAACTACCTAGGGTTCTTACTTAGAATGTCCGCGAGTCGTGGGTTCGAGGTAAAATGCCTAGGATCTTAGTACCCATTGGGAAACGTGTTCCTCTTAGATCTTTGGGAATTATAGATCTTTGAAAAACAGTGGGAGCTACAATAGATTAAAGATCTTATCTTTTGTATATCGTTATAATTCAGCATGCTCACTAGTTCTCTGTTTTACCATTTAGGTCGTAGATTCTGTGATTCTCTACGTGTTTTGAAATGGCAACCAAAAACCCTCTTGTATCGATCCTCGAGTCAAACAAGTTGACTGGTCCCAACTATTCTGATTGGCTGAGGAATCTGAAAATCATTTTAGATTCTGAGAAGAGAACTTATGTTCTCTTCGAAGGGGAGCCTAGTCCCGAAGGGGAGGCTCCCACTCGGGCCGAGCGGGACGCGATTCAGAAGTGGAAGGATGATAATCTCCAAGCCCGTTGCCTTATATTGGCTAACATGTCTCCGGACTTGCAAAGGCAACATGAGGCCATGGATTATGCTTGGGAGATTTACGACCACTTAGAGCAACTTACCGCCCTCATGAACGTGTTACAAGGTATAACACTTCAAAGGAATTGTTCCACTTGAGAATGAGGGAAGGTTCAAGTGTCCATGAATATGGACTCAAGTTTCTCGCCCTTACTGAGAAACTTGCATCCATGGACATGCCACTGAAAGATGAGCTTTCAGTGGATTTGTTGCTAGATGTCTTTCAAAGAAGATGTGTCCTAAGACTAATCTTGAGAAGGAAAGAATGACTCATACACCTTATGCATCAGCAATAGGTAGCATAATGTATGCAATGTTATGTACTCGACCGGATGTGGCTTACGCACTTAGTGTGACGAGTCGTTTCCAATCTGACCCTGGAGATGGTCACTGGGCTGCCGTGAAGAATATTCTTAAGTACTTGAAAAGTACTAAAGATTTATTCTTAGTTTACGGAGGTCAGAAAGATCTTACTGTCGAAGGATACTGCGATGCAAGCTTTGCATCAGACTTAGATGATTTTAAGTCAATGTCAGGATACATTTTCTGCCTAAACGGCGGAGCAGTGAGTTGGAAGAGTTCCAAGCAAACAACCACTGCAGATTCGACCACTGAGGCCGAATACTTAGCTACAAATGATGCAGCTAAGGAAGGTGTTTGGATTAGAAACTTCATTCAAGAGTTGAATGTTGTTCCTAGCATGAAAGACCCCTTTACTGTGTTTTGTGACAACACTGGGGCGGTTGCTCAAGCAAGAGAACCAAGATCTCACCAACGGACCAAGCACATTATGAGGAAGTATCACCTAATCCGTGATATTATCAAAAGAGGAGATGTGTAAATCGAGAGGGTCACATCAGCAGAGAACGTGGCAGATCCACTTACTAAACCCCTTAGTCGAGAAGCTTTCCAAGGTCATCTTCAGAAGATGGGACTTAGAGTAGCTTTAGAATGGCTTTGACGGGCAAGTGGGAGATTGTTAGGAATAGTGCCCTAGAAAGCCGATTGTATATCCGCTTTGTGCTTTTCCTTATTGTAATCACAGACAGTCTTTGAATGAAATAACGAATTGAGCCAACACTTCTTTATATGCTCTTATTTGGTATGCATTTACTTTAGCTGTGCATGTATGAGAATTCCCCTAATCCTGATGACTTTAGGACTCTACCATTTAGGTGAAATGGTTCACGAAACGAGCCCTATATCACATAAGTCATGATTAGTAAAATACTCCAAGCCGATGAGTCCTACAGACAGTGGGGGTGTCAACCTGACTCCTCTAAGGCTTGCTTGTGGGATCACGCCCTTAAGAAGGACCACCTTCTTTCATGGAGGTGCAAAGTGTATAGTTGATACGCACGTGATACATAAGGGTGCTTACTTTAATAAGTTCACTGAGGTGCCCCGTGTGAGAACATTCCTAAATGGGAAAGGAAGTTTCTATTTCAGGAAATGGAAACTTCCAGATTAGGAAATATCTCACGAGTCATTGATGTGATTAATTGATCCTTAGACTTGAGGTTCCTTGTCACTTTATGAGTTAACTCTGTAGTCTTAGGTATAAGCTTTAAAGGGTGTCGCCTTAGACAACTGATTCAAGGCTTATGCTGGGGCTGCACAAGTGATTCATGAAAGTGAATGAGAATCAAGAAAGGACCTACACTTGCATTTGCAAGGTGATCTCTTATTGAGTAAGTCATTCATATGCCATATGGAGTCCTTGGCCAAGGCAGTAGATCAAGACATCAAGAAAAGGGTTTCTTGGATTGAGATCAAATGGATATGAAATGCACTTAGCTTTAAGACCGGATTATTAGGGTTCTGATTATTCCCTTGTCCTAGATCTTGGTTAAGAGATAGTAAGTAGGAGGATTGTATCTCACATGAATCAATGACTTAAAGGTTCTGTCGAATCCGAACATTCCAATTCAGCTAGGGGTTAAACACCTGTTGCCAGACTATGGTCGTTTAATCTGTGGACAGATTAATTAATTAGTGAATTAATTAATTAGGGTCACTGCTAATTGAATTGAGAACCTAGAGGGTCGCACACAACAACTTGGTTACATGAGTTGAGGCTTGAAAATGATTAAACGAGTTAATCGGGCCAAGAGGGTTCCACACGTGTGAAATCACACGTGTGGCTCACGTGAGTGACACGTGTCACTGTGACACGTGTCACACACGTGTGAATATATATATTATATATATATGTATTAAGAAATTAGATGTGTTAATTATTTAATAGACTTTGGTTCAATTTTGAATTAAAACGAAAGTCTTATTTTGGAGAAAATAATCTAGTTAATTAATTACGAATTAATTAATTAGATAAAAATAAGTTATTTATTTTTATAATAATTAAAGTATAAAAACTTATCCAAAAATAGTTTGGATATTTTTAGCTCTCTTAAATGTTGACTTGAATTAGAATTCAAAGTCAAAGTTGGAAAATACTTGATGATCAAGTAGTAGGAGAGAGAGGAACCAAATCCTTGCCCAACAAGGAATAGGATCGGCGCCCCTCTCCCTTTCCTATATATAGGGGAGCTCATGCTCCCCTTTAGAGCTAATTGGCAATTCTTTTGGTTCATGTGTTGAACACCTTCCTTTATCCAAGATAAAATAAAACCCTAGGTTAAGCCTAAACACTAACTAGAGAACTAGCATCCTTACTAGTTAGATTGTGATCAAGTTGGTGGACTTTCTCTAGAGACTTCAAGTTAGAAGTTTGAAGATTCGAGCTTTACCAAGGAGAGGGGATCAAGCCGCGAGAAGAGCGTTCTTGGGTGGCTTGAAACGCTTCAAGAAAGAACAAAAGAAAAGTAAGTTTTCTATCCTTACGAATTTGGATACACGATTACAAGTTCAAGATCCTTTTGTTGGGAAAATTTTTTAAATTCCGCTGCTTTCTGATTCGTGTTTTTCAACAGCGGGCACATCGTCAGAGGGAGGCCTCAGCTGCTGAGATGCAGCCTGTGGTCGATGCGGCCCACTCGATACTCAATGCCCTTCCGGAGGCTCAGCGGGTTCAATAGGAAGGGTTCAGAAAGGAGTTGCAGGACCAAGCCGCCCGCCAGATCGATCATAATGTAGCGTCGCAGACATTTCATGGTCAGGAGTACGTCGATCTGGCTGGGTCCTCAGGGGGCAAGGAAGAGGTCGATATAAATTTAGATCATTTAGACATTTATTTTGATGAAGCCATTGACCCTTATACCAGTTTGTTCAGGCATGGCACGGTGTGGGGAAGAGGCCCTTTAGTGAGACGGCCCGCCAGGTAGAAGAGTCTGAGGAATCAGATGAAGAAGCTGAGTTAATGGCTTTTCCAATGACCCCACATCCCCAATGGCCAGCCGGACTTGAGCTTGAGAAAACGGACGGATCGAAGCATCATCTTACTTTCGGTACCCCAGACATTGACCTGATATCGGCCTTGTTCAACACCGAATGCATCATTGATGAACAAAAAAAGCTCTCCTTCACAAGATCTTTCGATCAGAAGAGGGCTAAGGCCGCCAGGGGACTTTTTTGTGTAAGTACTTATTATTTTTGTCTGTTCTCTTTCTCAGTTGATCTCCTTTCTAATCGATCTATTTGTTGCCTCCAGGATGTCCTTCCGATGCTGGTCAACTCAATCCAGGAGGCTGAGGTCTATAAGGCCGGTAAGCTAAGGTACAAGGAGAAGTACCAAACGACAAAGGCCCAACTCGCTTCGATGAGCCCTGAAATTTTCCAACAGCTCGAGGACGATCTCCGTAAGGCTAAAGAGAAGAAGCGGGTTCGGACCGAGGAGAAAGAGACAATGGAGGCCCAACTCCACAGTTCCCATGAGGCCCTTGCAAAGGCAGAGAAGAGCCATGAGCAAGAGCTGGCGAGGATGAGGGAGGAGTTTGCCAAGCAGCTTGAAGACCCCCAGGTTACCTAAAAAAAAAAGGGTAAGGCTGAGGTTTTCAACCTCGCCCGGTCCAGGATCCAGAAGGCTACCTCCGACCTGCAGCGGTATAAGCTCGAGATCGAGCGTTACGCGTTGCGGGAGTTCATCGAGGGTCCCGGTTTGGAAGAGGTGAGCCTGATCGTGGGCGAGGGCGACCTGGAAGAAGGGTTCTAGATCTGCGTGAATCAGCTCAAGGCCCAAAACATTTTCCCTCCGGAGTTCAATTTCGACACGATAGGTCCTCTCCTGGCTGATCCCGGAGCCACTGAGTAGGAGGAGGAGGAGGAGCCTGTTCAGATCGATTTGGCGACCCATAAGTATGGCCATGCCATCGAAATTGCTAAGGCCAAGAGATCGAAGAGCCGGGTGGAGTGCGAACTACTACAGCCGGTCGAGGTCGAGCACCTCCTTCCCCCTCTCCATGAGTTCGACGGGTCGCGAACCAGACCTGATAGGGAATCCTCTGCTCCTGTTGAGCTTGATTAAATTGGACTTGGAATTCCAAAACATTAAATCCTACCTACTAGTCGGGGTTGTGGCTAGGTGAATATTTGCTTTAATTTCGTTGTTTTTGAACATTTGCCCATCGAGCCACGTCGCGTGGTGAGCTCGATGCGCTAGGTAGAATCGAACCCTTCACATTTGGGGGTCTATTTTTTGCATGAGTGAACTTTGTTTCATACTTCTACTTTGCAAGTTGAGTATTTGTTCGATCTGGCATGTGTGTGGTTTGTCGATCTCGATTTTACTTACCCTTTAGCTAGATTTTTATCGCTTTCGAATCGATAGGTTCGTCACGCTATTCGATCTTGTTTGGATGTCGATCTAGTCTCGTTGGGCATTCGTATTCTTGACTTAGTCGTTTTACCACTTGCTGCATTCTCATCGGATCGATTGAGATGCGTTCGGCGACCTCTCTAGATCTCGTCAGATCTAACTAGATCTCCCTGGACCTCTGGGTCCAATTTTTGGAAATCATTAATCTTCGGACCTCTCTGGATCTAAATCGATCCCCTTGGGTTTTTGGATCATTAATCGAATAATTAATCATCAATCTTTGGATCTCCTTGGATCTGAATCGACCTACTCGGATCTCTGGATCATTAATCGGATAATTTAATCATCAATCTCTGGATCTCCTTGGATCTGAATCGACCTCTGGATCTCTGGATCATTAATTTTTGAAAATCATTAACCTATGGATCTCTTCGGATCTAAATCGATCTCATTGGATCTCTGGATCATTAGGTTTGTTAGGATTTTTAGGATCTCTTTGGGTCTAAGGGAGACCTCACTCGATATCGATCTCTAACGATGTTTGAAAGCATTAAATACGTTAGGATTTTTAGGATCTCTTTAGGTCTAAAAACGACCTCATTGGATCTCAATCTCTAACAATCGAATATAGGGGATACCCCCTCTGCGACTCATGACCGTAGGTCGAATAAGAACTTTGGTCGAGGGGATAGTAACCTGTTGTGGGATTACGGGTTGACTTCAAAAACATGTATATTAATTTACTGAACAGAGATCGATTCTCAGGCGAATTCGACCTCTTTAACCATTACAAATTGAATTAATTTTGAAGGCTAAGTGTAAAATTTCTTCAAGTTGTGCGCATTCCAAGGTCTGGGTAACGGCTCCCCGGCCATATCTTCGAGCCGGTAGGCCATATTTTTCCCGATCTCCGTGACGCGATAAGGTCCTTCCCAGTTAGGCTCAAGCTTACCGACATGTTGCAAGACTTCGACTTTTTCTAACACTAGGTCGCCGATCTGAAATGATCTGGGCTTCACGTGTTTGTTGTATGATCAAGCCGCCGCTGCCTTGTACTGTTTGAGGTTCTAATAGGCACGTTTTCTGCTTTCTTCAATCACATCTAGATCTTCAGCTCTGATCTCTGTATTCTGGTCGA
Organism: Lantana camara; assembly: GCA_037501455.1. Taxonomy (NCBI): domain Eukaryota; kingdom Viridiplantae; phylum Streptophyta; class Magnoliopsida; order Lamiales; family Verbenaceae; genus Lantana; species Lantana camara. The sequence goes on from CM074861.1 coordinate 96,339,767, forward strand.
GCTGGTATTGCGATACACGAGCAGTTTCATGTAACAGCTCTGATGGGTTGATGGCTTCGGATCCGTAAACCAGAGAGTATGGTGTTTGTCCCGTGGCAGTCCGCGGGGTAGTTCGATATGCCCATAGTACGCCGTCGAGCTCGGCCGCCCATGCCCCCAGTTTGGCATCAAGGTGGGTCTTCAGATTTTGGATAATGATTCGGTTGGTGACTTCAGCTTGGCCATTTGCTTGCGGATGACCAACAGTAGTGAATCTGAGGTCGATCCCGAGGTCCCGACAATAGCTCTTAGTATTCTCAGATCGAAATTGAGGACCATTGTCGCAGATGAGCACCCTCGGAAGCCCAAAATGGCAGATTATATTTTTCCAGAGGAAATTCCTTATTAATGCATCAGTAATCTTGGGAACTGCCTCGGCCTCGACCCACTTTGAGAAGTACTCGACGCATACTATGGCAAACTTTTTCTGTCTGGGCGCCAAGGGGAAGGGACCGATGATGTCAATCCCCCATTGATCAAAGGGCCAACATACATCGATCGGAATCATGGATGCCGGGTGAGTGTGGATTAGGTTGCCATGTTTTTGGCATTTGGGGCATTTCCTGGAGTGGATCTTCGCATCCCACACCATAGTCGGCCAAAAATACCCACTCCTTAAGATCTTTCACGCTAGAGCTCGACCTCCGGAATGGTTTCTGCAGCATCCTTCATGGACTTCTTCTAGGACATCTTGGGCTTGGCTAGGTCGTAGACACCTTAGAGGGGGACCGGTGAAGGATTTTTTGAACAACCTGCCTTCATGATCTATCATATAGAGTAGAGACCGATATTTTATTCTTCTGGCTTCAGTTCGATTTTGGGGCAAAAGCCCATCTTTGAGGTAAGCGATCAGATCGTCCATCCAGCAAGGTTCTGGTGGATCGATGGTGGCGATCTCGACCTTTTCTTCATGGATCGCACGGCCCCCCGAGACCATGAACGAGATGGTTGTATCTTTTGTTCCTTGGAATCCATTCGCCAGCTTTGATAGGGCATCAGCTCGACCGTTCTCTTCGCGGGGAACCTGCTCAATTTTGAATTATTTTAGCTTCGAGGCCAACTTTTTCACCATTTTGAGATACGCTGCCATGGACTTTTCCCTAGCCTCGTATGTGCCATTGACTTGGTCGGCGACGAGCTGAGAGTTAGTTACCACGGATAGCTTGTCGATCTTATTTAGCGCTTCATACTCCGCCTCGTTGTTAGTTGCTTTAAAATCGAGTTTGATGGAGAAATCGAGCTGGAGTCCATCCGAGCTTATAAGGGATATGCCCACTCCCCCTCCTTGAGAGGTCGATGAGTCATCCGTGTACATGGTCCAACTTGGCGAGGTAGGAACGACCTCCATTGAACTGGTGTTCTTTTCGACTAGAAAGTCAGCCAGAACTTAAGCTTGCTTGACGGCTCGTGGTTTGTAGGTGATGTCATGCTGACTCAACTCGACCGCCCATTTCATCATTCGACCCGACATATCAGGTTTGCACTAGACCTGCCTGAGCGGTTGATCCATTAGGACGATTATAGGATGAGCTTGGAAGTACGGACGTAATTTTCGAGTTGCATGCGTGAGAGCGAACACGAACTTTTCGACCTCGAGATAATTCCGTTCCGCACCATACAGGATCTTGCTTAGGTAGTAGATCGGTAGGTGTTTTCGATCTCGGATGGCGACCAACACTGAGCTGAAGGTCTCGTTAGAAAGGGACAGGTAGAGGTACAAGGTCTCGCCCTCATTTGGCTTGGCCAGCAACGGTGGAGAGGCTAGGTACTCTTTCAATTGATCTAACGCTCGGTCGCATTCTTCGTTCCACTCGAACTTTTTGAGATTCCTTAAAACTTTGAAAAACGGGAGATTTCGTTATAACGATCACGATATGAACCGATTGAGGGAGATTATTCGTCCTACAAGTGATTGGACTTGGTTGATACACCGAGGTCGGGGTATGATCTGGATAGCTTTGATCTTGGTGGGATTGGCTTCGATGCCTCATTGGCTCACCATATACCCCAAGAACTTCCCTCCTTCAACCCCGAACGTGCACTTATCGGGATTGAGCTTCATCCTGTATTATCGTAAGATCTCTAACGATCTGCGAAGTGATCTAGATGATGATACGCCCATCGACTTTTCACGATCATGTCGTCGACGTAGACCTCCATGGTCTTCCCGATCTCATCCTTAGACATCAGGTTAACCAACCTTTGGTACGTAGCTCCTGCATTCTTTAGCCCGAAGGGCATGACCTTGAAGCAGTATATTCCCTTTACCACGATGAAGGCCGTGTGCTTTCGATCCTCGGGGGCCATACAGATCTGATAATAGCCTTGGAAGGCATCCATCATGCTGAGCATCTCGCATCCAGCTGTCGAGTCGACGAGCTGGTCGATGCGGGGCAGTGGGTATGGGTCTTTCGGGCAAGCCTTGTTGAGATCGGTGAAGTCGTTGCACATTCTCTATTTTCCGCCCGTTTTTTGCACGAGGACAACGTTGCACAACCAATCGACGTATTGAGCTGGGGTAACATATCCTGCATCGAGGAGCTTGTTGACCTCCGTCTCAATGATATCATTCCTTGCCCGACTTTGAGGTCTTAGCTTCTATTTAATCGGTTTAACTGAGGGATCAATCCCGAACCGGTGGCAGATCACTTTTGGGTCGACGTCGATCAGATCTTTGGCTGCCCATGCGAAGATGTCGGAGTTATCCCGCAAGAACTCTATCATCATGACTCATGTTGGGGGTGTATACTCGCCCCAATCTTAGTGGTCTTGCTACTATCCCCGGGGACAAGGGCAATCTCCTTGAGTTCTTCGGCAGGATCGAGTCATTGGCTAGCCTTTCTCTTTCGAGCTGTCGGGGACCTCTCGGCCTCGCTTTTCTTCATGGGGAGCTCGATCTCCCCATCGGCATAGGTCTGGAGGTCGAGATCTCCCGCTACCTCATTTCCAGAAGGTTTCTTCAGGACGACAGCGTAGCAGGCCCAACTGTCCATGACATCGCAAGTCACCTCTCCGACCCCATTTGGGGTGGGCATTTTCAGCTTTTGGTGATATGTCGAGATGATCGCCTTGAATTGTATGAGGCTAGGTCGGTCGAAGATCATGTTATACGCTAGGGGCATGTTGACGATGGCGTATTCGACCTCTTGGGGGATGTTCCCATCGAGGTGAGGAGTCGGATGTGCCGTAACGGAAAAACTTTCGATCCCCCAAACCCCGAGAGCAGTGTTCGGATGGGATCGAGCTTTAGATTATGCAGTTTCATTTTTACAAGAGTCGAGTAAGGGATAATGTGCGAGTTGCTTCCATTATCAACTAGGCATTTCGTTACATCATAATTAGCCAAGCCTAAGGTCACCACCATCGGACAACTAGGCGCTTCGTCTTCCCGATGGGGGCCTGGGCGGCTATCACTCTCGCTAAAGCTAACCTCTTGCCTATCCCACTCTCTACCCTGATCGATCTGGAAGACCTCTTCGTGGGGCCGTTGAACTCTCGAGCTGCCCACCTGATGTTCCTCTTTTGAGTTGCATTGGAGTCACCGCCCTCATGCCCCCCGACTATCATATAGATCTTGCCGTTGGTGGGGGGATTGTCTTCAGCTCTTTCTAGCGGCTGCTACCCAGATCTTTTCGGGGGAGACCTCGACCTGGAGCGATCGTGGTCATTGGGTCGTCCCGCCCTCTCAGAGTAGTGGTCGATCTTTCGAACAAAATCCTTCAAGTGCCCTCCTTGGATGAGTCTTTCGATCTCATCACGGAGGGCGTTGCATTCTCCGGTGGTGTGACCCCATTGTTGATGGTAGCCGCAGAATTTTCCCGATTTTTCAGCCTTCGGGCCCTCTCAGATGGGCTTTAGTTTCTTTAGAAGGCTCTTATCCATGACCACGTAGATCTGGTCGATGGGCTTGGTCAAGGGAACATAGTTTCATCGGTCGACCTGGGTCGGTGGGTCGACTTTCCCCTTGATTTTCGTTTGCTCATTCCCCTTCCAGTTGAGGGACAAGCTTGACCCGATAGCCTGCCGCTCGGATCGAGGCGGGGGTCCGTGCGCAAGGGCTATCTCCTCTACACGCATGAAGCCATTGGCAATGTCCTGTATCTCCGTCAGGTTGTGGGGTCCAGCCCTGACGATCTCATCTGCCCATAGGCGGTTGCGGAGAGCTCGATGGACCAACGAGAGCAGGGTGTCCATCGTCGGGTTCTCGACCTGAACTACTTCCCTGGAAAAGCGAGTCATAAAATCTCGCAAGGACTCCCCTTCCCTCTGGTAGATGCTGTTGAGATAAGAGAGCGGGAGCTTTTTCCTGGTCATAGAGGAGAAGTGGGCCGTGAAACGATCTACGAACCGGTTGTAGGTCGTTATGCACCGCGGTGGCAAGCGGATAAACCAATCCTGAGCTGGGCCCGTCAACGCGGTGACGAAGAGTTTGGCCCAGATTTGTTGTGGATGGGAGTGCAACAACATGCGATTCTCGAAGGCTGTCACATGTTTTTCGAGATCTATGGTCCCGTTATACATGGGCAAGCCTGTCGGAATTCGATCTCCATCGCAGGTCGTACGGAGAATGTCTTCGCAAAAGGGGGAGGCTTCCTCCCTGTCGCTGAGATATCGGAGGGGGCAGCGGTTCAGCCCTTCCCTCAGGTCGACCTGCCTCTGGGTGATCTGAGATCCACGATCTCCCAGGCTGTCTTAGACCCGTCTCCGTGGAGGGTCTGCGTAACTATCTGGCTCGTTCTCCACATGAGCCACTGCGATTCGGGCAGCCTCCTCTCTTGTGGATCGAGCAGGGATCCATGCACGGAGGTCATCGAACTCGTCGTGGTCTTCGTCGACCACGCGCTTGCCGCGGTTGTTAAGGCTGGGGTGATCAGATTCCCCATAGCCCTCGCGCGGGATTTCTTTGCTCATCACGGGGGAAAGTGGCTGCGGAGCGTACCCTTGGACCTGGCCCGCTCCGGTATGGGAACTATGACCCCAAATGATGTGGGCGGGGTGCCCGTCGAGCGGCTGGAATACGTATGGAACTGGGTTCCCGTACACTTGGAGCGAGGGGCCCAGCACGTTGCCCAACACGGGGCTAGGGATGGTGGTGGTTGGGCTGGCCCTTGGTAGCTCAGGGCGCCTAGGTTCGCGGCCCTCCATTTGGGCATGCTCGATCTCGACCCGCCACTGGTCGAGAAAGGCATTCAGGTCCGCCTGGGTGACGGTGAACCTGGGGGTGGCCTCCAGCGGAGGCTGGGGAACATTGTTGCTGGGGCCGACCAGTGGGACAGCGGAGGTGTTACCAAGCGACGTGTTGTAGTCATGCCTGCCTTTGGCAACCTCCTCCATGTCCTCGTCGTGGTTGGTGTTCCTTGTGTTAACCATAGTGTTGAGAAGGGGGCGAAGGGGCTTTTATCTAAGTCGATGCGAAAAAGGATTTCCCACAGACGGTGCCAAACTGATCTGGCTTAAATCAGGTCGATCTGACGTGGTCGATCTGACTGTCAGATATGAGTCAATCAGTCAATAATTTGTTTAAGTGGGCTCTTTATCGACCTGAAAGCACTAACACACGTGAGCTAAGTACCAGCTTGGGGAACTTGAGGTTTGACCCAAGTTTGGCACTCCGACGCTCAGGTCAGTAATGGAGCTCTTTAGAGAGAGAATAAATGCAATTAAATGCGTATTAAAGGCTTACCAACTATTGTTCAAAGGGCGAGATTGTTAGGAATAGTGCCCTAGAAAGCCGATTGTATATCCGCTTTGTGCTTTTCCTTATTGTAATCACAGACAATCTTTGAATGAAATAACGAATTGAGGCAACACTTCTTTATATGCTCTTGTTTGGTATGCATTTACTTTAGCTGTACATGTATGAGAACTCCCCTAATCCTGATGACTTTAGGACTCTACCATTTAGGTGAAATGGTTCATGAAACGAGCCCTATATCACATAAGTCATGATTAGTAAAATACTCCAAGCCGATGAGTCCTACAGACAGTGGGAGTGTCAACCTGACTCCTCTAAGGCTTGCTTGTGGGATCACGCCCTTAAGAAGGACCACCTTGTTTCATGGAGGTGGAAAGTGTATAGTTGATACGTGCGTGATACATGAGGGTGCTTACTTTAATAAGTAAGTTCACTGAGGTGCCCCGTGTGAGAACATTCCTAAATGGGAAAGGAAGTTTCTATTTCAGGAAATGGAAACTTCCAGATTAGGAAATATCTCACGAGTCATTGATGTGATTAATTGATCCTTGGACTTGAGGTTCCTTGTCACTTTATGAGTTAACTCTGTAGTCTTAGGTATAAGCTTTAAAGGGTGTCGCCTTAGACAACTGATTCAAGGCTTATGCTGGGCCTGCACAAGTGATTCATGAAAGTGAATGAGAATCAAGAAAGGACCTACACTTGCATTTGCAAGGTGATCTCTTACTGTGTAAGTCATTCATATGCCATATGGAGTCCTTGGCCAAGGCAGTAGATCAAGACATCAAGAAAAGTGTTTCTTGGATTGAGATCAAATGGATATGAAAGGTACTTAACTTTAAGACCGGATTATTAGGGTTCTGATTATTCCCTTACCCTAGATCTTGGTTGAGAGATTGTAAGTAGGAGGATTGTATCTCACATGCATCAATGACTTAAAGGTTCTGTCGAATCCGAACATTCCAATTCAGCTAGGGGTTAAACACCTGTTGCTAGACTATGGTCGTTTAATCTATGGACTGATTAATTAATTAGTGAATTAATTAATTAAGGTCACTGCTAATTGAATTGAGAACCTAGAGGGTCACACACAACAACTTGGTTACATGAGTTGAGGCTTGAAAATGATTAAACGAGTTAATCGGGCCAAAAGGGTTCCACACGTGTGAAGTCACACGTGTGGCTCACGTGAGTGACACGTGTCACTGTGACACGTGTCACACACGTGTGTATATATATATTATATATATATTAAATAATTAATTAGTTAATTATTTAATAGACTTTGGTTTAATTTTGAATTAAAAAGAAAGTCTAATTTTGGAGAAAATAATCTAGTTAATTAATTACGAATTAATTAATTAGATAAAAATAAATTATTTATTTTATAATAAATGAAGTATAAAATTATCCAAAAATAGTTTGGATATTTTTTAGCTCTCTTAGAAGTTGACTTGAATTAGAATTCAAAGTCAAAGTTGGAAAATACTTGATGATCAAGTAATAGGAGAGAGGGACCAAAATCCTAGCCCATAAAGGACTAGGAATTTCGGCACCCCCCTCACTATAAATAGGGGAGCTCGAGCTCCTTATGGAGCTAATTGACAATTCTTGGTTTATGTGTTGAACACCTTCCTTTCTCCAAGATTAAATTAAACCCTAGGTTAAGCCTAAACACTAACTAGAGAACTAGCATCCTTACTAGTTAGATTGTGATCAAGTTGGTGGACTTTCTCTAGAGACTTCAAGTTAGAAGTTTGAAGATTCGAGCTTTACCAAGGAGAGGGGATCAAGCCGCGAGAAGAGCATTCTTGGGTGGCTTGAAACGCTTCAAGAAAGAATAAAAAGAAAAGTAAGTTTTCTATCTTTACGAATTTGGTTACACGATTGCGAGTTCTAGGTCCTTTTGTTGGGAAAATTTTTAAATTCCGCTGCTTTCTGATTCGTGTTTTCCAACAAGTGGTATCAGAGCCACCTCGTTAATCGTGTTTCTGATTCGTCTCAATTATACTGAATTTGGTAGAAATTCTTAGGCTTGATGCGATTGAGTATTTGTAATTGTTTTAGAAAGCCTGAATTACGAAACTGTATTTTTTTCCTGAAAGTTTCTGAAAATTGGTTTTTGCAAAATTTAATTTTTTGAAAACTATTTTAGATTTGAAACTGTATAAACTATTTTTGGATTTCTTGGATTGGTTTTGCTTTTGAACGAAAACACGAAACGAAAACCCGGATTACGACGAACACGCGAAACCCCGCGCGCGAAGGAGTCGCGCGCGCGGGCTTCGCGCGCCGCCGCCCGCCTGTGCTAAGCGTGCGCAGGGCATCCGCCCAGCACCTCCCGCACGCCTGTGCGGGAGCCTTCCGGGCGCACCTAGGCGCGCCCGCCCAGGGCAGCCGAGAATGGCCGCCCATCGCCCACCATCGCCCGACAGGGCGTGCGCGCACTCGCCCAGCCTTGGCCGGGCGCTATGCGCGCCTGCCGTGCGCGTCCGTGAGCGCTTACAACGCGTGCGCCCCGTTTCGCGTATGGGCCCCGTTTTCCTGATCCGATTTTTCGTATTTCGTGCAATCCAGTCCCGATTTTTATTTTAATTTTAAAATTTTATTTTTTGAATATTTATTTTAATTTTTGAATAAAACTTAAAATTGGGATTTTTGAGAAATTGAAACGGTTTATATTTTGGGAAAATACAATCTTTGATAAAATTATTAATTTTCAGAAATTAATTGGAATTTTATTTGTTTTGGTAATTTGGGATTTATTGAAAACTTTTATAAATAAGACTCGCATCAAGTCGTGTTTTTAGTCATTAGGACTTGAAACGAGAATTTTAATTTATTGGCTAAATTTAAATTCTCGCAAAAGCATGTTAGGTGATCATGGGTTTAGATCTATGTATGGTTTTAATTTAAGCACATGGATGGTTTAAATTGGGGTTGGAGCCCTATAGTTGCGTTTTTCAATTGAGGTTGGAGCCTCACTTATGTGCGTACTGTTATGTGATTTATTATGTGGCTTTCCATATTACTGTTTTTGAGGCCGGGGTATGCCCCGTGTAATTGTCTAAGGCCAATATGAAGATTGAGCCTTATTACTTTATGTCTTTTTCTTTTTATTGTCATTTGAGAGTAGAGATAGGTGGTGAGGTTTTATTTTCATTTTGGAGACAATGCACCCATGGAGTAAGATGGACCACATTCAAGCAACAAGGAGGCCATAAGTGAAGACCCCTCAAAATGTTAGGGAGGGGAATCTCAATTGTTAAATGTAATAGAGATAGGGCTCGTATTTTGTTACCGCTTTCCCTTATGTGATTTAAACTGTTTATGTGGCATGTATGTTAGAACTTGTGATTGTGGAGTGGCTCCCACATATCACGCATAAGATAGGTAGAACCCATGATCATTACATGTTAGTATCATGCTAGGACATGTTATCTGTTTATGTGCTTGTTTGATATGCATTTAAGTGTACTTGCATTAATCAAGACTAATAAAATTGGATAACATATATGTTGGTGAGGTCGAACCGGACAACTCTCCGGTTGATTCGAAAATTCCCATTAAATATTAAGCTAATTTCGAACAAATAGGTGTTTAATTCGAGATGCAAATTTTGAATTAAATTCCTAGCATTCCATCAATAGGTTTTAAGTTTAGTAAGTAAAGCTAGTTATTGTCCGCGAGTCGTGGGATAGCTAGTGGAGCTTATTAGTTCTTAGTTACCTAATTAATCATTTTAAATGATCAATATTTCGTGGTCAATTTTAGCAAGGGCGATGTCCGCGAGTCGTGGGTCGTTCGAACTAAGTTTTGGTCATGATCTTATGATTGATGGGTCTAGCTTAACGCCTAAGTAAATATGGATGTCGCACGAGTCGTGGGTCCATATTGAAAGATAGGTGATGCAAAAACAATTACTAAGAGTTCTAAAGGTGTTAGAATTGGTAAGTTGTACCTACCTAGGGTTCTTACTTAGAATGTCCGCGAGTCGTGGGTTCGAGGTAAAATGCCTAGGATCTTAGTACCCATTGGGAAACGTGTTCCTCTTAGATCTTTGGGAATTCTAGATCTTTGAAAAACAGTGGGAGCTACAATAGATTAAAGACCTTATCTTTTGTATATCGTTATAATTCAGCATGCTCACTAGTTCTCTGTTTTACCATTTAGGTCGTAGATTCTGTGATTCTCTACGTGTTTTGAAATGGCAACCAAAAACCCTCTTGTATCGATCCTCGAGTCAAACAAGTTGACTGGTCCCAACTATTCTGATTGGCTGAGGAATCTAAAAATCATTTTAGATTCTGAGAAGAGAACTTATGTTCTTTTCGAAGGGGAGCCTAGTCCCGAAGGGGAGGCTCCCACTCGGGCCGAGCGGGACGCGATTCAGAAGTGGAAGGATGATAATCTCCAAGCCCGTTGCCTTATGTTGGCTAACATGTCTCCGGACTTGCAAATGCAACATGAGGTCATGGAATTTGCTTGGGAGATTTACGACCACTTAGAGCAACTTTACCGCCCTCATGAACGTGTTACAAGGTATAACACTTCAAAGGAATTGTTCCACTTGAGAATGAGGGAAGGTTCATGTGTCCATGAATATGGACTCAAGTTTCTTGCCCTTACTGAGAAACTTGCTTCCATGGACATGCCACTGAAAGATGAGCTTTCAGTGGATTTGTTGCTAGCTTCGCTCCCACCATCATTCAACCCATTTGTCCTTAACTTCAACATGAATCATGCTGGTGCTACTGTAGCTGAGCTGATTAGTCAGCTTGTGACTGCTGAAAGCACGATCAAGAAGGACAATAAGGTTTTGATGGTGAATGCTCCATCTTCCTCTTCTGGGCCTTCTAAGGGTAAGGGCAAGAAAGCCCAAAAGAAGAAGAAGAAACCCGTTAGGCCCACTGGTGGCATTTCGAAGGGAAAGGCCCAAAAGAAGAAACGTGATCAGAAAGAGGATGTTTGCTTCCATTGTGGCAAAGCGGGACATTGGAGGAGAAACTGCCCAGAGTACAAGGCTACTCTGAAGAAAGGTATCTTTCTCGTTGAAGTAAATCTTTCTATTAATTCTAGTTCTTGGGTACTTGATACCGGTTGTGGAACTCATATCTGTAATGATGTACAGATGCTAAGTGAGGTCCAACAACTCAAAGAAGGAGAATGTGTCTTGAAGATCGGCGATGGCTCAAACATTGAAGCTCGAGCTTTAGGCACAATTAGATTATATTTAGGTAGTTTTGAGTTAGTATTAAATAAAGTCCTTTATGTACCAAGCATTATTCGTAATATAATTTCAGTTCCAATATTAGATTCTGAAGGTTATGAAACTTATATTAAGAATGGTAAATACTTTATCAAACGGAACAACTCTTCCGTTCATATCGGTACTCTAAGTAATAGACTTTACCTAACTCAAAACATCAATATTATGAATATACAACGAGAAACAAAGCGTAAGAGAGATGACAAAGTTTCAGCTCCCTTATTGCACGCTAGATTAGGACACATTTCCAAGAACAGAATAAGCAAGATAAACACTTTAGGATCATTCTCTGAAAATGATCTCAAAGAGTTAACTTCTTGCGAATCCTGTCTCAAAGGAAAAATGTCCAAAGTTCCTTTTAAAGGAACTGTGGAACGTGCCACTAAGGTTTTGGATTTGATCCATACTGATGTTTGTGGACCGCTTAGTGTAATCACTAGAAACAATCATCAGTACTTCATAACCTTTACTGATGACTTTAGTCGGTATGGTTATGTATACTTAATGAAGTATAAATCTGAAGCTTTTGAGAAATTCTTAGAATTTCAAAAGGAGGTTGAGAACCAAACTGGTCACAAGATCAAAGCACTTCGATCTGATCGAGGAGGCGAGTATCTTAGTGAAGAATTCCTTAATCATCTCAAAGATAATGGGATTATCTCTCAGTGGACTCCTCCGGGAACTCCTCAGCTTAATGGAGTTTCTGAGAGAAGGAATCGAACCCTACTCGATATGGTTTGTTCCATGATGAGTTTCACTGACTTACCATCTTCTTTCTGGGGTTATGCCCTAGAAAGTGCAGCAAAGATTCTGAATCTAGTTCCCTCTAAGTCAGTCCCCAAGACGCCCTATGAAATGTGGCATGGTAAAATCCCTAGTTATTCTTACTTAAGAATTTGGGGTTGTCCTGTTTACGTGAAGAGGACAGTGGGAGATAAGTTAGAATCTCGTTCTAACTTATGCTACTTTGTAGGTTATCCTAAGGAATCCATAGGATACTATTTCTATGATCAATCTGAGCAAAAGGTGTTTGTTTCCAGAAATGCCACTTTTCTTGAGGAACCGTTCCTTAAAGAAAAGAAAGGCAAGATCATAGAATTAGAAGAAGTACAAAGTGACCCCACACCACCCACTGAAGAAACGTCCCACTCTGATCAACCACAACCAATCACGAATTTCGATACACATGGAAATCCTCCTCTAAGGCATTCTGAACGCACTCCTAGACAGCCGGAGAGATGGTATGGATTCTTCCATGAAATCTCTCAAAAGGATAATGATCCTTTAACGTATGAAGAGGCACTTTCAGATTCTGACTCTGAACAGTGGATAGAAGCCATGAAATCCGAAATGGACTCCATGAACTCCAACCAAGTTTGGACCTTGGTAGATTTGCCTGATGGGGTCAAACCCATAGGTTGCAAATGGATCTTTAAGAGAAAGCTTGGAGTTGATGGAAGCATTGCAGCCTACAAAGCAAGACTGGTTGCAAAAGGATTCACTCAAAGACCCGGCGTAGACTTTGACGAAACCTTTTCACCAGTTGCAATGCAAAAGTCCATTCGAATCATGCTTGCCATTGCTGCATATTATGACTATGAGATATGGCAAATGGATGTGAAAACTGCCTTTCTCAATGGTGACATTGATAAAGACATTTATATGGAGCAACCCATAGGTTTCACATTCAGTGGGAGTGAGCAAAAGGTTTGCAAACTCCAAAGATCAATCTATGGATTGAAACAGGCTTCTAGGAATTGGAACATTCGATTTGATGAATCGGTCAAAGCGTTTGGCTTCACCCAAATTTCGAATGAATCATGTGTGTATAGAAAGGAATTGGAGACCTCAGTGCAATTCTTAGTACTTTATGTTGATGACATCCTTCTTATTGGGAATTCGAAGGATGACATGAAAGTGACTAAGTTATGGTTATCGAACCAATTCGAGATGAAAGATCTTGGTGATGCGTCCTATATCCTTGGAATCAAAATCTATAGAGATAGATCTAGAAGGTTAATAGGACTATCACAGTTGATGTACATTGACAAAGTATTGAAGAGATTCAATATGGAGTCAGCAAAGGTTAAGAACCTTCCTATGAGTGTAGGAACATGTCTTTCAAAGAAGATGTGTCCTAAGACTAACCTTGAGAAGGAAAGAATGACTCATACACCTTATGCATCAGCAATAGGTAGCATAATGTATGCAATGTTATGTACTCGACCGGATGTGGCTTATGCACTTAGTGTAACGAGTCATTTCCAATCTGACCCTGGAGATGGTCACTGGGCTGCCGTGAAGAATATTCTTAAGTACTTGAAAAGTACTAAAGATTTATTCTTAGTTTACGGAGGTCAGAAAGATCTTACTGTCGAAGGATACTGCGATGCAAGCTTTGCATCTGACTTAGATGATTTTAAGTCAATGTCAGGATACATTTTCTGCCTAAACGGCGGAGCAGTGAGTTGGAAGAGTTCCAAGCAAACTACCACTGCAGATTCGACCACTGAGGCCGAATACTTAGCTGCAAATGATACAGCTAAGGAAGGTGTTTGGATTAGAAACTTCATTCAAGAATTGAATGTTGTTCCTAGCATGAAAGACCCCATTACTGTTTTTTGTGACAACACTGGGGCGGTTGCTCAAGCAAGAGAACCAAGATCTCACCAACGGACCAAGCACATTATGAGGAAGTATCACCTAATCCGTGATATTATCAAAAGAGGAGATGTGCTAATTGAGAGGGTCACATCAGCAGAGAACGTGGCAGATCCACTTACTAAACCCCTTAGTCGAGAAGCTTTCCAAGGTCATCTTCAGAAGATGGGACTTAGAGTAGCTTTAGAATGGTTTTGACGGGCAAGTGGGAGATTGTTAGGAATAGTGCCCTAGAAAGCCGATTGTATATCCGCTTTGTGCTTTTCCTTATTGTAATCACAGACAATCTTTGAATGAAATAACGAATTGAGGCAACACTTCTTTATATGCTCTTGTTTGGTATGCGTTTACTTTAGCTGTGCATGTATGAGAACTCCCCTAATCCTGATGACTTTAGGACTCTACCATTTAGGTGAAATGGTTCATGAAACGAGCCCTATATCACATAAGTCATGATTAGTAAAATACTCCAAGCCGATGAGTCCTACAGACAGTGGGAGTGTCAACCTGACTCCTCTAAGGCTTTCTTGTGGGATCACGCCCTTAAGAAGGACCACCTTATTTCATGGAGGTGGAAAGTGTATAGTTGATACGTGCGTGATACATGAGGGTGCTTACTTTAATAAGTAAGTTCACTGAGGTGCCCCGTGTGAGAACATTCCTAAATGGGAAAGGAAGTTTCTATTTCAGGAAATGGAAACTTCCAGATTAGGAAATATCTCACGAGTCATTGATGTGATTAATTGATCCTTAGACTTGAGGTTCCTCGTCACTTTATGAGTTAACTCTGTAGTCTTAGGTATAAGCTTTAAAGGGTGTCGCCTTAGACAACTGATTCAAGGCTTATGCTGGGGCTGCACAAGTGACTCATGAAAGTGAATGAGAATCAAGAAAGGACCTACACTTGCATATGCAAGGTGATCTCTTATTGTGTAAGTCATTCATATGCCATATGGAGTCCTTGGCCAAGGCAGTAGATCAAGACATCAAGAAAAGGGTTTCTTGGATTGAGATCAAATGGATATGAAATGCACTTAGCTTTAAGACCGGATTATTAGGGTTCTGATTATTCCCTTGCCCCAGATCTTGGTTGAGAGATAGTAAGTAGGAGGATTGTATCTCACATGAATCAATGACTTAAAGGTTCTGTCGAATCCGAACATTCCAATTCAGCTAGGGGTTAAACACCTGTTGCTAGACTATGGTCATTTAATCTGTGGACTGATTAATTAATTAGTGAATTAATTAATTAGGGTCACTGCTAATTGAATTGAGAACCTAGAGGGTCACACACAACAACTTGGTTACATGAGTTGAGGCTTGAAAATGATTAAACGAGTTAATCGGGCCAAGAGGGTTCCACACGTGTGAAGTCACACGTGTGGCTCACGTGAGTGGCACTTGTCACTGTGACACGTGTCACACACGTGTGTATATATATATTATATATATATTAAATAATTAATTAGTTAATTATTTAATAGACTTTGGTTTAATTTTGAATTAAAAAGAAAGTCTAATTTTGGAGAAAATAATCTAATTAATTAATTATGAATTAATTAATTAGATAAAAATAAGTTATTTATTTTATAATAAATAAAGTATAAAATTATCCAAAAATAGTTTGGATATTTTTTAGCTCTCTTAGAAGTTGACTTGAATTAGAATTCAAAGTCAAAGTTGGAAAATACTTGATGATCAAGTAATAGGAGAGAGGGACCAAAATCCTAGCCCATAAAGGACTAGGAATTTCGGCACCCCCCTCACTATAAATAGGGGAGCTCGAGCTCCTTATGGAGCTAATTGACAATTCTTGGTTCATGTGTTGAACACCTTCCTTTCTCCAAGATTAAATTAAACCCTAGGTTAAGCCTAAACACTAACTAGAGAACTAGCATCCTTACTAGTTAGATTGTGATCAAGTTGGTGGACTGTAACACCCCGACTCACATTCGGTACAGGTAAATTATGTGATTTATCAATATTTGCGATTTGGATTAATTGTATACGACTTATATGAATTATTTGAACTTATATGAATTTATTTGAATTAATGTTGTATGTGATTTATTCGTTTTAATTGAGTTGGCCTTATTTGAACCTGTATTTGTTGAACCGAACCAACTTGAACCGGGAACCTTGAACCGAACCCGTGAACCGACCGGTCCAGCCTTAAAGGCTGAACCATTCTCTCCTCTCTTCATTTCACGTGAAACAGCAGCAACCAAGCCAAGCAAGGAAGCCAAACCCCAAGTGATCATCCAAACTTCCCAAGCCAAGATCTCCCTCATTTCTTCGTCTTTTCTCGAACTTGAGTATGTTTCGGAATCCCCTCGTCGTGCTCGTCATTTCTATGGTTTAATTTCTGAGTTTGGAGTGAGTTTGGTGTGCTTTAGTTTCCCTACGTGAATAGTAAGGGTTTAATGAAAAATGTGATTACTTGCTCTTTACTTGATGTGTTTGATTCCAAGCTTTTTATATGAGTTGTATATGTTGTATGTGTTGTATTTATTGCATTAAATCCATGGTTAGTTGAGCATTTATTGATGATCATGATTTTAGCTTGAATTTTGCATTCCTTTGATCATGCCTTTTAATTCCGTTTTCTTGCGTTATTTGAGGGTCAACTTGTCAAGCATGATTTATGTGTATTGTTTGTGCATTTTAGGAGGTTGTGGCCACTCTTAGGTTTGGATTTTGGCCATTTTTGGCACCAAAATGAGCTTCCCCTGTTTTCTGTAATGCAACTCTGCTCCAGCTTTTCGAACCAGGCCGGAACGGCCGTTCCCGCCCCAGTTTCAAACTGGGAACGACCGTTCCCAGGCCATTTTACTGTTCCTGCCGAGAGTGGGAACGGTCGTTCCCAGTTTGTACTGGGAACGGGAACGGCCGTTCCCATGGCCGAAACCCTTCCTTTGTGCTACTGGATCAAATCCACGGGGGTGGATTTTTCCTTTTGGAAAAATCCACGGGGGTGGATTTGAGGCAGTAGGTTTGGAAAAATCCATGAGGGTGGATTTTTCCCTTTGGAAAAATCCATGGGGGTGGATTTTGCCACTTTTTTTTCTCTTTGCCTTAATTATGCATTTGTATGATTTTTTAAATGCTTTTCTTTTGCAAGTTAATTGTTATGACTTGATTTTTAGTGCATAATAAATTGTGAATAATTATGTTGTACTATGATTTGTGAATTATATGACCTAATTGTAACATTTTATATGTGAACATGAATCATGCATTTTGCCGAGCGTCCTATTTGGTTCATATAGAGTCTAAGTCTTGGGCTTTCGTGTTTTCTTTTCAGAGGAGGTTCCAGTTGACGAGCCCGAGGCGTAGGTTGTTCACGTCTGCTCGTATTTTGATCACGCACAAGGTGAGGTTTAGGATTTTTATTAGTTAAGTGACCTAAAGCCTTATGTGGTGTTTTCAAGCCGTGCATGTGACTATATATTATTTATATAGATATGTATGTGTTGATTAGAATATGTTTATGACCTTGTGAATACTCTTGCTTTGGAAAGGTATTATATAAGCATATGTAAGCTAGGTTTTGGAAAAAGGCTTTACAATTCTGTTAGCGAGATTGCCATGAAAGATTTGGCATTTGTTATGATTTGTATGTGTGGATCCAAGGAGCTACGGGTAAGGAACCCTCGGGACGGTTCGGGCCGTCGAGGTTCGGCCTGTGCGTAGTCTCCATCCGATATATCACACGCGACCCCTGGGAGTTTGGGAAGGTGTGGTATTTCAATGCCTTCGGCGTAAAAACCGGGGAGGGCACGATGTGGGTTCGCTACCCCTCGTGAGTCTGTATATGTATAGATGGTTAGGGCCTCCGGTGGCTCTTCCATCATTGGTGTAGAGGTTGGTATGTGTGATTTCTGTTTGATTTGTTCTGAGGAGTAAAGGTTGGAAGCTCGTTCTCGCCGAGCATTTTGTTATGTTGTGTTCTGTCAGGAAGTATGAATCGGGATAGTGTTTATGAAATGTTTTAACGTATATGTATTTGTTTTGGAAAGTTTAGTTTGTAAAACCTATTCCGGTTCATAATTCCACCCTTTGCTTTGTGCTCTGCTTTATATATACATAGGGTGTGGGTGTGCGTTAGCCCCCTCACTCAGTCAGTTGACTGACCCTCGTGTATTCTTTTAGTTGCAGGTTTTGGGAGCGTGAGCTAGGCGGAGAAGTGTGTCTTCTTTATGCACTTGTCAGTCTAGGTCTCGTTAGGTGCATTTACATACCTGCACTTTATTATTTTGTAGTTGTACAGCTATGGTTTGTATATACTTACTTACTATTTTGTTCGAGCCGTGATGGCTTTTGTACAGGAATGTGTTGGTACCTATATGTAAATACTATATGACTAATTAGGTGTTGGTACCTATGTATATATGTGATGATTTTGCTTGTTGCTTTTATCTTTCGCTTCCGCGTACTCTGATTCTGTGTTGTTTAGCTCCGCCTAGCCTAGAGTGTGTGTTTGGTCTCCCGTTCGCTATGATTCGGATTCGGGTGCGGACATTCCATTTCGTATTCGGGTTCGGATTATGGTGCGGGGGATGTGGCCCTACGTGTGGGTGCTACATCCTTAAGTGGTATCAGAGCGCGGTTGCAAAACCGGGCTCTAGTGTCGTGTGAGTCTGTCTAGGTCGTACGGCTTAGGACAACGTGATTGTGTGATTATGTGCATCTATGATTTGAGTATGTGATTACTTGACTAATTGATTACTTGATTATTTTCTTAAATTGTATACATATTCATACACTAATGTACATGCATCCCTATTACTTGAATCTATGAATTTCAGGATGCCTCCAAGAAGACATAATAATCGTGAACGAACCCCTGATTTGAATGAACCGGCTCCACAGAACGCACCTCCGCCACCACCTATGAATGCGGAGAATATTGTCCAAGCCCTACTCAATCAGCTTCAACAAAATCAAAGGGGTAATGTAAATCCGGGTGAAGGACAAGATATTTCCGCCGTGTATAGGGACTTCCGAAACAACAATCCTCCAAAGTGGTATGGAGGTGATGATATCAAGGCGGAAGAGTGGTTGTCCGAGATTCGAGGTATTTGGGAGATATGTCCAGGGACTTCCCAGGACAAGGCTGTTTGCACCGGGCGTATTATTCAAGGGCCAGCGGCTATTTGGCTTAAGAGTGTGAGATCCAGGCTTGAGAGAATGGGTATGGAATTTAATTGGGAGACGTTTGTGCAGGAATTCCATGAGAAATATATCCCTCATAGTGCACAAGAACGTCGCCTCCAAGAGTTCTCCAATTTGAGGCAAGGCAACCGGACGGTGGAGGATTATATTTTGGAGTTTGAGAGGTTAGCTCCGTATGCTACTCACATCACCGACCACGATGATCATAAGGCCCGGACGTTTCTTCATGGACTTCGCCGGGATATTCAAGAAGCTTTACAAGCTGCTAACGTGAGTACTTGGGCCAAGGTTACAAAGAGGGCAATTCAAGTTGAGGCCCAAATGGCTCGGTTGAAGCCTCTACCTTTCTCTTCTACTCGAGGATCGGGATCAGGTTCTGGATCGGGTAAGAGGCCCGTTTCTTATGTTCTACGAGCTCCTGTTCCACCGGCTTTTCGTCCCCAGGGTTTAGGGAACAAAAAGCCCCGTATTACCGGTCCCGTAGCACCTCCTATTGCTCCAGTTCGACCGGCTCCAGCTCAGGGACCACCCGTTTGTTCTCATTGTCAAGGGAGACATCCGGTGGAGCGGTGTTGGAGGCTTCTGGGTAAATGCTACGCGTGTGGGTCTTCTGATCACTTGATTGATGCTTGCCCGAATAGGAGGCCGGTTGTGCAGGCTCGCGTGTGTGCTTTGGAGGGAGAGGAGGAAGCTGCTGATGTCGACCCAAACGCCGTGATAGAAGGTACAATCAACATTCATGGCATATCACTACATGCATTATTTGATCCCGGGGCTACGCATTTATTTATTTCCCGGGATATTGTTGCTTCTTTGCCTTTACTTGATGAATTATCTGCGCATGTGTATGTGGTGAATACTCCTTTGGGAGGATCTTTGGAAGCTGACAGGGTGTTTAGGGAGTGTCCGGTGGTGTTTGAGGGCCGAGTTTTTCCTGCGGATCTGATAGTTCTACCGTTGAAGAAGTTTGAGGTTATTCTTGGCATGGATTTTCTCTTCAGATACCGAGCTCAGTTGGACTGTCATGAGAAGAAAGTTTCTTTGGGGTCTGTGGTCTTTACGGGTGAGAGGTTGAAGTCCAGCCCGTTTGTGTCTTTTATGGAAGCAAGTAAGCTCCTCCGGGACGGTGCGACAGGTTTTGTGGCCTATCTTTTGAATAAACCGAAGGATCAGGCCAAACTTGAGGAGACAGAGGTCGTGAGTGAGTTTCCCGATGTGTTCCCTGAGAATTTGGGTTCTTTACCACCTGATAGGGACATCGAGTTTGTGGTCGACCTTTATCCTGGAGCTGAGCCTTTCTCTAAGACACCGTATCGGATGGCTCCTGCTGAGTTGAAGGAGTTGAAAACTCAGCTGGATGAGCTTTTGACTTGTGGTTACATCCGTCCGAGTACATCCCCGTGGGGTGCTCCCGTGTTATTTGTGAAGAAGAAAGACGGGACTTTGAGGATGTGTATAGATTACCGCGAGTTGAACCGGATGACAGTGAAGAATAAGTATCCTTTACCTCATATCGAAGAGTTGTTTGATATCTTGCAAGGGTCGCAGGTGTACTCTAAGTTAGATTTGAGGCAGGGATATTACCAACTTCGTATCCGGGAAGAGGATATCTCTAAGACTGCGTTCAATACCCGTTATGGACACTTCGAGTTTGTAGTGATGCCGTTTGGGTTAACTAATGCCCCAGCCGTGTTCATGGATATGATGCACCGAGTGTTTAGACAGTATCTTGACAAGTTTGTGGTCATTTTCATAGACGACATTTTGGTGTATTCTAAGTCTGCAGAAGAGCACGCATCTCATCTCAGGATTGTTTTGGAGACCCTTAGAGAGCACAAGCTTTATGCCAAATTTAGCAAGTGCGAGTTCTGGCTCGACAGAGTGTCTTTTCTGGGTCACATAATTTCAGGAGAGGGAATTGAAGTTGATCCCTCTAAGATTGAGACCGTGGTTCAGTGGGAAAGACCGAAGAATGCCTCCGAGATAAGAAGTTTTCTCGGGTTAGCGGGTTACTATAGGAGATTTGTGAAGGATTTCTCTAAAATTGCTTGCCCGTTGACTCGATTAACCAAAAAGGAGGTGAAGTATGAGTGGGATGATGGGTGCGAGAGAAGTTTCCAAGCTTTGAAGGAAAGATTAACTTCAGCACCAGTTCTTACCTTACCCGAGGGATCCGAGGGCTATTCAGTTTTTGCAGATGCTTCTAAGGAAGGACTCGGATGTGTATTGATGCAAAATGGCCGAGTGGTGGCCTATGCTTCTAGAAAGTTGAAGGAACACGAGAAGAACTACCCCACTCATAATCTTGAGCTGGCAGCGGTTGTGTTTGCTTTGAGGAAGTGGCGTCATTACCTCTATGGAACGACTTTCGAGATATTCACGGATCATAAGAGCCTCAAGTATCTTTTCACTCAGAAGGAGCTTAATAATAGACAGAGGCGTTGGATGGAATTCTTAGAGGATTATGACTGCACGATTCAGTATCATCAGGGCAAGGCTAATGTCGTGGCAGATGCTTTGAGTAGGAAAGCAAGTGTTTCAGGTTTGAGTGCAGGGTCTTCAGGACAGGGTTCGACGGTTGTGGTTTCAGTGGCTCGGTTAGCTAACATCTCAGTTCAGCCGGATTTGAAACAGAGGTTGTTGGATTCTCAAGCTTCGGATACAGAGATTCAGAGACTAGTGGTTCGGTCTAGAATAGACCCCGAGACGAAGTTTGGGTTTGATGATTCCGGTTTGTTCAGGTTCAAGACCAGGGTTTGTGTCCCAGAATACCTCAAGAGGTTAGTACTTGAAGAAGGACACCGTTCTGGGTATTCCATTCACCCCGGTGGTACGAAGATGTACCGAGATTTGAAGGAATACTTCTGGTGGAATGGCATGAAGAGAGATGTCGCGAACTTTGTGAAGCGGTGTCTCACGTGTCAAGTGGTGAAGGCAAAACACCAGAAACCGGGAGGAACTCTCCAACCACTTCCGATTCCTGAATGGAAGTGGGAGCAAGTGACTATGGACTTCGTTTCCGGCTTGCCTAGATCAAGAGGAGGTTATGATGGAATTTGGGTGATAGTCGACCGATTGACCAAGTCAGCTCATTTTCTCAAGGTGAAGATGTCTTACAAGACCCCGAAGTTGGCAGAATTGTATTGTGATGAGATTGTGAGACTTCATGGGGCGCCTGCTAGCATTGTCTCAGATCGTGATCCGAGGTTCACAGCTAAGTTTTGGCAGGATCTTCAGAGTAGGTTGGGTACGAGGCTTAATTTCAGCACCGTTTTTCATCCTCAGACAGATGGACAGTCAGAGAGAGTGATTAAGTATTTAGAGGATTTGTTGAGGGCGTGTGCTTTGGATTTCAAGGAAAAGTGGGACAAGCATTTAGCTCTGGTTGAGTTTGCCTATAACAACAGTTTTCAGACTTCTATTGGTATGGCTCCCTACGAGGCACTATATAGAAGGAAGTGTAGATCGCCTCTATTTTGGGACTTGGAAGATTGGCGGTGGACTGAGGAGAACAAGCTCGAAAGAGCTACACCTCGAGAGAGATTGGATAAGACCACTGCTAAGGTCAAGTTAATTCAGCAGAGAATGAAGGCAGCTCAGGACCGTCAGAAGAGCTATGCGGATAAGAGGAGAAGGCCCCTTGAGTTTGAAGTCGGAGATAAGGTTTTCTTGAAAGCATCTCCGAGAAAGGGATTTTCTCGAATAGGTAGAGGTGGGAAGCTTAACCCAAGATACCTTGGACCTTTTGAAATCCTTGAGAGAATTGGAGAAGTGGCGTATAGGTTGGACCTACCGCCTAGATTGACCGGGATACATAATGTGTTTCATGTTTCGCAGCTCAGGAAATATTATCCCGAAGAATCAACTATTCTCCCTGTGGAAGAGGTACAACTTGAGACGGATTTGACAATAGTAAGACATCCGGTTGAGATTCAAGACCGGAAGATACAAGTGTTGAGGAATAAACAGATTCCCTTGGTCCGAGTTCTTTCGAGAGATCAAAAATCCGAAGAGTCTACTTGGAAGACTGAGGAGAAGATGAGACAGTTGTACCCAGAGTTGTTCTCAGGTCAGACAGTTAACCTGGGGACCAGGTTCTCCGAAGGGGGGGAGGTTGTAACACCCCGACTCACAGTCGGTACAGGTAAATTATGTGATTTATCAATATTTGCGTTTTGGATTAATTGTATACGACTTATATGAATTATTTGAACTTATATGAATTTATGTGAATTTATTTGAATTAATGTTGTATGTGATTTATTCGTTTTAATTGAGTTGGCCTTATTTGAACCTGTATTTGTTGAACCGAACCAACTTGAACCGGGAACCTTGAACCGAACCCGTGAACCGACCGGTCCAGCCTTAAAGGCTGAACCATTCTCTCCTCTCTTCATTTCACGTGAAACAGCAGCAACCAAGCCAAGAAAGGAAGCCAAACCCCAAGTGATCATCCAAACTTCCCAAGCCAAGATCTCCCTCATTTCTTCGTCTTTTCTCGAACTTGAGTATGTTTCGGAATCCCCTCGTCGTGCTCGTCATTTCTATGGTTTAATTTCTGAGTTTGGAGTGAGTTTGGTGTGCTTTAGTTTCCCTACGTGAATAGTAAGGGTTTAATGAAAAATGTGATTACTTGCTCTTTGCTTGATGTGTTTGATTCCAAGCTTTTTATATGAGTTGTATATGTTGTATGTGTTGTATTTATTGCATTAAATCCATCGTTAGTTGAGAATTTATTGATGATCATGATTTTAGCTTGAATTTTGTATTCCTTTGATCATGCCTTTTAATTCCGTTTTCTTGCGTTATTTGAGTGTCAACTTGTCAAGCATGATTTATGTGTATTGTTTGTGCATTTTAGGAGGTTGTGGCCACTCTTAGGTTTGGATTTTGGCCATATTTGGCACCAAAATGAGCTTCCCCTGTTTTCTGTAATGCAACTCTGCTCCAGCTTTTCGAACCAGGCCGGAACGGCCGTTCCCGCCCCAGTTTCAAACTGGGAACGACCGTTCCCAGGCCATTTTACTGTTCCTGCCGAGAGTGGGAACGGTCGTTCCCAGTTTGTACTGGGAACGGGAACGGCCGTTCCCATGGCCGAAACCCTTCCTTTGTGCTACTGGATCAAATCCACGGGGGTGGATTTGAGGCAGTAGGTTTGGAAAAATCCATGAGGGTGGATTTTTCCCTTTGGAAAAATCCATGGGGGTGGATTTTGCCACTTTTTTTTCTCTTTGCCTTAATTATGCATTTGTATGATTTTTTAAATGCTTTTCTTTTGCAAGTTAATTGTTATGACTTGATTTTTAGTGCATAATAAATTGTGAATAATTATGTTGTACTATGATTTGTGAATTATATGACCTAATTGTAACATTTTGTATGTGAACATGAATCATGCATTTTGCTGAGCGTCCTATTTGGTTCATATAGAGTCTAAGTCTTGGGCTTTCGTGTTTTCTTTTCAGAGGAGGTTCCAGTTGACGAGCCCGAGGCGTAGGTTGTTCACGTCTGCTCGTATTTTGATCACGCACAAGGTGAGGTTTAGGATTTTTATTAGTTAAGTGACCTAAAGCCTTATGTGGTGTTTTCAAGCCGTGCATGTGACTATATATTATTTATATAGATATGTATGTGTTGATTAGAATATGTTTATGACCTTGTGAATACTCTTGCTTTGGAAAGGTATTATATAAGCATATGTAAGCTAGGTTTTGGAAAAAGGCTTTACAATTCTGTTAGCGAGATTGCCATGAAAGATTTGGCATTTGTTATTATTTGTATGTGTGGATCCAAGGAGCTACGGGTAAGGAACCCTCGGGACGGTTCGGGCCGTCGAGGTTCGGCCTGTGCGTAGTCTCCATCCGATATATCACACGCGACCCCTGGGAGTTTGGGAAGGTGTGGTATTTCGATGCCTTCGGCGTAAAAACCGGGGAGGGCACGATGTGGGTTCGCTACCCCTCGTGAGTCTGTATATGTATGGATGGTTAGGGCCGCCGGTGGCTCTTCCATCATTGGTGTAGAGGTTGGTATGTGTGATTTCTGTTTGATTTGTTCTGAGGAGTAAAGGTTGGAAGCTCGTTCTCGCCGAGCATTTTGTTATGTTGTGTTCTGTCAGGAAGTATGAATCGGGATAGTGTTTATGAAATGTTTTAACGTATATGTATTTGTTTTGGAAAGTTTAGTTTGTAAAACCTATTCCGGTTCATAATTCCACCCTTTGCTTTGTGCTCTGCTTTATATATACATAGGGTGTGGGTGTGCGTTAGCCCCCTCACTCAGTCAGTTGACTGACCCTCGTTTATTCTTTTAGTTGCAGGTTTTGGGAGCGTGAGCTAGGCGGAGAAGTGTGTCTTCTTTATGCACTTGTCAGTCTAGGTCTCGTTAGGTGCATTTACATACCTGCACTTTATTATTTTGTAGTTGTACAGCTATGGTTTGTATATACTTACTTACTATTTTGTTCGAGCCGTGATGGCTTTTGTACAGGAATGTGTTGGTACCTATATGTAAATACTATATGACTAATTAGGTGTTGGTACCTATGTATATATGTGATGATTTTGCTTGTTGCTTTTATCTTTCGCTTCCGCGTACTCTGATTCTGTGTTGTTTAGCTCCGCCTAGCCTAGAGTGTGTGTTTGGTCTCCCGTTCGCTATGATTCGGATTCGGGTGCGGACATTCCATTTCGTATTCGGGTTCGGATTATGGTGCGGGGGATGTGGCCCTACGTGTGGGTGCTACATGGACTTTCTCTAGAGACTTCAAGTTAGAAGTTTGAAGATTCGAGCTTTACCAAGGAGAGGGGATCAAGCCGCGAGAAGAGCGTTCTTGGGTGGCTTGAAACGCTTCAAGAAAGAATAAAAAGAAAAGTGAGTTTTCTATCTTTACGAATTTGGTTACACGATTGCGAGTTCTAGGTCCTTTTGTTGGGAAAATTTTTAAATTCCGCTGCTTTCTGATTCGTGTTTTCCAACAGAGTATTTATAGCCATGGCCAAATAACGCAGTAGTGTATGTACTGTAGGTGTGCATTAATGGTATTGTCAGTCGTCAATCTGGATGTCGGACGATGGAACCGGCTTGAGGTGGGTCGTTTGTACCTTCTTTCCCCTTTGGATAAAAGCAGGGACTGACGGTCATTAATGAGCCATAGTACGCCTGTTCCAGGGAATGAGAAGGATACATGTGTCCCGACAAGAGTGCTTTACAGTATTCGGGTGTCCGGTGACGTATGTAGTCGATCTGGAGATCGATATTGCCTTCCGGGATCCTTAATACTGTGGGTTTCCTCATAGCAGAGAGCATATCGATCTGATGATCTGATGATCGGGTGATATGTAAATCGATCTGATGTCCTTGTGCAGATCTGATGATCTGAGGACCTGATATCGATCCGATGATCTGTCCAAAAGGTGGTTTCTGGTTTATCCAGGTTGGCATGGGTCCACGTGGCGCCTACGTGGGCGTGCCACGTGTCCTCGCATTATCATGCCATGTCAGAATACATAGTCAAATATTACGGATAAGCTAATCACTAATCTAATGGATATGATTTGTCTGTATAAAAATCTATTTCTTACAGATTGTTAGAAAAGAATTTTCCTTAACTATAACTTATTGAAGTTTTTTCACAAACATAAGTAAGAAACATGACTAAAATTTAATTTACCCCCTTTTGATATTCAAAATATTTGAAATACCTCCTTGAAAGAAATTTATTTTAATCTAACCCCTTGTGATATTCAAAAAAATTTACACCGCCACCCTAATTAATTTTAGTCTAATTTTATATGTTTAGAGATAAAATGACCTCTTATATATTAATTAAGTTTAAATTTAGTAGTTAGTACTAATATTTTTTAATTGATCCCATATTTATCTTATTTAAATAATTGTCTTTTATTATTTTTGTTATTTAAAGTAGTATTCGATTTTTGTGTAAAAATTTTTTTATTTGAAGTTGAATTAAGCGAAGAAAAGCATAAATTTTTTTATTAATTATTGTTAAAATTTCATATTTGAACATAAATCAAGAGCACATAAATATAAGTTATCATTATTATTGAAAAAGATGATGTTTTCATTCGTGCTAACTATGCTAACTAAAAATAATAAGGAAAAAAAAATGAGCAAAAAAAAAAAAAAAAGAAAATCAAGATGATGAAAAAAAAATAATTTAAAAAGAAAAAAACAAAATTTTATATTAAAATGTTTGAATATTTTAACACCTAAATATGAGTTATACTCTCAAATTTGGAGAGTGTAGTTCACATGCTATTACTAAGGAGGTTATTTGAAATTTATTTAAAATAACAAGGAGTCTAATTGAAATAAAATTAATATAAGGAGGTAATTCAAACATTTTGAATATCACAAGAAGTTAAATTAAATTTTACTCTAGCAAACACATTAAAGCTCTTCCCAAAGGACTTTTTTAACAAGTAGGTTTCCAACCCCTGATCTTTAAGAGAATCAGGTAAAGTCTGTCTCTTGTAATTTAGTCAGTCACTACTAGACCAAGACCCTTTGGGTCGATAAATGAATTAAATATGATATTATAGAATTTCATCAGTTAAAAAAAAATTTGGACAGGACTTATATAGTGATATTTGAGCACCATTAATATAGATGATACATTTATCAAATCGAAATCAAAATTAAAGTTTGCGATTCCTCAAATAACATGAAATTAAGAGTTTGATTACCTAAAGATTTTACCCCTATATTCTTTATACATATATATAAAATGTGTGTTGAATAGACATTAGATACCATACTGAAAATAATAGGGAAAATTGTTCATTTCATCCGCTTCAAATATCCGACTTGAAATCTTCGGGCATAGTTTGGGCTTTTATAAATGTAGGACTTTAATTTTTGATTTGGTGAAATTATAGCAAAAAGGACTACCGGAATCTCCTTTGCCTTGCCGAAAATGATGATGTGTTGGCCGGAATGACACGTGGCAATCATATGTGGCAGCTTTTTTCCATATCACAAAATTTTAAAAAATAATAATAATAAAAAAAGAGATCTAGTCTTTCTATATATAATTAAATAAATATGTATAAATATATATTTTACATACGGACTGAAAATCAAAATCTTCATTCCTCCCTCTGGAACAATGAACATTGACTCCCAACCTCCCAGAAAGCTTGGTCGACAACTGCAATGGAGACTCGTACACCACGTCATACACCTTCGACGTACATTTACTAATCGCACCGTCATATCATGTGGTTCTATTGGGAGGTTATTAGCTTAACCTTAACCTAACTAATTTAAGCTAACTAATTACTAATCTAACTTGTAACTCTCAGCAAAGGCTTCTCCGCGGTCGGAGGAGGAGACGGAGTAAAAGGTGCAACCATAGGAATTTTTTCAAGGGATGGTAAAATCTGTGCCGCCGATTCGACACGCGGCGTAAGTTAACGGTTTCCGGAGGCCGGAGCTTCGAGAAGTAGCAGACTAAGTGTTGCCGGTGGCGCCACCCCCATAGCCGGTAAACTTGGTGCGGACCAGTGGTGAATGTGCGGGGGTGAATCGGAAAACCTCGATCTCTATATATACGGCTTTTATATAATTTATATATTTAACATATATATAAGAACAAGTTTTGAATCACTCACAATTACAAATTATATGCCGGCCGTCTTTTAAATAATATTTGCTCTTTGGGCGAAAAAGTTGCCTCTCTCTCTCGATCCCACTCTTCTCTTCTTCCAAAATTTTTAGATTAAATTTTTCTCGCTTCACTACCGTCAAAGTTCATAGCTGCTTCCAACAGGCCATCCCAATCACCATCGTTGGCGCCGCCTATACACACACAATTGATACCCCACCCTCGGCTCTCCCAATTTCACAATCCATGGATGACAGTAATTCTTTGAACGCCGCTCAGTTCACCTACACATGAAAAATTTCAATGGTCCCCTGCTTTTAGCCCGTCAGGACAGCTTGATTCTCAGGTACCATTTAATATGTATTTGAGATCATTGAGTTTAGGTATGTGGTGGAGGAAGAGAAAGCGGACTTTTCATCTTCCAAGTTTACAGAAAATTTCTGTTCTCGCTATGAAAACCCTCTTTTCTCTATAAGTTTGGCAAGCATGGTATTAGGGTTATAATTGGGAATTTTTAGTAGAGTTTATGCAGGTGTTGGGTTTCATTAAATCGAGAGCTTAGATAGGTTTAACCTCGAGCTTATGAAATTTCTTCAATTTCAATAATTCAATTGCCTTTTCCTTTTTGGTTTTGTAGTCTTGTGCATTGGGCTTTTAGTGATTGGAATTTCTGGGTAGGCTTACATTCTAATTAATTATTTGTTGCATATGTCTACAAGTGAATATCAAGATACATCCTGCTGATTAATTAGACTGCTTTATGCAGTATCATTGTATAAACTCTAAAGGTGGATAATCTGTGGAAGCTTTGCACATCCTTACAACCAATAGTTTGCATATTAGTAAAAACCTAAGTTTTTTCATTTTTGTTGTGGAAGCTTCAATTTCTATTTGTGCATAAGTATTATTGTTCATCACAAATCTATTCGATAAATTTTGACTTCCATACTGTAGTAGACATTTTCGATCAGTCAAATTGAAGTTTGCTACTCGAAAATCAGTATATATACTTTTGAAGTATTAGAAATATAAGTTTCTTTTCATTGAAACAAATAAGAACGAAGAAAAAAGCGAATAGAAGAGAACTCACACACCTGCTCATAATTCAGGGAGATTTTCTTTAAAAGTGTACTTTTAGGGAGTTTTTTATTATTTTAAATTATCCTGAGCATCTCACTCACAAGTATATCATTTCATGTGCAATGTGAGTAAAACCTAAAAGCCCAGCCCAAAAACAATTAGGTTAAAAACCGTGAAGCTTTGAGTCACTTAATCAGTTATCACTTATTAGCCACACAAGACTCTTTATTTTCTTCGATCTCATCTCTGTAAGCTATTTCTTAGCAATTTTTTCTTCAATTTTGTCTCTCTTTCTCTCTCCCTCTCTCCTCTGATGAAAAGAGAGGTGGCTCATGGCGTTGCATGGCACTGGTTGACATGCATTGGACTTGCGGTTCAAAGTTTTCTTCGTTTGATGGTGTTTTTTTGCGTTTTGAGTTTTGAAGATTTAGGGAATGACAACAAAATTCAAATTTTGGAACAGAAAAAACAAAAATTTAATAAAAATAGAAAATAAACAAAGGAAAAAAAATCATCGGTTAACCGACCAGTTTTTCCAGCCCTGAACTGGTTTGACTACCTCCGGTTCTAGGGGGTCATTCGGAGCGGGCCATGCACCTGTCACCAGTTGAACAAGTCGGGCTGGCCGGTCCGGTTCGGTTTTGAAAACACTATTTGTACCTAATATAGTATATGATGCGAGCAAAAGTGGTGAGAGCATAGAAGTAATGAGTGATTCATATAGTTGGCTAGCGTCTGTCGCTTCTAGGGTTGTAAATGTAATAGGATCAATATTAAAACGAGCCAAACTTCATCCTGTTTTAACCAATGTTACTTATGTAGAGCTCCCTTATGTTTAAATCGTTTACGAAAAACACCTTCATACACCACAATCAATCAATCAATAAATCATTCTTAATTTGTTCTTCCGGGTGGACGGAAGAGTTAATTACAGTCTCCCTTCCAAGCAGTTAGCCATTGATGGTATGCTCCTCTGAATAATCTATCAAATCTGTCCATATATTTACTCAAATAATCTATCAAATCTATCCATATATACAACATTACAATCCAATATACCAACATCGATAGCACCAAAAAAATAAAAAAAATAAAAAAAAAAACTGACAAGTCACCTACCTCTGTGAAGCCCCAAAACAAGTCAGGTACGCGCGCCACGCGTGTGAGTTTTGAGAATTAAGATTTATTTAATTCCTTTTGCTACCTAATTGCGCTATTTAATTCCCTTAATTTGAATGCTTGCAATTATATGATTAAATTTCTAATTTTCATAAATTCAAGTACGTCAGTGTATATTTAATTCCCGAGCATGATTTAAGTGATTTAACGTAACATGTATATATATATATATATATATGTATATAGGTACAGTGTTCTAGAAGAATATGATGAAATGAAGTTGAATATATACATATATATATATTCATCTATGTCATGCATGCCAACTTGATATATCTCTAACTAGTAAATTCATAAATGGCAAGGGCTTAAGTGCAATTAACTTTTAATATCAAGACTTTTCATCCAACTTTAATTATATACAATGACTCATATAACTTATATACACATATACATACATCTCTTCTCATTTCAACACACAAACACAAAGCACAAGCATTCCATTTCCTCTCCCTCTCCTTCGGTTGATCAAGCCAAGAAGCCAAGAGCCAAGTTTTCTTCCATCTTCTCCAAGGAATCATCACACAAACCTCATCTCTTCCTTTCTTCTTCTTTTTCTTCAAGCTAACCTCTGTGTGTATATATATATTTGATGACAATTTGAACTCTTGTTAAGGTTTGGTGATTATATGGAATAATTGAGAATATATGAAGCATATAGTTTTAAGTTAGTTTCATGTATTTCTAAACTTAGGTTTCATGAACTTTGACCATACATGATCTCTTGGAGCTTTAAGGGTTTTATGTTGGATTTTGATGAATCAAAGCATGTTTCTTTGGACTCTATATGCCTAAATGACATATATGAGTTATATACGTGTTATATGCTAGTTTTGAGGTGTTTAATTGTTGTAGTTTTGTGTGGGAATAGCTTGGGAGCTATTTTTCGAGCCTTGCACTGTTTTTTTCCCCTGTTTTTTAACCAGCGGCATGCTAAACGGCCATTTGGCCCCCTAGTTATAATACCAAACTCCCGTTTGGGCACCTTCTGTCTCACCCGAAAGCTTCTAAACGCCCGTTTCTGCTTTTAGTTCATTTTTCAAACGGTCGTTTACCCCCTCAAACATACTCCGATTGACCTGAAAATCGAATTATAGAAACTAAATTGAGTCTAGAGTATTCTACAATTGGAATCACCTCAATATCCTTTTTGGTTTGTGAGTTATAACCATTTTAATTTGGTGTCGCCACTTTGTCGAAAATCTGCATTCACTCAACTTCAAGCTTACGCCATTTTCTCCTCGCTTTGAACCAGAATACGAGCCAGATATCATCAAAAAGGTATATTAGTCTAGTTTCATATACAACAAACAAAACCTAATTCTAACTTCTAGAATTCAAGATATTCCAGTTTTCCTACAGCTTGTGCATTTCCAAAAACTATCAGCTTTTGCCAAACTTTGCCAAAACCTATCTTCTTGCGTTCCTTTCACTCCATTGGCTCCCGTATGTGATTTATATGGAGTATATGCTTGCTTAATTGATAATTATGCTCTTATGTGACACTCCTTGGTCCTTACTTGCTTAAGTTTCATTGTTTGAATCCGTGCTTGATATATGAATTGACTTCGTTTGGGTAATTGAGCATATGAACACGATCACACCATTCCATGACATTCTTATGCTTTATTTCATATTGAATCATGTTATAACACGATACATCACTTCATGAACATTGTCGTACGTCCTATTTGGTATCATATTGAGTCTCCTCTCACGAGTACACATTGTTTTCCCTTCTTGTACAGTCTATCTCCAGGGTGGAGATATCGTGATCAAATAGGCAGCCGGTATAACTCGCATCCTTGTTTCTTCATCTTCCAGGTGAGGGTGTTTTCCGTTCTAGTTATATATCAAACCCTATAACTCGTATGTGATTGTTTTGGCCAAAAACCCTATTATATATCTATATTGCTTTAAAAGAATTATCGAGTAAATATCTTCAAGGAAATGCTCATTTTCAATAAAATGAGTTGCAATGGAATGAAATGATTTAATGACTTGAAATGTTTTGGCGAGATATGCACATCATATTCATGTTATTGGGCCCGGGGAAAACATGGGCTTGGACACTGGCACGACATCGGGCCGTCGGGCAACCCCTTAAGACGTAGTACCCCTTTGAGAATCTCTCACGCGACTGAGAAGCACAGAAGGTGAGTTATTCTTGAGCCGGTGGTAATCCCATAGAAGGAGCAGGTCGGAGTCATGAGCCCCCAACTCAACATTTAACAAATGAATGGATGGCTCGGGTCTGCAGGCCTGACCATCACCCCGAGCAATTGGCTACACATGAAATGATTAAAATGAAATGCAAGAAATGAATGAATGAAATGATCAATTGGCTTGCATGATCGCATTTTCAATAATTATAATTAAATGTTGTACACGGTTGGAGTTTGGTTGGAGAATGCATACGCTCACTCGCCGAGCCATAATTAATATTATTCATGAATTATGAACTTAATGGATTTAATATGAATTAGTCGTAAACCTAGAGTATTGCTCAACCACTTCATGTCCTTTTTTGGGAACTAACTTTAAATAAAACCTTGCTCGGGATTTATGACTTGCATATGTATATATATATATATAGCTCCTGCTCACTTAGTCTTCTAGAGACTGACCTCTCTTTCCACTCTTTCAGTTTTTTGCAGGTGGTGCTAGACGGGAGTCGAGTCATAGCCCTTTTGTTTAAATCACTTGTTACACTCGAGTCACATTTCTCCATGTTATGATTCTTCGGTAACACTTTCTACATTCGAGCCTATGTGCCAATTATGATTCTTTATTATGGATTCGGGACAGATTGCATGTGTAGTTGAACCCGTTGTTAGGATGCATGTTGGATTTTAATTATGTCATTAACTTGTTGGGCTTGTAGCCATTGTTGGAATTCATGTATGTATCATTATTGCTTCCGTACCGCATTTTTGTTATTCTTGATTAATTGGTACAAGGTTAGATTCTGCCTAGCTAGGTTGTTCTTGTTTCGTCACCCGTTCGCTATGGGTCCGGTTCATGCTTGAACATGATCACAAAATTCCATGACATTCTTATGCTTTATTTCATATTAAATCATGTTATAACACGATACACCACTTCATGAACATTGTCATGCATCCTATTTGGTATCATATTGAGTCTCCTCTCACAAGTACACATTGTTTTCCCTTCTTATACAGTTCATCTCCAGGGCGGAGATATCATGATCAAATAGGTAGCCGGTATAACTCGTATCCTTGTTTCGTCGTTTTCCAGGTGAGGGTGTTTTTCGTTCTAGTTATGTATCAAACCCTATAACTCGCATGTGATTGTTTTGGCCAAAAACCCTATTGTATATCTATATTGCTTTCAAAGAATTATCGAGTAAATGTCTTCAAGGAAATGCCCATTTTCAATGAAATGAGTTGCAATGGAATGAAATGATTTAATAACTTAAAATGTTTTGGCGAGATATGCACATCATGTTCATGTTATTGGGCCCGGGAAAAACGTGGGCTTAGACACCGACACGATATCAGGCCGTCGGGCAACCCCTTAGCACGTAGTACCCTTTGAGAATCTCTCACATGACCGAGAAGCATGGAAGGTGAGTTATTCTTGAGCCGGTGGTAATCCCATCGAAGAAGCGGGTCGGAGTCATGAGCCCGCGACTCAACATTTAACAAATGAATGGATGGTTCGGGTCTGCAGGCCTGACCATCACCCCGGAGGAAGAAGGTTGGATTGTATTCACACATGAAATGATTGAAATGAAATGCAAGAAATGAATGAATAAAATAATCAACTGGCTTGCATGATCGCGTTTTCAATAATTACAATTAAATGTTATACATGGTCGGAGTTTGGATGGAGAATCCGCGTTCTCACTCGCCGAGCCATAATTAATGTTATTCATGAATTATGAACTTAATGGATTTAATATGAATTAGTCGTAATCCTCGAGCATTGCTCAACCACTTCATGCCCTTTTGTGGGAACTAACTTTAAATAAAACCTTGCTCGGGATTTATGACTTGCATGTGTATGTTTTTATATATATATGTATAGCTCCTGCTCACTCAGTCTTCTAGAGACTGGCCCCTCTTTCCACTCTTTCAATTTTTTGCAGGTGGTGCTAGGCGGGAGTCGAGTCATAGCCCTTTTGCTTGAGTCACTTGTACACTCTAGTCACATTTCTCCATGTTATGATTCTTTTGTAACACTTTCTGTATTCGAGCCTGTGTGCCAATTATGATTCTTTATTATAGATTCGGGACAGGTTGCATGCATATTTGAACCCGTTGTTAGGATTGATGTTGGAATTTAATTATGTCATGAAATTATTGGGCTTGTAGCCATTGTTGGAATTCATGTATGTATCATTATTGCTTCCGCACCGCATTTTTGTTATTTTTCATTAATTGGTACAGGGTTAGATTTCGCCTAGCTAGGTTGTTCTTGTTTTGTCACCCGTTCGCTATGGGTCCGGTTCATGCTTGGATTATCCATTTCATATGTGGACTAGACCTATAGTGCGGGGGATGTGGCGCCTATCGTCACGGGTGTTACAACCTCCAATGATAACAAATGCCCCCTGTAGGAGATCGCTAATTAGAGTCATACGTCAACCCATGTTTTCCCGAATCCTTTTGCTCACATTGCCTCGAATCCCTTCCCAATGAAACTGGCCAATGGGGAAATAGTAAATCTTTCTAAGTTATATTGTATATTAGAATACTTAATAGGAGGGAGAAAGAAATTGAGGGAGTGGGGGGAGGTCTTCATCATGATAATATTTAATTGTCATTCTCATAATATTTAATTGTCATTCTCATAGATGTCCTTGTGAGATAAGCAACTAAAATTAAGATTCCTATTTGCGACTAAAAAACAGAGTATATTGCACATAGGGTCAATCCATAGAGACTCATCGATTTATTTCTATTAATTCAGAGAAAATTCACGAAAAACAACTAAAAATAGGGGATTTTAAGCTAACATAAGAGCATGCAATTAAAATAAATAACTAAAATTAAATAGCTGACTAAGAAAATCGAATGAGAACAAAGATAAATCAACCAGGGGGAAAAGCTATCTAGCCAGGGATATTCTATTCATATTGTCATATTAATCACCAACTCAAAGATAAACTCAATCAATTCAAATAGATTGACCATAGTTGATGGAGACAGTTGACTCAACCTCGTTTTTAATTAGTTTTTCGGATAACCTAGAGACACTCGAAAGTTATCTTTCTTTTACCAATTCACAACCCTAAGAGACACTCAAAAGTTATCTTCTCTTACCAATTCACAACCTTAATAGACACTCGAAAGGATTTAATGAATTCGTTGTTGGGAAAAACCCGAAAAGATAACGCAACAAAATTTAAAATTTTTCCCAAAAGCAAGGTCTAGACTTGCAATTCCTATTTCTGTTTAGTAGGGATTCAAGAACTTACTTAGGTCGAGGCTTTCTTAACACGTTATGAGCCGCCCTCAAACGCACTTCAAGCGGCAAGTCCCATGAGCTTTTTTCGAATCTTTCAAGACTCCACGATAGCAGCTCTTTGGAGTTAATCCACACCAACCTCAATCACAATCTAAACAGGGAGGATACTAGTTCTATGTTTAGTGTTTTGGCTCTAGGGTTTGTGTGATATAATCTGGAGAAGGAGAATTTTGCTATCACTCTTCAAGGGGTTCGAAATTCTTGTATATATAGCTGTAGGGGTTCGAACCCCTCTTCCTTGGAGAGAAAGACTATCTATTTTGACCAAAAGTCTCATTTTAACCAATTTAACTTGCAAGAAATAATATCTAACTCTTTTAGATATTTTATTTAATTATTTATTTATTCATAATAAACAATTTGATGCTAATAATTAATTAATTCACAATTAATTATTTATTAGACTTAATATCTCCAAATGAGGACTTTAATACTAATTTATAATCAAATTAAAGTCTATTAAATAATTAATCAATATTAATTATTTAATCCATCACAATGTGACATGTGTCATGCACGGACACGTGTCCCACACGTGTGCTTCATACGTGAGGTCCCTTTTCAACTCTTCGTTGGTTCGATCAATTCATTTAATCCATTCAAGCCTCAACCCTCGTGACCGGGCATTTGTGTGTGACCCTCTAGGTTCTTAATTCAATTAGCAGTGACGAACCCTAATAATCTCAATCTTAAAGTTAAGTTCATTTCATATCCATTTGATCTCGATATAAGAAATCCATTTCTTGATCTCGATCCACTGTCTCCTGGATGGCATATAAATGACTTACACAATAAGAGATCAACTTACTAATGCAAATGTAGTCCTTTATCAATTCTCATATGCTTCCATGTGCTACTTGTGCAGCCCTAGCATAAGCCTTGAATCAGTTGTCTCTGGAGACATCCTTTAAAGCTTATACCTAAGACTACAGAGTTAGCTCACAAAGCATCGATGGAATCTGAAGTCTAAGAACTACTGAATCACATCAATGACTTGTGAGATATTTCCTAATCTGGAAGTTTCTATTTCCAGAAATAGAAACTTCCTTTTTCCATTTAGGAATCTTCTCACATGGGATACCTCAGTATACCTACTTAGAATAAGTAAGCACCCCTATGTATCACACACGTATCATGTAGCACCCGGAACGCAAGGTAGCCACATCCCCCGCACTATAGTTCAATCCACATATGGAATGGGCGATCCATACATGAACCAAGCCTATAGCAAATGGGAGACAATAAAAAAAATGACTTACTAGCTAGGCGGGACTAACCCTCAATTAGTTACAACAATGCACAAAGGATATCGCGGAAGCATAATAATATACACTACCATTGATTCAGTCCAGTTTCATTATCTATATATATATACAATTCCCAACTTCTCCAATAACAAGTCATAATATACGTAGATACCCAAAACAATTCATAAGTAAGAGATATTCATCAATAAATACATGAAAGTGATAAGTATAAGTGTTAGACCCAAAGTAAAAGACAGACTCAATCCCGCCTAACACGCACCCTGCAAACCTGAAAATGTGAGGTGTCAGTCTACGAAAGACTGAGTAAGGGGTTTATAATTATAAGCGCAATTGGCATGCAAGCTATAATCTCGGGTAATTTTTTATAAAGGAAACAATATAAATTCAAATATCGAAGTAATTCTCGCCCAGGATTACAACTATCCAATTTACAATTTCAATCAATCAGTGGCCCGGTGAGTGAGGGCAAATCTCCAACCTTTCTCCGACTATGTACAATAATTTAATTATTCAATGATTAGGTGATCAAGCAATCAATTACAGTGCATAATTAGCAGTTTCAACAAACCCTTCTTCCTCCGGGTGATGGCGGGTTTACAAGGCCCAACCATCCAATCAGATGAGGGGAGCGCGAACACTCAAACCCTTGGGTTCTATCATCCAACCAAACCTCCTGGTGTACTCAGAGTTCATCCCCATGATGTGAGGGAGTGCAAGAGTAACCCATCAGCCCTTGCTTTCCCGGTTGGCTCAAAACACTACCCTCGGGCCCATAGTGAACAATCATGATACTCGCCCAATACACGATCAATCAATCAATCGGTATAATTCGGTAATTTAATTGAAATTTAATAAAGTTTTGGAAAATTACAGATATATAGATACATTTTGGCCGAAAGATCACATAGGGTTGTAAAGGTTCTATATATCTAGAAATTAAACCTCACCTGATGAGCGATGGAACAAGATAAGGATACAGGAAATGTCCATACGATCGATAATCTCCGCCCTGGAGAAAAACTGGACAAGAAAAGAAATAACGGGAACTCGTGAGACGAGACTCAATATGAGACCAAGTATGACACACGGTCACGCTCATGTAAATAAATAAACTAGCAATCAAGTGACACTTAGCATGTATGAAAACCAAATAACACCTAAGAGGTGAAATTCATATCAAGGAATCATGTATTCATATTATTCAATTATTTCAAGTTCAATTCATACAGGGCATGGAGTCACACAATCATGTTTGAGCAATTAAGTACCAAGAAGTGTCACATAAGAAAACATATAATTCACATATGGGAGCCAAGAGAGTGAAAGGAAAGCAAGATGAGAGGTTTTGGTGAAGTTGGGCAAAATCCGATAATATTCGGAAACGTACATGCTGTAGGAAAACTGGAATATCTTGAGTTATAGAAGTTGGAATTGAGTTTTACTTATTTGATATGAAACTAGACACAAAGATCTTTCCGAGGAAATAAGGCTCGTATTCTAGTTCAAAACGAGGAGAAAATGGCATACGCTCGAACTTAGGTGAATGCAGTTTGTCGGTGAAGTGGCGACATCAAAAAGAATTGATTATATCTCAAAAATGATGAAAGATATTGAGATGATTCTAATCAGGTTGTTCTAGACATTAAGAGGTTTCCAACGGTTTAAAAATCAGGTTAATTGGAGCTTGGATGAGGGTATCGCGGCCGTGACAAATTTGTACTGAAAAGCTGTCGCGCCGCGAAGGAAAAATAGCAAGTTCTCGAGTTGTTGGTCGTAGCCGCGACCAGAAATGGTCTCGAAACGGTCGCGGGCGCGACCTTCAAATCCAGCAGCAACGATGGCATCGAAAAATAGGGGAAACAGGGGTAATACATGGGATTTTGGCTCCCAAACGATCCAAAACCAAACCAATGCAAGAAATCAACTCAAAACTAACACATAACATGTATATGGTTCATATATGTCATTTAGGCAACAAAAGAGCAAAGAATATATGCATTAATTCATCAAAATTACTCATGAAATCCTTAAATATATAAATGATCAACCATACTCCAATTTTCATGAAATCAAATTATTTAAGCATGATATTAGCTCAAGATCAACACCTATGCTTCATACTAACTCATGAAAGCATAAGAATCAAAAAACCCTAACAAATATTCAAACTTCATCACATACACACACACACACACACACACACACATATATATATATATATATATATATATATATATATATATATATATATATATATACATCCATAGCTCGCCTTATTGAAGATGATGGAAAGGAGAAAGGTAGAGATGAAGTTGTGTGATGATTTCCTTGGAGAAAATGGAATAAATTCTTGGCCTTACTTCCTAGAATTGGATCAAGATGGAGGGAGAAGGAAATGGAGATGTTTGTGCTTGTTCTTGTATGAAAAATAAAGAAGAAAATGTATGTATATGTGTATATATGTTATATCGTGATTGAGGGAGGGAGAAGTATGGGAAATTGCTATCAAGTCCTTGACAAATTTAAGTTATGCAATTAACTTCTAAACTTATAAAAGTGATCAATTTAGTTCAATTCATTCCATGCAATTAGGTCCTTAAGTTATGAAAATGATCAAGTAAGTACAATTAAGCAATTAGGACGTGTTCGATAATTAATTCACGTATCAATTAAATACAATCATGCGATATTTCTCAAGTTGATACAAATTTCACATATTTCCACATAACATGTAGGAATATAATTCATATAATATCATGAAATGGACACTTAAGAAACAAAAGAATTAAAATAAATCCTATCTCTCGGAAACTCACACGCGTGGTGCGCGTACCTGCACGACTGAAAAATTGGGGCGTTACATATCAACAATACAGTTTGCACCCCATAAAACATGGTGGTCCTTTATAAGGGCGCGATTACACGAGCAAGCCTCGAACGAGTCATATCGATACTCCCACTGTTTTTTGGGTTCATAGGCTTGGAGTAATTTCTAATCATGACTTATGTGATTTAGGGCTCGTTTCATGAAGCACTTCGCCTAAGTGATAGAGTCTTATAAGCCATTAAGATTAGGGGAGTTCTTATACATGCGTAGAAAGTAATCATACAATCAAACAAGGGCATATAAAGAAGTGTTGCCTCAATTCGTTTATTATTCAAAGATTCTTTGTGATTTACAAAAGGAAAAGTACAAAGGGGATTATTACATCGGCTCTATGGGCACTATTCCTAACATTCGCAACACTAAAAATAATAAAAATACCAACCTTAATCAGCCAAGTCGTGACACACGTAAAATTTAAATTAGATTATCAAATCTCTTAGTGAAATTGAAACTCTATCGCTAAAACCCTATCACTAATTTACCACATTATATGAAGCATCTAATATATACATATTAAATAACATGAATATTATATGCAATTAAATACAACCTACAGATCATGCTGTAACGCCCCGGTTTCCGGATGAACAGGTAAGCACGCCACGTGTGAGTTTGAGCGTAGGTTTATTTTATTTCTTTAATTTTATGATATATTCACATACGACATTTCATATTTTTATAAAATTCATGAAACATTACTTACATCAATTATTTGATTTCATATCATTGTAAATATTATTTCATGACACGGAAAATATTTTCTTGCATGAAATTAATACCGAGAGTGATAAAGTTACCAAATTATCCCTAGTTAAACGTTTTCTAAAATTCTAGGGACTTGATTGTATAATTTTCAGGGGCATGATTGATTATTTTCCAAAACTTCATATACCTTATTACCTAACTTAGAGACTTCAAGGATTAATTGGAAATTTGGCATATTTCACTCAAACCAAGGAGATGAATCACGTAATACATCTCCAAGGTTCTTCATTGTCCATTTTTCATCCAAAATTCACCAAAACCCATTTGCTCCCTCTCGGTATTCCAAGGAAGAAAAAGGAAGAAGTGATTTTCATTCAATCATCAAGATTTCAAGAAGTATCTCAAGGAAATTAGGGAGATCATCATCATCATCTTCTTCTTCATCCATTTCTTAGTTTCAAGGTTGGTTTGGCATGAATCCATGATTCTTGATTATACATGGGATAGCTAGGGTTTGAGTTTGATATGCTAGATGAATTGTTAGTTGTGCAAGACATGATTGAATGATCATAACTTGAATCATGACATGATTTGTAGCTTGACATTTTGGATATTTGGCATGAGTGACCAAGTTGATCATAAGCTTGAAACCTTGGAAATCTTGTTGATATTGCATGTTTTATGTGTTTAAGTGTGATATTGTTATGCTATAAGTGTGTTTACATCATACTCCCAGAAATTATTGCAATTGGGGATCAAAAATGGATTTTAGTGGTTGCTTTGTGCCATTCCCGTAGCCTTCCCCTGTTTTTGCTCTGTTTCTGTAAATTGCAGAAACAGGGAACGGCCGTTCCCAGCCTCAAGGCTTTGTGGGAACGGGCGTTCCCATCTCTTTTCAAATAAAAGGGCGGCCGAGCATGGGAACGGCCGTTCCCATTTTGGCCTTGCGCCGGAAGGGCCGTTCCCAGCTCAAAGGCGCATTTTAAATGGGGAAAAACGTTGCCGCGTTTTCTGGGCAACGGGAACGACCGTTCCCATTTTGCAAAGGAACCCGGAACGGCCGTTCCCACCTGTAATGCAGAACAAAAGTTTCTGCATAAAATTACGTTTTTGACCCCTCGATCCAACGACTTCTTTGACCCCGAATTGCTATAATATGTGCTAATATGATGTGAAAAGACATGTTATCATACCACATTGCATTTTCATGGTCGTCTCGATACATTTCCGCCGTTCGTCATATTTTGGTCATTTTAGGTCATGTCTCACGAACATACATCGTATTTGCACAGGTCACGAGGGCGTGGACGGGGAGCAAGCTCCTTAGAACGCTTCTTTATTATATTTTGCAAGAAAGGTGAGGTTTTGTTTTGGTAAAACGAACCCTAATGTGCTAGTTTTCGGCCAAAAAAATATTATACTTGTGAATGATTTCAAAACCATGAACATTTCAAGCAAGCAATTCATGATTTCAAGCATGTTTGGCGAGTACATGATTGCACGTGGGCCCGAGGGTAATTCTTGAGCCAACCGGGAAAGCATGGGCTGACGGGTAACTCCTGAATTATCCTCACATTGTTGGGATCACCCCCGAAGCCACTAGGAGATTAGTGGTGGAAGAAGTTCCGTGTCTAGAGGGTCATGTCCTCTACACACACCATGTCATGGATAGTCGAGCCTTGCAAACTCGCTATCACCCGGAGGAAGAAGGAGACTGGGGATTAATCCGGCATGTCGGGTCATCCTCGGGTTATTGCATGATTTCAAGCATGAAATTGTCTATGTGAGCACTAAATAAATTGCATGATCACGTATTTATCAAGCAAGCAAGCATGATCACGTATTGTTCACGATTGGGAGTTCGGTTGGAGATTGCCCTTGCTCGCCGGGGCCACATGTTCATGACATTGACAAGCATGATTAAATAAACGTGTTAAAATGATTGGTTGTAATCTCGGGCAAAGATTAAGTTCTTGAATTATATATCTATTTTATTCCAAAGTCTTCACCCGAGGCTACAACTTGCATGTGATGTGTGTATATATAATTATTGCCCCTCACTCAGTCTTCGGTAGACTGATACTTCACTTTTCAGGTACCCTTTTGAGCATGGTCGTGCTAGGCGGGAGTCGTTCGAGTTTTGCATTTTCATGAGTCTAGCATCGTACCTTCATGTATCGTACTTTTGGAACATTTCATGTTATCGATCGCATTAGTACTTGGAATACTTGGTTATGTATATTATTAAGAGAAGATAATGTATTGATAGTTAAGTTGGTATCTATACGTATCTAATTGGGAAATATGGTACCTATACGTATGATTGATTAAATGCTTCCGCTGTTACATTCATGATTTGAGTAATTATGTTGGGGAGAGTGTCCCGCCTAGCTCGTCATTTTTATTGTCACCCATTCGCTGTGGTCTTGGTTTATGTATGAACTGTCCATTTCATACGTGGATCGAGGCTATAGTGCGGGGGATGTGGCGCCTTGGGGTTTAGGGTGCTACATCTACAGGTGGTATCAGAGCCCGGTTGCAAAACCGAGGTTCTCGAGTCGTGTCGAGTCAGTTTAGGTCGCACGGCATAGGATTATGTGGTATTTGGGAGTCTGCATTTGGTTGAATTACCTGAATTACTCATTTCTTTGCATTAATTGAGCTACTTGACCTTCCTTAAACATGTGCTACTTGATATTATGGAAATTCTATGCACACATTTGCATTTATTGATCAAGCCATGCATGTTTAGTGATCTAATTTCAGGATAGAGCATGACAGACATTCCAGTGACCGATCCTCGAGGCACAGGCATCATCACC
Source organism: Lantana camara (assembly GCA_037501455.1). Classification (NCBI taxonomy): domain Eukaryota; kingdom Viridiplantae; phylum Streptophyta; class Magnoliopsida; order Lamiales; family Verbenaceae; genus Lantana; species Lantana camara. Next base: position 96,383,671 of record CM074861.1, read on the forward strand.
GCCGACATCATCGCCGCGAGAGATCACCACCTCCTCCGCCTGCTCAGGCACAGCCCCAGGATTTTATGAATGCGGTAGTGGGGCTAATTGATCAGAGGTTACAGGAAAGGGTTCCTCCACCACCTCCAGCACCAGTAGCACCTCCGGAGAACCCCATTTCTGCCATTTTACGAGAGTTTCAGAACCAGCGTCCCCCGAAGTTCTATAAGGGAGACGATATACAGGCAGAGATGTGGCTAAAAGAGATTGAAAGGATTTGGCAGCTTATCCCTTGTGACAGTCAGGAGAAGGCTCGCTGTACACTTACTCTTATTCAGGGCGAGGCCTATTCTTGGTAGGAGAGCACCCAGATCGTTTTGGAGGCAGCTGGGACAGAGATTACTTGGGAGGTCTTCGTACGGGAGTTCAGAAACAAGTATATTCCTCCAGCTTCCCGTACTCGCAGGTTGAGAGAGTTCACCGAGCTAAAGCAGAGAGGCAGGTCTGTGGGTCAGTATATCGCCGAGTTCGAGAGACTTTCTCGCTATGCACCCAACATAGTGAATGATGACTTTCACAAGGCGATGCAGTTCGTCCAGGGACTCAGGCCAGATATTCAGGATGCGCTGAAAGCGGCTAATACCAGTACCTGGGCAAAAGCTACTGCAAAAGCCCTAAAGGTTGAAGATTCGGATAGTGCTAGGAGAGCTACTCCGCGGATTGGACAGGCTTCGGGCTCGAGAGCAGGTCAGGGATCGAGCTCAGGAAAGAGGCCGATGATTTACTCAGCACCTCCAGCTCAGAAGAACCCTGGGAAGAAGCTTAAGGCGACAGGGCCATTACCGAGAGGTCTGAGAGCTCCAGCACCACCCCAGCCACCTCAGAGACCGGGCTGTAGATGGTGTGGACTTCCTACACATACCTACGATAACTGCAGGCGTCGGTTGGGCTTATGTTTGATCTGCGGGAGTAACGAGCACATGGTTGATGGTTGTCCGGATCGTCAGGATCCACCACCTGCAGGACCGAGGCCACTGGTGAGAGCTCGGGCTTATGCACTTGCTGGAGAGGAACAGGAGGCTGAGATTGACCCCGCCGCAGTAGTTGAAGGTATTATTTGCATTCATGGCACGAACATCCATACATTATTTGATCCAGGAGCTACACACTCCTTTCTTGCGCACTCTATTGCTATTACTTTGTCTTTGCCTGCTATGTGTACTTCTGTGCGCTATATAGTTAGTACTCCTTTCGGTAGTAGGCGAGAGACGGATCAGGTCTACAGGGATGTTCCAGTGGTAATTGAAGGCCGGGAGTTTCTGACAGATTTCATTGTTATGCCGATGGAAAGATACGGAGCTATATTGGGGATGGATTGGCTTTACAGACATTGTGCTACCGTGGATTGTCGGGCTAAAAAGGTTCAGTTGGGTTCAGAGGTTGTTACGGGCTGTACTTCAAAGACCGTACCCCTGCTTTCGTTTTCAGAGGCTCAGAGATTAGTCAGAGACGGGGCTATAGGGTTCATTGCCTATGTTCTGAACAAGCCAAAAGATCAGGTGGAATTAGAGGACACCGAAGTGGTAAAGGAATTTCCCGAGGTATTCCCAGAGAAATTGGATTCCTTGCCTCCTGAGCGAGAGATTGAATTTGTGATCGATCTTTTCCCGAATGCTGAGCCGTACTCAAAGACTCCTTACCGGATGGCTCCAGCTGAATTAAAAGAGTTAAAAGTCCAGTTGGAAGCATTGTTGGAAGTTGGGTACATTCGACCGAATTCTTCGCCTTGGGGAGCACCAGTTTTGTTTGTAAAGAAAAAGGACGGGACTTTAAGAATGTGCATTGATTACAGGGAGTTGAACAGGATGACTATTAAGAACAAGTGTCCCCTCCCACATATCGAGGAGTTATTCGATATACTTCAGGGTTCCAAAGTGTATTCAAAATTGGATTTAAGACAGGGATACTATCAGCTGCGAATCCGAGCAGAGGATATTCCTAAGACAGGATTCAATACTCGGTACGGGCACTACGAGTTCGTGGTTATGCCATTTGGATTAACTAACGCCCCTGCAGCTTTTATGGATATGATGCACCGGATATTCAGGCCTTTCCTCGACAAGTTCGTGGTAATTTTTATTGATGACATTCTGGTTTTCTCAAAATCAGCCGAGGAGCACGCGAGACAACTCAGGCTCGTTCTTCAGACTCTGAAAGAACATCAGTTGTTTGCTAAGTTCAGTAAGTGTGAATTTTGGATAGATCGGGTTTCCTTCTTGGGGCATGTAATTTCAGGAAAAGGGTTGGAAGTCGATCCCTCGAAAATCGAGGCCGTGCTTAAGTGGGAGAAACCTAAGAATGCCTCAGAGATAAGAAGTTTCTTGGGATTGGCCGGTTATTACAGGAGGTTCGTTCAGGATTTTTCCAAGATTGCTGCACCCTTAACCCGATTGACAAAGAAGGATATTAAGTTTGTCTGGGACGAGAAGTGTGATCAAAGCTTTAACTTTCTGAAAGAAAAGTTAGTCTCAGCTCCGGTGTTAACTTTACCCGAGGGTTCAGAAGAGTATGCAGTATATACAGATGCTTCTAAGGAAGGCTTAGGTTGTGTTTTGACTCAGAAAGGAAAAGTGATCGCTTATGCTTCCCGAAAGCTAAAGGAATATGAAAGGAGTTATCCGACACACGACCTAGAGCTTGCAGCCGTGATCTTTGCTCTCGGAAAATGGAGACATTATCTTTACGGGACTTCCTTTGAGATTTTTACCGACCATAAGAGCCTCCAGTACCTATTCACGCAGAAGGACTTGAATATGAGGCAACGGCGTTGGATGGAAAAGTTAGAAGATTATGATTGTACAATTAAATACCATCCCGGGAAAGCCAATGTGGTCGCTGATGCACTTAGCAGAAAGGCGAGTGTATCGAGTTTGGAAATAAAGGAAAATAAGGAAGTTGTCCCGATTGTGTTAAAGGCTCGGGTTTCTAATATCACAATTCAGCCGGAATTAAAACATCAGTTATTTGAGGCTCAGAATAAGGATCCGGAAGTGCAGAAGCTTGTAAGTAAAGCTAAGGATGACCCGGAGAGTCCGTTTGGGTTTGATGAGACCGGGTTGCTTCGGTTTAAAAATAGAGTAGTTGTACCTGAAGAATTGAGACGGGTCCTACTCGAAGAAGCTCACAGGTCAGCCTACTCGATCCACCCAGGAGGAAATAAAATATATAAGGATTTGAAGCAATATTATTGGTGGAACGGGATGAAGAGAGACGTGGCAGAATACGTGAAACATTGCTTGACTTGTCAGAAAGTGAAAGCTGAGCACCAAAAACCCGCGGGACTCCTACAACCGTTACCTATTCCCGAGTGGAAGTGGGAACAAGTAACGATGGACTTTGTTTCCGGATTACCAAAGGTTAAAGGTGGGTTTGATGGAATTTGGGTAATCGTGGATAGATTTACAAAGTCTGCTCACTTTCTACCAGTCTGGATGTCCTATAAGATTCCGAAGTTGGCTGAGATCTATAACAGAGAGATTATTCGACTTCATGGTATTCCGGTGAGCATAGTTTCAGACCGAGACCCGAGATTTACTTCTAAGTTGTGGCAGGAATTACAGGCCGTCTTGGGAACGAAACTTAAGTTCAGTACAGCATTCCACCCGCAAACAGACGGTCAAACTGAGAGGTTAATCAGGTATCTGGAGGATCTTCTTCGAGCTTGCGCAATGGATTTTCAGAACTCGTGGACAGAACAGCTTCCCTTGATCGAGTTTGCTTATAATAACAGCTTTCAGGCTTCGATCGGAATGGCTCCTTACGAGTTACTTTATGGAAGAAAGTGCCGATCCCCGTTGTTCTTCGACTTGGACGAATGGAAATGGTCGAAGCAGGAAGGGGTAAAGAGAGGTGAAAGAATCGAAAGGCCTTCCAAAGTTGTTCAAGCTATGATTGAGAAAGTTCAAATGATTCAACAACGGATGAAAGCTGCGCAAGATAGGCAGAAGAGCTATGCCGATAAGCGCCGAAGAGATCTAGAATTTGAAGTTGGTGACCGGGTATTCTTGAAGGTGTCACCAAGGAAAGGTTTCACCCGGATCGGGAAAGGAGGAAAACTTAATCCTCGCTACTTAGGTCCGTTAGAGATTCTTGAAAGAATAGGCGAGGTAGCCTATCGACTGGACCTACCACCGAGTCTTACGGGGATTCACAACGTATTTCATGTTTCACAATTAAGGAAATATTACCCCGATGAGACTACGATTCTCCCCGTGGAAGAAGTTGAACTGGAACCGAATTTGACATTTGTTCAGAGACCGGTTAAAATCATGGATCGGAAATTTCAAGAGTTGAGAAACCGGAGAATTCCCATGGTTAAAGTGTTGTGGAGAAGCGATAAAACCGAGGAAGCCACTTGGGAAACAGAGGATAAAATGAAACGGTTCCACCCGGAGTTGTTCGAGCAAGACTAGAGAATCTGGGGACCAGATTCTTCTAAGGGGGGGAGAGTTGTAACGCCCCGGTTTCCGGATGAACAGGTAAGCACGCCACGTGTGAGTTTGAGCGTAGGTTTATTTTATTTCTTTAATTTTATGATATATTCACATACGACATTTCATATTTTTATAAAATTCATGAAACATTACTTACATCAATTATTTGATTTCATATCATTGAAAATATTATTTCATGACACGGAAAATATTTTCTTGCATGAAATTAATACCGAGAGTGATAAAGTTACCAAATTATCCCTAGTTAAACGTTTTCTAAAATTCTAGGGACTTGATTGTATAATTTTCAGGGGCATGATTGATTATTTTCCAAAACTTCATATACCTTATTGCCTAACTTAGAGACTTCAAGGATTAATTGGAAATTTGGCATATTTCACTCAAACCAAGGAGATGAATCACGTAATACATCTCCAAGGTTCTTCATTGTCCATTTTTCATCCAAATTCACCAAAACCCATTTGCTCCCTCTTGGTATTCCAAGGAAGAAAAAGGAAGAAGTGATTTTCATTCAATCATCAAGATTTCAAGAAGTATCTCAAGGAAATTAGGGAGATCATCATCATCATCTTCTTCTTCATCCATTTCTTAGTTTCAAGGTTGGTTTGGCATGAATCCATGATTCTTGATTATACATGGGATAGCTAGGGTTTGAGTTTGATATGCTAGATGAATTATTAGTTGTGCAAGACATGATTGAATGATCATAACTTGAATCATGACATGATTTGTAGCTTGACATTTTGGATATTTGGCATGAGTGACCAAGTTGATCATAAGCTTGAAACCTTGGAAATCTTGTTGATATTGCATGTTTTATGTGTTTAAGTGTGATATTGTTATGCTATAAGTGTGTTTACATCATACTCCCAGAAATTATTGCAATTGGGGATCAAAAATGGATTTTGGTGGTTGCTTTGTGCCATTCCCGTAGCCTTCCCCTGTTTTTGCTCTGTTTCTGTAAATTGCAGAAACGGGGAACGGCCGTTCCCTGCCTCAAGGCTTTGTGGGAACGGGCGTTCCCATCTCTTTTCAAATAAAAGGGCGGCCGAGCATGGGAACGGCCGTTCCCATTTTGGCCTTGCGCCGGAAGGGCCGTTCCCAGCTCAAAGGCGCATTTTAAATGGGGAAAAACGTTGCCGTATTTTCTGGGCAACGGGAACGACCGTTCCCATTTTGCAAAGGAACCCGGAACGGCCGTTCCCACCTGTAATGCAGAACAAAAGTTTCTGCATAAAATTACGTTTTTGACCCCTCGATCCAACGACTTCTTTGACCCCGAATTGCTATAATATGTGCTAATATGATGTGAAACGACATGTTATCACACCACATTGCATTTTCATGGTCGTCTCGATACATTTCCGCCGTTCGTCATATTTTGGTCATTTTAGGTCATGTCTCACGAACATACATCGTATTTGCACAGGTCACGAGGGCGTGGACGGGGAGCAAGCTCCTTAGAACGCTTCTTTATTATATTTTGCAAGAAAGGTGAGGTTTTGTTTTGGTAAAACGAACCCTATTGTGCTAGTTTTCGGCCAAAAAAATATTATACTTGTGAATGATTTCAAAACCATGAACATTTCAAGCAAGCAATTCATGATTTCAAGCATGTTTGGCGAGTACATGATTGCACGTGGGCCCAAGGGTAATTCTTGAGCCAACCGGGAAAGCATGGGCTGACGGGTAACTCCTGAATTATCCTCACATTGTTGGGATCACCCCCGAAGCCACTAGGAGATTAGTGGTGGAAGGAGTTCCGTGTCTAGAGGGTCATGTCCTCTACACACACCATGTCGTGGATAGTCGAGCCTTGCAAACTCGCTATCACCCGGAGGAAGAAGGAGACTGGGGATTAATCCGGCATGTCGGGTTATCCTCGGGTTACTGCATGATTTCAAGCATGAAATTGTCTATGTGAGCACTAAATAAATTGCATGATCACGTATTTATCAAGCAAGCAAGCATGATCACGTATTGTTCACGATTGGGAGTTCGGTTGGAGATTGCCCTTGCTCGCTGGGGCCACATGTTCATGACATTGACAAGCATGATTAAATAAACGTGTTAAAATGATTGGTTGTAATCTCGGGCAAAGATTAAGTTCTTGAATTATATATCTATTTTATTCCAAAGTCTTCACCCGAGGCTACAACTTGCATGTGATGTGTGTATATATAATTATTGCCCCTCACTCAGTCTTCGGTAGACTGATACTTCACTTTTCAGGTACCCTTTTGAGCGTGGTCGTGCTAGGCGGGAGTCGTTCGAGTTTTGCATTTTCATGAGTCTAGCATCGTACCTTCATGTATCGTACTTTTGGAACATTTCATGTTATCGATCGCATTAGTACTTGGAATACTTGGTTATGTATATTATTAAGAGATGATAATGTATTGATAGTTAAGTTGGTATCTATACGTATCTAATTGGGAAATATGGTACCTATACGTATGATTGATTAAATGCTTCCGCTGTTACATTCATGATTTGAGTAATTATGTTGGGGAGAGTGTCCCGCCTAGCTCGTCATTTTTATTGTCACCCGTTCGCTGTGGTCTTGGTTTATGTATGAACTGTCCATTTCATACGTGGATCGAGGCTATAGTGCGGGGGATGTGGCGCCTTGGGGTTTAGGGTGCTACACATGCACTATCACCAAGCTGGTCAATCATAATAAACTCGAAACATAGAGATTTTGTAAATGTCAAATAAACTATTTGATAATATCAATTAGGTCTCACATTAATTCAATCGAATCTAAACCCTAGCTAGATAATAAGTTTTTAGCTACTCATGACTGAAAAATCCAACAAAACAATAAAGAAATTCTAACTAATAAACAATTAGTCTAGAAAAGAAGGGAAAAAAAAAACTCTATGATGTTGGTAAAGTATTGCCCTCAAAAGTTCCAGCATTTTGCTGCATAAATCTCCTCCAAGTTGCTGCTTAAAGGAACATGAGAAAAGATGAAAATTTTCTGTTCAAATATCCCCTAAAGTGGAGTGTACATAGAAACAGCAAAACCTTCTCCAATAATCCTTTTAACGTGAGAATAATATTCAGCCCCTTTCTCTCTCCAAATCTTCCAAAATTATCTCAAGGACTTGCCTTATCCGAAAGGAATTAGATCTCCAACTTAAATGTAATCTCCCAAAAAATATTTCCTACCAAAACAACTTCTCCTCCACGTTATCTTATTTTTTAATCCTCCTTAGCAAAATGAGTGATGACACGGCATAAAAAAGTCAAACTTATTAACTTTGACCTGAAGAATAAGTCAATGAATGTTTCGAAACTCAGTCACTAGGGGTGTCAAAATTGAACCCAACCTGTAAACCCGACCCGACCCACCCGTAAAAAAATCAGGTTAGGGTTTAGTGTTTTCGGGTTCGGGTCAATTCGGGTCGGACCCGAAAACAACCCGAAGATGAGAGAGAAAAACAGGTTGGGTTCGGGTCCAACCCGGGTTGACCTGTTAACCTGAATATGGATACTATATATTCTGAAAACACTAATTTTCTTTGCCCTAAAATTCAGTTTCTACTTCCGCCGTTTCTGAAACCTGAGTCTTTCTTCTGCCTTTCAAGGGTCGATTCATCTCCTCTCATCACCGCTTCATCAGCCACCACCACCGCTTCTGGTCACCGCCGCTCTGCTCATCCCCTCTGTTTCTTGGCTTTTGTTTTTTTTTTCCCTCTTAACAATACAAATCCAACCTTTACAAAAAAAGAAATCTGAAGTGGTGTCTTCGTTTTTAGCTTTATATCATTTCTTGTTGAGTAAAAGAGAGCTACGAGGGGGCATATATGATAACTGGGGCAGGCTCCACCAACTGGCACTTCTCTCATCCAGGGAGACCATCTTCAACAGCTCTATTTCCTCCCCTTTCAATATTTCAGCATATAGTGCACAATTTGTTACTGTATTTAACCTTGTTGCATTTATTTTTCTGAAAATTAATGAAAAACCCATTTCTTTCTTCATCAGATGGAATTTGTTTGTAAAACAACTCACGAAAACTGATCTTTGATTTAGACTTGTTTCTGTGTTTTTTTTAGGTTCATCAGCTTGTTTCTAATTTTTTTATTTATTAAAATTTGAAGATGTGGTTGATTAATCCTTTTCTTTCATTTAATTGTTGTTTGAATACCAAATTTGAGAGATTGTTGCTGTGAGAATACAAGATGGCTGCTGCTGTTGCTTTTTTTCTCTCTAAATATCGGGTCGGATTAGCAGGTTAGTGGGTTAGGTCAGGTTATCGGGTGACCTGAAAATATTTCAGGTCAACCCGAATTTAACCCGAACCCATTAATTTCAGGTTAGGGTTGAGGATAACGGGTTGAATTTCAGGTCGGGTTGGGTTCGGGTTAAGAATTTAGATATTGTACCCTTACATCAACCCGACTCGGACCCACCCGACCCACCCGAATTGATACCCCTATCAGTCACGTCACTTGACCCTAAGATGTGGTCACACCTAAGTCTCACATCTTCAAATTCTTCACGCCGGTAATTGCATCTTTTTAATCCTAAAGCCCCGAATCTACAATTAAAATAACAAAACAATCATCTCTTCTAATTAAGGATCAAATAAAGTACAAAATGAGGTAATAATCAACCAAAACTACACTAAAAAAGTATGCTATCAATTATTACTTATCCTGGTTATTGGAAATGCTTTTTTGCCATGTTATTTCTGTAGTGATTTTGGTGAAGAGCATTAGCGGTGAATGCCCATTTCTGGGGTTGTTTTGGCGCGCTATTACTGTTAGTGATTTTCTGGTGAATGCTCATTTCGGGCGTACTATTACTATTTGGGGTTTTTTGCACATATAACCCCTGTGAAATACCTAATTAGCAATCTAGACCTTGAGATATGAAAATTCTCAATCAAAACCCTATAAAATAAATAAATTAGCATGGAAAACCCTTGACATCTAGTTTGTAATACACGCGCTGAATTTGCGGCTGTGCATGTTATTTTCTTTGATAATTGATGTTAAAAAGACTAATATACCCTTACTTTTTTGAATAAATACAATAATACTATTTAAATCTTGATCGTTAGATCTTTTCAATTAAATCAACGGTTGAGATGTTTTAACATTAAAAATTAAAAATAATTTATCCATATTATTTTTTTTATTATTTTTATTTTTATTTTTATACTTTTTTTTTGGTCTAAAAGAGACCAGCAGACCAAACTATTTTTATTTTTCTTCTTTTAAAGAATATATTAAAACTAATTAGAAAATTCTATTTTTAATTCTTTTCCTTTTTTTTTCATTCTTTCCCCCGTTTCAATTCTCCTTTCTTGCCCACCCTCACCGCCGCCCGCCAACAGCCTTGAAGGTCCACCGTACCTCCACCGACGATGCACATCACCACCTCGCTTACAAAACCACCGCCACCACAATTTTCAGGCTTATGACTGCGCCACCATCACCTTGCTTACGCAACAACCGCCGCCGCCGCCATCAACCACCGACACACACCACCACCACCTGGTTCGCACCGTACCACTGATGGCGAAGACTTGCTAGTTTTAGAACAGCTGCTAGGATCTGCGGCGCCGCAGTCCATATCCCTTCCGTCAGCGGTGCTCGACCTCCTTTCATCGCTGATCTGCTTAGGTGTCACCGAAAAATGAGGATTCATCACGGAAGCTCCGCAATCGAGCTCGGCCCCGCCTTAGCAGCCACTCCAGCCATGGAATCTTCCGATTCCGATGCCGTCGCAAGCATCGCAGGCATCGGGTGTCATCAGGTGCAACTCCTTCTTCTTCGCCAAAGCGTCGTCGTGGGCGTCGTCAGCCATTGTTGCTTCCTTCGGAGCTCGTATTGAATCTGATCCACCTCCATGATACAAATTTCATGCCTTTCCTTGAGACCCTTTCACCTCCTTTGGTTGGATTGCTTTTAGACAGGGGAAGTTAAACAAAATTGAGCGAAATTGAGAGTGAACTTGAGGAGATCTGGGTCGAACCGAGGCGGAGGGCGACGGTGATGGTGATGGTGATGGTGATGGTGGTGGTGGCAGAGCCAGATCTGGCGCGATGTTGGTGGCGGACCAGATCTGGCGAGTTCGATCTTGGTGGCGGAAATGGTGAGCGTTGGGGGGTGGGGGCGGGGTAGAGTAACGGTGGAGATGAAGGGCCGGGGGGTGGCGGGATGAATTTGGGTTGTGGTACAGGTGCAGGCACAGGCGCAGGCGCAGGCGCAGGGGCGAGGCATTTGGAGAAGATGATCTCTTTTCCTTTCTTTTTTTAAATTTCTTTTAAATGTAAGTTTACATTATATAATATATTATAATAGCGTTTACATTATATATAATATATTATATAACACACATATATATAATAATTTATATACAATGTAAATTAAAATTATAATTAGTGTATAATATATGTAATTTTTATTATAATATTATATATACTTATCAATTTATAAAATTTTTAATAAATATGATAATATAATTTAAGAATGTAAATTTTAAATTATAAAATTTTTAATTTAAGTATTTATATATATATATATATTTTAATTTTTTATGAAGGTGAGTGATGGTAATTTCAAAGAGGGCAAAACAGACATTTTCATCCCTTAATTACTGCCTGAGGGTAAAAGGGGACGGTGAGCAAATTTAAAATTTCACAGGATTTTAGGTGCTAATTGTTGAAACACAGGGTTTTGTATGCTAATTAGTCAAATCACAGGGTTTTGGGGACAATAAACTCTTACTATTTGTGTAGTGATTCTGATGAAGAATATTAGCAATTGATTCTGATAATTCAAAATGCCCATTTATGTCATGGAGTATTGAACATTTGAACTCTTTGTATTTACTGTATCATTTGACATTCTTTGGTATGGATAAGCTTTTTGTACTCGATATATCCTTTTAGTTATGTTCGTTAAAATTTTATGATGATTAATGTAATAGTCTGTCCCTAATTTAGCTTACTGAAATAATTGATCGAATGATAAATACTGAATGGTGTTTTATATGAAAAATACACATTTGGTGAAAGATGATATGCAATTAGGACCGTCAAAGATGAAGATGATCGGGGATCCAATGAGGTGGAGGGACAAAAGGACTTGCATTTTTTAGTAACTAAAAAATGAATTTTACCAGAGCTGAATTAATTGCTGTATTTTTTCCTCTGAATCCTATCCATTAACGTCTCTGCAGTAAGTACGCATTCTCAGGCGTGCTTCTTTCCTTCACAAGCTCTTTCTTGTCCTTAAAACTCCATTATACATCTCTTTCTCTCATTTAAAGAAGTTCTAAATCCCTTATAAGTATTCGACACCTTCGATAACTGAGGAACAGACCTCATCAAGTCATGAAGCTTTCTCGCCATTTCAAACATACCCTTCTCTCCAACGGGTCACTCATTCGCTTGTAAGTTAGTAATTGAGGCACAATTCCATATCTCTTCACGTTCCATATCACTGTATCAGCATTGCCATATCTCTTCACGTTCCACAACAGGTGTATTAACATGTCCTATCAGCAAATCCCCTCGCTCACATCTTGTTGGTGATTTAGATCGTGGGGTTTACTTACCCTTCCTTAGACAACATTTTCGCCAACAGGCGACTCCAAAATTATTAATCAATAGGGTTGAAAATATTTTAAAAGTCAAGACAATCTTGTTTTTTTTTTTTTTTTTTTTTTTGGCTTTTTTATGGGTTAAAATATTTATTTATAAAATCAAAATCTAAAAAAAAAATTATATATATATATATATATATATATATATAAAAGTAATATTCTTTTTAGTGGGGTCAATTCCACCATGTGGCTTGGTTGGTTCAAAGTCAGATCTAATCATTCTGACGTAAAGATCCAATTCTGGATACCAACAAACATATTTTCATAAAGCAAGTAGCAACAATACAGCCTAATAACATAATCAAATTTGTTTACAAAAATGGAGCTATGAATCTTATATGCACTCTTGCATTCAAAAACAGAGGAATACATGAATTTTGCAAGAACAATGTTCAGTAACACGAAAGTAAGCTTATGAGCAGCTCAAAATTCCATAACTCGTACCTTAAGCTGAAGAAACAGTACCTGCCCATGTCTATCTCCTAATCATGACTATGAACGTATCTGTAGGAACACATAATCGGATTAATCTTTTTGCGAAAGCGAATTCGGATTCCATTGTCGCTTTACGCCCACTGTAACCTTGACTGTAATATTGAAGGTGGCTACTAGAGTCACCATTGTTTCCACGCCCCAAATCTTTAGTCTTCGGATGCTCTTTAGTCTCCAGATGATGGACTACGTAAGAAAGAGCTCTATTATATGAATACGTTGTATATCTCGCGTGTCTCTTATCTCACAGATAACCTCTGTTTATATATAGGATAAAATTAGGGCTACATAACCCACTAATATTCTATGGGCTTGGTACAGGCCCACATCAGTTACCTAAATTGTTCCCTATTATTTATGGATGTGGTCGGACCCACTTTTAACCACAGCTCCCACTCGGCCACATAAGCCATTTAATTATACAAAATAATTTTATAACAATACCTCTCTTAAGTTTCATACAAGAAATGGGGTGTGCGACCAAAAAGTAACAATAATGTTATATTAAGTCATCAACAACAGCATACAATGTCCCTTTATGCTACATCGATATTATATGACTATAACGCATATACTCGCCCGGGTTAATATGGTAAAGACAAAATGATTGTTCCCTGAACACCATAACAATACATCTTAGCTCGATATATTTTCCTAGTGTGCACCGTTGGACTGTATAGATCTTAGTCCTTGGAAAAACACAATAAAGTAGCATCATCAAACTTTGACTTCAAGTCACAGTTTTAAGTCGAAGAGCATCGGTCATATGGAAACACAAGTCTGTAAGGTCACACAATGACAAAAGAATAGAATTGATTGTCACCCTTTATATTGGTCGTCAAAGAGCCCACACGGTATGATATATGTGTCATGGTATAACTCCTACTAAGATAAGCATGTCACCTATCTATGCCATGCCAATTTATTATCTAAATTTTTTCTCAAAAAATCTATCCTGAACCTCTCGATCAAACACATTCATTGTTCATCTACTATTCTGAATTCGACTTTAAGCTTTAATATGAAAATATGAAATTTAATATTCGCCTCATCTAGCGTCTCATCTTAGACTTACTAAGGCGACTACTAAGTTTATCGTCATTATCCTTACAATGCAAGTAAGATAATAATCCAATGTTATACAAACCTAGTGTTAACATGGTTCAGTCTCATCCTGATTGCAACTCATGCATCAAGGCGATTACTCGTGTGACAGAGTAAATCAAAAGCCTCGTGATAATTTTATGTGCCTAATAAAACAATTGTGCATGCGAAAGTATTGGTCAAGGAATAATGATTTTATTTCAATAATGCTCAACACAAACAAAAAGTTCAGTACATAATAAAATTGATCCAACACACTAAATCTTTCGCAATCCTATAGCTAGACTTAACATATACGCTTTAAAAGCATCCCTAAGAATAGGTTTAGTTAATGGATCAACATTCATTTTATTAGTGGATACATACTTAAAGACAACTTCATTCTTCTTTGTGGCGTCTAGTACAAAATGATAACGCCTCTTGATATGCTTGGTCTTCCAATGGAATTTTGGATCTTTACCAAATTGGATGGCAATCGTATTGTCACTGTTAGGAATAGTGCCCTTAAACAGTATTTATGCTTTACTATTTCCTTGTAAAATCACAAACTGTCTTTGAATAATAAACGAGATGATTTTGTTCATGGCAATCACTTCTTTATGTGTTTATTTATGTCTGTTTGCGTTGACTGTGTTTTGCATATTTTGAACTCCCCTAATCCGATGAGGTCGTTAAGAACTTTGCCCTTAAGGGAACGGCACATGAAACAAGTTTTTAACTCCATAGGCGTGTGACACCCCGACTTTCAGACCGTACAGGTATGACGTATGTGCGCATTTAAAATTATTAATTACGCATTTTATATTTATTCTAATTGTTTATTTGAATTATTTAATTTAATTCTTATATGAATTATTTGAATTTGCATGAAATAATTGAATTATATGAATTCATCTGAATGAATGTGCATGTGATTTATTCGTTTATTTGAGTTGGCCTTATTTGAACCTGTATTTGTTGAACCGAACCAACTTGAACCGGGAACCTTGAACCGAACCCGTGAACCGAACCGGCTCAGCCTTAAAGGCTGAACCATTTCTCTCCTCTCTCATTCCTCACGTTATTTCTTCAAGCCAAGCAACAAGAGAGCAAACCCCAAGCTTTGATCATCCAACTTCACAAGCCAATAACTCTCTCGTTTCTTCGTCTTTTCTCGAGCTTAGGTAGGTTTCGGAATCCCCTCGTCATGCTCTACGTTTCCATGGTTTAACTTCTGAGTTTGGTGTGAGTTTGTTTGGCCTTTGCTCCCATACTTGAATAGTAAGGGTTTAGCTCTTATAGTGATTTCTTGCTCTTTGCTTAAGATGATTGATTCCTAGCCTCTTGTATGAGTTGTATATGTTATATATGTTGCATTTATTGCATGTAATCCATGGTTGGTGGAGGAGTTATGAGTGATCATAATTTTGTTTGAATTTTTGATTAACCTTGATCATGCTTTTAAATTCCGTTTTCTTGCATTATTTGGGTGTTCATATATCAAGCATGAATTATTTGAATTGTATGTGCATTTTGAGAAGTTATGGCAACTTTAAAGGTTGGATTTTGGCCATTTTTGGCATATTTTCGAGCTTCCCCTGTTTTCTGTGTTTAAACTCTGCTCCAGCTTTTCGAACCAGGCCGGAACGGCCGTTCCCGCCCAGTTTTAAACTGGGAACGACCGTTCCCAGGCCATACTGTTCATGACCGAGAGTGGGAACGACCGTTCCCAGTTGTACTGGGAACGGGAACGGCCGTTCCCATGTCCGGAACCCTCTCTTCTGGAGCAAATCCACGGGGGTGGATTTTTCCTTAAGGAAAAATCCACGAGGGTGGATTTGAGGCAGTAGCTCTTGGAAAATCCATGGGGGTGGATTTTCCCCTTTAGAAAAATCCATGGGGGTGGATTTTCCCCTTTGGAAAAATTTAAAACCTAGAAGCTGCTACTACTTCTCTTTGCTTTAATTATGCATTTTTATGACTTTAATTGCTTCTCTTTTGCATGATTAATTGTTATAACCATGCAATTATATGACTTGAGTGTGATATTTTGTTGTGAACATGATCCATGCATTTTGCCGGGCGTCTTCTTTGGTACATTATTGAGTCTAAGTCTCGGGTCTTGTCTTCTTTTGTTTCAGAGCCTCTTCCGGAAGTTCGTGAGCCCGAAGTTTAAGTGTTGTTCGCCCGTTTGCCTTCCTTCTACTTTTGCAAAAGTGAGGTTAGGATCCTTTGTACTAGATAAGCGACCTAAGACCTATTACGTGTTGTTTTCTTACCCTGTATGCGAATATATACTTATATATATGTATTAAATACGAATGCTTAAGGTATGTTATGATCTTGTGAAATAAGCTTGACGTTTTCGAAATTGATATAAGTATTGGCATAAGTAAGCTATATTTTGAAATTCGTTATTCGTATATGATATGTTTGAGCGAGTTGTACCCTGAAAGATGGGAGTTTGGTTTGATTTGGTTTGATGGGCCCGGAGACGTGGGTAAGGGAGACCCGGGACGACCACGGGGTCGCCGGTTATGACCCCTGTGCACGTTCTCATTTGAGATACTCACGTGCGACCTAAGGAGGTTGGGAAGGCGTGGTATCTTGAGCCTTCGGTGGATAACCGGGGAAGGCATATCGTGGGTTAGCTGCCCCGTATGTGTTTGGTAATGTAGGTGTTAGGGTTTGATTCCCGATACACCATGGATGTGGGGTGGATGTGATTTGAATTCAATTTTATGTTATGTTTGATGGAGTAAGGGATAGTCCGTTCTCGCCGGACTTATGTTTATGTTATGTTTGATAGATTATGGATCGAGATAGGTTTTCCTTTATATTATGTGCTATCTTTGGAAAATGATTTGGTATGAAAAACCCTAGCCTCGATTCAGGACTATCACCTTTGTAATATGCTCTGCTTTATATATATTTAAGTGTGGGTGTGCGTTTAGCCCCTCACTCAGTCGAGTTTTGACTGACCCTCTCTTTTCCCACCTTCAGTGCAGGTTGTTTCGAGCTAGGCGGGGAAGTGCGAGTCTGGGTCTTGTACTTGTGTGTCTAGGTCGAGTTGCATCCATACTTCTTGCATTTTGGATACTCTTATTATGTATTTGATGTTAAAATTATATTTTGCTGAATTATGGGCTTTGATGTATATACTCGATCTTTTGGGCCGTGAGGCCATTGTAAATGATGTAAATGTTAGTTATAGAGCTCTTTTCGATCCTTATGTTTTGGCTTCCGCATTTATATGATTGTTTTTGCGCGCTCTGTCCGAGTTTTAGCCCCGCTTAGCCTAAGGAGTGAGTGTAGGTTCCGTTCGCTTAGACTTGGACTCATGTATGGAAATCCATTTCATATGTGGGTTCGGGTTTAGGTGCGGGGGATGTGGTGGCCCACCGCTCCGGGCGTCACATCCTGAAAGTGGTATCAGAGCGCTCGGTTGCAAAACCGGAGCTCTAGAGTCGAGTCGGGTGAGTCTAGGTCGTACGGCTTAGGACAACGTGGTTATATGCATTTATGTGATTATTGGTTATCTTCGTGTTAATCGTGTACATGAACATGTACTAACCCTCACGCATATGAATTGGAATCTTTTCCTTTGTAGAGATATGCCTCCCCGAAGACACCATCACCGAGATAGATCTCCGGAACATCGTCATCACCGAGATCATTCTCCACACCCGGAAGATAACAATCCACCACCACCACCCCAAATGGATCCGGGCAATTTCATGGAGAGATTAGCGGTATATTTGGAACAAAGGGCTCAGGAAAGAAACAATGCACCTCCGGCTGGAAATCATGGAGGAAATTTAATTACAGCTACCCTTCGGGAGTTTAAGAACCAAAATCCACCGGTTTTCGTGGGTGGAAATGATGTCCAAGCAGAAGAATGGCTCGTGCAAACTAACCGGATATGGAATCTCATACCGTGTGGGCCTATGGAGAAGCTACAATGCACACTTACCATGATCCAAGGCCAAGCTTATAGTTGGTGGTCAAGTTTGCAAGGAAGATTAGAGGCTACCGAGGAGGAGATCACATGGGAGGTGTTTGTTCGCGAATTCAAGAATAAATATATTCCCAAAGCTACAAGAAATCGAAGGGTGAGAGAATTTATGGAGCTCAAACAAGGGGGTATGTCCGTCACTGATTATATCAACGAGTTTGAGAGGCTTTCTCGTTATGCCCCGAACATTGCTAATGATGATGAAAGCAAGGCTTCTCAATTCCTCCAAGGACTTCGGGAGGATATGAAAGATGCTCTAGAGGCTGCTAACACAAGTACTTGGGCGAAAGTCACGGACAAAGCTCTAAGAGTTGAAGAACGGGTTGTGATGAGGAGGAAGAGTACTCATACCGGGCAAGGGTCTAGCTCGGGGAATTTCAATAAGTTTGGAAAGAGGCCGGCATTTCAAACTTTTCAACAAGCCAAGCCTCAAAACAAACAACCTCGACCCGCGGGACCCAATCAACTGAATCGACCCTTAGCACTTCCGGCTCCACCTAAAGTGCAATGTACCTATTGCAAGGGTCCTCATCATGTGGATAATTGCTTTAGGCTACATAAGAGGTGTTTCATTTGTGGGGCACAAGATCATATGGTGAACACATGCCCGAAGAAGCAAGATAACCCGAGGCCTGCAATCCAAGCTAGGGCTTACGCATTGGGAGTTGAGGAAGAGCAAGCTGTGGAAGTCGACCCGAATGCCGTGATCGAAGGTACTATAAGCATTCATGGCACTACATTACATGCATTATTTGATCCCGGGGCCACTCATTCTTTTATTTCCCGGGATATTGCCGCTTCTATGTGCTTGCCTATTTCATTGTGTGCGCATGATTTCGTGGTTAGCTCTCCTCTTGGTGGTAGTTTAGTAACTTGCAGGGTTTTTCGGGGTTGTCCGGTTAGCTTCGAAGGCCGAGTTTTCCTCGCAGATTTGATTGGTATGCCGATGCAGAGGTATGATGTAATCTTGGGTATGGATTGGTTGTTTGAACATGGGGCTCAGATGGATTGTCGAGATAAGAAAGTTTCTTTTGGATCAGTGGTGTTTAAGGGCGAAAAGGTGAAGTTAAGCCCGTTTATTTCTTTTGTTGAGGCGAGTAAACTGGTCCGGGACGGTGCGACAGGTTTCGTGGCCTATCTTTTGAATAGACCGAAGGATCAGGTCAAACTTGAGGAGACGGAGGTCGTGCGAGAGTATATCGATGTTTTCCCTGAGACTTTGGGGTCTTTACCGCCTGATAGGGACATCGAGTTCGTAATCGACCTTTATCCCGGAGCAGAGCCTTTCTCGAAGACTCCTTACAGGATGGCTCCTGCAGAGTTAAAGGAGTTAAAAACGCAGCTTGATGAGCTTTTGGCTTGCGGGTACATTCGTCCGAGCATTTCTCCGTGGGGTGCTCCCGTTCTATTTGTAAAGAAGAAGGATGGGACGTTACGGATGTGTATAGATTACCGTGAGCTGAATCGGATGACAGTGAAGAACAAATACCCTTTGCCTCACATCGAGGAGTTATTTGATATTCTGCAAGGCTCGAAAGTCTATTCCAAGTTAGATTTGAGGCAGGGTTACTACCAATTGCGAATTAGGGAGGAAGATATTCCGAAGACTGGTTTTAATACGCGCTATGGGCATTTTGAATTCGTTGTCATGCCGTTTGGATTAACTAATGCTCCAGCCGTATTTATGGACATGATGCACCGAGTGTTTAGGCAGTTTCTTGACAAGTTCGTGGTTATATTTATAGACGACATTCTGGTGTATTCTAAGTCCGCTGAAGAGCACGCTCAGCATCTTCGGATCGTTTTGGAAACTTTGAGGGAACACAAGTTGTACGCGAAATTCAGCAAATGCGAATTCTGGATCGATAGAGTTGTATTTTTGGGTCATATAATTTCAGGTGATGGGATTGAGGTGGATCCATCTAAGGTTGAATCCGTGCTTCGTTGGGAGAGACCTAGAAATGCCTCTGAGATTAGAAGCTTTATTGGGTTGGCCGGCTACTATCGAAGATTTGTTAAGGATTTTTCTAAAATTGCCGCTCCATTGACTCGTCTGACTAAGAAGGAAGTGAAATTCGAATGGGATGATAAGTGTGAGGCGAGTTTTCAGACATTGAAGGTGAAATTAACTTCAGCACCGGTTCTTACTTTACCCGAGGGTACCGAGGGTTATGCGGTTTATACAGATGCTTCGAAAGAAGGTCTTGGTTGTGTTTTGATGCAGCATGGTAGAGTGGTAGCTTATGCTTCGAGGAAATTGAAGGAGCATGAGAAGAATTACCCTACCCACGATCTCGAATTGGCTGCCGTTGTGTTTGCTTTGATGAAGTGGCGACATTATCTCTACGGTACCACGTTTGAGGTATTTACAGATCACCAAAGCCTCAAGTATCTCTTTTCTCAGAAGGATTTAAATGTAAGACAGAGGCGCTGGATGGAGTTGTTAGAGGATTATGATTGTACCATTCAATACCATCCGGGTAAAGCAAACGTGGTCGCCGATGCCTTAAGTAGAAAGGCGAATGTGGCTAATTTGGAAGCAAGTTCTTCAAGTTCGGGTTCAGAGATCTTGGTTTCGGGAACTTGGTTGGCTAATCTTACAGTAATACCAGATTTGAAAGGACAGTTGTTGGAAGCACAGAATTCAGATGCAGAAATTCAAAGGTTGGTAGCTCGTTCCAAGAACGACCCGAATTCTAAGTTTGGATTAGATGATTCCGGTTTGTTAAGGTTCGAAGCGAGAATATGTGTCCCAGAAGAGCTCAAGAGGCTTGTACTTGAGGAGGCACATCGCTCGAGGTACTCGATTCATCCGGGAGGTACTAAGATGTATCGGGACCTGAAAGAGAAATTCTGGTGGAATGGCATGAAAAGGGACGTCGCGAACTTCGTGAAGCGATGTCTGACGTGTCAAAAGGTGAAGGCAGAACACCAGAAGCCGGGAGGAACTCTCCAACCACTTCCTATTCCCGAGTGGAAGTGGGAGCAAGTGACTATGGACTTCGTGTCCGGCTTGCCTAGAGTCAAAGGAGGGTTTGATGGAATTTGGGTAATTGTCGACAGATTGACTAAGTCTGCCCATTTCCTTAAGGTTCGGATGTCCGAGAAAGTTCCAAAGCTAGCTGAGTTATATGTTCGAGAGATTGTAAGACTACATGGAATTCCGGCTAGTATCGTTTCGGATCGGGATCCACGGTTTACTTCGATCTTCTGGCAGAATCTCCAAAAATGTTTGGGCACCAGGCTCAGATTTAGCACAGCTTCGCATCCTCAAACGGACGGTCAATCTGAAAGGTTAATTCAGTACTTAGAGGATATGCTTCGGTCGTGTGCTTTGGATTTCCAGGATAAATGGGATGAGCATCTGGCTCTAGTTGAATTTGCTTATAATAACAGTTATCAAGGTTCGATTAAGATGGCTCCTTATGAAGCACTTTATGGAAGAAAGTGTAGGTCGCCTTTGTTTTGGGATATCGAGGATTGGAGGTGGACCGAAGAGAATAAGCTCGAGAGGGCTGAACCTAAGGAAAACATTGTTGCTACTATTGAGAAGGTTCATACGATTAGGCAAAGAATGAGAGCAGCTCAGGCTCGACAGAAAAGCTACGCCGATAAGAGAAGAAGGCCCTTAGTGTTTGAGGTCGGAGATAGAGTTTTTCTGAAGGCGTCTCCAAGGAAAGGATTCACTCGAATAGGTAAAGGTGGAAAGCTCAGTCCACGATACCTAGGGCCATTTGAAATTTTGGAAAGAATTGGAGAAACGGCGTACAGATTGGATCTCCCACCGAATTTGACCGGGATACATAACGTTTTTCATGTTTCTCAGCTCCGCAAGTACCATCCCGATGAGGCAACTATTCTTCCAGTTGAAGAGGTTCAGTTAGAGACAGATTTAGCAATAGAAAAGCATCCGGTTGCAATTCAGGACCGGAAGATGCAAGAATTGAGAAAACGGCAGATTCCTTTGGTTAGAGTACTTTGGAGGGATCAGAAATCCGAGGAATCGACTTGGGAAACTGAGGAGAAAATGAGGAATTTATATCCGGAGTTGTTTGAGGACTCGGTTCGGACTTGAGGGCAAGTCCTTTTTAAGGGGGAAGGATTGTGACACCCCGACTTTCAGACCGTACAGGTATGACGTATGTGCGCATTTAAAATTATTAATTACGCATTTTATATTTATTCTAATTGTTTATTTGAATTATTTAATTTAATTCTTATATGAATTATTTGAATTTGCATGAAATAATTGAATTATATGAATTCATCTGAATGAATGTGCATGTGATTTATTCGTTTATTTGAGTTGGCCTTATTTGAACCTGTATTTGTTGAACCGAACCAACTTGAACCGGGAACCTTGAACCGAACCCGTGAACCGAACCGGCTCAGCCTTAAAGGCTGAACCATTTCTCTCCTCTCTCATTCCTCACGTTATTTCTTCAAGCCAAGCAACAAGAGAGCAAACCCCAAGCTTTGATCATCCAACTTCACAAGCCAATAACTCTCTCGTTTCTTCGTCTTTTCTCGAGCTTAGGTAGGTTTCGGAATCCCCTCGTCATGCTCTACGTTTCCATGGTTTAACTTCTGAGTTTGGTGTGAGTTTGTTTGGCCTTTGCTCCCATACTTGAATAGTAAGGGTTTAGCTCTTATAGTGATTTCTTGCTCTTTGCTTAAGATGATTGATTCCTAGCCTCTTGTATGAGTTGTATATGTTATATATGTTGCATTTATTGCATGTAATCCATGGTTGGTGGAGGAGTTATGAGTGATCATAATTTTGTTTGAATTTTTGATTAACCTTGATCATGCTTTTAAATTCCGTTTTCTTGCATTATTTGGGTGTTCATATATCAAGCATGAATTATTTGAATTGTATGTGCATTTTGAGAAGTTATGGCAACTTTAAAGGTTGGATTTTGGCCATTTTTGGCATATTTTCGAGCTTCCCCTGTTTTCTGTGTTTAAACTCTGCTCCAGCTTTTCGAACCAGGCCGGAACGGCCGTTCCCGCCCAGTTTTAAACTGGGAACGACCGTTCCCAGGCCATACTGTTCATGACCGAGAGTGGGAACGACCGTTCCCAGTTGTACTGGGAACGGGAACGGCCGTTCCCATGTCCGGAACCCTCTCTTCTGGAGCAAATCCACGGGGGTGGATTTTTCCTTAAGGAAAAATCCACGAGGGTGGATTTGAGGCAGTAGCTCTTGGAAAATCCATGGGGGTGGATTTTCCCCTTTAGAAAAATCCATGGGGGTGGATTTTCCCCTTTGGAAAAATTTAAAACCTAGAAGCTGCTACTACTTCTCTTTGCTTTAATTATGCATTTTTATGACTTTAATTGCTTCTCTTTTGCATGATTAATTGTTATAACCATGCAATTATATGACTTGAGTGTGATATTTTGTTGTGAACATGATCCATGCATTTTGCCGGGCGTCTTCTTTGGTACATTATTGAGTCTAAGTCTCGGGTCTTGTCTTCTTTTGTTTCAGAGCCTCTTCCGGAAGTTCGTGAGCCCGAAGTTTAAGTGTTGTTCGCCCGTTTGCCTTCCTTCTACTTTTGCAAAGGTGAGGTTAGGATCCTTTGTACTAGATAAGCGACCTAAGACCTATTACGTGTTGTTTTCTTACCCTGTATGCGAATATATACTTATATATATGTATTAAATACGAATGCTTAAGGTATGTTATGATCTTGTGAAATAAGCTTGACGTTTTCGAAATTGATATAAGTATTGGCATAAGTAAGCTATATTTTGAAATTCGTTATTCGTATATGATATGTTTGAGCGAGTTGTACCCTGAAAGATGGGAGTTTGGTTTGATTTGGTTTGATGGGCCCGGAGACGTGGGTAAGGGAGACCCGGGACGACCACGGGGTCGCCGGTTATGACCCCTGTGCACGTTCTCATTTGAGATACTCACGTGCGACCTAAGGAGGTTGGGAAGGCGTGGTATCTTGAGCCTTCGGTGGATAACCGGGGAAGGCATATCGTGGGTTAGCTGCCCCGTATGTGTTTGGTAATGTAGGTGTTAGGGTTTGATTCCCGATACACCATGGATGTGGGGTGGATGTGATTTGAATTCAATTTTATGTTATGTTTGATGGAGTAAGGGATAGTCCGTTCTCGCCGGACTTATGTTTATGTTATGTTTGATAGATTATGGATCGAGATAGGTTTTCCTTTATATTATGTGCTATCTTTGGAAAATGATTTGGTATGAAAAACCCTAGCCTCGATTCAGGACTATCACCTTTGTAATATGCTCTGCTTTATATATATTTAAGTGTGGGTGTGCGTTTAGCCCCTCACTCAGTCGAGTTTTGACTGACCCTCTCTTTTCCCACCTTCAGTGCAGGTTGTTTCGAGCTAGGCGGGGAAGTGCGAGTCTGGGTCTTGTACTTGTGTGTCTAGGTCGAGTTGCATCCATACTTCTTGCATTTTGGATACTCTTATTATGTATTTGATGTTAAAATTATATTTTGCTGAATTATGGGCTTTGATGTATATACTCGATCTTTTGGGCCGTGAGGCCATTGTAAATGATGTAAATGTTAGTTATAGAGCTCTTTTCGATCCTTATGTTTTGGCTTCCGCATTTATATGATTGTTTTTGCGCGCTCTGTCCGAGTTTTAGCCCCGCTTAGCCTAAGGAGTGAGTGTAGGTTCCGTTCGCTTAGACTTGGACTCATGTATGGAAATCCATTTCATATGTGGGTTCGGGTTTAGGTGCGGGGGATGTGGTGGCCCACCGCTCCGGGCGTCACAAGGCGAGGATTAGAAACTTCTCCAAGTTGATGAGTCCGACAGACAGTGGGAGTGTCAACCTTGACTCTGCTAAGACTTGCTTATGTGATTATGTCCTTTTGAAGGATCATTCAGTTTCATAGAATGATAAGTGCATACGATGATGCTTTCATAATACATAAGGGTGATTATTACAAGAACTTCATCATTGAGATGTCCCGCGTGAGAACATTCCTAAATGGGAAAGGAAGTCTCCTAGAAACTTCCAGATTAGGAAATATCTCACAGGTCAATGACGTGATTAATAATCCTTTGACTTGAGATTCTGTAATATCTCATATGAGCTAACTCTGTAATCTTTGATATAGGCTCAAAAGGGTGTCGCCATTTAGACACCTGAACCACGGCCTATGTTTGGATTACACAAGTGGTATATGTAGAATTAGTAGAATCGATAAAGGACCTACACTTGCTAAGAACAAGAATGATCTCTTACTGATTGAGTTGTTCGTAGTCTATTAAATATTAAACCCTTGGCCAAGGTGGATGAAAAATCAAGATATCAAGAAAATGGGTTTTTCTTGGATTGAAATCTAAGTGGATATGAAGCGAACTTAACTTTAAAGATCGAGAATATTAGGGCTCTGAGAATATTCTCTTGCCTTAGTTCTTGATTGAGAGATGGAGTTAGAGGAGGATCGTATTTCACTGATTGTCATTGACTAAAAGGTTCTTCAATTCATTTCGTTATTCGGCTAGGGGTCGCACACCCATTGCTAGATTACGGTAGTGTGATATGTGAAGTGATTATTTAATTATGGGAATTAATTAACTACTGTCACTGCTAATCGAATAATGAACCTAAAGGGTCACACACAAATGCTAGAATACGAGGGTTATGGTAGGATGTTAATTGGATTAACGAAGGATCAAATTGTTGATCAAAATGAAGCCACGAACACGTGTGCATTGCCACGTGTCAAGGACACGTGACTGCCACGTGCCTGCGTGGCTACCACATGTCACGCACAGATGGCTGTGACGTGGCTTTATTCGTGTGATTATTTCACACAAGAAATCTTTTCTAGAATTAATTAATTAAATTGTAATTAATTAATTTTGATCTTTTAATTAATTATGAATTAATTGTTAAGACTATTCTCAAATTACTTAACTCAGCCCTATCCCTTCCCTACCCTTTCATTTCGTCCAACACACCCACAAGAGGAGGTAGAGCAGCTGATCCATGGAGAAAAGAGAAGAGAAGAAGAAGCCCTTTTCCATGTCTTGAGATTTTTGAAGACAATCTTCTCCATACTTCTTCATATATTAAAGGTAAGTATATTTATGTATTCTCCTCTCTTTTATGCTTCATTTGATCTTTGAAATTCATGAAATGCATCAGATTTAATAAGGATATGGAGACTTGCATGAATAGTTAGGGTTAGAGGTCATTTGTTGCTTCCTTGCCTTAGCTTGAATTTGTGGCTGATTTGAGGCTTCTTTGGTGATTATATGAACTTATTTGCTTCCATTCTTGATTTATACTTCATGTTAGATGTGTTAGGGTTATTTTCTCTTTAATAACTTGATTAAAACTTTGAGCTTTTGGGCATGCAAAACTGAAATTATAATCTGCTCTCCCGGAATGAACTGCTATCACATTTTGAAGTTTGTTTGATTTAATTCTTGCCTCCAATTTCGTGTGTTAAGGCATGGCTATGTAGTGAACATGTTGCTCTATGAATATGCTCTTGGTTTCCCCGATTTCATGCCTTATCTCAGCTGCATATATGGATTATGTGAGGGAGAACATGATTTATTTTCTCTCCTTTCTTGCAACGGTTTTATGTGGCTGTTTTGATGCTCAAAAACTGATTATATGGACTTGTTTCTTTGATCATTTGATGATTAACTGATATTATATTATGTTTGGATGATTTGCTCTTAAGATCCTTTGATGAAATTATGAGTTTTTTAGCCCCAAACCTAAGCTAGAAATCTGCTCCCCTGTTTTGGAACTGCTGTGTGGATTTATGCTTTGTTGCTTGAGTTAATGACTTCCAATTCGTGTGAATTTGCATGGAGACGTGGTATACTAATTGCTTTACATGTTAGCCCTGCTCATGCAAGTTTTTAGATCCATTTTCAGCCCCTAAGTTGGTGATCATGGCATAAATGTATTGATTTATCAATTTTGGCTCTAATTGCATTGCTTGTTTGATGAACCTTTTTGGATGCATTCTTGAATCTCTTTGTATGATTCTTTGTTGTGTATTTGATGCTTGTTTTATGTGTTAGAGTGCTTGAGTAGCTCCCTCTCTTTCAGCCTTGAGTTGCTCTTTGTTTGCCCCCTTTTAGCCGCTGCTGTCACCCCTTTTCTACCCTTTTCGCCTCTGTACCGAGACACCCCCGTGTCTCGGTTTGTTCTTCTGGAGTGATACGGGCGTGTCACCCCCTTTTTGTAGCTTTGTTTCCCGCCTGTACTAAGACACGGGGGTGTCTCATTTTAGGCTTCTGGGATGACACGGGCGTGTCCTTCCCCTCGGTTTGATTTTTAAGTGTAACTCTCTTTAGTTCCTTTGCTTTTCGTTGCTTTCTCTTGTCCGTTTGTGGCCTATAGGTAGTATTAGATTAATGTATTATGTGTTAACTTGTGTAATATGAATCTATGGTTTGATTGGTTTGCTCGTTTTTTAATTATGACTGCATATGTACGATATGCTCCTCTAACGTGTGTTTATGACTTTATGCCTCGTTCATATGCTTTGCATGATCATTCTTTGCTCCTTCTATGCTATGAATGCTTTGATAACATGTTGTAGAGTATGATATGTTCGTTATATGAAATGTATGAATTCGTTTGACATGATTTATGAGACTTATGAAGAAATATGAACTCGTATGCATTACTTGTCAATTTGCTAAGCTTCATATGCATCATTCGCATTCATATGCATTTGCCGAGCGTCAATATGGTTCATTTTGAGTCTAAGTTTGCCTCTTGCTCTAAGGTTCGTTCCGATGTGAGAAGTGGTTCGTTTGACTCCGTTTGGCCCGTTTTGTTCGGTTTGGTCGACAAGGTGAGGTTTTTCTTTCTTTTTAGTTATGATGACCTAAAACCCTATTTGTATTTCGAACCCGCATGCTTTACATATATATATAGATATATGTTTTGATATGTATTTTGTGGGTTTTGTCCCGTTTGTCAAGAGGCTTTGAAAACGCTTTTATAAGTATATAAGCTCTATTTTCGTTTGTTTTGATAAGCTTTGATAAGAGGGTGTGTGTGTAAGTGTGGTATGATCTGTAGATAAGCTTCATATGATAAGTACGATATATATATATATAAGATATGTCTGTCCGTCTGTGTGTGTGAGTATAAGTTTCGTCTGGTAAGTGTGATAAGTTTAAGCTTTGTTTCGTTTGTATCGGATTCAAGCAAGTCTTCGATTTTCTGTTGGTTTTGATCTGTTTGGGCCCCGGAGTTATGGGTAAGGGAGACCCGGGATGACCATCGGGGTCGCCGGTTACGACCCCTGTGCACTTCTCCACTAACGGGAGACTTAGTGCTCCTATGCCGACGGAGCGCATTTTGGCTGGCCGTCGAAGGAACCGGGCGGGATCCTCCGATTCACAAGTTTCGTTCTGTGTGGGGGGCGAGAGTGGCACCTCTCTTCCCCAATGGTGTGGCGGTGGGATTGTTTATGACTTTTGCTTCTGTTTATGTTTTGAGCAAGAGTGTGTGTTAAGCGTGAACTCTCCGAGTTGGTAAGTTTATGCTTTAGTGTATGGTTATGAAACGGGAGTGGCTTTTAACTTGTAAAACTTGGATAATTTTGGGCTCTTGGCCTTAAACTCCTTTCCTTATATATAGTATCACGTGGAAAATGTCTTAGATTGTAAAAACCACATCCGGTTCATGAATCCTTTCAGCTTTGTTTATGCTTTGTTATTACGTATATGTATGGGTGCGTGTGTTAGCCCCCTCTCCAGTCTCTAGGACTGACCCTCGTTATTTCTATCTTTTCCCCCCTTTGATTTGAATTTACAGGTATTCGTTCTGAGGAGTTGGAGCTAGGCGGTTGTCTTTGAGTCTTTGTTTTGGAGGGCTTGAGTCTCATGGATTGTATTTCGTTTATTTTACGCAATTTGTTAGTTTTGAAATATGTATTAATTTGGCTACTTAGTTCTGTCCTGGGATTCAGTTTTGTATAATTGTTTTGTATCTATGGTTGTATGAGTATTATTTGGAGAACACGATATGATTTGTGCTTGCATGCTATAAGTTTTAGTTGTTGGCTTCCGCGAATTTGTTTCTGCGCACTCGGAGTAAGGTCTAGACCGTCTGGCTTAGGTTGGATTTTTGTTTGTCACCCGTTCGCCGTGGCTTGATACGTGGACGGAGTTCCCATTTCGCTTCACGTGTTGGGTTATGGTGCGGGGATGTGGCGCCCTTCGCTCCGGGGTGTTACATCCTTAAGTGGTATCAGAGCTCTGGGTTGCAAAACCGGAGCTCTCGTGTCGTGTCGGGGTTTGTTTAGGTCGTTCGGCTTAGGATTACGTGTTTGTTGGCATTCACTACATCACTTATGTGAATTACTTGATATTAATTAATATTATTTGTATTAATAGTTCACATGAACATGCACTAGAAACCCCGCATGCATCGATATCTTCTTGGAATTGTATCTTATTTCAGGATACTCCTTCGATATCAACAAGTATCACCGGGAAAAGGACGAGGGAGACAGGTATATTCGGGCTACAAGGTGCTTAGAGATTTTATCTTTTGAAGCGGTTTGAATTGAGGATATCAAGACCAAGTTTTAGGTGATCAAGAGAATGGAGTTGAGATTTGAAGAATCCGAGAAGAATTCATATGAGGGAGTTCTATTCAAGAACCTTGTATAAGTACCTTCCTTCCGTATTGGATGATAGGAAAATTTCAAATTGAAGAATGAAAGAAGATTGATGATTTCACATAAGGGTTTGATAGATTGGGTAGCTTCAAGGAGCATGCTAGGGTTCGGAGTTATTTGCAAGCAAGTAGGTATGGAATTCGATCGAATCTTCAAATTCTGAGGGTATGTGCATGATTCAAGGATGCAAGATAAATGGAGCTATGAAGGAATGGGTAATCAATGAAGGGAGTTTCGCCATCACTTATGAGAAGAAAAGATCGGTTTGGGGTTCGAAGGTCAAGCAAGGAATCCAAACTTCAAGAATTCTCGAGAAGCTTCAAGATGTCATAGAAAAAGAAGATCTCAATGCCGAAGTGAAAAGATCAAATTGAGAGAAATTGAGAATTGTTTCAAGTGCCGCTAATTGGAAAAATATTTCAAGATGAAATATGTGAAGGCAAGATGAGAAATCCACAGATTAAGAGAAATCTTTAGAAATTCAAGATTTCAATGACTAGGGGTATAAGAAGATTCTAATAGCAAAGATGGATTTTATATTTTCTCACCGGAAACAAGTCCGTGTTCAAATGGTAGAGACTCGAATCACATGGAAAGGGAAGTTCAAGAATCCCATGAGGCCGCCAATATCAAACAAGGAAAGATTCTAATACTAAAGGTGGGAGTATCCGAAGGACAAGAATTTGAGATCTTTAAAGAATACCATGACTTCAAGATCCCGGTTCAAGTTCAAGTTGGCACTTTGGAAGTCACGGAGCTAACATCGAGTTCAATTCTACTACGATGGTGAACGGTACATGAAGCATTCATGGCATTATATTTCACGCATATTTTAATATTCGGAAATCCCATGTGCTTATTGTCTTATTCCTTGTTTTTGGGTGATTCCTGATTACGTTTGTTATGTAAACATGCCTCTTCTTGTTCTTGCTTGTTAAGTGTTTCTTTCCCTTCGTGGCTCTTACTTGTAATGTGTTTCCTTCCCTTCTCAGTTTTGCTTGTTGTGTGATTGCTTTCACCCTTGGTTCTTGCCTATTGTGTGATTCTTTCACTTTTTGGTTCTTGTTTGAAGTGTGCTTCCTTTATTTTCTAATTTTGCTTGTTACATATTTCTTTTCCTTCTTGGCTCTTGTTCGTTATGTGCTTTATTTATTTTCCTTTTTTGTGTTAGTACTTTCTTGTGGTGGGAGCCTGTGGTGTGGAGTGTTCGTGAGTGTTTAGTGAGTTGTGAGGGTTGAGCTGCTTTCGGTGGTCGGTTTTGAGAAGTTTGGCTCTTGTTGGAGTTAGCGGTTGTTTTCAGGAGGTCCGTCAGGGACTCAACGATATCTTCGGGTATTAGATAGAAGGCTAACCCGTTGATATTCCTCTTAGAAAAACCGAGTATTGCCTCAGAGTAAGAGGTACGGTTTTGAGTGGGAAGAGGCGGTTGAAGAGAGTTACCCACGGTATTGGCCCTTGCCTAACCGGAGGTACAAAAGGCTACCTTGTTTCCAACTGAGGCATAAAAGAAGGCCTTTGTGGTGTGTTGCTTACAGTAGAACGGTAGCCTACGCCTTAAGGAGTGCAAGTTCACGAGTTTATCTCACTCAAGGTTGAAGTTGTTCGGAACTTTGGGAAACCGGTTGTTCTGGCATAAGAAAGACGTTATGGACTTTGTGTAGTAATGTCTACGTGCCAACGGTTGAGGATTCTCCAACCACTCCCGAATTTTTATTTGGAAGGTGGGGGCAAACGACTAGGACTTTATGTCCAGTTCGCCATCTAAGGAGATAGGGTCTCGAGAGATATGGGATCAGAGTAGCGCAGCGGAAGTGTGAAGTTGGGCTTGTCTTCGGAGCCGTTCAAAGACTCTCCATAGGACCTGAGGACAGGTCCTTTTGAAGGAGGGGAGATTGTAACATCCCGATCGTTCGGATTTCCAGGTACGCCGTAACGAGTGGGTTTTATGCGCTTTAAATTATTTAATTACGTATTTGAATGTTATTTTAATGCTTATATGATTATTTGAATTTATATGAAGTTAATTGATTATATTTATGAACTTTGAATTTTTAAACGTTTAAGCTTGCATGCTCGTAATTTGTTCGTTATGTGCCGGAATTCAATTCCGATTTTTGTGAAATTTCGATATGCGTGATATATGTGAGTTATGAATATGTTTACATGCTCGTTTTAAGTTTTCGTGTTCGTTTGTCGAGGTTTTAAACCTTAAGTATTTGACGAGGGACATGAGGGCCTAACTAGTTTTAGCGAGCCTCGTGTTCCGGAGGCCATAACTTGAGCTCGGGAATTCGGATTCGAATTCCAGAAGATGCTTCGGACTCGTAACGAAGAGATGAAGCCAAGGAACCTGATTTGGTACTTTTCTAAGCCTATTTGGACCCTCGTTTTTCACCCGGAAAGAACCGTTTGTGCCAAAGCCACCATCTTTGACTAGTCTTACACTTGTGGGGCCAATTTAACCATGCTCAAGCCTTTAACATTGGTTTATATGATATTAACTCAGCCCTATCCCTTACCTACCCTTTCATTTCGTCCAAAACACCCACAAGAGGAGGAAGAGCAGCTGATCCATGGAGAAAAGAGAAGAGAAGAAGAAGCCCTTTTCCATGTCTTGAGATTTTTGAAGACAATCCTCTCCATACTTCTTCATATATTAAAGGTAAGTATATTTATGTATTCTCCTCTCTTTATTGCTTCATTTGATCTTTGAAATTCATGAAATGCATCAGATTTAATAAGGATATGGAGACTTGCATGAATAGTTAGGGTTAGAGGTCATTTGTTGCTTCCTTGCCTTAGCTTGAATTTGTGGCTGATTTGAGGCTTCTTTGGTGATTATATGAACTTATTTGCTTCCATTCTTGATTTATGCTTCATGTTAGATGTGTTAGGGTTATTTTCTCTTTAATAACTTGATTAAAACTTTGAGCTTTTGGGCATGCAAAACTGAAATTATAATCTGCTCTCCCGGAATGAACTGCTATCACGTTTTGAAGTTTGTTTGATTTAATTCTTGCCTCCAATTTCGTGTGTTAAGGCATGGCTATGTAGTGAACATGTTGCTCTATGAATATGCTCTTGGTTTCCCTGATTTCATGCCTTATCTCAGCTGCATATATGGATTATGTGAGGGAGAACATGATTTATTTTCTCTCCTTTCTTGCAACGATTTTATGTGGCTGTTTTGATGCTCAAAAACTGATTATATGGACTTGTTTCTTTGATAATTTGATGATTAACTGATATTATATGATGTTTGGATGATTTGCTCTTAAGATCCTTTGATGAAATTATGAGTTTTTGAGCCCCAAACCTAAGCTAGAAATCTGCTCCCCCGTTTTGGAACTGCTGTGTGGATTTGTGCTTTGTTGCTTGAGTTAATGACTTCCAATTTGTGTGAATTTGCATGGAGACGTGGTATACTAATTGCTTTACATGTTAGCCCTGCTCATGCGAGTTTTTAGATCTATTTTCAGCCCCTAAGTTGGTGATCATGGCATGAATGTATTGATTTATCAATTTTGGCTCCAATTGCATTGCTTGTTTGATGAACCTCTTTGGATGCATTCTTGAATCTCTTTGTGTGATTCTTTGTTGTGTATTTGATGCTTGTTTTATGTGTTAGAGTGCTTGAGTAGCTCCCTCTCTTTCATCCTTGAGTTGCTCTTTGTTTGCCCCCTTTTAGCCGCAGTTGTCACCCCTTTTCTGCCCTTTTCGCCTCTATACCGAGACACCCCCGTGTCTCGGTTTGCTCTTCTGGAGTGACACGGGCGTGTCACCCCCTTTTTGTAGCTTTGTTTCCTGCCTGTACTGAGACACGGGGGTGTCTCAGTTTAGGCTTCTGGGATGACACGGGCGTGTCCTTCCCCTCGGTTTGATTTTTAAGTGTAACTCTCTTCCGTTCTTTTGCTTTTCGTTGCTTTCTCTTGTCCGTTTGTGGCCTATAGATAGTATTAGCTTAATTTATTATGTGTTAACTTGTGTAATATGAATCTATGGCTTGATTGGTTTGCTCGTTTTTGAATTATGACTGCATATGTATGATATGCTCCTCTAATGTGTGTTTATGACTTCATGCCTCGTTCATATGCTTTGCATGATCATTCTTTGCTCCTTCTATGCTATGAATGCTTTGATAACATGTTGTAGAGTATGATATGTTCATTATATGAAATCTATGAATTCGTTTGACATGATTTATGAGACTTATGAAGAAATATGAACTCGTATGCATTACTTGTCAATTTGCTAAGCTTCATATGCATCATTCGCATTCATATGCATTTGCCGAGCGTCAATATGGTTCATTTTGAGTCTAAGTTTGCCTCTTGCTCTTAGGTTCGTTCCGATGTGAGAAGTGGTTCGTTTGACTCCGTTTGGCCCGTTTTGTTCGGTTTGGTCGACAAGGTGAGGTTTTTCTTTCTTTTTAGTTATGATGACCTAAAACCCTATTTGTATTTCGAACCCGCATGCTTTACATATATATATATATATGTGTGTTTTGATATGTATTTTGTGGGTTTTGTCCCGTTTGTCAAGAGGCTTTGAAAACGTTTTTATAAGTATATAAGCTCTATTTTCGTTTGTTTTGATAAGCTTTGATAAGAGGGTGTGTGTGTAAGTGTGGTATGATCTGTAAATAAGCTTCGTATGATAAGTACGATATATATATATAAGATATGTCTGTCCGTCGGTGTGTGTGAGTATAAGTTTCGTCTGGTAAGTGTGATAAGTTTAAGCTTTGTTTCGTTTGTATCGGATTCAAGCAAGTCTCCGATTTTCTGTTGGTTTTGATCTGTTTGGGCCCCGGAGTTGTGGGTAAGGGAGACCCGGGATGACCATCGAGGTCGCCGGTTACGACCCCTGTGCACTTCTCCACCAACGGACTTAGTGCTCCTATGCCGACGGAGCGCATTTTGGCTGGCCGTCGAAGGAACCGGGCGGGATCCTCCGGTTCACAAGTTTCGTTCTGTGTGGTGGTCGAGAGGGGCACCTCTCTTCCCCAATGGTGTGGCGGTGGGATTGTTTATGAGTTTTGCTTCTATTTATGTTTTGAGCAAGAGTGTGTTAAGCGTGAACTCTCCGAGTTGGTAAGCTTATGCTTTAGTGTATGGTTATGAAACGGGAGTGGC
Organism: Lantana camara; assembly: GCA_037501455.1. Classification (NCBI taxonomy): domain Eukaryota; kingdom Viridiplantae; phylum Streptophyta; class Magnoliopsida; order Lamiales; family Verbenaceae; genus Lantana; species Lantana camara. The sequence goes on from CM074861.1 coordinate 96,418,187, forward strand.
TTTTAAATTGTAAAACTTGGATAATTTTGGGCTCTTGGCCTTAAACTCCTTTCCTTATATATAGTATCACGTGGAAAATGTCTTAGATTGTAAAAACCACACCCGGTTCATGAATCCTTTCAGCTTTGTTTATGCTTTGTTATTACGTATATGTATGGGTGCGTGTGTTAGCCCCCTCTCCAGTCTCTAGGACTGACCCTCGTTATTTCTATCTTTTTCCCCCTTTGATTTGAATTTACAGGTATTCGTTCGTTCTGAGGAGTTGGAGCTAGGCGGTTGTCTTTGAGTCTTTGTTTTGGAGGGCTTGAGTCTCATGCATTGTATTTCGTTTATTTTACGCAATTTGTTAGTTTTGAAATATGTATTAATTTGGCTACTTAGTTATGTCCTGGGATTCAGTTTTGTATAATTGTTTTGTATCTACGGTTGTATGAGTATTATGTGGAGAACACGATATGATTTGTGCTTGCATGCTATAAGTTTTAGTTGTTGCCTTCCGCGAATTTGTTTCTGCGCACTCTGAGTAGGGTCTAGACCACCTAGCTTAGATTGGATTTTTGTTTATCACCCATTCGCCGTGACTTGATACGTGGACGGAGTTCCCATTTCGCTTCACGTGTTGGGTTATGGTACGGTGGATGTGGCGCCCTTCGCTCCGGGGTGTTACAGGTCTTTTAAATAAAACAAATTTATTGTTATTTTTTTTTATTGTCTAAGTGGTGGGGTGGGTGCCGGTGCCGGTGCCGCGGTTTACCGGTACAGAGTTGGCGTGGCTGGAATCCGCCACCACAGAGGCAACGGCGAGCGGTGTTAGGATTCCGCCGCTACGACGACTTCCTTGTTGGGGCTATCGCTAAATTAGGTTTATGAATAAAATTTCTATCGTAATTGAACAACAATTAACATATAATTGATCATCAACAGACAATTACAGTACTAAACATGCTTGATAATTAACAGATAATTACAGATAAGAAAATATCATAACAGCATGCTTGTAAATGAATTTGCAGAACAATAAATCGCATATCAACAGACAATTACAGTACTAAACATGCTTGATAATTAACAGATAATTACAGATAAGAAAATATCATAACAGCATGCTTGTAAATGAATTTGCAGAACAATAAACCGCATATAAGTAACGAATATTTATTAAATAACATAATCTTCAACAAAGTTGTGCAGATATCACATAGCAACAACAGATTTACAGATATCTCAAAAGAACATTATTAACAAAAGAACCATACATAATTAACTAATAATTATGGAATAGTGTGATTAATACAGAATTAATCTCAAAAGATCTCATACAATCACAACAGATTTCGAGATATTACATTTATATAATATCAATCATCTCAAGGCATGAAACGGATTTCATATGACATATGATCTCAAAATCTTATAAATCTAAGGGCATGCATAATTTCATAGATTAACAAATAATCTTGATGACTTACGATCTTGGTAACAGAGACATAAAACGAACAATTTAGACTCTGATACCACTGTAGGAACATATAATCGAACTAATCTTTTTGCGGAAGCGAATTCGGATTTGATCACCGCTTTACGCCCACTACAACCTTGACTGTAATCTTGAAGGTGGTTACTAGAGTCACCGTTGTTTCCACGCCACAAATCTTTAGTCTCATAATGTTCTTTAATCTCCGGGAGAGCTCTATTATGTGAACACGCTGTATATCTCGTGTGTCTCTTATCTCAGAGATAACCTCCTCTGTATATATAGGATAGAATTAGGGTTACATAATCCACTTCTATTCTATGGGCTTAGCACAGGCCCACATCAGTTACCTAAACTGTTCCCTATTATTTATGGATATGGTCAGATCCACTTTTAACCACAGTATCAATGTCGGGCCTTTTACTCGGATCTCCTTTCACCTAATCAGGAATTAAGCACAATGCTGAATCGAATTCTCAGGCCGCTTACCAGGAGCATTGAAAATTATATTAACTAATTTATAAAATAAACAACTTACTTATCATATCGCGTTCAATCCTTATATAAATCTAAAACGAATTATGGTATCATGTCGACCACTTATATGGCATATCGTCAAACAAGTATCACATCAAATACTCCGATAAATTTAAGAATTCGATATATTAAAGATTCAAATTCGAGTGGTTACTATGTTTGAGCAGCATCAAATATCATGAAATTAAGCGTTTGATTAGCTAAGATTTTAGCCCCTACATTATATAAGACGTATTGAGCAGACATTAGATACTACATTGAAAATAATATATTAAAATCTTTGGGTAAAAATTTTTTAAAAAAAAAAAAAGTTACAATATATTTGTAATAATCTTTAGATTATTGATAATCTTTAATTTCTTATGATCATACAATTAATTTTTAATAAATAATCGAGGGTAAAATGGGAAAATCACACCAAGGAAATTCAAATATCAAGACTGTATTCTTCCATCATTCAAGTCTTGCTCAGCCAGAATCTGCATTCACAGCATCACAACTAAGAGCAGAGAGAAATACATGTACATAATACATAGGCAGGACTGCAGCACATATTAATTCAGATTTCAGAATCTATAACAAAATGTGAACAAACAACATACTTCTCCATCCCAATATCGATCTCTCCCACTTATTGGGGGCTTAAATCTTAATAGTACGACATTAATATCCCAGAACCCGAATCATACTCCCTCTATATACCATAAAAAACAACAACTTGGTATGGCTAAACTTGTACACCTTTCATTCACGATTCATTCAGACCAGTCTCATTGGTTTACGAACGCTAAGGAGCTTCACGTCGTCCACGACCGGCCCACAAAGGGAAGCAAAATCGTCGCTCCTCATATGATAGTACGTGCTGAGGAACATGATTCGAGTTCTTGTAGCTGTTGCCACAAACTGCAGCACGGCCCTTTTGTACCCTCCTTTGCCTTTCGACTCGTAAGGAACCTTAAGGGTGTCTTTTCCAGCAAAGGCCTCAACGATCATGGACCCTTCACAAGCATTGCTGGCATCGCCCACTGCAAAGGTGAGGCGGTAGGTTTTGCCTACGATGGTTCTTGCCACCTGTGCAATGGCACTTTCTTTTCCACCCACGAGCTCGATTGCTCGTTGCCCGTGCGGGACAGAAAAGTGGGCTGAGTCGATGTATTTGACAGCTTTGAGGGATTCCACCATCCATGCGGGGAGCGCGGAATTGTCATCTTCTATGTTTGGGGGGATCAGGACTCCCCAGCTTGTGTTGGGGAAAATATAGGCACCTTCTTCGAAATCCCCGTTCTTGAGGAGGTTAGCTGCACGGAAAGATCATGATTTAAGTGCTGTGAAATGCCAGATTCTTGAAAAGAGATGAAGTGGTTAAGAAATGTGAATTCATTGCACAAAAGCCACTTTCAGAAATATTCGACATATTGAAGAGAAAATCTCCTATCTTGTCTCCTACATCTGTACAAGTAGGACTGGCAATTTTTAAGTCTGGGGTCCCAGTTTAACTGTAGCCAGTGCTGTGGGATTTTGATATCCACATGGAAATCAATGAATTATGAAGGCATACTAGTCATGGCCATGAGAGGAAAAACATGCATTTAATCATAAGCTTAAAAAGCAATTAGCTGTAGTCCAGGAATTAGATACTCATTATGAAGGATGATGTGATTATAACGTGATATGCTTCTAATTCTGAACAAGAAGTGATTAAACATGGACTAACCAACCACTTCACATATCATCAAACTAAGTTAATGTCTAAATGACCACGAACGAATCATAAAACTTCGTTAAATAACAAATTATGAAGTCCTTCAAACCAACAAAACAGCAGAATGATCATAATTTAAGTCGACTTACCACTAGTTGGCTTAGGAGGATACAGAGCCCGAATAGCAATCGAATCAATAAGGGGCCCGCACGCCGGATCCTCTTCAACACCAGGATTGTGAATCAGAATCTCTGCCACACTGTAACTAGCACGGAACGCCCAGGCATAGGAATCCCACCCGTTGCTGCTGTACAGCGTTTGAATAGGCAGCACACCATAGTCGGGCGAAACAGAGACATTTACATTCTCTTCTTGAGCACAGGTTCGAGCCGCACTAAATGTCAGTGAATAATACATCCCTTTAGTCACATTTATGAGTTGCTTTATCGAAGCCTCGTTTCCAAGCCTAACAGCAGCGTAACCCTCAGGAACCACTAGTAACATGTCACCTTGTTTTTGACCGGCTTTAATGTACTCGACAAAACCGGAGATTTGCCATTTCGGAATGGCGTGGGGTTTGAGTACAACGGTTTTGTTGAGGTCCGCGGACATGGGAGCTTGCTCGAAGTTGCCATTGTCCAACAGTCCTGCAATTTCAGGTGATTCAAATTAGTTACTAATTAAGTTTCTTAAAAAGTTGAAAAGATATTGAGGGAAGTGGGGAAATGAGATTTAGTATCTACTTTCTATCTGGTTACAGATACTTGGAAAGTGAAGTAACATGCTAATGGGGACATGTGCATATACAAAAGATCAGGACCAGTTAGAGATTGGCTTTAGGCAGGGTCTCAATCAGTTCCATGTGCAAGACACGTGAGCACAAATTGGATGTGTTTTCATAGAATAATCATCGAAATTACCTCGGAATATTTGTCATTCTACTGAAAATGTTCAGCACATGTAGTAGAATGAACCTTCATAGAAATCAAATGAATATAAAATGATGGCTTTTCACCAGTTCAAGAATCCAATACGAAACCCAAGATTATCTGGTTTGAATACGAGGAATTTTAAACTAAAACGATTCTGGTTTTTCCCAAATCCAAGAAAATGGTGAACAACACAAGAAGAGCAACCAAAAGAATCACCAATTTAATGCCATGGCAGAAGTAAGTGATTTCTCACCAGTCACCATTAAGAAAAACATCATAAATGCAGGAATGCTATGTAACTTTAATGTTTTCGTTTACATTTTAACCCATCATATCATCAACCTATTCCAAAGCATGGGTCTTCAAAACTTTAGTCTTCAACATTATTATGTGATGATTCTTCTTAAACCTCCACCTTATACAACGAAAATCAGAAATAGCAGCACAAGAAACCATCAAGTTCCAATTTTTACGACTTAATTCCTCCTTCTCAGTCCTCCTAAACTATAAAGATTGAATTTTGAAAACAACAGCACAAATCTTCAACAAAAACCAGCCAAGTTCCCCACATACATACACAAACCAAGCAACAATTCCAGCAAAATAAAGCTCAAAACAAGGAGACAAAACACACAAATCCCAACTTCCGAGCTTACCATCCCTGAAGGCAGAGGCAAGGTGGCAAGTGGCCACACACATTAGCACCGACAACACCGTGAAACCCTTCATCCTTAACTGATTAGTACCACACATTTCTCCTAGGTACACAGAACAATAATGGTGTTGTGTTGTCTTGAGCTGTGGTTTCAAATGTGGCTCAAGAATGGCCTTTTTATGCATGCCAACCCTCGAAAATCTCCCTGGACTTTTGGTGTAATAACATTTGTGCCCAAAACAATATGTGGGGTGGGTGCAGTAGCTTTTTTGGACTGGGGGTCTGTAACTTCACATGGGTTCATTAAGTGAGGTGCAGATCGCCTTCTTTTTTAGTTTTTAATATATATCTTGTGTTCTATTTAGGGTAAATAGGGATGAGAAAAGCTGTTTGCAGCCCACTTGGGTTCTCACATCACTTCGCCAGAGATGGTGCAGACTGCAGCGCATCCATGGCGTCACGACGACTCTTGCCCTTACTTTGTAGTAGGCTTCTTAGATAGGGACTGAACCAGCCAACTTTCTTGTTTTTTAACTAAATTCAAGCATTTATCTTGAAATTCATGTAATTCACTGTGTTTTTTTACGTTATATTTCGAGTAATTCTAGTCCGAGCTTGGTTCGGTCAAACCGATGTAACGAGAGGACAAGTGTTTTATCCTTGCCGTATGGTTGGTGAAAAATTTAGGGAGAGTGACCAATCAAACAGCAAGTGTTATACATTTGCCTTTTTAATTGGTTGGGTTCGCCCTAGAATTTTCCTTATATTTCCTCTTTCGTGTACTTTTGTTTTACGGATTTATATCAACTAAATAATAAATTACTTATTATGTAGGGACGTTTGGGCAACTTATGCTTAATTAGTTATTTGATTGATTTTAAACCATCCTAGGATGGACTAGAATTTATAACGAAAAGCGGAAAAGGAAGACGAAAATTTATAATATGAAAAATATAAATAATATTAGTGGTGAAGCGGTAAATTTTTTTAAAATTAAATGAGTAGACAGACCAGAATCCCTAATTAAGAAGACAAAAATAAAAAAAATTGAAAATATATAGATAATGAAAAAAAGAATTCAAAATTAAGAGGAGGTTCCCCAACTCCCTAATAACAGGTTGGGGTCCGAAGTAGGCGGGAGCCGTAAGACATTCGAAGATGTAAATTGTCTTCCGTCGACTAAATAATAAATTACTTTTTACTAAATAATATTTGGCTAATTTTCGGCTCAAATTATTTGTGTAAGTTGTAAAAATTTCATATAAAATTATTTAACCTTTTGTTTTCCTATTTTGTATTTGGTTGTCATGAACTTATCCAAAGGAGGAATCTAATTTATTTTGAAAATTTTAGGTTATTCATATTAAATTTATCAAACACCATAGATAATTTATTATGATTGCCCCCTCCCTACGTGATTCTTGAAGCATCGCATCGAGATATTTAAAAGGAAAAAAACAAAGAAACTAGAAAATGGTGTACAATAGCACATGCATTGGTTAGATTGATTAATAAAAGCCGCTTTTAGTCAAGACCCCAACCTTAAATTACTCGTCCACAATTATGAGAGATGTCTGCATTTGATGAAATTAAGGTGCATGAGGTAATGTACAAATGATACAAAACATTACCATTTTATAAATATGAAGAAATGCCATATTTGTAACACGAGCAGATGGTTTAGTGATAAACATCTGCGCCTATGAATTAGTAGGTCATGCATTCGAATTTTATTGAGAGTAGTTGGAGAACCAACATTGATCCTCTTTTTTAAAAAAAGAAAGAAATGTCATATTTGTGGGAATTTTAAGGAACAAGCTACGCATAAGTTTGGAGTGCTTGATAACCCGTTAATTTCAAAATTACTCATACGCTAAGTGTTCGACATTATGCTAACTTAATTAAAAGTCCCTTATTTGAGTCTGGAACAAGCTAGGCATAAGTTTGGAGTCCTTGATAACTCGTTAATTTCAAAATTACTCATATATATATATCATTAAGCAATGTAGTTTAATTGTTCGATATTATGCTAACTTAACTAAAAGTCTCATATTTGAGTCTGTAGATACATAGACACTTACTATAAGTAGTGAGACCGTGATTTATCTCATCTCCTACTGGTGTGAGATCACTTAGGAGGGGCGCCTAAGTTGGACGATTCCACCTTTTTTTGAACAATTTTTTCACTTTAATCCTTTAACCTCGTGTTCCGGGTCCGCCATTCCTATTACGAGGGCCCAGTAGGGCCCACATCATAGGAAGTGTACGAGACCTAATCCAAAACAACCATCATGCCTTGTTTTGATGAGCCTTTTCTCGATGGATCAGAATTCAGAACCTAAGTAGGCCTAACTCAGTAACCATATTAAGATGTGGACCGGGAAATAATATTAACCTCTTCTTTTTATTATATTCTATAAAATAAATATTAAAATATTATCCCAATCTAATTATATTATCGATCTTGGAAGTTTGTCCAGGTGGGAAAAAAATTAGATACAGACTTGTACAGTTTTTTAGTCTAATTTCTGAATTATTTGTATTGTTGATAGATGAGAGAAAATAATAATTGATTTTAGGAGGATTGATAATTTGTCATTTCCATGGAAAAGTGGGTGGGAGGAATACGCCAAAAAATCTTCAAAATCATGTCTTTTAGACTTGTATTATCAAGACAAGATTCTCTATGTCGGTAGAAAAATTTTTGGATTTTGAACCATTGTAGGCTAATAATGTCATAACATTCTCGTTCTTTTTCTTGGTTTAAGAAAAAAACAAAAAAGCCACCCTATATTATGTATATATACCCATACGATATGATATAAATTATAATTATTTTTTTTTAACTCTGTAAATATTAAATAGATTGTTTGATGTGAATATTCAAAATGACAAGATAGTACTAATAGATTTGTCAAGAGTGTATGACTAAGGCTGCAAACAAGACGAGTTTGGCCTAAAATGGATGACTCGAGCTCCAGCTTAGGAATCAATATAATGGCTCGAGCCTAGGGGCCGAGCTCTTTCTTGTTTCTTTCTTTCTTTTTTTGATAGATTGAACTCCGCTCTCACCGAATTCGAGCTTAGATTACTTCGGCTTGATTAGGCTTGCCATATATGTTATGTATTTATTTAGTATATTATTTAAGTATGAAACTATAATATTATATAATAAAATATATAGTTGTATAATTATTTAATACAAGTATTATAAATTAAAAAAATATATTTTTTATAAATATATATAACTCCTAACTCGCAAGCCATAAGTCAAGTCACATGGAACTCAAGTTCGCCTCGAGATTAGCTCGGGCTCCTTGGAACTCAGATCGAGCTCGTTTCAATTTGATTTCAAATCAAATCAATGCGAACACAGTTTGCCAGTCTCGCGAGTTGGCTCGACTAGTTCACAGCCCAAAAATGGACTAAATTTTAAATCCAACTTAATTTTGCTACTTTGATTAAAAGCAATCCACAAAATTTGATTTAATTTGGAATTATAGGTTATATGTAACTATAGGGTAATTAATGTATATCCAAATTCTTGTTTTGATGCATGCACAAGCCAAAGTTTTGGAGACACAATCCAACCAATTATTATCCCTTTCCTAATCCCTAATTAATAGTCCATCTTCTCATCAGTAGCCCAGTGGTCCTATCACCTATGTTTGCTAACCTTGAAAAGTACACATCAATAATAATAGCAATATACCAGCCGTTGCATTTTACATTTCCATATATAATTACAGTCCCCACCCCCTAGAATTATCTTTTTAAGATCAATTATAACGGAAAAAAAAAAAACTAATCCGATCAAGTTCTCCACTGCACTTTCACCGCACATATTACCAAACACGAATGTTGTATTAGGTGAAATGTTAAAGTTGATCAGTGATAATGTAGTTTGGAGGGCTAATAAGTAATAATGTAGTTTGACATGAAACGGCCAGGAAAGTAGCACGTCGATATTGGAGTATGGCGGCCCAATCTGGTGTGGTGTTACATTGAAAGGGACATAATAGCCGACGATGGAATACAAGTTAAATCTCAGCATTGATTGACCGGACCGGAACCCTCCGCTTCGCAGTTCTATATATGGCCCTTTGCATATTTTACTTCCCTCTCACCCTTTAATGCTCTTGTACTTGTCCCCAATCATTCATGCACTATCCTATTTTCCCACAATTAACTTTGTTCATCCTTTTAATAGTACTGTGCTTGTGCTATTGTTCATCAACATTTACTGTGCCGCCTTGGCATAAGCGTGGTTTTGTCTAGGAGTAGCTAGCTCACCTTGTCTCGTACACGACATCTTCATACATTTGAATTCATCACGGAAGCCCCCAAACAATTCTCCAAAATCCACGATTTACCTCCTAATCAAGTCCAAAACTAGTGACAAACTCCCCAAACTCAATCCGGTCGACCTGTACGTCAATTACATCCGAGTGTTATTCTTAGGAAAAGCTCCCTAAATATACTCAAAGGACAAAATGGAAGGTGACTTTAATTGAAGCATAGGCAGCGTCCTCATGGTATCACATGCCATGTCCATAAGTAGATAATACTAGAATTAATCAAGACCAGCAATTCCAAACCTTGTTTCCATTACATTCTTATCCCTAGGGATGGCAATTGGGCCGGGTCCGCCGGGTCTGGACCCGGACCCGCCCCGCCAGACCCGCTTCAGACCCACCCCATCGGGTCCCGGGTCGGGTCTAGACAAACAGAAAATTTAGATATAAGTTATCCCTTTAATCTTAAATCTTTTCCTATTATTCAGATTTTGCTAAAGTTAAAAGTTTAATGGTTTATATCCGTTTATAAGCTATGATCAAAATAACTCAGAAAATTTAGAGACTTCAACAAGAAACCCCCTCTTAGTTTTCGATAATTATTTAGAAATACAAGCATTCCTCCAAACATTACAGAATCAACAATATGAACCCATAGAGTCCATTGCTCGTTATCTATCCACACCGGCACTAGATTCAAACACATTATCGTTGTTGTCCCTTATTATATCATGTGTAATTCAATGGAAGGCAGTTCCAGAAGAAAAGAGATCCACTCAAGGAATAGTGCGCTGATAAAGAGGCAAAGCACCGAGCGCTTCACGTTCAGCATTCTCTCTCTTGACCTGCAGTGACATTGTAAACATAGGAGGTAAAATTTCAGCAGGAAAACAATTAAACGGCGGAAAAGGAATACGAGAGGTGGGAGTTGTGATAATTTTGCGTTCCACGTCAGCGGTGTTGAAGTCGTGTGTTTCAAACTACTTAAGACGTCTTCTTTAGCCTCTTGACTGATTTATTAGATAAAATCAATAAACAGAGTAACCAAATTATATCGAAGCTTATCTTGATATGCTACAAGGTATGAATGAATTAATGTCGGGTTTTAGTTGTGTTCGGAAACATATTTTCATGTGAATAGCTTCGGAGTATTAAGGTGTCTAAAAATCACCAACATAATGTAGTGTCGTAGGCACTTACAAGAGCCAGCATCTCCTGAAGATAGCTCCTAAATGGTGTTTGCATAGCCTGTCAAAGAAAGTAGAAGAAAAATAGAAGTCAGCTCAGTATGCAAAACAAATAAATTTCCTATCAAACATAGGAGAAAACATGCAAGAAAAAAGAAACGTATTTGCAGCAATAATGTAGCTACAATTTACATGTACATATACTCTAAGGCAGCAAATAAATCAACAAAAAAGGCCATGGACTTTGTTCTCCATGCCACTCCTAAGGTGGTAAAATATATGTGGGGCAAATACAAGACAAACAGTTACAGGAAACGCGGCCATGGAAGTAATGAGAAAACCAGGAATGATATGCATGTATCACCAGATAGAGAAAGTGGCAAAAGCTAGAAACCGAATATATTCATGATACAGGAGTAACAGTGCAGTAAGGTATGCTAAGGAAACCAACACATAGGTGGTTTCCTAGGGATTAACACGATCCATTTATTGAAGAAATACTGAAATAAAATCAAGCATATGATGCAACTACAATTAGTCTGATCCCAGATATCTTTTCCCACCGAATGTCTAGCCATGTTATTCTATCCGAGATAATGATGGGTACACGGCACTCATATCCTTTTCATATCCTAAAAAGGTGAATTTACAATCATCTTCCTGCTATTCACATAACCAAAAAATACGACGATTATTTCTTTGGCCAAATATGGAATGAGTATTAGTACCCACGGATGGTCCTATCTACTTCAGCATCCAGCAGATGCAACTAAAAGAAACCAATGCCCCAGTAAATTCACAAGAAGGAAACAACAATTTGAACACAATAACATGGCAAAAGGAATTGGAAACACAACGGCCCATTACTGCACAGCAAGATAACATCTTTCCACAATTCCTGAAGCTGTCCACCACCCAGATATGCTATACACACGCAGAGAACTCTAATAAGCCAGCAAAACAATGAAATTCAAAACACAAAGCACACAAGAATCCCCATAGTCCAAATACAACTGACTTCTCAAAATTCCCCCAAGTCTTCCCGCAACCAATACAAATTGGAATAAGACTCTCAGCTATCGCAGTAAATGAATACCTGGAGATCCTCTGGAAGATAATCGTGCTTCATGGAAAGGTCCAGAGCGCGCTTGAGGCGTTGATTCCTCGCATCCACAACCTCTCTTGGCAGCCGATTCAGCGCCTCCTTCACATCCAAATCGTACATTGGGTCGTATAAATCGTCATATCGAAGACCTAGTTTCCCAAATCATAATTCAAAAACAAGCAAGAACATGAAAAATCAGAACTCCTATAAACATACACCACAAGACATGACATCCGCACTTCAATCCATCTATAAAGTACCGTATTTCCGGAGGCGAGTGGATACGGCTTTCATGTGTAGCTTGGCTAAAGGGTTCCGGTTTGGGTCCACTAGCCATTTGGATATAGCAGACGCCATTACAGAACTCTGAAAATCTCTCTCTCGAACTTTCTTTCACTAAAGATTTCTTCTTTCTTCGAAAATGTGGTGTTATAGTGGTGATTGCTAAATGTTTGTGATAATACACGCGACTTTCCAAAACGGAGCCCTACTCACTAGCGATGCTTCAGAAAATCTACTTCGGAAGTTATTTGTAAGAGTAACTGTAAAGAACTGTAGCAAACGAAACAGAAGGTAATTAACGGCTTCTAGGGCATTCTCTCACCGAGATAATTAAATAACAAAACAGAGAGTCTCACGTACATTTGTAACCTAGAGATAATTAAATATTTTTTCTTTTAAACAGTAATTTATATAAAGTGAACTAGTAATTATAAAACTTTAATAATGTAAGATAATGGTTGTCAATGCATATTGTAGAAAACCCTTAACCTAGCTATGGAGGCGTGAGGAGGAAAAGGTGCAGAGAGAGAGAACGAGATTAGGGTTTACTGATATTTTCTAATAGAATGAATAATCGTATCTCAAATAATACATACAAAGCCTATTTAAGAAGCCACGAGGCCAACGGTAACAAACGACGCGTGGGGAAAACGCAAGAAACAAAGACAAGTAAAACACGTTTCTAGAAATACAAAAACAAAGTGGCCAAACATTAACATGGCCCAAAAGAATAAAAAAGCCCAATTCCAACAGCCGCCCTCAAGTTGGAGCTTCATTGAATAAAAAGCCCAACTTGCCCAATATCGCCTGAAAACGGGGACCACCCAGAGACTTAGTAAAAATATCAGCCAGTTGATCCGTAGTTGAAATATGACGGGGTAATATGAATCCCTTCTTGAATTGATTCCTCACAATATGACAGTCGATCTCCAAGTGTTTCGTACGTTCATGGAAGACCCGATTTTCAGTGATGTGTAAGGTCTCCTTATTGTCACACCAAAGAGAAATAGGCAGGCTAACTTTAACTTGCAGGTCTTGAAGTAAGTAACTGAGCCACTGCAGCTCAGAGACTGTTGTTCCCAAACTCCTGTATTCTGCTTCACAGGAGGATTTGCTGACTGTAGGCTGCTTCTTGCTCTTCCAAGATACAAGTGCACCACCTAACAAAACACAAAAACCAGTTAATGACTTTCGTGTGATAGTACAATTAGCCCAATCTGCATCACTAAATGCAGACAGGACAAGATCATTAGCTGCTAACAAGAACAGCCCAGTCTATCTCGTTCCTGCAAGGTATTTAAGCACATGCAATGCTGCATCCCAATGAGATTGCATTGGATTAGAAACAAATTGACTTAGCTGTTGTATAGAAAAGTCAATATCTGGCCTAGTCAGATTGAGGTAAAGCAATCTGCCAATAAGCCTTATGTATTTAGCCGGATCTAGAAAAGAAGTATCATTAAGTAAATCAAACTTGTACCCTGCAACAAGTGGTGTACTCACTGGTCTGCAATCATTGAGACCAGAATCAATGAGGAGATCCAAAATATACTTCTTTTGAGCTACAAGCATTCCATCATTACACTGAAAAGTTTAAGACCTAGGAAATATTTTGCAGTCCCTAGATCCTTAATAGTAAATGCTGAATCCAAATATTCTTCAATATCAGATATAATATCATCATTTGATCCAGAGATTAATACATCATCAACATATACAATGAGCATAACAAAATACCCATTCTCAGTAAAGGTAAAGAGACAATGATCATGAGCTAATTGCTCAAAACCATAAGCCAACAATTTTTTAGTAAATTCTAAGTTCCATTGTCTGGAGGCCTGCTTAAGACCATATAAAGACTTAGTAAGCTTGCAAACCTGCCCAGGTTTGCACTTGTCATACCCTTGAGGAGGTAATAAATAAACATCTTCATCTAAGAAACCGTGAAGAAAAGCATTATTAATATCCAATTGATATAGGCCCCAACCCCTAGCAGTAACCAGGGCCAAGAACACTCTGACGGTTACAAGTTTGGCAACAGGTGAGAAACTGTCATAATAATCTATTCCAAAGGTTTGATTAAAGCCTTTAGCAACCAACCTAGCCTTATATCTGTCTACAGTGCCATCTGGGTTAAATTTAACCTTAAAACCCCATTTAGACCCAATAGCTTTCTTACCACTAGGTAAATCTGTTTAAACCCATGTTTGATTAGACTCTAAAGCTTTAAGTTCTTTATTCATAGCCTCAACCCACTCAGGGTGCTAAATAGCTTGGGAATAATTAATGGGTTCAGGAATAGGTGCTAAATTACTCATAAAAGTGGCATAACTCTCAGCATAAGGTAACTGATCATGAGAAATTAAACATTTATTCTCACCATTATTAGATTGCAATGTAAACCTCACATTACAAACATAATCCTGCATCCATGCAAGTGTACTCTTAAGCCTCTGACTGATCCTAGGTTGCTGATTTTCATCAACTTTAGGTGGGTCAGAATCATGTGTAATATCTGGAGAGGAAACTTCCAGATTTTGTTGTTCAAAAATAGCATTTTTATGTGACTCATCATAAGTAATAGAAGCATCATCAGTAGTATGAATATGTATCTTAGAAGCATCAACATCAAAGGTATTACTTTCTTTGTAAGGGAACATATCCTTAAAAAATTTAACATCTCTTGAAATAATAACAGTTTGTTGATCAAGATTGAACAATTTATAACCCTTTTTACCTTGAGGATACCCAATCAGTGTTGGAAAACACGAATCAGAAAGCAGCGGAATTTAAAAAATTTTCCCAACAAAAAGACCTTGAACTCGCAATCGTGCAACCAAATTCGTAATGATAGAAAACTTACTTTTCTTTTATTCTTTCTTGAAGCGTTTCAAGCCACCCAAGAACGCTCTTCTCGCGGCTTGATCCCCTCTCCTTGGTAAAGCTCGAATCTTCAAACTTCTAACTTGAAGTCTCTAGAGAAAGTCCACCAACTTGATCACAATCTAACTAGTAAGGATGCTAGTTCTCTAGTTAGTGTTTAGGCTTAACCTAGGGTTTAATTTAATCTTGGAGAAAGGAAGGTGTTCAACACATGAACCAAGAATTGTCAATTAGCTCTAAAGGGGAGCATGAGCTCCCCTATATATAGGAAAGGGGAGTGGCGGCCGAAATCCTTGTCCTCATAGGCAAGGGTTTTGGTTCCTCTCTCCTATTACTTGATCATCAAATATTTTCCAACTTTGACTTTGAATTCTAATTCAAGTCAACTTTTAAGAGAGCTAAAAATATCCAAACTATTTTTGGATAATTTTATACTTTATTTATTATAAAATAAATAACTTATTTTTTTTATCTAATTAATTAATTCGTAATTAATTAACTAGATTATTTTCTCCAAAATTAGACTTTCTTTTTAATTCAAAATTAAACCAAAGTCTATTAAATAATTAACTAATTAATTATTTAATATATATATTAAACAATCACGTGTGGCACACGTGTCACAATGACACGTGTCCAGTCACGTGACCCACACGTGTGGAACCCTCTAGGCTCGATTAACTCGTTTAATCATTTTCAAGCCTCAACTCATGTAACCAAGTTGTTGTGTGTGACCCTCTAGGTTCTCAATTCAATTAGCAGTGACCCCAATTAATTAATTCACTAATTAATTAATCAGTCCACAGATTAAACGACCATAGTCTAGCAACAGGTGTTTAACCCCTAGCTGAATTGGAATGTTCGGATTCGACAGAACCTTTAAGTCATTGATTCATGTGAGATACAATCCTCCTAATTACTATCTCTCAACCAAGATCTAGGGCAAGGGAATAATCAGAACCCTAATAATCTGGTCTTAAAGCTAAGTGCATTTCATATCCATTTGATCTCAATCCAAGAAACCCTTTTCTTGATGTCTTGATCTACTGCCTTGGCCAAGGACTCCATATGGCATATGAATGACTTACACAATAAGAGATCACCTTGCAAATGCAAGTGTAGGTCCTTTCTTGATTCTCATTCACTTTCATGAGTCACTTGTGTAGCCCCAGCATAAGCCTTGAATCAGTTGTCTAAGGCGACACCCTTTAAAGCTTATACCAAAGACTACAGAGTTAACTCATAAAGTAACAAGGAACCTCAAGTCTAAGGATCAATTAATCACATCAATGACTCGTGAGATATTTCCTAATCTGGAAGTTTCCATTTCCTGAAATAGAAACTTCCTTTCCCATTTAGGAATGTTCTCACACGGGGCACCTCAGTGAACTTACTTATTAAAGTAAGCACCCTCATGTACCACGCACGTATCAACTATACACTTTGCACCTCCATGAAACAAGGTGGTCCTTCTTAAGGGCGTGATCCCCCAAGCAAGCCTTAGAGGAGTCAGGTTGACACTCCCACTGTCTGTAGGACTCATCGGCTTGGAGTATTTTACTAATCATGACTTATGTGATATAGGGCTCGTTTCATGAACCATTTCACCTAAATGGTAGAGTCCTAAAGTCATCAGGATTAGGGGAGTTCTCATACATGCACAGTTAAAGTAAACGCATACCAAACAAGAGCATATAAAGAAGTGTTTGCCTCAATTCGTTATTTCATTCAAAGATTATCTGTGATTACAATAAGGAAAAACACAAAGCGGATATACAATCGGCTTTCTAGGGCACTATTCCTAACAATCTCCCACTTGCCCGTCAAAGCCATTCTAAAGCAACTCTAAGTCCCATCTTCTCAAGATGACCTTGGAAAGCTTCTCGACTAAGGGGTTTAGTAAGTGGATCTGCCACGTTCTCTGCTGATGTGACCCTCTCAATTTGCACATCTCCTCTTTTGATAATATCACGGATTAGGTGATACTTCCTCATAATGTGCTTGGTCCGTTGGTGAGATCTTGGTTCTCTTGCTTGAGCAACCGCCCCAGTGTTGTCACAAAACACAGTAATGGGGTCTTTCATGCTAGGAACAACATTCAACTCTTGAATGAAGTTTCTAATCCAAACACCTTCCTTAGCTGCATCATTTGCAGCTAAGTATTCGGCCTCAGTGGTCGAATCTGCAGTGGTTGTTTGCTTGGAACTCTTCCAACTCACTGCTCCGCCGTTTAGGCAGAAAATGTATCCTGACATTGACTTAAAATCATCTAAGTCAGATGCAAAGCTTGCATCGCAGTATCCTTCGACATTAAGATCTTTCTGACCTCCGTAAACTAAGAATAAATCTTTAGTACTTTTCAAGTACTTAAGAATATTCTTCACGGCAGCCCAGTGACCATCTCCAGGGTCAGATTGGAAACGACTCGTTACACTAACTGCATAAGCCACATCCGGTC
Organism: Lantana camara; assembly: GCA_037501455.1. NCBI lineage: Eukaryota > Viridiplantae > Streptophyta > Magnoliopsida > Lamiales > Verbenaceae > Lantana > Lantana camara. The sequence continues at coordinate 96,435,697 of CM074861.1, forward strand.
GAGTACATAACATTGCATACATTATGCTACCTATTGCTGATGCATAAGGTGTATGAGTCATTCTTTCCTTCTCAAGGTTAGTCTTAGGACACATCTTCTTTGAAATACATGTTCCTACACTCATAGGAAGGTTCTTAACCTTTGCTGACTCCATATTGAATCTCTTCAATACTTTGTCAATGTACATCGACTGTGATAGTCCTATTAACCTTCTAGATCTATCTCTATAGATTTTGATTCCAAGGATATAGGACGCATCACCAAGATCTTTCATCTCGAATTGGTTCGATAACCATAACTTAGTCACTTTCATGTCATCCTTCGAATTCCCAATAAGAAGGATGTCATCAACATAAAGTACTAAGAATTGCACTGAGGTCTCCAATTCCTTTCTATACACACATGATTCATTCGTAATTTGGATGAAGCCAAACGCTTTGACTGATTCATCAAATCGAATGTTCCAATTCCTAGAAGCCTGTTTCAATCCATAGATTGATCTTTGGAGTTTGCAAACCTTTTGCTCACTCCCACTGAATGTGAAACCTATGGGTTGCTCCATATAAATGTCTTTGTCAATGTCACCATTGAGAAAAGCAGTTTTCACATCCATTTGCCATATCTCATAGTCATAATATGCAGCAATGGCAAGCATGATCCGAATAGACTTTTGCATTGCAACTGGTGAAAAGGTTTCATCAAAATCCACGCCGGGTCTCTGAGTGAATCCTTTTGCAACCAGTCTTGCTTTGTAGGCTGCAATGCTTCCATCAACTCCAAGCTTTCTCTTAAAGATCCATTTGCAACCTATGGGTTTGACCCCATCAGGCAAATCTACCAAGATCCAAACTTGGTTGGAGTTCATGGAATCCATTTCGGATTTCATGGCTTCTATCCACTGTTCAGAGTCAGAATCTGAAAGTGCCTCCTCATATGTTAAAGGATCATTATCCTTTTGAGAGATTTCATGGAAGAATCCATACCATCTCTCCGGCTGTCTAGGAGTGCGTTCAGAACGCCTTAGAGGAGGATTTACATGTGTATCGAAATTCGTGATTGGCTGTGGTTGATCAGAGTGGGACGTTTCTTCAGTGGGTGGTATGGGGTCACTTTGTACTTCTTCTAATTCTATGATCTTGCCTTGCTTTTCTTTAAGGAACGGTTCCTCCAGAAAAGTAGCATTTCTGGAAACAAACACCTTTTGCTCAGATTGATCATAGAAGTAGTATCCTATGGATTCCTTAGGATAACCTACAAAGTAGCATAAGTTAGAACGAGATTCTAACTTATCTCCCACTGTCCTCTTCACGTAAGCAGGACAACCCCAAATTCTTAAGTAAGAATAACTAGGGATTTTACCATGCCACATTTCATAGGGCGTTTTAGGGACTGACTTAGAGGGAGAACTAGATTCAAAATCTTTGCTGCACTTTCTAGGGCATAACCCCAGAAAGAATGTGGTAAGTCAGTGAAACTCATCATGGAACGAACCATATCAAGTAGGGTTCGATTCCTTCTCTCAGAAACTCCATTAAGCTGAGGAGTTCCCGGAGGAGTCCACTGAGAGATAATCCCATTATCTTTGAGATGATTAAGGAATTCTTCACTAAGATACTCGCCTCATCGATCAGATCGAAGTGCTTTGATCTTGTGACCAGTTTGGTTCTCAACCTCCTTTTGAAATTGTAAGAATTTCACAAAAGCTTCAGATTTATACTTCATTAAGTATACATAACCATACCGACTAAAGTCATCAGTAAAGGTTATGAAATACTGATGATTGTTTCTAGTGCTTACACTGAGCGGTCCACAAACATCAGTATGGATCAAATCCAAAACCTTAGTGGCACGTTCCACAGTTCCTTTAAAAGGAACTTTGGACATCTTTCCTTTGAGACAGGATTCGCAAGAAGTCAACTCTTTGAGATCATTTTCAGAGAATGATCCTAAAGTGTTTATCTTGCTAATTCTGTTCTTGGAAATGTGTCCTAATCTAGCGTGCCATAAGGGAGCTGAAACTTTGTCATCTCTCTTACGCTTTGTTTCTCGTTGTATATTTATAATATTGATATTTTGAGTTAGGTAAAGTCCATTACTTAGAGTACCGATATGAACGGAAGAGTTGTTCCGTTTGATAAAGTATTTACCATTCTTAATATAAGTTTCATAACCTTCACAATCTAATATTGGAACTGAAATTATATTACGAATAATGCTCGGTACATAAAGGACTTTATTTAATACTAACTCAAAACTACCTAAATCTAATCTAATTGTGCCTAAAGCTCGAGCTTCAACGTTTGAGCCATCGCCGATCTTCAAGACACATTCTCCTTCTTTGAGTTGTTGGACTTCACTTAGCATCTGTACATCATTACAGATATGAGTTCCACAACTGGTATCAAGTACCCAAGAACTAGAATTAATAGAAAGATTTACTTCAACGAGAAAGATACCTTTCTTTAGAGTAGCCTTGTACTCTGGGCAGTTTCTCCTCCAATGTCCCGCTTTGCCACAATGGAAGCAAACATCCTCTTTCTGATCACGCTTCTTCTTTTGGGCCTTCCCCTTCGAAATGCCACCAGTGGGCCTAAGGGGTTTCTTTTTCTTCTTTTGGGCTTTCTTGCCCTTACCTTTAGAAGGCCCAGAAGAGGAAGATGGAGCATTCACCATCAAAACCTTATTGTCCTTCTTGATCGTGCTTTCAGCAGTCACAAGCTGACTAATCAGCTCAGCTACAGTAGCACCAGCATGATTCATGTTGAAGTTAAGGACAAATGGGTTGAATGATGGTGGGAGCGAAGCTAGCAACAAATCCACTGAAAGCTCATCTTTCAGTGGCATGTCCATGGAAGCAAGTTTCTCAGTAAGGGCAAGAACCTTGAGTCCATATTCATGGACACTTGAACCTTCCCTCATTCTCAAGTGGAACAATTCCTTTGAAGTGTTATACCTTGTAACACGTTCATGAGGGCGGTAAAGTTGCTCTAAGTGGTCGTAAATCTCCCAAGCAAATTCCATGGCCTCATGTTGCCTTTGCAAGTCCGGAGACATGTTAGCCAACATAAGGCAACGGGCTTGGAGATTATCATCCTTCCACTTCTGAATCGCGTCCCGCTCGGCCCGAGTGGGAGCCTCCCCTTCGGGACTAGGCTCCCCTTCGAAGAGAACATAAGTTCTCTTCTCAGAATCTAAAATGATTTTTAGATTCCTCAGCCAATCAGAATAGTTGGGACCAGTCAACTTGTTTGACTCGAGGATCGATACAAGAGGGTTTTTGGTTGCCATTTCAAAACACGTAGAGAATCACAGAATCTACGACCTAAATGGTAAAACAGAGAACTGGTGAGCAAGCTGAATTATAACGATATACAAAATATAAGGTCTTTAATCTAATGTAGCTTCCACTGTTTTTCAAAGATCTAGAATTCCCAAAGATCTAAGAGGAACACGTTTCCCAATGGGTACTAAGATCCTAGGCATTTTACCTCGAACCCACGACTCGCGGACATTCTAAGTAAGAACCCTAGGTAGGTATAACTTACCAATTCTAACACCTTTAGAATTCTTAGTAATTTTTTTTGCATCACCTATCTTTCAATATGGACCCACGACTCGTGCGACATCCATATTTACTTAGGCGTTAAGCTAGACCCATCAATCATAAGATCATGACTAAAACTTAGTTCGAACGACCCACTACTCGCGGACATCGCCCTTGCTAAAATTGACCACGAAATATTGACCATTTAAAATGATTAATTAGGTAACTAAGAACTAATAAGCTCCACTAGCTATCCCACGACTCGCGGACAATAACTAGCTTTACTTACTAAACTTAAAACCTATTGATGGAATGCTAGGAATTTAATTCAAAATTTGCATCTCGAATTAAACACCTATTTGTTCGAAATTAGCTTAATATTTAATGGGAATTTTCGAATCAACCGGAGAGTTGTCCGGTTCGACCTCACCAACATATATGTTATCCAATTTTATTAGTCTTGATTAATGCAAGTACACTTAATTGCATATCAAACAAGCACATAAACAGATAACATGTCCTAGCATGATACTAACATGTAATGATCATGGGTTCTACCTATCTTATGCGTGATATGTGGGAGCCACTCCACAATCACAAGTTCTAACATACATGCCACATAAACAGTTCAAATCACATAAGGGAAAGCGGTAACAAAATACGAGCCCTATCTCTATTACATTTAACAATTGAGATTCCCCTCCCTAACATTTTGAGGGGTCTTCACTTATGGCCTCCTTGTTACTTGAATGTGGTTCATCTTACTCCATGGGTGCATTGTCTCCAAAATGAAAATAAAACCTCACCACCTATCTCTACTCTCAAATTACAATAAAAGGAAAAAGACATAAAGTAATAAGGCTCAATCTTCATATTGGCCTTAGACAATTACACGGGGCATACCCCGGCCTCAAAAACAGTAATATGGAAAGCCACATAATAAATCACATAACAGTACGCACATAAGTGAGGCTCCAACCTCAATTCAAAAACGCAACTATAGGGCTCCAACCCCAATTTAAACCATCCATGTGCATAAATTAAAACCATACATAGATCTAAACCCATGATCACCTAACATGCTTTTGCGAGAATTTAAATTTAGCCAATAAATTAAAATTCTCGTTTCAAGTCCTAATGACTTAAAACACGACTTAGATGCAATTCTTGTTCAAGAGTCTTTTCAATAAAACCCGAAAAACAACAAACCAATAAAATTCCAATTAATTTCCAAAATTAATAATTTTATTCTTTCATTATTTTCAGAAAATAAAATTCATAATTTTCCCAAAATCCAAATCGCTTTAATTTCTCAAAAATCCCAATTTAATCAAAATTTTAAAATAATTTTATTTTAGCAAAACTGATTTTAAAAGATAAAATTAAGATAAAATTAAATCGGGATTTTCCGGACCGAAAACACGAAACACGAAAACACGAAATTAGGCCCGAAAGCATCCGCCCAAAGGAGGGCACTGCCGCGCGGCATCAGGCGCGCGCGCGCGATTCGTGCGCTTGTCGCGCGCAGCAGTGCCCGCCCGATGGCGGGCGATCTCGGCCTGGGCGTCCCGCTCTGTTGCGGGACGGTGCGGGCGGCTGTCCCGCGCGGTTGCGGGACAGGCGAGCGGTCGCGCCTAGGCGCGGGCGGGAGGGCCTCCCGCACGGTTGCGGGAGGGCTGGGCGGCGGCGACGGGCCTGGGCGTGCGACGTGCTAGCACGCCTAGGCTCGTCCTTTTTCGTGTTCCGTTTCGTATTTTGGGTTTCTCCAAAACCCGGTTCAATCCAAAATTAAAAAATTCGATTTAAACATATTTCAATCAAAACGGTTTTCAAAATCACAATTTAAGAAAACAGTTTCAGAAATTCAGGAAAAATTACAGTTTCGTATTTCAGGCTTTCTAAAAGAACTCATGAATACCTAATTCGCATCTAAGCCTAAGAATTTCTACCAAATTCAGAAAAATTGAGACGAATCAGAAACACGATTAACGAGGTGGCTTTGATACCACTTGTTGGAAAACACGAATCAGAAAGCAGCGGAATTTAAAAAATTTTCCCAACAAAAAGACCTTGAACTCGCAATCGTGCAACCAAATTCGTAATGATAGAAAACTTACTTTTCTTTTATTCTTTCTTGAAGCGTTTCAAGCCACCCAAGAACGCTCTTCTCGCGGCTTGATCCCCTCTCCTTGGTAAAGCTCGAATCTTCAAACTTCTAACTTGAAGTCTCTAGAGAAAGTCCACCAACTTGATCACAATCTAACTAGTAAGGATGCTAGTTCTCTAGTTAGTGTTTAGGCTTAACCTAGGGTTTAATTTAATCTTGGAGAAAGGAAGGTGTTCAACACATGAACCAAGAATTGTCAATTAGCTCTAAAGGGGAGCATGAGCTCCCCTATATATAGGAAAGGGGAGTGGCGGCCGAAATCCTTGTCCTCATAGGCAAGGGTTTTGGTTCCTCTCTCCTATTACTTGATCATCAAGTATTTTCCAACTTTGACTTTGAATTCTAATTCAAGTCAACTTTTAAGAGAGCTAAAAATATCCAAACTATTTTTGGATAATTTTATACTTTATTTATTATAAAATAAATAACTTATTTTTTTTATCTAATTAATTAATTCGTAATTAATTAACTAGATTATTTTCTCCAAAATTAGACTTTCTTTTTAATTCAAAATTAAACCAAAGTCTATTAAATAATTAACTAATTAATTATTTAATATATATATTAAACAATCACGTGTGGCACACGTGTCACAATGACACGTGTCCAGTCACGTGACCCACACGTGTGGAACCCTCTAGGCTCGATTAACTTGTTTAATCATTTTCAAGCCTCAACTCATGTAACCAAGTTGTTGTGTGTGACCCTCTAGGTTCTCAATTCAATTAGCAGTGACCCCAATTAATTAATTCACTAATTAATTAATCAGTCCACAGATTAAACGACCATAGTCTAGCAACAGGTGTTTAACCCCTAGCTGAATTGGAATGTTCGGATTCGACAGAACCTTTAAGTCATTGATTCATGTGAGATACAATCCTCCTACTTACTATCTCTCAACCAAGATCTAGGGCAAGGGAATAATCAGAACCCTAATAATCTGGTCTTAAAGCTAAGTGCATTTCATATCCATTTGATCTCAATCCAAGAAACCCTTTTCTTGATGTCTTGATCTACTGCCTTGGCCAAGGACTCCATATGGCATATGAATGACTTACACAATAAGAGATCACCTTGCAAATGCAAGTGTAGGTCCTTTCTTGATTCTCATTCACTTTCATGAGTCACTTGTGTAGCCCCAGCATAAGCCTTGAATCAGTTGTCTAAGGCGACACCCTTTAAAGCTTATACCAAAGACTACAGAGTTAACTCATAAAGTAACAAGGAACCTCAAGTCTAAGGATCAATTAATCACATCAATGACTCGTGAGATATTTCCTAATCTGGAAGTTTCCATTTCCTGAAATAGAAACTTCCTTTCCCATTTAGGAATGTTCTCACACGGGGCACCTCAGTGAACTTACTTATTAAAGTAAGCACCCTCATGCACCACGCACGTATCAACTATACACTTTGCACCTCCATGAAACAAAGTGGTCCTTCTTAAGGGCGTGATCCCACAAGCAAGCCTTAGAGGAGTCAGGTTGACACTCCCACTGTCTGTAGGACTCATCGGCTTGGAGTATTTTACTAATCATGACTTATGTGATATAGGGCTCGTTTCATGAACCATTTCACCTAAATGGTAGAGTCCTAAAGTCATCAGGATTAGGGGAGTTCTCATACATGCACAGTTAAAGTAAACGCATACCAAACAAGAGCATATAAAGAAGTGTTTGCCTCAATTCGTTATTTCATTCAAAGATTGTCTGTGATTACAATAAGGAAAAGCACAAAGCGGATATACAATCGGCTTTCTAGGGCACTATTCCTAACAATCAGAACGTATTTAAAAGCCCTAGAAGAGAATTTACCTCTGCCAGGACCAGTATCAACAGCATGGCATAAACATCCAAAGGTTCTCAAATGCTCATAAGAAGGATCTTTATTAAACAATTTAAAATATGGTGTTTTCCAATCCAAGACCCTACTAGGCAGTCTATTTATAATAAAAGTAGCAGTAAGGATAGCATCACCCCAGAATTTAATAGGCATATTGGATTGGAACATTAAAGCCCTAGCAATTTGCAAGAGATGTTTGTGTCTAATTTCCACAACCCCATTCTGTTGTGGAGTATAGACACAGGACATTTGATGTATGATACCATTATCTTGGAAGAGAGTTTTGTAATTGTAATTTATAAAACTCTCTGCCATTATCACTTCTTACCATTTTAACAAACTTACCATACTGAGTTTTAACATAAAGCAAAAAAAATTTGAGTACAGAATGAACATGATCTTTATAAGGCATGAGAAAAGTCCAAACACATCTAGAGTAATCATCAACCACATTTAAAAAATAGTGACAACCAGAATGGGTTTTGACCTTTTATAGACCCCATAGATCTATGTGAATAAGATCTAGGGGTTCCTTAGCAGTAACAGCACTAGTAGGAAAAGGTAACCTATGTTGTTTTGGACCTTTGACAAGCATCACAGACAAGATCAACATCACCCAACATAACAAGAAAGGTTAAATGTCTCAAGACAACAGAGGAAGCATGTCCAAGCCTCTGGTGCCACTTATTACAGGTAAGAGTCTTAGCAGACAAAGAGTCATTATCTTTAGTGGCAAAAACAGTAAGAGAATCTAAGCTAAGAGAATCGTCTTTGAAAACAGACAAATTCTCAGAGATAACAGTAGCATGTTGAACAACAACCTTTTCAGAATTAAAGATATATAGACAATTGCAAACATGTCCAGAAGCAAGAATATCTTTAGTTCTCTGGACCTGCAAAGTCCAATTATGTTTAGAGAAGATAAATTCACTGTCAGTGGCATTGGTAAGTTTGTTAACAGTGATAAGATTGAACTTGAAAGATGGTATGTAAAGAACATTTTGCAACATAACTTTATCAGACAATTTGACAGTTCCAACAAACTTCACTTCATGAGAAGTGCCATCAAGTAAGAAAATAGGTATAGTTTTCTCAGGAACATAGTAACTGCCAAACATACTTAATTTGGAACAGATATGACTTGTTGCACCAGAATCTATGATCCAATAAAAACCAGATAACTCTTCAGAACAGGACATAACAAGATTAAAAGCCATACCTGAGAACTCAAAAGTGAAATGCAATTGCTCAGGTCCAGCAGGCTTGTTGTCTCTGAAGAATTTAACTAACTCCTGTCTTATCAAATCAGACATATTAATACCACGATCAGAACCAGAGGATGAAGGCTCAAGAGATTTGTCCAGTGGAGACTCAGCCAATACATTGGCCATATTTCTAGGAATTTTCTTAGTGTTACCAACACCACTGGACGTATTCTCCTTATATGCCTTATAACACTCTGGTTCTCCAATCAACTTAAAGCAGGAGTCAGTGTTATGAGTATCCCGATTACAAATATCACAGTGTCTGTAACCCTTATCCTTTCTTTTGTTATTTCCCCTTCCCATACCATTCTACTGTTCACATTCCTAGATAACATGACATAATTTCCAGAGACATTATTGAAAGCAATGTGAACATCTCTTTGTGATTCAACCCTAGAGATGATAGAATAGGCTTTATTCACCGGAGGAAGGGGATCCATAACAAGAATTTGGTTCCTCACAACATTGTAAGAATCATTAAGCCCCATAAGAAATTGGATAAGCATATCAGAGGACTGTGACTCACTATTATACCTAGACACTACACAATCAGATCCGAGAGCACACACAGGAGGATCATTCAAATTTGCCAATTCGTTCCACAGCAATTTTAACCGATTAAAATAGGAAGCAAGGGACAAATTACCTTGTGCGATAGAAGAAATATCGCGTTTTAACTGGTAAAGGAGAGGACCATTGCACTGACCGTATCTTTGATCCAGGTCTTCCCAGAGTTCTTTAGCAGTAGTGGCGTATAGCAAACTCTGATGAATCTCAGGGGCTAAGGAATTGAGAATCCAAGCCTTCACGGTACTGTCAACACGTTTCCGAGCTTTATAGCCTAGATCCTCCAGAGGTGGTAAATCGATAGATCCGTCAACGAATCCAAGTTTCATCTTGGATTCGAGTGCAATTTTCATCGTTCTTCACCACGTGAGGTAATTCTTCCCGTCCATAGTGACGGTGACAACGGATAACTACGAAGAATCGTTGTTAGAAATAGGAAGCGAATCATCTTGAGAAGATGAAGGAGTAGTAGGAACGACCAATTTGCTCTTATCATCAGTCGCCATAGAGATCACAGAAACAAACCGATTCAGAGTAAAATAATAGGTTGTAAGTAAGGAACAGAGGCAGATCTGAGAAGAGAGATCTCATATCTGAGTAAACAAGCGCGAGAGTAGATCTGAGGCGAGAGACCTCAGATTGGAAGCGAAACAAACAAAATACAAACAGATCTAAAAGCAAACGTAGGTAAGAGGTCAGGATCTTCAAGAGAACCTGCTCTTGATACCATGTAGAAAACCCTTAACCTAGCTATGGAGGCGTGAGGAGGAAAAGGTGCAGAGAGAGAGAACGAGATTAGGGTTTACTGATATTTTCTAATAGAATGAATAATCATATCTCAAATAATACATACAAAGCCTATTTAAGAAGCCACGCAACCAACGGTAACAAACGACGCATGGGAAAAACGCAAGAAACAAAGACAAGTAAAACACGTTTCTAGAAATACAAAAACAAAGTGGCCAAACATTAACATGGCCCAAAAGAATAAAAAAGCCCAATTCCAACACATATAATTAAAATCCGCATAAAATTTATCCGATTTATCAAGAAATTTGTAAATATATATACACGATCGATCAATAAATTTGTTGGGAAAGAATTGGACCAAAATAATTAAGTATTCAAAATATTTCACAAAAATATCAAAAGTAAATTAAAAATTTATAATAACGTACAAAAATTTAGAATATATAATAAAATTAAAAATAAATTACAAATTGACAACAATATACATGCATATAATTGAAGGAATGTAAGCTATTAAAGGAACATTTTGTATAAATAGGTATTATTTGAGTTTTATCTTATTCGACTTAATATTTTATTGTCCTGCTTAAATATTTTTTTTGCATGCTAGGGCTTCATGAGTAATGAAAAAAGAAGGAAAAAATTAAACGGCAAAACAAAAAATTTCAAGGCACGAAAATTAAATTTAGATTAATCTATATTATTATAAAAGTATGTATTTTAATGAGTTTTTCTTTCTGATAGTTAATTGAAATCCCAAATTAATAATCAATGAGCCTTTAGTTCAATTTATTATATAAATAAATAATTTTCATATCGAAAAATAATTATAAAATATTTTTAAAAAACTTAAAATAATTTAAAACAATGTAGTTGAAAAGTAAAAAAAATAATATTTGTAAATATACTAGAAAAACTTAAAATTATAATAATCTACTAATATATATATATAATAATAATAATAATAATAATATTTGTAAATGTTCTAAAAACTAAAAAGTTATTTTTCATTATTCAATATTTTCGATTTTCACCGTCAATTTAGAAGGGGTGAAATGTATAAATAGATGTTTCTTTTCAATTCTATCTTAATATAAATTATTTTAATAACAATCTGCATTGCACTTACAATTTACGCGAGTGACAATAAATATTCATTATTTTTTAATTCATTTTTAGTAAAATTATTTATATAGTTTTGAAGGCAAGAACAATAACTAATGAAATAAATTGGAATTATGAATATAATGGTGAATGTAATTATCAAAGTTGTCATAAGGGTTTTCTAGTGGGGAAGTTAAATATCAAAGTTGAAGGGGAGTAGTACTGCTCCCTGTTTGATATTCTCGAATTTGCTTTCTGTTGCGGAAAAGGCAATAGACTATTTATGTTAACCTCTAGAAAATTCAGATACATAGATTATTGGATATAACCATTGCTTTGAATAGTCAAATATTTTATTTCAGCTGTTTAATTAGGACCGACCGTGAAAGAAGAAAACAACTTGCTCGTGCAGAATCCTCCTTTCTTCTGGTTTAATTTGCGATTTGTGTCCGCTATTGACACTATCTCGTATGACGATATCCTCCATATTGGGGACGGATCATTTTGTGAAAACAAGCTGCATAAAACATGCTTCACTAATTAGAGGGAAATTGAACACACTTTCTGAGCAGCATAAAAAGAGCACAAGTGATAGCTGCATGTTCAAGTAATAATATTGTAATTAACTAAGCATCTCTTTCATCTTCATTTTCTCTAGGCTTCCAAAACTGAAAGAACATCGTCTTGTAATAATACCCACGAATAATTGGGAAGCTTTTATTTTGGAATTCGGATATTAGGAGAGTTGGCCAATCACAATTTGTTGTAACAACACATAACCTGATAAAAACAAAGTTCGTAATGTTAAGTTCATATGACGTTTGGCCAATCAAATTTGTTGTTTAAGGTTGCATATACGAACTTGGAGCCGCCTGTCGTTGAAGGCTCTATTTTGGGCTCCCCCAAATTTGCAAACCTCCGCGATTCCAAGAAGTGACCAAGAAAGCTCTCTTCTTTCTCTCCAAGAAAAGAACATGGATCAGACTTCGGCGCCTTCCCCCTGCTGTGGCCTTCGAAGAGGCGTGCACATTCTTTACAGGTCATTATCTTCAAAAGGAAAAAAACTAACCCTCACTTTACCTGCAACTACAAACCGTGAAGCAATCGTCACGGGGCGTTGTACCTACAAATGCAAATGATGAAAATGCCAATGCCGTATAAGTCTAGATCGATGGATATGCTCACTGCTTTCACGGTATCACAAACTAACCAGCTGAACTCGACCTTGTCTACACAAACCAGTCTGCTTAGCTTGAGTGCTTGACTCTGTCTATAGAAATTAGAGAACAATGGAGTGTACCCCATGGCGATTTCAATGTTGGTGATAGTTGCCGGCTTATCGAGGTCAATGAGCACAGTAAGACTGTTCAGAATGATAAAAACGGTAATCACATTGATAGTGGTGATTGCAAATGCAACTTTGGCATATCACGTCTTCTCTTGTATTAGGATCCTGAGTGAATTACTGATGAGTGACTCAAGAAAGACCATTTAATCAAATAATTCAAGAAAAGAATTAACAGTATTGGAACTTTTAGAAAAAAATCTAATCTTTATATACTGAATTACTACACTTTACAGTTACAAGCAATGGCCTTAACCGTGATCTCTGCCACCTATTCTCTCAACCCCAATCCTCCATCTTTAAAGGCCACTTTGAATAATGCAAGAAATATATATATATAAATATATATATATATATATATATGAAGTGCTTGCGCGCCTTCATTCAAACTAACTGATAATTTCCTAGCAAAGAGAATATTAATAATAGCCTATCTTCATTTCTTCAATCCCAGAAATTCTCCTTTGTAGGTCTCCTTCCTTCATCAACACATTTTTCTTACACTCTACCAGAATTTTCAGGAATAACCTGAAAAAAACAAAGTTTGCTCGATGTTAAGTTCATACTACGTTCCACAGATCAAATTTGTTGTTTAAGGTTGTGTTTACGAACCTGAAGCTGCCTATCGTTGAAGCTAACCTGCCTGTCGTTGAAGCTAACAGACCTATGCTTCAATTCACCTCTGCGCGTCGTCATCTCGTCCAATAGTTCAGCTGAAGATACGTCAGGAGTATCTTCATCTTCTCCATCAGTGTCGATAGGTTCTCTATCCTGTTAATAGTGAAACAAGAACAATTAGATGTGATGATGAGGTAGTAATTTATACAGTGCTTGAAGCATTCCTAAAATGATGCGGAAAGAATGATATACCCTTAGAGAGAGACTTCTACTCCGGACCCCACGACCGATGACTTCCTCGTACTCAGCTGCATCGAGTTCCTGAAGATACTGAGGTGGAAACAACCTTGGAAGAATGTGCTCCCGTATGCTTATCAGAAGGAAGAACGGTACGGGAAACAGTATTCCAGCAATGGGAATCCATGTAATCCCAAAGCAGAGGAGAAGATAGGCCACTTGGAATATAGTAAACATGAAGATGTATTTGAACGGTACCGACTCCACAAATGAAGCATGGAAATCTTGAATAACTCTGCCAAATGAAGAAACAATCATTAGTGAGTAAGCATAATTACAGCTACACCCCTTGGAGCTATAGCCTAAATACAGTCGGCACCCCTGAGGTTTGAACTAATTTGAACAGAATCTGCGGATGTCATAAAATTTTAACAAAAATTCTATTCTGCCCTTGTCCTTAGAGTCAGTCCCGTCGACCCTTTCTGCATACTAAAGTACCTTGATGTTTAAAACTTAATGGACGCTCCAAATGTAACTTTTTTTTTTTTTATGGTGCTTCATGTAACAAATTTTGAAGGATTTGCATATTGGTTGTCATGAAATAATTATTCAATTGGCTTACTTCTATGCTTACTTTGAATATAAATAAATGCTTACTTGAAACGACGACCGGGAGGAATAAATAGCAGCAGAATCCTCTCCCAAAACTGATTGCCAGGGAGGCTATCAATAGCCATGTAGGCAAAGTAACCCCATAAAACTGAGGTAGGAATCAATTTGATTACAGGCATCACACACACCGAGAGTCCCACGAGAATGGATTGCAGCAAATTGCTAACTCTTTGCTCATTTACTCGAACGGGAAGGTGGAGATCAATATACTTTTCGGGATCAAATTTGCCACTCATATTTCCTTCGTCAAATTTCAAGATGGCTTCCCTCAAGTTTGCCAGCTCTTTTTCTGCCGTATGCTGTAGCAACATGTAATCAGATTTAGCCAAACACAGTTTTCGACATAAATATGATGGAAATTTTAAATAACACGCACAACCCACACACACACTTACGGATGGGGCACTCTCCATTTCAACAAAAACGGCATGCATTCTTCCATATATCTCTGAGTGGCTCACTTCTTCTTTCATGCCTGCCTTTGCGCTCTTTACCATTTTCTTCCGCATCAGCTGCAGATATTGACTTAAAAATTTTAAATCATTATTCTGAATATATTGATTTAAACACTATACAAAGAACATTCTGCAGGATCACGAATCATGCTACCAACCTGCCTCTTAAGCACAGCAAGACTCCTTGTATGCATAGGGGACTGTGGAAGGACACCATTCGAAGGAGGAAGTCCAAGTAATCCACAAATTAAAGTCTGTTTTGCACCGCAGATTTATTGAGAAACAGGGTCCAACTTGAGTTAACAAATTGAAGAAAAGCTATAAAAGAATCTTTACCATGACTCCCAGCAGCAGGATATCATAATGGTAAGCAGAAGGGTTTTTCAGATTGAATTCCTTCTGTTGTGCCATCTGTGAAGCTACACTATGATCAAAAAAGTAAAGGCCCGCAATCATCAAAGCCGGTATGAAGGCCGCAAAAATATACCCCGCTGGTACCCTTGCCATATCCTGCAATTTCATTACGTAAATTTTTTATAACTCAAAACAGAATATTACCCTATTACAAAAGTGATAAAGTATATGAAGCAGAAAGGATTCAACTACCTTAACAACTGTCCAATGATACAACGAGGCAGATTCCCAAGGAAGAGGAGAGAAGAGCCTTCTCGGAACTCCTGAGGGTATTTTGCCAGGTATACTGAATGATAACGCAGTCCATAACACCACCATCATTGGAACCCCATAGTCTGCAATAAAACTCCTCATCCAACCTGGAAATCGAACGAGGTTACTTTTTCTGAAGAGAGTTAGGATACAATGAAGTTGAAATTACCATAAAACCTTCAATACCTGCCCCATAACGCCAGGACCTGGCTTTTCGGCTCTTAAGAGCGGTTAGAAGCAAGCCAAAACAGAATATAACTGCGAGTAATCCATTCGTGTACAGCCATTGGAATTGATATTTCTCTTCTCCTGCATTGTCACCTTTTGGCATGTAGAATTCGCTCACAATTCCCTGGGATTCAAAAATCAAGAATTGTGAGCTTAATTTCATGAGAAGGAGAAGACTTTGTTGAGGATGGAAGAAATACAGTACCTTGATGGCCTCTTGAATGAAAAGTACAGTGATTAACATGCCAAAGAGTTCCCCTGCTACCCTTGTAAATCGAGTGATGATTGTGCATGCATTGAATATAGCAAGAAGAAACAGCAGCAAGGCAGTCCACACACAAACCCTGTTCATTGAAAGGGAAGATAAAAAATACAAGTTATAAAACATCGAATTACTTGAAAAATATAAAAGTACAAGGAAATGAAGGAAAGTTGCATGTACCATCCAGCCCAGGCTAAATAAAGTTCCTTTCCTATACTTGTTTTGGCAAAATTGTACAAATAGGTGTACATTATAATTGTTGGTTCTGCAACCCCTAAAATCAACAATGGCTGTCCACCAAAAATTGCATGGATGATGCCACATAAGGCTGTAGAAGCAAGAGTCTCAACAGTGCTCAAGCTTCCATCTGTTACAAAAGGATATATCTTTAAGAAATATACTCATTTGCAACTACTTGGTTAAATTTACTGTGATAAAGCAAAGAAAACTAACCTGTTTCCCGACTCAATTGCTCCCCAAATGCAATTACAGGAAGAGCAGAAGCAAAGAAGATATATGCTGTAGGAGCTAGAATCCTAAAATGGTGGATGACAATAAAGATCAATTTGAGCTGCTCAACAGAAATAGCTCACATATTGCATTCTTACAATCAAGAACTAACAAAATGAACTCACCCAGCACCCGAACCACACGCCTCGATCCAGTCCTTCTTGTAGCATGCCAACCTTCTTTTAGCATCATTCACAACTCCCTTGAATGGAGTTCTGAAGTGATCCATGGTTTTTGCTGCAATGAGAAGAAACTAAAATAGGTAAATTATGCTTCTCAAAAGTACTAATGCACACACTATAAATTGTATTTATAAAAGTTGCATCAAATGAATATTAGGAGTAAGTGCCTTGGTAGAGTAGATCAATTGAAGTTATTAAAAGTAAGCAAATATTAATGATCTTGACCAAATCTTTCTATTGTGTTGTCAAGTAAAACATAAAATAATCAATGCGGCACATGAAACCTTTATGTTCACACTAACCAGCAACCACCACACAATAATTTAAGCGTACTTGAAGAGCTATTGAACAGAGGCAGTGCAAGCTCAAATTTCAAATTGTGTTGATAATAACAAGGAATCTTGTCCAAATAATACAAACCGTCCTCTCAAGAAAATAAACAATAATCAGACCTGCGAATAACTATGTCTTTTCGTGCTTATGCTCAACATAAAACATCATCAGAAAAAGTAAAGTCCATGGACAACATAGCCACCCATCTTAAAACCTAAAACCCCTGATCATAATCTTAGTTCTACTTTCAAGAAAATTAAAGGTTTGAGACAGAAGAAAAAAAACTTAATCTTTATCCACTTCTCTCGGGGTTTCAACTTTCAAGCCAAAATGTTCTTACAAACACAAGTAAACAAAACAGACATATAACAAACGAATCTTGTGCTTTCTGGGAACAAAATGAACCAACTAATCCCTTTTACCCATCAAGAGAAAAACCCCAACACAACCCATAACTCCAAACATGCCACGAAAGAATACGAATCCGTCATAAAAAACCCACGTAACATAAAGAAGAACACACCTCGGAAAGAAGATAAACTAAAAAGGTCTTATCAATGCGGCGGCTCAGCAATGCCGAAAGGGATTTTCTTTTTCCGGCAGCAAAACGCCGCCGGAGACAAAGGCGAAGGATTTGTAAAGGAAAACGAGAAAAAACTCCAGCTAACCCTCTGTAATTTCTACAAAAATGTGCCCCTTTTTCTCCACTTAATTTCTCTCTTCCCCAAGCAGCAATGCAGTGTTAGAAAGAGAGAGAGGGAAGGTCTGAACTCTGAAGATTGAAGAAGGCGAAAAGTCGAAAACTGAAGAGCGAATGTCTGAATTTTCAAAATATAAAATTATTAACAGCAGTAAGTGGGGCCCACTGGATCTACTGTAAGGGAAAGCATAGCTGTAAAATTTACGCGGTTAAAGCGGCCTTTTGGGAAGGACAGCTCATTCTTACTTAATTACAAAATAGTCCCTTTAGTTTAGTCTTTTGTTTGTGTCTGCGCGGTTGCACCTGCACCAACTACAGCACTACACTACCTTCCAAATTATAAAATTACAATGCGTGCCCGAATTTAACTTTAGGAAATTTATATCTAACTACCTTGTTATTAAATTTAATTACAACAATTTATTTTTATTAAAAAATTACAATGTAATTCTTCTAATTTATATTTTATTAATAGTCCATCCATTCCGTTAGGTTTCCGTCATGAGTTTGTCCTATGATTTGAAAAACACCCTTAATTATTTTTATAATTTTGGAAATTGAAATGGTCATTTTGTTGGAGTATGTAAAATAGGTAGGGATGTTTCTGTAATACTTTTTAGATATTTCATATAAGGATATTTTGATAATTTTAAAAATTATGAAAATACTTAAAGAGTATTTTTGGAATTATAAGGCAAAATCATGACGAACCACTAATGGAATGAAGGAATTACTAACAGAATATAAATCAGAGGAACTACATTTTAATTTTTTAATAAAGATTGATTGCTTTGTAATTAAGCCTAATAACAGGATAGTTGACGTAAACTTTCCTTATAACTTTTAAAATTTCAATTATTACTTGAGACAAAGGTGCATGGATTCGGGGCCATATTTTTTTTAAAAAAATTAATATATATATATATATATATATATATATATATTTTTTTTTTTTTTTTTTTTTTTTTTTTAATTCTGTCTCATACTTTAAACAAAAATTACATTTCGCCATCTTCAAATTAGTATTTTATTTATTTTTTTGATATTTTAATTTTCGTTCTTATTTTAAATTGTAATTACGTCCATTGGTGGTAGAATATAATACTTTCTTTTAAGTGGCATGAGTTTCAACTGTCTAATTTCATATGGAGTGCATACATAGAAAGATATGTTTCACCAGAAAAAAAAAAAAAAAAAAAAAAAAAAACACATAGAAAGATATGTTTTCTAATAATAAAACTTCAATTTTATTGGAAAAAAACCTGATAAAGGAGGACTTATTTGGAATTTTACTATATTTAGGATTTAAAATGTGTATATTTTGGAAATATTGGGCCAAGGTCTCTATTATGGGAGATATTAAACTTGTCACATCAGAAACATGAATTAATAATGGAAAAACACCTTTTGTAAAGCAACTTTTCCTATGCCATTTTTCCTCCTTTTGGTCACTATCAAAATTAGATAAAATAATGCTGTCAAAAGAGAAAAATTAGATAAAATAATAACGATGAGATACTTTAGGTTTAGATCTTACTAATACCTTCTTCATTATTAAAATAACAGCGGTTAAGAAAGACATACTTTCCCCTTAACGGGTCGATGAATATCTAATTTATTTTTTTCGAGTTATTTTGTCGGGTCGAAGTATGAACTATGGAGATCCTTATGATTGAAAATTCAATTTTTTGCTAAACTAAAAATAAAAAATTCCATAAATATTTGCACTTAATCTATGTCTCAGTTTGGACGTTACACAAGGTGCAATGAATGTGTTTGGCTACAGTAATTAAATACACTTATTAGTATTAATCAGGGGACCCGTGTGGAGCAGTGCAGGAATGTTAATCTGGTGATGAGAATTTTTATTGGTTAAATTACAACATTGGATGAATCCATCTTGGATTCTCGATCGAATATCACATCGATCGTACAAATTCTAGCTTAATACACATATTACATATTATAATACTAATATATATCACGTGCTATGCATGGAGTAATCAATTCAATTTTAAAATGGAATAAACAAAAAATTTCAATGAATGAGATACAAAATTTCAAAAAATCACAAATTCGTGAATTTATAAATTACAACTCAATAACTCGGGTCAACCTACAAAATATGCAATCCCATTACTCTTGGTCAACCTACAAAATATGCAAACCAATTAAGAGCTCATTTACTTCAGTGGAAAATAGCGGGTTGGTTATGTTTCAGGGGTTTGCCAGCCTTTTACTTCACTATTTAATTATTAGGGCCTAAAATCGGAGCCCCAGGTTAACAATGGGAAATGATGGGTTATATACCCATTAAAAAACCTATGGCTAAATAAGCTAGTTGAATTGGATAAGACGAATTGACAACTTTGTCTTTGCTTTTCAAAGAAAAATTACATACTTGCCAATACAGGACAAAATTGTTCAGTTCCGAATGCGGGGACAAAATTATAAATATATACCTTTAATCTTGTTTAAAAACCAACAATGTAAAGAGTCCAACAATCTAGTGTATTTAAGAGCAATATTTTCCAATTAAAGTAAAGAGGGCACCGTTTATATAACCAAGAAAAAAATCATAAACAACCCATTGACAATGGTTAGCCAACTAGAAAAGTAAAGGAATTCTCTTTAATAATAGCAAAATTAAATATTAGTTATACTGTTAAAAATAGGGCATTTTTTGTAAATTTAATATTGTAAATTTAAATATATTCAGGATAATAATAAATGTACCTCATGTAGATGTAACTGATACCCTTTTTTGAAGATGAAAACACTCTTCTAGCCAATCAACACCTAGAATAAAATTAACTGTGCAACGTATATTTGATCTTGCAAGATTTGGTGGTGCTGGGATAATAAATGTAAACGCTTTGTCCAAAAAAAGCTTGATATGCTCTTGCAATAGTTTTTCACCATTTTCCTAGACATAACATTATGTGTAAGTTAATTATTAATATATTAGAAATATTTTTTTAATACCAAGCAAAAACTATATAAATACTTGATCTTGCAGAGATTTAAAATAAGATGCCTGAGTACGGAACATATATTCAGCTTGTTTGTTCAATAACTTTAAATTCATTGAGCCGTTCTTAAGACTATATATTATATCATGGGATTTTCTTTGAATAGCACCCATAAGTTGAAAAAATTCTCTTTAACTCTCCACTTTCAAAAAAGTTCTCGTTTGCTCCCCAGATGACAGACCAAATTCCCTTTAACTCCCCATTGTTGTATAAAAACTCAAGAATCGCGTTTCCAAATCCTCAAATCACGTAACTAAATCCCCAAATGATGTATTTGAGGGGTAAATACATCATTTGGGGATTTAGTTACGTGATTTAGGGATTTGGGTACGCGATTCTTGAGTTTTTATACAACATGTCAAAAAAAATAGGGAGTAAAAAGGAAGTTTGATTTTCATATGGGGAGCAAAGAGGAATTTGAGTTTCCATTTGGGAGTTTTCGGGAATTCTCCGTTATATCAACAATTGACCAAAATTTGTACTTATGAAATATATTTAATTGGTTACCTTCAAGGTTTTTAACAACAACTCCGTATGTCAATACAATTACCTCAGTAATGAACATTTCCAATTACATTTTGTATCAATCAAAGGTTTGAAAATGAATATAGGAATGTTCATTCCATTCCCACCTCATTCTACCAATCATGTCATTACAACTTTATAATGAAATTAATTTTCTTTTCTAAATTCATGAACCTATTAATTTTATTGTCATTAGTTGGTGTAACTTTTATATTTCTTTTAAACATTTTTTAATTTTTAATGAGTTGATTCGTTTCTTTCTTTCTTAATCTTCTTTATTTTTGGAGATTCACCCCATCAGTGAATTTAGCGCTTAATTTTATTTTTTAGCTACTATAATAATTCAATTTATTATTTATCATTCAATTTACAAAACTTTTTTTAATCTGACAATTTTTCTTTTACATCATAGATATTTGAATTATGATTTTATCAATTCTTCTATTAATTAATTTTTTCTCTAGTGTTTTATTTTTTCAATATTTATTTTCATAATTATATTGCTTTTTCTGATCTAATATTTTTTCATCTTTTCTGTCTACATTGCTCCATTTTTTGTGGTTTTTAATTTTTCTAAGGCCGACTAAATCCAACATCATGTTTTTCTTTCGTAATAACTAATCATTTCTTCTTCTTTTTTTTTTTTTTGTTGAAAAAAATAACTAATCAGTTCTAATACTATTGATAAGAAATTTGGATTATTTTTAATGCATTGCTCCACTTTTGAATAAATTTTTTTATTTTAATATTGTCATATTTTTATGACCCGTTTTTTCATAAGAAATACATAACTAGGACTTTATTATATTTTTAAATTACTTTTTTTTACATTCATTATTGTTGTGATGCATAATTTTAATAATTTATGACTATTTTTTTTTCTTTATAATACAAAATTTTTAACACAATTATTTTAATAATTTATGACTATTTTAGTTGTCTTTATAATACAAAATAGGGAATTTACCATTCTCTTAATAGTTATTAAGAAAATATTTTTTCTATTTATTTAATTTTCAATACTAAACTCTAATTATTAATATAATATTTTTAATTATTTATTAAAATCGTGCAACACACATGATTTACTCTATTCTATTAGGATACGCAATGGGATTTTTTAGATAATTACTCATTATCAAAATTTGAACATTTATATTGAGATAAGAATTTTTTTATAATTAGGATCTTAAATTCTAACTGAATCGAAAGCTATGTTTAAATACCTGTAAGTTATTGATAATATGAATCTCTATATTTTAGTATACATCTTTCTTTTTTATTTTAAAGTTATAATATATTAATAATTAATTTTTATTTTTTGTGGAATTAAAAAAGATTGGTTGTGAAGAATTTTAATTACTATAAAAAAGTGTTAGATAAGGTGGATTAGATTTTGTATAATATTTTTTAAAAATATTATACAAAATAAAAGTTAGCCAATCATATTTTTTCTATCTAATTTGAAACCTAAAAAAAACAACAAAATTACACATCAGCAAAAATACACAAAAAAAGTCAAACATGGTTTTCAAATATATTATAGTATAGATTTTGTATTAGTTAGGTAATATTAGGTCATTCGGGGTTGAACCATTTAATTACAGACCTGCGTCAAACTCGCTACTAATATTGATTAACCTTTATGACGAAGCACGGAGAATGGGTGTAATTAGGTGAGATCACAATTAGGTATATAATTTATTGAAGGTAAACGTAATCTAGCATATCTAACATAATATTAGCTATAATTCATTGAAATCTAACATATTTAACATAATATTAGCTATAACTTATTGAAACCTTTTTCACAAATGCAACTATTAAATACAATATTGTTTGTCGAGTGCTTATGTATAAATACAACTTAATCTTAACCAATAAATCCAATAAAGTTGAACCTATAAAAAATAATATTGCATAATTAACACTTCCTAACAGTATAGAAGTTACTAATAATCCTCCGAAATGAATCGAATATTCTATCATGCGATTCACAGGGGAATAAGGGTACTATAGAGCATGCTATAAATAATTCAAAATCTATACTATAATACAAAAAACTCCAAAAAGAATTGAGTACATGAAATCCATGAATGAAATATACAAAATAATATATTCATAAAATATGCAAATGGCAAAAAAAGTTTTGGATTAAAGTACCTTGCATCCTTGAAACACACAAAGATGTTGGTGCCCCGAGATCATTGTTGTTTTCCATTGGAAACGTATTGGGTACAAACACTTCATATTCCAACTCTAAGAATTCACATCCTTGACCCCCTAATTGGTAGTACGTAATGTTATGATAAATACATGAAAATGCTTCAATTTCAAAATAAAAAATGAATTTTGTCAAATTAACATAAGATACATACGCTGTAAGTTAGATTCATGCTTCTCAAGTCGATTCACATGTGCCCGAGCTATACTTGTACATTCATGCTCATAAATAGATGCACCGGTTATACCTACTTGATTGTGTGGAATATCAATAATATGAGATTTTTGGACTACAATATTTCGATCAACACCAAATATACATAGAAAAATCATTGAACCAACAAAATAAAAGGTTGAAATTAAAATAAAAATTATATATAAAAGAAGAAATATTACCATTCGTAGTTTCCGCACATGCTCTTGCATCAACTTGACCTTGATCTCTAATAATTCTATGCTCATCGAGTTAAATAGGAACATAACAGAATCCTTGTGAATTGAATTGGTCATGACCACCACCACCACCACCATATACTTTCCCTAAACTAGATAAATATGTATGGCAAAAGAAGTAATCACAGTTCAATAAAATATATATCAAAATTTGATCTCTTAGTTATAAGTGCATATATATACGAATATTTAGAAATACATATTAGCAAAGTAAGCATAAATATATATATATATATATATATATATATATATATATATATATATATATAACAACATATATATAAAATATTAATGGGGAGCATGTCATTCGAAATAATTTAACTATCACGCATTAAATCAGTTGTGTGCAATGATGATCCTCGTCTTGAACGCGTTCTTGAACGTATCGATGTTCCTCGAGCTGCTTGCCTGCCTCTTGATGGTAGGCTATAAATATTAGAATCCCGTACTGTGTTTGAAGAGTTATTATGGAGTCCCGACAAAAATTGATATTCTGTCTGCAATCGTGCCAAACGTTCGGCCACTAAACCATCATTTACTCCTCTATACCTTTTAATATATAACTCTTTCTTTCTATGCAATCGTGCAAGCTTGTAGCCGATTTGATTGTTGTTCATTTTATTCTGCATCAACCAATTATACCATCACTTACTGTCTATGCCGTTTAATATATGTTTTTAGTTAAAATTTTGATACGTAGCACTAAACTAATGAAATTAATAATACGCTATTATGTTATGTATGATGAGGCCCAAAAACACGCTTCTATCAGAGCCGTCCACGTGTCACCATCTGCTGACGTGAAGACTATACCCTCGCATTGATGGGCTCGTGGGCCAACCCAGCCCACTCACTTGCCAACTAGTATAGGTCCTTGAGCCTCGGCCAACTATTCAAGAAAAGGGGCCGAACCGGCAGGCTCGGCGCTCCCATCCCGGCCTTCGGGGTTACCTTTCTCCGGGAATCACCCGCACGAGGGCCATATTCTTGTCGCTCGGGACTTCGGCGCTCAAAGATCACAAGTCGTGAGGAACCCGTCCGAGCACTCTTCGAGCGTCGCCTATTCACTCGCGGGTGGTCCCCCACCGCCGTGGTGGATCTGAACCCTTATAAAACGGATCCGGGACCTTCCACCCGCGCGACCCTCGTCAACAACCTCTGACACAAAGGTAGTGCGCACCTTGTACCTGACACGCCGCCTACTTTCCAGAGCCATCACTCTCATATCACCACAGGCAGCCACGTGTTAGGGCCACACAGGTTTGGGACCACACGGTCAGATTACCTAATCTACCCTCACCCCTAACATATAAATAAGGGAGAACACTTGCATTCTCCCCCCAAGTCATCATCTACACACACACTGCATTGTTCTGGGCATTTTTTCCGAATCTCTCCAAGCTCTGCGTCATTCTCACCACAGTTGCACCCTCCTTGTACGTTGCACTCTTGGTGTTATCCTAGCTGGAAGAACCCACGCTTAAAAGGAAACCCAGTTCCTGAGGCTCTCACGCCTATGATGGTCTTTCCTTTTCCATACAAATATTAAAGTGTTGGTTGCATCTTTGGGAAGTCTGATTTCCAGCACCATCATTTTTGGCGCCGTCTGTGGGAAACCATCATCACCTTCTTCATCATCAACAGTTTCTTCCCCAGAAAAGCTAGTTGAAAAGTGACACCAGCAACTCCCAACATGGTGACTGTGACAAGGTCAGGAGTGGTGGGGAGCAAGGGTGCTCAACCCCCTGTCAATGAGGAAAATACGGGGAACAATGCCGCCGTTGGCGGTACTCCTCCCCCTCCTCTCGGAAACACTGAGGCTGCCGCCACTCTACCCCCATCCGGAAATGAGGCTGGAGGATCTGGCTCCAATCCTCCTCCCCCAGTTTTCGCCCAAAACGTTCCAACCTCTCATCCTGGCGCGTACTCTATGACCATGCCACCGCCAGTATACGCTTTTATGCAACCCGGGGTGGTGCCCGGAGTGATGCCTATGGTCCAGCCATATCAAGTGGGGGCACTAAATCTCCCATTGTCGCTACCAAGGGAGATACAGGGGGTAGAAATGCCCCAGATTAGTACCCAGCAACTTCAAGCGCTGTACGCAAAGTGCGAGAGTCAAGCGGTGCAGAATGCTTGGGAACACTTCACAACGACTTACTTTCCTTCATTGGCGGGTGCACGAGCGGCCCCGCCCCTTGAAGGGCTTCCGGCTCATCCGCTGACAATGGCGCAAAACGCGTTGAGGGCCCAACAACCTCCCCCACCGCCGAATCAAGAAAATGAGGCCCCACCGAGGGTCCAACAGGAGCAGCAACCCGCTGGAGACGAGAGAGCACCTCAGGATAGGAGAGCCGCACAGAATGAGGGGATCGGAATCAACGAAGAGGTCCAATCGAGGGCCACAGAAAGGGCAAACCGCAGAAATGTCGGTGACCCTCAGCTCGCAGCTGTGCAAGATCAGCTTAAAGGGCTCCAGAATGTGGTAGAGCAGCTCTCTCGAGCAAGGTCTCAAGTCCCCCGTGATGGGGACGAGAGGTCCAGGGCCAGAGACGCTCGCCGACCACGCAGCCCAATTTCCCGCCGCAGGAGAGAAGCCAGCTATGAGGATCCCGAGGACAGGGATTACAGAATCGTGACAGGCGATTCTCCCCTCGTCGAGGAGGTACTAATGACCCGTGCGGGGAAAGGCAAAATCCCCACGGCTGTCAACAGGTACGATGGAACCACTGACCCAGCCGAGCATCTGGATCATTTTGTGCATCTTATGCACTTGTATGATCACCCGAGCAATTATTGGGCCAAGATGTTTGTCACTTCTCTCATGGGAATGGCCCAAGACTGGTATAAAAAGCTTCCCCCACGCTCAATCCGAGGGTATTATGACTTGACGGATGCTTTCATAAGCCACTTCAACTCTTTGAAGGCACCAGCCCCAGCCGCGACCGCTCTTTACAGCTTGGTCCAAGGGCCGAACGAGACTCTACGGTCTTTTATGGGAAGGTTCAACAAGGAGATCTTGTTGGTAGAGAAGCCCTCGATGGACTTTTTGAGGCACGTTCTCTTTGGAGCTATTAATATGAAGCATTATGTCAGTAAAGAGTTCGTGGAGGAGGTAGCCAAGAAGAAACCCCGCTCATTGATGGAGATTAGGGAAATAGCAGATTCTTTCTTCACCCTCGAGGATATGTATATTGCGAGGGACCAAAAGATGGCGAACGCCCCTCGCCCCGACAAAGCCCTTGAAGACAGAGGAGATTCAAACAGAGGCTGCCGCCGCAGCCCTATTTTCGCTCGTCGAAACTCTCCACCCCCTTGGAAGTTCGAGCGCATCCCTCTCAACCGCCCTATAGCTGAAGTTTATTCCATGGCGGATAAAAAACTGTTCAAGAGACCACCTAAGTTGAGGGAGACCGAGGCTCAGAAGCGTTCTGGAAAGTATTGTGCTTTCCATAAGCAGAAAGGGCATGATACCAACGAGTGTCGCCAACTCGAGAGTGAGATTCAGAGGCTTATTGCTGGGGGGCACCTCAAGGAGTTCGTGAAGGTGCTAGAGAAGTACGATGAACACTGCGCTGAACGAGCGCGTATTAGAGGAAGAAGTCGTTCGCGCTCGCGCAGTCCTCGCCACCACTACACCGAATCAAGCGACCGCGGTAAAGGGAAAGGGCCGGAGGTTGAGAATCAACCCTTCGCGGTCATTCACATGATCGCCGGTGGACCCTCGGGAGGTGACTCTAACGCTTCCCGACGTCGATACATTCGGAGTTATGACCAAAGATCTTCTCAGCCCAGGCCGGTGCTCTCTATTGATAAATCATCACGCTCGGAGAAGGACGAGAGCGTAGGTTTCACAGAGAAAGATTTAGAGCATATTGTAACACCCCATGGGGTCGGTGAAACCTCTGACTGCCCCATGGTGTTTAGCCTAGACGTTCACAATCACGTTGTAAAGAGGGTCTTAATTGATAGTGGAAGCTCCGTGAATGTTTTACCTTACTCCACGTTTCAGAAAATGAACATCACAAACATCCCGCTCGAACCCCTCAGAACAGCCCTCGTCGGCTTTGGGGGTTTCGAGATCGTCCCTCGTGGACAAATTCGCTTGGCCACCTCTTTCGGTCGCGCCCCACAGCGAAAAACTTTAAATGTTCTCTATGTGGTGGTCGAAGTGGACCTGCCCTACAACATCATCATTGGGCGCCCAACCCTCGTCGACTTCAAAGCTGTAATTTCCACCTCTCATCAAAAAGTCAAGTTTCCCACCCCCGAGGGTACCGGAGAGGTACTGTGTAATGTTAAGGAAGCTTGGGAGTGCTACATACTTTCCCTTCGCAGCCACAAGCCCAAACAACCTACCCAAGCAGGCTCCACCAAAAAGTCTGTTGACTTCTCCAAACTAGATGAAGATGGCCCCGAGCGTAAGAGGGTCAAGCTCTATAAAAAGAAGAATAAGAAGAAAGCCACGGACAAACCCGTAGATGCTGGGAATTCACCCCTCGGAGCGGTTGGGGCTTCCTCCTCGGAAGACGAGGATTATATACCCTCGGGAGATACCAACGAGAGAATTACAGGCAAGAAACGAGCGTTCGAACAACCGAGGCCTGAAGTGCGGGTGGAACCTACGGAGAGCTTCCTGACCATCGAGTTGGAGCCCGGGAATCCAGATAAGACCACGCAAATAGGTTCCAGCCTCAACGGCCCCTCTCAGATTATGATGATTGAGTTCTTGCGAGAAAATGTTGATGTCTTTGCTTGGAAGGCTTCCGACCTCACTGGTGTAGATCCGAGCGTTATTGTCCACAGGCTGAACGTGGATCCGACCTTCAAACCCATAAAGCAAAAGAAGAGGGATGTTCATGGGTTCCGGAAGCAGGTCATAGAAGAAGAAGTCAATAAGCTGCTTGACGATCAGTACATAGAGGAAATCCTATATCCCGAATGGCTTTGCAATGTGGTGCTCGTCCCGAAGAGCGCCAACAAGTGGCGTATGTGCAATGACTTCACAGACCTCAACAAGGCATGTCCTAAGGATCCGTACCCACTACCTAGGATAGATCAATCGGTGGATTCGACCGCTGGGTGTGAACTTATGAGCATGATGGACGCTTTCCAAGGATATTATCAGATATTCATGGCTCTTGAGGATCATCCCAAAACTGCGTTCGTAGTTCATATGGGTGTTTATTGCTTCAAGGTTATGCCCTTTGGGCTAAAAAATACAGGAGCGACTTACCAACGCCTTGTTAACAGAATGTTCGAGTGTGAGATTGGAAAATCCATGGAAGTATATGTGGATGACATGATCGTCAAAAGCGAACGCCAGTCTTCTCATCTAGAAGACCTAAAACGAGCGTTCAATATCCTACGTCGTTACGGTATGAAACTGAATCCTTCCAAATGTACATTTGGCGTGCGGGGTGGCAAATTTTTGGGATACATGGTCAGCCAACGGGGCATAGAGGCAAACCCAGAGAAGATTAAAGCAATCCTGGACATACCTTCCCCTCGTAATCTGAGAGAGGTCCAGGTGCTTTTGGGTAAGATCATTTCATTAAACAGGTTCATCTCCCACTCAGCAGACAGGAATTTGCCCTTCTTTAAAATCCTACGTAACGCTCGCAACTTTTCCTGGAGCAAGGACTGCGAAAGGGCCCTGCAGGACATGAAGCAGTACCTTTCGAGTGCGCCTTTGTTGACCAAACCTAACCCGGGGGAGAACTTGTTTGTCTATCTGTCAGTTTCCTTGGAAGCCACGAGCGCTGTCCTCGTGGCCATTCGCGAGCGTAAGCATATGCCGGTGTATTATTTAAGCAAGACTCTACAAGGAGCGGAGAAAAGATACATGGAAATAGAGAAATTTGCTTTTGCGCTCGTTAATGCCTCTCGGAGGTTAAGACCCTATTTTCAAGCGCATCCCATCGTGGTGCTTACAGATCAGCCCCTCAGACAGGTGTTTGCAAAGCCGGACGTCTCAGGGAGATTAATTAAATAGTCAATTGAACTTAGTCAATTCGACATCACCTTCGAGCCACGCACGGCGATACAGGCTCAGGCCATGGCTGACCTATTGGTGGAACGTTTCAACTTAGATACCGTGCCCTCAGCAGAGGATGGTTTATGGCTTTTGCACACAGATGGCTCATCGACCTCACAAGGGGGAGGAGCCGGGGTGACCCTCAGGGACCCTCTCGGAGCTGAAGTTGACTATGCGATCAAGCTGGCGTTCCAAGTCACCAACAACGAAGCTGAGTATGAGGCCCTCATCTAGGGGCTCAGGATTGCACTTCAAAATGGTGCCACTCGGGTTACTGCATATGTTGATTCGCAGTTGATCGCGAGTTAAATTGATGGTTCTTATGAGGCCCGATAAGCCACTATGGTGCAGTATCTGGCGAGCGCTAAGGAGGTGATAGCCAAGTTCAAGGAATTCCACCTTTTGCAGGTCCCAAGGGCAGAAAACGAACATGCTGACGCTCTCTCAAAGTTCGCATCCGCCCTGGATGGTTTTAGCGAGCGTGCTGTTACGTTTCTTAGAACCGAGGAGCCGCTGATAAGTAGAGGCGAACCTTCGAAGGAGGTGAATATGATTGACCCCTCCGAGCTCTGTTGGCTCGACAAAATTATCAGATTCCTCCAAGATGGAACCAGCCCAAGCGACAAAGTTGAGGCTCGGAAAATCAGAAACAAAGCCCCTCGCTTCTCATTGGACGCCGAGGGTCGACTATTCAAGCGATCCTTCCAAGGCCCACCGATGAGATGCTTGAGACCCTCGCAGGCCAAGGAAGTTTTAGAACATGTGCACAATGAAAGTTGCGGGAACCACTCGGGTGGTCGAATCTTGGCAAAGAAAGTCTTAAGGAGTGGGTTCTACTGGCCCTCGGTGCTGCAGGATGCCATTAGCTACTCCAAGAAATGCCCTAAGTGCCAATTTTATTCTAACACCTCTCAGTTGCCGGCAGCTCAAATGATTCCTATCGATGTTTCGTGGCCTTTTGATCAGTGGGGAATTGATATTGTGGGACCCCTCCCAATGGCGGTCGGACAAAAGAAATTCGTAATACTCGCTGTGGATTACTTCACTAAATGGGCCGAAGCTGAAGCAGTCGCGAAAATAACGTTCAAGGTTGTGAGGGACTTCATTTGGAAGAACATCATTTGCAGATACGGTATCCCGAGGGTAATCATCTCAGATAATGAATCCCAATTCATCGCCGCTGACACGCGGGATTGGTGCTACGAACTTGGGATTGAGCAACGTTTCACTTCGGTGGGCCACCCTCAGGCCAACGGTCAAGCAGAGGTAACTAATAGAACCATACTCCAGCATCTGAAGACGATGCTCGAAAGCAAGAAGGGCGAATGGGCTGAAGAACTTCAGGGAGCCCTGTGGGCGTACCGTACTACCCCGCGAGCGGCAACGGGGGAAACTCCTTACTCCCTCGTTTATGGCTCCGAGGCTATGATACCTACGAAAATTGCTCAAGAATCCACACGCGTTGCATATTTCGAGCCTACTGCCACCGAGGCCAATCGGGCGCTTGAGTTAGATTTGCTGGACGAGAAGAGGAATACTGCTTGGGCACGTATCCACAAATACAAAGCAACCGTGGCTCGCCAATACAACAAACGCGTTAAGGAGAGGACTTTCCAGCTAGGGACTTGGTCCTAAAAAAAGTTGAAGTCTCCAAACATGTGGGTAAGTTGGACCCCAATTGGGAAGACCCCTTCAAAGTCGTTCAGGTACGAGCAAATAACACCTACCTGCTGGAGACTTTGCAAGGCGAGCGTCTCCCTAGGCCATGGAATGCATGTAACCTTAGAAGGTTCTACGTGTAAACATTAGTTTTTTTGTAATTACCCATTGGCGGCATGGGGTACTTTCTTTTGACAGAAAGCATATTGTATTCATTTTGGAAATTACAAGTATAACAGTAAGCATTTGATTTTTTGATTATGACGTTTATTTGCTTTCTTATTGGTTAATGATTTGAGCAACAAAAGGCCCACTCCGTGTCGAGCATCCTCCACCGCGAACGACCTAAGTAATACCCCAATCGTTTTAGGAGCAACACTATCTGGGTGTTGATAACCATCTACCCGGAATAGTTTGACAATTCATAAGTGTATAAAATCCTAAGAACGAGCGTGTCAAACAACAGGGAGCAAAATGCTTAATTTACGCCAGCTAAGTGCACGCCACTCCAGCTCGCGCTGGTAAAAACCCCGATGACCCTCAACTTCTTGGGTAAGAGCACACACGTAAAATAATGGATCCCATAACAATCCTTTCATGGGTCCCTCGAAATGACGCTAACCCCACGGTTACGCTCGCTTTGATCCTATACTTAGCAAATCCTACTATGGATTTCTAAAGTACATACAACTCCCTGGAGCGTTCAACCTGAAAATGCACATTATTGGGGCCAATACTTAGGTAAATCCTCAGAAGTTTCCTAAGTTCAAATTCGAGCCTCATTACGGATACGGCCAGGGAACCCCCATGGAAAACACCCTCGCGCCCGTATCTACGCCCTTCAAATCGCCGGACGCTGCCAAACCTTAAACTGATGGAGCATTGTGATGAATGCCAGGGCATCCTCAAAGAAAACGCCCTCGTGCACACACACGCCCATCGCAAACGTTCAAACAAGAGAGACCAATATAAAGGCAGCGAGCGCAATGAAACAACATCATTCACCATTCAAAAGTAAAAGAGAAAGCATTCAAACAGCCAAGCAGTAAAAAAGAAGAGTTCAAATATACGGAAAGAAGCATAAAAGGATCCAAAATGTTCAAGGAACTAGCTGGAGGATTGGGTACAGACATAAATTGTTCATAAGTAAGACAAGGAATTTAAACCAGCAAGGAAAGGAACTCAACAACCAATAGATCATCATTGGGCATGAAAATCAAGCTCTGGAGAGGCAGTCGCAAGAGGAACCGGGGCCAACACGTTGGCGTCAGAAGTTTGAGCCTCGCCTGGTTCCTCGACATTCGCAGTATCCATGATGGTGCCCTCGTCCTCTATTTGGATGGGCTCGGGACCTAGAGTGTTGGCCGCTATGAACTCCCGCTGGAGCGTCTGCACCAACTCCTGGTACTCCGGCTCCGCCAAACTCTCAGTGGGATCCTCGTCTTGGACCATAGGCTCGCAGTTTTCATCCAGGTCCATACGCAAGCGCACGTCGGTTCGAGTGCTATCAGGAGCCAAGCCAAGCTTCACCATTTGCCCAATAGCTTTATGGAAGAAACGCCGAGCATTGTCGAAGCACTGGATGTTAGCTGCAAACACTAAGGCCTTGGAGCGTACGAACTTCATCACTGCCTCCCAAGATACCCTTGCCTCCAAGCCCTGTACCTTGCCTTGCAAATCAGCGAGGGCCTTCTTCGTCTCCTCGTTTTGGCGAGTGCTCTCTGCCAGCTGCTCACCCAGTTCTCTATTCTGCACCCTCAGCTGGTCACGCTCCACCTTCAATTCCCTATGACGCTCGTCAAGGGTAAGATAGGCTGCGTCCGCCTTCTGGAGATTCTCCCTCAGCCTGTCTTTCTCAAGATTGGCTTCAGTCTGCTGAGCGTGGACGTTATTGTAATCCTCTTGCAGTTGGACGGGATCTGAGGCTCGCAGCAATTTCTTGTATTTGGCCTTATGGTTGGAATAGGCCTGCGCTCGCCCCTGCAAGTTCTTCAACCTAGGGATTACCTCCTGGAGAGTCAGTAGTAAAGATGAGCGCTAAAATGGGAACAGTCGAAGGGGGAAAACTTCAGAGGGTACTAAGGACTCACTGTTAGAAGGGCGTGACAGGCATCATCAGCAACACGAGCGACGTCATGCTCGTTCAGCTTATCGTGATCACCGGAAAATTGGAGCTTTCCGACGATGTTTGAGACGAGGTTCACGGAGTAGGCGCTCTTTTTCAGAAGCACTGGACCCTCGGTCCGCTGGCGCTTGTATCGAGAGTCGCCCTTGCAACCTATCTTCCAGAAGTCCTCATCCTCTGACGAAGAAGTGTCACCGCCCTCTCCCCTGTGCCCCACTACCACTTCTTTTCCTTTGCCAGAAATTGGGATGGAATCTGGCAGCCTCTTCCTCTTTCCTTGACGGTCGGCCCGAAGGGTTTCGTGGATGCGGACTAGTTCCCCCGAGCGGTTTCGAGAGCCGCTCGAACTTAGTGATATCGGACCCTCGGGGGCCGCCGGCGGAGGAGTAGCCCCGCGGACGCCATCAACCGTCAAATCTTCAATGGGGCCCCTACGGGCTTCGTTCCCCGCGCCCTCGCGAGGGCCATTATGGCCCCGACCGGCTCCTCGCCTAGTTCCTCTCCCCCTTGGGGCATTTGGAGGACGGACTTGCTGTTGTTGCGGGGGCTGGGGGTTTGCGCTGGTTCCTTGAGCGCCCAGAATACGGGAAAGAGCCTCAGCATTCATGCCTTGCGATAGTAGTTGGACACCTGCAAGAAAGAAGGTACGAGTGTCACAAATTGGTTGTTGGCACCACAAATACAGAAATACAACAATCGTACCAAGTCAGGAGACTATTCTAAAAGTTAGAGTAGTTAGTTCCTAGAATCTAACCGTCGAGGGTCATGATGTAAGCTGGAGGGTTGAGTATCATTTCTGGGGGGCAAGACAAGCCATAACGGAACAGCACCCCCTCGTTTTTCATCAAGACCTCAGCCTTGATCCATTTCTTCTCACACTTCATTACGAGGGCTAATCCCTTGGCCCAGTCCTCGAAATCCTTATTTCTCACCCTTTCCCTAATCAAAGGACCCTCGCCGTGTATCATCCACTGTCGATGAACCCCAAAGATTCCCCCTGGAGCCCCCACGAAGAAATACTTCTCCTTCCAATGCTCGCCGTAGGAGGTGGATGGGGAATCTATCATCTTAAAGCCCGACTTGGCCTGGGCGTAATAAAACCCGTCCTTAGGTGACGAGCGTGGCGAGCGGGCTACTTGTATCAAACTGTCAAAATTGACAATCGAGGATGTGTGGCCTAAGGCTCTCATCGTTATTATGAAGGTTTTGATTAAGGCTATGCCGTTGGGCAGAATTTCTGAAGGGCAAAGCCCTAAGTGATGGTAGATGATAGCAGCGGCGTGAGCAATTGGAAATCTTAGGCCCCCGGCCAGGACGGCATCCTAGTAAACCGCCATCATCCCAGGCGGCGGACGGTTGGCCCTTTCTCCCTCCTCTGGCAGTCGCATGGGAAATACTGCTTCATCCCAATAAGCTTTCGCCTTCAACTCCTCCAAATCTTCGAGCGTCAAAATACTCTCAATCTCATCCGGAGATCTATCGGTTTGGTGACGGTTATCTTGCCTCACTCGAGTGGCAAGCTCCTTTCCTTTTCTCTGACGCCTTCTGGAAGGTTCAGCCTCAAATTGACGCCCCGGATGGCCCTGCTTCGCCCTCGGGAGCCATCACGGCCACGGTGATCCTGTGATCCTGGGGTCTCACGGCACTATTCAACACCGGGAATACTCTCTCTCCTTGTCTCTGCATTTCCATCACGTTGTGCATCTCTTCAAAGAGGTCATTCACCCCTCCAGGAGCACGCTCGTTCATCCCTTGAACGGCTGCGTCAACCTCTTCATCCCTGGCATCAGCCGGAGCTTGAGCCACTGGAATCGCCATGGGAATCCCCTCACCTGGGGACGCTCTAGCCATGGGGACCGCTGTAGGTACATCTCCGTGAGGGGAAGAGCTCCCCACTGACATCTCATCTATCTCCCTTACATAATCGTCAGCTTGGTGTCCGGCCATGTTTGTCTTTCGACTTTCGAAGACGGAGTTCTCTTAGAAAACTCAATAAAGAAGAAAAATTCTGGAATGAATTCAACGGCAGAAGGGGTTCTTTGCTTAGAAGGATCACTCACGCACAACCTAAATCTAAAAGTTAGTATCGGAATATCAGGATTTGTGGAAGCCTTACCTAGAAATTGAAGAAGAAGCTCGCCGGAGTCTGTAAAAGTTGCAGAGATTTCTTGCTACGTATGTGCTTGAAGGAGTCTGAATGCGTGAAAGAGGCTCCAAGACTCTGCAAATCCCTAGTTATAGGGGATAACTTACATTGATTAGGGCTTGGGATTTCAAATGGCAATCATTTTCCGCCTAGGAAATCCCCCCACTTTTGGTAACCGCCTCACGTCTCCCGGAGTGCATGCGCCCACGTTCCCACTCAGCATTAAATGCGGACATGACTTCAATTAATGCGGTGTCAGACTGTGTCCGTTACAGAAGTCAAGCGGTCACTTCTCTAGCAATGGCTTGACCCTCAAGTAATTCAAAATCCAAGGCTCCCTCCTTATTAAATTCTACAGTACGCTCGAGCGATACTACAGAATTTGGGGGGCAAAATGATGAGGCCCAAAAACACGCTTGTATCAGAGCCGTCCACGTGTCACCATCTGCTGACGTGAAGACTATACCCTCGCATTGATGGGCTCGTGGGCCAACCCAGCCCACTCACTTGCCAACTAGTATAGACCCTTGAGCCTCGGCCAACTATTTAAGAAAAGGGGCCGAACCGGCAGGCTCAGCGCTCCCATCCCGGCCTTCGGGGTTACCTTTCTCCGGGAATCACCCGCACGAGGGCCATATTCTTGTCGCTCGGGACTTCGGCGCTCAAAGATCACAAGTCGTGAGGAACCCGTCCGAGCACTCTTCGAGCGTCGCCTATTCACTCGCGGGTGGTCCCCCACCGCCGTGGTGGATCTGAACCCTCATAAAACGGATCCGAGACCTTCCACCCGCGCGACCCTCGTCAACAACCTCTGACACAAAGGTAGTGCGCACCTTGTACCTGACACGCCGCCTACTTTCCAGAGCCATCACTCTCATATCACCACAGGCAGCCACGTGTTAGGGCAACACAGGTTTGGGACCACACGGTCAGATTACCTAATCTACCCTCACCCCTAACATATAAATAAGGGAGAACACTTGCATTCTCCCCCAAGTCATCATCTACACACACACTGCATTGTTCTGGGCATTTTTTCCGAATCTCTCCAAGCTCTGCGTCATTCTCACCACAGTTGCACCCTCCTTGTACGTTGCACTCTTGGTGTTATCCTAGCTGGAAGAACCCACGCTTAAAAGGAAACCCAGTTCCTGAGGCTCTCACGCCTATGACGGTCTTTCCCTTTCCATACAAATATTAAAGTGTTGGTTGCATCTTTGGGAAGTCTGATTTCCAGCACCATCAATGTACATTATTGTTAAACCTTTTTAAATTGACCTATTCGAACCACTAACGCCATCAAAACTTTTCAAAGACATCATTATTTAACAATTGAGATATAAAAATCTTATCAAAATTAGTATTGGGTGGTTACTACCATTAGACAGCATAGAGCTCACTATACAATGATGCAATAGTTTGAATACATTAGTCCAAAACCTCAAACAAAATTAAAAAAATAAAAATAAAAAATTTAACTCCCGACAACCTAAAATATGAGGTATTTATAATTTATTAACAAATTATAATCGAATTAAAAGTACCAATATTCTAAAACTAATGAATTCAAAATATAAGATTAAATTAATACAATTAAAATTAAACCAAAACCTAATAATAATAGTTTTTGTTATAGTTTTTTTTTAATGGGTATGAGATTGAGTTTGAATTGAGATCTTCTTTAAATTTCGTTAACCTCGCAAAAAATTTCAAACTTCGTCAGCTTCATCAAGTAATTAATTGTTACTTGATATGCTAAAAATAATTAATTCAAAATGTTAGATTCAACTAATACGATTAAACTTTGAATCCATTCGCTTGTTGCATACCCATATTTTTAAAATCTCAAATATGATAAGTTATGAAAACAAAAATAATTCGTACCTTAAGAGATTGAATCACACACAAATCGTTTGAACTTTCTCAGCCTCATCAGGGATTTCAAACTTGAATTGTCTCACCAAGAACTCGAATCACAATTTAACATTCTATAAGTTTTGTTATAGTTTTTTTTTTTTTAAAATTTTTATGTATATCTTCGTAACCCTAGTAATCATAGTATTAATTATCTCGGAATAGATGCCCCACTCTATATGTAAAAGATCTCAATTCAAATTTTATAAACCAAAGTCTCGGTTAATTATAATATAATAGTAGTAAACATCAACCCAATTATGGGATGGATGTCAATTAATTATCCTTAATTGTGGGTGCAAACCCATATAACGCATATATCTTTAATAGTCCGATTAATAAATGGAAAGTATTATGAATCTTGCCAAAAATAATTATTTTCTTTAATTACTATTTATTTTCATAATAAAATATTAAACAAAATAAAAGTTAGCCAATCATATTTTTTCTATCTAATTTAAAACCTAAAAAAAACAACAAAATTACACATTAGTAAAAATACACAAAAAAAGTCAAACATTGTTTTCAAATATATTATAGTATAGATACAGAGAGACAATTTGATGCAATGAGAGTGGTGACCAGTTGAGTTATCATGTTTCGATTTGCAAGTCCATTGAATGCGAGATTAATTTACAAACTTGTTGAGTATAATTTTAATTTAGATTCAAAATATAGTTAAAAAAAATTCAATATATATATATATATATATATATTTATATATTCGTTGGTTCGGTTCGATTTTAAAAATACGGGAAGAAAAAGGAATACAAACAACATAATAATAAATAACAAACAATTATTATTTGTTGAAATAATGTGTTGTAATTGAGTTAACCAAAGAAAACGCGTTTTGTTTGGCAACATTGATAGTGATAATAACCGGTAGAGGGACAGCTCTATCAATCCGCGTGCCGAACAGGGATAACTTAACCACTGCAAATCTTGGCTGTGCTCTCTTCGTCTTTTACTCACATTATTATTTTCTATAGATATAATTAAACAGACAAAACAAATATTCCCATTTCCCAGCAATGTAAGAGTGTGACAGTGCCAGTCACAAAATATATGACTGCCCAAGTTCTATTTGGATCCCCAAGGATCATAAAAACCCAGATATAAAATAATATTTACATATTTATACATATAAAATAACCTAAAATGGGTACCCCTTTCTTATACGTAATTCCATCACCGCATTTCAAACGACTCTACTTACGTTGGCGACATCATAATCTATCCATGAATTTGGTATAATATTATTGACTCCACATGAATGAATGAATGAGAAATAAAACAAAACCTTCCTAGTTTGTATGT
This sequence comes from Lantana camara, assembly GCA_037501455.1. Lineage (NCBI taxonomy): Eukaryota > Viridiplantae > Streptophyta > Magnoliopsida > Lamiales > Verbenaceae > Lantana > Lantana camara. The sequence continues at coordinate 96,474,578 of CM074861.1, forward strand.
ATATAAGAATCGGAAATGGATAAATATAAAATATAGTTAGGCTGAAATCCTTCATGTGGTATGCGGGACAAAAGCCTTCACATGGTAGTAGTTAATTATGCCATCAATTATCTAACTGAAATCTGTTCTATTTTTCGAGTTTGAACAAAGCATGCATGTGCCCTGCATGTAATATATACGTTTTAGTCGCTTCTTTTGGCGGCTAATTATTGAAGTTTTGCTGTAATAGCTGATGCAGTTGATGTTTAGGGGGTTTGAGACGTATTTCCATCTAATCTTTAAAATATGAAATAATTATATTTAACTACCCTACTAGAATGTCTAATTACAACGCAATCCATCTAAATCGAGAAATTACATTTTAGTTCCTAATTTTTTGAAACAGTTTGTGATCCTTAGGATTCCGTTATGTCATTCAGAAAATATATACCCCTAATTCGTAGTTAAATTCATATTTTATAAGAATTGTTTTGTTAATTTTTGTAAACGTTAGAGATGATTTTGTAATTTTGGCCATATATATATTCAATATAACACTCATATGACCGTAAGATGCATAAGTGTACTTTTACAAATTATGTTAAGGAACTCTAGTCCAAACAAGATTTATAGGGACTAAAATGTAATTTCTCAATTTAAATGGACTGCGTTGTAATTAGATCTTCTATCAGGGTAGTCAGACGTAATGACCCTTAACATATTTATGCGTCAACATATTTTTTCCATCTCGACCATTGGTTCATCCTTTTCAGTCTAGGTGATTCTTGTGTCGTTCTTCTAGTTCTCTACAAGATCCATGATGCATTCCTTATGATTTGATCTACTATGTTGTGTAATTTAATCAAATGTCTCGTGTGTGAGTTCTTGAGAATGCAACTACTATTAATAAGAAGAGTTTTACGTATAAGTGATCTGATTCGATTCGGCCCGGCCATAAAATGGATTATAAAACAAAAAAAGAAAAATCCTTAGGATTCAAATTTCGTCACCAAAACAGATAACTTGAGTATGCTTATTTCTTTTTGTGACAGGTGAGATGAAAAATCACGATAATTTGTTGGAAATATATAAAGTATGAAATGCATAATCTACAGGCACAAGGAGTCAAAAGAAAATGAAAAAAGACATCATTGAAAATTTAAAAAGTATGTTCATTTTGTCATAAAATGCTTTTAGACATAAAATACACTAATCACAAATAGTTAGGGATCCTTTTGGGAAGAACCCACCCAACTCAACTAGACAAATCACACAATTAAAGGAGATGTGACAATGCACTAAATCCCAAATATTAGGACATTTGCGAAGAGGTTTGAGAAGATCATATCTAATACTTTTCACGTTAAAAAAAAAAAAAAAAATACATATCCTCATATCCATATCGTGTCATATCCATATCCGTATATATATTTGATAGTGGGCTCATGTTATATTAGCTTGCTCATATGCTGACTTTACATTTATAAAACTTACAAAGTTCTTGAATTCATTTCAAGAAATGTCATTTTGTTGGATTTCGAATCCAACCTGCATAAAAATCCAAACCCGTAAATGCAAAAGAGAAAGAGTAATGAGATGTAGTTACATATTGCAATGTGACCATTGGAAAGATTTGATGAAGAACACTTTACAGAAATCTAACAACACGAAGAGAGTCTACATGCAAACAAGAAATGTGTGAACCTGTACATAAGTTAGATTTTACAATATCTTCCTTACATTTCTGGCAATTGCGCGAAGAATCAGGATTTCTTCCTGTGTTAACATTCGTTGGCAACAATGCTACCATTGATGCAAGATTCCAGCGAACCATACTAGCACATCAAAAGAAGAGCATCGCGGGTGCGGCCGAGAAGATTCAATGCTGTTGCAGCAATGTGATTGCCGGTTAATCCAGCAAGACCCAGTTGATCTTTGGGCGACGCACCTTCAATGTAATTGTCAGGTAGAGTGATGGGTCGCCACTGGAAGAACGGGAAGTGAAAAGGGAGAATAGTTTAGTAGAAATGAGAGAATTAAGGCCTTTTTGGATGAAAACGTGCTTGGTTCAACTTAAAAAGAAAACAATTTCTATGTCGGTGTCATGTAATGATCTTTTGCAAGGTGTCGACTTGTGTTTAGTATATGAACATATCAACCCGATCATATATATATTTGATATATAATGTGTATTATATAATGTAATACACAGGTCCGAATAACCTTTTAAAACTCCACGACAGAAGACGCTCATAAAAAATTACCAAATAATCCAGTGGTCGTTATCTAAGATGAGCACTAGATATAAAATTTAAGTTGCATATCGTATTCCCATTATTTCAATTCACTAAACCCCGACATTGGGTCAAGATGACGATTATATCATTTTCCCATATAGAACTTGATTGAGAAACTAAAAGCATTAACTAATTAGTCATGGCGGCGACATAAATGTAAAAGAGTTACCTTAACACCAGCATCGAGCAATCCATCAAGAGACATGAATTGAGAAACATGTGCTCCAAATCCTCCAACAGAGCCTTCCTCAACCGTAATCAAGAATTTGTGGTTCTTGCATAACATCCTCACTAACTTTATATCAAGCGGCTTGCAAAATCTTGCGTCAGCAACTGTAACATCGATTCCCAACTTCGATAGAAGGGCATGCGCTCTAAGACAGTTTTGTACCATGGAGCCATAGCCCAAAAGAGCAATATCTTTTCCCTCTAAAAGGACTCTCCCTTTACCAATCTGCCATAATTTCCATATTACTATTATATTAAGCGTAAGAGCATGTAACAACTACTTTTGGTAAATTTACATTCAATCTATTTCCCTCTCCTCTTTATCATTGCCATTATCCAAAATTTATTTAAACTACCTTATTTATGTTTTTTATTTATCATTTGAGTTTCATCTTATTTGAATTATTCTGCTTTTTACTTATCATCAACACAATAAATCTAAACAATAATATTTTAAAAGAAAATTTTAATGAATTATTACCTTAATGGGGTCGCCAATATATGGTTGTGGTTTCATCATAGTAAGTGCTCCTCTAGGATAGCGAAAGCAAAGTGGGCGGTCATCAATGAGTGCAGCAGTCTTGACCATTCGAGCAAGCTCAATCTCATCAGATGGTGCCATCACAATCATGTTAGGCAAACATGACATATACGTTATGTCAAATGCTCCAGAATGAGTAGCACCTTCAGATCCCACCAATCCTGCACTTGTAATTATAAAACGCACTGGAATTTTCTGCCTATCCACGTCATGAACTACCTAACAAGGCCATGGTGAAGAAAAAAACGAATCAAAAAACTGTTCGGTCTGTGTTTGTGTGCATGTGTGTGTGTGTGTGTGTGGGAGAGAGAGAGAGAGAGACCTGATCATATGCTCTCTGGAGAAATGCTGATGGGATCATACAAAAGGGCTTCAAACCCCCACATGAAAGACCAGCTGAAAATGTAACTGCATGCTGCTCAGCCATACCAACATGAAAAAACTTGTCTTGCAATTTATCTTTCAAGAATTGGAAAGATGGCTCCATTCCCATCCCTGCATGGATCACGACAATATCTTCATCTTTCTCAGACTCTGTGATCAAAGCCTTCACGAGATGGTCGCTATATGTTTGAGGTTTACTGATTCCCTTCAACACTTCAATTTTTGACAAAACTGCAGTCACATTATCAAAAGAGAAACCACATATTAACAAGAACCCCAATTTCAAGCATATATCGACCAAAGAAACCAAAATACTAAAGATCATAACTGGAACTGGATGGATCTTGGTTATCTTCTACTTCGGGATACTCTTTTGTTATGACATGAACCAGAACTGGTCCCATTGAACTCAAAGAAGCCACTTCTTTCAGAACACAAACAAGGTCATCAATGCTATGGCCATCTACTGGACCAATATAGTACAACCCAAGTTCCTCAAATAGAGTAGATCCAGTGGGACCCATCATACCACGGGCATATTCATCAATTTTGGCAGCCCATTCGTGCATTCCACTCCCTATTTTCTTAGTAAGAACCTGAGAAATAATCACCAATTTACTTAAAACCAAATTTTCCCAACATAATATGGAAGGATACGAATAATATGAATGAATTAATATTAACCTTAGCAACTTCTCTAAATTTTCTGAAAAATTTACTCGACTGCAGTTTGCTTAGAGTACTAGATAGAGCATTGATTGACACTTTAGGGACTTGCTCAGGTTTCGGATGTAGAGAATGATGACTGTCGTTTAATATAACAACCATGTTTGAATCTAAATAGCCTGCATTGCTCATGGCCTCATAAAGCTGTCCAGCCATTGTTGTTTCATTGCTGATTACTGAAACAATACGGTCTCTTTTTCCTTTTATATCTCGAGCAACTGCCATTCCTGTGAATATAAATAGGAACGGGTGCTGAATATTTCAAGAAATATGAGAAATGTTAGTTATAGGTGATAGAATGTATAGTACCAAGTCCAGAAGATATGCTGCTGCATCCATGCCCTGTTCCAAATGGATCAAATGCGCCTTGACATGGACTCAAAGATAGATCATCTGCCTTTCTAGCTTCACTCACAAGGGCCCTACGCCCTGTTAGAAGCTTATGAGGATAGGTCTGTTTAATTCAACATAAGAACACAATAAATGATGAGGTTTGGTAAATCTTTAAGCTCAAAATCTCTCTCTCGGTCTCAGACACACACACACAACACACAGATGAATTAGAATTCACAGAGATACAGGAAAAGATCTTACTTGGTCCTCCATGTCCCAGAGTATCTTGTCCAGTGGGGAATGAAAAACGTAATGAATCGCGACGGTTAGTTCTACCACTGATAGACTAGATTTAAAGGACTTTCGAGTATTTGATCTTATGAATGACAATTCTGATCGAATGTCATCAGCAAGTTGCCTTAATTCCTGCATTAAAACGCCTTGATTAGCAGCACTATAGAACACTTACGAAATACGAAATACAATTATATCACGAAGTTGCACCTAACCTTCGGATTTAAATTTTTTAAGTTCATGGGATTTTCAATCATATCAAGTATTGGCGTTGGCACCCTCTCATTCATGGGACCATCAGCATTAGATAAACAATGCACACCACCACCACCACCACATTCCTACATCAAGAAATGCCACAAACCGCAACTACTGAAATTAGATACATGAATATTTCATAAAATGATCTCATAGGGGAAAAAAGAAGTAAGCAAAAAATCATTCTCAAAGTCCTATAAGCACATTAATCAGTACTCCTCATCACTTGCGGTGTAAAATCATACAGTATGTATTCATGTCTACAAACAAGAATAAAGTACTTAGCCACTGATTAACAGCACACCTTGGAAGCTGAAGCTGGGTAGCAACCGAGCCTCGCAAATTCAACATTGGAAGGAAAAGCAACACTCGAGTATCCGATTCTGGGAGCAATCAACCTCGATTTTCCATGGAAATGATCAGCAACCCGAAAAGGGTTTTGACTGTAAGCACTGGCCATCGAACAAGAATGCCAAAACTTTGCAAAACAATCGATCAAACTCAAAAGAATCGCAGCATCAAGTAAGAAGACAAGAAAATGCTCCGACAATTAGCAATCTGCCCTGTTTTCGATAGGAACCCAGAAGTTTTCTTCGCGGGAATCATGCGCGGAAAAAACTGGAAAAATTCGGGATGTGATTTGATCCCTGTTGGAGAAAAGATCAAATGATGTGGAGCTACCAGACAAGCAGGGGATTTCTGGAAAATCTGTTAGCGATGAAAAAGCATATGGACCGTAAATGGGTTATGGGCTTTTTACATTAGGGCTGTCAACGGGTCGGATTCGGGCTGGATTCGTGGATTCCGGATCCGAATCCGACAAGAGAATCCGAGAACCGAATCCGAATCCGAATCCTATAGGATTCGGATTCATTTATTTTGAATCCGTGTATAATCGGATCGGATTATATCCGATTAAAGATCCGACCCGATTAGCAATAAAATTTAATTTTTTTATTTAACAAATTTAATATAAAGAATAAATATAATTACATAATATTAATAAATAATAATTATTTAATGGATTATTTAATGATTTTATTTATATTAGTTTAAAATAAGTTAATTTAAGCTTATTAATAAAGGAAAATATATACTTTTAGAGTAAATAATTCAAATTTCATTGTTGTTTAAAGTGATAATTATGTGAAAATCATAATTTTAGTCATTTTACTTAATATTATGTACTAGTAAATAATTTATTTTAATTAAATATTATATATATAATCGGATTCGGATTCTAAACGGATCGGCTTCGTTAATTCCATATTCGCTCCATTTATTTCGGATAACGAATATTTATAATCGGATGTGATCCATCGGACATTTTTATCAGACGAATATGCTAAAATTCGGATCTGATTCGGACCGGATTCGGATTAAAATCCGATCCATTGACAGCCCTATTTTACATTTTGGACATGGTTTTTATTTGGGCCGTATAATCCTCCTATTGGGGGCCCAAAAGAACAAAAATAAAATTTGAGGGTGAAAAAAATAAGTTTACACCTATGGGTCTTGCTCTATAGTTGATTGGTTATATCATAAGAGACGGACTAGAGTTGTCGATGGGTTGGATTTTAATCCAAATTCAATTTGAATTTTAACATATTCGTTCAATGAAAATGTCCGATTGATCTTATTTAATTATAAATATTTATTATCCGAAATACATAAACCGAATATAAAATTAATGGATCACATCTGTTAAAAACCTGAATATGATTTTATATACAATATTTAATTAAAAATACATTATTTACTAGTAAAGAATATTAAGTAAAATGATTAGAATTAAAATCTTTATATATTTATCACTTTAACAATAATAAATTTTGAATTATTTACTCTAAAGTAAATATATAATTTTTTTCACTAATACGTTAAATTAATCTATCTTAAATAAACATAAAAAATAATTAAATAATCCATTAAATAATAATAATTTGTTACATATTATGTGATTATATTTATTTTTAATATATATATATATTATTAATCGGGTCGGATCTTTTATCAGATCAAATTAGACCCGATTGCTTATGAATTCAAAATTAATGAATTCGAATTCTATAAGATTAATGAATTCGAATTCTATAAGATTCAAATTTGATTTCTAGATTTTTCTTATCGGATTCGGATCGAAAATCTCATGATCTAGTTTGAATCTGGCACGTGGACAACCCTAAAACAGACTTTTGAGACTTTACCTAATTCTCTTAATTGCGAAATAGTTGACTAAGAAAACTAAAATTGTTCTATATCCAAATGATTTTGCCCTTTTCTTTTTTAATGATATTATGCTTTAGATTAATCACCAACCTAACTATGAGTCCCTTGTAGCCGATGACGTACATATTACAATTAATAATGTTGCGTCTTGGTTATTGACTTATTGCCCAATCTAACGTCATTTCTTTCTTATTAGTTATTACTTATTAGCGTATGAGATCGATCAGTTTCAACTTTCATGCATGAAGGAAAAGTAGTCTGGTACGTGCCTTCCTATGTTTGATGTGGAATGCAATTTTATCATCCAACAAATTCAACTACTGTATGTAAATTAATTAAATAGTCTAAGTACTTAGGCGTAACTCAAAATCAACACCAAATTATGGAAGGTCTGTTTCAGTGACCTACTTCCCCTACTACTCTAACGTAAGAAACTTCAGGAGGAGGAGGGGAGCTTAAATGGTTTGTTTCATGCTCTCTTTATTTTCGGATTCTATATTGTTCAGATTTTCCATATTTTGAGCTTTTGTACAATGTTCAATTGCAAAGTTATAATTTACGGAGAATTAATATATCATCCCTAATAAGGCATAATTGTTTTTCTAAACACTCCGGTTTGAAATTCGCCTGTGTTACATCCCCAATACACAACATATTTTTTGTAAACCCCCCAAAACGCGTAAAAATACCATAATGTCCTTAATGAAATTGAAAAATAACAAGGCATATCTCTTTAATCATCTCTATGCTCACTTCCGCGTATCTTCACCAACACCACCGATGAGCACGTTCATTCTTCTTGTTGTTGTTGTTGAAGAAGAAGTTGCGCCATCCACATCTCCTAAGTTTAATTTCAGGTATTTCAATTCCAAAATTAGAGTTTCTCAAATTGACATTAGAACTTAGGGCTTTTATACAAATGGTGTGTCCATTGCAGATTTGAAGTCTTCATTATCAATTAGTGGAGATGACTCGCAAATTTTAATTGTAGGATATGTGATTTCTAAGATTTGAGTTTTTTGTCTGAGACTTGAGATTTTTTGTATATAATTTTTGTCACTTATCTGGAAAGATTTATTTGAGATTTCTTCACATCTCTAAACAAATTTTAGTTACGAAAATTTAGATTTTTTTAAGAGTTTTTTTGAGAATTCTCAGATTTCTACATACATCTGAAGATATTTAGAGTGTTTTGTGAAATTTAATTTTTTTAAGAGTTTGTTTGAGATTTTTTAGATTTCTACATACATCTGAAGATATTTAATGTGTTTTGTGAAATTTGAGTTCTGTATATGTTTGAAGAGATTTAGATTTGAGATTTAGTTGTGAAACTTGAGTTCTGTATATGTGTGAAAAGATTTAGATTTGAGATTTAGACTTGATACTGTTGGTTGCTATGAGACTTGAGATTTCTATATATATCGAGATTTTTGTATATATTTATGCATAAATTTTTGTTTGAGTTTTCTGCTATGAGATTTGAAATTTCTGATATATCTCCAGAGATTTCTGCTTAAATTTGAGATTTTAATTTTAATCAGAACTGAAAATTTACAATTGAGTATATTATTTTCTTTCTTGAACTGCTTTTCACGTTTCATCCATGAAAATTATTTTTCTATAATAGAAATGTATAATTGCTCTATCCAGGTCAGTTACTGAGGCACTAAAGGAGATAACTGAAAATTTTTCTCAAATTGCATGTTCTAATATTCCCTATTATGTTCTTCAAGTTCCATATTACTTGGTAATAAAGAAAGAACGAATAAGAAATTTGAGAGAAAGAAGAGATGAGAAAAGATCCTAGTAATGAAGTGCTTGTGCAGATCGTATCAGTTTGTTTATGGAGGATGCATGACCATTTTATGATGATGAACCATGTTGCATGTAATACCCGAACGTAGGGACCACATCCCCCGCACTAAGATCCAAACTCGGTCATAAAATGGAAAGTCCATACCCGAATCCGAACCTTAGCGAAGGGGAGACCAACTCACTCACTGAGCCAGGCGGAGCTAACTAAACTAACTCAGAGTGCGCGAAAGCGAAACAAATAAACTCAGAACAAGTAAAGTAAAAACATTTCATATATACTTATAGGTACCATCACATAAATACATGTACAATGGCCCTCACGGCCTCAACAAAACAAAAGTGTAATCAAATCCCAAATATTCAAGTCGTACATATACAAAATAATATGGAGTGTACGTAAAATGCATCCAACAAGACCTAGACCGACAAGTGTAACGTACAGATATACTTCTCCGCCTAGCTCTAAAAGAGCACCTGAAACTGAAAGATAAAACGAGGGGTCAGTCAACTGACTGAGTGGGGGGAAGGGGGCTAACGAACACCCTCACACTATATATATAAAGCAAAGCATGTAATAAAAGTGGATTTATGAACCGGAATAGGTTTTACAAACCAAAACGTTTCTAAACAACATATATATACTTAAAACCGTTTCAAAGACTCTATTCCAATTCGTAATTCCCATATCAGATCATATCACATGCTCGGCGAGAACGAGCTTCCACTACAAGAAATTCCCGGAATTCCGACGGGACACAGTCTGTTGGAAAAACCCTCCTCGGAATTTATAAACAGACGGAAAACCGAGGGACAAAACCAAAAAAAAAAATAAAATTAAATTAAAATAATTCCGACGGGATTCCGAGGGAAATCCCGTCGGAATAGTCGTATTTTTTAAAAAATAAAACATATCTCCCGACTGAATTTCCCTTGGAATTCCATCGGAATTTGCTTTAAAAAAAAATTTAATTAATTATTTCCGACGGAATTTCCCTCGGAATTTACTAGAAATATAAAAACTTAATGAGCCATTGGGGATTCGAACACCCAACCTCGCGGTAGGAAGATATTATGGAAACCAAGGAAAACCAGTTGAGCTAGATCAATTCATTGGTTTAGTTTGATACAAATATTTATATATCATTTGAAATAATAAAATCACAAATTTTGTAGACTATATTTAAAATTGAGTTCTAAGAAAATATTAATTATAACTAGAAATATTATAATACGTCATAAGAATTCAATTTAAGCATAGATAAAACCGACGGAATTTCGACGGAAATCCCGTCGGAATTATTTAATATTATTTTTAATTTTTATTTTTAAAATATCTGACGGAATTCCGACGGAATGCCCGTCGGAATTATTTAATTTCTATTTTTATAGTTTATAATTAAAAAAACCGACGGGAATCCCATCAGAATTCCGTCGGAATTATTGAATATTATTTTTAAATTTTATTTTTTAAAATATCCAACGGAATTCCGACGGGAATCCCATCGGAATTATTTAATTTTAATTTTTATATTTTATATTTAAAAAACCGACGGGAATTCCTTCGGAATTATTTAATATTATTTGTTAATTTTATTTTTAAAAAAATCCGATGGAATTCCGACGGAATTTCCGTCGGATTTATTTTATTTAAAAAAAAAAAAATTCAGTCGGAATCCCGTCGGAATTCCCTCGGGAATTTCGAGGGAATTCCGACGGCCTGTTTCCCTCGGAATTTTCCGTCGGATTTTGCAGAATTTCTTGTAGTGTTCCAACCTTTACTCCTCTTAACAAAATAAAACAAAAATCAGAAATATATCCAGCCTCTACACCAATGATGGAAGAGCCACGCTCGTAGCCCTACCATCCATAACTTTCACAAACTCACGTGGGGTAGCTAACCCACAACGTGCCCTCCCCGGCTTTCACACCGAAGGCATCAAAATACCACGCCTTCCTAGCTCCCGGGGTCGCACGTGATACCTTGGATAGAGACTATGCATAGGCCGTGCCCCGACAGCCCAATAGCATACCGGGGATTCCTTACCCATAGCTCCTTGGATCCACATACACATACACGTAACATATACCAATCTTTCATGGCAAAACTTGTAACGCCCCGATTTCTCGGACGTAAAGGTACGACGTATGTGTTTACCAAATTGCGCAAATTAATTGTTTTTACGTGTTTTATATTTAATTTTATTATAATTGTTATTATTATATTTTATTATATTATTTTATATTAATATTATTAATTTTATATATATATATTTCGTATTATATATATATATATGTTTAATTACTTTATTATTAATTTAATGATTATGCTAATTATATGTTACGTTAATTAATCATGTTTTAATTAATTAATTGATTATTCATATATATATATATTTATACGTACAATATATAATTATGCATGAAGATTTTATTTATGCATGCAAATTAATATATTTTTGCATGAAAATTTTATTTATGCATGGGAATTATAATATATGCATGGGATTTATGTTGAGTTGCTTGGATTGATCATATCACTAATTTTGTGCTTCGTTCTCTTATGAAATGATATTGAAATGCCACGAATTTGTAATATGTCGTACATATATGTGTTATGGACATGATTTTATGCTCAAATTATGTTTTTGAATTCATTTGTTATGTTAACGAATTAAATTTTAATTGAGGAACCAAAACGGGAGCTAACGAGCACTTAGCGTACCCTTGGTTCCGAATTTAATATCTTGAGCTCGGGAACTCGGATTCGAGTTCCGTCAACTCCGCTGAACTCGTAACGAAAATTCGAGTTTAGTAAACTTAGCCTTATATTTTTCCTAAATCATTTGAAACTCCGAAATCCAACCGAAAAACGAAACGGAGACCAACTTGACCTTGTTGCACTAATTCAGCCATAACTTGGCCAAACCATAACCAAAGTAACCATGGTTTGATTCCTTAGATCCCTAACTCAACCACCTAGCATGACATATCAAGCCCTAACCAAGATTATCCTCACACAATCCCCAAAACTCAGCCAAAGCTACTGTTTTTCTCTCCAGTCCCGTAACCCTTCAAACCTTGGAGATTTTGGAGCTCAAATCTCCTCCAAACTTCAACCAATCATCAAGGTAAGTTAAGGGTTGTATTGTATGTTTAATTCTGATCATTTTCATCCTTCCATTCATGATTTTGAGCATGGTTTCATGATTTTCTGGGCAATTACCGAAAATTTAGGATTTTGGGCAAATTCTTGATCTTCTTCGTTTCTCAATGATTTAGATTGATTCCGAGCTTGAGATTGATTGTTTTGACATCCTCATATCATTTATGGTCATGGATTTCGTGGTTGTTGAGGTATTTATGATATATCATTTATTACATCTTTGAGAAAATCCACTTGAGGGTCACGTATGGTTGTTGTCTTGTTTGATCACTTTTGGAACTGATTTCCTTGTTGAATATATGATATTTTGCTGCTTATTTGTTGGCCTAAACTGATATGTGTAGCTGGAGATGAAGTGAACCCTTCTTGCTCTATTTTTCTTCGAAGCTTTGCCCTGTTTTTGGACTGGTTTTTCAGCTGTCATTTGCTGCGTTTCCTTCTTCCCTTTTGGCTGTCCAATTCGTAGCTTTGTGGTGTGTTTTAATTGAGTTCTTGCAGCCCTTTCATACCTTGTTAAGCTGCCTTTATTGCCTGTTTTTCTCGCTGGTTTTGCTGCCCTGTTTCTGCGTCTGCTGCTGTAAAACCAGAGCTGGTTCTGGTTCGTGGCACGGGCGTGTCATTTCTACTCGTTCCAGGGAGGAACGGGGGTGCAGAAATGGCCTGGAATTCTGTACCGAGACACGGGGGTTTCTCGGTCCAGGCTTGGAGGGTGACACGGGGGTGTCACCCCGTTTTGCTCGATTTCTGCTGTGTGTTTCTGGAGCTGTTGCTGCTGTTGTTTCCTTGGCTTTTGCTGCTCCTTCTGCTGTATGTTGCTGCGGTATTTCTGGTGCAGTGTGTGCTTGTACATTGCTTGTGTGTTGTGTGCATGCATGAGAGTGTTGTGGTGTGAGTGTTGCATGTGTATAATAAATATATATGTATGCATGGCTGTGTATATATATATATATGTAAGGTGTGTGTTTGTGTTTATATTGCATGCATGGGTTTATATATATATGTAATATTTATGTGAATTATGCATGCATGTGGGTGTGTGTACGTGTATATGGATATACTATATATATATGTATAATTATATATTATTATATATATATTATATTCTATATGTTTATATATTATATAGTATATATATTTATTATATATATATTATATTCTATATGTTTATATATTATATAGTATATATATTTATTATATATTTTAAATATTATTTGATTTATTTAATTATTGAAATTAATTGAATTCTATTTCGCGTATTTATTCTACCGACTATTGATTGAACGTTTTATTTACTTTATTTCTAAATGTGAATTTGAATAATATGTGTTATGCTTATTAAATGAATTTTAGATTAATTGATATGCATTATAAATGTTATGAATGTTATGAATTTATGAAATTATGAAATTGAATGAAATATATGAACGAATGATTTGGTTATATGTTTTAAATTCTTTAATCGTGCACATGAACATTTTTATGATATAACATGATCATTATGCATTCATGTCATATTCACTTCATTGCCGAGCGTCACATGTGGTCATTGAGTCTCATACCTTTTCTTTTGCACAGATTCGGGTTTGGTCGGAGACGAGGGCGAGCATTGAGACGCTTGTGCCTTTATTTTGCCTTGGTAAAGGTGGGTTTTTCTTCTATTAGTTAAAACAACCCTATAAATCCCTTATGTGCAAAGTTTTAAGCTAAAATTATATATTTATATAAATCGAGTCATTCTGGGTAAATGATTTCAAACGTATGACCCCTTTTATTTATGAAACCCTACCTTATGTTTTGGCGAGATTGCATGTATGTTATGTTCACGGGCCCCGGGACTTAGTATATGTGGCTAACCGAGGAAGCAAGGGCTGACGGGGATCCCATATACTAGTTCCAACCAAATTTACGACGATACGGACCTCGTTAGGAGTTTTGACGAGGAAACGCAGGTCGGGCTTTTGAGGATTCATGTACCTCACTAGCCATTATGTATGAACTGGTGGTCAGGTCTAGCTAACTTGTCTACCACCCGGAGGAAGAAGGTGTATATGTATGATTATGATCATTTATGTATGTGCACGAAAGATATGTATGACAACCAATAATTATGATATGATTACACGAGGAGAAGGTTGGAGATTGTGCACGCTCACTCGCCGAGCTTAAACCCTTATGAACAATTATGAATGAATATGAACGTCGTAATTCCGTTGATGTTTTCTATTGTTTTAGCCACTTGGTAAATTCTTGTCAAACTTCACACGGGATTAGGGCTTGCCTGTATGTGTTTAATTTATGCGATATTATATTTCTTATGCCCCGTTTTTATACCCACCAGTCTCTTTTAGACTGAACCCGGTTGTTTTCAGTTGTTTTGTGCAGGTATAGGAGTGCTAGGCGGGAATACAAGTCGTCTAGGTCTTGCATTTATGTTTAGCACCTCCTTTCAGTCTCATATTCATACTCTTGTTGCTACTTTTGTATTTGATCATAGTATGGATTGGAGCGTTATGATTTTATAGGCCGTGAGTGCCGTTGGATATTCGAATGCTCTTGTATATCGATTTTTGGAGCTTGGTGGCTCACTGTATATGCTTTGTCGTTATTGCTTCCGCAATTTTCTTTAACTCTGATTATATATGTTTCTTGAGTTGAATGGTTCAAGGGTTAGTCCCGCCTAGCATAGCGTGTGTGTTGTGTCCCCGTTCGCCGTGGATTTGGCACGTGTATGGACTTCCATTTCATATACGGGTCGGGTCTCGGTGCGGGGGATGTGGTACCTTACGCTCGGGTGCTACAAAACTTGCTACCGAACTTGAACATAAATATTTTCCAAATAGCTTACATATGCTTTCATAAATACCTTTTCAAATCAAACTTGTTCCACAAGATCATACACATATCATATCCAACACTTATTTATATATATATATATAATATATATAATCACATGCGGGACTTGAAAACGTCACATAAAGGCTTTAGGTCATAACTATACAAAATCCTAAACCTCACCTTGTTCTTGAGAGAGTGAAAGAGTGGAAGTGAGCAAAGCTAGGTCTCGGGCTCGTCACCGGCTACCTCGTCTGAAAAGAAAACATGAGAACCCAAGACTTAGACTCTATATGGACCAAAAACGACGCACGACAAATGTAAAGTATGCATGAGATGTAATGCAATTCACATATCAATTAAAATACATTCATTTAACCAAACAAATACACAACAATTAAATCTCAAGCATAGACAAGTTGTATGACAAGTTACAAGGGCAAAAATAGCAAATTATCGAGCATATAAGACATATAAAATCATTTAAGAAGCATACAAAGTAAACCGGAAAAGTTGAAAATCACCAAATTTACAGCGGCCTCCGAAATGGCTGTTTCCGGACTTAGATAAAACTCCAGACGGCCGTTTCGATTGCTTCTGCATCAAACCGAGAGCTCCGAAACGGCCTTTTGCAAAATCAAAGCAAACACTAAACGACCGTTTCAAAAGCTACTGACTCTCCCCTGCTTCTCGAAACGGTCGTTTCCAACTCCAGTTCAAAACTCAAAAGGCCGTTTCCAAGACTCAG
Source organism: Lantana camara (assembly GCA_037501455.1). Lineage (NCBI taxonomy): Eukaryota > Viridiplantae > Streptophyta > Magnoliopsida > Lamiales > Verbenaceae > Lantana > Lantana camara. The sequence continues at coordinate 96,490,408 of CM074861.1, forward strand.
ACTTGAACTCCCGCCTAACCGAAATAGCCGTTTCCATCTTTCAAAAGGGGGCGAAACGGCCTGGAGCGCAGGTCTGTTCTCGATTGAACAGGGGAATGAAGCAAAAAATGGCACAAGGTAGCCAAAACTCAACCAAATCAAGTAAAACTCAAATACAAGAACAAATAACATGTAAGAATCATATATACATGCTTAAAGCTCAAGAAAAACAAGAATCGAGGCCATATTGAATCAAATCCACATTTAAAGAAATTCAAGCTCAACAAGGTATTTTGCATTTAATCCACAAGCCAACCAATTTCATGCAATAAATGCTGGGAGGCGGGCCCAGAACAGTAGCGGTCCGTGACCATATTTTAAATTTTTTTTATTATAATACAAGTATTAAAATATTTCTAAAATATTTTAATACAATAGCGGAAGACTAGCCGGATCTACTCAAGTATATACATGCAATTGATAATAAATTTTAAATCACTTAAGCAGATAAATATCTAACATGCAATTAACACTTAAGAGCATATAATTTATGATGCTTAAAATAAAATAACTGTAAAATATTACCGTACAACAAACATGGCTATCTAACGGCATTTTTCCAGCTCCTGAGTTCACCTCCCGTGATCCCGATACCCGATCTCCTCGTGAAACCGGCAGAGCTTCCCTGCAATAACCCCAGAGAAACCCTCAGAGTGTGGGCTCCGAAAGTATTTCTCTAAATACTTAGAGAAAACAAACTTTAAACTAGAAAACCCTTTTCAGGGTTTATTCTCCCGAAATTAGGCATTTTATACAAACACCTAATTAAAATTAATTCCAAAATAAATCGAAATTAGGAGAAAAGGGATATGGTTTCAAAGCCGAGAGCTCAGCCAAAACCTCTCCCAAAGTGTGAATGAAAAAATGAAGGCCAAGACCCCTATTTATAGGGGAAAAATCGAGGGTAAAATGGTAATTTCACATCCCACTTGCGTGTGTAATTTGGACACGAAAACCGAGGTGACCACGTTCAAGGTCTTGTCGTCACGAATCCAGAGCCGTCGAGAACTCGCCGGTATCCCACCGGACGAGTCCTCACGCACCGCCTGTACTGGCGGCCCTAGGGTTTGTGGCTTAGATCGGTCCGTCAACCCGACCTGTTGACCCGACTCGATGACCCGTTGACCGACCCGGTCAGATCTAATCTGGACCGTACATACACGCTGACTTGGCGTAATCTCACCTACACACGTGGCGCGCCACGCGGCGTCCAGTCAGCGCCACCTAGGGCCCACGCCATGTCAGCTGCCACATCATCCCAATGCCACGCCAGATTTTTATTTTTATTTTTTTAAAAAAAATTTAAAATTTTATTTTCTCCAAAATAAAATTCCGGGCATTTCCAACTCTTTGGAACTTGATTTATTTTCTTAAAATAAATTCCTTGGCTATTTTCAAACACTTTGAAAATTCATCTCTCTTTCTCCTTTTAATATTTTCTCTTTAGGTTTTTCAATTTGGGGCTTGCAGGGGGACCTGTAGGACTAATTAATTTTAGCTCCAAACGGATTAATATATTATCATCTCATGATAATAATTAATTATCATTTAATAATATTTAATTCCACTAAATAAATATTATTGCACTCTAAAATTAATTAAATTATTCACGAATTTCTCGATCTAGAATAATTTCACATTTCACTCCTCCGTGTAGATATCCATGAAAAATAAATTGCAACTACTATCATTTATTTTTCATCTCTAATCTGAAATTTATTGATTCGCCTTAAGTTCAAATTCTCTGTATGTGAAACACATTCAACATACAACTTCGGTGACGTATCACACGAAGTGCTTTGGCCAAAGTCTTAATTCGAACTTTTGCAAATCTATTTCAGGGATATCTTTTACCTTCCAGCAAGGCCACAGATTCCTCGATCAATATAACTCTTTAGCACATTTCATGCAGTCATTGAATATACAAAGTATTTTGGCCACCCGTTACCGAGACCTCACTTCGAGTATGTTACAGTGACTAACACTACATGCCTAAAGCCGAAATATTATCAGGATTAAGAGTGCAATGCTTCCTGAGATTTTATTCATTTTAGATAGCAGTATAAAATGAATAATCTCAGTGGTCCAATTCGATGTTTCCAATCCTATTGAAAATCATCAACGTGTTATAATCGGAATCACCATTCCCTATGACGAAAGACTAATCATCTTATATAACCACATTATAGTCTTGATAAGAACATATTCTTATCTTACTGACTAGAACTTTAATGATACGTGATTTCGGTATTCAAAGTCTTTTCCTATGAAACACATTTCATATAAGAATACCACCACACGTCATTAATTATTAATATGTGAAATACTCACAACCCGCTGTAAATTCAGTTTAATTAATTCAATAAATTGAATTTTCAGGGCACTATTCCCAACAATCTCCCACTTGCCCTAAATTCAATTTGGCTACACATCTAAGTCTTATTCCTTTCACATGAGTGTAAAAACTCGTTTTGCACTCTTTCGCGCCAATACTTTAGTGAAGGAATCTATTAGACGTTTCTCTGAGCCAACAACTGGTAAATCATGAATCCAATACATCTAACTGGCTGCTTCTTAAGCTACCATGTATTTGACTTCCATGGCGGTGTAAGCAATACAAGTCTGCTTAACATTCTCCAATTAACGGATGCTCTTTCTAGAGTAAACACGAATTCTGATGTCAAACATCTAGAATACAAATCAGACTGTAAATCCGAATCTGTGTATTCTATTGAAACGAGCTCACCACTGTGGTAGACAAGCATATAAGCTCAAGTCCTTCTCAAGTACTCCAATATATGCTTTCACTACTACCCAGTGTCAGATTCTAGGGTTTGACTAATATCTGCCGACTTAGACCTAATTCATAATAGACATCTGACCTTGTACATAATATGACATACATAAAGCTTCCGCTGCGGAACTCTAATCATGTCTTCTATCTCTTCAGCTGTCTCAAGACACTGATCTCGATATAGATAAATTCCATATCTAAAAGGTAATGAACCTTTCTTGGAATTTGTCATATTATACCTTACCAGCATCTTCTCCACATATGTTTCTTATGATAAACCAATCTCCTTATTCCTATGATCACGACAAAAGTCTGATCCTTGGAATAACATTGGTTTCACATAGGTTTTTTCTTGTCAAAATGATTTGACGTCCGAATCATAACCACCGACAAAATTTTTGCATCATTCCCAATGAGCAGAATATTAATTACGTACAAGGTAAAAATGTTACAACGCTATCATGATGTCATTTTGTACACTTCATGGTTCATCAGGCAATTATACAAATCCAAAGAATTTAAATTGCCTTATAATTATGATGCTCCATAATCTAGACGCTCGCTTAAGATCATAAATCGATCTATTAAGCTTGCATTACATGCACCTGATTTCTGGCTGTGAAGCCTTCAGGTTATGCCATGTAGCTCCTCTTCTTGAAGGTGCCCGTTCAAGAACATAGTCTTTATATCCATTTATCTAATCTCATAATCGATAATGAGATAAAATGGAGAGGATAATGGACTTAAGCATTGCTATAGGCGAGAAGACCTCATAAATGATTTATTCTTTCTGGGTAAAATCCCTTGCCATAAGCTTGCTTTAAAGTCTCTACTTTTGTCCATTCCTCCTTTTATCGTCTTGTAGAACCCAATTGCATCTAATGGGTTTAATGCCTTCCAAGTGCCTCTACAAGTTCAAGACTTTGTTAGAGTACTAAGATTCTAACTATGATTCAATGGCTTTTGACCAAACGGTCAGCGTCTATATCATCCACAGCTTCATTACACGTGACAGGATCAGATACATTAGATTCAACCTCTTGGGCTAATCTTAGGTATCTTGTCAGGTGTCCTGACAATCCTCCCACTACAATGATGCTCTCGTGTACACGTCTCTACATCACATGTTGTATTTGGCACATCATATGTATTTAATACATTTTCAGTTATCACGGGTTTATGGAAATCAGTATCTAATATTGTTATTTCTTTTAACACCACTTTGCTTCCTCCCTTTGTGGTTATCTATGTAATTATCTTTGAAATATTCACAAACATCTTTTGTGATTTCTCAAATTACAAAATATACCACCTCTCGTTCTTCTAAGATAACTTTAGAACAAGTAAACCTTTGTTCTTTATTCTAACTTGTCAGGATCCATCCTTAACTTGTAGACCAGGCTACCTTAAATCCGAAGATAAAAGATACAGGGTTTTCACCCTACCCACAGATCCATCAGTGTTTTATGAACTGACTTAGATAGAACTAGGTTTGTCGTTTTGGGTGCAAGACCCCAAAACGAACTTGGTAGGGTAACATGACTCTTCATGAATCTTACCATCATTATCAGGGTTCTATTTCTCCTTTCTGCAATACATCCTTGCTAAGACGTATCTCATACAGATAGTTGAGATCTAATCTCATTTGAGAAATTCTATTTAACTCTGAACATAGATACTTATCACTACTTCGATCTAATCGAAGTGCCTTGATATGTTTTCTATTTTGACTCTTTGACTTTAGTCTTATATTCTTTGAATTCTTCAAAATTACAGACTTAAGTCTCATCAAATAAACATATCTGTATCTAGAGTAATCATTCAAATGAATGATGAAGTATCCAAAATTTTCTCTTGCTTGAACACTCATAATATCATACGTTCGTATGAACTAACTCAAGCAAGTTCATGGCTTAAATACCCTTTTTCTCAAAAAAGCTTCTTGGTCATTTTAACTTTCTAAATAGAATTCGCAGATTGATACTGTTTTCAAGTCAATAGGACTCAACAATCAGTCTTTGGATCCTATTCAGATTCAATTGACCAATAGATAGGTGCCACGTTGAAGTTTTTTCTCTCAGATGATAAGTCAAGCTTTTTAATGTTAAATTTCAATTAGGGTTTTCTTTGAGGTATAAAAGACCATCTTTTATTGTACCAGAGGAAATAAACCTTTTATTTTGCTTAGCGGTAAACTTTTGTTCAAAACAAACAGTTAAACCATTAGTTGTCAAATAACTCATAGAAATTAATTTCTGTTTATACGGCACGTGTAATATGAAACCCTATTGCCAAAATATAATACTACAGTTCCTACTGCTAATACAACTACACTTGTATTATCCTTGAGCAGTAGTTGCATGTTAGCCGTTTTTCAAACCTTCTGGTTGGTTTGAATCTTTCCAATGAATTGCAAGTATGATTAGTTGATCTCAAGTTCACACACCAGGATTCTGGTGAATTTCCAACTAAACATATTTTCAACGAGTAAGATATCTTCATATCTTATCTAAACGGCGTAACAAACAGACACACTAAGTATTTTGGACAATTTCTTTTCTAATACCTGTTACTACCGAAATAGAAGCACTTTTCCATTGTCGGATTTGACTTTCTATTACTAAACCTTAGATTGGGAACTTCTCATTTTTCTTTCTTTCACTTACTGGCTTTTGAGGCCGTGTATACTGATGTCTAATTTAAGAGAACTTTTCCCTTAGTCTGTATCATCCTTTCTACCATATTGAGGTCGTTTATTGGTTCAGGTTAGGTCTTAAAAAAAATTTAAAATTAATCTTGAACGTTCAAACGACTTAGACAGAGAGTATAGGATCGTATCCTGTCTGTTAAGATTGTTTCTTTAAGCACAGAGGCTTTCAATCTCTTTCAAATTAGTTATCATATTCATAATATGATTCTGAATCGGTGATCCTTCAAACATCTTCATAATTAACAACCTTCTTATTGGCTCGTACCTTCGTACGATTCTGTTTTCAAAACATATTCTTATCAGTGGGCATCTCATGCATCTGATGCTCAAGGACATTTAAAACAGATGTCAGGATATAAGACTAGCCAGATCATCACACTTGATCCATTTAGAATAAACGTCTTTCTAATCCTGACTGGTTGTAGTTTTCAAAAATTTCGGATAAGGTTCAGTGAGTACGTAAACTTTCGTGTCTCAACACGATGTCAAGATTCATTTCCTAGTCAGCATAGTTGAACCCTTACTAGCCTATTTCCTTATAGACAAACAGTTTGGAGCGGGCTAAGAGAGATCGTAATTATAAAACTGAAATAAATAAATAAAATTATGTAAGTTATGATTATGTATTTCACTTTCTTCTGCGTTTAACCAATGAATGAAATCCACGTAAGCATTTTGATTTACGCAATGGTGACTTAACTAACTGCAGTTGACTCCCCAGAGGCGAGGTCGAAAACCACTTAGAAAATCAAGAACTATTCTTTAATTAACATGTCATCTAGGTAACTCTTACCAAACAATGTCAATCCACCACGTCAACCCTTGGCCTATAAGTGAATGTAACATAGCTTCGAAGGGAGGTTAATACATTACTTAGTCAAGTGTGTACTATTACCTAGAAGTCCGTACGAGTAAGTCAAGACACTCCACGGAGGCGTGGTCGAGCTGACTTTCGTCGCATTTCATTCTATCCGTAGAAGTCTAATCTTGTATACCACGAATACATACCCTGCCGAAGGGAGTAGTATATATTCACTATACTATAGACGGGTAATGGAGGCCTTGAGTTTTAAAAAATGTGGATTATCTGTTGATTATTTAATAATCGCTTTTGGCGTTTTATTGTCGGAAGTGATTAATCTTATTAATATGCTCCCACTAGGATTATTAATATGTTCCCGCTGCGGAACTCTAATCATGTCAAATACCAAAAGAAACAAATGCATAGATCAAAATCTCCAAAAATTTGTCAAACCCTTACTATTCATGTTGGTGATCAAACTTAAGCAAAAACTCCAACAAAGTTCAAGTTTTGGGCATGAAATCGAAGAGCAAACACTACAAGAAATCCTGTAAATTTCGACGGAAAATTCTGAGGGAAACCTTCCGTCGGAATGCCTTCAGAAAATCCGAGGGAATTCCGACGTAATTCCGACGGACTTTATTTTTTAAAAAATAAAATAAAAATTAAATAATTTCGACGGGATTCCCCTCGGAATACCGTCGGTTTTTTTAAAATATAAAATTTAAATATAATATTAAATAATTCCGACGGGATTCCGAGGAAAATCCTGTCAGATTTTTTAAAATTGAAATTAAATGTGTCCGACGGGATTCCCCTCGGAATCTCGTCAGTTTTTTTAGTATTAAATTTAAATTTTTTTAAAATATAAAATTTAAAAATTGAAATTAAAATAAATTTTAAATAATAATTTTTAGATTAAATAAAAAAAAATTAAAAAAAAAATAGAAATTAAATATTTTCGACGGGATTCCCCTAAATTTTAGAATATAAAATTGTAAAGTAACATTAAATTTATGCGACGGGATTCCGGGAATCCCGTTGTTTAAGTTAAATAAAAAAAAAAAAAAAGAGAAAAACACGAAATAAAACTAAAATAGGTTTTCTTCCAAATTCAGTTTAAACCCCAATTTTGGAGCCCTCCCTCGCCAACGACACCTCCGACAACTCCCGCCGCTGCTCGTCTCCACCGACCACGCCAGCCACAACACCTCCGACGTGTAAAAACCCCTTCTCTATCCCTCTTTCTCATATCAAATCGGCAGAGTCCCAGCTAGAGCCAAAGCAAATGGAGAATCACTACTAGAAAAAAGGCCTGTTTTGACGCCCTGTAGTGACGCCTGTTAAAAGACCCCACAACATATCACATGTTGTGACACTTTTTGTAAAATCATGTTATTTGATTTAATTTCTCTTATTTATTAAATTATTGATTCACTAAACTACTAATAATATGACATTTATATATAAAGCGTCACAATATAGGTAAGTTATAATGACATTTTAAATTAAGTGTCTTAATATACAGATATATAATATTACACTTTATTACATCTCTCCTTTTTTGGCGGTAAAAAAACGAGGGAAGTGAAATGTTAGTGCCAAAATTCCAACACCTGAAATTCGTTATCCAACCAAAGTCAAGCCATTCATTGTCCAAAAATACAATATCTGAAATTGAAAGAAAGAAACCCAACCGTGAAAGAGGAAATTGAAGGAAATTGAAGCAACCCATCTTGTCCGATCAACGGTGGTAGCTGAAGGAAAGAGGCGAAACCCAACCCGATTTCACCTGAGTTCATGGGAATCAAGGCGGACCAGGAGCTGCTCCACCGTCGTCGTAGCGTCGCCGCTGGCGTGGTTTGCTCCACCGTCCTCGCAGCTCTCAACTCTGTGAAGATCCACCCGTTTAGACCTCCCATAGTCAGTCTCTCTCTGAAAGTGTTTTTGATTTTGTGTGGTTTAATGATTCTTGGAGATTTTGTGCATGCCCTAATAGGGGTTAATGAAGATCATATTTAGGGTTGTTAAAAATTGTTATGACATCCTATTTGACACCAGGTTTAAGTTTCAACTTGTACTGGTTCTGGATTTTGTTAATTAAATTGCTCACTTTTATTGCCACTATATCCATATGTATCATTAACTATTAGCTTATCCAAATTGGCAGTTCTCGAAATCCCGACTTCAGCTTGGATGTAAATAGGATATGCGAAGTTGTTGAACAGGAAAAACCCAAGTCTAGGTATTATTACTTTTTGTTTATGACTCTATTTGTTGGCTTTTTATGTGTTTTAAGACAGTCATGGTAAACAATTTCTGTTGCTCCTCTAAAGAATTGGTAAATTTATGGCTTGTTCTTTTTGAACTATGTTCTTGCTTAGCTACTGCGTTATTGTAGTCTAAACCGCTGTAGTTTTGTTGCTATGGAATGGACTCAGTTATGACTTTGTTTTACTCTTTGATTTATTTAATTTTTTTTTAGTCATGCTGTGTCATTGATGATGAAACTCTTTTGAAAATACTAAATCTGTCAATACTGGATGAAAAATATATAAAATTGGCTGGAGTTGAGTCTAAGATGAGTTGGTGTGCTTCGGACATTTATCAAAAGAGACGGTATTTCCCCTTTGATATCTATTGGCTATGATTTAAATACACTTGTTGTTACCCTCAATTTGCTCCAGATGATTCGGTTGATGATTCTGTTAGGAATAGTGCCCTAAAAAGTCGATTGTATATCCGCTTTGTGCTTTTCTTTATTGTAATCACAGACAATCTTTGAATGAAATAACGAATTGAGGCAACACTTCTTTATATGCTCTTGTTTGGTATGCGTTTACTTTAGCTGTGCATGTATGAGAACTCCCCTAATCCTGATGACTTTAGGACTCTACCATTTAGGTGAAATGGTTCATGAAACGAGTCCTATATCACATAAGTCATGATTAGTAAAATACTCCAAGTCGATGAGTCCTACAGACAGTGGGAGTGTCAACTTGACTCCTCTAAGGCTTGCTTGTGGGATCACGCCCTTAAGAAGGACCACCTTGTTTCATGGAGGTGCAAAGTGTATAGTTGATACGTGCGTGATACATGAGGGTGCTTACTTTAATAAGTAAGTTCACTGAGGTGCCCCGTGTGAGAACATTCCTAAATGGGAAAGGAAGTTTCTATTTAAGGAAATGGAAACTTCCAGATTAGGAAATATCTCACGAGTCATTGATGTGATTAATTGATCCTTAGACTTGAGGTTCCTTGTCACTTTATGAGTTAACTCTGTAGTCTTAGGTATAAGCTTTAAAGGGTGTCGCCTTAGACAACTGAATCAAGGCTTATGCTGGGGTTGCACAAGTGATTCATGAAAGTGAATGAGAATCAAGAAAGGACCTACACTTGCATTTGCAAGGTGATCTCTTATTGTGTAAGTCATTCATATGCCATATGGAGTCCTTGGCCAAGGCAGTAGATCAAGACATCAAGAAAAGGGTTTCTTGGATTGAGATCTAATGGATATGAAATGCACTTAGCTTTAAGACCGGATTATTAGGGTTCTGATTATTCCCTTACCCTAGATCTTGGTTGAGAGATAGTAAGTAGGAGGATTGTATCTCACATGAATCAATGACTTAAAGGTTCTGTCGAATCCAAACATTCCAATTCAGCTAGGGGTTAAACACCTGTTGCTAGACCATGGTTGTTTAATCTGTGGACTGATTAATTAATTAGGGTCACTGCTAATTGAATTGAGAACCTAGAGGGTCACACACAACAACTTGGTTACATGAGTTGAGGCTTAAAAATGATTAAACGAGTTAATCGGACCAAGAGGGTTCCACACGTGTGAAATCACACGTGTGGCTCACGTGAGTGACACGTGTCACTGTGACACGTGTCACACACGTGTGAATATATATATATATATTGTATATATATGTATTAAATAATTAAATGTGTTAATTATTTAATAGACTTTGGTTTAATTTTGAATTAAAAAGAAAGTCTTATTTTGGAGAAAATAATCTAGTTAATTAATTACGAATTAATTAATTAGATAAAATAAGTTATTTATTTTAAATAAATAAAGTATAAAATTATCCAAAAATAGTTTGGATATTTTTAACTCTCTTGAAAGTTGATTTGAATTAGAATTCAAAGTCAAAGTCAAAATTACTTGATGATCAAGTAATAGGAGAGAGAGAGACCAAAATCCTAGCCCATTAAGGACTAGGATTTTCGGCACTCCCTTGCTTATAAATAGGGGAGCTCGAGCTCCCCTTAGAGCGAATTGGCAATTCTTTTGGTTCATGTGTTGAACACCTTCCTTTCTCCAAGATCAAATAAACCCTAGGTTAAGCCTAAACACTAACTAGAGAACTAGCATCCTTACTAGTTAGATTGTGATCAAGTTGGTGGACTTTCTCTAGAGATTTCAAGTTAGAAGTTTGAAGATTCGAGCTTTACCAAGGAGAGGGGATCAAGCCGCTAGAAGAGAGTTCTTGGGTGGCTTGAAACGCTTCAAGAAAGAATAAAAGAAAAGTAAGTTTTCTTTGTCTACGAATTTGGTTACACGATTGCGAGTCCAAGGTCCTTTTGTTGGGAAAAATTTTAAATTCCGCTGCTTTCTGATTCGTGTTTTCCAACAAGTGGTATCAGAGCCACCTCGTTAATCGTGTTTCTGATTCGCCTCAATTAATCTGAATTTGGTAGAAATTCTTGGGCTTAGATGCGAATTAGGTATTCATGAGTTCTTTTAGAAAACCTGAAATACGAAACTGTAATTTTTCTTGAATTTCTGAAACTGTTTTCTTAAATTGTGTTTTTGGAAAAACCGTTTTGATAGAAATTAATTTAAATCGTGTTTTTTTTGAATTTGGATTGTTTTGGTTTTTGAACTAAAAGTACGAAACACGAAATCGCGAGCCTGGACGTGCTAAGGCGTAGCACGCCAGGCCCGCACGCCCGCGCGCCCAGCAGTCCCGCAACCGCCCGGGACTGCCCTCCGCTGCCGCCCGCCCAGCAGTCCCGCAACCGCGCGGGACTGCCCGCCGCTGCCGCCCGCCAGCGTCTAGGCGCGCACGCCTGCACCTCCCGCAACCGCGCGGGAGCCTTTCCCTCGCCCGCCTGCCTTCCGTCTAGGCGCAGCGCGCGCCTTGCACGCGAGAAGGCGTGTACGCTGCGCGTGCGTGCCGGCAGCCTTGCTGCTGGCGTGCGCGACGCGGTGCGCGCGCGCTCGCGCACGATGCGTGCTCTAGGCCTGGGCTGGCGTGCGGGCGAGTCCGAGCCTTCGTTTCGCGATCTTACATTTCGTGTTTAGTCCAATCCGATCCTGATTTAATTTTCTGAAAATTTTTATTTATTAAAAATTGAATTATTTTTGAAATAATTGTTTAAATTGGGATTTGTGAAAATTAAGCGATTTAAATTTTGAAAAAATTTCAATCTTTGTTTTCTGAAAATATTGAAAGAATAAAATTATTAATTTTCAGAAATTAATTGGAATTTAATTAGTTTAATGTTTTTCGGGTTTTGTTGAAAAGACTCTTGAACAAGAATTGCATCTAAGTCGTGTTTTAAGCTATTAGAGCTTAAAGCGAGAATTTTAATTTATTGGTTAAATTTAAATTCTTGCAAAAGCATGTTAGGTGATCATGGGTTTAGATCTATGTATGGTTTTAATTTATGCACATGAATGGTTTAAATTGGGGTTGGAGCCCTATAGTTGCGTTTTTCAATTGAGGTTGGAGCCTCACTTATGTGTGTACTGTTATGTGATTTATTATGTGGCTTTCCATATTACTGTTTTTGAGGCCGGGGTATGCCCCGTGTAATTGTCTAAGGCCAATATGAAGATTGAGCCTTATTACTTTATGTCTTTTTCTTTTTATTGTAATTTGAGAGTAGAGATAGGTGGTGAGGTTTTATTTTCATTTTGGAGACAATACACCCATGGAGTAAGATGAACTACATTCAAGTAACAAGGAGGCCATAAGTGAAGACCCCTAAAAAATGTTAGGGAGGGGAATCTCAATTATTAAATGTAATAGAGATAGGGCTCGTATTTTGTTACCGCTTTCCCTTATATGATTTAAACTGTTTATGTAGCATGTATGTTAGAACTTGTGATTGTGGAGTGGCTCCCACATATCACGCATAAGATAGGTAGAACCCATGATCATTACATGTTAGTATCATGCTAGGACATGTTATCTGTTTATGTGCTTGTTTGAAATGCATTTAAGTGTACTTGCATTAATCAAGACTAATAAAATTGGATAACATATATGTTGGTGAGGTCGAACCGGACAACTCTCCGGTTGATTCGAAAATTCCCATTAAATATTAAGCTAATTTCGAACAAATAGGTGTTTAATTCGAGATGCAAATTTTGAATTAAATTCCTAGCATTCCATCAATAGGTTTTAAGTTTAGTAAGTGAAGCTAGTTATTGTCCGCGAGTCGTGGGATAGCTAGTGGAGCTTATTAGTTCTTAGTTACCTAATTGATCCTTTTAAATGATCAGTATTTCATGGTCAATTTTAGCAAGGGCGATGTCCGCGAGTCGTGGGTCGTTCGAACTAAGTTTTGATCATGATCTTATGATTGATGGGTCTAGCTTAACGCCTAAGTAAATATGGATGTCGCACGAGTCGTGGGTCCATATTGAAAGATAGGTGATGCAAAAACAATTACTAAGAGTTCTAAAGGTGTTAGAATTGGTAAGTTGTACCTACCTAGGGTTCTTACTTAGAATGTCCGCGAGTCGTGGGTTCGAGGTAAAATGCCTAGGATCTTAGTACCCATTGGGAAACGTGTTCCTCTTAGATCTTTGGGAATTATAGATCTTTGAAAAACAGTGGGAGCTACATTAGATTAAAGACCTTATCTTTTGTATATCGTTATAATTCAGCATGCTCACTAGTTCTCTGTTTTACCATTTAGGTCGTAGATTCTGTGATTCTCTACGTGTTTTGAAATGGCAACCAAAAACCCTCTTGTATCGATCCTCGAGTCAAACAAGTTGACTGGTCCCAACTATTCTGATTGGCTGAGTAATCTAAAAATCATTTTAGATTCTGAGAAGAGAACTTATGTTCTCTTCGAAGGGGAGCCTAGTCCCGAAGGGGAGGCTTCCACTCGGGCCGAGCGGGACGCGATTCAGAAGTGGAAGGATGATAATCTCCAAGCCCGTTGTCTTATGTTGGCTAACATGTCTCCGGACTTGCAAAGGCAACATGAGGCCATGGAATTCGCTTGGGAGATTTACGACCACTTAGAGCAACTTTACCGCCCTCATGAACGTGTTACAAGGTATAACACTTCAAAGGAATTATTCCACTTGAGAATGAGGGAAGGTACAAGTGTCCATGAATATGGACTCAAGTTTCTCGCCCTTACTGAGAAACTTGCCTCCATGGACATGCCACTAAAAGATGAGCTTTCAGTGGATTTGTTGCTAGCTTCGCTCCCTCCATCATTCAACCCATTTGTCCTTAACTTCAATATGAATCATGCTGGTGCTACTGTAGCTGAGCTGATTAGTCAGCTTGTGACTGCTGAAAGCACGATCAAGAAGGACAATAAGGTTTTGATGGTGAATGCTCCATCTTCCTCTTCTGGGCCTTCTAAAGGTAAGGGCAAGAAAGCCCAAAGGAAGAAGAAGAAACCCATTAGCCCCACTGGTGGCGTTTCGAAGGGGAAGGCCCAAAAGAAGAAGCGTGATCAGAAAGAGGATGTTTGCTTTCATTGTGGCAAAGCGGGACATTGGAGGAGAAACTGCCCAGAGTACAAGGCTACTCTAAAGAAAGGTATCTTTCTCGTTGAAATAAATCTTTCTATTAATTCTAGTTCTTGGGTACTTGATACCGGTTGTGGAACTCATATCTGTAATGATGTATAGATGCTAAGTGAAGTCCAACAACTCAAAGAAGGAGAATGTGTCTTGAAGATCGGTGATGGCTCAAACGTTGAAGCTCGAGCTTTAGGCACAATTAGATTAGATTTAGGTAGTTTTGAGTTAGTCTTGAATAAAGTCCTTTATGTACCAAGCATTATTCGTAATATAATTTCAGTTCCAATATTAGATTGTGAAGGTTATGAAACTTATATTAAGAATGGTAAATACTTTATCAAACGGAACAACTCTTCCGTTCACATCGGTACTCTAAGTAATGGACTTTACCTAACTCAAAATATCAATATTATGAATATACAACGAGAAACGAAGCGTAAGAGAGATGACAAAGTTTCAGCTCCCTTATGGCACGCTAGATTAGGACACATTTCCAAGAACAGAAGTAGCAAGATAAACACTTTAGGATCATTCTCTGAAAATGATCTCAAAGAGTTGACTTCTTGCGAATCCTGTCTCAAAGGAAAGATGTCCAAAGTTCCTTTTAAAGGAACTGTGGAAAGTGCCACTAAGGTTTTGGATTTGATCCACACTGATGTTTGTGGACCGCTTAGTGTAAGCACTAGAAGCAATCATCAGTATTTCATAACCTTTACTGATGACTTTAGTCGGTATGGTTATGTATACTTAATGAAGTATAAATCTGAAGCTTTTGAGAAATTCTTAGAATTTCAAAAGGAGGTTGAGAACCAAACTGGTCACAAGATCAAAGCACTTCGATCTAATCGAGGAGGTGAATATCTTAGTGAAGAATTCCTTAATCATCTAAAAGATAATGGGATTATCTCTCAGTGGACTCCTCCGGGAACTTCTCAGCTTAATGGAGTTTCTGAGAGAAGGAATCGAACTTTACTTGATATGGTTCGTTCCATGATGAGTTTCTCTGACTTACCACCTTCTTTCTGGGGTTATGCCCTAGAAAGTGCAACAAAGATTCTGAATCTAGTTCCCTCTAATTCAGTCCCTAAAACGCCCTATGAAATGTGGCATGGTAAAATCCCTAGCTATTCTTACTTAAGAATTTGGGGTTGTCCTGCTTACGTGAAGAGGACAGTGGGAGATAAGTTAGAATCTCGTTCTAACTTATGCTACTTTGTAGGTTATCCTAAGGAATCCATAGGATACTATTTCTATGATCAATCTGAGCAAAAGGTGTTTGTTTCCAGAAATGCTACTTTTCTGGAGGAACCGTTCCTTAAAGAAAAGAAAGGCAAGATCATAGAATTAGAAGAAGTACAAAGTGACCCCACACCACCCACTGAAGAAACGTCCCACTCTGATCAACCACAACCAATCACGAATTTCGATACACATGTAAATCCTCCTCTAAGGCGTTCTGAACGCACTCCTAGACAACCGGAGAGATGGTATGGATTCTTCCATGAAATCTCTCAAAAGGATAATGATCCTTTAACATATGAGGAGGCACTTTCAGATTCTGACTCTGAACAGTGGATAGAAGCCATGAAATCCGAAATGGACTCCATGAACTCCAACCAAGTTTGGACCTTGGTAGATTTGCCTGATGGGGTCAAACCCATGGGTTGCAAATGGATCTTTAAGAGAAAGCTTGGAGTTGATGGAAACATTGCAGCCTACAAAGCAAGACTGGTTGCAAAAGGATTCGCTCAAAGACCCGGCGTGGACTTTGATGAAACTTTTTCGCCAGTTGCAATGCAAAAGTCTCTTCGGATCATGCTTGCCATTGCTGCATATTATGACTATGAGATATGGCAAATTGATGTGAAAACTGCATTTCTCAATGGTGATATTGACAAAGACATCTATATGGAGCAACCCATAGGTTTCACATTCAGTGGGAGTGAGCAAAAGGTTTGCAAACTCCAAAGATCAATCTATGGATTGAAACATGCTTCTAGGAATTGGAACATTCGATTTGACGAATAGGTCAAAGCGTTTGGCTTCATCCAAATTTCGAATGAATCATGTGTGTATAGAAAAGAATTGGAGACCTCAGTGCAATTCTTAGTACTTTATGTTGATGACATCCTTCTTATTAGGAATTCAAAGGATGACATGAAAGTGACTAAGTTATGGTTATCGAACCAATTCGAGATGAAAGATCTTGGTGATGCGTCCTATATCCTTGGAATTAAAATCTATAGAGATAGATCTAGAAGGTTAATAGGACTATCACAGTCGATGTACATTGACAAAGTATTGAAGAGATTCAATATGGAGTCAGCAAAGGTTAAGAACCTTCCTATGAGTGTAGGAACATGTCTTTCAAAGAAGATGTGTCCTAAGACTGACCTTGAGAAGGAAAGAATGACTCATACACCTTATGCATCAGCAATAGGTAGCATAATGTATGCAATGTTATGTACTCGACCGGATGTGGCTTATGCACTTAGTGTAACAAGTCGTTTCCAATCTGACCCTGGAGATGGTCACTGGGCTGCCGTGAAGAATATTCTCAAGTACTTGAAAAGTACTAAAGATTTATTCTTAGTTTACGGAGGTCAGAAAGATCTTAATGTCGAAGGATACTGCGATGCAAGCTTTGCATCTGACTTAGATGATTTTAAGTCAATGTCAGGATACATTTTCTGCCTAAACGGCGGAGCAGTGAATTGGAAGAGTTCCAAGCAAACTACCACTGTAGATTCGACCACTGAGGCCGAATACTTAGCTGCAAATGATGCAGCTAAGGAAGGTGTTTGGATTAGAAACTTCATTCAAGAGTTGAATGTTGTTCCTAGCATGAAAGACCCCATTGCTGTGTTTTGTGACAACACTGGGGCGGTTGCTCAAGCAAGAGAACCAAGATCTCACCAACGGACCAAGCACATTATGAGGAAGTATCACCTGATCCGTGATATTATCAAAAGAGGAGATGTGCCAATTAAGAGGGTCACATCAGCAGAGAACGTGGCAGATCCACTTACTAAACCCCTTAGTCGAGAAGCTTTCCAAGGTCATCTTCAGAAGATGGGACTTAGAGTAGCTTTAGAATGGCTTTGACGGGCAAGTGGGAGATTGTTAGGAATAGTGCCCTAAAAAGCCGATTGTATATCCGCTTTGTGCTTTTCCTTATTGTAATCACAGACAATCTTTGAATGAAATAACGAATTGAGGCAACACTTCTTTATATGCTCTTGTTTGGTATGCATTTACTTTAGCTGTGCATGTATGAGAACTCCCCTAATCCTGATGACTTTAGGACTCTACCATTTAGGTGAAATGGTTCATGAAACGAGCCCTACATCACATAAGTCATGATTAGTAAAATACTCCAAGCCAATGAGTCCTACAGACAGTGGGAGTGTCAACTTGACTCCTCTAAGGCTTGCTTGTTGGATCACGCCCTTAAGAAGGACCACCTTGTTTCATGGAGGTGCAAAGTGTATAGTTGATACGTGCGTGATACATGAGGGTGCTTACTTTAATAAGTAAGTTCACTGAGGTGCCCCGTGTGAGAACATTCCTAAATGGGAAAGGAAGTTTCTATTTCAGGAAATGGAAACCTCCATATTAGGAAATATCTCACGAGTCATTGATGTGATTAATTGATCCTTAGACTTGAGGTTCCTTGTCACTTTATGAGTTAACTCTGTAGTCTTAGGTATAAGCTTTAAAGGGTGTCGCCTTAGACAACTGAATCAAGGCTTATGCTGGGGCTGCACAAGTGATTCATGAAAGTGAATGAGAATCAAGAAAGGACCTACACTTGCATTTGCAAGGTGATCTCTTATTGTGTAAGTCATTCATATGCCATATGGAGTCCTTGGCCAAGGCAGTAGATCAAGACATCAAGAAAAGGGTTTCTTGGATTGAGATCAAATGGATATGAAATGCACTTAGCTTTAAGACCGGATTATTAGGGTTCTGATTATTCCCTTACCCTATATCTTGGTTGAGAGATAGTAAGTAGGAGGATTGTATCTCACATGAATCAATGACTTAAAGGTTCTGTCGAATCCAAACATTCCAATTCAGCTAGGGGTTAAACACCTGTTGCTAGACTATAGTTGTTTAATCTGTGGACTGATTAATTAATTAGTGAATTAATTAATTAGGGTCACTGCTAATTGAATTGAGAACCTAGAGGGTCACACACAACAACTTGGTTACATGAGTTGAGGCTTAAAAATGATTAAACGAGTTAATCGGACCAAGAGGGTTCCACACGTGTGAAATCACACGTGTGGCTCACGTGAGTGACACGTGTCACACACGTGTGAATATATATATATTGTATATATATGTATTAAATAATTAAATGTGTTAATTATTTAATAGACTTTGGTTTAATTTTGAATTAAAAAGAATGTCTTATTTTGGAGAAAATAATCTAGTTAATTAATTACGAATTAATTAATTAGATAAAATAAGTTATTTATTTTAAATAAATAAAGTATAAAATTATCCAAAAATAGTTTGGATATTTTTAACTCTCTTGAAAGTTGATTTGAATTAGAATTCAAAGTCAAAGTCAAAATTACTTGATGATCAAGTAATAGGAGAGAGAGAGACCAAAATCCTAGCCCATTAAGGACTAGGATTTTCGGCACTCCCTTGCTTATAAATAGGGGAGCTCGAGCTCCCCTTAGAGCGAATTGGCAATTCTTTTGGTTCATGTGTTGAACACCTTCCTTTCTCCAAGATCAAATAAACCCTAGGTTAAGCCTAAACACTAACTAGAGAACTAGCATCCTTACTAGTTAGATTGTGATCAAGTTGGTGGACTTTCTCTAGAGACTTCAAGTTAGAAGTTTAAAGATTCGAGCTTTACCAAGGAGAGGGGATCAAGCCGCGAGAAGAGCGTTCTTGGGTGGCTTGAAACGCTTCAAGAAAGAATAAAAGAAAAGTAAGTTTTCTTTCTCTACGAATTTGGTTACACGATTGCGAGTCCAAGGTCCTTTTGTTGGGAAAAATTTTAAATTCCGCTGCTTTCTGATTCGTGTTTTCCAACAGATTCTTACGCTGTTAACTATGAGAATGAAATATTTTTATTGTGAATTTGAGGTAATTCCTGTAATGGTGCCAGCTTTAGTTAGACTTCGGGTGGGATATGGAGCATTCCCATTGTGCATTATAGAATACCAATCATATTTGAGCTTCTCTATTATAATTTGATTAGGGAAAATGTTGTTTTGGTATTTTTGTGTTTGAATATGAAAAGGGGTTGCTATTTTTTGAAGACTGGTACGTGGTCGAACATTCTGTGGATGCTTGAAATAGGAATCTAGGATGCATTTAAGAAGATGGATATGTTATATATATATTTTACTTTCCTTCCTTTTTTCGATTTATATGTGGCCAACTGCACAAATTTGATTAAAGTTTGTCATCTTTCTCAAGTCATTACATCAGGGTTCTTGATAATTGTTGCACATCAATCCTTGATTGATTATATGTGTGTCTGTGTGCTTTCTTTTATTTTAGCTGCAATTAGAAAAACTTTATCATTAGCTGCAATAAAACAATACGAACAAATTAGTTATTGTTACATCATTCTTGGAGTTAGATTCTGCATAGCAGTGAAGGCTTTATCATTATTGCTTTTGATCGGTTGCACATAACGAACCATTATATTACCATAGATTGCAGTTATAACTAAAGTCTTGTCACACAATATATATTTACCATGCTTTGAAGGGTTCATCCCAAACAACAAAATAGGGGCCTGTTATAGTTTATCAAACCAGATCCTCGTGTCTTTTGTTTTAGTTTTTCAAATTTTTGTTTTGAGTTATAGTTTCTGATAATAATATATGCAATACTTCTTGTGTAATAGTAATGGAACTGAAGATCTTTATACGTATACATGATTGAAGGCTTTGGTCACTGATATTGATGTACTATTATATATATTTATATATGTAGCAGAATAAAGTTCAAAGCAATAAACTATGTATATCTACTGATTACTGCATTGAACTTGATTTTCAGGTATATGACGTTTTGACGTTGTATTATGGGTTTGGAGTACCCCCAGAATGTTTAATGTTCAAAATTCCTTCAACTTGGCAAGTAAGTGTTACGGGCACATATGTCATAATTGTATTATTAATTTCTTATCCATCCAGTAATTGGTGTGGGTTTTTTATTATAAAGTCTCAGCATATCGAAATGTGAATATTTTGGACAAATGAGAAATGTTGAAGTAACATTAATGTTTTTGTCCTGTAATAAAACGTATGTGTTAATATAATGAAAGAGAATGTTAGAACAAACAAGTCATTTGCTGTGAAAAATAAATAAATAGCCCACTATAGAAACCATACAAAAATTGTAATTTATACAAGGGATAATTATTTCACATGATTGAATGATTAATTGTGGTCTCATGTTTTAAATTTTTGCAGATTATATCGATAAGGAAGCAATGAATTTTGGCAGAAACTAGGTCTCCATCTGAAGAACTGTTTTAGAGTTTGATAGAATCGAATTAGTGGAAGTTGTGCAGAAAATAATACTCCATTCGAAGCACTGTTTGATCCCACAATCAATAACTGTAAGTCCATTTTTTGGTCATTATACCAATTCTTGTAATTGTACCATATATCTCATAAATGGAATTTAGTTGAATTACAGGTTATATAGTCTGATAATACTATAATTTTTTTTTTCTGATACAACTTTTCTAAATCACATCCAAACATATTTTATGCATATTATACATTTATACTATTGTCAGTTGTCTTGGCTTAGGTGTATATAATGTTGTAACTTTTGATATAAGTGATTCTTCACATAATACCTTCAAACTTTACTTTATGAAAGACTTTGATTTTAATGATTTTTTGGTACAGGCTTTCTACAAATACAGGAAAACCTGGACACTCATTACTTTGAAGAAAGGTACAAAGTTATTTTGAGGAATAGAGGTAGTCATTTGGGTCAATACATTTAATTTAAGTTGGCAGTGGTTGAGATACACATTATATATATTTATTTCTGATCACAGGTATTCTGAAGAACTGTGATGAAGCTAGTGTCTGTGGTATTTACATTCTATCAAAATTTGTCAGACTTAGAGATTATAAACTTATTTTATTCTTTTTGTTGCATTCCTAAGCAGGTCTAAATCTTGTTTCTGATCAAGCTCTGAAGCCGAAGTTGCTATCACTTGGAAGGTAACTCTATTGTGTCAATAAATATTATTATGCATGGATAGGTCATGGATGAACCTGCCTAGGGCTAGTAGTGAGTATAGAAATAGGTTGAAATATTTTTTACAGTTCACCTTTTCAAATTCAAAGTGCACTACAATTTTATGCCCTTGCAAGAAATGTAAGAATGTCATATGCCAAAGAAGGAGTATTGTTGAAGAACATCTTCTGTGGCATGGTTTTTTAGTTGGTATAATAAATGGGTTTTACATGGTGATCTGTCATCCAATGGTATCCCGACAGTGTATGAGTTTGATGGGCAAAATTCAGCCGATAATATGCGAGAAATGTTACATGATGCTTTTGGAATGCAAGGCAGTATGGATAACAATGAAGGAAACCAGGAACAGGCTAGACCTTGTAAAGAAGCTGAGAATTTTTATAAGCTTATGGAAGATGCAGAACAAGAACTTTACCCAGGTTGTGAAAATTTTTCCAAACTTTATTTCATTATTCGAATGCTCCAAATCAAGTGCCTTGGAAATTGGAGTGATAGTTCTTTCACGATGATGCTCGACTTATTAAGAGAGTCATTTCCAGAAGGGGTTCAGCTGCCGAAGAACTACTACGAAACTAAGAAGATCTTAAAAGATTTGGGATTGAATTATAATAAAATTAATGCATGCAGGAATGATTGTATGCTGTATTGGGGTGTAAATGAAAGCAAAATCAAGTGTGATACATGTGATGAGCGGCGATGGATAACGACCGCATCTGATGGTAGTGTGGGTGATAAAGGGAGCAAGAAGATTCATGCGAAGATGGTATGACACTTTCCGCTAAAGCCAAGGTTGCAAAGACTTTTCATGAATAAGGAAACTGCATCTCTTATGAAGTGGCATGCAACAGAACGTATCGAAGATGGTGTAATGAGACATCCTGCAGATTCTCAAGCTTGGAAAACTTTTGACTTCCTTCACCCAGAGTTTGCAAAAGATCCTCGCAATGTAAGGTTGGGCTTGGCTACTGATGGTTTCAATCCATTTCGAACAATGAATGTCAATCACAGTACGTGGCCCATAATCTTTATTCCGTATAATTTGCTCTCGGGTGAGTGTATGAAAAAGTCATACCTGATGTTGTCTTTGCTTATACCTGGGCCATCTGAACCAGGTAATTACCTTGACATATTTCTGGAGCTGGCTATTGCAGAGGTAAAAGATATGTGGATAGAGGGAATAAACACTTATGATACATCATCTAAGAAAAACTTTCAGTTGCGTGCAGCTCTTTTATGGACCATTAGTGATTTTCCAGGCTATGCAGCTGTTTCGGGTTGGAGTACTAAAGGAGAACTTGCATGTCCTGTTTGTCATAAGCACACAAATTCAGTATGGTTGGATAAATCACGCAAATTCTGTTATATGTGTCATCGTATATTCTTACCTGAGGATCACCCTTATCGGAAGGATAGAGGTTCGTTTGATGGAACTGAAGAACACTGATCCGTAGCATTTGATGAAGTAAAGCACATTGAAAATAAATTCGGAAAAAAAGTGGGGGATCAAAAATTACCCTATAATTGGAAGAAGAAAAGCATTTTCTTCTATCTCCCATATTGGGAAACAAACTTAGTGAGACACAACCTTGATGTTATGCACATAGAGAAGAACGTATGTGACAAGGTCTTATATACATTAATGGACTCGGACAAGTCAAAAGATAATTACAACGCTCGCTTGGATTTGCAAATTATGGGGATAAGATCAAAGCTTCATCCCTTTCTTGATGAACTTGGACAAGAATGGCTACCAGCGGCTTCATTTGCACTAGATAAAATTGAGAAGGACAGATTTTGCAAGATATTGAAAAACGTTAAAGTTCCGGATGGCTATGCTTAAAATGTGTCAAGATGTGTCCATATTAAACCACCCAGGATATTTGGCCTAAGAGTCACGACAGTCACGTGTTGATGTAACAATTATTACCTCTCGGTCTACGTAAACTTCTTCCAGGGGCAATTCGAAAATCCTTGATTCGTTTCAGTCGTTTTTTTACAGAATTAAGTTCTAAGACACTTCATCCCAATGATTTATCACGGCTGGAAAAAGAGATTGCTATCATACTTTGTCAGTTGGAGAAAAATTTTGCACCTTCATTCTTTGATATCATGGTACTTAGTCACTGAGGCAAAATTAGCTGGTCCAGTTCAATATCGTTGGATGTACCCTATTGAAAGGTAGGTCTGAAGTTTAATAATTTAATGTTAGTTTTAGTTAAAGTTTTATTGTTATCTTAGACATTTTGATCACATAATTATTCATATTTTGATCTCTCCAGGTACTTGAGTACTTAAAGTCATACGTTCGTAACAGAGCTCCGGAGGGCTCAATCACAGAAAGATACTTGGCAGAGGAGTGTTTATCTTTCTGTTCTTCATACTTTGATGAAAACATTGAAACAAGACATAATCGGGCAAGTCTCATGACGGTGGTTCTGCGGAAAACACGTCAAGCATTGATGTTTTCTCATATAGTGGATCTTCACTATGGAAAGGAAAGCCAATTGTTTTAGACAATGACCAACTAACAAAAGCTCACCGGTATGTCTTATTCAATTGTGATGACATTCAACAATATAGAGCGTAAGTTACTTGAAACTATAATTTGTCGTGCTAATTCTATAGTGTTTATTTGATATTCTTCAATTATATAGTACTGTAATTTTTTCTTGTTAATTATTCAGGGAGCACGAAGCTCAGGTTAGACGAAAGAAGCATCGCTCAACGGAGCATGAGATCAAACGAATCCATAGTGATTCTTTTGCTACTTGGTTTAAGGGTCGGGTAAGTGATGTCTGAAATGATATACAGTGATTTTTTTTACTTTACTTTTTATAATATTTTGGTAATTGTCTATGCAGGTTAAAGAACTAACTGCCGATGAAAATGATCCAAAGTTAATTGATATGAAAAGGCTTGCAAGGGGACCAATCCCTGTTGGTACACAATATAAAGGCTTTAAAGTCAATGGTTTTCGATTCCATACTAAGGAAATAGAGAGAAAAAGAAAAACTCAAAACAGTGGAGTGATGGTTGATGCAAGCACAACAAGTTTTGCAAGCAAAAAGGATATGCGACCAATCTTTCAAGAGATGACATATTATGGAATTGTGAGGGACATAATCGAGCTAGATTATACAGGGGGTAAAAAGGTTGTTTTATTTGACTGTGATTGGGTTTCTAAGGGGAGCAAACTCAAACAAGACAATGATGGATTCACCTTGGCCAATTTCTCAAATATCAAGCGCCAAAGTGAGCCTTTTGCTCTTGCAAGTCAAGCTCAGCAAGTATTTTATGAAGATGATCCAACTGAAAAGGACTGGAAAGTTGTGGTTAGAACAAAAGCTAGGGATAGGTTTGATGATGGAGGAGACTTGCCTAGTGATGGGGTTGATAAAATATTACAGAGCATAACAAGTCGCAATCTTCCAGTTGATAAAGAAGAAGCAATTGACTGGATTCATGAAGGGGCATCCCGAATCTCTGTGGATTCTTTACAGGAAAATGATTATGAGGAAATTTAGGTTGATATTATGTGGAAAACTAGTACTGGTTCATTCATTTCTGATCTCCCGTATTTTTTTAACCTGTTAATGCTACTGTTTTTTCTGTTTTCATTGCATTTTCATCGCTGTTTTTATGCTTGTAGATATGAGAAAAAGCAGTGTTCGAAAAAACCAATCACAATCAACGAGAGTGGCCCATGAACAAGACGAGAATATAGGTAAGTTTTTACATGTTAATGACATCTCATGCAAGACTTCTCTCTTCTTACTATGTAAGTTTTTATAGATTTTTCATTGATACTTGTACTAGTTCTGCCTAGTGAGTCTGATTTAGGTTGTTATCTCAATTATGCTTGTACTAGTTCTGCCTAGTTAATTAGTAAAAGTGTTTACCAGTAGGAATTCATCATGAACTGATTTGAAAGTTTGATGAAATGATGGCTGGTGAACTGAGGTCCAAACACTTCCAAATATTCTAATAATCTGTTCAAACTCCACTGTTCTACCAAATATGCTAATGAATACTAATTCATCACTTAATTATAGTTTTTGGGTATTGTGCATAGTTCTTCGAGACAAGGGTGTTAGTAAATAAAGTTAAATGTGACAATCATCTTTTTTTAACTAACAGTTGTTTTAATTTTTTTAACATATTATATAGTGTTGGATGCTGCGAGGCGCACTAAATGTCATAGACTTGCTATTGAAACTAATTCATCTGGTCCTCATTTAAATGATGTGGATGCAAACTTAACTGACATTGGAGGTATGCTTGAAGTATAATATTTTGCACATTTTATACTTGTGTTGTTTTGTATTTGATTTTTTTAACTTTTCTTGTAGGAAATATGGTGAAGGTGAAAACTCATGGACCGACTAACATGCCACGTGTATGGGCTAGAAAAGAGCAAGTTGAAGTGGAGTTTGATAATTTTGGGAAGCCAATAGGTCCTCACAAAAGTGAATATGTTGAGTTTATTGGCACCTTGGTTAGAAATGGATCATTGATTCCACTGGACTATGAAGATTGGCATAAAGTACCTATGTCTATTAAGAAGAACTTGATCGAGCTGATTAAGGTAATAGTGTACATTATTTGTTAATATTTGTTATTTTTTTACTAACTAAACTGAATCTAAATTTTAGGAGAAATTCTGTGGAGCATTAGACTTTGAGCGACAGTCTTGGGATATTTTATCAAAAAGTTGGAGAACTTGGAAAAATAGAGTTAAGAGTAAGTACTTCGATCCAAACTCATCAATTGAGGAAAACTTGCGGAAACGGCCGGATACGGATGATCGTAGAGTGCTTCCTGATCAGTGGAAGAATCTTGTTATTCTTTGGAGTAGTGATAAAGCTCGGGTAAGATAAATTTGATATGAATTCTAGTTAAGCTCCATGTTTTTACATTAATGAAATTTTGGTCATTCTGTTGTTTGCTTTTAGAAAATTAGTGCTCAAAACAAAGATAACAGGGCACAAAAGGCAATAATGCATATCACTGGAAAAAATAGTTTCTCTCAAATCCGTGCTGAAATTAAGGTTTCTTCGTTCCTTTTTTTTTTCCGGTATAAATTATCTTACTTTGATACTTACTCTATTTCATTTTTTAACTCAGAAAGATGCAAGGTCTTCAAGAGAATCAGATTGTGGCAATGGTGAAGGAAATGGAGACAATGAACAGAACGATGATCTTAGTAGAGTCGACCTATTTGAAAAATACTATACGAAAGATGGACAAACTTCTAATGCTACTGTGCCAAATACGTTTGTAAAAATATAAATGTTTTTTATGTTTTCTCTTGAGTTTCATTGAGTGTTAATTGATTGTACTGTTTTATTCTTTAAATTAAGATTAAAATCATATTTATGCTTTAATTGGTAGGAAAAAATGCAAGAGAAAAAAAAGGAGCTTGCTCCTAATTCGAAAGATGTTGGGCCGAATGATATATTTTCTCAAGTTGTTGGAGAAGACAAATGGGGAAGAGTACGAATGTTTGGCTATGGGATCTGTACTTCAGATGTGTATGGTGATATCCATGTTGGAGGTAGGTCTTCTCGGATGCACATGAGTTACAAGAAAAATATTGATGAATTAAAGCAAATTATAGAAGAACAAAATAGACAAGTACAAGAACAAAATAGATAAATACAAGAACTCCTAAAAGTGAACATGCAACGAGCACGAGACAACCCTCCTCCAGAAACTACAACAATCCCTTCATCATCGGCATCAATGAATGTCATTCCTCTACAGGTAAATCTCTAAATTGCTTCTCTTTTAATTATGTTGAAATATCTGTTTCATAGTTTTCTTGAGAATTTGTAAATAATGTGGTCTGTTTTCCTCGATGTTTTGTTGAAATGTGATATGCAAATATTTAAATGTTAGGTAGCTTATTGGTTGTGTTGTGTTTTGCTTGTTTTCCTGATTCCATTTCACTGATGATTGAATGGTATGTACAGAACAGAGTATGTTCTCTGTTTTAGGGAGGTTTGATTTATTAACCTTCTTATCAGTACTCAGCCTGGTAATTGTGGTGCCAAGTCATTGGTATGTAAAGTTCATTTGTCTTTATAATATTTATGCAAGTCTTGCCTGAGTTCTAGCGGAGCAGACATTTAAGTTGAGAAAGAGTAATACCTGGAGTTAAAATATTTGCAAGGATAGTAATGTTGATCACTTTTGAGACTTTTTTTCTGTGGTCCTGTTGTTTATGTGGTTTTTTTCTGTGGTCTTTCACTGATAAGGGAAAACAACTAAGGAAATGAGAATGATCATATGCTTAATTATTGGTTTACTAGGTGAGCAATTAAAAGGAATTAATATTGGGGTTCATTGTGTTGAATGCTACTGTCTAGTTTTCAATGATGGTTACAACTTACAAACAAGTCATTTTCTCTTTTTCATTTTTATCACTTTTGGGGTTCATTGTATTAACTACTTCAGATTTGTTCAATAAAGCTTCGACTTGCTGTAATACATAACTACAACTCTCTTTGATAATCTTTTCATTTAGAAGCAATAGAACTACATCGGCATAATGTATTAACATGTTATTCTTTAGATTTTGCGAGTGTATAGTTAATTATCAGTTGTAATATGATGACAGAACTGAAGATTGTAATCCCAAATTTAATCCCAAGTTCAAAAATCTCCTGCTCTCAACATTTCCAGTAAAAATGCCATTATTTTAGTTATTATATTCATTTTTTTGGGTTTGTCTCTATCATTCTTCATGTTTGATTCGTCTAAATTATGTAGGTTGGATCAAAGGTATTATTAAAAAGTGTGTTCGATCCATCCAAAATTGTGGCAATTAGTTATCTTCAAAGTGTAGATCCATCAAAAAGAGTTGGCCATATATTGTTGGGAAATAATTGGTGTGAGGTGGTCATCAATGTTGCGGTGGAAGTTGATGAAGATTTAGTTCAATCGACTTCACATTTCAGGACTATTGGTGATGCAATTGGGGGGATAGTTGCATGGCCAAAAAATATGGTAATGGTCATTCATTAACTTTAAGAAAATTTCTCTCTACCGATTTAATACGGACTATGTTTTTGTATATTTTATATAGGTTGTTATGGCTCGAGATTGACACCATTTGGGAGACTTGCTGTGTTTTGGTTTAATGCACAATGACACTAGCTACTTAACCTTTTGCCATTTTTGGTAAATATGGCCAAGTGGTATCGATACTTAACCAACCTTTTGCCATTTTTGTTATATATGGCCAAATATTATATATTGTACTAGGTACAAATTGTAATTAATGTTATTTTGGATTGGAACTTTTGTGAACATATTTATATTATGTTGTTTTTTAATTATGGCCGTTACTTATATTTGTTTCTGTCACAAATTAGTGGAATATAATTAGAATAATTAGGGAAAATGTGATTTTAATATTAATTACAAAATATTATTTACATATATCCTATCATGACACATCATCCCGTCATAATATATCATAATGACACTTTCTTCGTCATAATATCAGTTTAAATGACACTTTTTTTTTGTCAAAATACAATTTATTAGGACGCTCAATTACGTCGTAATATACTTTTAAATGATATTTTACTCCGTCATAAAAAGTTTTAAAGGAAGCTTTGCCGGGTCATAATAACATTTAATGTGACGCTATTTTCTCTCACAATATCATATATTATAACGCTTTATTGCGTAATAACAATATAGTGTGACGCTTTGTTTGGCCATAATATATGTTATTACGACGCTATTAAGTGTCATAATATAGTTTTACATGACGCTATAAAACGTCATAATAGATATTAATGTGACGCTAATGCTCTTACATTACGGGCTATTATGACGCTATATTGCGTGATAAAACACTATGTTATGACGCTTTACACTGTCATAATATACTTTATTACGACACTTTAACGTGTCATAACAAAGTTTTACATGACGCTTTTTATCGTCATTGAAAACTCTAATGTGGCACTTTAAAGCGTCATAATAATATTTACTGTGACGCTTTACACCGTCTCAATAATAGTTAGTTAAGGTAGTTAAAACATCATACATGACGCTAAAAAGCGTCATAACATCATACTTCTCATGACACTTACAAGCGTCACAAGAAGTCATATGTTGCAACGCTTTTTGGCGTCACAATAAGATATTGTTACGCCTACCTACCTGACACTTTTGCTTAGCGTCACAAAAACCCACTTTTAGTGACGCTTTCTAGCGTCACGAAAACGAGTTTTTCTGGTAGTGAATCACCATCCATGGGAAGAATTCAGTGTCACTCTATGCAGGTTCGAGCTTTGTGTTCATAATTTATCGGTCCTTTTCTTTTGATTTTGGTCTGTAAATGTTTGCTTGCGTCCGTTCGGCCTTCTCTATTTATTTCGCCTCCAATTTTGGGTTACAGAGTTATGTCCAAATTTTTGTGTATCATTAGGTTTTCTGAAATTCTCAAGGAAACCCAATTTGGGGTGAATGTTATATTCAAAGGATTTGGAATCTGCCTTTCCATTTACCGTTGCTCTATTTGTATGAAGTATGTGGAAATTGTGAAATTTCATCATATGTGTACGTATATTGTGATTTCGGTCAGCGAGGCAGTTTGTGGAATGAATATTGTGATGTTGTGTTTGTTGAAGAAGTTATGGAAAGCTTACAAATTGAATGCATGTGTATAGGACATTGAAACTGTGTTTTTTATGGCAAACTTGGAAAAACATTTCTTTATGGAAATTTAAAATTACAGTTAAGCACTTAATCTTGCAAAGGTAATGCTTAAGTTTTACAAATTACAATTTAAACAAGAAGTTCCACTTCGTTACATTAGGTTGTAGGTTACAAAAATTAATTTGTCGAATAAAATTAAACACCAGTCAATGACTTTGAATAGTAATGGGAATATATTCCCTCCATTCATATCCTTTTGATGTACCATTCATATCTTTACATATATGCAGAATCTTATTGTAATGTTCAGGAGCAATATATGGAGTTGGGGATTTTAGGGACATGTCAACAATGCAAAAGCAAGGAGCTTATGTTTTGGACCGGTGGGGTATTGGTGTTGGTTGAGTTCTTGTGCTTAATGCATTGTTTCATACATGATGAGATAGTTTCTTTTTTCTTGATTTTTTTGGGGGGAAATTAGTGCTGATCATGATTGTTTGTCTGTTTCTGTTTCATATGAAGTTATTTTAACTTTTGAGAATGATCTGAGTGTGTATGTTGTTGTCAGCTTCCTAGGTTTATTTGATGGATTATAATCCATATGTTGAACCCTTTCAGTATTTGAATTGATTTAGTATTGGAATTTTGTGATTTTGTATTTGTGTGTATGAAATTTGGCTATCTTTACCTCTTAAAATTGGGAGAATGGATAGGAGCAGTGGAATCAATAGCTTTTGTGAGACCAATTTATACTTGTTCATAATATAGGCAATTACCGTTATGAACGACCTATCAACTTCGACCTCTTTGCAGTCATTAAGGATCTGAAATATGCAGATTCTCATGAATGGGTGAGTATTGAAGGCAATTATGCCGCTGTAGGCATTACAGACCATGCACAGGATCACTTAGGTGATGTTTTGAGGGACATGCATCATTGTGAGACTCAAACTTGAATTGATTGCTTTGTTTCTGGTTCATCAACATGTTAAAGTGTGTTTTTGTGATGTGCAGATTGAAACTCGGAGTAACAAACTGGAGATGCAGCCAGTAAATAACAAATCTTTAATTGAGGAACTGGAAATCCTTCTTGAAAGATTACGTATCCCATCTAAGGTCTTTCTGAAACCTTTTAATTTCTTGTGAAATTACTTTTTAAGTTATTAATATCAGATTTGGTGTTCTTTTACATTAACATTTAACTGTATCATTTGATTGATCACAAGATTTTTGAAATTTGAAAGTGCCAAAACCTATTATAGTTGTTACATTAGGTGTAGTTTATAATTT
The DNA here is from genome assembly GCA_037501455.1 of Lantana camara. Classification (NCBI taxonomy): domain Eukaryota; kingdom Viridiplantae; phylum Streptophyta; class Magnoliopsida; order Lamiales; family Verbenaceae; genus Lantana; species Lantana camara. Next base: position 96,521,771 of record CM074861.1, read on the forward strand.
TTGATAGTTGTCTTACTAGCATTGGTGCGTGAAACATGCAGGTCAGGGAGAAGAGAGCAGAACTTGACAAGTTAAGAAATACTTTTGTCAAAAGAGCATCAAATTTCCTAAGGAACTATTTTGCTAGCTTGGTGGATTTCATGATCAGTGATAAGAGTTAATTTTCTTGGGTATTTCTATGAAAAACTATTTGGTTTACAAATATTATCAATAGGGGAAATTGTAAACGTTTTCCCATTCAATTGGTCTATAACACCATGGATTAGTGTGTATGATTGTAATTTTATTGATGAATTGGCTGTAAATGAGTGTTGTTGAATAGGTTTAAAATATTAAAACAAAAAATATATATATATATATTTTTGTATTTTCTTAGTCCGAATTAATTAATTAATTTTTTATTTTCAAGCAAATTCCGACGGGATTCCAAGGGAAATCCCATCGGAATCAAAATTTTTTTTTTTATTTTTAATAAAAACCCGACGGGATTTCGAGGGAAATCCCATCGGGATATATATTTTCTTTTTTCAAAATACGACAATTTCGATGGGATTTCCCTCGGAATCCCGTCGGAATCATTTTATTTATATTTTTTTTGGGGGTTTTAGTCCTTCGGAATTCCGTCGGTTTTTGAATTCCGAGAAGGGTTTTTCCTACGGATTGTGTCCCGTCGGAATTCCCTCGGAATTTACTGTTTCCGAACGTTCCGTCGCAATTCGCAGGATTTCTTGTAGTGAAATCAAGAGGTTTCCGAAACCTACTCAAGCTCGCGAATTGGTGGAGAAACGAGTGAGATATTGACTTGGAAGGATTGACCAAAGTTGGAAGGGTTGGAGCTTCTCTCTTGCTCTTGTTGTTGTTGTATTACGTGAATGAGGGGAAGAAAGAAATGGTTCTACCTTGTTCGGTTCACGGGTTCTGTTCAAGGTTTTTTCCCGATTCAGTTGGTTTAGTTTACTCGGTTTAGGGTCCAATAATTCGTAATTCAATTAAATTCAAATAAATTCAAATAATTCACATACACAATTTTTATAAATAAATTCGAATAAGTTCATATGATTCAAATATAATTAAATTAAAGCGTAATTAATAATTAAATCACACAATTAACTGACTGAACTGTCGAATGGGGTGTTGATGAGGCCTAAAATCATTCTCGAATCAGAGCCGTCCACGTGTCAGCACACCGCTAACTAAAGCCCAGACGCTCACCTTGAAGGGCTCGTGGGCCTTCCCAGCCCACTCATCTGCAAGCTAAAATAGACCGTCAAGCCTCGGACGACTATTTAGGTAAAAGGCCAGAGCCGACGAGTTTGACGCTCGCATCTCGGCCCTCAGGGTTACCCTTCTCAGGGAAACACCTACATGGGGTCCCATGTTGACGCTCGGGATCTTGTCGCTCAAGGGTCATCTATCGTGGGGAGCCCATCCGTGGATTTTTCGAGCGTCATCAACGCTCGGGAATGACCCTACGTCTCATATGATGGATCCTAACGTTCACAAGAAGACATTAGTCCCTCATCCCACTCGACCCTCGGCAACAACCTCTGACACAAAGGTACTGTGCACCGTGCACCTGACACGCCGTCTTCTTTTTTGGAATATTATTCTCACCCCACCAAAGGCTGCCGCGTGTTAGGGCAATACAGGTTTGGGACCACATGGTCAATTTACCCATTTACCCCCATCCCTAACATATAAATAGGGGAGAACCCATACATTCTCCCCCAAGTCATCTTCTTCACAGAATACCACGTAACTGAACTGGGCATCATTTTTCCTCTGCATCTTCTCCAAAGCTTCCTGTATCTCACCCTTTTCTGCACTTTCGCTGCACGATTTCTTGGTGTTATCCTAGCTGGAAGAATCCACGCTCATTGGAAACCCAGTTCCTGAGGCTCTTGCGCCTGTGATGGTCTTCCATCCTACATACAAATTCTAAAGTGTTTGGTGTTTAAATCCTCCACAAGTTTCTGCACCATCATTTTTGGCGCCGTCTGTGGGAAACCATCGCCGCTTTCTTCTTCCCATAAAGTTAGTTGAGATATAACACCTTTAAATCCTGGAAAATGGTAACTGCGACGAGATCTGGAGCAGTCGGAGAGAAAGGCGCTCTTCCCCCCGTCAACGAGGAGAACGCGGAAGGCAACATCCCCGCCGGAGAAGCAAACCCCCCAGCTGCCGGAAACGGGGGCGAGAACACAGAGCCGGTGGGGGCAACTCTCCCACTAGGTGGGAACGTTGCGGGAGGGCCCAGTGCCGTTGCTCCACCTGCAGCTCACACCGCCCACGCTTCCTACCCTTACTCAGGGGTGTATCCCATGGCCATGCCCCCTCCGGGATACCCATTTGTGCAGCCTGGAATGATGCCCGGGATGATGCCGGTGATCCAACCTTATCAGGTGGGGACCCTGAATCTCCCCACGTCGTTACCAAGAGAAATACAAGGGGTGGAGATACCCCAAGTTACAACTCAGCAACTTCAGGCGCTGTATGCGCAGTGCGAGAGCCAGACCTTCCAGAACGCCTGGGAGCATTTCATGGCAGCGTATTTCCCCTCGTAGGCTAGCGTTCGTCTGGCCCCGCCTCTTGGCGGGCTCCCGGCGCATCCCTTGACGATGGCCCAAAATGCGCTAAGGGCACAGCAACCTCCCCCACCACCGAATCAAAAAAATGAAGCCTCACCGAGGGTCCAGCAAGAACGACCAGCTGTAGGAGAAGAAAGGGCCCCTCGAAATGAGACGGCCGGAGATAATGAAGAGGTCCAATCGAGGGCCACAGGGAGGGCAAACCGCATAAATGTTGGTGACCCTCAGCTGGCCGCGGTACAAGACCAAATCAGAGGGCTCCAGAATGTGGTAGAGCAGCTCTCTCGAGCAAGGTCTCAAGTCCCCCGTGATGGGGACGAGAGGTCCAAGGCCAGAGACGCTCGCCGACCACGTAGCCCAATTTCCCGCCGAAGGAGAGAAGCCAGCTATGAAGATCCCGACGAGCGAGACTACAGGATCATGGCGGGCGATTCCCCCCTCGTCGAGGAGGTTCTAATGACTCGCGCAGGGAAGGGTAAAATTCCCTCGTCCGTCAACAGATATGACGGAACCACGGATCCAGTCGAGCATCTGGACCATTTTGTGCACCTAAAGCACCTGTATGACCATCCGAACAACTACTGGGCCAAGGTGTTTGTCACTTCCCTCACCGGAATGGCCCAAGAATGGTACAAAAAGCTCCCCCCGCGCTCAATCCGAGGGTACTATGACCTGACGGATGCTTTTGTCAGCCACTTCAACTCGCTGAAGGCACCAGCTCCGGCTGCGACCGCTCTTTATAGCCTGGTCCAAGGGCCGAACGAGACTCTCAGATCCTTCATGGGGAGGTTCAATAAAGAGATTTTGTTGGTAGAAAAGCCCTCGATGGACTTTTTGAGGCACGTTCTATTTGGGGCCATCAACATGAAGCATTACGTCAGCAAGGAGTTTGTGGAGGAAGTGGCCAAGAAGAAGCCGCGCTCGTTGATGGAAATTAGGGAGATTGCCGATTCTTTCTTTACCCTCGAGGATATGTACATAGCGAGGGATCAGAAGATGGCAAATGCCCCTCGCCCCAACAGAGCCCACGAGGACAAAGTGGAGCCCAACCGGAGTCACCGCCGTAGCCCAATACCCGCTCGCCGTCATTCCTCTCCTCCGCGGAGGCTCGAGCGTGTCCCCCTCAACCGCCCAATTGCCGAAGTTTATTCCCTGGCGGACCAGAAGCTGTTTAAGAGACCGCCCAAGCTGAGAGAAACCGAGGCTCAGAAGCGCTCGGGGAAGTACTGCGCTTTCCATAAGCAGAAGGGGCATGACACTAATGAATGCCGCCATCTGGAGAAGGAAATTCAGCGGCTGATTGCTGGGGGGCACCTCAAAGAGTTTGTGAAAGTACTAGAAGGGTACGATGAACATTGCGCGGAACGAGCGCTCGGGAGGAGAAGAAGCCGCTCACGCTCCCGAATTCCTCGTCGCCAGCGCCCTGAGACAAGCGAACGCGGCAAAGGGAAAGGGGCGGATATGGAAAATCAGCCCTTTGCGGTCATTCACATGATCGCTGGAGGGCCCTCAGGAGGCGATTCCAATGCTTCTCGCCGTCGCCATGTCCGGAGCTATAACCAAAGAACGTCATTCCCTCGCCCAGTGCTCTCCGTGGACAGCTCGTCGCGCACGAAGGAGGATGATGTCATAGGGTTTACTGAGAAAGATCTTGAACATGTTGTAACGCCCCATGGGATAGGAAAAACCTCTGACTGTCCCATGGTGGTTAGTTTAGACGTTCATAACCACACTGTAAAGAGGGTTTTATTTGATAGTGGAAGCTCTGTGAACGTTCTCCCGTACTCAACGTTTCAACAAATGAACATAACAAACATCCCCCTCGAACCTCTCAGAACTGCCCTCGTAGGGTTTGGAGGTTCCGAGATTGTCCCTCGCGGACAGATTCGCTTGGCCACCTCTTTTGGTCGTGCCCCACAGCGAAAAACTTTGAGCGTCCTCTAAACCATCGTTGAGGTGAATCTTCCTTACAATATCATCATTGGGCGCCCAGCCCTCGTGGATTTCAAGGCCGTAATTTCCACCTATCACCAGAAGGTCAAGTTCCCTACCCCCGAGGGTACCGGAGAAATTCTGTGTAACGTCAAAGAAGCTTGGGAATGTTACATACTTTCGCTTCGAAGCCACAAGCCCAAACAGTCCATTCAACCTGGGTCTACTAAAAAGTCCGTTGACTTCCCCGAATTAGACGAAGATGGCCCCGAGCGCAAAAGAGCCAAGCTGTACCGGAAGAAGAATAAGAAAATGACCCCTGGAGATGCTCAGCGTTCAGAGAATAGGCCACCGGGGGCCGTCGAGGGTTCTTCTTCAGAAAACGAGGGTGATGAGCCCAAGAGTATGCTCACGGGGAAGAAACGAGCGCTAGAGGCACCGAGGCCGGAGGTCCGGATTGAGCCCACCGAGGAGTTTTTGACCGTTGAATTGGAGCCTAGGAATCCGGATAAAACCACCCAGATTGGCTCGGGCCTGGATGGGCCCTCGCAAGTTTTAATGATCGACTTCCTACGGGAGAACCTAGACGTTTTTGCGTGGAAAGCTTCTGATCTCACCGGGATAGATCCGAGCGTCATTGTCCACAGACTGAACGTGGATCCAACCTTCAAGCCCATAAAACAGAAGAAGAGGGACGTTCATGGCTTTAGGAAACGGGTTATCGAAGAAGAGGTTAATAAATTGCTTGATGCTCAGTACATCGAGGAAATTTTGTACCCAGAATGGCTTTGCAATGTGGTGCTCGTCCCAAAGAGCGCCAATAAGTGGCGTATGTGCAACGACTTCACAGATCTCAACAAAGCGTGCCCCAAAGACCATTACCCACTACCGAGGATCGATCAGTTGGTAGATTCTACAGCCGGGTGTGAACTCATGAGTATGATGGACGCCTTTCAGGGATATTATCAAATCTTTATGGCGCCCGAAGATTGCCCCAAAACTTCGTTCATTGTGCATTTGGGTGTTTACTGTTTCAAAGTCATGCCATTTGGGCTCAAAAACGCGGGAGCAACCTATCAACGCCTTGTCAATAGAATGTTCGAGCGCGAAATTGGAAAATCTATGGAGGTATATGTAGACGACATGATAGTCAAGAGTGAGCGCCAACGCTCCCATCTGGAAGATCTCAAGCGGACTTTCGATATCCTTCGTCGCTACGGAATGAAGTTGAACCCATCAAAATGCACCTTTGGCGTTCGAGGCGGTAAATTTTTGGGATACATGGTCAGTCAACGTGGCATAGAGGCAAACCCCGAGAAGATTAAAGCAATCCTCGACATACCCTCCCCTCGCAATCTGAGAGAGGTCCAGGTGCTAGTGGGTAAGTTCATTTCATTAAATAGGTTCATCTCTCGCTCAGCTGATAGGAACCTACCCTTCTTTAAAATTCTGCGCAACGCTCGCAACTTTACCTGGAGCAAGGAATGCGAAAAGGCCCTTCAGGATATGAAGCAGTACCTTTCGAGCGCGCCCTTGTTGACCAAACCTAACCCGGGGGAGAACTTGTTTATCTATTTATCAGTTTCCTTGGAAGCCACGAGCGCTGTCCTCGTGGCAATCCGCGAGCGTATGCATAGGCCGGTGTATTACCTAAGCAAAACCTTGCAGGGGGCTGAGAAGAGGTACATGGAAATTGAGAAATTTGCCTTTGCGCTCGTTAACGCATCCCGAAGGCTGAGGCCATATTTTCAGGCTCACTCCATCACAGTGCTTACAGATCAACCACTCAAACAAGTGCTATCTAAGCCGGATGTTTCGGGAAGGTTAATTAAATGGGCGATTGAACTCAGTCAGTTTGATATCTCCTTTGAGCCTCGTACAGCCATACAGGCTCAGGCAGTGGCCGATTTGTTGGTAGAACGTTTCAATTTGGAGACTGTGCCATCGGCGGATGAGGGTTTATGGCTTTTGCACACGGATGGCTCCTCGACCTCACAGGGGGGAGGAGCCGGGGTGACCCTCAGGGATCCCCTCGGGGCAGAAGTTGACTACGTAATCAAGCTGGCGTTTCAAGTCACCAACAACGAAGCTGAGTATGAGGCCCTCATCCAAGGGCTCAGGATTACGCTCCAAAATGGGGCCACTCGTGTCACAGCATACGTTGATTCGCAGTTGATCGCGAGTCAAATTGATGGTAGTTATGAGGCTCGAGAAGCCACCATGGCACAGTACCTATCGAGCGCCAAGGAGGAGATAGCCAAGTTCAAGGAATTCCATCTTTTGCAAGTTCCGAGGGCAGAAAACGAACATGCTGACGCTCTTTCGAAATTTGCGTCCGCCCTGGACGGCCACAGCGAACGCGCTGTTACATTTCTGAGAACGGAGGAACCACTGATAAGTAAAGGCGAACCTTCGAAAGAAGTGCACATGATTGACCCCTCCGAGCCTTGTTGGCTTGACGAAATTGTCAGATTCCTCCGGGATGGAAGCAGCCCGAGCGACAAAGTTGAGGCTCGGAAGATCAAAAGCAAGGCCCCTCGCTTCTCATTGGATGCCGAGGGTCGATTATTCAAGCGATCCTTCCTGGGCCCACCGCTGAGATGTTTGAGACCCTCGCAGGCTAAAGAAGTTTTAGAGCATGTGCACGGTGGAAGTTGTGGGAACCACTCAGGCGGACGAATCTTGGCAAAGAAAATCTTAAGGAGTGGGTTCTATTGGCCCTCGGTATTGCAAGATGCCATTAGGTATTCCAAGAAATGTCCCAAGTGCCAGTTCCATTCCAACACTCCTCAGTTTCCGGCAGCTCAAATGATTCCTATTGATGTTTCATGGCCTTTTGATCAATGGGGCATTGATATCGTGGGACCTCTCCCAATGGCGGTCTGGCAAAAGAAGTTCGTAATACTTGTTGTGGATTATTTCTCTAAGTGGGTTGAGGCAGAAGCGGTCGCTAAGATAACGTTCAAGGTTGTGAGGGATTTCATTTGGAAAAATATCATCTGCAGATACGGCATCCCGAGGGTGCTCATCTCGGATAACGGTTCCCAGTTTATCGCTGCTGACACACGGGATTGGTGCTATGAACTAGGGATCGAACAGCGATTCACTTCCGTGGGTCACCCTCAAGCTAATGGTCAAGCTGAAGTGACCAACCGAACCATACTCCAGCATCTGAAAACGATGCTCGAGAGTAAGAAGGGAGAATGGGCTGAAGAACTTCAGGGAGCTCTGTGGGTGTACCGTACTACTCCGTGAGCGGCAACGGGGGAAACCCCTTATTCCCTCGTGTACGGCTCCGAGGCCATGATACCTGCGGAAATTGCTCAAGAATCCGCACGCGTTGCCTATTTCGAGCCTGCCGCCAACGAGGCCAATCGGGCGCTCGAGTTAGATTTACTGGATGAGAAGAGGAATGATGCTTGGGCACGTATCCACAAATACAAAGCAACCGTTGCTCGCCAGTACAATAAACGTGTTAAGGAAAGGACTTTCCAGCTAGGGGACTTGGTCCTCAAAAAAGTTGAAGTCTCCAAACACGTAGGTAAGTTGGACCCCAATTGGGAAGGCCCCTTCAAAGTCATTCAAGTACGAGCAAATAACACCTACTTGTTAGAGACTTTGCAAGGCGAGCGTCTCCCTAGGCCATGGAATGCATGTAACCTTAGAAGGTTCTACGTGTAAACTTCAACTTCTTTGTAATGACCCGTCTGCGACATGAAGTGTTTTCCTTTGACAGAAAGCGTGTTGTAATCATTTCCAAAAATGCATCTATATAACAGTAAGTATTTAATTCTTTGTTTTTATTATTTGCTTGCTTTCTTATTTGATCTAATGATTCGAGCGACAAGAGGCCTACTCCGTGTCGAGCATCCTCCACGTCGAAAAGCCTACGCGATACTTCAATCGTTCCAAAGCTACACTGTCCAGGTGTTGATAACCATCCACCTAGAACAGTTTGAGCGATTTGTAAGAATAAATCCTAAAAATGAGCGTGTCGAACAACGGGGAGCACAATGCTCAACTTACGCCAGCTGAGTGCTCGCCACTCCAGCTCGTGCTCGTAAGAACCCCAATGACCCTCAACTTATTGAGTAAAAGTACATTCATAGAATATTGGATCCTGGGCCAACTCTTTCATTGGTCCCTCGTATCGACGCTAACCCTATGGTTACGCTCTATCCTCTCCCACACTTAGCAAATCCTATGGCTGATTTCTAAGGTGCGTATAACTTATCGGTGCGTCCGAAACGAGGGTGCACGGTCGCTAGGCCAATACTTAGACGAATCCCCAGAGGTTTCCTAAGTTCAAATTCGAGCCTCATCACGGATACGGCCAGGGAACCCCCGGGGGAAACACCCTCGCGTTCGTATCTAGGCCCCTCAAATCTTCGGACCTTGCCAAATTTTAAACTGATGGTGCGAATGCCGGGGCCCTCTTAAAGAAAACGCCCACGCGCATAAACGCGCTCATCGCAAACGTTCATACAAGAAAGACCAGTTCATACAAGAGAGAACGACGAGCACAATGAAATAACATCATTCGTCATTAAGAGGAAAAGAGAAAACATCCATACATTCAAGCATAAAAAAAAAAAAAAATGGGAAAACAACATAGACGATCCAAAGTATTCAGGAAAATGAGGGAGGATTAAGTACAAATATAAAATTGTTCGTGAATGGAGAGAAGAATTTAAACTGATAAGGACAAGAGGTTGATAGCTGAAGGAGCTTCACTGGGCTGGGGCGTCGGGCTCAGGAGGAGCAGTCGCGAGGGGAACCGGGGCCAACACATTGGCGTCAGAAGTTTGGGCCTCGCCAGGTTCCTCAACATCGACGGTGTCCATGACGGTGCCCTCATCTTCTATCAGGAGGGGCTCGGGATCTACCCTGTTGGCGGCAATAAACTCCCGTTGGAGCGTTTGCACCAGCTCCTCGTATTCTGGCTCCGCTAGGCTCTCGGTGGGATCCCCATCTTGGACCATGGGCTCGCAGTTTTCGTCCAGATCCATGCGTAAGCGAGCGTCAGTCCGAGCGCTTTCGGGCGCCAAGCCCAGCTTCACCATTTGCCCTATGGCCTTGTGGAAGAAACGCCTTGCATTGTCAAAGCAATGGATGTTGGCCGCGAACACGAAAGCTTTTGAGCGCAAGAACTTCTTCACTGCCTCCCAGGATATCCTCGCCTCCAAGCCCTGAACTTTGCCCTGCAAGTCAGCAAGGGCCTTGTTAGCGTCCTCATTTCGGCGAGTGCTTTCCGCCAACTGCTCACCCAGCTCCCGGTTCTGTTGCCTCAGCTGGTCACGCTCCAACTTCAACTCCTTGTGACGCTCGTCAAGAGTAAGATAGGCTTCGTCCGTCTTCCGAAGGTTCTCCCTCAGCTGATCCATATCACGGTTGGCAGTGGACAGTTGAGCGTGAAGGTTGTTGTAATCCTCTTGCAGTTGAACAGGGTCTGAAATGCGCAGCAACTTCTTATACTTGGCTTTATGCTCAGAATAGGCTTGCGCTCGCCCTTGCAAATTTTTGAGCCTCGGGATTACCTCCTGGGAAGCCGTAGACGAGGGTCACAATCAGAACATGGAAGGAAGAAGAGGAGAATTTTGTAAAAGGAAGTATAGACTTACCGTCAGAAGGGCATGGCAGGCATCGTCAGCAACGTGAGCGGCGTCATGCTCGTTCAGCTTGTCATGATCGCCGGAAAATTGGAGTTTCCCAACGATGTCAGAGACAATGTTGACGGAGTAGGCGCTCTTTTTTAGGAGCACCGGGCCTTCAGTCCGCTGGCGCTTATAGCGGGAGTCGCCCTTGCAGCCTATCTTCCAAAAATCTTCATCCTCTGATGAAGAAGTATCGCTGCCTTCGCCCCTGTGCCCTATGACCACTTCTTTCCCCTTGCCAGAAATGGGGATAGCGTCCGGCATCCTCTTCCTTTTCCCCTGACGGTCGGCCCGGAGAGTTTCGTGGATGCGGATATGCCCCCCCGAGCGGTTCCGCGACCCGCTCGAACTCAGTGAAATGGGACCCTCGGGGGCCGCCGGCGGAGGGGTGGCCCCACGGGCTCCGTCAACCGTCAAATCTTCAATAGGGCCCCTTCGGGCCTCGTTCGCGACACCACCGCGGGCGCCATTGTGTCCCCGACCGGCCGGTCGCCTGACCCCTCTCCCCCTCGGAGCGTTGGGCGGACGGTTTTGTTGTTGTTGTGAGGGCTGAGGGTCAGCGGCGGGTCCCTGAACGCCCAACATACGGGAAAGAGCTTCAGCATTCATTCCTCGAGATAGTATTTGAACACATGCAAACAAGAAGAAACGAGCATCAGAAATTGGTTGACTGAATCGAAAAAAAAACAAAAACAAAAACAAAAACAAAACAAAACAAAACAAAACACAGCAATGACACCAAGTTAGAAGGTTATTCTAGGAGTCAGAGCAGTTAGTTCCTAGGATCTAACCATCGAGGGCCATGATGTCGGCTGGAGGGTTGAGAATCATATCTGGGGGGCAAGACAGGCCATAACGAAACAGTATTCCCTCGTTCTTCACCAGATTTTTAGCCTTAATCCATTTTTTCTCACTCCTCATCACGAAGGCTAATCCCTGTGCCCAATCCTCAAAAGCCTTATTCCTTGTTCTCTCCCTAACCAGAGGACGCTCGCCGTGAATCATCCACTGACGGTGAACCCCAAAGATCCCCCCAGGTGCCCCCACGAAGAAATACTTCTCCTTCCAATGTTCGCCGTAGGAAGAGGAGGGAGAGTCTATCATTTTAAAGCCTGATTTGGCCTGGGCGTAATAAAATCCATCCGTAGGCGACGAGCGTGGCGAGCGGGCAACTTGTATCAAACTGTCAAAGTTGACAATCGAGGGAGCATGGCCTAGCGCTCTCATCGCTATTATGAAGGTGTTGATTAGAGCTATGCCGTTGGGCAGAATTTGTGAAGGGCAAAGCGCTAGATGGTGATAAATGGTAGCGGCGGAGTGAGCGATAGGGAACCTTAAGCCCCCAGCCAAGACTGCATCCCAATAGACCGTCATCATTCCCAGTGGTGGTTGATTTGCCCTCTCCCCCTCCTCAGGGAGTCGCATGGGAAATACCGCTTCATCCCAGTAAGCTTTTGCCTTCAACTCCTCCAGATCATCGAGCGTCAAAATACTCTCAATCTCATCCGGAGATCTATCAGTTTGATGGCGGTTATCCTGCCTCACTCGAGTGGCAGGCTCCCTTCCTCTCCTCTGGCGCCTTCTGGAAGGTTCAGCCTCAAATGGGCGCCCGGATGGCCCTGCTTCACCCTCGGGAGCCATCACGGCCACCGTGATCCTGTGATCCTGGGGTCGCACGGCACTATTCAGTACTGGGAATACCCTCTCCCCCTGTCTTTGCATCTCCATCACATTATGCATCTCTTCGAAGAGGTCATTCAACCCTCCAGGGGCACGCTCGTTCATCCCTTGAACGGCGGCTTCCACCTCTTCTTCCCCAGCATCTGCCGGAGCCCGCGCCACCGGAATAGCCACGGGAACCCCCTCACCTGGTGATGCCCTAGCCAGGGGAACCGCTGTAGGGACATTGTCGTGAGGGGAAGAGCTCCCCACGGACATCTCCTCAATCTCCCTTACGTAATCGTCAGCAGGGTGTCCGGCCATGGTAGCTTTACGATTTTCGAAGATGGGGTTTTTCTCAGAAAATTCAATTGAGAAGGGGAAGAACTTCTGGAGCAAATTCAGTAGCGGAAAGTGGCTCTTCACTCAAGGATTTCACTCACTCAACCTAAATCTAAGAGTTAGTATCAGAATATCAAAATTTGTGGAGCTTTACCTAGAGTTCGAAGAACAGAAGCTCGCCGGAGTCTGTAAAGGTTGCAGAAAATTCTTTGCTGCTTAAAGGCTGGAAGAAATCAGAGTGCGTGAAAGAGAGTCCAAAGCTCTATCGGACTCTATTTAAAGGGGATAATTTACATGATTTAAGGCTGGAAATTCAAAAACGCAATCATTTCCCGCCTAGGAAACCCCCCACTTTTGGTAAGCGCCTCACGTCTCCCGGAGTGCACGCGCCCACGTACCCACTCAGCATTAAATGCGGACTTGACAGCATTTCATGCGGTGTCAGTTTGTGTCCGTTACAGAAGGCCAGCAGTCTCCTCGCTGGTAATGGCCTGGCCCTCGGATATTCAAAATTCAGGGTTCCTTCTTTATAAATTATACAGTACGCTCGAAGCGATACTACAGAATTTGGGGGGCAAAATGATGAGGCCTAAAATCATTCTCGAATCAGAGCCGTCCACGTGTCAGCACACCGCTGACTAAAGCCCAGACGCTCGCCTTGAAGGGCTCGTGGGCCTTCCCAGCCCACTCATCTGCAAGCTAAAATAGACCGTCAAGCCTCGGACGACTATTTAGGTAAAAGGCCAGAGCCGACGAGTTTGACGCTCACATCTCGGCCCTCAGGGTTACCCTTCTCAGGGAAACACCTACATGGGGTCCCATGTTGACACTCGGGATCTTGTCGCTCAAGGGTCATCTATCGTGGGGAGCCCATCCGTGGATTTTTCGAGCGTCATCAACGCTCGGGAATGACCCTACGTCTCATATGATGGATCCTAACCTTCACAAGAAGACATTAGTCCCTCATCCCACTCGACCCTCGGCAACAACCTCTGACACAAAGGTACTGTGCACCGTGCACCTGACACGTCGTCTCCTTTTCTGGAATATTATTCTCACCCCACCAAAGGCTGCCGCGTGTTAGGGCAACACAGGTTTGGGACCACATGGTCAATTTACCCATTTACCCCCATCCCTAACATATAAATAGGGGAGAACCCATACATTCTCCCCCAAGTCATCTTCTTCACAGAATACCACGTAACTGAACTGGGCATCATTTTTCCTCTGCATCTTCTCCAAAGCTTCCTGTATCTCACCCTTTTCTGCACTTTCGCTGCACGATTTCTTGGTGTTATCCTAGCTGGAAGAATCCACGCTCATTGGAAACCCAGTTCCTGAGGCTCTTGCGCCTGTGATGGTCTTCCATCCTACATACAAATTCTAAAGTGTTTGGTGTTTAAATCCTCCACAAGTTTCTGCACCATCAGGTGTCACATTGCACATTCAATTCTGGTTGTAATTTACAAATGAGCAAGGAATTTTAATCAATTATATTGCTGATTTGTTGAGTAAGAAATGAAAAATGCTGAGCTAAACGTGCAATTTGTAGAGTGATTGGTTAAATACTCGTAATTAAAAGCAAACTTATTCGTAATTAAAAGCAGACTTTGTAGAGTGATGGGTTCAATATTCGTAATTAAAAGCAGAATTTGTAAAGTGATGGTTTAAATATTCGTAATTAAAAGCAGATTTTGTAGAGTGATGCGTTAAATCTTAGGAATTAAAAGTAGACTTTGTAGAGTGAAACATTAAAAACTAGTAATAAAAAGCAAATTTTGTCCAGTAAATCGTTAAAAACTAGAAATAAAAAGCAGACTTTATCCAGTGAAATGTTAAACATTGGACGAAAACAATTGCACATTTAGTAGCACACATCAAATCTATTGCGATATATGCAGAAATTTCAAATCGCAAAAATCTTAGATATATACAAAAATCACAAATCGAAAAAATATCTTCACACGTATATACAAAAATCTCAAATCTCATAACACCCAGAAAATCTCTTCAGATATTCACAAAAATACATGGAGAAATCAAATTTATAGAAATTTATTCACATATATATAGAATTATCAAATTTGCAGAAATTTTACAAATTGAACCTAAAAATTTCGAATCAGAAAGGTTATAAAAATACCTGAAATTAAACTTAGGTGTGTCGACTTCTTCTTCTTCTTCAACAATGATGAGGTGAGCTGGTTGCCGGTGGTCAGATTTCGAAATCAATCAGTAAAGAAAATGGAGAAATAAGAAGAGAGATGATTAGGAATATGAGATTGGAAGAAGTAAAACTGGTATGGTTGTAGTAAAAATATAAGGGTACAATAGACTTTTTAGGGTTTTAGGGGGTTTACAAAAAATAAGATATATATTGGTGATGTAAAACATACTTTTTTCAAACTAGGGAGTTTAGGATAAATTTTGAAGATATTTGGTCCTTTTTATTAATTGCCCCAATAATTTAATAGGTTATGATGATTCTTTTAACCGTCTCATATTGATTAGTATGTGATGGGAACGCCTCTATGGATCTGAGAAAGGTCCAGATCCAAGATCAGCTCAACTCCGATTATCACTATATGAGCGAATTAAGATGAAAATACAAAGTTAAGGACTCTAGTAAACGTTTTACAAGTAATTAATACTAAAATGATTGTTTGGGATATTTCTGAGGATCCAAGTCCATAATCTATTCAGAATAGTAACTCTTCGAGAGAGGCGAGTTGATGGGTTTATGGAGAGTTGGGAGGAGTCCAGAACTTTGGTAAAGTGTTCTCTGGGTAACAAATATATAAAAATATAGATGAATTTTAGGGTGAATATGAAAAGGAGTCAGGTTGAAATTCAAGAATAGAGTTTCCAATAAATGAGGCGAGGACGAAGACAGGCAAGGAGAAACAAAAACAGAGAGTGGTAATAGAATAAAGGGAGAGAAGCCAATAGAGAGAAAATCACCCACATTCATAAATATTGAGTATCGACTATTTCATAATATTTGAACAATTCTCATATTATAAATTAACATTTGGAGTAAAATTGAGTCGAATATGAATTTACCTGTCTTTACTTCTAAAGACATCAATCCATTTAAACCATCAACGTTTTTACTTTGTTTGTTTGATATTTATCCAAGTGTGACTAATTTGGGGATGCCTTTACATTGCAAGTTGACAATCTTAAGATAAATGAATAAATTACCAAAACACCCATGCCTTGAAAATTGTGCACAACGGATATTTTTCAATCCAATTCATAAATCCCCAAAGGACATCTTTGGAATTTGCTTAAAAGTTGAAGGGTAAGATAGTACTTTCGTCCCATCCATTGGCAATGGATTAAATAGCCACTCCAAAATTTAGTGGCTAATTAATGCCCCCATCTCTTGGTGTAACCTGGGGCTAGGGAAAATGAAGGATTTGCCAACTTGCAAAGTAAAGCTTTGGCACACCTAGGCGTACAAGAAAGTGAATGTGTTAACATCCCACGATTTATTAAGTGCTAAACTGCTTTAGATAACTCTTATCTTACAAATTCAGAAAATTTTGTCGGCAAGGTCAATTTAATGGTTACGAACAAACTACCATTTATTTTCTTTCACATTTTCATAGTTAGATTGTTCATAAAGTAACTTACATATATAGCTATTAATGGAAATAAATTACAAAAACTCAACACGTTTAATTATCTGTTCAATATATATATACACCCATAACCCAAGAAAACATTTTCTTCAAAGGAAAGCAAGTAATTTGCACAAATTGTAATCTCATATGGGTAACTTTTCCTTCAAAGCAATGCATTTAATGGTTGCTGATAATTAGGCCTAATCCTATATGTGTGACGCACATAAATATTGCTCCTAATCTATGTCCCTTATTGCTCTAATATTTATCTTACACGCATATCTTTTCCATTATTACATCTTCATTACCTTATAAAAGATTGTCCCCAACACATTTCTCTCTCGACTGTCTTTCTCATAACAATACCGGAGGTTTAATTTCATGACCAGGTATGCATATTAATCCCTATTCTCTAAAAGTTCGTGTTTATACCGTGTGTTTATGTTCGATCCTTTTGTCCTCCTCCTCCTCCTCGTTTTGTTTTTTTCTTTTGCACGATAAAATGAACTAATCTTTTTTTTTTAAAAAGAATCAATTTGGTACAACTAACTCATAATGAAATTAATTTCTTTAAAAAGCCAACATAAATCATCTTTTTTTTTTTCTTTTCCGTAGAAATATTCATCTTCTTGTAGCTTACATAGATATACCCAGGCCATTTCTCTTGTATAATCTGCGTTTCCTTTTTTTTTTTTTTAATTTGTAAATCTAGGCGTAGAGTGGGCCCAATATAGTAGCTAGTAGCTAGGCCCAATTAATACAATGGGAGGGTTGACTTTCTGTAATTTTCAGGTTTAAACATCCATTGACTTATCCTCTTAATTAGTTTGCCATACTGTTTAATTGCAGTGATGGCGCTTTGTTTGATTTAGATCATTAGATGCAATGATTCCGCAACAAATTTAGGGACAGTGCACATTAGCTGCGAATTGTATGTCATTCATTTTGCATGTACCTACAAAATTCCGACTTGGAATTTAGTCATTAACATTTACGGCAGAATGTTAAAGCTACGAAACAATATTATTGTATTCTAAATAAAGGAATTGGATCGTAAACAGTTAAATATTCATTGACTTGGAATTTACTCGTTAGTATATGCGATGGATTTAGAATGAGTCGGGTTGTATATAGTTAGATATTCATTGATTTTCGCAACTTATAAGCCACTAATACCATATAAACGGATTTAGTAGGCAGAATTAGATAGAATTACATATTTTAAAAGCATTTAAATTTGTGAGAGTCGGACCTATTTGACTTAGTAGCTGGCCTGCAAGAGGCCCGCAATTGTTCATCGATTAGGTTTTGAATTGGATCTCTGCAAAGAGGTGAGATTAGCTCGATATTTGTTCTCAATGTCAGTATTAACTTATGTTACGGCTTTTGAAGTATTAAAATGAATATTTTATGTTTATTGAATTATATAAAACGTAAATCATAAAATTATATATGTAATATTAAATAGCATTTAGGCCAAATTCCGGCAAGTTTAGAATCTTAAGAAGCGTGTGAAAGGACGGTAGCCGAACAGGGCCATTTCCAATATCATCAGCTCCATTAATGGCAATTGGCAGGCCTTAGGCGGTTGTATAAAAATATAAATACAATTATTAATTATATATGTCCACATGATTTTATTTTGCACAAATTCTTCTATAGAATTAATATTATAACAATCACTTACTGAAAATAAATGATTGCATTTTATCAGTAATTTTAGATATAATTAGTTTCCATACGGTAACCAAAGTAACCAATAGAGTTGAATATTCCTACTTATTATTGTATTTGACCTAGTTTATTTAATCAACTACCACATGAAAAATTTTTAATTACATTTTCCCAATCTCCATCATTATCTTATACCCCAAAAAATGAAATTTAAACCCTTCTAGTGATGAAAAATTCATTTTCAGATACGATGATTAGAGATCATTTCCTAATGGTCAAGCATATTCTTATCGTTGTGGCGGAATAAAAGAGACTTAACATATATATGGTAATAAGAAGTGTCAAACATGGTATACGACACAACATAATATAATAAAATGATATTTTGAAAATTGTTATGGGACAACTTACTTCTTTTCTCAAAAAATTTTATGTAGAAATTTGGATTCTAAATTAAGGGCAAATTTGGTGTTACATACTCCACGGCCACGGTACTAATTACTTGAATAACAAACAACTACACTACTTACTACTCCCATGCAAGAAGTGGCCGTTCTGCCTTCTGATGTTTGTAATTCCTGATTGGATCTTGATTATCGCTATCTTGACGGCAAAATAGCCTTGATCATAATTATCATTACTGTAATCAGTTAATCGTACAGCCATTCTATTTGACTTTCGTCATATATAACCCAAATACATTCTCGAAAACCTAAATTTAATGCTTTCATACTATTTCTCAACACCTATTTTTTAAGATACAAATTTATTAGTAGTCCCACTGCTCTCACCCCAAATCTGACGTTTGCGTACTTGACTTTCAAATACGTGCATATATATATATATATATATAGGGATAATTACATCTAGGTCTATGAGATTAGACCTAATTACAAGTCGATCTCTATTCTTTTAAATATTACACTATAGTCCCTAAACTTTGTTAATTTATTAATTTTTATACATTTTTAGGGACGATTTTACATTTTTGGTCATACATTATATGTAACACTCACAAAACCTTTAGGGACATAAGTGTACTTTTATAAAATTCGTTAATAGACCTCACATAAAACAAGAAATATAGGGAATACAGTGTAGTAATTAAAAGAATAAGGATCAGTTTGTAATTACACCTAATCTCAGGAACTGTATATAACTATCCCTATATATATATATATATATATATACATGGGTAGTAATTAGCGTGTATGTAGGTATATATGCCAAAATTGAGATGTTTTCCGATCAATTATAGGATGTTAAAGCCCCAATTTCCGATCGTGTGGATTCTCCTCCTCCTCCTCACCGGCAGGCAAATTCAGTTTTCACGCGCCGACATCGGCACCGCCAGCCAGTATCTCCCGCCGTATACTCGTAAGTTCCAGTTCCAGTACCCACCGTCATTCGATTACAATGATTGGATCAAGTGTTTCGATTAGTTTCTCCGATTGATTTCAATCCAATGTGTGTGGTCTCCGATTCATGATTTGAATCCAATGTGTGTGTTTTTGTTTGCAGCGACGGCGTGTTTCGGCGACGATTTGTCGCAGTTCCCGACGAGCAACCTGTTCGCGGCGGCAGGGGAGGGTATTTGGGACAATGGCGCGGCGTGTGGGCGGCAGTACTTGGTGAAGTGCATCAACGCCGCCGTGCCGCAGACCTGCGTGCAGGGGCAGACCATCCAGGTTCGGATCGTGGATCGCGCCAAAACCTCTGCTTCCAGGCCTCAGAGAACGGCGAGCATTGTTCTCTCCAATTCGGCCTACCAATCCATCGCCAATCCTGCTGTTCCCATCGTCAACGTTGAATTTCAACAGTGAGTATACGGATCATACAACTTTTCTGATCAGTGATTACTCTTCGTTGAACTGGTCTTCATGGAAACGTGTGATAAACGGAATATGCTGATAATGACAAAACAATACTGTTTCTATCTTCACATGAAAAGAAGACAAAAAAAAAAAAAAAAAAGTGAATTTTAATTGCTCTTTTCTGGAAACTGAGATGAATTTCGTTGAATGGTGCAGGGTTTGAATTCCATTTTGGAGTCGTTGGGCTGCTGAGGAAGACGACTCTGTTAATTCTGGATAATTTGGTGGAAATTGCATTGTGTTTTAGGTGGGAAGTTTGAATGTTATCTCTCGTATTTTCTCCATTTGTCTCATTTTATTATTTATCTTTATACGTGTTTTACTTTATTTTTCCTTTAGTTTGGATAATTTTCAGTTTGCATATATGCATAAAAAAGATTTAATGTACATGTAAAAATTTAAGAACCTATCTTGTTTGAATTCGAAATATCTCACGAAACTTGATTATTTGCGAGTGATAATAACATATACTATCCCTAAAAGCTCGATTAATTCAAAATAATATTTTCATGTATCATTACTTGTTTTCAGTGTAAAAAGATTCCTAATAGAAATTGAAATGTTGCAATAATTCTCCTATTTTTAATATAATTATGTCACAAGGACTAATTTATAAATACCATTAAAATATTAGGTTGTATATGTAATTTGTCATTTTCTTAAAATGTGATGTAGTATGTATGCGGTATGCGGATCTTATCCTTGTTTGGTAGAAACAAAGAATAGTCAATGATGGAATGCAAGGAATAAAGTTTGGGAATATGTACAAAATAAAGTGTATTATTTTAACTTTTTAAGTAATGTTGGGAATGTGGTCAATGGTCATTATCATCCCTGTTCGACTAATCCAATAATATACTTATAAACAATCGCATATTGAAAAATTTTCATTCAAATAATTAAGTGATTATATTATTGCCTGTGTGATGTGATTAATTACTAATTAGTTAAACATGCAACTCATTAGAATGATAAAGTTTATTATATATGGTCCGACTAATTGATAATTCAAATTAAATATACCAAAATTTGTGTAAATATCATTTTCGGAAGTCAGAAGCTCTTAGGTTAGGTGTAACTAATATATGTGTAAATGAATATCATAATACATAATATCTCTAGAAACTCTGATTAATTACACAGATTTTGTGGTGTATATACTTGTAATTAATTATCATATCAGTCCTTTTTCATGAATTTCTAGAAGTAGTGACCCCGAGAGCCATGTGTTGCACATATATATACGTCTACAGACTGCAATTAATGGGATCGATTATGATATTCAATTACATCATTTGGTGAGATCAATTTGTTTGAAACGTCACAACTTTGAAAAAAAGAAAAAAAAAGAACTGCATGATTACGCGCTATATAGTTGAATAACAAGTAACTTAAACATATACCAGGACAAATTAAAAAAAAGTTCAGATAATTAAACAATTTAGTAATTATATGTGCTACGTTGTAGTACGTAGTATCCACCATATAAATTTCAACAGCAACAACCAAAAAAAAAAAAAAACAGTAACCACATATAGGCAAATGCTCATCATATATATATATATATGGTGAATTACATCCAATTATTTTAAATTTAGATTTAATTATAATATAGTTTATTTAAATTGAAAAATTATATTTTGATCGTTAATTTTTTATTTGGATTTTGTCATTGTCCTTCCAAATCCTTCAATTTTTTAATTTATTTGTACTGCAGGAACTCTATTGTTAAATTTATAATCTGTAGTGATTGTTTTATTTATATTTGTAAATTTTAGGGGTGATTTTGTAATTTTGATCATATATTTAATGTAACACTCATACAAACCGTTAGGGGTATAAGTGTACTTTTATAAATTTTATTAGAGATTTTAGACCAAACAAGATTTATGTATATAGACTAAAATGTAATTTCACGATCTAAATGAATTGCATTGTAATCACGCCTTAGGGTAATGAATTGTAAATTTCCCTATATTTATATGGGGGTTGGTCAAGTGGTTTGAAGTTTCTTTCTCGAAAGCAAGATATATCCCGGGATCGAATCCCTTGGACCACTTGGGATGTGTGTTAAAAAAATAAAATAAAAATATGGTGGTTACTTTTTCAAACAAATATTGACGTGTGGTTTAATTACCACAAGAACCTATGAGATATCATAGCTATGCATATATATAAAGTAATTATTATATGATTTAATTTTTTAAAATTTATCAAATCAAACTGAATAAAACTTATCAAATTAATTAATGGATCTCTCCTATTTCAAACTTTTATTATGTTTTTGCCTCACTTATTAACACTCGCGAATATATTTATAGATGATTGAAATTAATTAGGAAATAGTCTTTCGTAAATAAACTTCACGAGAAAATGAAGATGAAACACAGAGTAGTTTAAACATGAAACTGGACTAGACATACACCCTCCCCTAAAATAAACTATAAATTTGGGAAAACACTAGTGTTGTAAAACATATATCACTGAAGCATGATTACTCCTCAAGCAAAAAAAAAAAACTTTTTCAATAATTCATAACAAATTAATTTTATGCCTCGTCCTTAGACACTAAATAATTCAATACCTCGTTATATTTTTATAACTTTTTTCTCCGTGCTCATTTTTTTTTTTTTTCTAATTCTAATAGTCCATTTTCATAGGTCGAGTTGCATCATAAAAAAAAAATAATAATAATTCATAACAAATTAATTTTAAGCCTCGTTCTAATTAGACACTAAATAATTCAATAAGCCTTGTTATATTATAACCTTTTGCATCATTTTTTTTGTTTTATAGTCCATTTCCATGGGTCGAGGCGTCGAGTCGGGACGGACTACTTAGGGTGTAAAACTATCCTTATCAATAGTAGCTGCGTTTCCAGATACTCAAACTTGAAGATTAAACTAGGATAGTGTCGAGCCGCTGAGTTATATCATTTGGTAATATAATCTTTTGATCATGCATGCAATACATATTTACTTTTGCAACACATAAAAATGTTTACTTTAGCAACACATAAAAATGTCAACATAGCACGTATATGCATATATATTGTCAAATTAGAAACTTCCAATCACGTAAAAATCACCAATTGACTAAGAAAGCAGTTGATTTATAAGGTTAAAATAGATTTTTTTCAATTATTTGGCATCGTGAAAGTCAATAAATTGTTAATAACCTTTGCCCTTTTGAGGATATATATATTTTGGATATCGTCTTAGAAGTTAGAACCAAAGTTTCAAGCCTCTCACTTTCGTTTACCTTTCCCAGATTAATTGGTTGTGAAAGTTGTATAATCACAGCAAGTCACACCTTCTAGACCAGAAGAAACTTCCAACTACTTTTGTAATCAGGGACGTAACCAAAATTTACGATGAAGGGGTGAAACTAAAAATTTTAAAATAAAAGGTTTTAAATTTATAATTAGAGGGGGCGAAAATCTAAAATTAGAGGGGCAAAACTAAAATTTTTCTAAAATATAAAGGGGGTAAACATAATTGATGTAGCACCCCTTAACACGTGGATGTACCACACCCCCGCACTATAGGTCAATCCACATACGAAACGGCCAATCCGTACATGAACCAACCTATAGCGAACGGGTGACAATGCAATCCACGACAAGCTAGGCGGGATTACTAATATATGCAACAAAACAAAGCGGAAGCATAAACTAGTTTCTTACAAATATTTTCATTTATCAAATCATGACATGTAACATCCCGTTCGTCCTATGAATAAGGTACGTCACTTTTAAACCTTTTTATGTGTGTAATTATGTGATTTTGTGCTTTGCACGACCCTATTTTGAACTCTTTAAGAGTATAGGGGCTTGTTTGCAATTTTCTCTTTTTGGAGGGGTCTTTCGGTCATTCCTCGTTCGATCGAGATTTTGACCTTTTTGACCCCTTCAACGCGTTTAGGACAGCGAAACGAGTCCGTAGACTCCGAGTTTGCCCAATTCTGACGTCGTTAGCCCTTTCTGCCGATCGTTTCTTCGCGCGAGGACCGGGTTAAATATCGATCTTCATCGTTTTGCGTGCCAAACTCCAGCTTCAGCAGCTCTCTCTCTTCTCCCGCTTCTCTCTCCTCTCTCACGACACACTCACACACACTCGAAGGTGTGTTTTCACACACACGTCCAAACTTGCCCGTTTCTCGACGGATTTCGACGAACCACTAGTCCATTTCGACGAGCTCGACGACGCGGTCACAACCGTACCAAGAACTCGACCAACCGACGAGCGATGGTGGAGTTTTTGGCCGATTTCAGACGCAGCGGAGGAGGGGTGGCGGAGCCGCCACGTCGCCGCCCATTTGCGGCGGTTTCCGGCCACCCTCCGGCGACACGCGCCCCCAGGCCAGGTAAAGGGGCTTCCGGCGTGTCTTTCTGGACAAGCGGCGCCTCCATCGGGGCGGCGAGGAGGCCGCACGCGCCGCCTGAAGCTCGCGGCGGCGGCGGCGGTTACTGTGGCGGGGTGTTTCGCCGCTTTCCCGCGACTTTTTCCGATGGGGCTTGGTGGTTTCCGAATGTTTTCGACCTCCTGGTTTCATTTCCGGCATCAGATTTGGACGAATCGCGGCGTAGGTGGCGGTTCCGGCGAGTGGCGCACCGGCGGCTTTTCGGCGGCGGATTTGGCCCTCTTCCGGTGGGTTTTTGGTGGTGGTTCCTTCACGGAAGTTGCTCAGAATATTGGAACGTAGCGGATAGCGTTGGCCCCGACTCGAGAACCGGCCGGCGGCGGCGAACCGGTGGCGGACCGGTCTGGACCGGCGGTCCATTTTTCCGGCGACTTTTTTCGGGTTTTGGCTTGGGGCTTTCGTAGGGCTCGTTACGGGCTTTCCAACGGTATGTCCGGATTTTATTTTCGTTTAACGGTTTGCGTTTAATTTCTGTTTTCGTTCTAGGGTTTTGGTTCGGTTTTTCTTTAACGAATTCCTGTGTGTTTGGTATTTTCTGAAATTGGTTGAGGGCTTTTGTCGAGCATGCCGAGGCGTACGTTTCTGTCCTTCCGGGGAATTTTCCGACCACCGGAGGTGGTGGTCCGGCGGCTGCACGTGGCGGTTCGGCCGGCTACGGTGGCGGCTTTCCGGCGACTTTCGGTCAGCGGGTTCTTTTCGTTGTGGTGAGTCCAACGCCACTTTCCGTTCGTCAATCGGATGTCCGGTTGATTTTATGTGAATTTTTGAAGTTGTTGTATTTGCTTTCGTTAATTGTTTTAATTGTAATTTCGGCCTTGTATGAATTATGAAATGGAAATTGTGAATTGTATGATATATGAAAGCTTGATTCGTGACTTAGTGAATTTAATTGCCTCGTTATTTGCCTACTAATTTGAGAATAATTATTGTTAAGGGGTGTTAGTTTAATTTTTAGAAATTAATTGATTATGAATTTCATGAACCGTAAGAAATGAATTATGAAAAGATACGTTGTTTTTAATTTGAATAAATTGATCAAGTATGCCAATTATTTTTATACCGTGAAATATGCCAATGTATAATTTATAAATATATTGCTATGTAATTCATGTTTAATTTCGTGAGACTTTGTGCATAGTATGATTTGAATTCTTTATGTCTTAATTTATCCTATGTAATTAATGTTAGGAATTTTATAAGCTATGCATATTTTGATATGTATTATGAATTGTAATATGCTCTGAATGACTTGATTGAATAAATATGGATTATATGTTGCATCATTTGTATTCGTGAGCATGGCCGTGCGTCTGTTTGGTTGTTTTTGGAGTCTGAGTCTGTGTTGTGTGTTCAGTTGTTCAGGGGTTATCCAGGGAGTGTCTGTCAGCTGTCTGGGTTTCAGTGGGACTTCTTGGCCAGTGTTTTCCGTGTTCGTCGGTGTACGGTGAGGTTTTCTTTCTTTTAGTTAAAGCGACCTAAAACCCTACGTGTATTTTGAAGCCTGCATGTGAACTATATATATATATGTATATAGATATGTGTTCGGATATGTATTTTGTGGGAATTGACCCCTTTGTTATGAAATCATTTGAAAAACGGTTTGGTATACGTATATGTATTTTACGTTTGTTTGTTTTGAAAAGGGTTGGTGTGTGTGAACGTTTTGAAAATAGCGAGATTACGACTCTGGAGATATGTCGGAAAATTATGAAATTTCGAAATCAACTAAAAATATTAATTATGAATTATGAACTTTGAAATGGGCCCCGGGGAAGTGGTATGTGATTCTCGGGTCGACCATGGGGTCGCCGGGCTCTCACATCAACACGACTCCACCAACGGGAGACGTAGATCTCCTATGCCGACGGAGCGCTTCGGGCTGGCCGTCGAAGGAGCGGGCGGGATCCCCCGACTCATGTTATGACGAGAGAACGGGGATGAGGATGGCCATCCTCATCCCTAACCGGAGATGGAGGATTGTTTATGGATTTTGTAAGTTTTATTCGCTTTGATTATGATTATGAAAGGAGTAAGTTGGTTCGAAACTCGTTCTCGCCGAGTTAGTTTGATTTCGATTATGAAAATGGTTCGTGAAACGGGAATGGACTAATAATTAATAAAATTGGTTGATTTTGGCCTCTGCGCCTTAACTCCTTTATATATTTACTATCACGGGAAAATGTTTTGGATTGCAAAAACCATGCCCCGGTTCATGAACTTTTAAGTTTGATATATGCTCTGCTCGTATGTATATGTATGGGTGCGTGTGTTAGCCCCCTCACCAGTCGTTAGGACTGACCCCTCTTCGTTGTTTCTTTTTCCCCCTTCTTTTGTTTGAGTTGCAGGTTTGCTTTGGGAGCTCGTTGGTGCTAGGCGGTTGAGTCGAGTCTTTCGTTTTGTTCGGGTTGAGTCGGTCTTTGGATTTGTATAGGTTTTGCATTCGTTTGAATTTGATTTAATTTGTTTAATGTATACGTTTAATTTATTCGCTTTGTTATGCCACTATGAACAGATTTATATTTAAGTTTTGAATATATGCATTTTCGGGACAGGTTAGGACAGGTGAGTGGAACTAGTTGAACCCGTTTAGTTGATGTTTATTTATTCTCTGGATTGTATGAATTCGGTTCGTTGCATGAAGTTTTTGAAAGTTCATATTTTGAAATGCTTCCGCATTCTGCTTTTGTTTTCTCTTGCGTACTCTGTACAGGGTCTAGACCGCCTAGCCTTAGGTTGGATTTTGGTTTGTCACCCGTTCGCTGTGACTTGGGGCGTGTGCGGATTTCCCATTTAGTACACGTGTCGGGGCATAGTGCGGGGGTGTGGCGCCCCACCGCTCGGGGTGTTACATGACATTTCTTGTTTACCAACTAAAATATGTTCTAACTCTACATATCAATACATTACCATCTTTAAATACAAACAATTAACATTAAATATAATTCCTTGAACAGTAAATAGACAAGTGAATATCATGCACCGTGCTTGACTCGATTACAAAGACTGGACTCGACTCACTTCCCGCCTAGCGTGCACCTGCAATAACCTGAAAGGTGGAGGCGTCAGTCTGTGAAGACCGAGTGAGGGGTTTACATACATATTAGCGCAGATAACATACAAGTCATATTCTCGGGTAAAGATTTATAAAAGATAAATATACCTTCGCCTGAGAATACAACTATCAATATAAAATACTTGTTCTTTTCATGCAATCAATACATGGCCCCGACGAGTAAGGGCGGTCTCCAACCGAACTCCAAATGTACATGAACATGCTTGCTTGATTATTAAACAATAAGTGATCATGCAATTCAATTATCGTGCAATCGTGCATTTGTAATCATATAACATGTTCATGGAATGGAAATCATGCAATAACCCGAGGACAATCCGCGGTGCCGGATTCATCCCCAGTCTCCTTCTTCCTCCGGTTGATGATGGGATTGCAAGGCCCCAACATCCATGCATGTTGAGCAGAGGGTACATGAATCCCTAAGCCCGGAGCTCCTTCCTCCACTAACCTCCTAGTGGATTCAGGGGTGACCCCAAATGTGGTGAGGATAGTGCCAGAGTTACCCGTCAGCCCTTGCTTTCCCGATTGGCTCTAGTCTCTACCCTCGGGCCCATCGTGAACGGTCATGCTACTCGCCTAAAACATGCTTGATTTATGACAATAACATGGCTTGCTTGCTTGCTTGCGTTACATGAACATGACTTGAAATGATAAGTGATTTCATGAAATTATAAATATAAATACCTTTGGCCGAAAGATCACGTACAAGTTATACGGGTTCTATATAACTAGCAATTAAACCTCACCTGACAGGCGACACACGACCCGGGAATGCGTGAACATGCTCATGCTCGACAATCTCCTCCCTGGAGAGTAACTGGACAAGAAACGGGACAATGTACTTGCATGAGACCACAATTCAAACATATTATTTCATATAAGACGCACGGCGTGATCAAGTACGAGACATCATGCAGTAAACAATGTAGCATGCAAATATCATGCTTTGGCATGTAATCATTCATATAATAACAATTCCGGGTCAAATAAGCCATTTGGATTGAGTCCCAAAAATCCAATTTTATGCAGAATGTTTCTGCGCTTCCAGAGGGCTGAGAACGACCGTTCCAGGTTTTAGTACAAAATGGGAAGGGCCGTTCCCACCTATCGGGCTCCCCGAAGATGGGAACGGCCGTTCCGGCTTGCAAGCCAAAATGGGAACGGTCGTTCCCGTCCTCGCCGCCAAGCATATTATTCAAACTATGGGAACGGTCGTTCCCCATTTACAAAGGGAACGGGAAGGGCCGTTCCCGTTACGCAGAAGGTTCAGAAAACAGGGGAGAAGAACAGGGGAGTTTCAAACCATAACCAAAATCATCCCATAAGCCATGAAATCAATGCTCAAGTACATAAATCATGCAATAGACATGCCTAGGTACTTCTAGTTTAATAAAATCTAATATAAACATTTATTTCATGCTTGATCATGCCAAATTCATCAATCAAACCTATAAGCATCCCATAAGCAATCAAGCTCCACTCTTCATGATTTCAAGTGGTAAATACATAAATCACTCCCAACATCATAATATATGCATCATATAAGCTCATGGAATGAAAAGGAATCCTAACCCTAGCTTCACATGTAAGTTCAAGAATTCCCATATATGTCTTGAAGTGAAAATAGATGGAAGGAGATGATGGAAATGGATGCTTGAACCCCAAAACCCATGATTTTCTTGGAAAACTTGATGAATTTGATGAAACCTTCTCTTCCTTTCTTCATGGTGTGGCTCGGTAAGAAGGAGCAAGGAGGGATGATAATTTTTGGTGAAAATGAAATGAATGGAAGCATGAAGAAGCTTATACCGTGATATATTTGGCAAAATAGGATATTCATGATTAAACCCTCCAAGTTCATAAGTTATGCAATTAAGGATGTCAAGTTTGGAAAATGATCAATTTAGTCCTCAAAGGTTTTCATGCAATTTAGTCCTTAAATAAAAGGAAATGAGCAATTAAGGACAATTATGCAATTAATACAAATTGGACAATTAATTCAGGTAGCAATTAAATTCCATTCATACAAGAATTCTCAAAATGAAATGAATTTCATATAATTTTCACGTAATCATGTTGAACACAATTTATAGAAACTAATATAGCACGTATAAATTAGATAAGCGAAAATAATAAAATAAAACCCTAACGCTCGAAACTCACACGTGTCGAGCGTACCTGTCTGTCTGAAAATCGGGGCGTTACAATTCTCTCCCCCTTAAGAGAATCCGTCCTCGGATTCAACGCCCTGAATTCCTGAAATTTAATTGGCTCTTACGTGTTCATCCCACGCGGGTTAGCTACTCCCCGTCAGGGATTAGTTCGAAAGAGATCTTCGATCCACAAGATTCTCCAATATGTGAAATCGCGACCCTCAACTTTCCGGAACCTAACCACTTGAGAAAATCTACCTTCCACTAGAACAAGTTGCCAAGTAACCAAAATAGCGAGAGTGTCCCGGCTCTCAAACAATTAACGAGAGAACCCCGTCTCCCGAGCAAGTAACAAGAGAACCCCGTCTCTTGACAACCTTGAGAGAATCCCCATCTCTCACGCACTCGAAATAAAATTCAAGCAAGCACTTAGATAAATATTTACACTTAACACACAAGGATCAAGTAAAATTATCATTTATGCAACTAATTGTTCACGTAACAATTAATAATAAACAAG
Source organism: Lantana camara (assembly GCA_037501455.1). Taxonomy (NCBI): domain Eukaryota; kingdom Viridiplantae; phylum Streptophyta; class Magnoliopsida; order Lamiales; family Verbenaceae; genus Lantana; species Lantana camara. Next base: position 96,551,291 of record CM074861.1, read on the forward strand.
GAATCATATACAAGAATAACAAAATAATAATAATAAATAATTAATAATAAACAGGAGTCATGTACAGAAATAACAAGATAATGATAATGATCAAATAATGATGCACGTGGTATGCATGATTAAGTGTACCGTTCACCAAGGATTGAAGTTCTTGCATTGTAGCAATTCGGGGAATACTTGATTTCTTAGTTGAGGTTTCTTCCTACCTTGTACCACTATGGTTCGAAATTCCCGTTCTTGGTAGCCATTTCTGCCCATTTGCCATTTTCTAACATAATCCGTAAATCATCATTAATCCCCACATCTTTATACCCGTTTGAATTTCAGATGTACTGGTTGAACCCTTCTTGTATTGATTCTCACATTCGCTTTCAGACCTTGAAATGAAAATAACCCTGGGTTTCTCGTCATGGTTGTACGTTCAAGCTTAAAAGACTGGCTTTGTGCTCCAAGCAAGCTTTTATCCGTCTAACGGAGAGAACAGATTTTACCATTTCCTCGACCTTGTAATCGAAGTGCAACATTTTCCCGAAGCAAAGATCCTAAACTCTTTATTTGAAATCCGAACGTTGAGCTCTTATTCCCTTAGTAAGTAGCATGGCGGATATTTGCTATAGAGGAATCAAGGTCATCATCCCGTGAGAGTAATTCAGCAAGCACACTTGCATAGAAACCGAAAGAATCAGGTCCTAGTGAAACGTCTTCCATTTGATCCCTGAAACTTGATGACATACCCAACAACCCTGCGACTTATCTTGAAAGGAAGAATCGATTGGCTTCAATTTTCTCAAACATCTTCACGGCAACTAGTATGTTCATGGAAGCGACGCCAACAATACGGATGAAAGAGTGGTGTGCATTTACAGGCATCTCTAGGGTATAAATAATAACTTCGTAAGAAAACTCTTGTCGGACTTAACCTACTAAAACTTGAAATTGCTTCCGAGTATTACCCAACTGAATCCTTTCTATTTACTGAGTCAACTGATATCCTGAGGCTACCAAAGAACCATAGACAGTGTACCCACGTCCTTGGGACGGTGATAAGGCAAGGTACTGTCGATGATGGGACTTTTCTTTGTATGAGAGGAAGAAAAGTTTAGATTATTGACAACTTCTTTCACATGGTTCTGATAGAGGATTCCAGGAAGAATTGATTATCTGAAAATTCCCAACTTCCTCGAGTGCTATCTAACTTCAGACTTAAACTTATTTTCAGACCGGCTCTCCCCCTTAAGAAAATAGAAATTTTCTTATCCTTTAGATTCATTCTGTCCTTTCCCACTTGCAAGCTTCTCTGCTGGATCAATTCCCGTAACCTTTTCCTCGTCCTACTTGTTATTAATCAAGATTTTGATTAATGGTTCATTTCCAATCTTTTCTGTTAAGGACATACTCAACTTGAAGCTCACCAACTGGCACCCCTTTTCTTCTGATATTGAAATTCCCAACATCTTACAATCACCTAGTGCTTTCCAGCGAGTTGACAGTTACAAGATCAATCCCTAATCTGAAGCATGAAAAGTTCATTCTCTGACTTTCGTTACATCTCCGGAATACTGATTAATTTCTGAAGGTTGAAGGACCCACTGAACCTTTATTTGCTTGAACCTAGCATCATTTCCCAATTTCTAAAATTCTGAATATTTATATCATACCTGCTTCTACTAAATCCTGGATCGGTAAATTCTCACAATCCCAAACATTTCTAAGCTTCAAGCAAAATCAAATGACCCGGTTCCCAACCTGATACCCAATGATTCAGAAATCTCTACTTTAAATTCAAGTTGGTAGAAATAGAAGCAAGGATTGTGCAGAGCATAGGGGAAACCTATTAATCAACAAACACTAAATAATGCATGATGGTTAAAGTGTCAATACACGTAGCAACCTACCAACAATTTAAAATGCCACACGTTGGAACATTTATATTGATTTACAGAAATACTCATAAACAAAGAAAATTAAATATTTCAACTAATTCAAACATATATTTAATGCATCAAGTAGATAATCTAAATAATATTCATAACGATATTTTATAATGAGAAGCAATTTAACTAACAATTATGATGCACGTGTTTATGAATGCATTGAAGAACCTGGCACCGTAGAAATGTTGGGCTCGATCCCGGTGTCCATTCTTGGTTGACCGAATTGCAACTTGATTCAAGCGGTTGATCAGTCTCTTAAATTTCAAAATCCTCCGGCCTTGATTCATACATTACCAAAACCTATCACTCACAACTTACTTTGCAATTAAATGCATGTGGGTGAAGCATGTTCATGTCACGTAATTGTCACATAATTAATACCATCGAGAATTTAATATAAAATGCAACAATTAATTTACCAATGCTTGGAATAAAACACGTCGAGCAAATAATTTCAAACGATTCAAAAATCAATTAATTAACAATTAATAGCAGAAATCAATGCAAGGCACAAGTTATCAAGTAATTTCAATCAATTCAAAGAGTTCAAGGAAATCAAGGCATTCAAATAATATGCAAGACTCTCAAGTTGTCAAGAAGTTCCTATGCCGTACGACCTAGATTTGACTCGACACGACACTAGAACCTCGGTTTTGCAACCGGGCTCTGATACCACCTTAGATGTAGCACCCCTTAACACGTGGAGGTACCACACCCCCGCATTATAGGTCAATCCACATACGAAACGGCCAATCCGTACATGAACCAACCTATAGCGAACGGGTGACAATGCAATCCACGACAAGCTAGGTGGGATTACTAATATATGCAACAAAACAAAGCGGAAGCATAAACTAGTTTCTTACAAATATTTTCATTTATCAAATCATGACATTTCTTGTTTACCAACTAAAATATGTTCTAACTCTACATATCAATACATTACCATCTTTAAATACAAACAATTAACATTAAATATAATTCCTTGAACAGTAAATAGACAAGTGAATATCATGCACCGTGTTTGACTCGATTACAAAGACTGGACTCGACTCACTTCCCGCCTAGCGTGCACCTGCAATAACCTGAAAGGTGGAGGCGTCAGTCTGTGAAGACCGAGTGAGGGGTTTACATACATATTAGCGCAGATAACATGCAAGTCATATTCTCGAGTAAAGATTTATAAAAGATAAATATACAAGTTCAATAATAATATTGCTTCGCCCGAGATTACAACTATCAATATTAAATACTTGTTCTTTTCATGCAATCAATACATGGCCCCGACGAGTAAGGGCGGTCTCCAACCGAACTCCAAATGTACATGAACATGCTTGCTTGATTATTAAACAATAAGTAATCATGCAATTCAATTATCGTGCAATCGTGGATTTGTAATCATATAACATGTTCATGGAATGGAAATCATGCAATAACCCGAGGACAATCCGCGGTGCCGGATTCATCCCCAGTCTCCTTCTTCCTCCGGTTGATGATGGGATTGCAAGGCCCCAACATCCATGCATGTTGAGCAGAGGGTACATGAATCCCTAAGCCCGGAGCTCCTTCCTCCACTAACCTCCTAGTGGATTCAGGGGTGACCCCAAATGTGGTGAGGATAGTGCCAGAGTTACCCGTCAGCCCTTGCTTTCCCTGTTGGCTCTAGTCTCTACCCTCGGGCCCATCGTGAACGGTCATGCTACTCGTCTAAAACATGCTTGATTTATGACAATAACATGGCTTGCTTGCTTGCTTGCGTTACATGAACATGACTTGAAATGATAAGTGATTTCATGAAATTATAAATATAAATACCTTTGGCCGAAAGATCACGTACAGGTTATACGAGTTCTATATAACTAGCAATTAAACCTCACCTGACAGGCGACACACGACCCGGGAATGCGTGAACATGCTCATGCTCGACAATCTCCTCCCTGGAGAGTAACTGGACAAGAAACGGGACAATGTACTTGCATGAGACCACAATTCAAGCATATTATTTCATATAAGACACACGGCGTGATCAAGTACGAGACATCATGCAATAAACAATGTAGCATGCAAATATCATGCTTTGGCATGTAATCATTCATATAATAACAATTCGGGGTCAAATAAGCCATTTGGATTGAGTCCCAAAAATCCAATTTTATGCAGAATGTTTCTGCACTTCCAGAGGGTTGAGAACGACCGTTCCAGGTTTTAGTACAAAATGGAAAGGGCCGTTCCCACCTGTCGGGCTCCCCGAAGATGGGAACGGCTGTTCCGGCTTGCAAGCCAAAATGGGAACGGTCGTTCCCGTCCTCGCCGCCAAGCACATTATTCAAACTATGGGAACGGCCGTTCCCCATTTACAAAGGGAACGGGAAGGGCCGTTCCCGTTACTCAGAAGGTTCAGAAAACAGGGGAGAAGAACAGGGGAGTTTCGAACCATAACCAAAATCATCCCATAAGCCATGAAATCAATGCTCAAGTACATAAATCATGCAATAAACATGCCTAGGTACTTCTAGTTTAATAAAATCTAATATAAACATTTATTTCATGCTTGATCATGCCAAATTCATCAATCAAACCTATAAGCATCCCATAAGCAATCAAGCTCCACTCTTCATGATTTCAAGTGGTAAATACATAAATCACTCCCAACATCATAATATATGCATCATATAAGCTCATGGAATGAAAAGGAATCCTAACCCTAGCTTCACATGTAAGTTCAAGAATTCCCATATATACCTTGAAGTGAAAATAGATGGAAGGAGATGATGGAAATGGATGCTTGAACCCCAAAACCCATGATTTTCTTGGAAAACTTGATGAATTTGATGAAACCTTCTCTTCCTTTCTTCATGGTGTGGCTCGGTAAGAAGGAGCAAGGAGGGATGATGATTTTTGGTGAAAATGAAATGAATGGAAGCATGAAGAAGCTTATACCGTGATATATTTGGCAAAATAGGATATTCATGATTAAACCCTCCAAGTTCATAAGTTATGCAATTAAGGATGTCAAGTTTGGAAAATGATCAATTTAGTCCTCAAAGGTTTTCATGCAATTTAGTCCTTAAATAAAAGGAAATGAGCAATTAAGGACAATTATGCAATTAATACAAATTGGACAATTAATTCATGTAGCAATTAAATTCCATTCATACAAGAATTCTCAAAATGAAATGAATTTCATATAATTTTCACGTAATCATGTTGAACACAATTTATAGAAACTAATATAGCACGTATAAATTGGATAAACGAAAATAATAAAATAAAACCCTAACGCTCGAAACTCACACGTGTCGAGCATACCTGCCTGTCTGAAAATCGGGGCGTTACAATTGACAAGTTTAAATTAAGTCAGATTAAGTTCCAAACAGATAACTGAGGTAGTACATGATAAAGTCATTACAACTTCCAGGCCACAACCCATAAATGTACCACACTCTTAGGTAAAACATGAAACGGTGGTGCTAAACCTAACTTCAAATTAACTAAAACGACAGGAAACGTTTGGCCCGAACATTTTCGCTGCTTGATTCAGCTGGGGCATTCGTGTTGCTGATGTCCGGGGATATGATTAGCACCTCCCTAGCAGGAACAAGGGTCCGACCAGGCCCTTTCGTGGTGCTCATCATGTCCGCTGGGACGTGTCTTTGCTCGATATTTTCAGATTTCCTCTTCCTCCTCTGCTCTCTTTCCCATGCACGTTTCTCCTCGTCAACTGCCGGTACCAATATAATGTTCGTTTTCCAAAGCAAAAAATAAAATCTGGCTTAGTTTTTACGCAAAAATTTCTGGGAACATTTCATCAGTTATTACTTACCATAGTCGGCAAGAATCTCGTCAATGGTTGGCAAACGTTTCCCATCCAATGTAATGAAATGCGGGGGCGGGGGGGAGGGGGGGCTTTTTGGGCAGGGGGGCTTTCGTTGCTGGAGAACGGGCCTCATCGGGTCCGAAGATTGCATTGAGCTCTGGCCACATGCGCTCCATGGAGACCTTCTGGTAAGCGCTTGCAAGCTCGTAGCTCTATATGTAAACATCAGTGAAAAATTTGTAAATTCCTCAACGAATACGAGTTATGAAAATACACTTAATCATTATGAATCATTAACAAAGAGAGTAACCAAGACTGTGATTTGTAACCTCGCATAGCTCGATCCATGTCCAAATCGTGGTCGACACGGAGTAAGTGTTAGGGTCGTATTCAACAGCCTCGTGTTCCATGATTCCCTTTCATGTGTTGAAGCGTAAGTTAGCAAACTTGAAGCGATGACAAATGTCCACAAGCCCAAGTTCGAGGTTGGTAAAGAACTGCATGTGCTCCAGGACATTCTTGAACACAACGTTGTCGTCAAAGCGGATGCTCCTCCCAGCTCGGACAGCTTCGAACTGAAGCCCTTCTAGGAACGTCTCATCGTTGTGCTCCAACCAAACCTTCCGATCGAAGAATGTACCATTCTCAGTTAGAAAGCTCACCATATTGACAATGTTATTACAATGATTTTTTTTTTTTTTTTGGATTTGTAGTGTTGCCTGTTGGCTTGGTTTGATGTTTTAGTTTTTACATGCTACGTGACCAATTTTATACACAAATTTCATTAGGCATATGTAATAAATATTCTCAACCAATCCCAACAAACAAATTTCAGCTTTTGTTAAATACTATCAACCACTACACTCTAATAAATTGTACATATTAATTTGATTGGAAGTTTTCTTTTCCTTGTGCAGCTGTGAATGTTGCTTTCCTGTTGAATTAAATGTCATAATTAGAATAAAGAAATCAAATTTTATTACAAGAATGTACGAGGTAGGTTGAGAATGCATGACAGAGAAATTTAATGCATGAATATTGTTTTTAATACTGAACCAATGAAATTTTGGCACCAGCAAAAGGGATATTAAGTGAATCTAGGGAGCTAAGGAGTTCAAAGCTGTCAATGGAGGTAACAAGCAAAACATAATGTTAACTTGCTCTACTCCAATATACGGAGAACTTCATATGATATCATAAAACCTTACAATAAGGTGCTACTACAGAAAAACAACAATTCAGGATGTGCCTACAATAATTGTTAAAGACATTACACATATTGGATGCGGGGTTTGTAACAGGTTGATTCAAATGTAGCAGATACAACCTATTCTTTGCAATGATGATTAAACATTACAACAAATTAGCTCCTGAACAAGTGATGAGTGATGATACCTATAAATGTTTTCACTCTTCAATTGTTACAAACTTCCAGCTCAAAAACCACTAGTTTCTTGCCAAAAAAATGACTTATGTCAAGTCACCAAGCTGCTTTTTGTAAAACTAGGTAGATTAGATCACATTTTGCGTCTTCTGGTAGCTCCAAGAAGATGTCCAGCTGATCTTGATGCTTCCCTAACTCGCTGGTAGCTTTGACCTTCTCCAGCCTTGTCAGTGTTAATGGCAATTCGTTGATGGTATCGAAAAGCTTCCCCCGGTTAACTGCAGTCTGCACATCAACCCTTGTGTCAACATCCCGCTCTAATGCATTGGCAACTTTATTAAGAGCCTCAGTAGCTCTTCCCCACATCGTGTCAATCGTCCCTAATATTTCACTCACATCTTCAGCCCTCTTCCTCTTTTCATTTGATGCAGCCCGTTTATTTGCTGATTTTGGCCATGCCGACTGTGCTTGTGTTGGATTTTTAGATTGACAAGCATTTGGACTACTTGTATTGGTCTCCTCGATCACCTCCACGCCATTATCAGCACCATCATCAGCAGGTATGATATTAAAATCGAAAGCCCCATTACCGGTGGCACCGTCCTTGCCATATATTTCCACCCAAGACTCGTAGTAAGGGAATGGCTTCTCACGGACGTACGCAAGATCAGGATAGAATTGTTAAACATAAAAAAATGCAACAAACAAACAATAATTTTAATGTCCAAATTACTGATACATGTAAAAAGACCACTTTCAATTTCTTAATAATACATAACAGTGGCTAACCCGGATCAGCATATTAATATGGTTTTTTACTGTAACAAAAGTGGAAAAGTAAATTTTTGTGTACCGTAATCAAGTTATCCCAGTCTTTAGGAAGCGCAAATACAGTCTTAGTTGTTCCATTCCACCCCATTCCGGTTTTTTCAATTGCTTGGGACATCTCCCGGTACGTCTTCTTCCAGGTTCCATACTTAGATTGAATATGTGGATCACCCTTCAAGTCCGTTCCCGGGAGGTAAATCTTCATCCTCGCCTCGAGTTGTTGTATAAAACCAGACCTAAAACCATTGGGCGTTTTCCACCCCCCAGCAATGATGTCCTGGAAAGAATTCAGCAAAGCACGTTCTTCCAAGGATGTCCACGACCTTCTCGAAGCATTTCTCTTAGAGGAACTGCAATCACCTCTGAAGTTCCCATTGCCGCCTTGTGATTGTGAGAGGTTCATCTGTTTTCATAAGTAATACAAGGTCAGATAATCAAATCAGCAACTACATATGATCAGTGTAACTAAAGCAATCAAAAAAAGAGATATAATGATCAGGAAGATAAATTGCATGGCTAAATTAGTAACTCAATTAAGTATCCCATAACCAATTATGTAAACCATGCTAAACAGTCATCAAATTAACACTAACAAGTCAGCACTCTCGTAACGGATACATTGGGAATAATATTTCGAAAACGAGCTTTGAATATTGGATACAAATCCAATGCAGTTCAAATTGTAGTTTGCAGGTTGCAGCTTAAAATTTAAAAAAAAATAAAAAACAAAAAAAAAAACTCAATCATTTAAGGACACATTGTACTATCCACGGTTTCTGAAATTTGACCACATATCTTCCGCCAATGTATCCCGAAAATTAGTCCACGCAGGTGTAGGCTCAACGTGGTGAATATAATTAATCGGGCTTTCTTCATATTCATCCTCTAGATCATCCTCGTCTAACTCCAGCTCAATGGGATCCACTTCCATCTCTTGGCGGATAAAATTATGCAATAGAGCACATGCTATTATAATCTCATTCTGCACAACAATGTTGTAAAATGATTGACTACGAAGAATAGCCCAGCGGTTCTTGAAAATCCCCCAGGCACGTTCTATAGTGGTTCGTGCGGACGAGTGACGTTTATTGAACAACTCCTTGCTGTTAACGGGTGTTCTATTACCCCATTCCTGTAAATGATAGCGTACAGCTCTGTATGGTGCAAGAAATCCGGGGCCGTTCGTATATCCAGCATCACATAAGTAATAATTTCCTGGACAAAACAAATTTAGTCATGTTTTAGTATTGAATGTTTGGCAAATTACTTACTATACTCATATATGCCTGGAAAAGGGGTATAACGAATGTAACAATCAAACAAAGCACCAATAACAAAAGTAATCCACATGAAATAGTTCAATCACATTTACCTTCCGGTACGCGTAGACCATTAGGCCTGTTTATTGCATCACGCAATATGCGCCCATCGGCAGCGGATCCCTCCCATCCTGTCAGCTTATATGTAAAGTTACATCGTCGATTACAAACACCGAGGACACTAACTTGGCACTTTCCCTTGCGAGATCGATACCGTCCTTTATCTTCATCGGGAACAGTAACGTCGATGAACGTGCCATCAAGAGCACCAAGACACCCCTACATCACATAAAATAGATACATATGGTTACATTACACTGATTGGAGTACTCAATCACATATTAAATGAAAATAAGAAAAAATCTTAATGAGATTACCTCAAACCATTTCCATGTGTGATCAGTGCTACCAGACTCAATTGGTGTTGTCTTAGCTATAAAGAGTTCGTGCAGTTTCAACACGGTTTTCAGGACAATGTGAAAATACTTTGATACAGTGCGTCCGGAACAATTAAAATCGAACTCAGCCACAGAGTTCTTCTTGTGATGCGATAACACCCCAAGAAATATGCACACCTGCTCCACAACAGTTACTTCAAGGCTGTCGGTAAGACCCCCAACCTCACGAAGTACAATGCAGAGGCGCCCTAAAGCATTCCTACCCATTCAGAGCAAATTAATACATCTTCTCTCTGATTGTTTTGTTAAACGATCCAGATATTCTATACGGGCAGGTAACCTCTCTTTCAGACTATAAGATGAACTAGCTCCATCACATAATCTGCGTCTTTTTGGGTTAACAAGCGACAGAAGCAACATTGTATCCCTCAACATACCAATCAACACAAATTTACATAGTTCAATAATGAGCAAAGCTTTCTTAGAGTCCATCGTAAACTCCTGTACTGTTTATTAAAACTAAAGATAATTAGATCGAATAGTAAGAACCATTTAAAAAAATTTCATATCAGGACCAGAGTCAAAATGATCCAAGATTCACCATATCTGACACAAAATTGCTGAGTCGTTTCTAGTAATTTTATTCCATGAAAACAAGCAATAATTTATGGGCGTATACAGCTGCTTTTCGCAGCCAGCAAAATAGGACCTATTACTTGATCAAATTTATAGAATTCGGGCACCAAACGAAAGATAAATTATGTGAAGCAATAGAACATCTCATAAACCATCACCTCTGCGAGAATCTGGTATTGCGTTGAATGTAATATCCGCCCCCCAAATGAAGATTCATGTTTGATATTACAAGAAAATAGTTAGACCGACTTGAAATTAACAAAAAACAGGGTCAATTCTGGCTTCACATAGCACTCTGAAATCAACGGTTACTCTCGGTTGCCCGGAATCCTCACCTCGGTTGCAAACACGAAACTCTCGGCCAGTACCAAGGTTGTCAAATAGCTGTTCTAGGGCTTGTAAATGGAGTTTAATCAAGGACGCGGCAAGGATAGCGGGAAACCTTTTGGGAAAAAGGGGGAAATGAATTTTTGGGAATGATAAGGGCACAAATCGTAAATTTTCTAAGGATGCCATGGGCATAAAGGTAAATTTGGTCTATCCATTCCCACTAGGTTAAATAGCAACAGACTTTTTGGGTTGCTATATTCCCACCCCATTTCTCACTTAATCTCGGGGCTCCGGGAAATCAAGGTATTAGCTAACCTGCAAAGTAAAAGTTGAAAAATGGGGTTTTATATAACCAATATGTCGTTTTCCAGAGAAGTAAAGATCTTCTAAGATAAAATAGCATAAAAGATAGTTTATTCGTGTCGGTGCAGTTCGTAAGGAGCATACTCATGTCCCTCCGAGACGCAAGTCCGACTCCTATTGATGTGGGGGCATCGTTAGAAGACAATCAGTAAACACTTAAGTAAACGTTCTCTAATTGTGATCGCATTCAAGATTCGAACTCATCTAAACAAATTTTTATGATGAAACTAAATGTAAATTTAAAAAAAAAAATTGAGAAAAAAAAAAAAAACTTTTGACAAATCATGAACCTACCATAGCAAAAAAACATCATTAATTAAAAACAGTAAAATTTTCCACGTTTTGCTAACTATTTTCTCCAAACCAAACCAAACCAGAACAAACCTAACACAACCTAAGGTTTTTCAACTGGGGAAGATTCTCCGTCTCTAGAATCTTTGAATTATCATCTCAGTTGGCATACCACCTTGAGAAACTTGTGAAAATCCAAATATTAGAAAGATTCCTTCAATATATATATATATGCTTAATATATTAATATAAATAAACTTTAACTAATTAATTATATTATATAATTCTCACATGATCAAGGCCTCAGCCCTCATGATGAGTCACGCCTTTAATTTTTAAATAAAAAATATACGGATATAATAAAAAACACAGCACGTTTATACTAAGTCAACAGCTTAAAGCTCAAAATAAGAGAAGTACAAGTACAAATACATACACAAAAAAGGTATGATTTCCCCCGAATTGTTCCCTCACATATTTAATTGAAATTCGATACGATCTTTAACATATCAAACCGTAAAGAAAAGAAAAAAAAAAAAAGTCCTGTAGTTCATATCTGATTATGAATATCAGCAATATGAAATAAATATATCGAATATAGATGATGTATTAAGAATGTTGTTAAATTCTAGACCAAAAAAAAAGAATAAGAATGTTATTAAATTGTGTTATCGAATTTGTATCCGGATCGGAATTTTCAACTCCAACCCGAGCATAATCTTAATCCTTATTATTATTTTTCATTTTTGTTTTTTTGTCCTAGCATTGATGCCATATAGTATATATATAATTCTAGGGCTGTCAATGGGGCGGATTTTAATCCGAATCCGATCCGAATTTTAGCATATTCGTCCGATAAAAATATTCGATGGATCATATCCGATTGTAAATATTCGTTATCCGAAATAAATAGAGCGAATATGGATTTAAGGAATCCAATCCGTTAAGAATCCGAATCCGATATTATGTATAATATTTAATTAAATAAATTATTTACTAGTACATAATATTAAGTAAAATGATTAAAATTAAAATTTTCACATATTTATCATTTTAAACAATAATAAAATTTAAATTTTTTACTCTAAAAGTATATATATTTTTTTATTAATAAGTTTAAATTAATTTATTTTAAATAAATATAAACAAAACTATCAAATAATTCATTAAATAATAATTATTTATTAAATATTATGTAATTATATTTATTTTTTATATCAAATTTGTAATTTAAAAAAATAAATTTTATTACTAAACCAGTCGGAATTTTTTATCGGATCGAATCCGACCCGATTATATATGGATTCAAAAACAATAAATCCAAATCCTATAGAATTCGGATTCGGATCTGGAATCTCCTAATCCGGTCCGAATCCGACCGGTTGACAGCCCTAGTTGGGAGAATAGAATTATAGTTTCACCAAAACAAATGCCCATAAAAGTGGGCCTAACTAATGAGGCCCAATAGATTATGGGCGTTCACCAACAAAAGTCCATCTGATTCGACCACACAAGACAGAAGTGAGTAGTGACAAATCTGATCTGCCTAATATTTCCAAAAAAATCCCAATCCAAACAGTCCCCTATACTTTGCTACGAGAGAAATACTCGATTATCTTCTTGGTCTCCTGCGAAACTTTTGATTATCTTTCTTTCAATTTTTTCCGTCAATTGCTAGATCTGTGTGAAGAATTAGAATGTCGGGGAAAGGGGCTAAGGGATTATTGACGGGGAAGACGCCGGCGTCCAAGGACAAAGATAAGGACAAGAAGAAACCTATCTCCCGTTCTTCTCGTGCTGGGCTTCAGGTTCTTGTTCTGATCCGTTCGAATTATGTCGTTGTTTTTTGTTTGTTTATCTTTGGCTGGGTTGTGTTTAAATTAACGTGTTCCTGTTGTTGCGTTAATTGCCGTTTGCGGGTTTTATGGGCTGGGAATTGATGGGTTCTGTTCTCTTCGGTAATTTGTTGGGCTTTTGGGAATTGTCTTTTGGTGGATTGGAAGGGGGAGAGTTTGTTTTCGACTTTCGTATTCTGGACTGTTTTCAGGATCATTCTGCAATTCTAGGGATTTCATGTGGATTAAGCTTTTTTGCAGATTATGGTCTGTAATTTGGTTAGGAAATTTGTGAGACAAACCTGCATATTTAGAATTGTGTGCTATACGGTGAAAATTTTCTCATAGTAGGAAATTGCATAAATTCAAGGTTTTTTCTAGTGACTTAGTAGGCTCTGTTCACAGGAATGGGTTAATGGCAAAACTTCAGCATTGATAAATCTGAGTTTGGTGCTTCTTTGTGTTTGGTTGCTTTTGTTTTAACTGAAACGTGTTAGTTTATTCTTAAGAACATTTGATTTTGTACTTTCTTGAACTTAGATATTAGTTTTTGACTTTTTTCTGAAAACTCGTCATCAAGACAAAACCACTGCTAGTCTATGATTGATATTGAAATCTCGAAGTTCATTCATGGGGAGATGGAGTTCTTGTAAGACACCGATAAGTAGGGGAATAATGATATGCATGAAGACTTTCTATTATATATTGTTTTGAAGAGCTTAGACAAGAATTAAAAAAATATTCAGCTTGAGCTTTCTGAGCTTCTTTTTGAGATTGAGAGAACTCCCTTATGAAACATGATTGATATCAGGAATAGTTCATCAGAAACACTGATGATAAAATAGAAGTTGAAGTATATTGTTTGTTTCTAAAGTGAAGCAGTGTTTGGAGAGTATCCGGGCTGCCTTCCAATTTATATTTGTTCGACTTAAAGTTTTTCTTGAAACACATCTTATATATTTCCTTTGCAGTTCCCTGTCGGTCGTATCCACCGACTCTTGAAGGAGCGAGTTACTGCTCATGGAAGAGTGGGTGCTACAGCAGCTGTGTATTCTGCAGCTATTCTGGAGTACCTGACTGCTGAAGTGTTGGAATTAGCTGGAAATGCTAGCAAAGATTTGAAGGTGAAACGTATCACGCCACGCCATCTGCAGCTGGCTATTAGAGGAGATGAGGAGCTTGATACCCTTATAAAGGGAACCATTGCTGGTGGTGGTGTGATTCCACACATACACAAGTCACTTATCAACAAATCCTCCAAAGAATAAACTCATGTCTACTCTTTTATCGTTCTTGAGGGGTAAGATGGTAATTAACGGCTGTCGTGGGGTTTAAGGTCTTCATAGGTTAGGCTGTGTCCAGATTATTAGGTGTTCTATTTGTGGCATGTTGTGAAGGTGAAAGATTGGACTCCGTTTGAGAGTTTCAAAAGACATTCTCCGGTGTAGCCGTAGGCTGTTTCAAATGTATTTGCACTCTTGCAACATGGACATAGTGTTGGTTTATGTGAAGTACAGTGTCTTGATTGGAAATATTTATATATTGTGTTTATCAATAGATGAGCTAATTGCAGCTAGGTATAGCCGTTGTTTGCAATATTATATGTTTGTTTATATTTGTGATTCTTGCATTTGGTGATTGTAGATTTGTAGCTCCAAACAAAAGAGAAATCTCCTTTCCATTTCATTTTTACTCCATATTATGTTTCTAGTATTTTCATGGTTTTCCTTTCATTCTCCAGTTCCCTGTTTGGTGTCCTTTGTTTGAAGAAAATTAGACACAACTGAAACCAAAATCCACCCAATTGAACAAAATCTGCCAGGATTTTGTAATGGCTATTAAGGTCCAAAATCGAACCATATCAATATCAGTTTGGCTCGATCAAATCAATATTAGTCGCATGAACTTTTACCACACACGATCATGTTAACATAAACACTTGATGAGAATTTACATTTGTCATTTAACTAATCATACTCGTCCCGAAGTATGTACTAATTATATGACGAGTATATTTGACGAAGCCAAGAGTTTCCAAGGGTCCGGCATGTATCCAAATGACACAAAAGCAAGAGTGAGCAAATAGCATCTGCTTGCAAGTACAGATAAATAATCGCTTAGACTTTTAAG
Source organism: Lantana camara (assembly GCA_037501455.1). Classification (NCBI taxonomy): domain Eukaryota; kingdom Viridiplantae; phylum Streptophyta; class Magnoliopsida; order Lamiales; family Verbenaceae; genus Lantana; species Lantana camara. The sequence goes on from CM074861.1 coordinate 96,566,556, forward strand.
TTTCAACTGAAGATGAACAAATTAGAAACATCAACAACTAGTACATATCCAGCAGCAATGCTGTCAACAGAGCCATAAGTAAGCACAGTCAAAATGAGCAGCAGTAGCAGCCTAGCCGCATGCATATTCTCCAGGCAATCCAAAAGATCAAAATACAATGATCCACAATATGTGCTAAAATGAATTCAATGGGAGCTCAAACTACAAACTACAACCCGCGAAATATAAATCCTAGGCACCTACCGACAATGCCCTTCAACAACTCTTGCAATTCCCGTTACTAGAGGGACGCAACCTTAGGAACCTCAACAGGAAACTGGTCGATTTCGTCAATCCAAGGGCTTTTCTCCTTTGCTGGATTTATGGTTCGAAGAGCTTTCCACACAGCGCTGTTACATTTGAATCCCGAACCAAAAGCTATCTGCCACGTCCTGTCTCCTCTCTTAATCCTTCCTTTAGCTTCTGAATATGCCAACTCATACCACAGAGAGCTACTCGACGTGTTTCCAAATCTGTAAAGTGTCATTCGTGAAGGTTCCATGTGCCATTCAGAAAGCTGCAGATTCTTCTCTAATTCATCCAAGACAGCCCTTCCACCAGCATGAATGCAAAAATGCTCAAAGGCCAATTTGAAATCAGGAATGTAAGGCTTCAGCTTCATCTTTAACAGTTTTTTCCCAACCAACGTGGCAAAGAAAAGCAACTGTTCAGACATGGGCAGGACGAGAGGACCTAAGGTTGTAATATTTGTCTTTAAAGCATCTCCAGCCACAGCCATCAAATCCTTAGACAAAGAAACTCCAACTTTCCCATTTGGATCCTCCATTTGTGTCACACATGAGAAACATTTATCATCAGAACCTTTGTGGGTTCTGACTGTATGGACCAAACGGTACTTTGACCTAAAATAGTCGGATCTTTTGTTTGACAACAGAATGGCAGCTCCACCCATGCGGAAGAGGCAATTTGAAACAAGCATCGACCTCTCATTTCCAAAATACCAATTTAATGTAATATTCTCCATGCTGATCACCAAAGCATAAGTGTTGGGATGAACCTGTAACAGATCTTTAGCAAGATCTATTGATATCAAACCAGCACTACAACCCATCCCCCCAAGATTGTAGCTAATAATGTTACCTCTAAGCTTGTAATGGTTAATAACCATAGCAGATAAAGAAGGTGTGGGATTGAAAAGACTGCAATTCACTATCAAAATCCCAATATCCTTCGGCTTAAGTGCGGTTTTCTTGAGAAGCTCATCAATGGCACCAAACATTACAGCCTCAGCTTCTTTTCTTGCTTCTGCCATGCACGGATTTGGTGGGACCCGCAAAACGGCTTCTGGGAGATATGTAGACTCGCCGAGGCCAGACCTTTCCAGAATCTTTCTTTGGAATTCAAGATTTTGGTCATTGAAAACACCCGTCAGTTTCGATCTCTCCATGAAAATCTGCCTCGTGCATTTTCTTTCATCATCCGGCTTGTAACAGGAGAAATTCACGAGGTAGACAGGGCGGGGACGGGTGAGGAAGTAGACGGTTGATAAAAAGACCAAAAGGGCAGAGCAAACTATGACAGATATCAGATTGAATCTAAGATGGTCCCAAAGAACATAGAGGTCTTTAAGTGAAAATGTGGAGAGTTGGGCTGCTATAACCACCACTAGAGGAGATAAACATAGGTACATTCCATGAGTTATGAGGTAATGGTAACCAAGCTTCACATACTTCAATTTTACAGATTGTTTGAAATCAGGGAGCTTTTGGGAAGAAGAAGGTGGAATCAAAGGTGCGCGTTCTTTTCCTTCACTCATTTTCACTTCTTAACCTTCCACACACTGAAAAAAGGGAAATTTACAGGGATCAGAAAAATGGAGAGTTAAAGATCTTGGAATTAATTATGGATTTATTATAAAAAGCTGGCATCATTTATCATTGCAGCTATGATGAATTCCAATCCTAATAATTATAACCTTTTCTGGATCTAAAATTCCTATAACATCCCAGAAAAAAAAAACCCAGATTTTGCCAGATAAATTTTAAAAATCAAATCATTTCCGAAAAGAGAAATTACCTTTCCACAAACACTCTTGTCACTCTACAAGGAAGCTCGTAATGCAGCTCCAAAATTCAGAAAAACCCTGCAAAATCAAACAAAGTCATCAGAAATGACCAAAGATTCCAACTTTATCATAAATAATATGACTACATCACCAACATCCATGCACAACAAACTCGAATATGGGGAAAAAAGGGGCGACAAAAGTAGCCCAGAAACAGATTATTCCAGGAAATGCGTAACAAACAGGCAGAGATCATAAAAGGCGAACCTTTTCTCATTCAGTGCGAAGAATTCCCCCGGAGAAACCTATGAGTGCGGAGAGAGAGAGAATTTTGAAGAGAAAAGGGATGTTTGGGTCAATAATAATACCTCCCAAACGCTGCGTGTGGCGACAATCTGAAGACGTGATTTAAATTGCATGTTGGGTAATGAGTTGTATCCTTTTTCAAATTCAAATATAAATTAGACCCTATTTAATATTTATTCCATTTCTTTTTGAATAATATATTTATACATGGAATTATGTATTTATCCTCTATTTTATGCTTAAAATGCGAAAATCAAACGATAAGTGTTAATTTGTTATTTTTCTTAAATTTTTCATAAATCACACAACAAATGTAAACTATTCGTGCTCTCGTTATAACGGTTTGACCAAACCAGGTTCGAGATAAAATTACCCAATATGAAAATTTTTAGTCCAAATCATGTTCGATCAAACTCAATCAATTATAATAACAAGTGTATTATACTTGTCATTTGATTTAAATTTTTCACTAATCATACAATAAATATAAAACACTCGTACTCTCGTTATATCGATTTTGTCTATCCAAATTTGAATTAGATTATCCATAAAGTATTTATGTATATTATAACTTTTCAAAATTGTAATATCATAAAAAAATATTTATACCAAAAAAATATCATCTAAAAAATTTTAAAAAATATTTATATTATCACATGCGTGACCATTTGAAAAAGGAATTATCCAGAAAAAAAAAATCTAAAAAGGTTCTAGAATGGAATACGAAAAAAGTTGTGAACAAGTGGGATATTGGAATATCGAATAAACCAAACAGCAACAATTATTATTATTATTTTTATTATTATTATTTTTTTTTTTTGAAAAGAAGGTCTTTAGTAGTTTAGTTAGACAGTAATAATAATTTTATTAACCACATGGATTAACCAACGTAATTAGTTAGATCATAGATGCGACTGCAGTCACTAAATCAAGTCCGATAATAAATTCTCTTTAATGCATAAAAATTTATTAATTTGAATTCTTTCCAAATCTCAAAATTAATGATGAGAAAATGATTTTATGCATCTGAATTATTAATTGGAAATAATTTAATTATTTTTAAAAACATACAAATGGTTAATTTAGATAGGAAAATAAAAAATAGAATGATTGAGTGAGAAAAGTCAAGGGCCGGCGGAAGTGTGAGAAGCGGTCAAGCCAAAAAGTTAGAAGTCAAAAAGCTATCCACTTCAAAATTTCACAACCGCACATACAGCCATACAGCTCAAAATTCAAAGATCTGTTTGTGTGCACAACAACTTAGATTTTTCGAAATATGAAATATCTCGGTTGTTTCTTGGCATCCTTTAACAATATTATCATTGAATTGGTTTAAATACACGATGATATAAGGTTAACAACGTTTTTAACATGAATTTAAAATTAACATTTGTCACATTTATGCATTTAGTTATACTTCTCTTTGAGGTATAGAACTCTTACTATTAATTTTACTCAAGAACTCGAATATAAATTTTTAATTAAATTCATATATCATCAAATTGTTAAATTATATCAAATAATAGTATACTTATGAAATATTAATACTTTCTTTTTTTCCTTTTTAAAAGAGGATCAATGCTGATTTCCCAACTATCCTCGATACAATTAATATTTAAATACTTAATTTCATCCCTGTACATAAGGGCATGACTGAGATAAATATACGGACAATTCCTCAAAAATCCCCAAGTGTAAACTGAATTTCCTTTTCACTCCCCCATTTTGAAAAAGTTCCTGTTCACTCCCCAATTGAAAAACAAAATTTCTTTTCACTCCCCAAGGTTGTATAATAATTCAGGAATTGCGTACAATTTTTAGGGAATTGCGTATAAAAATCCCAAAATCTCGTATATACGAGATTCCGGGATTTTTATACGCAATTCCCTAAAAAATGTACGCAATTCCTAAAGACAATGTACGAACATGTACTATTTGTGGGGACCTAAAAGGAATTTTGTTTTTCAATTGGGGATTGAATGGGAACTTTTTCAAAACTGGGGACCTAAAAGGAATTATTTCAACTTTTTGGTACTATTCAAAGATTTTCCCATAAATATAATGAATAATACCTCATGAGATCAAACTTCAATATTACTATATTAGAAGAAGAAGAAACAAACAGCTGTATAATGAAAAAGATGGTAGAGAAAGGCAAATGGAGTCCTCTTGCTAGAAGCGACACCAGCGCTTTGTATTATGCAGGTGTCACGTGGGTACTTCTCTACTACTATCGTCTATCAGACGAAGAAAATTATTCCATGAGTTGTCTTAACATAATGAAAATGGTCACATGCAGCCTGCCCCCACGTGATTGCTGACCCCCTAACTATAATAAAAGTTAAATACAAATGTACAACATTGGTAAAATCAGACCTAAAACTCCTGGACAAGTATCATGCAATTATCTATTTATTTTTGTTTCTATATTCCTCTCATTATGGGTACAAACCGGGTCGAATCGAGATGTACAACTCTATTGAGTACCAAGGAACTCGAACGCTAGATCTCTTGTAAACGAAAAATAGCATCGAATGACTCCACCACTAAACTACATCATTTGATGGTATGCGATATCTTTTTACGGTAAAATCATAAATTTGAAGAAAAACAATTCGATAGAATGACAGAAATATGGCGTACAATCGTAGATCATGTCATGCTGTCCGGGTTCCAGCCAGCAGCAATCCAGCTTACGGATTATGCTGACAACAACTGCCCTGCAATAACAAAGAAGAAACTCCATTGACATGATAGATGTAAGGTTAGCTATACAGTTAGCCGCACAAAACAATGTGTGATTACATCATTAGTCTAACTAACTCATAACAACGATGTTTTCTCTTGCATGACCAAGATACAAGCATAAACTCTAGGATGAGGAAATATGAAAGGGAAGAAAAAATTAGTACAGGAAAACATTAATAAGAAAAATAGTTGGGTGATTGCTCGCACCAGAGCGTTCATTTAGGTTGATTCGTGTTTGAGTATCATCGGCTTCCATTTTCAGAGGGGATATCTTTAGTGAAGGCGAATTCCGAAACCAAAGCAATGTGATCACTCCCCCATTTCTGAAAACAAATTCAGGTTTTAGGATCTTTGTAGAGATAAGATGCTAAATTTGGAACGAAGTAGACATGATACCTTTGTCGGAAATCCCCGAGTTTGCTGCATAACATGCTTTGGAATTGGAGCAAGAACCTTGGAAGTTTGCAGACCGTCAGAATGCCTGAACAACAAGGCATTATTTATTACTTCACCCTAACTAAATAGTTTCCTTGTCAAACCAAATATGATCACATTCAAATTCAAACTGTGTGAGATATGTAATTTTTTTTTTCCCTAAACAACAATATGGAATAGGAATTGTTATATCTTCGATTATCTACAACAGAAAAAACCATATTCTTTGACTCACCATATGTAATCTACAGCGCCTGAGAAACGTCTATGATAGCTGGTCACAAGCGGTTCGCCACTGGAATCTCTCAACTCAGATGAGCTCTGTCATAGCAAAAAGCTGATAACCTTACACTTTAAGAAAATAAAAACCTTATTAAAATTTACAGGCCATAATTTTGAATATTACCTCAACTTCTGCATATGCGCTTGTTAGCTTCAAAGGGTGCTCCATGACCTTGCTGTCTGCACTACCTGTTGCAGTTTCTATTTCTGCTGGAGTCCAAGCTGATGAAGAAAATGAAAACTTTTCCATATCACTGTTAATATCCTGCTTGCTATAAAGGTTGCCATTTAGAATCTCATCATCAAGAGATTGGAACTTCAAATCAGCTGGAAAGGGATCTGGACCAGTACTATGTAGTTCAGATAAGAATGAATCACAATCTTCACCGGATTTAACCTCAGTCCCACCAGCTATTTCATTACTTTGCAATTCTTCAAATTTCTCATCCAATGTGAAATCAGCACTTGGAGATTCACATGAAGCGGATTCATTGGATGGCTTATCATTGCTATCATTTGCAGATGAAACAGAGATAGTAACTTCTACGCATTCTGGTGAAGCAGAATTCAGACTCAATTTTTCGAGTGGTTCCTCAAGTTGAGATGATTCAGACCCTACAGACTCGAATGTTATAGGAATATCACTTGAGGGATTGTCAGGCAAGATTTGATGTCTATTTGAGTTATCATTGCTATCATTTGCAGCTGAAATAGGTACAGAAACTTCTACACATTCTAATGAAGCAGAATCAAGACTCAATTTTTTGAGTGGTTCCTCAAGTTGAGATGACTCGGACCCTACAGACTCGGATGTTATAGGAATATCACTTGAGGGATTGTCAGGCGAGATTTGATGTTTAATCGAGTTATCGGGGCCCTCTGATAATGCTTGTGAGTTTGATTCGACATATTCTCTGACATCTGCTGTCTCAGAAAATACGGGGTTAGAACAGCTTCCCATAGGAGGGGAATTTGTGGAACCTTGTTCTGTTTTTTCATAATGAACTGCAGAAACTTGAGAGGAACCTTCAGGAGCAGGTCCCCTACATTATGAATTAAGTATAACAACTTTAATGGGAGCCAATAAGACACCAAGAGAAAAATTATTCAACCAGAAAAAAGACATATACCTAAACTCAGGCCTTGGCGGACGTATTTCAGCAGAGATTTGTCCAGAGACCTTATCTCGGGGCAGTTCTGATAGATCTAGCTACAGTGAGATATTGAGAAAGTTTGAGTCATTAAAAGAGTGGGAAAAGGTAAACGCAATATGGAGGTGCTAAATACCTTTTGTTCTTTGAGAAAGTTGTACATGGGACTCTGCTATTCAAACATCTAGTTAGATTCAAAAGATGCCACAGGAGGTAGATAAAATAATAAGATAGATTAAGATAACATTGACATTTACAAACAAGCGAACAACCTCGGGTGTGCAGTTAAAGTCTCCACAGATAACCACAGGAGCATCATCCCAAAGCTTAGAAGTGGAATGTGCCTTTTCCAGAAGTGTCCTGATCTGGCAGGCAATAATCAAAATCCAAGAATATGAGAACACTGACATGCATTATAAGATGATTCAAATATTTCATAAACCACAGTTCAAGTGACATATTTTTCACCAACATGTGCAGGACTGATGTATATTTAGCCAACCAACAGTTATTAAGCATCACATATCTTAAGGATACAAAGGCAAATATTATGAACTTTGTCTCATATGAGGTATATAAAAGATCAAGCAGAATCACTTACAGATAGCATTTATACCTGTCCAAGCTTAATATCTCCTCTTTTCGGATTGAAAAGCACATGAATGTTGCAAACAATAACTCTGTTGGATCTTGCTGAGCTGCAAATGCAAAATTTGCCATCTTTATCAGAAGTCACCATCTCACCACACTTTTTTCTTGGTGGGGTGACGTTACGTGGAAATATCAGCAAGCATGTTAAACAAACGAAACAACTTGTTAACGGATAAAATCCGATATACACAAATTCAGCATCCCTAAAGAGAGTTAATGGCACATCTGCTTGGGTACACTGATAAATTAACATTTTACTTTTATCTTACAAACAAAAGTTTGAGGAAATCATAATCACATAAATACAAAAGGACGGAACATTACTTGCCTTGAAGACAGAGATGATGCCCCATCACTAATCTGCTCACTCAGAGACTGTTCAACAAGGAAAATTAACACTGATCAATGAATAGCCATTACTGTGAGTCATGAACATCACATACATAAGAGTCTCCAGTAATGTTTACTAAAATTGATTTGACTTAAAAAAAAAAAAAAAGATAAATACCTCAAACACACATATCTGGGCAACATTATCTCGAAGACCAAGCTTATTGTATTCAATAGATTCTTCATGCAGTAACTTGAATCTAAGACAAAATGAAATTAATTAGAACTAACTCAAGGTTTGTTTCTTATGCTTCTATTTGAACGGGCCAAATGCAGAATACGAGATTATTCTCAGCATGCTAAGACCTAAAAAGTGCCTTTCCCAACTCTAGTGCTGTGGTTAAAGCACTCAAGTTGCAAGCTTGAACAACAATATTTTCCCAATCAAATTAATTAGTGGAGGTATTTTATTTCTCCGTCTGGAGCATAAACTTTAAAATGTGACCAAAAACAATAACATGCCAGCTCCCATTAAACAGAGTTCTATACTTTCACCAAAAAAAAAAAAAAAAGAAAAGAAAAGAAAAAAGAAAAAATTAACAAAATCCTATAAAGTGATTTTATATGGTGACATCACAATCATCACATACTTCTCTTATCTATTATATAGTTCTGATATTCCCAAATTGCTTTGTGACCATTATGTTAAAGGAATGATATTCACATTGCTGATATTTAGCGATGCCACTGTGCAGTAAATAGAGAGAGATAGGCAATCAAGACAATTGATGGGCATTACTGATACATGAGAATTCTGTCAACTATTCAAATAGACAGCACACAATAATATGGCTCAATATGGAAATTAGGTTTTTGGTTGCAAAACAAATACAAGCAAGCTTGACCCACTCTGTATATATTTAAATCCGCCTATTGCACCTATGGCATTATCAGTTTAAGTGGAAGACTACAGTTAATCTAACCAAGCAAAGCATTGCACATAACAAAAAAGCAGGACTTAATAACCTATACAATGAAAATCAAATAACTCAACCTAATCCCCAAATAAAACCTGTATAGCAGTTGACAAGCTAATTTCTTGAGCCTTAACATATGTTAAATGCTCGATAAACTGGTACATCCATTTCAAATGTTTGGAATAAATTGAAGTTCATACCTTGAAACACGCCAGAATATGGCACAGCCATCTGCAGGATCACCAGTTCGCATCTAAGAACCAATAAAATGAGATTATCTATCTCCGTGAACATATCATATTCGTCAAGCATTCTTACGAAGTGCTCTAGAATAAGAAATTAATTTAGAAAGTAGAGTTAGAACTATCTCAATTAACAAGGGCGTTACACCTATCAATCTGAAAAGGGAACTATAGAGAGAGAGAGAGAGTGGCCTCAGTAGTTGCTATACAGGATTTATTACTTTTCTAGTGCTTACCTTTGAGAATCTAGAAAAGAACATCAAAGAAGCACTGCAGCATACACTAAACTTTGGAGTTTGATTTGTAACACAAGGAAACAAATGCTGCAATTATTCACAAAGTTTTGATCTCTCAACACTTTTCCACCTTAACTTGAAATACAAGCTCATCAATCGTTGTCACCAATTTTAATTTTTATTAACCTGAAATTAGTTATTCAATCACACCAGGAAAAAACTGGTAGACCATAATTTTAGGCGTCCATTAACCAACAGGTATGCATCATTTAACCAAAAACAGCTATAGACAAAACAATTAAATGGAATATTCCCAGATACCAGATCATAATACAAAAGCAACCAAGTATTATCCAATTAACCTTCCAAATCCCTTTGTATCCACGAGGCCTCAGTTCTTCCTCAATGTCTTGAAATCTGTCCACCTCCTGATAAATAATGAATATATAGAGCTAATTATTACAAAATACAAGTTATGGGGAACTGAAGCAAAAGCTAAAGAAATGTAATACTTTACTGTATCTCGAAATTTTCTTAGTGCGTTTTTCCCACAATGACATAATGGGACAAATTAATATTGTTGCTGAGAAAGAAACGCACAGAGCAAAGAACAATATAGATGTTGGTCAAAGATAAAATGAGATCCGTAAACTAATACGCGAGACGAATCATGCAGGAGACATAGTTCCACCTTATTGTTGTACTAAATGCAGTATTCATACATAGAATTTGATATGAAAGATATTTTCATATATAACCCACATACACATTTTGCCTTTTAATGCAATTTAGTTTTTGTTGCCTCTTTCCTATCACTGTTTGATATGAAAAGCTGGTTCTAGGACATCAGATGATACTGACTTGAAGAATGCAGAGAAACTAGAGAAAGAAAGCCACATATGAAGCCTACATGAGAAAGGCGACATAACCTGAAAACATAAAATGTCAGCTGACCATAATCCAAGCTCAAAACTTATATTCCTCTTGCGCCAATTCCAGTCCATGATATAGCGAGGAATGTGAAAGTAAAGTTTATGCCAGTGATCCGTGGCCAAGTAGTCCGCAAGAATGTTATATGAGAGAATAGTGAAGCGCTCTGCACAGAGGTAATAAGAGCAACAAGGTTAACAGAGAGAAAATACAGGACATCCAAAATAGTAGAAACAAATAATAACATAGCAAAAAGACGGATTTATAGATGCATTAATGTGAATTCAAAACATAACATGGAAGTCAAGTTTCTGAAGGTAGGCTGTTGTCTCAAATATCCAAGAAAAACGTTGAACCAAAAGTTTCTATTCCAAGTCCTGTATTTCGAAAAGCATCAATGAATTAACCCACATGACTTGATGAAAAAGCCGAAGAAACAACTTCATAACTAGAGAAGAGCTAGAAACTCTCATTTTAAAAACTTTTAATTCCAATTCTCAGAAAACCTCTTTGCAACTGAAGTTCTCTTTTTCCGCCAATCAAATTTACGAGGTCTAAGCTTTCTCTGTCCCAATTATGCAAGACATGGTCAACCTTAACACAGCCCACTGCTGGCTCTCATTCCATGACATCACATCTCAGCTCTGGAAATGCTTCGCCATTTTTATTACACAACATCTTCATCTTGAACCAACAAGATGTCATTTCTTGCAGTTTGAAGATATATGCAAATAACAGGTACATGGGAATTACACATACCTCTTCAAACTGAACCAACCTCATCTTTATTCAAGCAATCAATATACATATATAACCACTTCATTTTGATAGTTCGCTAGTGATATCAAAATAACGCACATTGGTCAAAACTTGATCCACTAAACAGATACCCATAGCACAGAGGGAGAATTGCACATTAAAGCTTTGAATCCAAAACGAACGAAATGCCCATATTTAGTATATCGTTACTCAAAGGAGTATTTTCAAGAAGTGCTAACCAATAGTTCAAGATAGTATCAAACCATGTTCCAAATAACTTTTCGGTTATCAACTAAAGCCTTTTATGCTATAAAACCTAAAAAGAAAAGCAATGGACTAAGGAAGGAAGCAAAACATGACTGATTACCACAAGAAGGAGATGGCCCTGGTTTTGCACACTCCCATTCTCGATAGTCCGGAGGCTTTGGAGGTCTAGGTCTGAACTGCTGCTGCATTTGCGATGGTCTAAACTGATGCGGCATTTGCTGTGGTCTAAACTGCTGAGAATACCCAAAATCCGGCCGCACCTGCCGTGGCATATACGGGCGCGGCCCCCGCGGGCCAGGAAATTGTTGCATGACAGGAGGCCCGGGACGATACGGCTGCGACACAGGTCCACGGGATTGTGGACCCGCTGAATACATAGGTGGTGGAGGAACAGCCTTGTAATTGGGACGGAAACCGCGATTGGCGTCTTGCGCTGCACGAAAATGGGAGTCACCGGACACGAATTCCGCGTCGCCGCTCGCCGGACTACCTGAGGCTCTGTCCGAGTAGCCTCTCCTACCTTGTGGACGCCCTCCTCTAAACTGTAATCATGAAAACTGTCAGCTCCCTACTTGAATTATTGAAACTGAATTCTTAAAGTTCTCATTCGCGAGAAGTTCACTCGAATTAGAACGAGGAACTTCCTAATCTGAATTTGAACCCTTTCATTTGTCGATATAAAAAACTAAGCAAAACAAAGAAGAAAGCAGAAATGCGGCGAGGAATTTCAGTTGCCGCGTGTGTGATTGATTGTTCATTTAAATTCAAACTGAACTTGTGCATATTTGTTAGCTAATGCGATTGATTACATGGGGACGAGAAGCCATTGCGGCGGCGGAGGTGGAACAATCTGCAGCGGCGGCGGCGGCGAGAGAACGGAAGGAAGAAGGTCGGCAATTCATTGAGCAGGGGGTCCAGCAGCCGACCCTGAAACTGAACTATGTTGCGTGTACATCCGCAATAAATTTACGGAATTATCATTTCAACCCCCGTATTTTGACATTTTGCCTTTTTGAGCAACAAATTTAAAACTTGAAAATTTACATTTTTGGTCCATAATATTAGATCATTCTAAATTTTAATCTCATTATTTTAATAATATACATATTTAGTCCCACAAGGTTTAAGTTGTTGGAATATTAGTCCATCCTTTAGTTAAAAGGTTGTAATTTAAGTATAAAAGAAGCTATAATATGCCTCATAACAAATAACCTAGGATGCACGAATGGAATATTAGTCCATCCTTTAGTTAAAAGGTTGTAATTTAAGTATAAAAGAAGCTATAATATGCTCATAACAAATAACCTATGATGCACGAATGGAATATTAGTCCATCCTTTAGTTAAAAGGTTGTAATACCGACACGACAACATGAACATGAACACGACACAACACGAATATGACAACACGGATTTTTTCTTGAATTTCCCACGTGAACAGTATCGAACACAGTGTCCGATACGACACAACACGACAAAATGATATTTTTAGAAATGTTTGTGCAGCATATCATATAACCAACTTTGCATCCAATACTGAACAGCAATTGCAATGTTATACAATGAGAAAAGCCTCTGTTACACAGCCAATGAATAACCAATGTTCATATCACAAAACTGGACAAAAGACTCAAAAAAGTTGAGTGTTTAACTCCAAGAACTATCACTTGTTTGCTTGAGATTGGTTGATGAACTTGGTGACAACGTAGCAGTCTGGTGGTGTTATATTTGTATAGTAGTTGTGGATTGTTTCTGTGATTTCAAATCCGAATTTCTTGTAGAACTTGATGGCCTCGTCGTTGTTCGTCTGCACGTGCAAGTAGACCTCTCCAATATTCTGCTTCGAGCAAATATCGAGCACGTGATTCAGCAGCTTCGTGCCTACAACGTGGTTAAAGGATTTCATTATTTGTCGGGATAACATCAATATCTCTGTATATTCCTAATTTAACCGCAAAGGTAGAGAATAAATTTTTAGGGACGATCACAATGACACACAATGAGGTTTGGCATAATTACACAAACTTTCCCCATGGTTTGAGAAGTTACATATACTTCTCCTGACATACTCTAAGATTTGATTTAACACTTGCTATTACAGCATCAATTTAAAGTTAAATATTGATCAATAACTAGGGCGTAACAGGATATTCATAAAAAAAAGGAATGGATGGATGGATCTTGAATTTTTTATGTTAAAAGTAAATTCTTTGAGAGGGGAAGTTTTTGTAATTTCTCAAACCAGGTAAAGTTTGTGTAATTATACCAAACCTCAGGATATCATTGCAAGTATCCCAAGTTTTTATGAGAGAGAGAGACGAAGAAGATAAGCAGATTACGCACCAACACCAAGACCACGGTAAGGAGCCAAAACACCTAATGTCATTATGTATACGCGAATAGCGCCGCCTTCTTTCTTCTCGAGTCGGCAAGCAATGGCGCCGACGCAAATGTCACTGTAATAGGCTGAAAAGAAATAACATCCCATGCTTAGACATACATTCAGGATTTTTTCTTCCTTTTACGACAATAAAATTTCATTACATATAAGAACTGAAGATGTCAAGCACACAGTCAAGATCCATAAATAAGTACATCAGTGAGCAGACAATGGATAATTCCAGTTTCAATGGAAAAACCAATCGAGCATTCAATTGGCTTCCCTGTTGATGAAGATAATTTTTCAATATGGGCTTCTGAAAAGAAGCTCCTTGAATGATTTTACAATGACTTCATGACTTTTGAAGTCCAATCCGCAGATTCTAGTGAATGAATCATTTTAAACAGAGTTATGTGCACTCTGGCCACTATTTGGTTTCCTGTTTCTCTTTTTAACTTACAATTCATTTTATTTGTTGATTACCACTCGTTGCCAGGAGGCCCGTAAACATACCGGAAACATACCTCATTATGTTGATTACTTTAGAAATAATTCCAGCATGATTAACAGCTTTATGAACTAAACGAATACAATAACACAATGCAAAGAGTTCACCATTTTGGCACTTCAAGGAAAACCTGGATTCAGGTATATTTTATACGGGGAGATGATATCTGTAATCCCTACTGATCAAGAAGTCGAGAAAACATCAAAACAAATCCACATACCACACCTTTTAACATGAAATCATCAGAAGATCCAGAGTGATTAAAATCACAAACAAGCACCTCCAAATCATCAGAACCCTAAAAGGAATCTTCCAAGAGATGAAAAGTCACTATTGATTTACTGCGAATAAGCCTACCTTCGCAATCAACACCAAAAACAGAGCAAGCATATTATCTATCAATATTCTCCCTCCAATCACATCGCCCACAAAATCCAAAAACCACAACAATATAGCTAATTTCGCACCTCACAGAACAACCACCACCCAGTTCAAAAATGGGAAAAGACAACAATAAAAAGAAACCCCAGATGAGAAAAACAGACCTAATTTGGTGAATTCGCCGGAGGCGAGAGCATCGGCATAATATTTGTCGTTGTATCGGACCGGGAATAGCGCAGTATTGAGCTTCTTCAATTGCATCAAATTCTTGTCCCTCACGCTATCCAGTGAAATCGACACTTCTCTCCCTCCTGCCCCCATATTAGGTAACTAATCGCCTTCAATACAAAATTACTTAACCTGCATGTATGATACCAAAATCAGATTTATCTTCAAATGCACTAAAACCATGATATACGCTTCATAGAGAGAGAGAATGGTTACACTGCGGCGGAAGAGAGCTGAGGAAGTTTAGCAGAGCGGCGGAGGAGATGGGTAATGGAGGCTGCGCCGTGGGGTTGAGCTAACGTGAAATATATGCTTTTCGTATTTTACTAATATATATATATATCATTTAGTACAAGAAATTATATTTGCTAATATAATATGGTATTTCCTAAGAAACTAATATATAAAATAAAATAAAATAAGGAACTATAATAAGATATTACAAGGAAATCAAGATTCGAAAATAGAGATAAAAGGAAATCAAGAAATTTTCGGAGTATAAATTTCAGACCTTTGAATTCAATTCAGCTAAGATTGAGGTGGGAGATGGAGGAAGCGAAGGGGAAAGGGAAGGCAGTGGTGGTGGGCGGAAGCATAGCAGGTTTATCCTGCGCACACGCGCTGATTAGCGCCGGCTGGGAAGTGGTGGTGCTGGAGAAAACTTGCTCACCTCCGGCGGGTTGCGCCACCGGCGCCGGACTAGGACTCGACCCTCTGGCGCAGAAGCTCATTCACTCGTGGCTCAGGCAGCCCCAGTTGCTGGAACTCAACACCTTGCCACTCACCATTGATCAAGTAAGTGAACAAACTTGGAAATTGGAATTGATTGTAATTTTGATATCTCAGCTCTGTAATTTGTGCAAATTTGTTTAGATTATGTCATTTATGCCTGTGAATTCCAGCAAAATTCAAGTTGAAATGATTTCGGTATGTGTTTGGTAATTTAAGAACGAAGCAACGGATGGAGTCAAGAAAATCAACAGGATGCTGACAAGGGATGAGGACTTCAATTTTAGGGCCGCATACTGGTCTGATCTGCATAGCCTTCTATACAAGGAATTACCAGCAGGGATCATTCTATGGGGACGTATGTTCCTCTCCTTTTCCATTTCTGATGACAAAAATCGTGTGACAGTAAAGGCTAAAGCTTTAGAAACTGGTGATGTAGTTGAAGTTGTTGGTGATTTGCTTGTTGCAGCTGATGGTTGTCTCTCTTCGATACGTCAGATTTTCCTTCCCGACCTTAAATTGAGGTTTGTGTTGTAGAAGTTATGGATACCTTTGTTTTTCAGTTTGGTGAAAATTAGAAAAAAGCACTTGGGATTCTGATTTCTTGAAATAAGATATGAATTTTGTTAGATATTCAGGTTATTGTGCATGGAGAGGGGTCCTTAGTTTCTCGGATGATGAAAATTCAGAAACCGTTGGAGGGCTTAAGAAGGCTTTCCCCAACCTTGGGAAATGCTTATATTTTGACTTAGGAAAAGGAACTCACACTGTGTTTTATGAGCTTTTGAACAAAAGAGTCAATTGGATTTGGTACGTTAATCAGCCAGAGCCTCAGCTTAAGGTAATACTCAATAACTCTCAATTTTACATTTCTGAATATTATGGCCTGCGTCTTACTCCTCAAACATGCTGTTGATTCTTGTGTTTCTTGATATAAATTTTTTTATTAACACAAGTCTTGGATTTTCTTTGGATGGATGTATCAGGGAAACTCAGTAACCATGAAAGTGAGTGACGGCATGATAAAAAAGATGCATGATAAAGCAGAGAAGTTTTGGCTGCCTGAACTGGTAAAAGTGATGCAAGAAACAAAAGAACCTTTCTTGAATGTGATATACGACAGTGATCCTCTGAACCAGATTGTGTGGGACAATGTGGTTTTAATTGGAGATGCTGCTCATCCAACAACCCCGCACGGTTTGAGAAGCACAAATATGTCCGTTTTAGATGCTGCAGTTCTGGGAAAATGTCTTGAGAAATGGGGAGTTGAGAGTCTAAATTCAGCTCTTGAAGAATATCAATCTACTCGGCTCCCAGTCATATCAAAGCAGGTATTGTTTTCTCGAAGATTAGGGCGCCTCAAGCAAGGCTTAGTCCTGCCTGACCGTGAGCCGTTTGATCCAATTATAGCTAGCCAAGAAGATTGTGAGGAGCTGCAGCAAAAGAAGATGCCTTTTTGTTACAAGATTCCTTCTATATTGAGTAACAGTATATTGTCCTGAACCATATTTTTTTTTTGTATTTGTGCCTTTTTCTGCAATATGAAGTCGTTAATGTTATTCTGAACGATGGTGATGCGTTAATGCTGTGAGTTAAAGAAACAATAAGCTAGTAAGTTACTTAAATTCCTTATCAAATTTTAGAAATGGTATTTGATCCTGATTGATGGGGAATTATTCTAAGTTAAATGGACGTCTCAATCACTTAGGGAAAACAGTACAAATAATAATGCAATTACACCATACAAAACGATGAATAATTCAAAAAGGTCAAGAATATCAGGATTTTAAAATGGTACAATTTGTCTGGTATCCCATGTTATCATGTTGCATATGTCTTCAACACCATATATTTCTGTAAAACAATAGGAGCTGCTGTGTCATCTTCCACATATTGTTCTTGTTGCTTTTTAGCTTCAAAGGCTCTCAACCTAGTTTCAAGAAACACACACACACACACACAGGGCCACATAGATGAAGGAAAAGGGGAAAGCAAAGGCAGTGGTTGTCGGGGGCAGTATAGCTGGGATTTCTTGTGCACATGCCTTGATTGCAGCCGGTTGGGATGTGGTGGTGCTGGAGAAGACATCGTCTCCTCCAAATGCTTGTGCCACAGGAGCTGGAATCGGACTTGACTTGATTTCTGTGAAACTCATTGAATCATGGATCAGGCAACCGGAGCTCCTTCAACTTCTCACCTTGCCCATGACTATTGAACACGTAAGTGAAATGACTTGATTTGCTGGCAATTATTTAGTTAGTGCTTAGTTGATATTGAGAAGATTTAATTATAGGAACAAGCTACAGAAGCTGATAAGAGAATTACCAGGACATTGACCAGAGACGAGAGCTTCAATTTTAAAGCCATGCATTGGGCGGATCTTCATAGCCTTCTGTACAGATCTTTACCAATTGAGGTTGTTTTATGGGGGCATCTGTGTACCTCCTTTAGCAGTTATAATGATAAAAAATCAGTTAAAGTGGTTGCTAAAGTGCTCCAAACTAATGAAACAGTCGAAATAGTTGGTGATTTGCTTGTTGCAGCTGATGGTTGTCTCTCTTCAGTACGTAAAGTTTTCCTGCCTGAATTTAAGCTTAGGTCTGTCTAACTTATTATATGCTTTTTTAGTTTCTTTGAATTTTCAAAATTTTTCTGTATTTTTATTGCTCAAAAAAGTTGAAGTGATACACCTTTGTATTGTGTATTGTAGGTATTCAGGCTATTGTGCTTGGAGAGGGGTCTTTGATTTTTCAGATAACAAGAACTCTGAAACCATACTGGCACTCAAGAATGCATATCCTGATCTTGGTAATTGTAATTATTTTGATATAGGGTCCGAGGGTCATTCCATCCTTTACGAGCTAATCAACCAAAGGATTAATTGGATTTGGTATCGTAACCAACCAGAGCCCGAATTTAAGGTATATACATGAATTTTGCACTCCCATTCTTGATTCAGATGCAAGTACTATAGTATTGAACCTTACTTATGAAAATCACAAAGTTTTAACCCTCTGCAAAATGTAAAATAGTTACTGCTATGTAAACCTTTCTCGTGCATGTATAGATAACGTTATCCAAAATTCTTGATAAATATTCTAATGGGAATAAGGCGTATTTGTAATTTTGAACCAAGAAGGGAAGTTTGTGTAATTATGCATAATTTCAGTGGAGGTCTATATAGTTAACTACTTTTTTGGCCTCAGGGGAACTCTGTTACCACGAAAGGCAGCAGCAACATGATTGACGAGATGTATAAAGCCGCAGAGAAGCTCTGGCCTCCTGAACTGGTGAAGGTAATGCGAGAAACCAAAGATCCTTTCTTGAACGCCATATATGACGGTGATCCACTGGATCGGGTGTATTGGGACAACGTAGTTTTGATTGGAGATGCCGCTCATCCCATAAGTCCCCATGGTGCAAGAAGCACAAACATGTCGGTACTTGATGCTGCTGTATTAGGGAAATGCCTCGAGAAATGGGGTGCAGAGAATCTTAGCTTGGCGCTCGAGGAATATCAGTCTATCAGGCTGCCTGTGGCAAAAGAACAGGTTTTGTTCTCCCGAAGAATGGGGCGTATAAAACAACGTTTGTACGTGCCTGATTTCGGGCTATTTGACCCCATGGAAGCAAGTCAGGAAGAAAGCAGAGTTCTGCTGCTTAGGAATATACCTTACTTCTCTGATATTCCATCCATTTTGATGTAAGGTTGTACTCATTCAGAACCAAACGCCTTGGATGTTTACTTGCAGTCGGAAATAATGGAAAACTGTTGAAGAGTATTGGGAGCTAGAATATATTTTTACCCTAATTTACAGAAAATTACATCTAGACCCCCTTAGGTTATGAAAATTTGCAGTTTGTATCCCTTCGGTTCATCACTTCAAACGCAAGAGCCAGAAATTTTGATAAATGTAAGAATGGCATAATTAATTACTTAAAAGAAGACATTATAAAATAGTATAATTATGGATAAACACATACTATCTGGATGGCAAAACAGAAATGATCAGTTGAGGCAAATGTGAATAAAAAATATGAGTCATCAAAAATGCATTTTCCCCTTCAATCATGGGAGTTAGTTTCTCCCTTGCCCACAAGTTAAAAGGCTACAAATGCAGCAAGCCTGAAACCATAAACCATAAGCCATCACTGAAACTATTTTCTTCACTCAGATGGCTGAAGTTTCCTTCATCTGTAAACGAACTGTTGTCGGCACAAAGCCGGTGGAGCCGGGAAAGTTCACCCCTCTCTCAGCTCTTGACAGAATAATGGAACACAATCATCTTCGTGCAGTGTTCTATTACAATTTTCCCATGGGGAGAAGGGATGGAGAGCTTACAAAGAAGCTCAGAGACTCTATGTCTGATATGCTGACAGCTTTTCCAGTAGTCACGGGACGACTGGTGAGGACGCCTGAGGGACATTGGAGGGTTAAATGCAACGATGCTGGATTAAGAATGGTGGAAGCGAAAGTGGGAGGAACTTTGCATGAGTGGCTGCAGAATGTTGATAGGGAGAAGGAGCTCAAGTTGGTTCATTGGGAGGAAATGTTTCAGAAACCATATTTCTGGTCTCCTTTTTATGTTCAGGTACAGATCATATTCGTATGGTTGAAAGATTATAGTTTTTCTTATGGGGTAAGTTTATTTTTAAGACACTTTCTGTGTCTCTCTCTCCTGACAGATCACAGAGTTTGAAGAGGGTGGATTAGCAATAGGTTTGAGCTGCACTCATCTACTCTGTGATCCCATCTGTGCTACGATGATGATCAAAGCATGGGCCGACATGGTGCTGAAAGGTGAAATTACATATATGCCGTTGTTCCACTCCTTGCCACCTCAAAAACAAGAAAACAGAATCACCCACCACCAACCTTACTTGATCAAACACTACAAAACAGCTATAGAAAATCCAGCTCCAACATCTGAAACGAAACATACCACCATCGCTCTTCAACTCAATCACGAAATGGTGATGCGTTGCATGTCCCTGGCTGGAAAATCCACCCCAAATGAATCCATAACAGCCTTCCATGCCCTGGCTGCACTGTTCTGGACGCGTATAAGCAGGATAAAGGGAATGCAGAATGCTCTGATTAGCATGTCGATATGTTCAGACACGCGAAACGTGCTAGGATTGGAGAAGGGCTTCTTCGGAAACTGCATGGTTTACAGCACGGTGGAGGCAAACGGATTAGATCACGTAGATGAAGTATGTAAAGCTGCTGGTTTTATAAAAGAAGCTGTTTCAAGAATGGACAAAGATGAAATTTTGGAGCTGTTTGAGTGGCTGGAACACGAAAAGTGTGGGAACCCTCCATTGATGAATGGTTCTAGTCTGACATTTGTTGATTTAGAGAATGTGGAATTGTGTTCTGCCATTTTTGAAGGGGGTTCGAGCCCGGTTCGTGCATCGTACTATATCGAACCAGCTGTTGGAATGGGGCAGGTAGTTATCGTACTTGCTCCCAGAGGAGACGGGCCGTGCAGTAGAGTGGTGGCGGTCACGCTCCCGGAAGATGAAGCTGAGAAGCTTCTAGAAGATGCATGGATTCAGAAATATGAACCAACTGTTCTGATGGGATTCAACAAAAAAAAGTAAAAAAGAAGATGTCTTAATGTAAACTATGATATGAAGAAAATAAAAATTATGCGTTTGCCGGGAGTCGAACCCGGGTCTATTGCTTGGAAGGCAATTATCCTAACCGTTGGACTACAAACGCTATTTGTTGAATGATCTACCGTTTTGGTTTTTGTTTTATTATTTTTTCATATTAAATCTCAAATACCACTAAAACAAAAATATAATTAGTAGGGTTTGATTGAGCAAGAAAACGTCCGTTCATTCTTAACCAAATATCAGTAGATTGAAGGGTGCGAATGAGCGAAAAAAACTCTCATTCATTCTTAACCAAATATCAGAAGAACGAGTGTTGATTATCAATATGGAACGAGTTTAAATTTTTTGATTAGTTGATGGTAGCTTTTTCGTTCGGGAAAAGAAAGAACTAAAAAATGTACTAAGATTCCCAAATTATATTCTCAAACAAAATTTTCTCACCTTCTTTTGTCCTATGCAAAACTACCACAACAATTCTTTATAGGATTTGAATTTAACAATTAAAAAAGTTTAAAGAATTGATTTTCCATTGGTAGGGAATTAAGGACATGAGGTCATGCTAGCTAGTTGGGTTGTAAATTTGTAATACTAACAACATGATGCAATGAAAAAAGGCCCACAACAATAATGTGCTTCTAGAACCTCATCAATTAGCTCTTAATTAAATCTCATATAAGCCAAATTAAAATAATAATAATAATAATAATAATAATAATAATAAGTTGGGGATGATAACTAGCATATTCCGAAATTCTTTACATGTTTCGCTGTTGCTAATTGTCTGCATATTAAATTCTTAAGCATGTGAGATTTAAATAAAATAAAAAAAAAAACCACTAATTTTTATAATAAACTATCATCTATATTCAATGTTATTCCTAAGAAAATTAATACAAATCAATTAAATTCATCCCACATTTGTAAATATTCAAACCACTAATATGCAAAATTTTCCAATAGTTTTTTAAAACTCGAACATATATTTTTCTTATTTTTAGAATATGTGAACCGTTGCTTCATTTATGCAACTTTATA
Organism: Lantana camara; assembly: GCA_037501455.1. Lineage (NCBI taxonomy): Eukaryota > Viridiplantae > Streptophyta > Magnoliopsida > Lamiales > Verbenaceae > Lantana > Lantana camara. Next base: position 96,588,817 of record CM074861.1, read on the forward strand.
ATGCTAATTAACTTACGGTGGAAGTACGCGGTAGTGAATATATATTCACTAAAGAATCAAGTAATATAATTTAAGAATTTGATGTTATAGTAGTTTAACCAATAATTTTATATTTAAATTTATGATAATGCACTTATCATTGGTAAAGATAATTTTATACGTAATTGATTTAGATCCGACTTAAACTCAAATCATCCCTTCAACCCCCAAGAATTGGCTTAGAGCATCTTCAAGTTTTGAAGAATTCAAGAAAGCATCCGACGATCATGAATATCTCCCTAACTTAATAAATTACAGATTCTGAAATGTCAGACTATATATATATATATAGCAAAAATTACTAATTCCCAGAAACCAAAACTTAGATATCACGCGTTCAGACAATATTAATAATTGATGCCATTTTGCAAATACAGTAAGTTTTGGGAATATCAACAGTACTCCTTAATCAACAATTCCCGCAATAACTAATTAATTATATATATTACGTACTCTTTATATATATATTACGTACTCTTGGCGAAATAATAGTTTACTACTTCAAAAAAGATAAAGATTTAATTATAAACTTATTAGAAGTAATAATTAAAAAATTATGTTCAACAACTTTGTAAGGTGCACATGGACGCATAATTAAGTTGGATGCGTGTACCCTCTAAAAATTATTAATATTTTTTACTATTTATGATAGTTAAGTTGACTTGGGACCGACAAATCATCTTAGGATTTCAATGGGATTTATATGGATCCGGATTAATTATCAAAATGTGATAATTAATAATTATTATCTATTAATACTTGTCAGGATTACAAGAAAATGGGCAAATAATCATGGCCACTTTATTGCATGATTTGGAAGATCACACCATAATTTGCTGTGGATGAAGGGGTTTAAGTGTAATTTTCATAAACGTATCGTATACGAGGGGGTGTAGATGTAATTTGTGTTGAGAAATTGTATAATTTGTAATTTCAATAGTTTAACTTATGATGCACAGATACAGAGATAAATTTTATTTTTTTTTTGAATTTCTCATGTAAGGAGTGTTAGACATATGTGTCCGATACGATATAACAATAATAAAATAATATTTTTAGAAGTGTCCATACATTTATAGTTTAACTAATAACAAATTGCAACTTGCACTGCCGTCCAACGTCAATTAAAGGAAGTTTTGCAAGGGCACGGACACCATATATAAATATATTTGTATTATATATATAAAAAAAGAAAGAAAGAGTGCTTCTTAATCAAAGCATAAAGGCATCATGGTACGATGGACATTGGAACCTTGATATAAATCTTTCTATTAATGGAGATTCATTTATGAACCCATTTTTCTTGATGAATTACTAAACTAGCAAAAATCCTAAATCAAGAACCTAATTTCTAGAAGTTTGACACAAATTGCAAGATTTTAGGGTCGTAGGTTTAGCAAGTGAACGTGGATTGTTTTTGTAAAACCATAAATCAATAAACTAAGTTTTAGATGTATGAACAAACTCGGTAATTTTATAGTTGTGGGTTCGATTCTTGTCAACGTAGATTGTTTGCAAAAATCCTAAATCAAAAATCTAACTTTTAGAAGTTTGAGATAAACTTCATGATCTTGGCTTCAGTTTTTATGAACGTAAATTATTTTTGAGACACACTCTGTAATTTTAGGGTTGTGGGTTCGGTTTCTATGCACGTGAATTGTTTACAAAAACCCTAAATCAAGAAACTAAAAATTTGAGACAAGCTCCATGATTTTAAGGTTGTGAGTTCGGTTTTGTTGAACGTGAATTATTTCCAAAAACCCTAAATCAAGAAAGTTAGAGGTTTGAGATATAATTTTAAAGTTGGAACCTAACTTTTGGAGGTTTGAGATATGATTTTAAAGTTGTGACCCTTGTGGGTGGTAAGAATAGGACAGTTGCACTAAGGAAGAGAGCTAGGGATTTGATAAAGGTGATAGAACAGGGTTCCAAACCTGCCTTCAACTGGGCTCCCTAAATGTCTACCCCGGCTTGTAAGACTCCTGCCGTCGACAGATGCCCTATGCCACCTTTCGTGAACAGCTATGCCCGAGAATGAAGAGACGGCCGGGGATTCTCGTGCAGGAACAGGCGTAGGCCTATAGCATGCCCTTCACCCAGTAGGTACCCCCGGATCTACTAGTCATCGCCTTTGAGCTGGGAAAAGCCTCAACGGCCTGGAGTAGGCTATTCTTGATTCAGGGGTTTTGTGAAATTGAGCTGGGAAATTGCCTAATTTATTATTTCTGATTATTAGTTTGATTGATAATATTTTTTGTATCCGATTCGACTCAAATACTATGCAATTGAATTAATTTGATTTAACACATTAAAAAAAAGAAAAAATAATTTGAAATTAGCAGCTACACATATTTATATATAAATCATTTTCAACTCTTTAATTTTGTCTTATTAGTTAACCACTCTTGTCTATCATATTCAAGATAATACCACCTTCAGTTAAATGCATTCAAGATAATCACTAAAATCTTTCCATTCAATCACCCCATATTTGGCCGCTATTCATTAAATCAGTTAAAAATTTCTAATTCTATCATTAGTAAAAAGAGTTATTCGGTGATTCAATTACAACTTTCAAACTCGAATAGTTATAAATGCGACCAACCTCGATAAAAAAGAATAACATAATTTTAGAAATTCGATCCGTATCGAATTCAAGCATTGAATAACAAATCTTTTGACAGCCACATTGAATGATATGATTGTCAGTGTCCAACCCATTCAAAGTAGAGATAAAATCATGCCCTTTGAATTCAAAATGCCCATCTTCAAGCAGACAGTGAAATTACACACACGTATAATAAAGGTTCACCATGTGACTGTAGCCTTATTTTAATGCAGAAACAGTTGTCCTAAGTATCATGCTCAGGAAAAAATTGTGATCTTCGACACAACATATCCCTACTAATTCGAGACGGTGGATCTTCTCATAATAATTCGTGAAGACACTCAGATTTCTTTGCATCATTTTTGGACACCACGTTTCTTTATTATTCTTTTGAATTCAAACACCATCAACCATGTTCTCATATCACAAATCTTGTCGTGTCGTGTCGAACACTCATGTCGAACCATCTTTACTTTTGGATTTGTACTGTGCCGTGTCTTGATCCATATCCGTGTCCATGCATTATAGGGGTTGACGTAATGCTTTCTTTATGCCAATCTTGGTCCAGAAAACTTGGCCTATAGAGGAACAGATTCTTGCTGCATAAATCAGTTGATTTGGTTACTTAGAAATGAATCAAAGTGCAGTTTAATAAGATTTTGCAAGTGGGATTTGAATTTGACTTCATCCCATTTCGATTTTGTGCCTTTCAATAATAGTTTTTTGCATTTATGGTGGATGTCACTAAAGAGATGAAGAAGAATTATGTTCTCCACATAAAACCAAACAGGGCAGAGAGGAAAAAAACAAAAAATAAGACAAAAAAATAGTTGAAATGGAAACCTATAAAGAAATCAAGAACTATGAAGCAGTAAGAGCATGAATGATTTAAAATGATCTAAAAAGCAATAACAATAGTCACCAAAAATAATAATATTAATAAATATAAATATAAATATAAAGGTAGCATATTTGGCCTCATGAGCCAATTGATTGAGTTCAACTGACATCAATCCTGACATCAATCACACTAAAATAGTATATTCATGTTGACCTTCATCAGCACTGCATAGATGATGATATAACTTGAGCACAACTCAAATCACATTTATTATTCAGAATCAAGTATCCCTCCAAAAATATTCAGGCCTCACATAATGACAGATAAGACTTGAACATAACTACCATATAAAGACAGAGTCTTGAGCATGAATCACAACCATAGCAGAAAGAAGATATGTACCTGTTCTAGCATGGAAGCCATCCCCTGCAGTTCCTGAGGTGCATCACCATCCAATTCCTGCTTTCGAAATGGAAGGCGGCGACATATTCAGAGTCAGCAGCGCGCGTTTGAGCAGCTCTAACATATGGAGGAACACCGGCATGGAAGTTTTCTCGAAGTCCTCTGTTGAAGCTGATGATGAAGAAGCATTGAAATGGGCTGCATTGGAGAAACTTCCGACGAATCTTCGTATAAGGAGAGGAATACTTACCGAAGAAGAGGGAAAAACACGAGAAGTCGATATAAGGAATCTTGGATTAGTTGAAAGGAAGAATCTTATTGAGAGACTATTGAGGATTGCGGAGGAAGGCAATGAGAAGTTCTTGCTAAAGTTTAAGGAACGTATTCAGAGGTAGTTCTTTTTGGCAAAAGAATGTTTATTTTGCAATTCTGATGATTAAACTGCAAATTTTTGGATTTGATTCAGAGTTGGACTTGATCTTCCGACTATAGAAGTCCGGTTCGAACACTTAAACGTTGATGCCGATGCTTATGTTGGCGGTCGAGCTTTGCCTACAGTATTCAACTTCACTGTCAACATCTTGGAGGTGATTCAGATCAACTTTTAAGCAAAATGGACTATAAAAAAGGAGAAACAATGTTGGCATGAATTTTCTAACTTTTTCTATTATGCATAGGGGTTTTTGAGTTATCTTCATATTCTTCCGAGTCGAAAGAAACCTTTACCAATTCTACATGATGTTAGTGGAATCATCAAACCTGGAAGGTGAGCTCAGAGATGATAGCAATTTTGAACTGTATAAAACTGCACAGTTTCTGATCATCTTTTTCTTAAATTCGATATACTCTTGTTTCTGCAGAATGGCACTTCTTTTGGGGCCGCCGAGCTCCGGAAAAACCACGCTGCTGTTGGCTTTGGCTGGAAAACTCGATAAAGATTTAAAGGTACACAAACATATCTCCATTTACAAGTGCTGATCATATTAGAAATGTATTGGGAAAAAAAGTCAATCAGAGAGGTAAGGAAATGGCTTTGATCGCAGGTATCGGGAAGAGTAACGTACAACGGTCATGAGATGAATGAATTTGTACCTCAAAGGACGTCGGCTTACATCAGTCAGCATGATCTGCACATAGGAGAAATGACAGTTAGAGAAACACTAGCTTTCTCAGCAAGATGTCAAGGAGTTGGAGCTCGTTATGGTAAATTAATGTTTCACACTCGACAATAACATGTCCTGTAATTATAGATTAGAGTATAAAGTATAACAATCTTTGGTTTCGATCCGAACTTTTCAGAGATGCTGGCAGAATTGTCGAGAAGAGAGAAGGATGCAAACATTAAGCCAGATCCTGATCTTGATATTTTCATGAAGGTATTATGATTAGCTTAAGAGAAAAGCTCCTTCAATATCAGCAGCCATAAATTGTGTCACTAGACAATTCATCTTTTGTTCGATTTTTGTCGCACATACAGGCAGCATCAATCGAAGGGCAGGAAGCAAATGTTGTGACAGATTACATCCTCAAGGTAACTACTCACAATTCTCAAAATATCATTACCTTTAACTCAGATATTTATGCAAATGACTGAATCTTTTCAATATTAATAGATCTTGGGGCTTGAGGTATGTGCTGATACTCTAGTTGGTGATGAGATGGTTCGAGGAATTTCTGGAGGGCAACGGAAAAGACTGACAACAGGTATATACATATAATTTTGTGTCATTGTGTGTGTGTTCCTTAATGATTCATATATTTCATTCTAATGTAATTTCAGGGGAAATGATGGTTGGACCGGCACGAGCTCTATTTATGGATGAGATATCAACTGGTTTGGATAGTTCAACAACTTTTCAAATAGTCAATTCAATAAGGCAATCAATCCACATTCTGCAAGGAACAGCTATAATCTCACTCCTCCAGCCTGCACCAGAAACATATGACTTATTCGACGACATAATCCTATTATCAGACTGTCAGATTGTTTACCAAGGTCCCCGTGAAAATGTACTGGAATTCTTCGAGTTTATGGGTTTCAGATGTCCTGACAGGAAAGGAGTAGCAGATTTTTTGCAAGAAGTAAGTAAATCTCATTTAGTCTCTGTCATTTTGCCAGGAAATAAAGGAAAAATTAAAACTAAACTCCTTTTCATGGAATATATTAGGTGACGTCGAAGAAGGATCAAGAGCAGTACTGGAAAAACAAAAACGAGCCATACAGTTATATTTCGGTGAAGGAGTTTTCAGAGGCATTTCAGTCATTTCATGTCGGCCGAAAGCTAGGTGATGAGCTGGCGATTCCTTTTGACAAGCGAAAGAGCCACCCTCATGCTCTAACCACTGATAGATATGGTGTTAGCAAGAAGGAGCTTCTAAAAGCATGTGTAGCTAGAGAATTCTTATTGATGAGGAGGAATTCATTTGTGTATATATTCAAGATGATACAAGTAAGATTGCATATACACATGTACTTATAGTTTTATAATATAACTAATATTTAGCTAACTGTTATTTTTTCTCTCTTTTTTCCAGCTTATACTTATGGCTAGTATATCAATGACCGTGTTTCTACGCACGAATATGCATAAGAATACGGAGACAGATGGTGGAATTTACATGGGGGCTCTCTTTTATGCTCTTATAATGATCATGTTCAATGGTTTCTCAGAGCTAGCTCTGAGTATTCTGAAGCTTCCGGTCTTCTTCAAGCAACGGGATCTTCTGTTTTTCCCTGCATGGGCATATTCTTTGCCCGCATGGGTCCTTAAAATCCCAATCACACTTGCTGAGGTTGTTGTTTGGGTTGGTATGACCTATTACACCACGGGATATGATTCTGATGTGGGAAGGTAACAATGTTTTTCAGTGCAATTCAATACTCCGAACATAAATATGCATGCATGCAGATTCCTGATCTCTGAGTTCTTTCACTGGAGCAGATTCCTCAAGCATCTGTTTCTGCTTATATGCATCAATCAAATGGCTTCAGCACTCTTTCGTATGCTGGGGGCTCTAGGAAGAAACGTCATAGTTGCTAATACATTTGGATCGTGTGCATTACTCACGGTTTTTGTCCTAGGTGGATTCATTTTATCACGAGGTAACTGAAAAGCTATTTTCAAGGCACCTTATACAGCATTTGATACTTAAAAAGAGCTTGTTTTGGGTCAGTCAAAAGCTGATAAGCTATTTTCCATGCCAGACAATATTAGGAAATGGTGGATATGGGGGTATTGGATCTCGCCTCTGATGTACGGGCAGAATGCCATAGCAGTGAACGAATTTCTTGGAAAGAGTTGGAGCCATGTAAGAACTTGTAAATTTCAAGGTTTTAGGGAAAATGAAATGTCCTAAGTAATTAAACAACTAATTAGTATAAATAATTTACAGATTCCTCCTGGCAAGACAGAGACGGTGGGGTTGTCAATCTTGAAGTCTCGAGGGATTTTCCCGGAAGCAAATTGGTATTGGATTGGTGTAGAAGCAATTATAGGATATGTATTCCTATTCAATTTCTTAGGGACCTTGGCTCTAACTTATCTCAACCGTAAGTATTCGTTCTATCTTCTCAATACATTTCAGTTTAAATTCTTCAGATTATAAAATAAGAGATCAACTGTTATGTTCGATGCAGCATTTGGGAAACCTCAAGCAGTTCTATCAGAAGAAACATTAGCAGAGAGGTATGCCAGCACACGGGGCGAGCCTATTCAACTGTCATCTAGAGGTAAGAAATATTAACTTCTGATAAGTCACAAAAGATCCAAGTTATGCCAACTAATACACGTGATTAAAATACTTAGAAAGACAAGATGAAGATGTTCATAGAAGTGTATCATCAAGAGTTGGCAGCATCAGTAAATCCGAGGGGCATAGGAAGAGAGGAATGATTTTACCTTTCCAACCACTTTCAATCACGTTTGATGATATCCATTATGCTGTAGACATGCCTCAGGTTTGTTTCCTACAAGTTTAAGTTAAAATTTCGTTATAGTTTCAAACTTCTAAAGCTTGATCACCTACGCAGGAAATGAAAGCTCAGGGCATACAAGAGGAGAAGTTGGAGCTTTTGAAAGGTGTGAGTGGTGCTTTCAGGCCTGGTGTCTTGACTGCCTTAATGGGCATCAGCGGGGCAGGAAAGACTACTCTGATGGATGTATTGGCAGGTAGAAAAACGGGAGGATATATTGATGGGAGCATCACGATATCAGGGTACCCAAAGAAGCAAGAAACATTTGCACGTATAGCAGGATACTGTGAGCAAACTGATGTTCACTCACCTCATGTTACGGTTTATGAATCCTTGCAATTCTCGGCCTGGCTTCGCTTGCCTCCTGAAGTCGACACCGCGACACGCAAGGTGATATACGCTTGAAGGTTTTCATAAAATTACAAAAAAAACCCATATATATTGAAATTACAATGACCCTTTTAAAAGTACATGGAGGGGTTTTCTTTGAAGTGCTATTAGTAAAACCTCAGGGGGGTATTTGTTATTTACATAGATAGAGGGGCTCTTTTTGTAATTGGGTAAATGTTAGCTATTTTAAAAAGAAAACAACCCAGAATGTTACTGACTTTAAGAACCAATAATGAACTGCAGATGTTCATAGAAGAGGTTATGGAACTAGTTGAGCTTACTCCATTAAGAGAAGCCCTCGTGGGCTTGCCAGGTGTGAACGGGCTTTCAACCGAGCAACGAAAGAGGTTAACTATTGCAGTTGAACTCGTTGCAAATCCTTCTATTATTTTCATGGATGAGCCAACATCTGGGCTTGATGCTAGAGCGGCTGCAATTGTAATGAGAACTGTGAGAAACACAGTAGACACAGGTCGAACTGTTGTATGCACCATTCATCAACCGAGCATCGACATTTTTGATGCTTTTGATGAGGTTCTTAACTGCCCTATCATTTTACAATTTATATTCCTTTGGCGAAAATAATAAAATTCTATAAATAAATGCAGTTACTACTGCTAAAACGAGGAGGTGAAGAAATATATGTTGGTCCTTTAGGCCGGCATTCGTCTCAACTCATCAAGTACTTTGAGGTGAGAGAACTATTACAAAATGTGTGATTTAAATTTCGAAACTCACAAGTTTGTGTTTAATTATTGACGTGATTGGTTTTGATTTCAACAGGGTATTGATGGAATCAGTAAAATCAAAGATGGGTACAATCCAGCTACATGGATGCTGGAAATAACTTCAACAGTACAAGAAGCGGCTCTTGGTGTTAATTTCACAGAAATATACAAAAATTCTGAACTTTACAGGTAATATACGGATAATTACTCTGGCATACCATGAGTTTTGGCCTAATTACACAAACTTCCCTCCCTCGAGGTTTCTTTTGAGAAATTACAAAAACGCCCTCTGATATTGACCTAACGCATGCTGGTATGGTCGTGAATATAAAATCCACTATTGAAAGGTACGTCTCAAGGGGAAAATAAGATATTTTTAAAAGATTAGAGATGACTTCATCAAAAATCAATGATTTCTTTGACATGGGAAGTTTTTGCAATTTTCCAATCCTCAGGGGAAGTTCGTGTAATTAGGTACAACTGGCCGAAGTTTTTCAAAACAGACAGATGATTAACATTTTTCCACTTGTTTGGTGAAATTTTTCAGGAGAAACAAAGCCTTGATCAAGGAACTCAGCGTACCTGCACCAGGTTCACAAGATCTACACTTCCCGACTCGGTATTCCCAATCTTTCTGGTCCCAATGCATGGCTTGCCTTTGGAAACAACATTGGTCATACTGGAGAAACCCACCGTACACTGCAGTCAGATTGCTTTTCACAACATTTATCGCCATAATGTTTGGAACTATTTTCTGGGATCTCGGCTCCAAAAGGTTAGCGAATAGACTAGAATCCCTCAAAAATTTTAAATATGCTTTACATCCTTCAAGTTACTCATTACATGCATTACTATAGGAGAAGGAAGCAAGATATCTTTAATGCAATGGGCTCCATGTATGCTGCTGTTCTGTTTCTTGGTGTGCAAAATGCCACATCGGTGCAACCAGTCGTTGCTGTTGAGAGAACAGTTTTTTACAGAGAACGAGCAGCCGGGATGTATTCGGCTTTGCCATATGCATTTGGACAAGTGAGTTCACCATCAAAAGTTCGCATGCTGTGCAACATATTTCTCTGGTAACAAAGTATTCTCACAAAATCAACTGGTTGCAGGCTGTCGTTGAGCTACCTAATCTTCTTGTTCAGACGCTGATTTACGGCGTGATAGTGTATGCAATGATCGGATTCGAATGGACAGTAGCGAAGATCTTCTGGTACCTGTTTTTCATGTACTTCACCTTGCTCTACTTCACACTGTACGGCATGATGACGGTCGCAGTTACCCCGAATCACAACATTGCTGCTATAATCTCGTCGGCATTCTACGCATTCTGGAACCTTTTCTCCGGATTCATCGTTCCCAAAACAGTAAGTTTCGACCCTGAAAAGGAGTTCACATTCATATAAATTCCATTACCAAGGGAAATGGCTTAACAATACTCTCTCCTCTCTCTCTCTCTCCCTGAAACAGAGAATACCGTTGTGGTGGAGATGGTACTACTACGCGTGTCCCATCTCCTGGACGCTTTACGGGCTGGTAGCTTCGCAGTTCGGTGATGTGAAAGCAAAGCTCGAAAGCGGCGAAACAGTTGAAGAATTTGTCAGAGATTACTTCGACTTCAAACATGAATTCGTGGGCTATGTTGCTGTGATCATTGCTGGATTGTCTGTGCTCTTCGGCTTCATATTTGCCTTCTCCATAAGGGCGTTCAACTTCCAGAAAAGATGAAACACCTCTGCCTATAAAGAACTGGATACTATATAGTAGAATAATGTACATTGTTAGAAAAAGTTGATTTTTTTTTCGTGTTCGTGTTCGTGTTCTCCGAGGTTCTTATTTTCCTGTGAAATATTATACTATTATACTATGTAATTCCAATACATAAGAGAATATTGAGCTTAATCTTTCCTAGGCTTTTGTCTTGTGTGATGGTCTTTGCTTCTTTATGCATAATTATATCATATTGTTTCTGTATCATCGAGTTTGTATTCATACATCATATTAGGAAATATTCCCCAAATTCAAAGCATAAGTAAAAACATGGCTTAAAAACTCCAAATTTTGCTTTAAAATTAGTAAAATTTGATCTTCTAAACACTTCCCACATGATAAAAAACATAAAAAGCATAAAAGTATTTCTTAGGAATTTGCATACAAGACCTACCTAACTATCTTTGTTCCTTCTAGATACTAATTTTCATAAATATCAGTAGTTGACAGTCATTATTAACTAATTAGTCTAACCTTTTTTGTTTACTAAAAACAAATAATCATCACAGCTTCTAAAATAAGGCAATAAATCTTTCGTTAATAAACAAAGCTTTCAACACGCCCATATAATAATAAATAATACACCATAACAATATATAGATTAATCAATCAAGACCCACATGAAGAACATCTCTCTCGCCCTACATTGAAGTTAATCATGACATTAGTTTCAAATTTCTAGGACCTAGCCTGAGAAACAATTAGCAGAATACATAAAATGATAAAAACCTAATTTGAAAAAGAAAAGAAAGAAAGTTGCCAAAATGCCGCATATGTTACACTTGGAAATTACATCCTCTCTCAACAACAAACAAGTAATCAAGATAAAAGATTCAAGGGAGAAAAAGGGAAAGAGGACGGATTTAGGGAAAAAAACTTCAGTTACCATCCTTAAATTTCCAAATTATCCAGGAAGCTCTGCAACTCCTTCAGCCCTTCAGCGGAGACGCTCCGGTGCACTCTTCCACGTGGAACAGCCAAGTTCGGCGGTGCCTGAGATTGGAAACACACAACCACCACCGATAAATTATCTCCACTTTTCCTCTTCAAAGCTTCGTCCACAAGATCCTTGCTACACATAATTGGATCATTGTGTTCTTGAAGCCTTCGTCGTGCAAAATCAACTGCATTTTGGGACATAAAGACATCCCAGAGCCCGTCGCAGCCTATGATTAGGAATTCATCTTCTTCTGTTAGTCTTGTGGTCATAAGTTCGGGTTCTGCACTAAGTGGCCCACCATCTCGACCTTTTAGACCTTCCATGTGCCAGTCTCCTAAAGCACGAGCAACGTTTAGTTGACCGTTTAGATAGCCATCATAGATGTAGCCGCCGGAAGCTTCAATTCGCATTCTTTCCTTCAAGCAAACTGGTTTGTGGTCTCTCGACATTTCTATGGCTTTGCCTCGGCGACAGAGCACTGCTCTGCAATCTCCAGCATTGGCCACCACCAGGGAGCTGTTTTGTGTTGAAATAAGAATATTCTTCTTTTAGCATTTTGCGTGGTGGAAATGAAAAGTGGATGATTATCTGTTTTAAGTAATAGGGATAACTGACCTTCCAATTATAATTGCTGCCAATGCAGTGGTACCAGATGCGAGATCTTCATCCGAGGAGCACGCTTCTGCAAAAGCAGTATCTGTCCGTAAAAATGCTGAGGGTATTACTCGTTCGATATTTTCTGGGAAATCCTCATCCTCAACAATGAGTCTTGGCAAATGGTAGCATGCAAACTCGGCAGCGTGCTTTCCTCCATGCCCATCAAAAACCTGACCAAGATCCATATACGTTAAACTGACTTTCATTCACAAATACAAATATACTACGATTGAAATTTGAATGCTAATCTAACCAATAAACTAAAACCATTTCACCCTCTCAGCACGGGTAAGAGCCAGAAAAGTAATCAATATGGATGTGGCCACTGGCAAATTGACAACTAAGCAACCTATGCAATCTAGACTCGTGCTTTGGAAAAAGATAAAATTGGTAATCTCATTCCCACCAAATGACAATCGAATTCTCCTCTTAACATTTCTAGGACAAATATTTAATAACTGGATGAAATTCTCAAAGACATGTTTCAATACACAGATAACAACAAAGCTTAAAATTTCTTTACATCATTGGAATAAGCCCTGTTCCAAAAACATACTGTAAAGGATGGAAAACAAAGTTTTGGAAGGTATCCAGATGGACCAAACAAGAAAGGTTATAAACATAATCACCAACTGGCACCTATAATTCAAACAATTACTAAGGACAACTAATTACTAATCTAACAATCTTAGTACAAATAATCACACAAATGTACCTGGTAGTAGGAACAGTAAAAACTAGGTAAAGTAGGGAAATAGTTACCCCATAAAATGCGCTAGGCCCTTTATTGGAGATATTTAGTCCATAATCATCCATCAAATTGTCAGCACAGACATAGGCATCCTCCATGCTTGTGCGAGAACCAATATCCGTCCACACACCTGAGCGAAGTAGTGGCACATACTCGGTATCACCCACATTTCTGCTCAATCTGGGTTCAATTGGAAGATCTGAGGCCCTGACTTTCACCTGCTAAAGCTCTAGTCAAAATGCAATCCACGTTGGTGGAACTATAAATGTGCAAACTTGAGAATTTAAGTGAAACATAGAAACTAAACTACTCGTGCAAGTTGAAATCATAACTAGGGAAATATAAGTTCAGCTAAAATATATATAAGAAGTAAAGAAACCAAAATAATTGACCAAAGAAGACAATTGAACCTTAATTTTTTTCTAGTTCATTCAGAAAACCCATGTTACTCGACAGGCATTTAAAACTACAATAACCAACTAATCGACAAAAGTAATCGCTCTGCTTCATCGCCAAATAAAAGCTCTCACATCTATTTCACTGACCATCATTCTTATTGGGAATCAGTACGAGACATGGAAGTTAGACAAAATTCCATTACTGAATTACATTATGTCATAAATACCAATTACAGCGAGCCATATAATTGCGTTACCAGATCAACAAAATTAAAAATTGGTGCAACATGCTCCAAGACAATAAGCTTAAGAAAGAAAATGTCGGTGTGAAATGTCTTAACATCATTTCCAGAATGCCAAAGCCCATTTCTCCCTTCAGCATCTTCCATAACAGAAATGCAGTTCATTCAAGCAAGATTCCATAACCTCAATTTCAAAGTCATATCTCAAAAAACATAAAAAGGACAAATATAACCTCACACCAATAGCAATAATGCAACAATAGTAACTTAAATATCACCGCAAACAAAAACAAGAACGAAAAAGACACCGAATTTAACTAAAATTACCAAAGAGGGGTGACGAACGAGGGACTTGGTACGCACAGGCGGCGCGTCGTCAGACTTCAAGCCGTGTCGGTAGGCACCTCGGCCTCCTACTGAGTTGGGAATCGGCGGCAGTCCGTCGTCGGAGCTGCACTTCTCCCTTCCACCATCCACATTGTCGATAATCACTCTACTGCCCTCCATGACAAATCTCAACCATCACTCCTCCGGAGAATATATTTTCAAGCTTGCGATTCAAAAAACAAAGCAACAATCTTTAACCAACCAACGAAAAAACCTTCCAATTCCAACGTAATGGCGCTGCAAATTCCGGGCTTTACTGTAATATCAGCAACCCACTAGGGTTTCGATTTGGGAACTAGGGTTTTACGATGAAACAGCGTGGATATAGATACAGATTTGTGGCTATATAGAGATCTGAGAAAAAAAAAACTTAGAGAGAGAAAAAGAACGGCAGCGTTGAATTCTGCGTTTTGAGGAGTCGTGCCGTTGCGAGTTCCGCATATATATATATATATACGTTGGCGGGCGACGTGTACGCATCGCAACGGCGTCGTGTGACGTTTGGCGATAGACGTGTGTACTTTTTAAGCTGCATATTTTTTGCATGCACATTGCTTTTTTTAATTTATTTTAAAATTGTTTTACCGGCTGTTGAGGTTTTGAGTAGGGATGCAAACGAGCCGAGCCGGCTCGCGAGCCCCTTTTAGTTAGGCTCGTGGCTCGCGAGCCAGTATATTTAATTAAAAAAATAATATTTTAATTTTTATATATATAAATATTTTATTATTATATAATATTATATATATATTTATTGATTTTTATATAAAATTAATAAAAAAGTAATATTTTTATAATATATATTATTATATATAAAAATATATTAAATTATTTAAAAAAAACTAATTTTTAATTTAAAATAATATAAATCCCATTTGGCTCGAGCGAGCCTCGAGTCTTGGTCGAGCCGAGCTCGAGCAACAAAAAAAAAGTCTCGGCTCGGCTCGTTTGCATCCCTAGTTTTGAGTTTGGTCACGTAGATGTAGGCCATTTATGATTTACACAATTATTAATTTGTTATTTATTGGTTTATATTGTTACACATAGTGCTACAATGTACCGTGTAGTTTGGATCATAAATATGTTTTATTTTGGTTACATTAATTAGGTAAGATAGTGAGGAGGTTTGGTGAAAAAAATCTCAAATTTATGAGTTTTGTTAGGGCTGTCAATGGGGTGGATTTTAATTCGAATCCGATCCGATTTTTAACATATTCATCCGATAAGAAAATCCGATGGATCATACCTGATGGGGTCAAAATACGATCGTCCCACGTTAGGACACGTGGCACCACCGAGATGATGACATCTGTCTCCCCAAGGTTGCACCCATCAGTGCACGAGCGTTAAGCCCAACGAGCGCAATCCTTCTGCAAGAGTTAAGCACAACAAGCGCTCTCACTCTCACGAGCGCCGCCCATACTGTATGACTGGCACACCCACGTGCCAAGGGAGCCCTCTTCGAGCGTCACACTCCCTCAGAGTGGCCTCCCCTCCTGGCTCGTTACTTGAACTGGAGCCTTCATTCCCCCCAGCGGATATCTTGGCTTCCAGTACTCCAGGTTGTCACGAGCGTGCTCTTAAGCCCTCGTTACCAACCACCCAAATGGCTCTCTGACACATCGTACATGCCCACGCACCTGCCACTGTTGCCTGCACCAACTTTTGGCCGCTTTTGCAGAAGATTCCTCCTAGGTTTCTCTCTCATGACGCCACGTGTTAGGGCAACATTCGGCCAGGACCACTTGAGGCAAATGACCAAAGGGCCCTTGACCCTCAACTATAAATAGCTAAAGTCATCTTCTACACTGGTAAGCAATCTTCATCACTGAAACTGTTACTGAACCTACGTTTCTCCTTGATACCTTGAACTGACTTGAGCGTCGGAGAGCCAAACTGGGTATCCCCCCAGTTCCCCCAGCTTGGCCTTCTGACTTTTATTGTGTTTGTCCCAACAGGTAGAACCCCCTTTACCTTCTCCGGCGAGTCTCCGACGGTTTCCCTCACAAAAACAAATCATAAAGTGATTGGATTCGGATCCTCACATTCTGAACCCATCATTTTTGGCGCCGTCTGTGGGAAACCGGTTCTCCATCCCTTTCTTTCTTTCTGTTGGTAGAAGAGCAAGCACACTTGTACCCTTTCCAGTCATGGTGGCTACAAGGTCTGGAGCCGTAGGAGGGGGAGACCACACTTCTCCCGAGGTCAATATCGTTATTCCCCCAGCCTCTGCGGACGGAGGCCCACCGCTCACCGCCGTGGGTGGAGAGACGCTCCCCGCCACAGGAGTAACACCACAAGCAGAAGCTCCAGCTCCTCCGCCAACGCTGCCAGTTTCCGCCGCCGCTGGAGGAATCTCTCTCTCGGCCCCTCCCCATCTGCTGCAGAACTCATGGGTCCATCCCCAGGTGAATCCCGGGGTGCAGGGTTACATGATCCCCCCACCCGGATATACCCTCACCCCGGCTGTTATGGTGCCGCCGGTCCAGCCATATCATGCTGGTCAGATCCAGCTCCTGGTGGTGATCCCCAGGGAGATTGAAGGAGTGGAGTTACCTCCACTAACCACCCAGCAGTTGAGGGCTCTCTATGCCCAGTGTGAGGTTCAGGCGGCCCAGGGAGCATGGGAGAGGTTCCACTCCATGTACTTTCCCTTTGGGCAGGCCACTCAAGTTGCAGCCCCTTTGGGCGGACAATAAAATTTTCCCCTCAGAGAAGCCCAGGCTGTCCTGAGGGCACAACCGCCGCCACCACCAGCCAGAGAAGCGCCCCAGTAGGAGGGCAACGAGCGTCCCTCCATGGGCAGGAATAAGGAGCCCATGGAACGAGTTAACGAGAACGAAGGGGACTCTCATGTCTCCAGAAGGGGCTCTCAGGCAAGGGGACGTGAATCCTGACATCCTCGCGGCTGTGCAAGACCAGCTGCAGGGTTTAAAGGATATTGTGGGGCAGCTCTCACGAGGGCGATCAACTCAGATCTCCCCTAGTCGGGATGAACGGGTTGACGCCAGAAGCGCCCGTACCAAGGACCCCCCACCAAAGGTCCCCCACCGCAAGGAGCCGAAGGAAAACTTCGGCACATATGAGTACCACCCGTTGGCGAGGGGCTCGCCCCTCGTGGAGGAAGTTTTGATGGCCCAAGCAGGCATGGCCAAAATCCCCACTTCCATCAACCGATACGACGGGACGACTGATCCAGCTGAACACTTGGATCATTTTCTGCATCTCATGCACCTCTACGAGCATTCCAGCAACTATTGGGCGAAAGTCTTTGTCACTTCCTTGGTAGGAATGGCTCAGGAGTGGTACAAACGACTGCCGCCGCGCTCGATTCACTCATATGAAGAGCTGGCTCATGCTTTCCTCAACCACTTTAATTCTTTGAAAGCGCCAGTCACCGCACCTACTGCCCTTTACAACGTGGTGCAAGGCAAGAACGAATCTCTGCGCTCGTTCTTCGCCCGCTTCAACAAAGAAATCCTACAGGTGGAGAGGCCTTCTATGGATTTCTTGATCCCAGTGCTCTTTCAGGCTGTGGATCACAAGCAGTATGTGAGCAAGAAGTTTGCCGACGCCGTTGTAGAAAGGAGGTCAGGGACCCTCATGGCCTTAAGAGAGGTAGCCGAGCCGTTCTTCGCGCTCGAAGACATGTATGGGACGAATGGTCCCCGGCATCACAGTCCAGCCAGGAACGAGCGACCCCATCACGAGCGGGGACGGGAGGTGGTAGTCAAGAAGGAGCGCCCTCAAGAGCGCAAAAGGTCGCCACCGCCCCCTCGTCGATTCGAGCGAGTCCCGCTCACCAGGCCGAATTCAGAAGTCTACAACCTCTTTGATAAAAAACTCTTTAAGAGACCCATCAAGATGAGGGAAACGGACTCGCTCAGGCGCTCGAGCAAATACTGCGCATTCCACAAGCAGAGGGGGCACGACACGGATGAGTGCCGCCAGTTGGAAGCTGAGATTCAGAGGCTCGTCGCAGGGGGCCACCTGAAGGAATTCGTCCGGATGCTCGAGCGTTACGATGAACACTGCAACGAGCGCGCTGGAGGAAGAAGGAGGAGTCCGTCCCGATCGAAGAGCCCAAGGGGTAGGGGACCCCCTGAAAGCAGCAGCCGCCGGGGCAGTAAAGGAAAAGCCCCTGAGCAAGAAAACGAACCTTTCGCAGTCATAAATATGATTGCAGGAGGCTCGTCAGGAGGGGATTCCAACACCTCCCGGCGGAGGTATGTCCGGAGCTACAACCAATGCCCAGCAGTGCCTAAACCCATCTACGCCATCCAGAGTTCAAGCGCTCAAAGGTCAAGAGAGAATGATGTAATAGGCTTCGATGATAGGGATTTAGAGCATATTGTAACACCCCATGGGGAGGGTATAACCTCCGATTGCCCCATGGTGGTTAGTGTAGATGTTCACAATCACATTGTAAAAAGGGTGTTGGTGGATAGTGGAAGCTCTGTTAATGTTTTGCCTTATTCTACATTTTTAAAGATGAAGGCTGACCTTCCGCTCGAGCCTCTCAAAACGGCCCTCATCGGCTTTGGAGGCTCAGAAGTTATCCCACGAGGGCAAATTCGCTTAGCTACTTCATTCGGCCGAGCCCCTCAGCGCAAGACACTCTTGGTAACATACGCGGTGGTGGAGATTGACATTCCTTATAACATCATAATTGGGCGCCCTGCCCTCGTGGATTTCAAAGCCATCATCTCCACCTACCACCAGAAGATTAAATTTGTTGGAAAACACGAATCAGAAAGCAGCGGAATTTAAAAAATTTTCCCAACAAAAGGATCTAGGACTCGCAATCGTGTAACCAAATTCGTAAAGATAGAAAACTTACTTTTCTTTTATTCTTTCTTGAAGCGTTTCAAGCCACCCAAGAACGCTCTTCACGCGGCTTGATCCCCTCTCCTTAGTAAAGCTCGAATCTTCAAACTTCTAACTTGAAGTCTCTAGAGAAAGTCCACCAACTTGATCACAATCTAACTAGTAAGGATGCTAGTTCTCTAGTTAGTGTATAGGCTTAACCTAGGGTTTAATTTAATCTTGGAGAAAGGAAGGTGTTCAACACATGAACCAAAAAATTGTCAATTAGCTCTAAAGGGGAGCATGAGCTCCCCTATATATAGGAAAGGGGAGGGGCGGCCGAACCTAGTCCTTATTGGACAAGGATTTGGTTCCTCTCTCTCCTATTACTTGATCATCAAG
Source organism: Lantana camara (assembly GCA_037501455.1). NCBI lineage: Eukaryota > Viridiplantae > Streptophyta > Magnoliopsida > Lamiales > Verbenaceae > Lantana > Lantana camara. The sequence continues at coordinate 96,608,148 of CM074861.1, forward strand.
TATTTTCCAACTTTGACTTTGAATTCTAATTCTAGTCAACTTTTAAGAGAGCTAAAAATATCCAAACTATTTTTGGATAATTTTATACTTTATTTATTATAAAATAAATAACTTATTTTTATCTAATTAATTAATTCATAATTAATTAACTAGATTATTTTCTCCAAAATTAGACTTTCTTTTTTAATTCAAAATTAAACCAAAGTCTATTAAATAATTAACTAATTAATTATTTAATATATATATATATATAATATATATATATACACACGTGTGTGACACGTGTCACAGTGACACGTGTCACTCACGTGAGCCACACGTGTGATTTCACACGTGTGGAACCCTCTTGGCCCGATTAACTCGTTTAATCATTTTCAAGCCTCAACTCATGTAACCAAGTTGTTGTGTGTGACCCTCTAGGTTCTCAATTCAATTAGCAGTGACCCCAATTAATTAATTCACTAATTAATTAATCAGTCCACAGATTAAACGACCATAGTCTAGCAACAGGTGTTTAACCCCTAGCTGAATTGGAATGTTCAGATTCGACAGAACCTTTAAGTCATTGATTCATGTGAGATACAATCCTCCTACTTACTATCTCTCAACCAAGATCTAGGGCAAGAGAATAATCAGAACCCTAATAATCCGGTCTTAAAGCTAAGTGCATTTCATATCCATTTGATCTCAATCCAAGAAACCCTTTTCTTGATGTCTTGATCTACTGCCTTGGCCAAGGACTCCATATGGCATATGAATGACTTACACAATAAGAGATCACCTTGCAAATGCAAGTGTAGGTCCTATCTTGATTCTCATTCACTTTCATGAGTCACTTGTGCAGCCCCAGCATAAGCCTTGAATCAGTTGTCTAAGGCGACACCCTTTAAAGCTTATACCTAAGACTACAGAGTTAACTCATAAAGTGACAAGGAACCTCAAGTCTAAGGATCAATTAATCACATCAATGACTCGTGAGATATTTCCTAATCTGGAAGTTTCCATTTCCTGAAATAGAAACTTCATTTCCCATTTAGGAATGTTCTCACACGGGGCACCTCAGTGAACTTACTTATTAAAGTAAGCACCCTCATGTATCACGCACGTATCAACTATACACTTTGCACCTCCATGAAACAAGGTGGTCCTTCTTAAGGGCGTGATTCCACAAGCAAGCCTTAGAGGAGTCAAGTTGACAGTCCCACTGTCTGTAGGACTCATCGGCTTGGAGTATTTTACTAATCATGACTTATGTGATATAGGGCTCGTTTCATGAACCATTTCACCTAAATGGTAGAGTCCTAAAGTCATCAGGATTAGGGGAGTTCTCATACATGCACAGCTAAGGTAAACGCATACCAAACAAGAGCATATAAAGAAGTGTTGCCTCAATTCGTTATTTTATTCAAAGATTGTCTGTGATTACAATAAGGAAAAGCACAAAGCGGATATACAATCGGCTTTCTAGGGCACTATTCCTAACAATCTCCCACTTGCCCGTCAAAGCCATTCTAAAGCTACTCTAAGTCCCATCTTCTGAAGATGACCTTGGAAAGCTTCTCGACTAAGGGGTTTAGTAAGTGGATCTGCCACGTTCTCTGCTGATGTGACCCTCTCTATTCGCACATCTCCTCTTTTGATAATATCACGGATTAGGTGATACTTCCTCATAATGTGTTTGGTCCGTTGGTGAGATCTTGGTTCTCTTGCTTGAGCAACCGCCCCAGTGTTGTCACAAAACACAGTAATGGGGTCTTTCATGCTAGGAACAACATTCAATTCTTGAATGAAGTTTCTAATCCAAACACCTTCCTTAGCTGCATCATTTGCAGCTAAGTATTCGGCCTCAGTGGTCGAATCTGCAGTGGTAGTCTGCTTGGAACTCTTCCAACTCACTGCTCTGCCGTTTAGGCAGAAAATGTATCCTGACATTGACTTAAAATCATCTAAGTCAGATGCAAAGCTTGCATCGCAGTATCCTTCGACAGTAAGATCTTTCTGACCTCCGTAAACTAAGAATAAATCTTTAGTACTTTTCAAGTACTTAAGAATATTCTTCACGGCAGCCCAGTGACCATCTCCAGGGTCAGATTGGAAACGACTCGTTACACTAAGTGCATAAGCCACATCCGGTCGAGTACATAACATTGCATACATTATGCTACCTATTGCTGATGCATAAGGTGTATGAGTCATTCTTTCCTTTTCAAGGTTAGTCTTAGGACACATCTTCTTTGAAAGACATGTTCCTACACTCATAGGAAGGTTCTTAACCTTTGCTGACTCCATATTGAATCTCTTCATACTTTGTCAATGTACATCGACTGTGATAGTCCTATTAACCTTCTAGATCTATCTCAATAGATTTTGATTCCAAGGATATAGGACGCATCACCAAGATCTTTCATCTCGAATAGGTTCGATAACCATAACTTAGTCACTTTCATGTCATCCTTCGAATTCCCAATAAGAAGAATGTCATCAACATAAAGTACTAAGAATTGCACTGAGGTCTCCAATTCCTTTCTATACACACATGATTCATTCGAAATTTGGGTGAAGCCAAACGCTTTGACCGATTCATCAAATCGAATGTTCCAATTCCTAGAAGCCTGTTTCAATCCATAGATTGATCTTTGGAGTTTGCAAACCTTTTGCTCACTCCCACTGAATGTGAAACCTATGGGTTGCTCCATATAAATGTCTTTGTCAATGTCACCATTGAGAAAGGCAGTTTTCACATCCATTTGCCATATCTCATAGTCATAATATGCAGCAATGGCAAGCATGATTCGAATGGACTTTTGCATTGCAACTGGTGAAAAGGTTTCGTCAAAGTCCACGCCGGGTCTTTGAGTGAATCCTTTTGCTACCAGTCTTGCTTTGTAGGCTGCAATGCTTCCATCAACTCCAAGCTTTCTCTTAAAGATCCATTTGCAACCTATAGGTTTGACCCCATCAGGCAAATCTACCAAGGTCCAAACTTGGTTGGAGTTCATGGAATCCATTTCGGATTTCATGGCTTTTATCCACTGTTCAGAGTCAGAATCTGAAAGTGCCTCCTCATATGTTGAAGGATCATTATCCTTTTGAGAGATTTCATGGAAGAATCCATACCATCTCTCCGGCTGTCTAGGAGTGCGTTCAGAACGCCTTAGAGGAGGGTTTTCGTGTGTATCGAAATTCGTGATTGGTTGTGGTTGATCAGAATGGGACGTTTCTTCAGTGGGTGATGTGGGGTCATTTTGTACTTCTTCTAATTCTATGATCTTGCCTTTCTTTTCTTTAAGGAACGGTTCCTCCAGAAAAGTAGCATTTCTGGAAACAAACACCTTTTGCTCAGATTGATCATAGAAATAGTATCCTATGGATTCCTTAGGATAACCTACAAAGTAGGATAAGTTAGAACGAGATTCTAACTTATCTCCCACTGTCCTCTTCACGTAAGCAGGACAACCCCAAATTCTTAAGTAAGAATAACTAGGGATTTTACCATGCCACATTTCATAGGGCGTTTTGGGGACTGACTTAGAGGGAACTAGATTCAAAATCTTTGCTGCACTTTCTAGGGCATAACCCCAGAAAGAAGGTGGTAAGTCAGTGAAACTCATCATGGAACGAACCATATCAAGTAGGGTTCGATTCCTTCTCTCAGAAACTCCATTAAGCTGAGGAGTTCCCGGAGGAGTCCACTGAGAGATAATTCCATTATCTTTGAGATGATTAAGGAATTCTTCACTAAGATACTCGCCTCCTCGATCAGATCGAAGTGCTTTGATCTTGTGACCAGTTTGGTTCTCAACCTCCTTTTGAAATTCTAAGAATTTCACAAAAGCTTCAGATTTATACTTCATTAAGTATACATAACCATACCGACTAAAGTCATCAGTAAAGGTTATGAAATACTGATGATTGCTTCTAGTGCTTACACTAAGCGGTCCACAAACATCAGTATGGATCAAATCCAAAACCTTAGTGGCACGTTCCACAGTTCCTTTAAAAGGAACTTTGGACATCTTTCCTTTGAGACAGGATTCGCAAGAAGTCAACTCTTTGAGATCATTTTCAGAGAATGATCCTAAAGTGTTTATCTTGCTAATTCTGTTCTTGGAAATGTGTCCTAATCTAGCGTGCCATAAGGGAGCTGAAACTTTGTCATCTCTCTTACGCTTTGTTTCTCGTTGTATATTCATAATATTGATATTTTGAGTTAGGTAAAGTCCATTACTTAGAGTACCGATATGAACGGAAGAGTTGTTCCGTTTGATAAAATATTTACCATTCTTAATATAAGTTTCATAACCTTCACAATCTAATATTGGAACTGAAATTATATTACGAATAATGCTCGGTACATAAAGGACTTTATTTAATACTAACTCAAAACTACCTAAATCTAATCTAATTGTGCCTAAAGCTCGAGCTTCAACGTTTGAGCCATCGCCGATCTTCAAGACACATTCTCCTTCTTTGAGTTGTTGGACTTTACTTAGCATCTGTACATCATTACAGATATGAGTTCCACAACCGGTATCAAGTACCCAAGAACTAGAATTAATAGAAAGATTTACTTCAACGAGAAAGATACCTTTCTTTAGAGTAGCCTTGTACTCTGGGCAGTTTCTCCTCCAATGTCCCGCTTTGCCACAATGGAAGCAAACATCCTCTTTCTGATCACGTTTCTTCTTTTGGGCCTTCCCCTTCGAAATGCCACCAGTGGGCCTAAGGGGTTTCTTCTTCTTCTTTTGGGCTTTCTTGCCCTTACCTTTAGAAGGCCCAGAAGAGGAAGATGGAGCATTCACCATCAAAACCTTATTGTCCTTCTTGATCGTGCTTTCAGCAGTCACAAGCTGACTAATCAGCTCAGCTACAGTAGCACCAGCATGATTCATGTTGAAGTTAAGGACAAATGGGTTGAATGATGGTGGGAGCGAAGCTAGCAACAAATCCACTGAAAGCTCATCTTTCAGTGGCATGTCCATGGAAGCAAGTTTCTCAGTAAGGGCAAGAAACTTGAGTCCATATTCATGGACACTTGAACCTTCCCTCATTCTCAAGTGGAACAATTCCTTTGAAGTGTTATACCTTGTAACACGTTCATGAGGGCGGTAAAGTTGCTCTAAGTGGTCGTAAATCTCCCAAGCAAATTCCATGGCCTCATGTTGCCTTTGCAAGTCAGGAGACATGTTAGCCAACATAAGGCAACGGGCTTGGAGATTATCATCCTTCCACTTCTGAATCGCGTCCCGCTCGGCCCGAGTGGGAGCCTCTCCTTCGGGACTAGGCTCCCCTTCGAAGAGAACATAAGTTCTCTTCTCAGAATCTAAAATGATTTTTAGATTCCTCAGCCAATCAGAATAGTTGGGACCAGTCAACTTGTTTGACTCGAGGATCAATACAAGAGGGTTTTTGGTTGCCATTTCAAAACACGTAGAGAATCACAGAATCTACGACCTAAATGGTAAAACAGAGAACTAGTGAGCATGCTGAATTATAACGATATACAAAAGATAAGGTCTTTAATCTATTGTAGCTCCCACTGTTTTTCAAAGATCTATAATTCCCAAAGATCTAAGAGGAACACGTTTCCCAATGGGTACTAAGATCCTAGGCATTTTACCTCGAACCCACGACTCGCGGACATTCTAAGTAAGAACCCTAGGTAGGTACAACTTACCAATTCTAACACTTTTAGAATTCTTAGTAGTTGTTTTTGCATCACCTATCTTTCAATATGGACCCACGACTCGTGCGACATCCATATTTACTTAGGCGTTAAGCTAGACCCATCAATCATAAGATCATGACCAAAACTTAGTTCGAACGACCCACGACTCGCGGACATCGCCCTTGCTAAAATTGACCACGAAATATTGATCATTTAAAATGATTAATTAGGTAACTAAGAACTAATAAGCTCCACTAGCTATCCCACGACTCGCGGACAATAACTAGCTTTACTTACTAAACTTAAAACCTATTGATGGAATGCTAGGAATTTAATTCAAAATTTGCATCTCGAATTAAACACCTATTTGTTCGAAATTAGCTTAATATTTAATGGGAATTTTCGAATCAACCGGAGAGTTGTCCGGTTCGACCTGACCAACATATATGTTATCCAATTTTATTAGTCTTGATTAATGCAAGTACACTTAAATGCATATCAAACAAGCACATAAACAGATAACATGTCCTAGCATGATACTAACATGTAATGATCATGGGTTCTACCTATCTTATGCGTGATATGTGGGAGCCACTCCACAATCACAAGTTCTAACATACATGCCACATAAACAGTTTAAATCACATAAGGGAGAGCGGTAACAAAATACGAGCCCTATCCCTATTACATTTAACAATTGAGATTCCCCTCCCTAACATTTTGAGGGGTCTTCACTTATGGCCTCCTTGTTACTTGAATGTGGTCCATCTTACTCCATGGGTGCATTGTCTCCAAAATGAAAATAAAACCTCACCACCTATCTCTACTCTCAAATTACAATAAAAAGAAAAAGATATAAAGTAATAAGGCTCAATCTCCATATTGGCCTTAGACAATTACACGGGGCATACCCCGGCCTCAAAAACAGTAATATGGAAAGCCACATAATAAATCACATAACAGTACGCACATAAGTGAGGCTCCAACCTCAATTGAAAAACGCAACTATAGGGCTCCAACCCCAATTTAAACCATCCATGTGCATAAATTAAAACCATACATAGATCTAAACCCATGATCACCTAACATGCTTTTGCAAGAATTTAAATATAACCAATAAATTAAAATTCTCGCTTTAAGCTCTAATAGCTTAAAACACGACTTGATGCGAGTCTTATTTATAAAAGTTTTCAATAAATCCCAAATTACCAAAACAAATAAAATTCCAATTAATTTCTGAAAATTAATAATTTTATCAAGATGTATTTTCCCAAAATATAAACCGTTTCAATTTCTCAAAAAATCCCAATTTTAAGTTTTATTCAAAATTAAAATAAATATTCAAAAATAAAATTTTAAAATTCAAATAAAATTGGGACTGGATTGCACGAAACACGAAAAGGCCGGATCGCGAAAACGGGACCCGTACGCGGAGAAGACCGCACGCACGCGGCGCGCGCGCACAGCGCGCGGCCAAGGCCGAGCGAGTGCGCGCGCTGCTGGGCGAGGCTTTCCCGCAAGCATGCGGGCGGGGTGGGCGGCCAGTCTCGGCCGCCCTGGGCGGGCGCGCCGGAAGGCTCCCGCACAGGCGTGCGGGAGGTGCTGGGCGACTGGCCGGTCTGTCCCGGCCAGGCCTGGGCGGCGACGGCGGCACGCTCGGGAGGGCCTCCCGCGGGGTTGCGGGAGGGTGGCGCGCGAAGCCCGCGCGCGACGCCTTCGTACGCGGGGTTTCGGTGTTCGTCGTGATCCGGGTTTTCGTTTCGTGTTTTCGTTCAAAAGCAAAACCAATCCAAGAAATCCAAAAACAGTTTATACAGTTTCAAATCTAAAATTGTTTTCAAAAATTAATTTTTTTGCAAAAACCAATTTTCAGAAACTTTCAGGAAAAAATACAGTTTCGTAATTCAGGCTTTCTAAAACAATTACAAATACTCAATCGCATCAAGCCTAAGAATTTCTACCAAATTCAGTATAATTGAGACGAATCAGAAACACGATTAACGAGGTGGCTCTGATACCACTTGTTGGAAAACACGAATCAGAAAGCAGCGGAATTTAAAAAATTTTCCCAACAAAAGGATCTAGGACTCGCAATCGTGTAACCAAATTCGTAAAGATAGAAAACTTACTTTTCTTTTATTCTTTCTTGAAGCGTTTCAAGCCACCCAAGAACGCTCTTCACGCGGCTTGATCCCCTCTCCTTGGTAAAGCTCGAATCTTCAAACTTCTAACTTGAAGTCTCTAGAGAAAGTCCACCAACTTGATCACAATCTAACTAGTAAGGATGCTAGTTCTCTAGTTAGTGTATAGGCTTAACCTAGGGTTTAATTTAATCTTGGAGAAAGGAAGGTGTTCAACACATGAACCAAAAGAATTGTCAATTAGCTCTAAAGGGGAGCATGAGCTCCCCTATATATAGGAAAGGGGAGGGGCGGCCGAACCTAGTCCTTATTGGACAAGGATTTGGTTCCTCTCTCTCCTATTACTTGATCATCAAGTATTTTCCAACTTTGACTTTGAATTCTAATTCTAGTCAACTTTTAAGAGAGCTAAAAATATCCAAACTATTTTTGGATAATTTTATACTTTATTTATTATAAAATAAATAACTTATTTTTATCTAATTAATTAATTCATAATTAATTAACTAGATTATTTTCTCCAAAATTAGACTTTCTTTTTTAATTCAAAATTAAACCAAAGTCTATTAAATAATTAACTAATTAATTATTTAATATATATATATATAATATATATATATACACACGTGTGTGACACGTGTCACAGTGACACGTGTCACTCACGTGAGCCACACGTGTGATTTCACACGTGTGGAACCCTCTTGGCCCGATTAACTCGTTTAATCATTTTCAAGCCTCAACTCATGTAACCAAGTTGTTGTGTGTGACCCTCTAGGTTCTCAATTCAATTAGCAGTGACCCCAATTAATTAATTCACTAATTAATTAATCAGTCCACAGATTAAACGACCATAGTCTAGCAACAGGTGTTTAACCCCTAGCTGAATTGGAATGTTCAGATTCGACAGAACCTTTAAGTCATTGATTCATGTGAGATACAATCCTCCTACTTACTATCTCTCAACCAAGATCTAGGGCAAGGGAATAATCAGAACCCTAATAATCCGGCCTTAAAGCTAAGTGCATTTCATATCCATTTGATCTCAATCCAAGAAACCCTTTTCTTGATGTCTTGATCTACTGCCTTGGCCAAGGACTCCATATGGCATATGAATGACTTACACAATAAGAGATCACCTTGCAAATGCAAGTGTAGGTCCTATCTTGATTCTCATTCACTTTCATGAGTCACTTGTGCAGCCCCAGCATAAGCCTTGAATCAGTTGTCTAAGGCGACACCCTTTAAAGCTTATACCTAAGATTACAGAGTTAACTCATAAAGTGACAAGGAACCTCAAGTCTAAGGATCAATTAATCACATCAATGACTCGTGAGATATTTCCTAATCTGGAAGTTTCCATTTCCTGAAATAGAAACTTCATTTCCCATTTAGGAATGTTCTCACACGGGGTACCTCAGTGAACTTACTTATTAAAGTAAGCACCCTCATGTATCACGCACGTATCAACTATACACTTTGCACCTCCATGAAACAAGGTGGTCCTTCTTAAGGGCGTGATTCCACAAGCAAGCCTTAGAGGAGTCAAGTTGACAGTCCCACTGTCTATAGGACTCATCGGCTTGGAGTATTTTACTAATCATGACTTATGTGATATAGGGCTCGTTTCATGAACCATTTCACCTAAATGGTAGAGTCCTAAAGTCATCAGGATTAGGGGAGTTCTCATACATGCACAGCTAAGGTAAACGCATACCAAACAAGAGCATATAAAGAAGTGTTGCCTCAATTCGTTATTTTATTCAAAGATTGTCTGTGATTACAATAAGGAAAAGCACAAAGCGGATATACAATCGGCTTTCTAGGGCACTATTCCTAACAAAACTCCCTACCTCCGAGGGCGTGGGAGAAGTACTGTGCAATGTGCGAGAGGCTTGGGAATGTTACATGCTGTCCCTTAGAAAGCCTAAAGCGGAGAAAACCTTCCAAATTGGTTCCACCAAGAAATCAGTGGATTTCCCCAATCTAGATGAGGACAGCCCAGCACGGAAAAGGGCGAAGTTGAACAAGAAGAAGAACAAAAAGAAGAAGGGAGACAACGTGGAGAACCCCCTCGAGAGTGCTCCACCAGGGACCGTTGGTGGATCGTCCTCGGAAGGAGACGAGCCAGTAGAGGGTGGACCCACGCTCGGTGATCGCTTGACGGGAAAGAAAAGGGCGCTCGAACTTCCTCGCCCTGAGATAAGGATCGAACCCTCGGAGAAGTTCCTTACCATCGAGCTGGAACCCGGAAACAAGAATAAGACTACTCAGATAGGATCTAACCTCTCGGGGCCTTCTCAGATTATGATGATTGACTTCCTCAGGGAAAACAGCGATGTATTTGCGTGGAAAGCCTCCGACCTCACAGGGATTGACCCGAGCGTCATTGTCCATAGGCTTAATGTGGATCCCTCTTTCAAACCCGTCAAGCAGAAAAAGAGGGATGTACATGGCTTTCGAAAGAAGGTCATTGAAGAAGAAGTTAATAAACTCCTAGAGGCTCAGTATATCGAGCCCATCTTGTATCCGGAGTGGTTGTGTAACGTCGTCTTGGTGCCCAATAGCGCGAATAAATGGCGCATGTGTAACGATTTCACTGATCTCAACAAGGCTTGCCCTAAAGATCATTACCCGCTGCCTCGGATAGACCAATTGGTGGATTCGACCACTAGCTGCGAGCTCATGAGCATGATGGACGCTTTCCAGGGATACTATCAGATCTTTATGGCCCCAGAAGACCGCCCCAAAACCTCGTTTGTTGTCCATCTGGGGGTATATTGCTTCTTAGTCATGCCTTTCGGACTCAAGAACGCCGGAGCTACGTATCAACGACTCGTCAACAAGATGTCTGAAAAAGAAATTGGAAGGTCCATGGAGGTTTACGTGGATGATATGATTGTCAAAAGCGAGCGCCAGGACTCCCACTTGGAAGATCTCAAGCGCACTTTTTCAATCCTGCGTCAGTATGGGATGAAGTTGAACCCTTCGAAGTGCACCTTTGGAGTGCAAGGGGGAAAGTTCTTAGGGTACATGGTCAGTCAGAGGGGAATTGAGGCCAATCCGGAGAAGATCAAGGCCATATTGGAAATCCCCCCCTCGAAATTTGCGGGAAGTGCAAGTCCTAGTAGGAAAAATCATCTCGTTGAACAGGTTTATTTCGCGCTCGGCGGACAGGAACCTTCCCTTCTTCAAAATTTTGAGGAACGCACGTAACTTTGCTTGGACAGAAGAATGCGAAAGGGCGCTGCAAGATATGAAGGCTTACTTATCGAGCGCACCACTGCTGACTAAGCCCGTCGAAGGTGAGAGATTATTTATGTATCTTTCCGTTTCTTCCGAGGCCACAAGCGCGGTTCTGATCGCTGTACGGGAGCGGAATCACTTACCTGTCTATTATCTGAGCAAAACATTGCAAGGAGCCGAGAAGAAGTATCTGGAGATTGAGAAATTCGCGTTACCACTCATCAACGCCTCGAGAAGGCTGAGGCCTTACTTTCAAGCGCACTCCATAACGGTCCTCACCGATCAACCCTTGAAGCAGGTGTTGTCTAAGCCAGACGTGTCTGGAAGATTAATCAAATGGGCCATCGAATTGAGCCAGTTTGACCTATGCTTCGAGCCCAGGACCGCGATACAGGCTCAGGTTGTAGCGGATTTGTTGGTTGAACGCTTTGGTTTAGAGCCTGCAGTTGAGGAGAGTGAGGGGTTATGGGTCCTGCACACAGATGGTTCCTCAACCTCTCAAGGGGGAGGAGTAGGAGTGGCCCTTAGAAACCCCGATGGGATTGAGCTGGACTTTGCAATCAAGCTGGATTTCCAAGTTACTAATAACGAGGCAGAATATGAAGCCCTCGTGCAAGGATTGAATATTGCTTTTCAGAATGGAGCCTCCAGAATCACCGCTTATGTGGATTCACAGTTAATTGCGAGCCAGATTGAAGGAACTTATGAGGCTCGAGAAACCACCATGGTGCAGTACCTGAGTAAAACCAGAGAAATCATCGGGAAGTTCAAGGAATTTCATCTACTTCAAGTACCACGGGAGGAGAACGAGCGTGCGGACGCTCTGTCAAAGTTTGCGTCAGCTTTGGAAGGTACTTCTGAGCGTTCTGTTACGTTCCTTAAGACTGAGGAACCTTTGATCAGGGAAAGGGTCGCCATTGGGATAATCGCTATGATTGATCCAAACGAGCCCTGTTGGCTTGACGACATCGTCGTTTTCCTTAGGGATGGAATTCCCCCCACTGGCAAGGTGGAAGCTAGGAAAGTCCGAAGTAAGGCCCCTCATTTCGCTTTGGATCACGAGGGGAGGTTATTCAAGAAATCATTCCAAGGACCCCCAATGAGATGCCTGAGGCCCTCACAGGCGAAGGAGACGCTTGAACTCATCCCCAATGGAAGCTGTGGGAATCATTCCGGAGGGCGTATCCTGGCAAAGAAGGTTCTGAGAAGTGGGTTTTATTGGCCTACAGTTCTCCAAGATGCCATTGAATTTTCGAGGAAGTGCCCTAAGTGCCAATTTCATTCAAATCTCCCTCAATTTCCAGCCACACAGATGATCCCAATAGACGTCTCTTGGCCTTTTGACCAGTGGGGAATAGACATCGTGGGCCCCTTGCCCATGGCTGCGGGACAAAAGAAGTTTGTCATTTTAGCCGTCGACTACTTCACCAAGTGGGCCGAGGCCGAAGCCGTTTCAAAAATCACTTTCAGGGTTGTGAGGGACTTCATTTGGAAAAACATCATTTGCAGGTACGGCATCCCGAGGGTGCTTATCTCTGACAACGGAGCCCAGTTCATAGCAGCCGACACACGAGAATGGTGCTCTGAGTTGGGGATCGAGCAGCGATTTACCTCTGTAGGACACCCTCAAGCCAATGGGCAAGCAGAAGTTACCAATAGGATTATCTTGCAACATCTGAAAACCATGCTTGAGAGCAAGAAAAGTGAATGGGCTGAAGAGCTGCAAGGAGCGCTTTGGGCTTGTCGCACTACCCCACGAGCGGCCACTGGAGAAACACCTTACGCGCTCGTTTATGGATCAGAAGCGATGATACCAGTGGAGATAGTAAACGAATCCGCTCGTGTCGGCTATTTCGAGCCTCAGCTCAACGATGGCAACAGGAGCTTGGAGTTGGACTTGCTAGATGAAAGGAGAGACAAAGCCTGGGCTAAGATCCACCATTATAAAGCCTCTGTGGCCCAACAGTACAACAAGCGTGTGAGGGAAAGAACTTTCCAGTTGGGAGACTTGGTTTTGAAGAAAGTGGAAGTGTCCAGGCACGTGGGGAAATTGGACCCCAATTGGGAAGGCCCATTCAAGGTCGTACAACTCAGAGCTAACAACACTTACACCCTGGAGACACTTCAAGGAGAGCGCTTGCCTCGCCCTTGGAACGCATGCAACCTCCGGCGATTTTATGTTTAAAAGCTCTTTGCGGAACATGATGTAACAACCCTCTTTGTTGGGTTCCTCTGTACTTCCAATTGTGAGTAAGTTCCAGTATAACTTTTTCTTAATTGTTCTAACATTATGTTTCTTTGATCGCTTGAATGGATGAGACCCATGTCCCTCGTTTTCACGAGCGTGGTTGGCAATCCCTTCCTATATGAATGCTGATATTTCGCACGGGTTACGCTGGCCAGCACTCTACTCCGCTTGGGGGGACGCCCTCATAAGGATAGACTGGTTACGCTCATAACCAATTAAACGAGATGGGAAAAATCCTAGTAGGCCTTGGCCGTTTCTTACAACGCCTTGCGCTCGAAAGTGGGATCCCTTGCAGACGAAACTTCACAAGTCTTGAACGAGGGCAACCTCTAAGTAAGACCCTCGTAAATACTCAAGACTTAGCATAATTTCCGAGAATAAGAAGAAAGTCCCCAAGTCTTGAGAAGGGGGGGCAATCTCACAATAAGACCCTCACGATCGCTCAAGACTTAGACAAATTTTCAAGGCTTATGACAAAGGCAAAAATTTATACAAGTCTTGAGTAAGGGGGGCAATCTCACAATAAGACCCTCACGATCGCTCAAGACTTAGGCGAATTTTCAAGTGTTACAGAATTATCAAAATTTCTCAGAAAGTGCTAAAGGCTCAACAGAGAAATAAAACATCCACAGAGTATGCTACACACCGTTTTATTATTATGAGATTTGTTCTAGAAAGCTCTAAGCATGAGTTCTGATTTCTAAATAAGTAAAAGAACAAAGTTATGAAGGAAGGGATGTATATCCACTGCAAGAAACATTACAAAATAAGGGCTCAAAGGCCTCTGAACATTGTTTCAAAAGAAGGGAAGAAAACATTAAAGTAGGAAAGTACATGGAAAATTTATAAGAGAAAAGTCTCAGGCGGCTGGAGCAACGTCTGTAGCACCCGCACGGTGGGTCACCACATCCCCCGCACCAAAGTCCGATCCACATACGAAATGGGAAGTCCGTACATGAACCAAACAGTGGCGAACGGGAGACTGACAAACTCACACCTAGGCTAGGCGGAACTTAGACCCTGAAAGCAAAACTCAACCCAAAACGAGAATGCGGAAGCGAAACAAGCCAAGCAACAATCAAACATTCGTAAACAGTTGACGGGTTCAACTAGCATAAATACCTAATCCCGAATATCAAACAATAATCATAAATCCGACGGGTTCAACTAATCCATGCAAACCTGTCCTAACCTGTCCCGAATTATACATATCATTTCATATATAAATTCCAATTAACATAAATAAACATATCTTATTCATAAACCGAATTAAAGAAATGTGAATGCAAGACCACCTACTAGACAAAGACTCTGAACAGACTCCAAAAGACAGACACACTCCGCCTAGCACCAACTCCAAGCAAAACCTGCAGACTAAAAGTAAAAGGGGAGGGGTCAGTCTTAACTCGACTGAGTGAGGGGTTAACGCACTCACACTATATATATAAGAGCAAAGCACTTATCAAACTCATAATGTTCATGAACGCGGGGATAGTTTTTGCACACTAAATCATTTCCCGTGATATGCATATATATAAAGGGCTTACTTAGCAAATCAAACAAACCAATTTATCTTACCGAACAACTTAGCAAAACCTAATAGGTCTTAACATATTCAAAACTTAACTTATCTTATAAAACTCCCTTTTTATTTAACTTAGAATCTATCCCCGTTTCATAAACCTTAACAGAACATACATATCATATCATATAGAACTCGGCGGGTACGAGCTCTGACTCCCCCAATCTCCTCGTAACATATCATATCAGAATCAAAACATAAAACTTACATACAAATCAAATCATATCATATCATCCTCAACTCCGGGTGATGGAAGGGTGTATACGCCCAAACCATCCAGACAAACGAGGGGAGCGCCTTGCGAGTACTCAAACCCTCAGGATTCCTTCCCTCACCAAACCTCCTGGTGAGTTCAGGGGTGATCCTCTGCAGACAGATGGAGACTATGCACAGGCTTAACCTCGACGGCCCTATGCCGTCCCGAGGGTTCCTTACCCATAGCTCCGGGGCCCAACAAACACATATCATATCAGAACCCGCTACAACAGAGACAGACAGACATAACTTATACATATATACGTATATATACCACTTTCCGTTTCAATCAAACTCGGTCCTTGCCAAACTTGGCTCATGAGCAGCATACGGTCAGAAGCATAGCTTCACGTGGCAAATCATACAAATCATTCCAAACCAAGCATACATAGGCTCGTACATTGCTTAATATACTTGCAAACTCGAGGCATATTCAACAAATACATATTTCACACTTATTTATATACATATAAGGCTTATTAAATCACATGCAATCAAAACCGAGCACATTGCAATAAGGTGTAACTATATCCTAACCTCACCTGACACCGAAGAGGCCGGAGACACAACCACTGATCCACCCCGGAATCAACACGGCCAACAAAACACCACCCCGGGTGTACCTGAACAAACTGAATACAAAAACAGGACTTAGACACGAGAATGAACCAAATAAACGCACGGCGTATGCTCATGATTGACATGAAGTCATGGTTCACGTTTACAATATAAAACAAGCATGCATTAACAATAATTCACATTTCACGAGCATATTAAAGCATATGATACAATATCACCCTAGAACATGCACCTAAATTGAAGTAATAAAGCTCACAAAGCGAAACGAAGTCATAACGAAGCATAATAACCGAAAAACAAACACACACACACAACAGAAGCTGGGAACGGCCTCGCCCAAGGCGGGAAGGGCCGTTCCCACGCACGCTCCAGAGTTACTGGACAACGGGAACGGCCGTTCCGAGCCCAAGCACAAACTGGGAACGGTCGTTCCCACACTCGCACTGACGCCAGCCCGGGAAGGGCCGTTCCCACCCAAAGAACAAAACGGGAACGGCCGTTCCCATACGCGGATGGGAAGGGCCGTTCCGGCCCCAAGGCCAAAACGGGAACGGCCGTTCCGGACCGTCCTGCTCGAAAAAAACAGAGCAGAAACAGCAATGGCGTCGGGAAACACCCCCAACACACAAACACAACCACAAACAACAACAAAAGCATGCAAAATTAACCCAATAAAGCACATATAACATATGGAACACATATTTCCACATTAGAACCTGTAAAACGGTCTAAATCATACAAAACTCACACTCCGGTTACTATTCATCAACTCCCCAACAAAGCACGTAGGCACTAATCCGAGGCACGAAAGAGATATTAAAGTAAAGCATGTAACGAAAGGGTCACAAATCCTACCTTAGGTCGTTGATCGGACGGTTGGATCTCCCAAACCCGAGCTCAAGGCTTCTTGGCCAAAAATGGGAAAAATGCTTCTCTTTTCCTTTCTTGCTGCTGCT
This sequence comes from Lantana camara, assembly GCA_037501455.1. Lineage (NCBI taxonomy): Eukaryota > Viridiplantae > Streptophyta > Magnoliopsida > Lamiales > Verbenaceae > Lantana > Lantana camara. The sequence continues at coordinate 96,624,820 of CM074861.1, forward strand.
GAACGTGAGAATGGGGAGAGGAAGAAAGGCTGGCCCCTTTTGGGGCTGGTCAGACTGGTAGGTTCAAACGGTATCCGGTCCACGCGGATCGGATTTAAAACGGTAGGGCTATCAAATGGCTTTAGAAATAAAAAGGGGAATTCATTGAATCCGAATCATCGAAACGAACTCAACGATAGGGTCGGAATTCGAATTCGAATTCCCGAGCTCAAATAGCCACGAAGGCTCAAACGTCCTAATTATAATTAGGTCCCTAAATTGCAAATATTGAACAATTGAGTCCAAGTACAATTTAATTATTCTAAGGCACACGTAATTACAATTAATATCACGTTGACACGTAAGCATGCTAAATCACATAATTCACAAAATACTGAAATAAACTCTCTCGTGACGCCGTACCTGGAATGCCGAAGAGACGGGGCGTCACAATCTCCCCCCCTTAAGAGAACCTGGCCCCCAGGTTCTACCGCTCGTAACAAAACGACGAGCAACTCTCCCGCATTCACCCAAGTTCGGGGCTCGCGACACTCCGACATGGGTTAGCCCGAGAAAGGTCTTCCAAGCACGAAGGGGGTTCGATCATTGCTTCAAGCTTCACACGAACTTGATCCCTACTAGGAGTAGTTCAGACTTCTCGCACGATAGGAGGCTCACACGTGATTCAACTCCCACCGCTTGGATCAATCCAAACCAACCCACAATTCGGGACCACGAGTGGAGTTGTTAAAGAACTCAAACCACTCGCTCTCCACCCAAGAAGGGCCTTCAACCCGTGGTTCGAAGTTGACATTCGAACGTTGATCACCTCAAACGTGAACTCCGGGAACTTGTGGAGAAGACCGTTGCAAAGCACGACCCTCAACTTACCGTAAAACAACAACACTCGCACACTCAAGTCACCCCAGAGGGTAACCGACAATTTACAACTACAACACACACACCCAAAGCAAAGCAAAACAAAAGATGGATGATGCACGTGGTATGTATGTTTAATGTACCGTTCACCGAAGCTTTGGAATCTTATCTTTATGATGAATTGATCGACGCCAGAATTTCTTGGTTCCAGGTTATGCTCTGAAATTCCCAACGTGTCTCGAGCTTCAAATATCACCCTGATCTTTATCCCACAATTGTGGTTTAGCTCAAATAACTCTAATCCAATTCTCCTTGCTCATGACTATATCTTGAAATTCCCCGGTATCTCTTACACTTCAAATATCAAGTCAATCTTCATCCCACGGTTGACAATTATCCTTGATAGTTCTTCGAATTTGATCCTTCACTCTTAACTATCCTTGTTTCTCCAATATATATGAATTCCTTAAACTTTGATTAATCATTATAATTCCCCCGCAGATCTGATGTGCTCCATAATTTATTCCAAATCTCATGGCCCAAATTCTTTTTTCCGTTTGTGTATTGTGGAATTTTCCAATAATTGCCTTTTCTCGAAATCTTAGTTCCTTCCCAATAATTGTTCTTCAAATTTGGTGTCGAACTCCTTACCTTAGCACCCTTCTCTTGAATATATAAGGAAGTGCGTCGTCCCTTGATTAATGCTATTGATTTTCTTTGGAAATCCTGAGGTAATTTCTTGTGTGATCTATTCCACTCAGTGATTTAGGGGATCCCTTAACCCAATTCCCGTAGTAATATGTTCCGTAGGCTCTCCCGAAACAATACCTTCTACTATACTTTAATTGCTTTCTCTTGAAGTTCAATACAGGCTCGATTAGAATTTTCTAGCAAATTCTTCTCTTCAAGGCATGGTTAAATAGAGAGCGGTCACCATATCCCGAAACTGCAGTTGATTAAATCCGTTCCCAGCTCCCAAAACAATTCTTGTTCTAACCCTTATTATTCTTGTTTAAATTCCACCGGTAGAGAATCTTGGTGTCTTCTTCTAATTATTTTCAAGAATTAATTTCCTTCATTATTCTTAAATCCGAATTCCAAAATAAATCATGCCTTGCTTGGTGAAATAAGCTACCTCGGATCTTTAATTCTCTTCAAAATATACCCAAATTCCTGAATTCTTCAACTTGGTACCGGGACCTCTCAAATCGTTCTTCTTTATCATATTTTCCATGTCTCCATAAACTCAACCCGATCTCCAAAAGAAATCCTTAATTTTGTTCCCTATCCAACCCATCTCTTCCAATTCCCATTGAACACAACTTGGTAACTTGAATGAAGAAATATCCTAAAATAAAACACTAAATATGCATGTTGAGTCAAAGTGCGAATGGGATGCATCACTTAATCGTCACTTAAACACATAGTGGCATCAACAATTAACAACAATTAATAATGAATAGCAATTAATGGCAATTAACAATTACGGCACGAAAATAAATAATTGAAATATTTAAAATGGAGGATGAATGCCCGTGCCATGAATGCAATTACCTCAACTTTTGGGTTTTTGTTGGTTTCCAATTTGAAGTCGTTGATCCCGTGCCTTTTGCTTGTTAGCTCTCGGTCGATCACACTCAGAAATCTTGTGCTCCGTTGACCCGCAAATGTAGCACCTCTTCAATCTGTCCCAACAAGCTTCGTAGGTATGAGTAGTACCTCCACAATAAGCACATAATTGGGGCCTTTTCCCCAACCTTGAAGTATTCCAGGTCTTGTGTTTCTTTCCTCGCATTCTTTTGGCCCGAGTTCCATGTTGGTGAGATTCTCCTTCCACTTGCAAGTTTGAGCATAAACCCGACTCGACCTTAGACCCCAATACCTCTTCTTCCTTGTCCTTTGTTAGGATCCAAGTCTCGACCCTTAAAACTTTCTTCGTGGCTTTATCCCACGTGGTCGTATCCTTTGCAATTAGGGCTTCCTTGAATTCATCCCGAAGACCTTCCATGAAATATTTGGCCTTCATTTGTTCATTACCCGTAATGTGAGGCACATATAAGCCCAACCTTTCGAATTCTTCTATGTATCCCACAACGGATCTATCTCCTTGTTTCAGATTGAGGAATTCTTCAAGTCTTCGCTCATGTAGAATAGCTGGTGCAAACCTCTTTCTGAATTCTCGAATAAATACTTCCCAAGTCAACTCTTCGTTCGTAGTCTCTAGTTGTTGAGCAACCCTTTTCCACCACTGTCTTGCTTGTCCTTGCAAGAGAAATGTAGCAAGGCGAGCCATATCTCGAGAGTTTCGTGGCCATATTTCAAAAATTCCCTCTATCTCTGAAATCCAATCTTCAGCCTTTACATCATCTCCTTCTCGAAATTGGGGAGGCTTGAATGCTAGGAATTCTTGGTACATCATTGCCATCAGATCCATTACTAGTACTTTGGTAACAGATTGTCCTTGAGATCACGGAGTTGGTAGCGAAGGTTAACCGTAGGGTTGTTGACTCGGTGGTACCCTGAAAAACTCAGCAACTACAATATATATGCGTGTCAATTAGTAAGTGCTCATGTCACGTAGTAAATCAAGTAAGGTATCAAAGAAATGCAATGTCTCACGTAATATAAATTCAACAAAGTATTGAAATTTCACATACATAGCTTATCAAATCAAGATGCAAATGCACACATAATCAAGTTGTCCTATGCCGTTCGACTTAGACAGACACGACCTGACACTGAACCCCGGTTTTTCAACCTGGCTCTGATACCACTTAAGGATGTAGCACCCGCACGGTGGGTCACCACATCCCCCGCACCAAAGTCCGATCCACATACGAAATGGGAAGTCCGTACATGAACCAAACAGTGGCGAACGGGAGACTGACAAACTCACACCTAGGCTAGGCGGAACTTAGACCCTGAAAGCAAAACTCAACCCAAAACGAGAATGCGGAAGCGAAACAAGCCAAGCAACAATCAAACATTCGTAAACAGTTGACGGGTTCAACTAGCATAAATACCTAATCCCGAATATCAAACAATAATCATAAATCCGACGGGTTCAACTAATCCATGCAAACCTGTCCTAACCTGTCCCGAATTATACATATCATTTCATATATAAATTCCAATTAACATAAATAAACATATCTTATTCATAAACCGAATTAAAGAAATGTGAATGCAAGACCACCTACTAGACAAAGACTCTGAACAGACTCCAAAAGACAGACACACTCCGCCTAGCACCAACTCCAAGCAAAACCTGCAGACTAAAAGTAAAAGGGGAGGGGTCAGTCTTAACTCGACTGAGTGAGGGGTTAACGCACTCACACTATATATATAAGAGCAAAGCACTTATCAAACTCATAATGTTCATGAACGCGGGGATAGTTTTTGCACACTAAATCATTTCCCGTGATATGCATATATATAAAGGGCTTACTTAGCAAATCAAACAAACCAATTTATCTTACCGAACAACTTAGCAAAACCTAATAGGTCTTAACATATTCAAAACTTAACTTATCTTATAAAACTCCCTTTTTATTTAACTTAGAATCTATCCCCGTTTCATAAACCTTAACAGAACATACATATCATATCATATAGAACTCGGCGGGTACGAGCTCTGACTCCCCCAATCTCCTCGTAACATATCATATCAGAATCAAAACATAAAACTTACATACAAATCAAATCATATCATATCATCCTCAACTCCGGGTGATGGAAGGGTGTATACGCCCAAACCATCCAGACAAACGAGGGGAGCGCCTTGCGAGTACTCAAACCCTCAGGATTCCTTCCCTCACCAAACCTCCTGGTGAGTTCAGGGGTGATCCTCTGCAGACAGATGGAGACTATGCACAGGCTTAACCTCGACGGCCCTATGCCGTCCCGAGGGTTCCTTACCCATAGCTCCGGGGCCCAACAAACACATATCATATCAGAACCCGCTACAACAGAGACAGACAGACATAACTTATACATATATACGTATATATACCACTTTCCGTTTCAATCAAACTCGGTCCTTGCCAAACTTGGCTCATGAGCAGCATACGGTCAGAAGCATAGCTTCACGTGGCAAATCATACAAATCATTCCAAACCAAGCATACATAGGCTCGTACATTGCTTAATATACTTGCAAACTCGAGGCATATTCAACAAATACATATTTCACACTTATTTATATACATATAAGGCTTATTAAATCACATGCAATCAAAACCGAGCACATTGCAATAAGGTGTAACTATATCCTAACCTCACCTGACACCGAAGAGGCCGGAGACACAACCACTGATCCACCCCGGAATCAACACGGCCAACAAAACACCACCCCGGGTGTACCTGAACAAACTGAATACAAAAACAGGACTTAGACACGAGAATGAACCAAATAAACGCACGGCGTATGCTCATGATTGACATGAAGTCATGGTTCACGTTTACAATATAAAACAAGCATGCATTAACAATAATTCACATTTCACGAGCATATTAAAGCATATGATACAATATCACCCTAGAACATGCACCTAAATTGAAGTAATAAAGCTCACAAAGCGAAACGAAGTCATAACGAAGCATAATAACCGAAAAACAAACACACACACACAACAGAAGCTGGGAACGGCCTCGCCCAAGGCGGGAAGGGCCGTTCCCACGCACGCTCCAGAGTTACTGGACAACGGGAACGGCCGTTCCGAGCCCAAGCACAAACTGGGAACGGTCGTTCCCACACTCGCACTGACGCCAGCCCGGGAAGGGCCGTTCCCACCCAAAGAACAAAACGGGAACGGCCGTTCCCATACGCGGATGGGAAGGGCCGTTCCGGCCCCAAGGCCAAAACGGGAACGGCCGTTCCGGACCGTCCTGCTCGAAAAAAACAGAGCAGAAACAGCAATGGCGTCGGGAAACACCCCCAACACACAAACACAACCACAAACAACAACAAAAGCATGCAAAATTAACCCAATAAAGCACATATAACATATGGAACACATATTTCCACATTAGAACCTGTAAAACGGTCTAAATCATACAAAACTCACACTCCGGTTACTATTCATCAACTCCCCAACAAAGCACGTAGGCACTAATCCGAGGCACGAAAGAGATATTAAAGTAAAGCATGTAACGAAAGGGTCACAAATCCTACCTTAGGTCGTTGATCGGACGGTTGGATCTCCCAAACCCGAGCTCAAGGCTTCTTGGCCAAAAATGGGAAAAATGCTTCTCTTTTCCTTTCTTGCTGCTGCTGAACGTGAGAATGGGGAGAGGAAGAAAGGCTGGCCCCTTTTGGGGCTGGTCAGACTGGTAGGTTCAAACGGTATCCGGTCCACGCGGATCGGATTTAAAACGGTAGGGCTATCAAATGGCTTTAGAAATAAAAAGGGGAATTCATTGAATCCGAATCATCGAAACGAACTCAACGATAGGGTCGGAATTCGAATTCGAATTCCCGAGCTCAAATAGCCACGAAGGCTCAAACGTCCTAATTATAATTAGGTCCCTAAATTGCAAATATTGAACAATTGAGTCCAAGTACAATTTAATTATTCTAAGGCACACGTAATTACAATTAATATCACGTTGACACGTAAGCATGCTAAATCACATAATTCACAAAATACTGAAATAAACTCTCTCGTGACGCCGTACCTGGAATGCCGAAGAGACGGGGCGTCACAACGTCTTCATCAACGATCACCAGTATATTCTGGGCCACGGGGCCATGAACTGGGCCCTCAGGCTCTTGTGGTTGGGCTTGGGGATCGTCGGGCTCATTGGCACCAGGAACGGGGGCGTTAACACCCTCAGCAGCTGGGACAGGGGCATCCTCCACGATGGGCGCTTGTGGTTCATCTTCAGGGTTGTCATTTCGAGCGGATTGAGCAGCATCTCCTGAAGGATGAGAGTCCGTGTATTCATCTTGGATAAGTTTCACCAAGAAATCATACTCCAACTCAACAATGGTGTCCGCAGGGTCATTGGGATCTTCATCCTCTTCCTCACAGCGCTTGTTGAACATGAGCCGTGTGCCCTCTGCTCCCCTCATAGCCGGGTCAGTTAGCCCCTTGTGGATGCCCTGCTCAACGACCAAGTTGAAGGCATTCTGGGCCTCATCCAAGCAGTGCAACGAGGCTGCAAAATTGAAGGCCTTCGAATGGCAGAACCTGACAAGGGCCTCCTTGTTCGCACGTTCAAGACTCTGAGGCCACTCGTTCATGGTGTTGTTGAATTTCCTCTCAGCCTCCAGAGCCCTCGTCTTCCAGCTTTCCCGCTCGGTCTCCGCCTTCTTGCAGCGCTCGTTAGCCTGGGCCAACTGGTCGCTCAAGACGCTTCGAGCGCCTTCCACCGCCTGAAAGTCCTCCTTCAATTTTCCCAGCTCCCCCTCCGTCCTCTTGAACAAATCCTTAATGGATTCATACTTAGCAATCTTAGCGTCCAGCTCCGCTTGAATCTGAGCCGGATCGTTGGAACGAGCCATCTTCTTATACTTGGCTTTGCGGTCAGCGTAGATGGAGGCCCGTCTTTGGATGTTTTTAAGCCTAGGGAGCACTTGTTGCGAGGGTTTGAAAGAAGGAAAATATTAGCGGCAAAGTGTCAGAAGGCTGCAAGGACGACAGTGAAGCAAGGGAGTGGGAACTTACGGAAATTAGGGCGTGGGCCGCATCATAGGTCACTTTCTCCACAGACTCACTGAAGAGATGCCGGTGGTCCGCCGAGAATTGGGCCTTGTCGTAGAGATTCTCGCTGACGGCTTGAGCGAGCGTGCCAGGCCTTAGCAGAACTGGCCCACCATCGGGGGCACCTGCGAAGTCCTTATCCCCTCGTCGGGAGAACTCCCATAAATATTCCTCCTCTGAAGAGGAAGTTTCCCCCTCGCCCTTGGGGCCCTCGACTACTTGTTTTCCTTTGCCCTTGATTGCAACAGTGTCGGGCATCCTCTTCCTCTTATGGGAAGGTCTACTTGCACTTGGATCGGCCTCGTTCATGGCCAAGTTGGGGGGTGGCCTCACCTGATCAGCTGCACGAGGGTCAGCCACCCTCGAGTCGGATGAAGAAGAGGGCCGCACCACTATTCTATTTTCTGGAAGGGCCGCCCTGTTTCCCCCCCGGTTTCGTGGGGGTGGAACTTCTGAAGCTGCGCTCGAACCGGCGCCCCGTTGCCCGCCACGAGCGTCCCCCCTGTTGCCTCGGTTTCGGGGGCGCTGTTGGTCCCCTTGCTGGGCTTGATTCCTGTTGGCATGAGCAAAACGAGCGGCTTGTCTGATTCCTCCTGCCATCTCTAATATAGCAACTCCTGCAAAAATGGAAAATACAAGGGTTATAAATCCTTAAACAGAATTATTAAGTGTGCAAATTACAAGTACAAAAAGGTAGTCAGCATTCCTATCTAAAGGTTAGAGCCCTAAGAATCTAACCATCTCTCTCTATATCACGAGCCGGAGGGTTGTCAAGGAAATAGGGATTGTTAGAAAGGCCACACAGGAACATGAGCTCCTCGTCATCTATCCAATCTTTCGCTTGAATGAGGTGGCCCTCGTCCCTCAGGGCTGCTGCCAGATTCTCGGCCCAATCTTTGGGGAGTGCGGGTTGCAAGCGGCTCTTTGCAAACGAGCCCCATTGCGTGGACACCCCAAAGCCCTCTTCTGTTGGGGCCTTGACGAAGATAAATTTCTCCTTCCAATTGGGGCCATAGGTGCTCGAGGGCGAGTTGATCAGTTTCATGTGGGCCTTCGCCTGGACGTAGTAAAAACCCACCTCGGGAGATGAACGGGATGAACTAACCACTTGAAAGAGGGAATTGAAGTTCCGCACGAAGGGATGGTAACCCATGCTCCTCATTAGAATTACGAAGCAGGTCAGGAGAGCCAGGCCGTTGGGCACGATTTGCGACGGGCAAAGGTCCAGATCATTCAGCAGGTGGGCCATCGGGATCGAAACAGGGAACCTCAAGCCTCCTGAGCTCACTGTGGCCACGTAAACCGCCATTTCGCCTGGAGGAGGATTGTTGGCCCGCTCATGGCTTTCTGGAATTCTCCATGTATAGCGCTCGTCCCAGTAGATAGGAGCCAACATCGTTTTCACTTCCCCCAAAGTAACTGTGCTGGGAGTCTCCTCAGGAGTGCGCTCGGTGGCCTGGTAGCCTGATCCTTCACCCTCGTTAGGCCCTTTGGATTTCTTGGATTTCTTGCACTTTCCTTTATTATGGGCTCGTTCTGAAGGCCCTGTTATGGCTTCGGCTATCGGTAGTGGGGTCGCGACGGCCACCGTCACAGTATGGCGGTGGGGGTGAGTGGCACTCTGAGTTATGGGGAGAGTAACTCCTTGCCTTTCTGCCTCCATTACTAGGTCCATTTCCTCAAAGAGGGGTTCCGCTCCCCCTGGATTTCTATCCACCATGGCCATCACTGCCGCCCCCAACTCCTCGTCTCTGGGGGAATCAGGGGGAGATGAACTCTCAGTGGCCATTTCATGGATTTCTCGGGCAAATTCCTCAATATGTTGGTCAGCCATGGCAGAAACTGAGATTTGGGAGAGATTTAATCTGGGTTAGAGAATGGGAGTTTTCTGGAAAGAAATTAGGGTTCCCTAAAGGAGTAAAACCTAGGGGATTACAAAGTCCTAAAGTCCGAACCTAAAGTTAGCAGAGTTAGAAAATTACGCTGGAAGTTTACCTTGAAGATTTCTGAGAAAATCTGGGAGAGAGGTAGAAGATGCTCTAAGAATTGGTATGCGAGAGAATTCTTTTTGCAGAGGATGCTTGGGAGTTCAGAATGCGTAAAGAGTAGCAAGATTTCAGAATCCCATACTTATAGGGATGGGAGTTGGTACCTTTTTCGGCAAGAAGTTCAAAATGGTAATCATTTCCTACCTAGGAAACCGCCCACTTTATGGAACCGTCACATGCTTCCCAATGCTTACGCGCCCCACGCGCGCCCGCATTTAATACTCTGACGTTTCGGATACTCAAGAATAGTACAACATTTAATGCAAAAGCGCTACGAGCGGTCAGTTGAAAAGACCGCATTAATGGCGCAATCAGAGGAAAAATTGCTCAACACGCCAAGTCCTGTACGAGCGTTACACGCGAAAGATAGAACGTGTCAAAATTCTACAGTCCTTATCACTAAGGACTACAGAATTGGGGGGCAAAATGATGGGGTCAAAATACGATCGTCCCACGTTAGGACACGTGGCACCACCGAGATGATGACATCTGTCTCCCCAAGGTTGCACCCATCAGTGCACGAGCGTTAAGCCCAACGAGCGCAATCCTTCTGCAAGAGTTAAGCACAACAAGCGCTCTCACTCTCACGAGCGCCGCCCATACTGTATGACTGGCACACCCACGTGCCAAGGGAGCCCTCTTCGAGGGTCACACTCCCTCAGAGTGGCCTCCCCTCCTGGCTCGTTACTTGAACTGGAGCCTTCATTCCCCCCAGCGGATATCTTGGCTTCCAGTACTCCAGGTTGTCACGAGCGTGCTCTTAAGCCCTCGTTACCAACCACCCAAATGGCTCTCTGACACATCGTACATGCCCGCGCACCTGCCACTGTTGCCTGTACCAACTTTTGGCCGCTTTTGCAGAAGATTCCTCCTAGGTTTCTCTCTCATGACGCCACGTGTTAGGGCAACATTCGGCCAGGACCACTTGAGGCAAATGACCAAAGGGCCCTTGACCCTCAACTATAAATAGCTAAAGTCATCTTCTACACTGGTAAGCAATCTTCATCACTGAAACTGTTACTGAACCTACGTTTCTCCTTGATACCTTGAACTGATTTGAGCGTCGGAGAGCCAAACTGGGTATCCCCCCCAGTTCCCCCAGCTTGGCCTTCTGACTTTTATTGTGTTTGTCCCAACAGGTAGAACCCCCTTTACCTTCTCCGGCGAGTCTCCGGCGGTTTCCCTCACAAAAACAAATCATAAAGTGATTGGATTCGGATCCTCACATTCTGAACCCATCAATACCCGATTATAAATATTCGATATTCGAAATAAATGGAGCGAATATGGAATTAAGGAATCCGATTCATTAAAGATCCGAATCCGATATTTTATTAAATTATTTTTTTATAAATAAAAATTCCTAATATAAACAATTAAAATTATAAGTTCAATATATATCAGCATATTCAATAATATACCTTTCACTATTTATTTTAAATATATCATCATCTTTTGTTAATAACTTCAAATTAACATATTTTAGATGAATATAAATATATAATATAGAGATTTAGGAGTTCTTAACATATCTTTTCCGTTTATCAAAATTAAAACTTCAACAAATATATTGTTGTATTTAATAATAAATCTTTCACTACTTATTTTAAAAAAATATATCATCTTTTATTAATATTTGTAAGTTAACATATTTCAAATAAATATAGATATAGTGTTTGCAATTGTGTATATTACTATGTACCGTTAGAAAATATTTATTTTCTTGATTTATTGTTTAGTTAGATTTAATATGATCATGTTAAAATTTTATTAAATACCCTATTCAATTTGTTTACCATAATAGATTATCCTAATTAATTAAAAAAACCATTTTTGGAGTTGTTAAATAACATAATGTATTCATAAGTTTTCTTAGATTTTTGTCAGTAGGAGTTGGTCTAAGTGGTTAAGGGGTTCATTATCTAGGATAAAGTCTCGAGTTCGAATCCCATTAGAGTGTATGTGAATTTAAAATACGGCTTTTACAATATTTTAGTAAATATAAATATTAATTTGTTAAATACCATAACTAATACACCCATTTTTAATAAAGTAAGTTGTCTCTTAATGTTTTTGAGAATGGGGTGTCATTGTGTCTATATATGTCTATAAATGTACATTTTAAAAATATATTATAATATGAAAATTATATATAACTCTTCAGTTAAATGTTATAAGTAATGATTTTTTAACATTTGAATTATTGTGTATTTTATAAACGTCATCTAATCAAATGTTTATATTTGTGACATATAATTATCTAATCAAAATGATAATTTTATAAATTTTTACATGATGTAATATTTATTTTATAGGTAATAAATGAAATATAACCCATAAGATATATAATGTAGACTTATTTTATGTTACATCTATATTAAAATTTTCTTTTTTGAGTAAAATATATATATATATATGTGTATTAATGCATATCCGAATATTAACATATTCGATCGATAAAAAAAATTCGATGGATTATATCTAATTATAAATATTCGTTATTCGAAATAAATGAAGAGAATATAATATTAAAGAATTCGATCCGTTAAGGATCCGAATCCAATAATTTTATTAAATTAATTATTTTAATATATATATATATATATATATATATATATATAATATATATACACATTAGATTTTTATCTTAAGTGTAACATAAAAAATCCCTCCAATTAAAATAATATATAAAAATATATACATGTACACACATTTTTTTAATTGTTAATCAACACACAGGTGATGGCATTCAGAGAATTAAAATTGCTCCCATTTTCCATCATCCTCAAATCCAAAGCTTGACGCCACCACCCTCCCGTTGAACTGCGCTACCAGCCACAGGCCACCGCCATCTTCCAGCCTCCATGCCACGCCGCCACCGCCCACCACACTCCCAGGCCCAGCTGCACGTCGCCACCCACGGCCGACGGCCCCTCCACCACCAGTCAAGTAATCTCTGCCACAAATCTGAGTTCCCGGCTAGCGCTTTGATCTTCCTTAATATCTCTTTCCTTCCCTTCTCCTATTCTGCTTTAAAGAATTTCTCTTAGATCTGATATCATTGTTCTGGTTTAAAATTTTTTCTCAGATCTCGTCTTCGCTTCTTCTGTGTTAGAGAGTTTTTCTCAGATCTGATACCATCTCATCGGGTCGGATTTTCTTTTCGGATTATCCGATCCGATATCTTCCGAATTCAATTTGGATGAATCCGAATCCTATAGGATCTGGATCCGGAATCGGTTACTCGATTTCCTAGTCGGATTCGGATTCGGAATCTTCAAATCCACTCCGAATCCGACCCGTTGACAGCCCTAAGTTTTGTAATGATCTCGAGGCTAGGTTTGATTTGGACCTTTTACTAGTTAAATTTGATTGTTACATGCATGTGTAAATTGATGAACTTCAAAGAGATTATTAAGTATTGTCTAAATTTATTAATTTTCAAAACTTATCACCACAAGTTACTAGGATTGTCTAATAATAATAATAATTATTATTTTTTTCTATAGTCCATTTCCATGGTCGAGTCTGGACCGGTGTTTCTAAGGATTCAAACTTGAAACCTTTGGTTAAACTAACATATATATCGCCTAACTTACACCACTTGGTGGTGTAGCGGACTAATAACGGGCCATCATAGATTCGTATTGTGAGTTGTGACATAGCTAAAGTATATGGTGGCCGGTGGGCTACGTCTATTAGTCACTCATTTGAATATCTAAAATAACATTACTGGGCTGGGTCCATAACATAGACCAACTAAGGGTAGCCCAGTTCAACTGCGTTGCAAAGCCCAAATAGGGAAGAAACAAGTAGAGGGATTTTGTCCCAAAGAAATGGGAAGATTGAAGAATAATGATAGCCGATAGGTTAGGTGGGGAAAAGAAAATTAATCCAAGTTAGGTGGCAAACAAACAAATCAATGGCGATTTATCATTTTCCTAAATTGATTTTGACTTGCATAAAACCTTAATTTCCATTATACTTGGTGAAGACTGAAGAGTACTCTCAAACGCCAATCGATCTACCTTTTCGGAGAAACGAAACACTAAATCTCTTAAATAAGTTACATATTTCAAGCCAACAGAGGTTGATTCAAGTGGTTAATAGTTTATTCTCCTAAGCAAGTTTTTGGGTTCGAATCTCGTTTAAGTGTGCGTGTTTAAAATTTAAAAAAAAAAAAGCTCTGTTAATCGAATAATTGAATCGAAAAGATTGTTTTTATGTTGAATTTCTATTGTAATTAAAACTTTGGAAAAAGAAAGTGTGGGAAACTACCTATACACGGAAGGTTGGAAACTATCTATCTACATAGAAGGGTGTGCTCCTTGTAAATTTGTGGAAGATACAATCTACTCCCATTTACTTTGTTAAATAGGGATTTAACCTTTTGCTACAAGGAAAAAAAAAAAAAAATCATTCTCAAAATAAAAAGAAAAAGAAATGAGAATAACGTGTACTACACATGTACAACTCCGTCGGCTGAAAGTAAAACAACTAGAACCAAAATAGAATTCCAAAATTTGGCAAGAGTGTACCAAGACGGCAAGCAAAACAAAGATCTTCTTCTACTATATACATACATATGTATAGTTCTACTACATACCCTTAAAGCAAAGCAAGGAAAAATATCTGGACCAGAAAAATCAACACGGAGAGAGATGGCTATTTCAGCCTATTGTTGCCTCAATAATTCCCTCCCTCCTTCTGCCTCTGTTTCTTCCCAACTTTCAAGAACTCCACAACTTCCATGGTAAGTTCTGTTTGGGAGAAATTAATAAAGCTTATTACGATTCAGATTTCTTTAACAAATCCCCAAAAGTATTGATTTAATTAGAAGATCATCAATTTTTCTCTGCAGCCCTCCAAGGGAACAACGATCATGGAAGAAACAGTGTTTTGTGGGGTTAACTTGCGCCATAATTGGGCTGGAATTGGGGAATTTCGCAGCAGTGAGTGATCAAGAAACAGCCATGGCAGCTGATATGCAATCTGGGCCGTCGAAAATGATCACGATTGGGGCTCCGGCAAGGTGGAGTGACAAAAGGGCTTGCCAGCCGTGGCGGGTGAATTCGCTTGAGACCATCGTGCCGGAGAATCTACCGCGGCCGTCAGCGCGGCGGCGGTGGGAGGCCACCGGCTTCTCCAAGGCGGCGCCGCCTGTGAGGGTTGTGGTAGAGTCTGGCGCTAAAGGCTGTTTCAATTTGTAAAATTTATTCGCTGCTTAGTGCTTAGAAGTGAAGTAGAATTTGTTGTACAACTTTATAGTTTATACTATACTGTGCAGGAAATATTGGTTATTGTAGAAAGCTATTCATTCTTGAATGAATAAAAATATTACTTTACAAATATGATTTGGATTTTGATTGCAAATTATCTTCCAAATAATATAATTTAACTATCTCCTAAAGTTTCACGGAATTTTGATCAGATTTATTATTAGTACACGGGATGTGTAGTACCCTATTGTATTTTCTACGGGGTACTAATTTAGACTTTTAAAGATTGCAGTACATATGCAGTACAAGGTAAAATAAAGTCCCAAATAAATACTAATTAAAATAGTTTCATAAAAAATAATCAAAAAAGAAAAAGAAAAATAAACAAATAGGAAATAGTTTTGTTTTGGGCAGATTTTAAAGGCCCATTAATTTAAGTAAGAGGCTCAATTCAGTTATCTGGTAGTCATACACATGTTTTGGAATGATCTTCATTTCTTTTTCTATATATCAGTAATATCACTATGAGTTCATATTTTGATATGAGCTACGATTACTATCATTTGGGCCATCACTTGATTATTTATTATCGGTAAGGAATGAGGCCCAAAGATTAAATAAATTTTGGGTTTTTAATTTACTTAAGTCATTTTTATTATGAAATGATTAAAGCCCATTTAGCTTTGGGCCAATAAAGAGAGAAATTCAACACATGAAAATTTATAAAGTTGGATACCATTCATTATAAATACTGATTCAATGAAGAAAAAGTAACTTGCTTAAATTTTCTATTTTTTAATTTCGTGCTATGCAATTCACCTGAATTAATACAATTCACGAGACCTGACTTAAGCGTGGGAGAATTAACGTCAAAATATTTAGATTTATCCCTCTAATGCAATGTTTGAATATTTATTGAACAACTCGGATATCAAGTATCACTATCAATTGAGTTATAAGTGATACAAAGAGGATACGAAGAAAGTCAACGCTGAAAACACTTCGACTTGTCACTCTAACGTAGTGTTTGAATATTTCTTAAATAGCTCAGAGATCAAGTGTCACTGTTAGTGGAGTCATAAGTGATACAAAGAGGATACCATATTTATTAGGATTTTGTTATCTCGGCCTCTGATTCTACTATTATATTAAACGACAGGTCCAAATAAAAATTGTTTTGGTCTCTTGATACTTTTTTTCTTTTTAATTTTGTTTTAATTTTGGCTTTTTTGTATTCTTTCTTTTTAAATAGTTTAAGAAAAATCTCAAACCCTATAAAATCTTAATCACTCTCAACCCCTCTTTTGATTTTTAATTTTGTTTTAATTTATTTTATTTGATTTAAAAAAATATCTCATACTCGTAAAATACAAAATAATCTCAAACACGTCTCTTTTGTTAGGAAAGCTGAAAATTAGGGATTTGTTATATTTGGTATAGTTGACCTTCTGTAATTAGTTTTGGTCTTGTACAGTATTTATGTTGTTATCCTAGCCTAATGTAAAGATATAGAATACACTCAATAAAGAATAATTCCTCCAAGATCATGTCTTTCTTCAAGCTTAACATGGTATCAGAGCGGGCGAAGATCCATTAAACGGATCCGACCCTTGCTCATCACGTACCGTTACCTCTCTCAGCCATGGCCGATCTCAGCGGCACACCCAGTTCCGACAGCACCACCAAGGAATCACAGCAGCCCGTCGATTCCTTGGCCACCCAACTAGCAAGCATCATTGAAACCAAATTCCAAACCCTACAGCAGCCACAACCAGAAGTAAATCAGTTCCAAATACCCCAATCCATAAACATAAACGTCAAACTCAACCAGTTCAATTTTTCCCTATGGTCTCGATTAATGAAGATGGCAATCGGGGGAAGGGGAAAACTCAGCCACATCACCGGAGTACCTGCACCTCCGGCGATTGATCAACCAACTTACCACAGGTGGGAGCAAACCGACTTAATTGTGTGTTCATGGATTCTCGAAAACATGGAGGCAGAACTTGTCACCTACTACGCCGAATACCCGTCTGCCAAAGCCTTATGGGACGGACTAATGGCAACGTATGGATCCGGTGGGGATAGTTTTCAGATCTTTGATCTTACCGTCCGAGCCAATAGCATGAAACAGGGCACGGACACAATTGAACAATTCTACAGCAATTTGCAGCGTATCTGGAGAGAAATTAAAGTCAGGCAACCCAACCCCATGGCCTGCGAAAGTGATATTGGAGTCTTCAACCGCCTCAGATCCGAGACCCGTTTGTTTCAGTTTCTCGCCGGGGTAAACGACCGCTACGACTCTGAACGAAGGGATCTCTTGAAAGAGGATCCCTTACCAACGGTGGAGAAGGCGTACGCCACCATCCGGCGAGAATCAGCAAGACGAGAGATCTTGACGGGGACACGAAGTTCATCACCGGCGGGAGGGTCTGGAATTGGAACAGGGTTGGCGGTTCAAAGCAGAAACCAAATCAGCGAGTTTCAGACCCGTTCAGGGCAGGGACAACCGTGGAAGGGTCCAGCGCCGCCACGGCGGAACAGTGCCGGCGACCGCGGCCCAGAGAAGTGCTCGAAGTGCGGCAGGCCCGGACACAAGAAGGAGACATGTTATGAGATAATCGGGTTCCCCGATGGCTGGCGTAGCCGGCGACGTGAGGCTACCACGCCAGGCCACGGCGCAGCCAAGATTGTGGCAGCGGTGACGGAAAGTTCGCCGGAGATGGAGACTACCACGGGAACAGCAGCACAGATGGTGAGGGTCAGAAATGGAGAAGAAAGAGCAGAGGCGGCACACGCAGGAAATGGGGGAGATGTCTCCAATTTAGGTATTGGGGATATGGGAGTCAAATCCCCTAATTGCCCCTCCACTTATATCTCTCATATTTTTAATACTTCTGATGCAAAAATAAACTTGGATATTTGTCAACCACATGCGCATGGAATTGTTAAGAATAAAGATGCAGGCACTTCTCTTCACACGAGTATCAAGGCTAAAGGGAAGAATGGTCGGTGGCTGTTTGACTGTGGGGCCACCGACACAATGACCTATGACCCTACAGATTTTATTCAGAACTCTCCTGCTCCTATTACTGCAATACAGAGTGCAACGGGCAAACTTTCCTCAGTTGATGGGGCCGGAACCATAGCCTTGTCCCCTACTGTGAAATTAAATAATTGCCTTTATATACCAGATTTGTCTTGCAAATTACTGTCCATTAGTCATGTTACGAAAGAGCTTAATTGCATGGTTCTGATGTTCCCTACTTTCTGTTTGTTACAGGATATTCAGTCGGGGAGAGTGATTGGGCGTGGTACTGAGAGTGGGGGCCTGTACTACGTTGATGAGGTGGCTCAACAAGGAACTGCAGCGCTGGCTCACGGAACAGTGGACCGTCAAAGATGGATATGGCACCGAAGATTAGGACACCCGTCAGCAGGGTATCTTCAGTTATTATTTCCTCAGTTTTTTAAAGACAGTTTAGATTTTTCCTGCGAGACGTGTTTGCTCTCTAAAAGTCATAGACAACCGTTTTTTTCGTCAAATTCTCGAACTCAGAGTGTTTTTTCTATTGTTCATTCTGATGTGTGGGGGCCTGCCCCGAACAGTGGTGGTAATATGAATGGACATAATTTTCAGTATTTTTTGTTGTTTGTTGATGACTTTTCCCGAATGACCTGGGTATACTTTCTTAAGCATAAATCTGATGTGTCATCCAAAATTATTGAGTTCTTTAATATGGTTCGCACTCAATTTCGATCCCATATCCAAGTCCTTAGAACAGATAATGGGGGGGAGTTTGTCAACACAACCTTGAAACAATTTTTCCGGGATAATGGGCTTATCCATCAGACCTCGTGTCCCAACACACCACAACAGAATGGAGTTGCTGAGCGAAAAAACCGTCAGATTCTTGAAATGACTAGGGCTATGATGATTGAGTCTCGCTGTCCTAAGAGTTTTTGGCCCGAAGCCGTTGCCACATCTGTGTACCTCATTAATCGACTTCCCACTCAGGCTCTTCAACTAGAAACTCCTCTTAAGTGTTTTAGCTCTCATGTCAGTGTCCCATCCACTCTCACTCTCCAGCCACGAGTCTTTGGGAGTTCTGTCTTTGTTCACATCCCTAGAGCCAACCGAACCAAGCTTGATCCTTGTTCACTAAAATGTGTCTTTGTGGGTTATGGGGTACACCAAAAGGGGTATCGGTGTTATCATCCTACTACCCGGAGGATGTATACCACCATGGATTGTACTTTTCTTGAAACCGAGTATTTCTTCCACCAAACCAGTCCTCAGGGGGAGAAACAGCAACCGGAGTCAGAGTTACTAGTTTGGATGTCATCTTGGCCAGACACAGTTCCAACAGAGCCAGTAGGCGGAACCACCGAGCCCGCCTCTCACAGTACACAGCCGCCTCCCACTCCAATCACTCCGACTGATATCCCTGAGGTAAGTAACAGTAATTCAGATTCCGACAGTACTTCTGATTCCAATAATATAAATCAGCATGAGTCCAACAGTACAGGGCGTGAAGAAGGACAGGGGGAGTGCGAAAGTCAGTCACAGGAGGAAAACAGGAGCCCTGAAACAGGTCAGGAGAACAGATATGTGTTGCCCCCACGAGCTAATAGAGGCATCCCGCCTAAGAGATACGAGCCAGAACTTGGGAGTCGAACCACAAGATATCCTGTAGTTGGGATGGCACAGGGAAACCTGGCACAACGGGCCCGAGCATATGCTGCCTCAGTTTACTCTATTGTGATCCCTAACAAAGTAGAGCAGGCACTTACAGATGTCAAGTGGGTTCAGGCAATGAAGGAAGAAATGAAAGCACTTGAAAAGAATGAAACATGGGACAAGTGCAGGTTGCCAGACAGGAAGAGAGCAGTTGGATGTCGTTGGGTGTTCACTGTCAAACATAGAGCAGATGGAAGTATAGAACGGTACAAGGCCCGGTTAGTGGCAAAAGGGTACACGCAGACCTATGGTGTGGACTACTCAGAGACATTCTCTCCTGTTGCGAAGATAGATACTATCAGAGTCCTGTTCTCTATCGCAGCGAATCGAGATTGGCCACTACATCAGTTCGATGTGAAGAATGCTTTTCTGCATGGGGATCTGATAGAAGAAGTATACATGGAGCCTCCTCCAGGTTTCTCAGAAGGATATGGTGAAGGGGAAGTGTGTAGGTTGAAGAAAGCCCTGTATGGTTTGAAGCAGTCGCCACGGGCTTGGTTTGGGAGATTCACGGTTGCTATGAAAGGTTATGGGTACTACCAGAGTAACTCAGATCACACCCTATTCTTGAAGAGAAGAGATAATAAAGTCACGTGCCTGATAATATATGTGGATGATATGATCATTACAGGGGACGACTCAGAGGAGATTGGGAAGCTTCGGGAGAATCTGTTTAAGGAATTTGAAATGAAGAACTTGGGAGAATTAAAGTATTTCCTAGGGATAGAAGTGCTGAGATCTAAACAGGGCATCTTCATATCCCAACGGAAATTTGTGCTCGATCTTCTCACTGAGGTTGGACTCCTGGAGTGTAAGCCAGTTGACACTCCGATGGTGGTAAACCATGGGCTGCAGATAGTAGATGGGGGAGAGGAAGTTGACAAGGGACAATACCAACGGTTGGTTGGAAAATTGATTTATTTGTCTCACACTCGGGCCGATGTGGCATATGCAGTTGGGGTGCTCAGCCAGTTCATGCACCGGCCTCAGAAGAAACATATGGATGCTGCACTGAGGGTTTGCAGGTACTTAAAAGGCCATCCAGGGAGAGGGGTCCTGTATCAGAAGCATGGACACTTAGATATTGAAGCCTATACTGATGCAGACTGGGCTGGAAACCCAGTAGACAGAAGATCGACATCCGGGTATGTCACATTAGTTGGGGGGAATCTAGTAACTTGGAGGAGTAAGAAGCAGAAAGTAGTGGCTCTCTCTAGTGCAGAGGCAGAGTTTCGGGGAATTGCAAGAGGGGTAACCGAGGTATTGTGGCTCAGGAAGCTACTTGCAGAAATTGGATTCCCAGCCAAGGGAGCTTGTGAGTTGAAATGTGATAACCGTGCTGCTATTAGTATATCAGAGAACCCAGTACAGCATGATCGCACTAAGCACGTTGAAGTGGATCGGCATTTCATTAAAGAAAAGTTGGAGGAAGGAGTGATCAATATCCCGTTTGTGAGGTCCGAAGACCAATTGGCAGATATCTTGACCAAGGCAGTAAACGGCAGGATCTTCAGCGAGGTTCTAGGCAAGTTGAGTATCGGAGACCCAACACTCGACTTGAGGGGGAGTGTTAGGAAAGCTGAAAATTAGGGATTTGTTATATTTGGTATAGTTGACCTTCTGTAATTAGTTTTGGTCTTGTACAGTATTTATGTTGTTATCCTAGCCTAATGTAAAGATATAGAATACACTCAATAAAGAATAATTCCTCCAAGATCATGTCTTTCTTCAAGCTTAACATCTTTTTCTTAAAATTTTTAAATTTTGAAGGGTTTAAATTTTTATATTTGACTAATAATAATAATTTTTTATTAGCGTACAGATTTAGTGCGCAAGAATGACTAGCTTTGATTAAGTTGGCATCATAACCAACCAATAAATCATAAGCTATACATTGATAGCGTTGAAATTGCATAGGAAAGAAGTTTTCCCAAGATTGAGGTTGAGATTGATTCGCAAACTGTATTAGATCGGGTTACTCATGAAGGTATTGTGGATCACTCGTGGAGAAATATCATTGAGGATTGTCGGAGGTTGCTTCGCATGCCGTGGAAAGCTAGAATCCATCATATTTTCAGAGAGAGGAATAGTAGTACCAACTCACTTGCTAAAATGAGACACACCATTAATGTTGAATGCGTTGTGTGGGATTCTCCGCCGGATGCATTTCGTTGAGGTGTTTTTACTTTGTTTTCGGCCCGATCTGGGCTTCTGTCTAACTAAAAAAAAAACTATAAAATTAAATGTAATATCCATTTATAGAAATTTATAATTGAAAATTAATGAATATAATTGATACATCCAACCCAAAACCCTTAAGATTAATCTATCTCCCTAAATTAATCTCTCTTTCCTTGCACTCTTATTCCCCTCTTTACTCAATATATTACTGGAGTAAGCTAAAATTTCAAAGAGATTAATCAAACCAAAAGTTTGGATCGTCATATCTCAAGGGTATCTTTTTATACTCCAAAATTTCAGATTTATTTATTTATTTATTATTTTTCTTAACACACACCCCAAGTGGGCAGAGGAATTTGAACTCGAGTCATTACCCTCAAGAATCAACCCCTCAAACTACTTGGCGAATCTCTGTTGGCTTATTATCTTTCAAATTTGTTTTTATCTAATTTATTCGATCTTACCGTTACCTATGACACGACATGCCTTCTGTTTGGGCTAATCTGTTTTCTTACTACCTCTGAACTGAGACTTGAACAAGATTTTATTCATATTGGGCTAAACCTCATCAATAATATTAAGAAATTCAATCGTTCAAGACTCTGGCCATATTTATTATATTAAATATTTTATAAATAAACAATCCTAAAACAAACCATTAAAATTAAAATTTCAATATATGTATCATTATATTTAATAATATATCTTTCACTATTTTTTAAAAATTATGATCATGTCTTATTAACAAATTTTAAATAATAAATTATTTATTGAATAGTTATTCTAAGTAGATAATATGTAAGTATACGTGTTGAATTTTTTATATTTATATTTGTTAAATAAATACTCTAATTGGGTCCGATAACTCAGATATACAGTAAATAATATTTATTAGTGATCTGATCTAATTGTCTAATTCAAAGTTCAAACTCAATCTGATTTAGTACGAATCAGGTCCGTTGACCACGCTAACCGAGATTGGCTAGTGAGAGTGGGCCACATACATAATTGATTTGACTAGTAAAATATTATATGATAAAACTATAAATAATTGGCCAAATGGGTAACTAATATAATCACAGGCTCACGGAAGAGAATGTTTGGGAGGTTTTTAATATTAGATAAAAATCCTTCTCAAACTCATCAGTTTGACTACAAAAACTTAATCAATTACCTTCAAATATTTTACAATTTCTTAAATATATTGTATTGTGGTAACTGCATAGTTCGTATAAACCGGTGCAATTAAAATAGAGTTCGGTTGTAGCGAATTGATCAATAAATTACTGTATCTCCTACTATAATTCTATTCATATACAAAATGAAAAGTTCATATATGTTAAACCATATAGCCAATGAAAAATAAGTAAAACCACTTCTAATACTATATTAAACACATTGTTGACAGAAAAAACATATGATAACAAAGACGATTAGATATACAATAGGGAAAATTACAAAAATGGTATACCAACTCGGACCATTTTGCAATTTTAGTACAAAATGTTTTCCGGTTACATCAAAACCCCACAACTCCAAAAATTTTGCAAAACCATGCAAAATTTCGCCGGAGCTGGAAAAACCGGCCGGAAATCTGACATGTCATCCTACGTGGCCAATATGTTGAGTATGTGGTGAAACCACTATGCACACATCATAAACCACTATACATATTCCTTGAGAAAATTACAAAAATGGTATACCAACTTGGGTCATTTTGCAATTTTGGTACAAAAATGTAATTCACCCTAATAAATATATATAATATTATAATAAAAATATATTGTACTTAACTATAATTATAATTTACAGTTTATATGCTATAATTTATAGTAGTAAAATAAACATTTTAGAGATGTTTTAACTATTTTAATTAAATATAACATATATATAATAGAGTAATAGACACAAGAATCTCGAGAAGAGGTGTCACCACCAAAACATAACTATTTGCAATAAAAATAAAATTGTAGCTAAAAAAATGATTGCGAATTTGATAATTTGTTGTAGTGTATTTGTACACTTGTTTATGTCGAAGCCATGCATAGATATATATAGAAATGTATAATATGAAATATATATTACTTTATAAAGTTATAATCTAAAAAATAAAAAAAAAGAAATTTAAGCCTCTTCACTATGTATTAATCTCATGCATGTAATATATATGTGTAATATATTACATATACCAGAAATGATATTACTAAATACTCAATATAATCGTATACTTAATTATATGTATAGTACGTACATCAATGACCCCGTAGACAGTATACATAACGAAAAAATTAAGAAGATACAACGTGCATGTACCCAGACAACCCGAGAGCAGCAACATTTGTCTGTAAAATAAAATTTGATGATTCCTAAACCATCCATCTCTTATGCCTCTATAGTATTATAAGCTATAATATAATCGTAATATATATTCATTCAACCACAATATTAACATTATGAGATCCTTCAATGCTAGGGCTCCTCATAATCTTCTCCAAACTTATCTGTCTAATCATCTTCAGGTCGGGGACCTTGAATTGGGACAGCGAGGCGGGTTCGTGGACAGACTCCGCGATCTTGACTGTGCAGGAAATGACCTCGATCAACAACGAGGCGACTGTGATTGCAGGGACGATCTCAAGGAGATTGGTTTCGGCCCACAAGCCCTTTTCTAGCAATGCTTTTAGCTTTTTGGCTGAAGCTTTAGCGTTGATGAGATGAGAGTCTGCTGAGAATGAGCATCCCATATATATCACTGCTGAGAGTCTGTTGATCAAATTACATCCCATATATATCACTAAAAATTTTAATAAATCTCAAAAAATTATACCTTCCAAGAAAGTTCCAAGCTTTTCAATATTACCAGCAGTTATGTATATTTATTAGGGCGAATTACATTTTTGTACCAAAATTGCAAAATGACCCAAGTTGGTATACCATTTTTGTAAATTTCCCAAGGAATATGTATAGTGGTTTATGATGTGTGCATAGTGGTTTCGCCACATACTCAAGATATTGGCCACGTAGGATGACATGTCAGATTTCCGGCCGGTTTTTCCAACTCCGGCGAAATTTTGCATGGTTTTGCAAAATTTTTGGAGTTGTGGGGTTTTGATGTAACCGGAAAACATTTTGTACTAAAATTGCAAAATGGCCCGAGTTGGTATACCATTTTTGTAATTTTCCCTATACAATATGCAAATTGCAATGGCATTCAGATATCGAATGGCTTTTGGCAGATAGGATAATGAAGATTTTTTTAATAGATTAACTAGTTATTATCTATTATTTACTTTTAAAGATAAAATATCATGTTTTCTTGAATTAATCGTCTACTTTACATGTGAAGATAATTAATTTAATCTCATTTAATATATAATTTTTTTTTTATTTTTTCTTCTTTTAAAGACCATTGGCATACGTATTATACATTTTTGCTTCTTCTAAATACGCCGGACAATAGTTTAAATTTTTAAGTATCCTTTTTTAAATAATAGTAATCAATGATAATTAATTATTATTTTTAGATAGTTTTTTTTTTTTACATAAAAGTAATTTTTTTTTCTCGATAATAATATTATTAAATAAATTTAAAATCACATTATATATTTTTCTTTTTTGAGAAAAAGGGGTTTTTTTTTTAAAAAAAATAAACCCCTAAAGGAGAAATTTACTAAATCAACTGAAATTAAAACATACAAAGGAACGATGAAAAAAATAATTAATGATGATTAATTATTATTTTTAGATAGTTTCTGTTTACATAAAAGTAATTATTTTTCTTGATAATAATATTATTAAACAAATTGAAAAACATTGTGTGTCAGTTTTTAAGTTAATTTTTATAAATGTAATTAATGATACTTATCGATTAATAAAAAATTATAGATAATAGTAATCAATGATGCTTATCAGTTAATAAAAAAGTATAAATAATTTAGCAGTTATTTTATTTTTTTTAATAATAATAATGACAAATTTTTGTAAATAAATCAAGATTTGGGCAAATAAGTAAATGCACACATGCCAATAAAAATCATGATTTCTCAAACACGATATTTTGCCATGTGAAAGAAAACTGATAAAAACTTCTCTACAGATTTTGATAGAAAAACCAACATGAAAAATAAACGACAGATTTTAATATTTAATTAATTTTATCTGTCAGATTAAGTGAAAGTAAACAACTTCTTAACATTCAAGAGCAAGGCCACACTGGACAACAGTATAGGAATTTAATTAATCCCTCAAGACTAAACGACAATATCAAATACATGTCATAAAATTTAAATTTTATGATTATCATATGACTGGTATAAAATTTTAAAAATATATAAATTAAATAATTAATGTTTGTTGAATTTTTTATGGGTGGCTAATAATTGAACTTTCAAATCAATACATGGATGTTGTAGTGTCAACATGTTGTTGGCTCGACTATTCGTGAATTAATATGATTTAATTCTACTATATATATTAAGTAGTAACATTTAATAGTTTGGCTTGAAACTAGCTTAATCAAATAACTCATATTCTGAGTTATTAAAAAGTAAAAACGCATTGAATATTGATAAGAACAGCTTTAAGCTGGTTCCATTTCATCTCGGATACAAAAAAGTAATGGTGTAAACGGATCGGATGAATGAATACCATATCCTTATCTATTTATGATTCGGACGGATATGCTTTTAAATCGAATTCGGATAATATCTTTTTTATACGGATACAAGACCGATTCGGATTTTAGTCGGATTTTCAACTATTCAAAATTTGACATAAATTATTTAACTATATAATTTCGATTTTTTTATCAGATCATCAACTATTCATTTATACATAAATTATTTAATAATTATATAACTTTGAATATATATATTTTAGACAAATAGAAAAATAATAAGTATATCTATATATATCATTTTTATTTTTTAGTAATGTATAAATATGGTGAAACTATAAATTTTATCATATAATTAATTTGAAATATAATACTTTTATTAATAACATAATATATGTTAATTATATTATCTCTATATAAATGTTGCAGTGAACATATGGTTATTAATAAAATATAAGATTTTTCTTTAATAAATGCGCTAAAAAATTTACTTAATACTAATAATCTATCATACATACACAGTTGTGTGTATATATTTTAATATAACATATTATTTATCGGATACGGATTACGGATAAATCGGATAACAGATATATCTAACAGATAATAAAACGGATCGGATGTCTTATTATCATATACTTATTCGTTTATAATTTGGATGTCTATAATCGGATACGGATAATATCCTCTGTAAACGAATTTGAATGCGGACGGATATCAAATTTTCGAATATCCATTTATAGCCCTAGAAAAAAGAAAAAAAAAAAAGTAATTTAATTCTTAGTCAGTTATGACTCAGCGCCTCCGACTGAGTAAGCCCAAAATTATCTATGTGAAGAAAATTATAAATTCGAGTAAAGATAAGATAATTTAGACTTGGCAGTTCACATATTGACTCAATGTTTACACAAGATTCGCCGGAAAAATAATCGGAAATGATATTCAGCCGCATGGTAGTGGTGGAAAGCGAGATCGATGCTAAACTGGAACTGGTGGAACGCTTCGAATCTGCTCCGCCCGGCCTCTGCCACAGCTGCAGGATCCAGCTGCCGCGTTTGGGCCACTGCGAATTCCCGGCGAGCAAATTCTATGACCGGAATCTCTTATCCGGCCGGCCTTCTACGATAGTCCCCTATATCAACGGAGCTGAATCTTCGACACACCTACTTCCGCATGATTTCAAGAACTATGTGAAGTTGTTTCTCTCTGTGAACAAACAAGGGGAGCTCACTATTGAAGGGATTCCTCCCAAATCCACTGATCTTGGCCGGTTCTGGTAATCTACTCACCTCTTTTTTTCTCCGTACTCTCTATCTATAAGTGTTTTGAGGCTTTTTGATTGCAGTAAATGAGTGTCGGTAGATCTCAACGGTGGCGGAGGCGATCGGTGTCGTCAAGTGGTATTAACGAACAACGAATTTTGAATTGTTTCAACAATCCGGGATTTCTGATAGATTGATTAATTTTAACAGGGTATTAGGGTTTTTCGGTCGTGAATACACAGGAAGAGACCGAATCCACATCAGAGGACACAACAGGTTTACAACTCCATCTGTTACTACATGACACGTACAGGTTTACAGGTATTGGTTTTCGCTTCCGAAAATTGAACCCTCCACTCACAGTTCTCGCCTTGATCTCTTTCGTCACTCAACATTCCTAAACTCTCCTCTCTACAGCAATTCACAATCTCAACGAGATTATTCCCAGAAATGATAAAATCATCACCGCGAAGCATCAAAATCAGCTAATCAGCGTAATCCCGCAAGTTTCCAAGCAAATCTTCCAGTCATTGATACGATTGCCTTACCAAATCCAAAGCCCTATCAACTTCCCAATCTAATATATAGCAACTACTATTTCAGCTTTCAGTCTTCTGTCGGAATTTATCGATACCATCATCGAGTTCAACACCAACGATTATCAATATTCGGCTTATAATGTGAACATCAGCAGCAGCACCGAAGATGAGAGAGAAAGCTGCTGCAGCAATTTGCTACACAAACTTGTCCACGGCCATGCATGGCAACCATCCTTTTTCCTTTTTTCCAAACTTTGTTATTGCAATTGTTAAGAGATTGAATTTTCCGCTTTTAATTAACTTCTCCTTACGTGAGAAGAGTTTGTAAACATCTCCCATGTGATATAAAGAAATTATCTCTTTCATTTTTATCTTATTTTTTTTTTATTTTTCTGAATTGCATTTTAGAGTACTGCGAACTAGGTTTTGTTTTAACTCTCAAATTTTCTGTACTAATTTGTATCAAGTAAATTAACTTGTTCTAAAATTCACATGGAGTGTCCATTTTACCATGTGGCACTGAGAATTGATTTTGTTGATCCCAAAAATTCTAGTATAGACTCAATTAAATCCAACTTAATCAATAATATTACCTTTTGTTATTTGATCCATTTACATGACACTCGTAAAACAATTAATCCGCGGTTGCACAGTTCTTATTTCCAATTACATTGCGGTTAGAATAAGCCGAGTTGAGTGTTGACCCTTAAAACTCGGAAAAGAACGATGGAAGGTCTCTTTTGAAAGGAAAAAGTAAACAAAACAAATTCATATTTTATTGCTTGTGTACACAAGAAACTGGGAAAGGGGCATTTTATTAAAAGGGACAAATAAGTTTCTTTTATTAAAATAACTCCTAGTTTTAAAGTTTTTATCATATAACTCTTTTTTTAATTATGTCTAACAAAATAAATATTAAATATAATTATTTTCCACGTGTTTAAATCGAGATCTGATATTCACGCTAAATGGCAGCTTGTGCTATGATCAATGCAAGCATATATAGTTGCTGTAAACAGATTCACATTACTAATATAGTAAAGAGAAGAAAAATCTTATTTCATTTAACGAAAATAGAATATTTGAGGCCCCAGCTACAAGAACTTACTCATTTCAAAGTTGATATAGCCTCAATGTATGATGCACCAGTGTGTTCACGTCAAACAGCTCCAACTGCTTTCTTTTGTAGTAGGAGATCACACAATCAAGAAAAAATTAGAGACTTATTAGGTACTTTTAGTATAATTTAGTATATACACATAGAACAAAGTGCCGAATCAACAGGTTCCCATGATATTATTTAAATATTTAGCCTGATAGATCATCAAACCAACAGAATGAAAGTGCTACGCTAAATGGCAGCTTGTGCTATGATCAATGCAAGCATTTGTAGTTGCTATTTTATGTGATTTTGGCCAACGAAGTTTGATCGATTAAAGAGAAGTACTAATGACCTATATTATATAGTTGTTGTAACAGATTCACATTACTAATATAGTTAAGAGAAGAAAAAACTTATTTCATTTAACGAAAACAGAATACTTGAGGCCCAAGCTACGAGAACTTACTTCTTTCAAAATTAATATAGCCCAAATGTATGATGACCATGTGTTCACCTCAATCAGCTCCAACTGCTATCTTTTGTAGTAGGAGATCACAGATTCAAGAAAAAATTAAAGACTTGTTAGGTACTTTTAGTATAATTTAGTATATACCCATACCATAATCACATTTTGTTAAATTCAGGTTTGTTAAATACATCAATGAATTTCATAAAACTTAGACACATCATCGTTATCACAATTTAATATCACAATGCAAGGGCATACTGTTGGGATGGCGTGAACCTTTACCCCAACTCCACATTAGTATGATATTGTCCGCTTTGGGCCAAGCCCGCACGGATTTGTTTTTGGGCATCTCCCAAAAGACCTTATACTAATTAATGGAGTTAGGTGAACACTTATATATTGGACGAACTTCCTCCAATCTTCCGATGTGGGATGAATTTGCCTCCCAACAACCCTCTCCTCAAACCAAGACCAAACCACTTGTGACGAGTTAGGTGAACACTTATATATTGAACGAACTTCCTCCAATCTTCCGATGTGGGAGGGGTTTGCCTCCCAACAATCCTCTCCTCAAACCAAGACCAAACCACTTATGACCTCCCGTTCAGGGTCAATCCATTTGATCTGCCAACCATCTTGACATGCATTCCACCACTCTGACAAGCCCGAACCTGGGCTTTGATACCACTTGTTAAGACCGCGTGCACCTTCACCCCAACTCCACATTAATATGATATTATCCGTTTTGGGCCAAGCCCGCATGGATTTGTTTTTGGGCATCTCCTAAAAGGCCTCATACTAATGGAGTTAGGTGAACACTTATATATTGGACGAACTTCCTCCAATCTTTCGATGTGGGATGGGTTTGCCTCCCAACACATACAACTTATTTAAGTAACAAATGAATCAATTAATCAACTGGTTTTCGTTTTTGACATTTCAAACAACAAATGCCTCAACTTATAAGAACAAAAACTAAGGAAATAAAATATAGTTCAACTTAACAATATACCTCATATTGTTTTAGTGTGTTTGACCTTCAAGTTTCAAAAGCAAAACTCTAAAAATGGAATAGCTTCATGAGCAGCCTGCAAAAAACAAAGAAAAGAGGAATAAATATATAAAACAACATATGTGATATATATAATTAAACATCAAACAACAACAAATATTAAACAACAGTTCTTGAGATGGTGGGCAGTAGGAGTTACAAACAACAAACATTCATTCCTACTGTAGGAGATTATCTTCCTTAATCTTTATTATAAACCCAACGAACACACATAACACTAATGGAAGCCAGTTTAACATTAGTTATGCCAATCAACCAGAATGGAAACGGTAAACCAAAATTTTTTTATCTTTAGATCATGAATTACTCTATTTGAAACCCTAAAAAAATTAAAAGTCTTAATTAAATGTTCAGTTCAGAAGCACCAAGTGAAAAATCGTGTCTTCAATTGTTAGGATCGTGTCTATCTCTATTTTAGGGAGGAAATCAAGTCAATCTGTAACAAATTCCCTAACTTGTAGGATGTCTACGTCTATATGTTTAGGGTTGATTGTATCTCCTTTCATACAATTTTATAATGAAAATCATTACTTCTTCCTTGAAACCTCGTTCTAGCATGGCATCAGAGCGGAGTTTCGATCCATGAGACTCAGCCATAAACATCATCGCCTCAATACCTTTCCCCAACTATTCGGCCTAAAACCAAGCCAATAAACTGGAAAAAAAAAACAACAACCATGTCAGAAATCTAAGAAGTCAAAACCGAACCCAATACAGACCTTGCAACTCAGATTGCAAACTTACTAAACAACAAAACAAATATGTCCAAACCTGATAACTTGTCGATTGGATTCAAACTGAATAACGACAACTATCCCGTATGGGCAAGACTGATGAAGATGACAATTGGAGGCAGGGGATGCCGTTCACACTTAATGGGTATCCCACCGGCTCCACCAGAAACAGATCCAACATACGATCAGTGGGAACAAATGGATCAAAACGTATTCACATGGATAACACAAAACATCGAAGTAAGTCTAGTGAATAACGTCTTACAGTATCCAATGACAAAAGCACTATGGGATGGACTCGCAACCACGTACGGAAGTGGCTCTGATCCATTGCAAACCTTTGACCCACACCGAAAAGCCAACACACAAAGACAGGGACAAGACATTTCAAAGATTTCTGGAAAAAATTACAGGGAATATGGATGGCACTTGATCGGAAACAACCCAACCCGATGAAGTGCCCAGAGGATATCACCATATTCAATCAAATAACTCGAGAACATCGATTATATCAGTTTCTTACAGGAATTGATGATCGGTATGACCCCATTCGAAGAGATATTCTGAAATCGGAACAAAGACCCTCAGTAGAGTCTGCCTACGCCACAATTCGAAGGGAGGCTGCTCGTCTCCAGATCTTGAAGACGGCTGCCGGCGGCGAGGAGGACCTTGCATCACAGGGGGTGGGAACTGGACTTGTTGCACGGAGAACAGAGATGGGCAAATTTGGTAGGGTGCGGCGGCTTGATAGCCCCAACTGCTCAGACATCGCCGGTCGACGAACATCACAGCGGGAGGATAAAACCGGCCTTGTCTGCTCTCACTGTGGAAAACCGAGGCATACCAAAGAAGGATGCTTCGAAATTGTTGGTTTCCCCGATTGGTGGCCTGGGAATCGCAACACCACCGGCTCAACGTCGACTGGAGGACAGAGACGGGCCAACGCCGCTGCAGGCGTCGTCGGCCGGGGACGAGACGCCTGTGCAGCGGTGGAAGAAGGGAATAAGGGAGAACACAACACCACCAGCGAGGCGGCGGAAAGCCGGAATCTGGGATAGGCCAGCTCCACCGTCGCCATGAATCTCAGAAATGGCGAAGAAGAGGCTGGAGACGAAGGTAAGAGATTTGGGTCTCCAAACCCTAGATCTGATAACAAAATGTCAGTTTCCTTTTTTAAATGTCGTCCCACTCTTGAGAAATTTCAATTAAACCCTCTTGTTTCTGATGCTTTACAAAGAAACCCCCCGGGTATTAAAAATGTGAATGAGGCACTTCAACAGGACCCCACAAAGACACAAGCCTATCATACCAGGGCATCTGTCCCTGCTCCATGGATCTTTGACTGTGGGGCAACTGACACAATGACGTGTGATCCAACAGATATTCTAGAATCCGTCTCATCCACACAGAGTCACATTCAGACAACTAATGGAAAATTAGCTGAAGTCATAAACCAGGGATCTGTCGCCATCACTCCCAAACTCAAATTGAAAAATTGCCTCTATATTCCCACATAGTCATGCAAACTGCTTTCCTTAAGTCATCTGACAAGAGAATTGAATTGTGAAGTTCTAATCAATTCCCGTTTTTGCCTTGTACAGGATATTCATACGAAGGAGATCATTGAGCGTGGTACTGAGCGGGGAGGCCTCTATTATGTCGATGAAGTTAAACCCACTTCCACTGCACTCCTGTCACAAAGTACTGCTGATAAACAAATTTGGCTTTGGCACCGGCCCCTTGGTCATCCATCCTTAGGGTATTTACGTTTATTATTTCCCACATTGTTTCAGAATAATCACATGACTACTCTAGATTGTCAAACTTGTTTAGCTGCTAAAAGCCATCGGACATCTTTTAAAGTGAACAATTCTCGGGTAGATTCTGTGTTTTCTTTGGTTCATTCTGATGTTTGGGGACCTTCCCCTGTTTCAAATAAAGGACATTATCAGTATTTTGTGTTATTCATTGATGATTTCTCTCGGATGACCTGGGTTTATTTTCTCCGACATAAATCTGAAGTATATGATACTTTTGTGGCTTTTTTCATATGATACGAACTCAGTTTAATCATACCATTCGTGTGCTCCGGTCAGATAACGAGAAAGAATATGTTAACAAAAAAATGAGTGACTTCTGCCAAACCCACGACCTTATCCACCAAACCACTTGTCCCAATACTCCCCAATAGAATGAGGTGGCCGAAAGAAAAAGCCGAACCCTTCTAAAAATAACCCGTGCTATAATAACCCAATCTCAGGTTCCCAACCGTTTTTAGCCTGAAGCGGTTGCTACAACCACCTATCTCACAAACAGACTCCCCACAAAAATCCTCTCTGGCAAGACACCCCTGTCTATGCTACGAACCCAAACCGATATCCCTTTTAACCCTCACTCTACCGCCAAGAATTTTTAGTTGCTCCGTTTTTGTTCATGCTCCCAAAACTGACCGGAGCAAACTTGATCCTTGTGCCATTATTATTATTTTTTTTGGGTTATGCTACACATCAAAAGGGATATAGATGTTATAATCCTGTCACTCGTCACGTTCATGTCACCATGGATTGTGATTTTCTCGAAAATGAATATTATTACCTTACCCAACCTAGTGCTCAGGGGCAGGGTAGTACTGGTGAATCCCTAGGTTGGCTTGACCCGACACTTGCTGATATTCCTGCTTCCGCTCCAACACTCAGTACCATTCCCGATCATGCTCCTCCGGATAATATCCTAACTGAGGTAAGTGACCAATCTGACTCTACTCTTCCTGATGATACTGTGTCTACACATGATACCCTGATTGATCATACTGAAAGTGCTAACCCTACCTCCACAGTTGATATAGTGAGTAACAGTTATGCTTTGCCACAGAGAAGTACAAGGGGAGTACCACCCAACAGGTATTCTCTGCAGCATGTGGCACGAAGCTCGCGGTACCCTATAGGGAATATGGTCAGGGGGAGCATCTCTCCCACAGCAAGGGGGTTCCTTGGGAAACTCTATATGGAACAGGTTCCAAGAACGGTCCAGGAGGCTGAACAATCAAGGGAATGGGTACAGGCAATGGAAACTGAAATGAATGCACTCTGAAAAAATGGTACATGGGAGAAGTGCAACCTTCCTAAAGGCAAGAAACCAGTTGGGTGTCGATGGGTTTTCACCATCAAACACAAATCAGATGGCACGATTGAGAGATATAAGGCGAGGCTGGTGGCAAAGGGGTATACTCAAACATATGGCATAGACAACTCAGAAACTTTCTCCCCAGTAGCAAAGATTGACACTGTCAGGGTGCTCCTGTCAATAACAGCAAATAAAGATTAGCCTGTTCACCAGTTTGACGTGAAGAATACGTTTCTTCATGGAGACCTAACAGAAGAAGTGTACATGGAAGCACCACCAGGCTTCACCTCAGACTTTAAGCAAGGAAAAGTCTCCAGGCTCCGGAAAGCCCTCTACGGACTCAAACAGTCCCCACGTGCATGGTTCATCAGATTCACAGTGGCAATACGACAATATGGGTATATACAGAGTAACTCTGATCATACTTTGTTTCTTAAACGGAGGGAAGACTTGGTCACCTGTCTGATTATCTATGTGGATGATATGATTATCACTGGAAGTGATATGGAAGAAATGAAGAAACTCAAAGAAAGCCTGTTTAGAGATTTTGAAATGAAGGATCTGGGAGGACTTAAGTATTTCCTAGGTATTGAGGTCCTTCGATCAAAACAGGGCATCTTCATATCCCAGAGAAAATACATCCTAGATTTATTGGCTGAAGTTGGGATGATTGATTGTAGACCGGTTGACATCCCGATACAGGTTAATCACAAGCTCGTGATAGAAGATGATGGAGAACCAACTGACAGACGGATGTATCAACAGTTGGTGGGAAAATTGATCTACTTGTCCCACACCCGGCCAGACATCGCGTATGCTGTCGGAGTGGTCAGTCAATTTATGCATTAGCCTCAAAAGAATCATATAGAAGCCGTGGTAAGGATCATACGGTATCTGAAAAGGAACAGTGGGACATGGGATAATGTTTGGAAGACATGGCCACTTGAGTATTGAAGCCTACACTGATGCTGATTGGGAAGGAAACCCGAATGATAGGAGGTCTACATCGGGTATTTCACCCTGATTTGAGAGAATGTGGTGACGTGGAGAAGCAAGAAACAGAAGGTGGTTGCTCTCTCAAGCGCTGAGACAGAATTTAGAGATGTTGTAAAGGGAGTAACTGAGCTTCTTTAGCTCAGGAAGTTGATGGCCGAGATAGGTTTTCCTTAGCAGAGTCCAAGCGTGCTAAAATGTGACAATAAAGCAGCAATAAGCATTTCAGGGAACCTAGTACAGCACGATCAAACAAAACATGTTGAAGTTGACCGTCACTTCATAAAAGAAAAGCTGGACGAAGGAGTTATTGAGCTACCTTTTGTAAAGTCAGAAGACCAATTAGCAGATATCCTTACAAAGGCCGTTTCCAGCCAAATATTTCAGAAGACACTTGACAAGTTAAGAATTGGGGATCCCATTACTTAACTTGAGGGGGAGTGTTAGGATTGTGTCTATCTCTATTTTAGGGAGGAAATCAAGTCAATCTGTAACAAATTCCCTAACTTGTAGGATATTTACGTATATATGTTTAGGGTTGATTGTATCTCATTTCATATAGTTTTACAATGAAAAACATTACTTCTTCCTTGAAATCTCGTTCTAGCATCAATGACATTATAATTAGACTTGAGATGATAAACTGGCAGGGTACTAACACAAACTCTTTCCCCCAAAAATTTCAACACACATTCAGACAATAAAATTAGTGCAATGGTTTTACTCATGTTCAAGCTAAGCACATTCATTTCCACATGGGATTTTTTCCAGAAATAATATAAATCAACCTCGAAATTAGGTTTCAGTCTTCTCATAGGGAATAAACGGACACACATAAGCTCAGATTTGTAGAGCTACATTACTTGCCATGGCAGAAATGTTGGGAAAACGAAACAGAAACGCAGCGAAAATTTAAATTTTTTCCCAAAAGATAGAATCGAATCTTGCAATTCCTATTCCCAATTCGTAGAGATCAAGAAACTCACTTAGATAGTAGCTTTCTTGACACGTTCTAGCCGGCCAAGAACGCTCTTCACGCGGCTTGATCCCCAAAAGCTCCTTCGAATCTTTCAAGACTTCACGATAGCAGCCCTCTAGAGAATTAGTCCACCAACCTCGACCACGGTCCGAATAGGGAGGATGCTAATTCTATATTCGGTGTTTAGGCTCTAGGGTTTAGTGTATAATTTGGAGAAGGAGAATTTTTGCTATCATCCCTTGTGGGGTTCGAACCCCACATATATATATATATATATATATATATATATATATATATATATATATATATATATATATATATAGTACAAGGGGTTCGAACCCTTTACTTGTTGGGCAAGGGTTTCCTAAACCCTTTTGGAAAGAGATTTCTTGCTTGGAGAGAAAGACTCTTACTTTGACCAAAAGTCTCCTTTTGACCAATTTGTCAAGCAAGAATATAATATCTAACTCTCTTAGATATTTTATTTACTTTATTTATTTTATAATAAATAACTTGAAAACTAATAATTAAATAATTCTTAATTAATTATTTATTAGACTTTATTTCTCAAAATTAGATCTTTAATATTAATTCATAATTAAATTAAAGTCCATTAAATAATAATTATTTAACTAACACATACACACGTGACACGTGTCTTACATGTGTTCCACACGTGTGGACCTCACCATTCACTTAATGGTTCGATCAACTCGTTTACCGATTGAAGCGTTAACCCATGTGACCGGGCTGTTGTGTGTGACCCTCTAGGTTCTTAATTTAATTAGCAGTGGCCCTAATTAATTAATTCCCTAATTAATTAATTAGTCCATAGATCAAACGACCATAGTCTAGCAACAGGTGTTTGACCCCTAGCTGAATAAGAATGTCTCGATTCGACAGAACCTTTAAGTCATTGACATATGTGAGATACAATCCTCCTACGTCCCATCTCTCAATCAAGATCTAGGGCAAGGGAATAATTAGAACCCTAATAATCTTGATCTTAATGCTAAGTGCATTTCACATCCATTTGATCTCAATCCAAGAAACTCTTTTCTTGATGTCTTGATCCACTGCCTTGACCAAGGACTCATAGATGGCATATGAATGACTTACACAATAAGAGATCATCACCTTGCTAATACAAGCGTAGGTCCTTTATTGATTCTCATATACTTTCATGTGCCACTTGTGCAGCCCAAGCATAAGCCTTGAATCAGTTGTCTAAGGTGACACCCTTTAAAGCTTACACCTAAGACTATAGAGTTAGCTCATAAAGTATCAATGGAACCTCAAGTTTAAGGATCACTTAATCACATCAATGACTAGTGAGATATTTCCTAATCTGGAAGTTTCTATTTCCAGATATAGAAACTTCTTTTCCCATTTAGGAATCTTCTCACACGGGACACCTCAGTGTACCTACTTAGAATAAGTAAGCACCCTCATGTATCACGCATGTATCAACTATACACTTTGCACCCCATGAAACAAGTTGGACCTTCTTAAGGGCGTGATCACACGAGCAAGCCTTGAACGAGTCAAGTTGACACTCCCACTGTCTTTTGGACTCATTAGCTTGGAGTGAGCTGACTTTTGTGATATATGGCTCATTTCATGAACCATTTTGCCTAAATGGTTGAGTCCTATAAGTCATATTGATCAGGGGAGTTTAAGTAAACACACAATCAAGCAAGAGCATATAAAGAAGTGTTGCCTTAATTCACATTAGACTATTACATCGGCTTTCAGGGCACTATTCCTAATAATCTCCCACTTGCCCGTCAAAGCCATTCAGGAGCTAATCTAAGTCTCATCTTCTCAAGATGACCTTCGAAAGCTTCTCGACTAAGGGGTTTTGTAAGTGGGTCTACCACATTCTCTGTTGATGCGACCCTCTCAATTTGCACATCACCTTGTTTGATGATATCAAGGATTAGGTGGTACTTCCTCATAATGTGCTTGGTCCGTTGGTGAGATCTTGGTTCTCTTGCTTGAGCAACTGCCCCAGTGTTGTCACAAAACATAGTAATGGGGTTTTTCATGCTAGGAACGATTCAAATCTTGAATGAAGTTTCTAATCCAAACACCTTCTTTAGCTGCATCATTTGCAGCTAAGTATTCGGCCTTAGTGGTCGAATCTGTAGTGGTCGTCTGCTTGGAACTTTTCCAACTTACTGCACCGCCATAAAGGCAGAAAATGTATCCAGACATTAACTTAAAATCATCTAAATTAGATGTAAAGCTTGCATCGCAGTATCCTCCGATTACTAGATCTTTTTGTCCTCCATATACTAAGAATAAATCCTTAGTGCTTCGTAAGTACATTAGGATATTCTTCACGGCAGTCCAGTGACCTTCTCCAGGGTCTAATTGGAAACGGCATGTTACACTAAGTGCATATGCCATATTCGGTCGAGTACATAGCATTGCATATATTATGCTATTTATTGTCGAGGCATAAGGCACATGAGTCATTCTTTCCTTCTCAAGGTTTGTCTTAGGACAATCTTCTTCGAAAGAGATGTTCCTACACTCATAGGGAGAACTTTATTCTTCGCATTCTCCATACTGAACCGTTTCAGTACTTTGTCTATGTACATCGACTGTGATAGTCCTATCGATCTCTTAGATCTATCCCTATAGATTTTTATCGCGAGAATGTAGGACGCATCACCAAGATCTTTCATCTCGAATTGGTTCGATAGCCAAGATTTGGTAACTTTAATGTCATTCTTTGAATTCTTAATTGGAAGGATATCATCAATATAAAGTACCAAGAATTGCACTGAAGTCTCCAATTCCTTTCTATACACGTAGGATTCATTCGAATTTTGAACGAAGCCAAATGCTTTGACTACTTCATCAAAATGAATGTTCCAATTCCTAGAAGCCTGTTTCAATCCGTAGATTGATGTTTGGAGTTTGCAAACTTTTTGCTCACTCCCACTGAATGTGAAACCTATGGGTTGATCCATATAAATGTCTTTATCAATGTCTCCATTGAGAAAGGCAGTTTTCACATCCATTTGCCATATCTCGTAGTCGTAATATGCAGCAATGCCAAGCATGATCCGAATGGACTTTTGCATTACAATCGGTGAAAAGGTTTCATCAAAGTCCACACTGGGCCTTTGAGTGAATCCTTTTGCAACCAGTCTTGCCTTATAGGCTGCAATGCTTTCATCTACTCCAAGATTTCTCTTAAAGATCCATTTGCAACCTATGGGTTTAACACCATCAGGCAAATCTACCAAGGTCCAAACTTGGTTGGAGTACATGGAATCCATTTCGGATTTCATGGCTTGTTTCCACTGATCAGAATCCGAGTCTGACAGTGCCTCCTCATATGTCAGGGGACCATTATCCTCTTGAGAGATTTCATGGAGAAAACCATACCATCTCTCAGGCTGTCTAGGAGTGCGTTCAGAACGCCTTAGAGGAGGATTTTCACGTGTGTCGAAGTTCGTGATTGGTTGTGGGATTTCAGAATGGGACGTGTCCTCTAAATATGGCGTGGGAATATCTCGAATTTCTTCGAGTTCTGTGATCTTGCCTTTCTTTTCTTCTAGGAACGATTCCTCAAGAAAAGTTGCATTTCTTGAAACAAACACCTTTTGTTCAGTTTGATCATAGAAGTAGTATACTATGGATTCCTTAGGATAGCCAACAAAGTAGCATAAGTTAGAACGAGCTTCTAACTTATCTCCCACTGTCCTCTTCACATAAGCAGGACAACCCCAAATTCTTAAGCAAGAATAACTAGTGATTTTACAATGCCACATTTCATAGGGCGTTTTAGGGACTGACTTGGAAGGAACAAGATTCAAAATCTTTGCTGCACTTTCTAGGGCATAACCCCAGAAAGAAGGTGGTAAGTCAGTGAAACTCATCATGGAATGAACCATATCAAGTACGGTTCGATTCCTTCTCTTAGAAACTCCATTAAGCTGAGGAGTTCCCGGAGAAGTCCACTGAGAGATAATTCCATTATCTCTGAGATGATTAAGGAACTCTTCACTAAGATACTCGCCACCTCGATCAGATCGAAGTGTCTTGATCTTGAGACCAGTTTGGTTCTCAACCTCCTTTTGAAATTCTAAAAATTTCTCAAAAGCCTCAGATTTGTACGTCATTAGGTACACATAACCATAACGACTAAAGTCATCAGTAAAGGTTATGAAGTATTGATAATTGTTTCGAGTGCTGACACTAAGCGGTCCACAAACATCAGAATGGATCAAATCCAAGGTCTTTGTGGCTCGTTCCACACTTCCTTTGAAAGGATTTTTGGACATTTTTCCTTTGAGACAGGATTCGTAAAAAGTTAACTGTTTAAGGTCATTTTCAGAGTATGTCCCTAAGGTAGTTAACTTGCTAATTCTGTTCTTAGAAATGTGTCCTAATCTAGCATGCCACAAAGAAGCCGAGACTTCATCATCTCTCTTACGTTTTGTTTCTCGTTGCATATTCAAAATATTACTGTTTTGAGTTAGATAAAGTCCATTGTTTAATGTACCAAGATGAATTAAAAAATTATTCTTTTTGAGGAAAAAGTTACCATTCTTAATATTAACTTCATAACCTTCGCAATCAAATCTTGGAACTAAAATAATATTATGAATAATGTCTGGTACATAAAAGACTTTATTTAAAACTAAAACAGAATGACCTAAATCTAATCTAATTGTGCCTAAAGCTTGAGCTTCGACCGTTGAGCCGTCCCCAATCTTCAAGACACATTCTCCTCATTTGAGCTGTCGGACCTCACTTAGCA
This sequence comes from Lantana camara, assembly GCA_037501455.1. Taxonomy (NCBI): domain Eukaryota; kingdom Viridiplantae; phylum Streptophyta; class Magnoliopsida; order Lamiales; family Verbenaceae; genus Lantana; species Lantana camara. The sequence goes on from CM074861.1 coordinate 96,666,241, forward strand.
TCTATACATCATTACAGATATGAGATCCACAACCGGTATCAAGTACCCAAGAGTTAGAATTAATACAAAGATTTACTTCAATGAGAAACATACCTTTCTTTAGAGTAGCCTTGTACTCTTGGCAGTTTCTCCTCCAATGCCCCGGTTTGCCACAATGGAAGCAAACGTCCTCTTTCTGATCACGTTTCTTGTTTTGGACTTTTCCCTTCGTGATGCCTCCATTAGGCCTAAGGGACTTCTTCTTCTTTTGGGCTTTCTTGCCCTTGCCTTTGAAAGACTTAGAAAAAGATGGAGCAGTGACCATCATAACCTTACTGTCCTTCTTGATCGTGCTTTCAGCAGTCACAAGCTGACTAATCAGCTCAGCTACACTAGCATTTGCATGATTTATGTTGAAGTTAAGGACAAAAGGGTTGAATGATCGTGGGAGCGAGGCTAGCAACAGATCCATTGAAAGCTCATCCCTCAGTGGCATGTCCATGGATGCAAGTTTCTCAGTAAGAGAAAGAAACTTGAGTCCATATTCATGGACGCTTGTACCTTCCTTCATTCTCAAATGGAACAATTCCTTTGAGGTGTTATACCTTGTAACATGTTCATGAGGACAGTAAAAGTTGCTCTAAGTGGTCGTAAATCTCCCAAGCGAATTCCATGAACTCATGCTGTCTTTGCATGTCCGGAGACATGTTAGTAAGCATGAGACAACGGGCTTGGAGATTATTATCCTTCCACTTCTGGATTGCATCCCGCTCAGTTCGGGTTAGAGCGTTCCCTTCGGGAACGGGCTCCGCCTCGTAGAGAACATAAGTTCTCTTCTCGGAATCTAGAACGATTTTCAGATTCCTAAGCCAATCAGAATAGTTGGGACCAGTCAACTTGTTTGACTCGAGGATCGATACTAGAGGGTTTTTGGTTGTCATTTCAAAACACGTAGAGAATCACAGAATCTACGACCTAAATGGAAAAATAGAGAACCAGTGAGCATGCTGATTAATAACGATATACATGAGATTAGGTCTTTAATCTATGTAGCTCCCACTGTTTTTCAAAGATCTATAATTCCCAAAGATCTTAGAGGATACTTGTTATCCCAATGGGTACTAAGATCCTAAGCACTTAACCTTGAACCCACGACTCGTGGCCATTCTCAATTAAGCCTAAGGCAGGTACAACTTACTAATTCCAACACTGTGGAATTCTTAGTAATGTTTTTGCATCACCTATCTTTCAATATGGAACCATGACTCGTGTGACATCCATATTTACTTAGGCGTTAAGCTAGACCCATAAATCATAAAATCTTGATCAAAACTTAGTTCGAACGACTCACGACTCGCGGCCATTGCCCTTGCTAAAATTGATCACGAAATATTGATCATTTAAGATTAATTAGGAAACTAAGAACTAATAGGTTTCACATAGACACCCACGAATCGTGGCCAACATCTAGCTTCCCCTATTAAACTTAAATCCTATTGATGGAATGCTAGGGATTTAATTCAAAGTTTGCACCTCAAATTAAACACCTATTTTCGAAAATTAGCTTAATATTTAATGGGAATTTTCGATGTAACCGGAGAGTTATCCTGTTCGACCTTACCAACATATATGTTATCTATTTTAATTAGTCTTGATTAATGTAAGTACAACTTAAATGCATTTCACACAGGTACATAACAGATAACATGTCCTAGCATGATACTAACATGTGATAATCATGGGTTCTACCTATCTTATGCGTGATATGTGGGAGCTACTCCACAATCACAAGTTCTAACATACATGCCACATAAAATAGTTTAAATCACATAAGGGAATTGGAAATAAAAACGATGCCCTATCTATTACAATAATAGAAATCCTCTCTAACACTTCGAGAGGTCTTCACTTATGGCCTCCATCTTGTTACTTGTTGTGTGGATCCATCTTTCTCCGTGGGTGCATTGTCTTCAAAATGAAAGAAAAAGACCTCACCAACTATCTCTACTCTCAAATTACAATAAAAAGAAAAAGACATAAAGTAATTATTGAGTTTAGAATTTACGTGATTTTAAGTGTTAATTAGAGTATATTTTTGTGCCGTTTGATGCGTTTATGTGTTTGTTTTGCTCCATTTAGGTGTTTTAGGAGTTGGATAAGAAACGACGAAGTAAAGAGAATTCACGCATTTTTGGTGAAAAAAAGAGTAACTCCCGTTGCCGTATGGGAGAACAAATTCAGTAACCCCCGTTACCAGAGGCAGGAGTAGTGCTTTGGCGAGAGAGAAGGGGTAACGCCCGTTACCCCCGGATAGAAGGAAAGTGGTAACGCCCATTACCACTAATAAAAGCGTTATTGCAATTTCAGCAGTAACGGGCATTAACAATATTTACACATGAAGTGGTAACACCCGCTACCAAGAGTCAGCGAGAGAACAATTAGGGCTGCTATTTAAGTGTATTTTGGAATCTTTTTTAGAGAGCTTTTCTTCGGGGGTTGTGACCTAGTTTTGGAGAAAAGACACGAAGTTCGCAGTAGTTTTTCCGAGATTTCAAGAAGATGAGAGGATTGAATTCTTAGAACGATTTCAGTTTTTCGGTTTTATTATTGTTTTGATTATCAAACTAATTCCTTTAAGTTTAGTTTTCGTATGTTAGATTCGTTTTCAGATTTTACTGAATGTTTATGGTTTTGATTTTTAGACTTTGTTTAGATTTGATGAATATGAATTCTTTTAATATAATTTCCTTTAGTTTTATGAGTTTTGCTTTAATTATGAGTAGCTAATTCTCTAGGGCTAGGGGAGTGATGATGAATGCATGATAGGTGTTTGATATGATGCTTGAATGACTTGTGTTAATTCTTAGTTTGAAAACAGGTTTGAATTGACTTGCGATGGCCTGATCACCCTTAGCATGTTTTATGATTGCCTAAATATCGAGAGATTGATGGTAGTTTAGATTGTTTTGATAACTTGTAAGTTGTAGAATACGAAGAGATTTGGTTCTAGCGTATACAACAGTAATCTTATTCCATGCCGAGCCACTAGAATGCTGAATTGCACTAGTCTTCTTCATATGGTTTAATTAACTATTGATGATTGCGAGAGCAACATTGAACACTAATTAAGCACTTGGTTACACCTTAAGAGAGGGTAATACAAATATAAGTGACTAGGTTGTAGAATTACACTTGTCAAACGAGTATTATATTGACTCTTGATTGTATGATTCATTACTTTCCCCTGCCTACTTAGTTTACTAAAGTTAATTCACGTGTGTTTTAGTTGTTACTTGCTTTTAATTCTAGTTAATCGGTTAATTCTGTTTTTAGTAGATTAATAGATAGGGATAACTAGATACAGGTCCCTGAGGTTAGGCCTAATTACAAAACGGTCCCTATTCTTTTAAATATTACACTGTAGTCTATAAGCTTGTTAATTTGTTAATTTTTGTATACTTTTAGGGACGATTTTGCATTTTTGGTCATACATTATATGTAACACTCACAAAACCTTCAGGGACATAAGTGTACTTTTACAAAATTCATTAATGGACCTCACACAAAACAAGAAATATAGGGACTACAGTGTAATTTAACCAAAAAAAAGGGGACTACAGTGTAAAATTTAAAAGAATAGGGACCGGCTTGTAATTAGGCCTAACCTTAGGGACCTGTATGTAATTATCCCTAATAGATAACAACAATTGCTTTTCGTCGGTCTTTAGATTAGAAAAAAGTGTTGAGTAGTGATTGATTTCCCTTCCCTGTGGGTACGATCCTATTGTGCTACTCGTATGTTAGTGTACACTTGCACGATTGGTTTTAACTTAAGTAAAACAATACAACAGTAATAAGGCTCAAAGCACATTCAATCACACACAGTTCAATCACACGGAGAGGGGTTAGTCTCACAGACTGAGTGAGGGGCTACCCACACACGCTACGTACGTATAAGGAGCAAAGCACATTCAATCACACACAATTCGTGAACTCAGGAATAGTTTTTGCACACCAAACTTTACCCGTGATACATACATATAAGGATTCTTATCGAAATAGAACAAAACTTAACGGATTCATACGCATCAAACATAGCAAAACATACTTATCATATCTAATCTTGTCAAAACATTACATATCTTAACTCATACTTTAAAAAGATTCATATTTTATCTTAATTAAGAGTTTATCCCCGTTTTACAAACTTAGCAGAGCATACAAACATAACTCGGCGGGTACGAGTCCTAAATCCCATCCTGGGCCCCTCAAACAGAACATATCAGACATACCAAATCGAAACAGACATATCAAACAAACCTGCTTTCTCCGGAGATGGAAGGGTTGCGCGACCCTTACCATCCAGACAGTCGAGGGGGGTGCAAGCTACTCCAAACCCTCAGGACCTCCATCACTCACCAAACCTCCTGGTAAGATCAAAGGGAATCCGAATCAAACTGTGGAGATGTGCACAGGGGTCATACCGGCGACCCCATGGCCGTCCCGGATCTCTCTTACCCACAACTCCGAGGCCCATCATACCAAAACATATCACATCAGAGCAAATCATATCATAACCCGCTACTTATCAAACTTAACATAACATACCTTACCTAGCAACAACTATACTATACATACCTCTCTGTGTCAAGTCGATAACTTATAGCTCTCGGCTCATAAGAGGTACACGGTTTGAAGCATAGTTAACGTTGCAAAAATAACAAATCATATCGAATTAGAAAAAGCATACATAGGCTTGTACATAGCGTGTCGTACTTGTAAAGTCTTAGCAAATCATAAACTTACATATTTCGCACATATTTACTTATACTTAAGGTTATAGTTCGCATGCGTAGAAAATGAGCACGTTTCATAGGGTTTAAGTATAACCTAACCTCACCTTATATCAACGGAACAGGGAAAGAGACGATTGATCCACCTCGAAATCAACACGGCTAACGGAACACCACCCCAGGTGCACCTGAACAAACTGAAGGCAAAACACAAAGCTTAGACCCAAAGATGAACCACATAGATGCACGACGCATGCATAGAAACTTAAAAGAGGCAAACACGTAGGCAGGGTTCATATTCAAAGTCATTCCATACAAAGGAATGCAGTTCATAACTTAACACAATCATAATTCACATGGAGACATGTTTATGTATACAATTAATGCATATCACAAAGTGGAGGTACATAACAAGGTGCATATGTGCTTCGTGCAACCAATTCACATTAATTACGTAACATAAAATACATATAAGAACAAATACATACACATACATAAGTTTATAACAAGTTAGGAATGAGTTCGGAGGTAAAAAGGTGCAAGAAAAGCGGAAGAAAAGTATAAGAAATGGTTCCGACCAAAAACGGGCAAAAGCTGGAAATTTTCCGAAACGGACAAGCTGTAGGAAAATGATCATAACTTGAGTTTGGGAATTAATTTTTGTTTCTTGGAAATGAAACTAAACACAAATATCTTTCCAATGGTAGGTGGCTCGAATCGTGCTTCAAAGCGAGGCGAAAATGGCGTAGGTTTGAAGTTGGACTATTGCAGAATTCGGCGAAGTGGCGACACAAATTTAAAATGATTATATCTCCCAAACCACAACGAATTTTGATGTGAATCCACTTCGAGAATGTTCTACACTCAAAAAGGTTTCTATAATCCTAAATTCAAGCAAAACGGAGCACAAACGAAGTCTGCACGGCCGTACAGAAATTGGCCTGAAAAGCTACACGTCCATGTGCAGAAGCGGAATTTTCCACCTCGAGAGTTATGCACGGCCGTGTGAGCAATGAACTGAAGTTTTGCACGGCCGTGCGGGGTCATCTTCTCCGAAAAAAGAGAGCAGAAAAGCAGGGGATCAACGGGGGTGGATCCCAAACCACCCCAAACCACATTCCAATCAACTAATACACCAAAAACACCCAAATTCAAGGTATATCACATATATATATCACATTAGAGCAAAAATTGGACTTTGAAATAAGCCCGAGCACCCAAACACGAAGCCTGCACTATTCATCATCTTCCCTAAAGCTCAAGAAATCGAGTAATAAAACAATATTCAATCGGGTAGAATCAAACCACGTAAAGAGAGGATCACATCGCTTACCTTGGATCGTTGATTGGGCGAACGGGGTCGAAGTTCTTGAGCTCGAAAGGGTAGGGAGGCTGTTTTCTCTCTTTTCTTCTTCTTCTCCCTCTCTTCTTCTTATGGACTGATGTAAATGAGGGAAAGAAAAGAGATCCGGTCCTTTTTCTTGGGCCAAGAAACGGGTCGGGCAAATCGGGTAGGGTTAAACGGTATCCGGTCCATTCAGATCGAATGATAAAATGGATGGGCGATCAAAAGGCTTTAGAAAGTAAAAGGTTAATTCATTGAATCCGAATCATCCAAACGAACTCAATGACAAGGTTGGAATTCGAATTCAAATTCTCGAGCTCACGGTAGCCACGAAGGCTAAAAACACGCTAATTATAATTAGGTCCCTAGTTCGCAAATATTGGACGATTGAGTCCAAGTACATTTAATTAAATTCTAATACGCACATACTTAAATTAAAATACAAATCGACACGTAAGTCATAAAAAAAACAAAATTAAACTCTCTCGTGACGTCATACCTGGATTGCAACAAACACGGGGTGTCACATATCACGCACGTATCAGCAATACACTTTGCACCCCATGAAACAAGGTGGTCCTTCTTAAGGCCGTGATCACACGAGCAAGCCTCGAACGAGTCAAGTCGACACTCCCACTGTCTTTAGGACTCATCGGCTTGGAGTGATTTCTAATAATGACTTATGTGATATAGGGCTCGTCTCATGAACCGCTTCACCTAAATGGTTGAGTCCTATAAGTTATATTGATTAGGGGAGTTCTTATACATGCACAGTTAAAGTAATCATACAATTAGTCAAGAACATACAAAGAAGTGTTGCCAAAGTTTGTTTATTATTCAAAAATTGTCTGTGATTTACAAATGGAAAGTACTAAAGCGGATATACAATCGGCTTTAAGGGCACTATTCCTAACAGGAAAAACCATCGAAATTGGTCAGCCTACACTTCAGCTACAAAACCCCTCCCAATCGATTAGCTTCAGCTCGAAATTCAGCTAAAGATTCCGGATTTGCCTCAGATTATTGCGATGGTAGTCGGATTTCAATAGAGTTTAGCACCACTAGCTTCGATGCGGGAAGTTTGCTCACAAATTGCCTTCTCAATATAGAAATGTAGAAATGTTAGGTTTTTGGATTTTCAGACAACGAAGTTCTGAGTTGTGAAGGCTTATGTGGAACGTTTTATTAACAATTCCGACAGACATAAATTGTGGAGATACTATTGGAAATAGAAATACACCGACGGATAACCAACAGCCAAAGGCCATCGGTAAATTAATAAGTAATTGAATTGAACATACAGACGGCAAACCGACTGTACACGACCAAGTGCTAAATGCGTGAATGGTGTTTAAAAGTTCTAACGAAAAATACCCATTGAAAAATCCCGTCGGTAGCAGTATGGACTGAACAAACCACCGAAATATCGACAGAAGGCATCCGTTGGTATTTTCTCTTCAAAATTGATAACATTACCGACGGATAATGTCCGTCGGTTACCCGTTGAAATTTACCTTTTTCACAAGGTTCCGATGGGATTCTAACGAACACAATCCCGTTGGTTTGGTCCAGCTTTTTTGTGACAATTCCAACGAAAGAACCCCGTTAGTTGTCTGTTGGTATTTGTCTGGACAATAACATCCTGACGAAAATCCAATGGCTCTCCGATGTACGAATTCCATCGGAGTGTTGGTGTGAATCTTCCGCCAAATGTACCAATGGATTACCGACGGAGGTACCAATGGAATTTTGCCCAGTTTTTTTTCAGAAACCCGCCACAACTTTCCGACGAAACAGCGACGGACTTACGACGACCTCTCAATTGGAAGTTGTTTTCATAATCTAAGGTCCTCGCCGTTGGTTTTCTGTTCGTTGTCCGTCGAAATTTCCGACGGAACACCGACGGGCAATCCCATCAGAAATTTTCCATCAGGATTCGGGTGATTTCTTGTAGTGTAAGAAAAAAGATAAAGAAATAATTTGATGTTTGAAGATCAACCATTCCTTTTTTTTTTGTGAGATTCCATCGATCTTCAAGAACTTTGAAGATTGAGATATCGAACGGTTGATCTTCAAACATCAAATTATTTCTTTTATCTTTTTTTTTTAATCGTGGTTCTAGAAGATGAGAAGACGCAGGCGAGAAAACGGAGATGCAGGCGAGAAGTGATGGTGACGACTAGTAGAAGCCGATTTCTGTGTTTCATCGTTCAAGGAGAGAATGCAAGAATGATAAGATTTGAAGAAAATAGAGTTTAATATGAGTGAGAGATTTGAGATTTGAAATCATGGCTTATTTTTTTAAGATAATATAGTAGGAAAAATAAATAAAAAAATTTAAAGTTGCCACGTCAGATAATAAAAAAAAGAAAAAGAAACTGAGGTTATATCCCTAAAAAAAAGTCTTTCGCGTCCCTTGCGCTCAAATTATCTCAGAAACTTGCATGATTGATTGTTTTTTTATAGTGTCTCACATTCTTCTGACCCTAATAGAATGTTGCCCAAGCATCGACAATTTCAAGCGTTCCTTGATAATGCCTTGGTATATGAGTAAATATTAATCGCGATGGTGAGAGTTTTCAATAATCGCAATTTTTTCTCCGTCAATCAATACTATTATCCACACATACAATTAATTGGATTGTCAACTGTTATAAAACCTAGACTACGTACAATTAATTTTTCCGTCTGATTGATAAAAATATTACTTGCTAATTGTTATCTGCATTTTAATCTGATTCTAATGTTTAATGATAAATATTTTTAGAGTTATTTACACCATAACCCCTGTGTTAAATGAACTGGGCCAAAAAAAACTGTGTGTTACAAAAATTAACACAGGGAACCCTGTGTTTTCAAAATATTTGCATGACGAACCCTGAAAATTTCTAGTATTGGTAGAACACTAATTTTCTCTATTTATTGGATGCGAAATAAATAATTTAACCTTTTATATTATGATGTAGATCATTTCACATCTCTCTATATACAATTTTTTACTTGTTTATATGGTTCTTCATGCAATTTTTATTTTGTACAGGGTTTCGGTGCATATAAAAAAAAGGGGTTTCGGTGCATATAAAAAAATATTGAACAATATAGACAGATTTAAGATGATGTATATCAAAATATAAACGGGTAAATTAGTTATTTCGCATCCAATGAATAGAGAAAATTAGTGTTCTACCAACACCAGAAATTTTCAGGGTTCGACATGCAAATATTTTGAAAATACAGGATTTTCTATGTTAATTTTTGTAATACAGGGTTTTTGTCCATTTCACCTAACACAGGGGGTATAATGTAAATAACTATATATTTTTATATACTTGCATGTAATATTTCATGACAACTTATATTTGTATTTTCACTAATTTCCCTATTATCTTGTAAGAAATTTGTCCCTTCGTAACCAATTGAACTACGCTCTGTGGATAATTTCTCTATTATCCTACGGTAAATTATCAAGAGTTACGTTTGATGTCCGGTCTATTCAGGCATGGTGATTTTTGTATTCTGAAGTGAATATCTGGCAATAATATGAAACTGATTCAACCAAATTAATATAACAAAAAATTAACGAATATTTTACTCTTTCTCTTGTGTAATTTCTTAGGAGCGTTGTCATTCGTTAGTAAGGGTAACCCTAATTTGAACCCGATTCTATCAAATTGGTATAATAAGGGGATAAGTGTTTTAAACTTGTGTTGCAATTTGATGAAAAAAAAAATTAAAAGTAATGATCAATCAAGTAATAAATATAATAATAAAAAAAACAAATATAATATAATTGATTGGGTTTGGGGATCGACTTGGTCAAACGCACTAAAATTTTCCGGCAAAAAATATTTATTTCCAATAGGATAGCTAGCAAAAAAAAAATAAATAAAAATTCTAGCCAACAATGAAGATACTGATTCTTTTTGCCATACATATATGTAAATCGTCCCAGAAAGGCACCGTACTAATAATGGTTGATGATCACCATAACAACATGGAAGAAAGATACAAGAAGCTCAAAAAGCTCATCGGAGAACAAGAGAATCGCATTCACAACCTTCAAACCAGCGCCTTTCAATTGGCCAACTATTACTTCGTCTTCCAGGGCATAGTTTTAGCAGCTGTTTCCAACGTCACCTCTCTCACCTGCTCCGACGCCTGGTTCATCTTCACTCCCTCTCTCATCGCTGCAACTCTAAATCTCTTTGCTCTCTTCTCCATCTGCTCAAAGTACACTCGCGCCATGGGTTTGTACGACCAAACCTGGTCCGAATACAACAGTTTGCTCTTAAGAAGGAATCGTGAAGATCATAAAGGTGATGATGGTGACGACGACGACGGTGGTGGTCAGAGATCGGATACGTTCTCGAGGTATAGAAGGTATGTGGTTTTAGGTTTGTGCATGGTGTTGTTTTTAGGGTTTGCAGGGGTGACACTGTCTGGACCGTGGAGCGTGATGTGCAAGCACGATCGCAGAAGGAAGACTGGCTATGGTGATATGGATGATTGCTTCAAGCTCTGCAATGGCTCCAGATGCATGGCTTTCTGCCCATATACCTCTTAGTTTACGTTGATAGCCGGTTTTCCTCTTTCTTTCAGCAATTTTTGAAACTTTGGAATGTACGTAAATTCACTTCTGTAAATGTAAAATTATGTGTTTGGATACTTGGTTAAAAATCACTATCCATTTTACACTTATAGAAATTGAAAACTACGAATATTTTTCTAATTTTTGGTACGTACAAACGAGGATCAATATCTTAAAAGGCTGCATATGATTGATTTGTAATGGTTCGCGCATCAATATATATCTTAGAAATTAAAGCTGCATGTCCCTTAAATTTTGAGGTTATTTATATTTGACTAACTTGCATTCAAATCTAATTACAACACAATTCATCTAAATTAAAAAATTACATTTTAGTCTCTATAAATCTTGTTTGGTCCGAGATCTCTAATGGAATTTGTAAAAGTGCATTTATACCCCTGACGATTGTATAAGTGTTACGTTGAATAGATGACCAAACTTACAAAACCATCCCTAAAATTTACAAATATAAACAAAACAATTAACCCTACAAATTATGAATTTAACAACAAATTATAAGTATTTTAGGAATGACAAAAGAGAATCCTAACGGACTTCAGGGACCACAAACGGTTCTAAAAAAATTAGAAACTAAAATGTATTTTTTTAATTTAAATGAATTACATTGTAATTAGACCTAAATATAGGATAGTTTAATTATTTCTAAATTTTATAAATGTGCATGGTTTTATAGTGTGCTTCCATAAAGTTCTGCAATTAGAAAGAAAAAAAGAACAAAAAAGTATTTAGTTTGGTTTTCTTATTTAAATGTGAATAAATAAATTAACCGTATCAACTAATGTGAATTATTATTATTATTATTATTATCAGTGGCGGCGGCGGCCATGAAATTGCCAAAAAGAAGACTCATAATGAGCTTAAAAATAAATAAGAAAATTGGGAAAAAAAAACGTAAAGTTGAGATATTATCATCTTCTCAGTTGTTGTTTAGGCACACTAATCCGTCTAATTTCTATTTTTACCCTATAGTTGAGGGGGAAAAAAATGATAATTACAAGATAAATCTATTTCGAATTATAATCTCACCAGAAATTAGCATGTACAATACATGAAACCTAAAGATTGGATAAGTGACACCCAAATGCGCATTTTAATCATCACCACCGCGCTGCCGCCAATAACACACGCCACCACCGTCTTCTTACAGTCTTACCACCGGCCACAACCGCCAAAGGCACCAAATCCTACACACATATCCCCTCAAATTGCACCACCACTGCTACACACACATACGAAGTTACTCCACCATCATCAACGTCGTCATGACGTACAATCACCGCCTCCACGCCACCACCGCGGACACAACCAATCGCCCAACACATTTCACAAATATGATGACAGCATTATGACTCACCGTTTATCACAAAATATTTGTCCAGACTTCAACTCAAGTTACAGTTAATTTAATTAGTCTTCGTCTTCCATAATTAAACAACGTGACGGCAATGGAGGCGTGGGCTATGATGAAATTTTATTTCTTTAATTAAAAGTCAACTAATTAATCTGTCACATTTACATTGTTATACAGTGACCACCATGGAACATTCCAATTCAATTTTTAATGGCGTTTACTATATTCTACCTACCTGTCTAGCTAGGTGACGTTTCTTGCTTGAGCAGCTCATTAAGCATCCGGTGGCCTGCTATTAAGATAATGGGAAAAATGCAAAATCGGGACAGTAACTGACCCCTACTAGCAATTTCAGGACACCAACTTCTCCGGCGACAAAAGTGTCCAATAACTCCAAAAATGTGTCAATTTCGGGACAATGGTCGCCGGAGTTTGCTGACGAGGCACCGGAATGCTGATATGGCATCTACAGTGTCCACGTGGCTGCTGACTCATTTCAAAGCTGATGAACCTTATTCCATATCAGATGGCTTTTTAAATCTTAATTCCACGTGGGACACAATGCGGATGGGCCCCACCTTTTATGTAACTCAAGTTTGAAAAAGAAGAGTACATGAGAAGCTTCCACCGTTTCATTTCCCGATACCAGCATTGAAGATCGCGTTGTACTGTACTTGGCCAAAAAAACTCCATTTCGAAATCTGAAGAAAAATCCCTCGTATTTGCAGCAATTTTTCCCTGATATTGAAAGTTTGGGTGAGTAAGGAGGTATTGAAGACAAAAACGCGATTTGTTGGTTGAAGAAGATCTTCTGCCTTCTGTAACGGTGAGGGTGCGTAAGAAAGGGCTTGAGCGCTTACCTCCGCCCGTATACCGTAAGTATTATGCTTTGTCTGAGAATGTTGGGTGTTTGAATACTGCATGGGGTAGGGTTCAAAGAAAGTTGATTCCTTTTGTCTGTTTATGTCTGTTGAGTTGTTGTATTATATAGATGTTGCCTTTTTTTTATTAAGTTGATGGTCCCATGGTTGTATGCATTGTCTCCTTATTTAACAATGGTACTTTGGTTGTTGTGAACAATAAAGAACGAAAAATGCCAAAAATTTGAATCTTTTGTTGCTTCTTTTTATAATTTTTTCAGATCCACAGTCAACTGCACTGACATTGGCTATTTATTATGGGGGAAAGGCTGTGTTGAACGCATACGAGGGTGGGAAAGTTAGGAAGTTAGATTATGTGGACCTTGGTAAACTGAACTTCGATCAGATTGGAGAGTATTTGCAGGACTTGGTTTCTTGTGATAATGTGAGTAGGTTTTATACTGCAGTACCGGGCGGCGGGGGGGGGGGGGGGGGGGGTTAAGTTATTATTGTCAAATAATGAGTTGCAGAAATATGGAAAACAATATATAAAAAATGGTAGAGAGTATCCAATTTTACTGGACACTATTTTACCTGAAGCTTCAGAGGATGTGGGTGGGGAGGGACCTAAGGAAACAGAAGAAAAAGAGGTTTCTAATGCAGTTGAAGATAATTTGAATGTGGATAATGAGATTGAACATGATGTAGCCGGGGGTGAGAAGTTAGTGGATACAGGGATAAGGGAGTCCAGTGTGGAATTCCTTAGTAGGGCAGAACCTACTAAAGAATGGTTAGATGAGTATACTAGAAGATACCCTGGAGTAAATGGTCAGTCATTTGTGAATAACCCTGAATGTGCAGATGTGATAGATGATTTTTCTGACTCTGGGGTTGAGGGTTCTGATGAATCTGATACAGATTTCTCTGAGGGTCATGAGGTAAGTCCTTCTGATGATGATATGCTATTTGACAGTAATGTTGTGGATGATGTTGAACCTACCTTTGTTGTGGAGAAAGATCTGTTAGTGGATGATGTAGTGTTTATGAATTTTGATGTGGGCTATGAATCTGAAAATGACTCTGACTTTGTTCCTAATGTTGACCATGATAGTTCAATGGATAATACTGACTTTGATGACAATGTTAGTGATAGTGCTGAGGTAGGAGTTAATTTCAATGAAGATGATAATGAATCAGAAGAACAGAGTTTTTTCATGGAAGATGTAGTTGGCAAAGAGAAAGATGATCTTGATATGCGTAGGGTTTCTGATGATGAGGCTCAGTCTGATATGTTTCCTCCCTTCAATATGGCTAACATATATGATCCTACTTTTTACATTGGCCAAACTTTTGTAGATAAAAGCACTTTCAAGAAAGCTGTGCAGTCATATGCTATTAAAATAAGAAGATCACTGCATTGTATTAAAAGTTGTGCTGAAAGAGTGTATGCAAGATGTAGGAACAAGGCTTGTTCTTTCAAATTGAATGCAATTAGATACCCCGATGAGGAGAATTTATTTGTTTTAAGAGAGATGAATTTGGAACATGTGTGTGATGAATCTTATACTGTGAAGAATGTAAAAACACAATGGCTTGCTGAAAGATATATTGCACAGTTCAAGAGTGATCCCAAGAGAAATGTGCTAGGATGGAGAATAGATACCCGGAAAGCACTTTCTGTGGATATTTCTGTAGCACAAGCCTATAGGGCAAAGAGAAAAGCTATTGAGACCTTAGAGGGTGATCCTGATTACCAATACACCAAGCTTTGGGACTATGCAAATGAACTTAGGAAGACAAATCCTGGGTCAACCATTGTACTAGGTACTGATGACACTGGTGGTGAACTTAGATTTTCTAACTTCTATGCATGTTTCCAAGCTATGAAATCTGGGTTTAAAAGTTGTAGACCTATAGTAGGTGTAGATGGTTGTCACCTAAAGGGACCTCATGGTGGGGTGTTGTTGACTGCTGTGGGTGTTGATCCAAACAACAGTATTTTCCCCTTATCATACACAGTTGTTAATGCTGAGAACAAGGAGAATTGGTGCTGGTTCTTCCATCTGATAAAAAATGATCTTGAAATGGGCAATGGTTCTGGATTTACATTTATCAGTAACAAACAGAAAGGGTTAATACATGCTTTACCAGAGGTATTTCCTGCAGCAGAGGTTAGGTTTTGTGTTAGGCACCTGATTCTGAACTTGAATACTGCTGGCCACAAGGGTTTTGATTTGAAGAATGCTGTGTATAAGGCAGCCAATGCAACCACTGTAGGTGAATTCAGAACTGCAATGAGCAAGATGAGAGCGAAACATCCTGGAGCATTCGAGTGGTTTAAAGACAAGCATCCATCACAGTGGTCTAAAAGCCACTTCTTGGACATCTGTAAGTGTGATATGATTCTGAACAATTCTTGCGAATCCTTCAACAGCTCCATACTGCCAGCTAGGGAGAAACCTATCCTCACAATGTTAGAGTGGATCAGGGAGTACTTAATGAAATTGCTCCAGAAATGCAGAGAGGAGTTTGAAAAATGGGAAGGTCAGTGTTTACATGTACTGAATTTCTGTTATTGAACCATATTACATTGTTTGCTAACACTGTTTTAATTGTAGGCATACTGTGTCCAAGGATTGCTGACATTATTGTGCAGAATGGGAAAAAGGTGGGTGGGTGTTGGCCTACTAAGGCTTCCAGATATCATTACCAAGTTCAGACAATGGATGGTTGCCAATATGTAGTAAATTTGGATGAAAAGACCTGTTCATGTAGGGAATGGCAACTAACAGGCATCCCTTGTACCCATGCTTTATCTGCCATATACAATGAAAAGCAAAATGCACTTGAGATGGTTGATGAGTACTACAGACTTGCAACATTTAGGGAAGCATATCAGGGAGTTATATTCCCCATCAGTGGACATGATGTTTGGGGCAAGACAATGTTCATTCCACCCTTGCCTCCAAACTTTGGGAGAAAGCCTGGCAGGCCCAAAAAACTGAGGAGGAGAGGTATAGATGAGAAGGAAGGTAACTCAAAGAACAAGAAAAAGGCTTCTTCAACCAAAAAATTGAGAAGGTTCCAAACCAAGATACACTGTAGACATTGTGATGGTGAAGGTCACAATGCACTATTTTGTCCAGAACTACCTGAAAGTGCACAAAGGATCAGAGACAACTTGTTTGAGAAATCTAGACAGGTAACATTATACTTTTCTACATTTAAGGTAATCAAGGCAGAATTTAATACTTATTTTTTGATTAGAGTGAAGCTGGTCCATCAACAGTTCAAGATGTCAGAGAGGAAGAGGCTGCTGTAACTTCTGAAGAAATGTTGGAGGTAATCTACACTAAATCAAATACTATTTCACATTGACACACACAATAACTAGTTACATTTTTTTCTCTATCACAGGAAGCAACTCATATCTTGCCACCACACCCACAGACACAACAAGAGTCAATTGACATAGATGAATCTCAGATCTTGGAAGGTCCTACATTTAACTACAATGATGAGCCTTCTGCGGTTGGACCAACAATGTTTGATCAGATTCAAATGGGAAACACTCAAGTGGGTAACAGTAGGCAAGGTAGATCAATGAAGAGAACCCTGACAAGTGTGGGTGAATTGAGGGAGACATTGGTGAATCAGCTCAATAAGAAGAAATCAAAGGGCAAGAAGGAAACAGGAGTCAAACTGAGAGTCCCCCCAAACATGAATGCATCTGATTTCACCTTGTCTCAAGCCATCGTTTGTGGACCCATGCATGACAAGAATATCATTCTTGATGGAGGGAAAAAATTTCTAACTTTGTCCAGTCCTTCAAAGTTTGCAGTCCCGTAGTGTATTTGTCTTTTTTTTTCTCCAGTGACTTGATACAATGAGCAATGCTTAAGGTCTTTTTGTATTAAATTTTGCTCAGGACTTTTAGGTTTTATCTTTTGCATGAAGCAGAAACCTGTGTACAGGGAAGTCCCTTGAAAACAATTCCTCTGTTTCATTTTGTCTTCAAACATGGATCAGTGGCCATGATGTTTGGATAATCTAGTTAAACAAAATTCTTAGGCAGTGCGAAGTAAACATGTAGCATTTTTTGTATCATTTTTTAAACATTCATCTTCACCCTAATATGTATCATTTTTAAACAAATTCTTAAACATGTATTATTTGTGTACTCGTTCATCTTCACCATAATATGTTAACCATTCAACTATTTCGTAAAAGCATGGCTTTATTGAAAACGAAATTGCCCCCTTACATTAGTAACCTTGAAACATGAAAACAGGAAGCACAACATCTACTGAAAACAAGGAACAAAGGAAGCTACACTATGAACTTGGCAACAAGAACAACTACAACAACAACCAACAAACATATGAAAACTCGGCATGCCGTTCTCCGATATTTTTCGTGCACCTCCTCAAGCTCAGCCTCAAGCTTGTTGATTTTGTTTAAGAGCCCAGGAATTATGACCTTACTCCGTTCGCACATCTCTGGATCAAGCCAACGGAAGAATCGGCATGCCGTATCGGGACAGCAATAAAATCGTCATCCAGGGTTACTCGCCTTCCACGTGGTGCGCACAACGGAAATCTTACCACAATAACAGTGAGTGTGGTCGGGAGGCGGGAACCGGAAGGCAGCGTTTGAAGAGGTTGCATGCGACATTTTTTGGGTGTTGTGAATTTTGCAGTTTTGCTGCGTAAAAAAGGATGAGGACCAACAATGGTGGAGATGGGGTTTTAAAGAAATGGGGTAAGAATGGTTGACCATGACAGTACTTGGACTACTGAATTTTTGGGAGGGAAACTTTCCCTCCCTTTGAAAACGTGTTTCCAAGAAAAGGGAAGAGTTGTCACTCGTCATCTGATGTGGAATAAGGTTCATCAGCTTTGAAATGAGTCAGCAGCCACGTGGACACTGTAGATGCCATATCAGCATTCCGGTGCCTCGTCAGCAAACTCCGGCGACCATTGTCCCGAAATTGACACATTTTTAGAGTTATTGGACACTTTTGTCGCCGGAGAAGTTGGTGTCCTGAAATTGCTAGTAGGGGTCAGTTACTGTCCCGATTTTGCATTTTTCCCTAAGATAATTACTAGCAATCTCTAAAGTTAGTTTATGATTGCAGTCATCATTTTGAATAAAAACAAAATTTTTATCGAGCTAAGAATATTATCCGTGTAATTTGGAACAATAACATACATTTTTTTTTTGTATTTTTGGACTTTAATTTGATATTTTTAATTTTTGGATTACTTATTGTCAAAATTTTGTAATTTTGACCAAATCTCAGCCGGATTCCTAATTTCTTCTCGGAATACCTCCCTTGTACCTACATGGCTGCCCGAAATACCGCCTTTATGCCTATGTGGCCACCCGGAATACCGCATTTGTGCCTATATGGCCGCCATATGTCCCCTAAAAATTAGGGATTTGACTGAATTTGGCAAGGTGTTCCTAAAATTAGAAATATCAAATTAAAGTTCAAAAATGTAAAAAAAGGTGTATTATTATCCCAAATTTGCAGTTTCCCTATTAGAATGTTTCTGATTTGTCAAGTACAACCCACGATGGACCGTTCATTGATGATGTGTAAACATAGATACGATTATTTTTTAAAATTTATTATGCGATAGGTATTTAGTAAGGTAGCTAATATAATAAAATAATATTATTAAAATATCGTCCATTAAAAACCGGCGTTGGTTTGTGATAAAAAAAAAAATAGCACTCGTTCTCTATAACAACTTAACTCATACGTTAATGATGTGCACCTGAAACTGAATCTTGGCCGGATCAAAGTTGAGAAAATATGAGATGAAATTTCGAAAACAAGTTGCGATTAATTAATCAAAACCTAATAATAAAAGTCATTAATCATCTTCATAAAAATGAATAACAGTTGACATATCTTATCACTATATATATATATATACATAACCAACAAATCGACCCCTAAAACCCGTTGAAAAATAGGTTAATACCTCCCCAAGTGGCATTCCTTCTGCAAACGTGGAACATGATGACTGGCTAAATTAAGTTGACTACTGTAGCAAACTAAGTCAATTTGCAGTCCCATTCAAATCTTTCACCATTAATCTATTATATAGCATATTCAATCACATATATAAAGTTGCCGTCTGATTCATCGGTGGTTGCTATGTTTAAATATTGAACGATCCAATCGAGCTTTTAATTAGGGATAATTATATCTCAATCCCTATTCTTTGCTTATTTACCATGTACTCCCTAGATTTTACATTCCGTTTGAGATCTCTGACGTCAGTTAGGGTTCTGTTATGTTGGTTAGTTGTCTTTCCTAAATTGCCTATAAATTTATTACCAATACATCCCTACAATTTCTTTTAATAACAAAACAATCCCTATTATTTTTGGAATTTCGAAAGGACAACTAACCAACTTAACGAAACCCTAATAGACGTTAGGGACCTAAAACAAAATGTAAAGTTTAGGGACTACATGGTAAACACGCAAAGAATAGGGATTAAGTTGTAATTAGACCAAACCTGAAAATAGTTGGATGTAATTTTCCCTTTTAATTAAATGAGCCGTCATCGAAACGAATATTTGAATTTGTGATTTTTTCAAAATAATTAATTCACATAAGCAATTACCAATTCTTATATGTATAGACATGTTCATATAAATATAGATATACCAGGGTTATAGATTAGAATGCAACTTCACACAACGTCCACGATCGAGACGCCATTAATTTCACCTACAGAGATGGTAATAACCTCAACCAAAAAAACCATTCCCAATATTGTTCTACGTAATTTGTTTCAGATTTGTAATAAACGAATGGTCCACCTTAATTCTCAACCCGAACCCAATCCATCTTCAAGTAATCACTCAAATTGTTGAACCCACTATCTTCTCTTCTCCACAAATTTCTTTTATTTCAGAGATTGATACATATATAGCATGTGGAGCCTGAAAAAAATCAGAAACAACTACAAAGATCTGAAACAAGTCATCCACAAGCAAGAAAAGAAACTTCAGTTCCTGGAAACGAAAGCCCTCCATCTTTCCATGTTCTATGTCGCATCCCAACTAGGTATCTTCCTCTCGAATTCGAAGCCGTCGCCGTACCAGTGCAGAAACTGGTGGAAGCCCTTCTTCCTTTCTTTGACGATTGCGATTGCATTCGGCCTCAATTTCGCAGCAACTGTCATCAAATACGTGCGGACCAAGTACGAGCAGGACAGGAACTTTCTTGATCGGGAAGAAACTTATCATCAGATGATTTCTTTAGAAGAAAAAAGCAAAAACATCAACAGGGATCGTAATCAGAGCCTGGAAATTGACATGACGAAAGTAAACATGATGGAGCCTGATGTGTTTGCTGTGTATAAGCGGTATGCACACATTTGGGCGACAGTTTTTGCGCTGTTAGGGTTTACGGGCCTCGTATTGCACACTTGCAGATCTTCTGTTTGTGCTGAATAAGTCCCTGGTGAGTGAAAATCCTACTCGATCACCAATAATATATGGGTATCTTAAAAGTCAAATAATTTAGTGCAAATTTTGATGGGAAACCGGTTTTGTTCTCACATGTAAATTGGGACGGGCAAAATCGGTTTATGATCAAAATATGCATTAAATTGCTTGATTTTTAAATTTTGGTCTTATTTTATCGGTGGAAAATGAAATGTACCAAAAGTGTTATATTAATCGAGTTGGTATATTAAATTTGCAATTTCCCCAATGATACCCCTACTCGACCAATGTTCTTGGATAAAGTATGAAATGAGTTATACTGCTGCATTTTTTTTTTTGGTCGCAATTATACTGCATATTTTTAATCTTGGAGAATTTCTGCAGAAAAAGAGGTGTTAGCGGCAAATGGATGGATGAAAATTTGAAGGAAAAGTGGAGCACCTAAAAGAAAATAGTTTTAACCTTGTCCATACGAGCTGCTTCTATTCGTTTCAAATTACAGAATTCTGTGGCTTAATATTTATGTTTTTTTCCTTTTTCTGTGGCTTAATATTCTCTAAAGGCGTGATCGTGTTATGGTTATTTTCCCTTTTTTTTATAAGATAATTATATATCATGTAATAAAGTGTATGTAATTAATAAAGCAAATATTGTTGAATTTTTTTTTTTATATATATACACCTAAATTAGATTCGAACCCGACATTATCCTAAATAATAACCTAATAATCACTTGGAGCAACCTTACTTGCAAGTACTGTATTTTGTTGCTGCGCAACCAAGATAATAATAGGAGGCAGCTTTTGAAATTTCAAACTCTTTTCAATTCTAGATATATATTACCCGCTTGATGCGTGTGTACAAAGACGGAGTCAGGATTTAAGATAGGGGGGACAAAAATTAAAATGTGCATAATTAAGAGGGCGAAATTTTAATTTTAGGGGGACGAAAATATAAAAAATTCAAAATATATATACAAATTTTTTAAAAAACCCTCCCCCCCCCCCCCCCTGCCGTCGTGTGTAGATGAAAAACAACTATTATTTAAAAGTAATATATTAAATTGCTTATCCAAATATATATTTTGTAATTATTTTTGAAATAATGATTAAATTTATAATGAACAATGAATAAATATTAATAAAAAATAAGTAAAGTATAAACTATAAAATATGAGGAAAAAAGAAAAAATATAAAAAAAACAATTAAAGTAGAATTGAGAGAAAAAGATACATAACACCTTGCGTGAGTGGGTGTAAAAAAACAATGAAAAAATAAATTAAAGTTTATGAAATCAAAACAGTTACGCTATATATAAAAAGTGTTAGATATAGTTGATTAAATTTAATTGTTTGATTTAATTTTATCTAATTTCGTGTTTGTTAGTCAATATTAAATCATTCGGGTTTGGACCACTTAATTTTCGGAATGCGTCAAATCCGATACTATTTATTAATTAACCTCTATTATGAATTGAAGAGAGAGTGTGTAATTAAGTGAGATTACAATTAACCGAGACTACAAATTATTAAACATGATATAATTTAACATATCTAATATATATAATAATAACTACCACTTCATTGAAGCATTTTGGACAATCACAAATATCAAACACGAGATTGCTTGTTGCTAACTCAACTTAACCTAAACTAATAAAACCGATTGAGATCCAAGAAAATAATCTTGCATAGGACTTATATTGTATAGCAAATGTTTATATTCTTTAATGAGTAGTTGTCCACCTGGGACTTTTTAACCCAAATTATTGGGCCTCAGGTACTTAAGTCCAACTCATTACCATTAATTTGCGGAGGCAATTTTTGTACAGGAGAAATCAAACTTAAAAAATGAATGATCTAATTCACACCTATCTCACCAAACACTACGCAAGCGTTTGAGTCCTCACTTTTCACCACACTATCATGTCGTGTAGTTTAAAGGTTATCTGTTATATGTATTTAAATTAGAGATTTCAAGTTCGAATCACAGTTAGGTAGCTATTGTTCACATAAAGTTTATACCTACCTCCAGACTCATATCTATTATCCAACGTTTTGAACCAATAAAATGATTCAAACTCATATCTAAAAGTCCTATAAAATTTATGAAATGAACTTTTCATTGACTTATATGACAACCGTAGCATTAAATCGAAACAAATTCAAACCACAGTATCCCTGCGGAAATCTGATCGATGAGTAAATTGAAGATTTTGATACCAAATATAGTTAGTGAAGTGATTTCCTTTTGGATCTCCATCCCTCATAATGTCAAGTGTCAAGTAACGAATATCTGCAAAATCTTGTTATTGCATGTACGTGTCATTGTTGCAATGTGGGAAAGGTAAGGCCATCACTCATAGATAGATATGGAATACGCCATGCATATAGGATTCCCAACATCTAACAATGAGGCCGAGTACGAAACCTTGATCGCTGGTATGGAGATGACAGTAGAAGCAGGAACGGACATATTACATGTTTTCTCGAACTCAGAGTTGGTAGTAATTAGTCAGGTGAAAGGGGAATATGAGGTTAGAGATGATAGAATGAATACTTACGTAAAATGCGTCACTACTTTAATGAGTAGGTTTGAGGACTTCAAATTGGAAAAAATAAATAAAGAACCAGAATAAGAGAAAGAGAGGATTAGTACAGGAGCGACAACAGTAGTAAATCACTATTTTACAAATTTTTATTAATTATGTCAACCTATGCCATTTCATAAATTGAGAGATGTGGATAATTTTTTTTTTTTATTTTTTGAAAGAAAACAAAGCACAACAGTGCACAACCCAACTTACAGAAGCTCCCTAAGGGGAAAATCCACTTCAGATCTCCCTTCTAAAAAGCTAGAGGAACAACGAGCTAAGGAGTGTGCAAGAGTATTACCCAATCTACCAATGCAGGAGAATTGAACATTTGTTGCAAAGGACAGGGCCTCTTTAATATCCCAAATAATATTACCAGTCTCAGAGAAGTCCTGATCATCAGCATTCAACTTCGCAAACAAATTGGAACAGTCACCCTCAACAACAATCTTGCTCCACTTTCTCCTCTTAATCAACCAGGCCGCCTCTCTTGCAGCAAAAGACTCCACGCATTCAGGGGAAAACACCCCCTTCCGACGAGCTGAGCACCAACCAACGCACTTCCCATGGCTGTCCCATGCAACAACACCCAACCCGAATTCACACGAGTCTTTAAAAATGGCACCATCGAAATTCACCTTAATGACTCCACATTCCGGTGTTACCCAATTTTGGAGCACGGCCCGTGGTTTTGGAGAGTGCGACACGGTAATCATATCAGCAAAAGAGGAGAAATAATTAAGAGCAAATTCAGACAGCTCCTGTGGCATTAACTCCTCACCTTCTCGAGCTTTAAGATTTCGATTCCACCAAAGGGCCCAAAGAGTGGTAAGGAACAGGCCCGCCTGAGTGGCATCGAAGGCTTTCATCGTCGCCCTGAGCCATGTCTCAGAATCGTTGGACCACTTCGAGATGATACTCCAAGGGAAGTGGAGAATTGCCCAAACCTGACGAGCCACCGAACACTCAACAAAGATGTGGCGAGAATTTTCATTAACTTCTTCACAGAAAGGGCACCCAAAATCAATCTGACAATGCCGCCGTTTAAGATTCGACGCCGTAGGCAGGGCCTCCATGCTCAGTCTCCACCCAAAGACCTTAATTTTGGGAGCAACTTTACAATCCCAAAGGAAATTCCAGTCTCTAGAACTCGAGGAACTCGGACCAGCAGTGGACGCGCATAAATCATGAATCGCCACCTGGTAAGCACTACGAACCGTGAACTTACCATTGCTAGTATAATGCCATACTCTTTTGTCTGCATTACCGTCACTACCAAGTGGAATTTGGAGAATAATATTAGGATCTCAGAGATGTGGATTATTTATTTTGCCGCAAATTACATTTTTGGTGTCATAGGATTGAGTCATTTGCAATTTTGGTCTCATTGTTTCAGAAAGTAACAATTTTGGTCACATTGGATCCAATTTGTGACAATTTTGGTCCCACCATCAAATTTTGGACGGAAATGGGATTTTGCCGTTAAATGCGACAAATAAAATCATTGATAAAAAACACATTACTGTAACGCCCCAATTTTCCAGACACGTTCAGGTATGCGTGCCACACGTGTGATTTTGAGAGTTAGGATTTATTTTAATCCTTTCGTTTATTAAATTCTTACATTTCATGAAAATTATATGGATTACATTTCAATGTGTCCATGTGAAAACATATGAAATTCGTGACAATTTGAGAATGATTACATGATTTGAAAATGGTTGTTACGTGAAATAATTGTCAAACGTGATTTAATTGCTAAATTGTCCCTACATGATCCTTCTTGTAAAATTAAGGACCAAATTGTATAAACATTTCTTGGACCAAAGTGACTAAATTATTAGGAGTGAAACTTGGTTGCATAACTTACTTAAATGAGGGACTAAATTGCAATTTGAGCATTTTCACCAAATTCAAAATTGGTGAATCACGTTAAAAGCTTTCTTCAACCTTCTAAGCTCATTTTCATCCAAGAATTCACCAAACTTTGCTTCCTTGTTGATATCGGTTCATTCAAGAACAAAAGGGAGAAGAGATTTCTTTGATTCCATCCAAAATTTCCAAGGAATTTGCAAGTTTTGAAGCTCTATCATCTCATCATCCATTTCTTTTCATTCAAGTTCTTCTCCAGGGAGGAGATTACAGATCGATGAGCACGTCCATGCATCCATGAGTCGTCATGTCGCATGTCAGGTGAGGTTTAATTGCTAAGTATATAGAACCCGTATAACCCTTATGTGAAGTTTTGGGCCAAAAGGTATATATATATATATATATATATATATATATTTATCTATAATCATTTCTAAACTTTCAAGTGATTAGCAAGCAAGTCATGGTCATGCAAAGCATGCATGTACCGTGATTGAATCGTTTAAGTGATTGCAAGCAAGTTAGGCTCATGCAAAGCAATGCATGTAGCGTGATTAGACCGTGATTGTGTATTGGCGAGTAGCATGACAGCACTTTGGGCCCGAGGGTTGGTGTATGAGCCAACCGGGAAAGCATAGGGCTGACGGGTAACTCTGCACTCCCCTCATCATTGGGATGACCCCTGAATCCACCAGGAGGTTTGGTGGAGAAAAGAATCTCGTACGTGGGAGTCATGTTCCTGACGTATGTAGCATGGGCGGTTAGGGCCTTGCAAACCCACCATCACCCGGAGTAAAGGAGTTCATGGAATTGATACATGTGCACTATAATTGAATTGCATGATCACATGATAATTAAACAAGTATGTAATGTTCAATAAATTATTGGTGTAAGGTTGGAGAATTGCCCTTACTCGCCGAGGCCACTGATTGAAAGCATGAAAGTGATTAAAGTATTTAATATTGATAGTTGTAATCTCGGGGCAAAGTGTATTGTATTCTGAACTTATATTGCTTTTAGTTATAAAACCTTACCAGAGGTTATAACTTGCATGTTATCTGCGCTAATATATATCTATGCCCCTCACTCAGTCTTCCATAGACTGACGCCTCCACCTTTCAGGTTCTTGCAGGTGCGTGCTAGGCGGGAGTCAGAGTCGTGTCATGTCATTCAGTCGAGTCTAGCGCACTACACTTTCATGTATTTTTATCTTTGGCATTAATATTTCATGTTATGTATCTATGAGATGATAATGTATTGATATGTGAGATTAGAATAGGGTTTATTTGGAAAGTGATCGATCATATAGCAGGCTTCCGCTTTATTTCTTATACATTATGGTAATTGATTGAGGGTTAGTCCCGCCTGGCTAGCTTGTTTCTTTTATTGTCACCCGTTCGCTATAGGTTGGTTCATGTACGAACTATCCATTTCGTATGTGGATCGACTTATAGTGCGGGGTGTGGCATCTCTACGTATAGGGGTGCTACAATTACGATATTCGTAGCCCAGTTGGTTAGGAAGCCCATTCTCATACTTAAGGTCCTGGGTTCAAAACCCAGGCCATATACTTTTTGCTCAAATAATTATTATGTTTAAATATAAATTAATTTTAATAATAATATAATATAAATATATTATTATGTTAAAATAAATATATTATATATAATTATGTTAAAAAAAAATTTAAGCTATAATATATATTTGTATATTATAGGTACTATATATTATATATAATATTAATATATAATATATCTACGTATAAAATGTATATTATGTATTTATAAAAAATAATACTTATATACTATATGTATTAAATATTATATATTTGATAGGGCCAAAACACACTCGTCCCACATTTGGACACGTGGTAGCAAGAGAACGTAACAAGTGGCTTCCTCAGGAATAAGGTATTTATCAACAAGCGCCCCCAAAAATCCACAAGCGTCACGAACGCTACCATCCCTGGTCAATGCGTGTCTCCTCTGTTACGCGACGCGTAACCACCATGGCCGCTCTTCAACGAGCGCTCCTCACACAACGGGACAAAAGCCCCAGATTATCCCATAAACCCTTTACAAGCGCTATTATCCTTCAGGGAAGCTCTCATTCCCTCTCATGGCACGAACTTTGGCCTTCATCCCCTAGCGGACTCACTGGCCTCCAAGGCTCACGGTTGACACGAGCGTGCTCCTAGCCCTCGTTGCCAACCCCCGAAACGGCTCTCTGACACCAGCAACTGTTGGGTGCGGTGGGCCCGAATCAGAGTGACGGTACAGCGTAATATTCAAAAATTTTCGCCATAACCTCGTTATCAAAATATTTCAAAAATATTTTAATAAAGCAGCGGAATAAATCGGGCAGCATAACTCTAATATATACAGGCATTGATAACATAATTTTAAATCATCTAGCATATAATCACAATATGCAAATAATAATTTTGGCAGCACAACAGTATTACCGTACTGTAAAATTGGCTATCAACGGCACTTTTCCAGCACCTCGATATCTTCTCGTGAAACCGGCAGAGCTTCCCCGCAATATCCCCGATTAAGAAATTGGAGTGTGGGCTCCGGAAGTATTTCCCTAAATACTTTGAGAAAATATTTTTCAGAAAAACCCTTTTTTCTAAAACCTGAAAATCCCTATTTTCTAATAATTAAGTGGATTATATATTATATAACCACCTAATTAAGTAATTAATTAATCTAATTAAAGATTAATTAATCAAGAGGGAGAGAGAGAGCCGAGAGGCATTGAATGGCTGCCAAAAACATTTCAAAAGGAATGTAGAAAAATTGAATTCAACACAACCTATTTATAGGCCAATTTGAGGGGTAAAAAGGTCAATTCGAAGGAAAGAGAGCTGCCGCGTGTCCTTAGCCACCGGGTTCATCAAATCCAAGGACACTACGTCGTAGCACGTGTCGCCACAAGTCCAACGACGCGCTGTATGCGCCGAACGGGTCCGGCACGTGCCCACACGCGCCGCCCATGTGGCGGCTGTGTGTTGGCGCACGTGAACCACACGCTGGCACGAGTAGGTGCCACATGTCCGGTTCATCCGGTCCGATCGGCGGCCCGGCGGTTTAGACCGGTTCAGCTATGAACCGGTCGGTTCAATCCTGGTCCAGCTCTGGGCGACGTGGCATGCTGTGATTCTGCCACGCGTTAGGGTCGGTTCTAACCGAACCCAGCCTTACCCGGTGACCCGAACCGATGACCCGCCTCCACGACCCGTTGACTTTTCAGTCAACACAATATGGGTCGTTCTTTCTCGCTGACGTGGCACAATCATGGCCGTCCACGCGGCGTGCCATGTGGCGCAAGTGGCGCTGACCCGCTGACGTGGCGTGACACGTCACCTGCCACGTCAGCATTTCGCCACGTCATAAAAAAACCTTTTTTTTTTTTTTCGGAAAATTTTATTTTCTCCAAAATAAAATTTCGTGCATTTCCAACTCTTTGGAATTTAATTTATTTTCTCAAAATAAATTACTTGGCCATTTTCAAAAAACTTTGAAAAATCATTTCTCTCTCTCATTTTAATATTTTCTCTTTGATCTTCGTTGGGGCTTGCGGGGGGACCTGCAGGACTAATTAATCTTAGCTCCAAACGGGTCAATCTATTATCATCCCATAACAATAATTGATTACCGTTTAACAATATTTAATTCCACTAAATAAATATTGTTGAACTCTAAAATTAATTAAATTATTCACGAATTTCTCGATCTAGAATAATTTTGCATTTTACTTCTCTGTACAGATATCCATGAAAAATAAATCAATACTACTATCATTTATTTTTCACTTTCAATCTGAAATTTCTTGATTTGCCTTAAGTCCAAATACCCTGTATGTGAAACACATTCAACATACCACTTCGGTGACGAACACACGAAGTACTTTGGCCAAAGTTTTAATTCGAACTTTTTGCAAATTTATTTCAGGGATACCTTTAACCTTCCAGCAAGGCTACAGATTCCTCGATCAATATTTCTCTCTAGCACATTTCATGCAATCACCGAACGTACAAAGTATTTTGGCCACCCGTTACCGAGACCTCACTTCTGAGTACATCACAGTGATTAACACTACATGTCTAAAGCAGAAACACTGCCAGGATTAAGAGTCTAATGCTTCCGAGATTCTGTTCATTTTAGATAGCAGTATAAAATGAACAATCTCAGTGGTCCAGTTCGATGTTTCCAATCTCATTGAAAGTCATCAATGTGTTATAATTGGAAACTCCATTTTCCTATGACGAAAGACTAATCATCTTATATAACACATTATAGTCTCGATAAGAACATCTTCTTATCATACTGACTAGAACTTTAATGACACGTGATTCTTGGTATTTAAAGTCTTTTCCTATGAAACACATTTCATATAAAATTACCATCACACGTCATTAATTATTAAATTCGTAAAATACTCATAACTTGCGATAATTTCAGTTTTATTAATCCAAAATATTTATAATATAATTGGATTTTCAGGGCATTAATCCTAACAATCTCCCACTTGCCCTAAATCCAATTGGCTACATATCTAAGACCCATCCCTTCTACATGAGTATCAAAACTCTTTTGCGCCAAAGTCTTAGTGAAGGGATCTGCTAGATTATTTACTGAGCCAATTTTCACCACTGCCACTTCTCCACGTTCCACATAATCACGTATAATGTGAAACTTCCTCTCGATGTGCTTGGCACGTTTATGACTTCGAGGTTCCTTGGAGTTGGCCACCGCTCCAGCATTGTCACAATACAATGTGATCGGCTTAAGTCCGTCCTTGACGACACTACAAGAAAACAGCCATTTTCCGACGAACTTTTCCGACGAACTCTTTTCGTCTGAAAATATCCGACGACATTCCGATGAATTTCCGGCGAAACTCATAATATTTGGTTTTTTTCATGAGCTTCAACTTTTCCGACGAATTTGCGACGAAATTTCGATGAACTAAAATTTTATTTTCTTAAAAAATTATATTTTATAATTCAGACGAACTTTACGACGAACATTTCGCTTGAAATTTAGAATAATTATGGTAAATTTGAACTCAGACGAAAAATGCGTCGGAAGTTCGTCGGAAAATTCCGACGAACTTCCGACGAACTATTTTCGTCTAAAAATACATAAAAGAAATGAATTTTATTTGATATTGCGGCGAAATTCCGACGAAAGTGGTCGTCTGAAACTCTCAGACGAACTTTTCCGACGAAAATTTTTGGTCTAAAAATTTTCGACGAAAATCCGACTAAATTCCGACGAAACTAAGTAAATTTTACTTTTGTCATATGATACAAAATTTTCGACGAAATTTCGACGAAATTCCGTCCAACTAAAATTTTAATTTAAAAAATAATTATATTTATATTTCAGACGAACTTTTGCGACGAAAGTTCGTCTGAAAATTTAAAATTAATTTCATAAGTTATTAGTCAGACGAAGTGGTCTGAAATCCGTCTGAGATTTCAGACGAAACACCGACGAAAAATTTGGTCTGAAATTGTTCTAAAAAATAATTATATTTTAATTTTAAAAATAAGTATATTTTATATTTCAGACGAACTTTTGCGACAAAAGTTTGTCTGAAAATTTTAAATTAATTTCATAAGTTATTAGTCAGACGAAGTGGTCTGAAATTCGTCTGAGATTTCAGACGAAACACCGACGAAAAAGTTGATCTGAAATTGTTTTCAATTAAAATGATAATAAACGTTATAATATGTAACACATATGTAATTTGAAGGTGAAAATAAATAAATAAATTATAATTACTTATATATCGTGACATATTAATTAATTACAGTAGTATTAATTAATAATTAGTAATATAGTATTATAATTTTTTTCTTCAACTTATGTACTATTGTAATTAGTGAAAACTATGTAATAAAGTCTAATTAAAGATTATGTGTCATAGATATAATATACATTATAAATCATTATGATGGTATACTTATATAGTGCTATGATATTATATGATATGTACAATAATTTGAGTTAGTAACATAAGATGTGGTATTATTTAAGGTGCGCAAATGTACTTTACAAGTGATCGACATAATACAATAACTATAAGTGATCTATTAAAAAAATATAATACATAGTCATAAGTTTTTTAAATGAATAATAGAACTATATATCTATTAAATAAATAATATAAAAATATTTACATTTGCGATTATTATATATCACAAGATATAATAATATCTAATACTATAGATAACTATAAGTTATATTAACTGAAATAATATTCAAGTGTAAGTCTACTAAATAATCACTAAGATGTTATACTTGTATAATGATATGATATTATATAATACAAACGATATTTTAAGAATTTGACATAACACATGATAACGTATAAGATATGCACGAGCGTATTCTCAATAAGATTGATGTGATTAATGTAAGTCAATTAAATATTATTACATATAAATTTTCATATTTATAAATGTCATAAAAGAAATATGATATAATAGATATAAGTAATCTATTATCCTAAAATAATACACACACACACATATATATATATATATATATATATATATATATATAAAAGTCTATTAATTAGCATAATGATGACTATATATTTATTAAATATTATAATATAGAGTTATTTATATTTATAATAGATATATATATGATATGCTATAATAATATTATACTATTATTGATAATGTAATACTGATAAGTATTAAATCATAATATATATATAAATATATATATATATATATATATATATATATATATATATATATTATATACTACTTTATATAATTAAGTTATGTTAAATGATGTAATAGCTAAATAAATATAAAACTATTAAATAGTACAATATATCTTCCTCATTAATAATATAATACTATAAATTTATTAAATAAGATAATGTTATTTATCACTTTATTAAATAATATAATACATACATATAAATTATATATCAAAATGTATAATATACAATTATAAATATATTAAATAATATAATTTATAAATGAATTAAATTATATATAACAAATAAATTATAATCTATTGAAAAATTTCAATTACCCCTCAAATTAATTTCATTCCCACCCATTTTATTGAAATATTTCACTTTCCCTCCAAATTAAACATCACTCTAATAATAATATCTTTTACTCCCCAAAACTAAACATCATTCTTCATCACTCATGGTTGCAGCTAAGCTCTTCTCCCCTCCTCCACCTCCCCACTAATTTCTCCACCGGAAATTCTTAATGGCGGAGCTACAAAAATGGTACCGGAGGAGTTCTAACCGCGGCTTCTTTCCCGGCGGTGTCTGATTCCAGCTCGAATGAGGTTGACGCCGTGACAGAGGCGGAGCTGAAGGAGAACGGATTCCGGAGCGCGCGGCGGACGAAGCTGATCTGCACGATTGGACCCGCCACGTGTGCGCCGGAGCATCTGGAGGCGCTGGCCGTCGGCGGGATGAATGTGGTGAGGATTAATATGTGTCACGGCACGAGGGAGTTGCATCGGGAGGTGGATTGCATTTTCAAGCCTAATTTGGCCGGTGGATTGAAGAGAGAGGAAGATTCAGGGAAGTGCACCACCGCTGATGATTTGCCCCCCATTGTTTTAGTTCATGGAATCTTTGGTTTTGGTAAAGGGGTATGTATCTTTTTCAAGAAAGAATGCTTTTTGAAATCTGGGTTTTTCTCTATTTTTAGGGATTTTGTTTCATGTTAGAGAAATTTGCAAGATTGAATTTTTTACTTTTTTACAGAGATTGGGTGGTTTGTCTTATTTTGCTGGAGCAGAGAAGAAGGATGACAGGGTTCTTGTGCCTGATTTAGGCTCACTAACTAGCATATTTGACAGGTTTGTGTTTTTCTCAAATTCGTTCTTTAAATTCCGATGGATATATTTATTTATTCATAATTTTCGTATTCTTTTAAATTTTGATTGGGGTTTTGGGTTCAGGGCTAGAGAATTGTTCTACTACTTGAAAGGAGGGCAAGTTGATTATGGAGAAGAACATAGCAAGGCTTGTGGGCACTCACAATTTGGCAGAGGTTATGAGAAAGGTCTGAAATTGGATCTCCCAAAGATAAAAGGAATTCTTTTCTAGTTACTTTTTAGCAAATTCTGATTGATATAGCTTTAAAAAATGAAGGGCATTACCCCGAGTGGGATGAAGATCATCCGATTCACTTTGTCGGCCATTCGGCTGGAGCACAAGTTGTTCGAGTATTGCAACAAATGCTTGCTGATAAGGTTAGTTACATGATTTCTAAGTGTTAATTTCTGGATGTGCAGGAACGTGCAAGTGATCACTTGTTGCAGCTTATAAGAGAAGGTTTTACCTCCCATTGCCAAAGGAAGAGAAGAGTTAAGGTAACTGACTCTATAGAAATTAATTAAGCCCTCCTGAGTTGATGTATCTTCTGTGCTTTAGTTGATAACTTTCCTAGTTGAGCTAGTTAATTTGAACTGGGATGTATGGTATACTGTTGCTGCATGAACTGGGATGTATGGTATATTGTTGCTATTGTGAATTCTAAATAAGAAAAAATTGAGCTGGAAGAACAAATCTTTTTTATGAATGGAAGGATGTGTAAGTCTTTATTGGACACAGAAAAAGTGGTTCAATATTAAAAAAAAACCTTTTCAGTATTTAGACACAGAATATACTTGCCACTGTCTTCCTTTTACCAAAAATTAAGAAAGAAGTGCTCTATTCTGAATGATGTTGATTAATTTCCCTTTATATATTCCTGGATACTTAGACTAATCTGACTTGAAGTCATGGCTATTATGGAGGAGAGTTTGAGGTGTTTGGCCTGAACTTAGGGTGAAGGAAGAAGGCAAGAAAGCCGTCCCCTGCTGGTGCGTTATTATTTGTTGGTGTTGTGTGATACCTTGTTTGCTTGCTTACTTTAAATGCATTTCATGAAAGTGGAGCTGACCATGATTATTTAATAAATGTCCAATGTAAAATATGTGCATGGAAATCGGCTTGGTATTGTTGAAACTTGAAGAAAATGGTGGAATTTATGGCTACCCCTGCTGCTGCGTTAGATCCCCTTTTCTGCAGCGGGTTTAAAATGAAATTTTGAACTCGTATGATGTCGTTTTAGAAAACTGTTTTAACTGAAAGTTTTTAATATGCTAAAGTTTATCTCTATCAAATTTCATGTCCATCCGAGTTCGTTTGGTACCCGAAAAAAAAAATTACGAAACGCCCTGTTGTCCCCTGTTTTCTGATTTGGATTAGTAGCTTGAGCAGAGTGGGTAAACATTTGAATTTTGTAAAACTGTTTTACATGGATATTTATACATGTGTTGAATGTATTTCTATAAAATTTCAGATTTATCCGACTTCGTTTGATATGGTAAACGTAATTTTTTTTTAAAACATGTTGCTGCAGCGAGATTTCTGTTTTATGTCAATTTTGCATTTTAATCGATATGGACTAGACCGTTTGTTGAGTTGGTTTAAATTCTTAAATTCAAGTGGAATTGGTGCTTATCTTTTTGTTGTATTTTATGTCCTGTCAGATCGGTGAACAAGCAAAGTGAAAAGGAATTTAGAAGAAGCAAGTGAAAAGTCAGTTACAAGTGGAACAAGACTACCATGACGTATTTGTTTTATGTTTTGAAAAAAAGGTTATCTGATTGAAACTTGTAGCACTCCTTTTATTATTTAGAAACTCTCAAGTTGTTAGAATTTATCAATTTTCATGTACGAATTTATCTATATAGGAATTGGAATTATAATGTTGTTGGATGTTCTTGTACGGATTTATCGTTCAAGGATTTGCAATTATAATGTTGTCAAATTTATCTATATTATTGATTTTCTAATCATCGTTTTTATATGGATACAATTGACAAAAAAATATTTTTAAAAACAGGTTAAAAATAAAAATTTATAAAATATATTTTAAAAAAAAAAATTTAATTTGCGACGAATTTGCGACGAAAAAGTTCGTTTGGATTTATAATAAAAATAATAAAATTTTGAAAGTTCGTCTGAAGTTCGTCTGAAAAATAATATTAAAAAAATAAAATTCTAAAAAGTTCGTCTGAAAAAAAAAATTTCGTCGGAAAGTTAGTCGGAAAGTTAGTCGGAATGACATTGGTCTGAAATTTTGTGGTGGTAAGTTTCGTCGGAAATTCGTCGGAATATTGGCCGAGAAGTTCGTCGGAAGTTCGTCTGAAAAATAGTTTGTCGGAAGTCAATAGATTTCGGATGACATAATGTTTCGTCGGAAATTGGCCGGGAAGTTCGCCGGAATATATGTTCGTCGGAAATTTCGTCTGAAAGTTCGTCTGAAATATATTCAGACGAGGGTTTTTCAGACGACTTGAAGTTCGTCGGAAGTTCGCCGGAAGTTCGTCGGAAATTGAATTTTCCAGACGAAATCGTCTGAAAGTTCGTCTGAAAAGTTCGTCTGGAAATGGCTGTTTTTTTGTAGTGCGACTTCTAGATCCATTAGGAAATTCCAGAACCAATACGCTTCTTTGGCTGCTTCTGAAGCTGCCACGTATCCGGCTTCCATGGTGGAGTCAGCAATGCAAGTTTGCTTAATACTCCTCCAACTTACGGCTGCTCCTCCTAGAGTAAACACGTATCCAGACGTCGAACGCCTAGAATCCAAATCAGATTGGAAATCCGAATCTGTGTACCCAATAGGAATGAGCTCATCACTGCGATAGACAAACATATAATCCCGAGTCCTTCTCAAGTACTTTAATATATGCTTTACAACTATCCAGTGTTGGGGTCCAGGGTTTGACTGATATCTGCTGACTAGACCTATAGCATAACAGATATCTGGCCTTGTACATAACATGGCATACATAAGGCTTCCGACTGCCGAAGCATACGGAACATCTTTCATTTCTTCTGTCTCTTCTGGGTTCTTAGGACACTGCTCCCGAGACAGATGAACTCCATGTCTGAAAGGTAACGATCCTTTCTTGGAGTTAGCCATATTATATCTTGCCAACATCTTATCTATATATGCTGCTTGTGATAAACCAATCATTTTATTCTTACGATCACGACAAAGTCTGATCCCTAGAATATAACTGGCCTCACCTAGGTCTTTCATGTCAAACTGGTTTGACAACCAAATCTTAACTGCTGACAATATTCCCGTGTCATTCCCAATGAGCAGAATATCGTCCACGTATAAAACTAAAAATGTTACAACACTATCATGATGTCTCTTGTACACACATGGTTCATCAGACAATTGTATAAATCTAAAGGATTTAATTGCCTCATTAAATCTGATGTTCCATGATCTAGACGCTTGCTTAAGACCATAAATAGATCTATCAAGCTTGTATACCATATGCTCCTGATTTCTGGCAATAAAGCCTTCAGGCTGAGCCATGTATATCTCTTCTTGAAGGTGCCCGTTCAAGAAGGCAGTCTTTACATCCATTTGCCAAATCTCATAATCATAATGAGCAACAATGGATAGGAGAATTCTTATGGACTTAAGCATTGCTACAGGCGAGAAGGTTTCGTCATAACCGATACCTTCTTTCTGGGTATAACCCTTTGCCACAAGCCTTGCTTTAAAGGTCTCAACCTTTCCATCTATTCCCCTTTTTCTCTTGTAGACCCATTTGCATCCAATAGGTTTAATGCCCTCAGGCGCCTCTACAAGTTCCCAGACTTTATTGGAATACATTGAATCTAATTCAGATTCCATGGCTCTGACCCAACGGTCAGCTGCTATATCGTTTATGGCTTCATCATATGTGATAGGATCAGATACGTCAGATTCAACCACTTGGGTTAATCCTAGGTATCTGTCAGGTGCCCTGATAATCCTCCCACTACGACGAGGCTGCTGTGTACTCGTCCCTACATCATATGTTGTATCTGGTACATCATATGTATCTAACACATTTTCAGTTACTACGGGTTCTTGGAATACAGAATCTGATGTTTTCATTTCTTCTAACACAATTTTGCTTCTACCCTTGTGGTCATTTACGAAATCATCTTCGAGATATTTAGCATTAGTGCTCACAAACACTTTGTGATCTCTCGGATCGTAAAATATACCACCTCTTGTTCCTTTAGGGTAACCTACGAACAAGCAAACCTCTGTTCTTGATTCCAACTTGTCAGGATCTTTCCTTAACACATGAGTTGGGGTTCCCCATATCCGAAGATAGGAGACACTGGGCTTTCACCCTCGCCACAGTTCCATTGGTGTTTTAGGAACCGACTTGGATGGAACAAGTTTTAATATGTGTGCCGCCGTTTCGAGTGCAAAGCCCCAAAACGAACTTGGTAAGGTAGCATGACTCATCATAGATCTTACCATTTCCATCAGAGTTCTATTTCTCCTTTCTGCAACACCGTTCTGCTGGGGTGTACCCGGTGCAGATAATTGAGATCTAATCCCATTTGCAGTGAGAAATTCTAGAAACTCTGTAGACAGATACTCACCACCACGATCTGATCGAAGTGCCTTGATACGTTTTCCAGTTTGATTTTCAACTTCAGCCTTGAATTCTTTGAACTTTTCAAAAGATTCATACTTATATCTCATCAAATAAACGTATCCGTATCTGGAGTAATCATCCGTAAAAGTGATGAAATACTCAAAACCTCCTCTTGCTTGAATACTCATAGGACCACACACATCCGTATGAATTAACTCAAGCAATTCTGTGGCTCGATTACCTTTAGATTTAAAAGATCTCTTGGTCATTTTACCTTCCAAGCAGGATTCACAGACTGGTAGTTCTGTTAAGTCCAAGGGACTCAACAATTCGTTTGAAATTAGTCTTTGGATCCTTTTTGGATTAATATGACCAAGACGTAAATGCCACTTGTACGCCTCGTTAGGCATAGGAGTTTTTCTTTTGGATGGTAAGTCAAGCGTAGTAGCGTTAAGTTCGGAATTAGGGTTTTTATCGGGGTATACAAGAAAAGACCATCTTTTACCGTGCCAGAGCAAATAAACCTTTTGTTTTGCTTAATGGTAAAATTTTGTTCAAAACAAACATTGAAACCATTATTTATTAAACAACTCACAGAAATCAGATTTCTGCGAACACACGGTATATACAGAATGTCTTTCAGTACCAAAACCCTATCACAAAAATACAAATTTACAGTCCCTACTGCTAATACAGATATACTTGTATTATCCCCGAGCAGTAGCTGCATCTCGCCATCTTCAAGCTTTCTGGTTAGCTTGAACCCCTGCAACGAATTGCAAATATGATTAGTTGAACCCGAGTCCACACACCAGGAATCTGGTGGACTTCCAACTAAACATAATTCAATTAAACAAGATATCGATATACCTTGTCCAGATGGCTTAGCAGGAAGACTTGCTAAGTATTTTGGACAATTCCTCTTCCAGTGCCCATTCTCTCAGCAGTGGAAACATTTTCCCTTGCTGGGTTTGCCTTTCTTCTTCTGAACCTTTTTCTTGGGATTGGGAACCTTTCCCTTTCCCTTTTTCCACTTGTTGGCCTTTAGAACCGTGGAAGTCGATGCCTGTGCCATGAGAACAGTTCCCTTAGCTTTCATCACTCCCTCCGCCACTTTAAGTTCGTTCATCAATTCAGGCAGAGAAAAATCCAATTTGTTCATAGAATAATTTTGCCTGAATGTGTCGAACGACTTTGGCAGAGAGCATAGGATCATATCCTGTTTGCTGAGATCATCAAATTTAGCACCAAGGCTTTCAATTTCGTTCAGGCAAGCCATCATGTTCATAACATGATCCTGAACAGGTGATCCCTCAGACATCTTGGTAACTAACAGCCTCCGCATCAATTCGAGCCTCTTGGCTCGATTCTGTCCTCCAAACATTTGATGGAGATGATCCATCATGTTCCTAGCAGTTGGCATCTCATGCATTTGATGCTTGAGAACATTGGAGACAGATGCCAGGATATAAGACCTAGCCAAATCATTGGACTTGATCCAATTGGCGTAAGCATTTCTCATATCCTGATTGGCTGTAGTTTCCGGTACCCCCGGACAAGGTTCAGTGAGCACTTGTTTCAGATTCTCGTGACCAAGCACGATGTCAAGATTCATTTTCCAGTCAGCATAGTTAGACCCTTCAAGCCTATTTTCCCTTAGGATCGATTGAAGCGGGCTAGCGGTCGTCATTGCTTTAAAACTGAAATATTTTAAAATGTGCAAGTTATGATTCTGTATCTTACTTCTTTTGTGTCTAACCAATAAATGAAATCCACGTAAGCATTTTTGGTTTACACAATGGTGACTTATCTAACCGTAGTTGACTCCCCGGAAGCGAGGTCGAAAACCGCTTAGAAAAGCAAGAATTAATCTTAATTAACATGCCACCTAGGTAACTCTTACCAAACTATGTTAATCCACCACGTTAACCTTTGGCCTCTAAGTGAATGTAACATAGCTCCGAAAGGAGGTTAATACATTACTTAGACAAGCGTATACCATTACCTAGAAATTCGTACGAGTAGATCAGACACTCCACGGAGGCGTGGTCGAGCTGACTTTCCCCGTATTTCATTCTATCTGTAGAAGTCTAATCTTGTATATCGCGAATACATACCCGCCGAAGGGAGTAGTATATATCAACTATACTATAGACGGGTAATGGAGGCCGTGAGAATCCAACTCTTTTCATCTCACTCCCACTTGAATTTTATAAAATTTGTGGATTATCTTTGATTATTAAATAATCACTTTTGGCGTCTTATTAATTTTGGAAGTAATTAATCTAATTAATAAGCTCCCACTAGGATTATTAAAAAATCCTACTAATATTTTAAGGCTTTAATAACTCTTTATTAATTTAAGCCAAAAAAAATATTAATCCAATTATGCATCGTATTTAATCTCTATTAAATATTATTTATCTAATCACATTAAATAAATCATGCTTAATTAAAGCAGCATAATATCACATATTATCATGCCATTTTAAAATTAAAAGCATGCTTGCAAATAATTATCATATAATTATCAGGCTTTAAATTTTTATGGCCCCTTAAATAAATATGTTTTAAATTATCACATAATTTAAATCATATTTACTGATTCGGCAATTAACCAGGAAGATTATTGAAATCAATTCCCAGAAAAATACCATTCCACGCAAATTCCCAGAAACACTGGAGGGGTCACAACGGTCCCACTTAAAACCCAGCCTTCTTTGACAGAATTTATGTGCACAGTATTAGATTTAAAATTATGCATCTTATGCTTTATCAATGCCAGTATATAATCAGAGCCTAGTTGTTGGGTGCGGTGGGCCCGAATCAGAGTGACGGTACAGCGTAATATTCAAAAAATTTCGCCATAACCTCGTTATCAAAATATTTCAAAAATATTTCAATAAAGCAGCGGAATAAATCGGGCAGCATAACTCTAATATATACAGGCATTGATAACATAATTTTAAATCATCTAGCATATAATCACAATATGCAAATAATAATTTTGGCAGCACAACAGTATTACCGTACTGCAAAATTGGCTATCAACGGCACTTTTCCAGCACCTCGATATCTTCTCGTGAAACCGGCAGAGCTTCCCCGCAATATCCCCGATTAAGAAATTGGAGTGTGGGCTCCAGAAGTATTTCCCTAAATACTTTGAGAAAATATTTTTCAGAAAAACCCTTTTTTCTAAAACCTGAAAATCCCTATTTTCTAATAATTAAGTGGATTATATATTATATAACCACCTAATTAAGTAATTAATTAATCTAATTAAAGATTAATTAATCAAGAGGGAGAGAGAGAGCCGAGAGGCATTGAATGGCTGCCAAAAACATTTCAAAAGGAATGCAGAAAAATTGAATTCAACACAACCTATTTATAGGCCAATTTGAGGGGTAAAAAGGTCAATTCGAAGGAAAGAGAGCTGCCGCGTGTCCTTAGCCGCCGGGTTCATCAAATCCGAGGACACTACGTCGTAGCACGTGTCGCCACAAGTCCAACGACGCGCTGTACGCGCCGAACGGGTCCGGCACGCGCCCACACGCGCCGCCCATGTGGCGGCTGTGTGTTGGCACGCGTGAACCACACGCTGGCACGAGTAGGTGCCACGTGTCCGGTTCATCCGATCCGACCGGCGGCCCGGCGGTTCAGACCGGTTCATCTATGAACCGGTCGATTCAATCCTGGTCCAGCTCTGGGCGACGTGGCATGCTGTGATTCTGCCACATGTCAGGGTCGGTTCTAACCGAACCCGGCCCTACCCGGTGACCCGAACCGATGACCCACCTCCACGACCCGTTGACTTTTCAGTCAACACAATCTGGGCCGTTCTTTCTCGCTGACGTGGCATAATCCTGGCCGTCCACGCGGCGTGCCATGTGGTGGCGCTGACCCGCTGACGTGGCGTGACACGTCACCTGCCACGTCAGCATTTCGCCACGTCATCAAAAAACCTTTTTTTTTTTCCAGAAATTTTTATTTTTTCCAAAATAAAATTTCGTGCATTTCCAACTCTTTGGAATTTAATTTATTTTCTCAAAATAAATTACTTGGCCATTTTCAAAAAACTTTGAAAAATCATTTCTTTCTCTCATTTTAATATTTTCTCTTTGATCTTCGTTGGGGCTTGAGGGGGGACCTGCAGGACTAATTAATCTTAGCTCCAAACGGGTCAATCTATTATCATCCCATGACAATAATTGATTACCGTTTAACAATATTTAATTCCACTAAATAAATATTGTTGAACTCTAAAATTAATTAAATTATTCACGAATTTCTCGATCTAGAATAATTTTGCATTTTACTCCTCTGTACAGATATCCATGAAAAATAAATCAATACTACTATCATTTATTTTTCACTTTCAATCTGAAATTTCTTGATTTGCCTTAAGTCCAAATACCTTGTATGTGAAACACATTCAACATACCACTTCGGTGACGAACACACGAAGTACTTTGGCCAAAGTTTTAATTCGAACTTTTTGCAAATCTATTTCAGGGATACCTTTAACCTTCCAGCAAGACTACAGATTCCTCGATCAATATTTCTCTCTAGCACATTTCATGCAATCACCGAACGTACAAAGTATTTTGGCCACCCGTTACGGAGACCTCACTTCTGAGTACATCACAGTGATTAACACTACATGCCTAAAGCAGAAACACTGCCAGGATTAAGAGTCTAATGCTTCCGAGATTCTGTTCATTTTAGATAGCAGTATAAAATGAACAATCTCAGTGGTCCAGTTCGATGTTTCCAATCTCATTGAAAGTCATCAATGTGTTATAATTGGAAACTCCATTTCCCTATGACGAAAGACTAATCATCTTATATAACACATTATAGTCTCGATAAGAACATCTTCTTATCATACTGACTAGAACTTTAATGACACGTGATTCTTGGTATTTAAAGTCTTTTCCTATGAAATACATTTCATATAAAATTACCATCACACGTCATTAATTATTAAATTCGTAAAATACTCATAACTTGCGATAATTTCAGTTTTATTAATCCAAAATATTTACAATATAATTGGATTTTCAGGGCATTAATCCCAACAGCAACACACCCGCGTACCTGCCACTGTGGCCTGCACTACATTGGCACCAGCTTTTGCAGAAGATTCCTCCTGGGTTTCTCTCATAACGCCACGTGTTAGGGCAAAATTCGGCCAGGACCACATGGTGTAAATGACCAAAGGGTCCCCGACCCCCAACTATAAATATGCGAGTTCATCTTCTTCACTGTAAGCAAGCTTCCATACTTGAGCTCTGCAAATTATATTCAACTCTTTCAATTCTTCACCTGACTTGAGTGTCGGAGAGCCAAACTGGGCATCACCCCCAGTCCCCCAGCTTGGCCTTCTGACCGTCTGTCCTTTGTGTTTGCCCCAGCAGGTAGAATCCATCCCGTTTCCGACGAGCGTTCATCAGTTTCCCCATCTCAATCAAATAGAAAGTGATCGGAATTTGACACCTCACGTGCTTACCCCATCAATATTTATATATCATATATGTGTAATTATTATGATAAAATATAAATTAATTTTAATAATAATATAATATAAATATATTAGTACGTTAAAATAAAAATATAATATATTATTATGTTAAAATATTTTTTAAGCTATAATATATATTTGTATATTATATGTACTATTTATTATATATATTAATTTTAAATATAATATATATATATATATATATATATATATATATATATATATATATATATATAATGTATATAATATATAATATATATACATATAAAATGTATATTTTGTATTTATAAAAAATAATATTTATATCCTATATATATTAAATATTATATATTTATATATAATATACACACGTATATATATTAAATAATATTATAGCTTAAAAATATTTTAACATAATAATATATTATATTTTTATTTTATTATATATAATATACTTATTTTAATATAATAATATAATATAATTATATTATTATTAAAATTAATTTATATTTAAACATAATAATTATTTAAACAAAAAGTATATGGCCTGGGTTTTGAACCCAGGACCTCAAGTATGGGAAAGGGCTTCCCAACCAACTGGGACCGTTTTTCCCCCTAAACGCATTTAACGGCAAAATCCCATTTTCGTCCAAAATTTGACGGTTGGTACCAAAAATGTCACAAATTGAATCCAATGGGACCAAAATTGCAAATGACCCAATCCTATGAGACCAAAATTTTAATTTGCTCTTTATTTTGATAACTTGTCTTATTTCAGTTCTGATGTATATGAACTTGAATAGGTAGTTTTTTGGTTTTATTTAAGGAGTTATTTACACCATACCCCCTGTGTTAAGTGAAATGAGCAAAAAAAAAAAAAAAAAACTATGTGTAACAAAAATTAACATAGGAAACCCTTTGTTTTCAAAATATTTGCATGCCGAACCCTGAAAATTTCTGGTGTTGGTGGAACACTAATTTTCTCTATTCATTGGATACGAAATAACTAATTTACTCTTTATATTCTGATATACATCATCTCAAACTTCTCTATATTGTTCAATATTTTTTTATATGCACCGAAACCCCCTTTTTTTATATGCACCGACCCCTGTACAAAATAAAAATTGCGTGAAGAACCGGATAAACAAGCATAAAAAAG
This sequence comes from Lantana camara, assembly GCA_037501455.1. Taxonomy (NCBI): domain Eukaryota; kingdom Viridiplantae; phylum Streptophyta; class Magnoliopsida; order Lamiales; family Verbenaceae; genus Lantana; species Lantana camara. Next base: position 96,710,232 of record CM074861.1, read on the forward strand.
GGTATATAGAGAGATGCGATGTGATATATATCAGCATATAAAAGGTAAATTAGTTATTTCCCATCCAATAAATGAAGAAAATTAGTGTTCTACTAATACCAGAAATTTTCAGGATTCGACATGCAAATATTTTGAAAACACAGGGTTTTTTGTGTTAATTGTTGTAACACAGAGTTTTTTTTCCCATTTCACCTAACACAAGGGGGTATGGTATACATAACTCTTTATTTAAGGGTATGTATTAGATGTAATAATTTTAATCATTCATTATTTATAGCTTTAAAAATTAGCAACTTAGGAATTTTTTAGCAAATATAATCAAATAATTATGCAACAAACATTTATATATTATTAAATTTTCCGTGCAGAAAACGGGGTTTATGCTAGTATAATTTAAATGATTTCGAGATATTTAATAAAACACGGGCCATTGTTAAAGTTTTTCCTGAATTATCTTGATTAACTTGTGAGTCCAAAATTGGTGTTAGGGTTCAAGTCAATATTTTCTTTTCTGCTTGTTAATTTCGATCCGGAAAAAGATTCAAAAGTGAGGGTTGAGCTGAGCCCCTTTCCTCTTAAGATTATATATACAAAAATAGAAAAAAAATTCACTTATGTATAATTAATTCACTTGAAAAATAGGTTTTCCTTTCGATAAAGGGAAAGCAAGCAAAATAAATAAATTTATATATTGTCATAAATGAAAATTTAGATGAGAAGAAGCGTGTTACAGCCAATTTTGGCATTTAATTATTTCGGGAACTTCATAAGTCGGGGCAGCAAAATAAAACAAAAATGAAAAAATTTTAAAATTTGAAGGGCCAGTGGACAACCCCTATGGCTATGGCCTATTGGCTCCATCTCTAGTTGACCCCTAAAATCTGAAGAAAAATACATCCCAAATTCAATTAGAGGTGTATTACCATTGTTACATAATTAGTTATTTTTTTTAAATTTTACGCTAATATAACATCCTTTCATTGTTACATTGATTTGGCTGAATTAAGTTCGAATCATTCAAAAAAAATAAGTGGAACTTGCATAATCAAAAGGTTGCTTTTGAAGAAGTAAAGAATTAAGTTGACAATTCATTGCTTGTACAGAAATGAGAATTGAATACTATTTTTGTACTTAAGCTGTTGCCGTCCAACATTCTGCAGATGCCAATGGAATGTCCAAAACATATATTTTAATTATGTCAGTTGCAAGTTAATTTGTAATAATACATTATTAGTTGAAAAATAAAATAAGCTTAACCATCGAGATGAAGGTTGACAAGGGCCTGATTAATAATTAATTCCAATTTGAGGATTAAACAGCATGTCACGGGCCACTTCACATGCCTCTTATATAATTTCAGATTTAAAATGGAGAATATATATAAATATGGTATTGATCAATTATCTCAGTCCGGTTGGAAATATTTATGTTGTGCGATTTGCTCTCTTGCTAACTAGCTATCAGTCCTATCCGGATCGATGGTAACTTCGCTACAGATCTCTACTCGTCGTTTGTTGTCCGTAACTAACTCTTCGAGGTAACAAAGTCGGGCTTCAAAGTTTGATGGTTTACGAAGTCCCCACCTCATACAGGTCCGATTCCTAACGCTTGATCTATTAATTAATCGTTATTGCACATTGGAACGAAATATTGTTGTTTAATATTTAACTTAATTTATTACACTTAAAATCTTATGTTATGTCTAATCAGCACGAAGAACCTGTTAAATGTCCCACATCGAATAATTAGTGATGTGGTGTTCAATATATAATGGCATGGCAAACCTCCCCTCAACAGCTAGCTTTTGGGGGGTGAATAAGGTCAAAACTCATTATTCAATATGGTATCACAGATGTTCGATTGCTTGCAGATGTTCATTCCTGCAATGTTCACAGATGTTCGATTGCTTGCAGATGTTCATTCCTGCAATGTTCACGCACCAATTTTGGGGGTGAGTAAGTCCAAAACTCATTATTCAATAGAACCTTATTATGATAAATAATATTTGATAGCATTTTAACATGTAAAGTATACATGTAAGGATTCGTCGTGCAACATTTTAAGAAGATGTGTACTTTTCTGAGCGACTTTAATTGAATAAGGGTAGAATGTGTTAAAAATCAAAATAAGTTTTAGTTGTATTTTCAGCAGGCGCATCACCAGTTCACCACAGAGAGATCCAATTGTCAATATATGGATGGTGTATAAATAACACGGGGGCTCTCATGCGAAAATCAAGCTCATGCTCCAAAGTCCAAACGTACAAATTCTATCATCACTAACATGTGTTCAATTTTTGTATAATTATTTTGCCAACAGTGGTTAAGGATTCGAATCCCTTTAATCACGGGCATGTATTTAAAAAAAAAATTATGTATAATTTTCTTCTAGTTTTTTTGTGCATTTATGAAATTTTGTAATACTTAATATATATATTAAGTATATTTATAGCAAGGTTAATATATATGGCATGAAATACAAAGCCGTTTTCCTAATTTCTAAACCGCCTTATTCCCAACGTTGAAATTATTACTATCAATGGTAGTTGCATTCCCAAGAATCTTAAACTCGAAATTTATGGTTAAACTAGCATAGCGCCGCTAAGTTACATCACTTGGTGATCTCAACAAGTTGCATAACATATATATATATATATATAATTAAAAAAGTAATTAAGCTACCCAATATTGTCGGACATTCAAGGTAAATTTGACCATTCCCAAAAATAGGGAAACACCGGATATTAATCCAAAAAGAGGGAAACTGGACATTCAAGGGTTCTTGATTGGATTTGCTGGAGCCGACTGGTGATTTTGTATATGATAATTGATAAGTGATAACATGGTGGCCGAGACCGGGTGGTTCGTGTAAAAGTAAAATTATAACACAGCAGAAAGAAATAGAGAAAGCCTGCTGGCCCAAGATCGAACAACCAAAGGGTGGATGAAAACAACCAAAGAAGAATAACCTCAAAAATAAAAGGGAATGATTCAAGAGAAAATATGTAGGAAAGAAGGCTTTTATTAGAGGACTTTAACTTACAACTTGGCTTGTTACAAATGGCAAATACTCACCTCTATTTATACTACTCAAAGGAGAATTCTAGTTATTAGATATTTTGATACATAATTCTAGATTTCCTAATAAAAAATTATAGATGCTAAGATATTTCTAGATTTCCTAATAAATAATTGCTAAGATAATTCTAGATCCCTAATAATGGATAGAGATAATATGGTGGAATCATCTAGAGAGATATTTTGGTAGAAATATCTAGACTACCAAAATATCTAGGCTTGGATTATTCTAGAGTTCTAATCCAAAAAATCATCTTTAATTTTAACACTCCCCCTTAAAGTGATTTTTTGGATATTAACCCGAGCTTCTCACGAAGGAATTCAAAGGAGGCCTTGGAAAGCGACTTAGTGAAAATGTCGGCGACGTTATCCTTACTTCGCACTTCCAGAGCGTCGATGGTGTCATCAAGAACCTTTTCTCTAACAAAGTGATGCTCGATCTCAATATGTTTGGTTCTTGCATGAAATACTGGATTATTTGTGAGCTTGATAGCACTCTGATTATCTCCAAAAAGTGCAGTTGGCTTAGTTATAGGACAATGTAGATCGTCCGCAAGTCTTTGAAGCCAAATGCATTCTTGAGCAGCAAGAGCAGCCGCTTTGTACTCCGCCTCTGTCGTTGATAAGGAAACTGAATTTTGTTTCTTGCTACACCAAGAAATACCTGTACCACCACTGAGAAAAACATATCCTGAAGTGGACCTTTGATCATCCAAGTCTCTGCCAAAATCCGCATCCGTGAAACCAACTAGAGAGGCGGTAGCTTTCTTCTTGTAAAGTAGGCCCATATCCAGAGTTGAGTTGACATATTTCAAAATCCTTTTTGCAGCTTCTAAGTGAGGCTTTCTTGGTGTCTGCATAAACCTGCTAACCAAACCAACTGCAAAAGCAATATTGGGTCTTGTGATAGTTAAATATAAAAGACTACCGATAAGAGCACGATAAGGCTGCGGATTTACTAGAAGTGATCCTTCTTCACGCCTTAGCTTTATGTTGGCCTCTAGTGGAGTTGAACACCTTTTGCTTTGATTTACTCCAAACCGTTCAACTAACTTCTTGGCATAACTTTCTTGAGAAAGAAAGATACCACTTGCCAAGTTCGTCACCTCTAAGCCAAGAAAGTGATGCAGCTCCCCCAACTTCTTAATATCAAATCTGATAGCAAGCTCATCTTGAAGTTTTTCAACTTCAGTTGCATCGTTGCCTGTGATTATCATATCATCCACATACAACAACACTACAAGATGCAAACTTCCTTGTTTTTTAACAAACAAGCTAGAGTCTGAATCCGAAGCATGATAGCCACAAAATTGTAAATATTGAGAGATTTTACCATACCATGCTCGTGGAGCTTGTTTGAGTCCATAGAGAGCCTTTTTAAGCTTGCACACATAATTAGGATGAGAGTTAGAAACATAACCTGGAGGTTGCTCCATGTAGATGTCTTTGTCCAGCTCCCCGTATAAGAACGCATTCTTCACATCAAGCTGCCATAATTTCCAATTATGGAATGCTGCCAGAGCTAATACCATGCGTACTGAAATCATCTTGGCCACGGGGCTGAAAGTTTCTTCATAATCTTCTCCATATTTTTGAGAGAAACCTCGAGCCACCAACCGTGCTTTATATCTTTCGACACTCCCATCCGTTTTCCTTTTGATTTTGTATACCCATTTACAAGAAACGGGTTGCACATCTTTTGGCTTCGGAACAAGACTCCAAGTTTGATTTTTCTCGAGTGCCTCCATTTCAGCATCCATTGCAAGCTCCCATTCTTTGTTTCCTTTTGCTTCATCAAAGGAACGAGGTTCCTCATCATCAATGGGACCTGCAAAGAAGCAAGAATATGTGCTTATAAAATTTTCATCTCTGTACCGGGCAGGTTTGACAACATTTCTTCGAGGCCTCTCGGATCTAGTTGCATCGGTGGATTCTCCTGGATGTTGCCCTTCAGATTGTTGAGTGTTTGAACTCCCCCTTTCACTGTGGTTCTCAGAAGGATTTTCTGTTACGGATAATTCTATGATTTCTGGGCTTGAGGTTTTAGCCCCACTTTGGTTAGTCACCTTCCCTTCGTAATACAGTGAAATTTCATCAAAGATAACATCTCTGGAGACAATAAAAAGATGAGTTTTTGGGTCCATACATTTCCAACCTTTCTTCCTTTCATCATACCCGACAAAAATGCAATTTCTCGCCTTTGCATCAAGTTTAGTTCTTCGAGAATCGGGTACATGGACATAGCAAACTGACCCAAAAACTTTAAGATGTTTAACATTAGGTTTTTCTCCAAAGATAAGTTCGTATGGTGACTTCATATTAATTGGAGAAAGAGGCATTCTATTAATCACGTAAGCTGCACATTTCATACCTTCAGCCCATAGTGCTCTGGGCAAATTCTTCGCATGCAACCAACTTTTACAAGTTTCCGTCAAATGCCTAATCTTTCTCTCTGCAACTCCATTTTGTTGCGGTGTCTCGGCACAAGTGAGCTCTCTCTTGATGCCATGTTTTCTGCAAAAAGTTAGGAATTCTTCAGAAGTAAACTCACCTCCGTTATCTGTCCGCAACCGCTTGATTTTGGAACCAAGCACTCCTTCAACCAGCTCCTTAAACTCCAAAAATTTGTTAAACACTTCTGATTTGTGCTTAACAAAGTACACCCATGTGAATCGGCTATAATCATCAATAAAAATCAACAAATAAGAGTATCCAGAAAATGAGGGAGTTCTTGTTGGGCCCATCAAATCGCTATGAATAAGCTCTAATGGGGCCTTACTTCGAGAAGTGGATTTGTCAAAAGGAAGCCGATGTGCTTTTCCAAATTGACAACCTTCACACACTTCTCCTCCACCAAAACTTGATAAATTAGGCAGGCCATTTACCAATTTTAATTTTACCATAGCCTTTAATTTATCCATGCTAAGATGCCCGAGTCTAGCATGCCATAAGTATGCATTTTCATTGTTACTCATTTTCTCAATATATGAACCGGAAGCCGACAAAACAAATAAGTCATTTACTCTCTTACCGGTGTGGACGACATCCGCCTTGAGTTCCTTAATGTTCCGTAAAAACTTCACATCACGTGGACCAAATAGCACAAAATTTCCAACATCAACAGCATTTGCAACTGAGAAAAGATTTTTCTTCATACCTGGAACGTGGAAGACACTCTTAAGTGTAATGGAATCTTCTTGCTTTCCATTTATAACAACAGTGCCTTCATTCTCCATGCGATGGACTGTGTTGTCGGCCGTCACAATTGCATCATTTCCACTATACTCTTGGAGATTGGAAAACTTGGATTGGTCTCCAGTCAGATGATGGCCGCAACCAGAATCCACGATCCAGTCATTTTCAAAGTTGATGGATGCCAAGGCATCTACGGCTTTTGTCTCTGCCACGAAGCATTTTCCCCAGTCTTCTTCCTCCACAACCTTGTCGGCCACGTTACTCTCTTGTAATTTAGCTCGGCAAAATCTTTTGATATGCCCAGTTCTGCCACACCGATAGCATTTGAAAGTTTTCTTATTAGAGTTACTATTAGAAGACTCACCACTAACTCCATATGAGCTCGAGCTGTTTTGCCCTTGTTGACGCAGGGTCGGGCTATTTTGATTTCCTTTGCTCTTAAAGAATTTCCTTCTAGCCATAAGAGCACTCCCTTCTTCCTCCTTAATAGAGACACCGGCCATTTGTTTTGCTAGTGACTCTTGTGAAGATAGTAAATTCTCGAACTCCTCCAAAGATGGTTGTTGAACCCATCCTTGTATCGACGTAACATAGGGAATGTACTCGGGCTTCAATCCTCGAATAATAGTTCTTCTTATTCGAGCTTCGGAAATTGCTTCTTCTGGATTTAACAAGGAAATTTCCGAACAAAGATTTTTAATTTTAAGGAAATACTCAGTAAAGAAAAATTACCCTGCGTGGTGTTGGCGAGCTCATTCTCCAAAATTTGAAGTCGTGCTTCATCTTTTTTGTTGAAGAGTCTGTTAAGAGTCCGCCAAATCTCGTGGGCTGAGTTACACCTCATGATGTGATCGAATAGGCCTTGAGAAATTGACCGCTTCAAAACGAACTCCGCCTTTGCATTCAATTGCTTCCATTTCTTGAGTGCATCGGCATTTTCTGGCTTATCCGTGGGAGATGTTGTATTATTGCCATTAACAACATCCCATAAATCTTCACCAACGAGATAAAACTCCATACAAGTCCTCCACACCCTGTAGTTGGATTGGTTTAACAATTCGATACCAAGTCCACTACGACCACTTGAATCCATTTTTGAGGCACCGGTTGATTTTTCCACCAAGGGATCTTGACACACGATACTAGAGCCCTATGGCTCTGATACCATGTAAAAGTAAAATTATAACACAGCAGAAAGAAATAGAGAAAGCCTGCTGGCCCAAGATCGAACAACCAAAGGGTGGATGAAAACAACCAAAGAAGAATAACCTCAAAAATAAAAGGGAATGATTCAAGAGAAAATATGTAGGAAAGAAGGCTTTTATTAGAGGACTTTAACTTACAACTTGGCTTGTTACAAATGGCAAATACTCACCCCTATTTATACTACTCAAAGGAGAATTCTAGTTATTAGATGTTTTGATACATAATTCTAGATTTCCTAATAAAAAATTATAGATGCTAAGATATTTCTAGATTTCCTAATAAATAATTGCTAAGATAATTCTAGATCCCTAATAATGGATAGAGATAATATGGTGGAATCATCTAGAGAGATATTTTGGTAGAAATATATAGACTACCAAAATATCTAGGCTTGGATTATTCTAGAGTTATAATCCAGAAAATCATCTTTAATTTTAACAGTTCGACCATCCGCCTCTGTGGGGCTGCGACGATGTTGGAATTTTCTAGCTGACTTTATTTTTTTATTTTTGAATTATTAGAGCTCTTTAAATATTCGTATGAAATTCTGGTCTTCTGGCAAGTAAGATAACTAAACTGTCTTTTTTATCACTTAAATAGCCGGCCAGCTGAAAAAAAACAAAAGCCCCACGTGGATGCCAACATAAAGCTCTGGCAGCCACGTCCAATTCAGGCCAAAAAAGAGATTTTTCGGTAAAAATTATCCATAAATTTCAAAAATTTTATAAATTGGAATCTTGCGTTTACATGATTAGGTTCGATAAGTGCAAATTGTACAATCTTACACAATGAAATAAACAATTTTCCCTTAATATTATCTCGAGCTCTCTAATTCTATCCAGATCCGAAGGGCCACATAAGATGAGTATTCAACACCCATATAAGACATAGTCTATCCGGTGCATCGGATGGGATCTTCTATTTATTTTCCAACTTCCACTTTCTTGCTACGCGAATGAAATATTGCCAAGTGTGCAAGTGCAACTATATCAATAATACAGAAATTGAGAAGTAGGGGTTCCTTTTACCTATCAAAGTTAATCACGAACATTACACACCCTTTAACTCTACTTTCTCAGTTTTCTTTACCTGCATTATTCCTTTTTGTATATTACTCAAAATTTGTTTCTTGTAGCAAAAAAGTTGAATTCTCAATCCTGAGGGTCCCATATACCCCGGTTCGACGAAGCAAGCGAGATGAGGTAAATCAAGTACTCAACGGTCCGTTAAGGGGGAGGTGTATCTCCCACAAGTCTACAAGGATCTCACCCTCAAAGCCAATATTGGACTCAAGAGTAAAGCTCACCTGTGAGAATTGAACGTTGCACCTTCTAGCAAATTTACCCCTCCGTGCAACCTCAAATTTTGTTTTTTTCCTTTGCCGAAGTGACCACAAGAAGGAAGAGACCACTTAGAAATCACTAAATACAATATCACCATCAGGTTTTATAAAAAGAAATTGAAATTGAAAAATAAATAGGGATCAGCTGGCAGCCTATAAATTTTATTTATTTTTTACTTGAATCCCATACTGAATCATGCATCATGGATCTATATCTCTTGAGGTACATTAATGCATGATAAAAACATGAAATTTTAACCAGTAACAATTAATGTTGTGAGAGATTTAGTTAATTAATTGCAACTGAATATGAGAAAAGAAAGAAGGATAATTGTTTTCAGATTGTAATTGAATCCTTTCGTTCTTAGTAATTTTCTTCTCTGTTAATCTTGTTGAGTTGACTCTCATTCCTCGTGCACTTCATATCCGGTGTATAGTCTCATTGATACGGTTGATCAGGATGATCGTGGGGAAGAGAATGAAGGGATTGTTACGGTTGATCAGGATGATCGTGAGGAAGAGAATGGAGGGATTGTTCTTGAGGAAGGGAATACAGGAGTGCAGCAGGAGAATGCAGGAGTGGGAGGCGTGTTCGTGCGCCAAATTAGCAGAAGGAGTTTGTGATGAAGTAGTAATTAGCTATAGTTGTTCACATTGAATTGTTAGTTTAATTTAAGCATTTTCTTTTTTATTGCAGAGTCCTAGTAAGTCAGGTTGTCTTCTATTTAATTGTTGCTTAACTAGGTTTGGAGTATCAATCAATTCAGTAATACAATTATCCTTCTACAAATCTAAAATCTCTCTTGCCTCCCTCTTTCACCGGCCGGTCGGTCTTATCGGAAAATCTCCTTTTCTTCCCTATAATTCAGTGAGTTCGAGACTACCCCCGAAGTCTCCTACGATACGTCATATCCACATACTTATCACTGGTGCTTTCATTGTTATTGTCCCGATGTCGGAATCAGTCAATATGGAGAATTTCAAGGAGTTCCAGAAGTAAATCGACGTCCAGTTTGCGTCTCATAACGCCGCGGTTAATCAATTAAGTCAGCTCGTTCAGAAATTACAGCAGGAAATATCTCTCCTCTTGGCACACGGAGATAAACACCCGGTTGTTGGGGTTTCGTTTTCTTCACTCCGGGTGGAGGAGGATCCCGTCCAAGGGGGTGCTAATATGAGCAATAAACTTCGCCTGGATATACCAAAGTGCGACGGTACAGACCCGTTGGGGTGGCTTTTCAAAGCTCAGGAATATTTCATTTTTTACGGCATCTCGGAGGCATCTCGTTTGGCTACCGTAGGTTTAATATTGGAAGGGCCGGCGTTGGATTGGTTTCGCTGGCGGCAACGTAATAGATTACTCGAGTCTTGGCAGGATTTCATGGCCAAGTTCAAACTCCGTTTTGACCCCCTCAATTTTGTGGATTATTTTGGTATGCTCGTTAAGGTTCAGCAAACCGGTTCGGTGATGGAGTATCAGGCCGTGTTTGAGAAGATATTGGTGAACGTGACTGATGTGTCCGAAGCAAATCTTCAGTCGCTTTTTCACGCCGGGTTGAAACGCCACCTACAACATGAGATTGTGCTATTGAAGCCGACTCTCTATCGGCTTTCTTCGCATTGGCACGCGAATTAGAGGTTAAATACTTAGCTTGGACTTCCGCCCTACCACTGCAGCCTTCACTCAGCTCTTCATCCCCGTCACGACACCTTCCATCTCAAGGGACGCCGGCGTCCGTACCGCCATCAGCGGTGCCGCTTCTGCCCACTCCAGTGGTAAAGCCGGGCCAACCAAGCAAGCCATCCGCTACACCGCTAATACGGCGGCTTTCTCACATGGAGCGTTTGGAGTGCGATCCCAAAGGATTATGCTATAACTGTGATGACAAGTGGGTTAAGGGCCACCGCTGTGGTCGTTTTTTTCTCTTGATGGGCGATGATGATGATGATGAGCCCGATGGGGTTGTTGCAGAGGAGGGGACCGTGGTCACCGCCGATGTCTCCACCCTTAATAGCCTCGCTGGGGGACTCACCCCGCGTTCGCTTCGTGTTTTGGGTATGATTGGATCCATTATGGTGAATGTCTCGATTGATGGCAGTAGTACACATAACTTCGTACATCCGACCATTATGGAAAGATTGAAGTTGTCGGTGGACGACATTCAACCGTTTCGTGTTTACATGGGTAACGGTGCGTCCTTGGTGTGTAGTAAGCAGTGTCGGGAGGTACCCCTTCTAATACAAGGTAATATTTTTTCGGTGGACTTATTCGTGCTGCCAATTCATGGCACGAATGTTGTTTTAGACGTCCTATGGCTTCAAACGTTGGGTCGGGTTGCTCACGAGTAATCTAATTTGATGATGGAATTTAACTGGTATGGCCAAGTTGTTACTATTCAGGGCAGCTCCGCTGCGTCCCGAGAAATTACGCTGCATCACGTCTTCGCACTTCAAGCGTCGAATGAGATTTCGGACAGTTATGAGTTATTCTTGGTTGATGGGCAGGTGCATTCCACCGTGGAGAGTTTGGAGTTTCCACCAGAATTACTGAAGGAGGTCCGTGATGTTTTGTGCAAGTTTGAGTCGGTTTTTAGTACTCAGACGGGGTTACCACCGCCTCGGTGGAGTGATCATCGCATCCGTTTACTTCTGGGGTTTGCTCTGGTGAATGTTCGGCCTTACCTGTATCCCCAATTTCAAAAGAATGAGATCGAACGCATGGTGAAAGACATGTTGGACCAAGGTTTAATTCGGTTGAGCAGGAGTCCGTTTTCATCACCGATTCTTTTGGTTAAGAAGAAGGACAACTCCTATCGGTTCTGTGTCGATTGTCGAGCCTTAAACACGGTAACGGTTCCGGACCTGTAGCACCCCGTGACGTGAGCACCACATCCCCCGCACTATGAGTTCGGTCCACATATGAAATGGCTAGTCCATACATGAACTAAACTCACAGCGAACGGAAGACAATAAAAAGACAGTCCTAGCTAGGCGGAATCTAACCCTGAAACAATCAATAATGACCAAGGTGCGGAAATAAAGCAATTATCCAACCAATATCAATAAAATGAATGCAAGTTTAAGGAAATTAAATACGGGTTCCACTAAGATAATACACCTGTCCTAACCTGTCCCGGATCAATTCAATACAATATCATAAAACGGGTTCAACTAAAGCCCTAGAAACCTGTCCCGATTTCAATTAATTCAGTAAATACCATACTAATTCAATAGCAAGCTCAATACGGTAATTAAAATACAATATGCAGTGAATGTAAGTGATGAGACTGGAACAAGACTCGAAAGGAAAGACAAGACACAACTCTGACTCCCGCCTAGCACACCACCTGAAAAACTGAAAAGTGAGGTGTCAGTCTCCACGAGACTGAGCGAGGGGCATGATAATATATAAGCGCAGATAACATGCAAGTTATATTCCCGGGTAAAGGTTTGTAAAATATAAATATAGGAGTTTAATATCACTATAGCTTCGCCCGAGAATACAACGGTCAATATTAATTACTTGTTCCTTTTCATGCAATCAATAAATATGCTTACTTGTTTGTTAATCATTAGGTGACCACGCAATTCAATTATCGTGCAATCATGCAGTAGTGTAATCATATAACACGTTCATGGAATGGAGTGCATGCAATCACTACATGGCTGGCTTGTAACATGGTAGGGTTATTTCTCCTGTGGTTGGACGGACAACCACCAGCTCTAAAAACCAGCCCAGCGCCCTCCCTAAGGAGAACCTGGCCAGGAGAACACGGGTACACGATAGGTCTTTGTTCTTCTTGTGGTTGGACGGACAACCACCAGCCCGAAGACCAGCCCAGCGCCCTCACTAGGGAGAACCTGGCCAAGAGAACACACGATCACGATACGGTATTGTTCTTCCTGTGATTGGATGGACAATCACCAGCCCGAAGACCAGCCCAGCGCCCTCCCTAAGGAGAACCTGGCCAGGAGAACACAGGTACACGGTAGGGTATTGTTCTTCCTGTGGTTGGACGGACAACCACCAGCCCGACGACCAGCCCAGCGCCCTCCCTAAGGAGAACCTGGCCAGGAGAACACAGGTACACGGTAGGGTATTGTTCTTCCTGTGGTTGACGGACAACCACCAGCCCGACGACCAGCCCAGCGCCCTCCCTAAGGAGAACCTGGCCAGGAGAACACAGGTACACGGTAGGGTATTGTTCTTCCTGTGGTTGGACGGACAACCACCAGCGCGACGACCAGCCCAGCGCCCTCTCTAAGGAGAACCTGGCCAGGAGAACACAGGTACATGCTTTCATGACATGACATGCTTGATTGGGTGCACACTAACATGACCTACTTGCTTGATTCATGAACAATAACATGCTTGGAATAATAAGAGCTTTCAGGAAATTATAAATATAAATACCTTTGGCCAAAAACCACGCAAAGGTTATACGGGTTCTAAATAACTAGAAATTAAACCTCACCTGGAATACCACAAGACAAGAACAAGAACAAGAGCACTACGGTTGCCTATTCGATCCAGAAGTCTCCACCCTGGAGAAGAACTGTACAATAAAGGGAAGGAACAATGGGTACTTGTGAGAATTGACTCAATATGAAACCACATAGACGCACGGCAATGCTAAACACCTGATATGAGATGTATAAGAAGTAAAATGATGTTATGAAGTTACATAATCAAGTAATTCGTTCAAGTATATTCCATACATGAGGGTTTCAAGCCCAATCATTTCATATTTTTCATAATTCCTTGCAATCAAGTCATGAGCTTCATATAACGTTTATAACTCAAGTATACAATTATAAAATAGACAAAATAGAGTCATTCAAATCACTTAAATCTCCCAAAATCACATATCAATTCCAACTATATCAATAACAACATGAATTCATACATTCATAATTTATTACATGTTTTCAAATGCCATCCAATGCATATTCATTAATTATCAAGTATACAAGAACAAATTACATTTTAAAACAATTAACAATTAATACAATTTTGGCATAACGGGATTCAAGCAATTAATAATTCATTGCAATTAAAACAATTAATTTCAAATAAATAGAAATACACAAAATAAATCACAACAAATCAACCGGGCATCCGATTGACGAACGGAAAGTGGCGTTGGACTCACCACAACGAAAGGAACCTTCTGTCCGAAGGTCACCGGAATGCTGCTACCGGAGCCACCGGAACAGTCACCGGCCGCCACCGGAACATCGTCTCCGGTGGTCGGAAAAATCCCCGGAAGGACAGAAACGTGCGTCTCGGCCTGCTAAACAAAAGCCCTCAGTCAATTTCAGAAAATGCCAAACACGCCGGACTTCGTTGACGAAAAACCGAACTTAAATCCTAGTACGAAAACTGAAATTAAACGTAAACCGTAAAATCAAAATGAAATCCGAGCATACCGTTGGAAAGCTTGTAACGAGCCCTACGAAAGCCCCAAGTCAAATCGTCGGAAAAATCGCCGGAACAGTAACCGGTTCACCGCCGGTCCGCCGCTAACGACCGGTTCTTGGACCGCCGTCGATGCCATCTGCTAAGCTCCATTATTCTGAGCAACTTTTGTAAAAGCTCCACCTCCAAAACCGGCCGGGAAAAGGCCGAACCACCACCCCAAAGCCGCGCCACTGCGTCACCGCCGGAACCACCACTTCCGCCGCGATTCGGGTAAAACGAAGGCCGGAAATGGAATGAGAAGGGTCGAAAACGTGGGGTAGGGTGGTTGTTGGCCGGCGAGGGTCGCCGGAACGCCGCCGCCGTGGAGGTGGCGCAACCCGCCACCGTCGGACTGCCGCTGCTCCGCCACTGGTCACTTTCAGGCCACGAAACTGGTACGGTTGTGACGGGCTCGTCGAGCTGATGAACGTGGACTATTGGATCGTCGAATTCCGTCGAGAAATGAGGGAGAACGAGCATGTGTGTGTAAACACACCTCCACTGCGTGTGAACAGTGTCGGATCGCTGGAGGAAGACGATGCAGACTGCTGATCTGATTTTGGCACGCAACACGAGGAGATCCGAGTATATATCTCGGGTCTTCGTACGCAAAAGCAATCGGAAGGACGGGCTAACGAAGTCAGAATTGGGCAAACTTAGAGTCTACGGACTCGTCTCGATGCCCCGGGCGCAAAGGAGGGGTCAAAGAAGTCAAAATCTCTACCAAACGAGAAGTGACCGGAAAACCCCCCCTAAAAGAAGAAAAATACAAAAAGGGCCCTAACTCTAAAAGAGTTCAAAAGAGGGCCACACACCGCACCAATCACATAATTAAACACATAAAAAGGTTGAAAAATGACGTACCTTATTTATCGAATGAGCGGGGCGTTACAGGACCACTTCTCTATTCCAACCGCGGATGAGTTGTTTGACGAGTTGGGGGGTGGCGAGGTTCTTTACTAAGCTAGATTTGTGCTCCGGGTATCACCAGATTCGGATGCACGACCGGGATATCTATAAGACAGCTTTTCGGACTCATGAGGGCCATTATGAGTTTTGGGTCATGCCCTTCGGGCTTACCAAAGCACCGTCCACTTTTCAGGCTTGCATGAATCGCCTGTTCACGGATTATCTTTGTAAGTTTGTCATTGTTTTCTTCGACGATATCCTCATTTACAGTCCTTCTTTGCTTGCTCATGTTTCTCACTTGGAGACTGTTCTAAACTTATTGCACGCTAAAAAGTTTTTTGTCAAGTTCTCCAAGTGCACCTTTGCTTTGAATTCAATTGAATATCTCGAGCATATTTATCACGGATGGATTCTTGAAAGCGGACAACGGTAAGATCACAGCTATGATTGATTGGCCTCCCACGACCACGGTCAAACAACTCCGGGGGTTCTTGGGTCTCACAGGGTATTACCAGCGTTTTATTCGCCAATACTCTCACTTGGAGGCCCATTTGACCGACTTGCTCAAGAAGGATAAATTCGTGTGGACGGATGCTGCTTTGGCGGCCTTTGAGAATCTCAAACGGGCTATGTCATCCGCGCCAATTCTGCGCTTACCGGACTTCACCGCAATCTTTGTGGTCGATACGGATGCTTAGGCTACTGGTATTGGTGTCGTTCTTTTGCAAGGGGACCATCCCGTAGCATATTTTAGTAAGAAACTCGGTCCTCGGCGATTGGCCGCGTCTACTTATCATCGGGAATTATATGCTATTGTGGAGGCCGTTCAGAAGTGGCTATAGTATTTTTTGGGGCGAGAGTTCGTGATTCGCCCGGATCAGTGGAGCTTGCTTGAGTTGCTCCAACAGGCTATACAAACGCTGGATCAACAATTTTATGTCCGAAAGTTGTTGGGTTTTCGATTTCGAATTGAGTATAAACCAGGTTCAGCTAATGTTGTAGCTGATGCGCTTTCATGCCAGGACGACGTCTCCACGACGGTTCATTCTTTCAGCCTGGTCTCTCAGCCTTTACAGGAGATTATGGGGGTTATTAAGGAGGAAAATGCAACTCAGCCGGATCTGTTGCAGCTTCACGCGGCACATAAGAGCGGAACGCTGCCTCACCCGTTTTCCGTTCGCGATGGTATTCTATTCTTTAAAACCAGATTGTGTATTGGGGTTTCCTCTGATCTTCGGTTGACACTTATTCGAAAATATCATGATTTTCCGACAGCGGGTCATACGGGGGTACATCGCACATTTCAGCGGCTAGCCGCTTCCTTCTATTGGCCTAAAATACGGGCCGATATCCGTAAATACATTGCGGAGTGTCTCACATGCCAGTCCATTAAGTTCTCCACGCAACCTCCAACGGGTCTTCTACAGCCCTTGCCCGTTCCAGCTCGAGTATGGGAGGTTATTAGCATGGATTTCATTACAGGTCTTCCCCCATCCCGGGGTTCTACGGTCGTTTTGGTCGTGGTGGATCGTTTGACAAAGTACGCGCACTTTGGTGCGTTACCCACAGGTTTTGATGCTCATCGGACCACCTTTCTTTTTATTGACATGGTTGTCAAGCTACACGGTTTTCCTTCCACCATCGTCTTGGATCGCGATTTGGTTTTCACGAGTAAGTTCTGGTAGGAGTTACACGCTTTGAGCGGCACAACTCTCAAACATAGCTCCGCATTCCATCCGCAAACCGATGGCCAGATGGAGGTTTTGAATCGGGTTTTAGAACAGTACCTGCGGTCTTTTTGTCATGATCGCCCAAATCGGTGGACGGTAATGTTGCCTTGGGCGGAGTATTCCATCAACACGAGTTATAACTCTAGCATTAAAATGACTCCCTTCCAAGCGGTCTATGGACGGCAACCGCCTGATTTGGTGCAGTATCGTCGGGGTGACAGTCCTTTACCAGTTGTTGACGATATCTTGGCTGAAAGAGATGACTTACTACATGAGCTCAAGGCGAATTTACGGGCTACCCAGGGACGTATGAAGGCTTTAGCTGACAGCAAGAGGTCTGATGTTCAGTTTGAGGTGGGTTCCTTGGTGCTTTTGAAGTTGCAACCTTATCGGCAGCACTCGGTCGTGCGCCGTCGCTCGTAGAAGTTGGCTAAACGGTTTTATGGACCGTTTGAGGTGGTGGAGCGAATCGGGTCGATGGCATATAAGTTGCGGTTTCTGGAGACGTCCCGGATTCATCCAGTGTTTCACGTTTCCTTATTGAGACGGTTTCAAGGGAAATTGGCGAGCTTGCCCCTAGGCCACTTCCGTCGGAGTTGGTTGGGGGGAAACCACTCTTGTAGCCGGTGTAGTTGCATGGGAAAAGATATGTGTTACGGAATGGCATCCGGGAAGAACAGCGGCTGATTGTTTGGTCTGACGGAAGTTTGGATAACGTGACGTGGGAACCCGCCGAGCAGGTCCGCAAGCATTTTCCTGGTCTCCACCTTGAGGACACGGTGAATGTTGAAGGGGGGGGGGGAAGTGATACTGGCGATCAGGATAATCGTGGGGAAGAGAATGAAGGGATCGTTACGGTTGATCAGGATGATCGTGAGGAAGAGAATGAAGGGATTGTTCTTGAGGAAGGGAATGCAGGAGTGCAGCAGGAGAATGCAGGAGTGCAGCAATGTAGAAGTGGAAGGCGTGTTCGTGCGCCAAATTGGCAGAAGGAATTTGTGATGAAGTAGTAATTAGCTATAGTTGTTCACATTGAATTGTTAGTTTAATTTAAGCATTTTCCTTTTATTGCAGAGTCCTAGTAAGTCAGGGTTGTCTTCTATTTAATTGTTGCGTAACCAGGTTTGGAGTATCAATCAATTCAGTAATACAATTATCCTTCTACAAATCTGAAATCTCTATTGCCTCCCTCTTTCACCGGCCGGCCGGTCTTATCGGAAAATCTCCTCTTCTTTCCTGTAATTCAGTGAATTCGAGACTACTCCCCGAAGTCTCCTACAATACGTCATATCCACATACGTATCACTCATTTGGTTTCTTATATTTCACATTGTAATCCAGAGAGCAGAGAGTATGGTGTGTAACTTCATATTTGATGCTGAAAAACGTATTATCAAACATTCTCTCGGATATTCCGAGGAAATTCCGAGGGACTATTTCCCTCGGAAATTTTCGAGGGAATTCAGAGGGAATTCACCCAATTAATTTTCGAGGGAAAATTCCCTCGGAAATCCCTCGAAAATTTTAGCGCCAAGGTTAGCCGCCAAGTTTTCCGAGGGATTTCCGAGGGACTTTTCCCTCGGAACATTAAAACTTAATTATTTTTTAAATTAAAACTATTTTCCGAGGGAATCCCGAGGGAATTTTCCCTCGGAAAATTAGAAATTATTTATTTTTTAAATTAAAATTATATTCCGAGGGATTTCTGAGGGATATATTCCCTCGGAAATTTTCGCATTTTTAGATCTTAAATTTTCCGAGGGAAATTCCCTCGGAATTTCAAACCTTATGTAATTTTTAAATTAAAATTATTTTCCGAGGAATTATATCCCTCGGAAATTTTCATATTTTCAAATCTTGAATATTCCGAGGGAATTCCGAGGCAATTTTTCCTCGGAAAATTAGAATTTATTTAATTTTTAAATTAAAATTATATTCCGAGGGATTTCCGAGGGATATATTCCCTCGAAAATTTTCGCATTTTTAGATCTTGAGTTTTCCAAGGGAAATTCCCTCGGAATAGTAAAACTTATATAATTTTTAAATTAAAATTATTTTTCGAGGGATTTCCGAGGGATATATTCCCTTGGAAATTTTCATATTTTCAAATCTTGAACCATTTTCCCCTTGGAATTCCATCGAAATTTCGAAAAAACTAAATATTAAAAAAAGAGAATTTTTTCCCTCGGAATTTGTAATATATATTTTTTAAAATTAAGCACTACATAATAATTTGTTGAATTTAAATACAATCCATGACAATTATATGTATAATTAGTGAATAAAGCAAGATAATTTTAGTTATTAAACGAGTGAATTGATGGTTATACATATGTAATCAAACATTCGGTAGGTATTTCAAACGATATCATAACGTTAGGGACATTCGTTTTATTTTAAATTGAAATCGAATTTTGTTTTCTCATATTTTTGGAACAGAATTTTTTTTTATTTAATTAACTAACAAAGAAAACATCATGTTATTACATTAAATATTTAAAAACAATTTTTTCTCTTTTTTTAATATTTTGATTTTTCGAACTCGAAATTCCCTCGGAATTTGTAATATATATTTTTAAAATTAAGCACTACATAATAATTTGTAGAGTTTAAATACAATCCATGACAATTATATGTATAATTAGTGAATAAAGTAAGATAATTTTACTTATTAAATGAGTGAATTGATGGTTATACGTATGTACTCAAACATTCGGTAGATATCTCGAACGATATCGTAACGTTAAGGACATTCGTTTTATTTTAAATTGAAATCGGATTTCGTTTTGACATATTTTTGGAAGAGATTTCTTATTTAATTTACTAACAAAGAAAACATCATGTTATTGCATTTAATATTTAAAAACAAAATTTTCTCTTTTTTTAATATTTAGTTATTTTTTGAAATTCCGAGGGAATTCCGAGGGTGATGGGGTAAGAACGTTAGGCGTCAAACTCCGATCACTTTCTATTTGATTGAGATTGGGAAACTGGTGAACGCTCGGCGGAAACGGGATGGGTTCTACCTACTGGGGCAAACACAAAGGACAGACGGTCAGAAGGCCAAGCTGGGGGACTGGGGGTGATGCCCAGTTTGGCTCTCCGATGCTCAAGTCAGGTGAAGAATTGAAAGAGTTGAATATAATTTGCAGAGCTCAAGTATGGAAGCTTGCTTACAGTGAAGAAGATGAACTCGCATATTTATAGTTGGGGGTCGGGGACCCTTTGGTCATTTGCACCATGTGGTACTGGCTGAATGTTGCCCTAACACGTGGCGTTATAAGAGAAACCTAGGAGGAATCTTCTGCAAAAGCTGGTGCCAATGTAGTACGGGCAATAGTGGCAGGTACGCGGGTGTGTTGCTGGTGTCAGAGAGCTGTTTCGGGGGTTGGTAACGAGGGCTAGGAGCACGCTCGTGTCAACCGTGAGCCTTAGAGGCCAGTGAGTCTGCTAGGGGATGAAGGCCAAAGTTCGTGCCATGAGGGGGAATGGGAGCTTCCCTGAAGGATAATAGCGCTTGTAAAGGGCTTCTGGGATAATCTGGGGCTTTTGTCCCGTTGTGTGAGGAGCGCTCGTTGAAGAGCGGCCATGGTGGTTACGCGTCGCGTAACAGAGGAGACACGCATTGACCAGGGATGGTAGCGCTCGTGATGCTTGTGGATTTTTGGCGGCGCTTGTTGATAAATACCTTAGTCCTGAGGAAGCCACGTGTTACGTTCTCTTGCTACCACGTGTCCAAATGTGGGACGAGCGTGTTTTGGTCCTATCATTTTGCCCCCAATTCTGTAGTCCTTAGGATAAGGACTGTAGAATTCAAATATCTCAGTTCCTTACGAGGGGACGCTCGTTAATAGCGTGTTGAGCACCTTTGCTCCTGACCATGCATTAAATGCGGTCATATCAGGCGACCGCTCAGAACATCTTTGCATTAAATGCTGATGCGCGTGTAGGCGCGTGGCTTTGGGAATACACGTGACGGTTCACTAAAGTGAACGATTTCCTAGGCGGGAAATGATTGCCTTTTGAATTACTTGCTAGAAACGTACCAACTCCCATCCCTATAAATAAGGGATTCTGCATCCATATCGTCCTTTACGCGAACAAATATTCAGAGCACAAATTTATGGAAAACTCTTTGTTGGAAAACACGAATCAGAAAGCAGCGGAATTTAAAAAATTTTTCAACAAAAGGATCTTGGACTCGCAATCGTGTATCCAAATTCGTAGAGTTAAGAAACTTACTTTTCTTTAATTCTTTCTTGAAGCGTTTCAAGCCACCCAAGAACGCTCTTCTCGCGGCTTGATCCCCTCTCCTTGGTAAAGCTCGAATCTTCAAACTTCTAACTTGAAGCTCTCTAGAGATAGTCCACCAACTTGATCACAATCTAACTAGTAAGGATGCTAGTTCTCTAGTTAGTGTTTAGGCTTAACCTAGGGTTTCGTTTATCTTGGAGAAAGGATGGTGTTCAACACATGAACCAAAAGAATTGCAAATTAGCTCTAAGGGGAACTCGAGCTCCCCTATTTATAATGAGGGGAGGACCGAAAATCCTAGTCCTTTATGGGCTAGGATTTTGGTCTCTCTCTCTCCTATTACTTGATCATCAAGTAATTTTGACTTTGACTTTGAATTCTAATTCAAATCAACTTTCAAGAGAGCTAAAAATATCCAAACTATTTTTGGATAATTTTATACTTTATTTATTTAAAAATAAATAACTTATTTTATCTAATTAATTAATTTATAATTAATTAACTAGATTATTTTTTTTCTCCAAAATAAGACTTTCTTTTTAATTCAAAATTAAACCAAAGTCTATTAAATAATTAACAAATTAATTATTTAATCACCAAATAATTATTCACGCACATGCACACGTGTCCATGAAGGACACGTGTCACGCACGTGACCCACACGTGTGGAACCCTTTGGCCCGATTAACTCGTTTAATCATTTTAAAGCCTCAACTCATGTAACCAAGTTGTTGTGTGTGACCCTCTAGGTTCTCAATTCAATTAGCAGTGACCCTAATTAATTAATTCACTAATTAATTAATCAGTCCACAGATTAAACGACCATAGTTTAGCAACAGGTGTTTAACCCCTAGCTGAATTGGAATGTTTGGATTCGACAGAACCTTTAAGTCATTGATTCATGTGAGATACAATCCTCCTACTTACTATCTCTCAACCAAGATCTAGGGTAAGGGAATAATCAGAACCCTAATAATCCGGTCTTAAAGCTAAGTGCATTTCATATCCATTTGATCTCAATCCAAGAAACCATTTTCTTGATGTCTTGATCTACTGCCTTGGCCAAGGACTCCATATGGCATATGAATGACTTACACAATAAGAGATCACCTTGCAAATGCAAGTGTAGGTCCTTTCTTGATTCTCATTCACTTTCATGAATCACTTGTGCAGCCCCAGCATAAGCCTTGAATCAGTTGTCTAAGGCGACACCCTTTAAAGCTTATACCTAAGACTACAGAGTTAACTCATAAAGTGACAAGGAACCTCAAGTCTAAGGATCAATTAATCACATCAATGACTCGTGAGATATTTCCTAATCTGGAAGTTTCCATTTCCTGAAATAGAAAATTCCTTTCCCATTTAGGAATCTTCTCACACGGGGCACCTCAGTGAACTTACTTATTAAAGTAAGCACCCTCATGTATCATGCACGTATCAACTATACACTTTGCACCTCCATGAAATAAGGTGGTCCTTCTTAAGGGCGTGATCCCACAAGCAAGCCTTAGAGGAGTCAGGTTGACACTCCCATTGTCTGTAGGACTCATCGGCTTGGAGTATTTTACTAATCATGACTTATGTGATATAGGGCTCGTTTCATGAACCATTTCACCTAACTGGTAGAGTCCTAAAGTCATCAGGATTAGAGGAGTTCTCATACATGCACAGATAAAGTAAACGCATACCAAACAAGAGCATATAAAGAAGTGTTGCCTCAATTCGTTATTTCATTCAAAGATTGTCTGTGATTACAATAAGGAAAAGCACAAAGCGGATATACAATCGGCTTTCTAGGGTACTATTCCTAACAATCTCCCACTTGCCCGTCAAAGCCATTCTAAGCTACTCTAAGTCCCATCTTCTGAAGATGACCTTGGAAAGCTTCTCGACTAAGGGGTTTAGTAAGTGGATCTGCCACGTTCTCTTCTGATGTGACCCTCTCAATTTGCACATCTCCTCTTTTGATAATATCACTGATTAGGTGATACTTCCTCATAATGTGTTTCGTCCGTTGGTGAGATCTTGGTTCTCTTGCTTGAGCAACCGCCCCAGTGTTGTCACAAAACACATAAATGGGGTCTTTCATGCTAGGAACAACATTCAATTCTTGATTGAAGTTTCTAATCCAAACACCTTCCTTAGCTGCATCATTTGCAGCTAAGTATTCGGCCTCAGTGGTCGAATCTGCAGTGGTTGTTTGCTTGGAACTCTTCCAACTCACTGCTCCGCCGTTTAGGCAGAAAATGTATCCTGGCATTGACTTAAAATCATCTAAGTCAGATGCAAAGCTTGCATCGCAGTATCCTTCGACAGTAAGATCTTTCTGACCTCCGTAAACTAAGAATAAATCTTTAGTACTTTTCAAGTACTTAAGAATATTCTTCACGGTAACCCAGTGACCATCTCCAGGGTCAGATTGGAAACGACTTGTTACACTAAGTGCATAAGCCACATCCGGTCAAGTACATAACATTGCATACATTATGCTACCTATTGCTGATGCATAAGGTGTATGAGTCATTCTTTCCTTTTCAAGGTTAGTCTTAGGACACATTTTCTTTGAAAGACATGTTCCTACACTCATAGGAAGGTTCTTAACCTTTTGCTGACTCCATATTGAATCTCTTCAATACTTTGTCAATGTACATCGACTGTGATAGTCCTATTAACCTTCTAGAGCTATCTCTATAGATTTTAATTCCAAAGATATAGGATGCATCACCAAGATCTTTCATCTCGAATTGGTTCGATAACCATAACTTAGTTACTTTCATGTCATCCTTCGAATTCCCAATAAGAAGGATGTCATCAACATAAAGTACTAAGAATTGCACTGAGGTCTCCAATTCCTTTCTATACACACAGGACTCATTCGAAATTTAAATGAAGCCAAACGCTTTGACTGATTCATCAAATCGAATGTTCCAATTCCTAGAAGCCTGTTTCAATCCATAGATTGATCTTTGGAGTTTGCAAACCTTTTGCTCACTCTCACTGAATGTGAAACCTAAGGGTTGCTCCATATAAATGTCTTTGTCAATGTCACCATTGAGAAAGGTAGTTTTCACATCCATTTGCCATATCTCATAGTCATAATATGCAGCAATGGCAAGCATGATCCGAATAGACTTTTGCATTGCAACTGGCGAAAAAGTTTCATCAAAGTCCACGCCGGGTCTTTGAGTGAATCCTTTTGCAACCAGTCTTGCTTTCTAGGCTGCAATGCTTCCATCAACTCCAAGCTTTCTCTTAAAGATCCATTTGCTACCTATGGGTTTGACCCCATCAGGCAAATCTACCAAGGTCCAAACTTGGTTGGAGTTCATGGAATCCATTTCGGATTTCATGGCTTCTATCCACTGTTCAGAGTCAGAATCTGAAAGTGCCTCCTCATATGTTAAAGGATCATTATCCTTTTGAGAGATTTCATGGAAGAATCCATACCATCTCTCCGGCTGTCTAGGAGTGCGTTCAGAACGCCTTAGAGGAGGATTTTCATGTATATCGAAATTCATGATTGGTTGTGGTTGATCAGAAGGGTACGTTTCTTCAGTGGGTGGTGTGGGATCACTTTGTACTTCTTCTAATTCTATGATCTTGCCTTTCTTTTCTTTAAGGAAAGGTTCCTCAAGAAAAGTGGCATTTCTGGAAACAAACACCTTTTGCTCAGATTGATCATAGAAGTAGTATCCTATGGATTCCTTAGGATGACCTACAAAGTAGCATAAGTTAGAACGAGATTCTAACTTATCTCCCACTGTCCTCTTCACATAAGCAGGACAACCCCAAATTCTTAAGTAAGAATAGCTAGGGATTTTACCATGCCACATTTCATAGGGCGTTTTAGGGACTGACTTAGAGGGAACTAGATTCAAAATCTTTGTTGCACTTTCTAGGGCATAACCCCAGAAAGAAGGTGGTAAGTCAGTGAAACTCATCATGGAACGAACCATATCAAGTAAGGTTCGATTCCTTCTCTCAGAATCTCCATTAAGCTGAGGAGTTCCCGGAGGAGTCTACTGAGAGATAATCCCATTATCTTTGAGATGATTAAGGAATTCTTCACTAAGATACTCGCCTCTTCGATCAGATCGAAGTGCTTTGATCTTATGACCAGTTTGGTTCTCAACCTCCTTTTGAAATTCTAAGAATTTCTCAAAAACTTCAGATTTATACTTCATCAAGTATATATAACCATACCGACTGAAGTCATCAGTAAAGGTTATGAAGTACTGATGGTTGTTTCTTTGTGCTTACACTAAGCGGTCCACAAACATCAGTATGGATCAAATCCAAAACCTTAGTGGCACGTTCCACAGTTCCTTTAAAAGGAACTTTGGACATTTTTCCTTTGAGACAGGATTCGCAAGAAGTTAACTCCTTAAGCTCATTTTCAGAGAATGATCCTAAAGTGTTTATCTTGTTAATTCTGTTCTTGGAAATGTGTCCTAATCTAGCGTGCCATAAGGGAGCTGAAACTTTTTCATCTCTCTTACGCTTCGTTTCTCGTTGTATATTCATGATATTGATATTCTGAGTTAGATAAAGTCCATTACTTAGAGTACCGATGTGAATGGAAGAGTTGTTCCGTTTGATAAAGTATTTACCATTCTTAATATAAGTTTCATAACCTTCACAATCTAAAATTAGAACATAAATTATATTACGAATAATGCTCGGTACATAAAGGACATTATTTAAGACTAACTCAAAACTACCTAAATCTAATCTAATTGTACCTAAAGCTCGAGCTTCAACGTTTGAGCCATCGCCGATCTTCAAGACACATTCTCCTTCTTTAAGTTGTTGGACTTCACTTAGCATCTGTACATCATTACAGATATGAGTTCCACAACCGGTATCAAGTACCTAAGAACTAGAATTAATTGAAAGATTTATTTCAACGAGAAAGATACCTTTCTTTAGAGTACCCTTGTACTCTGGGCAGTTTCTCCTCTAATGTCCCCCTTTGCCACAATGGAAGCAAACATCCTCTTTCTGATCACGCTTCTTCTTTTGGGTCTTCCCCTTCGAAACGCCACCAGTGGGCCTAAGGGGTTTCTTCTTCTTACTTTGGGCTTTCTTGCTCTTACCTTTAGAAGGCCCAGAAGAGAAAGACGGAGCATTCACCATCAAAACCTTATTGTCCTTCTTGATCGTGCTTTCAGCAGTCACAAGCTGACTAATCAGCTCAGCTACAATAGCACCAGCATGATTCATGTTGAATGATGGTGGGAGCGAAGCTAGCAACAAATCCATTGAAAGCTCATCTTTCAGTGGCATGTCCATGGAGGCAAGTTTCTCAGTAAGGGCAAGAAACTTGAGTCCATATTCATGGACACTTGAACCTTCCCTCATTCTCAAGTGGAACAATTCCTTTGAAGTGTTATACCTTGTAACACGTTCATGAGGGCGGTAAAGTTGCTCTAAGTGGTCGTAAATCTCCCAAGCGAATTCCATGGCCTCATGTTACCTTTGCAAGTCTGGAGACATGTTAGCCAACATAAGGCAACGGGCTTGGAGATTATCATCCTTCCACTTCTGAATCGCATCCCGCTCGGCCCGAGTGGGAGTCTCCCCTTCGGGACTAGGCTCCCCTTCGAAGAGAACATAAGTTCTCTTCTCAGAATCTAAAATGATTTTTTAGATTCCTCAGCCAATCAGAATAGTTGGGACCAGTCAACTTGTTTGACTCGATGATCGATACAAGAGGGTTTTTGGTTGCCATTTCAAAACACGTAGAGAATCACAGAATCTACGACCTAAATGGTAAAACAGAGAACTAGTGAGCATGCTGAATTATAACGATATACAAAAGATAAGGTCTTTAATCTAATGTAGCTCCCACTGTTTTTCAAAGATCTATAATTCCCAAAGATCTAAGAGGAACACGTTTCCCAATGGGTACTAAGATCCTAGGCATTTTACCTCGAACCCATGACTCGCGGACATTCTAAGTAAGAACCCTAGGTAGGTACAACTTACCAATTCTAACACCTTTAGAACTCTTAGTAATTGTTTTTGCATCACCTATCTTTCAATATGGACCCACGACTCATGCGACATCCATATTTACTTAGGCGTTAAGCTAGACCCATCAATCATAAGATCATGATCAAAACTTAGTTCGAACGACCCACGACTCGCGGACATCGCCCTTGCCAAAATTGACCACGAAATATTGACCATTTAAAATGATCAATTAGGTAACTAAGAACTAATAAGCTCCACTAGCTATCCCACGGCTCGCGGACAATAACTAGCTTCACTTACTAAACTTAAAACCTATTGATGGAATGCTAGGAATTTAATTCAAAATTTGCATCTCGAATTAAATACCTATTTGTTCGAAATTAGCTTAATATTTAATGGGAATTTTCGAATCAACCGGAGAGTTGTTCGGTTCGACCTCACCAACATATATGTTATCCAATTTTATTAGTCTTGATTAATGCAAGTACACTTAAATGCATTTCAAACAAGCACATAAACAGATAACATGTCCTAGCATGATACTAACATGTAATGATCATGGGTTCTACCTATCTTATGCGTGATATGTGGGAGCCACTCCACAATCACAAGTTCTAACATACATGCCACATAAACAGTTTAAATCACATAAGGGAAATCGGTAACAAAATACGGGCCCTATCTCTATTACATTTTTACAATTGAGATTCCCCTCCCTAACATTTTGAGGGGTCTTCACTTATGGCCTCCTTGTTACTTGAATGTGGTCCATCTTACTCCATGGGTGCATTGTCTCCAAAATGAAAAATAAAACCTCACCACCTATCTCTACTCTCAAATTACAATAAAAAGAAAAAGACATAAAGTAATAAGGCTCAATCTTCATATTGGCCTTAGACAATGTTATAACCACTAACTCTACACCCAAAATGCAATTGATTCCGGCTTATGAGGCCGTCCGATCTTCGTTAAACCTTATCCGGGCAGAACAAGGCCTGGGAAGGTGTCAAATCGGAAAGGAATCTCAAGACATGTTGAATGGTTGAATTTGTGGTAAAATGATTTAATTAACCCAAGTGCAAGTCATATAATTGTAATACACAAGGGGTCGATTCCACGAGGAGGAGTAAATCAATCAATTACCTAATGCATTCACCAATCTATAGACCAAATCGAATTTCAGATTAAGTTATCTAAATAAGGAATTTAAAGTTAACTATGATTAATCAAAAGAGAAATAGCGAGGAAACGAGTAAAGTAGCAAATAACCAATAAAACCAAGTGGCAAGGGGAAGTAATGATCATGCAAGGCTCGCGTTCAAATAGTGCTTCGGTGGGTTCATGCTTCTCACAATCCTAATCACTAAAACATACACAAGCTCCTCTCGAAGTCAAGTGCGTGTACCTAATCAAAGTCTAAAGCCTACTTTCGTGGTCATTAGCTCATTAGTTAGATCAAACAAACAAGACTAGTGCAACAAAATAACTAGCGGCTTGGCCCGGTTACTCTATTACTCGATTGCTCAAGAATAGGCTAAATGTCTTTATACCTAAAACTTAAGTGTTGTGAAACCTCTTCCAATTCACATACAACCTCTCGATTAGCATGCAAATCTCAAGTCATAATCAAGGTGATCAAGCTTAATCATGCAATTAACTCAATTTCACAAGCATAAGAACAATAACCCCACCTAGGCATTTCATCAAACACTTACCCTACATAATTCATCACCCCTCTTTGCCTAAAGATCTAGCCACTCATAGTCATAATACTCAAAGAACAAGAGAAGTAAGACTTAAATAAACTCATATTCATTAAAAAGGGTTTAATTCAAATATTCATGGACAATAGGTTCATAAAAGAATTTAATCCATAAACAACTAAATTAGGGAAGTAAACTAGTATTAAACTAACTAAGAAAGCATTAAATGAAAGTAAAAACAAACTAAATCTTCAATGGATCTTCATTTCTTCCAAGAAAGGAAAAGTGGTGTTCCCAAGACTCCAATCAGCTGTTTCCGCCTCCAAAACTAGGTTAAAATCTGCTCCCCCTCGAATGCCCTCGAAAAATAGGTTATAGACTAGGAAAAACGCATTTCTGGAGAAAATCCACGGGGGTGGATTTTCATGGGCAAAGAAATCCACGGGGGTGGATTTCTAAAAACGTACTGACACTTCTTAAAGAAAATCCACGGGGGTGGATTTTTTGTACTGGGAAAATCCGCGGGGGTGGATTTTCATGGAATGAACCCAAGCTACTGCCTCAAATCCGCGAGGGTGGAAATTTTGTACTGCCAAAATCCGCGGGGGTGGATTTTGGCGAAATGAACCCAAGCTACTGCCTCATATCCGCGAGGGTGGAAATTTTGTACTGGGAAAATCCACGGGGGTGGATTTCCAAATTAAGGCAGCAACATTTCCAAGTTGTAAGATATTCCTTTGTAAGCTCGGATATTGGTCGTATTGCTCCATTTCGTCCCTTTAACTCTTCTATTGATAAAAACACCTACAAAGAGCATGAAACTCCACATAAACAAACAAACTCGGGCAAAAATTACACAAAATAAACCTCAATGGAGTAAGAATTAACGACTTAACAACTCCCCCACACTAAAATATTGCTCGTCCTCGAGAAATGATGTAAAACTCGAAAAATCAATCCAACTCAATCAACCTCGCAATAATCAATTGACACACTATCACCTATTCGAGTCTAGCCTATCAAACATATTACACATGCATAAAGAATTCATCAAAATAGTGTAGTTAGCATACTTCAAATAATGTGCAATATTAAATGAGACATAGCACAACGATTTCCCGGATTGGTTTATATTTCCCTTGTAGAAACTAATTTACGGATTCGAGATCACCTTTCATGCCTATCTCCACTAATGGAATCGACTCAGATGTCGGGATCGAAAGGTCTTTCGAGCATGTAATGTAGGCTAAGGGTCATGGTTATGGAAATTTTTGGTCAAAAAGTGACTAGACACCAATGCTTACATCGTTTTACATTCCAATCTACCCTTCTATGCCTTTTAATCATAAAATGCACCCACACTAGGATTCCGTATACTCAACTATCCTTCAATTCTTTTACATTTGCACAATCTTTCATTCCATTACTCTTTTGCTTTTGCTCACTTTTTCTTCTTGTTCTTCCAATCTTTTCTCGATTTTTCTTTTTCTTTTTCAAGTGTTTCAAGATTCATCAATCAAATGTTGAAAGGCTATTACAACAATACAATTCTTATAACGAGCAAGCAAGATGTAATTGATCATGAAGGTAAGGAGTAATTATGTCGTGTTTAGGCTTGTAATATGGCTAAGAAAAATTTTACACGACAATTAGGCTCAATGGGGTCAACAAGAATATGATATATAGTGCAAAAAGGCTAAAATTTAGAAGGTATTCCTGCCGACAACAAATGCCTAAGTCATTTCCCGAATCTTTTGTCAATTCAAAATTTCGCCTCGAAAGACACTAGAGCTCTCTCTAACCGTATTTTAGCTCTTAATGGTGGATATAAACTTCCTCTAAGAATTTGAAATCCATTGACTCATTTAAAATTGCACAAAATTTATAGCATGCTAACACATTATTCTTACCGAATTCACATACGCATTTTCATACATTCGATTAGCCTAACTCAAACTAGTAATTATGTGTCACAAGATCAAAGCAATATTGAGAATCAGAGTCAATTCTTGTTTAATATCACTCTCTATTGATATGCATGCATAAGAAACGAGCTCCTCAAGATAAATAATTCCAAACTAAACTCATAACCCCTCCCCCACACTAGCATCGAAGCATGGTCCCCATGCAAGAAAGAAGATATAGGAGATAAAGAAGACTCCCTCTAATTGATGAAAAACCGGCAATGGGGCACGCACAATAAAATACCTATTCCTGCAAAACAATGACTCATAACACGGATCAAGAGCCTCGGCGGCAAATGACAATCGACATGCATATTACAAGCAAAGAGGAGTCATAAAGAAAGGTCTTAAACAAGCAATTATCCTGGAGTTAAATATCAACAGAACCACACAAAACCCCACAGACGGGGCATCAAATGTCTAAACAATAAACCTAACACACAATTCCCACACACTTTGATAAGAATAGAGTTCAAGCAACAAAGTCAACAGAGAAAACAGCGAAAACATCAAGGCATGAAAATGGGAGCTTGAGTTTAGAGAGTATCCCTTCGCATCACATCACTCGCTCCACATAGGAAGGGATCAAAGAGCAATAATCACTCCGGAGGGTTGTTCGGCCATCCACGGAAGTAAGAAGTCATGTTTGCATTCCAAGTCATGAAGTGGTCATTGAGAGCTTTGAAATTAGCCTCATTTGCCTCATTTGCTCGATCCTGCGAAGCATGGAGAGCAGCCACTTCATCTCTAACACTCGTCAAACCAAGCTGTAGATTGTCCATTCTCTTCAACAATCCCGCCATACTCTGAGAATTTTCTGGATTAGGCACATCTTCTCGAATTGCTTCTGGCGGTGCTTCAAGTGCTGGCAGTGGTGGCGGGTTATCCGAAGCAGACAACGTATTCAAAAACTCCTTTTGTTCCGGGCTCAAATCCTTCCAAAATTCAACAC
Source organism: Lantana camara (assembly GCA_037501455.1). NCBI lineage: Eukaryota > Viridiplantae > Streptophyta > Magnoliopsida > Lamiales > Verbenaceae > Lantana > Lantana camara. The sequence goes on from CM074861.1 coordinate 96,742,001, forward strand.
CCCAATCATACATGATATTATAGACGTTTCGCTTCTCCTTTGGCCAGTAGTTAACCCACTTGTTAAGAGGTGGTCCCCACAATGTTATCAATTCCATGTGCGAGAGGTGTTTCTCATCTAAGAATGGGTTCAATTCCAGGGGCACCATGTCTTCCGAAGGCTCCCAACCAACACTCGTGGCTATCATCGTGACAAAACCACCAAAAGCGAATCTGCCTTGCTTCCTATTTGCAGCAGTGAACATTTTGTCCATTAACATATAAGTACCATCAATACTTATACCTTTACTCATGCAGTCCATGAGTGTAAGCTCAGCCACATTGACAGTGGTTTTGTTGTTCGATCGAGCACAGAAACCCGCAGACAAGATACGGTGGATGACTCGCCAAGTGAGGGAATGAATGTTGGAAGACTTTGTATTGCTTTCATCATACGGTATTGCATCTGGAGCCAAAGGGAATGTTCTCCAAACCGCCTCTCGCTCCTCAACCTTCATCTTTGGGAGTTTGGTGAGAGGCCTCATCATCGAGTTCCGGTTGGGGTCTGGAAATCCAAAAATTGCACGCAAATCAGCCGCCCTAAGTGTGTGTCTCTCACCGTCAATTCAGAAAGACAACTCATCATTACTCCAATCCATTGTCAAGATGAACTCCCTAGTCAGAGCAGGGTAAGTTGGTGCCCACTTGTGGAGAAAGTCAAGCCATTCAAGTCCTTTTGGAAAGCGTCGAACGTACTTGTAAATTCCTAACGCTTCTAACATCGGTACATGCATAAAGTAAGTCGGGTAAAGCTCCCGGTCCACTACACGATCAAAAGGATTGTAGGGTGGCATTGAATGAGATGTAGAACCCTTAGATTTCTTGGAAGTGGATGCCTCATCTACGGTAGATCGCTTCTTTGGGGCCATTTTTGCATTACAAAAGCATCTAACCGAGGATTAATAACATTTAAAACACCAAAGTTCATTCAAGACTTTCGTCAAACACCTTGTGTGCACCCAGAAAAAGGTGTGGTTTTCCTCAATTTTGCAAAAGTGGTGTGTTCCAACAAGCTCAAAAGCAATAATTTAGCAACAAAAGCATAATTACAACAATCTACTCCAAGAATTTCAGAGAATTTCAGAAAAATCGAGTCTAGGGTTCAAGAATTTAGCATGCTTCATAATCCCCTAGATCTCTACAAATCTTAGCATTCTTGCATAGCTTCATGCTCATATCAGAAATAAATCCAAGAATCAACTCGAAATGTCAACACAAATCGGAACAACATGCTTCTAGGGTTTCAAGATACAAAATTTTCACAAGATTTTGCAAGAACTCAAGATTTCAGCCTACACAAAGCAAGTAAAGCAAGGAGGTAACAAATGTAGTCAAGGATTTAACAAGAAAGAACAAAATCTCAAATGGAACTCAGATTTGGAGAGGAGAGAGAGACAAAGCTTCAACTTATACCAAAAATTTCAGAGAAAAGAAATGAGAAAGAAGCTTACCACGTGAGAGAAGGAAAGGGAAGAAGAAAACTGGAAAAAAAATGGAGCAGCCGCCTGGAGCCGCCTCGGTGTGCGTGCGCGGGAGAATGATGGTTTAGGGTTTGAATGTGAAGGTAATGTGTAATGTGTTGTGACTTTTGTGTTGAAGAGAAAGGAATGTTGTGGTTGGTTGGAAAGAAAAGAGTGAAAACGTGATCAGACTTTAAGACAAAATCGGGTTTTCTGGAAAAAGGAAATCCACGGGGGTGGATTTCTGTAAGGGAAAAAATCCACGGGGGTGGATTCTTTACAGAAACTAGGGGCTGAAATGGAGAAATCCGCGATCGCGGATTTTTATATAAGGAAAAATCCACGGGGGTGGATTCCTTACAGAAGCTTGGGTGAATTCGGCAGAAATCCGCGATCGCGGATTTTCTTTTACAGAAAATCCACGAGGGTGGATTTGTTACAGAAGCTCCAAAAATGGGAAGAATTCACTGAGGGAGGTAAGTGTAATTTCAAAAGATGAGAACCAAGCAAAACACAAAAATGCACTCAACACTTGTACAAATATTTCGAACCAAACTCGGAATTAACTTTACCTCAACCAGAGCACTTAATGACCACATAATGTAACTTAACCCAAAACAAACGGTATTTTCTCTCGCAAGAATCAATAATTCAAGCAACAAATATGCAAAGCACACCATAGTATACCGGTTTGTACTCTAAACTCATCTCTTCAACTCAAGGCACATAAAATTAAAGGCAAGTCATCTAATCATCACACATGCATCACCAACTCAAGAGCAAGAATTTAAAAAGAAAATTGGACCTCAACCCCACAAGGGGTGTCAAAACTTGCAATCACACATCCGAGTTAGTTCTTCTTCCCTTAAACTCAACAACCTACACACAAGGAGACAAAAACAACAAGGAACGATTAACAACCACCTAAAAGAGAGGGAAAGAAAGAAAAAGGTAAGGGAGAGAAAAGTAGTTCTAAGTTTATAGTCGCTAACTCGACTTTGTCACCAAATTAGATGGTCGGAGTGATGAGCACACACGAGGTGCTCTTCTCTATGGGCTCTCCCACAAAATAAGGTTTCAAACGCTGCCCATTAACGATGAAAGTACCGGAATTTTCATTTCCAACTTCCACAGCTCCATTCTCAAGAACTTTCACGACTCGAAAAGGGCCCGACCACCTCGACTTTAGCTTTCCGGGGAATAACTTCAATCTAGAATTGAACAATAAGACTAATTGCCCCACTTTGAACTCCTTCACCCGAATGTGTTTGTCATGCCATCTCTTTGTCTTTTCTTTGTAAACCTTTGCATTCTCGTATGCATTCAACCGGAATTCCTCAAGTTCGTGTAATTGTAAAGCTCTATTCTCACCGGCTTGTTTAAGGTCAAAGTTGATGGCTCTAATGGCCCAATAAGCTTTGTGCTCGATCTCAACCGGAAGATGGCATGCCTTGCCATAGACCAACATAAATGGGGATGTTCCAATTGGTGTCTTAAAAGCCGTTCGATATGCCCATAAAGCATCGTCCAATTTGGTTGCCCAATCTTTTCGTGAACGATTCACAGTCTTTTCAAGAATGTGTTTAATTTTACGGTTGGAAATTTCAACTTGTCCGCTAGATTGTGGGTGATATGGAGTTGCCACCCGGTGGTGAACTCCATACTTCTTTAAGAGAGCTTCCAAAGGTTTGTTGCAAAAATGCGACCCTCCATCGCTTATGAGAGCCCTCGGAACACCAAATCTAGTAAAGATATTCTTCTTCAAAAACTTCAGCACTACCTTCGAATCGTTTGTAGGGCTTGCCATGGCTTCGACCCATTTAGAAACATAATCAACTCCGACAAGAATGTATTGGTTTCCATAGGAAGAAGGAAACGGTCCCATAAAGTCTATTCCCCACACATCGAACAATTCTATCTCTAAGATATATCTCAAAGGCATTTCGTCTCTTTTCCCGATATTCCCGGTTCGTTGACATGAGTCACAACTTTCTACAAACTTGTGTGCATCTTTGAATAAGGAAGCCCACCAAAAACCCGATTGGAGCACCTTTGCCGCCGTCTTTCTTGAACTTGAATGTCCTCCATAGGGACTAGCATGACAACGGTCTAAGATCTTCTCAACTTCATCCTCGGGGACACACCTCCTTACCAAGCCATCCGAGCAATTCTTGTAAAGCAACGGTTCTTCCCAAAAATAGAACTTGGCATCATGTAGAAATTTCCGTCTTTGGTGGAAACTCAGGTCGGGAGGTATAATTCTACTTGCTATGTAATTTGCAAAGTCCGCAAACCATGGTACTTTGGATTCCACCTTAAAGAGTTGTTCATCCGGGAAATTCTCTTTAATAGCTACTTCAAGATCCTCATTACTCTTTGCAATCTCCAAACGAGATAAATGATCCGCCACCAAATTTTCGGTCCCTTTTTTATCTCTAATCTCCAAGTCAAACTCTTGAAGTAGCAAAATCCATCTAATGAGACGAGGTTTGGAGTCCTTCTTTGACAACAAATATTTGATAGCTGCGTGGTCCGTGTAAACCACCGTCTTCGAACCTATCAAATACGAACGAAATTTGTCAAAAGCATGCACAATTGCTAAAAGTTCTTTTTCAGTGGTGGCATAGTTTAATTGTGCATCATTGAGTGTTTTGCTAGAGTAAGCGATAACGTGTAAACGTTTCTCCCTCTTTTGGCCAAGCACCGCTCCTATGGCCAAGTCACTTGCGTCACACATGAGCTCAAATGGTAAAGTCCAATCCGGTGCCACCATAATTGGGGCTGAGGTAAGCTCCTTCTTTAACCTATCAAAAGCAAGCAAACAATCACTATCAAAAACAAATTCAACATCTTTTTGTAAAAGCTTGCACAGAGGTAAAGTGATTTTTGAGAAATCCTTGATAAACCGGCGATAAAATCCGGCGTGACCAAGGAAACTCCTAACTCCCTTAACATTGGTGGGTGGTGGCAATTTAGCAATGACTTCAATCTTAGCTCGATCCACTTCAATTCCCTTAACCGAGATCCGATGGCCTAGGACAATTCCTTCACGCACCATGAAGTGGCACTTCTCCCAATTTAGCACCAAATTAGTATCTTCACAACGTTTCAACACATTAGTAAGATTAACAAGGCATGCATCAAAAGAAGACCCAAATACCGAAAAATCATCCATAAAGATTTCCATTGTTCGTTCAATAAAATCCGAGAAAATTGCCATCATACAACGTTGGAACGTGGCCGGTGCATTACAAAGACCAAATGGCATTCTTCTAAAAGCAAAAGTGCCATAGGGGCAAGTGAAAGTGCATTTTTCTTGATCCTCGGGTGCTATAGCAATTTGGTTGTAACCCGAGTATCCATCTAGAAAACAATAGTACTCATGCCCGGCTAACCTTTCTAACATTTGATCAATGAAAGGCAATGGAAAATGGTCTTTACGAGTTGCATTGTTCAATTTCCTATAATCTATGCACACTCTCCATCCCGTAACCGTGCGTGTAGGGATAAGTTCATTGTTTTCATTTCTAATAACCGTCATCCCTCCCTTTTTTGGTACAACTTGTACCGGGCTAACCCAAGAGCTATCCGAAATCGGGTAAATTATACCCGCATCAAGCAATTTAAGAATTTCGGCTCTAACAACTTCTTTCATATTAGGGTTAAGCCGTCTTTGATGCTCTATTGATGTTTTATGGTTATCTTCCATCAAGATTCTATGCATGCAAATTGAGGGACTAATTCCCTTAATATCCGAAATTGACCATCCTAAAGCTTTTACATGCATTCTCAAAACACGCAATAAGGCATCCAATTGCACATCATTTAGATCTGAAGACACAATAACCGGCAAACTCTCATTTTCACCAAGATATGCATATTTTAAATGAGAGGGAAGGGGTTTTAAATCAAGTACGGGAGCTTTAACACAAGAAGGGGGAGGAAGGGGTTTACCACTCCCCAATTCCTCAAAATGGTACCTCCTTTGGAAGGAAACGAACGGTGTGGCCTCCAATGCCTTCACATATGACTCAAGCTCATCAAGGATCTCCTCTTCTACCTCAATCTTCTCAACACCTCCTAAGCAAAGCTCTAACGGATCCTTGTTGTGCAACTCAAAAATGCGGTGCTCCTCTACAACTTCAACTCGAAAACACTTTTCCTCCTCGGTGGGATTCTTCATTGCCTTATATAAGTTGAACTCTACCTTTTCATCACCGACTTGTAAAGTGAGGCGTCCATTCTTGACATCAATCAATGCTCCGGCCGTAGCTAGGAACGGCCTTCCCAATATGAGAGACATACTCTCATCATCACCTATATCGAGGACGACTAAATCCACCGGGATGTAGCATTTTCCCACTTTGACTAGCACGTCATCAAGAACTCCCATTGGATACTTTAACGACCGATCCGCGAGTTGAAGAGTCATGTTGGTTGGCCTAAGCTCCTTCAAGCCCAATTTCCTACAAGTAGATAAAGAAATTAGACTTACACTCGCTCCCAAATCACATAAAGCATTATCAAAATGTAAAGGACCGATGGTGAGAGGGATAGAAAAACTCCCGGGATCCTTGAGTTTCGGTGGAAGCTTTCTTTGTATGATGGCACTACACTCCTCGGTGAGTGCAATAGTAGCAAAATTCTCCAACTTCTTCTTGTTAGATACTAGCTCCTTCAAGAACTTCAAATAGGATGGCATTTGAGCTAATGCCTCGGCAAATGGTATGTTGATATGAAGTTGTTTGAGCATAGTAAGGAACTTTTCAAATTGCTTCTCCTTCGCTTGTGTTTGAAGCCTTTGAGGGAATGGTACCGGTGGAACATACGGTTTAGGTGGGATGTAAACTTTTGGCTTCAAAGGGGGCTCTTGTTCTTTGTTACAATGTTCATCCATCTTTGACTTTTCCACTTCAATAATCTCGTCTTGTTCTCTTTCCTCATTCCCCTTCTTTTTCTCCGATTCTTCCATTTCATCAATCTTTGCTTTGCCTTTGTCAACATTCCCATCCGCCAATTTCTTTTGTTGATTCACACCACTCGAACCGGTCTCATACCGTGTAGGCAAAGGTGGCTCATCATAAACTTTCCCACTTCGAAGAGTAATAGCCTTGCAATGCTCCCTTGGATTTGTATCCGTCTTGCTAGGGAGCGTTCCTTGAGGTCTAGAATTGATGGCATTAGCAAGTTGCCCAATTTGGATTTCGATGTTCCGGTTTTGGGTGACCACTTGGTCCACTTGAGTTTCCAAACTCTTGAAACGGTCCGAGGAAACATTAATGAATTTCTCGAATGCGGATTCCCATCCTTGCTTTTGGGGTTGTGGTGGAGGTGGTGGTTGATATTGAGTTTGGGAAGTTTGGTAATGGGTTTGTTGTGGAGGGAAAGGAGGAGGTTGTTGGAAATTTCCGGGGTTTCTAGGTGGTGGTGGTGGTCTTGGAGCATTTTGTGCGTTGTTGGGATTGGACCAAGAAAAGTTAGGGTGGTTGCGTAGTCCGGGATTGTATGTGTTGGAATGAGGGTTGTATTGTGGTCTTTGTTGGTTTAAAACATTTACTTGTTCGGGACATGAAGGTGGGTTTGATGGATTTTCTTGAGAAGCATAAGGGCATGAATCATAGTTGTGTGGCCCACTACACATCTCACAAGTGGATTGTTGCATAGGAGGAGATTGATTTGACACGGAATTAACCTTAAATTGTTCCACTTGCTTTTCCAAAGCCTCAATTTTAGCTTGCATGGCGGTATATTCGCCAACTTGTAACATGCCGGGTGTTGAGCTTGAAGGCCTTGGGATTGGTGTGGTAGCCCTTTCATTTGCCCAAGAATTGTTAGCCGCCATCCTTTCCAACAATTGTATAGCATCGGTTTCGTACATGGTCATTATAGCGCCCCCCGCGGCGGAGTCAATCATGACCTTCAAAGCTTGGGAGATTCCTCCATAGAATGATTGGACTAGCTTCCAATTTTCGCATCCATGGTGAGGGCACTTTCTTTGTATTTCCTTAAACCGTTCCCACGCTTCGTATAAGGTTTCTCCTTCATATTGCCGAAATGAAGTGATTTCATTCCGGAGCTTAACCGTTTTAGCGTGCGGGAAAAACTTATCCAAGAAGGCTTGGGACAATAAAGACCATGATCCCTTAGTCTCATACGGAAGAGCACTATGCCAAGCCTTCGCCCTATCCCTCAAAGAGAATGGAAAGAGTCGAATTCTAATAGCTTCCTCGGGCACATTGTTGAGTTTGAATGTGTCACAAACCTCAATGAACCAATTCACATGAGAAATGGGATCTTCCGTAGCTAAACCGGTGAATTGATTTTGTTGGAGGAGAGAAATATAGGCCGGCTTAATCTCAAAGTGGTTCGCCCCCACTCCCGGTCTTCCAAAGTTTTGTTGGATGTTCTCCATACTTGGCATGGCATATTCCCTAATTTGCCTTTGAGGTGGTTGGTTGGGTGGTTGTGGTGGTTGGTTAAGGGGTGGTTGTTGTGGTTGTGGTGGTGGTCTTTGCCCTCTATTTGCCCCATTAAGGGCATCATTTGCATTAAAATCTTCCATTTGAATCGGGGTTGATGCCTCTTGTCTCCTTTCCTTCCTTAATGCACGAAGTTTCTTTTCGATGTCCGGATAATGTTTCAAATTCTCCCAACTTTTAGCTCTTCTCATGCACAAGAACCTACAAGAGACAAACAAGCATCAAAACCAAATAAGAAATAAAGGTCTAATTCACTAGTTACTAACAATCGGTAAGGGTGATTTAAACGCCTCCCCGGCAACGGCGCCAAAAACTTGTTATAACCACTAACTCTACACCCAAAATGCAATTGATTCCGGCTTATGAGGCCGTCTGATCTTCGTTAAACCTCATCCGGGCAGAACAAGGCCTGGGAAGGTGTCAAATCGGAAAGGAATCTCAAGACATGTTGAATGGTTGAATTTGTGGTAAAATGATTTAATTAACCCAAGTGCAAGTCATATAATTGTAATACACAAGGGGTCGATTCCACGAGGAGGAGTAAATCAATCAATTACCTAATGCATTCACCAATCTATAGACCAAATCGAATTTCAGATTAAGTTATCTAAATAAGGAATTTAAAGTTAACTATGATTAATCAAAAGAGAAATAGCGAGGAAACGAGTAAAGTAGCAAATAACCAATAAAACCAAGTGGCAAGGGGAAGTAATGATCATGCAAGGCTCGCGTTCAAATAGTGCTTCGGTGGGTTCATGCTTCTCACAATCCTAATCACTAAAACATACACAAGCTCCTCTCGAAGTCAAGTGCGTGTACCTAATCAAAGTCTAAAGCCTACTTTCGTGGTCATTAGCTCATTAATTAGATCAAACAAACAAGACTAGTGCAACAAAATAACTAGCGGCTTGGCCCGGTTACTCTATTACTCGATTGCTCAAGAATAGGCTAAATGTCTTTATACCTAAAACTTAAGTGTTGTGAAACCTTTTCCAATTCACATACAACCTCTCGATTAGCATGCAAATCTCAAGTCATAATCAAGGTGATCAAGCTTAATCATGCAATTAACTCAATTTCACAAGCATAAGAACAATAACCCCACCTAGGCATTTCATCAAACACTTACCCTACATAATTCATCACCCCCCTTTGCCTAAAGATCTAGCCACTCATAGTCATAATACTCAAAGAACAAGAGAAGTAAGACTTAAATAAACGCATATTCATTAAAAAGGGTTTAATTCAAATATTCATGGACAATAGGTTCATAAAAGAATTTAATCCATAAACAACTAAATTAGGGAAGTAAACTAGTATTAAACTAACTAAGAAAGCATTAAATGAAAGTAAAAACAAACTAAATCTTCAATGGATCTTCATTTCTTCCAAGAAAGGAAAAGTGGTGTTCCCAAGACTCCAATCAGCTGTTTCCGCCTCCAAAACTAGGTTAAAATCTGCTCCCCCTCGAATGCCCTCGAAAAATAGGTTATAAACTAGGAAAAACGCATTTCTGGAGAAAATCCACGGGGGTGGATTTTCATGGGCAAAGAAATCCACGGGGGTGGATTTCTAAAAACGTACTGACACTTCTTAAAGAAAATCCACGGGGGTGGATTTTTTGTACTGGGAAAATCCGCGGGGGTGGATTTTCATGGAATGAACCCAAGCTACTGCCTCAAATCCGCGAGGGTGGAAATTTTGTACTGCCAAAATCCGCGGGGGTGGATTTTGGCGAAATGAACCCAAGCTACTGCCTCATATCCGCGAGGGTGGAAATTTTGTACTGGGAAAATCCACGGGGGTGGATTTCCAAATTAAGGCAGCAACATTTCCAAGTTGTAAGATATTCCTTTGTAAGCTCGGATATTGGTCGTATTGCTCCATTTCGTCCCTTTAACTCTTCTATTGATAAAAACACCTACAAAGAGCATGAAACTCCACATAAACAAACAAACTCGGGCAAAAATTACACAAAATAAACCTCAATGGAGTAAGAATTAACGACTTAACAGACAATTACATGGGGCATACCCTGGCCTCAAAAACAGTAATATGGAAAGCCACATAATAAATCACATAACAATACGCACATAACTGAGGCTCCAACTTCAATTGAAAAACGCAACTATAGGGCTCCAACCCCAATTTAAACCATCCATATGCATAAATTAAAACCATACATAGATCTAAACCCATGATCACCTAACATGCTTTTCCGAGAATTTAAATTTAGCCAATAAATTAAAATTCTCGTTTCAAGTCCTAATGACTTAAAACACGACTTGATGCGAGTCTTGTTTATAAAAGTTTTCAATAAATCCCAAATTAACAAAAACAAATAAAATTCCAATTAATTTCTGAAAATTAATAATTTTATGAAAGATGTATTTTCCCAAAATATAAACCGTTTCTATTTCTAAAAAATCCCAATTTTAAGTTTTATTCAAAAATTAAAAATAAATATTCAAAAATAAAATTTTAAAATTAAAATAAAAAAATTGGGACTGGATTGCACGAAACATGAAAAGACCGGATCACGAAAACGGGGCCCGTACGCAGAGAAGACCGCATGCATGGGGTGCGCGCGCGGTCTTCCCGCATGCTTGCGGGCGGCGGTGGTCGGGCAGCGGCCGGGGGCGCCCGGAACGCCTCCCGCGGTTGCGGGAGGGAGAAGGCGCGCGCAGGCAGGCGGGCGGCGGCGCGCGAAGCCCGCGCGCGCGACTCCTTCGCGGGCGGGGTTTCGCGTGTTAGTCGTAATTCGGGTTTTCGTTTCGTGTTTTCGTTCAAAAGCAAAACCAATCCAAGAAATCCAAAAACAGTTTATACAGTTTCAAATCCAAAATAGTTTTCAAAAATTAAATTTTGCAAAAACCAATTTTCAGAAACTTTCAGGAAAAAATACAGTTTCGTAATTCAGGCTTTCTAAAGCAATTACAAATACTCAATCGCATCAAGCCTAAGAATTTCTACCAAATTCAATATAATTGAGACGAATCAGAAACACAATTAACGAGGTGGCTCTGATACCACTTGTTGAAAAACACGAATCAGAAAGCAGCGGAATTTAAAAAAATTTTCAACAAAAGGATCTTGGACTCGCAATCGTGTATCCAAATTCGTAGAGTTAAGAAACTTACTTTTCTTTTATTCTTTCTTGAAGCATTTCAAGCCACCCAAGAATGCTCTTCTCGCGGCTTGATCCCCTCTCCTTGGTAAAGCTCGAATCTTCAAACTTCTAACTTGAAGCTCTCTAGAGATAGTCCACCAACTTGATCACAATCTAACTAGTAAGGATGCTAGTTCTCTAGTTAGTGTTTAGGCTTAACCTAGGGTTTCGTTTATCTTGGAGAAAGGATGGTGTTCAACACATGAACCAAAAGAATTGTCAATTAGCTCTAAGGGGAGCTCGAGCTCCCCTATTTATAATGAGGGGAGGACCCAAAATCCTAGTCCTTTATGGGCTAGGATTTTGGTCTCTCTCTCTCCTATTACTTGATCATCAAGTAATTTTGACTTTGACTTTGAATTCTAATTCAAATCAACTTTCAAGAGAGATAAAAATATCCAAACTATTTTTGGATAATTTTATACTTTATTTATTTAAAAATAAATAACTTATTTTATCTAATTAATTAATTCATAATTAATTAACTAGATTATTTTTTTTTTCTCCAAAATAAGACTTTCTTTTTAATTCAAAATTAAACCAAAGTCTATTAAATAATTAAAAAATTAATTATTTAATCACCAAATAATTATTCACGCACATGCACACGTGTCCATGAAGGACACGTGTCACGCACGTGACCCACACGTGTGGAACCCTTTGGCCCGATTAACTTGTTTAATCATTTTAAAGCCTCAACTCATGTAACCAAGTTGTTGTGTGTGACCCTCTAGGTTCTCAATTCAATTAGCAGTGACCCTAATTAATTAATTCACTAATTAATTAATCAGTCCACAGATTAAACGACCATAGTTTAGCAACAGGTGTTTAACCCCTAGCTGAATTGGAATGTTCGGATTCGACAGAACCTTTAAGTCATTGATTCATGTGAGATACAATCCTCTTACTTACTATCTCTCAACCAAGATCTAGGGTAAGGGAATAATCAGAACCCTAATAATCCGGTCTTAAAGCTAAGTGCATTTCATATCCATTTGATCTCAATCCAAGAAACCCTTTTCTTGATGTTTTGATCTACTGCCTTGGCCAAGGACTCCATATGGTATATGAATGACTTACACAATAAGAGATCACCTTGCAAATGCAAGTGTCGGTCTTTTCTTGATTCTCATTCACTTTCATGAATCACTTGTGCAGCCCCAGCATAAGCCTTGAATCAGTTGTCTAAGGCGACACCCTTTAAAACTTATACCTAAGACTACAGAGTTAACTCATAAAGTGACAAGGAACCTCAAGTCTAAGGATCAATTAATCACATCAATGACTCGTGAGATATTTCCTAATCTGGAAGTTTCCATTTCCTAAAATAGAAACTTCCTTTCCCATTTAGGAATCTTCTCACATGGGGTACCTCAGTGAACTTACTTATTAAAGTAAGCACCCTCATGTATCACGCACGTATCAACTATACACTTTGCACCTCCATGAAACAAGGTGGTCCTTCTTAAGGGCGTGATCCCACAAGCAAGCCTTAGAGGAGTCAGGTTGACACTCCCACTGTCTGTAGGACTCATCGGCTTGGAGTATTTTACTTATCATGACTTATGTGATATAGGGCTCGTTTCATGAACCATTTCACCTAAATGGTAGAGTCATAAAGTCATCAGGATTAGGGGAGTTCTCATACATGCACAGATAAAGTAAACGCATACCAAACAAGAGCATATTAAGAAGTGTTGCCTCAATTCGTTATTTCATTCAAAGATTGTATGTGATTACAATAAGGAAAAGCACAAAGCGGATATACAATCGGCTTTCTAGGGCACTATTCCTAACACTCTTTGCAAAATAAATTTCAGAGCATTCACAACTTTCTTCCAAGTTTTTCCAAAAAACCCAAGGTAACCTTCTGGTGAAATCTTTTAACTTTTCTAACCTTAGAACAGATTAGGATTTAGTTCTCAATACATCTCCCTTATTTCCTAGAGTCCCTAAATTTTGCATCTCCTTCCGATTCTTAAAAAACCCTTCCACTTCTCAGAAACCCTTCTCAAACCATGTCTGGAGATCATGTCGAAGAATCTGCCTGGGAGGTTGAGGAGATGGCAAGTCAGAATTCATCTCCAAGGGATGAAGAATTGCACGCTGTCGTTTCTGCCATGGAGGAGAGGAACCCAGGTAGGGTTGAGCATCTTTTCGAAGAGATGGATGTAACCTTGGATGCGATAAGGCAAGGGGGGGTTTTGGCTATGACGGAGAGATCCATTCATCCCCATCGCTATGCGGTGACGGTGGCGATGCCTGCTCCGGCCACAGAGAGAAGTGAGGAGGCTAAGCCCTCGAGGGCCCCTCCCAAGAAGAGAAGGGCCAAAAAAACTAAAAAAGCCCAGAAAACACAAGGCCCAAACGAGGGTAAGAGCTCGGGTATGCAAGCGACCGAGTGCACTCCAGACGAGACTCCTAGTACCATCACTCTGGGAGAGGTAAAGGCCATGCTAGTGCCCATATACTGGAACGAGCGCTTCTCCTGGAGAATCCCTGCCAAGCACGAGCGTGCCAACTGTCCACCCCCTGGTGAGATGGCGGTTTATAAAGATGCGGTCAGCTCTGGGGGCTTGAGATTTTTTATTCCAGTTCCGGTGGCCAATATCTTAAATAATTTGAACCTTTGCCCCTCGCAAATCGTGCCCAACGGCCTTGCTTTGATAACATGCTTTGTGATCCTCATGAAGTGCACAAATTATAAGCCTTCCATGCAGAATTTCAACGCTCTATTCCAGGTTGTCAGCTGGCTACGCTCGTCTCCCAAGGTGGGCTCCTTTTACTATATTCAAGCGAAGGCCCATATGAGACTGATCAACTCTCCATTTTCCACGTTTGGCCCCGAATGGAAGGAGAAGTTCATTTTTGTCAAAGCCGCAGTGGATGATGATTTCGGTGTATCACGAGAGTGGATCTCGCATGGGAAAGGCTCCCTTGTGAAGAATCGCCTGGACCCTACTTTCCCTGAGAACTGGGGTAAAGAACTAGCTGGGGCGTTGAGGGACGAAGGCTGGCTGATACAAGCCAAAGACTTGATAGATGACGCGGAACTCATGTTCCTTTGCGGACTTACCAACGACCCCCATTATCTCAGCAACCCTCCCGTTCGAGACTTGGATAGAGATGGTTAGATTTTAGGGCACTAACACTTAGATAGGGATACTGACTTTCATGTGTTTTCATGATTTGCATTATTTGAACGAGCGTTTCCAACCCTTGTGCTTTTCCTTGTTTTTGTTTTCCAGGACCAGGTATTATAATGGCCGGGGGAGGGATTAGAAACGCTACTAGATTTGCCAATGCTAACAGGCACCAAACCAATCAGGGAGATCAGCAAAACCCACCACCCCGAGGCGCAGCTCGCGACAACGAGCGTGGTGGTCATCAAGCCACAAGTTCGAGCGCTAGTCAAGGTAGAGGGAAGAATCAAGCACCCAACCCTGATACAAGGGTGATTCTGAGGGCCCCGGTCGCTCCTCAAGCGAGTGGAGCCATTATTCCAGCTCCGATTCCGCCGCGAAGGCCTCAGATGAGCGTCAATATCAGAGATACTCAAGGAGAAAGCGCCTCATCCTCTAGAAAGAGGAAAAGGATGCCAGATTCCTTTTCTATAACCGGTAAGGCAAACATGTTGTGGAGGGCCCCAAGGGTGATGGAGACACTTCCTCCTCAAAGGAAGAGCGTTTGTGGGATTTTGATCGTCGAGGGGATAGGAGCTATAAGGGTTTCGCGGATGGAGGCCCCGTGTTATTGAGACACGGATCGCTCTCGAACACCATCTGCGAAGGCTTATTTGAGAGGGTCCAATTCACAGCGGACCATAGGGCCTTGTACTCCGAGTCCGTGGAGAAGGTGACCAGTGACATGGTACATGCCCTAATTTCTGTAAGTCCCCCTCCTCCTCGTAATTTTATTATCTTTCGAAGATGTTATTCTTCAAGGTTTTTATTAACACTCCTGCCCTTTCGAGCCCATGCAGCAAGTGCTTCCGAGGACGAAAAACATCCAAATGCGTGCCACGGTTTATGCTGACCGAAAAGCAAAATACAAGAAGATGGCGCGCTCGAACGATCCCGTCCAGATTCAGGAGGAACTAGATGTGGAGAAGGTCAAGTTCCTCTCCCTCGAGACAGAGCATAAAAAGTTGGAGTCAGAGATGAAGAAATTACAGGATGATTTCACGAACGCCGAAACCGCTCGGAGGAGTTGGCGCACACAATACAATAATCTCAACGAGAGCCATCAAAAGCTTACGGATGACCCTAACGCCTGGAGGACGAGGGCCACTGAAGCGGAGAAGAAATATGCGGATACCATGAACCAACTTCCTCATCGCATCGAGCAGTCGGTCAAAGAGGCGCTCATCAAGTTTTGCCATTCAAAGGCATTCAATTTTGTGGCTTCTTTGCACTGTCTCGACGAGGCTCAAAAGGCCTTCAATTTGGCAATTGAGCAGGGTATCTTCAAGGGTTTAACAGATCCATCCGCTCGTGGGATGCCGGACATGGGGCTCATGTACAACGAGCGTTGTGTCGAGGAGGATGACGATCGTGAAGACCCTGAAGCTGGCCTCTCCGAGCCGGAGTACAACTTTCTAGTCACGCTCATCCAAGATGAGTACATGGCGGCTCACCCTCCGGTAGAAGCCCCTCGTGTAGAACAAAATGAGGGTGTTGATGCTGCCACTATCTCCTCCGAGATCATCCTTGCAAATGAGCCTTCAGCGCCCGTGGTTAGTGCTCCTGCTCTAATTGCTGAAAATGCCCTTATTCCCATAAATGAGGTTAATGAGCCCGATGCCCCCCAAGCACCAGGGAATAACGAGCCCGCCCCTCCTCCGCAAGAACCCGCTGCTCCCGCTCAACAGGAGGTTGTGAACTTGGAAGAGGACGTTGCTGCTGCTGCTTAAGCTTTTACTTGTATTTCTTTACTGCATTTTTGTGGGCTATGACTCCCTTGTTTGGAATCGTTGCAATCTCTTCTTTTTTAATGAAAGTTCATTTTCTCGTGATTTGCCTTTGTTTCCTTGTTTACGCTTGTTGTTGTCGAGATCCCACATAAGATTCTGACCAATTTTTAAGCTCAAGTAAAAGACATAAGAAAACTTGGAAAATTTTATTAAGTCATTGAGTAAATATGAAGGTCTTACTTTGCACGTACCCCCATTTCAAGACTTGTTAAAATTTGACCTAAGTATGGATTCTATTTCAAGTTCTGAACGAGGAAATGGTTCCCTTAATAGTGAACCCTGGCTTAGATTTGATAAGAATTTGCAAAGATTGGCCAAGTCCCATAATCAAGCGATGAGTTTTCCCTTTTAAGGGCACCCTTGTGACTGGGACTTGTGCAAATTCATGTGCGTAATGAATTTGTGCCACTCCGTGGATGCGCACAAGGGCTACACTTCAAGGGTGCCACTCGTGTGTTCCTGAAAACTTGTCAAAAAGTTCTCCTCTACTCCTCGTAGGAGTTGGCCTTTTCAGCTTCGAGCGCGAGGTGCTGTAATTAGGGACCCAGGCTTACTAGGACTTGTTATCTCCAAGGATCCCGTTTTCGAGCGCTGGCTGTTGACCAGGTCTACTAGGACTTGTTATCTTCAAGGATCCCATTTTCGAGCGAAAGGCGTCGTGACGGACGACCAAGGTCTACTAGGACTTTCCTTGAGCGTATGGTCTACTAGGACTTTCCTTGAGCGTATTTTTCCTTCAATTCTTCACGTTGGTTGTGAGCATTACCAGGTTCTCCCTATGGGGGCTTCTCCCCACGTAGAGAAAAGCGCTGGCAAGTGTGACCCATTCGCAATAATGACGTGTGCATTTAAATTGATTGCCAACCACGCTCGTAATAACGAGGGTCGTGGGTCTTATCCATTTGCATAAATTAAAAACAGTCATACAAAAATAATTACGAGAATGCATCATGACTTACTTGAGATTTGAAGTAGTATATAGAGCCCATTAGTGGGATTGCTACATCATTATTTTAGAGAACTTTAAACATAGAACCGCCAGAGGTTACACGCGTTCCAAGGGCAAGGCAAGCGCTCGCCTTGCAGTGTCTCCAGGGCGTAAGTGTTGTTAGCTCTGACTTGCATGATTTTGAATGGACCTTCCCAGTTGGGGTCCAATTTTCCCACATGCTTGGATACCTCCACCTTCTTCAGGACCAGATCTCCTAGTTGGAAGGTTCTCTCCTTAACACGCTTGTTATATTGACGTGCCACAGCTGCCTTATATTTGTGCATTTTTGCCCATACATTGTCCCTTCTTTCCTCCAGTAGGTCCAACTCTAAGCTTCTGTTGGCTTCGTTATCCTGGGGCTCGTAGTAGGCTACACGAGCGGATTCATGTGCAACTTTCTCTGGTATTATGGCTTCGGATCCGTACACGAGGGCAAATAGCATTTCTCCGGTTGACTCTCGTGGAGTTGTGCGATACGCCCATAGGGCTCCTTGTAGCTCTTCGGCCCACTCGCTTTTCTTGCTTTCGAGCATGGTTTTCAGGTGTTGGAGAATGGTTCGATTGGTGACCTCAGCTTGGCCGTTGGCCTGAGGGTGGCCTACAGAAGTGAAACGTTGCTCAATACCTAATTCAGAACACCATTCTCTGGTATCAGCTGCAATAAATTGTGATCCGTTGTCTGATATAAGTACCCTAGGAATACCATATATGTAGATGATATTCTTCCCTATGACATCCCTTACCACCCTGAAGGTGATTTTCGCGACGACCTCGGCTTCTGCCCACTTTGTAAAATGATCTACGGCCAATATGACAAATTTTGTTTGCCCGACAGCCATTGGCAAGGGACCCACAATGTCTATACCCCACTGATCAAAGGGCCATGAGACATCTATGGGGATCATCTGGGCTACTGGCAGCTGAGGGATGTTTGAATGAAATTGGCATTTGGGACATCTTTTGGAGAATTCGAGGGCATCCTGTAGAACAGTAGGCCAATAGAATCTACTCCTTAGTATTTTCTTGGCAAGGATGCACCCTCCTGAGTGATTCCCAAAACTCCCTCCATGTACGTGCTCAAGGGTCTCTTTGGCTTGTAAGGGCCTCAAACATCTCATTGGTGGGACCTGGAACGACTTCTTGAAAAACCAGCCCTCGTTGTCTAAGGAGAAACGAGGGGCCTTATTTCTCACCTTCCGAGCCTCTATCCTGTCAGTCGGACAAATTCCATCTCTGAGAAACTTAACAATGTCATCAAGCCAACAAGGCTCGTTAGGATCAATTAAGAGTATCGCTTGTGCCATGCCTTTCTTTTTAATCAAAGGCTCCTCGGTTCTGAGAAATGCAACCGAGCGATCATAGGTGTCTTCTAGCGCGGAGGCAAATTTGGACAGAGCGTCGGCTCGCTCGTTTTTCGCACGTGGGATTTGCAACAAGTTGAACTCTTGGAACTTCTGAATAGCTTCTTTTGATTTTCCCAAGTATTGGACCATGGTGGCTTCTCGGGCCTCATAAGTTCCTTCAATTTGGCTCGCAATCAACTGTGAGTCGACATATGCTGTTATTCTGGAAGCCCCGTTTTGAAGAGCGATATGCAATCCTTGTACGAGCGCTTCATACTCCGCTTCATTATTAGTGACCTGAAAGTCAAATTTGATGGCGAAGTCTATCTCTACACCCTTGGGATCTCTAAGGGCTACCCCTGCTCCTCCCCCCTGAGAGGTCGAGGAGTCATCTGTGTGCAAGACCCATAGGCCATCATCTTTTATTTCAGTGGGCCCTAAACCAAAACGCTCTATTAGTAGATCGGCAATTGCCTGTGCTTGTATAGCCGTTCTGGGCTTGAAGCTTAGGTCGAACTGGCTCAACTCAATAGCCCATTATATCAATCTTCCGGAAGCATCAGGCTTGGAAAGTACTTGTTTCAAGGGTTGATCAGTAAGGACCGTTATGGTGTGTGCCTGAAAGTAGGGTCTCAACCTCCTCGACGCATTGATGAGGGCGAAGGCGAACTTCTCAATCTCCAAGTATCTCTTCTCAGCGCCGTGCAACGTTTTGCTCAAGTAGTAGATTGGTAGGTGCTTACGCTCGAGCACAACAACTAAGACTGCGCTCGTCGCCTCCGGGGAGACAGAGAGATAAACGTACAGTTTCTCTCATTCCATAGGTTTGGTAAGGAGCGGTGCGCTTGAGAGATAAGCTTTCATGCCCTGCAGCGCTTTCTCGCACTCATCGGTCCACGAAAAGTTCCGAGCGCTGCACAGAATTTTGAAGAAGTGGAGGTTCCTGTCTACTGAGCGTGATATGAACCTGTTTAGAGAGATGATCTTCCCTACTACTACTTGTACTTCCCTGAGATTACGAGGGGAAGGGATGTCCAAAATGGCCTTGATTCTCTCTGGGTTAGCTTCAATCACTCGTTGGCTGACCATGTAGCCCAAGAATTTTACTCCTTGCACTCCAAAAGTACATTTGGAGGGATTTAATTTCATCCCGTACTGGCGCAGAACGGCAAAAGTGTGCTTGAGATGTTAGGAATAGTGCCCTAGAAAGCCGATTGTATATCCGCTTTGTGCTTTTCCTTATTGTAATCACAGACAATCTTTGAATGAAATAACGAATTGAGGCAACACTTCTTTATATGCTCTTGTTTGGTATGCGTTTACTTTAGCTGTGCATGTATGAGAACTCCCCTAATCCTGATGACTTTAGGACTCTACCATTTAGGTGAAATGGTTCATGAAACGAGCCCTATATCACATAAGTCATGATTAGTAAAATACTCCAAGCCGATGAGTCCTACAGACAGTGGGAGTGTCAACCTGACTCCTCTAAGGCTTGCTTGTGGGATCACGCCCTCAAGAAGGACCACCTTGTTTCATGGAGGTGCAAAGTGTATAGTTGATACGTGCGTGATACATGAGGGTGCTTACTTTAATAAGTAAGTTCACTGAGGTGCCCCGTGTGAGAACACTCCTAAATGGGAAAGGAAGTTTCTATTTCAGGAAATGGAAACTTCCAGATTAGGAAATATCTCACGAGTCATTGATGTGATTAATTGATCCTTAGACTTGAGGTTCCTTGTCACTTTATGAGTTAACTCTGTAGTCTTAAGTATAAGCTTTAAAGGGTGTCGACTTAGACAACTGATTCAAGGCTTATGTTGGGGCTGCACAAGTGACTCATGAAAGCGAATGAGAATCAAGATAGGACCTACACTTGCATTTCCAAGGTGATCTCTTATTGTGTAAGTCATTCATATGCCATATGGAGTCCTTGGCCAAGGCAGTAGATCAAGACATCAAGAAAAGGGTTTCTTGGATTGAGATCAAATGGATATGAAATGCACTTAGCTTTAAGACCGGATTAATAGGGTTCTGATTATTCCCTTGCCCTAGATCTTAGTTGAGAGATAGTAAGTAGGAGGATTGTATCTCACATGAATCAATGACTTAAAGGTTCTGTCGAATCCGAACATTCCAATTCAGCTAGGGGTTAAACACCTGTTGCTAGACTATGGTCGTTTAATCTGTGGACTGATTAATTAATTAGTGAATTAATTAATTAGGGTCACTGCTAATTGAATTGAGAACCTAGAGGGTCACACACAACAACTTGGTTACATGAGTTGAGGCTTGAAAATGATTAAACGAGGTAATCGGGCCAAGAGGGTTCCACACGTGTGAAATCACACGTGTGGCTCACGTGAGTGACACGTGTCACTGTGACACGTGTCACACACGTGTGGATATATATATATATATATATATATATATTATATATATGTATTAAATAATTAAATGTGTTAATTATTTAATAGACTTTGGTTTAATTTTGAATTAAAAAGAAAGTCTTATTTTGGAGAAAATAATCTAGTTAATTAATTACGAATTAATTAATTAGATAAAAATAAGTTATTTATTTTATAATAAATAAAGTATAAAATTATCCAAAAATAGTTTGGATATTTTTAGCTCTCTTAAAAGTTGACTTGAATTAGAATTCAAAGTCAAAGTTGGAAAATACTTGATGATCAAGTAATAGGAGAGAGAGGCACCGAATCCTTGCCCAACAAGGATTAGGATCGGCGCCCCTCTCCCTTTCCTATATATAGGGGAGCTCATGCTCCCCTTTAGAGCTAATTGGCAATTCTTTTGGTTCATGTGTTGAACACCTTCCTTTCTCCAAGATTAAATTAAACCCTAGGTTAAGCCTAAACACTAACTAGAGAACTAGCATCCTTACTAGTTAGATTGTGATCAAGTTGGTGGACTTTCTCTAGAGACTTCAAGTTAGAAGTTTGAAAATTCGAGCTTTACCATAGGAGAGGGGATCAAGCCGCGAGAAGAGCGTTCTTGGGTGGCTTGAAACGCTTCAAGAAAGAACAAAAGAAAAGTAAGTTTTCTATCTTTACGAATTTGGTTACACGATTGCGAGTCCAAGGTCCTTTTGTTGGGAAAATTTTTTAAATTCCGCTGCTTTCTATTTCGTGTTTTCCAACAAGTGGTATCAGAGCCACCTCGTTAATCGTGTTTCTGATTCGTCTCAATTATTCTGAATTTGGTAGAAATTCTTAGGCTTAGATGTGAATTAGGTATTCATGAGTTCTTTTAGAAAGCCTGAAATACGAAACTGTAATTTTTCCTAAATTTCTAAAACTGTTTTTGAAAATCGTTTTTGTTGAAATTTATCAAAATCGAATTTTTTAATTTTGGATTGAACCGGGTTTTGGAGAAACCCAAAAATACGAAACGGGACACGAAAAGAACGGGCCTGGGCGTGCTAGCACGTCGCACGCCCAAGCCCCATCACCGTTGCCCAGCCCTCCCGCATCCGCGCGGGAGGCCTCTCGCCCGCCTAGGCACCTTGCTCGCCTGTCCCGCAACCGTACGGGACAGCCGCCTGCTCCTCCCGCAACCGCGCGGGAGCGCCCGCCCAGGGATGGGCGGGACTGCCTGCCCGCGCAGCACGTCTGCGCGCAAGGGCGCGCCTGGCTCGCGCACGCTGGCGGCAATCGCTGCTGGCTGTGCGCAGCGCTGGCGCGCGTTCCTGTGCGGCGGGCGGGCGATCCCGCGTCATCCCGGGCCCGTGTTTTCGTGGTTTCATGTTTCGTGTTTTTCTGTCCGAAAAATCCCGATTTAATTTTTTTTTAATTTTATCTTTTAAAATCAGTTTTGTTAAAATAAAATTATTTTAAAATTTTGATTAAATTGGGATTTTTGAGAAATTAAAGCGATTTGGATTTTGGGAAAATTATGAATTTTATTTTCTGAAAATAATGAAAGAATAAAATTATTAATTTTGGAAATTAATTGGAATCTTATTGGTTTATTGTTTTTCGGGTTTTATTGAAAAGGCTCTTGAACAAGAATTGCATCTAAGTCGTGTTTTAAGTCATTAGGACTTGAAATGAGAATTTTAATTTATTGGCTAAATTTAAAATCTCGCAAAAGCATGTTAGGTGATCATGGGTTTAGATCTATGTATGGTTTTAATTTATGCACATGGATGGTTTAAATTGGGGTTGGAGCCCTATAGTTGCTGTTTTCAATTGAGGTTGGAGCCTCACTTATGTGCGTACTGTTATGTGATTTATTATGTGGCTTTCCATATTACTGTTTTGAGGCCGGGGTATGCCCCGTGTAATTGTCTAAGGCCAATATGAAGATTGAGCCTTATTACTTTATGTCTTTTTCCTTTTATTGTAATTTGAGAGTAGAGATAGGTGGTGAGGTTTTATTTTCATTTTGGAGACAATGCACCCATGGAGTAAGATGGACCACATTCAAGTAACAAGGAGGCCATAAGTGAAGACCCCTCAAAATGTTAGGGAGGGGAATCTCAATTGTTAAATGTAATAGAGATAGGGCTCGTATTTTGTTACCGCTTTCCCTTATGTGATTTAAACTGTTTATGTGGCATGTATGTTAGAACTTGTGATTGTGGAGTGGCTCCCACATATCACGCATAAGATAGTTAGAACCCATGATCATTACATGTTAGTATCATGCTAGGACATGTTATCTGTTTATGTGCTTGTTTGATATGCATTTAAGTGTACTTGCATTAATCAAGACTAATAAAATTGGATAACATATATGTTGGTGAGGTCGAACCGGACAACTCTCCGGTTGATTCGAAAATTCCCATTAAATATTAAGCTAATTTCGAACAAATAGGTATTTAATTCGAGATGCAAATTTTGAATTAAATTCCTAGCATTCCATCAATAGGTTTTAAGTTTAGTAAGTAAAGCTAGTTATTGTCCGCGAGTCGTGGGATAGCTAGTGGAGCTTATTAGTTCTTAGTTACCTAATTAATCATTTTAAATGATCAATATTTCGTGGTCAATTTTAGCAAGGGCGATGTCCGCGAGTCGTGGGTCGTTCGAACTAAGTTTTGGTCATGATCTTATGATTGATGGGTCTAGCTTAACGCCTAAGTAAATATGGATGTCGCACGAGTCGTGGGTCCATATTGAAAGATAGGTGATGCAAAAACAATTACTAAGAGTTCTAAAGGTGTTAGAATTGGTAAGTTGTACCTACCTAGGGTTCTTACTTAGAATGTCCGCGAGTCGTGGGTTTGAGGTAAAATGCCTAGGATCTTAGTACCCATTGGGAAGCGTGTTCCTCTTAGATCTTTGGGAATTCTAGATCTTTGAAAAACAATGGGAGCTACATTAGATTAAAGACCTTATCTTTTGTATATCGTTATAATTCAGCATGCTCACTAGTTCTCTGTTTTACCATTTAGGTCGTAGATTCTGTGATTCTCTACGTGTTTTGAAATGGCAACCAAAAACCCTCTTGTATCGATCCTCGAGTCAAACAAGTTGACTGGTCCCAACTATTCTGATTGGCTGAGGAATCTAAAAATCATTTTAGATTCTGAGAAGAGAACTTATGTTCTCTTCGAAGGGGAGACTCCCACTCGGGCTGAGCGGGACGCGATTCAGAAGTGGAAGGATGATAATCTCCAAGCCCGTTGCCTTATGTTGGCTAACATGTCTCCGGACTTGCCAAGACAACATGAGGCCATGGAATTTGCTTGGGAGATTTACGACCACTTAGAGCAACTTTACCGCCCTCATGAACGTGTTACAAGGTATAACACATCAAAGGAATTGTTCCACTTGAGAATGAGGGAAGGTTCAAGTGTCCATGAATATGGACTAAAGTTTCTTGCCCTTACTGAGAAACTTGCTTCCATGGACATGCCACTGAAAGATGAGCTTTCAGTGGATTTGTTGCTAGCTTCGCTCCCACCATCATTCAACCCATTTGTCCTTAACTTCAACATGAATCATGTTGGTGCTACTGTAGCTGAGCTGATTAGTCAGCTTGTGACTGCTGAAAGCACGATCAAGAAGGACAATAAGGTTTTGATGGTGAATGCTCCATCTTCCTCTTCTGGGCCTTCTAAAGGTAAGGGCAAGAAAGCCCAAAAGAAGAAGAAGAAACCCCTTAGGCCCACTGATGGCATTTCGAAGGGGAAGGCCCAAAAAAAGAAGCGTGATCAGAAAGAGGATATTTGCTTCCATTGTGGCAAAGCGGGACATTGGAGGAGAAACTGCCCAGAGTACAAGGCTACTCTAAAGAAAGGTATCTTTCTCGTTGAAGTAAATCTTTCTATTAATTCTAGTTCTTGGGTACTTGATATCGGTTGTGGAACTCATATCTGTAATGATGTACAGATGCTAAGTGAAGTCCAACAACTCAAAGAAGGAGAATGTGTCTTGAAGATCGGCGATGGCTCAAACGTTGAAGTTCGAGCTTTAGGCACAATTAGATTAGATTTAGGTAGTTTTGAGTTAGTATTAAATAAAGTCCTTTATGTACCGAGCATTATTCGTAATATAATTTCAGTTCCAATATTAGATTGTGAAGGTTATGAAACTTATATTAAGAATGGTAAATACTTTATCAAACGGAACAACTCTTCTGTTCATATCGGTACTCTAAGTAATGGACTTTACCTAACTCAAAACATCAATATTATGAATATACAACGAGAAACAAAGCGTAAGAGAGATGACAAAGTTTCAGCTTATGGCACGCTAGATTAGGACACATTTCCAAGAACAGAATTAGCAAGATAAACACTTTAGGATCATTCTCTGAAAATGATCTCAAAGAGTTAACTTCTTGCGAATCCTGTCTCAAAGGAAAAATGTCCAAAGTCCCTTTTAAAGGAACTGTGGAACGTGCCACTAAGGTTTTGGATTTGATCCATACTGATGTTTGTGGACCGCTTAGTGTAAGCACTAGAAACAATCATCAGTATTTCATAACCTTTACTAATGACTTTAGTCGGTATGGTTATGTATACTTAATGAAGTATAAATCTGAAGCTTTTGAGAAATTCTTGGAATTTCAAAAGGAGGTTGAGAATCAAACTGGTCACAAGATCAAAGCACTTCGATCTGATCGAGGAGGCGAGTATCTTAGTGAAGAATTCCTTAATCATCTCAAAGATAATGGGATTATCTCTCAGTGGACTCCTCCGGGAACTCCTCAGCTTAATGGAGTTTCTGAGAGAAGGAATCGAACCCTACTTGATATGGTTCGTTCCATGATGAGTTTCACTGACTTACCACCTTCTTTCTGGGGTTATGCCCTAGAAAGTGCAGCAAAGATTCTGAATCTAGTTCCCTCTAAGTCAGTCCCCAAGACGCCCTATGAAATGTGGCATGGTTAAATCCCTAGTTATTCTTACTTAAGAATTTGGGGTTGTCCTGCTTACGTGAAGAAGACAGTGGGAGATAAGTTAGAATCTCGTTCTAACTTATGCTACTTTGTAGGTTATCCTAAGGAATCCATAGGATACTACTTCTATGATCAATCTGAGCAAAAGGTGTTTGTTTCCAGAAATGCCACTTTTCTTGAGGAACCGTTCCTTAAAGAAAAGAAAGGAAAGATCATAGAATTAGAAGAAGTATAAAGTAACCCCACGCCACCTACTGAAGAAACGTCCCCTACTGATCAACCACAACCAATCACGAATTTCGATACACATGTAAATCCTCCTCTAAGGCGTTCTGAACGCACTCCTAGACAGCCGGAGAGATGGTATGGATTCTTCCATGAAATCTCTCAAAAGGATAATGATCCTTCAACATATGAGGAGGCACTTTCAGATTCTGACTCTGAACAGTGGATAGAAGCCATGAAATCCGAAATGGACTCCATGAACTCCAACCAAGTTTGGACCTTGGTAGATTTGCCTGATGGGGTCAAACCCATAGGTTGCAAATGGATCTTTAAGAGAAAGCTTGTAGTTGATGGAAACATTGCAGCCTACAAAGCAAGACTGGTTGCAAAAGGATTCACTCAAAGACCCGGCATGGACTTTGACGAAACCTTTTCACCAGTTGCAATGCAAAAGTCCATTCGAATCATGCTTGCCATTGCTGCATATTATGACTATGAGATATGGCAAATGGATGTGAAAACTGCCTTTCTCAATGGTGACATTGACAAAGACATTTATATGGAGCAACCGATAGGTTTCACATTCAGTGGGAGTGAGCAAAAGGTTTGCAAACTCCAAAGATCAATTTATGGATTGAAACAGGCTTCTAGGAATTGGAACATTCGATTTGATGAATCGGTCAAAGCGTTTGGCTTCATCCAAATTTCGAATGAATCATGTGTGTATAGAAAGGAATTGGAGACCTCAGTGCAATTCTTAGTACTTTATGTTGATGACATCCTTCTTATTGGGAATTCGAAGGATGACATGAAAGTGACTAAGTTATGGTTATCGAACCAATTCGAGATGAAAGATCTTGGTGATGCGTCCTATATCCTTGGAATTAAAATCTATAGAGATAGATCTAGAAGGTTAATAGGACTATCACAGTTGATGTACATTGACAAAGTATTGAAGAGATTCAATATGGAGTCAGCAAGGGCTAAGAACCTTCCTATGAGTGTAAGAACATGTCTTTCAAAGAAGATGTGTCCTAAGACTAACCTTGAGAAGGAAAGAATGACTCATACACCTTATGCGTCAGCAATAGGTAGCATAATATATGCAATGTTATGTACTCGACCGGATGTGGCTTATGCACTTAGTGTGACAAGTCGTTTCCAAACTGACCCTGGAGATGGTCACTGGACTGCCGTGAAGAATATTCTTAAGTACTTGAAAAGTACTAAAGATTTATTCTTAGTTTACGGAGGTCAGAAAGATCTTATTGTCGAAGGATACTGCGATGCAAGCTTTGCATCTGACTTAGATGATTTTAAGTCAATGTCAGGATACATTTTCTGCCTAAACGGCGGAGCAGTGAGTTGGAAGAGTTCCAAGCAAACTACCACTGCAGATTCGACCACTGAGGCCGAATACTTAGCTGCAAATGATGCAGCTAAGGAAGGTGTTTGGATTAGAAACTTCATTCAAGAGTTGAATGTTGTTCCTAGCATGAAAGACCCCATTACTGTGTTTTGTGACAACACTGGGGCGGTTGCTCAAGCAAGAGAACCAAGATCTCACCAACGGACCAAGCACATTATGAGGAAGTATCACCTAATCCGTGATATTATCAAAAGAGGAGATGTGCTAATCGAGAGGGTCACATCAGCAGAGAACGTGGCAGATCCACTTACTAAACCCCTTAGTCGAGAAGCTTTCCAAAGTCATCTTCAGAAGATGGGACTTAGAGTAGCTTTAGAATGGCTTTGACGGGCAAGTGGGAGATTGTTAGGAATAGTGCCCTAGAAAGCCGATTGTATATCCGCTTTGTGCTTTTCCTTATTGTAATCACAGACAATCTTTGAATGAAACAACGAATTGAGGCAACACTTCTTTATATGCTCTTGTTTGGTATGCGTTTACTTTAGCTGTGCATGTATGAGAACTCCCCTAATCCTGATGACTTTAGGACTCTACCATTTAGGTGAAATGGTTCATGAAACGAGCCCTATATCACATAAGTCATGATTAGTAAAATACTCCAAGCCGATGAGTCCTACAGACAGTGGGAGTGTCAACCTGACTCCTCTAAGGCTTGCTTGTGGGATCACGCCCTTAAGAAGGACCACCTTGTTTCATGGAGGTGCAAAGTGTATAGTTGATACGTGCGTGATACATGAGGGTGCTTACTTTAATAAGTAAGTTCACTGAGGTGCCCCGTGTGAGAACACTCCTAAATGGGAAAGGAAGTTTCTATTTCAGGAAATGGAAACTTCCAGATTAGGAAATATCTCACGAGTCATTGATGTGATTAATTGATCCTTAGACTTGAGGTTCCTTGTCACTTTATGAGTTAACTCTGTAGTCTTAGGTATAAGCTTTAAAGGGTGTCGCCTTAGACAACTGATTCAAGGCTTATGTTGGGGCTGCACAAGTGACTCATGAAAGCGAATGAGAATCAAGATAGGACCTACACTTGCATTTTCAAGGTGATCTCTTATTGTGTAAGTCATTCATATGCCATATGGAGTCCTTGGCCAAGGTAGTAGATCAAGACATCAAGGAAAGGGTTTCTTGGATTGAGATCAAATGGATATGAAATGCACTTAGCTTTAAGACCGGATTATTAGGGTTCTGATTATTCCCTTGCCCTAGATCTTGGTTGAGAGATAGTAAGTAGGAGGATTGTATCTCACATGAATCAATGACTTAAAGGTTCTGTCGAATCCGAACATTCCAATTCAGCTAGGGGTTAAACACCTGTTGCTAGACTATGGTCGTTTAATCTGTGGACTGATTAATTAATTAGTGAATTAATTAATTAGGGTCACTGCTAATTGAATTGAGAACCTAGAGGGTCACACACAACAACTTGGTTACATGAGTTGAGGCTTGAAAATGATTAAACGAGGTAATCGGGCCAAGAGGGTTCCACACGTGTGAAATCACACGTGTGGCTCACGTGAGTGACACGTGTCACTATGACACGTGTCACACACGTGTGGAATATATATATATATATATATATATATATATATATATATATATATATATATATATATATATATTATATATGTATTAAATAATTAAATGTGTTAATTATTTAATAGACTTTGGTTTAATTTTGAATTAAAAAGAAAGTCTTATTTTGGAGAAAATAATCTAGTTAATTAATTACGAATTAATTAATTAGATAAAAATAAGTTATTTATTTTATAATAAATAAAGTATAAAATTATCCAAAAATAGTTTGGATATTTTTAGCTCTCTTAAAAGTTGACTTGAATTAGAATTCAAAGTCAAAGTTGGAAAATACTTGATGATCAAGTAATAGGAGAGAGAGGAACCGAATCCTTGCCCAACAAGGATTAGGATCGGCGCCCCTCTCCCTTTCCTATATATAGGGGAGCTCATGCTCCCCTTTAGAGCTAATTGGCAATTCTTTTGGTTCATGTGTTGAACACCTTCCTTTCTCCAAGATTAAATTAAACCCTAGGTTAAGCCTAAACACTAACTAGAGAACTAGCATCCTTACTAGTTAGATTGTGATCAAGTTGGTGGACTTTCTCTAGAGACTTCAAGTTAGAAGTTTGAAGATTCGAGCTTTACCATAGGAGAGGGGATCAAGCCGCGAGAAGAGCGTTCTTGGGTGGCTTGAAACGCTTCAAGAAAGAATAAAAGAAAAGTAAGTTTTCTATCTTTACGAATTTGGTTACACGATTGCGAGTCCAAGGTCCTTTTGTTGGGAAAATTTTTTAAATTCCGCTGCTTTCTGTTTCGTGTTTTCCAACATGAGATCCTCCAGGTGTGAGCCTTGACACTCGCTCTTAACAATCATATCGTCGACGTACACCTCCATGGATCCTCCGATTTCTTTCTCAAACCTTTTGTTAACGAGACGCTGGTAAGTGGCCCCAGCGTTCTTGAGTCCAAAAGGCATGACTAAGACGCAATATACACCCAAGTGGACAACAAACGAAGTCTTGGGGCGGTCTTCTGGGGCCAAAAAGATTTGATAGTACCCTTGAAAGGCATCCATCATACTTATGACTCATGAGTTCGTAGCCTGCGGTCGAATCTACCAGCTGGTCTATACGGGGCAACGGGTACGGATCTTTGGGGCAAGCCTTGTTAAGATCAGTGAAGTCATTACACATGCGCCACTTATTTGCGCTCTTGGGTACCAATACCACGTTGCACAACCACTGCAGGTATAGTATCGGCTCGATATACTGAGCCTCAAGAAGTTTGTTAACTTCTTCCTCAATGACTTTCTTCCGAAAGCCGTGCACATCCCGTTTTTTCTGCTTTATCGGCTTGAACGAAGGGTCCACATTGAGCCTGTGGACTATGACGCTCGGATCGATCCTAGTGAGGTCGGATGCTTTCCATGCAAAAACATCAATATTTTCCTAGAGGAAGTCGATCATCATGTTCTGCGAGGGCCCCGAAAGGCTGGATCCGATTTAAGTAGTTTTATCCTTGTTGCCTGGCTCCAACTCAATAGTGAGGAACTCCTCCATGGGCTCAATCCGTATCTCTGGGCGAGGGAGTTCTAGCGCCATCTTCTTTCCAGTCAATTGGCCATCATCAGCTAGCTTGCAAGCACAACGCTCGTCTTCTTCAGAAGAGGATTCCTCAACTGTTCCCAATAGAGCGGTTTCGAAGGCGTTTGCAATGTTGGGATCCCTTTTTTTGTTCTTCTTTCTGTTCATCTTGGCCCTCTTGCGCACGGGACCATCCTCGTCCAGATTAGGAAAATCCACAGATTTCTTGGTGGATCCCATTTGGAACGCCTTATCCGCTTTGGGCTTTTTGAGGGTTAACATGTAACATTCCCAGGCCTCACGGACATTGCATAAAACTTCTCCGACACCCTCAGGGGTAGGAAATTTGATTTTCTGATGATACGTGGAGATAATTACTTTGAAATCCACGAGGGTCGATCGCCCGATGATGACGTTATAAGGGATCTCAATCTCCACCACCGCATACATGACCATGAGCGTCTTTCACCGTGGGGCGCGACCAAATGAGGTGGCCAAGCGAATTTTCCCTCGGGGGACAACCTCAGAGCCCTCAAAGCCAATAAGGGCTGTTTTGAGGGCTCAAGTGATACATTGGTGACTTTCATCTTTTGGAAAGTTGAGTAAGGCAAAACGTTAACAGAGCTTCCACTATCCACCAACACCCTCTTTACAATGTGATTGTGTATGTCTAGGCTAACCACCATGGGGCAGTCAGAGGTTTTACTCTCCCCATGGGGCGTTACAATGTAAGCTAGATCCTTATCACTAAATCCTACCACCTCTTTTTCAAGAGGGCTTGAGACGTTTGAATCTTTAATAGTGTACACATGTTTGGGCATCGAGGGGCGTTGATCGTAGCTCCTTATATGCCGACGGCGAGAAGCATTGGAGTCCCCTCCTGACGAGCCTCCCGCGATCATGTTGATGACAGCGAAGGGGGTGTTCTCTTGTTCTGTTAACTTCTGCTTCCCACGAGCGCTGCTTTCTGGAGGGCCATATCCTCGAGGGCTCCTTGAGCGCGATGGGCTTCTTCTTCTATCCCGCGGTCTCTCATTGCAACGCTCGTCGTATCGCTCCAGGGCTCGCATGAACTCCTTCAAGTGGCCGCCAGCAACAAGCCTCTGAATTTCACTTTCCAACTGTCGGCATTCATCTGTATCGTGCCCTTTCTGCTTATGGAAGCCGCAGTACTTGTTCGATTGTCTCAGAGCCTCAGTGTCCCTCATCTTAATAGGTCTTTTGAAGAGCTTCTTGTCAGATAGGTTGTAAACTTCTGAGTTTGGTCTTGTAAGGGGGATGCGCTCGAAACGTCGAGGGGCCGGAGGAGATTTCTTGCGCTCCTTCCTGATAACATCTTCTCGTCCCCACTCCTGGTGACGCTCGTGTCTCACTGGGCTATGATGTCGGGGCCCATTCGTCCCATACATATCTTCGAGCGCGAAGAACGGCTCGACAACTTCTCTCAAGGCCATGAGCGATCCTGCCCTTCTCTCTACAATGGCATCGACAAACTTCTTACTCACGTATTGCTTGTGATTCACAGCCTTGAAGAGCACTGGGATTAAGAAATCCATGGAAGACCTCTCCAACTGCAATATCTCTTTGTTAAAACGGGCGAAGAACGAGCGGAGAGATTCATTCTTCCCCTGCACTACATTGTAAAGGGTGGTGGGCGCCGTGACAGGGGCCTTCAAAGAGTTGAAGTGATTGAGGAAAGCGTTGGCCAACTCTTCATATGAATGTATCGAGCGTGGCGGTAGCCGCTTATACCATTCTTGAGTCATTCCTACTAGGGAGGTAACAAAGACTTTGGCCCATTAGTTGCTCGTGTGCTCGTACAGGTGCATCAGATTTACGAAATGATCCAGATGCTCCACCGGATCTGTAGTCCTGTCATAGCGGTTGACGAAAGTGGGAACTTTGGTCATTCCTGCTTGGGCCATCAAGATTTCTTCCACGAGGGGGGAGCCCCTCGCAAGCGGATGATACCCATAAGTGCAAAAGTTCTCTTCCTGCTCCTAGCGGCGAGAGATTCGTGGCTGGTGGTCTTAGGGACGAGCGTCTCTGGCATCGGCTCGTTCATCCCTGCTATGGGAGATCTGAGACCGCGCTCGAGAGAGCTGCCCGACCATATTCTTTAACCCCTGAAGCTGGTCTTGCACAGCCGCAAGGAAGTTAGGATTTCCATCTTTCTCTTTGTCCCCCTGTTTTGCAGCTCGAGAGGCTCGTTTGGAGGTATGAGAGTCTCCTTCATCTTCCAAGTTAATTCTATCCACCGGGCCCTTACCTTTGCTGGTCTGGGGGCGCTCGTTCCCTCCTTACTCGGGCGCTCCCTTCGCCTGGGCATGCGGTGGCGGCGGCCTGGCTTGTAGAACGTTCTGAGCCGTCGTTAGGGGATGAACCTGCCATCCTCGTGGAGGGGCCATGTAACCGGCTGGCCCTGGGGGAAATTAGGTGGTGGTAAAATTCTGCCAAGCGTTTTGGACGGCTTGGATTTCACACTGCGTATACAGAGCTTTCAGTTGCTCTGAAGTCAAAGACGGCAGTTCCACGCCAACAATTTCTTTAGGGACGATGATGGGCAGCTGCATCTGTCCCGCCTGGTATGGTTGGACCATCGACATCATGGGAGTCGGAGTCAAGGTCTACCCCGGTGGCGGCATTATGTAGGGATACGCGCCAGGCTGGGCTGGTGGCACGTGGATCTGACTCTGGGAAGCAAGAATCCCAGATCCTCCTACAGCTGCGGCGGAGAGGAGAGGACCCACGGGGGGAGCGACTGTTTCCAGGGGAGGGGCGGACCCATCCGCTGGGGGCGCCACCAACCACGGGCGGAATAGGGCAGCTGTTTGGGTCTTGGGGAAGGTTATCTCCTCCCCCTATTGTTCCGGAACGTGTGGTAACCATGATTGAGAGTGTGTTTGCTTTTCAACCAGCGAGACAGAAAGGAAGAAAGTGGTTTCCCACAGACGGCGCCAAAAATGATGGGGTAAGAACGTGAGGGGTCAAACTTCGGTCACTTTCTATTTGATTGAGATGGGGAAACTGATGAACGCTCGGCGAAAACGGGATGGGTTCTACCTGCTGGGGCAAACACAAAGGACAGACGCTCAGAAGGCCAAGCTGGGGGACTGGGGGTGATGCCCAGTTTGGCTCTCCGACGCTCAAGTCAGGTGAAGAATTGAAAGAGTTGAATATAATTTGCAGAGCTCAAGTATGGAAGCTTGCTTGCAGTGAAGAAGATGAACTCGCATATTTATAGTTGGGGGTTGAGGGTCAGGGACCCTTTGGTCATTTGCACCATGTGGTCCTGGCCGAATGTTGCCCTAACACGTGGCGTTATGAGAAAAACCTAGGAGGAATCTTCTGCAAAAGTTGGTGCCAATGTAGTGCGGGCAACAGTGGCAGGTACACGGGTGTGTTGTTGGTGTCAGAGAGCCGTTTCGGGGGTTGGCAACGAGGGCTAGGAGCACGCTCATGTCAACCGTGAGCCTTAGAGGCCAGTGAGTCCGCTAGGGGATGAAGGCCAAAGTTCGTGCCATGAGGGGGAATGAGAGCTTCCCTGAAGGATAATAGCGCTTGTAAAGGGCTTCTGGGATAATCTGGGGCTTTTGTCCCGTTGTGTGAGGAGCGCTCGTTGAAGAGCGGCCATGGTGGTTACGCGTCGCGTAACAGAGGAGACACGCATTAACCAGGGATGGTAGCGCTCGTGACGCTTGTGGATTTTTGGGGGCGCTTGTTGATAAATATCTTAGTCCTAAGGAAGCCACGTGTTACGTTCTCTTGCTACCACGTGTCCAAATGTGGGACGAGCGTGTTTTCACCCTATCAGATGGAATTCCGAGAGAAAACCTTGTAATATATATTTTTTAAAATTAAGCACTACATAATAGTTTGTTGAGTTTAAATACAATCCATGACAATTATATGTATAATTAGTGAATAAAGTAAGATAATTTTACTTATTAAATGAGTGAATTGATGGTTATACGTATGTAATCAAACATTCGGTAGGTATTTCGAACGATATCATAACGTTAAGGACATTCGTTTTATTTTAAATTGAAATCGAATTTCGTTTTCACATATTTTTGGAAGAGAATTTTTTCTTATTTAATTTACTAACAAAGAAAACATCATGTTATTACAGTTGATATTTAAAAACAAATTTTCTCTTTTTTTAATATTTAGTTATTTTTGAAATTCCGAGGGAATTTCGAGGGGAAACCATTTTCTCTCGGAAATCCCTCGGAATTCCCTCGGAATTTGTAATATATATTTTTTAAAATTAAGCACTACATAATAATTTGTTGAGTTTAAATACAATCCATGACAATTATATGTATAATTAGTGAATAAAGTAAGATAATTTTAGTTATTAAATGAGTGAATTGATGGTTATACGTATGTAATCAATCATTCGGTAGATATTTCGAATGATATCATAATGTTAAGGACATTCGTTTTATTTTAAATTGAAATCGAATTTCGTTTTCACATATTTTTGGAAGAGAATTTTTTTTTATTTAATTTACTGAAAAAGAAAATATCATGTTTCTATTTTTAATATTAAATACTATTTAACAATTTGTTGAATTTAATTATAATTTATGATAATTATATGTATTATTATTATTAGTGAATTTAATAAAAACCTTTAAAAAAACGCGGGCTCAATAGTGAAAATTTACCGCTCTTGCCTCGCACTAAAGTTTTGCTCTTTTCAATTCCCGCTTCTCCATTTCAGTCATTTGGCGTGAAAAAATCCCACTTCACTCATTTTGGGGAAAAAGAAAACCCTACTTAACAGAATCGATGGGCTCGACGGCGAAAAATCCCGCTTCTCTTCTCCTCACCTCACCCGGCACCCAAATCAGCGTGCCTCATCTCGCTGAAAAATCGATGGGCTCGACGGCGACGGAGAGAGGCAGAATCGATGGCGATGGCGATGGCGATGGCGACGGAGAGAGGGGAGCTTTGGAGATGTCGCAGAAGCGGCAGTAGCAAGGGGATAGAGAGTGATTTGGTGATATGAAGAACTCATGTAAGTTTGCCCAACTATTTTGGTAGATTTGAAATTCATATTTGGGTGGTCTTGTTTCCCAGAACCTTGTAGTATCAATGAATTTCAGTTTTACACCTGAAAGGGAAATGAGCATTTTCTTGAAAAAATAATGATTTTAGCACCTGAGTTTTGTGTGCTGTCCCTCAATTTGTCGAGATACTAAGTAGCAAAATGTGCAAAATCTCTTGAACCCTGTGCTGGAGCCTCTGGTTCCTCGAGTTGTAAGCTCGCTTCATATGCTTGCGTCAGAGATACATCTCTCTACTTAGATTATATGGACAATTTCTTTTCCATGATGGCTCCTCTTATTTCATTTAATTTATCACTATCAGATAATTAGTATTGAAGTTGTGACAAGATTCTTTTAGTTGTTCTCTTTCAACTGGAATTCTGCTTCATTGACCTTAAATTATAAAAAAATTGTCCTTTATTTCATAATTTTGGGGTAAAAAATATGTCTTTGGGTAAGCCCATGGAATGGCTTGGTTATCTTGTTGAGTTCATTCTCAATCTTCTCTCTCTCAATGGCAACCTTCTTGGACTAATCACCAGAATTTTACACGGTATCATAATTCAGTTTCAGTTTCTGTGCTCTAACTGACCCTTTGATTGTTTTCATACAAGTTGCATAATTTCAGAGTCAAATCTGCTCTTGCTGTTTGGAACAGGAAATGTTGTGATGCCAAAAAGAGATTCAGAGACGTTCATAAGTGCTATTGGACCTTTAGATGGACGTATAGATCTATTCAGATACCAGACATCCACAAAAGAAATGAGTTGGCAAGTGAAGATGGGAGATAGGGCTCTCATGGACCTCTGTATAATGGCTTCCAAATTAGCCTATGAGAACGCTAAGGTTGTAAGAAACATTGTAAATCTTCATTGGAAGGTTAGATTACATTTTTCCCTTTGTTTATCACCATACAATATTGTTTATGGACAAAAGATTATATACTAATTGATATGTTTAATGAGCAGATGCATTTCGTGGACTTCAACAACTTCTGGAATGGTGAGAACATTGACTGAGAAATTGTTTTTGCTTAGTTGAAAGTTGAAACATGATGTTTGTGTTGAAACTTGAAACCCCTTTCTGTTTTCAGAATTTCAGAAAGAGGACTCCACTCAGGTATTTATAATGTGTGACAAGTCGGAAGATGCAAATTTGATACTTGTTAGCTTCAGGGGCACCGAGCCTTTCGACGCTGATGATTGGATCATGGATTTCAACTACTCGTGGTACGAGTTCCCGGAGTTGGGAAAAGTACACATGGGATTTCTTGAGGCCTTGGGCTTAGGCAACAGAGACGACACCTCCACATTCCAATACCATCTCCAAGCCAAAAATGTTTCCAACATCAACATTTCCCTCGGTTAGTTTATTGTCCAATTTTTTTAATTTTATTTTCAGAGGGAAATTCCGAGGGAAGTCCCTCGGAATTCGTTTTGTCCATTTCTTTAATTTTGCTTTCTCGGAAATTCCCTCGGAAAATTTTCCGAGGGAATAATTTCAATTGGTATATTCCGAGGAGGGTTTTTCCGAGGGAATGATTTCCCTCGGAATTCCCTCGGAAATTTCTCTCGGAATTCACCTGTTTTCTTGTAGTGTAAAGAACCTCTTATATTTTTACTTTCACCTTGACAGTTTCCTTGGGAGAAATTGTGCGTAATATCTACTATTGCAACAATGTCATAAGGTGATTGCATTGCCATTTCATTAGGGGTGCGTTTCGAGTCGAGTCGAGTCGAGTTTGGCCAAAAAAATTTAGTTTGAGCTTGAGCTTGAAAATTATTTGCATGACTTGAAATTGAGTTTGAGCTTGTCAAGCTTAGTTTTTTAGGGCTTGAGCTTGGCTTGCCCAAAATTCGAGCCGAGCTCCATTCGACTTGACGAGCCAAGAGATTTGTTGGATATTTTTTAATTCTCATTCAATAATAATATTAAACAATAACAAAGATATTAAGATATAAAATATATATAGTATATTAATATTTCTAAGTTTTTTGTATCATTATTAATAAATTATAATCATTAATATATACTTGATATTTTAGATTATGTACGAGTATTATTAATTATAATAGAATAAACTATAAATTATGTAATTATACAATAAAAAATATTAACTAATATTTTATCAAAATATATACTTATGCTATTATTTAGTTATTAAGGCATATGATATTTATTATTTTATTATATTAAATATTTGAGTGAATATTTTATGAATATATTTTTGTATTAATAATATTATATGGTCTAATGTGTCATTGTAAAATAATATATTATTAAAACATATTATGATACAAAATTTAGTAAGGATCATACATATATTATAGATAATATATAATAGTAATAAATTATGTTATATATCTTGTAATTAAACCAAATAAATTATTAACTAATATTTTATTAAGATATATACTTATATAATTAATTATTTATTATAGTAGATTGAATCTATTTTTCATTAAATTATTGGTTTGGATAAATATTATATATTATCATAGTAATATGTTAGTAGTATTGTATAGAATGATATGTTGTTGTAATTATTTGAATTGCGATATTATTAAATCATATTTATTATCAAAATAAGTAGATAAAAATATATAATATATCATATATTTAGTATTATTAAATCATATACATGTAGATTAATTTACTGCATATTTATTTATATAAATTATTAAACATTATATATATATAATACAATATATATATACTAGCTTGCGAGCCGGCTTGCAAGCCTCGAGCCTCAAAGAAATAGGCTTGAGCTTGGCTTGACACATAAGTCGATCTCGATTAAGCTTGGCTTGAGCTTGACATCGTTCGAGTTCGAGTCAAGCCAGCTTGAGCTTGGCTTGTGCGGCTCACAAGCCAGCTCGGTTCAGAGCACACCCCTACATTTCATCATTCACCTTCCAAGAAAACATCATCTCCTTGCCTAAGTGACTCCACGAGCCATATCCTAAAACTGCAAGCTTGCTTTTACCTTAAGAATCTTTTCGTAGAACAAAGACATACAAACACTCAGAGAAAAAAAGTTGAAAACACCACCAAACTACACAAATCTGAAAAAAAAAAAAAAAAAAAAGGATGAATATGACATTTTCGGAGAGGACGAGACTAAGAAACACTAAGAATGGTCGATTCCAAATCGCTGGAAGCCTAGAAGATTAAACAATTATCATAAAAAATTCACACACAAAACTGAATTATGATATATGAAGGCTAAAACCCAAGAAATTCAACATATCACCAATTCTTCCGAAAAAAATTCACCTAAAAATATAATAATCAATTAAAATTTTAAGAAAACATACTAAAAGATAACAAGAAGTGAACAAGAGGGAGTAAAAGAATTGCAGACTGAGAACGATTACCTTTCTGGGTTAATAAATAGAAAAAAAAAAAAAAGGACTAACAGGGCAAATCCCATTTACCGCGAATTAAAGTTGAGAGAGAAAATGCTCGCAGGGTGTAGCTTAATTGGTTTCGTAGGCACATTTGCTACAAGTTATAAGGTTCAATTCCTATAGGCTGTAGTATGGAAGTTTTATTCTTAAATTCATTATGGGCTTGTGAGCTCGTTGTATACTTGTGGGAGACACAAATTTTCCTTAACAGGTCGATAAGTACCTTATTTACCTCCTCTCACTTAGAGTTGAGAATTCAACTTTTTTTACAAATTAAGAGAGAAAATGAAAATTTTTAATTAAATTAGTGGGACATGTGGTGAACATCCAACGGACAGGGACTATAGCAAGGGATCTCGTATGGTCTACGCATAATATATTTATCAAAATGCCCGTATATAATTTTGTAATTCGGGTATTAGTATATAATATATATACGAGTAATTCAGGAATATATATAGGATATATAATTAATGAAGTAGCTAGGTGTAACGCGTAAACTTATTCAACGAGCTAATTAATGCCATATTGTCCTGCTATTTATATCCCAAGCTAGGTAGTTAGCCATATTGTTTTGCTAATTAAGCATTAATTAATCTAATCGTACATACAATTAACATATATCCCCAGATAGAAATGGCCGATATTCCAGGAGCTGGAGAAGGAAATAGTGCCAACAACCAACAGGTCCAAGAAAAATTGAACGAGCTAAGTGAACTGATTAGAAAACAAGAGAGTCGCATTCAGAACCTCCAAAACAGCGCCTTTCAATTGGCCAACTATTACTTCGTTTTCCAGGGCGTCGTCTTAGCCGCCGTTTCCAACAGCGCCACCTCTCTCTCATCCTGCTCCGACGCCTGGTTCATCTTCACCCTCTCCCTCATCGCCGCGACTCTCAATCTCTTAGCTCTATTCTCTATCGGAACCAAGTATATTCGGGCCATGGATCTCCACGACCAAACCTGGTCCGAGTACAACGTCCTCCACAGTCTTCTTTCGACCAGAAACCTAAACGTCGGGGCTGAATTGCGATTTACGGGGATGTTTTCTCCTGCAGATCAAAGCCGTAGAAATAATGAACGAACACAATGGAGAAGGCACGTGGTTTTAGGGGTGTGCGTGGTTCTGTTCCTCGGGTTTACAGGGGTAACACTTTCGGGTCCGTGGCGGGTGGCATGCACGCACGATCACCATCACAGGAATGATAAGCAGTTCACCAATGGTACTGACATGGATGATTGCGTCAAGCTTTGCAATGGCGCCAGATGCATGCTTTTCTGCCTCAACGAGACCACTTAATCTAAAGTAAAGGCCATGCACATCGATCTGTTTTTCAAGAATTGTAAGATTATATTTTGATCATGTTTTGCCAAAATTATTGCATTTGTTCGTATGGAAATGAAAATATAATAATATATATGTTTGATTTATAGGTACTAAATCAATTAGCTATAGCATGACAGGACTTGCTAGCAATTAGTTTCGTGGATCAATTCCAAGCACCTAATGTTCGATCGGTTTGTGATGGATTGAGCATAAGATCTTACATTTTAAGAATTTAAAATAATAAACAGGTTTCACCTTATTAGAATATAAGACATATCTGAAACAGGTTTCACGATATGTATTGGACGTCAATTTTGTAATTTTCATGGTAAACAAGACATGAGTGACAATGTCAATAGTAATTTATTTAAGCGGTTTAAAGTTTTTCTCCAAGATAATAACTTTAATTTTAGGGCTTTAATTTTAATGAGTTCGGCTTGAATAAAACTTTGTTACACCAATTTTATTTTTACCAAACAGTAGCGCTATAACACCAACCTCTTAAGGACCTAATTACCTTGAAATCATATACGTATAATGATTCCTAAAAC
This sequence comes from Lantana camara, assembly GCA_037501455.1. Taxonomy (NCBI): domain Eukaryota; kingdom Viridiplantae; phylum Streptophyta; class Magnoliopsida; order Lamiales; family Verbenaceae; genus Lantana; species Lantana camara. The sequence continues at coordinate 96,782,920 of CM074861.1, forward strand.
TAATCAAAGTTATTATTTTTTCTCGCAACTCGATTTAATACGATCACCAACAATATATAGAGTACAAATATAAATTAAAACTTATTACCTGCCAATATCGATGATCGTGTTGCTCAAAAATTCGCACAATATTTTTATCCGGATAATTCAAAATTTTCAAGTTAAAGTTTCGTGGTCTTTGTGTGTAAAATTTAAACAACAGCAACAAATTAAGGGGTTTAGGCTTTAGGGGCGTGTGATGTGCAGGGGTGCCCTTGGATGAAAATTAATTTATTATTAATTATTTTAAAAATTGTTCAACCAGCCCAATGAATTCTTATATCCATATACGAATTTTTTATTTACACACATCAAATATTCCAAGTCATTTTTTAAGGTGTTTACTAATTCGAACTTTCCCGGCTCTTTAAAGTTGGAGAAAATCAATGGTGGAGCCAAGACTCAGACTCAGACTCTAACCGGTCATATTCATTATAAATATATATATATAAAGGTAAGTAGATCAATTATTTATATCTGTCACTAATGCTTTATATACAAGAGATTTTTAAAGCAAGAGTCGTAAGCCTCCGGAAGTAATTTTATATTTATTGTTGGTCCCATGCATATTATTTAATTAAAGTCTTCATCAGTTCTATATGATCTGATTAAACAATCCAATTTACTTAAATTTCTGAGAAACTAAGTAAAAAGACAACGACACACATAGCCCCATTGAACAGTACCTAACGGCCACGCATTTGACACGGTGCTTTCGAATTAGTTGTGGGAGCAAATTAGTTTAATAATATGAGATCAAATATTTATAGATGTAGGTAAACTTATAAATATTTTGCCAACGAAAAAAAAAGTCGAAATTTCCATAAGTATTTGGCTTAACAATTAACAATGAAAACAAACTATACATATATATGAAGGGAAAAATATAAAATCGGGACATTAAGTGACCCCTACTAGCAATTTTGGGATAGTAATTTCTCCGGCGACAAAAGTGTGTCAGTAAGTCCAAAATTTGTCAATTTCAGAACAAAGGTCGCCGGAGTCTGCTGATGTGGCACCGGATTGCTGACGTGGACACATATAATTTACACATGGACACAAAATTTTGGGAGTCAATGTCCACGTGTAAAGTATATGTGTCCACGTCAGCACTCCGGCGCCACATCAGCAGGCTCCGGCGACCTTGTCCTGAAGTTGACAAATTTTGGGACTTACTGGCACACTTTTGTCGCCGGAGAAATTACTGTCCCGGAATTGCTAGTAGGGGTCACCTAGTGTACCCATTTTGTATTTTCAAAGTTTACCATTTGTCGGAAAAAAGTACAAATTCCTCTCGAATTATAGTACTCACAAATGAAATGTAGTTCGATTTCCAAACACTAATCCTTGATTTATTAAGTTGAGCCCCCATGTGGACGAATCAAAAGCTGCCACGTGTCATCTATACACGTAGAAACGCTTACAAGTTTGAAGCTTTTCTTGAGCTTATATATATGGCAATTGTCTTCCTCTATTTTCTCATCCATCAATATTCAAACTTGTGTATGTTTGATAACTAAGTTATAAGTTCCTCTTTTCTTTCCAAACTTTAAGGTACATTTGTAAGAGAAATATGTCTTCCCTCTCCAACATCAACAACAATTTGTACAGGATTGACGATGTTGGTAGTCAAAGCTTCGGCGATGAAGGGTACAGTTACCCTCCGCCAATGACTCACAACCTGATTGAAAGGGATGGAGATGATGATCAAAATGACGATTACGCGCCAACTGCTTGAAGATTGCCCTGCGAGAGACCACCTTCATGTTTGTCATGGAAGTGTTCTTGACGAAGTAGATTAATATACACTACAAGAAATTCTGCAAATTCCGACGGAAAATTCCGAGGGAAACAGGCCGTCGGAATTCCCGAGGGAATTCCGACGGGATTCCGATGGAATTTGTTTTTTTTTTAAATAAAAATTAAATAAATCCGACTGAAATTCCGTCGGAATTCCATCGGATTTTTTAAAAAATAAAATTAAAAAATAATATTAAATAATTCCGACGAGATTCCGACGGAATTCCCGTCGGTTTGTTAAATATAAAATATAAAAATTAAAATTAAATAATTCCGATGGGATTCCCGTCGGAATTCCGTCGGATATTTTAAAAAATAAAAATTAAAAATAATATTAAATAATTCCGACGGAATTCCGATGGGATTCCCGTCGGTTTTTTTAAATATAAACTATAAAAATATAAATTAAATAATTCCAACGGGCATTCCGTCGGAATTCCGTCGGATATTTTAAAAATAAAAATTAAAAATAATACTAAATAATTCCGACCGGCATTCCGTCGGAATTCCGTCGGATTTTTTAAAAATAAAAAATAAAAATAATATTAAATAATTCCGACAGGATTTCCGTCGGTTTTATCTATGCTTAAATTGAATTCTTATGACGTATTATAATATTTGTAGTTATAATTAATATTTTCTTAGAACTCAATTTTAAATATAGTCTACAAAATTTGTGATTTTTTTATTTCAAATGATATATAAATATTTGTATCAAACTAAACCAATGAATTGATCTAGCTCAACTGGTTTTCCTTGGTTTCCATAATGTCTTCCTACCGTGAGGTTGGGTATTCGAATCCCCAGTGGCTCATTAAGTTTTTATTTTTCCAGTAAATTCCGACGGAATTCCGAGGGAAATTCCGTCGGAAATAATTAATTAAAATTTTTTTTTTAAAGCAAATTCCGACGGGATTCCGAGGGGAAGTCCGTCGGGAGATATATTTTATTTTTTAAAAAATACGACTATTCCGACAGGATTTCCCTCGGTATTCCGTCGGAATTTTTTTAATTTAATTTTTTTTTCTGATTTTTGTCCCTCGGAATTCCGTCGGTTTTGAATTCCGAGGGAGGGTTTTCCTACGGCATGTGTTCCGTCGGAATTCCCTCGGAATTTTCCGTCGGAATTTGCAGGATTTCTTGTAGTGATAAGAAATGTAGCTTTGTAATGTTATAGACTTACATTACTGCATAGGTTAACTAAGAACCTTCGAAGTTTCACTATTTTAACTTTATATAGCTCTATGTAGTTTATATATCTCTATATATGTGGGTAAAATATGAGATGAAACACAAATTATGAAAGCAAAGACCCTACTTGAATTTTAGTACTGAAAAATGCAATACTTCAATCTCTAAATTAACAAAAAAAAACCTTGCATCCATGTTAAGTGGAGCTTCCATGTGGATGAATCACGACACAACATGCGAGACGGTGTTGGCTCGTCCACATCATTGAGACACAATGAGCACACCCTTTCACGTTCAAACCCTAAGCTACCTCACGCTCGCTGAATTTCGAGCTTTCTTGAGCTTATATAAGTGTCTATGATGTTCACTTGCTATGGCGTCCATAAAAAATTCAATAAAATATATTACTACCAAGTGTATCACTAATTACTAATTCCCGCTTTTCCATACTTTAAGGTATATTTTATGGAGAAAAAATATGTCTTCTTTTTTAAACAACAATAACAACTTATTGTACGAGAACGTCGTCCTTGGTGAAGAATTTGGTGACGAAGGGTACAATTATCCTCTTCCTGCAACTGTATCGCTCGAAGGGGATGGAGATGATGATCAAAATGATGATGGGATATACGATGTAGCTCCGGCAGGTTGAAGATATGTCTGTAATGATTTGCTACTGGTTTTTGTAGTAGAGAGATAAGGTAGCCTTTTTTTCATCATCTGAATTGGGGTTTTGCACTACTTGAACTACTCTCCTTCATGTTTGTCATGAAAAGTGTTCTTCACGGAGTGGATTAATATATGATAAAGAAAATTACAAAATCGGGACACTAAGTGACCCCTACTAGCAATTCCGGGATAGTAATTTCTCTGGCGACAAAAGTGTGCCAGTAAGTCCCAAAAGTTGTCTATTTCAGGACAAAGGTTGCTGGAGCCTGCTGATGTGGTGCCGGAGTGCTGACGTGGACACAAAATTTTGGGAGTCAATGGCCACGTGTAAAGTATTTATGTCCACGTCAGCAATCCGGTACCACATCAGCAAACTCCGACGACCTTTGTCCTGAAATTGACAAATTTTCGACTTACTGGCACACTTTTGTCGTCGGAGATATTACTGTCCCGAAATTGCTAGTAGGGGTCACTTAGTGTCCCGATTTTGTATTTTTCCCTATATATGAAATAATTATTTCTGATTACTCTGCATTTAAGCCTAATTACAATGTAATTTATTTAGATCGAGAAATTACATTTTAGTCTCAAACTACTATTGACAATCATTTGTGATCTCTGACATATTTTAATGAAATAATTACATCTGACTACTCTGCAATTAGCACTACAAGAAAACAACGGAATTCCGACGGCACTGTTCGTCGGAATTCCGTCGGAAATCCGTCGGAAACATCAAATACCGACGAATTTCCAACGGATTTCCGACGGATGATTGTTGTCGCATAACTAGTCCTCGGAAAAATTTACCGACGGATTACCGACGGAATTATCCGTTGGAAATATTTCCGACGGATTTCCGACGGAAATTTTAACAAAATATTAAAAATAATAAACGACTTTCCGACGGAAAATCCGTCGGAAATCCGTCGGAAAATAAATCCGTCGGAAAATAGAATAAAAGTAAATAATCTAAAAAAAATAAAAAAATCATTTGTGAGACCCGAACCACCCCCGAAACAAGCCACACCAACACCTCAGACGAGCCACACGAGCCAACCCAATGCGAGAATTAATTCCCACGATTATTGGGCTCGCGGGGATTCGAACTCGAGTCTCCAAGAGAGAATGGTGACTCCCTTACCAACTTGGATAACTTGCTTATTGTTAATATTTTGTTTTTAAATATATTTATATACTTATTTCAAATAATTATTTAAATCCGTTTTTTTATTAATTTAAAATATAAAATTTTAAATATATGAATATATGAATTAAATATAATCATATTTATTGGAATTTTTTAAAAGTACTTATTCAAATGAAAATAAAACTCATTAGAATTAAGAGTTCTCCGATCTATTGAAAATATATAGAGTATGATAATAAGAATTTTTTCTAAAATTAATATATTAATTATAAGTTACATTATAAGATATTTGTACATTTAAAAATAAAATTAGTAATTAGAAAAAAAATTATTTAATTAAATTTAATAGTATCCTACGGATTACTGACGGAATTTTCGTCGGAAAATATTTATTTTTATTTTCATAGTTTTATATTTTCCGACGGATTACCGACGGAATTTCCGTCGGAAAATATTTATTTTTATTTTTATATCTTTATATTTTTATAGTTTCCGACGGATTACCGATGGAATTTCCGTCGGAAAATATTTATTTTTGTTTTTATATTTTTCAACAAATTCCGTCGGAAAACCGTCGGTATTCCGTCGGAAAATATTTATTTTTATTTTTATTTTTATATTTTTATATTTTCCCGACGGAATTATCGACGGAATTGTCCGTTGGAAATGTTTCCGACGGATTACCGACGGAATTTCCGTCGGAAAATATTTATTTTTATTTTTATATTTTTGAACAAATTCCGTCGGAAAACCGTCGGTATTCCGTCGGAAAATTATTGATTCCGTCGGAAATTGACAGTTTTCTTGTAGTGTAGGTCTAATAACAACGTAGTTCATGTAAATTGAAAAATTATATTTTAATCCCTAACTTTGAGAACCGTTTCTAGTCCCTAGGGTTCCGTTATGTCATTCCAAAAATACCCTTGATTTGCTATTAAATTCATAATTTGTATGGATCGTTTTATTTATTTTTGTAAGCTTTAGGGATGATCTTGTAATTTTGGTCATATATTCAATATTGTAACATTCATACAATCGTCAGGGGCATTGGTGTACTTTTATAAATTCCGTTAGCTAGGAATTTCAGTCCAAACAAGATTTATACAGACTAAAATGTAATTTTCCACCCTATTTTTTTAATTTGATTTGTGACTACAAGGTATGTATTATTAAATTTATAATTTGTAGGGCTGTTTTGTTTATATTTGTAAGTTTTAGGGACGATTTTATAATTTTGGTTATACATTTAATATAGCACTCATACAAACCGATCAGGTATACGTGTACTTTTACGAATTCCGTTAGAAACCTCAAACCAAACAAAATTTACAGGGAGTAAAATATAATTTTTCAATTTCAATGAAGTGCATTGTAATTAGAGTATTAGAGTAAATGTAGGGTACTCCCACATAAATCACCCTCTTTATATGTACAAGCTCATGTACACGAAATGACAAATTCATTGCTTCTTGAAACAAGAATACGAAATATATAATATAGGCTAAGAAAGTTGACTACTGTAGCCAATTCATCAAGCTGCCGTCATTAATTTATTTTTTTACGATAAATAAAAGTTTTGATATTACCTATTTGAAAATAAACCATCAACGACATATCCAAATCCAAAAGTTATCGCAATTGTCCACATTGTGGTTTGTTCAATATAATTAAAGAAATTAGCAACTTGAAGTTTCGTTATATATTGACCTTGCTACATTTGCACCTGCTTCTACATATATCAACCAATTATTCTTTTTCCCTTTTAAAACCCTCTAAAGATCACAGAAAATTGATCGATCAGTTGTTCTCCCTTCAGGGAAGGACAACCATTACGTTTAAGCCACTAATCCCAACAGATCAATCGGATATGTTTTGCTCAATCCCAAATCTTATTCTCTCCAATTTCCACGACCAAATTTGCTCCAATAGCTACGTTGATCATTACCAATCTAAAACCCAAACCATTTGTTCAAATATTTACTTCGATCTGCAATCAGAACTCAAATTCTTGAGCCCTCTTCTTGATCACACACAGGGAAAAAAAAACAGGCACATCACAGTAGGAAAACATAACATGTGGAACAACATCAGGCGCATCAACGATGTGGCCATTCAAACATTCAGAAACAACTACAAAGACCTGGCAAAGATCATCCACAAGCAAGAGAAAAAAATCCAGTTCCTGGAAACGAAAGCCCTCCATCTTTCCATGTTCTACGTCGCATCCCAACTAGTCATATTCCTCTCCAATTCAAAGCCGTCCCCATACCAATGCCGAAACTGGTGGAAGCCCTTCTTCCTTTCCTTAACGATCGCGGTCGCATTCGGCCTCAATTTCGCGACGACTCTTATCAAGTGTGACACCCTGTCCCACATCGGGAAAGTATAAGGATTAAGTTCAGTATATAAGTTAAAGAGTTCAAGTATAACCAATGGATATCCCTTTTGGGCAGTGGTTTAGGCCCAATTTCAGGTTATACTTGGTGGGCTTGGAGACTTGCGCTCGCGTCCAACGAGTCCGCGGACCCGGGGCGTGACAAATGGTATCAGAGCCGGGGCCCGGACCGGTGTGCCAGCGAGGACGCTGGACCCTCTTAGGGGGGTGGACTGTAATAGCCTAAGAAGCTCTTTACTTCTAAAGAAAAAGGATTATTGGCTATATAGACCCCCCTATACTAGTCTTTACTTTGAATGTTTTATCGTCTGCCTTATTCTCGGAGCCCCGAGAAATTGAGGGAAACGGCTGGTCTTTTTTGCCAGCCAAAAAGGCTGTTGCTATATAAGCATATGGGGAAGGATTAATTAATTTTACCGGATTGCCCCTAATTTTTTTGGAAAAATTACCCTCTGTGCCCTTACCCTTCCCAAGACAACATTCGCACCATTTTTCCCCCAAAGTTTCCTGCGACCATTTCATCCTCTTCATCGTCTTCAATTGAACCTGAGTTACTAGCCCTAGATCATCAATTAGCCATTCTGGGAGCTGGGCGTCTGCTTGCTGCCTTCACCGCGTCGTAGTCTACTGTCTCAGGTACTAAGAACAGTCAAACCCCAATAACGTTTGTTATCGAACTCTTGTTGAGATTGACTTTATTTGCTCGTATTGAATTTTGATGTTGTGGGTTCATGAAATATTGAAGGTCAACAGAGCTTGGAATCCGCACAGGACAGTGTTTCCTCTTGAATGGTTTTATTTTCTCGGGAAGGTCCGCTCCTCAATTTCCACCAACTCATATTGTGTATATGTTTATGTTCTATACATGTGCACATTTAAATTGTAATTTGGTTGCAATTCATACCGGTTAAGAGTTAGATTCTATGGTTTACAATCTTCCCTTATGCTTCTGCCTTGCCATCTGGTATATTAAGATAAATATATGGTTGCCATGAGGGATACTTGTGTTGATATGTATACATTTTTTTAACTGGATTGATTGTTAAGTAAGTTTTGTCATGGATTAAAGAATTGGGCTTAGTTCAGAAATTTGTTCTCAACTGTGTAGCACAGACTCTAGTTTTCTGTTAGAGATATTCATTTATGTTTATCTTCAATGATAAGGTCTGGGGATTAAGCTTGAAGTATCTATATTTGCAGTATTTATTTGGCAATTTAGACACAACTATCTTCTTTTACAGTATATTAGTTCTAAGGTCAGTCATTGTTCCGGCGCTGCAATGGGTGCTGCCTGATGGTTTCCGGCTGATAAATCCTGAAGAAGCATGTCCATTTGGGGGTATTTTCAGATTCCATTCCTTCTTAAGAATTGGACTTGTTCAACTCTTCTATGTGAGTGCTGATTTTTGCTTCTTATGTACATGATGTACGTTAAGCTTTGATTGAGTGAAAAAGAATTGCACATAACAAAGCAAAGCTTCACCAATTGGATTTGTGTTGTTTCGTGTGATTCTTGTTGTAGTTTGAAATTGCAAAACCATTACACTGTATAAGGCCTATTCCATCAATTTTTTTCGGAGTTCTGATTTAACATTTTTCTTAAAATTTTTTACTTTTACAATTTTAGCTATCACTTTTTCATAGATGTTCTTTTTATGTTAACAGTTAACAGCTTAGTTCCTGGAGCTAAAAGCGAGAAGTTAGTTTAGACATTCGTATTCGTCCACAATTTCATGTTCAATATATAGGACCTACAAGAACTGGGTTGATTGGGATAGCTGAACAGGTCTATTCAATTCTCCTGTTGAGTTTCTTCTTCCTTGAGATAGAATACCTTCGTCTCTATTGAAGTTCATTATCATCAACTATTTTTCGACATTTATTATGATAATCAGATATACCTATTTGTTATTTTCAGGTATATGTTACTGGATTCATCCCTTGGATCGGGAATGCTGTAAACTTTTTGCTTCTTTCGTGGATGTATGCTTATTATTGTTTTGACTTTTGAGTGAGTGATGACCTCCATATTCTATTTTCTTATCATTTTGGAAAGTTGGGGAGAAAAATTCATGGATTGGGGAAAACATAACTTTTCAATCATAAATTAATGCAGGGGTATTTTTGTCAATTACACATAAACCAATTGGTTCTTAACCATCAAAGTAAACACAATTTAATTTTGAGGCTATCTTGGATAACACCCAAACAATCAAAGTAAAAAGTCACCGGGGTAAAATAACCAAAAATTTGATAAAAAATAAACCATCCCCAATGGATAGCAAACTAGTAAAGTAAAGACCTCCTAAGGTATTTGTCCCACATCGATTGGAGAGGGGAACAAAGCCTCCTTTATAAGGGGGTGGATACCTTTCCCTTGTTGAGGCATTTTCCTGGGTGGGCGCCTTTGGGCTTAAATTCCACCGGGAAGAACAAAACCGTGAGGGTGGTGTCGCTTAGCCCACCAAAGTGGACAATATCGACAGGCGGGTTTTCGGGCTGTTACAAATGGTATCAGAGCCGCTCGTCAGTTGCAGGAGCTAAGTGTTATACGGGGCAAAGTGCTACGCACATGGGAGCCACCTCTTGAGCCTACGGGGCAAAGTGCTACATGTGTAGGAGCCACCTCTTGAGCCCGTAGGAGCCACCTCTAGAGCCCCAACGCAGACGAGTCGGTCATGGGCTATATGTCATGCCGCGACGAGGACGTCGCGATTCTGAAGGAGGGGTGATTGTGACACCCTGTCCCACATCGGGAAAGTATAAGGATTGAGTTCAGTATATAAGTTAAAGAGTCCAAGTATAACCAATGGATATCCCTTTTGGGCAGTGGTTTAGACCCAATTTCAGGTTATACTCGGTGGGCTTGGAGACTTGCGCTCGCGTCCAACGGGTCCGCGGACCCGGGGCGTGACATCAAGTACGTGCGGACCAAGTACGAGCAGGATCGTAACTTTCTTGATCAGGAAGAGAACTATCATCAGATGGCTTATTTGGAAAGAAATGGCGAAAAGACTAACAAAGATGTTGATATGTCGACAAAGGTAAACATGATGGAGCCTGATGTTTTTGGTGTATATAAGCGGTATGCACATATTTGGGCAACAGTTTCTGCGCTGTTAGGGTTTACGGGCCTCGTTTTGCACACTTGCAGATCTTCTGTTTGTGCTGATTAATCTTGTCCACATATACGAGCTGCTTCTATTTGTTTTAAATGATGGATTTCTGTAGCTCAATATATATATATATATATATATATATATATATATATATCTAAGGGGTAATTTTTGAAAACTTCTCATGGGTTTGAAAACTTCCTTTTAGCTCCCCATTTTCAAATACATCATTTGGGGTTTTAGATACGTGATTCTGGGATTTAGATACGCGATTCTGGGATTTAGATACGTGATTTTTTTCTTGTATTTCAAATACATCATTTGGGGTTTTAGATACGCGATTCTTGAGTTTTAATACATCATTTTTGAAAATGGGGAGCTAAAAGGAATTGGACTTATCATTTAGGGAGTTTTCAGGAATTCCCCGTATATCTAAAGATGTGATGTTATGTTTCTTTTTTTTTTTTCTTTTTGCACCTAGATAGAAACAAAGTACATGTAATAAAGTAAATGTTATTGAAGTGGTTTTCATATGTGTAGTGGCATTGTGGCACCTTTTGAAATTTCAAACTCTTTCCAATTCTATATTATTTTAAAGGGTTTTTACATTTATACCCCTATTAAATTAGATAATTACAATTCATGTTTCTTAAATAAAATATTAAATAATCCACTTTTCCAAATTTCAAAAGTTATAAATAAATTCATTCCGATGATGCTTTGGCGAAATCGTTCTTGAAGATTATATTTTAACATTAATTAATTCCGCATTACTAACTGAAAAAAGTAATAAAAAAATTATCATGAATACTAATATTCAAATGTATCATGTGTTTAAAAAAAAAATCATAAATTATTGGTCTATCATTTGATGAGGATGTGTGAGTTGTATGAGAAATTAATTAGTGGTGAAATATAATCATTTTAAGAATAATGTCGCCAAAACCCTACCAGGGTGGTTTTATTTGTAATTTAGTAAACTTGATAGGATAAATTTTATAATTTTTTATTTAAGGAGGTACAAATTGTAATTTATTAATCTCGCTGAAAATGCAAATGTAAATTAGCTTATTTTAAATGCTCTGGTGACATGGGTGATGGGGTCAAAACACGCTCATCCCCCTTTTCCGGCACGTGGCACCTTAGGGCGATGACACTTGCCTCTCTGAGATTACATCAGACATATACAAGCGCTCAAATGTTGCTCTTACAGTCAACAATGTTGCTTTTACCGCTCTTCCACAAACGTCGTTGGTACTGCATGATTAGTACCTCAATCAATCTAAGCGAGCCTTCTTCGAGCGCTACATGCCCTCATAGAGGCTTCCCCTTCAGCTTATTACGACAAGCCCTAGCCCCCATCCCCTAGCGGATATCTTGGCCTCCAAGGCTTCTGGCTGACACGAGCGCGCTCTTAAGCCCTCGTCACAACCTCCCAAACGGCTCTCTGACACATCGTACATGCCCGCGCACTTGCCACTGTTGCCAACATTAATTCTCAGCAGCTTTTGCAGAAGATTCCTCCTAGGTTTCTCTCTCACAGCGCCACGTCTTAGGGCAACATTTGGCCAGGACCACATGAGGCAAATGACCAAAGGGCCCCTGACCCTCAACTATAAATAAACAGAGTCATCTCCTTCACTGTAAGTGATCCTCATTGCTGCAATTCCTGTTTAGCTTACATTTTCTCTTTCCGATATTCGGCTGACTTGAGCGTCGGAGAGCCAAACTGGGTATCACCCCCGGTTCCCCCAGCTTGGCCTTCTGACTTCTCGGTGTGTTTGTCCTAGCAGGTAGAACCCAGTCCTCTCCGGTGAATTTCCGGCGGTTTCCCCACTCCAACAAATTCTAAAGTGATCGGATTCTGACTTCCCCCTTTTCGAAACCCATCATTTTTGGCGCCGTCTGTGGGAAACCAGCTCTCAGCCTCTTTCTTCTCTTCTGCTAGTTGAAAAGCAAACACCCAAAATCATTACAACTATGGTTGCTACAAGGTCCAGCGCCGCGGGAGGAGGGGATAACACCTCCCATGATGTCAACACCATTGTTCCCCCCATCCCTGTGGGCGGAGGCCCACCCCCCACCGTCACTGAGGGTGGAGTACCCCCCATAGGGGTGACTACGCAGGTAGAATCTTCAATTCCCCCACCAGCACCGCCGGCACCACCAGCTTCCGGTGCCGCAGGAGGAATTCCTCACTCTGCTCTTCCACAGCCTCCCCAAACTCAATGGGTACAGGCCCATGCAAACCCGGGAGGTCAGAGTTACATGATGCCGCCGCCGGGATACACGCTTACTCCCACTGTTATGGTGCCGCTGGTTCAACTGTACCTTGCCGGCCAAATCCAGCTCCCGATGGTGATTCCCAGGGAGGTGGAGGGAGTAGAGTTACCCCCGCTAACTACTCAGCAGTTGAGGGCTCTTTATGCCCAGTGTGAGGTTCAGGCGGCTCAAGGGGCATGGGAAAGATTCCATTCCATGTACTTCCCCTCTGGGCAGGCCACTCAAACCGCCGCCCCTTTGGGTGGATTGCAAACTTTCCCTATGTGGGAAACTCAGGCCGCCCCAAGGGTGCGTCCACCACCACCACCAGTTATTGAGACGCCCCGCCAGGACGAAAACGAGCGACACCCTGTAGACAGAAACAGGGAACCCACTGAGAGGGTCAACGAGAATGAAGGGGACTCCCACGTTTCCAGGAGGGCTTCCCGTGCCGCCAGACAAGGAGACCGGGAAGGGGATGCGAATCCTAATATCCTCGCGGTTGTGCAAGACCAGCTGCAGGGTTTGAAGGACATGGTCGGACAGCTCTCTCGAGCACGGTCTCAGATCTCCCACAGTAGGGATGAACGAGCCGATGACAGAGACGTTCGTCCCAAGGACTGACAACCGCAGGTCCCTCGCCGAAAGGAGCAAGAGGAGAACTTCTGCACCTACGATTACCATCCATTAGCGAGGGGTTCTCCCATCGTGGAAGAAGTTTTGATGGCCCAAGCGGGAATGGCCAAAATCCCCACCTCCATCAACCGCTACGACGGTACAACCGATCCGGCTGAACATTTGGATCATTTTTTACATCTGATGCACCTCTACGAGCATTCCAGCAACTATTGGGCCAAGGTTTTTGTCACTTCCTTGGTGGGAATGGCACAGGAGTGGTACAAGAGACTGCCCCCACGATCGATACACTCCTACAAAGAGTTGGCCGACGCTTTCCTCAACCACTTCAATTCTCTGAAGGCCCCGGTCACTGCGCCCACGGCCCTCTACAACATGGTGCAGGGCAAGAATGAGTCTCTTCGCTCGTTCTTCGCCCGCTTCAATAAAGAAATTCTATAAGTGGAAAGGCCGTCCATGGACTTCTTGATCCCAGTGCTCTTTCAGGCTGTAGATCACAAGCAATATGTGAGCAAGAAATTTGCTGATGCTATCGTGGAGAGAAGACCCGGGACACTTATGGCCTTAAGGGAGGTGGCCGAGCCGTTTTTCGCGCTCGAAGACATGTACGGGACGAATGGGCCCAGACATCACAGCCCAGCAAGAAACGAGCGCCACCCTGAACGAGGACGCGAGATCACTGTTAAGAAAGAGCGTCATCAGGAGCGCAAAAGGTCGCCGCTGCCCCCTAGACGTTTTGAGCGTGTTCCACTCACCCGGCCGAACTCCGAGGTCTATAACCTCTCTGACAAGAAACTCTTTAAGAGACCCATCAAGATGAGAGAGACTGAGTCGCTAAAACGTTCCAACAAGTACTGTGCCTTCCATAAGCAGAAGGGGCACGACACGGACGAATGTCGCTAGCTGGAAGCTGAGATTCATAGGCTCGTTGCGGGGGGACACTTGAAGGAATTTGTGAAAATTCTGGAGCGATTTGATGAACGCTGTCGAGATCGTTCCCGGGAGAGAAGAAGGAGCCCGTCCCGGTCGAGAAGTCCACGAGGAGGGGGCCCCCCTGAGACCAGCAGCCGTCGGGGCAACAAAGGAAAGGCCCCTGAGCACGAGAATACGCCTTTTGCGGTCATCAACATGATAGCAGGGGGCTCTTCGGGGGGAGATTCCGGTGCCGCTCGGCGAAGGTATATCCGGAGTTACGACTAACGCCCATCCGTGCCCAAGCGCGTTTATGCTATACAAAAGATTAAGGATCAGCGTTCCCGAGAAAATGATGTAATAGGCTTTGATGACAGGGATTTAGGGCACATTATAACACCCCATGGGGGAAGGTGAAACTTCTGACTGCCCCATGGTGGTTAGTGTGGATGTCCACAATCATGTTGTAAAAAGAGTGTTAGTGGATAGTGGAAGCTCTGTTAATGTTTTGCCTTACTCCACATTTTTAAAGATGAATGCTGACCTCCCACTAGAGCCTCTTAAAATGGCTCTCATTGGTTTTGGGGGATCAGAAGTCGTCCCGCGAGGGCAGATATGTTTGGCCACCTCATTCGGCCGAGCCCCCCAGCGAAAGACGCTCGTGGTCACTTATACCGTGGTAGAGATTGATATTCCCTACAACATCATAGTTGGGCGCCCAATCCTCCTTGATTTCAAAGCCATCATCTCCACCTATCACCAGAAGATTAAGTTCCCCACGCCCGAGGGCGTGGGAGAAGTGTTGTGCAATGTGCGAGAAGCTTGGGAATGTTACATGTTGTCCCTTAGAAAACCCAAAACGGAGAAAACCTTCCAAATCGGATCCACCAAAAATTCTGTGGACTATCCCAACCTGGACGAGGATGGTCCAATACGCAAGAGGGCCAAGTTGTACAAAAAGAAGAACAAGAGGAGGAAGGATGCTGGTACCAAGAGTCCCCTCGATTGTAACCCACCAGGGACGGTCGAAGAATCATCCTCAGAGGGAGACGAGCGAGAGAAGAGGGAGACGAGCAGGAATGACCACTTGATCGGAAAGAAAGGGCGCTCGAATTTCCTCGCCCTGAAATAAGGATTGAACCCTCGGAGAAGTTCCTTTCTATTGAGTTGGAACCTGGAAACAAAGATAAAACTACTCAGATAGGGTCCAATCTCTCGGGGTCTTCTCAGATTATGATGATTGACTTCCTCAGAGAGAATATTGATGTATTTACGTGGAAAGCCTCTGACCTCACAGGGATTGACCCCAGTGTCATTGTCCACAGGCTTAATGTGGACCCTTCATTCAAACCCATCAAGCAGAGGAAACGAGACGTGCATGGTTTCCGAAAGAGGGTCATCGAAGAAGAAGTTAGTAAACTCCTAGAGGCCCAGTATATCGAGCCCATCTTGTACCCAGAGTGGTTGTGTAATGTGGTTTTGGTGCCCAAGAGTGCGAACAAGTGGCGCATGTGCAATGATTTCACTGATCTTAACAAGGGTTGCCCTAAGGATCCTTACCCACTGTCCCGGATAGACCAACTGGTGGACTCGACCGCCGGGTGTGAACTTATGAGCATGATGGACGCCTTTCAAGGGTATTATCAGATCTTTATGGCTCAGGAGGACCGTCCCAAAACTTCATTTGTTGTCCATTTGGGGGTGTATTGTTTCCTGGTCATGCCTTTCGGGTTGAAGAATGCTGGAGCCACGTATCAGCGGCTCGTCAACAAGATGTTTGAAAGTGAAATAGGAGGATCCATGGAAGTTTACGTAGACGATATGATTGTTAAGAGCGAGCGACAGGACTCACATTTGGAAGATCTCAAGCGTACATTTTCAATCCTACGTCAGTATGGGATGAAGTTGAACCCTTCAAAATGCACATTTGGAGTACAAGGGGGAAAGTTTTTAGGGTACATGGTCAGTCAGAGGGGAATTGAAGCCAATCCTGAGAAGATTAAGGCTATCTTGGAGATCCCCTCCCCTCGAAATCTCCGAGAAGTGCAAGTGTTGGTAGGAAAGATCATCTCCTTGAACAGAGTCATTTCGCGCTCGACGGATAGGAATCTTCCTTTCTTTAAGATTTTGAGGAATGCCCGGAACTTCGCTTGGACGGAGGAATGTGAGAAGGCTCTACAGGATATGAAGGCTTATCTATCAAGCGCTCCGCTACTGGCTAAACCAGTCGAAGGCGAAAGGCTTTTTATGTATCTTTCTGTTTCGGCTGAAGCCACGAGCGCTGTGTTGGTAGTTGTACGAGAGCGGAAACACTTGCCCGTTTATTACTTAAGCAAGACGCTGCAATGAGCTGAGAAGAAATATCTGGAAATCGAGAAATTTGCGTTTGCTCTCATCAATGCATCGAGACGTTTGAGGCCTTATTTTCAGGCACATTCAATAACAGTACTTACTGATCAACCTTTGAAACAAGTTTTGTCCAAGCCAGACGTGTCAGGTAGATTGATAAAGTGGGCCATTGAATTGAGCCAGTTTGATTTATGCTTTGAGCCCCGAACTGCTATACAAGCTCAGGTTGTAGCTGATTTATTGGTTGAGCGCTTTTGTTTAGAGCCCGCTGTTCCGGAGAACGAAGGATTATGGGTCCTGCACATGGATGGTTCCTCAACCTCTCAAGGGGGAGGAGCAGGGGTAGCTCTCAGAGACCCCAACGGAATTGAGCTGGACTTTGCGATCAGGTTGGATTTTCAGGTCACAAATAATGAAGCAGAATATGAAGCCCTTGTACAGTGGTTGAAAATTGCTTCTCAAAGTGGAGCCTCCAGAATTACGGCGTATGTAGATTCACAGTTAATTGCGAGCCAAATTGAAGGAACTTATGAGGCTAGAGAAACCACCATGGTGCAGTACTTGAGCAAGGCTCGGGAAATCATTGGGAAGTTCAATGAATTTCATCTACTGCAAGTCCCGCGGGCCGATAACGAGCGTGCCGATGCTCTTTCAAAGTTCGCTTCGGCGTTGGAAGGTATTTCTAAACGCTCAGTGACGTTCCTTAGAACGGAAGAGCCTCTGATTAAGGAAAAAATTACCAAAGAGGCGGTCGTTATGATTGATCCGCTTGAACTATGTTGGCTGGATGACATCAGCAGGTTCCTTAGAGATGGAATTTGCCCCACTGGTAGGGTAGAGGCTCGGAAAATAAAGAGCAAGGCCCCTCGATTCTCTTTAGATTCCGAGGGAAGACTGTTCAAGAAGTCATTTCTAGGGCCTCCTTTGAGGTGCCTAAGGCCCTCGCAGGCGAAAAAAACGCTCGAACTCGTTCATAATGGGAGCTGCGGAAATCACTCAGGAGGGCGTATCCTGGCTAAGAAGATTCTAAGGAGTGGATTTTATTGGCCCACGGTTCTGCATGACGCCCTCGAATTTTCCAAAAAGTGTCCAAAGTGCCAATTCCATTCCAATCTCCCTCAACTGCCGGCCGCTCAAATGATCCCAATAGATGTTTCCTGGCCCTTTGATCAATGGGGAATAGACATTGTGGGTCCTTTGCCCATTGCGATTGGACAAAAGAAATTTGTCATTTTGGCTGTCGATTATTTCACCAAATGGGCTGAGGCCGAGGCTGTGGCAAAGATCACCTTCCGGGTTGTGAGAGATTTCATTTGGAAAAACATCATATGTAGATACGGCATTCCGAGGGTGCTTATCTCTGATAACGGATCCCAGTTCATTGTCACTGACACGCGAGAGTGGTGTTCGGAATTGGGGATTGAGCAACGCTTTACATCCGTAGGCCATCCCCAAGCCAATGGACAAGCAGAAGCTACCAACAGAGTCATTTTACAGCACTTGAAGACGATGCTGGAGAGTAAGAAGAGTGAATGGGCAGAGGAGTTACAAGGGGCGCTTTGGGCTTATCGCACTACTCCATGAGCGGCCACTGGCGAGACACCTTTCGCGCTCGTGTATGGTTCGGAAGCAATGATACCGGCCGAGATTGTGAATGAATCTGCTCGTGTAGCTTATTTTGAGCCTCAACTTAACGAAAATAACAGACGCCTGGAATTGGACCTATTGGATGAGAAAAGAAACCAAGCTTGGGCCAAGATACACAAATTTAAGGCAACTGTGGCTCAACAGTACAACAAGCGTGTGAGGGAAAGAACCTTCCAATTGGGAGATTTGGTCCTGAAGAAAGTCGAGATATCCAAACATGTGGGGAAGTTGGACCCCAACTGGGAAGGTCCGTTCAATGTAGTACAGATCAGAGCAAACAACACCTACACCCTGGAGACACTTCAAGGAGAGCGCTTGCCACGCCCTTGGAATGCATGTAATCTTCGGCGGTTTTATGTTAAAAAAAAAAACTCTTTACCAGGTGTTGATGTAACCACCTCATTGATGAGCTATATACGCTCCAAATTCCAACTAAAATATGATACCTTCTTCGCAGTATCTTTGGATTTGCACTCCTGTATTTTGTTTGTTCATACAAGACCCACGTCCCTCGTCTCCACGAGCGTGATAGGTCACTTATATTGTACATGGGTTACGCTTGCCAGTTCTCTACTCCACATGAGGGGACGCCCTCATAAGGATAGGCTGGTAACGCTCACAACCAACCTAATAAAATGGAGAACGACGGCTTGCGCTCAAAAGCGGGATCGTTCGTGAAAGGAATAGTGCAGGCAAGAAGAAATCCCACCAAGTCTTGAGTAGGGGGCAATCACTCAGTAAGACCCTCGTAAACACTCAAGACTTAGCAAAATTTCCAGGATTAAGAAGAAATCCCATCAAGTCTTGAGTAGGGGGCAATCACTCAGTAAGACCCTCGTAAACACTCAAAACTTAGCAAAATTTCCAGGATTAAGAAGAAATCCCACCAAGTCTTGAGTAGGGGGCAATCACTCAGTAAGACCCTCGTAAACACTCAAGACTTAGCAAAATTTCTAAGAACAAAAGCAAAAATTTACACAAAGTTTTGAATGAGGGGCATTCTCATCATAAGACCCCCGTAATTACTGAAGACTTAGTTAGATTTTTCAGAACTATTTAATGGAATCTTTCAAGTTCCAAGGATTTTATCTGAATAATGCGATTTTTACTAAGCATGTTAACACACAATTTTACAACTACAAGATTTGTCCACAACAATCGCGAGATGAAAAATCGCAATAAAAAAAAAAAGGTAAAGAAACATAGTATTCTGAAGGAAAGAAGGAATTGTCATTCATAAAAGGCTTTCGCCTAAATTACAAAATGGAGGCTCAAAGGCCCAGGAGTTCCTTAGCAAAGCTGAAAAGCATTAAAAAAGGGAAAGGCTTCAGGCGGCAGGAGCAACATCTTCATCAAGAACCACCAGTACGTTCCGGGCCACTGGGCCATAAACGGGGCCTTCTGGCTCTTGGGGTTGGGCAGCTGGTGGCTCAGGCGCTTGAGGATAGTTGGGCTCATTGGCAATCGCGTTGGCACCCTCAGCAGCTGGGGCATGGGCATCCTCCCCGACAGACACTTGAGGCTCATTTTCAGGCGGATCATTCTGTGTGGATTGAAGAGCATGACTCGTCGGATGGGCATCCATGTATTCGTCTTGGAGAAGCTTAACCAAGAAGTCATACTCCAGTTTAGCAATGGAGTCTACGGGGTCGTCCTCATTTTCATCATCTTCTTCACAGCGCTCATTGAACATGAGCCCTGTGCCTTCCGCCTCTCTCATGGCCGGGTTGGTTAGCCCCTTGTGTATGCCCTGGTCGATGGCAAGGTTGAAGGCCTTTTGGGCCTCATCCAAGCAATGCAAGGAAGCCACAAAGTTGGAGGCCTTAGAGTGACAGAACTTGATGAGGGCCTCCTTGCTCGCTCGTTCAAGGCTATGGGGCCATTCATTCATGGTATCGTTGAACTTCCTCTCAGCCTCTAGAGCCCTCGTTCTCCAACTGTCACGCTCGGCCTCTGCCTTCTTAAAGCCCTCACCCACTCGTTCCAACTCACCGCTCAAGTCGCTTCGAGCGCTCTCCACCGCCACAAAATCCTCCTTCAACTTCTTCAACTCCCCCTCCGTCTTTCTGTATAAGTCCTTGAGAGACTCATACTTGGCTATTTCCATATCCAGCTCCACTTGAATTTGAGCCGGATCGTTAGCACGGGCCATCTTCTTGTATTTGGCCTTGCGATCAGCATAGACGGAGGCACGCATTTGTATATTCTTAAGCCTGGGGAGTACTTGCTGCACGGGCTCGAAAGAAGGGAAATCTTAGCAGGATATTTACTAGAGAAAGAAATGTGATAAGAAGGCAAAGACTTACGGAAATTAAGGCGTGGGCCGCGTCGTGGGCCACTGTCCCCACAGACTCACTGAAGAGATGCCTGTGGTCCGCCGTGTATTGGGCCTTGTCGTAGAGGCCCTCGCTGATGGTTTGACCGACCGTGCCGGGCCTTAGCAGAACTGGCCCACCATCGGGGGCGCCTGAAAAGTCATTGTCCCCCCGCCTTTGGAACTCCCATAAGTATTCTTCCTCTGAAGAGGAAGTTTCCCCACCGCCTTTGGGGCCCTCAACCACTCGTTTTCCCTTGCCCTTTATGGCTACAGTGTCAGGCATCCTCTTCCTCTTACGGGAAGGTCTACTGGAACTTGGCACGATCTCGTTTATTACTAAGGGAGTCCGCGCCTGGTTAGCGTTGAGAGGGCCGGACACCCTCGAGTCCGCCGGAGGAAGTGGTGGCCGCACCATCATTCTGTTCTCGGAGTCGGCCGCACGGTTTTCTTCTCGGCCCCGAGGGGGTTGCACGTTCGAGGATGAGCCCGAACCACGAGCGTCACCCCTACTACCGCGGTTTCGGGGGCGTTGTTGCTCCCCCTGTTGGGTTTGGTTTCTGTTGGCATGAGTGAAACGAGCAGCGTGCCTAATTCCTCCTGCCATTGCTAAGATACTTGCTCCTACAAGAAAAACAAGTACCAGAGTTAAAAATCCGTAAACAAATTAGTCATGGTGCAAGATGGTAAAAAGGAAAATGCAGTTAGTATCCCTATCTAAGAGTTAGTGCCCTAGGAATCTAACCATCTCTTTCCATGTCACGAGCCGGGGGATTGTCAAGATAATAAGGGTCACTAGTGAGACCACACAAGAACATAAGCTCTGCGTCATCTATCCAATCTTTTGCTTCAATAAGGTGACCCTCGTCCCTTAGAGCCTCCGCCAAACTCTTGGCCCAATCCCTTGGAAGGGCAGGTTCCAGGCGGTTCTTTGAAACCGAACCCCAGTTTGAGGGCACCCCAAAGCCTTCTTCCGCGGGAGCCTTGACAAAGATAAATTTTTCCTTCCAGTTGGGACCGTAAGTGCTGGAGGGAGAATTGATTAGCTTCGTGTGAGCTTTTGCTTGAACGTAATAGAAGCCCGTCTCAGGAGATGAGCGTGATGAGGAGACTACTTGGAAAAGCGCAATAAAATTCCACACAGAGGGCTCGTAGTGTGACACCCCGACCTACAGTCGGTACAGTTAGATTATGTGATTTAATATTAATTGCGTTTTAATTAATTGTATTTGTATTAGGTGAATTTATTTGGACTTGATTGAATTAATTGATTATGTGATTTTGGTGTTTGAGCTTGTTGAACCTTAACCTCTTTCAACCAAAATTTAAAACCGAACCGGAAACCTGGAACCAAACCCGTGAACCGAACCCGGTTAAGCCTTAAGAGTGAACCATCTTCTCCTTTCTTTCCTTTTCACGTAATAGCAGCAACTCTTGGCCAAGAAAGAGAAACAAACCCTCTCATTGGTGATTCAAGCTTCTATCCACCATATCTTTCCCGTTTCTTGACCAATCTTCGAGCTTAAGTAAGTTTCGGAAACCTCTCGACATGCTCGTCATTTCTATGGTTTAAATTCTTCTTTTGGAGCCTTGGATGGTTTCTTTTGTTCATGATGTGAATAGTAAGGGTTTAGTTTAAATTTTTAATATGAGTCCTATAATTGTTTTATTTGAATTTTAGCTTTACATATGAGTTATATATGTGGAATATGTTGCATTTATTACATGAAAGCATGTGTTAGTTGAGAATTCAATGTGATCATGTGTTTATGCTTAACTTTTTCATTCTTGGATCATTGATGTTTAATTCCGTTTTCCTTGAGCTTTATGGGTGGTTTATGTGAAGCATGAATTGTTTGTGCTTAATGGTAAGTTGTTGCAGCTCTTAGGTCTTGGATTTTGCCATTTTTTTCCATTTTTGAAGCTTCCGCTGTTTTGATTTTGCTTCTGTAATTCGAACCAGGCCAGAACGGCCGTTCTCGTCCCAGTTATAAACTGGGAACGGCCCTTCCGGGCTCTGTTCATAACCTCTGCCGAGAGTGGGAACGGTCGTTCCCAGTTTGAACTGGGAATGGGAAGGGTCGTTCCCATGATCAAAAATTTTTTTTTAGTTCAAAGTTACAGACGCGCGGGGAGAAGTTCGGGTAGTTGGGAACGGCCGTTCCCATCTTCCAGAAACTTTTAGCGAGGCCAGGAACGGCCGTTCCCTACAGTGAAAGGGCCGTTCCCAGCCCAGCCGAATCCTGGGAGCTGCTACTGCCTTCCATTTTCCATTTTGTGCATACTTAAGCATTTATTTGCTTTTCTTTTGTTTGTTTAAGGTTGTAATTTAATTTTAATTGCTTAATTAATTGGGAATAATTGCTATATGTTATGTTTTGTGATTTATATGTTTCATTGCACAATTGTTTCACATCCAAGCATGAGTCAAGCATATGCCGAGCGTCTTAGTTGGTTCATTTAGTGTCTAAGTCGTGGGCTTTTGTTTCCTTTTCAGACGGAGCGGCCAGGGTCGAGCCCGAGGCTTAGGGTGATCACTTTCTTTACTTCCTACGCACAAGGTGAGGATTAGGTGTTTGTATAGCTACTCGACCTATGACCTTATATGTCGTTTTCTTGCCCTGCATGTGGATAAATTATATGTATATGTAAATAAGTGTTATGTAATATATGTTATGAGTTTGTGAACCAACTTTGATTTTGAAAAGTAGTATGAAGGTATATGTGAGCCATTGAGAAAATGTTTAATTTCTGTATGTTAGCGAGTGGAACCATGAAAGACTGGTTATACGTTGTAATTTGTGTTTGTGAGCTCGAGGAGCTATGGGTAAGGAGCCCTCGGGACGGCATTAGGCCGTCGAGGTTAAACCTGTGCATAGTCTCCACCCAGAGTATCACGTGCGACCTCGGGAGCTAGGGAAGGCGTGATATTCCGATGCCTTCGGTTTACCGGGGAGGACCCATTGTAGGTTAGCTACCTCTCGGGGGTTTGTTATGATATGGATGGTTAAGGCCAACGCGTGGCTCTTCCTTCATTGGAGGAGAGGATGTTTTATGGTTTATGTTTTGTGTTAAGAGGAGTCAAGGTTGGAAGCTCGTTCTCGCCGAGCATATGTTATGTTATGTTTGGGAAATATGAATCGGGATAGAGTTGTAAATGATTTCAAGTATATTATGTTGTTTTGAAAGTTTGGTTTGTAAAACCTATTCCGGTTCATAGGTCCACCTTTTGTTACGTGCTTTGCTTTATAATTATATAGGGTGTGGGTGTGCGTTAGCCCCCTCACTCAGTCAGTTGACTGACCCTCGTTTATTCTCTTAGTTGCAGGTTCTTTTGGGGCTTGAGCTAGGCGAAGAAGTGTGTCGTGGTTACACTTGTCGGTCTAGGTTTTGCTAGTAGCTTTTACTCACCTGCATATTGTATCATTTTGTATATGTCTATTTTGGATACTTGTTGCTTGAGCCGTGATGGCGTTTGTACAGGAATCTAGTGTTGGTACCTATATGTAAATAATGTGAATACGTAAGTGATGGTACCTATAAGTATATATGTGATGATCTTTTGTTGTTGTTCTTATTTTATTGCCTCCGCGTACTCTGGTGTAGTTTGTTTAGCTCCGCCTAGCCTAGAGTGTGTGTTTGGTCTCCAGTTCGCTATGGTTCGGATTCGGGTACGGACATTCCATTTCGTATTCGGGTTTGGATTATAGTGCGGGGGATGTGGCCCTACGTGTGGGTGCTACATCCTTAAGTGGTATCAGAGCGCTGTTGCAAAACCGGGCTCTAGTGTCGGGTGAGTCTGTCTAGGTCGTACGGCTTAAGACAAGGTAATTATGTGATTATGTGACTAGATGACTTGAATATGTAATTACTTGATTACTTGACTAACTTTTACTTGTATACATGGTCATATACTAATCCACACGCATTTATTTTATTTGAATTGTGAATTTTAGGATGCCTCCAAGGAGACAAAATAACCGCGAACGTACTCCCGATCTTAATGAACCGGCTGCACAAAATGCTCCTCCGCCACCTCCTATGAATGCGGAGAACATTGTTCAAGCTCTCCTTAATCAACTTCAACAAAACCAAAGGAATCAAAACCCGGGGGAAGGCCAAGATATTTCCGGTGTATATAGGGATTTCCGTAGCAACAATCCGCCAAAGTGGTATGGGGGAGATGATATCAAAGCGGAGGAATGGCTATCCGAGATTCGAGGAATTTGGGAAATATGTCCGGGGAGCTCCCAAGATAAAGCGGTTTGTACGGGACGTATTATTCAAGGACAAGCGGCGGTTTGGCTTAGGAGTGTACGGTCCAAGTTGGAAAAGAATGGAATATAATTCAATTGGGAAACTTTTGTACAAGAGTTTATGAGAAGTTTGTGCCTCATAGTGCTCAAGAACGTCGGTTGCAAGAGTTTACGGATTTGAGGCAAGGTACTCGGACGGTGGAGGAATATATTCTGGAATTTGAGAGACTCGCGCCTTATACTACTCACATCACCGATCATGATGATCACAAAGCTCGTAAGTTCCTTCATGGACTTCGCCGGGACATTCAAGAGTCGCTCAAAGCCGCCAATGTGAGTACTTGGGCTAAGGTTACAAAGAGGGCATTACAAGTTGAAGCCCAAAATATAAGGTTGAAGCCTCCATCTTTCTCTTCTTCTTAGAGTTCGGGATCCGGCTCCGGATCGGGTAAAAGACCCGTTTCTTATGCTCCGAGAGCTCCTGTTCCACCGGCTTTTCGTCCCCAGGGTTTCGGGAACAAAAAGCCCAGATTTACCGGTCCCGTGGCACCTCCTGCAGTTCCTGCTTTACCGGCTCCTGCTCAGGCTCCACCTCTTTGTTCATTTTGTCAGGGAAAGCATCCGGTTGAGCGTTGTTGGAGACTTCTAGGCAAGTGCTATGTTTGCGGATCCTCCGAGCATAAGGTTGATACTTGTCCAAAGAAGAGGCCGGCGGTTCCAGCACATGTGTATGCTCTTGAAGGGGAAGAGAAAGCAGCTGATGTGGATCCGAACGCCGTGATTGAAGGTACTATAAACATTCATGGCATATCATTTCATGCATTATTTGATCCCGGGGCTACGCATTCATTTATTTCCCGGGATCTTGTTGCTTCTTTGCCTCTGCATGATGAATTATCTGCGCATGTGTATGTGGTGAGTACCCCGTTGGGAGGTTCTTTGGAAGTTGACAGGGTGTTCAGAGAGTGTCCCGTGATTTTTGAAGGCAGAGTATTCCCCGCAGATTTGATTATTATGCCGATGAAGAAATATGGGGTTATCTTTGGTATGGATTTTCTCTTTCGACATCGAGCTCAGTTGGATTGTTATGCTAAGAAGATTTCTTTGGATACCGTGGTGTTTACGGGTGATAGATTGAAATCTAGTCCATTCGTGTCTTTTATGGAAGCTAGTAAACTCCTCCGGGAAGGTGCAACAGGGTTCGTGGCTTATCTTCTTAACAAGCCAAAGGACCAGACTAAACTTGAAGAGACTGAAGTTGTAAGGGAATTTCTTGATGTGTTTCCCTAGAATTTGGGTTCCTTACCACCCGATAGGGATATTAAATTTGTGATTGATCTCTATCCGGGAGCTGAACCGTTTTCTAAAACCCCGTACCGAATGCCTCCGGCTGAGTTGAAAGAATTGAAGAATCAGCTCGATGAGTTGTTAGCTTGTGGTTATATTCGTCCGAGTATTTCACCTTGGGGTGCTCCAGTTTTGTTTGTGAAAAAGAAGGATGGATCTTTAAGGATGTGCATAGACTACCGTGAATTAAACCAGAAGACAGTGAAGAATAAGTACCCATTACCTCGAATTGAAGAATTGTTCGATATTTTGCAAGGGTCCCAAGTGTATTCCAAGTTGGATTTAAGACAAGGTTATTACCAACTCCGTATTCGGGAAGAAGACATCTCTAAGAAAGCTTTCAACACCCGGTATGGACACTTTGAGTTTGTGGTGATGCCATTTGGGTTGACTAATGCTCCAGCCGTATTTATGGATATGATGCACCGAGTATTCAGGTCGTATCTTGACAAGTTTGTGGTTATCTTTATAGATGATATCTTGGTGTACTCGAGAACTGTAGAAGAACATGCTTATCATTTGAGACTGGTCTTGGAAACTCTAAGGGAGCACAAACTTTATGCTAAATTTAGTAAATGTGAGTTCTGGATTGATCGTGTCACCTTCCTTGGCCATATCATTTCGGGTAAAGGAATTGAGGTCGACCCCTCCAAGATTGAAACCGTGGCCCAGTGGGAAAGACCGAAGAATGTCTTCGAAGTGCGAAGTTTCCTTGGGTTAGCGGGTTACTATAGGAGATTCGTGAAGGATTTCTCCAAGATCGCGTGCCCGTTGACTCGGTTAACCAAGAAGGAGGTAAAGTACGAGTGGGATGATGAGTGCGAGAGAAGTTTTCAAGCCTTGAAGGAAAGGTTAACTTCAGCACCAATTCTTACCCTACCCGAGGGATCCGAAGGCTATTCAGTTTTTACAGAATGCACAATAATAATAAAAGCGAAAGCGAAAGCACCAACATTTAAACATACAGAAATATATGCTCGGAATATAAACAGGTATACAAAATATAGCGAGTCAAATTATACAATAATTCTCAATCTCCAAATTTAAAAATTTATACATGTGTTCACAAGCTCAAAAGTACAAAAATAAACTTAAACGAAATGCATGAGACTCCCTACACAATCCAAGACCCGAAAGACGACCGCGGCCTAGCACAAACTCCCTAAACGAGCACCTGCAACTCAAAGAACAAAAGGGGAAAAAAAACAACGAGGAGGGGTAAGTCCTAAAGACTGGAGAGGGGGCTAACACACTCACGCATACGTATAAATAAGAGCAGAGCATATTCAAATTAAAAAGGTCATGAACCGAGGCGTGGTTTTTACATTCAAAAACATTTTAGCCCGTGATACAAAATATGGAAAAGATTTAGGGCCAAAACCCCGAAATCACCAAGTTTTAGAAATTATAAATCCACTCCCGTTTCACGAACCACAAACATAATCAAAATCAAAATAACTCGGCGAGAACGAGTTTCTAACCAACCTATCTCCTTTCATATTCATAATCAAAATGAAATACATACAAAGCTCAGAATCAATCCACCTTTTCCGGTTGGGGATGACTCTCTCATCATAATAGTTGAGTCGGGGGATCCAACCCGCTCCATCGATGTTTTACCGCCGACTCAAGAAACACGTCTTCCCCTCGACCTCCCGAGGTTGGGCGAATCTCCCAAAGTTGGAGTCGTGTTGATGGGAGAGCTCGGTGAGCCCACGGCCGACCCGAGTTGCCATACCACTACTCTGGGGCCCAGTTCGAAATTTCTAAATTTTCAAAATTTCTGAATTTTCCAGACATATATTTCAAAGTCAAAATCTTGCTAGTTCAAAACACACACCAACCATTTTCAACTCAAATAAACGAAAATATAGTTTCCAGATATATATATATATATATATATATATCAAAGCTTTTTTCAAATGGTTTTCATAACAAAAAGGCCAATTCCCACAAAATACATACTACGCACATATCTAAATACATATATATATACGTAAGTCGCATGTGGGCTTAAAATACAGGTAGGTTATAGGTCATATTAACTAAAAGAAAGAAAACCTCTCCTTGTCAATCAACTCGAATGAGACGAACCCAAAACACCCCTCAGAGACCTCCTCGTCACCCATGAAACGAACCTAAAGACAAAACAAAGAGCAAACAACAAACTTGGATCCAATATGAACCACTTAAAAGCTCAGCATATGCTTATGGATGCAAATGATGCATAAGAAATACAATGAGGTAACATTTAACGCATGCAAATTCATAACAAGTTATAAGTCTTATAAATTACGTTAAATGAATTGATAAATTTAATGAAATGTTCATAACACATCATTTAACATATTAACATTGCATTCATAGCATAAAAGAGGTGAGAAAATATCAAACGAACCAAATAAACGATACACTCATTCATGCATTGCAAACAAGGGAGCATTTTGATCATACTTCATGCATATGCATCAAGGTCACGTAATAAATTCAAACCAAGAAGAATAACATGTGATATAGCAAGTTAACATTATATACGAAGAATAAATGAAGTTAAAGGATCAATTAACACACAAAAAAAGCAATAAACATGCAGCAGCAACTTCATACAGACGAACGGGGGTTCAAAAAATGCCATGCACAGGTGTTCAACGTCACAGAACCAAATCTTGAGCCTCTATCGGACTGAACGGTCGTTCAGTCCCTTGCTTCACATGCGCTGAATGGTCGTTCAGCTGTACAAGAAGTGCAGCCATGGACTGAACGTCCGTTTAGTCCACTCCTCTTCATCTCGCGAACGGGCGTTAGCTTCTCGGCAGTTGTTCTTCTTCTTCGTTTCCAGCTACAAAACAGGGTAAAACCTAGGAAAGAGCAAGGGAAACATGCAATACAAGAATTACACTCAATAACACAACAAAAACACAAGAAAAACAGCACAAAAATTCATCATTTCAGCCCCAAAAACGAACGCAACAACAGGCCATGGAAGAGCAGTTTATTTTCTTGCATTTATCTTCAAGTTTCATGAAGTTTAACCATGGTGGATTCTCCTACACTTAACATACTTCAAATTCAAACTCAAATATGCATAATGGAAGCTGGAGTGATCAGA
Organism: Lantana camara; assembly: GCA_037501455.1. NCBI lineage: Eukaryota > Viridiplantae > Streptophyta > Magnoliopsida > Lamiales > Verbenaceae > Lantana > Lantana camara. The sequence goes on from CM074861.1 coordinate 96,812,112, forward strand.
TTTCATGCACAAATTCTCAAGAAAACCGAATCTAAATCATGAATTCAAAAATGGAGTCATAACCTAACTATTCAAGTAGATGATCATAGCATGCTCATATTCCCATGAAATTCAGTAAATAGACACTTAAAAGAAAAGAGGATGGAGAACAAGATTCTGGACTTACCTTACAAATTTGAGGTGAATCGGAGGTGTGAGGAACTTGAAATGGCAAAAATGAACAGTGCAGATTCCTTCCTTCTCTCTCTCTCGGTTTGCAGCTGCTCTCCCCCATTTCCCTTGACTGAAATCGAAATAAGGAAGAAAGAGAGTGGTAGAGGGTTCAATAAAGAAAAGGTAGGTCCAAGAATGAGTTGATTTGGTCAAATATTGAGCGAGTTATGGCTAATTTAGTCAAGGGTGGTCAGATATGCACGCGAGGCTCAATACGGGCAAAATGTAGGATTCAAACGGGCTTAGAAAAATACAAAGTTGGATTTCTTGGCTTTCATTCTTTGTTACAAGTCCAATGCCACTTCCGAAATGCAAATCTGAATTCTCGAACTCAAGTTACACCTTCCGGAACACAAGGTACGCTAAAACGAGTTAGGCCCTCATGTCCCTAACAAATAAAACGGTTCGAAAACCGTATCAAACGAATTCAAAAACATGCAACGAACATATAAACACATTTATAATACAAATAATTCACACATATTACATAATTCACAAAAATTAGAATAAAAAACGGGTTCAAATGGATTAAAAACGAGGCAAAAAGGGGCAAAACGTTCAAGTTCACATTAAAACTAAATCAAATAATTCATATACATATTCAAATAAGCACGTAAACAATTTAATAAACATATAATTACATAATTAAATAATTTAAAAGTGGACGTAGCACTCTCGTAACAGCGTACCTGTACGGCCGGACGAACGGGATGTTACAAACTCCCCTCCTTCAAAAGGACCTATCATCAGGTCCTAAAGCAGGGTCTTGATCGGATCTGGAACGGAGTTCAACTCCACTCTTCCGCTGCGCCACTCTGACCCGGTCTTCATGTGGCTTCTCGGATTTTAAATCCCGCCATAAGACTCGGTGGAATATTCAACTCTAGGAATTTCTCTTCTAAATTACAAAGCTCACGAACATCAACAAGGACAAGAAGCCTTCGAGCAAAACCACAGGGAAAACTCGGCCCTCACTACTCACCAAACACCCTCGGACACTCAACCTTACCAAACTCTCTCCAAAAAGAGAGTCTACACAAAAGGAAGAAAGCCACAAGCAAGCAACAAGCAGGCAACAAGAGGCAATGAAAAGGGAAAGGTAACACATAAGTGGGTTTCCCGGAAATAAAACAAAATATACATGTATGAAATGCCATGAATGCATTAATTTACCTTTCACCGTGGCGGTAGTATCGAGCTCATGGTCAAAGTCTTCGCCTTCACTTGCCCCAATTTGGACTTGACTCAGAGTCTTGGAACCACGACTCTTCGTAGGTCTCGGGTTCTTGTTCTTCGGGCAACTATTCACTGAATGTCCCGATTCTCCGCACTTAAAGCATTTACCAAACTTTATCCTACAAACTTCTTCCGTATGATTCGGAGTTCGAAATAAGAAAATTGAATTGTGTCCGATAGAGAGGACATCAAATTCATCTTTGGTAGTCGAAGCTTCTTCTTCTTCTTGGTGTCATCAATCACTTGATGTCCTTGAGATTTCTCTTGTGACACGGGTCTTTAGCTCGAACTAGAACTCGGTTCTCGTCCCACATAAGAAGTGTGAGACTCTAATCGTTGGTTATTCATCTCATCTTGAACCGTCCTTCTAAATTCCTCGGACCATGCATGCACCGGTGAAGTTTGAAAAACTTGTTGAATATTATCTTTACGCTCTTGCATATATCACCGGACATTAGGACAATTCTTGTCGGCTCCCAAACTTTCAAGCTCCAATAATAGGTCGTTCATCTTCTTCACTTCTTGCTCAAGGTTCAAGAACTCTTGAAGTCGTTTTACCATCACACTTGGAGGAATATAATTGTAGCAAAATCCCCGGGTAAATTTATCCTAAGTGAATTCTTCTCCAGATTCTTCCACTTTCGACCTCGTTTTCCTAAGCCACGTTGAAGCTTGGCCTTGAAACAAGCGGGAAGTATACTTCACTTTGTCTTGCAATGTCCCTGGACAATTTTCCCAAATCCATAGTATCTTGGATAACCATTCTTCAGCTTTAACAACGCCACCTCCGAACCACATCGGCGGATCAAATTCTTTAAACCTCTTGTATACCGAAGACTCTTGTTTTTCTTGTCCTTCTTTAGAAGATGTGTGTTGATGTCGAGATGCCATCCTGAAATCAGAAAATAATTCCAAAATAACAATGCGTGCGGGGTTTAGTGCATGTTCATGTGAACAATTAATGCAAACAATTCAAATAATTCACATAAAAGTGAGAATGAATGCAAATAAACACATAATCCTAAGTCGAACAACCTAGACAGACCCGACCCGACACTAGAGCTCCGGTTTTCCAACCAAGAGCTCTAATACCACTATAGAATGTAGCACCCTGGAGCGCAGAGCACTACATCCCCCGCACCATAGCCCGACAGGTGTAACGAAATGGGAACTCCGCACACACACCAAACTACGGCCAACGGGAGACAAACAAAACTCCCTTCGAGACTAGGCGGTCTAGACTCTAATACAGAGTGCGCAATAATAACAAAAGTAAAAGTGAAAGCAACAGGATTCAAACATACTGAAATATATGCTCGGAATATAAACAGTTATACAAAATATAGTGAGTCAAATTATATAATAATTCTCAATTTCCAAATTTAAAACCTTATACATGCGTTCAAAAGCTCAAAAGTAAAAAAATAAACTTAAAAGAAATGAATGATTCTCGCTACACGACCCAAGACCCAAAAGACAATCGCCGTCTAGCACAAACTCCCTAAACGAGCACCTGCAACTCAAAGAACAAAAGGGGGAGAAAAAAAAAACAACGAGGAGGAGGGGTCAGTCCTAAAGACTGATAAGGGGGCTAACACACTCACGCATACAAATAAGAAAGAGCAAAGCATATTCAAATTAAAAAGGTTATGAACCGAGGCGTGGTTTTTACATTCTAAAATATTTTAGCCCGCGATACTAAATATAAAAAAGATTTAGGGCCAAAAGCCCAAAATAACCAAGTTTTAGAAATTTTAAGTCCACTCCCGTTTCACAAACCACAAACATAATCAAAATCAAAATAACTCGACGAGAACGAGTTTCTAACCAACCTATCTCCTTTCATATTCATAATCCAAAACGAAATACATACAAAGCTCAGAATCAATCCACCTTCTCCGGTAGGAGATGAGGAATCGCTTCCTCAACCCAGTTCTCTCATCATAATAGTTGAGTCGGGGGATCCTACCCGCTCCATCGACGTTTTACTGCCGACTCAAGAAACCCATCTTCCCCTCGACCTCCCGAGGTTGGGCGAATCTCCCAAAGTTGAATCGTCTTGATGGGAGAGCTCGGCGGCCCCACGATCGACCCGAGTTGCTATACCACTACTCCGAGGCCCAGTTCGAAAGTTCTAAATTTTCAAAATTTTTGAATTTTCCAGACTTATATTTCAAAGTCAAAATCTCGCTAGTTCAAAACACACACCAACTCTTTTCAAATCAAATAAACGAAAATATAGTTTACGTATATATAACAAAGCGTTTTTCAAATGGTTTTCATAACAAAAGGGCCAATTCCCACAAAATACATACTACACACGTATCTAAATACATATATATATATATATATATATATATATATACGTAAGTTGTATGCGGACTTAAAATACAGGTAGGGTTATAGGTCATATTAACTAAAAGAAAGAAAACCTCACCTTGTCGACCAACTCGAACGAGACAAACCCAAAACACCTCTAAGAGGCCTCCTCGTCACCCACGAAACGAACCTAAGGACAAAACAAAGAGCAAACGACAAACTTAGACCCAATATGAACCACTTAAATGCTCGGCATATGCTTATGGTTGCAAATGATGCACAAGAAATACAATGAGGTAACATTTAACGCATGTAAATTCATAACAAGTTATATGTCTTATAAATTACGTTAAATGAACTCATAAATTTAATGAAATGTTCATAACACATCATTTAACATATTAACATTGCATTCATAGCATAAAAGAGGTGAGAAAATATCAAACGAACCAAATAAATGATACACTCATTCATACATTGCAAACAATGGAGCATTTTGATCATACTTCACGTATATGCATCAAGGTCACGTAAAAATTCAAAAAAAGAAGAATAACATGTGATATAGCAAGTTAACATCATATATGAAACATAAATGAAGTTAAAGGATCAATTAATACACAAAGAAAGCAATAAACACGCAGCAGCAACTTCATGCACACGAACGGGGGTTCAAAAATGCCATGCACGGGCGTTCAACGTCATAGAACCAAATCTGGAGCCTCCATGGGACTGAACGGCCGTTCAGTTGTACAGAAAGTGCAGCCATGGACTGAACGGTCGTTCAGTCCATTCCTCTTCATCTCGCGAACGGGTTCGCTTCTCGGGTAGCTGTTGTTCTTTTTCGTTTCCAGCTACTAAGTAGGGTAAAACCAAGGCGAGAGCAGGGGAAACATGCAAGACAAGAAGTACACTCAATAACACAACAAAAACACAAGAAAAACAGCACAAAAATTCATCATTTCAGCCCCAAAAATGCACGCAGCAATAGGCCATGGAAGAGCAGTTTATTTTCTTGCATTTATCTTTAAGTTTCATGAAGTTTAACCATGGCGGATTCTCCTACACTGAACATACTTCAAATTCAAACTCAAATATGCATAATGGAAGCTGGAGTGATCAGATTTCATGCACAAATTCTCAAGAAAATGGAATCTAAATCATGAATTCAAAAATGGAGTCATAACCTAACTATTCAAGTAGATGATCATAGCATGATCATATGTCCATGAGATTCAACAAATAGACATTTAAAAGAAATAGGAGAGGATGGAGAAAAATATTTCGGGCTTACCTTTCAGATTTGAGGTGAATCGGAGGTGTGAGGAACTTGAAATGGCAAGAATAAATAGTGCAGATTCCTTCTTTCTCTCTCTCTCAGTTTGCAGCTGCTCTCCCTCTTTTCTCTTGATTGAATCTAAATGAGGAATAAAGATAGTGGTAGGGGGTTGAATAGAGAAAAGGTAGGTCTAAGAATGAGTTGATTTGGTCAAATGTTGAGTGAGTTATGGCTAATTTAGTGAAGGGTGGTCAGATACGCACGCGAGGCCCAATACGGGCGAAATACAAGTATTCAAACGGGCTTAGAAAAATACAAAGTTGGGTTCTTTGGCTTCTATTCTTGGTTACGAGTCCAACGCCACTTTCGGAATTCGAATCCGAATTCCCGAACTCAAGTTATGTCTTCCGGAACACAAGGTGCACTAAAAAGAGTTAGGCCTCATGTCCCTAACAAATAAAACGGTTCAAAAACCGTGTCAAACAAACTCAAAAACATGCAACAAACATATAAGCACATTCATAATACAAATAATTCACACATATAACATAGTTCACAAATTTAGAATCGAAAACGGGTTCAAACGGATTAAAAATGAGGTAAAATGGGGTAAAACATTCAAGTTCACATTAAAATTAAATCAAATAATTCATATAAATATTCAAATAAGCACGTAAATAATTTAATAAACATATAATTACATAATTAAATAATTTAAAAGCGCACGTAGCACTCTCGTAACAGCATACCTGTACGGCAGGACGAGCGGGATGTTACATTTGCAAACTCTACTGCATAAGTAGAAGTAAAGTAGATGTGGAAGCTATAAAAATTTGCAATAGTAAAAGCAGTGAGTGTTTGGGGGGAAAAAAAAAAAAAAAAGTGAAAAGCAGTAAAATAATCAGTTAAGTATTTGTACAGAAAAGTTGAGAATCACTTTTAATTTTTATGAAAATACTAAATTAACCCTGATATTTTCTAATCGTTTCGTTTATTATCTATATATGTTGATCTTAAATTATAATAAAAAGTTCAAATCTTCACAAAAATAAATAATAAAAAAAAATTATAGTAAAACTAAAAAATAATAAAAGAGAAATATTTACCTAGTAATTGCATATTTTTTAGTAATGAGATTTTAATGGAGATTTCTAAACTTGAGAATTCAATTGAGGTTAGATTTTTTTAGTGTTCAATCGAGATTTTTAAATTTGAGAATTTAATCGAGATAAGATACGGTGGGATTTCCTTCGAGAAACCTTGGTTTTCTTTGAGTTTCCGCATTCTATTATTGAGGTTATAATGAGTGGCGTCCAAATTATCCGGCCGGAGATTCTTTGGAATGGAGAACCTACAGCACCTATAAGCCCGTCGTGCGGCATCCGTCAAGGCGATCCTCTATCCCCATACCTCTTAGTGCTATGCATGGAGCGATTATCTTTATCTTATAGAAGAGGTTGTTGAAATGGGAGAATGGAAGTCGGTTCGTGTTTGTAGGGGGGGCCACTATTTCCCACATTCTATTTGCGGATGATATTATCTTGTGTGCCTGTTCAACCGGAGAGAACATTGCTACTATCAAGCGTGTGATTGAGACCTTTTGTGGTGCGTCGGGTCTCAAACTTAATAATCTGAAATCTCAGGTGTTGTTTGCTCCCTCTGTGCTGGAATCCTCAAAAAGCATGATCAGTCACATGCTCGAGATTCCTAGAACTGATAAGCTTGGGAGATACCTGGGAATCAACTTGGTGACTGGTAGAAACCACCGAGAAGCGTTCGAATCAGTGATAGAGAAAGTCAAAAAACGGCCCTCAGGGTGGAAAGCGTGCAATTTGAGTTTGGCGGGCAGAGCTACCCTCATTCAATCAGTCACAAATTCTATGCCGGTTTACATGATGCACTCTACGTGGATTCCGAATTATTTGTGTGATAAGTTAGATCGCCTTAACAGAACGTTTCTGTGAGGTGGAGACAACACGAAGAGACGGATTCACTTAGTTAAATGGGAGAAGGTGCTGAAACGAAAAGAAAATGGTGGTCTCGGGATTAAGGATACTAGGAAGATGAACTTGGCCATCCTTGCTAAAACTGGATGGCGTGTGGTGCAAAGGCATGACACGGTGTGGAGTCGAATTTTCCAGGCTAAGTATTTGAAGAGGGATGAGTTGTTGGATCATCACCCCAAAGCAACGGCCTCGAGGCCATGGAAAGGAATTTGCAGAAGCATCAAAGAATTAGAACCGCTTTGCCAATGGCGAATTGTAAAAGGGGACAACGTTTGGTTTTGGGATGATCGATGGCTCTCGCAACTGACTATTAGAGAAAGATTGGAGGGCCAGATTGCTCACGACGAAGAGAATTTGGTGGTGAGTGATGTTATAAACAACGAGAGGGGCTGGGATCTAACCAAGATTAAAACGCAATTGCCGGCCACCGTCACTGCCGAGATCATGGACACTCCTCTTCCGTTGGGGGAAGCCCAAGACCGCCTGTACTGGGGGGGCGACGACGAATGGTAATTTTTCCTGCAACTCTGCCCACAATTTCCTGCTGCGTGATACCCAGGATTCTGAGTGCAGTTGGAAGAAGCTATGGAAATTACCCTGTCCACAAAAATTGAAAACGTTTCTGTGGCTTTGTAAGCACAAAAGCCTGCTCACAAATGCCTTGTGTTTCGATCGGAAATTCGGAATTTCAGAGGGATGCACCAGGTGCATGACTGGAAGGGAGGATATTGCTCGTCTTCTCAAGAATTGCCCATATGCTGCTAGAGTTTGGGAAGGGGTGGCAGCTTCAGAGAGTTGGAGCACCTTTAAATTCTAGAATGAGGATCAGTGGGTGGAGAAATTGCTTTTTTCCACTTTCAAACATAAATTTAATGAGAGTTGGCCTTGGTGGGTGGTTGCTTTGGCGACTCTTTGGAGTGTTTGGAAAGTTAGGAATAAATAGGAGTACCAGCGGACTAGCGAACCTAAAAGCATCACTTTGAGCAACATTAATCTGCTCGCGGCTAACATTATGCAGACTTTGGAGCAGAGACCGAAACAGAGGGACAAAGGACGTGCTATCAGTTCTTGGTATGTGCCGACTTCCGGGTGGGTCAAACTGAACTCCAATGGCAGTCGTTTCAGTCACACAAAGAAGGCGGCAGCAGGTGGAGTGATCCGGGATGATCAGGGTAATTGGTTGGTTGGTTATGCCATGAAGCTTGGCTATGTCTCCATTAACATGGCTGAGCTTCTCGGACTCCGTAAGGGGTTACAGATCGCCTGGGATAGGAGATATCCACGCATTGAGGTTGAACTTGACTCGGAAACTGTGGTGCATTGGGTGCTTCGTGACGAGATAGAAAATCACCCCTTGAAGAATATTATTGAAGATTGTCGTATGCTGCTCCGGATGCCTTGGAATTCGAATCTCAAGCACGTGCTTAGAGAATGCAATGATAGCGCCGATAAGCTCGCGAAGATGGGGTATGAGATTGATGCGGATTGGAGGGAGTGGGACTCGCCTCCGGTTGGTTTTACTTGAGGATGTTTTCGTCCTCTGTGGCCTCGTTGGATGCCTCTGACGAACCAAAAAAAAAAAAACCGCTTAAAATAATCACTTATCACATAATCACTTAATTTTAAAGTTTGCAAACGCTCCCTAAATAGGATATGAAAAGCAAAGGAAAATCGTGACATTGGCCTTGGATTGTTGTGTGTTGATAATTCTCAAGCCTAGGAGTTCTTTTTAGCCCAAATAATTGGGCCTTAGCAAGCCTTAAGTTAGTAGGTCCAATTTGATGAGTCCGGTATCGGATTAATTACCATTAACCCATTTAAAAGAAAATCTAATTCAAACATATCTCAGCAAACACAAGTGTTCGCATCCCTGGATTTTTAGTACCATGTAGTTTAATGGTTCTGAAATACATTAGTTTAATCATATATCTCCTGTTTAAATTTTCGAATGCACATTTATATTTGGTAAGTAGAATTGTACACTTTGATATTTCCATCCGTCACGAAATTCATACATAAAGTCCGAATGTCTATTTACTGTTAAATGCATAGCTCTAATGTACGGATACTTTTAAAAATATCATTTTGTCGTGTTGTATCGGATACAGTATCCGACACTTCTCACGTAGAAAATTCACAATAATTTCGTTGTCGTCGTATCTGTATTTTGTCATGTTCGTATCTGTCGTATCTGTATCCGTATCTGTGCAATATAGATGGAGAGTTTTATCAGGGTCAACCGTGGCGAACCTGAGTCTAATACGTAATGTTTCAATAAAGACGAATTTGACTTCCTTGTTCCTTACAGGGCCTGATGAATCATTACGAAGTTAACTAGTCATTGATTTATCCTTCATACGACAAGTGCAACATTAATTACATGGTAACAAATTCAAACCACAATATCCCTGCAGAAATCGGAGTTAACAGAAGATTTTAATATGCGACACCCACATATAATTAGTGAAGTGATTTACTTTTGGATGTCCATCAAGTGTCAAGCAATGAATATCTGCAAAATCTTGTTATTGCATGTACGTGTCGTTGCAGCAATGCAAGAGCTTGAAGGGCCCGGGTCGCTGGAATTCTGTCCCATGCCAGCGTTAAGCATCAGAAAACATGAATTCTCTGCGCTAGTTTTTGACCAAAGTGAGCTACAATACATAGCCATCATCCTTTATTTCTGTTTGATCTTCTGGAATCACATTGAGGCCTGAAGGTTTATATACAATCTTTTGAGATCCACCAATAACAAGAAAATGGCCAACATGCACCATGTCGCTGTTGTGGATTCCTCTGCGATACGACTACTTTATAGCTTTCACTTAATTTTTGGAGATTTGAAATAGTTCAAATTCAGCCATATGTATAGTTGTACAAAGGCGCTGCACTTGATTAATCAAAGCTCGGATTAATTCGATCAAACTAGTGTAACGAGTCACTTGAATGAATATATGACCCATATTATTAGTAGGGTTCAATCGAATCAGTCTTTTATTTTTGGCATTGATATCATATTAAACGACAAACTCATCCGAAAACGCTAGCTAGGTTGTTAGATAATAAGGACTACTATCAAATATTTATAAATATTTCAATTACAGACACTGATAGCTAAATCATTGCTCGCTATACTCCAAATTAATTAATATTGCATGTGACCAAAAAGCGAAAGAATATACATAATTATATAAACACTCAAGATCTTTGATATCAATATTAATAATGGAGAAAACTATTCCATGCACAGAAGTGAAATCTATATCAGATTCAGATGGTTACTTTTATGGGTGTGTTTCTTCGCAGGGGGTAGATGGGGAAAACTACCCCGAGTTTGGCTTCATCAAATTGATGTAACGAGAGAATAAGTGTTTTATAGTTGTCGTGTAGTTGGTAGAAAATTTAGAAAGAGTGACAAATCAAATGACAAGTGTAATATTAATATACTTGTTCTTTTAATTGTGTTCAATCAAACTGGATTTGGGGTAGAATTTTCGCATGTGTCATGTTCTGTCAATCATATTAGCAAATATATTCCCATATAAAAGTGGAATCTCAGCGTGGGGACTCATTGTCTAAGGATCGCATATGGCAATCACGCTTTCATCATTACAAGGAAACAAGGGTTTCATCATTACAGGGGAAGAAAGTGAAGGGCTCTCTCTTCTCTCTAAACGCAACAAGATTGGTTTAAATTAGTTATATCTTTGAAGTTGCTGTCTTGTTTTGTAGCTGTTCTTTCCAGCAAGGAACAATGAATTATTGTTGGTAGGAACATAAGACTAAGTTACTGTACTTAGATTGGATTGATAAAGCATCTACTCATCGCATCTTGGTGTTCGATCGAGCTCTTATTCTGTCATGTCCCTACTATCATATATTCACCATGTGCCCGCCAAAAGTGCTTCTTATAATCACTTTTCTTCCTCATTGGCTGCCTCTTTTATATATTATGATCATTATACGTAGTGTTATCTATGAGTCATGCATCACACAGTATGAAAAACTGATAATTGTGCATGAAGTGCGCAAACTCTTTGATCGATAGGAACAGATAGATTAGGTTTAATTAACTGATAATTGTGCATGAAGTGCGCAAACTCTATGATCAATAGGAACAGATAGATAAGGTTTAATTAAACCCAATGGAATAAGGTAACATCATCATATTTTCTGATTCGTTAATCTCTCAATCATGTCAATTCAAAAAGTTCCACTAAAATTCTTGTAAATCCTTCTTTCTAAAATACTTCTTCTTTCTAAAATACTTCTCTCATTTTCTATTGTAAACATTTTTTATTCTAACACCACCACCACCATTTTATCATCAAATATTAAAACTATTCTCCAGATTGATCTACTCTAAGGTCGGGTTTAGATCTCCTGGGGTCGTTATTAATTCCCCTGGTGCCACTTAGCTTAAACCACTTCCCACGTGTAGGGACAGAATTATAGCACTTCACGTCCATTGTCCTAAGATTTCATTACAATTTAATTTGAGAGTCAATAATAAGTAGCAGTGATTCTTGATGGCTTGAAGTACATTGTGTATACGAGACCAAGATATTTTCAAATTTTGAAATTACATGATGGTGTTGGGAAGGAATTGCCTTGGCACTTGCTATAGACATCATCGCGAATTTAGTTACTTTCATCAAAATCTGTGAGGACCTTCATGAAGAACAAGAAATAGTAGAAAGGTGGTAAAAAGTACAAAGGTTGTATACATAAAGGCTGTAACAAGAAACTATACAAAGGTTGTATAAGGGTTCTATTGGTTGGTCGGAATTGGAGCTGCATTTACCCAACAATTGGAGCTGTGGTTGGTAAATGTGAAGTAGCTGGTTTAGATGTAAATTTTTTTTATGCATATATAAATAAATATTCATTCCATTTCTACCATATCTACTTACATTATGGTCCAAGAACATGGTTGATGGGGAATATATAATTACAAGATACGACATTTAGTTCGTGTAGGCATTTCATACAACAAAGTGGGTTCAATTCTAAAGGATCTCATCATCATGATGGATCTCCATCATATATTATGTTGTGAAACTACTGTTCATCACAATTGTGAACAGCATTCCATGCTTCACAGCGGATCACGCTCCTCAGTTGATTTCACTATTTATGGGATTTATATATATCTACCATACAAGTATTATGGCCAATAGTTTGTCATATATTATCGGGAAAATTACATCTGACTATCTTGCTAGATAGGGTAATTACAATGTAGTCCATCTTTATTCGATAATTACAATTTAGTCTCCAAATGTTATGAACCGTTTGTGATCCTTCTATTCCGCTAAAGTTCCGTTAGATTTGGGTTTATCCTTTCATTAATTTTATGAATAAATTAAAATAACAAATTCATCCCTGTAATATACACATTCTAACAAAACGTTCCCTAGGTATTATGCATATAACAATATAGTCCTTGAGAATACAGCCAAACTTAACGGAACCCTAACGGAATAGAGGGATCGGAAACGGTCCATAATATTTAGGGACTAAATTGTAATTTTCAGATAAACATGGATTATATTGTAATTACCCTATCTAGCAGGGTAGTCAGATGTAGTTAATTACACTCGATCTTTAAATTAGATAAAATAATTACAATTGGCATCTCATTTTTAGATATAATTACAGACACCACTCTTCTATAGTTTGTTTATTATACTTAACTCCCAAAATCGTTAAAAATTTGATAATGTCAGCAAAAATATTTATGAAAGCCCGAAATTAACCCTGTTGACTTCGGTCAAATTTTTATTACCGATCATGTCCTTGGGGGTTCATTGTAATTTAGGAAATTAAAATGGGATTTATGTGTAATTTTTTATGTTAAATATTCAATTAGATTTTTGAGTTAAAATTAGTAGTTGCAACGGCTACTTCCATGCCAGTATGACCATATTTTTCATAATTTGAAGCCTATAAATATTGAGTTTCACAAACAATATACAAACCAATAGTTAATCTTTTCCATGGTTTCAAGTAGCTATTCTTCAAGTAATCGAGCACTAAAATACAGGAATAAGAAGTGTTGAATGTGTGGCTACCTTGATAGTTGTGTAATTTCCACATGTTCGACTCAATATTTATACTCTTCAATTTATGAAAATAATGGTCTTATTAGGCATGGAAGTAGCCGTTGCAACAACTAATTTTAATTAAAAAAATGGTTAAATACATCTAGACCCCTTCCGAGCTTTGTATATTACAATTGGACCCCTGTTAGTCATTTTATTACAGTTTGACCCCTTCTAAAATTTCGAAATTACTAAACGGTGAAGAAAATGTACGATTCTGTTAAATATTTCACGTTATATTCCAAATAATTCCTATATATTCCAAATATTTGTGGAATGACCATTATGTTTGGTTCTAAGATCATGTTTTATAAAAGTAGGAAAAAATATCACGTTTTTTAGAAAAAAATAAATGGTTAAACAAACAATTATTTCACAATTATTTTGAATATAATGGTTATTTCACAATTATTTGGAATATTCTGTGAAATATTTAACAAAATTGTATATTTTCTTCATCGTTTAGTAATTTTGAAATTTTAGAAGGGGTCAAACTGTAATAAAATGACTAACAGGGGTCCAATTGTAATATACTAAACTCGGAAGGGGTCTACATGTAATTAACCCTTAAAAAAATTGATTGAAAATTTAACATAAAAAATTACTCATAGCCCCCATTTTAATTTATTAAATTACAATGAACTCCCAAAGACATGACCGGTAATAGGAATTTGACCGAAGTCAACAATGTTAATTTCGGACTTTCACAAACAATTTTGTTAGCATTATCAAATTTTTAGCGATTTTGGGGGGTTAAGTGTAATAAATAAATTCTAGAGGGATAGTGTCTGTAATTGTATCTAAAAATGGGATACCAACTGTAATTATTCTATCTAATTTGAGGGTCAAATATAATTAACTCTATATTATATTTAGACTTTATTTGTATGCATATTTTTAATTAATTGTATCCATCGAAACAAAAGTTTGTTTGTGTTATTTTTAATAACTCTATTTTGTTCTAAAGTTCAAATTATTAGTTAATCTATCTATACTATAATATATAGGAATGGTGTATTTGACCCAAATCAATGCAATTTTGACTAAATGGTGAATTCTTAAAATTTTGAATTATTTTAATTGACAAAATTATTTTTATGATAGATAATTTGACAATAAATGTAATCTTAATTTAATTTTAAATATTTTCTTAATTATCTCTATAATTTACGAAATCACAATTTAAATGCTTTTCTTATTTTCTATCACTTTAGGTTTTCTTTTCCTTTCATTTTATTTTTTCACCCATCTATAATCACTACAAAAAAAATTATTTTTTGCGACAAAATTTTTGTGACGACACCATTGATTGTCACATTAGAATAGTCTATTGTGACAATAAATAATTTTGTCACAAAAAATTAAAATTGTTATGACAAAACACTTTTTTGTCACAAGAGAGCTAAACTTATTGACAAATTACAATTTCATCATAATATGCACAGGAGATTGTCGCTATTAATTATGCAGGAAGTGACAAATTTTTTCCTCAATTTTTGTGACGAGTATTTTTGTCGCATAAAGGCAAAACCTATGACAATATATTTTTTGTGACAAAATATAACTTTGTCATACATAATATAATATTTTCTTCTAATTTACTTGGGACAATAACTACTTTGTCACGTAATATTGTTTCTACCTTTTTACCTGACAAAACACTATTGTCATATATAGTATCATCAAAATTTCCAACTCATAATTTATTGTGATGTGTGACAAATTTCATTGTTATTATAGAAATACTTTACTGCACAATATATCATCATGAAAAATCATATTATCGGGAAAACAAATTCACATATAAAGTATTATAATTATCTATATATATATATATATATATGTATATATTGTCAAATCATAATTGTATATAAAACAATTCCGTTCCCACCAAAAATTAATTTTTGTAATTTATTCCCTCCAAAAATTTAATCATTTTTGTGTTATACAAATTAATTTAGGAAATAGTATACTTATATATTTTATTTATAATAATTTAATTGTCCTAGCGTATACTTATATTCATAAATTCCCCTCATATTAAACTGATAATTATAAAATAAAGAAATTATAGCAATACACATAATAATTTTTATTATTATCATAATATTATTATTATTATTATTATTATTATTATTATTATTATTATTATAATTAAGACTAATATTTAGCTAAACCCACTAGCAGAATGCCCGAAAAGCATGGCCTCAACTTTGGCACTTTCGCAATGAAGCGGGTCCTTTTCCTTGAACCCAATCGTGGTCGGCGATTCGAAGCGGATCACAGGCAGGCGAATACAAATTTGGATTTTGTGAATGTGGGTAAAGGAGAAACGCTTGTGGTTGCAGGCGCAAATTACCGCGTGGAGATCACCGCCAAAACCTATCCCTGACTGGTATGGTTCAAGCCGTGGTCGAAATTCCAAAAATTGGAAATCTTCGAGGAGAATAAGGGTTAAATTTGGTTTTGAAGGGAAAATCCGGTGGCTGCAGAGTAGAGGAATTTTCATTGGTACGTTTTGCAATGGGTTATACCCTACTCCAGAATGTGATACATCCGTTTGTAGAATAGAATAAATTTGAAGGTTTTCGTTCTAAAAAAAGACTAATATTTATTTACTGGAGAATTGCCCGTAGGTCGGATATGATGCTCTAATGGTAATCTTGTATCCAACATTGAGACTATTTGTGATTGAATCTAATAGAAAAGGTTCGATTGCAGCTATAAATTTTGTAGTAAAGGTGTATCGCTTTGTGCTTTAATTGTGTTTTCTCTAATAAAGGCATGTGTTTTGACTTTTGCATACCATTGTTTCATGTCTGTTGTTGTAATCCTCTTATTGGTATCAACGAAGAGGAGGGGATTTAAAAAGCCTCTTATTGAATACCTTCAACACAAGGACCATGCTGCAGGAGCTAAAGAGGAACCGGGCATATATATTACCAGGTTGGTTTTGATATTGTTACATTTTTATTTCATTAGAATTGTCACTGTACTATGTACTTGGAGATTTTCAATATAGTTTTGATATTGGCTTTTGATCAGGTGGAGTGCACGATTCCCTTAATCTATATTTCTTATGGAATGTTAGACTAAGTTTGTTATTGTAACGCCCCAATCTTTCAATTATGCAATATGTGATTTAATGTGAAATAATTGCCAATTGTGACTTAAATTGTTTAATTGCCTAATTGTCCTTAAGTGATATTTTTCTTAAATTGAGGACTTAATTGCATGACTTATGAATTGGAGGGATTAAATTGCAAATTGTGCTTAGACTTATAATATCTAGCTTAAATCCATTTTATTGCATACAAACATTTGCACACTTGATCACTCCTCTCTCCCCCTTATCCCGATCCAAACCCTACCAAGAAGAGAAGGGATTTCATCCAATTCAAGCTATAATTTGTGAAGGAATTGTGGCTTAGGAGCATCATCATCATCATATCTTCATCCTTCCTTCTATTTCTTCCATTTAAGGTAACCTTGGAGATTTATATGAATTCTTGAATCTTGAGTAGTAACTAGAGATTATGGTTTAAGCTTGTTTAGTTATGTTTTACTTGGTGGAAGCATGATTATAGGATTATAGCTTGGATTTGATGTACATATTATGAAGTTTATAAGCTTGGAGCATGAGTTCATTTATGGGTTTGATATGAGTGATTCTTGATGATTAAGCATGGATTTAAGTGTTTATTGGAGTTATTATTGAACTATAAGTATGCTAGTATGTATATTACTTGATTTGCATCATTTGGGAGTTGTATTATGGGTGTTTGAATGATTTTGGTATTATTTTGTGCTTCCCCTGCATAACTGCTCTGTTTCTGCTGCTTCTGCTCTTCAGGAACGGCCCTTCCCGTCCCAGTTCATTCTGGGAACGGCCGTTCCCACCCCCTTGCCAGCTGTCCCGCGAGACTGGGAACGACCCTTCCCAGTTTGGCCTATGGCCAGAACGGCCGTTCCCAGCCCCAAAACTACCAAAATCTTTACAGACGCGCGGGATCGTTTCGGGGAGCCGGGAACGGCCCTTCCCACTTCTAGTTCAAACCCGGAACGGCCGTTCCCATGCTCCAGAGGATTTTCTGTATTTTCTGCATAAAATGTGACTTTCCAAATCGGTTTCTAAGGCCATAAATGATTGATACGTGTTATTATATGCTTATTTTATGCTTAAATATGATCATGACATTTGATAATTGTCCATTCTCGTTATTGCACGTCATGTTACGCCGTCCGTCCTAATTGGTTCATTGAGTCGTGTCTTATGTACACTTGTCTTTGTTGCACAGACCAGCACACCAGTGACGTGGAGTGGGCTTCTTAGGCCGTGTCTTCCTCTTTATTTTGTCGGTTCGGGTGAGGTTTAATTGCTAGATATTTAGAACCATTACAACCCTATGTGATGTTTTAAACACAAATGTATCTATATATCTATAGTTTTCCAAACTCTATTGAATTTCAACTGATTTACTGAATTGTATTGTATTGATTGATCATGTTTTGGGCGAGTATATTGTATCGTGCACTGTGGGCCCGAGAGTTAGTGTTTGAGCCAACCGGGAAAGCAAGGGCTGACGGGTAACTCTTACACTCCTCTCAACCGTGGGGATGAACCCTGAATCCATCAGGAGGTTTGGTGGAGGAAGGAGTCACGTGCGTGGGAGTCATGTTCCCGACGTACACCGTGTTTACCGTGGATGGTTCGGGCCTTGCAAACCCACCATCATTGGAGGAAGAAGGAGTCATTGAAACTGCTACGTGTGCACTGTAACTGATTGCATGATCACTTAATTAATTAAAAGTATCGTGATTGTACACTGTCGAAGTAAGGTTGGAGAATTGCCCTCACTCGCCGGGCCACTGATTGATTGATTGAAAATGATTAATTGTTAAATCTGATAGTTGTAATCTCGAGCGAGCTCTATGTTGTTATTGAACTTAGATTGATTTCGGTTATAAAACCTTACCCGAGGTTATGATTTGCATGTTATCTGCGCTTATATCTATTATGCCCCTCGCTTAGTCTGTGGTAGATTGACACCTCACCTTTTAGTTTTGCAGGTTGTGTGCTAGGCGGGATTGGTGTCGAGTCAAGTCTTTCTTTTCGGGTCTAGCACGTGTCCATTCTACTTTGTTGCATATGTATTGTTATCTACGGTTTTATAAAATGTTATGTATTTGAGAGATGATAATGTATTGATAGGATTTTAGAAATGGTTTGCTTGATAAAGACTTGATATTAACGCACTTCAGTTTTATTTCCTGTTGTGATAATTGGTTTGGGGTTAGTCCCGCCTAGTTAGTTAGTCTTTATTTTCTTGTCACCCGTTCGCTATGGCTCAGTTCATGTATGGATTGTCCGTTTCATATGTGGACTGAGCTATAGTGCGGGGGATGTGGCACCTTTGCGCTTCGGGTGTTACAGTTATTTTCTGTTTATTTCATAGAAGTCTTGTGTAGTAAATTTCTTGATGTAGGAGCAGTATTGGTTTTACTATTAATAAACTTAAGTGCTGAAGGTTTGGACTATATAGCTAAAGACTTGTATGAACAAATCTATCCTTGGCTATTCAGCAATTTTTCATTTAGAAAAATGGATGAAGATATGAATCCTAGTACGAGTCTATGATATTTAGTATTATAGTAAATTGACTAGTTTTGAGTATCTTGGCAGGGAACCATGATATCTCGTAGGCGTATATCATTGTATTTGGCTTGTTAAGACTCCACCTTATTGCATTGATGTGCAACTTTTCGGATCTTCTATCTTTCGTTATTTTTAGAAATAAATTACTAATGTTCTTTTCTTTTTTTTTTTTATCTCTATGTTAGCAGGATTTCTGGGTGGGAATACCTTGTGCTTTGAACAATATTAGTCTTAGTTTGTTTTACTTTTATTTTAAATTGTTACTTTAGCTCCAATTTTATGAGACATACCAAATGAATTTCTTGACCTAATTCAGGTATACTATAACTTACTTACGATTGACACTGTACTTTTTTCTTATGTGATTGAAGTATATTTTCCTATTGCAATTACAATATCTCGATGTTTGCAGACCCTCAAAGACTGATCCAACTATTATAGACTTCCTCAAGGTGAACTAATTTGCTCTTCACTAGTTTCAGTTCCTTTTTTATTAGTAGTTGGTATTTACAATACTATTTCAGTATATACACTCTTACACCTTTTGATACTGAATTGTTGTGGTCTTGTTGAAGGTTCTTATAAAAATGGATCAGTTAACTCCACACTTGGCGACGGAGTTTGCTCAAGATGCTAGAGGGACAAACTCTTCCGCTTTGAGACAAGATGAGTTGGAGTTGGCAATTGGTTCTTGTTTTAATTATGTGATTTGTTATGTATCAACTATAGGTAGAGATATTTTCTACTAACTAGCTTATTGTGCATTTGCTAGTACACTTAGATTATATTTAAAACTTTTATTTATTGTACAAAATGAAGGATCACGATATTATTCATTCTATAGATTTTTTTTGTTGATTTGTATTGAATTTTTTATTCAATGGTGAGGTCTATTTTGGATTATATGATATTGTCGTAAATGATAATTAAAATTTTTTGTAACAAATCCCTCTTTTGTCACTATAGAAAAATAATTTAATTACTTGTTATGACATTTTCACTTTGTCAAGGTAGATGACTTATTATTTTATGACTTTTGTGACCGAAATTGATTTATAATGACAATATTTGTATAGATATGTGATGAAAGGTTTGTCACGATAGAATATGTTCTTGTGACAAATGTATATGTCATAATAAGTGTCCATCTAATTGTTCTTTTAGTGACAAAATTGAACTACAATGACAATAAAGGGACACTGTTGTGACAATAATTTTGTCACAAGAACAGAGTTTTTTGTGACAAATGTATATTTGTCACAAAATTGTTGTGACAAACGTCGAAATTGTCGCGGGACTTTATATGTTGGGCCTGTTATGACAACGATTGTGACAAAAAATATCGTCACAATAAATCTATAGCGACAAAATATTCTTGTGTTGTGACAAATTTTTTTGTCACAACAAAGTAGTTTTTTTGTAGTGAATAATTCTTCTATAAAATGCGTTTAACTTGTGCCTATAAAACCTACCAATACAAATATGTTTTCTTTCAGTAATATTTTCTCATTACAATCAAATCCATCAAAGACCAAAGATGCAATGACAAATAAAGAAGTGGAGGAGTGATCTTTCATAAATTACATAGAGATAACTTGATATTTTATCATAGCTATTTATATATTTGATAATTTTTTTTGTTGATCTATTCTTTTGGTTTGTTTTCCTTTATTCTTATTTGATTTGATTGTTTAGATTTTTTAGATTTTTTTTTTTTTTTTTTTATAATAGATCATGGGAAATTTACTAAACTTTGATTAAATTATTAATTTTATAACGTTTACTCAAATATTATTAAACTAATATATTTTGTCAATGATTCTATTCATTTAAATCATTTTAGTATATTTATTTATATGGTTATGTTTTCATGTATACATTAGTGTTATAATTATATTCTTGTGTTTTATTTTTATTCTATAATTTTCTATACGTGTTCATCATTTAATTATTTGGTTCTGAATTTCGAAAAATTTCATGTATTTTCATAATTTTTTTATTAGTCCAAGTAATGTAATGAATTTTTAATTATAGTTTTTTTTTTTTTTGACAATTAATTATAGTTCCTATGGTCATGTTTATTGTAATTCTACTTTTTTTTATTTTCCATTATTTCATTTTGTGGAAAATCTTCAATTTGTTTGATATTTTGAGTTTTATTTTCAATCGGATAACATACTTTTAGTATATTTATATCTACATTTATCTTTTCTATTTTTTTATTTTCTTTTTGGTACAATTCTATATCTATTATAGGACTTGATGAGGCCAAATTAAGCTCAGATCAACACCGCACACGTGTCGCGATCTGAAGGACTCTGGGCTCTAACACTCGCGGTAATGGGCCCGTGGAATTGACCCGGCCCATTCCCACATCACTTGTCCGATCCGGACCTGCGCGCCCCGGACCACGTCACGAGCGCAGGATCGGTCCACTAATCCCTCCGAACGGTCGCATTTCGGTTCCAAGGGACGCTCCGCATCCGGACTCCCTCTCCTCTATAACAAGGATTCCTGCTGTCACTACGCTCGGACTCATAGCGCTCATGGGCACTCGTCAGGGGAACCCCTCTCGAGCGTGCCCAACACTCGGACTTGGCGCCAAAGTGTACTATTATACCCAAGGGCCAACCCCACTGCAGCAGAGTACCCTCCTGGAGGGCCCTTTCAGAGGAATGAGAAGCATAGATGTCTCCACGCTATCCGCTCGCCAACAACCTCTGACACAGTGTAGGTGCGAACCTCGTACCTGACTCTGCTAACCTGCAGGACCATCACTTTCACGCCATCACATGGGGCCAAGTGTCTAGGGAGACACGGGTTTGGGACCATACGGCCAATTCACCCAAAATACCCTTGCCCCCAACATATAATTATGGGAATGCACACACTTATTCCCCAAGTCATCTTCTTCACCTGCATTACACTGCTCACATAACCCAACATCCTCAGCTCCTCAACTACACAATCTCTTGGTGTTATCCTAGCTGGAAGAACCCACCTACTAAGGAAACCCAGTTCCTGAGGCTCTGACGTCTGTGATGGTCTTCTCTCTCACAAACAAATCTTAAAGTGTTGGTGTTTTAGCACACTTCTTGTTTTCTGCACCATCAGGACTGGTGTTTTTTGATCAAATTATATTAATTTTAACTAAATTCTAACTGTCTAAAATTTTAGATATATATTTTTTAATTGATAAATGATATTAGTTTGGGCTAATATTAAATGCAGAAAGTTATTTTCCCAATATATATTTCAAATTATCTCAAATGATATTATTATGGAGAATTACTTAAATCATGGATAATTTTTAAAAATTTGTTAATTATATTTGGACTTGATTAAATAGGACATAATTTTCATAAAACCCACTAAAGTTTTAAATTCAAATTCAAACCTTTATTAACTAGATCTTTTCTTAATTAATTTACTTAAATTACTCCATTAGTTGAAGAAAATTGCTAGGCATACAAATATTAAATTGATACTATTTGCATATATTTAAATTATTTTATCTTCAATTTTAATTATTTCATAATACGTGAGCCTCTTCTTTTTTTATAAACCAAAAAGTATAGTTGTTTATCATAAATGATTATTTTTATATTTTTATTGTACTTTTTGAAATCAGTTTTACTAACTAAAAGTTATTAAAATAAATTCTATAGTTTTAAAACTTTAGCAAATTAAAACTCGATCATGTTTCATATTGTTTCAAAAAATCTCTTACTTTATATAGATTTTTAGATGAGATTTAAATTAATTATGTCTATCTATACTATATAATTTAGGAAGTGTTTTAAATTTTCTTTATATATATATTTCAAATTATGTCAAATGACATTATTATGACAATTCACTTAACTCATGTATGATTCTTAAGAGTTTATTAGTTATATTTGGACATATAAATAGGACACAATTTCAAAAAAAATCCTCCAAAGTTTTAAAGTTAAATCCAAATACTTTCTAATTAATTCCTTTCTTAATTAGGTTACTTAAATTATTCTATTAATT
The DNA here is from genome assembly GCA_037501455.1 of Lantana camara. Classification (NCBI taxonomy): domain Eukaryota; kingdom Viridiplantae; phylum Streptophyta; class Magnoliopsida; order Lamiales; family Verbenaceae; genus Lantana; species Lantana camara. The sequence goes on from CM074861.1 coordinate 96,834,942, forward strand.
TTTTATAGAATAAAAAAAAGAAAATTGTTAGAACTATAAATATTATATTGATATTATTTGCATATGTTTAAGTTACTTTTTTTATTTAACAAAAACTATAAATTTCGTGAATTGTACCAATACATTTATATGCTTATAGTTAATATTATAAATTACATTGGAGCAAAAATATATTATATATTACATATTATATACGATTATCGTGCATAGTACGGGGCACACACTAGTTCATTCATTGAAGGAGATGGTCAATTCATAAATCTAATCCTAATCAAGTTTAAACTCGATTTGGTTGATGTCAACCAATTGTAATAATAACTTTAATAGATTTGTCATTTCATTTGTCACTCTTTCTAAATTTTTCACTTATCACATGACAAACATAAAGTTTCGTCCTCTCATTACACCAGTTCGACTAAATCAAATTAGAGCTAGAATTACCTAATAAAATAATCGTAGGACATTGAACACGAAAATGAGTCTTCAATTTAAACCCCACTAAAACACCAACATTAAATAAAGAAAGAAAGAATTCTATCATTAGCCAATCAATTCTTTTATGATTATTGATTAATCTTGATATGATTAAACTCTTTGCTTTTCCCCTAGATGAATCATTGCTTTTAACAAATTACAACTGGAAAAACGAAGGGAAAAAGAAAAGGGTAAATTATATTAAAATTTCTTTACCATTCCTGGTTCAATCAACTTTATTACAGCAGCAGTGATTGAAGTTTTCTCAATCTCCAGCAGCTTTACAAATAGCCAAAACCACGCAATCAAGAAAATAGTCAACAGCTTTGGTACTGTAAGAACTGTAAGAACAGACGCAGAGCGCAGCCGTTTGATCTATCATCGGACTCCGCGTGATGCGACGGCGATTAAGGCCATCGTCGGCCAGGATTCGGCGACCGCCATATGGCGTTCAAATATTTTCCAAAATTGGCAAGAAAAATAGGCAAAAGGGTCATTGACACGTGTCCCTTTGCATGACCAAGATTGCAAGCCACTGTCAGTTCAATTTAATTGCATAAAATGTGGTAAAAGATTATTGTGATCACCTCGTATTGCACGGATATGGTGCTTCTTGATTTACTTTGGTCCATGCTTTTGTACAAGGGAAACTAATAGGTACAACTCCTTGAAATCGACTCAAAGGGATCGGACTACCATTTTAGTATATAGTTGGGGATCATTAATCTCACTTAAGAGATCTATTAATCTTACGGAAGAGATTTCATTTGTGAGACCCGAACTATCTTCTTGGACAAACCAACATCCAACCCATCAGACCAAGCACGAGTCAACGTCCATTAATTGTGCTAGTGGCGAATCAAAACGGGATTCTAAGGAAAAAAATGGTGACTCCCAAACCAACTTTGACACTTTTTTTTGTTTGATAAACACAACAAATGAACAATTTAAAACACAATTTTCAATTGAACCAACTAATGCAAATACGCACAAGCAAAGCTAATAGTTACACCTATTTTTGGGGAAAGATTATGAAAGAAAAAGAAAAATTCCTAAATTAGGCAAGGCTTGAAATTATATATAAATATATATATGATGTGTGAAAAAGGAATTTAAAATTAAAATATAATGGAGAAAATAAATGAAAAAAGAAAATGAAATAGGGGCCCGGGGAAGCAACAGCTGGAAAAGGGAAGACTGAATGGCGACATGTGAGGTGCAGGGTAAGTGACGCTTGGATGACGTCACGTGACATCAAAATAGTTCCTTTCCCGTCCGTACCACCGCTTATTATCGTTCTGTCTCGAACTCACACCATTTTACACTTCACCTTCATTGATTTATTTATAAATAATATAATATATATATAGTTTTATTAAATTAATTTTTTTTGTAGTAATAAGTGTATGATTAGTGTTACAATTATCATTAACCCCTCACTCACCAATCATTACTACCATACAAATCACAACTTTCCATGATCAGGATTTAACATATACATCTTCCTAAATTGGGAAAAATCATGTTTTAGTCCCATTAAATTGGGAGAGGCCCGGAGGGAAAAAGTTAGTCCATAAAATTTATAAATTCAAAATTCATCTCATAAAATTGAAAAAGTAGACAAATTATATTCTTTTGTTAATTTTTATAAAATTGAATTGTTTGCGTAATTTGGGTTTAATTTTAAAGGAAAAATGGATAGTTTTTTGGATTATTTTGATAGGAAAATAAATCACTTTTCATCCTATAAATATCACATATATTTTTTCTACAATCTACACAGCATAATTAAACTTTTCGATAAGATTATATTTTTTCGTATAATAATTCAACTTAATAATAAATAAGATGATCAACATGTGCTAATAACAGAATCATGCTAATAAATTTTAAAAAAATCATTATTCAACAAATGTAACTTAAATTTTTATATTTCATCAATAAAAAATGACAAAGGTAAAATTGTCCATAATATTAATAGTACCAAGTGAAATTTTAAAACCATCAAGTTGTCCGTCAACGATTTAACAAACAAAATCTAATCCAAAACATCAAAATTATCATTACACTCAATTTTGTGTTGTCTTGTTTTTTGTTACGCCTTGATCATTTGTCCGGATATCATATATTTTTTTTTATCATTTTTTACTATGCTAGAAAGCTTCTTTATATTCAAATTGGAAATACATATCTGAACTGCATTGCATCATGCTCTTATTTGTTTTAGTGGTACAAATGATGCACTCAATATATTAAGTCATGTTTCATTTAATCCTTCACAAATTGATGACTTTATCAGATGTCTTTAACGATTTCCTTGGTGTATGTCCCTAGCATCATAATGTGAGATAAAAAGGTGTTTGAGAATTTTGGGTTTGGGAAGAATTTTTTTGTTCATCTTAAAACTTAAAGAGAAGTTGACGGAGAACTTTTCTTGGAGATTTTGGGGAAATATTTTTGTTAATAAATATGAAAATGGTCAACAAAAAATGTAAGTCAAATAATTAAATAATATTGACCGACAGATATGTAATTATTACATAGGCTTTGGTTTAGTTTTTAATAAAGAGATGTAATTTGTTCACTTTTTTAATTTTATATGATGAATTTTTAATTTATAAATTTTATGAGACTAACTTTTTCCCACTTCTAAATTAATGGAACTAAAAAGGAATTTTCCCCTCCTAAATTTCACTCACAAATATATATAGAAAAATCACTATATGAGATAAAAGTAAAGTTGGTTAGTATTTATATTTAGGGGTAATAAAAAAATTTCATCCAAAATATAATCATTTTTATATTTTTCTACTCGAACTAAGTTTCATTGCAAACCATTATCCTTACGTTGCTTTTTTTTTACACACCACCATCCTTACTTTACGTTTTTGACAAAAAAAATTATCTTTGAGTGGTTTTGATAACCCAAATACTTACAAACCGATGTCTTCTACAAAAAATTATATTAGAGTAATTTTGATAACCTAAATACTAAATACATGAAACATACATGAAATTACTAAGGACAAACTTGTCATTTCAGGTCCTTTATTCTTTGAAAATAATCATGCGTTGAGTGTTGCATACTTGTTGCATTGAGTGTTGAAAATAATTGTCTTAATTGAGTCAATTGATCCAGACCTATATCATTTCTGAAACATCTTTAATAAAATAATCGTACTCTTGATAAATTTCCCTATTCTAATACTCATTTTGTAGGAGTGCAATTTAAAAAAAAAAAAAAAAATTAATAAATAAAAGTGTTGTAGGGTATTAAGTGTAATAAAAAACAGATAATACTGGCATGTGAAACTTTTGAAGAAAAAGTGTGAAATACGGTTTGAAGATTTTAAAGAAGAAGTGTCGAATATGAATATTAAAAAGAATTATTGAAGAAAAATTGGATGAAGAAATTGAATTGGAAGAAAATGTGGGGAAAAAAAGACAGTAGTTAATTTTGGTGAATAATAATGAATCTAAATAATAAGTTCGGCTACCGAAATCACTAAAAGATAGCCGAAACAATTAAAAAGCCACCGAAAACATGAAAGGGCCATCGAAACTATTAAATATCAGCAGGAGATGGTTAATCGTAAAAAATGTATAATAGGAATGATGATTTGCAACGAAAGTTAGTTCGGATGACAAAGTATAAAAACGATTATAGTTCAGATAGTAAAATTTGCCGTTGCTATAACTTTTGATTTAGAGTTAAAACCAGTGTTTGGATTATCACCATTAATATTTAGTGACACATTTGGTAACAATTTAGAGACAATAAATATCTTTTTATAAATTATTTTTACCTTCCACTAAAATGTCATTATAAGTGTACACGGTGACAATTTAAATTCCAAAGTGTTGTTACTTACCGTCACAAAACAAATTCTGCTGCTAGTAAATAGATATAACTAGTGACGATATAAAAAATAGCATCACTTATACATATAAACATTCATACTGTCTAATTTGATTTTCTTAGCTAATATTCGTTTCTCAAGAAATGTTAGATAATAATAATACATCAAAACAACCACCAACCTCTAATAAATAAAACTGGAGTGAATTGGGCAAAACTACTGGAGGTAATAACTAAGAAGTTAAGAAAAATACATTAATGACATCATATATATATATATAAATAATTTATTATTTATACAAAACCAATAAAAGAGTTGTTACCTATTAGAAGCAACCCTTTTTCCATTAATGAAGTCTTAAATATTGCTGTTCCACTTCCCCAGCAGCAGCAGTAGTAGATAAACCCAAACATATCACATTACATTTACTTGGCTTCATTTAATTATTTATTTATATTTCTTTTGAAAATTAGCTAATTTACTGCATTCATAGAAAGAAGGGAAAACTATTTAATCATGACATGATAGATGTAGATGGTGAAGACTGAAGAGAGGATCCTAACAAGTAGTAAGTCAAGTGGGAGCCAACTGTGTAAATATTCATTCAAGGAAGATCCCAATATTAGATTTTGTTGCCATAAAATTCTTTATTAGGTCAAAATCTTCTTGGATCCAAATCATGATTTGGTCATATGTTTTGTTGTTAGTTCTATTTGTGTTGCTCATGTTGTGATCAACAAATATATCTTCTTTCTCTCATCAATGTTCTTCTTGTCTCATTTATGTCTATTATTTTAATAATCAATAGTTTTGATGCCTTTATTTATGGAGTAATTACACTGACCTATTCTAAAGTTAAACATAATTACATAAATTCATCGTGTGCTTTGAGAAATTAAAAAAATTAATAAAAAATTCTAACTTATTCTATGATTACAATAAATAACTGTTAAAATAATTATGGAATTAAAGTTAAATTTAATTTTAATTAGTGAGTATTAAGGCAAATTAAATAATCATATATATATATATATATATATATATATATATATATATATTTTAAAGAAATAGGAATAATTCCACTTACCACGTCCTTTGGGCCATAGGGCGCTTTGCAGTTTGCCCTTCATCCTTTTATTTTGGACGATTGTCGATTAATCTCCTCACCTTTCTAAATTGTAGTACTTAACTCTTTTCCGGTGGAATATTAGGGAATATTCCGTTCAATTTTTTAGAGCGTGATTTATAAGGTTAAATTTGTACAAATCAAATTCCAAACGTGTTGATATTATACATCAAATCGAATGTTTCGACCCAAAAAACAAAACGGTGGTCTCAAAATCAAAATACGATAACCAACGAAAGAGAAATCGCATGTAAAAGATGACATAAGGCCGGAGAAACTTTGCAAGCGAATTTCAATGCTTTCGACGACTAATAGGGTCGAACGGGATATGAATTTTGTTCTTCTTGGATAGAGGGATACGATGGTAGTGGTCTTGACTCTTGGGTCTCTGTAACGGAGGAGAAATCGACGGTCAAAATTCACTATTCTCGAAATATGCCGCCAGAATTATATAAAAGGGGTTAAGTGTTATGTTTTAAATGAGTTAAGGGATTCATCGCCCAAAATAAAAGGATGGGGATAAAACGTTGTATGGCCCAAAAGACGAGGCGCTAAGTGAAATTAATCCTAAGAAATAATCATAAAAAGTTAACCATAAGTCATTAAAATAGACGACCCCAAATATAATATAATATCGCATTTTTTATCTTTCAAACTTTAAAGAAAAATCTGTGTAATTATGTGAAGCATAACATATATCTGCATAATTCCCTTTATTTTATATAGTGTTCTTAAAATCAAGAGTTGTCCTATAGAATATGTATTTTATATGCATTTTTTTAGTTCAAATAATTGTGCCTATATATCTTTTTGCACATACTAGGTGTAATGGGATTTCTGACCTTTTGGTGTGCAAGTGTATTTTATACTAGTCATAGCTTGCTCTGGGATAATCAAATGTTACGTATAATTCCCTTTATCAGAAATTAGTGTATCAGATATTTAACGCATTAATTTCTATATTTATAAAAATATTGTAAAAATCCAATATTATTAGAAAGTTCTAAAAATATAAGTTTATACTATACTATTTGCCAATTCAAAAAATGGATTATTAATTAATTGAAATTATGTACTGTAGTAAACAAATGAAGTTGAATATTTAATAAAATTTTACTATAATTATATTAAACCTAACTAATTAATAAATTAAGAAAATAAACATTTTTTAATTGTTTCCTTATGGTGCAAGTGTGCAACAATGCTCAAGTGTCTAGGTGGATTAATCCAAATCCAATTGATGTCAAGACAAAATGTATAATTTCAATTTTCACCTTTATATTTTCTTTAAAAGTTTAGTCAACGTGGCACAAGTAACACAAGGGCATCATCCCTCCCAAGTCCCAACTTCATGGAATATTGCGATTTTGGGCTCTCTTTTTTAATCAAAATTCACTTTGTGCTCCTTTATATTGTACAATTTTTTACTTTGTTAAAAGACTTGGTGATTTTCTAAGAATGGTGTAGTTTTCAAGGCATATTGCAACTCTGGTGTACTTTCTCTGAGTATTGCAAGTTTGGTGTGTTCCGCTGTTCAGAAAAGCGGAACATGCAAAAATTAATTTTTTTTTTTAATGTTCCGTTGTTCCGCCGTTTGCAAGAGCGGATTTACTGTGAAGTTATATTTAACCGCGGGACCCCACGAGCAACCTTTGACAAGAGTGGATTGCTTACTAACAGTTGTTCCGCTATTAGAGATAGCGGAATTAGGGCGATTTTCACGCTTCCAAAACCTGCGAGATATCGCCAACTCCGGGCGAGATTTTCCCTGTGCTACAGTAGTTCCGCTAGTCCGGAAGGCGGAATCACAATATCTGAAATTTAAACAACTGATAATTGGCACAGTGATTCCGCATTCGTGAAAGGCGGAAATTTTACGAACTGCTACAGTTGTTTTTTCACACAGAAGCCATGGTGTTACTGAATTTAGGATTTTATTTTATTTTCTTTTCTGCATAGTAATTCCGCTATTCTAGAAGACGGAATATTCAGATCTGAAACCCACGCAGCAAACCCTTTTTCCCCTAAGTTACCCCTTTTCACTTTGTAGAATTTACGGTTGTAAGCTTGAATATTACCAAATCAGTGGACGTTTCTCCTGAGGATTATCTGATCGACGGCGAATGGTGGTGTGGGCTATTTATTCGGCGACCTCGTCTTGGACCCGTGAGGCCCCGCATTCGTTGTTGCGCAGCCGTTGGTGGAAGAGTTAGCCCTTTGCCCCGCCTACAACTTGAATCCGATTTTGAGGTATAAATTCTGAGCTTTAGTGGTATGTAATTGCTTGAAATCGTGCATAGCATTCAGGTCTGTTAGGTTTAACGTTTCTTTCCGAAAAGGTCAGTTGTTGCTAGAAATCAGTGCAATGCCTGTCGGAATTTTTTTTATTTTTTATTTTTGGACATGACCTTGTTTCAACGTTTATGCTACAAATTTACCACATTCAGAAAGTTGGGTAAGAAGTTGTCCCTTTCTTGTTCCCCAAATCCTTTTTCACCCAAAATTTCGTTGTCGGAGTGTGTAGTTTAATAATGAAAAGGACCCTTTCATGGTCCCCAACTGCTGAAATCTGTGTAAATGTGGGTACATGACCGCGTTGGAGGGCCACCATTTCTTACATTTAATTGTTATGGGTAAGGAATAGAAGTACAGGCCCACCATTACCGTTTCGAAACCTTATTTGGCCAAAAATAGGTAAACCCGTCATCAAGATTAGTGAATATATTATTTAGTTAAGGCCTTAAGCTTTAGGCACAAAATGGGCTGTTTAGGATGACTATGCAATCACTGATCTTAAATCATTAGTGAATGCTTTCAAGTTTTATTTGGCCAGAAATGGGTAAACCCGTAATGAAGATTTGTGAATATATGACCTTCAAGCTTTGAAGGTTTGAAGCTTTTTAGGCTGACTATGCAATCATCTTTTTAACCAAGTTATCATAGACATATATTAACTAAAATTTTGTAGAAGCTTTAATATATGGTGGATGGTTTAAACATCTGTGCAATCTGGTAATTAAATATGTCCATTAAATACTTCCATTAAAACCAAAAAGTAGGTGGCATGAATTGCAACGACTGTCCCACGTTGGTGTAGTTCGAATAATAGAGGCAATCTTGGTGTAATTTAATGAAATTATGCACTGGTTGCCAAAATTGTTGTAGTTAAATGTTTGTTATAAGCAATATGAAGGTGCAGCTCTTGTTTGTTGGAAATTACACATACCCCTCAACAACATAACATTTTCTGGATAATTACACATACCTCCCCTCCCATCAGAAATTAGGTGGTCTGTATCGCGAGGGGTGTGGCTGCTGATGTAGTTGGAATATGAGAGGGGTGATACTTGCATTAAATGGATTCCTGAGGCAGTTAAAAGGTTGTAATAGTTAATTGTTTATTGTACCAAAACTGTTTGGTTGATTATTAAAGTGAGAAAAGTGTATTAGAGGATCTTTTGAAATGCAATGTCATTGAATTGTTGCATTAATTGGTTCATATTTTTCGATAAAGAGTTGAATAAGTAATGTTATTAGTCAACACTAAAATATGGTGGCAGTTAATGGGAATCCACTGTGAAGTAAAATGGGAACTGATCATGAACTGAGAATTGATGATAATATGACCTCCATAAACATTAGTTTCAGGATTTAGTTAAATTTTACATTGTATGAGCGTTTAATGCATTCTGACGCATTTCAGATTAGTATTTTATGTAATATATGGCAGGTAGATATGAACTTTTGAAATATGGAGAAACAGTGCAGTTCTTAATTTTTTTTTTTTTTTCTGTTGTTAATTTATCTTATTATGCCAGTCTGTTGTAGAATGTGTCATTGTATTATGTATTTCTTGTTTTGCGGAATAGTTGAGTGAATGGGCATTTTATTGTTTTGTAAACCTGAGCATATTAAATACTTGTTGGGCATCAGTCAGCATAGCAAATAACATTTATAGGCAATCTCAAAATTATTTTTACTTTCCTAAAAACCAGCTGAATCCAGTGTGTAATGCTATGTTAACTATTGATTATCAAAATCCAGGTTTGACTGCTCTGTTTTTATCCATTTTCTGGAATTTTGTTGCACCAGTTGCAACTTAATTGGTGGAAATTTACTATTTTTAATAAATTATGTTACTGAATTTTTTTGCGGGATTCTGTAGGTCATTGCAATGGAAGATACATATGGTCCTCTAGATGGAAGTGTACTGTATGAACAAGAAGATCATAGGAGCAGAAATGTTATTGATGGTCAGCACGGAGGAATCGATGGTACATTGGCATGTCGCCACCGGAGGCCAGGATTCTATGCGCAGGAATCGAGTCGCTTTCATTTGGAAATACATCCGCGGGTCATCAGGTATCTATATGATATGGGTTTCTACGGAATGTATAGAGCAGCAGAGATGGATGTTGACCGACACTTGATAACCGCATTGGTAGAGAGGTGGAGGCCGGAGACGCATACCTTCCATTTGCCAGTGGGTGAGGCTACGGTAACGCTGGAAGATGTGGCCATTCTATGGGGCCTCCCGATAAGAGGTCGTGCGGTTAGCGGTGCAGACTTAGACAGCATTGATTGGCGAGAGGCTTGTGAGCGTTTGTTGGGGTTCACACCAAGTAGTCTGAAAGGATGGGGTGTTAAGCTGACTGATCTCCGAAGTTATTTGATGAACCATCCAATTGGGGGTGATAGTTCTGATCAGGAGGTCCTTATTTGGGCCCGTTGCGCCATTTTGCTGCTGATGGGAGGTCTTATGTGGCCGGACAACAATGGGAACATAGTTTCTTTAATCTATCTTTTAAATCTTGGGTACAGACCTCCACCTCTGGACGACGAAGAATGGGTTGAGGACGTTCAAGAGGTCATCGCCGAGGTTGCAAGCTACAGTTGGGGGAGCGCATTACTTGCTCAACTGTATCGTGAGTTGTGTTCTGCAGCCCAAAGGTCCAGCCACAACATAGGCGGTGCCCTACAACTCCTGCAGGTCCTTACACTTAAATTTAGTTCATTTGATTTATACGTTCGAGTTGATGTGTTTAATTTAAGGTAATTTAATGTAACATCTTAAATGTAAAATGTGAATCTTAAGGTAATTTATGTTTCCCTTTCCTCTATTTCATTTGATTTATATGTTCGAGTTGATGTGTTTAATTTTCATCTTACGCCATGTAGATTTGGGCTCTGTCAAGGATTACCCCACTTGCTCCTGCTTGGGTCTATAGTAGGATCGACGTCGGGCGAATGGCTGTTCTCGGGGTAGATCTTCACTCGGCACCGTACGGAGCACAGTAAGTTCATTCTTGCAATTGCAGTAGCAAAGGGATACCTACCATTGTATGATAATTGTCTTATTAGCTGAAATCTCCTGGCTGTTGAGGATGTAGAATACCATAAGTACTTTAATACCGTATTTTGATAACTTAGAGGATGATATTGGCTGGTTCAATGTGTTGGTATGCTGATCTTTTTTATTGCAATTCAAATATATAGTGGTGTATAATTGTATGTTGATATGCTAACAACCATAATGTATTTTTTAAGTTGGGTGCATTACAGTAGTTGGGTGAAAACAGTGGCGCACAATGTGAGGATGATTAGACAAGTTCTTGACCGTTTGCAACCAAACGAAGTGAGTCTTAAGCTGATATGGATGAGTCACTGTGCGTATTTGTTTAATATTAGATGTAAATGATATTTTCTAAACTTTGCAGTTTGTTTGGAGGCCATATGATGTGCAACAAGTGGAGTATGAGGAGCTGCCTCTCTATATAGGGCGAGAGTTGTGGATGGCTAGAGTACCCCTCATAAACTGGGCCACGGTGGAGTGGCATTATCCAGATCGTGTGGCACTTCAGTTTGGGTACGTCCAGGGCATACCACTCAGTGTTGATCACCAGATTCATGATTCCTTACACGGGCGTACGAGGCAGGGAAAAGTTGGTCGTCCATGGATACAGTTTCGTTCAGTCTCTGTTCAAATTTGGGATAACAAGGAGAACCATATTTACCGATTTCCCAATGGGGCGGGCATAGGGGTGACTGAGGATTATTGGAGCTGGTATCTTAGCATCACTCGTCGTTGGATATCTCCAACATCACCTCGCACGGCGCTGAGCGCGAACTACGCCGCTGACGAATTACAACATTTGGATGGCTACCACCCGCCCGACGTGAAGTTCCCTTGGAAAGTGGTAATTGAATTTACCTTTAAATGCCTTTTATCATGACTTTTTCTTCCAAAACTTATTGAAGTTAGTTGCACTGTCATACATTTCTCTTTACATTTCTCAACACAAATCTGGTAAAGGCTGTTACAACAAATCTGTATAGGGACAATGAGTACATCTCTGCTTTTCATCATCCCTTTAGGATTTATGGGCAATAATGAGTTGGAGTAGACTTTCTTATGAATTTAGCATATCCTCCATATTCCTAACGAAACAATCTTGTGTTATTGGCAGGACGAATGTGCAACAAGCATGATAGAAACGGCCACGAACATCTCTGATTACAACGATGCTACTCGTTTCCAAGTCTTTCGTGAGGAGGTGATAAGACACAACGATTGTGTGACATGGCCCGACTGTCAATAGGATTGGGTGAATCTCAGTCGCAGATACCGACACACCCCACACAAGCCCGACGGAGAGCAGGGGTTGTTGACAATGAGCGCCCCCGTGGGCGTCGTCGCCGCAGACGCGAGCCTGAGGCAGCGGAGCAACCAACCGAAGGTGTTTCGGAGCAGGCCGAGGTTCGAAATTCTGCATCACCGGATGCCGAACCTTATCGCCCAAATTCAGCGTAGTGGTACCACTCGCAAGAGGTTGGCGAACCAAGTAACAATCCTAATCTTGGTGCAGGGGCAGATGACGTAGGTGCCCAGTCATTTGTGCAACAACTACCTTACCATCCGGGGCCCTATCAATCTCCTACAGCGACGACGGATGCTTTTGGTGATCATGTGCTTACCCCACATTTTGATACACAGACTGTACCTGACACCCAAGCAAGGGAACAGTAGGCCGAGCCATTACTGCTGACTCTATCACCTTTCGTGTACGAGGAAGTACAAGAAGAAAATGCCCGGGAGGCTACGATGGAGTGTCACGAAGAGCAGGCCGAACCACCAGTTGTACAGCCTGTGATACGCAGGGTACTCCCGTTCCGCGATAGACGACCCCCCAACTGTGGCCGCAATTCATGCAAAGCTGATCACGGGAAGATAGCTTAATTATCTAGGCAGTTTAACAATGTTTGTGTTGTTGAAGGTGTTATGTATTTCTTGAATTTAGGAAGCACTAAGTTCTTTCGCTGCGTTATAATGGTCAAATTCCTGTACAATTATTCTAGAATTCGTGGAAATGGTTGAGCAGGTTATGTTAATGTATGTTTGGCCAATTGAACATGGTGTCAGTCCTTTTAATTTCAATTGGAACTTTTATTTTCAATGCAATGAAGGTTATAGCAATCTATGTTGGAATATTGTTTGAACAGGTTCTGTGCATGTATATATGTAAACAGGATCCTGTCTATTTAATTGCAATATGTTTTGCAAATTTATTTTCAATTTTCTCACGTATTTCCGCTTGTCCTGGCCGCCAAATTTATGCATTTAATGACTGCTTTATTTTTAGTTCTGTAATTGCAGTGTAATTTTGTTTTGCAATGGCTCGAGTACTACTTCATGCAAATAAAATTGAAATTCCATTAACACACCGTACACGTCTTAATGTATTAAAAATTATATTACATTTAATTTCCAACACAAAAGACAAACATAAATATCAACGTCTTGGAGATAGGTCATTCCTCATCAGAAATGCAGTAGTCCGACTTGTAACCTGGGTGGGTAATTATGTTCAGTTTCTCTCGCCTAGTAAGACGCTTACCACGAGCATATGCCATCTCTTCGGCTAACTGCATTATATGGTAACGACAGCGCCGTGCAATCATGCGGTTGTTCTCCATGCGAATCCTATCGACAGCACGCCTATAATCATCAGAATTCTGTCTTGGCATTCCAAGTGAGTGCCTCTTCGGAATTTTGACGTTCAAAGCTTGGAGGTCATTGACCAATTCCTCCGCTTCAGTTGCTCTGTGTGCCCACTCTCTACGCAGGCCGCAAAAGTACTCACACGGGTCACTGTAACGACAATTGATATAGTTGTCGTTGCGCTCCTGTAGGAACCAAACATATCGGCCTTCATGATACCTATCCATGGGAAGAGCTGTATGGCGAAATCACAGTAGACATACAACAAGCAGGGTAATTTTATAATGACAAAAACACAGTGAATCCGCCAATGGCGATAGCGGATTACATGTTTGAATCCGCTGTTGCGGCAACTATTAAATATTAAACTCATGTTTTTATCAAAGCTATTAAATATTAAACTACTAGCATACAATCACTAGAAACGAAGACCCTCACTCGCTCGGGCTATCTGAACCGTCACTTTCTTCATCAGACATCTCAACATCTGACCAATTATCATGACTTTGGGCAAGTGCAAACATTTGGCATGCATCCTCAACCATGTTTTCATCTTCATACGCGCGTGCATGAACAAGAAGCTCATTCCTACTTATGCGAATGTACATTCGATTATTCTCTTCTCTGATCCTATTAAGAGCCAATGTTTTTTCTTCGTTTGTGTTACGTGGCATATGGACAGCTTTCCGCTTTGGTGGAGGTACGCCATATTCTTGCAAATTTTGAACATAGCATCTCTGTTCTGAAAGATGTTCACCCCATTCGGCTTCCATGGTTGCTACATACGAGAGCGAATACCTGTCATTTGAATTTAAACTATAAAAGCAATCTTCGTTTATTCTCCAAGCACGACCCATTGCCCGAAAAATATCACCGGGAGAATAAAAACCCTTGGGTGCGACAAAATCAGCCATTTAGAAACTCTATATTAATTTTAGAAATTTTGTTGCCGCAGATACGAAGACCGTTACAACTTGGTCTATCTATATATAATAACGTGATTTATTGAAGAACTATATTAGCAAAGAGTAGTAGGTGTGAGATTTGAAGATTAATTTTCACCTACCATATGGCATTCAAACGAAGGTATACTAACCTAACATTAATAACCAAGTCTCCTTAAAGAGTGGTAGGTGCATACCACCCGACCTAACATTTTTTCTTCTAAGAATTCAACACACAGTTGCCTACTTCTAGTAACCTAAACAGATTCCTTCTGGTAGTCTGTAAAGGCTGACCATAAACAGAGAGCTTTTTTCAATCTGGGAACAGCTGTGTGATTTTTCCTTCATATTCCGCTAACCGAGATTGCGAAATTATTATTAATTCCGCTAAAGCGGAATTACTGTAGAAGGGACACTTTTCAGCACCGTTTGCTGCTTCCGCTAAGGCTTGGTCACGCCTCGTACACACGCTTTCCAAGTGTTGCTACTCCACCATCTCTCGGAGGGGCCACTGAATCAATTAATATTGCTGAAAACTATAATCTCCTGCTACTGTATCATATCTCGGAGGGGCCACTGAATCAATTAATATTGCTGAAAACTATAATATCCACGTGTTGCTACTATACCATATCTCGGAGGGGCCGCTAAATCCATTAATAATGCTGAAAACTGTATCTTTGTTTTCTATCTTCGTATCAAGAGCTTCGTACTTGACCCAAAATATCTACAATAGTGTGCATGAAAATTGACCTCGATAAGATGCATGCAATGAACCAAGCCTGCCTTCATGTAGCATCACAAGCAGTGCACAATCACCCTTCAAAAACTTTGAGCCGTTACTTGAAACATATTTTCCCCCGCCTAACCAAAATCATCACAAATTTTTTTCCTCTTACCAATTGTGTCCAGATGGATACAATAGGTTTTCTAGTTCACCACGGCGGTACTGTGACGGAGTCCAATTACCAAATACACTGCGACGTACAACCAATTGGGATAATTAGTTTGCCAAGAAATTCATCGTACACAGAATTAGTAGATCACCTTTTCTCTTATCTCCACCTCCACCGTGAATTGTACAACATTAAAATTTCAGCTTCTTGTCTAGTTTCACGAGACCCCCCCCCATGGAGAAACTTGTGCAAATTTCAAATGACGCATACTTGGGCTACTTCACGAACCCATTGATGAGGTCGGAGTGCATCCCAATCTTTGTTCAATCTGCATACGGGAACGAGATGTGTAATTATGTGTCCATGCTATCACAACAAGATCTGCCGATTCTGACCGAGATTACGCAAGGTTTGACTTCAGTGGACATCAATGATCTTGGCGAATCACCTGCATCGCAACATGTCAACTTGAATGTACCATACACACCAACAATTGATTACAGTTCGCAACACCGGGATGAGGTTGACCATCAACACAACGTTTTTCCGACTCAAAATGCGGCATCGACAAGCTATTTCCACCAATTTGACTCACCACCCGAAGAGGAGATTGTTGTCCCTACCGGATTACGAGCAACCAACTCAAATTTCGCAGACCCGTCCGCCAATTCTTGTGGAGAGGCAGAGTTGGTGGACTCAGAGGGTGAATTGCCAAAGGACGACGAGCTCGATCCTTCCGAACGTGGTGACGACGGAGTGGTTCAGGAGGACGAAGATGAGTTCATACGTGGGATGCATATCGGACTATCGCAACACTCATCGCCTCATATTCCTAGCGAGTCTGGTATGCCTATTTATAACGGCGACCACATCAGAAATGTCAACCCATATCTATTAAATATGTTTCCGGAGGTTCCACCAAATTCCATTGACGTTCCGACGAACCTCGCTGGCTTGGTTTACGACAGAAATACCGGAGTGTTAGCAATTTGGATGACCTTTAACGATAAAGCACACGTCATTGCCGCAGTAAAGGATCACACCATCAGGTGGTGCAAGAGGGAGTACACTGTTTGTGAGAGTAGACCAAGGACGTGGCATATTGCATGCGTGGACCAGAATTGCCCGTGGAGACTACGAGCAAGTTTACGGCAAGGTAAAGGGTACTGGAAAATAACAAAGTTAACAGCAGCACATTATTGCCTGCCGATTCAGCAAACCAATGATCATGTTAATCTGTCCTCAACATTTGTAGCTAGTTTGATCCTGCCATTTGTTCGAACAGACTACGGCTACGCAGTTAGCAACGTCCAAACACAAGTTCACAGCACTTACGGGATAAATATCTCGTACTCTAAGGCATGGCAGGGTCTTAAGAAGGCTCGGGATATAGAATTTGGTACGTGGGATACTTCAGTTAAAAAATTGCCCCGCTTCACGGAAGCAATTACAAAATGGAATCCAGGTACAAAACCTACCGCGCCGACAACACATATTTTCCAATTTGCAATTTCATAACCTATATTTAATGTGGAATTTAAATGCAGGTACCGTCGTTGAGTGGTTGCACAACCCAAGTTATCGACCGCCTGAACCAAACACATACATGGTCAGACATGTTTTATGGTCATTCAAACCGTGCATAGCTGCCTTCCCGCACATGCGCCCTGTAATAAGTGTGGATGGGACACATCTATACACAAAGTATCGACACAAATTACTAGTGGCGGTGGGCATCAATGGCAATCAGAATATTCTTCCACTAGCTTACGCGTTGGTAGATGAGGAAACAGAAACGGCATGGCCTTTCTTCTTATTTCACTTGGCCAAGAATTTTGTCTTGCCAAACATACGCATCTGTCTTGTATCAGATAGACACCCGGCTATTATATCTGCAATATCATTAACATCGGAATTCAATGAGCCATTGGGGTGCCACCGATACTGTCTCAGACACATATGCTCCAATTTTTACAAGGCGACCCACGATCAAAGTTTGAAGGATCTGTGCTGGCGAGCGGGCGACGCGTTGGACCAATCAACGTACAATCGAATAATGAGGCAAATTGCAGTTCAAGATCTCAACGCAATCAAATGGTTTGATAATTTGCAGCTAGAAATGTGGACGACATCACACGATGGCGGGATGCGGTGCGGGATGACAACAACAAACCTTTCAGAATGCTTCAACGGGGTGCTGCGAAATGTTCGTCGCCTACCAATTATACCAATCGTGGAGGCTACCTTGAACAGAACGGCACAATATTTTGTGGACGGGCAAAAAAGTGGGCTACAATCCAAAACAGTCGCCCACCACTGGACGGATTATGCATGGAAAATACTGGACACCAATCTAAAAAATTGTGGTCTTCATTCAGCTCGGTTGTTCGATCATAGAGATTATAGAGCTGAAATTATTACACAAAATCTTGGCTCGAGGGTGCGTTCACGAAAGCATGTTGTTTGCTTAAACGATACTACATGTACTTGTGGTTTTTGGCAACGACACGGCATCCTGTGTTCGCATGTTATGAAGGCAGCCAAGTCATTTCGGCTTTCTATCTCAGATTACGTAGCTTGGTATTATGAGCTTGATCACTACCTGGCTACTTACGAAGGGGGATTCTTTCCGATATGGGATGAAGAATATTGGCCAGAGGCTTCATTTCATTTGATAAACACTACCGAGGAACGACAAAGAAGATCAGGGATAAGAAGGGGAACCGCGGGTAGGGACCGCACAACAAGATTTCCGATGGAAATGGATCGTTCCCAGACTCGCGAAAGGTCTAGAGCGGCAGCCAGACGTCGTACACAATGAGGCGTTACTATTTAATGTAATCATCTCGTGCTCTAACCATTTTATCAATAATGTATCAGCAACTTCCGTATGATTTAGCATCTACAAAATAATGAATAAAGAATTTTCTCTCTCCTTACATCTATCGGATTTTTTAATTTATTTCATAATATTCTTTATGTAACACTTTGACATTAACATGGTCACTTTAACCTTAGGAAGCTCACGTAATCTACCCTTTATATCTAAATTTTTCTTAAATTAGGCATAACTTTCTTGTTCATGCTACACAGTGCATTGTAAGAGTCCATTTTCATGTTTCAAAAAATCCCCCTACAACGATAGTCGTAGAACTATTCAGTCATATTTCGGCGCTTAAAAAAAAAAACATGACTCATAAGTGATTATACAAAACACAAAAAGGATAACCAACTCCACCTACGGGGAAAACTAGAAATGGTTTTGTAACAGTTCGTAAAATTTTCGCCTTTCACGAATACGGAATCACTGTGCCAATTATCAGTTGTTTAAATTTCAGATATTGTGATTCCGCCTTCCGGACTAGCGGAACTACTGTAGCACAGGGAAAATCTCGCCCGGAGTTGGCGATATCTCGCAGGTTTTGGAAGCGTGAAAATCACCCTAATTCCGCTATCTCTAATAGCAGAACAACTGTTGGTAAGCAATCCACTCTTGTCAAAGGTTGCTCGTGGGGTCCCGCGGTTAAATATAACTTTACAGTAAATCCGCTCTTGCAAACGGCGGAACAACGGAACATTAAAAAAAATAATTAATTTTTGCATGTTCCGCTTTTCTGAACAGCGGAACACACCAAACTTGCAATACTCAGAGAAAGTACACCAGAGTTGCAATATGGCTTGAAAACTACACCATTCTTAGAAAATCACCTAAAAGACTTCCTATTCTTTGTTTTGTCCGTTCCAAGATTTTGGCTATAATTACAACATTGAAATATGTAATAAGTTCAAATTGGTGATTTTCTAATTTTGGTACCAATTTTTAGAAAATCAAATACTCTCACAAACAAAGTCAAATTTGTACAACAAAATATTGAGATTTTCAACATGTGTACCACTTTAGGTCATTGCAAACATTCTGGCTCATAGAGTCCATATCATGCCTCATTACTCTAGTGATGGATAAATTACCGTACTAAACAACTAATTACACACAAACCCTTTATTAGACCCACGATTTCCTTATTATAAACTAATTATAGAATATTAAATTTGCATTATATCATCTTAAGACCATTACATTAACATAACCTCTAATTTCCTTTTTTTTTTTTGGGTTACACTCTAAATGTATTTGCTATGCATTAAGTTGGGATTAAACTACTTACATACAAACTTTATCTTCCATCAATAGTTATTTTTTTAGAAACTCTGATAAAGACCCAACTTTCTTTTTCGCATTTCCCACCCGTATTTTTGTAAATTCGGATACTACATACACTCACAAACAGATCCTATCGGACCCAATTCCCCTCCAAGCAATAAGCAAAAGCGTGTTAAAAGTACGGCATAACATGGAGAGTGGGATATGAGTTGTTGAACTTGAATCCCTCCCTCTCAACACTGTCTATGCGCATATAAATTCTTGGGATAGTGAGACTAAAATCAAAGGCAAAACTCACACACACATAAATAGTCTTTATGTCTTTCTCCACGCCCCATTGCCAATAACACCACCTCAATTCTGCAGAGGTAAGGCTGAGAAGAAAGAGCCTTGAGAAGCAGAAAACGAAATCCTTTCCTTAACCTTCACGCCTCCAATTTACTCCCTTTTCCACATTACTTCACCACTCCCATTCAAAATAACCTTTAAATGCATCCCACCACAGTCAAAAAACAGAGTCCCATTCCACTCTCACCATAAACATAAGCAAACTTCTTCCGCTCATCTTTCTTGAACTCTCTTTTCACTTCACTTTCTTCACATATTTTCTTGGCTCATTTTTCAAAAATGGGTTCTTACAAGGAAGAAGTTGGGAACAACTGTCTGTTTTACCACGGCCCTATCATCGTAGGTGCAGGGCCGTCGGGGCTGGCAGTCGCCGCCTGCCTCCACGAAAACGGCGTCGCTTCGCTGATCCTAGAAAGAAGCGATTGCATAGCTTCTTTATGGCAGCAAAGAACCTACGACAGACTCAAATTACACCTGCCCAAACAATTCTGCCAACTCCCTTTACTTGATTTCCCTGAATACTTCCCCAAATACCCCTCCAAGCATCAGTTCATTTCCTACATGGAATCCTACGCCAAGAACTTCTCCATCGAGCCCAAGTTCAAGCAATCCGTCATCGGAGCTAAGTATGATTCTCTGACGGGGCTTTGGAGGGTGAAAACGCAGGATTCCGTGTACTTCTCGAGATGGTTGATTGTGGCTACGGGAGAAAATGCTGAGCCCGTTATACCTGAAATTCCAGGGATTGAGAGGTTTAAAGGCCCTGTTTTGCATACGAGTGTTTACAGGACGGGCTCTGAGTTTGAGAAGCAAAGGGTTTTGGTTGTGGGGTGCGGTAATTCCGGCATGGAAGTTAGCTTGGACCTTTGTAGGCATAATGCCAGCCCTTACATGGTCGTTAGAAACTCAGTAAGTATCAAGTAGAGTCTTTTTTTGTGTAAAGATTGGTTTTTTATACGTGCATCGAAATGGGTTCTTGATTCCTGTTACGAAAAATTGAATCTTTTTTTGTTGTTGGGTTTTTTTGTAATTATTTTCAGGTTCATATTCTGCCCAGAGAAATGTTTGGGGTTTCGACGTTTTCAGTGGCGATGATACTCCTCAAATGGCTGCCTTTAAGATTAGTGGACAACTTCCTCCTCATTGTCGCCGGTTTCAGGTTGGGCAACACCGCCAGATTCGGCCTCCGCCGCCCCAAAACAGGGCCGATTGAGCTCAAGAACGCCACCGGAAAAAGCCCCGTCCTCGACGTCGGAGCTTTCTCACAGATTAAAACCGGGAAAATCAAGGTAAAGCTGAAAAGAAAAACCCAGAAACAAAAATCTTCAGATTTTATTCACACATATTATGAACACAGAGATGATTTATCAATGTATTTATCCAAAATTTTATCACAGGTAGTGGAAGGAGTGAAGGAGATAACCAAAAATGGGGCCAAGTTCTTGGATGGTCAAGAAAAGGAATTCGACTCCATAATCCTAGCAACGGGGTACAAGAGCAACGTCCCTTACTGGCTCAAGGTAATATAGCATGATCAAGAATTTATCTTTTTCTTTTTTAAATCTATTTATTTCAATAACTTAATAATTCAAAAAACATATATATTTTTTTTATCTTTATTCACATTCACATATCGCTTTCTGCCTTACACATGCAGTGGGCTGCAAAACGTTTTCTTATACTGTTACAGAAAAGAGAAAATCTGATGGCATTTGTTTGGATTTGTTAAAATAATATTTTTGTTTGGATATAATGATGTGTTACTATCATACAATATTCTGTTTTATGTGAGAACCTGCATTTGGCATAAGCCCCCTTCTGCCTGCACAGTATTGTTCTTTTTTCTAGAACACAGTTCTATTTAATACCATTATTAGTGTTAATGATAAGTTATTTAATAGTTAAAATGGTGGGTTTTAGGTAGGAAAGAGGGGGAATCAAGGTAAAAAGTAGGTCTTGAGATATTTAATATTTTATTTTTAAAACATTAATTAATACGTCAAAATGGAAAAGAATTAAAAGAGGCCTAATCCCGACCGAAAAATCATTTGAAATTTAAGTTTTCAACTACTTTACTTCTCTTTTAATATACCTAAAGAAATGGCTACGCTGTGGCTATGAACTTAGTCTGTGAAGCAATTAAAGGCATTAGTAAATAGAGCTTTAATTTTTTACCTTGTTCTTCATAAATAATGTGCTGTAATATTTGACCTATAAGTTTCCAGGCCTCCTTAGCCTAATTATAATCATGAGTCAAAGATATTAATTGGGCGAGGTTATTCATGAAAAATAATTGACTCACATTCAATTACGACCTTGTTTGCAAATTTTTTAAAAAAAAAATTCAATCTTTTAGTTAAAAATACTTCAAGAAAGCGTACTGATTCGCTCGTTGTGCTTAAAATAAGCTAGATTCGCTAGTTCCACTTAAAATAGTTCGAACTAAATAAGAGTTTTTCGTATTTTCTTGAAATGATTCTCATCTTAAATTGAATTCTTATGTATGTATCAGGGAAGTGAGTTCTTCACAAGTGATGGAATGCCTAAGGAACCTTTCCCCAATGGTTGGAAGGGGGAGAACGGATTGTATGCGGTCGGGTTCACGAGAAGGGGTCTGCTAGGAACTTCATCCGACGCTGTAAAGATCGCTAGAGATATTGCTGATCAATGGAGGATGATCAACAAGAGATATCCCCTCGCTAAAGAAATTAGATAGTTTAATTAATAGTTAAAAATGAGAAAATTTTGGGGGAATTCAAAATGAAAAAAAAAAATTAAGTTTTTCAGCTTTGTAAAGCAGGCAGACCTTTTTTTTTTTTTTTTTTTAAATTTTGGTTTTTTAGATGTAATTAATCAGTAAGTTTTGAGTTGGGGCTGCTTGTTATTTTATTTTCTTGTTTTAATTTCAAGTGTTTAGGCTGTATGTGCTTTAGTGATGTATCATATAATCAAGTCTAGAATGTATTTTCCTCACTGTCTTACCCCTACATTATTATTGTTGTCTTTCAATCCTGTTCAAAGCAATCTCTAAGTTCTTAAATCAGGTATTTTCGCGTAAAACATGTACCAACTGACGAAGGAATCATATTTAATAAGTCTAACCAAATTGATCGGTGAAAATCCTTGTCCATGTAGTTGGTTGAGAGAAGTATTTTGTTACAATTTTGAGCTGTCAATTGGCACCACGTAGCAATTTTTCTCGAATGTCTTGTTAGACATACAATGCATATCAGATATTTTGACCCTGTGTCTTGTCCTTGATCCTGTATTTATAGTTTGAGATGATATCTTTTAGCTACAGACCTTCCTTGAACTGAGTGGTTCCTCGACCGACAATCCTCCAAGTGAACTATCAATTCGATACAAAGTGATGAGTACAAAAACAACATTTAATGAAGGTCATTCCTGCAGTTTAATTAAATATTTGTCATATTCTGCAAATTTTATAACAGGACAAGTACGAGCAACCCTGTTGTAGCTTACCTATACCATGTTGCGCATCAATTACAGCGTTGACTGCATGTACGAAGCACGCAACAAGCTTCCAACTATAAATACCTCTCATTTATTTTTTAAGTACATTACTATACTATTACAACATTTAGTATACTCTATCTAGCACTCTCAACCTCTCATCAATCGACCCTCAAGTCCCTTTGTTTTGGCATTCAAAATCGTGTTATGTTTGCTCATCTTTATAGTTTTTGTGTGATTAGAGGTCATGCATGCAGTCAGCATACATAAACCAAAATTGACCTTATCACAATTAAGGGTGAAAAATAAACCACATGATTTGCGTAGCCCTGTGGACGCCATCGTTACTAATAGCACGTTCGGCAAGAGGGGCCAGAATCGCACACAAGGATGTTGGCAGCTACCTAGAGTGAACTGCCACAGCTCCAATATGCAGCTGAAGAGGAAGAACCCCTGTCAGTTTCATTATAACCAAGGCCCTGGGAGAATTAGGGATATTTACATTATGAGGGGACACTATTGTATGTTGTGCCTTAACGATCCTTGGATCATGAACTCTTGTATTCTTTCCCGAGTTTGGTTGGTTTATATATGTGGGGGGGACCTCGTTAATAACCCTACGGCGCGTCGCTGGTTTTAAAAAAAAAAAAAAAAAGGGTGAAAAATAAATTAAATAATTTGACACTAAATTAGTAATTTTTTTATTTTTACACACATACCCAAATAGAATTCGAACTCATAACCTTACCTTGGAGAATGAACCTATTAACCACTTGCTTCAACCCCTGTTGACTACTAAACTCATAATTCGTTTTATTACAGGTTTGCATTTAATGTTTTAAATAATATTATTAAGAAATACATTAATGTGTACTATATTTCACCCAAGTTTTTACCCAGAGAGCTGAGCGTAGTGGGACCATAAAAGGACTGTGAAATTTGAAGAATACGTTAACATTATCGCTTTTCTCAAGGACAAAAAGAATTGTCAACTTCCGATAGTTAAGAGAGATCTTTGCACATCATTTAATACATAAGACAAATAATATATTATATATTTATATATATAGCATTGCGTGTTCTTATGGGACCATATATTTTCCTCGCGAAATTACTTCCAATTATTTCCATATCATCTATTTTTGGATATTATCAACACTTAGATGTATGTTTATATTATAATACATGCTTTCAAATAAAATACTGATATGTAACTCAACTGTTCGATACTATGTTTAGAAGTACAGATATACTATTGGTAGAGAGAGTTTTACCTCGACCATGAAATTGAACTATAGAATAATTTTATTTTTTATTTTTAAAAAAAAAAAGACATTGATATGCTGCATGTAATCTTTGACTGATACTTCTATTTTCCAATTTATTGAAAATCAGACTATTGAGAATGTATAATTTTCAAAAGGAATATATTTAAAATATAATGCATGTAATTGGATGGGAATGATATTGGTTTTTTAACGGATACAAATACCGAATAGAAATGTACGAAAATGTCGAATGTGTTTTGACTATCTATTTTTTGGCTTAAAAACATATAAGAAAATGTTTAGATAAAACCATGCTAATATATATTCATAATCTGATTTATTATTATTATTATTTGTTTGTGTTATTTAATTTGTATGAAAATAATGATGATTGGTTTTGGGAGGAAGAACGCACTTGAGAGATGGCTACTTTGGGAATTCTCAATCTTTAGTTATTTCAGTTGCAAAGTACGCTTTTACACGCAAAAAAGAGAATCTATGGAAATTGCTTTTTCTGAGTTAATCATTGCAGCACGATTACATCACCAGGCTTTTCCCCCCTTTTCATTTCTTTATTTATTTATCAATTATTTTTCTCTCTCTCTTTTTTTTTTTTTTTCAAGAAAGATTAGAAATTTCAAATAAAGTACTCAATTATTAATTCAACCCTAAACCCCTCAAACCTCCTAAAAAAATAAAGAATATGTTAACAAGACCGTGAAATTATTAACGAGAAACTTCCTCCCCTCGTATATAAATCAATCGAAATTTCAAATTGTACAAATACGACACAAGCCGCAGGTCGAATAAAAAGTTTAAGCCAAAATGCTAAGAAATAAACATTGAAGTAGCGAAAGGGCATAGATTGATCAATTCATATTAATTATTTCTGCTAAGCTCCAATAGTAGTTAGATTCTTTTAGCGGGCGTGCCGCATGTATAGTAGTAATCAAAGTGAAGAAAGTATTTCCTGATGAGGATAATTTCAAAAATATTGTTTTTATGGTGACACGTTGCATCATATTATACATTTATCACATAATAAATTTTTTTAAAAAGTTATATTCATGTGACCTTGTATACGTATTCTCGAGACTATAAGAAGGTATTCGCGTGTGCTTTTAAGGGTTTAATGATTCCTAAACTCTGCCCTTTATGGACCTAAATGTATTATTAGATATGCAAATCTATTAGCAACTCTAAGGAAAGATCTCCGTTGTTCAAACGTATATCTGTCAGGTTTGAAGAGTGAAGATGACACTTGTGGCTCATCTCACAGATGACAGAACAGTCCCCCACCCCTTCACCCAAATCGACCGGAAGAATTCGAACTCGAATCATTACATTCGAGAAAAAACTCTCAAACCATTTGATCACGTGGTCTGTGTTATTTTTGTGTTGTTGTGTAGTACGCAGCAGCAGAAGCAGGAAGAGGACGTATGCAATCGCAGTAGTGAAAAGTCGATATATTAGCAATTTAGCATAGTACGTGCAGTGTGTCACGCTGATTATTGAGACAATGACGGCCCTCTGACATGGAATTGGAATTGTACCACCCTTTCACACCACCTGCTTACCTATGCCCCTTACATACAAGGAAATTATTAACTTATCATGGATTAATAAATGACTTTTTGCTTGAAACAATTCTTAAAATAATATTCATGCAAGAATGAAATAATTTGATTTGCAATCGATGTGGGATGAAAAATTTTTAATTGCAATGACTGTGAAGTAGTCAAGTAGAGGTGTAGTGGAAAGTCCAAGAGATCGAGGAGAGTTAAAATGAAGGTGGAAAATAGGAAATAGTAATGAATGTGAATTATATAGAAAGAGTGAGAAATGAGAGGCTTCCAAAGCAAAAGCACGCCTTACGGGGAAACCTACGTCATTCTTCCCTATTACACTACTCCTCTGACACTCCCTCTGACCCTCCATTTCTTCTGTCCTCTTCACACATTTTCCCATTTTATTTTACTTCTTTAATTCTTAACATATTTTAGTGTTTCAATGCTTTTTCTTTCTTTTTTTTTTTTTCTTAATTTTAGGTTTAGGTCGACGGGTGATATGTCCTAATTCACGACATAGAATGTCCTTGAACTAGGCGGACAATGAACATTTATAAAAAACTTATATTGTATGAGAGAGTTTAGATGGATTCGACCTTGGTCGACAGACATGTCCTAAGGCACGAGAATGAGTATATGAGGAGGGTATCTCGACTCTCGAGTCTATATATGATTTTTCATTGATGTGGAATTGAAGCTGCACATTAGGAGGGGTTTTCCAGTTTCGTATATATTAATTTAACATGTGTATCATCACCTGACTCACTCTCACACTCTCTTTCTCTAGCTAGGTTGATGTCAAACCTTTTGCCTTATAATTTCACTGACATCTTTTTCCTTCTTCTACTGCCTTTTCTTTCCCTTTTCCTTTTTGAGATCAAATTATGGTACAATAACGTATTCTTCTCACCATATATCTTTCTACACTCCCTGCAAATCTGCCAAAATACTCATTACTTTTCACTTCCCACAAACTCAAGAATAGATTTTTAAGTATTTACAATCCAACCCAAATAATTTAAAATCAAAATTATACATACAAACATACATATGTATATATATAGAGAGAGAGAGAGAGAGGATACGTAGTGATCATAGACAGGAGTGAGAGTGAGGTAATGGCAACGGCATGCATGCCATTTTGCCATGCATGCATTCTTCAGAGACGACAAATCGGTATTAATCCCACCACATCTATTTCTGCTGTCAATTCTTAGCTATCTCTGATCGATACATCTGAATTGTTTTCAATTTTAATTTTATTTGCTTAGTGTCGTTTAGTTCTGCTACCTTCTTCTACTTCTCCTTCTTCTTTGAAGGTTGCTGTGTATTCATATGAGAAGAATAGGCCCACAGAATGCAGGCGAAGAAATTCCTTTGGGTCCACTGTGTTAAGTCCAGTGGCAAGTAGCTTTACGCACTGACGGCGTACAAGGAGATGCGTGTTTTTATGTATGTGTGTGTCTGTGGCCACTTGGAAGACAGATAACTACTAGGATGGTCACCTCCTTATCAAACAATCAATGTTCAAATGTTTAGTGATTTTCGATTAGTACGTGTTCGGCTTAACTCGAATCGAAAATTGGTTAAGTGGGTAGGTGCAGTGGCGACTCTAGGAATATTGATCACTGGGGTCGAAAAAATTATTTTTGGGATATTACTAAATAAATATTTATAATTTTGTGTTAAATTTTTATATAAATTAAGAATAATTTTTAAAATATTGAAATAAATATGCTACTTTTCTATAATATAGGATGAGGTAGAATATATATATATATATATATATATATAATGATGAAATGGGTGTTTGCAAATTATACTCCACCTAGAAGTTAAAACATATGTTAAAGTGGTAAAATTTTTTGCAATAGTAAAATCAGTGGATATTTGGGAAAAAAAGAGAAAAGCATAAAAAATTTTGCCGAGAAAAATTGAAAATTACTTTTAATCTTTATCAAATTACATATATATCCGTTTCAAAAAAAAAAAAAGTTACATATATATCACTAAAATTTTTTTAGATCATTTTTGGGCAATTTAATATGATTTCAATAATATATTAATATAAAAAATAGTTTAAAATTATTTATAATAATTATGTATAATGAATGAAATCATGTGAAATATAGATAATGAAAAATAAAATAGAACGAATTAAAAATAAATAAATCCATAAGAATTAATAAAATAGAAAAATAAATTTACCTAATAATTAGAGATTTTTTTGTAGATTTTTAATTGAAAGGAGAAGAAATAATTATAAGCTAGAGCTCTATTTAAATGTAAAAAGTAATTTAAGAATATTAATATTTTAGTGAGGATAATATTGTCTAAATTAAATTTCATTTAATTATAGAAAATAGTACAATCTAGCGTTTATTATAAATATTTATTTTTAGAGTTTACAAACGCACTCAAAATTAATAAGTATTTATTTTTAGAATTTACAAACACCATTAAAATTTATTTATTCATCTTAGGGGTCGATTTCAATTAAATTATTTTATTATGGGGTCAAATAATTATAATTTGGTGTATTAACAAAATATTATAAATCAAATATATAAATATATAATTGAAAAAAAAAATTGAGTGCGGTCAAGTGACCCCACTTGGCCTCATGTGGCGTCGCCCATGGGTACGTAGGTGGGAGTTGTTCAAGTTTTATTAGGTGTAAAGTAGTTTGTTGATTATTTAACCCGTGCAGGGGCGTGAACAGTCTCGGATACTAGCGAACTCAATCCTCAATCGAATTTCAATTGCGGACGATTGTGCGATTGGAGTGTTAAAGGTAGGGATTCCACCGTGGGCCAAAACCTTTGTGATACGAATTTGGGCACCCCGGCTTTCTTTTCGTACATCATTCTGATACCGTATGGAATAATGATCTCGCCTCATATCGAATTCAAAAAATTACGCCCAAAGAATAGGGAATCCACATGTTATTATGTATTGAACATTACTACACATGTTGAATTTTACTATATTTTCCATTCTTCCTTGAGTTCAACTTTGGACTATTTTGATTGAGATAAATATGGAAAATTGGCTAGGTGCACCTAACTAGGGCTGTCAACGGGTCGGATTTGGATCGGATCAGGATATTCCGAATCCGAATCCGATAAGAGAATCCGACAACCGGATCCGAATCCGAATCCATTGTTTTTTAATCCAAACATAACCGGATCCGATCCGATCCGATAAAATATCCGACCCGATTAATAATAAAATTCATTTTTTAAAATAACAATTTTGATATAAAAAAATAAATACAATTACATAAGATTTAATAAATAATTATTATTTAATGGATTATTTGATATTTTTGTTTATATTTATTTAAAATAGGTTAATTTAAACTTATTAATAAAAAAAATATATACTTTTAGAGTAAAAAAATTAAAATTTATTATTATTTAAAGTGATAAATATGTGAAGATTTGAATTTTAATCATTTTACTTAATATTATCTATTAGTAATTAATTTATTTAATTAAATATTATATATATTATCGGATTCAGATTCTTAACGGATCGGATTCTTTAAATCCATATTCGCTCCATTTATTTCGGATAACGAATATTTATAATCGGATATGATCCATCGAACATTTTTATCGGACGAATATGCTAAAATTCGGATCGGACTCGGAGCAGATTCGGATTAAAATCCGACCCATTGACAGCCCTACACCTAACTATAACCCAAACAGAAGTAAGAATTTAATGGGCCTATTTGCACGTTTGTATTTAAATATTTGGGCCATTCGAACGAAAAGGATAGCCCAATACATTTGTCAATCCTATGATAATTTGAGACTTTGAAATATATTGGGGCAACAAATATGAGTATCAAAGATAAGGCCCAAATTAACTGGGCCAATTCATGGGATAGGCAATTACACTAGGCCCACCAACTACTAAATCAATTTTAGATTTTCTTTTTCTAAAGAACCCATTGTTGATGCCTGGCCTAAATGATCGAGGGTCTTTCTCTAGAACAAAGGGTTCGAATACCTCTGACCATTTAGGAGTGTGTGAAATAAAAAAAGCACTCACATCGGCCGTGAATTTAACGGACCCCCTTCATTAATAATCAACTGAAAAACCAATTGTTCGTATAGGAAATCATGATCCACCTATTAAACAAGACTAGCAATTCTGGCACACTCTATACGTGTGAAAATAATAAAATTATAATTATTTAAATATATATTAAATTAAAATTCTTATGTTCATATTTATTTTATCATTGTTTTTAATATGACTAAAGTTTAAAAACTAATACAAAACAGAATTAGAAAATATGAGAAAAAAAATAAAAATATATAATAGACCAAAGCGGTTAGTCTCTCACATAGAAAATAGTTAAAATACAAATTAAAAAATATTTAAAAAAAAAATAAGAGAATATAAAAGAAGAGAATAAAAGTAAGTTGAGAGAAAAGTGGAGTTGAAACACGTTTCGTTTGGAATGAAAAAAAAATAATTAATTAAATAAAAAAGAAATTAGAGACCAATCCAAGAGACCACACTTAGGTCTCGCGCTTAATAATAGAGTAAGACAAGTGAACAAAAGTGTCCAACAAACCGAACAACATTACAATTCAACTATGAATTCAAATCTAAAAGGTCACTCTTACTATACATTTTTTAAAATTCATAAGAATCTCACTAAATAAAATAATAAAAACAAACTATGGTCTAATAATAATAATAATTGTTGGAGATTTCATAAATATGGCAACGTTGACTTTGGCTCCTAATTTGTGCAATAGGCCCTGATTTACTGTGATCTTGTTTCCTGTACAAACGTTATTTATTCCTTGTTCTCTTTGGGTCTTGTAACACAGAATACTACAGACAATCAATACAATGAATTCTATTCAGAATTTCCCCAAATACCATGTTTTAACATGGTATCAGAGCGGTGTTACGATCTTGGGGACTCAACTTTAAACATCATCGTCTCATACCTTTCCCGAACCCTAAAACCTTCGACCCAGCCATACCTACACATCAAACAAACATGTCAGGAACAACAGAAACCAACCAAGACCTTTCACTTCAATTAACAAACCTTTTACAAACACAACCAATCATGTCCAGTTCGGAGAACTTGTCAATTGGAATCAAGCTAAACAATGACAACTATCCGATTTGGGCCCGATTAATGAAAATTACGATTGGAGGCAGGGGCCACCGATCACACATAACCGGAACCCCGTCGGCTCCGGAAGAAACTGACCCAAAATACGATCAGTGGGAGCAAGTTGATCAAACTGTGTTTACCTGGCTAATGCAGAACATCGAAGGAAGCCTAATTAACAACGTCCTTCAATACCCGACTGCGAAGGCGTTGTGGGACGGCCTCACCACCACCTACGGAAGCGGCAGGGACCCGTTACAACTCTTCGACTTACATCGAAGGGCCAACACTAAAAAACAGGGACAAGACAGCCTGGAGGAATTCAGGAATAAACTCCAGGCCATATGGATGGCAATCGATTGACGTCAGCCTAACCATATGAAATGTCCAGATGACATCAGAACCTTCACCCAAATCACCCAAGAACAGAGGTTTTACTAGTTTCTCACTAGCATCGATGATAAATACGATCTGATTCGGAGAGACCTGTTGAAACAAGAACCCAAACCCTCGGTGGAATCAGCCTACTCGACCATTTGAAGAGAAGCCGCCCGCCTCCACATCCTAAAGGCGGCGACGGGCGGTGAAGTTGATTCCAGCGTCTATGGGGTCGGTTTCGGCCTGATTGCAAAGAAGGAGAGTGGGTGTGACACCCCGTTTTCCAGCAAGCCAGGTACGAGGTCACGTGAGAGTTTAATTCGGTAATTATATGATTTATGTGACGTTACATGCTAACATGCCAACGTGTAATTTTATTATGTGCGCCTTAGAATTTATTAAATGTACTTGGACTCAATTGTCCAATAATTGCTCGTTAAGAACCTAATTTTAATTAGGGTGTTTGAGCCCTCGTGGCTACCTTGAGCTCGGGAATTCGAATTCAAATTCTAACCTTACCATTGAGTTCATTTCGGTGATTCGGATTCGATGAAATTAACCTTATAATTTTCTAAAGCCATTTGATATCCCTACCGTTTTAAAATCTGATCCGCGTGGACCGGATCCTTTTGACCCGACCCATTTATCCGACCCGTTTCAGCCCTTAAGAGGCTGAAAATATCAGCCTCTCTCTCTCTCATTTTATTTTCACGTTGGAACAAGAAAGAAAAGGAAGAGAAAAAGAAGGGTTTTCCATCTTCAACTTTGAGCTCAAGCCTCGTCTCCATTTCTCGTCCAATCAACGATCCAAGGTAAGATTTGAACTCCACTCCTCGTGTGCTTTGTTTTCTCCCGATTGAATCTCTTTGCTCTTGCTTATTTTCATGGCTTTGGAGAAGATGATAAATAGTGATAATATGTCAAAATTTGCTCCCTTGCTCTCATACTTGAATATTATGTTCCAAGACTGATATAAGTTGTTCTCTTAAGCTCCCTTGTCGTTTAATTGTTGAAATTATGATCATTGATTGATTGTAGCTCAAAACTCCATTAATGGAGCTTGATTATGCTTTAATGGCAACTTGTTTAATCCTTGTTTTCTTGCCTTGAATTTAAGATATGTAATAGAGCATGTTTACATGAATTTGTGCTTTGATTTTCATTGCATTTGGTTGAGTTTGGAGGTAGATTTGTAAAAATTGGTTCCTCCCTCGTATACCCCTGTTTCTGCTATGTTTTGGCTGTCCAGAATGTCTACCCGGGCGGGTAGATTTTGTACACAAAAGTACCCGGGCGGGTACTTTATTGTAGGAGAGTTCTGCACTCCTTTTCCCCGGCCGGGTACTCCCTCATCCGAACTCCGTTTGACCTGATTTTTGAGTCGTTGGAAACCGTTTGAAGTCTAAAAAAACCTCCAATTGGAATCACCTCATTATCCTTTCTGATTTGTGAGATATAGTCAATTCTTTTTGTTGTCGCCATTTTACCGACGATCTGCTTTCGCCCAACTTCGGGTCTACGCCATTTTCACCTCGCTTTGAACCACAAGTCGAGCTACATACCATTTTAAAGGTATGTGTGTCTAGTTTCATTTCCAACAACCAAAACTCAATTCCTACTTCTAGAACTCGAGATATTCCAGTTTTCCTTTCACTTGCGCATTTTCGAAAACTGTTAGCTTTTGCCAAAGTTTGCCAAAACCCGTTTTATCGCTTTCCTTTCACCTCCTCGACCTCTTATTTGACTTACATGCGTATACATGCCTAATTGAATGATTAAATCATTGATGTGTCTAAATGACATTACTTGTGCTCATGAACACGATCACACCATTTCATGACATATTTATGAATTAATGAATATTGAATCATGCCATGACATGATGCACCACTTCATAAACATCGTCGTACGTCCTACTTGGTTCCATTTTACGTCTTGTCTCACGAGTATTGTCATTGTCCTTCTTGCACAGTGATCTCCTCAGTGGAGACTTTCCGGTTTCGTGGTACTTCTCTTGGTCTTTCTTGCACTTGGAGGTGAGGATTTTCTTTATAAACGACCTATAACGTTGCATGAATTAAAAGTATGCCAAATGGTTTTCATATTAAATGTTAACCATATCTTTTATACCGGCTATGTACCGGAAATGATTTATAAACTGCATAGTGTTAATCCTGGCCTATTTTGCGAGATATTCCTGATTGCCTGGCTTTCCTAGCGCTGGGCTAGTCGGTGTGGATCTTGTACCTGTTCCTGGGGCCCAGGGGCTTGTGTATTGAGGGAACCGGGGAGGCATCGGGCCGACGGTGAACTCTTGCACAGGTCCCATCCCGTTGGACCAACCCGGACATCTGTCAGGAGGTTTGGCAGAAGATGGGATTCCGGTTTGGGGGAGTCATGAACCCGCCTTACCACTGTTACTGGATGGCTAGGGCTAGCTACCCGAACCATCACCGGCGAAGGAGGTTAAATTGTACCTGTTTTCTTGCATTGATAATTTTATAAACCTGATTCCTGCCTGCCTGACTGTTTATTGTTCCTGTCATGTTAATAAGTGGAAAGTGGAGTCCAGGATGGATTAAATACCCATTCTCGTCGGGCCCCCCTAAAATGTTAAGCATAAATATCCGTAACCTCTGGTATGTCTCAATCCATGTTCAGCATCGGAGCTCGTGGATCATTAAGGTTAAGCGGGCATCAACAGAGGCGTACGGATATCGACACATGCATATTATATCTCGTTTACGTGACTTGCATGCCCTGACGTAATTCCGCCTATACGTATTGATTTACTCCTGATTCCGGTCTCCTGTTTATTCAATACTAAAACGTATAGTGGAATTATGCCTGCCTGATTGCCTGATTATATATATATATATATATATATGCGTGTGTACCCCCCTTCACTCAGTCAGTTGACTGACCCCTTCCTCTAGTTGTTTTTAGTGTCTGTCTTGCAGGTTTCATAGTCGTTAGGTGGGAGTCTTTTGAAGTCTTTGTTCAAGTCTGAGTCCTACTGGCACTGCATCGTATTGTATCTCCATTCCTGTATTAAATTGGGCCTTGTAGGCCATAGTGTATCTTTACTGCTTTCTTTAACTTGGGACAGGATTCTAGGGCCCTAGTTGAACCCGTTTGCATGTAATTATATTGTATTGAATTCGGGACAGGTTAGGACAGGTTTACCTGATTAGTTGAAACTGTATTTACCTTCATGATGTAATATGGAATGTGCCTGAATGTTTACATTGCTTCCGCATACTTTGTTTTGTTGAATTAGTGGTACAGGGTCTAGTCCCGCCTAACAGGTTGGTTTTTATTCTATCTCCGTTCGCCGTGAGCTTGGTTCATGTATGGACTCTCATTTCATGGGTGGACCTGTAACACCCCAAATAGAGGGTGCCACATCCCCCGTACCGAGACCCGACCCGCATATGAAATGGAGAGTCCATACACGAGCCGAATCACAGCGAACGGGGACTCACTCACTCTGTAACGTCCCGTAAATTATAGTAATCGAATATATTATATATTTGTGTGTTTATAAAATATTAATATATTAATTAGGTTATTGGACAACTTAGATTGTTTTATGGACCTTCTAATATTTGATAAGATTGTTTAAATATCTATTAGAATTTATATAATTGTTAATAAAAATGTACGATAATTTTATATAATTCCTTATTAAATGAGTTATTATTAATTACATTGAGAATGAGTTAGTAATAAACAGAATTATTATTAAACACGTCAAGACTAACCAATTGATATCGATATATTATAGAAATTAGTGTTTTAGAAATTATTAATAACGAACAATAGAATATGAGCTTAGCCAATTACCTTATTCTTGTCAGGTAATTTAGGGCAACAGCAAACAGACTACGAAACTCAACAGCCCTGACTGACAGGTGGGAATAACCCCTCCTTGCTGGAGACAAAACACAATCCTCGTACCATGATTTCTTTCTCTTTACTTCTATTTATCCTATTTGGTTCATTATTCTTGAATTGTTCTTTGGTTTATCTTTTGCATTACTCCTTAAATTGGTTGAATTATACTTTTGAACTTAGACAAGGGTGTCCTATACAAGTGTGTTATCTTTGGATATCTTTAGTATCCTATATTTGTAAATCAGATATGACTTTTGAATTAGTGTATACACAGGTTTTGAGGAGTGACTGGTATCACATGACACCCGGATCCGTGGGCCTACAGAGGCCCCGGGTCGGGGTGCCACACACTCGCTATGCTAGGCGGGAGCTAGAAACTCGAAACCGAATAAACAATTCAATAGGATAAGATGCACGTGCGGAAGTATAACATATAATAAGTTATCAATGCAGGTAGCAATTGACGGGTTCAATCTATCCCGAATTAATAAAACATAGTATTAGCATTTATACATGTTTCAATATAAATCATCAATTTACAATGCGTGGGTGCAAAGACTCTGAGTTAACCACAGGACTTGACAGACACGAAATCCAGCATAGCACTCCAACCTGCAACCAACAGGGTAACAAGAAATAGAAGAAGAGAGGGTCAGTCAAGCGACTGGTGAGGCGGAAAGAATATAATAGATATATACACGATGCAATAGGTAGAGATATACAATGCAATAACAAGTTGCCTCGATCCGATATAGCCTCAATTTTCAATAATAAACCATCCTTTACTTGAGTCTCAATTTCAAGAACAAGACAATCATTTATTTTCAAGAACGATGGCGTATACCGGATTAAGGGTTTCAATCAATCAGTGGGTACCGAGTTATACCCTTCCTCGAACATTTACTCCACAGGACAAGAACAAGAACAATGACAAGAACAAGAGCAATAACAAGAAACCATCCTTCTTCCTCCGGGTGACGGAAGAGGTAGCTAACCCCTAACCATCCAAGAACACGCGAGTCATAGCCCATTTTGGTACTATGCTCCTTCGGCATCCATTGCCGGTCACAGGCGACATGTGGTATCAACTACCTCCGATGATAGCACAGTCCCCCGTAGAGGTCGCGAGATAGATTTACCGTCAGCCCATGCTTTCCCGGTTCCTCTTCCCACGTTGTCTCAGGCCCTTACCCCACTCAAATAGTGGGGCCCATCGAAACATGCGAATGGGGATTTTTAAGAACAAGCACTCGGTTATGCAATGCATGCAAGAAACTTTCCATTTTCACAATTAAAGTCATGAACACACGCTCAAGAACCTATATGTATAACCCATTTGTTAATTGAAATCCATTTTCAATAAAATCGATAATATAGTAGTCAATCACGTATTTATTAGATAGGTATACATATACGTATAATAATTCACATGCGAGGAAACAATTGCAATTTGTGTAGGCTATACGGGTATAGGTTGTTGGCTACAGCAAGAAGATAAACCTCACCTCTACCGATAAAGAAAGTAAGGATACAGATATGAAGCTTGCTCCTCATCAACGGGAAGATAATCTGTGCAATAAGGACAAGTGTACGTGAGACACGACTCGTATGAACCGTTTAAGACGCACGACAAAGTCATGATCAATATGTTATGCCATAACAATTAAGGAATGTCAAATAAGAGCATAATTATCAATAAACCAAGTATATAATTCATATAAGTCACATAAGGAAGCTAAGGAAGTGAAAGGAATGCAATAAGAGAGGTTTT
Source organism: Lantana camara (assembly GCA_037501455.1). Lineage (NCBI taxonomy): Eukaryota > Viridiplantae > Streptophyta > Magnoliopsida > Lamiales > Verbenaceae > Lantana > Lantana camara. The sequence goes on from CM074861.1 coordinate 96,872,259, forward strand.
GGTGAAGTTTGGCAAAAACGGACAATTTTAAGAAATGCGCACGCTGTAGGAAAACTAGAATATCTTGAGTTCTAGAAGTTGGAATTAAGTTTTGCTTGTTGTATATGAAACTAGACACAAATACCTTTCGAAATATATATGGATCGTTTTCTAGTTCAAAGTGAGGAGAAAATGACGTAAGCTTGAAGTTAGGCGAGTGCAGTTTTCCGGGAAAGTGGCGACACCTAAAAGAATTGACTATAACTCACAATTGGGAAAATATATTGAGATGATTCCAATTGGAGGTTGTTCTATACTTCAAGCGGTTTTCAACAAGTTAAAAATCAGGTCAATCCGAGTTCATTTGAGGGGGTAACCGGCCGGGGAAAGTACGGGTCAAAATTTACCAGGCCGGGGAAAAAAGTGCAGAAAAACCCATTGGACTAATCTACCCGCCCGGGTACTTTTTCTTCATGAATTTACCCGGCCGGGTAGAGCATTTTCAGCTGAAAACCGAGAAGAAACAGGGGAAAACGGGGGAGGGAAGGAGAGGGGAGCAAAGGGAAGTAAATCCTCAAGAAAACTCAACTAAAACACCCAAAGTAATCACATAATATGCATGTAACTCATATGTACTAATTAGACATCATATACTCCATTGAAGCATGCTTAAATCATCAAGAATTCATCCAACACACTCATATAATTTCATCCTATAACTTCATAATTTCCAAGAATTCAGGCATTAATTCAAGTGTAAGGCATAGAATCATGCTTCCAACATCAAGTAATCAAATTAACATGCTCAAATCCTAACCCTAGTTTCAATTCATGGATTCAAGAATTCATATAAATCTTCATCTCTACCTTGAAGGTAAGAAAGATGGAAAAGATGATGGTATGATGATGATGATGCCTTAAAGTACGAAATTTCCCCTTGAAATCAAGCTTGAAAAATGATGAAATCTCTTTCTTCCTTCATGGTGTGATGAACCGGCATTTAGTGTGTGTGAGTGTATGAGATTTTTGATGAATTATAATGAATAAAATGGAAGAGATGAGAGATAAATGATATACAAGATATTTCCAAAGTCTTCCAATAAATATGATGACTCAACCATTTTTGCACTTAAGTCCCTCAAATATATAATGTCATGTAATCAAGTTTCCTCTCATGGCAAATGATCAATTAAGTCCAAGAATAATTCATGCAATTAAGTCCTCTAATTTTGAATGAATGAGCAATTAAGGACATGTAAGCACTTAAGTCATGTTCGGCAGCTAATTCACGTTATCACGTATCACTTAAATACAAATGTTGCAATAATTCATTATTTAAGAGCAATATTATATATTTTCACATAAACATATAAGAATATAATTCATATAATGTCAAGTAATGTATAAAAGAAAAATCGGGGCGTTACAGGACCGGGCTCTCGGTGCGGGGGATGTGGTGCCCTCCGCTTAGGGTGTCACAGTGGGGGACGAAGCAGTGGAGGACGAAGCAGTGGGCGTTCAGGTGGTGTCGGACGGCCAAACCCCGCCGGTCACCGATCATCACAACGCATAGACAGGTCGCAGCTCACACCATTTTGAAATCGTGGGCTATCCCGATTGGTGGGAAGGCCGTCGGAAGAACATCGCTGGTGGATCAGAAAAGGGAGGGGGGCCGACGAGCTCACCTTGCCATCGGTGAAGAAGCGTCTTGCGGAGAAAAAGGAGCCGCTTCTGGCGTCAATAGAGGCGACGCCATGACAACGGCGGCAGGACCTGGCTGCGCAAATTTCGCCGGCGGATCTGGTATAGGTGAGACAAAGAAGACAGACGGAGAGAGGGGAGATTTCAGCGCAGCAGGTAACGGGTTTGGGGGGGTTGTGTCCCAAACCCTAAATTTCTTTTTTATACCAATGCACAAATTGCTGAGAAATCCCCTAATTTAGAGAAATTGCAAAGACAACCCCAAACTTTTGGTAGCTATAGTTTGCAAACCCCAAACTCATCTAAAATGTCAAAATGGATATTTGATTGTGGTGTGACGGATTCCATGACCTTTGATATGTCTGATTTAATTGAACCGATAGATCCTAAACAATCTCATATTCAAACTGCAAATGGGGGTCTAGCAATGGTTGAAAAAGAGGGTTCCGTTCTTCTTACACCGAAACTTAAACTGAGCAATTGTCTTTATGTTCCGTCACTGTCTTGTAAACTGCTGTCTTTGAGCCAGATTACGAGAGAGTTAAATTGTATGGTCCTGATATATCCTCGTTTTTGTTTGATACAGGACATTCATACGAAGGAGATCATTGGGCGTGGTACTGAGAACAGAGGGTTATACTATGTTGATAAAGTGAAAAGCCCATCACAAGCTCTTCTTTCTTTGGGAAAAGCAACCTCACAAATCTGGCTTTGGCACCGGTGTCTTGGACATCCCTCAGTTGGGTATTTGAAATTGTTATCCCGCTTTATTTCAGAATGGAGAAACTTTGAACTTTTCTTGTCAAACTTGTTTGGCCTCTAAGAGCCATAGGAGTTCCTTTAAACCCAATAATACACGGGTAGAGACTGTTTTTCGTTAGTTCATTCGGATGTTTGGGGGCCCGCCCCGGTTACAAGTTACAACTCAAAATCAGTTTCGGTACTTTGTGTTATTTATTGATGATTTGTCACGCATGACTTGGGTTTACTTTCTGCGTCATAAATCTGAAGTCTATGAAACATTTGTTGCCTTTTTTAAAATGGTGCAAACTCAGTTCAATCAAACAATTAAGGTACTCCGTCCAGATAATGGAAGGGAATTCATAAATCAGGACATGAACAGGTTTTTTAAAGAACAGGGACTTGTACATCAAACCTCGTGTCCCAACACACCTCAACAAAACGTTGTGTCCGAAAGAAAGAAAGAACCGTACTATCCTGGAGACGACCAGGGCACTGCTGACAAAATCCCATGTCCCAAATCAATTCTGGCCCGAGACAGTTGCCACTGCAACCTACTTAACAAACCGGTTACCCACAAAAATTCTGAACCACCAAACACCACTCTCGGTTCTCCAGACACAAGTAACAGTACCTTCCCACCTTACCTTACCCCCTCGTATCTTCGGATGTACAGTATTCATTCATGTCCCAAAGGCGGAGAGAACTAAACTGGAACCCTGTGCTATCAAGGGCGTATTCCTCGGGTATTCTCCAAGTCAGAAAGGGTATCGGTACTATAATCCAGTTACTAAACGTGTTCTTGTCACTATGGACTGCGAGTTTGTTGAAACTGAGTACTACTTCTTGTGCCAGTCCAGTGATCAGGGGGAGAATCAGAATGAATCCCTGTATTGGCTTAGGTACCCTGATTTGATTGATACGGTGACTACGCCCCGAGTTGAACAACACAATGAAGATCTTAGTACCACCAACTCTCAATTGCCCAATGATCCTCCTCTGCATGATGTCCAAAAGGAGGTAACTGAATCTCTGAACTCCCTTTCTGATTCCCTTGATACACTTAATGCCACAAATGCCACTACTGCTATTTCCGATGATGTAAAAGTTTGTCACAGGTATTCTCTGCCCCAACGGAGCAATAGAGGGGTTCCTCCCCATCGATACTCCCCCGAGCAGAGTTCCCGGTCTTCCAAATATCCCATAGGAAACATGGTCAGGGGGAGTATGTCTGGCCCTGCTAAGGCATTTTTTGGAAACCTATGTATAGAAATAATTCCGAGAAATGCGAAGGAAGCAAGACGTGATAAGGATTGGGAACAGGCCATGAACGCTAAGATGGAGGCGTTGATAAAAAATGGAACTTGGGAAAAGTGTCAGCTACCCAGGGGGAAGAAACCAATCGGGTGCAGATGGGTATTCACTATCAAGCATAAAACTGATGGATCAGTAGAGAGATACAAGGCTCGGTTAGTAGCAAAGGGGTATACGCAAACTTTCGGGATTGATTATTCCGAGACCTTTTCTCCAGTGGCAAAGTTAGATACGGTTCGAGTACTACTTTCAGTAGCAGCCAATAAAGATTGGCCACTCCATCAATTTGACGTGAAAAATGCATTCCTGCAAGGTGACCTATCAGAGGAAGTGTATATGGAGCCCCCTCCTGGGTTCGCAAGGGATTTTGGGAACAATGAAGTCTGTAAACTCTGCAAAGCCCTGTATGGATTAAAACAGTCACCACGGGCTTGGTTTGGCTGATTCACACTTGCGATGCAGTGGCATGGGTACGTTCAGAGTAACTCAGATCACACCCTTTTTCTGAAACAGAGAGGGGAACTGATCACTTGCCTGATTATCTATGTGGACTACATGATCGTAACATGAAGTGATACCGAAGAAATAAACCAGCTCCGAGAGAATCTCTTCAAGGAATTTGAAATGAAAGACCTTGGGGGTTTGAAATACTTCCTAGGGATTGAAGTGCTGCAGCCAAAGCGAGGGATTTTCATCTCACAAAGAAAATATGTCATTGATCTATTGGCTGAAACTGGTATGCTCGATTGCAAACCTGTCGAGACCCCCGATACAGATTAACCACAAACTCAAGATAGAAGAAAGTGGAGAACCGACTGAGAAGGACAGGTGCCAACGTCTGGTTGGCAAGTTGATCTACTTGTCTCACACAAGGCCAGATATTGCTTATGCTGTGGGGATTGTGAGTCAGTTTATGCACCAACCACAGAAAGAACATATGGAGGCTGTTGTTCGGATCATCAGGTATCTGAAAGGGACCGTTGGAACAAGGATCATGTTCGGCAAGCATCATCACTTGGACATTGAGGCCTACACTGATGCAGATTGGGCGGGGAATCCGAATGATAGAAAGTCAACATCCGGGTTCTTCACACTTGTTGGGGGAAATGTGGTGACCTGGCGGAGCAAGAAACATAAAGTTGTGGCTTTGTCTAGTGCAGAAGCAGAGTTCAGAGGCATAAAAAAAGGAGTGGTTGAGATAATTTGGCTAAGGAAGTTAATGACCGAGATTGGGATGTCTCCGTCTGGGCCAAGTTCACTCAAATGCGATAACAAAGTTGCTATTAGCATCTCAGAAAATCCGGTCCAACATGACAAAACAAAGCATGTAGAAGTGGACCGACACTTCATTAAGGAGAAGCTTGAGGGTGGTATCATCACGATTCCGTTCGTCAGGTCAGAGGACCAGCTTGCTGATATTCTGACCAAAGCGGTCACTAGTCAGATATTTCAAACGGCGCTAAGCAAGTTAAGGATTGACGACTCCATCACTTAACTTGAGGGGGAGTGTTGGAGATTTCGTAAATATGGCAACGTTGACTTTGGCTCCTAATTTGTGCAATAGGCCTTGATTTACAGTGATTTTGTTTCCTGTACAAACGTTATTTATTCCTTGTTCTCTTTGGGTCTTGTAACACAGAATACTACAGACAATCAATACAATGAATTCTATTCAGAATTTCCCCAAATACCATGTTTTAACAATAATGGAAACATGTTAAGACTATCGAATATTAATAAAAATGATAACAATCGAACTATATAGTATAAACTAACAACTCTATACGTCCGATTCATACCAAGTATTTTAAAACTATAAATGATGCTTGAACTGGGTCCTTCATTTAACTGTTGGGACAAATTCAGATTTATTTAATTGTTTAATTCTATACATATTATAAATATAACTATAACTATAACATTCTTGGGATTAGAATTAATAATGTAAATAAATAGTCTATATTTTACGTATGTATACTATATTCGTTTTTTCTAGCCGTAAATTCTATAAAATCTAATGATTGCTATTTTATTTTAATAAGATATTTGGTTTAATGTGCAGCTATTTTAATAATTTAGTTGGAATTTAATTAAATGTGATATAAAAAATAATTAAATAATTATCCAACATATTAGCAGCCAATATTTGCTATGACGTGATCAGCAAGTTGATTTTGAACCATTGATGGCAAGTTGAAGGTCAACCATTAGGCACTACACACAATTTTGTATTCTTTTAACTAATAAAATATTTACCACGAGTAAATTACACAATTTTTGGTCCGATTAAACTATTTTCTTTAAATTAAGAGTATTGGTTGAAAATTAAGAGTCTAATTGGACCATTTAAATATCAACTATCAATTTTTTTATTTTTTTTAATATATCAATTTATATTTTTTATTATTCCTTTTGAATATCAAAACAAATTAGTTTGGTTATTTGACTTATTTCCAACCATGAGTTTCCCTATAACATAAATTATTAAATTGTCAGATGATCATATCGAGGTCATAAGAGATTAAAATAAAATATCTTTATTAATATATGCAACTATGTAATTTATAATTTTTTTTTGAAAAAACTATAGTAAAAAAATGTCACAAATGTTGATAAAATGGTCCAAAAACAAAAAGAGATAATTCAAATTGTAACAAAATATTAAAGCATTTAAATTTTAATCATAATTTGCTTAGGGTTCAAGCAATAGAGTTTTGTAATTAATATTTTAAAAAAGGGAATTTCCAGCTTGTATGACTTCTAAACTACGTGAGTTACAATTTGAAAGCAAACTACTATTTTCTTATTGGTTGCTTAATTAAATATAAATCAATGTCTATTATTGTTTTAAAATACCCACTCATGAGACGTAATTATTTGTAATCGATTAACAAAATCATTGAAAAATATAAATGCACGCGGGGTGCAATCATATACCAAACCAATTAGAAATAATAGCTCTGCGTAAACATTAACATTTACCACTTACGGTTACCTGTAATTTATTGACGTTATACTAATTTAATTAAATATCTAATAATTTAAATTTAAATTTAAATATATCATTGGTAGAAAGAATTTTTCACTTTAATGGTCAAATTGAACCTATATAAATGAGCTATTGGGAAAAAAAATAAAAAAATTACTTATTTAGTTAGCTTATGTTACTTGACAAACTCTTCTTCTATTTTAGCGGTATTAGAAGTAGAAATTACAAGTGCAAATAATTAGAGTAAAAAAAGTGTGAGTGTCTCAAAATAAAAACAATAATAACAATAAAAAAGACAAAAGAAGTAGCATCAGTGTTTAGAAGAAAAAATTGAAAATTAGATTTAGAACCCAAAGCATGTCCTTTAATGCTTATAAAAAACGTTTTTTCCAAATATTTTCAAACTACTAAAAAATAAAATAAAATCACAAAATCACTTATTTTTGAAATTTACCAAGAATTTATCGTAATCTTCTTAGTTATTTCTACTTTTATATGCTATCATTATCATGACTAGTTCTACCTAATCTAACAAAAAAAAGACATACTATATTAAGGTACAACAGTTTGACCTCCTAAGACTTTGATTAAAACTAGATTGCCAAACAAGGTTAGAAAAGTATTTGGGTGAAATTATGATTTATCCAAAATATTATATATTTATAAATTTATTCATTAATAAAACACATAGAATATTTGATATTTTTTACATAATAGTAGAAGAAAATCCACTAGCTATCATAACAACATACCAAAATTTGCAAGCCTAGTTAAGAGAAAATACCAAAGAACTTTATGTTAAATTATTTTATCTCAAAACATTAATAAGTAAAATACTATAATATATATAATTTTAATATAAAAAACTCCCTCCAAAAATGGAACCAAGATAATCTGGAAACTGCCAAGACTAGACTGCAAAAACCCAAGTTTACAGGGGATTAACCATAAATACACTAAAATACAAGCCCCACTGTTGAAACTTGAAAGACAGTGTCTAAAGCAAAAAACTCCGTCAATTGACGTTTCAGTCCCCATATCTTCCCACAACCCGAGGTCTATCCAGGGGTATTTCTGTCATTTCACCATTGTCTCCCAGCAGCAATGGGCTTAAAACAGGAAATTTGACCAAATAAAAGGGCTTAAGAGTAAATTCGCATTCCAAGAGCCATTATGATACCTGCAACAGCCCCTTCAATCCACCAACAAAGCTAAATCAGATATAAAGAGAATATCTTTAGTTTCTCTCTTCTGCAAAACCACCTCTCTGCTTTCTTCCAAGAAAAAAATAATTTAGGAAAAAAAAGAGGGAAAATAGATTGAAAGAAAAGGGGAACTCCTAGAAATTTGTATACAAGAATTTTTTTTACTTTTTTTTTTTTTTGGCAGTTCTATCAGTTTTTTCCCTCTTTGTGTTCATGGGGCTTTAGGTAATCTCTTGTTTATCTTTTCCACTTTTGCCAATGAATAGCGCATAGTAATATTCATGGGATGTGTGCAGTGTGTGTTTTAGGTTGTGTAGTTGTGTGTTCTGTTCTTGCTCCTGTTTTTTCGAGGTTTTTTGCTGTGTCCCTGAACCCTATTGTTCTGGCGTGTCAACTCTGGGTTGGGGGTTTTGTGTTATTTTTCTGATGTTGTGTGTATTGTGTACGACAAGAAAGTTCCAATTTTTCGTTACATTCCGGGGTTTAATGCGATAAATTTTGTTTTCAGAGGCTGAATAGGAGGAGGGATTGTAACTCAGGGATCTGACATTTGTATTCTTCGGCAGTAGACTTGGAAACATGTCTCAAACCAACTGGGAAGCCGACAAAATGTAAGCTTTTCTATTCTGTTTTCCAATATCCTTCTTTCTTGAAGTTCCCCTTTTACTGTATTGTAGGGTTGTGTAGTTTCAGTTTTCTGGGTGGGTCAAGAATCAAGATTCAATTTTTATGCTATTATTTTTGTGTTTCCTATTGGATTTACGAATTCTTGAAAAATTTCTCCTGTCCCGGCTAAGTTTAGCCTCTGTTCATCTGTGCCCTAGTTTCCATTTTTGCCCCTTTTCTTGAGTCTGTGTTATAGGGCTTCTGTGTGTGGGAGAGAGGATTTTAATCTCCCCCAGGTGTTCTGGTTTGTGAGAACTAGGAGTTTTAATTTATTATGTTATAAGGCTGGAGTTAAATTTCCAGAGTTCTCTTTCTTGTTTATAGTTGTACCTTTTGTTTTTTTTTTGGGTTTAATAGACATTTATTTCTTTGACTTGCTAATGAATTGCTGTTGTAATTCTTCCAATGTACTTCTTGATATTGAAATTGTTTTAGGGTTTCATATTTCCCCCTTTCTTTCAATATATCCTGATGCTTCTTAGATTTAGTATTTTGATTGGCCAATAAATTTTTTGCTGATATCTGAACTTGTAATTTGTAGGTTGGATGTGTATATTCACGATTATTTAGTGAAGAGAGATTTGAAGGCCACTGCACAGGCTTTTCAAGCTGAGGGAAAAGTATCATCGGACCCTGTTGGTGCGTTTATATAAACATGAATCGGGAAAGGAGAATCTTTCTTTTTTTCTCAACATGTCCCCTTTTAAAATGAAGTTTTAATATGTTTGTTTGTGTACGTTCAGCTATCGATGCTCCTGGTGGTTTTCTATTTGAATGGTGGTCAGTGTTTTGGGATATATTTATTGCCAGGACAAACGAGAAGCACTCTGAGGTTGCTGCATCTTACATTGAGGTTGGCTATAAGTCGGAAAAAGAATCCTATAAACTTTGATTTCATCAACTTTGTTACCCTATATTTGTTTGAGGAATTTGGTGAGCTAAAGAAAATAAAATGCTGGGTATTTTTTCTAGTTATTTCTTATTATTATTATTTTTAATTTGGCTGTTTAAGAAAATTCTAAGGTAAATGTACTGCAATCTGTTTCTTCCTAATTCCGTCCATAAATTTTAATGTTTTGTTACTTTAGCGTTTTCAATTTTCCTATGATTTTCTTTCCCGCACTGAAGCCTTTCAGCCATTCATATTTTTGAGCTGTTTGAGATTCATCTCGTCACAAGTTTCATACTTGCCATCAATTATACGTACTGCATAATTTGATGAGAGACCGAAAACAATATTGTATATCTAATTGCACTTTTCTTCGTTACATGCGACATTTATGCACTATGATTCAATTTAAACTAGACCAGTAGTAAGTCTGTAATTGCAAAATTGGTTTTGAAATATAATTTGATTCACTTTCATTTGTAAAAAATCAGACTCAGTTGATGAAGGCAAGGGAGCAGCAGCAACATCAGCAGCCACCACAGTCACAACACCCGCAGCAGCAACAGCAACAGCAAATGCAAATGCAGCAGCTTTTGTTACAGAGGCAGGCTCAGCAGCAACAGCAGCAACAACAGCAGCAGCAGCAGCAACAGCAGCAGCAGCAGCAGCAGCAGCAGCAACAGCAGCAGCAACAACAGCCACAGCAACAACAACAGCCACATCAGCAACAACAACGACGTGAAGGTGGCCACCTCCTGAATGGTTCAGCAAATGGGATTGTCGGAAATGATCCTCTTATGAGACAAAATCCTGGTACTGCTAATGCATTGGCTACAAGGATGTATGAAGAGAAATTAAAACTCCCAGTTCAGAGGGATTCTTTGGACGATGCAGCTTTAAAGGTACAAGTTAGCTAGAGAAAAATACACAATTTCTTTCTTTTGTTTCTTAACAGTGCATTATTTGATTTCAGCAAAGGTTTGGAGATAATGTAGGCCAGCTTTTGGATCCAAATCATGCTTCAATCTTGAAATCAGCCGCAGCAGGTGGCCAGCCATCTGGGTATGCTCAATAACATATTTGTCAATGTTTCTGCTTTTTTTTACCATTTCATAAATACAAATTAACCCCTAAAAAATTTACTTTCCAGGCAAGTGTTGCATGGTACTGGTGGAATGTCTCCCCAAGTTCAAGCACGAAGCCAACAATTTCCAGTCTCTACACCAGTTTGTGTTTCTTTTCCTGTTTCTCGTTGGATAAATATTTTTCTAGTTTCTTTTGGAACTCTAAATGTACTTTTCATGTGTATATTCACTAACAGGACATCAAAACTGAAATGAATCCTATCCTGAATCCTCGAGCTGCAGGTCCTGAAGGATCATTGATTGGAATTCCAGGTACACCTATCAATTGGCTTTCTATTTTCTTTTTCTTTGGTTAAACACATAATTGGTTGATGTTTGCTTTATATTTACATGAACATCATTCTGTATGTTCTAGGTTCAAATCAAGGTAGTAACAATTTGACATTGAAAGGATGGCCTCTAACGGTGAGTAATGTTAAAGTTTCCACATGTCTTTAATTCTCTCTTTCTTCTGTGGATAGCAACCTGAGAAACAAATGTGAAAAGGGCTTATCCTGATTGTTTTTCCTCATTTACCATCTTCCCTGTCCCTTTTTCTTGCCTTATTTAATAGGGTTTTGATCAGCTTCGCTCTGGGCTTCTCCAGCAGCCAAAGTCATTTATGCAGGGAGGTCCGCAGCCCTTTCATCAACTACAGATGCTGACACCTCAGCACCAACAGCAGCTTATGCTTGCCCAGCAGAGTCTGACTTCTCCTCCTTCTGCCAGTGAAGTAGAAAGCAGGAGGTTAAGGATGCTTCTCAACAACCGGAGTTTGTCTATGGGGAAAGATGGGCTATCTAATGCAGATGTAGTTCCCAACATTGGATCCCCTTTGCAAGCGGGTTGCCCTGTTTTGCCCCGGGCCGACCCCGAAATGTTGATGAAGGTACACCTTTCAATTTTGGAGCTTTTATTTAATCAAAAGAATGAATCTTGTAACTGATAATGTATTTCTTGGATAATTTTTCTTGTAGTTGAAATTAGCACAAATGCAGCAGCAGCAACAGCAGAACAATAATCAAGCCCAACAGCAACAACAGCAGCAGCAGCTTCAACAGCACTCTCTCTCTGGACAGCAGCCTCAGAGTTCAAATCATAATCTCCAGCAAGATAAAATTATTGGTTCTGGAAGTGTCACTGGCGATGGTAGCATTTCGAATTCATTTCGGGGAAATGATCAGGTCTAGCCTTTTCCATTTTTTCAGAAAGAAGAATTTTCTTGCATGATTATATTTTTACAATCTTCCAATATTTCTGAAATTATAGTAATGCATTTGTATCTACTTTTCAATGCTTTAATTGCATATATAAAATTGGTGGCTTACAAGAACTGATGATAAATGATAAATTATCTTGCCTCTCATCTGATGCTTGATCCCGTCATATCATACTTCTATTCGTAACAAGAAGTTCATGGATCCTGAAATTTAAAGAAATCAAGATTCCTAACATTTTCCATGCATTTCAAGGCTTCAAAAAACCAGACTGGAAGAAAGAGAAAGCAACCTGTATCATCCTCTGGTCCGGCGAATAGCTCAGGAACAGCAAACACTGCTGGCCCATCTCCGAGTTCAGCTCCATCAACACCCTCAACTCATACACCAGGAGATGTGATTTCGTCAATGACTAATTTGCCACACAGTGGCACTTCTTCAAAGCCTATGATGATGTTTGGAGCTGATAACACTAATACTCTTACATCTCCATCAAACCAGCTGGTTAGATCTAGATTTTCTGTTTTTATCCTTTTGGGATCTGTTTTTCCCCCCTTCTTTTCTCTTCATACTTAAACATCTCATCTGCCTTTACATTGTCAGTGGGACGATAAAGATCTAGTGCAACCTGATATGGATCGTTTTGTGGATGATGTTGAGGACAATGTAGAGTCTTTTTTATCACATGATGATGCTGATCCTCGAGATTCAGTTGGCCGCTGTATGGATGTTGGCAAAGGTGAGTAGAAAAGGTTATTATTCTCATTTTCTTTGAAAATATTCTTGGATGAAAATTGAATTGAACTTTATTATTTATCGGGAAATTCATACTATTCAGGTTTTACGTTTACGGAAGTGAATTCTGTTTGTGCTGGTGGAAGTAAAGTTGTGTGCTGCCACTTCTCATCGGATGGAAAGCTGCTTGCTAGTGGCGGTCATGACAAAAAGGCTAGTTTACATGAATAGAGTAATAATTATTCATAATTAGAATTAAAATGAAAAGCAAAATGATTATTATTATTACTATATTGTTGCAGGCTATTTTGTGGTACACAGACACTTTGAAGCCAAAAACCAAGCTTGAAGAACACTCATCTCTCATTACTGATGTTCGTTTCAGTCCTAGCATGGCCCGCCTCGCCACGTCATCATTTGACAAAACTGTCAGAGTTTGGGATGCCGATAATGTTAGTTGATTATAAACACTTCTAATTTGTATATTTGAAGAATGCATAGATTTTATGCTTACTGTTGAGTTGTATTACAGCCCAGCTATTCACTTAGAACTTTTACCGGACATTCTGCTAGTGTAATGTCATTGGACTTCCATCCCAACAAAGAAGATCTTATTTGCTCGTGTGATGGTGATGGTGAGATAAGATACTGGAGCATAAATAACGGTAGCTGTTCACGAGTTTTCAAGGTACAAAACAAGCATATACACACGCATACATACACTAGCAAAGTGTACATGCATTGCAGTGTAAGATTGTTTTTAAATATTTATAATAAGATAGAATATAAAGAAGCATCTATTTATACATTTTTCACCCCTTCAAATTCACGATGGAGATTGAAAATATCAAATAATTAAAAATATTTTTTTAGAATATTAAATATATGCTTTTTTAGTGGATGTATTGTAATTTTAAGTTTTTCTCGTATATTTCACAAATATTTATTATTCTATTTTCGAGCACATTCTTCTATATTATTTTAAGTTTTTCTAAAATATTTTATAATGGTTTCTTGATATGAAACTATTATCTTGATTTGCTTAGGGTGGGACCGCGCAAGTGAGATTCCAACCTCGTCTTGGAAGGTATCTTGCAGCAGCAGCGGATAATGTAGTATCAATACTGGATACGGAGACGCAAGCTTGTCGGCATTCATTGAAGGTACTTTCCCCCACCTTGGTTAATCATCTTTTGGGAAAAATAAATGTATTGTAATTATGATTTTATTTTGTACAGGGTCACACAAAACCTATTCATTCTGTATGCTGGGACCCATCGGGCGAGCTTCTGGCATCGGTTAGTGAAGATTCAGTGAGAGTATGGACATTGAGGTCCGGAAGTGAGGGAGATTGTTTGCATGAACTTAGTTGCAATGGGAACAAATTCCATTCCTGTGTTTTCCACCCCACGTATTCATCGTTGCTCGTTATTGGTTGTTACCAGGCAAGTTCATCTCCTCTATGTATAGGCATAACTACAGTGGCACACCCTGATTTTTCATATAACTACACAAACTTCCCCTGAGGTTTTGAAATTACAAAAACTTCCCCTGTTCAAGATTTTACATAACATCTTTCATGAATTTTGATGAAATTATCTCGAATATTTTTGTGAATGCCTATTTTGCCCTTGATGCTATAAATTCATGACTATAATAGCCCGCATCAGACGAACCTTGGGGTATAATTCAGGCCAATCTTCAGGGTGTAATTATTCCTTTAAGTAAACTTTATGTGAACACACCCCCACCCGCAGACACCATCTTTTATTTCCTGGAATAGTGATGTGGTGTTGGTTTTTGCAGTCATTGGAGCTATGGAACATGACGGAAAACAAGACGATGACACTTTCTGCACACGAAGGATTGATCGCATCGCTGGCGGTTTCAACGGTGGCTGGATTAGTTGCTTCCGCTAGTCATGACAAGATTGTTAAACTATGGAAATGATGAGACAAAGCTTGTGTCTCTTTTGGCTGGGGTCTAAGCAGATGTATTTTGCTGTTGTTATGCTTAGTGTTCTCTCTCTGTCTGTAATTTTCAAACGTTCTTTTATGGTACCTTAAAAGGTGTTAGGAACTAACTGTTCTTGTAATCCTATTTTGGTTCTCAAGTCTCATTACTCTTATTAACAGTGGACACTTCTGTCTACTTAGATTTTTGCTTGCTTTCGTCATTATTCTCAATTTATTGTTAACTAGTACTGTGTATGTATATATAAAAATTATTACTATTAAACATACATGGTTAAAAATTAAAATTTGATCTTTTTGAAATTTTATTTTAAAGTTAAATGAATTAAAAAGAAAAAGAGACATGTTTGAGATTGATTTTTATTTTATATTTTTAAATAAATAAAAAAATTAAACAAAATTAAAAATCAAAAGATGATTTAAGAGTGGGTAGGATTTTATAGAATGAGATTTTTCTTAAACTAAAATAAAATAAGAAAAAGAGGATATCACCAAAATCATTCTTACTTGAACCTCTTAATAGTATAGAGGAGACATGATGATGGTGCAGAAAGTTTGAAGGTTGTTTAGACACCAAACACTTTAAGATTTATTTATAAAGGGGAGGACCATCACAGGCATATGAGCTTCAGGAATTGGGTTTCCTTTGAAGCATGAGATCTTCCAGCTAGGATAACACCAAGGGTCAGAATGCAGCAAGGATGCAACGATGGTGTGTGTGCGAAATGTAGAGCTTGGGAAGGTAGAAATGGATGAGAAAAATGCCCAGTTCAGTGCAGGTGAGTTTCTTTTTAGAGAAGATGACTTGGGGGATGTGTGTGTGAATCCCATATTTATATGTTAGGGGTAAGGGTATCTTGGGTAATTTGTGTTGGAATAGTGCCATAGAAAGCCGATTGTATATCCGCTTTGTACTTTTCCTTATTGTAATCACAGACGATCTTTGAATAAAATAACGAATTGAGGCAACACTTCTTTATATGCTCTTGTTTGGTATGCGTTTACTTTAGCTGTGCATGTATGAGAACTCCTCTAATCCTGATGACTTTAGGACTCTACCATTTAGGTGAAATGGTTCATGAAACGAGCCCTATATGACATAAGTCATGATTAGTAAAATACTCTAAGCCGATGAGTCCTACTCCTACTCCTACTCCTACTCCTCCTCCTCCTCCTACAGACAGTGGGAGTGCTCGTGGAATCACGCCCTTAAGGACCACCTTGTTTCATGGAGGTGCAAAGTGTATAGTTGATACGTGCGTGATACATGAGGGTGCTTACTTCCATAAGTAAGTTCACTGAGGTGCCCCGTGTGAGAAGATTCTATTTCAGGAAATGGAAACTTCCAGATTAGGAAATATCTCATGAGTCATTGATGTGATTAATTGATCCTTAGACTTGAGGTTCCATATCACTTTATGAGTTAACTCTGTAGTCTTAGGTATAAGCTTTAAAGGGTGTCGCCTTAGACAACTGATTCAAGGCTTATGCTGGGGCTGCACAAGTGATTCATGAAAGTGAATGAGAATCAAGAAAGGACCTACACTTGCATTTGCAAGGTGATCTCTTATTGTGTAAGTCATTCATATGCCATATGGAGTCCTTGGCCAAGGTAATAGATCAAGACATCAAGAAAAGGGTTTCTTGGATTGAGATCAAATGGATATGAAATGCACTTAGCTTTAAGACCAGATTATTAGGGTTCTGATTATTCTCTTACCCTAGATCTTGGTTGAAAGATAGCAAGTAGGAGGATTGTATCTCACATGAATCAATGACTTAAAGGTTCTGTCGAATCGAGACATTCTTATTCAGCTAGGGGTCAAACCCCTGTTGCTAGACTATGGTCGTTTGATCTGTGGACTAATTAATTAATTAAAGAATTAATTAATTAGGGTCACTGCTAATTGAATTAAGAACCTAGAGGGTCACACACAACAACCCGGTCACATGAGTAAAGGCTTGAATCGATTAAACGAGTTGATCGAACCATTAAGCGAATGGTGGGACCCGCACGTGTGAATGACACGTGTGGGAGGCGTGAATGACCCGTGTCCTTATGGATACATGTAGTCACGTGCAAGCATGTGTATAAATGTTAAATAATTAATGTGTTAATTATTTAATGGACTTTGATTTAATTTTAAATTAATATTAAAGTCCTAATTTGGAGAAATAAAGTCTAATAAATAATTAATTATGAATTAATTAATTATTAGTCTTCAAGTTATTTATTGTAAAATAAATAAAGTAAAATTAAATGTCTAAAAGAGTTAGACTAGATTCTTGCTTTCCAAGTTGATCAAAAGGAGACTTTTGGTCAAAGTAAGAGACTTGGTCTCCAAGCAAGATATCCCTTTCCAAGAGGAGTTTGGAATCCTTTTCCAAAAGGGATAAGGGGTTCGAACCCTAGTCTTATAAATAGAGGGGTTCGAACCCCATGGGAAGATGATACAAAATTTCTCCTTCTCCATAATTATAAACTAACCCCTTAGAGTCTAAACACCGAATATAGAACTAGCATCCTCCCTATTCGGATCGTGGTCGCGGTTGGTGGACTATTTCTCTAGAGGACTTCTATCGTGAAGTCTTGAAAGATTCGAAGGAATTTTTGGGGATCAAGCAAAACGACCACAAGGGCTGGTGAAATGATTCTGAACCCAACAGAATAGGAGTGAAAAAATCGAACCAAAGAAGATGGCGAAAACCGTTCGTCCATATCCTGAAGGATGAATTTTTTCACGAGGGTTTTATGGCGGGCAGATTTCTACTTTCGCAAAACTGGTTTTCGAAGGGAGTTTCAATCATGCCTTTCTCGTTTCAAGTTTCTTTCTTTATGTTATATTGTTAAGCACTTTCCCTAACATGATTTGAATCTAGGTTGGTGTGGATTGTTGTCCCTACAATGGATTCTGAAGTAGAAAGAGATTTTCGAGGGACGGGTTGCCATTACCGCATGAAGCGCGTTTGAGGGCGGCTCAAAACGTGTCAAGAAAGCTACTACCTAAGTGAGTTTCTTGATCTCTACGAATCTGGAAATAGCAATTGCAAGTTTTCGATTCTATCTTTTGGGAAAAAAATTTAAATTTTCGCTGCGTTTCTGTCTCGTTTTCCCAACAAGTGGTATCAGAGCCACCTTGCAAGGCCTATTTCTAATTCGTCTAAATTATTCTGAATTTGGTTAAAATTCTTAGGCTTAGATGCGAATTGAGTATTCTTGAGTTCTTTTAGAAAGCCTGAAATACGAAACTGTGTTTTTCCTAAAAATTTCTGAAAACTGTTTTCTTAAATCTGTTTTTGAAAAGCTGTTTTAGTTGAAATTCGTTTAAATCGTAATTTTTAATTTTGGATTAAATTGGGTTTTGGAGAAACCTGTGATATGAAAAACGAAACGCGAAACGAACACGCGGGATTGGGACGTGCCAATGTGTAGCACCGCCCTAACCCCGCGAGCACCTCCCGCAACCGCGCGGGAACCGCCTAGACCAGCCCGCACAAGCGTCCCGCAACCGCGCGGGAACCGCCTAGACCAGCCCGCACAAGCGTCCCGCAACCGCGCGGGACGCCCAGGCGGAATCCCCCCCTAAGCCACCCGCGCTGCGCGGCGGTGCTTCGGCATTCCGGGGTTCCGGGCCGTTTTTCGTGTTTTTGTATTTTCGGTCCTTGAAATCCCGATTTAATTTTTTTGTAAAATTTTGTTTTTATTAAATTTGAATTATTTTTGAAATAATTGTTTAAATTTGGATTTTGAGAAATTAAGACGATTTAAATTTTGGAAAAATTACGAACTTTATTTTCTGAAAATATTGAAAGAATAAAATTATTAATTTTCAGAAATTAATTGGAATTTTATTAGTTTATTGTTTTTCGGGTTTTATAGAAAAGACTCTTGAACAAGAATTGCATCTAAGTCGTGTTTTAAGCCATTAGGGCTTAAGACGAGAATTTTAATTTGTTGGTTAAATTTAAATTCTTGCGATTTATGCATGTTAGGTGATAATGGGTTTAGACTTATGTATGGTTTTAATTTATGCACATGAAGTTGCGTTTTTCCATTGGGGTCGGTGCCTCACTTATGTGCGTACTGTTATGTGTTTATTGTGTGGCTTTCCATATTACTGTTTTTGAGGCCGGGGTATGCCCCGTGTAATTGTCTAAGGCCAATATGAAGATTGAGCCTTATTCCTTTTATTGTAATTTGAGAGTAGAGATAGGTTGTGAGGTCTTTTTCTTTCATTTTGGAGACAATGCACCCATGGAGTAAGATGGATCCACACAACAAGTAACAAGATAGAGGCCATAAGTGAAGACCTCTCGAAGTGTTAGAGAGGGTTTCTATTAATGTAATAGATAGGGCATCGTTTTATTTCCAATTCCCTTATGTGATTTAAACTGTTTTATGTGTCATGTATGTTAGAACTTGTGATTGTGGAGTGGCTCCCACATATCACGCATAAGATAGGTAGAACCCATGATCATCACATGTTAGTATCATGCTAGGACATGTTATCTGCTAAATGCTTGTGTGAAATGCATTTAACTTGTACTTGCATTAATCAAGACTAATTAAATTGGATAACGTATATGTTGGTGAGGTCAAACCGGACAACTCTTCGGTTACATCGAAAATTCCCACTAAATATTAAGTTAATTTTCGAAAATAGGTGTTTAATTCGAGGTGCAAGCTTTGAATTAAATTCCTAGCATTCCATCAATAGGATTTAAGTTTAGTAGAGGAAGCTAGTTGTTGTCCATGAGTCGTGGGGTGACTATGTGAAATCTAGTAGTTCTTAGTTTCCTAATTGATCATTTAAATGATCAATATTTCGAGATCAATTTTGGGGAGGGCGATGTCCGTGAGTCATGGGTCGTTCAAACTAAGTTTTGATCTTGATCTTATGATTGATGGGTCTAGCTTAACACCTAAGTAAATATGGATGTCGCACGAGTCGTGGGTCCATGTTGAAAGATGGGTGATGCAAAAATATTACTAAGAATTCCACAGTGTTGAAATTGGTAAGTTGTACCTACCTTAGGCTTTATTAAGGATGTCCGCGAGTCGTAGGTTCGAGATAAAGTGCTTGGGATCTTAGTACCCATTGGGATAACAAGTATCCTCTAAGATCTTTAGGGATTATGAATCTTAGAAAAACAGTGGGAGCTGCATAGATTAAAGACCTAATCTCATGTATATCGTTATTATTCAGCATGCTCACATTTCTCTGCTTAGCATTTAGGTTGTAGTTCTGTGATTCTCTACAATATGAAATGCAAACCCATTCGTATCCATCCTTAAGTCAAACAAGTTGACTAAGTCCTAACAAACTCTAAATGGCTTCGGATCCTAAAATTCATTTTAAAATCCGAAAAGAGAAAGTGTTCTCTATAAGGCGAGATTTTCAATTATTTGAAAATTCGACCCGGGCCAAAAGAGAAGCAATCTGAGGTTAATGGAATTTTCCAAACCACTTAAGAGCAATTGAACCACCTCATAAAAATGTTACAAGATATAACATTATGGAATTACTCAATATTCCTAATGAGGAAACAAGTGCACACGAACTAGGTCTATGGATCTTATTTGAAGATCTTATGGTCTCGATCATCAACTGAGAAAAGAGTTCTCAATGCACTGATTACTTACATTGCTTCCACCATCATTTAAACCCTTCATGCTCAACTATAATGATGCCATTGTAGCATAGTTAATCATTTAGTTGATAATGGTTGAGAGCATCCTTAAGAAGGAATAAAAGGTTGTGATGGTTAATTCTTCTTCTAAACTCACTAAGTTAATGGTTTGAAGGCCTAAAGAAGAAGAAACCTTAAGAGCCCAATAGAGGGGCATGTAAGGGGTACGGCCAAAAGACACTAGAGATCAAATAGGACGTTTGCTTCTATGGTAGCACATAAGGACTTTGAAAGGGAACTGCAAAGAGTATGAGTACTCTGAAATGTTACCTCTTTTAGTAATTCTACTAGGAATAGAATTCACAAGTTTTGAGTTGATTCTGCAAAATCCGTTGTGCAAAGACTCAAAGCACTAATGTTCTGAACGTACAAACGAGATAACAAAAGTAAGTGAGATGATAAAGCTTCGAATTACTTTGGAACGTTGAGACATAAAAGAATTAGCAAGTTAGACATCTTAGGACCATTTTACGAAAATGAACCTAGAGAGTTAACTTCCTATGAATCCTATCTTAAGGGAAACGTTCCCGAAACATGGTTTAGGTGAAACGTGGAACGTGCCAAAATTATAGTGGATTTCGATCCATGCTGATGAGTGTAAGATGCTTAATGTAAGCACTAGATACAATCGTCAGTTTAATCATTATGAATGAGTGTACTTAATGAAGTACAAAATTTGAAACTTATATGAATTTGTTAGAATTTCAAAAAGGAGGTTAGGAACCGAAGTAGTCATAAGTTATAACCAACTCAATTTGATCGAGATGGTGAGTACCTTAGTGACCCCTTAGTCATCTTAGAGATAATAGGACTATCTCTCAGTAACTAATTCGAGAACACCTTAGTGTTTCTGAATGATGGAACTAGACCTTATAGGATAGGTTGGTTCCACAGTAAGCTTTACTGACTTATATTTATTCTGGGGATTAGTTCCTTAACATGCAGTCAAAGATTTTGAATCTAGTACCTTCCAAAATCAGTCCCTTTAGTTGTACTATGCAATGTGGCATTCCAAATTCCCTAATTATTCTTGTCTAAGAATCTAGGGGAATCCTCTTAATTAAGTGAAGAGAATAGTGGGAGATAAGCTTGAAGCGAGTTCAAGTTTACACAACGATACAATATATTGTTTCTGCAAATTCCCTTGAACAAAAGTTATTTGTTTCAAGGAATGTACCTTCTTAAGAAATCGTTCCTATAAAAGAAGGAAGACAAGCAAGCAGACCTCAAAGGAATTTGAGGATCAATCCCACGCCACATATAGAAGAAACGAGCCCATCTGATAAAACTTAGCCAAAATTTAGAGTATAGTACACATGTGAAAACCTCCTCTTAAGACGCGTTTAGAACGCATTCCTAGATAGCCGAGGAATTACTTAAAGAGGAGACACTGTCAGATTTGGAATCTGAGTAGTGTAAGCAAGCCTTGAAATCCAATATGGATTCCATATATTCAAACCAAGTTTTGACCTTGGTTGATCCACCTGATAGGATCAAGCTCGTGGAGCTTCGAGTGAATGAAAGCATTACAACCTTCTTGACGGTTGAAATGCAAAAGTCCATTTGGATTGTGTTTACCACATCCTCATATTCTGACTATGAGATTTGATAAATGAATATGAGAACTATCTTGTTCAATATGAGATTGAAAGAGACTAAAATAAGGTATTTCTATAAATCTCATATTCAGTGGGAGTATGCATAAGATATGCAAATCCCAAAAGTCAATTTGTGGATTGATAAAGGCTTCTAGGAGTTAGACAATTCGATTCCATAGGATAGTCAAATCGTTTGACACAGATGGAAGTCGAATAAGTCTCAAAAGTGTATATATGAAAGTTAGTGATGTAAGAGTCAATTTTTAGTTCCTTAGAAGACGACATCCTTCTCATTAGGAATGTCAAGGATGACCTGAAAGTTACCAATTCTTGTTTAAGAAACAATTTGACATGAAAGATCTTAGTGATTATTCTTGATTATTGACATTGAGATCTATGGAAGATAGATCTAAGAGAATAAAAGGATTATTACAAAAGAGTGCATAAACAAAGGTACTAAAAGGAGTTTAGTATGGACAATGGAACATCTCTTTTGAAGAGAAGTGTCCTAAGATAACTTTCAGAAAGTTGAAATGTCCAAATACCCCTTTAAAGGAAAGGGTGCATATTGTATGAAAAGTTGTGTACTAAATTAGATATGGCGCAACACTAAGCGTAATGGGCCGAATCTAATATGACCTCAGAGAAGGTCATTAGATTTCTGTAAAGGATGTCCTCAGAGCACTTTAGAAGAAATGAGGATATGTATTAGTTTACAGAGCCCAAAAGATCTTATCATTGAAAGGATATTTTGATGTAATTGTTGCATCAGACATAGATGATTGTAAATCATTGAAAGGATACAATTTGTGCCTAAATGGCAGTGCAACATGTTGGAAACATTCCAAGCACGAAAGTTGCAAAAATCTCAACTATTGTAGTGGAGTACTTAGTCGTATTGAATACCGCTAAGTTAAGTGTTTGGGTAAGAAACTCCATCTAACTAGTCAGATGAAGTTCCTAGCATGAAACAACTCCATTATCATATCGTATGAATAAATGGATGGTTGCTCAAGTAAGAGAACCAAGACCTCACCAAGAAACTAAACACATGATTACGAATCACTTTATAAGGAAAATGTGTTTCCTTAGAGATGTGTAAATAAGAGGGTTACACCAGCAGAGAACTTAGCAGATCCACTTCGGAAACGCCCAAAGTCAAAAGGCTCTCAAAGTACATCTTGAGAAGATGGGACCTAAAGTACCTTAATGGCTTTTACGGGCAAGTGGGAGATTGTTGGAATAGTGCCCTAGAAAGCCGTTTGTATATCCGCTTTGTACTTTTCCTTATTGTAATCACAGACAATCTTTGAATAAAATAACGAATTGAGGCAACACTTCTTTATATGCTCTTGTTTAGTATGTGTTTACTTTAGCTGTGCATGTATGAGAACTCCTCTAATCCTGATGACTTTAGGACTCTACCATTTAGGTAAAATGGTTCATAAAACGAGCCCTATATCACATAAGTCATGATTAGTAAAATACTCCAAGCCTATGAGTCCTACAGACAGTGGGAGTGTCAACCTGACTCCTTTAAGGCTTGCTTGTGGGATCACGCCCTTAAGAAGGACCACCTTGTTTCATGGAGGTGCAAAGTGTATAGTTGATACGTGCGTGATACATGAGGGTGCTTACTTCCATAAGTAAGTTCACTGAGGTGCCCCGTGTGCGAAGATTCCTAAATGGGAAAGGAAGTTTCTATTTCAGGAAATGGAAACTTCCAGATTAGGAAATATCTCATGAGTCATTGATGTGATTAATTGATCCTTAGACTTGAGGTTCCATGTCACTTTATGAGTTAACTCTGTAGTCTTAGGTATAAGCTTTAAAGGGTGTCGCCTTAGACAACTGATTCAAGGCTTATGCTGGGGCTGCACAAGTGATTCATGAAAGTGGATGTGTAACACCCCAAGCGGTGGGGCATCACACCCCCACACTATGACCCGACACATATACGAAATGGAGAGTCCGTACACGTACCAAGTCAGAGCGAACGGGTGACAAATGAAAACGCACCCACTGGCTAGGCGGTATCTAACCCTGTACAAGTGAAAGAATGCAAAACATGACAGCGGAAGCAATACAAAATGGCAACTTTCAAAAACTTTCAAACGTGAAACATATTGAGCAGTACAGAAATCAAAATCATCTACACGGGTTCAACTAATCCAAGCACCTGTCCTAACCTGTCCCGAATAATCAAACAACAAAACGGGTTCAACTAATCCCAGCACCTGTCCTAACCTGTCCCGAATAATCAAACATTCAAATCGTAATTTCAAACCTGTACAAAACATATCTTATACGAAATTTACAGATTATAAATCAGAACGAAATACTTAACAAACTGAAACGTGCAGACACAGACTCAAAAGACACGATACACTGCCGCCTAGCACGAACTCCAACGCGAACCCAAACCAAAACCTGCATTCTAAAACATAAAAGGGGGAGGGGTCAGTCCAAAGACTGAGCGAGGGGTTAAGGCACGCACACTATACATATATATACAGAGCACAGCACAAAGAAGAAGCGACGTTCGTGAACCCGGGGTTAGTTTTTGCACGCCAAAACATTTTCCCGTGATAATATACATATATGGAGACTTATCAAACAGACCAAACAAATCTTAAATCAAAAGTTTCTTAAGGCACAACTCAGATTCATGCAGACTTAACACACATATCGGAGCATATCTTATTAGCTTAAAAGTATATCAATTTTTTATCTTAATTTAAGAATCTACCCCCGTTTCACGAACTTATGACAGACCGACAGACAGAACACACTTACTCATACCAAAACAAAAACTCATAAAACAATCCCACCTGCACACCATTGGGGAAGAGAGGTGCCCCTCTCAACCCACCACAGAACGAAACATGTGAACCGGAGGATCCCGCCCGGTTCCTTCGATTGCCAACCAAAATGCGCTCCGTCGGCATATGAGAACTAAGTCTCCCGTTGGTGGAGAAGTGCACAGGGGTCGTAACCGGCGACCCCATGGTCGTCCCGGGTCTCCCTTACCCACAATCTCCTGGGCCCATCACACAAACAAACAGACATATACCAGAAACTTAACTTGCCACACACAGACAGACAGACATATCTCATGTATATCGCACTTATCATATCGTACGTACATATCACGTAGACTGACCTCGAAATCATAACAGAACTGAGACAAAGCATACGTAGGCTTATACATAGCGATTCGTACTTTTCAAATCAAATCATATGACAAAACCAGCAAAATACGTACTTCGCACATATCTACATATACATAAGGCTTATAAACCGCATGCATTCAAAAACGGGCACGTTGCAATAGGGTATAACTATATCCTAACCTCACCTGGTACCAAACACAACCGAACACAAAGCAGAAGGTCCACCCCGGAACCTGCACGACTCACTTGTCACCATCCCGGGTGCACCTGAACCAACTGAACACACAAACACAACACAGGGCTCAGACTCAAACTCAGACAACCACACAGAGACGCACGACAATGCTCAAGCACTTATGAAATGCAATCACATAAGCAGGTTTCAAATTCATATTAATTCTATGCAAAACAAAACATTAAGGCATGTTCATATGCACAATTAATGCAAATTAGGGAAACTGAAAGTCAAGGCAAATCATATTATTCATTTATCACACAAACAATTCATGGATTGTATAACAAATTTAATTAACAATGTTTATTTAATTCATTTCATGCAAATTCATGTAGTACCTTTCATATCAATTGACACATATTAATAAATCAAATAAATCATAATAGCATGTTTCCTAATTCATACAAATTTCACGAGGTTACAAATCAAATTCTAACCCTACTCAATTCATACAATTCTTATTTTACATATTCAATTCATGTATTGCATATTAGATCCAAATTCAATTTAGGTAATTAAACTTTAATTGCAAGAGTCTCAAATTAATCATCCAAGGCATGCTAAGTCAACTTTTACTTAAATCAAAATTAGCTTAATCGTTTTCAAATGATAAGGTTCAATTAATTCAAGTTATACAAATTTGTATTTTCTAAAAATTACATAAACACCCCTTGTACAAGAATTATACCCAATTGGCATGAAACGAAACTAATATCAACAACAATTCATAAGTTTATACATTCATAATTCATTACATATTTTCAAATACCAAGCAATGCATATTCATCAATTTATCGAACATACAAGTACGAATTACATTTTAAACAATTAACAATTAATACAATTTTGACATAACGGGGTTCAATTTACAATTCAAAGCGTCGATGCATATCACATTTCATTAATTATAAGATTTCGTATACATCGGAGTTCATATAAATCGATAAGTCAAGCAAATCGCAATTAAATTACAATTAGAACAAATAATTAAATATTCACAATTATACAAATAAATTCACAGAAAATAAACCGAGTGTCCGATTAACGAACGGAAAGCGGTAACGGACTCACCATAACGAGACGGACATTCTGTCCGAAGCCCGCCGAATCGCCGCCACCGGAGCTGCCGGAACAGTGGCGGCCCGCCGCTCGGCCGCCGCCGGAGCATGCCGGAAAAATCCCAAAAAATCACACGTGCAAGGATTCGTCGTGCTCAATCCAATTCCTTGATCAATTTCTACAAATTCCAAGCCAATTGTCTCCAATTTAAAATCCAAGAACACGAAAACCCTAAAATCTTCAAACTTCAATTACTTTCAAACCGGTGAACCAAAATGAGATCCGAAAGAGGCATCGGCTTACCCGTGACGAGCTTTATGAAAGCCCTAAGCTTTTTTGCCGGAAAAATCCCCGGAGGTGGCGCCGCCGCTGCACCGCCACTGTGCCGCCGCGATCCGCCGCCAATTGGCCGAATCAGGAGTCGTGTGATCAAAGGCCACTAGTTCTCGTCGTTCCGATCAACTTTCGTGAAGGGCCCGAGGCCAAAAGATGACCGGAAAAGGCCCCCGTTGGCCACCGAAGTTTCTGCCGCCACTCCCATCGCCGGAACCACCACCTACAGCTAAAATTGGGTGAAATCGATGCCGTAAATGAACTTAGGGGGTTGGAAAGGGTAGGAAACACCAACCTTCGTCGAAAAAGATCGCCAGAGCGGCGAAAACGCCGCCGCTACAATGACAGGTGCCGCCGCCGCGTGCGGCGACGTCGCGGCCCCGATGGCCACGCCACCAACGCCATCCGCTGAGCCGGAGGCCCTTCTTCCTGGGTGTGGGGCGCTTGTCGCCGGAAAGTGGCCGGAAGCCGCCGCGAATAGGTGGCGAAGTGGCGGCTCCGCCACCCTCCACCTGCACGACTGAAAATCGCCAATATCTCCGCCGTTCCTCGTCGATTGGTCGAGTTCTTGGTACGGTTGTGACCGCGTCGTCGAGCTCAACGAAATGGACTATTGGATCATCGAATTCCGTCGAGAAACGAGCGAGTTTGAGTAGTGTATGAAAATATACCTTGGGGTGTGTGTGAGGGTCGTGTAACGCGGGGGAAAGAGAGAGAGAAGCTGAAGCTGGAATTATGGCATGCAAAATGAGGATTCGGGTATTATATCTCGGGTTCTCGTACACGAAGACGGTCGGAAGGAGGAGCTAACGACGTCAGAATTGGGCAAACTCAGAGTCTACGGACTCGTCTCGATGCCCCAAACGCACAGAAGGGGTCAAAATGGTCAAAATCTCGATCAAACGAGTAGTGACCAAAAAACCCCTAAAAGAGAAAATTACAAACAGGTCCCTAAACTCTAAAAGAGTTCAAAATAGGGACGAGCAGAAATGTAAAATCACATAATTAAACACATAAAAAGGTTGAAACGTGGCGTACCTTATAAATCGGACGAGCGGGATGTTACAGAATGAGAATCAAGAAAGGACCTACACTTGCATTTGCAAGGTGATCTCTTATTGTGTAAGTCATTCATATGCCATATGGAGTCCTTGGCCAAGACAATAGATCAAGACATCAAGAAAAGGGTTTCTTGGATTGGAGCAAATGGATATGAAATGCACTTAGCTTTAAGACCAGATTATTAGGGTTCTGATTATTCCCTTACCCTAGATCTTGGTTGAGAGATAGCAAGTAGGAGGATTGTATCTCACATGAATCAATGACTTAAAGGTTCTGTCGAATCGAGACATTCTTATTCAGCTAGGGGTCAAACACCTGTTGCTAGACTATGGTCGTTTGATCTGTGGACTAATTAATTAATTAGAGAATTAATTAATTAGGGTCACTGCTAATTGAATTAAGAACCTAGAGGGTCACACACAACAACCCGGTCACATGGGTATAGGCTTGAATCGATTAAACGAGTTGATCGAACCATTAAGCGAATGGTGGGACCCGTATACGTGAATGACACGTGTCCTTATGGACACGTGTAGTCACGTGCAAGCATGTGTATAAATGTTAAATAATTAATGTGTTAATTATTTAATGGACTTTGATTTAATTTTGAATTAATATTGAAGTCCTAATTTGGAGAAATAAGTTATTTATTGTAAAATAAATAAAGTAAAATTAAATGTCTAAAAGAGTTAGACTAGATTCTTGCTTTCCAAGTTGATCAAAATGAGACTTTTGGTCAAAGTAAGAGACTTGGTCGCCAAGCAAGATATCCCTTTCCAAGAGGAGTTTGGAATCCTTTTCCAAAAGGGATAAGGGGTTCGAACCCTAGCCTTATAAATAGAGGGGTTCGAACCCCATGGGAAGATGATACAAATTTTCTCCTTCTCCATAATTATACACTAACCCCTTAGAGCCTAAACACCGAATATAGAACTAGCATCCTCCCTATTCGGATCATGGTCGCGGTTGGTGGACTATTTCTCTAGAGGACTTCTATCGTAAAGTCTTGAAAGATTCGAAGGAACTTTTGGGGATAAAGCAAAATGACCACAAGGGTTGGTGAAACGATTCTGAACCCAACAGAATAGGAGTGAAAAAATCGAACCAAAGAAGATGGCGAAAATCGTTCGTCCATATCCTGAAGGATAAATTTTTTCACGAGGGTTTTATGGCGGGCAGATTTCTACTTTCGCAAAACTTGTTTTCGAAGGGAGTTTCAATCATGCCTTTCTCGTTTCATGTTTCTTTCTTTATGTTATATTGTTAAGCACTTTCCCTCACATGATTTGAATCTAGGTTGGTGTGGATTGTTGTCCCCACAATGGATTCTAAAGCAGAAAGAGATTTTCGAGGGACGGGTTGCCATTACCGCATGAAGCGCGTTTAAGGGAGGCTCAAAACGTGCCAAGAAAGCTACTACCTAAGTGAGTTTCTTGATCTCTACGAATCTGGAAATAGGAATTGCAAGTTTTCGATTCTCTCTATTGGGAAAAAATTTTAATTTTTCGCTGCGTTTCTGTCTCGTTTTCCCAACAATTCGACCTTGTGGTCCCAAAACTTGTGCTGCCCTAGACACGTGGTGTCATGTGATGGTGTGAAAGTGATGGCTCTGAAAGCCTGTGGCGTGCCTTGTACGAGGTGCGCACTACCACTGTGTCAGAGATTGTTGGAGAGCGGCGAGCGTGGAGATACTTAGCAACGCTCCTCGCACCTCTCAGAGTGCCCTCAAGAGGGACTCTCCACTAACGTGGGATTGACCCTCGGGATGAATAGTGTCATTTGATGATGAGCCCGAGTGTTGGATGCTGGAGAGGGGGTTCCCCTGGCGGAGGACCACGAGCGCTAGATGACACGAGCGTAGAGCGTATGAACCCGAGCGCGATTGTAGCGGGTGTCCCTGGTGTGGTAGAGATGGGATCAGGGCGTAGAGCGTCTCTAGGGATCGTAACGCGAGCGTCAAATAGGGTTGGTAAGTCTATCCCACGCTGACGATTTGGGCCGAGGCATATAAGTCTGGGCCAGTAATCTGATGATGGGATAGGCCGGACTCATGCTGCGGGCCCATTACTACGAGCGTCCAATCTCCGGAGCCCTCGGATTCATGACATGTGTACAATGTTTGACCCTAACGTGATTTAACCCCATCATTTTTGCCCCCCAAATTCTGTAGTTACGCTTGAGCATACTGTAGAATTTTGAAACCTGAACCCTGACTTTGAATATATGAGGGTTAAGCTCTTGGAGGGAAGCGACTGTACATATTCTGTAACGGGTGTCTTCTAACAGGGCATTAAATGAAGTCATGTCCACATTAAATGCTGAGTGGCGATGTGGGCGTGTGCATCAAGGAAGTGGCGCGTGTTTGTTGGGAGACGTGTAATGGTTACCAAAAGGAGGGGGGGTGTTTTTAAGGCGGGAATGATTGTGTTTGAACTCCCAACGCCTGAATAACGCAAACCCCGAAGGTCATTTCTTTTCACTCCTTACACATCCCCTAATTCTCTCAAGCAAAGACAACCATTTTCTCTGCAAGTTCTTGCAATTTCCGACAACTCTTCACAGCAGATTATCCTTCCCTCTTAGGTAAATCTCTGTAATTTTTGTACTAACCCTAGATTTAGGTTGTGTTGAGCGTTGTTCTTGTGTGGGACAGCCTTCTTAGCCATTAAATCTGTACCAGAATTCTCCCTCTACGCTGAATTTCTGTTGAAAGCTTCATCTTCAAGAATAAAGACCAGTAATGGCGGAGAATATCATAGATCAAATGGTGAGGGAGATAGATGAGATGTCTGTAGGAATCTCTTCTCCTCATGACGATATTTCGCTCGTTGTTCCGTTGGGGGTAATCCCAAATGACCCTAGGGACGAGGAGCTTGACGCTACGGTTCAAGGGATGAACGAGCGTAACCTCGGAGGAGTAGAACAACTTTTTGAGGAGATGGACCTTTCCCTTAGAATGCACCAGCAAGGTGAAAGGGTCTTCCCTGTGTTAAATAGCGTTGTTAGGCCCCAAAATCACCATGTTACAGTGGCCATTGCTGGACCTCAAGGGGGAGAAGTGTTGGGAATAGTGCCCTAAAAATTCAATTTGTTGAATTAATTAAACTGAATTTAAAGCAAGTTGTGAGTATTTCACATATTGATAATTAATGGCATGTGGTGGTATTCTTATATGAAATGTGTTTCATAGGAAAAGATTTTGAATACCGAAATCACGTGTCATTAAAGTTCTAGTCGGTACAATAAGAATATGTTCTTATTAAGACTATAACGTGGTTATATAAGATGATTAGTCTTTCATCATAGGGAATGGTGATTCCAATTATAACACGTTGATGATTTTCAATAGGATTGGAAACATCGAACTGGACCACTGAGATTATTCATTTTATACTGCTATCTAAAATGAGTAGAATCTCAGGAAGTATTGTACACTTAATCCTGATAATATTTCGGCTTTAGGCATTTAGTGTTAGTCACTGTAATATACTCGAAATGAAGTCTCGGTAACGAGTGGTCAAAATACTTTGTACGTTCGGTGACAACATGAAATGTGCTAAAGAGTTATATTGATCGAGGAATCTGTGGCCTTGCTGGAAGGTAAAAGATATCCCTGAAATAGATTTGCAAAAGTTCGAATTAAGACTTTAGCTAAAGCACTTCGCGTGATACGTCACCGAAGTTATATGTTGAATGTGTTTCACATACAGAGAATTTAAACTTAAGGCAAATCAATAAATTTCAGATTAGAGATGAAAAATAAATGTTAGTAGTTGCAATTTATTTTTCATGGATATCTACACGGAGGAGTGAAATGCGAAATAAAAACATATTCGTGAATAATTTAATTAATTTTAGAGTGCAACAATGTTTATTTAGTGGAATTAAATATTGTTAAACGGTAATTAATTATTGTCATGAGATGATAATATATTAATCCGTTTGGAGCTAAAATTAATTAGTCCTACAGGTCCTCCTACAAGCCCCAATTGAAAACCCGAAGAGAAAATATTAAAAGGAGAAAGAGAAATGAATTTTCAAAGTGTTTGAAAATAGCCAAGGGATTTATTTTAAGAAAATAAATTGAAGTTCCATAGAGTTGGAAATGCCCGGAATTTTATTTTGGAGAAAATAAAATTTTCATCGAAAAAAAAAATATATATTTTTTTATGACGTGGCAGCTGACGTAGGGTACCACGTGTGCGACACGTGTAAGGCTGAGATCGAGCCACGTCAACGCGCATGAACGGTCCATATTAGATCTGGACCGGGCCGATCAACGGGCCACGGGTCGGGTCAAACCGGACACGTGACGGGACAGGGATACGCCACATGTCGAACCGGACCGAACCGGGTTCGGTCGGACCGGTTCAAGGCTTTGAAGGCGTGGGGGCGCGTGAGAGCTCCGATTGGCACGTTCTCGGCGGCGTTGGACTCGTGGTGCTGAGATCTACGACGTGGTCATCTCGGTTTTCGTATCCAAGTTACACACGCAAGTGTCGTGTGAAATTACTATTTTACCCTCGATTTTTCCCCTATAAATAGGGGCCTTGGCACTTCATTTTTTCCATACAAGTTTGGAAGAGGTTTTGGCTGAGTTCTCGGCTTTGAAACCATATCCCTTTTCTCCTAGTTAATTCCGATTTGTTTTGGAATTAATTTTAATTAGGTGTTTATATATAAAACGCCTAATTTCGAGAGATTAAACCCTGAAAAGGGTTTTCTAGTTTAAAGTTTTATTTTCTCTAAGTATTTAGAGAAATACTTTTGGAGCCCACACTCTGAGGGTTTCTCTGGGGTTATTGCAGAGAAGCTCTGTCGGTTTCACGAGGAGATCGGGTATCGGTTCTCGGGAGGTGAATTCGGGAGCTAGAAAAATGCCGTTAGATAGCCATATTTGGAGTACGGTAATATTTTATAGTTATATTATTTTAAGCATGATAAATTATATGCTCTTAAGTGTTAATTGCGTGTTAGATATTTATCTGCTTAAGTGATTTAAAATTTATTATCAATTGCATGTATATACTTGAGTAGATCCGACTAGTCTTCCGCTATTGTATTAAAATGTTTTAGAAATATTTTAATACTTGTATTATAAACAAAATTTTAAAATGTGGTCCCGAACCGTTACTGTTCTGGGCCCACCACCTAGCAACTGGTATCAGAGCCGTGCTCTTGCTATATACATGCATTGATATGATGCATGCGATGCATGATTTGAAATCTGATACTGTGCACGTAAATTCTGTCAAAGGAGGCTGGTTTTTAAGTGGGACCGTTTGTGACCTCTCCAGTGTTTCTTGGGAATTTACGTGGAATGGTATTTTTTTGGAAACAATTTAATTACTTTTCCTGAAAAATTACCAAATCAGTAAACATGATTTAAATTATGAGATAATTTATTTATAACATGTTTACTTTATGCCATTTATTTTAAGCATGATAATTATGTGATAATTATATGAAAGCATGCTTAATTATTTTTTGGCATGATCATGATAATATGAGATATTATGTTATTTACAATTATGTATATTTTATTTAATGTGATTAAATAATATTGTTTAATAGAGATTAGACGCGATGCATAATTAGACTAATATTTTTCGGCCTAATTAATAAATAGTTATTAAATTGCCTTAAAATATTATTGGGATTTTAAATATGATTTAGTAATCCTAGTGGGAGCGCATTAATTAGATTAATCACTTCCAACAATAAGACGCCAAAAGTGATTATTAAATAATCAACAGATAATCCACACGTTTGAAAATTCAAGTGGGAGCGAGATGAAAAGAGTTAGATTCTCACTGCCTCCATTACCCATCTATGGTATAGTGGATACATACTACTCCCTTCGGCGGGTATGTATTCGTGGTATACAAGAATAGACTTCTACGGATAGAATGAAATACGGGAAAGTCAGCTCGACCATGCCTCCGTGGAGTGTCTAGACCTACACGTACGGACCTCCAGATAATGGTACACACTTGACTAAGCAATGTATTAACCTCCCTTCGGAGCTATGTTACATTTACTTAGAGGCCAAGAGTTGACGTGGTGAATTAACATTGTTTGGTAAGAGTTACCTAGATGACATGTTAATTAAGAACAGTTCTTGCTTTTCTAAGCGGTTTTCGACCTCGCCTCCGGGGAGTCAGCTGCATTTAGTTAAGTCACCATTGCGTAAATCAAAATGCTTACGTGGATTTCATTTATTGGTTGGACGCAAAAGAAAGTGAAATACATAATCATAACTTGCATTTATTTATTTATTTCAGTTTTATAATAATGATCTCCCCTAGCCCACTCCATATGACTTTAAGGAAATAGGCTAGTAAGAGTTCAACTATGCTGACTAGGAAATAAATCTTGACATCGTGTTGAGATACGAAAGTTTACGTACTCACTGAACCTTATCCGAAAATTCCGGAAACTACAACCAGTCAGGATTAGAAAGACGCTTATTCCAAATGGATCAAGTGTGATGATCTGGCTAGTCTTATATCCTGACATCTGTTTTAAATGTTCTTGAGCATCAAATGCATGAGATGCCCACTGATAAGAACATGTTTTGAAGACAGAATTGTACGAGTTAATGAAAAGGGTTGTTAGTTAAAGATGTTTGAAGGATCACTGTTTCAGAATCATATTATGAATATGATAGCTAATCTGAACGAGATTGAAAGCCTCTGTGCTTAAAGAGACAATCTTAACAGATAGGATACGATCCTATACTCTCTGCGTAAGTCGTTTGAAGGTTCAAGATTATTTTAAATAATATTTTTTAAAACCCAACCTGAACCTATGAACGAACTCAATATGGCAGAAAGGGTGATATAGACTAAGGGAAAGGTTCTCTTTAATCAGACATCAATATCCACGACCTAGAAAGCCAGTAAGTGGAAGAAAGAAAAAGGCAAAGTTCCCAATCTAAGATTCAGAAATTGAAAGTCAAATCCGACAATGGAAAAGTGTTTCTATTTCGGTGGTAACGGGTATTGGAAAAGAAATTGTCCAAAATACTTAGTTTGTCCATTTGCTACGCCATTTAGATAAGATATGAAGATATCTTACTCGTTGAAAGTATGTTTAGTTGGAAATTCACCAGACTACTGGTGTGTGTATTCGAGCTCAACTAATCATATTTGCAATTCGTTGTGAAGATTCAAACTAACCAGGAAGTTTGAAAAACGGCGAACACACAACTACTGCTTGGGGATAATACAAGTGTAATTGTATTAGCAGTAAGGACTATAAAGTCGTATTTTGGCAATAGGGTTTTGATATTATACGTGCCATACATATAGAAATTTGATTTTTGTGAGTTATTTGATAACTAATGGTCTAACAGTTTGTTTTGAATAAAAGTTTACCATTAAACAAAATAAAAGGTTTATTTGCTCTGGCACAATAAAAGATGGTCTTTTATACCTCAATGAAAACCCTAATTTAAGTTTAACATTAAGAAGCTTGACTTACCATCTAAGAAGAAAAACTTCTACGTGGCGCCTATCTATTGGTCAATTGAATCTGAATAGGATCCAAAGACTGATTGTTGAGTCCTATTGACTAGAAAACAGTATGAATCAATGAATCCTATTTAGAAAGTTAAAATGACCAAGAAGCTTTTTTGAGAAAAAGGTATTTAAGCCATGAAGTTGCTTGTGTCAGTTCATATGGATATGTGATCCTATGAATGTTCAAGCAAGAGGAAGTTTTGGATATTTCATCATTCGTTTGGATGATCACTCTAGATACAAATATGTTTGTTTGATGAGACTTAAGTCTGTATTTTTGAAGAGTTCAAAGAATATAAGACTGAAGTCAAACAGTCAAACTAGAAAATGTATCAAGACACTTTGATTAGATCGAAGTATCTATGTTCAGAGTTAAATAGAATTTCTCAAATGAGATTAGATCTCAATTTTCTGTATGAGATACGGCTTAGCAAAGATGTATTACAAAAAAGAGAAATAACACTCTGATAGAGATGGTTCATGAAGAGTCATGCTACCCTACGAAGTTTGTTTTGGGATCTAGCGCTCAGAACGACAATGCACATTAAACCTAGTTCTATCTAAGTCAGTTCCTAAGACTCTGATGGATCTGTAGCTATGGTGAAAACTCTGTATCTCTTATTTTCGGATTTGACGTAGACTGGTCCATGTGTTAAGGATGGATCCTGACGAGTTAGAATAAAGAACAAAGGTTTACTTGTTCTAAGGCTATCCTAGAAGAACAAGAGGTGGTATATTTTGAAATTTGAGAAATCACAAAAGATGTTTGTGAATATTTCAAAGATTATTGCATAAATAACCACAAAAGGTGGAAGCAAAGTAGTGTTAAAAGAAAATAACAGTATTTGATACTGATTTCCATAAACCTTTGATAACTGAAAAGGTATTAAATACATGTGATGTACCAAGTACAACATGTGATGTAGAGACGTGTACACGAGAGCATCATTGTAGTGGGAGGATTGTCAGGACATCTGACAAGATACCTAAGATTAACCAAAGTGGTTGAATCTAACGTATCTGATCCTGTCATATGTAATGAAGTTGTAGAAGATATAGACGCTGACCATTTGGTCAAAAGCCATGGAATCCAAGTTAGACTCTCTGTATTCTAACAAAGTCTTGAGCTTGTAGAGGCGCCTGAAGGCATTAAACCCATTGGATGCAATTGGGTTCTACAAGAAAATAAAAAGGAGAAAATGGACGAAAAAGTAGAGACTCTAAAGCAAAGCTTATGGCAAAGGGTTTACCCAAAAAGAAGAAATCCTTTATGAGATCTTCTCGCCTATAGTAGGGCTTAAGTCCATAAGAACCCTCCTCTCCATTGTTTCTCATTTTGATTATGAGATTTGACAAATGGATGTAAAGACTATGTTCTTGAACGGGCACCTTCAAGAAGAAAAACATGGCATAACCTGAAGGCTTCATAGCTAGAAATCAGGTGCATATAGTATGCAAATTTAATAGATCGTTTTATGATCTTAAGCAAGCGCCTAGATCATGAAACATCAGAATTAAAGAGGCAATCTAAATTCTTTGGATTTATGTAATTGCCTGATGAATCATGAGTGTACAAAATAACATCATGATAATGTTGTAACTTTTTCATTTTGTACGTAAACAATATTCTTCTCATTGGAAATGATGCAAGAAGTTTGTTAGCAGTCATGATTCAGATGTCAAATCAGTTTGACACGTAAAACCTAAGTGAAACCAATGTTATTCTAAAGGATCAGACTTGCATCGTGATCATAAGAATAAGAAGATTGGTTTATTACAAGAAGTATATATAGATAAGATGCTGGTAAGGTATAATATGACAAATTCCAAGAAAGGTTCATTACCTTTTAGATATGAAATTTATCTATCTCGGGATCAGTGTCCTGAAACAACTGAAGAGATAGAAGACAAGATTAGAGTTCCGCGGCGGAAGCTTTATGTATATCATATTATGTACAAGACCAGCTGTCTATTATGAATTAGATCTAAATCAGCAGATATTAGTCAAACCCTAGAATCTGACACTGAGTAGTAGTGAAAGCATATATTGGAGTACTTGAGAAGGACTTGAGATTATATGTTTGTCTACCACAGTGGTAAGCTCATTTCAATAGAATACATAGATTCAGATTTACAGTCTGATTTTTATTCTAGATGTTTGACATCAGAATACGTGTTTACTCTAGAAAGAGCAACCGTTAATTGGAGAATGTTAAGCAGACTTGTATTGTTTACACCGCCATGGAAGTCAAATATATGGTAGCTTGAGAAGCAGCCAGTTAGATGTATTGGGTTCATGATTTTCTAGTTGTTGGTTCAGAGAAACGTGTAATAGATTCCTTCACTAAAGTATTGGCGCGAAAGAGTGTGAAACGAGTTTTGAAACTCATGTGAAAGAAATAAGACTTAGATGTGTAGCCAAATTGAATTTAGGGCAAGTGGGAGATTGTTGTGAATAGTGCCCTGAAAATTCAATTTGTTGAATTAATTAAACTGAATTTACAGCAAGTTGTGAGTATTTCACATATTGATAATTAATGGCATGTGGTGGTATTCTTATATGGAATGTGTTTCATAGGAAAAGACTTTGAATATGGAAATCACGTGTCATTAAAGTTCTAGTCGGTAGATAAGAATATGTTCTTATCAAGACTATAACGTGGTTATATAAGATGATTAGTCTTTTGTCATAGGGAATGGTGATTCCAATTATAACACGTTGTTGATTTTCAATAGGATTGGAAACATCGAACTGGACCACTGAGATTATTCGTTTTATACTGCTATCTAAAATGAATAAAATCTCAGGAAGTATTGTACACTTAATCCTGATAATATTTCGGCTTTAGGCATTTAGTGTTAGTCACTGTAATATACTCGAAGTGAGGTCTCGGAAACGAGTGGCCAAAATACTTTGTACATTCGATGACAACATGAAATGTGCTAAAGAGTTATATTGATCGAGGAATCTGTGGCCTTACTGGAAGGTAAAATATATCCCTGAAATAGATTTGCAAAAGTTCGAATTAAGACTTTAGCCAAAGCATTTCGCGTGATACGTCACCGAAGTTGTATGTTGAATGTGTTTCACATACAGAGAATTTGAACTTAAGGCAAATCAAAAAATTTCAGATTAGAGATGAAAAATAAATGTTAGTAGTTGCAATTTATTTTTCATGGATATCTACACGGAGGAGTGAAATGCGAAATTATTCTAGATCGAGAAATTCGTGAATAATTTAATTAATTTTAGAGTGCAACAATATTTATTTAGTGGAATTAAATATTGTTAAACGTTAATTAATTATTGTCATGAGATGATAATATATTAATCCTTTTGGAGCTAAAATTAATTAGTCCTGCAGGTCCCCCCTAGAAGCCCCAATTGAAAATCCGAAGAGAAAATATTAAAAGGAGAAAGAGAAATGAATTTTCAAAGTGTTTGAAAATAGCCAAGAGATTTATTTTAAGAAAATAAATTGAAGTTCCAAAGAGTTGGAAATGCCCGGAATTTTATTTTGGAGAAAATAAAATTTTCATCGAAAAAAAAAATATTTTTTTTATGACGTGGCAGCTGACGTGGCATGCCACGTCAGCGGGTCAGCTGCCAAGTGGCGCTGACTGGGTGCCACGTGTGCGACACGTGTAAGGCTGAGATCGAGCCACGTCAGCGCGCATGAACGGTCCAGAACGGGCCGGTCAACGGGCCACGGGTTGGGTCAAACCGGACACGTGGTGGGACAGGGATACACCACGTGTCGAACCGGACCGAACTGGGTTCGGTCGGGCCGGTTCAAGGGTTTGAAGCCCAAGCCGTGAGTACATGACACGTACCGCCTTTAGGCGGCGCGTGGGGACGCGTGAGAGCTTCGATTGGCACGTTCTCAGCGGCGTTGGACTCGTGGTGCTGAGATCTACGATGTGGGCACCTCGGTTTTTGTGTCCAAGTTACACACGCAAGTTTGGTGTGAAATTACTATTTTACCCTCGGTTTTTTCCCTATAAATAGGGGTCTTGGCACTTCATTTTTTCCATACATGTTTGGAAGAGGTTTTTACTGAGTTCTCGGATTTGAAACCATATCCCTTTACTTTTAGTTAATTCCGATTTATTTTGGAATTAATTTTAATTAGGTGTTTATATATAAAACGCCTAATTTCGGGAGATTAAACCCTGAAAAGGGTTTTCTAGTTTAAAGTTTTATTTTCTTTAAGTATTTAGAGAAATACTTTCGGAGCCTACACTACGAGGGTTTCTCTGGGGTTATTACAGGGAAGCTCTGCCGGTTTCACGAGGAGATCGGGTATCGGGTTCTCGTGAGGTGAATTCGGGAGCTGGAAAAATGCCGTTAGATAGCCATATTTGGAGTACGGTAATATTTTACAGTTATATTATTTTAAGCATGATAAATTATATGCTCTTAAGTGTTAATTGCGTGTTAGATATTTATCTGCTTAAATGATTTAAAATTTATTATCAATTGCATGTATATACTTAAGTAGATCCGGTTAGTCTTCCGCTATTGTATTAAAATGTTTTAGAAATATTTTAATACTTGTATTATAAACAAAATTTTAAAATATGGTCCCGGACCGCTACTGTTCTGGGCCCACCACCCAGCAAGAAGGATCCTCCGAGCGTAGGTCAGGCGAGGAGCCTCCTCGTAAATGCCGTCGATAGGGTAAGGAACCTGCAACCCAAGTAAGGAAAGACAATCCCTAAGTAACGGATAAAACTCCGGACGAGATCGAGAGCACCTTAACTCTCGCGGAGCTAGCTACATTAAAGACCCAAGTTTATTGGGATGGGGTTTATGTAACTTGCCTTCCCACACAGCGCGAGCGAGCCAACAATCCGCCCCCCAGGATGATAACCGTTTATAAGGACGCTGTTCTTGCGGGGGGTTTGAGGTTCCCGATCCCGGCTCCGATCGTTGACATTCTAAATTTTCTGAGATTGAGCCCTTCCCAAATTTTGCCTAACGGGATAGCCTTGCTGAACACATTCGTGATACTGATGACGGCTATGGGCCATGAGCCCTCGATTGACAACTTCAACAGTTTGATCCAAGTGGCCCGTTCTCCACGCTCGTCTCCAAGGGACGGATTTTATTACATGCAAGCCAAATCAGGTTTGAAGAGGATCGACTCACCCTCGACGTCATATGGAGATAACTGAAAGGAGAAAATTTTCTTCGTGGGAGCGTCCGGTGAAGTTTTTAGGGCTTCCCGAGAGTGGGTGGTACACGAAGAAGGGCCCCTTGTGAGGCACAGACATGGGGATAAGCTTTTTGAGCAATGGGCAAAGAGTCTGACCCTCGTGATGAAGAATGAGAAATGGCTGATTAAGGCCAAGCTTCTGATGCGGAATGAGGAAGTGTTGTTCCGCTATGGGCTCGTGAGTCCTCCAGAGATGATTGTCAACCCTCCCGTTGACACGATGAACAGAGATGGTTAGATTCTAGGAACTAACCCTGCTAACACTCGAATAGGAATGCTAACTCCTTTAATTATGTTGTTTTGCGGAAGTGGGCTGGATATAACTATCTGACGCTTGGTTATTTTCTTAATTGTAGGTATAGACATCTTGATGGCTGGAACAAGCGTTGAATGCATCGCGGCCATGATGCGCGCGCAGGGCGGGCGGAAACCAGCAATAGCAGCAACGGCCCCCAGGGTCCCACGAGGGGGCCGGGGCACCAGGCGAGGGTCCGACGGCCGAGGGGAAGGCCGCGGAGATGGTAGTGGTGGTCGCGGGGCAGACCCCATTGAAGATTTGACCATTGGGGACACTTGCGGAGCCACCCCTCCCAGCCAGGAGCAATTACAAGTGTCAAATGCCCCCCCCAACCGCTTAGGGATAGTAATGAAGGCCCTAGATGAGGAGAGGCCCCAACAGTCCCGGAAGAGGAAGAGGATGTCAGATTCAATCCCCATTTCTGGTAAGGGGAAAGAAGTAGTGGTGGGCGCTCGAGGGGATGAAGGCGACACTTCATCCTCTGAAGATGAGAGCTTCTGGAAGTTTGAGTGGGGCGGAGACGCTCGCTACCAGTGCTCAATGGAGGAGGGCCCTGTGCTCTTGAAGAAGAGTTCATCCACCCGGAATTTGGTCACGGGGATCATCCACAAGCTCCAATTCTTCGGCGACTACCAGAAGTTGAATGAACAAGATGCCGCTCAAGCCGCAGACGACGCCTGCCAAGTTCTCCTGAGGGTAAGTGTGTTAAGCTCCTTCCCACAGCTTTAATCTTTCTTAAGTTAGCTTTGTACTTAACGAAGTTTCTACTGTTGTAGGAGG
Organism: Lantana camara; assembly: GCA_037501455.1. Classification (NCBI taxonomy): domain Eukaryota; kingdom Viridiplantae; phylum Streptophyta; class Magnoliopsida; order Lamiales; family Verbenaceae; genus Lantana; species Lantana camara. The sequence continues at coordinate 96,913,763 of CM074861.1, forward strand.
TGGTTCCCAGGTTGAAGAACCTGCAGAGATGCTCAGAAACCTACTCCGAGCGCAAGGCCAAGTATAAGAAGCTGTTATGCATCTCTAACCCCGGACAATGGCAGCAGTACTACGATGCGGTTTCCGCTGATCTCGGAGCCCTCAAGAACGACCATGACAAAGTGAAAAAGGCGCTCAAAGATCAAGAGGATGCCTGGCTAAAGTTAAACGAGCGACACAAGGACTTGAAAAAGGAGCGGAACCGGCTGAAGGAGGATAATGAGCACCTCACCCAAGCGATAAACGAGCGTGACCAACAACTGGGGTCGGTGAGGAAAGAATTTGCTGACCTCCAAAGCAAGGCCGCAGACTTGGAGTCGAGGGTAGATTGGGACGCTGTTCTCAAGTTCGTACATTCAAAGGTCTTCGCCTTCGCAGCCAACCTTCATTGCTTTGCCAACGCTAAGCGGTTTTTCTGGAAGTCGGTGGGCCAACTGATCAAGTTGGGAGTGGTGCCCCCCAGCACTCGTAATGACGCTCGCCTACTCATGGACCTTGATGAAAACCTGGAGCCGGTCGTGCAAGATAGGGATCCAACCGAGGACTTAACAGAGCCGGAGTATAATGACTTAGTTGTTATGCTCCAAGACGAATTTATGGTGGCCAACCCCCCCGATCCAGAGCCCATTACGGTCGACGAGGATGCTGACGAGGATGCCCCGGATGAAGAGGGTCAGGGTGACGCTCATCCTGCAGACTCCGAAGTCTTGGCCCTTGTTCCATTGGCGATGGCGCCTCCTGAGCCCCAGAATCCTCAAGTGCTCAACTCAGATGCCAGAGGCGACTCTCAAGAGGCCTAGTGACGGTGACCCCCAAGATGATCCTGCCTGCCCCTGCTACTTTCCATGCATTTCTGCTCTCATTTTCTTTTGTTTCTATTATGAACATCATATTGAACTTGCTTTGGATTCTTGTAATTAATTCAAGTATTTTCGCGCCGTACTCTTTCTTGCTCTTAGTGCTTGTTTACTTATCCTTTTTTTGGCAATAGAAATTATTTTTCCTTCAACTGTGCTAAGCTTTGGGTGTTATCTGTTGATTTCCTTTCGATGCTTGGATATTTGTGATGTGTGAATGTATGGGCGTGAGGGCACGTTATACGAGGGATACCCTGGCCATTTTCGTCATAAAGCTCAACTTTGAACTTAGAAATCCATTAGGGGACTTGCTAAGTGTTGGCCTTTGAAGAGAATTTATCTAAGTGTTGGATAGTGATGAGCGTAACCATCTAATGAACATTGTACTTAGAAACCCATGAGAGAATTCGCCAAGTGTTAATTATCTACGAGCGTATGCATTAGTAATGAGATGAGAATCTCTAAGGGGTTTACGAGCGCGAACTAGAGTGATCAGCGTCTAGTTGGTGTGATTAAGCACATAGCAACCCCAATTCCGACTCGCTCGTTTTATGGGTTTAGGCGCTTATGAGCGTGAAGCTGTTCAATGTGGAGGGTCCTCGACACACCGATATCGTTGGTCCGGAGAGGGGTCGCCCATTTAAGAGTGGCCCGGGCAGACATCAAGCCGTTCGTCGTGGAGTACCCTCGACACGATGCGGGCGTTGCTGCAATTGATGATGCAAGACATTTAATTGAATCAAGTAAATGACAAACAAAGAATGAAAAATACCTACTGATGTATTTGTATTTCTGTCAAAAGAAGATACAAAGTGCCTCAAGCGGGCATTTTTTGAGGTTACACGCATTCCACGGTCAAGGGAGACGCTCGCCTTGCAAAGTCTCTAGCAGGTAAGTATTGTTCGCTCGTACCTGAATGACTTTGAAGGGACCTTCCCAATTGGGGTCTAACTTACCCACGTGCTTGGATACTTCAACTTTTTTTAGGAGCAGGTCCCCTAGCTGGAAGGTCCTTTCCTTGACCCGCTTGTTGTACTGATGGGCTATGGTCGCTTTGTACTTGTGGATCCTGGCCCAAGCAGCATCTCTCTTCTTGTCTAATAAGTCTAACTCAAGCGGTCGGCTACTTTCGTTTGCTGCAGGCTCAAAATAGGCAACGTGTGCGGATTCTTAGATGATTTCCGCAGGGATCATAGCCTCAGAGCCGTAAACGATGGAGTAAGGAGTCTCACCAGCTGCCACTCTTAGGGTTGTACGGTACGCCCAGAGGGCTCCTTGAAGCTCTTCTACCCATTCACCCACTTTACTCTCGAGTATCGTTTTTAGATGTTGGAGTATGGTTCTGTTGGTTACTTCAGCCTGACCATTGGCCTGTAGATGGCCCACGGAAGTGAAGCGTTGCTCAATGCCAAGCTCTGAGCACCATTCTCGAGTGTCAGCAGCGACGAACTGAGAGCCGTTGTCTGAAATAAGCACTCTCGGGATGTCATACCTGCAGATGATATTCTTCCAAATGAAGTCCCTTACAACCTTAAACGTGATTTTCGTGACCGCTTCACCCTCGGCCCACTTGGTAAAGTAGTCCACAGCGAGGATCACGAATTTCTTTTGTCCGACCGCCATTGGGAGGGGTCCCACTATGTCAATACCCCACTAGTCAAAGGGCCACGAGACATCGATGGGGATCGTTTGGGTTACTGCCAGTTGAGGGGTGTTGGAGTGAAACTGACACTTGGGGCATTTCTTAGAGTAATTGATGGCGTCCTACAGTACCGAGGGCCAGTAGAATCCGCTCCTTAACACCTTCTTAGCAAGAATTCGACCGCCAGAATGATTCCCACAACTTCCATTGTGTACGTGCTCCAACACTTCCTTGGCTTGCGAGGGTCGTAGGCACCTTAACGGTGGGCCTTGGAAGGACCGCTTGAAGAGCCTGCCCTCGTTATCTAGCGAGATCAAGGGGCTTTACATTTGACCTTCCGTGCTTCTACTTTGTCGCTCGGGCAGGTCCCATCCCTTAGGAATGTGATGATGTTATCAAGCCAACAAGGCTCGGATTGGTCGATCATGTTCACTTCACCTGAGGGTTTCCCCTCGCTTATCAGCGGTTCCTCGCTCTGAGGAATGTGACTGAACGCTCACAGGAGCCTTCCAGAGCAGATGCAAATTTAGAGAGGGCATCAGCATGCTCGTATTCCGCTCGCGGGACCTGTAGTAGATGAAACTCCTTGAATTTGGCGATTATCTCTTTAGCTTTTGTCAGATATTGCACCATGGTGGTTTTTCGAGCCTCATAAGTGCCGTTGACCTGACTAGCAATCAATTGAGAGTCAACGTAGGCAGTGACCCCAGAGGCTCCATTCTGAAAGGCAATTCTGAGTACTTGGATGAGGGCTTCATACTCAGCCTCATTGTTGGTGACTTGGAAGGCCAGTTTGATCGCGTAATCAATTTCAATTCCTTGAGGATCTCTAAGGGTCACCCCCGCTCCTCCCCCTTGTGAGGTCGAGGAACCATTTGTGTGCAAAAGCCAAAGACCGCCATCTGGCGAGGGCGTAGGCTCCAGACCGAATCTCTCCACCAAGAGATCCGCCACGGCTTGAGCCTGAATAGCTGTTCTAGGCTCGAAGTTGATATCAAATTGGCTGAGCTCAATGGACCATTTGATTAGTTTGCCTGAGACATCCGGTTTCAAGAGTACTTGCTTGAGCGGTTTCTCCGTAAGTACAGTGATGGAATGAGCTTGGAAATAAGGCCTCAACCTCCTGGAGGCATTGACGAGGGCGAAAGTGAACTTCTCTATCTCCATGTACCTCTTTTCAGCCCCCTGTAAAGTCTTGCTCAAATAATATATTGGAAAATGCTTACGCTCACGAACGGCGACGAGGACTGCGCTCGTGGCTTCTGAGGAAACAGAGAGATAAACAAACAGATTCTCTCCGGGGACCGACTTAGTTAATAAGAGCGCACATGAGACGTACTGTTTTATGTCTTGTAATGCCTTCTCACATTCCACGGTCCAGGTAAAGTTGCGAGCGTTACGCAGAATTTTAAAGAAAGACAAGTTTCTGTCCGCCGAGCGGGAAATGAACCTGTTCAAGGAGATGATTTTGCCCACCAGTACTTGGACCTCTCTGACATTTCGAGGGGAAGGAAAGTCTACGATCGCCTTGATTTTCTCTGGGTTGGCCTCAATACCTCTTTGACTAATCACGTACCCCAAAATTTTTCCCCCTCGAACTCCAAATGTGCATTTCAATGGGTTTAGCTTCATACCATAGTGGCGTAGGATGTCAAAGGCTCGCTTGAGATCGTCCAGGTGGGAGTGTTGGTGCTCGCTCTTGACGATCATGTCATCCACGTAAACCTCCATGGATTTTCCGATTTCGCGCTCGAACATCCTGTTGACAAGGCGTTGATAAGTGGCTCCTGCATTCTTGAGCCCAAACGGCATGACCAGAAAATAATAAACTCTTACATGGACCACAAAGGATGTCTTGGGACGATCCTCGGGTGCCATGAAGATCTGATAATACCCCTGGAATGCATCCATCATGCTCATGAGCTCACAACCAGCCGTCGAATCTACTAACTGGTCAATCCTTGGCAGGGGGTACCGATCTTTGGGGCAAGCCTTGTTTAGATCTGTAAAGTCGTTACACATGGGCCATTTGTTAGCACTCTTGGGCACGAGAACCACGTTGCAAAGACAATCAGGATATAAGATCTTCTCTATGTACTGAGCCTCAAGGAGTTTGTTGACCTCCTTTTCAATGACTTGGCTCCTAAACCCATCAACATCCATCTTCTTCTGCTTGATTGGTTTGAAGGCGGGATCCACGTTGAGTTTATGAACAATGATGCTCGGATCTATGCCAGTGAGGTCAGAAGCCTTCCATGCGAACACATCAAGGTTCTCTTGAAGAAAGTCAATCATCATGATCTGAGATGGACCGTCGAGGTTTGAGCCAATCTGGGTGGTCTTATCCGGATTCCCTGGTTCCAACTCGATGGTCAGGGATTTCTCAGTGGGTTCAATGTGAACTTCAGGCCAAGGAGCTTCGATCACTCGCTTTTTCCCTATGAGCCTATCATTGGTTTCTTTTGAGGGTTCATTGCCCTCGCTTTCTGAAGAGGAGCCCTCAACGGCTCCGGGAGAGCCATCCTCACTATCCTTGACCCCGCTCGAGACATTCTTCTTGTTTTTCTTCTTATAGAGTTTGGCCCTCTTACATTCAGGGTCATCCTCATCCAACTTGGGAAAATCAACCGACATTTTGGTGGAGCCTGCTTGGGTGGTTTGGTTGGGTTTGTGGCTGCGAAGAGAAAGGATGTAACACTCCCAAGCTTCTTTGACGTTGCAGAGCACCTCATCTGTTCCCTCAAGAGTGGGGAACTTAACTTTCTGATGGTACGTTGAAATCACAACCTTGAAGTCTACAAGGGCTGGAGGACCAATAATGAAGTTATATGGGAGATCCACCTGGACCACTACATAAAGGACGCTCAAAGTCTTTCGCTGTAGGGCGCGACCAAAAGAGGTGGCCAAGCGAATTTGTCCGCGGGGGACGATTTCGGAACCCCCAAAGCCAACGAGGGTTGTTCTGAGGGGTTCGAGGGGAATGTTTGTTATATTCATCTTTTGAAATGTTAAGTACGGGAGAACATTCACTGAGCTTTCACTATCAATCAAGACCCTCTTTACAACGTGGTTATGAACGTCTAAACTAACCACAATGGGGCAATCAGAGGTTTCACCGACCCCATGGGGTGTTACAATGTGCTCTAAATCTTTTTCATTAAACCCTACAATCTCGTTCTCCTTCGAACGCGAGGATCCCTCCAGTGAGTACACCTGTTTGGGCTTTGAGGATCTCTGATCATAACTGCAGATGTGACGACGGCGAGAGGCGTTGGAGTCACCCCCCCGAGGGTCCATCAGCGATCATATTGATGATAGCGAAGGGCTGGTTTTCCACTTCTACGGTTTTCTGCTTGCTGCGCTCGCTTGTCTCTGGGTGGTGGTAGCGAGGGCTTCTGGAGCGCGAACGGCTTCTCCCCCTAGCTCTCGCACGCTCGGAGCAATGCTCGTCATACCTTTCCAGCACCTTCACAAACTCTTTGAGGTTCCCTCCAGCAGTGAGCCTCTGGATCTCGCTCTCGAGTTGGTGGCACTCGTTTGTGTCGTGCCCCTTCTGCTTATGGAAGGTACAGTACTTCCCTGAGCGTTTCTGAGCCTCGGTTTCCCTCATCTTCGGCGGTCTCTTGAACAATTTCTTGTCCGCCAGGGAATAGACTTCCGCAAAGGGCCTATTGAGAGGGATGCGCTCGAATCTGTGAGGGGGAGGGGAGTTTCTCCGAGCAGGGCTGCGGCGGCGACTCCTGTTGGGTTCTCTGTCTTCGGGGCCTTTGTCCGCTCGTGGAGCGTTGGCCAGTTTCTGCGCTCGTGCAATGTACATGTCTTCGAGCGTAAAAAATGAGTCAGCAATCTCCCTTATCTCCATTAGGGAGCGTGGCTTTTTCTTGGCCACTTCTTCCATAAGCTCTTTGCTGACGTAGCTTTTCATGTTAATGGCCCCAAAGAGTACGTGCCTCAGAAAGTCCATCGAGGGTTTTTCCACTAACAGGATCTCCTTGTTGAGTCTCCCCAGAAAGGATCTGAGGGTCTCGTTGGGTCCTTGCACCAGGCTATATAGGGCCGTGGGCGCAGGTGCTGGTGCTTTTAAAGAGTTGAAGTGGTTTAAGAAGACATCGGTCACATCGTTATACCCTCGGATGGAGCGAGGAGGCAGCTTCTTGTACCACTCTTGTGCCATTCCCACGAGGGAAGTGACAAAAAATTTCATCCAGTAATGACTGGAATGCTCATGCAGGTGCATTAGGTGCACGAAGTGATCTAGATGCTCGACTGGATCAGTGGTTCCATCGTACCGGTTGACGGACATCGGGATTTTGCCCATCCCGGTACGGGCCATCAAAACTTAGTCGACGAGGGGCGAACCGCCTGTCAAAGGCCTGTGGTTCCCGCCCTCGCGGTCATGCTCTTCGTAGTCTTCTTCTCTCCAGTGACGGGGGATTTGGTTGCGTGGGTTGCGAGCGTCTTTGGTCTTGGACCTCTCGTCCCCAGCATGGGGGACTTGAGACTGTGCTCGAGAGAGCTGTTCTACCATGTTTTGAAGTCCATTCAGCTGGTCTTGTACGGCAGCCAATTGAGGATCGCCCCCATCCCTCCTGCTTGTCCTCCTAGTGGCCCTTAACTGAACCTCCTCCTCTTCAACCCTCCTATCTTGAGGGTCTCTCTCCTTCTCAGCAGGCTATTGAGCCTGTTCAGCCCTCAGAGGGGTTTCTTTGCCTGGTACTGCCGGCGGTGGAGGTGGTTGATCCCTCAGCATGTTTTGGGTAGCTATCAGGGAATGAACCTGCAGCCCTCCCAACGGGGGGAGCCACCTGAGCGCCCACCCCAGGGGGGAAATAGGTGGTTGTGAAGTGTTTCCAAGCGTTTTGTGTGGCCTGAACTTCGCACTGGGCGTAGAGCTCTTGGAGCTGCTACGGGGTAACTTGTGGCATCTCCACCCCTTGTATTTTTGCAGGAATGGTGACAGGGAGCTGTAATGTATCCACTTGATATGGCGGAATCACTGGCATCATACCCTGCCCCATACTGGGCATCATATTGGGATACGTGTAATCATAGCCCTGTGGTAGCATCGCCATGGGGTAAGCAGCGGCGTTGGTCACGACTGTGGCGGGCATGAGAGTCACTGGTAGGATGGCTGAGCTAGTGCCTCCGGCCTCAGTTCCCCCCTGTTGGAAGAGTCCCCATCAAAGCCCCTCTGCCTCCATTTTCGTCCCCAGCAACGGGTGGGACTTCACCTCCAGTAGGAATGCTAGGCGTGTTTCCTCCCAGATTTTTCTCATTGACAGGTGGAAAGCACCCCTGTTATCCAGAATTCCAGATCTTGTCGCAGTAACCATGATTGAAGCGAATGGTGTTATGTCTCAACTAGCTCAAGAAGGAAGAAATAGACGAAGATCTAAAGATGATGATGATGGATTTCCCACAGACGGCGCCAAAAATGATGGTGCAAAAACGTTGAAGGTTGTTTAGACACCAAATACTTTAAGATTTGTTTGTAAAGGGGAGGACCATCACAGGCGTATGAGCCTCAGGAACTGGGTTTCCTTTAAAGCGTGGGTTCTTCCAGCTAGGATAACACCAAGGGCCAGAATGCAGCAATGATGCAATGATGGTGTGTGTGCAAAATGCAGAGCTTGGGAAGGTAGAAATGGATGAGAAAAATGCCCAGTTCAGTGCAAGTGAGTTTCTTTTTAGAGAAGATGACTTGGGGGATGTGTGTGTGAATCCCATATTTATATGTTAGGGGCAAGGGTATCTTGGGTAATTTGACCTTGTGGTCCTAAACCCTGTGCTGCCCTAGACACGTGGCGTCATGTGATGGTGTGAAAGTGATGGCTCTGAAAGCCTGTGGCCTGCCAGGTACGAGGTGTGCACTACCACTGTGTCAGAGGTTGTTGGAGAGCGGCGAGCGTGGAGATACTCAGCAATGCTCCTCGCACCTCTGAGAGTGCCCTCAAGAGGGACTCTCCACTAACGTGGGATTGACCGTCGGGGCGAATAGTGTCATTTGATGATGAGCTCGAGCGCTGGGATGCTCGAGAGGGGGTTTCCCTGGCGGAGGAACACGAGCGCTAGATGACACCAGCGTAGAGCGTATGAACCCGAGCGCGATTGTAGCGGGTGCCCCTGGTGTGGTAGAGATGGGATCAGGGCGTAGAGCGTCTATTAGGATCGTAACGCGAGCGTCAAGTAGGGTTGGTAAGTCAATCCCACGCTGACGATTTGGGCTGAGGCACATAAGTTTGGGTCAGTAAGCTGATGATGGGATGGGCCGGACTCATGCTGCGGGCCCATTACTACGAGCGTCCAATCTCCGAAGCCCTCGGATTCATGACACGTGTACAACGTTTGGCCCGAGCGTGATTTAACCACATCACATGAATTCTGACCCAACTCTATATTCGAGAGTGTTTGCATATTCTAAAATAAGTATTTATTTTTAACAGCTTTTATAATCCAGAATCAGCCCATAAGTATTTATTTTCAACAGTTTTTATAATCCAGAATCAATCCAGGACATGCTTTTAGATTCTAGTTATCGATTATAAGATTTTTTGTATTTATTTAAAAATCTATTTTGACAATAATATCTTTATTAAAACATTAATATTTCTAAATTAAATTTTTATATACAAATACAACTCTAATGTTTATATATTTATTAATATTTTTTCTTTTTCTCCTCCGATCAGAATTTTTCAATCTTAAAGTTAAAAAATCTACCAGGTAAATCTTTTCTTTCTTTTTTTTTTTTTTTTATAAAATTTATAGATAAAGTATATATAAAATAATTATATATTTAATTAATTATAAATAATCTTATACAAATTAAAATAATTTATAACAATTTTATATTAATATAATATTTAAATTATATTATAATACCAAAAATGTTTCAAAATATTTCAAGACAAGTTAGTAAATTTATAAAAGTTAAAAATGATTATCAACTTTTCTCTTTAAGCAGGCAATTGATTATTTTTCTATTTATCTCCTTTTTTTTTTTCAACACTCATCGCTTTACTATTACAATTTTTTGCAACTTTCACTTCCTTTTTAACTTCTACTTATGAAGTAGAGTTTGCAAACGAACCCTTAATTTCTTAGATAATGTACGGACTTTATATATTTTAAATCTTTTCTTAACAAATAGCTAATTATTATTAGTAGTATGATAATGACGGCGACGGTGACGGACAAAAATAATAATGAGAAAGTTACTTATATATTCTCTTTTACTGTAGCAGTTTAATCAAATCACCTTCTTTTTTAATTTTTATGGTACTAATACCAGAAAATAATTATACATCATAAATGAAAATTTTTATACATGAGAGTGTTCGATACGACATGACACGACACCATACAATAAAACGATATTTTTAAAAGTATTTGTGCATGAGAGGCGGAAACAAAACAAAACAAAGTTGAAAGAAAAACTGTGTCTGTCTCTGCCTGTCATGAATGAGGATATGGGGACTCAGAAGTCGAGCATCATCAAGATTCAAGGCAATTTAGCCATTATGTACGACGAGCGAACCAAATGACAGTTCTTCATTGTCCCCTTCATTTCTCATCACACACAAAACAAACTTACAGAGACAGATTTACAGAGATCATGAACAAGGAAAAACAAAAGAAACTCAAGTATCATAATATGTATATATAGATATTAAGCAATTCTGCTAGGTAATGTTTTCGAAATAGAGAAGCAAGAAGGAATATAAGTTGGACGAAATGGAAGAGAAGAGAGCCTTTGCATGATATATGAATGCAAGTATGAAGGCCTGTGTCTGTATATGTATCATGTATGTATATATATATAAACAGGTTTTTGAGACTGTAATCATGGTGTAAGTTTTATTTTTATATATAGTATTATAGTAATCCCCTTGCTCATCACGCTTTTGACAAATTGACCAATAGTATTATAGTAATCCCCTTGCTCATCACGGTTTTGACAAATTGACCAATTATTGGTCTAAATTATACTTCTACTTTATTCTATTATTTTATTTTGCAGTTGATACCTTCTACCTACCTTGCATTATTGTTCATTAGTTTTCTATTTTCTCCTACTTTTTGTATATATTATCATTACTAAAGTATTTTTATTTGGATCTAATATAAAGCATTTGTCATCGACTATTGTGACCAGAGTCCTTGTTAAATCGCCAGCATCTAACAGGATGAAAACGTTGGCTAGAGAATTCAAAATTGTTAGGACCAAAAAAGTAATGCTCGAATTTCATTGGAGATGGACAACTTTTGATCTTATATTATATACTAAAATAGTGATATGATGGTTAATCTATGGAGAACTTATTTATGCTTTTTCGTTCGAGATTTGGGCATTCGACAATTGTTTGTACTACTAGTAATTTTTTATCTCTCAGAATTTCTCTTTATCCCAATTGAATGAAAGACTAATCTCTTAAAACACTGAATGCACTTTTCACAGTAATCCCTCTCAACGTAATTTTTTATATCCACAAAGTTGAAACCCGAAATTTTACTTAAGTGAACTCAAACACTTACCGACTCGAGTTAACTGCCCATTGGTGTTCATACTACCAGTAATGCTCTGAGTAGTTAAGTGTTTGATTCATGAGGGTAATGAATGCCTTTGTCTATTTTTATGTATACATTTCCCTACTATACTTAAATATTGTTCTCTTGCAACTCTTGCACCCTTTTAGGCAAAAACGCATTACTTCACTCCGATCAAGGCAATGTGGATCAAAGAAGAACTTCCACAGTGAAAATCTCAAATTCTGACATCTACTAAAGTCAAATGTACTTGGAGAACAAGTTTTGCGATATTCCCAAGTCCTCTCAAACCTTTGAGATCCGCTACTTGGAGAACAAGGATTGCAATTGTTCAGATTAGAATACATTGTACAGCATTATTATTTTTCCAAAATACAATAAAAGTTCGTATCATAATTCTCAACATGGCAGACATTTTCACTTAAACTGTAACGTAGTTTGTCAATTCTCCATAAATTCCTCCTCTCATCTTGCTATCGACCTCCCATGCGCGAGCACACATTTTTAAGGTAATTCGAGGTAAATCGTAACATCAGAAGGACTAACACCTCGCGTGCTCGCACACACATTTTTAAGGTAAATCGAGATAAATCATAACATCAAAAGGACTAACAACTCCATCGACAACAATTCATAAACAGTGATACATATATCAACAAAAGGCAGCATAACAATGGAAACTCAATTTTGCCAAAATACATGTAATAAAGTTAGGGGCCAAGGAAAAGAACCATCACAAAACCAAAACCGAGAAAAAAGGGCTAGGGAGAACAATGGGGCAAAAATTTAACCAAAACGCTTCAAAATATGATAGAACTTCCAAAGGCCTATCGCCTCCTCATTCCACGGCCACGACCACGTCCACGACCTCCCATAGCACCTGCCGCAGCTTCTCCTTGTGCACTCTCAGACTGCAAATAGCAATTGACAAGATAAGAATAGTTAAAACATACTTCTCATAAAGACATTGATCTCAGAAAGTATATCCAGAGAAATCAGCATAAGATTCTAATTAAACAACTACCTTTGGGTTCTTTACGGTTTCGTCAACACTTAAGACGAGGCAAGCTGCTTCTGTAGCTGCATTTATGGCATTAATCTGTGTAGTGAAAGTTAAAATTATGTTAGGCGTCAAGTGCTAATCAATCAAAAAGCAAGATAAATTACATGCATAGACAATCAATCACCTTGACAACTGCTGGCTCCCACACAAAGTTGGCAAATGAATCAGCAATTCCACCGGTGTTGATATCTACACCATAGGGAGCACCTTCACCTGTTTATAATCTCAACAGTGTCAGTAGAAGTCAAATGGAGTGCTTTACAATTGGAAATAGACTAATAAAAGTATTTTCAAAGCCAATCCACGTTATGCTGGTCAAGAACACACTGAACCGAGAAGGCTTTTGATCCTATAATAAAAATACAAAGTAAATATGGCGTACCAGAAGGGAGTGCATGTTTTTGTCTTAGTTTGTTCAACACATCAGTTGCATCAAATCCAGCATTATCACACAATTGTCGTGGGATTACCTGCAACAAGCCAGCGAATACAGCATGAGACATGCAGAGTAATATTAACAAACAGAGAGACAGAGGAAAAAGCTAACTATTGACAGGCAACCTTATAAAAAGGGAAACTGCACCTTATCATGATCATAGAATGAGCCCAGATAAATAATGATTAAAAAAATGGCCAACAATGACAAATTCCTAAATTCTATCAGCATCGAGATGCATGAATGCACTAAGACTAGATTTCCGAATTCAGTTGAGCAAAAATAAGAGAGCATTTGTTTTCTGCCAGACATTAAACAAGAATATATCTGCTTCCTCGAATTATCTTTCTTGTATGCAAAGAATTCTCGAGAGAATGTTCTTATACATACCTCAAGGGCTTTGGCATAAGAGTTAATAAAGAGCTGAGCCTTTCCAGCAATGGTACGTGCATGCTGCCTCAAATATCTGCTTATCTCCATCTGCAGACACAAAATAAGTTTCAAAGAGAACTATAATAAATCTCATGTACCCACATTGTTAGATGCATGTGAGAATTCTTACATCGATAGCACCACCACCAGCAACTACAGTAGAGTTTTTCAGTGCCCTTCTAACAATCATTATTGCATCATGTAAACTTCGCTCAGCCTCCTCAATAAACTGAAATCGCCAAAAGGAAAAATAAGAATCGAACTCTAATTTATGTATGAGAGCAGGATCACAGAGTAAAGACCTGATCTGCTCCACCACGAAGCACAATTGTGGCAGTAAAACCAGATGGGCATCCGCTAAATATGTTAAATCGCTCATTCCCAACTTGTCTTTCCTCAAATAGATCACAAGATCCAAGTACCTACCAAACAGAAACTTCTGGAGTCAACTGAGAGTGTGTGCATTTACATAGTAGAAAAAGTGACTTAAAAGGCCATCTCCATCTGACCAATCTGGATATGTATGACAAAAACCAAGAGACTTACATCATCAATAATGTTGTTCACAGTTGTCTGCACAGTTCCACCAGTAGCTGCTGCCACCCGCTGCAAATCTTCTTCAGTAACACGCCCAGCACAGAATATATCACGATCTGCAAAATACTGCACGAAAAAACATGTTCAGCAACGTCCACTCTTTTGTTCCACAGAAATGCCATGGTATCATCTAGTGTATGCCATCTAAAGCTACATCAAGCTGGAAAGGAAATGTTCAATGATCATGACCCAGCAATCATTTTAGTGATATCACATGGAATTACAAATAACCAGATCACATCAACATCATTCCACATAGATCAAATTATTCCTAAACTCACCAATACATAAACACACTAAAGTTTTAACAACAGCTTTATGTGACAATTAAACGATCATTAACAAGTTACAATATAGACGAAATTACCTGAGTAGCCAGGTCACCAATAGCCAGCCGAGACAAAACAACTTTAGCTCCACTTTTCACACATTTGTCTAATTTGTCATAAATGATATTCCATTCTGCATCTACAATTGATTGATACTGTAATGGATCTGAAAGTCTGCATACACAGAAAGATTGCGAGGAAATGTAAGCATCCACTAAACTTACTGGGGAGAAACCCTGCCAAGGACAGAACAAATTAATAGGAAAAATATTCTGACCTTATCTCTGCATTTTCTTTCTCAGATTTTAGTTCCAATTCTATGTTTAGCAAAAGTATCTTGGGGTTTACAAACTTCTTAGGCTGTTGCTCAAAACCAGCATATGAGAATGTCTTTTTGAACGCCACACCATTGACAAGAAAGGAATCCCTCATGGTACCACCAGGAACCTACAAAACACGAAAGTGTTAAAAAAGAATCAAAAAGAAAAAGGAAGTAGGGAACCTCTATACTTAGACATATTCAGTTCAAGTGAAACTGGGATAGTTTGTAACACTTATATATTGAAGCACCGAATACTCTGTGTATAATTTGAAACTTCAAAAGATTCTCAACAATTGACACTGGAGATGGTAGATGCCTTTCGAGCTATTTGCCAGGACCTAATACTGAAAATTTGACTAACTATTAAATGAAAGAAGTTTTCAGAGAACTCTGCCACAGCAGCATGGACACAGGTTCAAGCTACTAAATGCACCATTAACAAGCAAAAGTTGCTACAAACGAACCAAATAATAGAAACAGCAAGAAACAATCTTAAACAAGAAGACAAGCTTCAAGTAAACTTAAGCCGAAAGTACACAATTCACATACCTTCTTAATTCCAATCATATTTAGCCTATCCTCAGTACCAATGGCAAGAACAGCATCCACAACCATGGTCGCAAAAAACTCCTTTTCACCGCCAATAAGCTTTGAAGATAGCGTTGTTGCCGCACATTTAGCCAGTAAACTTTTTTTCTCTTCCAAGCTTTTCCCCTCTATGCTAGTGGCTAATTCTTTAATCTTCTCAATGGCCTAATCAAATTAACAAAATATGAAATTCACGAGGCATAAACCTAACTCCATATTTAAACTAGCAAATTGAGCTGCCACCCTACCAAAAGAGAAGCTGTCCTGTAACTTCGAATAAGGTTTTGAGGATGCACTCCATCTTCAACAAAAGGTTTTGCTTCCTTTAGGAACTCTCCAGCAAGCAGTACTACAGTGGTGGTTCCATCACCAACCTGAACAACAAAATAAAATCACAAGATACTAAATAAAATGCATCTGTAGAAGAGCAACATGTGGAGACAATAAATTGAGATGCTTCATAAATGCTGAAGTGACAACAGCAATTAATTTAGTTATATATGGAATGGAGTATGGACAAAGGCATTCTAATTTCATCTTGATAGTTTACTCAGTAGTAAAACAAAATTTGCATGTCAAACCTTAGGGGTAGAAAAACATACATATGAGGGTATAAAACCAAAAATGGATAAGGAAATTTGGAATTCAGGACTCCTACCCTCCACCACAGTATAGAAAACAGAGGGTTTCATCCCATACTGGAATGGAGTCCTCACAGGAATCTCTGTTTCAGTTCCACTGCATCTTACGCCATTTGAAAATGACCATATGAGCTAAGCTCATTCGTAATTAACATATATAAATGAAATGAATGCATTTATATTTACACATTGAAGTTCAGAATTCAGAGTGTTGTTAAAGTCAACAGCCAACCATATTTAGGTAAACACAAAAATTAGTGCCCATACCTCAGAATCTTGGGATTTAGCAATATCTACAAGGATCTTGGCAGCAGGATGAACAATGTCAAGAAGCTTCATTATGGTGGCACCATCATTAGAGATGGTGGTGTTCCCCTTCTCATCATGGATCAACTTATCCATGCCCCTCGGACCAAGAGTCGTTCGCACAACATCAGCCACCGCCATGCATGCATTTATGTTGCTAATTAGCTGTGGTTTCCCTTGGGATGTATCAGTCCCTTCCTTGAGCAGTATAATTTGCGGTTGCTGTCATATTCATCATTCAACAAACAGTTAGTTACATCAAGATGAGGCCAATGAGTCACAGAAAACATGTGCTGGCTTTCCAATAAAAATCAGTGACTCAAGTTAAGGAAAAAGGAACAATAAGCAGGTATATCCACACAAAAAAAAAAAAAAAAAGAACTGGAGAATGTTCTACAGACACGCTACAACATTATTAACCAAAAAAGAAGGATTGAAGAACACATACAGTAGAGATCCAACAGTGTTTCACAGTTATTACTTATCCCCATTTAATTCTGATAGCCACACACAATGCCCTTCATTTCTTAAACAGTCGGACATAAACAATATCAATAAGTTGATGCATCTCCTACCCTGTTCTAGAAATGAGGCTGACAAATTCAATATCCAAACAAGAAAATCCCTTTTCTCAGAGGAAACAGATCCAATCAACGAGATAAATTTACTCCCACAATCCAAAATATCTGTTCTACCACAATATGTATCTCCGCAGGAACTAACGACCAGGTCCACAAAAATAACCCTAAAACTCCCAGCATGTCCCTTATATTAAACGAGGCATCTTCTCAACTCAGTTCCAAAGCAACAAATTAGCATCACCAAACTCCAACGTTCTTAATGCTGATATTGCGGAACTAGGAAACAAGATTATCACGTTTAATCTTTGCACAACCACCTAAAACTCGATCTAGATCTTAATTCAATGCTTTCAGAAGCTGACACCCACAACACTACATGGAGAAATGGGGAAATACAGCAATTAACGCAGTACATCGTCTAAGAAAAGACGACACTGGATTCTCTACTGACAAGTAAAAGCATACTGAAAACCAAGAGAGATAGAGATAGATCGAACACTTACCATCATGGACGCCATTGTTAGATGCGAGTTTCTGCGTGAATGAGTGTGTTGGTCGAGAAAGTGCGAGAGAGGAGAGAGTAGAAACTGGAGTGGGGGAAATTTCTAGGGTTTTAAGTGTTTGCCTCCGGGGTTTTCTTTTGCCTGCATTTTGAACTAAGGGCGTGTTTGGTTGGCTGATTAAACGAAGCACAATTAATGAAAATTAATTTAATTTTATTATCGAATGAATTGAAAAGCAAATAAGTCATGAAAATGAAAATGGGCAATTTTAAGTAACTCCCATCAGTTCAGAGATTTTTATTTTACTCCCCGAAAATTTATACTACTAATACGATATAAATACTGTATTAGAACATTTTAATATTACATTACGTGAAAATTATACAACATGTTTTGAGAGTGGTGAAAATTTATACAACATAATAGGATATAAATACTACATTATATCATATTCATACTACATGTGGTGAGGAAAATAAAATTTTGATGCCCAATTAGGGAGTTAAGTAAAAATATGATGCTGGGGATTTATCGGACATTACCCATCATAAAAATTAATATCCCAAAATTATTATTAATTAACATTTTATTTCATTTAATCTTTTGGGCAAAACATTTTACCATCCGAGTTATGATTGGTTTTTTATTTTATTGATTTTTTTTTTTTGTCTCCATATTAATAATAATTGTGTATTTAATGATTCGAACCAAACCTTCTAGTATTGATGAAATATTGTATTATACATTATTTTTTAATTAAATTATTCTGCGACATCAAATTTTTTTTTATTTTTTTTTTTTCATTTAACTCATCAAGATTTTGTTTTTAATTAATATTTAACCAGAAAATCATATTAGAATAAGAATTGGTGTAACTTGTAAGACTTACTCAAGGAGTTCCTGTGAACAAAGGGATAGGTCATAGGTGCTGTTTTTTTTTTGTTTTTTTTTTTTTAGAAGGTGATAGGTGCTGTTGAGAATCACATTTTGTAGAGAGCAAATAATATAATGAGGAGAGGTCACTTTTCGAGGATTGACCGAATTAATGAAATTGAATGTTCGCATATTATATATGATGTCGAACATCAATTTTAAGAGTCCTAACACTAACGATGTGGATGTGATCTTCCATTGTCAGATGAACTTCACCTTAAAATTCATCACTTATGTTCGAAAAGACTAGTGGCATGATTGGTATGAATGAATGGAATGAACCAAGAAAGGAATGAACTTTGTAATGGAATGAACAAGGGAATGGGATGATCTTATTATGGCATTGCTATGATTGGTACACCAAGTAATAAAGTAAGGAATGAAATACAAATTTTAAACTTATTTCATTATTAATAATAATAATAATAATAATAATAATAATATAATTAAAATTATTTTAATATTAAATATATATTTTAAGTACTTTATTTTGAGTAACTATATATTTATTTCATATATAAATATATTATTACTATTTTATATCGAACCCGTTATATATATGACATTTATTATATGTACTATATATATGTGAGTGTGAGAGTGAGTTTGTGAGATATATATGTATTAATTATTTATTGTATTTAATATATTTCTTAATATTTAAAAATAAATTTTTATATAAATTTTAAAATTCATTCTTCATAAAATATTTGAATTTATAAAATTTTATAAATAAAATAATATTTTGAATATGTTTTTTAAATGTATAATATATTTATATTTACACATATTTGATATAATTTATTAAATTTTTAGTATTTAATTTTTATTTATGAAAATAATAAAATATAATATTCATTTAACAAATATGTGACGACAATATAAAAATAATAATAAATTTTAAACATTGGGAATGGCTAATACCATGGGGGACCAAAGGAATGGCTAATCCCATGCTTGTGGGAATGGGCATTACTGCGGGAATGAGCATTCCTAATCATGTTTTGGTACCAATCATGGGTTTAGGAATGAACGCGGTAATGCCCATTCCATTCCCACCCCATTCCATCATACCAATCATGCCGTAGACGTCTTGTTGGGAGGCCAACGGTGGATCCTATTGAATCGACTTGTTTGAGGTACTATAATTATAGCTTCGGCTCTATTTCTCACATGGTCTTAGCGAATTGTTTTGATTATTTGTAACTTTGGAATAAGAACCCCTGCATGTATTGCTTTTTATATTTTCAAGGATATATTTGTTCGAAAACTTATGATAATTTGTGAATCATGAATTCCTGTATTTTCACTTAGTGTTGGTCGACAATATATTAGTTAATGTTATAGGGGGAAAAGTGAAAAACTTTTGATGTGTAGTATCTAAGATATTTTCAACATTCTCACTATAAGTTTCACACTTTCTAATCACACATCCCAAGTGATCAAAGGAATTCGAACCCAGATCATTGCGACAAGGAATTCGAACCCAAATCATTACATTCGAGAAATAACTCTCAAACCACTTGGTCAACCCCTGTTGACACACTTTCCAATTACTATAAACATACAATACTTATTTTAATAACATTAATAATCTCGATTGTTCAATGCACTACGTACCATTTGAGAAATCTCAAAGCTGTAGGTAATTTGGTAAGTATCAATTTGAAGTTCAAATGGAGTTAATGATTCAATAAATTGTTAGCATTATATATACATTATTTTATAGAAAAACATTAAAATTCTTATCAAATTCCAATACATATGGATGAAAGTTTAATTTTAAAATTTGAAAAAACTAAAAGATAAATGTCTAACTTATAGCCTTATAGGGGCCTAAGTGTAAATTTAATTTATATATACAAATTATACATTTGTTTTTTCAAAGTTTGAAATATAATCTATTTAAAATTTCTTCATTTATATTTGAGATTTAATATTATTAATTTAAAATAATATTTATGGTTTATTATATAGTTAAATTATTTTTTATATTGAGAAATAATTTATAATTATTTTAGAAATACTTAAAATAATATAGAAAAGCGTACTCAAAATTTAGAATAATTAGTATTCGTAAAGTATACAAGAAAATTCTAAGTTTATATAGTATATTTAATAATATCTTTATAAATTATTTTTTATTATTCGATATTTTCTGTGACACCCCGAGAGTTTTCGGTCGTACAGATACGCTTGTGAGTTTTGAGATTTAGGACTTATTTAATTTCCTTTGTTACTTTAATTGCGCTATTTAATTTATTTAATTTAAGATCTTATGAATTATGTGATTTAATTTTCCCTTTCATGAATTTAATTATGTGAGTTATGTATTTAATTTCCCCGAGCATGATTATGTGTTTAATTATTCGTAATTGTGAAACTTGTGTCTAATTGCCCTTAATTGTAACTTTGTTAAACTTGTGGACTTAATTGATTATTTCCTAAGGACTTAACTTGTAACTCTATTAAATTGAGGACGTAATTGCATAACATTGAATTTGTTGAGGATTTGATCGCAATTCTCCCTCTTTCTCCCTCCCTCTATCTCGATATACACATATACACATACACTTCTTTTTCTTCTTCATTTCATACACAAACACAAGACACACACTTCCGTCACTCTCTCCTTCCATTCTCGATTCACCAAGGAAGCTAAGAGGCCAAGATTTTCTTCCATTTTCTTCAAGGAATCAAGCACTAGACTCCATTCTCTTTTTCCCCTTCATTTTCTTCCATTTTCAAGGTATGGTGTGGAGTGTGTGTATGGATTTTCTTAAGAGTTGTTAGGGTTTTGTGATCTAAATGAAATCCATGAATCTGACATGGCATAATCACACGAGGACGCGTGGCACGGCCCCGTAGGCGCCACGTGGACTCCGCGCCAACCTGGACAAACCAGAAACTGCCTCTTGGACAGATCATCAGATCGATATCAGGTCCTCAGATCATCAGATCTGCTTGAGGACACCAAATCGATTTGCATATCATCCGATCATCAGATCAATCTGCTTTCTCCTATGAGGAAACCCACAGCATTAAGGATCCCGGAAGGCAATATCGATCTCCAGATCGATTACATACGTCACCGGACACCCGAATACTGTAAAGCACTCCTGTCGGGACACGTGTATCCTTCTCTTTCCCTGGAACAGGCGTACTATGGCTCATTAATAACCGTCAGTCCCTGCTTTTACTCAAAGGGGAAAGAAGGTACAAACGACCCGCCTCAAGCCGGTTCCATCGTCCGACATCCAGATCGACGACTGGCAACGCCATTAATGCGCACCTACAGTACACGCATTATTGCGTTATTTGGTCATGGCTATAAATACTCGCCCTTTGAACAGTAGTTGGTAAGCCTTTAATACTCATTCAATTGCATTTATTCTCTCTCTAAAGAGCTCCATTACTAACTTGAGCGTCGGAGTGCCAAACTTGGGTAAAACCCCAAGTCCCCCAAGCTGGTACTTAGCTCACGTGTGTTAGTGCTTTCAGGTCGATAAAGAGTCCACTTAAACAAATTCTTGACTGATTGACCCATATCTGACAGTCAGATCGACCACGTCAGATCGACCAAATTTGAGCCAGATCAGTTTGGCGCCGTCTGTGGGAAACCCCTTTTTCGCATCGACCTAGATAAAAGCCCTTCTGCACCACTTTCTCCCAACATGGTTAACACCAGAAACACCTACCAAGAAGAGGACATGGAGGAGGTAGCCAAAGGCAGGCATGATCACAACGCGCCGCTTGGCAACACCCCCACTGCTCCTCCGATCGGGCCCAGTGCCAACGCCTCCATTCCTCCGCCTGACGCCACTCCCCGGATCACGGTCACCCAGGCGGACCTAGACATCTTCCTCGACCAGTGGCGGGTCGAGCTCGAGCGCGCCCAGACGGAGGGCCGCGAACCCAGGCGTCCCGAGCTGCCAAGGGCCAGCCCAGCCACCACCATACCTAGCCCCGTGGTGGGCAATGCGTTGGCCCCCACCGTCCAAGCATACGGGAACCCGGTTCCCTATGTCTTTCAACCACTAGATGGGCGACCGGCCCACATCATCTGGGGCCCAGGGGCTTGTGTATTGAGAGAATCGGGAAAGCATAGGCTGACAACTATCTTTTGCATAAGTCCCACCTTTTCGAACCAACACAAATGTCCACCAGGAGGTTTGGTGGATTGATGGGATTCCGGTCAATGGGATTCATGTACCCATTGATCTTCTTGTCCTGGGTGGTAAGGGCTAGCTACCCGAACTACCAACCCGGAGGAAAAAGGAGTACCTGTGCACCTGAATTGATTCCTATGATAAGTGAAACTTAATGTTGCATGAACACCTAATAACTTTATCCTATACACTAAAGGAGTAAGGTTGGAGACTGCTCACTCGCCGAGCCACTAATCACTTATCCTGAATAAGTTTGATAGTTATAATTCCATATAATGATTTCCCTTGTTTTCCTTGGCTTTTCAAAATCTTATATGGAATTATGGCTTGCATGAGATTTACTGCTTTATATATATTATTTATGTCATTCACTCAAACTTGTAGAGACTGACCCCCTCCTTTTTTTTTTTTGTCCCTCAAGTCCTTGAGGCGTAGCTAGGCTGGAAATTGCATTTACTTAGTGTATTTTCGTGTCTAGCTAGGTTACACACATGGTTTATACCTGATGGGGTCTGATTCTATGCTGTCCAAACTTCGATCACTTTATGATTTGTTTATGGGAAAACTTGGAATGACACTCAAACGGAACTCGTCGGAAAGTAAGAGGGTTCAACCTGCTAAGACAAACACCAAAAAAAATAAACGGTCAGGAAGCCAAGCTGGGGGGAATTGGGGGTGATACCCAGTTTGGCTCTTCGACGCTCAAGTCAGATGATGATCTGGAGATGAGGAAGAGGAAGTACTTGCAGAGGTAAGAGATGGGAGCTTCCTTATAGTGCAGGAGATGAGCTCGCCTATTTATAGTTGAGGGTCAGGGACCCTTTGGTAATTAGCACCTTGTGGTCCTGGCCTAATGTTACCCTAACACGTGGTGTGACGAGGAGAAATTATGAGGAATCTCCTGCAAAGACTGGTGAAAAGTTGGTGGCGGGCAACAGTGGCAAGTGCACGGGTGTGTAACTTGTGTCAGAGAGCCGTTTTGGCATGCTATCGAGGGCCAGACGCACACTCGGGTTTAATATGGGCCTTGGAGGCTCGCGTCCTAGGGGTACCTGTGCCAATGCCATGGAACACGAGAGGAGAGTCTATTCCTCTGTCTATTCATGTGGGAAGGTTCCTCCGAGGGTGAGTGTATGAGGGCATTGAGGGTCACAATACCTCCTGCTCGGGAGTTAACTCCCTTGAAGAATTGGAACATCCTTGGGAACGAGGGCGAAGCTCGTTCCGAGGGTGGCCTATATGGGGGCCCTGGCTTCCGCGTGTTGCACGTTGATGATGCCACATGTCAAAACGAGGGTCAAGCTTGTTCTTGCCCCATCAGTACCACACACTTGTTTATTTATGAGGCACTAAAAAAAACTACCGAAAATCGACGGAATTTTTAGGTTTTCCGTCGGTTTTCAGTTGGAAAAACATATTTTCGACGAAAAACCAACGGGATGGTGTCCTTGGGAAAAACCATCATCGGAATTGGGTACCAACAGGTCCGTTCCGTTGGTTTCCCGTGGGAAATGTATTTCCAACGGAATTCCGATGGAATTCCAGTGGGCAAATTATTTTTCCAACAAAATAATTTCCAACGGACAATTTTCGTCGAAAATGTTCTCCAACGGAACAAAAATTATTTAATTTTTAAGCTAATCGACGGAATTCCAACGAAATGTTCCGTTGGTATTCCGTCGGAAAAAAGAATTAAAATTAAAAAAATAAAAAATTTGATTTATGAGACCCGAAACACCCCGGAAATGAGCCACCCCAACACCTCGGACGAGCCACGAGCCTGGTTGTGCGAGAATTAATTCTCATGATAATTGCGCACGCAGGGATTCAAACTCGGGTCTCCAAGGAAGAATGGTGACTCCCTTACCAACTTGGACAACTTACTTCCTATTAATATTATGTTTTTAAATATATTTATACACTTATTTCAATTTGATGGAACACAAATATAACTAGGCCACACCATGACACGTGGGCCCTCATGGTTTCGCTACTTGTATCCTCGGGCCAACTCAGCCGCCCTCATAAACTACTTGGAAATGGCTAAAGCCTGGCAATTGGCAAAACTACAAGTCTCCCCTCGGGCACGAGTCTTCCCTCTGGCTTGAGTCTCTCATCGGGCTTAAGTCTCCCCTTGGGCTCGAGTCCAAAGCGCCACACGGCCCACAAGCAATCGGGTCCCCTAGAGTCCTCGTTGGATGATAAAGAGTTGGGACCTCTCGAGCCCCTCGGGCCCTCATTGGATTTCATAGAGTTGGGACCCCTCGAGGTCCTCCATCCAAAATGTGTCTCATGTCCACTCACACCGAGCGCGTCAACCCCCGGTAACAACCCAGTAGTGATCTTTGACACTCCGTACATGGTAGGGCACCTGCTGCCATTGCTTTACGACTACCTTTATGGCAGGTCTACAGATGTTTTCCTCCAGACCTCCCACATTGGGCCACGAATCTAGGGCAACATCTCATTGGGAACACTTGGCACAAAATTACTAAAGGGGCCCTCACTCTCAACTATAAATACTCAGAGATCATCTCCTTCAGTAAGGAAGCTTTCATTACTTGAGCTCTGTTTTACTTTCCTCCATATTCACCTGAGTTTGTTCCATTGACTTGAGCGTCGGAGAGCCAAACTGGGTTTCACCCCCATTTCCCCAGTTTGGCCTTCTCACGCTTTGCTTGTGTTTGTTCCTAACAGGTAGACCCCACGCCTTCTGGTGATCCTTGCCGAAATCTCTCACCTTAGTTTCCCCACTTGTACAAATTCTAAGTGTTGGAGTTTGACACCTCAAATCAGACCCCATCATTTGGGTACCGTCTATGGGAAACCGATCTTCTTCTCTTTTTTTTTCTCACCGATAGAAGTAAAACCAACACAAGCACCACCATGGTGGTCTTCACCAGGTCAAGGATCATTGGAGAAAAAGATGGCTACGGTCACCAAGAAGCAGAAAACCTAGGTGGAACGCCGCTTGATAAGCCAACGGAGCCCCAAAATGCAGACGAGATCCAGCCTCCAACGGATCCCGAGTGAAAGGGGAAGGGCTTCCTTCTCAAACCGCCTATCATCGGTGGAACCGAAGGATTGGGGTCCAATATACCCCAAACTAACTTCATATCCATAGTGACAGTTACCGGGACTCGAGTGGGAATGATGGCCACTTCAGCGGGCTACGCCTTTATGCGACCCGCCATCATGTCCCAAGTTCCTACATACCATGCCGGACTAATGTAGCTTCCGGTAATGGTTCTCCAAGAAATCAACGGAGTGGGAATGCCTACAATGACCCCACCCCAACTCCACGCGGTATATACTCAGGGTGAGGGCCAGGCGACCCAAAATTCCTGGAAAAACTATGTGGCCAAGTATGCGTCGAAGGCCTACAGACCCATCTTCGAAGGTTTCCCTTTAATTTCAACATGAAGGATCCCCTCGATTTTGACATGAGGGATGCCCTCGTTTTTGACATGAGGGATCCCTTCGTTTTTGACATCAAGGATCCCCACGTTTTCAACATAAAGGATCCCCTCGTTTTTAACATGAGGGATCCCCTCGTTTTTGTCATGAGGGATCCCCTGGATTTCGACATCAGGGATCCCCTGGATTTCGACATCAGGGTTCCTCTCGATTTCAGCATCAAGGATTCCCTCGTTTTCAAAATCGAGGTTCCCCTTCGTTTGGGATCCCCTCGATTTCAGCATCAGGTTTTTCCCTCGTTTTCAATATCAGTGATCCCCTCGATTTCATCATTGGGGATCCCCTCGTTTTCAGAATCAAGGTTCCCCTCGTTTCTAGCATCAGGGATCCCCTTGATTTCAGCATCGAGGTTCCCCTCATTTTCAAAATCAGGGATCCCCTCGATTTCGATATCGGGGTTCCTCTCGTTTTCAGCATGAGGGATCCTCTCAATTTCGATATCAGGGATCTCCTCGTTTTTGACATCAAGGATCCTCTCGATTTCGATATTAGGGATCACCACGTTTTCAACATGAAGGATCCCCTCGATTTTGACATCAGGGATCCCCTCATTTTCGACATCAGGGATCCCCTCGTTTTTAACATCGGGGTTCCCCTCGATTTCAGCATTGGGGATCCCCTCGTTTTCGATATCGGAGTTCCCCTCGAGTAGGCAGCACCGCACACACAGCCCGCAAGGGCTTCCAAAATTGCCTAGCCATCTCCCGCACAGTTGCGCGCAGGGCCGCGCACTGCTCGCAGGCGATGCTAGGCAGTTGCCGATAATGGCCAGGCGGTTAGCGGAAGGGCTTGGACGATGCGCGCGCTGACGCGCTTGCTGTCCCGACAGGCCCCGTGTCTCCGCCTAGGCAGGAGTGGACGAGGCGGGGCAACTTCCGGAACCCCAGGCACGAAACGCGTAAAACCGCGCACGGTGGCGCGCAGCTATACTCCCGTTCGTTTTCGTCCGTAATTTCAAAAAATTCAACAATTCAGTTTTGAATCAAAATAGTTCTAAATAATCCAGATTAAAATGAAAATAATTTTTCAATAATTTTAAAAAACAGTTTAGATCCGACAGATTAGTTTTTTCAAACAAAAACTAAGAATACATAAATATCATCCAAATTCAAGAATTTTCTGTCAAAATTCAAAACAGTAACATTTCGAAACGAAAGTTGCAAGGTGGCTTTGATACCACTTGTTGGAAAACAACAGAGTTAAAGTCGCGGAAGTTTAAAAAAAAATTCCAAAAGGGATCGTGATCTTGCAATGTTCATTTCAAAACTTATGGGATTTCTAGAAACTTACAATAATTGAAGCTTTCTTGAAACGTTTTGAGCCCCCCTCAAACGTTCTTCATGCGGCATGAATCCCCGTTTCTTGAACGATTCTTTCTTGGAGATTCCAAAGTAGAAATCCTCTGGAGTGTTAATCCACACCAACCTAGATTCAAATCATGTTAGTGAGTATGCGAGTACTATAACATGTGTATTAAAGAAACATGAAACGAGAAAAGAGAGCAAGAGAATTATCCCCAAAATTCCATGAAGGTTGGACGTGATCTCCAAATCACGTGTAAAGCTCCAAATACTCGAACCCCTAGTCCTTTTATAGGCAAGGGTTCGAACCTCTTTTTTCTTGCAGGAGAAGGTCTCCTACTTTGACTTTTCTTCTATTTTCTTTCTCTCCAAGTAATAGGATTCTTATTCAAAATAAAACATCTATTCCTTCTAGAAAGAGAGTTCCCAACTAATTAGGGATATTTAATTCTTCCCATAATAATTAAATATCTTATTCTAATAATATTTATTCTAATTATATTAGAATTAATATTTTATTAGAATAATAAAATAGAAGATATTTATGTATTTCTTTATTCTAATGAAATTAGAACAAGCAAATAATTAAATATTTAGAATTAATTCTCCAATTAATTCTTTCAAGGGGCTTTAGAATTAATTCACTAATTAATTCTAACGGGCGAAAATTAATTCTCTAATTAATTTTATTTGGCTTCATAATTAATTCTCTCAATTAATTATATTAAGGGATTTATAATTAATTTTCCAATAAATTATATCTGAGCTTTATAATTAATTCTCCAATTAATTATATTTTGACTTAATAATTAATTCTCCAATTAATTAACACATGATCCAATTCCTTAATTGGAGCCACATGTCCAATCGCGCTCTTGACTCCCACACATGTACCATACACATGTGGTCTCATTTCGATGAATTGCTTGATCTTTCTAACAATACCCTTTGAACCCGATATTTGTGTGTGACCCTTTAGGTACAATTTCAGTTAGCAGTGAACCTAATTAATTAATACACTTTATTAATTAATTATCTCACAGATCACACTATCATAGTCTAGCAACAGGTGTATGACCCCTACCCGAAATGTGAATGTATATTCGAAAGAACCTTTCAGTCAATGACATCATGTGGGTAGGATCCTCCTACCATCCTATCTCTCGATTAAGATCTAAGACATGAGAATATGGAGAGCCCTACTAACCTTAATCTTAAAACAAAGTTCCCTTCGTATTCCATTTGATCTCAATACAAGAAAACCCCATTTTCTTGATCTAACCACCTTGCACAAGGATTTTAGGATGGAACATGAATGACTTATGTAATAAGAGATCATCTTGCCTACAGCAAGTGTAGGTCCTTTATTGATTCCAACAATTCTCATATGCCACTTGTGAAATCCCAACATAGGATGTGGTTCAGGTGTCTATATGGCGACACCCTTTTGAGCCTATATCAAATATTACAGAATTAGCTCATCTGAGACAATGTAGAATCTCAAGTCTAAGGATTAATTCCTCACGTCATTGACATGTGAGATATTTCCTAATCTGGAAGTTCTAGTTACGTTCTTTCCCATTTAGGAATCTTCTCACGCGGGACACTCTCAGTGAACTTGTTCTTACAACAAGCACCCTCGTGTATTGTGTACGCATCAACTTATGCACTTTACACCCCATGAAACAGGATGATCCTTCTTAAGGACACAACTACACAAGCAAGTCTCAACAGAGGCAAAGTTGACACTCCAACTGTCTGTCGGCCTCATTGACTTTGAGAAGTTTCTAATCCTCGCCTATGGAGTTAAGAACTTGTTTCATGTGTCATTCCCATAATGACAAAGTTCTTAACGGCCTCATCAGATTAGGGGAGTTCTAAACATGCACACGTAATGGAGACACTCAAAACACGTAAGGACACGTAAGAAGTGTTTGCCTGCGATTACAATCATTCGTATATTATTCAAAGATTGTCTGTGATATAGGAAAAGTCCCAAAACATAACAGATTTCTAGGACACTATTCCCAACATCAGGGATCCCCTCGATTTCAGCATCGGGGATCCCCCTCATTTTCAGAATTGAGGTTCCCCCTCATTTTTTATATTGGGGTTCCCCTCGATTTCAGCATCGGGGTTCCCCCTTATTTTCAACATCAGGGATCCCCTCGATTCCAGCATCGGGTTTTCCCCACGTTTTCAACATCAGGGACCTCCTCGATTTCAGCATCGGGGATCCCTTCGTTTTCAGAATCGAGGTTCCCCCTCGTTTTCAACATCAGGGATCCCCTCGATTTTAGCATCAGGGATCCCCTCGTTTTCAGTATCGGGGATCCCCTCGTTTTCAGCATCGGGGTTCCCCCTCGTTTTCAACATCAGGGATCCACTCGATTTCAGCATTGGGGGTCCCCTTGTTTTCAGAATCGAGGTTTTCCCTCGTTTTCAGCATCAGGGATCCCCTCGATTTCAGCATCGGGGATCTCCTCGTTTTCAGTATCAGGGTTCGTCCTCATTTTCAACATCAGGGATCCCCTCGATTCAGCATCGGGAATCCCCTCATTTTTAAGGGGTTCCCTCTCGTTTCCCCCCATGTTCCTAGGCCACGCGCGCTATTTTTTGGAATCTCGTGCCCACACACTGTCTCACATTAAATGAGCAGTATATCAACCGGTTAAAGGAGAATTTCGCATTTAATGCTCTGCCGATCGGGCGCTCCGGGCGCCCATTATCCCGTCTCCTTCACACCCTCTCAAAGTTCATGTTCAAACGTTATATGCCACAATATTGTGACTATAGAGTCGGGGGGCAAATGATGGAGCACAAATATAACGAGACAACGCATGACACATGGGCCCTCATGGTTTCGTCACTTGTATCCTCGGGCCAACTAAGCCGCCCTCATAAACTACTTGGAAATGGCTAAAGCCTGGAAATTGGCAAAACTATAAGTCACCCCTCGGGCACGAGTCTCTCCTCAGGCTTGAGTCTCCCCAGGGGCACGAGTTTTCCCTCGGGCTCAAGTCACTCATCGGGCTTAAGTCTCCTCTCGGGCTCGAGTCCAAAGCGCCACACAGCCCATAGGCAATCGGGTCCCCTCGAACCCACGTTGGATTACATAGAGTTGGAATCCCTCGAGCCTCTCGGGCCCTCGTTGGATTACAAGAGTAGGGACCCCTCGAGCCCTCATTGGATTATATAGAGTTGGGACCCCTCATGCCCCTCGGGCCCTTATTGGATTTCATAGGGTTGGGACCCCTCAAGGTCCTCCATCCAAAAGGTGTCTCATGCCCACTCACACCGAGCACGTCAACCCCTAGGTAACAACCCAGTAGTAATCTTTGACACTCCGTACATGGTAGGGCATCTGCTGTCATTGCTTTACGACTACCTTTATGGTAGGCCTACAGATGCTTTCCCTCAGACCTCCCACATTGGGCCACGTGTCTAGGGCAACATCTCATTGGGACCACTTGGCACAAAATTACTAAAAGGGCCCTCACTCTCAACTATAAATACTCAGAGATCATCTCCTTCAGTAAGCAAGCTTCCATTACTTGAGCTCTCTTTTACTTTCCTCCATATTCACCTGAGTCTGTTCCACTGACTTGAGCGTCAGAGAGCCAAACTGGGTTTCACCCCCCATTTTCCCAGCTTGGCCTTCTCACGCTTTGTTTGTGTTTGTTCCTAACAGGTAGACCCCACGCCTTCTGGTGATCCTTGCCGGAATCTCTCACCTCAGTTTTCCTACTTGTACAAATTCTAAGTGTTGGAGTTTGACACCTCAAATCAGACCTCATCACAATTAATTAATTAAATACTTTTTGTTGTTAATTTAAAATATAAAATTCTAAATATATGATAAAATATGATTATTTGAATTAAATATAATCATATTTATTGAAATATCTATTTATATTATAAAAGTACGAGTTGGGTTTTTGGCTTCTTGAAACTTTGTGATCAGCCAAAATATCCTCACTATAATACTTTCAACAATATATTAATTATAAGTTACATTATAAGATATTTGTAGATTTAAAAATAAAATTAGTAATATAAAAATAATATTTACATCGTTTCACTTAAATTATTAACTCAAAATTATAAATTAAACTATTTTTCTGTATACATATAAAATCATTGCTATATATATATATATATAAAAACTTATATATACATATATAGTGTTAATATATATTATGTAAATTACAATAGTATATTATTATAGTGTTAGTATATATTATGTAAATCTTGACAACCTCAAGGTTCTAAGCCATCTGAATTTGTCATCAATATTCCAAACATGAGAATCCTTCCGAAGATCAATCCAAAGTGAAGTGGTTGTAGATAAAATGAGGATTAGAATGCATTGGGTACTTATGTTTTGGATAAATAATGAGCAACACATTCTAACCCCAGTGCATCTTATCAGGCGCCAATTTTCCCATTCTCTTAGGAAGTGTAGTATCACAACCTTGGAAATCAATATATGTAACAATGATATTGATTTCTTTAAAACAACTAAATATGGAATCAAAGTTATACAACAGTAAAATGAGAACTAAATAACTGATGAATAGGGAAAATAACTAAATGAGGTCCTTAATTACCATTCCTCATGTATTTTTACATAACACGGTCTAAAATGAAAGATTCGACTTTCTAGCAAAAAAATACAAAGATTGAATGTGCAAAGAAAAATATTCTCAAATGTCAATGCCCCTGTCTGATCAAGGAGCCGTCTCTAACACAAACATAGTGTGAGAACTCATATGTTCTATTTTCACTGAACCCAAGTAATTTAGCCTGATCACACTCTTACCCCCATCAACAGCAAATAAACTAACGGCTCGACGATTTTGCATGCGACAATCCACAAGAAGTGCATAAGTATCAACAATTGCCAACACAAGGCTCCACAGGCTCTGCAAACCAACAGCACCAACAAGATAGCCGGAAGAGGCGAAAAAGAAAATACGAATTCAGTTCAGTGCCAGGATATATAAGACCTACCAAAATGTCAAATTCGTTCCATGTGTCATCTTATGCAGTTTCATCTGTCATCTCATTTTTCATAAAGAAATGAGAAAAACAAAAAGAATATATCACAATCATTTCAACTAGGCATTTCCAAATAAATACAATGATCAAGCTTGGCATCTTATCCAGCATAATTAGAGTCTACTTCCCACCCATTAACTTAGATGTTCTCGCTAACTTCTCATCAAATATTTCGTAACACCTCAAGATCATTTGTTAGGGTGTCCAACACAATCACAGGCATCCAAAGGTAGAGTGGCCATAGGAATGAGGTGGTTTCCATAAATATTAGTCCAAAAGATAATAAAATTTTGATTTCAAAATATCTAAAGAATAAAGCTTGTTGAGCATCGAAATTTTAGTTTTAGCAATAGAAAAATTTAATAACGGAACAGAGCATGTTAATCAACAAGTATTACACCAAGAAAGGCTTAGACAAAGGGAAACCTTAAATATTCTTAATCACAGCATATAGGCAAATTGATAAACCGTTGGCACAACGGCGGTGAACTAATCGTTACGCAGATGAGTATATGACAGAGCTTTTCTCAAGATGGCTCGCGTTTTTTGAGGTTATTGAGATGTTTGAAGGCACCGCTGCTCGTAGAAAAAGAGGAAAAAATAATTTTCAATACATTTTGGGTTGGGGAGGGGGGGGGGGGGAGAGAAACGGAGTTTGCATTCATATCTGAAAAGAAAGACAAAATCAAAGATAAAAACCCTTACAGATGTTTCTTGCACCATTGGTCGTCCGACATTCTGGATTTGGTCGTCCGTGGTGAAATTGAAGGAACACTACGATTTTCAATATTTAGGTGAAAGAGCAATGTATTTGGAGGGCAAATAGGGCAGGAAAAATGTTGAACCGTGGAGGGAAGAGTTGGGCGACATAATCGCACCCCCCCCCCCCCCCCGGCGTGATTAGAATTGGCTAAAAAATAGTGAAAAGTGAGGGCTTCTTGCGGGCTGAGAAAAGTTAATCTTATATATCAAACAGAGTATTACCTCAACTTAAGTGGCACAAAACCCCCTAATCTAGCGTATCAAACGCTTTCTAACACTATATGTGTATATATATATATTTACATATGTGAATAATATATATATATATATATATACACACATATATATATGTTTTTTTTTTTTTTTTGTGGAAACACTATATATATATGTATGTGATGGGGTCAAAATACGCTTGGCCCACGTTTCGACACGTGGCGCCACCAGTAACTGACACGTGGCCCACAGTCTCCAAAACTGATCTCCTCCGAGCCTAGTCCACTCTCGGTGTTTAGGCCCATGAGCGACGCGTGTCGTCGCCTTGTTAGCTCTCAACTCTACACCTAAACACATAATTGATTCTGGCTTATGAGGCCGTCCGATCTTCGTTAAACCTCATCCGGGCAGAACAAGGCCTGGGAAGGTATCAAGTCGGAAAGGAATCTCAAGATGTGCAAGATGATCGAATTGGTAGTAAAATATAACCCAAGTGCAATTTGTAAAAGAATCAATTATAGCACAAGGGGTCGAATCCCTAGGGAAGGGGAAATCAAGGTCAATTGTAAAGTACGTTTGTTAATCTATAGACCGGAAGGAAATTGTGGTAATGAACTAGCAACTATGAAAACGAGAAAGGTAAACACAAGAAAATTAAGTAACAAATAACCAAGTTAACAAAGTGGCAAAGGAAAGTAATGATCATGTAGAGTTCATGTTCAATTAGTGCTTTAAAGGGGCAAGGATCTCACAATCCTAATCACTAAATTATACACAAGCTCCTCTCGAAGTCAAGTGCGTGTACCTAATCAAAGTCTAAGCCTACTCTCGTGGTCATTAGCTCATTAATTAGATCAAACAAACAAGACTAGTGCAACTAAATAACTAGCGGCTTGGCCCGGTTATTCTATTGTTCGATTGCTCAAGATTAGGTTAAATGTCTTTATACCTAAAACTTAAGTGTTGTGAAACCTCTTTCAATTTACATACAATATTTCAATTCGCATGCAAATCTAAGTTCACAACTAAGGTGATCAATCTTAATCATGCAAGCAAAACGATCTCACAACCATAAGATCCGAAAATCCCTCTTAGGCATTTTATCGAACACTTACCCTACATAATTCATCACCCCCTCTTTGCCTAAAGATATAGCCACTCATAGTCATACTACTCAAAGAACAAGAGAAATAAAACATAAATAAACTCATATTTATTGAATAAGATCCAAATCAAATATTCATGGACAATAGATTCATACAAGAGTTTAATCCATAAACAACTAGATGAGGAAAGTAAAATAGTATTAAACTAACTAAGAAAGCAATAAATGAAAGTAAAGGTAAACTAAATCTTCAATGGATCTTCATTTTTTCTAGGAAAAGAAAGACGGTGTTCCCGAGACTACCCGCAGCTGCCTCCGCCTCCCAACTAGGTTAAAATCTGAAGTCCCCCCGAATACCCCCGAAAAGTAGGTTATAAATTAGGAAAAATGCATTTCAGGAGAAAATCCACGGGGGTGGATTTTCAAGGGCAAATAAATCCACGGGGGTGGATTTTAAAAACGCACTGACACTTTATAATAAAAATCCACGGGGGTGGATTTTTTCCTACTACGAAATGCATGGGGCTGGATTTAGGTCAGAAGCAATTAACACGTCTGCCTCATTTCCGCGAGGGTGGGAAATATTGAACTACGAAATCCACGGGGGTGGATTTCCAAATGAAGGCAGCTGTAATTCAAAGTTGTAAGATATCCTTTTTAAGCTTGAATTTTGGCGATATTTGCTCCATTTCGTCCCTCTAACTCTTCTATGTTAAAAACACCTGCAAAGAGCATAAAATTCTAATAAGATTCTAAATGTAGGGCTAAAAATACCTAAATAATGCCTCAAAAGAGCAAGAAAACACAACTCAACAACTCCCCCACACTAGAACATTGCTCGTCCTCGAGTAATGATGTAAAACTCGAAAAGCCAATCCAACTCAATCAACCTCGCAATAATCAACCGACACATTATCACCTATTCAAGTCTAGCCTATCCAACATATTACTTATGCATATGGAATTCATCAAAATAGTGTAGTTAGCATACTCCAAATAATGTGCAATAATAAATGAAACAAAGCACGACAAATTCCAGGATTGGTTTATATGTCCCTTGTAGAAACTAATTTACGGGTTCGAGATCACCCTTCATGCCTATCTTCACTAATGGAATCGACTCAAGATTTCGGGATCGAAAGGTCTTTCGAGCTTGTAATGTAGGCTTAGGGTCACGGTTATGAAAATATGGATTCAAGTGACTAAACACCAAAGCTCACATCGTTTTACAATACAAAACCAAACAGTTACTTCGCCTAATACACATTCCCCCACACTATGATGTTTACAATTGTCCTCACGTTCTTATCGCACTTCGCATATTTTTCTTTTCTTTTCTTTGCTCTTTTCTTTTTCTTTTCTTTCGACTTTTTCTCAATTTTTCTTTCTTTCATTTCATTTTTTTTCTCTCTTTTCGTATAAGAATCATCAAGAATGTGTCAAAGGATAAAACAACATAAAATCAAACGAGCAAGCATGGTGTAACAAAATAAAGGGGACGGTTGTAAACTTTGTTGTGCTTAGGCTTGTAATGTGGCTAGAAAGAAATTTTTGCACAACAAAAAGGCTCAATGGGGTCAATTGGATTATATTATTTAGTGAAAAAGGCAAATGAAAGACTTTAACCACCGACAACGAATGCCTAAGTCATTTCTCTAATCTTTTGTCAATTCAAAATTTCGTCTCGAAAGACATTAAAGCTCACTCTAACCATATTTTAGCTCTTATTGGAAAATATAAACTTCCTCTAAGAATTGGAAGTCCAATGTATCGTTTAAAATTGCACAAAATTTATAACATGCTAACACACTATTCTTTTTGAATTCTCATATGCATTTTCATACATTCGACTAGCCTAACTCAAGTTAGTAATTATGCGTCAAAAGATCAAAGCAAAATTAAGAGTCGGAGTCAATTCTTATTTCATACCACTCTCTATCAACAAACATGATAAAAATTTCAAACCAAACTCATAACCCTTCCCCCACACTATAATCGAAGCATGGTCACCATGCAAGAAGGAAGATTTAGGAGATAAAGAAAACTCCCTAAATTGATGAAAAACCGGCAATGGGGCACGAACAATAATAGACCTATCCCTGCAAAACAACGACTCATAACACGGATCAAGAGCCTCGGTGGCAAGTGACAATCAACATGCATAGGTCAATAAGGTACGAGTCATAAAAGAAGGTAACAACACTAATCAACAAACAAGCAACATCCTTGAGTTAAATTGTTTAGACATTACCACGCACAACCCCACATACGGGGTATCAAAAGTAACGAATTTAAACACAAATCCACACACACACTCCACAGACGGAGCACAAATAACAAGTTAAGGCACAAAGCTAATCACATTAGGAAAGCATAAAAAAAAACTGGAGTGAGATTTAAGATAGCCCTTCTCTACACATAGATTCAGCCGCAAGAAGGGAATTTCAAGATAAAAATCATCACTCCGGGGGATTGTTCGGCCATCCACGGAAGTAAGAAGTCATGTTTGCATTCCAAGCCATGAAGTGGTCATTGAGTGCTTTGAAATTGACCTCATTTGCTCGATCCTGCGAAGCATGGAGAGCAGCCACTTCATCTCTAACACTCGTCAAACCAAGCTCTAAATTACCCATTCTTTCCAACAATCCCGCCATACTCGGAGAACTTTCTGGATTAGGACATCTTCTTGCGATGCTTCTGACGGTACCTCAAGTGCTAGCAGTTGTGGCTGGTTATCCGAACTAGACAACTTATTCAAATACTCCCATTGTTCCGGGCTTAAATCCTTCCAATACTCAATACCCCAATCATACATGACATTGTAAATGTTGCGCTTTTCCTTTGGCCAATAATTAACCCACTTGTTAAGAGGTGATCCCTACAATGCTATCAATTCCATATGCGAGAGATGTTTCTCATCTAAGAATGGGTTCATTTCCAAAGGCACCATGTCTTCCGGGGGCTCCCAACCAACACTCGTGGCTATCATCGTGACAAAACCACCAAATGCGAATCTGTCTTGCTTCCTATTTGTAGCAGTGTACATCTTGTCCATTAACATATAAGTACCATCAATACTTATACCCTTACTCATGCAGTCCATGAGTGTAAGCTCGGCAACATTGACAGTGGTTTTATTGTTCGATCGAGCACAAAAACTTGCGGACAAGATTCGGTGGATGACGCGCCAAGTGAGGGAATGAATGTTAGAAGACTTTGTATTGCTTTCATCATACGGTATTGCATCTGGAGCCAACGGGAATGTCCTCTAAACTGCCTCTCGCTCATCAACCTTCATCTTTGGGAGTTTGGTGAGAGGCCTCACCCTCGAGTTTCGGTTGGAGTCTGGAAATCAAAAAACTTCACGCAAATCAGCCACCTTAAGTGTGTATCTCTCATTGTTAATTCGGAAAGTCAACTCAGCATCGTTCATCGTTCCATTCCATCGTTAGGATGAATTCCCTAGTTAGAGTAGGGTAACTTGGTGCCCATTTATGGAGAAAGTCAACCCATTCAAGCCCATTTGCAAAGCGTCGAATGTATTTGTAAATCCCCAACTCTTCCAACACCGGTACATGCATAAAGTAAGTCGGGTAAAGCTCCCGGTGCACTACACGGTCAAACGGATTGTAGGGTGGCATTGAGTGAGATGTGGAACTCTTAGACTTCTTGGAAGTGGAGGCCTCACCCACGGTAGATCGCTTCTTAGGAGCCATTTCTTCATTTCAAAAGCATCTAACCAAAGATTAACAACATTTAAAACACCAAAGTTCATTCAAGACTTTCATCAAACACCTTGTGTGCATCAAGAAAAGTGTGTGGCTTTAACTCAATTCTCAAAGGTGGTGTGTTCTAACATGCTCAAAAGCAGGAACTTAACAACAAAAACGTAACTACAACAATTAACTCCAAGAATTTCATCAAAACTGCAGAAAAATTGAATCTAGGGTACAAGAGAATATCATGCTTCAGCATCCTTTAGATCCAAACAAGTCTTAGCATTCCTGCAAAATGTCATGCTTAACCATGAACCAACCAAGAACAACTCAATATGTCAACACAAATTCGGATTACATGCTTCTAGGGTTTCAAGATACACAATTTTCACAAAAATTGCGAGGAATTCGAAAGTTCAGCCCACCCTAAGCAATTAAAGCATGAATGCAACAAGTTTTGTAAAAACTTTAAGGATTTAACAAGAAAGAACAAAAATTTGAAGTGGGATTCAGATTTGGAGAGGGGAGAGTGACTAAGTTTCAAGATACACTGAAATTTCAGAGAAAAGAAAAGAGACAGAAGCTTACCGCGTGAGAGAAGAAACAGAGGAAGAAGAATAGCTGGTAAAAGAAACACTTTGGTAGCTGCTGGAACTCACCTCGGTTCAAGAGGGGGAGACAGAAATGTGGTGTAGGGTTTGAATGTGATGGTGTAATGCGTAAAAGTGCTACTCTTATGTTAGAAGAAGAGAAAGCAGAACCGGGTTGTTGGAAAGTAATTACACAAAAGAAAACGTGTTTCAGGAATTAGGAAAAATCAGATTTTCTGGAAAAAGGAATTCCACGAGGGTGGATTTACGTAAGGAAAAAATTTCCGCGAGGGTGGATTCAATACAAAAGCGTAGGGTCTGACTTCGACAGAAATCCGCGATCGCGGATTTCATTGTGCTGGAAAATCCACGGGGGTGGATTTTATACAGAAGGCTCCACAATTGGAAAGAATTCATGGGGGAGGTCGGTGTAATTTTCAAAACATGAAATCCGAGTAAAACGAAAATATGCACTTAACACTTTCAAAAATAGTTCGAACCAACTCGGAATCAACCTTTACCTCAACCGGAGCACTTAATGACCCAATAATGTAACTTAATCAAGACAAAACGGTATTTTCTCTCGCAAGAATCAAGAATTCAAGCAACAAATGTGCAATGCACACCATAGTATACCGGTTTATACCCTAAACTCATCACTTACCAACCACTTTGCAGCCTGTATTTACACACGTAAAAATTTCCAAAGTCATAACTCAAATTTAGCATGATAGACCATAGTGCATTGAAACAAGATATACAAGATAAGAGCATCATTCCTCAACCGCGCATCACTTGAACTCAAAACACATAAGAATAAAGGCAAGTCATCTTATCATCAACACATGCATCAAACATCTCAAGAGCAAGAATTTAAGAAGATAGATGGACCTCAACCCCATAAGCGGTGTCGAAACTTGCAATTACATCACGGAGGTAACTCTTCTTCTCTTAAACTTAACAACCTACACACAAGGAGACAAAAACACAAAGATACGATTAATGACCACCTAAAAGAGAGGGAAAGAAAGAAAAAGGGTAAGGGAGAGAAAAGTAGTTCTAAGTTTATAGACGTTAGCTCGACTTTGTCACCAAATTAGATGGTCGGAATCATAAGCACACACGAGGTGCTCTTCTCAATGGGCTCCCCCACAAAATAAGGCTTCAAACGTTGCCCATTAACAAGGAAAGTGCCAGTCTTTTCGTTTCCAATCTCCAATGCACCATTATCAAGAACTTTAACGACTCGAAAGGACCCGACCATCTCGATTTCAGCTTTCCGGGAAATAATTTCAATCTTGAATTGAGCAACAAAACTAGTTGTCCCACTTTGAACACCTTCACCCGAATGTGTTTGTCATGCCATATCTTTGTCCTTTCTTTGTATAACTTGGCATTCTCATAGGCGTTTAGCCTAAATTCCTTGAGCTCATGAAGTTGTAGGGCCCTATTCTCCCCTGTTTGCGTAAGATCGAAATTAAGAGCTCGAATGGCCCAATACGCTTTGTGCTCAAGCTCGACCGGAAGATGGCAAGCCTTGCCATAAACCAACATATATGGCGATGTTCCAATAGGTGTCTTGAAAGCTGTCCAGTACGCCCACAATGTATCATCCAATTTGATTGCCCAATACTTCTTTGAGCTACTCACGGTCTTTTCAATGATGTGCTTAATTTCTCGATTGGAAATTTTGACTTGTCCACTCGATTGCGGGTGATATGGAGTCACTGGCGTAGACAATGTAGGCCAAAGCCCCCCTCCACACCCAAATCAGCCCATATACTATATATAAAATAAAAAAAATTTTATTCCCCAGCCCAGCCCACCCTCCCCCACGGCCCAAATACCCTAAGCCTCAATCTCCCTTTCCCAGCCCACCCTCCCCCACGGCCCACCCACTCCAAGCCCCAATCTAAATTCCAAACTAATTAATTTCCCTCCCCTGGCCCACCCAAAAAAAAGCCCAACTCCAAACTTAATAATTTATACTCTAGAAAGCCCACCCACCCCACAATCAACAATTAAAATTTGTCCCAGCTTGTGTTCTTCCCTTGTTCCCCAATATGCAACACGCCAACACGGACCAGAGGAAAGACTCCCCAACCCCAAACCCTTATTTCCCATTCCTCAAAAATTAAAATTCATATATATTTGTCCCAAATCTCAATTTGTCTCAAATCTCAAGTATAAATTCATCGCTCTCTCAACACAAATTGGGAAGCTTTCTTTTAATTTTTTTAGATTTAATTTATGTAAAATTTGAGGATTTATTTGAAGTGGGTTATTTTTTCGAATATGTATTGTAGTTTGTAATCATGCATCGGTATTTTAGCAAAAGATCAAAGAGTTCTGTTGAATCATCAAGTTCGATTGCCAACCAAGAAAGAATCAATGTTGGTAGTGTAGAATTCAACCCTGAAGATATAATTAGTGATCCGGGGCTACAAAAACCTATTGAAAGTTATGATGTTCGTCTTAGAGATCGCATTCGAAGAGGATATATATCTAAGGGACCTTGCCAACCAAAAGGTCATATTTTTCCAAAAACTGCATTTGGAAAAGAGAACCGGAGTTTTCAAGTTAGATGGTTTGAAAAACATACATGGTTAGAGTATAGCGTAGAGAAAGATGCAGCCTTTTGTTTTTGGTGTTATCTTTTTAAACCCCTTAATGTCAATCGTTTTGGAGTTAATGTCTTCGTAAGTGAGGGCTGTAAAAATTGGAAGAAAGCCCTAAACAGTTTCAAAGAACATGAAGGTGAAGTGAATAGCACACACAATCAAACTAGAATAATGTTTAATGCGTTCAACAACCAAAGGCAAAGCATTGAATACAACTGGAGTGTATATGATAAGGAGGACGAAGTCAATTATCGCACTCGCTTGACTGCATCTTTAGTTGTGATTCGATTACTTTTATGTCAAGGGTTGCCTTTTCGTGAACATGATGAATCATCACAGTCTTCAAATAGGGGAAATTTTTTAGAGGTGCTTGATTGGTATCGTGAGCGTAAAGAAGAGGTAGCTGCAGTTACATTGGATAAGGCCCCCGATAATAATCAGATGGTTTCTCCTGAAGTACAAAAAGAATTGGCAAATTGTTGTGTAGTTGAAACTACAAAGGCTATATTGAAAGATATTGGAGATCGTAATTTCTCTCTTTTGGTTGATGAAGCCCATGATGTCTCGGTGAAAGAGCAAATGGCTTTGGTTCTTAGATATGTTAATAAGGATGGAGGGATTATACAAAGATTCTTAGCCTTGGTTCATGTCACTGATACTACCGCAAAGTCTTTAAAGGAAGGCATAGACTCGATATTTGCTAAGGACGTTTTTGTCACTGTCACGATTGAGGGGTCAAGGCTATGATGGTGCATCAAATATGCGGGGTGAATTCAATGGTTTGAAAACACTGATTTTGAATGAAAATAGTTCAGCTAAGTATGTTCATTGTTTCGCTCACCAGCTCCAGTTAGTTGTTGTTACTATTGCAAAAGATCATAGTGCTGTAAGTGATTTTTTCAGTATTGTCACGATGATTGTGAACACATGTGGAACTTCTTGTAAGAGAAGGGACAAACTAAGACAACTTGAGCATGAAAGGATTGCCAACGATCTAGAAAGTGGAGAAATTACAAGTGGGAGAGGTTTAAATCAAGAGATGAGTTTATGTAGACCGGGTAATACTCGATGGGGATCACATTTCACTACTTTGCTTCGGCTAAAGAATATGTGGTCGTCGATAATTAAAGTGC
Source organism: Lantana camara (assembly GCA_037501455.1). NCBI lineage: Eukaryota > Viridiplantae > Streptophyta > Magnoliopsida > Lamiales > Verbenaceae > Lantana > Lantana camara. Next base: position 96,955,727 of record CM074861.1, read on the forward strand.
TTGAACATGTGTATGAAGATGGTTCTAATCCGGATAGTAGAGGTATATCAAAAACATTAATTATGAGGATTGAAAGCTATGATTTTGTTTTTATTCTACATCTAATGATAGAGTTGCTTGGATCAACCAATGATTTGTCAATGACTCTACAACTAGGGGATCAAAATATTGTTCAAGCTTTTTCTTTGATTGACACAACAAAAAAAATATTGCGAAATTTTAGGGAAAATGGATGGGATCAATTTTTGGGACAAGTTGAAGATTTTTGTGTAGCTAATTCAATTGACATCATTAATATGGATGATACCATCAAATATCGTGTACGTATGAGGCGGGACGGATGTGTAACTAATTATCATCATTACAGGGTGGAGATGTATTGCCAGGTAAGTTCTAAAATTTATTTCTTAATTATGTTTACTATCTAATTGATAACTAAATTATAATTTTTTGTATTTTTATAATGGATAGGTTCTTGATTTACTTATTCAAGAAATGGAGCATCATTTCCCAGAAGCCAATACAGAATTGCTTTCTTGCATGAATTGTCTTAGTCCAAAGAATTCATTTGCTAATTTCAATATTGAGAAGTTGGTCCGTCTCGCAGAACTTTATCCAGATGACTTCTCATGGACTGAACCTACGACTCTTCCCTACCAAGTTAGAACTTATATTGCTGATGTAATTGATAAAGACGAATTCTCCAATATTGAAGATTTGGGAAATTTAGCAAAGATATTAGTTGCTACTGGAAGAGAAAAAGCTTTCCCATTGTTGTATCGTTTAATTGAATTGACTCTTATCCTTCCGGTTGCAACGGCATCTGCCGAGAGAGTATTTTCTGCCATAAAACTTATCAAAACTGATTTGCGGAACAGAATGGGAGATGAATGGCTGAACGACATCATGGTTGTTTACAATAAAAGAGAAATCTTCAAAAGAATTGATAATGAGACTATTCTACAATGGTTTCAAGGGATGGCGAATCGTCGAAAACAATTATCATTTACAAGTTCTAGTGTCTCAGAAAAATTATAAAAAAATCTTATGTAATTGAATATTTTATTTAATTTCAAGTTATTAATTTTTTTTTTAATATGTTGAGTACCAAGAATTTTCAGCCCCGGCTCTCGACAATTTCTGGATCCGCCCCTGTATGGAGTTACCACCCGATGGTGAACTCCATACTTCTTTAAGAGAATTTCCAAAGGTTTGTTGCAAAAATAGGACCCTCCATCGCTTATGAGAGCCCTAGGGACTCCAAATCTAGTGAAAATGTTCTTCTTTAAAAACTTCAATACAACCTTCGAATCATTCGTGGGACTCGCCACGCCCTCTACCCATTTAGACACGTAATCAACGCCTACTAGGATGTATTGATTTCCATGGGACAACGGGAACGGGCCTATAAAGTCGATGCCCCATACAACAAACAACTCTATCTCCAAAATAAACCTCAGTGGCATCTCATCTCTTCTCCCTATGTTTCCCATTCTTTGACAAGAGTCACACCTCTCTACGAACATATGTGCATCTTTAAACAAACAAGGCCACCAAAAACCCGATTGTAAAACTTTTGCCGCTGTCTTTCTTGAACTCGAGTGGCCTCCATCGGGGCTTGCATGACAACCATTCAAAATCTTGTCAACTTCATCCTCGGGTACACATCTTCTCACCAATTCATCCGAGCAATTTTTGTAAAGTAACGGCTCCTCCCAAAAATAATACTTTGCATCGGACAGAAATTTCCTTCTTTGGTGGAAGCTCAAATCGGGTGGTATGATCCTACTCACTAGGTAATTCATGAAATCCGCGTACCATGGAACTTCCGAAACTATTTTAAAAAGTTGTTCATCCGGAAAATTTTTAGTAATGTTCATCTTGCGTTCTTCCTCATTCTCTTCAAGCTCCAAACGAGATAAGTGGTCTGCTACCACATTCTCCGTTCCCTTCTTATCTCGGATCTCAAGATCAAATTCTTGAAGTAGCAAGATCCATCTAATGACACGAGGTTTGGAATCCTTCTTTGACAATAAGTATTTGATAGTTGCGTGATCCGTATAAACCACCGTCTTCGATCCTATCAAATACGAACGAAATTTATCAAATGCATGCACAATTGCAAGTAATTCTTTTTCAGTGGTGGCATAGTTTAATTGTGCATCATTAAGTGTCTTGCTAGAGTATGCTATAACGTGTAAACGTTTCTTCCTTTTTTGACCAAGAACATCTCCTATAGCCAAGTCACTTGCATCACACATTAGCTCAAAAGGTAACGTCCGGTCCGAAGCCACCATAATCGGGGCTGAAGTAAGCTCCTTCTTCAACCTATCAAACTCAAGCAAACAATCATTATCAAACACAAATTCAGCATCCTTTTGTAAAAGCTTGCAAAGAGGCAAGGTGATTTTGGATAAGTCCTTGATAGACCTGCGATAAAATCCGGCGTGACCAAGAAAAATCCTAACTCCGTTAACATTGGCGGGTGGTGGCAATTTAGCAATGACTTCAATCTTAGCTCGATCCACTTCAAGTCCATTGGCCGAAATTCGATGGCCTAGGACAATTCCTTCAAGCACCATGAAGTGGCACTTCTCCCAATTTAACACCAAATTAGTATCTTTACAACGTTTCAACACATTAGTAAGATTAACAAGGCATGCATCAAATGAAGACCCAAACACCGAAAAATCATCCATAAAGATTTCTATTGTTCTCTCAATAAAATCCGAGAAAATTGCCATCATGCAACGTTGGAACGTAGCCGGCGCATTACAAAGACCAAATGACATTCTTCTAAAAGCAAAAGTGCCATAGGGGCAAGTAAAAGTGCATTTTTCTTGATCCTCAAGTGCTATGGCAATTTGGTTGTAACCCGAGTATCCATCTAGAAAGCAATAGTATTCATGACCGGCTAACCTCTCTAACATTTGATCAATAAAAGGTAATGGGAAATGGTCCTTACGGGTTGCATTGTTCAATTTTCTATAATCTATGCACACTCTCCATCCCGTAACCGTGTATGTAGCGATAAGTTCATTGTTTTCATTTCTAATAACCGTCATCCCTCCCTTTTTCGGTACAACTTGTACCGGGCTATCCCAAGAGCTATCCGAAATCGGGTAAATTATACCCGCATATAACAATTTTAACACCTCGACTCTCACAACTTCTTTCATATTCGGGTTTAACCTACGTTGATGCTCAATAGAGGGTTTATGGTTATCTTCCATCAAGATTCTATGCATGCAAATTGAGGGACTAATTCCCTTGATATCCGAAATTGACCATCCTAAAGCTTTTATATGCATTCTTAAAACACGCAATAAGGCATCTAATTGCATATTGTTTAGATCCGAAGACACAATTGATGGGATAAATGCCCTGAAAATCCAATTACATTGTAAATATTTTGGATTAATAAAACTGAAATTATCGCAAGTTATGAGTATTTTACAAATTTAATAATTAATGATGTGTGAGGGTATTTTTATATGAAATGTGTTTCATAGGGAAAGACTTTAAATACCAGAAGTCACGTGTCATTAAAGTTCTAGTCAGTATGATAAGAAGATGTTCTTATCGAGACTATAATGTGTTATATAAGATGATTAGTCTTTCGTCATAGGGAAATGGAGTTTCCAATTATAACACATTGATGATTTTCAATGAGATTGGAAACATCGAACTGGACCACTGAGATTGTTCATTTTATACTGCTATCTAAAATGAACAAATCCTCGGAAGCATTAGACTTTTTATCCTGACTGTGTTTCTACTTTAGGCATGTAGTGTTAATCACTGTGATGTACTTAGAAGTGAGGTCTCGGTAACGGGTGGCCAAAATACTTTGTACGTTCGGTGATTGCATGAAATGTGCTAGAGAGAAATATTGATCAAGGAATCTGTAGCCTTGCTGGAAGGTTAAAGATATCCCTGAAATAGATTTGCAAAAGTTCAAATAAAACTTTGGCCAAAGTACTTCGTGTGTGCGTCACCGAAGTTGTATGTTGAATGTGTTTCACATACAAGGAATTTGGACTTAAAGTGAATCAAGAAATTTCAGATTGGAAGTGAAAATTAAATGATAGTAGTATTGATTTATTTTTCATGGATATCTGTATAGAGGAGTAAAATGCAAAATTATTCTAGATCGAGAAATTCGTGAATAATTTAAATAATTTTAGAGTTCAATAATATTTATTTAGTGGAATTAAATATTGTTAAACGGTAATCGATTATTATCATGGAATGATAATAGATTGACCCCGTTTGGAGCTAAAATTAATTAGTCCTGCAGGTCCCCCCGCAAGCCCCAACGAAGATCAAAGAGAAAATATTAAAACGAGAGAGAAATAAATTTTCAAAGAGTTTGAAAATAGCCAGGGAATTTATTTTGAGAAAATAAATTAAATTCCAAAGAGTTGGAAATGCTCGAAATTTTATTTTGGAGAAAATAAAATTTTCAAAAAAAAAGAAAAAGAAAAAAAGATGACGTGGCAGGTGACGTGTCACACCACGACAGCGGGTTAGCGCCACTGGGCGTCGGGTGGCACGCCACGTGGACAGACAGGATCGGGCCAAGTCACGCGAGGTCAACGCCCCAGATTTGATCTGGAACGGTCCGGGTCAGGACACGGGTTCGGGTTCGGGTCGGATAGGGTTGGTAAAGTTTGACCGACCCGGACATGTGGCAGAACGAGAGAGTGCCACGCGTCATTGGTCAGACCGTCCGAACCGACCGGTTCATGGATGAACCGGTCTAAACCGTGAACCGCCGGTCGGACAGGACCGGTCTGCCACGTGGCAGGTGCTCACGCAGGCGTGCCTCTCACACGCGCCAAGCACACAGCCGCCACTTGGGGGCACGTGCGGGCGCGTGCGGACTCTGTTCCGCGGGTACCAGGCGGCGTTGGCCTCGTGGCGGCGTGAGCTCCTGCATGGCACTCTTGGATTTGCCGGAAGAACTTGGCGTCCACGAAAATTTTACGTTTTTGGACGAAATTACCCTCAATTTGGCCCTATAAATAGAGGCTGTGTATTCTCAATTCTTTTACAACTTTGGCTTTCAATTTTGGCAGATTTAAAAGGCCATCCGGCTCTCTCTCTCTTGCTTTTTAATTAATCCTTAATTAAGGATTAATTAATACTTAATTAGGTGGTTATATAATTAATATATAATCCACTTAATTATTAGAAAATAGGGATTTTCAGGTTTTAGAAAAAAAGGGTTTTTCTATGAAAATATTTTCTCGAGTATTTAGTGAAATACTGCCGGAGCCCACACTCCAATTTCTTAATCGGGGATATTGTGGGGAAGCTCTGCCGGTTTCACGAGGAAATATCGAGGTGCTGGAAAAGTGTCGTTGATAGCCAATTTTGCAGTACGGTAATACCGTTATGCTGCCAAAATTATTATTTGCATATTGTGATTATATGCTAGATGATTTAAAATTATGTTATCGATGTCTGTATATATTAGAGTTATGCTGCCCGATTTATTCCGCTGCTTTATTAAAATATTTTTGAAATATTTTGATAACGAGGTTATGGCGAATTTTTTTTAATATTACGCTATACCGTCACTCTGCTTCGGGCCCACCACACCAACAACTTGTATAGAGCGGGGCTCTGATTATATACTCGCATTGATAAAGCGTAAGATGCATAATTTTAAATCTAATACTGTGCACGTAAATTCTGTCAAAGGAGGCTGGGTTTTAAGTGGGACCGTTGTGACCCCTCCAGTGTTTCCTGGGAATTTGCGTGGAATGGTAATTTTCTGGGAATTGATTTCAATAATCTTCCTGGTTAATTGCCGAATCAGTAAATATGATTTAAATTATGTGATAATTTAAAACATATTTACTTAAGGGGCCATAAAAATTTAAAGCGTGATAATTATGTGATAATTATTTGCAAGCATGCTTTTAATTTTAAAATGGCATGATAATATGTGATATTATGCTGCTTTAATTATGCATGATTTATTTAATGTGATTAGATAAATAATGTTTAATAGAGATTAAATATGATGCATAATTGGATTAATATTTTTTGGCTTAAATTAATAAAGAGTTATTAAAGCCTTAGAATATTATTAGGATTATTTAATAATCCTAGTGGGAGCATATTAATTAGATTAATTACTTCCAAAATTAATAAGACGCCAAAAGTGATTATTTAATAATCAAAGATAATCCCCAAATTCTATAAAATTCAAGTGGGAGCGAGATAAAAAGAGTTGGATTATCACGGCCTCCATTACCCGTCTATAGTATAGTGGATATATACTACTCCCTTCGGCGGGTATGTATTCGCGGTATACAAGATTAGACTTCTTCGGATAGAATGAAATACGGGGAAAGTCAGCTCGACCACGCCTCTGTGGAGTGTCTGATCTACTCGTGCGAATTTCTAGGTAATGGTGTACGCTTGACTAAGTGATGTATTAACCTCCCTTCGGAGCTATGTTACATTCACTTAGAGGCCAAAGGTTAACGTGGTGGATTAACATAGTTTGGTAAGAGTTACCTAGATGGCATGTTAATTAAGATTAATTCTTGCTTTTCTAAGTCGTTTTTGACCCCGCTTCCGGGGAGTCAACTGCGGTTGGATAAGTCGCCATTGTGTAAACCAAAAATGCTTACGTGGATTTCATTTATTGGTTAGATGTAAAAAAAAAAAGAAGAAGTAAAATACAGAATCATAACTTGCACTTTTTTAAAATATTTCAGTTTTAAAGCAATGACAACCGCTAGCCTGCTTTAATCAATCCTAAAGGAAAATAGGCTTGAAGGGTCTAACTATGCTGACTGGAAGATGAATCTTGACATCGTGTTTGGTCACGAGAATCTGAAACAAGTGCTCACTGAACCTTGTCCGAGGGTACCGGAAACTACGGCCAATCAGGATATGAGAAATGCTTATGCCAATTGGATCAAGTCCAATGATTTGGCTAGGTCTTATATCCTGGCATCTGTCTCCAATGTTCTCAAGCATCAAATGCATGAGATGCCAACTGTTAGTAACATGATGGATCTTCTCCATGACTACATCAAATGTTTGGAGGACAGAATCGAGCCAAGAGGCTCGAATTGATGCGGAGGCTGTTAGTTACCAAGATGTCTGAGGGATCACCTGTTCAGGATCATGTTATGAACATGATGGCTTGCCTGAACGAAATTGAAAGCCTTGGTGCTAAATTTGATGATCTCAGCAAACAGGATATGATCCTATGCTCTCTGCCAAAGTCGTTCGACACATTCAGGCAAAATTATTCTATGAACAAATTGGATTTTTCTCTGCCTGAATTGATGAACGAACTTAAAGTGGCAGAGGGAGTAATGAAAGCTAAGGGAACGGTTCTCCTGGCTCAGGCATCGACTTCCACGGCTCCAAAAGCCAACAAGTGGAAAAAGGGAAAGGGAAAGGTTCTCAATCCCAAGAAAAAGGTTCAAAAGAAGAAGGGTAAACCTAGCAAAGGAAAATGTTTCCACTGCGGTGAAAATGGGCACTGGAAGAGGAATTGTCCAAAATACTTAGCAAGTCTTCCTGCTAAGCCATCTGGACAAGGTATATTGATATCTTGTTTGATTGAATTATGTTTAGTTGGAAGTCCACCAGATTCCTGGTGTGTGGACTCGGGTTCAACTAATCCTATTTGCAATTCGTTGCAGGGGTTCAAGCTAACCAGAAAGCTTGAAGATGGCGAGAAGCAACTACTGCTCGGGGATAACACAAGTATATATGTATTAGCAGTGGGGACTGTAAATTTGTATTTTGGTGATAGGGTTTTGGTACTGAAAGACACTTTGTACATACCGTGTGTTCGCAGAAATCTAATTTATGTGAGTTGTTTAATAAATAATGGTTTCAGTGTTTGTTTTGAACAAAACTTTACCATTAAGCAGAATAAAAGGTTTATTTGCTATGGCAGGGTAAAAGATGGTCTTTTCTTGTTATACCCCGATAAAAACCCTAATTCCGAACTTAACATTACTATGCTTGACTTACCATCCAAAAGAAAAACTCCTATGCCTAATGAGGCTTACAAGTGGCATTTACGTCTTGGTCATATTAATCCAAAAAAGATCCAAAGACTAATTTCAGACGAATTGTTGAGTCCCTTGGACTTAACAGAACTACCAGTCTGTGAATCCTGCTAGGAAGGTAAGATGACCAAGAGATCTTTTAAATCTAAAGGTAATCGAGCCACAGAATTGCTTGAGTTAATTCATACGGATGTGTGTGGTCCTATGAGTATTCAAGCAAGAGGAGGTTTTGAGTATTTCATCACTTTTATGGATGATTACTCCAGATACGGATACGTTTATTTGATGAGATACAAGTCTGAATCTTTTGAAAAGTTCAAAGAATTCAAGGCTGAAGTTGAAAATCAAACCGGAAAACGTATCAAAGCACTTCGATCAGATTGTGGCAGTGAGTATCTGTCTACAGAGTTTCTAGAATTTCTCACTGCAAATGAGATTAGATCTCAATTATCTGCACCGGGTACACCCCAGCAGAATGGTGGTGCAGAAAGGAGAAATAGAACTCTGATGGAAATGGTAAGATCTATGATGAGTCATGCTGCCCTACCAAGTTCGTTTTGGGGCTTTGCACTCGAAACGGCGGCACACATATTAAACCTTGTTCAATCCAAGTCAGTTCCTAAAACACCAATGGAACTGTGGCGAGGGCGAAAGCCCAGTGTCTCCTATCTTCGGATATGGGGAACCCCAGCTCATGTGTTAAGAAAAGATCCTGACAAGTTGGAATCAAGAACAGAGGTTTGCTTGTTCATAGGTTATCCTAAAGGAACAAGAGGTGGTATATTTTATGATCCGAGAGATCACAAAGTGTTTGTGAGCACTAATGCTAAATATCTCGAGGATGACTTTGTAAATGACGACAAGGATAGAAGCAAAATTGTGTTAGAAGAAATGACAACATCAAATTCTGAATTCCAAGAACCCGTAGTAACTGAAAATGTGTTAGATACATATGATGTACCAGATACAACATATGATGTAGAGACGAGTACACAGCAGCATCATCGTAGTGGGAGGATTGTCAGGGCACCTGACAGATACCTAGGATTAACCCAAGTGGTTGAATATGACGTATCTGATCCTGGCACATATGATGAAGCTATAAAGGATATAGACGCTGACCGTTGGGTCAGAGCCATGGAATCTGAATTAGATTCAATGTATTCCAATAAAGTCTGGGAACTTGTAGAGGCGCCTGAGGGCATTAAACCTATTGGATGCAAATGGGTCTACAGGAGAAAAAGAGGAGTGGACGGAAACGTTGAGACCTTTAAAGCAAGGCTTGTGGCAAAGGGTTATACCCAGAAAGAAGGTATCGATTATGACGAAGGTATCGATTATGACGAAACCTTCTCGCCTGTAGCAATGCTTAAGTCCATAAAATTCTCCTATCCATTGCTGCTCATTTTGATTATGAGATTTGGCAAATGGATGTAAAGACTGCTTTCTTGAACGGGCACCTTCAAGAAGAGATATACATGGCTCAGCCTGAAGGCTTTATTCCCAGAAATCAGGAGCATATGGTATGCAAGCTTGATAGATCAATTTATGGTCTTAAGCAAGTGTCTAGATCATGGAACATCATATTTAATGAAGCAATTAAATCCTTTGGATTTATACAATTGTCTGATGAACCATGTATGTACAAGAGACATCATGATAGTGTTGTAACATTTTTAGTATTATACGTGGACGATATTCTGCTCATTGGGAATGATACAAGAATATTGTCAGCAGTCAAAATTTGGTTGTCAAACCAGTTTGACATGAAAGACCTAGGTGAAGCCAGTTATATTCTAGGGATCAGACTTTGTCATGATCGTAAGAATAAAATGATTGGTCTATCACAGGCAGCATATATAGATAAGATGCTGGCAAGATATAATATGGCTAACTCCAAGAAAGGATCGTTACCTTTCAGACATGGAGTTCATCTGTCTCGGGATCAGTGTCCCAAGAACCCAGAAGAGACAGAAGAAATGAAAGATATTCCGTATGCTTCGGCAGTCGGAAGCCTCATGTATGCCATGTTATGTACTAGGCCAGATATTTGTTATGCTGTAGGTCTAGTCGGCAGATATCAGTCAAACCCTAGACCCCAACACTGGATAGCAGTAAAGCATATATTGAAGTACTTGAGAAGGACTTGGGATTATATGCTTGTCTATCGCAGTGATGAGCTCATTCCTATTGGGTACACAGATTCGGATTTTCAATCTGATTTGGATTCTAGGCGTTCGACGTCTGGATACGTGTTTACTCTAGGAGGAGCAGCCGTAAGTTGGAGGAGTATTAAGCAATCTTGCATTGCTGACTCCACCATGGAAGCCGAATACGTGGCATCTTCGGAAGCAGCCAAAGAGGCATATTGGTTCCGGAATTTCCTAATGGATCTAGAAGTCGTCAAGGACGGACTTACGCCAATCACATTGTACTGTGACAATGCTGGAGCGGTGGCCAACTCCAAGGAACCTCGAAGTCATAAACGTGTCAAGCACATCGAGAGGAAGTTTCACATTATACGTGATTATGTGGAACGTGGAGAAGTGGCAGTGGTGAAAATTGGCTCAGTAAATAATCTAGCAGATCCCTTCACTAAGACTTTGGCGCAAAAGAGTTTTGACACTCATGTAGAAGGGATGGGTCTTAGATATGTAGCCAATTGGATTTAGGGCAAGTGGGAGATTGTTGGGATAAATGCCCTGAAAATCCAATTATATTATAAATATTTTGGATTAATAAAACTAAAATTATCGCAAGTTATGAGTATTTTACAAATTTAATAATTAATGACGTGTGATGGTATTTTTATATGAAATGTGTTTCATAGGAAAAGACTTTAAATACCAGAAGTCACGTGTCATTAAAGTTCTAGTCAGTATGATAAGAAGATGTTCTTATCGAGACTATAATGTGTTATATAAGATGATTAGTCTTTCGTCATAGGGAAATGGAGTTTCCAATTATAACACATTGATGATTTTCAATGAGATTGGAAACATCGAACTGGACCACTGAGATTGTTCATTTTATACTGCTATCTAAAATGAACAAAATCTCGGAAGCATTAAACTCTTTATCCTGACTGTGTTTCTACTTTAGGCATGTAGTGTTAATCACTGTGATGTACTCAGAAGTGAGGTCTCGGTAACGGGTGGCCAAAATACTTTGTACGTTCGGTGATTGCATGAAATGTGCTAGAGAGAAATATTGATCAAGGAATCTGTAGCCTTGCTGGAAGGTTAAAGATATCCCTGAAATAGATTTGCAAAAGTTCAAATAAAACTTTGGCCAAAGTACTTCGTGTGTGCGTCACCGAAGTTGTATGTTGAATGTGTTTCACATACAAGGAATTTGGACTTAAAGTGAATCAAGAAATTTCAGATTGGAAGTGAAAAATAAATGATAGTAGTATTGATTTATTTTTCATGGATATCTGTATAGAGGAGTAAAATGCAAAATTATTCTAGATCGAGAAATTCGTGAATAATTTAATTAATTTTAGAGTTCAACAATATTTATTTAATGGAATTAAATATTGTTAAACGGTAATCGATTATTATCATGGGATGATAATAGATTGACCCGTTTGGAGCTAAAATTAATTAGTCCTGCAGGTCCCCCCGCAAGCCCCAACGAAGATCAAAAAGAAAATATTAAAACGAGAGAGAGAAATAAATTTTCAAAGAGTTTGAAAATAGCCAAGGAATTTATTTTGAGAAAATAAATTAAATTCCAAAGAGTTGGAAATGCCCGAAATTTTGTTTTGGAGAAAATAAAATTTTCAAAAAAAAAAAAAAAGATGACGTGGCTAAGTGCTGACGTGGCAGGTGACGTGTCACGTCACGTCTGCGGGTCAGCGCCACTGGGCGTCGGGTGGCACGCCACTTGGACAGACAGGATCGGGCCAAGTCACGCGAGGTCAACGCCCCAGATTTGATCTGGAACGGTCCGGGTCAGGACACGGGTTCGGGTTCGGGTCGGATAGGGTCGGTAAAGTTTGATCGACCCGGACATGTGGCAGAACGAGAGAGTGCCACGCGTCATTGGTCAGACCGTCCGAACCGACCGGTTCTCTGAACCGTGAACCGCCGGTCAGACCGGACCGGTCTGCCACGTGGCAGGTGCTCACGCAGGCGTGCCTCTCACACGCGTCAAGCACACAACCGCCACTTGGGCGGCGCGTGCGGACTCCGTTCCGCGCGTGCCAAGCGGCGTTGGCCTTGTGGCGGCGTGAGCTCCTGCTTGGCACTCTTGGATTTGCCGGAAGAACTTGGCGTCCACGGCAATTTTACGTTTTTGGACAAAATTACCCTCAATTTGGCCCTATAAATAGAGGTTGTGTATTCTCAATTCTTTTACAACTTTGGCTTTCAATTTTGGCAGATTTAAAAGGCCATCCGGCTCTCTCTCTTTTGCTTTTTAATTAATCCTTAATTAAGGATTAATTAATACTTAATTAGGTGGTTATATAATTATTATATAATCCACTTAATTATTAGAAAATAGGGATTTTCAGGTTTCAGAAAAAAAGGGTTTTTCTAAGAAAATATTTTCTCAAGTATTTAGTGAAATACTGCCGGAGCCCACACTCCAATTTCTTAATCGGGGATATTGCGGGGAAGCTCTGCCGGTTTCACGAGGAAATATCGAGATGCTGGAAAAGTGCCGTTGATAGCCAATTTTGCAGTACGGTAATACCGTTATGCTGCCAAAATTATTATTTGCATATTGTGATTATATGCTAGATGATTTAAAATTATGTTATCGATGCCTGTATATATTAGAGTTATGCTGCCCGATTTATTCCACTGCTTTATTAAAATATTTTTGAAATATTTTGATAACGAGGTTATGGCGAATTTTTTTTAATATTACGCTATACCGTCACTCTGCTTCGGGCCCGTCACACCAACAACAATAACCGGCAAACTCTCATTATCGTCGAGATATGCATATTTTAAATGAAATAGGAGGGGTTTCAAATCAAGTACGGGAGCCTTAACACAAGAAGTGGGAGGAAGGGGTTTACCACTCCCCAATTCCTCAAAGTGGTACCTCCTTTGGAAGGGAACGAAAGGTGTGGCCTCCAATGCCTTCACATACGACTCAAGCTCTTCAAATACCTAGTCTTCTCCCTCAACCTTCTCAAAACCTCCTAAGCAAAGCTCTAACGGATCCTTGTTGTGCAACTCAAACATGCGGTGATCCTCTACAACTTCAACTCGAAAACACTTTTCCTCCACGGTGGGACTCTTCATTGCCTTGTATAAGTTGAATTCTACCTTTTCTTCACCAACTTGTAGAGTAAGGCGTCCATTTTTGACATCAATTAATGCTCCGGTCATAGCTAGGAACGGCCTTCCCAATATGAGAGACATACTTTCATCATCACTTATGTCAAGAACGACTAAATCCACCGGTATGTAGCATTTTCCCACTTTAACTAACACATCATAAAGCACTCCCATTGGATATTTTATCGACCGATCCGCGAGTTGTAGCGTCATGTTGGTTGGCCTTAGCTCCTTCAAGCCCAATTTCCTACAAGTAGATAAAGAAATTAGACTTACACTCGCTCCTAAATCACATAAGGCATTATCAAAATGTAAAGGACCAATGGTGAGAGGGATAGAAAAACTCTCGGGATTTTTAAGTTTGGGAGGAAGCTTCCTTTGTATGATGGCACTACACTCTTCGGTGAGTGCAATAGTCGCGAAATTCTCCAACTTCTTCTTGTTCGATACAAGCTCCTTCAAGAACTTCAAATAAGATGGCATTTGAGCTAATGCCTCGGCAAATGGTATGTTGATATGAAGTTGCTTGAGCATAGTGAGAAACTTCTCAAATTGCTTCTCCTTCACTTGTTTTTGAAGCCTTTGTGGGAATAGCACCGGTGGAACATAAGGTTTAGGTGGAATGTAAACATTTGGCTTCAAAGGGGTCTCTTCTTCTTTGTCATTGTGCTCATCCAAATTTGACTTGTCCACTTTTATCTCCCCTTCTTGTTCCTTTCTCTCATTCTCCTTCTTGCCCTTCAACTCTTCCATTTCATTCATCTTTGCTTTTCCCTTGTCAACATTAACATCCGCCAACTTCTCTTGTTTGTTTGTACCACTCGAACTGGCCTCATGCCGTTTAGGAAAAGGTGGCTCATCGTAAGCTTTTCCACTTCTAAGAGTTATAGCCTTGCAATGCTCCCTTGGATTTGCATCCGTCTTGCTAGGGAGCATACCTTGGGGTCTAGGATTTATAGCATTAGCAAGTTGCCCAATTTGGATTTCAATGTTTCGGTTTTGTGTAACCACTTGATCCACTTGTGTTTCCAAATTCTTGAAGCGATCCGAGGAAACATTAAGGAACTTCTCAAATGCGGCTTCCCATCCTGGCTTTTCGGATTGTTGATGAGGAGGTTGGGGTGGACCTTGATATTGAGGTTGATGTTGAGGGGGTGGTGTACGAAATTGAGGAGAAGGTGGTTGGTATTAGTTTTGAGGTGGGAATGGAAGAGGGTGTTGTTGGTTTTGGGGATGTCTTGGTTGGAAAGGTGGTTTTGGTGCACTTTGGGCATTCGCATTGTTTGACCATGAAAAATAAGGATGATTTCGCCAACCCGGATTATATGTAGGAGAGTAAGGATTGTTCACGGGGCTTTGGGCATTTATGGCATTCATTAACTCGGATGAGGTTGAGGAAGATTCTCCTTGATTTGCATAAGGGCAAGCATCATAGGTATGAGGAGCACCACAAAGTTCACATGCCATTGATTGGACTTGTGGAGTTTGATTTGCCACCGAATTCGCGGTGAATTGCTCTACTTGTTTCTCCAAGGCTTCGATCTTAGCTTGCATCGAAGTGTATTCTCCCACTTGCATCATGCCGGGAGTAGAACCTTGAGGTCTTGGAATGGGTGCATTGGCTCTTTCGGAATACCACGCATTGTTCGCCTCCATTCTCTCTAGCAAATGAATTGCATCGGCCTCATACATGCTCATAATCGCACCTCCCGCGGCGGAGTCTACCATTACCTTCAACGCTTGGGAGATTCCTCCGTAGAACGATTGGACAATTGTCCAACCCTCACACCCATGATGAGGACATTTCCTTTGTAGCTCTTTAAACCTTTCCCAAGCCTCATATAGACTCTCTCCCTCATATTGCAAGAATGATGTGATCTCGTTCCGAAGCTTGACCATCTTAGCATGAGGAAAGAACTTATCTAAAAATGCTTGTGATAATAAGGTCCATGAACCCTTGGTTTCGTATGGGAGTGCACTATACCACGCTTTCGCTCTATCTCTTAAGGAGAAAGGAAATAGGCGGATCCGTATGGCATCCTCGGGTACATTATTAAGCTTAAATATATCACAAACTTTCACGAACCAATTCACATGGGAGATCGGGTCCTCCGTAGCCGAGCCCGTAAACTAATTTTGTTGTAGAAGGGAGATGTAGGCCAGCTTGATTTCGAAGTGATTCGCCGCCACTCTTCGTCTTCCAAGGTTTTGTTGAATATTATCCATGCTAGGCATGGCATAATCCCGAATTTGTCTCGGTGGCGGTGCATTTGGATCAATTGGTTGTTGTGGAAAGTTGTCACGTCTTTGATTGTCCTCCATCTCAAGAAGAAATGGTGTAGCAAACTCTTCTTGTCTCCTTTCTTTCCTAAGCGCGTGAAGTTTCTTCTCAATCTCGGGGTAATGTTTGAGATTCTCCCAACTCTGGGCCTTTCGCATATACCTACAAGAGACAAAGAAATGATTAATACTAACAAAATTAAAGGTCTAAGTCACTAACTACTAACACTAGAACAAGAGTGATTTCAAACGCCTTCCCTGGCAACGGCGCCAAAAACTTGTTAGCTCTCAACTCTACACCTAAACACATAATTGATTCCGGCTTATGAGGCCATCCGATCTTCGTTAAACCTCATCTGGGCAGAACAAGGCCTGGGAAGGTATCAAGTCGGAAAGGAATCTCAAGATGTGCAAGATGATCGAATTGGTAGTAAATTGTAACCCAAGTGCAAGTTGTAAAAGAATCGATTATAGCACAAGGGGTCGAATCCCTAGGGAAGGGGAAATCAAGGTCAATTGTAAAGTGCGTTTGTTAATCTATAGACGGGAAGGAAATTATGGTAATGAACTAGTAACTATGAAAACGAGAAAGGTAAACACAAGCAAATTAAGTAACAAATAACCAAGTTAACAAAGTGGCAAAGGGAAGTAATGATCATGTAGAGTTCATGTTCAATTAGTGCGTTAAAGGGGCAAGGATCTCACAATCCTAATCACTAAATTATACACAAGCTCCTCTCGAAGTCAAGTGCGTGTACCTAATCAGAGTCTAAGCCTACTCTCGTGGTCATTAGCTCATTAATTAGATCAAACAAACAAGACTAGTGCAACTAAATAACTAGCGGCTTGGCCCGGTTATTTTATTGCTCGATTGCTCAAGATTAGGTTAAATGTCTTTATACCTAAAACTTAAGTGTTGTGAAACCTCTTTCAATTTACATACAATCTTTCAATTCGCATGCAAATCTAAGTTCACAACTAAGGTGATCAATCTTAATCATGCAAGCAAAACGATCTCACAACCATAAGATCCGAAAATCCCTCTTAGGCATTTTATCGAACACTTACTCTACATAATTCATCACCCCCTCTTTGCCTAAAGATCTAGCCACTCATAGTCATACTACTCAAAGAACAAGAGAAATAAAACTTAAATAAACTCATATTCATTGAATAAGATCCAAATCAAATATTCATGGACAATAGATTCATACAAGAGTTTAATCCATAAACAACTAGATGAGGAAAGTAAAATAGTATTAAACTAACTAAGAAAGCAATAAATGAAAGTAAAGGCAAACTAAATCTTCAATGGATCCTCATTTCTTCTAGGAAAGGAAAGGTGGTGTTCCCGAGACTCCCCGCAGCTGCCTCCGCCTCCCAACTAGGTTAAAATCTGAAGTCCCCCCGAAAAGTAGGTTATAAATTAGGAAAAACGCATTTCAGGAGAAAATCCACGGGGGTGGATTTTCAAGGGCAAATAAATCCGCGGGGGTAGATTTTAAAAACGCACTGACACTTTATAATAAAAATCCACGGGGAGGGATTTTTTTCTACTACGAAATCCATGGGGGTGGATTTAGGTCAGAAGCAATTAACACATCTGCCTCATTTCCGCGAGGCTGGGAAATATTGAATTGCGAAATCCACGGGGGTGGATTTCCAAATGAAGGCAGCTGCAATTCAAAGTTGTAAGATATCCTTTTTAAGCTTGAATTTTGGCGGTATTTGCTCCATTTCGTCCCACTAAGTCTTCTATGTTAAAAACACCTGCAAAGAGCATAAAATTCCAATAAGATTCTAAATGTAGGGCTAAAAATACCTAAATAACGCCTCAAAGGAGCAAGAAAACATAACTCAAAATCGCCGTCACATGACACGTGGCTGTCATGATCCGCTCTCCAACGAGCACACCTAAGCGAGACCCCAGCTCACCAAGGGAGTCACTCACGAGCGCCCACTCCCCTCGCATGTATTCTGGCATGCAAGCAAACCAAGGGACCAAGTTCCCCCTCATCTCGTAGCCTTGGTCCAGATCCACCCTTGATCCACTGGACTATCAGGCTCATGGTTAACACGAGCGCGCCAATGGCCCTCGTTACGAAGCCCAAAACGGCTCTTTGACACCCTGTACGTGTCCGCGCACCTACAACTGTTGCCCGCACCACCTTTTAGGCCAACTTTTGCAGGAGATTTCTCCTAGGTTTCTCCTCATTGCGCCACGTGTGAAGGCGACATTAGGGCAGGACCACAAGGGGATAAATTACCAAAGGGTCCCTGACCCTCAACTATAAATATGTGTCTTCACCTCCTACTCTGTAAGCAATTTCCATTACTGCAACTCTGCATTTTACTTGCTTTCTCTTTCAGATCATCATCTGACTTGAGCGTCGGAGAGCCAAAGTGGGAATCATCCCCAGCTCCCCTAGCTTGGCCTTCTGACTTTGCTTTGGTGTTTGTCCTAGCAGGTAGAACCCCTTCTCTTCCGACGAACCTCAACTGGTTTCCTCACATCAAACAAACTCTAAAGTGATCGGAATCTGACCCTCTAAACTCAGACCCATCAGTATGTATGTATATAAGTGAGTGTTTAGAATTCATGGATACAAATATGATACAACATATATTAATTTTTAAATTTAACAAGTGAAAGATGTTTGCCACGATGTCCAACCTTAATATGATACAACACCATAAGATACAATAATATTCAGAACTGCTTGAGCATCATAAGAGTGTTAATTTAAATTTATAAACTTTTTATTTATATATGTGAGAGTGGCTATTAGAAAATTAAATTCCAATTGAGGTCTTCTCACTATATTTAAAGTTAAAAGATTGATGTTCTAAATATTTTTATTTTAATAATTCAATTGTTTAAAATATTTAGATAAATCGTATACTTAATGTGGAACGCACATTGTTTTTCTAGTAATATAAAAATTGTTAGTTTATATACTTTTGTGTTTTAATTAATAATGTATATACTTAAAATTATATAAAATATCATATTAATAATTTATAATTTGTATATTATATAATTTTTAAATATATAATTATCGTTATTAACTATAATCATATTTTTCTAATTAAATTGATTGAAAATTTCCAACGAAGAACCGATAGAAAACCAACGGAACTTTTCTTTCAATGAAAATTCCAACGAAAAACCAACGAAAAGGATTCCGTTGGTTTTTTTTAATGAAGAATAAGAAAACTGACGGATTTTCCGTTGGAATTTTTTTCCTTTGAAAATTCCGACGGAAAACCAAAGGAAAAAATTTCGTTGGTTTTTTTTTAATGAAGAATTAAAAAATTGACGAGATTTTCTGTTGGAATTTTTTTTTCTTTGAAAATTCAAACGGAAATCCAACGGAAAAAATTTTGTTGGTTTTTTTTTAAAGAAGATTAAAAATACCGACAGGATTTTCCGTTGGAATTTTTCTTTCAATGAAAATTCCAACGGAAAACCAACGAAAAGAATTCCATTGGTTTTTTTTTTTTTAAAGAAGAATAAATATACCGATGGAAAATTTCCGTTGGTATTTTTGGCGATTTTTTTTTTAATTCCGCCAATTTTTCTGGAATTCCGACGACTTTTCCGTTGGAATGCAATTTTGCTTGGCCGTGGGAATTCCGTCGATTTTCGACTGTTTTCTTGTAGTGAGGCCGTGTGGGTCAAATGCTCTTACCTTATGATATGTATCTATGACTTGGAGGATTGTATATTATTGAATGACTTGCCATGATTATGCTTCCGCAAACTCCTGATTTCATTCCTATGCACTCCTGTTGATTATCTGAATTGTTGGTACAGGGTTAGTCCGACCTAGCCACGGTCCGTGTCGTGTCTCCGTTCGCTATGACTAGACTTGTATGCGACTATATTCGTGTATGAGTTTAGTCCTAGTGCGGGGGATGTGGTGATCCACGCTCGGGTGTCACATTTTCGATTCTAGCACAAATATAATTCCTATATTTTCTAATATGCACAAATATAATTCCTATATATTATAAAAGGGGGGGGGGGGGGGGGGGGGATGAGGGTGATGAAATTAGTCTTTTACTCAATTGGGTGGGGGGAAACTCTGAGAGAAAAGGTTAAAATCGTAAACAAATAAATTATAAAAAGAAAAATCTAACTATTCTAACTTTGTTGATATTTCCTCCATTTTGAGTGTGTTCGTGCAAATACAATGCCCCGTCTCTTTTTCAAAAAATTCTTTCATCTCAACCACATCAACAAACCTACAACCTATTAAAATTAAATACGATAAACATGCAACGAAATATATTTTATGTTTTCCATAGAATTGTATTAAATATTAATTACTTCTGAAGGGAAGAATCGTTTGATCCTTGATCATAATTCCCACTGCAAATAGATTATAGTAACCTTGTTTGTTGCGTATATATGCGGAATCGATACGTGTAAAGTTCAACAAGTGCTGAAATGGATCTATGTGCATATCAGATACTTTACCATCAATTAGAACGACAATCTTCCAATTTGGAGGTCTTGAGCTTTGTTCAGACCACCAATTGACCTTCTGCGTCATGCCCGGACCCAATCCGTTGAGCAGCTGTGATGTTGGTCCATCTCTTGATCGGAAGGATATCCGATGTTCGATTGTGTATCTTGGTCATATGATCGGTTTGGTTGTGCACACGCACTTTAGTTGTTGTTGGAAGGCACGACACAATTGACATTTTGTAAATGTTTTTTTGAGTATGATCGGCGAAAAGATATAGGATGCTGGAGAGGTAAAAACCATTAATTAGTTCGTATGATCGTTTGAGGATCGAAGGTGGTTATCTTTTTTTTTACAGTATGCATGTGGTGTTCTTATTGACTCCCTCTTGAAATCGAATTTATTGCAACAAAAACCCTGTGATATACCTAATTAGCACTCAGAACCCTGTGATTTGAAAATTCTCAAATTAAGCGAACCATGTGATTGTAATAAATTAGCACTCAATTAGAATTTCAAACCCTATAGCCATGGTTGTAGGGTTTTGAGTGCTAACTTTAATACAATCACAGGGTTTTCAGTGCTAATTTATATAATCACATGGTTCTCTTTGAGAATTTTCAAATCACAGGGTTCAGAGTGCTAATTAGGCATAACATAGGGGGTATCCAAGCAAAAAAACTCTCTTGAAATCTGATAGATTATAACTCTTTTTGTTACGGTCCCAAAAGGCCAAAACGGAAGTCAAGGCAACAAAATTATTTTCCTAATTGTAACTTAAATTCTTTTTATTTCTGATAAATGACGAATATGCCCCTCACCATCTCAACAATCGCACTTGACTTTGCCAAACAGACTCTAAATCGCCTCGCAAATTTCACGAAAACCTTACATAGTATGCAGCTGATTCTCCACTGCTAATAAATCTTCGATTTTGATACTAGCTCACAGCTGAAGTTCCGATTTATTGCAATTCAATGGCCGAAAACGAGGTAAATTTTGATCCCTTTAACGCATTATGAAATACCCTTGCATGAATCAGAAATGTTGTTTGTTCTCATCCGGACCTGTTTCATTGAATCTTAATTGGATATTGTGCTTGCTGTACAGAGATGGGGTTGCAATCTTACAGCCAATTTCAATTGTAATTAAAAAAGACGCAATCTTCATGAACTAGTTAAGTTAGTGGAGAAAATTTCACCTGTACTGTGCGGTTCCTTTGCTTGATCGTAGTTTTGCAATTAGAATTGAGAATTTCAAGTTTTCATGAATTATATAATGGTGGGTTTCTATGTTTGGTTTGGGAATTGTTGGTGTTGGGTCCTCCGTTATATACTGGCTCTTAAGGATTGTAGTTTAATTTTTCAGTAAATTCTGGGCGTGTGAAGTTAGTATGCCATTTGCCATGATTTGTGTGTGTTGGTTTATAAGAGGTAAAATGAAATTCATTTGAGGCCATAAGAGGATTGATAATCTCTGTAATTGTGTTATGCTGATTCTTCAGAGCCATCGGGAATTTGAGCTCTTGGATGAAGTGCGAATGCTACGTGAAAGAATTGATAAAGAATGCTCTAACTCAATGGGGTTGAGAGTGGTATCCCTTCTGGAGTCTCTGAAGGTCATTTTTGTTGCAATAATGTTACAAAGTTGGCTGTATTGTATTTGTTAAGAGTTTCGGTTTCTAAATTTATGAAAGAAGTACTATTTTTTAGGCACTTGAGAAGCAAGAATCTGATTTCAAGTCCAAACACAGTTCAAATTGTTCAAGATTGCATTTGGAGATTGATGAACTCGATAAAATGTTGCACGGTGGTGTAGATGATGAAAATTTTGCCAAATTTGATCATTCTATTCAAGAATCTAATGAGAGACTTGAATCAGCTAAGAAGGTTAGGCAAGTATTCCATTTCTTCCCCTGAGGTTTGAGAAATTACACAAACCTCCCCTTTCAAGAATTTACATTACGTCTACATCCATCCATCCATCTTGATGATTTCATCTCTAATTTTTATGAATGCGCTATTTTGCTCTTTGCACTTATTGATCAATATTTGACTTTAAATTCATGACTATAAATAATAGCATGTGTTAGGCCAAATGTTAAAGTAGGGTGAAGTTCTTGTAATTTCCCAACAATGAGGGGAAAGTTTTGAATTATACCAAACCTCAGGGTATGTCAATTTAATTATCCCTTCATTTTTTTTTTTAAGTACATGCCTTTAAACCGATTGCAGTTTTCAATTACCAAACGTCTGGATATTTTAGGGATAATTCCTATAAACTGATTGCAGTTTTCAATTACTCTCTTTGATGATAGGAACTTGCCTCAAAGCTAAGATCAATTGTGTCAGTGAAGAGGCAGCTCGATGAACTTCCATCACAGGCTGAACTCATACAGTAACTATCTAAGCATCTTCATTACTTTGCTGTTGAAATAAAAACCCAGAAACCCTTTCTTGCTTTAAATTTTATAGATTAGTTTTGATTTTGCAACTAACAATGCAGGTATGAACTCCGATTTTCTGAACTAAATACTCAAATTCAGGTAATATTTTCAAGCATTGGTTATTACTGCATGATTTATACCTTCAATATTATTTGCTTATATCAGGCTCAACCTTTTGCTGTTTTGTAGAAAAAACATCGCCAAACACAGAAGCACTATGATACATATAATGCTTTATTGGAGATTAAAGAATTGATGCTAAAAGAAATATCTTTGTTGAACTCCATTAGTTTGCAGGTAAAGCTAGTTGATTCACTTTTCCTATTTTCCTCAATAATTTCTGTTTCCATTATATATATATATATATATATATATATATATATATATTTGGTTCTTGTTTCTATCATGTTGGTTTGCTGCAATTCTCATACAGTTCCAAAATGCTATTACGAGCCCTGATGGTAGGATAAAGCTCGTGAACTCCCTCGAGGGAATTTTAAATGTAACTCAACAGGTATTACAAATTGGCCAAACTATTTTGGGATATTACACTAGCATACCTTGAAATTTGACCTAATTACACAAACTTCCCCTAAGGTTTGAGAAATTACAAATCTTTTCCGTGACATACCCCAAGGTTTGGCTCAACACATGTTACTATACTTATGTATAATCCGAATGGAAGATAAATTCTTTGACTATGGAGCTACTTTTATTTTCTCAAAGCTCGGTGTACATCGGTGTAATTATCCCAAATCTTTCTTTTCAAAATGTTTGGAGAAATTTTGTGAAGTACTAATAGGGACCATGTTATTTTCTTTAATCAAATGATGCAGAAACTTGTGAAAGTTCAACAGTCACACCAATCAGAACAGAAGTTGTGTGATGCTATTAAAGAAAAGTATGCAGCTGCAGTTTCTGAGCAAAGAAAAAGCTCCTCTCTTTTGAAACTTTTCCAGGTACTCTCACTCTAATGCTCAAAATTTAAAATTTCAACATAGATATGTATAATAAAGATACTCAAATTAGGAAGCCTTTACACATTTGCATATAACCCAAGATTTTCTTGCTCGTTTTACGATGTTATAATTCCAGGAAGAATGTGCGAGGAACGAGAGGCTTCGAGCCCAGATACCCGAACACGAGCCTTCCTGAAAACCCAGAATTATTGTTAACTGTAAAAATCATTTTATATTTGCTTTTGTTTGTATACCTTAAACAGGGTTTTCAAACCCTTAATATAATCAGAAGAATTCTTGTCTTTCCTGTTGTATGTTTGGACTAGTTTTTTAGTAGAATTGACATTTTTCATATTATAATTTTGCTTTGTTTTTTGCAGAATGAATTTCATATATCTCAAGATTCTTCGTTTGTTTCTAATCCAATGTTCTCTGTCACTATAGTGGAGTTATGATATACGGACACTTATAAAAATATTATTTTATCATATCATATGGTATCAAATATTAATATTAAATACTATATCTAATATTTTTCACGTGAAAAATTTTAAAAAAAATCAGTATTATCATATCCGTCTCGATATATCGTATCCTTACATGATAGCAGTGGAGATAAATGTAAAGATGTGCAAAATTTAAGAAAAAGTCAATATTATCATATCCGTCTCATGATAGGAGTGGAGATAAATGTAAAGACGTGGAAATTTTAAGAAAAAGTCAGTATTATTATATAGGTTTCATGATAGGAATGGAGATAAATGTAAAGACGTGGAAAATTTAAGAAAAAGTCAGTATTATTATATCCGTCTCGATATATCATATCCTTACATGATAGGAGTGGAGACAAATGTGAAGATGTGGAAAATTTACCGGATAGGAGTGGAGACAATGTAAATGTGATTTCATTATTTTCTGGGCCTTATTAGTCGTGACTAGACACGAGTTATTAACTCAATTTGAGTACGTAATCATCAATAATTAAATCCAAAACTTTTGTCTCTGTATATAAATAAAAGAAAAGAAGGAGCCACTATGTATGGCTTTTGTATTTTCCTTAATAATGTTGATAATTTATTTAATTAAATTTCCCATCTGGCTGAGACTGAATCACAATTAAATTTATCACTAACGTACTTCGTGACATCACTCTTAGATTTGTTTTATTCTGAAAATGATATATAAAACCAAATCTAAAATTTAATACTTACATCCCGTAATTAATAATAATAATTGTAATATTCCCATCAGGCATCAACCTATAGTGGATACCTCTGGATAACCATTATCATAAGATAATGTCCCTGAAATTAATTGTTTTATTCCAGGTTTATTTGTAATTTTAAAATTCATCAGAGTGTCTTATATTATTTAATCTAAATATGAGATGTTTTATTATTTAAAAACTCATTTAATTTGAGGTTTAGACGTAACTCATTCTTGTCTTTAAATTAAAGATATTATCTTCTTCTTTTTTTCTTTTTTTTTAAATTTCTAAGGTCTCATCTTTATCTTACTCTATTATTAAGCGCGAGACCCAAGTGTGGTCTCTTGGATTGGTCTCTAATTTTTTTTTTATTTAATTAATTTTTTTTTTTTCATTCCAAACGAAACGTGTTTCAACTCCACTTTTCTCTCAACTTACTTTTATTCTCTTCTTTTATATTCTCTTATTTTTTTTTAAATATTTTTTAATTTGTATTTTAACTATTTTCTAAGTGAGAGACTAACCGCTTTGGTCTATTATATATTTTTATTTTTTTTCTCATATTTTCTAATTCTGTTTTGTATTAGTTTTTAAACTTTAGTCATATTAAAAACAATGATAAAATAAATATGAACATAAGAATTTTAATTTAATATATATTTAAATAATTATAATTTTATTATTTGCACATAGAGTGTGCCAGAATTGCTAGTTTTGATTAATAAAGAGTGGTTCATTCATCCTTAGCCAAAAGTTAAAGATTCGAATTCTAATTCTGAGTATCAAACAGTTTTAAGTTTTCTGACCAACTGTTTTACCCTATGAGGTATTTACAGGCTACAATTTAATAAGGAGACTAATCACTATAGTCGACAACGGATATCCTGATTTAGGGGGAAAATAATAAAGAATCGCTCTTAATTCACATTTTGTGATTCATGAATTTGTAACTTGTAAGTGTCCAAATTTGCCTCAAAAGATTATAACTTAAAAGATATGTGAAGCTCAAGAATACACAACATATTGAAAACGCAAAAAAGAAAAATCAATTCCAAATTTTGACCCACAATTTTCAAAATATAATACGTCAACGTTACGTACTTTCTTCAAAGAAAACCATCCATTTATACAACAATTTCATGCCGAATTTTAGCTAACTATAGCTTTCTTTATTGGTCAAAAGAAACTACTCGTTTAGAAAATTCTAATTCACACACGTTTGTTCGTTTGAACTCCGATCAATTCTATGTCGAATGTATAACACTTGTTATTTAATTAATTTTTTTTAAAAAAATTTACTAATCACACGATAAATATAAAATACTCATCTTTACATTATATTGATTTGATCGAAATAAGTTTGAACTAAAATTAATCATTGGTATCAACTAAATCCTCGCTACAAATATAGATCAATCCCAAGAAATAACTCTACTCATATTTGTTCAACCCCACAATTGTCAACCTCGTTACCAAACCACAAGTAGTAGTTAGTTAACCAACCCCATTAATGTTCAAACAATAATTAATCAATAATAATCAAATTCTAAGCAAAGGAATAGCCTTCTCAAGATGTTTGTTCTTGAGCCCGATATAGTCTTTCACCATCATGGGCCTAAAGCTCGGTGTCTTCGATAGGGGTGCAACTATAGAGTCAACCGGAGGCCCGTAAAAGTAAGCCATGGAAAACCTATGTCTCGTTTCATTTGGGACCACACGATGATACACTGTTGGGAATCGCGCATTCGATAAGATGTGCATTAGATCGCCCATGTTGACAATCAGGGCATCGGACACCGGTGGCACGGACATCCAACCGGTGCCCTCTTGAAAAATTTGAAGGCCGTTGGTGTCGTTTTGGTGTAATATTGTTAAAAGTAATGAATCAGTATGAGGGGCTAACCCGATGGCCCGATTAGGGTTAGGACAACTAGGGTAAGAGTTTAGCTGCAATGCACCCTCAGATTGGTACAACGTGGATGAACAAAACATTTCTTGATCTTGATCCACTCCTAATGATTTGAGGATGATGAGCAAGATCTTGTACGCTAGTGATTTCATCTTCTTTTGATAATTGTCCATTGCATCACTACAAAAGAAAAACCGAATGTGAGAATAGAATCTCATATATAATAACTATGGGGATTGTCCAAAATTAATATAATGATCTACGATATTATGAATAAAGTAATTGGGTCTGGAGAATCGTCCCCATAATGAGTTTTTCGGTGTCCGAACTCAAAAAACCAAACAAAATGAAACCGAATCATTTGTTTCTTGATTTTTAACTCGGATAAATTAGAATTGGGGTCCATTATGGAGGTACTTATGATTAATGTGAGTCCCTTATTTCCATTCGGTTACTATATATTGTACATGTGTAGTTTGGTTTCCATTCAACTTTTCTCAAAAAGCAAAAATTATAAAACATGTAAAAGATTTAGTGGCTGCATGTGGAACTGCAAAGGATCTCATAATCTTTTAATTATATATATAATAAATTTGTGCTTTTTTCATGTTTAATTAGTGTCATAAGCAATAGAAAAGTTAAAAGTTAAAAAAAAAAAGTTGATCATATCTTTTGAACGAAAATTCTTTGTGCTAAAAAACAAGGAAATATTTAGACTAAAACAAAGCAAAAAAGGCAAACTCATATAACGACAAAAGGAAGAATATTAAATTTCATACACAAAAAGAGAAAAAGAAAAGGATTCTGACAAATATCAAACTTTAGTTTAAACTATATTCTTGAAGAGTAATAGTTATGTCCAAGAAGAAAGGAGAAACAATTTGTTATGAAATTCGAATCTCGAGAGAATTATTGATGAAGACCAAGTACCGATTAAGGATTAATTTCAAAATCTTGGCATAAAAACTTTTAATTTTATTGTTTATTTATCTTAACTACATACATTCATAATATCTAAAATATTGAGGAAAAAAAACAACTTTTTTCTTTTTCTTTTTTTGTTTTATAATCCATTTTAATGATCGTTGCTTTTCCAAAAACTTGAACTCGAGACCTATGGTTAAATTAACATATTGTCGGACTACTAAGCTATACCATTTGGTGGTTCCAAGAGAAAAAATAACTTACTTTTATATTATGATTCTTTTTTTTTAATTTTTCTTTATTTAGCCTTTTAAAATTTCAACTGTTATCTACATTTTGTAAAAAAATTCAACAAAAAATTGTTGAAAACTAGTAAAGTATCAACAACTAAATGACTGACAATTTGAAAACTTTTAGAAAATACAAATGACAATCTGAAATATATAAAAATTTAAATAAAAATTTGAAAAAATTATCATAATATATGGATAAATTGTTTATTTTTCTAAAATATAATTTATAACTATATATATATATATGCATGTTCTTACCAAAACTCTTCATATTTATGCGGCCAAAGTAACTTAGCATGTTCAACAGCAGATCCCATGATAGTAAACCCTTCATGCCACATTAACTTGTCAAAAAACGGCGATATACGCGCCACCCCGTACCCGGTGGCGCCGCTCGGCGAGCGCAGCGCCTTCAGCTTTGTCTCCGCCGGAAGCTCAAACAGCCGCCGCGCATGTTCCGCCGCGTCCTCCACCAGGGTCTCCGGAACGCCGTGATTGGTCACCTGGAACATCCCCCACTTCTCGCATGCATCCCCGACGAGTTCCACCACATTCGGAGACGATAGATCAATAACGGGAGGCTCCACGGCGGCGCCTCGCCGGAATGCGCTTTCCTCCGCCGTGGTCCACGCGTGCGACTCCGGGAGAGCTTCGACGGAGTGGAAGTCGAGGGGGATGATGTGTTGGGGTTCGATGTGGGAGTTTCTGTAGGCGTCTGAAAGAGAGGTTGCCATGACTTTCTGCGCAAAGAGTTAGAATGGGTTCATGAGAAATCTTATTTATATATACCATGTGCCAGATAATTTTAGCCCCGAATCTAGGTTAATTAAATTTTCAAATGCTCCTTATTTGTAAGGTAATTCTAGCCAAAATCTGGTTCAATTAAATGTAACGATTGCCCTATTTGCAAGATCAGTTCAATCAAAATCTAATTCGATTAAATCTTACAATGATGACAGAATAATTTCGATTAAAATTTAATTCAATTAAATCCTCCCACGACATTCATTATTTGCAGGATAATTTTAGTTAGAATCTAGTTCAATTAAAGGGTATTTGTTATACATTTATCGTAGGATCAATCGATCTCGGCACGTCGGCACGGCCGTGTTTGATTTGTTTTACACGTGGGAATGGGCGGCCGCGTGGAGTGAGTGTTGTCGTGGATCGGAACTTGGGATGGTGGAGGCCCACGTTGTGGGAAGCGGTTGTATACAAGTACTCGATTGGTGCTCATGTGTTATCCTGACCTAATCCCTCTAATATTCCACCAAAATAAATTTAACTTGTAAAATGCAAAGATTTTGCTAATTATGTTAAATATCTGACAAGTGTTTTATATACATCATTCGATTTGTAGAGTAATTGACCAAGTAAAATATGTCCGAACATGTTGTTTAATTCTTTTTTTGGAAAAATTAAAGAGACAAAAGTATATTTACGAGCCAACAACGTCTTCCACCAAACAAATTAAATAGCTCAATGCCTCATAACTAACATCAAACGCTAAACATGCTATAGTACTATATGTTGTTTTGTTTCCTTCACGTATTGGAAAATGAGAGGAAGTTTACGAATACCTGAAATGATATGAAGTATATTGTGACTATTTTTGTAAATTTTATTATTATGAGTTCGAGTGCAATCAAATCAGTAAAATCTTACTCGTAAACCTTTTGGAGTTTGTTGAGAACTTCCATGTTTTGTAATTCTTGATTGAATAATTAATTACCACAATGAGGAAGTGGCCTTAGTAATTATTTGCTAATACCCATGCTTCATTGACCCCTAATAATGACTAATGGACATCTCACATGCTACAAGATTTTGGTTTACTCCCAAATGAGACAAAGATAAAAACAGGATTAGAGAGTTTAATTAATATACTTGTTTAGAGGTGCCATGACTAGTAGTCCCATCCCTTCCCCATTTTCAAAATTCAACAAACGACAAAATATAACTATTTTCTAAACTATATATGATGGGGAAATAATTAAATTTTAATAGAAATAGTCTCTTTTTTGTCTTTAACAATAAATTTTAGCTTAGCCAGAGAAGATACAGTCATTACCGTTGCTTAACGCATCAGATCATAGGAATGAATGATCTTGATTCGGCTTTCCCGATTTTTTATTTTAATTATGTGTTTTTATCTTTTATTTCATTCGTTCAGACACCCAAAATATGTTAATGGGCAGTTGAGATTAGCGAGAGGTAATCTGTTAATTTTTATAAAAAAATTTATATCATAATTATTTCTTTTTTGTAATTTTAATCAATTATCAAGAATATGAAACATAAAATTGAAGAGTATTTTTACATCTACATCCCTTGTGAGATTGGATAATTACAACTCGTATCCCCTTAGATGAAAATATTACATAACCTACCCTTCCAAGTTTGAAAAGTTACAAGTGAACTCATTCCGATGAGATTGTTCACTTTTTTTTTTTTTTAATTGATTATATTTCTGTAACACAATGGATAAAAATAGATAACGAAATATGGAATAAAACAAATTATATTGATAGAACCGCAACTGCAACAAGTTTATACCAGAAACAGAGTAAGGTTGGGAAGCAGAGAAATGAGAAATGAGAACAGAGACTCTACTAATTACTTGCCCCTCCCTCAAGCTAACAAAATACTTATATAAGCTATAACAAAAGATACCAAAAGCTGTAAACGTCACATTCACAGAGCATGTGGATTTCTCTAGCTGAATGGCAACAACCAACGTACTGCATAACGGACTGGTCCCCTCCACCATTGCTGATCATTTTCGAAGCTCCGGAACCGTTGGATTAAGAGTGGGAACAACGGCTGGATCTTTGGCATAATCCAGACAAGTTATGGCCCTTGGATCCGCATCTTTTTGATCAACGGTGATGATCAATCCTTCCTTAGTTGCAACGACGTCGTCTCCCTCCTTCTCTTTAAAATAGATCCTGCGGTCACGATAAAAGGAGATCCAACGGCTCTCATTCAAGTG
This sequence comes from Lantana camara, assembly GCA_037501455.1. Classification (NCBI taxonomy): domain Eukaryota; kingdom Viridiplantae; phylum Streptophyta; class Magnoliopsida; order Lamiales; family Verbenaceae; genus Lantana; species Lantana camara. Next base: position 96,986,560 of record CM074861.1, read on the forward strand.
GACATCACCCGCCATTTTTAACATAAATGTGACATTGCCTTTCCCATCTTTAGATCCTTGTCCGCAAGGATCAAAGGTTGGAAACTTCTTACTGATGGTATTATAGTCCTCCCAAGTTGCATCCTCAGGCCCTGAATGTACCCATTGTATAAGCAATTGAGCCACAGGTTTGTTATTACGTGGTACAATCCTCCTTCCCAACACAGCGTATGGGTATATCTTGAATCCTCCATCTTCAGCCACTTCTGGTAGTTCAGAACACACTACTCTTTTAGTACCCACCTTCTTCTTAAGCAGTGACACATGAAAAATGGGATGTATCAAGCTTCCCGCTGGCAGCTTTAATTTGTAAGCAACTTTTCCAATTTTTTTCTCCACTAAGTAAGGACCAAAATATCTGGGAGCCAACTTCATGTTTCTCCTTAATCCCATTGATACTTGTCTATACGGTTGCAACTTCAGATAGACCATGTCCCCTACTTCAAAACTCCTTTCACTTCTGTTCTTGTCAGCATAAGTTTTAATCCTATTTTGAGCAGCCTCCAAAGTCTCCTTTAACATTCTGTTGAATTTTTCCTTTTCTTGTAGTAACTGAGTGACTTCAACGCTTATGCTATCATCATAAGGGCCCAGGATATGTATCTTTGGTGAATAACCATAAAGAACCTGGAAGGGTGTAACTTTCAGACTAGAATGATAGTTGGTGTTGTACCAGAATTCAGCAAGGGACAACCACTTCTTCCACATCTTTGGTTTGAGGTGACACATGCATCTGAGATAACTTTCCAAGCATTGATTCACCCTTTCGGTTTGTCCATCTGACTGAGGATGATAGGCTGATGACATAGCTAATGCAGTTCCTAGGAGCCTAAATAATTCCTTCCAGAATTTGCTAGTGAACACCTTGTCTCTATCAGATACTATGGTATGGGGCATACCATGTAACTTGTAGATGTTATCAAGGAACAACTTAGCTATAATTTCAGCAGTATAGGGATGAGAAAGTGCTATAAAATGACTGTACTTACTGAATCTGTCCACTATGACCAAGATTGTATCCTTTCCCTCAGATTTTGGCAGTCCTTCAATGAAATCCATTGAGATGTGGGTCCAGGCCTGTTCAGGTACTGGTAATGGTTGTAACAGTCCTGGGTACTTTACATTCTCATTTTTGGCTTTTTGGCAAACATCACACTCCCTTACCCACTGCTCCACATCTTTACTGAGTTTTGGCCAAGTGAACATGGATTTCACCCTTTGATAAGTTCCCACCATTCCTGAATGTCCCCCAAGTGAAGTGTCATGAAGAGACTGGATGATCCTTTGTTTTAACTCCCCATTGTCCCCAATACAGATTCTTCCCTTCTTCCTCAATAATCCCCCAATCAACTGGAATTCAGGAAACACATTGCTGTCAACAGATTTTGCCTGAATTATCTGAGAATACAATGAATCTTTTCCATATGAGTCACTTATTTCAGTTACCCATGATGGAATCACTGCTGAGATCTGAGTACATTCTTCCTCTGTACTTTGTCTTCTTGAAAGGGCATCAGCAACTACATTCTCCACTCCCTTCTTGTATTGCACCTCATAATCCAGTCCTAATAGCTTAGAAATCCACCTCTGTTGTAACACTGTGCCCAATCTTTGTTCCAACATGTGTTTTAAACTTTGTTGGTCAGATTTTATGACAAAATGGTTGCCTTGTAAGTAATGCTTCCATTTGTTGACAGCCATTAAAATTGCCAAAAATTCCTTTTCATACACAGATAACCCCATATTCTTTTCTCCTAATGCTTTACTGAGATAGGCAATGGGCCTACCCTGCTGCATCAATACAGCACCAATTCCATCCTTGCAAGCATCAGTCTCTAACACAAATGTTTTCTGGAAATCAGGTAGCACTAATACAGGTGTAGTGGTGACAGAATGTTTAAGCTTTTCAAAAGCTGCTTGAGCCTTCTCACTCCACAAAAATTTATCCTTCTTTAACAATTCTGTGAGTGGCTTACTTATGAGACCATAATTTTGTATAAACTTTCTGTAATAACCAGTCAATCCCAAAAAACCTTTTAACTCCTTCACTGTCTTGGGTACAGGCCACTGAACCATACTCCTAATTTTCTCTGGATCAGTAGAAACACCATCCTCTGAGATTATATGACCCAAATATTCAACATGCTTCCTACCAAAACTGCATTTACTCTTTTTTGCATATAATTGATGTTGTTTCAAAATCTCTAACACAGATTGCAAGTGAGTAAGATGTTCTTCCCAACTTCTACTATATACTAAGATATCATCAAAGAATACCAGAATGTATTTCCTGAGGTAAGGAAAGAATACATGATTCATCAGTGATTGAAAAGTTGAAGGTGCATTACACAACCCAAATGGCATTACTAGAAATTCATAGTGGCCATTGTGAGTTACAAAACTGGTTTTGGGTATATCAGTGTCTCTCATTCTTATTTGAAAATAACCAGACCTGAGATCAATCTTGGAGAAGTACTTAGCACCATGCAACTCATCCAAAAGCTCATCAATAATGGGTATAGGGAAGTTATGCTTGACTGTAAGGGTGTTCAAATACTTATAATCGACACACATTCTCCAGGAGCCATCTTTCTTTTTCACTAGCAACACAGGAGAAGCAAAAGGGCTCTTGCTTGCTTGAATAATTCCTTCCTTCAACATTCCCTTTACCAACTGCTCAATCTCATTCTTCTGTGTGTGTGAGTATTTGTAAGGAGCCTGTTTCTTGGGAGTGGAATGGGCTTTCAATTCAATCTGATGCTCCACATCTCTCCTAGGTGGTAAGGATTTAGGTTCTTCAAACACCATGTGGTACTGATCAAGCACTTTCTTCAAACTTCCTTCTTCCACCTCCTCTTCAATGGCTGTAATGGTTAATGAAAAGATTTCTTCACACATTCCAGCACTACCTTCTTCCACTAACTCCTTTAATTCTTCATCAGTCAAGTATTTTAGCTCCTCATTTCCGGTCAATGACTGCAGCTTGACTCTCTGTTCTCCCTTTGATATAGTGACACTCCTTTCTTTGTAATCTAGATGTACTGGAGTGTGGTCATTGAGCCAATCCCCACCTAATAACATCCCATATCCCCCCAAATCCAAGAGTCTCACAGGATGAGTGAACTCATGGCCTTGCATTTCCCATTTTAACTCTGGAAGGATCATGTTACTTATCATCTTTCTGCCATCAGCCATTCTAACTCTCACTGATTTGGCAGGTTCTCTTTTACATGTCAATTTCCGGGCTAATTGCTCATCCACAAAGCATGAACTGGCCCCACAATCAATCATCATCCTTACTTCCATTCCTTCAATCTTTCCCCCCATTTTAAACATATGAGAACCCTGTTTGGAAGAAATAGCATGTACAGCAATAGTGACATCCTCATTGTCTGACTCTTCCTCCTCATTCCCTGGCGGTTCCTCACTCTCCCACTCCTCTTCAGGAATAATGATAAACACTTGCTTTTGTGTGCACTTATGTCCAGGAGTGTAAACTTCATCGCAATTGTAACATAGATTCCTCTCCCTTCTGGATCTCATTTCTGCAGCGGTTAAATACTTTCTTGGAGTTGTAGAAGGTCTGTTACTGTGTGTTCCCTTGTTATTAGGATGCCATGATCTAATTGGGGTGCTATGAGATATCTGTTTCAGAGGTGGCTTAATGTGGTTGTGATGTTTTGTTCCCCCACTAGCCCTGATCAATAATGCTTCCACAGCAACTTCCTGATTCTTAGCGAAGCTCACAGCATCACTCAAATGTTGAGGTTTATGAGCAAATACTGCAGCCTTAATCTCCTCTTTTAGTCCACAAACAAATGCAGCAATGAAATAATCCTCTGTTAGATTTTTGCAAAACAGCAGTAGCTGGGATTTCAATTCTTCAAATTTAACCAAATAATCCTCCACAGTCCCTGTTTGCTTCAATTGATGGAACTCTCCCACTATCATCTGTCTATCCCCCACATCGAATCTCTTCAAAACTTCATTAATCAATTGATCCCATTCTAAATCCGGTTTGGTTTCCATCACATTCTGCAACCAGGTTTCAGCTACCCCAGAAAAATAAATGGATGATAAAATAATCCTCTCATGATCCGGTACAGTGGGTAATAATTGGAAATATTTTTGGGCTTTTCGTACCCAACTTCTGGGGTTGGATCCATCAAAACTAGGGAAATCAATATACTTATGAGATGTAGTATTACCTCCATAGCTACCCTGGGATTGCATCTCTGTTTGAGTAGAATTAATAGATGCAGATCCTCCTTCCTTCTCCTTCAAGGCTGATAATCCTTCACCAAGTACAGACTTATTCCTGTTATATTTTTGTACCTGATCCACGATTGCCCCCATTTGCATCGTCAGCTTCTCCAAAGCTGCAGACAAGCCATCAAACCTCTCATCCATTTTTTTTTCAGACGCCACCCTCATAGCTTTCTCCTCAATCAACGATCCTTTGAGTTCCTGTAAATCTTTAGAACGTAATCCATCCGCCATGGCCGTAAGGAATCGCCTGGCTCTTGATACCAATTGTAACACAATGGATAAAAATAGATAACGAAATATGGAATAAAACAAATTATATTGATAGAACCGCAACTGCAACAAGTTTATACCAGAAACAGAGTAAGGTTGGGAAGCAGAGAAATGAGAAATGAGAACAGAGACTCTACTAATTACTTGCCCCTCCCTCAAGCTAACAAAATACTTATATAAGCTATAACAAAAGATACCAAAAGCTGTAAACGTCACATTCACAGAGCATGTGGATTTCTCTAGCTGAATGGCAACAACCAACGTACTGCATAACGGACTGGTCCCCTCCACCATTGCTGATCATTTTCGAAGCTCCGGAACCGTTGGATTAAGAGTGGGAACAACGACTGGATCTTTGGCATAATCCAGACAAGTTATGGCCCTTGGATCCGCATCTTTTTGATCAACGGTGATGATCAATCCTTCCTTAGTTGCAACGACGTCGTCTCCCTCCTTCTCTTTAAAACAGATCCTGCGGTCACGATAAAAGGAGATCCAACGGCTCTCATTCAAGTGGACATCACCCGCCATTTTTAACATAAATGTGACAATTTCACCGCAAATTGAGGGGGTGAAAAATCATTCTGAATATCAATTTAATCCAACCGGAATGGGTTCATTTGTAATTTTCCAAACTTAAAAGAGTAGGTTGTGTAATATTTTCATCTGAAGAAGTACGAGTTCTAATTATCCAATCTCGCAGGAAATTCGACCTCTTTAATACTCACCTTTCTTGGTTAAATAATGTGTAATTAAAATTCTCAAAATATATGTAGTATTACTATTACCATTAATATTCTAATTAAATGGTTCGCTATGCAATTTATCAGGAAAATGACGTGACATTACAAAATTAATCTTGTAATCTCTTTATGGCTTTATGGATCATATAGGCCCGATACAATTAAAACCAGGCCCAACTTAATTTTGGTTGTGGCCCATTTCTTGCTGGCAGCAAGATTCTTGGACATGACTGCAATAGGTAGGGAAATTTCTTTTTTGACAAACAGCCAAACCGGCTAATTATTAATTAAGCAATATCGGCAAGAATAACATCCGAAACAAAGTTCCGGCAATACGACGAACCAACGCAGGTCGAAGTCGTATTATGAACAAGTTTGTAAATTGTAAGCTACTAAGTTGGCACCACATCTAGTAAACGAGAACCAAACCTCCTCGAAACAGTTGCAAACAAGCTTTATGTCCGAAACAATATTGCCCACCTCCGACTGGTCGTCAACATCCTTGAGAAGATTGTTCATCAAGTTCAAAGAATCGCCTTCCAAAATAACTTTCCGCCAACCAAAATTATAAATCCATTACAAAGCTTAATTCATAATATGAGAAAACATTATAAATAAAAAATTCATTTTTCTATTAAAAATATAGCATATAACCTATCCCTGTCCAAATTTGATTCGGCAAAACTAAGATAACGAGGGACGAGTGTTTTACACTTGTCATATGATCGATTCAAAATTAAGAAGAATGACCAATCGAATAACAAGTATAATTAGTTGGATTTAGCCGAAACTGATTTGGAGTAGGATTTTCCTATTACACTCGCACCAACACACATTACATATAATCTTGCACGGTTGAAACATGATGGAAAATTTTAAGAAAATATTAACTTTTTTCTTTATATGAGCCGCTCACTAATATACTTGACGTTTATTCCCGAGCGTAATACAAGATAGAATCACAAAACTATATAACCACCCCAGAGAATGGTCAAAATCATTATATAACAACATGAAGGAGGTGATATTTAGAAGATAAAAATCAAGTGGTGAATGATAAAGAAGCTAATTTGATGAGTTGAGAGCATTAATCCATAGCAATTTGCCAATGACATCAATATGGTTGATTTGTTCAATCAACTACAACAACAATATTCCTACTCATCTTTCCCCTGCACCCATTCTTGCCACATCCCTTTTGCCTACAACATCTATCCAAACTCATAGTATTCTTGCACCAGATATCAACAAAGTCATTTGCATGAAATGCAAGAAAAAAACTAACCGGTTACAAAAATTCGAAACAAACCCCGTTCTCGTAAGCGCGGACCCTTTTTTTGTGGGATAATTTGATTAATCAGCGGAACGGAAGCCTCTGTGCATGTCCCCTTTTTCGGGTGGCTGTCTACCATGCAGCGTCTCCCTCAATATGGCAATGCCCGTTTCGTGATCCCCACTTGGTATCCGGTTTTCTCCGATGTGGGACGGTTTGGGGGTTGAATTAGGTGTGTAGGTTGTAGACCAAGACCCTCCATTCGAGCCGGCTAATGCCATTATAACGTCTGCCTGGTGTGGCACCACAAACAAAGTGAAAAAAGAGGTGTAAGCATATACTGGGTAGCGAGTAGAGACTTTTGACGCCATGTTTGGTTACAAAATTGTTAATAAGAGAGTGAATTGGATGAGTGATTAGTATAAAAATGAGCTGTGAAAATACAACTGTAAGTTAAGAATTCTTGTTTTCTCTATGTTTTCCTAGCTAAATGGATTCGGATTCTCCATCTTCATAGAATATTTTTAGCAACCGAACATCAATTATACCTTCCCTCATTATGTAGTTTTCATTTCTTTCCTCAAATCCAAGAACCCTCATTATGTAGTTTTCATTTCTTTCCTCAAATCCAAGAACTGACCACAGTGTAAAGCAAATAACCATGCTTGACGCATACATGTTAGTCTAAACTAAAAGTAGCCTTTCTTTTATATGAAACAACCAAAACTTTGGTTCTATATATCATTAAAAGAACACCAACAAACTCCAGAAACACACCTTATTGGGATGAACATTGTCGAAAACATGCGCTTGACCACCGTAAAATATTGTCATCTGACGGCCACCGGATTCGTTCCCACGCTGACTGTCATAAAATCAATTAATCAAACGCTTGCAATTTCAACCTAATTTCCCAACAAAATAGATAAAAGCACCAAAAAAGGAAAAAGAAAAGACAAGAGTCCTAAATTAACCTAGGATTAGTTGAAGACTCCGGTTCAGTAACACAAATGCCCGGCTTCTGTTTACCACTTCTTATAAGCACTCCAGCAGGCTGTCTCCCAGACACAGCACCACTTGCATTGATCGATGTCAAAATCCCGGACCCTTTAATCCCGGTTCTAGATCCTTCATCAGCAGCTGTCTGAGATATTAAAGAGGGACCCACATTTGTTTCCTTAAACCTATTTGATGGGCTTTGATGATAGCCAAATGGCATTGCCTGATTAGTACGTGGAGGATATTGCAAAACCGGGCTGGGGTTTACAGCATTAGTTCTAAAAGAAGAAGAAATTGGCCTCATTTGATGCATGCCGAAGGATGCCTCATCATCGTGGGCCCGTCTAGGCCTCTCTCCACCTGAATAACGCAGAAGCTGAGATTGAACAAAACTCCCAACATTAGAGTTAACTGTGAGCATAATAGGAAATAAAGTTTTACCAAAATAAGAGTTCAAGAGTAGTCATAATATCTTAAGAATGGACTTGGGGGGGTGTTTGGCTAATAAGCTTACTTTAAAAATTTTATAAGCTCACACATCTTATAAAATATTTCTGATCTTAAACAATGTCCGGATATAGAAATAAGATAATGAAAATATAACAGGTTAGAATTGACCAAAAGTGATGAGAGAGTGTATTATAATGTTAAAAATAAGTTGGAATTGCCCTAACTTAGAAGGTGTTTGGATGAGCTTATAAGCTCTTTACAACAGCTTATAAGTTGTTTAACTGCTTATAAGACGCCTCAAAGTGTTTGCCAATGTATTAATGAACGGGGCTTATATAAGCTCTCAAAATACCAACTTATTTTTTAAGATCTTAGCATACTGCCTTATTTTGATCATATGGATTACATAAATGTCATCATGAACATCTTATAAGCTCATGATCTAATTATTATCCAACAGTTAAACATCTCATCTTTAAAAAAACTAACCTCTTATAAACTCCATAACAACTTGTTCCGTCTTAAAAGAGTTATAAGCTCAAACACCCCCCAAGGGTCTAAATTGATAGGCCTTTGAAGAACACACCTTAGTCAAAAGTGGGCTGTCTTGTGAATCAGCTTGCCCTTGTGGAAATTTCTCTCTTGATGACAACATGAAAGAATCTGAGTTGCTTCGTTTGTTCCCCGTGAATCGATTGCTACTTTCGGGCCCCGAAATATCGCCTCTTGAACCATAAAACGGTATCCCCTCCAAATGATTACTGACATGTCTTTCTAACATGATTGACAAATAAAAACCATCAAAACAGCAATTCCCTCAAGTAACCAACAATCTTGATTTTAAACGACTTGCATTTATAACAATAACTCTTTTGAGTAAGAAAGTGTCCGAATAACTAAGAGACAAACGGAAAAGACGCTGCCACAGATCAACTCATTCTCAAAATTTCAAATGCATAAAGAAATACAAAGAGGAGAAGGGCCTAACAAACTACTCCACCAATGACCTCACACGAAACCACTCCATTGCAATATATTACCAAATTAACCAAACTAGAGCGGCCTAATTTTAGGAGCACAAGATGTTAACAATGCCATATACAATGTAAACTACACATAAAAATTTAATATGGAAGTTATAAGTTCACTAGATCAACTTGCAAATAAAAATTCCATAACTACACTCCTACAAATCAACCAAAAATAGTATTCAATCAATTAACACAAACATAAACAATGGGGAGAAGGTAAGAGTACTTCCAAACAAGCTGATGAAAAAAGACTACAATAAAAACCAAAGTAAAAACAAGAATGAGCTTCACTTCTTACCAGAGCCCAGATCAGAAGTGGCGGACGGCGAAACCTCCGGCGCCGGCCGGGCACCACCAACGGCGGCCGGAGGTGGTTCTTGTCCTTGGCCGCCCTTGTTTCCCAGAAAATCATGGAAAAAAGTGGTGGGCTTCACTTCACTATCGCCGCCGGCATTAATATCAACATTTGCTTTCTTGTCTTTACCGCTGCTGTGAGCATGAGCCATGTTAATTATAAATCTTGCATCAGAGGTGGAAAAGGTGGCATTTTGAACATCTCTGGAGCTCCATCATCACTACCCTGATGAAACTCAGAGCTCAAGGCAATAGCTTTGTTTCTATATAAATTTCTTCTTTCAAAAAAAAAGAATGAAACTTTACAAAACAAATTCAAGCAGGTAATAACACCCTGGTCTTGTAGCTTGAGCTTTGAAGGGTTTCACGAGAAGTTAAAGCTAGAAAGAGAGGAAACAGGCTAAGGGGAAACACGAATTTCAGGAAAAAAGAAGAGAGAATCACAGCTTTCTTTTTTAACCTTTTTTTTTTTTTTTTTTTTTTTTAAGGTGGGTGAGAGATTGAGCTCTAAAAAGGAAAAGTTTTTTTCTGGCACATACAGATACAAATGTGCTTTCTTCTTTTAATAATAGTTGCAGTATCTTTTCAGGCTCTCTCCCCCATCTCTCTCCCTCTCCCTCTCTCTGTAAATTTGTTCCGTTAATGTTTGTTTTAATGATTCCATATCCATTGAACTAAGTATCAATTACTTATTTGTATCTTTAAATTATTTTGTAGTACTTTAATATTTAACTTTTGGAAAAAATAAAAACCCTAATCTACGTGTTTTAAACTCAAGACAAAACAATCAATCAATTGAAGTTTGATCCGGCGATGGAGAATACTATGCTCCCAACGTATGTTCCACCGTCGGATTAATTCAGATCTATCCTGCTTTTTCTTTAGGTTATGTTATATTTCAAGTTATTTGTCTTTTCCGTATGGAAGTTTAGTCACTTCCGTATGAAAGTTTAGTCAGTGTCTTTATGTTCTTTTTTATTATGTTCTGTGATTCTCCGAGGAATTTTTTTGACCGAGTTATCTCGTGTAGGCCAAAGTGTTCTTTTCAATCCGGATAAAAGATGGTTGTGAACTTCATCCAAATCGGATCTTCAACTTCAAGGAGCCTATTTCTTTTATTAAATGTGATGCTAATATAATAGCTCACAAATCTATTGGAATTGCGGCTTCAGCTTGCGTTAATTTTCCTGTTATTCCTCGTATTTTTGTTATTATTCCTCTTGATGTTCAATAATATTCCCCTTGGAGGGTTTGAGTTTCAAAAAAAAAATATATATATATATATATATTTAACTTTTGAAATTTTATATTTTAATACTCGATCTTTAAATTTTATTATATTTAAGTATTTTCGGTCAATAAAAAAAATTATTTAAGTATAGATTATTTTCTTATTGATCGAAAGCTCTTAGATGTAATAAATTTTAAATATTGAATATTAAAGTATAAAATTTTAAAAATTGAGTATTAAAATATAAAATATTTCAAAGGTTGAGTTGCCAAATTAAAATTTTAATCTTCTTTTTATTTTTATATATAAATGATACATACCATAGCAAAAATATTTCTAAAACTGGATGTTCTACGTCATAGTCTCATAGAGTGGCAATCATTTCAAAATATACTCCAAAGTCCAAAGTCTTGTTCTTGCAGGTATAATACTTTATACAATTATGTGAGTTGTAATTTATCAAAATTCGCCATTATTCTCACCGATATTAAAGTGAAAAACTAAAATCATGCACACTTTCAGAGAAAGTAACGGGAATTCTTATGTAAATTGAGTGTTTGACATCATATATAAATTAAATAGTTTGTATTAAATTAATGGCGGGCTAAGAGAGCATACAAAGCACTCATTTAATTTTATAATTTTTAATCTAGTCCCATCTCCCGTATGTTCTGATTTTTAAATAATACTATATATTATATTTTTTATTTTTATTTTTTTATATATTAAAGTTTTATGCTTGTATAAGTGTCAGTGGTAATTCCATTATAGGATTTTCTCTCTTTTTCTCCTTTTTCTTCAGAGTCGGTCTCTTTTTCCCAAATATCCTTCAAATCTAAATCTTTATTTTGACTTCTAAATGAGATTCAGATCTCTTGAGATAGATTTGTGTTTTTTCATTTATTTCTCTTTTTTTAGTTGTCCTTCTCGTGTGAGAGTGGTTTTTTCTCTCGTATGAGAACTGGGATAGTCCTCTTTTGTCACTTATGGATGGTTGTTTCTACCTCAAGATAAAATCAAATCTCTATGACTGGATTTGCAAGGGCTAAAAATCTGGAATTTACAAGCGTTGAAAATCTAGTGGTGGTCTCCTTTGTTGGTTATATTCTCATGGTCTTTATAAGTATCAGGTTTAATTTTGACAATGATAACTTCTATTCTATTAGACGTGGAGCAAGTATGATTGTCCACAAATTTGTTAGAATTACGGTCTCGAGCCTATGTTACTTTGTTTTATTATTCCTTTGTAAGTTTTAATTCCCATTGATTTAATTAATTTTCTCTCTGGGTTTGCGTTTCAAAAAGAATGGGAAAAAAAAAAGTGTATCCGTGGTAAAAAAAAAAAACATATGTATATATAAATGAAATATAATATTAAAAAGAAGGACACTGGAAAAAGAAAAAATTACTGCGAGGACTTTGCAGGAATATTCATTAAAAAAAGAAAAAGGGGAAGTCTCATCAGAATTTGAGAATTTCAAATTCCTTCATTCAAATTACCATAGTTGGATTAAAAAGTACGGAAACGGTAAATAATGGGTGGACAATGTAAAAATCCGAAAATGGTGGGGGCTTCGAGGGAGTTACTTTAATAATGACTTAGGCTGTGAATCTTTGTTTCATGATTGTTCTTGAGAAACCACATGACTTATAATTACTTCATTTTCAACCCCAATAATTGCGTTTCATTACTCCTACTGGGACTACGGATATCCAAAATTCCAATAACTATTATTTTAACACTCCAATTCACCTTAAAAAAAACAATTATTTCATCAAGAACAATAAAGACAGACATATCAATCATGGACTTATACACATAAAAAAAATACAGACAGAACACGATATAAGTATGATGATTTGAATTTTTTTATCTAAAGAGTATCTATTGGGAAATACATTTCCTCCTTAATAGATCGTTGAGTATCTAATTTATTTCCTCTCACTTATTTGATCGGATCAATATACAAGAAACTCTTAGAATTTGTGATTCAATCTTTTGGTATAATAATTTCGGATTCGGATTCGGATTCGGAATTTTCGTTGGTATGTGTAGTGGTGAGTGGGGAGGAATATAGGAGCACTGATTCTCTCTCTCTCCTGGAGAGAGGAGAGAAGTGTGTGAGAGAGATAGGGATAAGTAACATGTGTGTGTGTGTGTGTTTGAGTACATATGTTGACTGCAACCACTCTCTCTCTCTCTCTCTTTCACTATCTTTCTCAATCGGCCATTACTCAGCCGTCGCTTTCTGACATTGGCCTTGGTGCCTCTTTTTTTACATCTTATTATTCATATCTTTGCTTAAAGATTCTCCCCACTTGTCCTCTACATTTTTTATCTTACCCTTCTCAATTAACCATCACACTATTCATGGTTTTTACCGGGTAACCACATAACTTAATAATTCGATATTATGCTACAAATAGAAAAGACAAATTATATTTGAGTATCCTCAAATTTGACCTAATTACAATATAGTTCATATTCTTTCGATTATTACCATATAGTCCCTGAGGTATTGTTTCCGTCTGAGGTTCCTAAACGCCATTAGGGTTCCATCTGAGATCCCTGAATGACCTAATTTAAATTTAACTAGAAATTATAAATGCATCACTCATTATTTTATTATGTTTCAAAACAATCCCTATATTAATTTGAAATTACATACTGATCCCTAAGAACCCTAACGACGTTTAGGGACCTTAGTTTGAAATCATACATCAGGGACTATATGGTAATAATTAAAAGAATAGGGATTGCATTGTAATTAGATCAAATCTAAGGATACTCAGATGTAATTCGCCAAAAAAAATCAATAGAATGTATGAATATTCTTAACTTATGAATATTTAGTCGCATCTATATATAATACGGTTTGAAATTTGCCCGATTATCCATTTGAAACTATGGAGTATCTTATCTCTATAGTTATCTAGATCGGGGCTAGGGATGGCAACGAGCCGAGCCGAGCCGAGCCTTTTTTCAAGGACCGGGCTCGGCTCGACAAAGGCTCGAATCTGGCTCGGCTCGGCTCGGCTCGAGGCTCGGCCCTTAATATTATTTTTATTTTAAAAATTAATTTTTTTAATAATTTAATATATTTTTATATATAATAATATATATTAAATGAATATATATAATAAATATATTATTTTTTTATTCATTTTGTATTAAATTTAATGAATATATATATATAATATTATATATTAATAAAATATTTATATACATAAAAATTAAAAATATTATTTTTTTAATTAAATATATGGGTTTGCGAGCCGGCTCGTGAGCCACGAGCCAAGAAATAAAGAGTTCGGATTCGGGCTTCGACTCGACTCGTGTAGCTCGCGAGCCGACTCGACTCGTTGCCATCCCTAATCGGGGCAGTCATCGTTCCCTATAGTTACTTCCTATCGAAGAACAAGATTTGAATGATGACGTTAGGGGGTTCTTTGAGAAGGCACTAGTAATCAAGATTAATCAAAGGTTACACCGATTGATCAAGACTCATTTGATTAGAACTTGAATAGCTAATTCAATAAGTGGGCTTCCCACATTGACAATTTATGTATGTCGCATCATTTTTATCTTAAAAGCAGCTACTATCATTATCAATCTCCCTAGCTAATTATTGTGACATAATTGGCTTGTTTTAGTCTTAACTAGTATATATACATGTCTAGTGATATTAAATTTAACCGTTTAGAAATAAATTCTTTTATCTTACAATATAATGTTGAACTTTATGAAGGATTACATTTCATATATAATGTGAAATAAATTAAGAATTCGATTAAAAAAAGAAGACATTTTGTTTGATGATGAATTTGATGGCAATATCAAGTGTCTTGACTCTTGATTCAAATGTTGATGCATGAACTTGATAATGTAGATGGGATGGGCCATCATATCTCAATAATGTGATACTAAAATCCTTAATTAAGCCAAATAATCATGTACTGCCCAGATTCCTGTGGCCCAAATCACTGTTCATCAAATATAAAATTCCAAACTAATTATGTACGAGCACCACCGACTAGCACAGCTCATTCGTATGACCAGAAATCTCGTGTTTGAGCCACTGGGTATGCAATTATCACTCGAGCCATATAAATGGGCAGTAGAAAAAAAAAAAAAAAAAGATAATAATAATAATAATAATTTACAAGCAAAATAAATTTATCAATCATTATAGTAGTATTTCAGTTTTGGACTTTATAATGTGATAAATTCTTAACGCATTACATTTAGTAACTCAAAAATGAATTTTATCAGAGCTGAATTAATTGCTGCATTTTTTCCTCTGAATCCTATCCATTAACCTCTGTGCAGTGAGTACAGCATTCTCAGGTTTGGTTCTTTGCTTCACAAGCTCCTTCTTGTCCTTACAACTCTTCAGCATATCAGACATAGCCTCAGCTCTCTCAATGATACATCTCTTCCTTTCATTTAAAGAAGTTCTAAACCCCTTGTACGTATCGGGCACCTTCGATGAGTGAGGAACAGACCTCATCAAATCATGAAGTTTTCTTGCCATTTCAGGCATGCCCCTTTCCTCCAACTCTTCGCTCATTCGTTTGTAAGTTAGGAATTGAGGAACAATACCTCTTCGAAACATGTCCTCAAACTCAAAAACAGCATCGTCGTATCTATGCACTTTCCACAACAGGTGTATCAACATAGTACTAGCAGCCAAATCCAAATCAAATCCCCTCGCTCTCATCTCGTTGATGATTTGCATCATGGGATCCACTTGACCTTCCTTACACAACATTTTCACCAACATATGATATATGGGTCGATCCGGTTCATACCCAGATCTAATCATTCTGAAGTAAAGATCCAATCCCACATCAGTTTTCCCCACCTTGGAGAAGTACCTGAAGAAATAACTGTAAGTTGTTGCAGTTGGTAAGCATTTTTTATCCATCATCATTTTGAGGATCTTGCTTGCTTCTACTATATCTCCAGCCTTGCAAAAACCCTTTACGAGTGAATTATAGGTTGATATAGTGGGACCCGCTTCTAAGATCGAGAACCTCTCAAGAAACCCCAGTGCCTCCTTAAACCTACCAGCTTCTCCCAATGCATCTATTATAGGATTATAAACAATGGCATTAGGCTCAATTCCTTCCCTCTTCATTTCATCGAGCAACTCCATTGCCATGTCAACACGCCCTATTCGGCATAATCCCTCAATGAGGGTCCCATACGTTACAACAGTTGGCTTCACATTCTCCTCCTTTTTCATTTGTACCCAAAGGCGCTCGGCATGCTTAGGTTTCCTTGATCTAAACCATCCGTTCAGTAGTATGTTGTATGTCCTAATTGGTTGTGACCAGTTTGGATCTTTTGCCTTGTGCTTAGTGAAATACTCTGAAGCTATTCTAACATGCCCTTCTTTGCATAAGGAGTCTAACAAAGATTCAAACAAATGTTTCTCGGGGTCCGAGAGTTGAAAGTAATCCAAACTAGATGCATATTCGTATGTTCGAATGGCTGCCAGTGGAAGACCTGTGTCCAACAAACATGTTTTCATAAAGCAACAATACAAGCCAATAACAGAATCAAATTTGTATAAAAAGATGGAGCTCTGAATCTTATTATATGCACTCTTGCATTCAAAAACAGAGGAATACGTGTATTTTGCAAGAAAACAATGTTCTGTAGCAAGAAAGTAAGCATATGAGCAACTCAAAATTTCCATACCTTAAGCTGAAAAAACAGTACCTGCGCGTGTATATCTCCTAATCATGATTACGAACGTATCAAAATCGGGCCTTTTACTCGGATCTCCTTCCATCTGATCAAGAATTAAACACCACGCTGAATCGAATTCTCGGGCCTTGCCAAGAGCATTAACCATGGCATTGAAAACAGGCACGGAGAACTCGTAATCGGGCCGCTTCTGCGCCCAATTGAAGAGCGTGAACAAGGGTTTTGGAGTGGAATCAAAATGATTAAAAATTCCGAGCAAAAGATTCGGGCTTGGATTCACTCCGGCCGCCGATAGAGCTTCCTCAAGATCAGTTCCAGGTTTCAGGGCGGGGTCAGAGAGGAGTTTGCAAATGCGGGTGAAGTCTGTGTGCTCGGAATTAGGTTTTTGCGGCGGAGGCGAAGGGTTTAGCTGTGAAATGGGAGGAATTGGGATTGAGAAAGCTGATTCGGCGGAGAGGGGTCCGATACGGCTGCCGCGGGCGGCTACGGGGAGCACATGACGGCGGATGGCCATCACTGTAAGCGAGAGCGGTGGTTCAATTCAGTTTTTCCGATGTATATGGTGGCGGGAATGGCTAACAACAACGAAATATAAATAGCAACTATTTTTCAGTCACGAAATGAATCATTCATCAAAATAAGGATTATAATTGCAATCAAATCTTTAAAAATAAAAAAACATTGAGAATTTAAATCATTAGTAAAATAGGCAAACTCCTTAATTATTTTGTCATACAATGTCAGAACATCATATAAATATTGTATCGAGCATCATCAGGGGCGGACCCAGAAATTTTTATTAGCCGGGGCTGAAAATTCCTAGGTCTCAACTTATTAAAAAAAATAATAATAACTTGAGACTACAATTCATATATTATAATTGTTTTCGACGATTCGTATTCCTTTCAATTTGCTCCCACCATTTTTTTTCAAAACTAAAGTCTTCACGTACTGATACTAATATGGTCCCTTATTTTAAAAAAATAAATAAATTATTTCGGGATTATAATATCCACTATCGAGAGTGTAGTATAATTAATCCTTTTGGTAAATTATAGCTAGGTAAGTTAAATATAAACAGTTAAATAAAAAAAAACTATTAAGTCTTTTATATTCGAAATTAAGATTCGAATTCACAACATTTTATTAAAATAATATGTATTGAAAATTCGAGTTTTTTGCGATATTAATTTGACAGAGTTAGGTTTTTATTAGAATTACCGACGTGATATGATATTTTTATCTCTCTAATATTATATGATACATTATCTATATAATAAGATACATTACACTAATTTTTCTTTACATAAAAATACAATACAATTGATTTTTTTATAAAGTGATCGGTCATAACAAAGTTTTCACGAATTATATCTAATATAATATATAAATATAACATTTATTATATATAATAGCTAATAAATTGTATACTTTTAAAAATATTAATTAATTTATTTTCAATAATATATATATATATTTTTTAAAAATTAAATTTGAGGGGTTAGTGGAGTGGAGTGGAGTGGGTTGGGGTGAGGTGAGGGGTGGGGGGGGTGGCGGAAGGGGGGGGCTTCAGCCCCCCCCTTGGCCTTAACTGGCTCCGCCAGTGAGCATCATATAAATTTAAATAAAATTAATATCATTGTATCGAATACCTATATAAATCTTAAAAAACGTAATATTTTTGTATGAGGCACCCATATAAATTTAAAATTTTTTTAATATCATTGTATTTGTATCGTCATTTCCATGGGTCATATATTCATAAGATCTAATTGACCGACACTTTTAAAAATATCATTTTGACATATCGGACACTCATCGAACACCGTGTCTAGTACTTCTCGAGTGGAAAATTCACAAAAAAATCCATATCGTTATATCCGTATCGTATCGTGTTCGTATCACCGTATCGTACAACATAGTTTACAAGTTTGATCTCTCTCTCACACATACACACAAGTTCAAGAAAAGCAAACAAGAATCTTTGAAAATAAATACAAAGAAAATTATCATTATTATTAGGTATAATGGATGAATAACATATTATCTATAATCTTTTGCAAGCCCACCAATTCTTTGGCTAAAAATTACAAGAACCACCCCCCAAAATCTCCTTTTTCAAAGACTATTTTACAAGTTTCTTGATAACAATCAAAATATAACTCAATTCTCTTTGTCCTTTTCTATCTCCTCTGGAAGTTGAAGGCCTTGATAGCAAAGGCAAAAGTAACAGCAAACAGTATACAAAAACAGATCACAACCAAACCAGCAAACCCCAACAGCTCATGCCTGAACCCAAACTGAAATCTCAACAGCTCTTTCGCTTCCAAAGAGTGGACCCCATCAGCTAGCCTCACGGTGTCCTTCACGTCTCCGTATTGCGACGTTAGCAGCCCATACAGACTCCACGCGATCGGATTCGCCCAGTAGTACCATCTCCACCACACCGGGATCCTCTGAAAACACGCCAAATTGCAAATTGATACACCACTTCATTAATATTTTAATTTATAAGGAATAATTTTGCTGGCCTAGTTATATTATAACTAAGTTCCCCCTAACATTTGGCCAACCACATGTTATTATGATCATGAATTTAGGGTCGAATATTACCGAGTAAATGTCAAGGGCAAGATATCCAAAATCCAAATGTCTTTTAAATTCTTTGACATGGGAGGGTTTTTTTGTAATTTCTCAAACCTTTGGGGAAGTTTGTGTGATTAGGCCAAACCTCGTATTGTGTCGGTGTAAATATCCTATTTAAATTTTTGTCCTGAAATATGATTACCATGTGAGATATCATGAAGCCACTGAAGAGGTTCCACATCATGTAGAAAGGGGCACCGATGATTGCAGCAACGTTGTGATTGGGCGTAACAGCAATCGTCATCATCCCAAAGAAGGTGAAGTAGAGCAATGTGAAGTACATGAAATATAGATACCAAAGAAACTTGTACACATTCCATTCAAAAGCTGCCATGAAGTAGAAAATAGAGCTGTAAATAAGAGACTGCACCAAGACATACGGAAATTCAACCGCAACCTGCAAAACATGAACACATGTTAATCAATTTTCAAGAAAAAAACAATTTTTTTGGGGGGGATACTTACTCTGACAGACCATGAGATTCGAGAAATTACAAAAACTTCCCTTGTCAATAAATCTACATTATATCTGAAGTGGTGAGTTTTGATTAAAACATCTCTAGTTTTTTATGAATATCTTACCTTGCCCTTACCACTTACTGATCACTATTCAACTTCAAATTTATGAACATAACAACATGCATTAAGCGAAACAACTCCGGAAGAGTTTTTGTAATTTCTTAAACCTAGGGAAGTTAGTGTAATTCGGCCAAATCTGAGGGCATGCAAGTGTAATTATCCCTTCCTTTTATGATGATTCTGCTGTTTTTAAGGGTACTTGCCTGGGCAAAGGCAAAGGGTAATGCAGAATACATTCCTGCAGCTCTCTCCCTATAGGAAACAAATCTTTCAACAAAAAGCACAGGCTGTACAGAAGTTGCATTTGTGATTCCCATAAATAAAACAGCTGCATACATGGACCCCATTGCATTGAATATATCCTGTTGTGTTTCCCTGTCGGAGGAAAGGAGAGGAAACCAAATAAATGAGATAAAATCAAAGCACGATCATTTCGGTTCAAGAAAGTGAAAGGGTTCAGAGATCAAAACCTTTTGGAACCAAATTTCCAGCAAATTGTTCCGAACATCAAGGAAATGATTATTGTGTAGAAGAACCGTACAGCAGTGTATTGAGGATTGCGCCAGTAAGAATGATTTTGTTTCCAAAGGCATGCCAAAAACTGACCAAAGAAGGATAAAGAGTATTTGCTTGGAAAAGTCAACTCATCTGTATCCTTATCTGGCTTGCTCAAACGCTCGACCAGATCCTTGTTTTGCCTGAGGTGGTGATTCAAAAAAATTAATCTCAACCGAATTTTGCCACTTTCAAGAAGTAAACAAGCACTCACTTAAACAATCTTGACCGGCGATAAATTTCAGCAAAGTCCAAACCGAGGCGAATTTCTTCTGCTGGAGATGTAACCTCGAGAACCCAAGCTGCAGGGTTATATCCAGGTCTTATTTTTCGAACTCCTGGAACAGACTAATAACACGAAAAAGACATATTAGTCTTACATATGATCACAACTGGATTAACTTTATTGAAAAAAAAAAAAAAAAAAAAAACTTAACTACATCAACACCCCTGGAAGATTGGAAAATTACGGTTTCATAAGTGATGTTTCCAAACTTCCAAAGGTGGTTTGTGTAATTTCCGAACCTCGGGGGTTGTGGGTTAAATTTGAAAAAAAATAAAACGGTTCACCTCAAAATACTGAATAAGTTTCATGGAGTTGTTTCCCAAGGGGCCTGCATATATGAGCTGTCCACCTCTTTTCATTAATAAAAGATCATCAAAAGATTCAAAAATATCAATACTTGGCTGATGAATAGTGCAAACAATTGTTCTTCCAGTGTTGACGATGTTCCTAACAGCCCTCATCACAATGGCTGCAGCTCTGGCATCAAGTCCTGAAGTTGGTTCATCCATGAAAACTATAGAAGGATTCGCAACAAGTTCAACAGCAATTGTCAGCCTTTTTCTTTGTTCCACTGATAAACCGTCCACTCCCGGTACACCTACTAGTGCTCCACGTAGTGGAGTTAGCTCGACTAGTTCCATAACCTCATCCACAAAAGCCTGCAATTTTTTTTATACACTCGATCAATTTAAGAGGGGAAAAAGAAAAGGAGCAAAAGAACAAAGAACTTAAAGTTTGTTTCGTCTTTTTTTTTTTACCATTTCGAACACATTCATTTTCAACAATAATACGACTTGTATTCATTTTCACATCTGTAACAACCAATTTCAAACCTAATACACCTCATCTTACCAATCTGGGACCAACATATTCCAACTTAAAAACATTTAAAATTCCTACAAGTAATGGGAATCTGGGACCCATAATAAGACTACACACCAATTGCTATAGCAACATTTTACACTACAAATTCAATATATTTGCATTTACATACTAAAACTCAGCAAAAAAACACATTTTTCGTTTTCACAATTTGAATGTATAAATTGAAAACAAACAAGCACTTACTCTTTGTGTAGCAAAATCGCATTGAGACGATAGTCGGAGCCACGCAGAAAACACAAGTGATTCATGCACGGTCAGACAAGGGGAATGAACATCATTCTGTTCACAATATCCCGAAATCCTTGCAAAAGTTGCTTGATTCTTGGGATAACCAGAAATGTAGATATCTCCTTCAATATAACCACCAGTTTTCCGACCAGCCAAAACATCCATAAGGGTAGTTTTACCAGCACCACTCACACCAATTAATGCAGTAAGAACACCAGGCTGAAATGCTCCAGTTACATTTACCAATAGCTGCAACCTGTCTTCTGATAAGCCCTCTCCCTTCAATTCCTGATGAGAACAGTCAATTACCTCAGTAAACATACACTGTTTTGTTTTCCTTGTAAGAGGGTATAACAGACATTTCACATACCAGAGGAACGTCAACATAATAGTTGACGTTGCTAAAAGACATAGAAAGTGGCTCGAATGGAAGAACCATTCCTTTGCGTATCTTGATGCTCTTCTTGCCTGTAAAGAGAGGATAGAAATGTAAAAATAAGACAGAACTCATTTAAAAAGAAATTAGTTTCAGTACTGTCTTATTCCATTTCTTCGCTAACCAGTAAATGAGTGTGAATGTTGCAAGAATTCTCCAAAAGAAATCATGGAAGTTTCACTCTCTTGTTCCTTTTCTTTGCCATGACGGTTATCTGAAGGAATAACAGCTTGCTGACTCCCGAGAGCTAAAAAAATAAAACAATTAGAAAGAAATTATTATAGTTCACCACTGATTATGTGCGGGGCTTCAGCTCTGAAAACAATACAATAATAATAAAACACTAAACTTACGGTTCAAGTAAGTTAGAAACAAAGTGAAGAGGCTGTTGAATAAAAATGTATATCCAAATAATGCTCCAACGCCGATCCAATACCAATATTTCTGAGGAGATAAACTGCGAACCTTGAGCAGCATTTCTCCCAAAGACAAATCGGTGCCTTCTGCAGCTTTCTACCATCAGAAAAGGAAAAGGTAAACATTTCAGCACTCATGAAGAAGACGACTGAGAATGAAATTAGAATAAAATAATTGCTGAATCCCTTGACAACACTAATGGGATTACCTTATCCCAAGAATGACCAAGAAATTCATTCACTGAAGCTGCATTTTGGGCATACATCATAGGGGAGAACCAGTAACCCCATATCCACCAAACAGGGATGCTATCTGTTGAGATAAAGTAAATTTCGAACACAAAACAAGTTTAGTAATTAACTATTAATTTAAAAAGGACACCATCAATTACCTTTTGAAAGTATAAATCCTCCAAGAACCATGACAACCAACAGTGCAAAAGATCCAAAAGTGTTGGCAACAACCATATTTCTCCCTAATGCCGCCATCACCCGAAAAAGACCTATTGACATTTGGTGCAAAGTGAAATATACCAAGAACTGCATAATGCACCTATCATAACAAAGTGAAAGTCAGTATTTTTTACATATAAATATAAAAATGGAGTCAAATAAAGGTACCACCTTGTTATTTGAGGATCGAAGCCAATGCCATAATATGTAACTGCCACCCACAGAACTGATTCTATAAACGAAAGGGGAACCGTCAAAAGCCAGGAAGGAAGAGTGTATATCCAGCAGGGGTAGAAATGTAAATCTCTCTGCTTGTAAATGACAGGAAGCTTAGCTATCAACATGGGAACCTCCATAAATCCATTAAAAAGAATCATAACTATGGCAAAGTAAAGGGCACCGAGGTAGATGGCTCCATCCTCAAGAGAATTATGATGCATCGTTGTCCGAAAGAACACACTCAGCATGACAAAAATAACTAGAAGCAGCTGCAAAATAATAATAATAATAATAAGCCAACATAAACTTGTGTAGTCTACCAAAATGTTGAGAAGAAAAAAAAAAAGTTAAACAAAAAGTTCACCTGAAAGAATTTGAAAACAAAAACAGGGGAATTGCGCTTTAGTAAAAGCATCTGCCACGAAAAGCTAACTTTCAGAAGCTTAAGCCTTGGTATACCATAAGTCTTGGTATAAAGAGCTGCTGGATGATTATAACGCCTATCAAATGAGATTGCCAAATCCTGTGCCAACAAATTTCCAACACGAAAGGATTGAAAACCCTCTACAAATTTTGCCACAGATACGTAATTGTACCGGCTCTCGAGGAACCAATACTGTTCTTGATCCTTCTCAGATAATACCTATCCAAAAACTTTCAAGAGGTAAGTTCAAAACCAAGAAAACAATTACCGAAGAATTAAAAAGCCAAAATTTTGATCACAAAAAGAGCTGAGTACCTCTTGTAGAAAGTCAGCAACATTTTTCCTAGATGGGCACTTGAAACCCATATATGAAAAAAATTCAACTGCATCTTCACGTGGTCCCTGATAAACAATTTGCCCTTCACTCAAAAGAATTATATCATCAAACATCTCATAAGTCTCAGGATCTGGCTGCAGGAGAGATACTAATGTTGTGCAATCAAGAGCATGAGTTGTGTGGCGAAGGTAATTGACAATTTGATGAGTAGTTGAACTATCTAGCCCTGTTGATATCTCATCCAAGAAAAGCACTCTAGAAGCTCCCATGAGCAGTTCAGCTGCAGATGTTTATTATATGTTGGTAATTAAAGTAAAGAAAATTATGCTCAAGTAAAAAGATGAGCTTTGTCAAAGCAATTGAGGGCAACTACCCGTAGTAAGCCGCTTCTTTTGCCCCCCTGATATCCCTTTAAGCATTTCGTCTCCCACCAATGTATCAGCACAAATATCCAATCCTAAAATCTTTAGAATACAGTTGTAAGAAAATTTGAATATTTTAAGCAAAACATGTATTAAACAAGAAAGAAAGCATTTTTCTCTTTCTACACACCTTCATGATGTATTCCACGAGAAAACTTGTCTGTTGGCCCAACACTACTGCCTAGGACAGAAAAAACGTGTTGTCATACACAAATAAAATCACTACATTTACAATCAAGGACAACAGCTTCAACTGAAAAGGCATACCTTTATAAAAACATCTAAATCTTGATCAGGGTTGATTCCAGCAACTTTCTCTCTTCTAAGAAGTTCCATGAGCATATCTAAATGCCAAGAGTTCCAATGCAGAATTCAGATAACGTACAAGAAAATTTTCGATTATAAAACATTAAAATGAATGTTACCATGCTTATAACCAGCACCCTGACAGCAACCAGAAAATTCAAGGACTTCCCTAACAGTCATCTCACCAATGTGCCAATCCTGCTGACTGGCATATGCTGAAGTCCTCTGAGGGGTAAACTCCTTTAAGCTATGTCCATTATACGTCACATTGCCTGACATCTTTAAAGTAGTTTCATTCACTTCCATAAGAATTAAATGGACAAAGGATGAAGCCGCTGAATGAATACATTTGTAATTGTCCTGTTACCTTCAGACTGGTTGCAAGTCGACCAGCAAGAGCCAAAAGAAATGTACTCTTGCCAGAGCTAGGAGGCCCGAGAAGCAGAGTCAACCTAAAAGACAATAACATCTGTCATTATATCAAGAAATGAGGAATTATGCATGCTTCACTACTCCATGAAAATCATGATCTATACCTTGAAGGCCGTATGATGCCGCTTATGTTGTTCAGGATAGAGATTTTCCGTTTTCCTCCAGAGAAAATCCCGAGTTGCCTCAATAATGCCTGTTTTGTCACATTTTATATTGGCACAAGTCAGATTAATCTAGGACAAAAATTCTTTTATCTTGTGTGTGCGCGTGTATTGTAAGCAATCTGCATCCTACCTCCGACATGTCCAAAATGAAATTGGGTATGGTTGGAAGAGCTCTGCTTCCAACATTAACAAATGCATCCACCTTCAGGTTCTGAAATCGAACCTCCACTTTTGGAAATTCCAGGCCAACTCTGTAATGAACATGGATGAATTTGGAATAACAGCAACACATGAACAAACATAACATTGAACAATGTTGGCAGTTTCACGCAATAATCAATGTATCATATATGCGTCAGACACCCTAAAAGGAAACAAAATAAGTTTACACCTTCATTATCACAAACCCTCAGGGCAGTCACATCAACACTAGTATACAAAGGTTTGAACTTTGATAAAGATGTTTAAAAATTGGAAAATTAATCAATTTCTTGAGTATAAAAATTGTTTATCAAAGTTCTAAGCCAGTGGAACTTGATAAACATAAACATATAACACCAATAGTATCAAGAATAGCAGATCAAAGAGACACATAATCCTGAATTTCACCTCTCACACACACACACACAAAATAAAAATACAAAAAAACCCACAAAAACCAGGAAACCAAACAGAATTCTGAAACCCTTACGCGTCAAATCTGTTTCTAACTCTTTTGAAAAACCCATCAATATCTTCATTAACAGCATTAACCAACTTATCCAACACTGGCTTCTTTTCTTGATCACTAAACCTCCCAACATCAACCAACGAAAGCTCCCCTCCCACACTCCTGAAAAGCGCAGTTCGAGCTCTCTCATAAGTGGGAGACCTCTGCAAAGCAGCCAGCACAAGGGCCTCCTCGTCATCATCCCCATTACTGAAATCAACAACGTTTCTTGAAAACATAGTTTTCTGGGCCGCCCCCAAAAGAGGTTTGAGGGCAAATGCAGGTCCTCTGGGCAAAAAAAGATTGGATTTTTGGAGGCTTTACCCTTGGAGAAGGGTTTGAATTGAATGTGAGAGTAGAAGGCATATTTATTTCGCGTTGTTGTTTGATGGGTCAATTTGCAACCACCTTTGAGGCTGGGGGGAGGTCGTATTAATTGCCTCCCTTGATGAATCCCTCTTAACTTTTGTCGTTTTTTTTTAAATTGTATTTGAAGGAATTCAGGCCAACAAAAACCAGTGCTTTGCATGGGACTGAGGTGGTAGATTAATAGTAGGTTGGAAAAAGTTACAAGGTTGGACCTTTGGAGTTTGGATCATCTACAGTTTTGGAAACTTTTTTTTATATATTAGTGCATGTGAGAGAGACAGAGAGAGATGTCTATGTGAAAGAGACTTCATAAGCTCAATTTGGATGGGGAGAGAAACAGGGGAAAGGATGTGTCAGAAAGGTAAAGAACCAATGCATTTAATCCGATTCTTATCTCCGGCCCGTCATCGACTGATGTAATTTAGCAGATTAATATTATATTAATTTAATTCGAGATTTTAAATTTGAGTCTAGAGAACGTAAATGGGTTCAAATTCATTGGTCTCGATTTCGAACCTTGTGGATATAAAAATTAGGTTGAGAGAAGTCCCTGCAATAAGCACCTTCAACTACTTCGGGAGATTAGTACTTCACTCAATTGGGTAGAGAAAACTCTGAGAGATCAAAAAAATTAATAGGATGAGATTTATACCTTAAGTCCGTTTCGATTCATAGAGATTGACTATAGAAACCCAAAAAAAAATTATTCTCTACACTTTTTATTAAAATTTCAAATATTCATTTTATTGTAATAAAAATTGAGTT
The DNA here is from genome assembly GCA_037501455.1 of Lantana camara. Lineage (NCBI taxonomy): Eukaryota > Viridiplantae > Streptophyta > Magnoliopsida > Lamiales > Verbenaceae > Lantana > Lantana camara. Next base: position 97,013,566 of record CM074861.1, read on the forward strand.
ATATAAAGGGGCAATTCCTTAAAACTCCCCATGGGTTTGAAAACTTCCTTTTAGCTCCCCATTTTCAAATACATCATTTGGGGTTTTAGATACGCGATTCTAGGATTTAGATACGCAATTCTGGGATTTGGATACATGATTCTGGGATTTAGATACATGATTTTTTCCTTGTATTTCAAATACATCATTTGAGGTTTTAGATACGCGATTCTTGAGTTTTAATACATCATTTTTTAAAATGGGGAGTTAAAAGGAATTGAGCTTATCATTTGGGGAGTTTTCGGGAATTCCCCGTTATATAAATAGGAGGAACTTGTAAACTAAAAATATTAGATTTTTTTTAGAAGGATATAGCTAAGCTCATTTATTTCGGTTACAGACGGATCAGAACACTTAAAAATTAAAATATGACGTCTCTAATTAAAATAATATGGTGCAAATTTGTTAAACTACTTTTATTCTATGCTTTTGTAAGCACTTTTTTTATGATTTACGAAACTAACTTCTAAGTTGTTTTAAATAGAAAATAAGTTAGAAAGTGAATGCACCCGAAAGCTTTTAGTTTTGCTTGTAAATTATAATTATTTTCTGAATATATATAGTTATTAAGAGCAATAAAATTATTTCTCATTATATATTTTTAATTACTCAATTATCTTTTTCTTTTATTTCCTTTTCAAATACTTTTTTATTTGATTACTCAAGTATTTTGCGACTTTATTTTCTATTTTACTTTCACTAAAGCAAGAGACCAAAAATGACATAATTTGAATTTGAATTTGAATTCTATGATTTTACCTATTGTAAAAAAGAAAATCCACAAGACCAAAAAAATAAATGGTAACACCAAATATGGAAAAAATCTTATACGTAGCACCACATATGAACTTAATGGTTTCAATAAATACGTATTAATTTATTGTTCGAATTAAATAAAAAGTTTCATTGTTCGAATTAAATGAAAAATTTGTTGAAATCTAATTCATTCGACCATAACACAGAAATTTCCTTAATAAGTTACTTAGAAAAACTCAAAAAAAATATGAAATAATCTATAATGTACATATACGATGACATAATGATATGAATATGATACGATACAGATAAATTGATACAATATTTTTTTTATGTAAAAAATATCAAACACGATATCAAATACGTCATAATAAAATAATATTTTTAGATCAAATAGTCAATCCAATTCAATCCCAGAATTCAATATGATTTGCACAAAAGTAAACAAGAAATTATATTTCCCCACCTGTATAAGACATTAATTTATTTATTTTCAATAAGACATTAATGTGATGCAATATAGTTCCATATATTCCAACCATAATTCTCCCTTTCTAGAATTGTGCAATAATGAAGTGTGTGAAAAGTGGAAACTTTATAATCCACAAAAATTTTGAAGCTGTCTTCATCACTACAAAGTATGCTTTTTTCTTGAGCCAATTATTTGGAAAATTTCAATGGCCATAAAGTCTATGGTAAATCCAACCTCTCATAATCTTTAGATCGTGAATTTAAATTTTCTTAAATATAAAAGTTGTTCCCGGTTATACCTACTAATTTGTTGTCACTGCATAATAGTTTCTTCGACTCTATTTAGATATTATTTATGTTATAATAATTTGTGCTCGACTAAATCGTAATAGTTGGTTTCTTTAAAAAATAAAGAAACATAATAATGCTAAATTATAAATAAATTTTTTGTGGGTATGTTTATTCTAATAGTTTTTTTATAAAAATTAATCTCAGAAGAATTTAATTTAATAATGGTGATTACGGTGTTGAAAAAGAAATGTTAATGTAATTAAAGAAACCTTGAAATGATGCAGCACCGCCCTACAGCCGCCACTTATTACCACATACATGTGGTGGCTGGTGATGATGTTCCCAGTTACCACGAAATTTAAAACTAGAAAATTTTAAAGTTTATAAATTTAAATAAATTACTAAACAGTCCCTAAAGTCTCAAATTAATTAAAAAAATTAAAAGTATTTTTAGAATGATAGAACTGAATCATAACTGATCTCAAACAGTTATCAAAAATTAGGAACTAAAATGTAATTTCTCGGTCTAAATAAATTACATTACAATTAACCCTAAATATAGAATAATCATATATAAATTTTGCTATAAAAATTATACGAGATGAGTTTAACTTTCTTATCACTTTAACTATTGCTGATTTTGAAGTAGGTGAAAAAGACGTGAAGTAATAAATAAAGCAAAATTGGTACGAGTTTACCTAAGTTGTCAATTTTAATTTTTAAAGTATAACCAATTTGGTTTACAACATCAAACGTATCGTATGCGTCATGAAAAGTGCGAGTTTTCTTAAGTTAATTAGTTAACTTGTGCTTCACTAACCACACAACCATTCTTGCACCCCATTAGTGTCATTAATTGATCAATTTCCAAACACTTTTAAATATATTTACCTAGCGTGTCATGACGAATATAAATCACGTTAGAAATTAGAAAAGCAAAAATTTATATTAATGTATGCTTATTGTATTCGTATCCACTTATCGTACTATGAATCACTCATAAAATATCGTTTGTTTTAAAAAAAAAATTTATTCGCATTTTAGATTACAATATAATTCTGGAGAACCTTTTTTGATACTCAATATTTTTTTATAAAATGGATGCATGAATTTCTATAATTATTCTTTTAAAAATGTTTCAAAATGATCTTCAAAAAATATATTAAAACTTCTTTTTATTTTAATAATAAATAAATTTCCTGTGAAATTAATTAAAAGTTTCAGACATTTAAAAATCTAATATAAAATAAAATTTTGGCTACAATTATTCGAAGCTACTCTCCCCCATCTATCGTCATAAATTTATGATAGTGCACCAACGACGGCGTATTAATACGATTTAAATCTAAATATGTCGAAAAAGCCTTTAACTGATTAACTAAGATACACGTTTCACACACAAATAATAGTGTGGCTTAATTACGTACGAAAACAAAAAATGTCAAACTTTTGCTGTCAACTTTATTTCCAATTAATGCAATTTTTTATAGCATTTTATAAATATTTTGCTATGAGTATGGTTTATTTATCGGGAGTTCGAATCATGTTGAACAATTAGAGAAAACGTGAAAATTAATGAAATTTGAATTCATCCTTTAAATCTCACTTTAATTTTCGTCTAACACATGAGGCTTATAAATAACTTCTATCATACGCGTATAATCGTGCACAGACTCAAGCCGTCAAGCATGAGTGGGACCGTGGGCCGAAGGTCAAAGTTTAAACAATCGTAACATTTAATGACGCACTTTACACTCTGCGAATAGAAACTTGAAGTCTCGCTTTCAAATCCAAAACCTTTTTTTTTTTTTTTTTTTTTGCCAGCGTTAACCCAATTCAGCCCACATTCAATCTAAAGTAGTTTAGATACACACAAATAAGCGTGATGTAACTAATGAGTAATGAACAATTGTTCAGGCCACTAACACTTTAACTCTTAATATTGTTAGAGAAATTATAGAAATGAAATCAGATTGACGGAGATAACACGAACTACCAATTTATATATCAAAAAAATCTAAGTATAAAATATATGGTTGAAGTAGTATAACATTAATATTGTTTTGCTTATGAAAATAAACAATTAAACGAACGAACAATTCTTGCCAAAAAACAGTATTATTTCGGTACAATCAATTGACATTTAATTTAAATAGGGTAATTATTTAGCCTGCAGTGGTCCAAAATGGAGAAAATTAAATAGATGCATATGATCAATTAATGTGCACTACCTATAAGTAAAGCAACTGGTCTATAACGTGGAGGATTCAAAATTTCCAACTTTATGCATACTTTTTTCAACAAATACAGTCTTCCTTCATTTTATTGCCCTATTTAAATTAAATGTCCCTTGAGGTTTGCTCTAATTACAAATCAATCCTTCTTGTTTCGGAAATTACATACAGGTCCCTAAAAACACTGTTTCGTTTGAGGTCTCTGGACGCTGTTAGGGTTCCGTTAATTTTGACAGGACTACATTGTTGATGTGATTTAGTTAAGGGGTTGTTTTGTAAGAAAATTCATAGTTCAGGGACTTTTTTGTAATATTTTTTGGAAATTCAAATGTCAAAATTAACGGAACCCTAACGGCGTCCAGGGACCTCAAATGAAACGGTGTTTTCAGGGACCTGTATGTAATTTTCGAAAAAAGAGGGACTGATTTATAACTAGGGCAAATCTCAGGGACCTAAATGTAATTCCCCCTTATATATAGGGTTTCGTTTGTTTTAGTAATTAGGATAGTTGGAATATTTATTCCTAATATTGTTTTGAAGTATTTGAATATATATATTTGGTTAATTTGGAATAGTTTAGTTTATTAAAATAATATATTGAGATTCGAGAGAGAGGATCCAACTCATTTGACAAAGGATGCTTAGAAAAATTATCGTGGAATCAGATTCCTTATATATAGTATATCCCTAATCAATTTTTTAGAGTCGAAGGACCACCATCTTTGAAATATTATCCCAAATCGTAAATTTCTTCCCTTCCCTTCGATGTTACTAGGGGTGTAAACGGATAATAAAAGAATCGGATGTATGATTACCATATCCTTATCCGTTTATGATTCGGACGGATACGGATAATATCCTTTTAAATCGAATTCGGATAAAGGCGGATTCGGACGGATTCGAATTTTAATCGGATTTTCAACTATTCAAAATTTGACATAAATTATTTATTTATATAACTTCGAACTTTTAATCAGATTATCACCTATTCATTTATAGATAAATTATTTAATAATTATATAACTTTGAATATATATATATTTTAGACGAATAGAGAAATAATAAGTATATCTATATAGATCATTTTTATGTTTTAGCGAATGTATAAATGTGGTGAAATTATAAATTTTATCATATAATTAATTTGAAATATAATACTTTTATTAATAACATAATATATGTTAATTATATTATCTCTATATGAATATTGACGTGAACATATAGTTACTAATAAAACCTAATGTTTTTCTTTAATAAATGCGCTAAAAAAATTACTTAATACTAATAATCTATCATACATACACAGTTTTGTGTATATATTTTAATATAATACATTATTTATCGGATACGGATTACGGATAAATCGGATAACGGATATATCTAACGGATAATGAAACGGATCGGATGCATTATTTCTATATCCTTATCCGTTTATAATTCGGATGTCTATAATCGAATACGGATAATATCTTCTGTAAACGAATTCGGATGCGGACGGATATCGGATTTTCGAATATCCATTTACAGCCCTAGATGTTACTATGAAAAATAGTAGAAACACTTTTGCATATACGAGTCGTTTTCTTTAACTCAACCCTCAAAAACCAATGCTCCCATCCAAAACCACATGCCAATAAGCCCACATTGCCATGCCCAAAATTTGAAAAAATTCAGAAAAAAACCCAAAACCAACACATCACATGAAATTTGAATTCTTGCAGTGTCGCACATTCGCCCCACATAAACTCAACAATAATAAATAATGACCCCAAAATTTATTTGAATTTGGTCTTTGGTCATCTTTTTTGCATAAAAAAATATAGATCTTGGATAAAGTTTAGGCCAAGAACATGCTACATTGTCAGAAAAAATGGTCCAGAAAATTTGCTTAGCTTAACCCACTCTCTCTTTCTCCAATAAAAACAAACCTTCGCTGAGAAAGTAGGAGAGGAATTTATTGAGGTTGGGATAACAATAACATGATGAGAATTATTATAATTTATATGCATAGGGATAGTGACTTGTTTGGTCAACTAAGTTCAAATAAAAGGTTAATTACCTATTAGTATTATAATTAGTGGGATTATGCACTTCGTAGATCTCGAAGTTTAGACCAGTTTTTAAGCTAACAAACGATACATTAATTAGGTTTTAGCTCTAAGCAAAAAATAATTTATTTGGCATATTATGATTATTTTTTCAATTTTTCAAATATTTTAGATGTCATCTTACTTCGTAAAAGTTTTAAATTGTCATATCGATCATTTAGGTATCACGAGTATCTCATTTCTGACAAAATAATAATAATTTTTGATAAAAAATCATCAACGTGTTCATACCTAAATGACCGATATGACAATCAGAAAATTTTTACAAAGTACAAATGATAATAATTTTTTTTTTTACAAAGTACAAATGATAATTTAAAATATTTAAAAGTTGAAATAAAAAGTTGAAAAAATTAAATTGGATTTACCTCATCAGGTGTTTTTCCCTTTTTTGAAGGTATTAACTAGGTTTGTCTAGTGTGTGTATGCATATATAGTTGAGAATGAGGTTTTATTTTTTTGAAAAAAATTCAAATGTTAGGTTTAAGGGAGAGGGAGATAGCTTGAACTTTTAAGATAGAGGAAAAAATAACTTGTCCATATACTACGAGAGTTTTTTAAATATTTTATTGGAATTTTTAAATATTTTAAATCACTATCTGTATTTTGAAAAAAAAAATTAAATTATCATTTCAACCAATTAGGTGTTAACACATGACCATTTTGGTGTTATATTTTCGTATGAAATTAGCTACGTGTTAACACATAATTGGTCAAGATGACAATTTGAAAGTTTTTTCAGAGAACAAATGAACAATTTGAAATATTTGAGAATTTGGATAAAAAAATTAAAAAAACACTCATACTACAAGGCAAAAATGTTTTTCTCTTTAAAATAACTACCTCTCTTTAGTTAAATAATTAAGATTAAAGAAATTGTTTCACTTGAGTAAATTTGATGGTTAAGGATAAAATATGCCACTATTTGTTTTCTATATTTTTTTTAGGGACATGATGAATTTATTCATTAATCAAGTCGGCCTTATAATTGCTGAAATAAAATTAAGAATGTTAAAGTTCTCTTCTTAAAAATTAGCATATTATTAGTTAATTTTTGAATAACCCTATTGTCCGACTTTTACCCAGGTAATACTGTGTCATATTTATTGTTACGAGTTTGCTAAAGCCTAAATGCACGACAATTGTATTTGAGCTATTAATCTATATCATGACTTCTTGATAAAATACTTTGATATGCTATTCAAAATCTAAGAAAAAATATATATTATTTTGATATATTATGTTGTACCGAACATTCATATTGATAGGGGTGGACGTTCGGGTTGGGGAGTTCGGGACCCGTCCCGACCCGATCGGGACGGGGAGTTCGGGATTTTATAATTTCGGGATGGGTACCCGATCCCGATTCAAAATTTAGGGGTCGGGATTGGGTACCCGAATTCCCCGACCAAAATTTTTTTTTTTAAATATTTTTTTCATATATATTATACAATATAACAATGCAATTAATACAACATATTTCTTGATATGTTATATACATAAGTTAAAGCAATTAGTACAATAAAACCTATTTCCAGAATTATGTTGGATTTCTGCAAATTCAAACAATTCGATACAATACAACTAATGTTTTATTTGAATAAACTAATATTGTATTAATGACCAAATTTCAGTTTGAGTTTAATTTGATATAAAATTGATGTTATATCAGATAGATATTCCACAAACTCCAAAAATTCTATTAATTAAATTAAAGTATCAAATTGTTATATCAGTTTTATATCACCTAAAAGAATACATTTAATGCAAACTTGTTTTTAGAATTTTATCGTGAGTTGGGAAAAATAGTGCAATTGAAATTATGAAAAAAAAAAAGAAAAGAAAAAGAGTAAGACAGGCTCCCCGATCCCAAGCCCGATCCCATAATCGGGTACCCGACTTTTTCGGGACGGGACCGGGTATCAATTTTTCCTCCCCGATCCCGATTTCTCTGTCCCGCGCCCACCCCTACATATTGAATATCGTATCGAACACCTCACACATGATGAATTTTTGAAAAAATTATATTGATATGTCCGTATTCTGGTTCGTCGTGCGGATAAGACTTGTACTCGAGCTATATTTGAAAGGAAAGAGAATGAAAAAACTAAATATATTTGACTATAATTATGATAATAATAGTGTTCTATTTTAAAAAAATAAAAATATATAATCTCCACATTTGAAAGGAAAAATATATATTTTTTTGGAGGGGATGGTTTGAAAACTTCCCATTTCATCAAAAAATTTAACTTCACTATTCAATTCAATTAAATTTTTAGTTTACTTAAATTGAGGTTTCATTTTTATTTACTACCTACTAAATTAAATTGTTTATCCATGTTTTTCACCGTAAATACTTTGAAGGACCGTTACACTTCAAATTAATGATGTTCGGAAATTAATATTAAAACAAATATAACTCATTTTTACATCCTTTTATAATCAGATCAGCACCCAAATAACTAATTTGATTATATTTTTCAAATCAAATAACAAGATATATTACACTTGTAATTATAATCGGTTCAATTCGAATTTTCCATTTTCTAATAATCAGGTGAAGGATCACGTACCTTGTGCTTAAGTTAACCATTGAGAGGTTTTCTATCCTTTCCCTTTGTGCTTTAGGTAACAATGGAGGTATTTTCTTGCATAACCTTTGCAAGCACGCAGCACACATGCATTATACAATTATCTATGTATACATACTATGTCTTTTAATTGAACCCCAACCATCTCTTGTATCAATAAAGAATGTGCTGGCCCTTGATATCATTTTTCATAACAGTACCAAAATTTATTTTTTTACTGATCCTCGTACCATCCACATTACATTATCAATTATGTTTCTAGAGATTCAATTGCAGTTCGTTGAGCATCACATGATAATGATATGGGACGCAATACTCTTTCTCCGACCCATAAATTAAAATGCTCGTTTTGTGATAGTTTTATCGGTCATTCAACTTTATTTTATTGTAATATATACTGCGGAGAATGTCACGTTTTGTTTGACGCATTCCCCACCATAGGTTCCAACAAGGTCATGTGTAAGGAGGTGAATCTACTTTTGAATAAATTAATTAGAGATTTTAATACATACATATGATGTAATAATGAAAAATAAAAATATATGATATACTGATGAAAAATAAATATGTATGATGTAATAATGAAAATTAATTCAAATATTTTCTGGTGCTCGATTTTATTATATAGTTTTCTCTTGTATAATTCTTTTTGGGAGGAGAAGTGAAAGCACTAAAAAGTATCAGAACTTTTGTCCCGGCCATATGGTGCAATCCTCCTCTCGTATGAGAGCCGTTACCACCAAACCCTAGTATTGAAGTGTGAGAGTTGGCCGGACCGTCTCAAAAGCTGTCATTCACCACCAAACCCTAGTATTGAAGTGTGAGAGTTGGCCGGACCGTTGAAGTGTGAGAGTTGGCCGGACCGTCTCAAAAGCTGTCATTCACCACCAAACCCTAGTATTGAAGTGTGAGAGTTGGCCGGACCGTCTCAAAAGCTGTCATTCACCGCGCCGTCGATAGCGAGGGCCCTCCTGCGTTCCTCTTTCTTGTGCTTACTTTTGTGTGCTCTTTCATCTGCTTCTTCCAGTTATTCACTTTGTGTGCGTTCCTCTGTGCTCTTGTGTTTAGGTTTTCTGGTTTACCGGGGAGGGAATTTTCACGGCTGCAATTGTTTCATTCCTTCCTTTCTATGGCTTCATCCAGCAACAAATCCAACTGCAGTTAGGGCGAAAAAAGAAAAAGAAAAGAGAAACATAAAATTTTAAAAGAAAAGAGAATCAAAGAAGTTTATAATATGACTTAAGCATGTATGTTGGTATGAATTCTTTGTTTACTTTTAATTTTCTTGAAAAGTTTGATAAGTTTGCCAAATTCCTAATATATAGATTAGTTATTGTCTAATAGGGAAAAATACAAAAAAAGGATACCAACTCACCCAATTTAGCGTTTTCGGGACAAATTTTTTTCCGGCAACAAAAATGGACATTAACTCCAAAAAATTGGCATTTTCAGGAAAAAGCCGCCGGATTGAGCTGACTGGGCCCCGGAAAAGGGCAAACTCTCAGGATTTTATGACATGGAAATACAATGAATTTACACCTCAGAATAGCATGCCACGTTAATGACACGCGTACTGCCAACCAGATTAATTGTATAACACTGTTTTGAATTTTGAAATCATATTTTTGGTTTTCCAATGCTGAACTTCTAGAGACCATCTAACTTCCTCTCAAAAATTAAAAACCCTTGTTCATTTCGTCAGTGCAGAACACCAAACCAGAGCAAAGGACAATCGAAAAGCTAGCTTGGAAAATTCATCATTGTCGTCGCTGGTAAGAGGCAGAGATGGTGAGGCTACGCACGAAAGGCTTGGAAAGTCTTCCTCCACCCCCGTACCGTAAGTTCTACTCTTGTGGAAGATGTCTCCTTTGAGAAATATGTCTTTTTGTTAAAGTTTTTGTGTGGGTATTTGTGGATCCGAGGTCATCTTCTCCCTTTTTAATGGAATGGTCCCTTTACAATATTGTCTTTTTCTGTCATGAACCCGACATGGGGGTTTCTTTATTCTGAAATGGTCCTCATTGTTTTTTCTTGTGAATGGTTGTTTACATCTTTGTCCCTGAGTAATGGAAGTGATTGTGGTTGGTGTGATGTAAATAGTTGAGTAAACTCGAATTCATGGGCCTTTCAAAATTTATGCAGATCCCGATTCAAGTAGCGTCACTGTGGCTATTTACTATGGGGGACAGATTGAAGTCTCCAAATACGTGGAAGGGAAAGTAAGGAAATTTGATTACGTGGATCTGGAAACGTTGCAATTAGGCAATTTAGAAGAATTTGTCCAGGACCTGGTCAAACCCGGTGAGTTTGCGAGGTTTTATACCGGAGTTCCAGGTGGGTTCAAACTTCTTTTAAATGATGATGAGCTGAGGCAATATGGCCAGAAGTATTTAAAAAAGAATCTTGAATATTTTATAATCCTAGATCTTCTGCCTTTAAACAATGATGATGAGTTATCTGAAGATGATACACATGAAAATATTGATGATGTAGTACCTGAGAACAATGAAAACATTGCTGATGTTGATAATGACAAGTCTAATAAAAGGCCAGAAAGAGAATCTTCTATTGAATTTTGTGCTAGGGCTGAAGACACAGAAGAATGGATATCAGAATATAATAGAAGATATCCTGGTCCTTCCAGTAATGTAGATGCATGTGATGTGAACACTGATGAGTCTGATATAGATTACAGTAGTGGTCAGATTGAAATCTCCAGTGATGATGAGTCCTTGTTTGAGAACACTGTTAGTAAAGATGTTGAACCGTTTTATGTGGTTGAGTCTGGTGAAGATGTAAATGGTGAGCCTGTGGTCTTTATGAACTTTGATGTTGTCCCTAGCTCATCTGATGATGAAGACTTTGTTGGTCATGTAGATGTTGACACTTCATTAGATGACATCTTATTTGATGATAATGTGAGCATTGGTGCTGAGTTTGCCCAACATGAAACTGAAACTGATGATAGTGAGTCACATGCTAGTTCATATATGCAAAATGTGGCAGGAAGTGAGGAAGAGGAGTTAGATATGGATAGGGTTTCTGCTGATGAGAACGAGGTTAACAGCTTGCCTACATACAGCAATCTAGATGTATTTGACCCTACCTTTTACCTTGGTCAACCATTCCTGAATAAATCAACTTTTAAAAAAGTTGTTACCTCTTATGCCATAAAAACAAGGAGAAGCTTACCATTTACCAAAAGTTGCCAAGAGAGGTGTTATGTTAGATGTGCTGAGAAGGAATGTCCCTTTAAGCTTAATGCAATGAGGGTTCCTGGTGAGAAGCATGCTTATGTGCTGAGGGAAATAAATCTGGACCATAACTGTACAGAATCTTACCATGTGGCAAATGTTAAAACACCATGGCTAGCTGCCAAATATGTGGCAGATTTCAAGTCAGATCCCAAAAGGAATGTTCAAGGGTGGAGAACTGATGTCCAGAAGAAGCTTTCTGTCAATGTATCCACTTCACAGGCTTACAGGGCCAAAAGGAAGACACTAGACATTTTAAATGGTGACCCAGATTTTCAATACACAAAGCCGTGGGACTATTGTAATGAGTTGAGGAAGACAAATGCAGGATCAACCATCATTTTAGGGACAGATGACACTGATGGAGAACCTAGATTTTCAAAGTTTTATGTCTGCTTCAAGGCAATGAAAGTGGGGTTCAAAAGTTGCAGACCAATCTTGGGTGTTGATGGCTGCCACCTGAAGGGCCCACAGGGGGGAGTGCTTCTGACAGCTGTGGGTTTTGACCCAAATAACAACTTCTTCCCTGTTGCATATGCAGTTGTCTCCATAGAGAATAAAGAGAACTGGAGTTGGTTCTTTTCAGTGTTGAAAACTGACCTGGAGATGGGAAATGGAGAAGGTTTCACTTTTATGAGTGATAAGCAAAAAGGATTAATTCATGCTTTGCCAGAGGTATTTCCTGCAAGTGAGATAAGATTTTGTGTCAGGCATCTCATTTTGAACTTGAATGCTGCTGGTCATAGGGGACTTGATTTGACTAATTCGATGTGGAAAGCAGCTAAATCCAATACAGTTGGGGAATTTAGAGCAGCAATGAGACAAATGAGGGATAACCATCCAGCAGCATATGAGTGGTTCAAAGACAAGCACCCTTCACAGTGGTCCAAAAGCCACTTTTTAGAGCATTCTAAATGTGATGTACTTTTAAATAATTGTTGTGAATCATTCAACTCCTCAATTCTGCCAGCTAGAAAAGAGCCTATCATCACTATGCTTGAGTGGATGAGGGAATACCTGATGAAGTACTTGCAAAAATGCAGAGAGGAGTCAGACAAGTGGGAAGGTTAGTAATTTGTTAACTTACTCAAGTTATCATAATAATTTATTGTATTCTAGTAGCTAATGTTTTTTTTTTATATGTTAAGGGTTCCTATGTCCTAAGATAGAGGCTGTCATTGTAGAGCATGGTAAAAAGGTGGGTGGTTGCAGGCCCATCAAAGCATCTCGGAGTGATTTTCAAGTACAATCAATGGATGGAGGCCAATATGCAGTTTCACTTGATGGCAGGACCTGCTCTTGCAGAAGGTGGCAACTAACGGGCATACCATGCAGGCATGCATTAAGTGCACTTTATGAGGAGAAAAATGATGGACTGGACATGGTTGATGAGTGCTACACAGCGGAGACGTATAAACAAGTATACTCCGGGGTGATTATACCAATTAGCAGTCAAGAAATCTGGGGAGAAACAATGTTTGTACCCCCAATTCCTCCAAATTTTGGAAGAAAGGCTGGTAAGCCAACCAAGTTAAGAAGAAGGGGCATTGATGAGGCAGACTGTAAGGGTAAGAAAAAAGCCAAAAAGAATGGGACTCAAAAACTTAGAAGATTTCAAACTACCATTCATTGTGGCATCTGTCATGGAGCTGGGCACAATGCCTTGTTTTGCCCTCAACTACCTAAAAGTGCACAAACGAAAAGACAGAAACTATTTGACAATGCAAGAAAATCTGCAGAGAAAGAAGCTGGTCCTTCTGGAGTTGCTAAAGAGTCAGAGCCTGACCACATTGACTTGGTGGAAGACATTACTGAGGTATCTTACAGCTACATATTACATAATATATACATGTTATCCTCACATACACCAACTGACATTGTTTCTGGTGCAGATGGGTCCTGAATTGTTACCACCGCATACTCAGAGTCACATCACATATGATGAAATTGATGAAACTCTAGGGTACAATACTGAAATGTACACTTATAATGATGTTCCTAACTCTGCTGGACCATCAATGTTCGAAGAGTTGGGCATGGGAAATCAAGGCATGTCAGGCAGACCACGAAAAAGAGAACTTCAAACAATCAAGGACATACAAGCTTCCATGTTAACTGAATTATCCAGGAAAAAGGAGAAGGCAACCAAGCAGAAAGGTGTGAAACTTAGAGTACCCCCAACTTTGACAGAGAATGACCTTATCATGTCACAGTCCAGTGTCTGTGGTCCAATGCCAGAAAAGATCATCATCATAGACGGAAAGAAGAAGTTTTTGGATCTATCTGGCCTCTCTACCCCTGCTTCTCAGTGATTTGTCTGTCATATAAGTTATTAGAACAATTGTCGCTTTTGTCCGGGTTGCAAGTGCTAAAACACTTTTTCATATTACGCTTTGGATGGTAGTCTGTTATCTCTATTTTGTATGTTGTTTCAATGTCTTGTTAATGCTGTAAGAAGGTAAAACTCACTTGATGGAAGATGATATATGTATGCAGCAAGTTTTTGTTTTGGCAAATTTCTCTATTAAAACAGATAATAAACGCCTACTCACTCCGAATACATGGGCACATACACACTGATAAGTTATCTTGCAATAATACAAACTTCAGTCTTACATATTTTACAAAATTGACATACATTGGCTTACATAGCATGCATATTTTACCCAGTCTGACCTAGCAAAACCCATAAACCACAAGCTTCACAGCAATTGCAAGATAGGTCACAAGGAAAACAATGAAAAATTTCCACATCAATTTCTTCATCTTGACATCTTTCTCCACAAGCTCAGCTTCAAGTTTGTTTATCTTCTTTAACAGTCCAGGAATTATGACCTTAGCACGCTCGCACATTTCCCCATCGTACCATCGGAAATAACGACATTGCTTATCAGGGCAGCTGTAAAACCTTCTCCCGGGATTCGTCGGCTTCCATGAGGTTATTACAGCAGCTAGCTTCCCACAGAAACACATCATGTTATCTGGTGCAGGAAAGTACGAGCTTCTTGAGGCAGCCATTGTTTCTTATGGTTTACCCTAATTCTGTTGTGGCTTTTACAGTGAAGAGAAGGGTTGGTTTAATAATTGCTGCGCCAAGGGTTTTTAACGAGGTTGGATGAAGATTTTGGTGGGAAACTTTCCCTCCACTTAAAAACGTGTTCTTATGGGAAGAATTGTTACTCACATTACTAAACCTGACTCAGCAGACACTTCTTTCCCAATGGCAGTTTAATTATGACGTGGCCGTTAAGCTTTTGAACATGTCACCAAAAAAATGCCCAGTCAGCTCAATCCGGCGGCTTTTTCCTGAAAATGCCAATTTTTTGGAGTTAATGTCCATTTTTGTTGCCGGAAAAAAAATTTGTCCCGAAAACGCTAAATTGGGTGAGTTGGTATCCTTTTTTTGTATTTTTCCCTTGTCTAATATTTCTAAAGTTCTAAATTTATTGGGGTCTATATGATAATATTAATAATTGGAGTTCTACCCTTCCAATCTATATATATCACTATTTATGAGAGAAGATAATTAATTATTTGTGGAAAAAAAAAAGAAGATAATTAGCTATCTGTACATATATACTTCTGTGAAATAAGCAGAAACATTTCGTATAGTATATATAGATTGGAAGGACTGTGAAATAAGCATTTCACATGAACATTTCGTATAATATACATAGATTGGAAGCGACTTTAGTCCAGGAACAAATTAAATTTTGTTCTTAAAAAGTATTTTTTTTTTTCATTTTCTTTTAAATATCACATGAATAAATTTATCGTAAAACTAGTTTGGCAACTCATTATCCTTCTAAACATGCTGCATTTGTATATATATGACTATATGAGAGCTAGTGACTGTCTCGTTTTTTCTCTAATTAAAAAGAAATATATTAAGCATGAATTTTGGAATTCTTTATTTTTACTTCTAACATACACAAAAATTTTCAGTAATTATTTTCTAATTGAGTTATTTGCTCAATGTTTTTATTAAGTTTTTCTTTTTTTTCCAAACATATAAAAATTAAAAATGTAATTTGTCTATACTCTATAGTCTATACTAAAGTCTTGACCTCTTGGGATGTAACCCTTATCAAGTGAAAATGAAAGGAGTCGTGGCCCTAGAGGCCTAAACTAATTAAGACCGAATTATAAAGGGAAATACCTGCATTTTGTATAATTAATAACTATCTAAAAACCTATAATCACCAATCAATAATACAAATTAAACATAGTGTTAGATTTAAATCAATCATACACACACATGTATACAAAGCATTAGACCTATATTACCAAAAGACCACTAGGTTTAGTATGATTATACATTAATTTTTTTTTAGGGTTTAAAATTTAAAGGTCTTGTCTTTGTGAATGAAATAACAGACTTAACGAAATTGCTCTTGAAAAAATGATCTCTCTTTTGATATATATATATATATATATATATATATATATATATATATATATATATATATAAAACTCGCTTATCTTTGTACTCTGACAAAAAAAACTCAAATTTGAAAAAATAAAAACGAGATAAATAAATATATAAA
The DNA here is from genome assembly GCA_037501455.1 of Lantana camara. Classification (NCBI taxonomy): domain Eukaryota; kingdom Viridiplantae; phylum Streptophyta; class Magnoliopsida; order Lamiales; family Verbenaceae; genus Lantana; species Lantana camara. Next base: position 97,029,860 of record CM074861.1, read on the forward strand.
CTCATAATTTCAGGAAAAAAAGTATAAAATTTACACTATGGAACTAATTGTAGTAATGAAGTGAATCTCTTATAATCAAGGCCAAAAATTAGTGGATACAACATATCAAATTCACTTGATTTCTCAATCTGTCCATGCCAGACTGCTCTAGCAAACAATTTCATTTTTGAATCACTTTCTAATAAAAAGTGCAACATACTATTATCATCAAAACAAATCCTAACCAAATTTCAAAATCATTCAAATGTCACACTATTTTCAAGCCAAATTCACTCCACAAAAAAAGGGGACATTTTTAAAAAATATGTACCAAATTTGTAAATCAATCAACTCTTGAAAAGCTACTTAACTTTCAATCAGTTTTCAACTTATTATATTTTAAATATTTTATAAACTACAAATACCCACACAAACACAATATTAATCGAATATTTATTAAATTTACCCACATAATAATTATTCGCAGAAGCAATCTGACAAGAACGATAATTCCGAAAGTGTCAAGACGTCATGAATGAACCCTAACCAAAAATATTAAAATTCTTAATGCAAAATAAATATATTTTAATTTCCCAACTGTCGTATTTGAAATTCAAGAAATTAAATCCTCCATAAGGATTGAAGAAATCCAACAAAACATCCGAAATTAATTACTATACTTTCAAATTTTCCTTTTATTATATATCTTCAAATTTTAATTGTTTTTCCCTTCTTAAATTTCCTTAATTCCGTTTTTATTGTTAAGAAATTTCAGGGACTTATTATGGCTTTGACCGAGTATATTAATGTCACGTGGTGGGGGTTAATTTTAGAAATGCAAAATTTAAATCTGGAAATAGTAAAATCAGGAGTGGAGATAGCAGACTTTTATTTTAGAATTTCATATGTTTTGAACTGTGCCTGAGCCCGCTCTACGCTCCTCCTCTGTGTGTGTGTGTATATATATATATATATATCTCACACACTCAGACTTCTCCTTTCACTCTCACTGTCACTGGAAAAGCACATTCAAACTATACATGTACTGGTTTGAATCTATACATTTCGCTTCGATGGTAGATCGGAGGAGCTAGATTTGCTCTGGGAGCTCCGTAGCTATAGTGTGAGCTCAAGCTCTCTGTTTTTCTGTATTTGTTTCGGTTTTTAGTGTGGATTTGTAGTGTGTGTGTAATGTGGATTTGTATGTGTTTATTTTGTGATGCTGGATGTGGATGTTGATGCATGGGGTTTGTTTTTCAGCTCTGACGATTTTTTGGGATGTACATTGTGTTGACGCTCGAAATGTGTTTGCTTTTTGGAGCGATTTGAGCTCTGGTTTGAATGTCTGTGTAGATCTGAGGATGGGTTTCGGTTTTTGGGATGTTTGGTTGTGTTGTTTGGGATTTGATGAGCTGTTTTTGGTGGTTTGTGTAGCTCGTCTAGTGTTTGGTGAAAAGACAATGAGAGGAAAATCTGGGAGTCGTTTTTTGGCTTCAGGAATTTCTGCAAAAATGTTTTTATGGCGTTAAGCAAGTGGAATTTGAGTTGATGGAAAACATGTTGAATTTTGGGTGGAAATATTTCTTGAGCTCCTGGTTTCTGAACTCTCTTTTTGAGGTTGTTTTTGATTTATTTGATTTTGAGCATTTGGATGTCGGGAGTGAAACACACAGAGTTTTCTGGTACATGTTGTCAAAATTTTGTTGGATTTTTTAATGAATTAGGGTTTCGAGTATCTTTTAAAATTTCGTAATTTGATATAACATTGATTTTAATTCATGGGACAGGCAGTGGGAAATCTTGTTCCCAGAGCATTTCATGTTCCTACCAGATCAAGCTGCAGCTCTTGGAGCATATGGTACAGCAACTTGATGCAGCTTTGCCTTGGGTTAATTGCATTCTCTTATTGTATCCCCTGTAGTTGATAAAAGATTTCAAAATCTGTAATTTTAACCCTGTGAAGCTCGCTGAAATAAATGTTGACTTAATGCTGACTTTGGGCTGATGGATCTAAAATTGGTTCGATATGTCTATTTGAGCACAAAACATTTCAATTTTCAGCATTACCTGAGCTATATTTTGTCTTTTATAAATTGCTTGTGTGTAGCTGCTAATTTCTTGTTCTGTTTACATCAATGAAAACTACTCTAAGAGGAAAGATGTTTTGTGTGCTCATAGTGCATGCTGTTTTTGCCATAGTTCCATATTATGAGGATTGTAATAGAGCAGTCCATATACTACGGATTACATATGGTTTCTGAACTACAGAATAACATAGGGGAACAGGGTATGTTTTTTGGGTTTCATTTGTAATTTTAAATGCCAGACATTTACAGACTGATGTATATCATGCTTCAACCAACATATTTCTTTCTTTCTCCCTTCTATTTGGCCACGCGCCAAGTATCTTTGTGCTTGTTTTGAGCTTGCAATGTGTACCATGGTTTTGCATATTAGGGTTCTATGGGGGATTTAGCCTGTTATAACATTGCATTCATGCTATGTCTGCAGCTATCATGAAGGCATGTTAATTTGGTCCCACCAACTGTTATCCAATGAAACAAGCAGTTATGAATGACGAGAACAGATTGTCCAACCTCAAGGAGAACACTGCGCGGATTACGCGAGCACGGGCAAAAGCCTTGGGCTCGTCAATTGGATTACCACCTTTATATCCTTCAGTGAAGCAGGATGAAAAACGAGTGTTGCGAGCAAATTCAAAAAGGGCATCTGTGGATAACAATAAACCACAAGGGAGTACAGCTGCTTGTCCTCAACGTAAGAGAAGAGCTGTGCTCAAGGATGTAACCAATATCACATGTGAGAATTTATACGTAAGCTGCATCAATGCTGCCAAAATTCAGGTATAATTATCAGTATGACATTTTGTTCTCCACTTCTCCTACTACAAGCTTTAACCTTATTCTTCTCATTGTTGTCCAAGTTCTCGAGCATTTCGCATTGGGAGTATGAATGTAAAATTTAAAAATTTTAAGATTGGTAGATTCTCTCTGCGCTTCTCTCTGTGCCCCCTTAACTTCCTACAATTGTAGAATACTTCTCTGGAGAGCAATTTCGAACTCTGATTTTCTTTGGTCACAAACTACTGAATATGGGAATTTCTGTTTGCCAGTCTACCGGGCTGGAAAGAAAAGGCTTCTTACAGAAAAAGGGTAAGGTGGCACCTGCTTGTAATGCTAGAAATCTTAAGGTTTCAGGAGATAAAAAGGACATAGGGGATGTGGACAAAGTAAAGGTGGAGGAATCATCTGAAAATAGCTCCAGAGGAAACTTGCCAATTGAACCAACTGAAATTATCAACACAATAAGGTCCGGTGCAACAGGTCTGGAGATAGATTCCACCAAACACATTACACCGATAAGTCCATCTAATAGAGGTTAGATTATGTTTTAAGTTTTTCACATGCTAAATATGTAAAGCTTTATTTATTGACTGCACAGCTGCACTTGCTTCAATGATACAATTGAGTTTATGATTGATGATCTCCAATAATTTCATTCCATAGTGCTTGCTGCTTTTAGTCATCATATGACACCCTGTCTCCAAGTCCAACAATTTTTTGGTTGGTCATGCAGGAGATGACAAGCTTTGCATGAAGCAGGAAGACTTGGATAAGAGTGGTGTTACTGACATAGATTCAAAACACGAGGATCCACTGATGTGTAGTTTGTATGCAGCTGATATATATTATAATTTAATTGCTAGACAGGTTTGTTGGGCTTCCACCTTCAGAAAGTTCCTGATTTTGCTAAGCTAATTTGTTTTTACAACGCCTTGAATTGGGTGGCTGGGCAGAGAACTATTTATCAGTCTAGTCTTACATTTGCTTTCATCAGTTTTGTGACTCATTGAATCTTTTTATTGGTTAGAACACATTCAAATATATATTGCCTTCTTTTCACAGAAATCTAAAACTCTTTTCATACAAAGTGTACAAAATATTCTGTTTCCTTGGAATAACTAAAGATCTTCTGTTTTCCAGAGTGTCAATCACTCAAACTAATTTTTGTCTTCTCTCAGGTTGACCGGAGGCCTTTGTCTGATTATATGGAAAAGCTGCAGCAAGACATCACCCAGAGCATGCGCGGTATTCTGATTGACTGGCTTGTGGAGGTTTGTCTCTCACCTAGACATTGCTGGCACTCTAATCTCTCTCTCTCTCTCTCTCTCTCCCTCGTTCCCCTGAGTAACACAACCATTATCCTTAAGCCTTTTGCGAAATCTGCAAGACTTTTCGTTTCAGATGTTTCTACTCTTTTTTGGATGTCCTTGTTAATGTATGATAGCACTCTGCCTCCTATTACCATCAGGAAAAGGTCCCTTATTGTTCTCAGTATGCCAAGAACATGAATGTCACCTCTTTGATTGGACTGTATTATTTGGCCATCATTGACAATTATTGGTGGTTCATAAAGCAGTTCCATCGAATATTACTATCTAGATAATCTTTATCACTCCTATTCTTTGTTGATTGTTCAAACTTCTTTTTTTACAGTCACCATTTCTTTTGACATTTTTGAACATGAGTTTCTGCATGAGTGGGAGTAATTAGTTATATAAATTGATCAAGAGAAGAAAATTTCCAAGAATTTAGGCTGCAAATCCCAGGAATTATTTTATCCTCTGCGTATGGTTTGGTCTAAAGTGGACTGCCTCTTTTCAGGTTTGTGAAGAATATAGGCTGGCTGGAGATACACTTTACCTGACAGTAAATCTTATAGATCGGTTCCTATCTGTAAATTACATTGAAAAGCAAAAGTTGCAACTTCTTGGAGTAACGTGCATGCTAATTGCTTCGTAAGTCATTACCCACCAGAGGCGGATACAGTAATGAAATCTTGGGTATCCTTGCATCAGTTATTGTAATATAAATAGTTTAAGATTGTCGATTAGCTGAATAATTTGTCTTGAAAGTCGTAGCATGTCTTGCAGCACTTAATCTTCTTACTTTTGTATTGTCTGTTTTTTGCCTGAAGGAAATATGAAGAAATTTCTGCACCTCGTGTGGAAGACTTTTGCTTTATTACAGATAATACCTACACGAAAGAAGAGGTATGCAGTTTATTTTAATGAATAGCCATTCCTGTTATAGGTATGATTTACTATGACAAGGAGTGTCTACATATTAAAGCTGTCAGTTCAGCTCCGGTTTTAGTTTTTATCACAGCGCTTCCTTGACATAAGAATGATAATGCACCAAAATACCTGTTGTTATCTAATCATCGTTTAGCTATCAAATTTTACCTGCTGCATATCCACTCATGGGCATCATAAGATTTCTAAACCTCTTGTTTCCTCTCATATTTCAAGTTCCCTTGTGTACAATAATTCTCCCTTGCGGTCTCTTCTACCCCAGATTCACATAATCAGTTATGATGCATGAGTTCTTGTTAAGTTTTCCCTTAAATTCACAGAAATAAATTTTATTACACATCCTTTACATTCACTGTGTTCTTGGTCTAGTCAAATTTGAATATATCTATGCAGAACTGACTTGCAATGACGTTATAGGTGGTACAGATGGAAAGTCGTGTTCTGAATCTTTTGAGCTTTCAATTATCTGTTCCCACTACAAAGAAGTTCCTTAGGTAAGCTGTGTATCTGAAGTCTGAACTCTACTATCTTTATTTTTTCTCCACAAACTTTTCCAGATTGCTGTCTCTTAATTTTCATTCTTCCATTGCTATATGTAGGAGGTTCATTCAAGCAGCACAAGTTTCTTACGAGGTAGAAAATAGTTAGTGTCTTCAGCTGTATTTTAAGGAGAAAGAAAAATACTTAATTCAATTTCTATCATATCCAGGTTCCTTCTGTTGAGTTGGAGTTCCTGGCAAACTATTTGGCAGAATTAACTCTAATAGAGTACAATTTCATCAAGTTTCTTCCATCCCTAGTTGCTGCTTCTGCTGTATTTCTAGCAAGATGGACACTTGATCAGTCAGACCATCCATGGGTTGGTTTTTCTCATCCATTTCATCCCTTGATACTCCCTTTTCCACTTTAACTAGTAAAAATGACAAGCATACCCTTTTTCAGAATCCGACTCTCGAGCACTACACAAGGTACAAGACATCACAGCTGAAAAGCACCGTCCTAGAATTACAAGACTTACAACTTAACACAAGAGGCTGCATGCTTAACTCCGTTCGTGAAAAATACAAACAATCTAAGGTAAAAATATCTCTCGACCCTTTCTCATAACAGCAACTTCTCAGTTCGTCCAACTTATTACGTTGTTTCTCCTGTGACAGTTCAAGAGCGTTTCAACACTCCGTTCGACAAAGCCTGTTCAGACACTTTTCCAAACATAACCCATCCTCTTACCAAATGATGAGGTATTTATGACAGCTAAAAACTGACCTTTTCCTCGACTGTGAAAGGTGAAGTGGTAGATAACCGGACAACTAATGGACGTCGTACTCGTCCCTCATTCTTTAGTCATAGCATCTTGCAATCAACCCCTTGTCCCCCTTCTGTTGTACTGTTGTATAATCAGTTCTGGTGCTTCCAGACTGTGTAAAGGCAAGAATGCTATGAGCTACTTAATTTTATAAAACATAAAATGCCTTTTGTGCATTCTCTGTAGCACTTTGATGAAGTTATTGTGGTAAGTTATTTGACAGCAGCTAACTACTTGCTGGCTGCTAGGTTTATGGTGTAGCTATTTGAATTTGACTCTGTATAAGTTTTCCTTGTTGGAAAATGCCATTATTATGTCAATGAAGACAATTTATTATTTTATATTTAGCGTTGATTGTTTCATAGACCATCCCTCTCTCTGTTTAAGGAAAAGTTATGTTTACCTTATCTTTCTTTGTGAATGATGAATTGTTTTATTCAAAATAAGAATGGCTAAAATTTTGGTTAAGTGTGTTTGTTTGTCGTACAATGTTTGTATCATGTTAAGAAAACAGTAAGTTAGATGGGATCAGTGCCAAGCCAGGGTTTCATTCTAGGGGAGTGAAATTAGTAAAATAAAAACTTGAATTTTTATGAGGAATGAAGCCACAAGAAATTACAAATATTAAAGTTTTTTTTTTTTTTTTTTTGGATAAAAACATACCACAATGGACAAGGAAATTTGGTTTGTTCAAGGAAAATAGTGACAAAATTTTAAATTTTCAAATTTTTACAGAACATGATAGGGCCCAGTGGAATTTTGTGATGGAACAATAGACATTCATCATGAATGTTCTTACTACCATCCCAGCAAACTCAAAAGATTTCTAATAAAAAGCTCACATAGAGAGAGAGAGAGAGATTACAAATTTCAGTCCACTTAGGAAGATAAACAATAACAATTAAGTTACAGAAAAGGAGAAAAAAAGAAGACCAACACAAGAGGTTAGTTCTGCACTATTCACTACTAGAGACTTCCCCTCTTTCCCATTCCTATTCTGGGGAAAACAGAGACCATATTTAAACACAAAACCACCTTACCTTTCTCTAAGACTCTAACAATCATCACCAAACTACTTCAATCCCCACCCTCAATGGCTCACCAGAACAGCAGTATTTCTTGCCATCGGTTGCCGACTAGCAGCATTCTCCAACCGTTCCCAAATTTCCTCCCTTTTCTCAGCTGCAACGATCTTCCTTTCTTGTTCTTCTTGGTAGTTCGCTATGCAGGACAACACGAGAGCATCATCCATTTCTGCAAGCATTTTTCTAACATTTAAAGTCAAGTTCAAAACAGCCTGATTCCAGTGGCTCTGGGCGTTGGCTTCGAGAGCTGGAAATATTATGGGCAGTATGACATGACGGTTATGTGCAACCAGATTGAGAACTTGGTCGTTGTTCCATAGGAAGAGTGCCCTTTCCGCAACCTGGGATAGGAAAGGAGGAGATTTTGTAAGGATCATGAGTATTCCATGCGTCGAACTTGTTTGATATCAAGTATTTTTGCTATTTATGATGCAAAGTCTAGCTAAAACAGACTGCAGATAATATAACATTATTCTTCTCATGCAGGATGAACACGAATCCTCCACTTTACTCTGGTTTATGAAGCTAAACTCGGAGAGATATACCATAAAACTTCAATTTCCTTTTAATATGTAACCTCATTAATTTATGAAGCCCATTTTCGGTAGGTTTATAACTGATATATTAGAGACAAAGTCTCCTCTCCGAGAAATAATTTGTGTATAAATACAGGAGATATGTGTAAGAAGCAAATGAAGTGCGTGTATAACAAGTTTCCCGAAATGTGGATAGCATCGGCTGCCCATTGATAACACAACCAATGCCTGAACGCCAGCTAGCTACATAACAAACCACACACACAGAGTATCAAGATATTTTAGATTCTACAGAAGTCCATTAAACTATCATCAATTAATGAACAGTACCGACATAAAAGCAGAACGAATTTCAACTTATCTAACAACTATGGATAACAATCTAAATTGATTCGGCATCGCGGTTCCAGATCACTATCATAAATAACTTCATAACTAACAATGAGCTATCAAAAAAGAAAAAATAATTACCTGAAAATGGTTGCTATTGATGCAGCGTCCAAGGCGCGAGAATAAGGGGGCCATAACCTTTTGGAACTCAGACATGTTAATCACTTCAAGAATCTCTTCCAACTCACCCAAGAACATCACCTCCTTTTGGCTGTTCGTGACTGGCCAATACTTCAGCAGCCCGTTAATAACACAACTAGCTAACTTAGGCTCCTTCTCAATAAACTGACTCACACAATACGACAATTGTTGAAAGTAAACCCCTAAAGATTTGGGCTTGTGAAGAGGAATCAATGCCCTGGAAAGAAATATCTTGTGCTCCTCTTTTAGGGGCAAAGCGAATCCCGTTATCACACTTCCAAAGATCTCCAACAATTCAGCAATGCCATTATGTTTTTCAGTTTCAAACACAAATCTATAAAACACATTGCTCATACTCTTCCTTATAAACGGCCTGTGGACCATAAATTTCCCATATATCCTGTGCAGAATTGCTTTGAGGCAGTCTCTCTCTCTAGGATCCTCAGAATCGAACAAGTCGATGATTCTGAGGATAAAGGAATGGTTTATGTACTTCTTTGCCACTTTCGCTTCAAGAGAAGTTGAAGTTACAAGCTTGAGCAAGAAATCATACACTATCTGCAAGTGAGCCCATGCAGGGTCGAAGCTCGGCTCGTCATCATTGTCAGTTTCAGCTGAAATCGAGCTGTTTGACCGAGAATTAGGTGCAAAGGCGCGAAACAAGTTAATTGAGCACATTTTGCACGATGCTAAAATGGCGGGCTCAGAGAATTTTGGGGGACTCTGAGATACAAAATCAAGAAGCTCCAGCAATGTGGCCCGTTTGAGCTCCTTCTCTTGAATGTTCTTCGTGGGGTCAGTGAAATCAAACACCACACAGCAAAGAGACAGCTTGCTGATGAAAAGATTCATTCTTTCCGAACTTGGGACATCTTTGAACGCAAGCAAAGGCTCAATTCCGGCAATCACACTGGCAGGGAAAACTGCAGCTGAAGCCCTCTTGGCAGATGGGCTGTTGGCATTGGCCCGGACCAAACCAGGGGAGGATGAATTCGGCCCCGAATTATGGTTCCTGGAAGAATCGTGCTCCGATTTCACGGATTTCCGAGGGAGCTTACCAAGGAATTGCTTCCACATTCTGTTTTTTTTTTTCCCCCTCGATAGGTGGAAGAAATTTGAAAAGATAACTGACAAAAGAGTGAAACTTTAGGGTTTCGAAATCAAATGCATTCTGGAGTGAAGGGTATGGCTGGAAACCTCTGCCGAAATTAGGGATCTGAACAAGGCAAGTCTTTGATTGAGAATGCCCAGCAAAACAATCTCATAAAATTGTACAAAGGTCAGATCTTTCAACAATTTCTGAACAAAAGAGATCAGTTGATATGCAAAGAAACCCTAGAACTCACCAATGCATACCGAACTCCTGGGTTAAATGAATCAAACCAAAGATTTCATACACAACCCACCGCTGTAAAATCCACAATTCAGAAAATCAACCCACAAAAGAAAAAAGATTACTTTAATGCATACACATGTTTGTATGTACACATCAACAACACTGACTACTGCATGTGACTCTGTGTGTTTTTCGTGCGTATTTAAGAGACAGATGAAAAATGGCTTAAAGCCCTGCAAGAGTTGAAAGAAACAAACCTAGGATTCCTCAAATAGAGCCATGGAGAGAGAGGGGGGTGAAAGAAGAAAGGTAAAAACCACACAAACACACATGCAGATTACAGGGTAAGGTTGGATCTTCAGTTATACATACATGATAGATACATACGTTATACACACGAGAGATCCATGTGTAGTTTTAGAGAGAGAAAGACTCTTCTCTCTGCTAGCTTAAACCTACGAAACTCGCCATTGATGAGTGGATAGTTAGAAACAGAGGCATCAATTCAATAATTTCAACTGATTTCTTTTTCTTTGTTTATTTCTCTCTCTCTAAATGCAAAACAAAAGAAGAAAGAAAACCCAGAAATTATGATTGCACTTTTTCACTGTTTGTGCAGACTGCAGAGTGCGGATCCACCATCATCCATGACACTCGATTTGGCCTCTTGCCTTTCTTTTCCCCTTCATATGGGCCACTCTTCCTCTCTACAAAATTTCTTACAAGAGTAATAATTGCAGTAAAATCTTAGGTTTATTACAAAATGCCCATCCCTCTACTTTGCTCAATTGCAAAATTAGATTATCTTTTACACTATCGTAAGTCGTAACATAAAATTGTATTTACTATTTAATTTAATATGAAATACCAACTATCTCGTTGTATTTGTTCGATAGGTGTAGGTTCGACTCCTTACTATCCCAATAATCAAAATATCGTTGTATTGGTTGGATCAAACGAGGTTTGAATTTAAAATTTGATGCAGAGTACATAAATGCAATAGTATCCTATAGGAGTGTCCTTTTTAACTCCCAAAGTACTAAGGTTATGTAGTTTTTCACTTCTTATTGAATTCAAGTACTATCTCAATGAGGTAGAAATGTATCTATTTAAATCTGTAGTCAAATTTATACTGGACTGGATGAGTCCATTTGTATGGTATTGGGCCTTGCTTAGTTGATTGAGGCCCAGCCCAACATCTCAAAAATAAGTAATTAATTATTTCTCGGCCCAAATTTTTTTTCAATTTATTTTACACACTCTCAAATCTTTTACATTTTGACCAACCTCGTGGCCCGAAATTTTTAATTCTGACTAATAATTCTTTTTTACTGAAGTACTTTAACATATAGATTTAGCTTTTTGTTTTTAAGCCAAGAGAAAACAAAACAAAGGAAAAGCTAACCTAAAGCAATTTTGTTTATTTTATTGAATAGTCTTGTCCTGACTCTTAAGTTCGATTAAGAATAACTTAAAAGAATTGTTTGCAATTTAAAAAAAAAACATTATGCACTTTTTTATACTGAGTAATTTAGAAATCAACTGATACTATATGATAAATTTTTAATCGAAAATTTTCAATAAATATTAAAAGAATAAAAATTGCCTAATATTAATAGTTGATGAGGTTGTCCATCTAACCTAAGGAATTCCGAGGATGGGCAACAACTATGGGATGAAGACCGGGATGATATTCACCACACAAGATACATTGGGAATTTCAAGGCATAAATATGGACAAGGAGACCTCGGCTTTGATCAAATCAACATACCATGAGATTTCCCACATTGGTGAACGGTACACTAAAACATACATATCACGTGCATCATGCATCTTTAGTTTTGTTTTGTGTTTTGAGTGTTCGAGATTGTTGCTTCGGTAAGATGAGGGTCGTGCAAACAAGCCTTTTGAAGAGTAGGTGGCGTAAGAAGAGGGTCCGGATGTTAGACACTTTGGACCTTAGATCGTGGTCAAGGAAGAGATTCGGTTTGAGCTTGGTATACAAGTGGCGTGAGTAGTAGCTACGCCCTTCGAGAGAACACCAAGCTCGAGAGTTGACTCAAATGAACTCAAACGGTGAGAGTTGAATCTACTTTAGACCCTCTTTATAATGCGAGTCGATCGAGCAATTCAAATGACCAGATCGATTTAGAGATTCAAACCCCTTGTGCTTGAAGACCTTTCTCGAGCTAACCCTCGTCAGGACATCATGAACCTCGGACTTGGGTGAATGCGGAAAGTTGTTCGAGCTTGAAACTCGAGCAAGCGAACCTGGCCACCTGGGGACCAGGTTCTCTTAAGGGGGGAAGTTTGTGACACCCCGTCTTCTCGGCAATCCAGGTATGACGTCACGAGAGAGTTTATTTTCATATTTTCGTGGCTTACGTGTTATTCGCATGCCTTACGTGTCAATTTGTATTTTATTTAATTAAGCGCGCATTAGAATTTAATAAATTGCACTTGGACTCAATCGTCCAATATTTGCAAATTAAGGACCTAATTGTAATTAGGGTGTTTGAACCTTCGTGGCTACCTTGAACTCGGGAATTCGAATTCAAATTCCAACCTTGTCATTGAGTTCGTTTTGACAATTCGGATTCAATGAATTAAGCCTTTTGTTTTTCTAAAGCCGTTTGAATACCCTACCGTTTTAAAATCCGATATGAATGGACCGGATACCGTTTGATCCTACTCGTTTAACCAACCCGTTTCAACCTTAAAAGCTGAAAATATCATCCTCTTCCTCACATTTGGATCGGTCCAAGGAAAAGAGAAGAATGAAGGGATTTGACCACTATTCATCCCGAACTTTGAGCTCAAGTTCCAGCTTCCTCGCTCGCCCAATCAAAGATCCAAGGTAAGCATTGTATTCCTCCCTTCGAGTGCTTCGTTTTCCCTCGATTGAATCGTGTTTTATGTGTAACAGCCCAAACGAAGGATGCCACATCCCCCGCACTAAGACCCAGACCCGGTCATGAAATAGGAAGTCCATGCCCGAATCCGAATCATAGCGAACGGGAGACCAACTCACACACTAAGCTAGGCGGATCTAACTCGACAAACTTAGAGCGCGGAAGCAAATTTAAATCAATCATCAACGAACAGCGGAAGCAATTAAAACAACATGCAGAACAGGTAACGGGTTCAACTAGCATAGATACCTAGTCCCGAATATCAATTCATAATCCAACATAATAAACAACATAAGCATCATCATAATATCTAATAACATCCACTAACCCCACACGGGTTTAAGTCTAAGTAGAACATAAACATGACCTTCAAGTGTGACACATAAATACATAACATAAGTAAGGTATGCGACAAATGCACCCTACCACCAACTAGACTGACAAGTGTGACACCGAAAACTCACTTCCGCCTAGCTCAAGCCAAAAGGAATCCTGCAAACTAAAAGATAAAATGAGGTATTAGTCAACTGACTGAGTGAGGGGGCTAACGCACACCCACAATATATATATATAAGGAGCATAGCACAGAATAAAAAGGATGGACTCATGAACCGAGGATAGGTGTTGCATACCAAAACATTTCGAAATAACCCAAATAGATATAGATATAAGTTTAGAAACCATTTTCCAGAAAGACCTTATCCCGATTCATAATTCCATAACAGAATAACACACATGCTCGGCGAGTACGAGCTTCCAACCTTTACTCCTCAGAACATAAATCAAAATAAATCCATCCTCTACACCAATGATGGAGGAGATGTACCGTACCCATACCATCGAGAATAAACCGTCTAAAATAGACTCACCCTCAAGGGGTAGCGAACCCACAAGAGTCCTCCCTGGCCTTAGCCGAAGGCTCAAGATACCACACCTTCCCTACCACATGGGTCACGTGAGGATATCTCAAATGGAACTACACACAGACTGATCCCTGACGGTCCTATACCGTTCCAGGGCTGTCTATCCCATAGCTCATTGGATCCACAACAGAACAGATCATAACATAACATAAGCCAATCTTTCATGGCAATCTCGCTACAGAATTAGAACACAACCGTTTTTCCAAAATAGCTTACATATGCCTCAAAAACTGGTTTATATATTTTTATTCCTACGCGATGGAACTTTAAGCCTCATGACCTCCACCCATGCAGGACGCACGCAAAATCATAAACATATCATATCCAACACATACATATTTATAGTAAGGTATACTCGCATGCAAGGGTAGAAATCAGCATGTAAAGGCCATAGGTCGCATAACTATACAAAATCCTAAACCTCACCTGAGAAACGACGAGACATAAAACTGAGAAGACGGATGCAAACTCGAGGGTTATCTCCACCATGGAGATCACTGACAAAAAAGAAACACGAAGTACTCATGAGACAAGACTCAAACTTGAACCACGGAGACGCACGACGATGATAATAGGATGACATGGAATAATATGACGTGTTCATAGAAATTATAAGAATATCATGAAAAGGGTTCATGTGAACAATTATTATACAAGTAATTAGACACGTAATCTCAAAACAATGCACATAGACAGGCAAACCAGATAATAAATTCAACATGTGTTAACCATGAATCTAATCGATTGGCTTAAGCAAATTTGGTCCAGAGTATAATTTAATAATTTATTAATAATTTAGGATACCATCATTCACAAAGTATCCCCGTACATAATATTTCATAATTTCACAACTCAAGAGCTCGATTAAGAATCAAACAATTAATCCTATAGGAAAGTCTAATTGATAATAATACATCGTAGATTCAATTCAAGATTCCACTTCAATTAACATACTCCTCTTTCAAAAGAATTACGATTCAGAATAACTATTCACAAATCAATCGGCTAATAAGATCACACAATTAGGATGGGAGTTACGCTTCAAGTACTAAATTTCCCCAAGAGTTTAAATACTGCTCCACTCACCAAATTAGTTACAAGACACGCCATCTAAATATTCACAAAACACTAAACATAACATATATCTATATATACAAGACACGCATACAGTAGTATATCTATATATATACATAACACAAAACACTTACACCTATTAATATATGTATATAAACAACACTTCAAATATTCATAGTACCAGCATACAGGTATATATATAATACAAGAGCTACGTGTACTTATATATATATATATATACACAACACTCACAAATATAAAAAAACAGCACGTACGCAACACCACATAGATTACAAGTTAAACCTGTCACCACCAATTAACATAGTTTAGAAACAATTCTTGTCATCAAATGTTTTAAGTTCACAAATATATATATGTATATATAAAACAGAACTCACGCCCTCATGCAGCAACACACACCTATTGCAAGTTAACAATAAACTCAATTCCAATGAGCACGAGCAACTTACTGCAAGTTCATTAATAAAGCAAGGTTTGTAGGATGACCATACAATCCAACTAAACATTTAAAAACCAAAAACCATTCTTAGATTTCAAAAGTCCATCGAAAAGTATGAATACATACACGCACTAAATGATATCAAATCCTAGCTTTTACAGTTCATGAACAAACATGTATGTTATCCCATATATACAAATAAAATCCATACATACTTATGGAATTCGGCTACAACAGGCTCATTACAATTACTACCATCAATTTAAGAATCAAGCAAATTCTAATTATTCAAGATATGTCTAAAATACCGGTTCATAGTCACGTTTAATCTCATGTCTAAATCGGTTTACATTCACAGATTCTATACAACTTTATTTAACCAACTTTATTCAAATATCAAAAGCCCAAAACTACATTGAAATAATGTTCAGTTCATAAAAACAACTCAAAAGAAATAATTAAGCTAATGCTACAATTGCAAAGTGTACAGAATTGGGAAAAGAAGGATTCGTGTCTCACAATTCGGCAATTGGAGGAAAAGAACGGTAAGAGGCTACTGAAGTCACTGCTATTGCTTCATCCCTTCGACCTTGTTTCGAAGTCTCTCTGTTTTTGGCCAAGAGAGAGAGTGAGAGCAGGCTGCTGCAGTTGGAGCTAAAACCCAGCGACGAAAGAGAACAGAGGAGAGGGGGTTGGCGGCGGTTTGGTGGTGGTCTTAGGGTGTTTTTTTCTGAGATCTGGAATAAGAGAGAAGGTTGAGGGCGGTGATTGTTCTCCGAGATTGTGGCCGGAGATGAATGGCAGAGAAAGCTAAGGGTAGTGTTGTGGTGATGGAGGGTGTGTCGAAACCCATCAGAAACCATGGCGGTGGCAAGGGATTTCTCCATTTTTCGGATCTGAAACAAGAGAGAAGACGGAGGCGGTGGCGATGCGGTGTCGCCAAGCAAGAGCTGTTGTCGGCGAGTGAAGGTGGTGGTGATTGGCGGTGGAAGAGCCCGCTGGGACGGTAGAGATGGTGGCGATGGGTGGCCACAGATCTGCTGCTACAGCTGCTCTATTTTTCCCTTGTTTACAGGGGTGGCTTGTAGTGGCTGAGGGTGGTGGCTGGCCGTATCTGGTTCTACGTCCGAGAGAAAAACGGCGGAGCTTACCTAGTGTGGTGGTGGTGGTTGCCTGGAATTGAGGCTGATGGTGAAGACGACACGGCGGCAATGGTTCGGTGGGGAAGAAGTTGTTGTCGTTGCTATTTGGGAAGTGAAAAGGAGAAGAAGAAATGGAACGCAGATTAGGGTTCGCGGGGCCGTGCTGAGTTCGAATGGGGAGAAAGAAGAAGAATGAGAAATGTCTGCTATCAATCTAGGGTTTGGCTTACAAATAGGGTCTCAGTTCCGAAAACTGCAATTAGGTCCCTCAAGTTTAAAAGTTATGCGATCGAGTCCCAAAATTCAATTAGGGTTCAAATAGATCCAATTAGAGATTGTGTAATTATAAAAGCATCCCCAAGGTTTTAAAGAAAATATTAGTAAGTCCAATTCGAAATTTAGAAATTATAAAAGTACTCCAAAGATTTAAAGTGGTGTCCAACTTAGTCCAATTGAATTTCTCATAATTAGAAATTGACACCCAAAGTTCAGTTATTACAATTTAGCCCACATACTTCAAATTAAAGAGCAAATAGGTATTAAACACTTATTTCAATTTAGTCCACATATTTTCATAAGTATGCAATTGAGTCAAATAAATAATTAAGAAGTGAATAAAGCGATTCAAATACGTGCAAGGCGGAATAAATAACATTCTAATCGTACGAAAACGACATCGTATCTTTCTCCGAAAATGCGGGGTGTTACATTATGTGCTTGAATTCTTGCTTTCTTGAAGAAGATGAATAGTGTTGGGTTTGGGGTTTTATGTGTTTAAGCTCGTTTCGTGAGCTCTTACTTGCGAATATGTGATCTACGTGTTATAAGTGACTTGTGGTATGATTTTTGGGTGATTCGGAGTTGTGGTGTGGGTTGTGTGTGTGATACGGGTGTGGCTGGTTAAGGTTACGCGTCTGACCTCGGATACGCTCATGTCTCCCCTGTTTTGCTGGGCGTCTGTACTGAGACACACGCCCGTGTCTCAGTTTCTTCTTGGAGGGAGACACAGGCTGTGTGTAGTTTTGTTTAGCTTTGTTTTATATACTCGTTATACGCTTTTATCCCTCCCCCATCATGATCCTGACTTGATTTACGTTATGTTATGAATGCGAATTCATGTATTTAGATGTGTTTTGTAATTGTATGTTATGGTTTCGATGTGTAAACGTGTTATGTGCTCTTAAATGACTAAGTGTTACCTTATGCATTTTGATTGCCCTTAATTGCATTAATTGTGCACATGATGTGACACCCCGCCCGCTGGCACGAACAGGTTGGTACCACGTGTGAGTTTAATTTACGGATTTTTACTTATTTTCATATTCTTTGATGCATTTCATTTGATTTATAGTCTTTTATTTATCTCTTATATGAATTATGTGAGAATTTGGACGAGTTTGCCCTACTTGCACGTTTGACTTGAATTCTTAGGATTTGAGATTTGGAGTTTGAACCCGAGCATGCCTAATTTGTGTATAACGTTCTTGGACTTAATTGTATGATTTAATTGTGTTTTGGACTTGTTTGTTTTGGTTTGGACTCAATTGAATTTTATTTGAAACTTTTGAGCCAATTTGTAATTTGGCCACTCTTGAGTCATTTTCTCGTAACTTGAGCTCGGGAACTCGGATTCGAGTTCCATCTTCGCCATTGTACTCGAATTGACGATTCGGCAACAATGGAACAAGCCTTGTACTTTTTTGATGCTGTTTTGACCCCCCCCCCCTACGACGTAAATTTTGGCCTTACGTACCTATGACGTACCTGTGAGCCACTTGGAGCCTAGGCCATTCATCCCACTTGTTTCTCCCTTGACTTTTAACACCAAAATCAGCCATCTCTCCCCTTTTTGTGCTGAAATTTCAAACCAAAGAAGAAGGGAAGGAGAAAGAAGAAGCTCAAGCCATTTTCCTCCATTGTTGTGACCTTAGAGCTCAAGATTTATCCATTTCTTGCTCCAATCTTTTAAGGTAAGTTAGGAATTTTGATCTCCTTGATCTTGTGAGCATTTTACACTTCTTATATCTTGCTTTAATGTTGGAGATCATGAGATTTGCTTGGAGTCATGAATAGTTAGGTCTTATGCAAATTTTGGAGAACTTATGGATCTCTTGTTTTTATGAAGTTTGAAGCTTTATATGTTGATCAATATGACATAATTATTACTTGTATTTGCTCCTTATTCATGGTAGGTGAATATGTTATGAGTTACCATTAATGCACCTTTGAGATATTTGGGAGAAACTTGATGAATTCTTGCTCCTTTGAATCCCTTTCTTTCCTGGTTTGTAATATGTATGTGTAGAGATGATTTGGGATGTTTTCCTTGCATGATTATATGGTTTTCTTGCTTCTTTGCTTGCATGATTATATGGTTTTCTTGCTTCTTTGCATGCCTTGTTGTTGTTGTTGCTTTGGATTAGCATGAGCTTTTGGGGAGTTTTGTAAGCCTTTTCTCGAGTTTTAGCTCCTGCCAGGAATCCACGACCGTGGATTTTGCCTTTGAAAATAATCCACGGGGGTGGATTTGAGGCAGGTGCTCTTGGAGTTTGTCTGGCCTGAATCCACGACCGTGGATTTTCCTTTGAAAATAATCCATGGGGGTGGATTCCAGGCAGCAACTTTTTTTGCTTTGAACTTTGTTTTCTTGTTTCCTTTCGCTTGTTTGAGTCTCTCCCACCCCCATTATGATCCTTAAACTTTGCTAACATGTATTATTATGTGTTAACTTGATTGTATTAGGTTTTCAAATTTATTTGATATGATTTGAATGAGTTATGATTCAATATGCGTTAAGTAGTATGTTTATGCACTTCATATGCATACATTGCATTCATGAGCATTGTCGGGCGTCTAATTGGTTCATAATTGAGTCTAAGTCTCGAGTCTTGTGTTCTTTTGTTTCAGAGCCTCTTCCGGACGTCCACGAGCCCAAGGTCTAAGTGTTTTTTTCTCGGTTTTGGCCCCGGTTTCTACTCCTTTTGCTACAAGGTGAGGTTTAGGATTTTTATCTCTAGTTAAGCGACCTATGGCCTAATATGTGTTGATTTCTCACCCCGCATGCAACTATATATCTTATATATAGTTAAATATGTGTGTTTAAGATATGTTCATGATCTTATGAATAAGATTTACCTTTTATGAAACCGGTATAAGTATAAGTATATGTGAGCTTATGTTTTAATTCGTTTATGTTATGGTTTGAGCGAGGTAAGCCCTGAAATATGGGAATTGGTATCGATAAGGTATCATGGGCCCCGGGAATTATGGGTAAAGACGCCCGGGACGACAAGGGTCATCGGGTTAAGCCTGTGCATGATTCTCATACGTAGTATTACGCGCGATTCTTGGAGGTTGATGAGGCGTGATGCTCCGAGTACATTGTGGGTTAGCTACCCCTTGTACATAAGAAAGTAGGTGAAGAGGGTTTGATTCCCGAAACACCATGGTTGTTGGGGTTGGACTTGATTTTTGATTTCGGTTTTATATTATGTTATGAGGAGTTAGGGGAGGCTCGTTCTCGCCAGACTTATGTTTATGTTTTGTTTGATGGATCGTGAATCGGGTTAGGATTTCCTTTTTGTATTATATGTTAGATTTTGAAAATGTTTTGGTATGAAAAACCTTAGCTTGATTCATGGCCATCACCTTTGATACTTGTTATGCTCTATTTATGTAATTAGGTGTGGGTGTGCGTTTAGCCCCCTCACTCAGTCGAGGTTTGACTGACCCTCCCTTTTCTTACCTTCAGTTACAGGTTGCTTTGAGCTAGGCGAGGAAGTACTTCGAGTCTTGTTGTATTTTCGAGTCCAGGTCGAGTTGCATACATACTTTCCTGCTTTTGGATACTCTTACTATGTATTTGATATTTGGGTTGTATATTTGGAGAATTATGAATACTTGTCGGATATACTCGATCTTTTGGGCCGTGAGGCCATGTATATGTTAATGTGGGTTCGTTATATGTTGAGCTCGTTTAATCCTGTTAGTTGCTTCCGCATATTTACTTGTTTGTTTTGCGCGCTCTGTCCGAGTCTTAGCCCCGCTTAGCCTAGTATGTGTGTAGGTTGTTAGGAATAGTGCCCTAGAAAGCCGATTGTATATCCGCTTTGTGCTTTTCCTTATTGTAATCACATACAATCTTTGAATGAAATAACGAATTGAGGCAACACTTCTTTATATGCTCTTGTTTGGTATGCGTTTACTTTAGCTGTGCATGTATGAGAACTCCCCTAATCCTGATGACTTTAGGACTCTACCATTTAGGTGAAATGGTTCATGAAACGAGCCCTATATCACATAAGTCATGATTAGTAAAATACTCCAAGCCGATGAGTCCTACAGACAGTGGGAGTGTCAACCTGACTCCTCTAAGGCTTGCTTGTGGGATCACGCCCTTAAGAAGGACCACCTTGTTTCATGGAGGTGCAAAGTGTATAGTTGATACGTGCGTGATACATGAGGGTGCTTACTTTAATAAGTAAGTTCACTGAGGTGCCCCGTGTGAGAACACTCCTAAATGGGAAAGGAAGTTTCTATTTCAGGAAATGGAAACTTCCAGATTAGGAAATATCTCACGAGTCATTGATGTGATTAATTGATCCTTAGACTTGAGGTTCCTTGTCACTTTATGAGTTAACTCTGTAGTCTTAGGTATAAGCTTTAAAGGGTGTCGCCTTAGACAACTGATTCAAGGCTTATGCTGGGGCTGCACAAGTGACTCATGAAAGTGAATGAGAATCAAGATAGGACCTACACTTGCATTTGCAAGGTGATCTCTTATTGTGTAAGTCATTCATATGCCATATGGAGTCCTTGGCCAAGGCAGTAGATCAAGACATCAAGAAAAGGGTTTCTTGGATTGAGATCAAATGGATATGAAATGCACTTAGCTTTAAGACGGGATTATTAGGGTTCTGATTATTCCCTTGCCCTAGATCTTGGTTGAGAGATAGTAAGTAGGAGGATTGTATCTCACATGAATCAATGACTTAAAGGTTCTGTCGAATCCGAACATTCCAATTCAGCTAGGGGTTAAACACCTGTTGCTAGACTATGGTCGTTTAATCTGTGGACTGATTAATTAATTAGTGAATTAATTAATTAGGGTCACTGCTAATTGAATTGAGAACCTAGAGGGTCACACACAACAACTTGGTTACATGAGTTGAGGCTTGAAAATGATTAAACGAGTTAATCGGGCCAAGAGGGTTCCACACGTGTGAAATCACACGTGTGGCTCACGTGAGTGACACGTGTCACACACGTGTGAATATATATATATATATATATATATTGTATATATATGTATTAAATAGTTAATTTGTTAATTATTTAATAGACTTTGGTTTAATTTTGAATTAAAAGAAAGTCTAATTTTGGAGAAAATAATCTAGTTAATTAATTATGAATTAATTAATTAGATAAAATAAGTTATTTATTTTATAATAAATAAAGTATAAAATTATCCAAAAATAGTTTGGATATTTTTAGCTCTCTTAAAAGTTGACTTGAATTAGAATTCAAAGTCAAAGTTGGAAAATACTTGATGATCAAGTAATAGGAGAGAGAGGAACCAAATCCTTGTCCAACAAGGAATAGGTTCGGCCGTCCCTCTCCCTTTCCTATATATAGGGGAGCTCATGCTCCCCTTTAGAGCTAATTGGCAATTCTTTTGGTTCATGTGTTGAACACCTTCCTTTCTCCAAGATTAAATTAAACCCTAGGTTAAGCCTAAACACTAACTAGAGAACTAGCATCCTTACTAGTTAGATTGTGATCAAGTTGGTGGACTTTCTCTAGAGACTTCAAGTTAGAAGTTTGAAGATTCGAGCTTTACCAAAGGAGAGGGGATCAAGCCGCGAGAAGAACGTTCTTAGGTGGCTTGAAGCGCTTCAAGAAAGAACAAAAGAAAAGTAAGTTTTCTATCTTTACGAATTTGGTTACACGATTGCGAGTCCAAGGTCCTTTTGTTGGGAAAATTTTTTAAATTCCGCTGCTTTCTGATTCGTGTTTTCCAACATAGGTCCCCATTCGCTTAGACTTGGGCTCATGTATGGAAAGTCATTTCATATGTGGGTTCGGGTTTAAGCACGGGGGATGTGGTGGCCCACCGCTCCAGGCGTCACACATGAACATTTCTTAATGTGTTTTATGCGTATGTTAAGTTAGGTCATGTCTTCTTTTGCACAAAATTGGTTCGAATATGTATTGTGCCTATGTATTTACATCCCTTAAGTGTCAATGCATATGTTGTGTGTCTATGTGGTTCATCTTCGAGTCTAAGTCTTGTTTTATGTCTTCAGTTTGTTCAGGTGCACCAGGGGTGGTGTCCCGTCGGCCGTGTTGATCATGGGGTGGATCACTCTTCGTGTTCGGTTTCCATCGGTGTAAGGTGAGGTTAGGTTATAGTTAAACCCTATGAAATATGCTCGTTTTCTATGCATGCGAACTATAACCTTAAGTATAAGTAAATATGTGCGAAATATGTAAGTTTATGAATTTGCTAAGACTTTACAAGTACGACACACTATGTACATGCCTATGTATGCTTGTTCTGATTCAGTTTGATTTGTTATGTTTGCAACATTAACTATGCTTCAAACCGTGTACCTCTTATGAGCTGAGTGCTACAAGCAATGGATATGTTATAGACTTGACACGGAGAGGTATGTAAAGCATAGTTGTTGCAAGGTAAGGTATGTTATGTAAGTTTGTTACGATAAGTTCTGTAGCAGGTTATGATTTGATCTGTTCTGGTATGATGGGCCCCGGAGACTGTGGGTTCGGAATCCCGGGCGGCATCGGGCCGTCGGGCTCAGCCTAAACATAGTCTCCAAGTTTGATAGGACTAACCCGGAACCCGCCAGGAGGTTTGGTAGGGGAATGGGAACCTGAGGGTTTGAGTATTCGCGCTCTCCTCGTCTGTATGGATGGTTAGGGTCGCGTAACCCTTCCATCACCGGAGAAAGAGGTATGTTTGATATGTATGTTTTGTTTTGATATGTCATGCTATGATATGTCTGAGGAGCCCAGGATGGGATTTGTTACTCGTACCCGCCAAGTTTTGTATGTATGTTTTGTTAAAGTTCGTGAAACGGGGATAGACTTATAATTAAGTTAAAATATGGATCTTTTGAAAGTATAAAGCTAAGACATGATATGATTGGATAAGATTTGGTTTGATTTGGTATGTACGTTATGTAAGAATTCGTTAAGTTAAGTTTCGTTCTGTTTTGATAAGAAATCCCTATATGTATGTATCACGGGCAAATGTTTTAGTACACAAAAATTATCCCTGAGTTCACGAACATTTTGTGTTGTACGTGTTTTGCTCCTTATACGTATGTAGCGTGTGTGGGTAGCCCCTCACTCAGTTCTTGTGACTGACCCCTCTTCCCTTTTGTTTTAGTGTGCAGGTGTTGCGTGGAGTTCGAGCTAGGCGGCGTGTCGAGTTCTTGGAGTCTGTCGAGTCTTTGTTTCGTTCAAGTCCGATGCATTTCATACGTTTTGGATTTGTATAAGTTTGAACATACGTTTATGTAAGCATCATTATTTTATGTAATTGTTATATTTTCGGGACAGGCTTCTAGAGACAGATCTGAACCCCTTTACTTTTGTGATTTATGTTGTTATTCGGGATTAGGTATTTATGCTAGTTGAACCCGTCACCTGTTGCTTGTGCTTTATTATTTGGTTGAATGTTTAGCTTCCGCATGCGCATTTGTTTGGTGGTTTTGTTTTGTTGCAGAGTTTACGTCCCGCCTAGCTTAGGTGTGTGTCTGTCAGTCTCCCGTTCGCCTCTGCTTGGTTCATGTACGGGTTTCCTATCTCGTATGTGGATTGGGCTTAGGTGCGGGGGATGTGGTGACCCACCGTGCGGGGTGCTACAACACGTGAGTGGGCCCCAAGCCACGTGTCGTGACACGTGTGGCTCAAACTTTTAATTAATTAAGTTGTTAATTAATTTTTGGGCTTTTAATTAATTATGAATTACTTGTTCAATCCAGACTAAAAAATAATTGTGAATTAAATTGTTTATTGAATTTGATATATAATTTTATGCAAGATAAAGTTGAATAGTCAAACTCCTAAAGTAGGAAGGAGATTTATTGAGACGTATTGGAGAATAAAATAAGATCTTATTTCAATTAAAACATATTAATTAATTAGCGAATTATTGAGTAAGAAATCAAAGCCCACTAGGTTTAGAAAACCTCTAGTGGTTCGAACCCCACTTGTTTAAATACAAGGGTTGAGACTTTGTTTTTGGGTTAGACTAACGTTCTTGAAGCGTTGAAAAGTTAATTGTTTTGGAGAAAAATCAAAAGAAAAGTTTTCAAATAAAATTTCCTAGTCAAAACTAAAGCCATAGAACCTACTTTGGGATCTTTTCGAGAATCGTTCGAGGGACAATCCGCGTGAAGGGTGTTTGATAGGCGAGATCAAACATCACTAGAAAGCTTCTATTAACCGTGAGTTACTTGAAACTTTTTTTTTTTTTTTTTTGAAACGAATATTGCAAGAACACGATTCGTTTTTTATTTTTTTTTTTAAATTCCGCTGCTTCAACTCCGTGCTTTCCAACATCACTGAACTACTAGTATAGCGCAAACATGTGAGTTCGGTTGGTGCAATTTGATAAGTTGTCAGAGTCCGATAAAGCATTAGGACTCTTTAAAAATCATAATAGACTATCTCAAGATAAGAACGAATTACATTGAATCTAATCGTAGGTACAATCAAATAAAAGATTACAACTAATCTGAATTGATTAACTTCCTTTAAATATAACCAGTTATGTGATTGATTAAATTTCTTTAAAAAATAATAACATTAAAAATAAAAATCATCTCGTAAAATAAAATAAATAAAAAATTATAATTTACACTATGTGTTTGATTTTTATTTTGTTTTGATATGAAAGTTTGGTCAAATAAATTCTACCGACTTCTCTAAATATTATTATTCAGCTCACAAGATATACATATATATATATAGCAAAAATTACTCTCTAATTTCTATTATTTATTTATAATTCAAAGGAAAACAATTATGCCGCAAATATTAATAAAAAAGGACCAATTTATAAGACGTGTGGAATTTAAATATAAATTCCGTAATAGTCCCAAATTGCTAAAATTTTAGAATATTCCTCGATGACAACGCCAAGGCAACTTATTCAAAATAATTTAAAAAAAGAGAAAATTGCTTACGTCATAAATCCACAGTAAATGAAGAAGAACAAAAGTTAGAGGAAACGCGATGATATAATAATCAATAATCCGAAGAAAGTTGAAAACACAATATCAGCAGCAGCTCAAACGATCCATCAACCGAATCAAGCTTTCCTCCACTGAAAGGTTTCGTCTGATTTCTCGTTCGCGAGGCCCTGTTCCGATTTCTGATTAGTTTTTTTTTTTTTTGGTCAGTGGTTGTGGTTTACTTTTTAATTGTGTGTAATTTGGTAGCTCGTAAATGTGTAAACAATTTGCAGATGATTGTGAATTTGATGTGTCGTCGGGGTTAGTGGGTTTTCCTGCTTTTGAATTGATGTTTGCTCTATGTTTTGGGTTCTGGGTCTGTGTTCCCTTTTCAATTCCGGATATGAATTGGGGAAAATGGTCAACGGGCAAGGGATTGAGGTTTTGGGTTGCTGTTAGTTGTCGATGTTGGAATTTGAGATTTATCAGCTTGGGAGAGGGTGTGTGGATGCTTTAATTGATTTCTGAAGAGTGGGGTTAGAGTTGATATTTGAGCTGTTAGCTTGAGTGGTTCTGTTGGTAATTTGGATTTTGGGGTAGTACGCGTGAATTTGTGGTAGGTTTTGTGTGTTTATGTTTGTCTATTTTGAGCATTATGAGCTTTGTTTTAATGATTTGGTTAGATGCAGTAACTTTGGCTCACACTATCTAATCTACTTAACACATTCCTTTTCTCCTCCCTTGCTTTGATGGCTTAGTTTCAATTGAAGAGGTCTGAGCTTTTGGTTATCGATTTAACAATTTGTCAAAGCTTCGGTGGGTTATAGTTGTACCAATTACTGAGAAATTCGGTAACCAAAGAATGCTAAAAATTTTACTTGAGTTGAATTGAGTGAACAGGAAGAAAGTGTTGATAATCTATGAGGGTTACTTCGCTCTGGTCTCGGAATTGGCCTTTTCCGTTGATAAGGGAGATTGTCCAAATGTGAAACCTAATTATTTTATTTCCGACATCCTGACTCTTGTACTTTGAACAGATAAGAAGATTATGAATTTGGTCCAAGAAGTGGATAACAGGACATCTGAGATTTGAGTGATTGTATTACAATTTACCTTGGCCATTTTCTATTTCCTGAATCCAGTGGAACGGGGTTTGAAAGATTGTACTGGTCTATTGTCCCATGTTTTCTACTTTTAGTGTCCAGTTGGTGGACTTATATGGCTTTTCCCATTCTGGGACTTCACCGTAAAAGTCAAACAAACAAAGTCCCTCTGTTAATGGAGCGAGCAGAAAACCGTAGCGAAAATGAACATATTATTGACATTACAAGTACCAGTGATGCATCTTCATCTAGTTCATCCCATGAAAGGCCATCAAATGGCTTGAATCAACCAAGAATTGAAGATCAGCCATCAACAAGTTCAAGGGCCGCTGTTTACCAGTCTCCGCTTTTTTCTTCTGGTACGACAAACTCAAGAGGATCAGCATCATCACTAATTCGAAGAGGAAACAGTCGAGGCCGCCAAAGAAGTCCATTAAACTCTGGTTTATGGATATCTGTCGAGCTAATCTTGACAGTTAGTCAAATAATTGCAGCTATTGTTGTTTTCTCTTTGTCAAAGCATGAGAAGCCACGTGCTCCTTTGAGAGCATGGATTGTGGGTTATGCATCTGGTTGTGTCGCTATTCTTCCCCTTCTTTATTGGCGTTTTAAGCATCGGAACCAGGGAACTGAACAGGATACATCTCAGCAAGCCCAAACCAGTAGCCCTTCTCTTCCTTTTGCAAGAAGATCTACGGATGAGGAAGATAACCGAACAACAGGTTCAACAAATAATCGAAGCACTCAAAGCAATGTGTTGCTGCATCCCAGGTATTTGCTGTGTTTATTCCTTCTTTTTATGGAATTTAGAGAATGTAATGCTCTATGAGTACTATTTACTTGTCAGTTCAATGACATTGAA
The DNA here is from genome assembly GCA_037501455.1 of Lantana camara. Classification (NCBI taxonomy): domain Eukaryota; kingdom Viridiplantae; phylum Streptophyta; class Magnoliopsida; order Lamiales; family Verbenaceae; genus Lantana; species Lantana camara. Next base: position 97,057,429 of record CM074861.1, read on the forward strand.
GTTTTTGGAATTGCAGTCTCAACAATTTTACTTGTTTTTTTCTCTATATGATGGGGTAATGTGGTTGACATGTTACTTGTTTTTTTCTCTATATGATGGGGTAATGTGGTTGACATGTTATAGAAATGTCATGCACATTGCTATAATCTGCAAAAGCAGTCTAATATTGTAGCAAATGAACAAGCCTCTCATCACCCACAAGCATTCAAATATTGTAGCAAATTTTGCTTTAACACTGTATGATTTTGTTGGCATTGGGATTGGACCATTCATGTTTTGATCACAGTTGCAGTTAATTTTTTGTAAATCCAATCCCTGAAGATTTACCAGGTCCTCATGGGTTTAACTGGAGATGATTTTTGTGTGTGTCACCTAGTTAAATGGTGTTCGAACTATTCTTGCGTATGAGTGTTTACATGAACATTCTTTTTCCATTTTCAACTAATATCACGAAGAAGTTGAATTTTATGTTACTTGAACGTTTCTCTCGTTCAGATTTGTGGCTTCGTATATTCTTACCTGGACAGTGGCTCTCAAGTTATTCAGGCATATGAGTGTTTCCATGGATATTCCCTTTAAGTTTTCAAATAATATTGTGAAGAAGTTGAATTTATGTTACTAAAAAAGATTTCTCTCTTTCGGATTAGTTTGTCTACATGTATTTGAATGATGACTATATGTATTATTGTCGCAACAGTAATTTAGTTAGAATTTTTCACTGATAAAAAACCCACCATGCGGTAGGAATTTCCGCACAAAACCCATCAGCGCAACCCAAAACTCTCAAATGCTCATATTTCCCTTAGGATTTTCCCCGCACTTAGTTTGTTGGTTTTATGGTTAAATGAATGTGTGAGATGCAGCCATCAACCCATAAAAGCTAACACACACTTGCAGGAGTTAAAGGCACATGTGCAATGCTTCGTTTTATTTGAAGATTTGTGTGCAAGCTAGCCATTTCCTTGTATTATGTTGAGATTAATATAAGGTTGGGAAGAGTTGGGACTTTCTTTCATAGTGGTTCATGAAAACAGGCTATTTAGATGATTGTTAAATTTTAAAGGTTTTATTGACTATTTAGATGTATGTAGCTACAGGATAAAATTTTAAGGGGTTTATTGACTATGTAGCTGTATGTTAAATTGAGAACTCTGTTCACAAGTTATCTTAATTTTTAAAGGAGAAAATTATGAATGTTGAAGTATGAATGTTAAATTTGGGGAGCTAAATACTCTGGGTTACACTATTGCAGGGTCAAAGTATTTATTGAATATTTCAAGATGGCTTTAGATTGCTTCTTTGCTGTTTGGTTTGTGGTTGGCAACGTTTGGATATTTGGAGGGCACTCATCTTCCAACGAAGCTCCCAATTTATACCGGTAGAATGAAAATATTTACTTACATAGCATTTTTATAACTTGTTTTATTTGTTAATTAACGTGCTTGAGTTTTTGGGCAATTTCTTCAACTTCAGGTTGTGCATAGTATTTCTGACCTTCAGCTGTATTGGATACGCAATGCCTTTTATTCTGTGTGCTACAATCTGCTGCTGCCTCCCTTGTATAATTTCAGTCCTGGGCTTCAGAGAAGATTTATCTCAGAACAGAGGAGCTACTGATGATTCAATTAATTCCCTGCCAACTTATAAATTTAAAGTGAAGAAAAATAAAAGCAAGGATAAGGAGCATGGTGCAGGTGAAGGCGGAATAATTGCTGCTGGAACGGAGAAAGAGCGTATGATATCTGGAGAGGATGCAGTAAGAAGCTTCATTCTATCTCAATCTAAACTATGCAACTCTTTTCTTCAAAATAGAGTACTTTAATAACACGTGTGTGTGTGTGCAAGCGTAATACTTCTGTTGGCCGCTCGTTCCATTCCTTTGGCACTAGTAAAATGAGCACGCTTGATGTGTGTTGAAATAAAAAAAGGGCTATATTTTAATATGCACTAATTTTACCACAGCCCATTAGATATTTGTTATATCTATTAATTATTTTTAATATATTTTTTAACCGTTCAAAAATAACCCGTAGTTCTGGTCCCCCTCAGGTTTGCTGCATTTGCTTAGCCAAATACGTGAACAATGATGAACTGAGAGAGTTGCCCTGCACTCATTTCTTCCACAAAGAATGCGTCGACAAATGGCTGAAAATCAATGCAACTTGCCCCCTCTGCAAAGCCGATGTTGGTGAAACCCTCTTAGGTTCTCTCACTGAAGCAACAGCAAGTCTAAGAAACAACCTATAAGTCATTTAGCTTCAAATGGTTATTTGGCAAACGGAAGACGCAACCGGTTGCTGCCCAAGATTTGATACCCGTTGCATAGTTTGTGGTTGTTGTTTTCGGGTTTTCTGCAATCGCGACGTGGTGTATACGTGTTTTTAAATATCAAATATGATTAAATGTTGCTCTGTATCAGACAGCCATTTCTTAGGTCATACTTTGTTGATGAGAAAATGGTTTGTGTTGACTACATATACCTTGGAGTTTCAAAGATTGTACTTGTAAGATTGCATAATGGTGTGCATCTTGTTTAGGGGAAACTTTTACCCTGCTTTGGCCATGGATGCAGCAGTACTTACATCTAATGGTCAAGATTATGTTAATCTCAAAAACTGTGATCAGAATTATATGTAGTTATTATAATTATAACTATTAATATCAATCACTGCATTGGCTCAAGTTATTTTGCATATGAAGTGATTTGGTTTGTTATTTCTGCTAAAAAGAATTAACAAAAATTTGAAGATTTTCATGTATTCAAGCCCCTGAATTTTTTTGATACAAGTTCAAATCGGGTTGAACCATTAAGTGTAATTATTTATAAAATCGCTCTTTATGACTGACCAACACACCGAACTATTCTACCATCGAAATTCGAAGCTACTCTACTTGACGAACAACATGAAAGTTTGAATACTAGTATCAAAATTCAAAACTACTCTACTTGACCAACGTAAAAGTTTGAATGCTAGCATTTCTAAAAGTAATTTTACTAGGATAAAATTTTTGACCATCCTGAACTATTCTATTTTTTGGAGTTTGCGATTCGAATTATAAAATAGTTAAGTTTACAATTTCAATTATTGTTTTGTAATAAAGTGCAACTTGATTTTCACTAATTTTGTGACATGTGGAAGAAATTCTTTGTATGTATCACACGATTAGCGGAATCAGGTTGTAATTTATTAAAAAATAATAGTTGAAGTTACAAATTTAGACATTTTATGGTTTAGGTTATAAACTAAACCAAAAAAAAAAAGGATGTTAAAAATAGTTATCCCAATAATTTAATTCACAAACTAGATAGAAGTTGGTAATTTTATTCTTATCAAATATCTTAATGAGTCACAGTCATAACTTGTACAAAAAATTGAAGTTTGATCACAAGCATTATTTATAAACGCGACACACCACTGGACCAGTTCACATGGATAACGTGTCAGGAAAGTGCGACTTTTGAGATTGAGTAGCGACTTTTCCCAGCTTCCATAAATTGACACATGATTATACACACGACACGCACGTACTCATCTTTCTAGGGTTTTTTCCGGATAACCTCTCTCTCTCGCTCTCTCTCTCGAACATACAAACAAATACGTATATGTCTATCACTCAGCTGCATCGAGTTCTTCACTCCTGATAACTCCGTTTCCTCCTTCAGTAGGTAAAATTATTCATTCCATATCTGCACCTGTGATTTATTTATGTGAGTTTATGTTTTGTTTGTCTATGTATAGCACCCAATTGATGTTTCGGTACATTAATCGGTAAATAAAATCCCTTTTGGGTTTGCATTTGTTAATGAATGGATTTGGGGGTTTTAATTTCGAATCTTTTGTTTTCTTGTCTGAATTCTGATGAAATTAGGGTATTCTTGGTTGTTTAGACGTTGCAGGAGAAACTAATTGGAGTCTTGGAGGTGATTTTCGTCGTGCATGAACATGAATTAGGGTTTATTAGTATTAGATTTTTGTGATACAGGGAGGAGCTTACTTTCTCTGGGTGGGAGGTTTTATTTTCCCTTTTCAGTTGTTTTTCGTTGTTAATTGTAAGGATGATTAATTTTTGATTTTAGACGATTGAGCTTGGGATTCTTATTGGTTTCTGGTTTTTTAAGGCCTTGTTCTTTCTGTACATTTTTTGGATCGATCAAAAGATTGAAATTTTAATTTTAAAATGGCTATCTTTTATTGCTGGTTTGTTTTTAGTATCAAGTGATCCATTTTTATGCTTACAGTTTCCAATCATCTTTTTTTTTTTTTCTCGTTACCTTTCTCATGCTTATGTTTATTTACAAGCTATGTATCTGTTCTCTTTCATGGCTTCGTGATTAGGTATGCTTAGATTTGTATTGTATGTGTGGCCCCATTTGTTACCTAGTCAGATGCGTTTTACAAAGCCGTGGCCTGCGTGGATTGATTTGATTCTGATTTTGTTAAAGTCTGTACTATGCATGTGAGGGAAATTTATCAGAATAATTTGAATGGTTATCAGTTTTCCCATTTTAAGTAACTTATCCCAATCAACCATATCCCAAGTATTTGTTGTGAGTAGTAGCATGTACTCCTAATCATGCAGATCATTTCATTAATTCATCCTAATGTATGTTATTTTTGTTAGTTATTTGTACATCATTTGGGGATAACGACTGCTTTGTTTATAAAATTAGCATAGATGGTGTAAAAGCCTGTTTAAAACTGTTTGTTTTTTGCTTTTGTGATTTTAGTATTTTGCAACAAATCATTCTAGTGTGTTCATGTAATGTTTTAGAAGAATCAGAACAGTTAAATTTATTGTTAAAAGTATACCAATTTTATATGTGGATTATGTCCAACAATCTGATTTCGCAATTCTCCATCTCAGATAGACAGGTGGTTCAGATGGACCATGTTTCTAGTTCTATGGACTTGCCAGTAGAAGATATGCATATGAAAATGGTTGGCCAGCTATCAAACAATCCTGAATCAAATCATTTTTATGTGTCGACTGAACATGGGGGTTTCATAGATCCAATATCTGGTAGCCCTGGGATGAATAGCATAATGATACCCAACAATGGAGTGGGACATAATGAATCTTCAGGTATATTCTCAAGCCCAATCTGGGTGTCAGATCAGCTAGGTCATGAATTTACAAATATGCAGAATGGAATAGCTGGAGAGAAGACATCCTTACCAGCGAAAAGGAAGGCTGAGGTGGGGCCTCTTATAGATAACCCTATTTCTCAGCAATCACTGTTGCCTAATAAGCGGGCGGCACATGTTGGAACTGATCACAATCCTCATGGGTTGCTCCAGCCATCAGTACCTCAAAGGAAATACGCTCCTCCACAATCCAAGTTAAGTTCTCCAGGTCCACCAGCTCAACATCCACAAAACAAGAAAATGGTGCGTAACGACTCTAATTCTGGAAAATCTGGCCTACAGCGAGGACAAGTTGCTAAAAAACAAACTGCTCAGATTGAATCAACATCCAAGGTCCGTCCAGAGTCATCTGAAGGTGTTAGGTCTAAAATGAGAGAGTCTCTTGCTGGTGCATTGGCTTTGGCATTTCAGAACCAAGACAATATTCCAAATACTGAGAAAAACCAGAGTGATGCAGCTACTTCACATCAGCCCATGGATTCAAAGGCGTCCGAATCCGATTCGACTAAGGGTGTCCGTGTTCCTGTTTCTGGCTCTGAGGAAGTGAGCAAAAATAATGACTCTCAGGTGTTTCCTGGGCAGCTGCATCCTAATGGAAATGGTGGGCAGGTTTTCCAGGATTTCCAGTATGGTTCCAGTCTGCCTGATGAGGGTGTCTCATTTGGTGATACTTTCTTTGCTAAAGATGACCTTTTACAGGGGAATGGCCTTTCTTGGGCGTTTGAATTTGATGTGCAAATGGGGGATGGGAAGGAAGCTCAACAAGCTGAAAAACCCAAGTCCGTGAAAGAGGGGTCTAATGAGGAAGTTCAAGGGAACGGAGGTGTGGTACCTACTTTGACACCCGAAAGCTTGGCTTTCAAAATAGAAGCAGAACTTTTTAAACTATTTGGTGGTGCGAACAAAAAATACAGAGAGAAGGGTCGGTCTCTTTTGTTTAACCTTAAAGATCGTAACAACCCTGAACTGAGAGAAAGAGTCATGTCTGGTGAAATATCACCTGAAAGGTTGTGCACGATGTCAGCTGAAGAGCTGGCTTCCAAGGAGTTGTCAGAGTGGCGTATGGCCAAAGCAGAAGAGTTGGCGCAAATGAAAGTTTTACCTGATACTGAAGTTGATATAAGACGTTTGGTTAGGAAAACACACAAGGGCGAATATCAAGTAGAAGTTGAGCATGATGATGGCATTGCTGCAGAGGTCTCCGGTGGGGTTTCTGTGCTGACACAACATCAATCCAAAAAGGTGACTGAACCTAATCCTCCTTCTGAGGCAAGTCTTAAAGATAAAGAAAAAGCTACAGGTCAAGGGAATAGTTCTGAAGACCAGGATTTTCCTGGTAGCTTGATTATTCCCACTGATGGGACTGATGAGACTGATCTAATGCAAGGAATGATGGTGGATGAATTAAAGGATGCAGAATTTCTACCTCCAATTGTTTCGTTAGATGAGTTTATGGAGTCTCTTAATAATGAACCTCCTTTTGAAAATTTATCAGTAGATGAAGCTGGGCAAAAGACCTCGATATCACATGGAGAAAGCCCAAAACCTAGCAGCGTCTCTCGAGCCTTAAACTCTCCAAAAGATGCTTCCTCCAAAAAATCTCATGATGTCAAGAAACAGGATGTAGCTACGAAACTGAGTGGGAGCCCTGCAAAACACAAAGTTCTTCCATCTGCTGTACCAAAGGTTGAATATATGTGGGATGGTATCCTTCAGCTAAGTCTGTCATCGACTGTCACCGTTGGTGGCTTGTTTCAAAGGTTTGTGTTTTGTTGGTTGATGTTGCATTTCACATATCCTGCTGCATATTTCTTGTTATTTACATTTTTGGTAGTTGCATTCGACTTACCTACATGAAGCAAATTCACCTGCTGTTATGCAAAATGAACACGAGTCTACAGTTTTTTTTTATAAAAACCTGTTTAGTTCTGTTTCCCTAAAATTTTTGTTTCTATTTGACAGCGGAGAGAAGACATCAACAAAGGAGTGGCCGTCTTCCCTTGAGATCAAGGGCCGAGTTAGGCTTGATGCTTTTGAAAAATTTCTCCAAGATCTACCAATGTCTCGAACCCGTGCAGTCATGGTATATAAAGGCTTTCTCCTTTTTCTTGTAACTAATTTCTGCCTCCAATTTTACTGGCTTTTGGCTCTTTGCCTGCAAGGAAGGCATCTTGGTTTCCCACCCATCGTTAATGACATTTATCTTGGTCTAGAATTACTGTGGATGTGTAATGGCAGTTTCAGAAGAATATATATAAAAAGGTTAATGTTGCTGGATGAATGTGTTTGCTACAGCATTTACATTCCTAGATTTCTGAAGATAACGAACTAGTCATGTGATGGTATTAACTCAACGTAACTAGTGTCTTAATTTGCTAGTAATAATCAGCAGGGATGCACAAAGTGCAACAATTTTGTTAGTATTTGGTTTCAAGTAGAGGAAAGCAGAACTCTTTCGAAAGAAGTTTTCTGTAAATAGACTGTCCTATTGTTGCTGGGAGAAAGTTAACATACGCAGCGCTTACGACAAACTGTTGCAGAGCAGTAATCCATGCTAGAAAATGAAATGTCTTGGGTGTTCTTCATTTTGATTGGCCCGGAATATTGATCCCAGTTTTTCTTCTTGTTGTCACTGTTGTTTGAGGTGGTTGAGCGTAATTTGTAAACAGGTGTTAGCTGTTCTTCTGGTAGTGCTGCTATGTGCCCAATTATATGGTTACTGGGAGAGAGAAACTTGTTCTGGGCTCACGTAATAATGAGGCCAACTCTTATAAATTTGATGTAATTTAGCACTTGAGTTTTCAGAATGTGTTTGTTCAATCTTTTTACGTTGTTTAAATTGGGTAGATTGGATATTGAATGGAACCCAGTTCTTGAATGTTCTTAAATTCGTCACCAAAGAAAACCAATTACGAAGAATCTTGAATGTATTACGAGCATGGTTTAATTTACAAGATTAAATGATTATGTAAAATATTTGTACAGCTAAAATTGCGACACTATTTTAACCAAAAAAGTTTCTCCTCGTGCAGGTTCTCCAATTTGTTTTGAAGGACAAATCCTCGGATGAGCAGCGTGCAAACCTATCAGAGGTATGACTATTCTCCAATCTCTTCAATTCCTATTTATGAAATTACGGAAATTACACTGAGACCCCAATTCTTATACAGGCTATAGAGTCGTATTCTACGGACAACAGGTTGGGGTACGCCGAGCCAGCTTCTGGAGTGGAACTCTACTTATGCCCTCACACATCAAGAATGACCGAAATGCTAGCGAAGTACATGCCGAAAGAGCAGCGCCACGACTCAGATAACCCTGTCGAAGACACATTAATTGGTGTAGTTGTATGGAGAAGAGCTCATATAAGCAACAGCACAATATCACCTAATTCACAATCACACCACAAACACGCTTCCAAAAGGCAACAACCTTTCGCACCACCTCCTAAGAGGGTTCTTGATTCATCAAATGTAAATCCTAATAGCACCCCAAGTAGAACCACCACCCCTTTCAATACGGCCCAAACCGAGGACGATGACGACGATATCCCACCTGGGTTTGGGCCCGTTGCTGCTGCACGTGCAGCGAAAGATGATGATGATTTACCTGAGTTTAATTTTTCTGGGAATTCTACCCCATCCATGCCTAGGCGTGCGCCACCAAATTTGCAGAAGAAACTGAGTCATCGTCCGGTGGATCAAGTGAGAGAGCTTATAAAAAAATATGGGCAAAGTGATTCTAGTGCAACGAGTGGTAGTCCATTAAGTAGTAGAGGTTTTGTAGACAGTAGGAATCTTGGTATTGAACCTTGGAATGACGATGATGATGATGATATACCCGAGTGGCGGCCACAAGCCCCACTTCAGCCGCACCACCACCATCGGCCTCCAGCACACTTAGCACCCACCAATCAACAGATGGCTCCTATGCCACCACCTGGTGGGCTGAGCCACCCCGCTACGGCCGGAGGCAGATGGGTGCAGCCACAAGGGCCATTACCTGGTGCGAGGTGGAGGCATTAGTTAGGCTAGGAGAAAGGATTCTGTAAATAAGTTATCTTCTGTTTCTTTTATAGGACTTAGCTTTGTCAGTAAAGCTGTTCTTTCTGTTGTTTGTATGCCCTTTTTCCTATTTTTGATATGAAAGAGAGGGCTGCCACCTGAATTCATTTTGCTTTATTACATGTTTCTTTCCTAGTTTTATGACATTTCTGAAGGGTAATCATCAATGAAACTGCTGAAAAGTATCAAAGAGATGCAAACAAATGAAAATACAGACGCAGCAACTGATATTCCAAATCTTAGCCAACTTTTCAATTTACAACCACCACAATCTACGAAGCCATAATAGGTAACCTTTACATTTTCATTCCAAATACCAAATTACATTATATATATATATATATATGTCCTATTCTATTACATTCATCGCCCTTGATACTCTTTATCTCCTATTCTATTCCACATATGCAATATGTGTGTAACCGATCTATCTGCCGGGCTCCTTCGCATCCCTTATTTTGAAACCATCAGTTCAGAACCAGGGCTCTTTTCGTGTCCCACCGGGATTGATAACCAGGAGAGCGACGTCGTCGATCGAGGTAGCCCCCGGCCCCCTCCAAACAGGCTACTCCCAGAAAACTCAGCAAACATATCCTCTGCATCTCTTGGATAGGAGCATGCTTTCTAAACGTGTTAATCATATATTCACCTTTTCTCAGAGATTACTCAAAACCTGAAAATACTATAAACAGTAGTATTATTTCTTAAAATTAAGAATAAAAATAGAAAAATGCAAGGAAAATACGAGAAATTACAGACATCGTAGGCTTCTGAGATTTTCTTAAATTTGGCCTCGGCCTCTGATTTTCTGAGTTTGGTCTTGTTTGTGGGATTCTTGTCTGGATGCTATCTCATGGCCAATTCTCCGTAAGCTCAAGATCATCTTCTGTTGCAACCCTTTCCACGTTTAATATATCGTAATCATCTACCCCCTGTTTATTTCTGTCCCCTTTTTTTTTTTTTAATCCAAGTCTGGATTCTATTCTCAGATCATCCATTGGAATTTCTGAAGCTTAAAAAATTCAGCAAAGTTCCCGAGATTCTGAAGCGTCAGTTTTCTACCTTCAAGAATCTGAAAGGGCTCTTATTTTTCTTTGACATAATGCATAAAATTGAAGGAATTCAAGATTCAAATTCTTTTAAATGTCAGATTTTCAATTATACAAGAATAATTTTGCAAAGCTTTGTTCTTTTTCTTTTTCCTTGTTTTTGGTTTCCAAATTCAATTATATTACCAGAAATTTGGCTTGCAACTTGCAAGTTTCATCCCCTCCCTCCCTAATCTTTAAACTAATAATAATTGTGTAAAAGTGAGGATAAAATCTCTTGCAAAAAACGTGATTATTGTTGTTATAATAATATATTATAAATCGGTAAATACTATATAATTCTTTCTTCTTCTTCATCTTCATGAATGGTTTCCATGTCATTGCTGATGTGGGATGGCTAGTCCATTGTGGCATCTTGTTTAGGCATACTCCCAATATTCTAAGGCTAAGCCCTCAAATTTGAATCTCCCATTGGCTATATTCATACAATTATTGACAACATCATATTTTGAATATGTGCCAAGTGTGCATACTATCGATAGCTACAGTACAGTAGTTTAGCCCTACGCTAGCTTAATCAGTATGCTTAATTTTGAATATCAGAAAACACAACTATCATCGATAGAGAGAACTTTATATTTAAAAAAAAAATTTAAAAGAAAAACTTCTAGTCTTATTTTCTTTCGGTTATATATTTCATTTATTTGAGTTTGATCTCTCATTCTATCAATGATAGTTGCGTTCTCAAGGAATCGAACACGAGACATCTGATTAAACTAGCACAGTGGGATTCGAATACGAAACTTCTGATTAATATAATATAGCACTAAATCATTAAACTACACCACTTGACGGGAAAATTTCTAATCTTATGTGACGATGTCTTATCTCTTGCCTTGAGATAGTGCTTAAGCACCTAACAAATACTGCAATTTTCGGTCTTCTTTCCCTCTGTTGTGTAGTCTAAATCTGGAAATATTTGGTTAGATACCATTAACACTGTCTTTCCTGAATGTTTCCTCAAGATTTATTGTGGAAAATAATTAGTTATTTTAATAGGTTGACTTGAACCTATCCTAGTTTTCAAACATTTATTTCAGGAAAAGAATAATAAATAATTAGGATAAAATTTGACGATTTTAAAATGAATATTATTGCTATTACCACCAACTTTTTTATAATAACATATCCACTTTTCTTGATCATTTACTGCTACTTGGTGCACACACTGCTGCAAACTTTATGATGTAATTAAAGTTTCACACGAGGCAATAACTTCTTAAACATTAATAAATTAAGAAAAATAATTACGAAAAAACCCATAAAAGTGAAGTGTGCAGGCGGCTGCACAAATATGCCTTCATTAGATGGATTCAAGATAATATGCTTGTCAATGCAAATCCCTTTACGTTATATTTGTAATGATTACACAAGAATTCTTCCATACCAAATCTTCAAACATGCAACCAACTTGCCATGAGAACCAGAAAATTTCCTGTGTCCATCTTTATCAGAAACTTTTATGAATAAATTAACTACACAGCACAATGGTCAATGATTCTCACATTCCATAACATAAACAAAAGTATATAAATGAATTAAATAATAAAATATAATTGAAAATTATTTACAAGGGCTGTTAGAAGTCTCAACACTTGCCTAGATAACAAGAACTGTACAAAGATTCCTTTCCTTGGAGATGTATTTGTCAAAGTCTGAAAGTTTTTACCAGCTTTCCTTGCTGTAACTATTTCATTATAAATACCGGAATGGATTTGCAGTTGATGCACACAAATCTATCTTCTTGCTTTCCCTTTGGTGTTGTTGCCATTTGCCGACAATGACTTATCTCCGAATATCCCTCAATCTTGTTGCAGCAACTTTTCTCTTATTCGGAAGTCTGGGAGATGCTGCTACATGCAGTGATTGTTTCATCCCTTCAAGAGCTGCCCATTACCCGAATTCTGATGATAATGGAACAGAGAGTGAGTTATCACCAGCATAGCTCAAAAATGGCACATATACAAACTTTTACTGAGTGCATGCATGCGTCTGTGTGTGTGTGCGTGCATGTGTATACGCACATACATTCATATAGACATATACACATGTGTGTGTTTGTGCACGTGCAGGTGTATCAGCCAGTTTGTAGTTTATACATGTAAATCCATATCATAACCTGATATTCAACAAATACATGTACATGATTAGTGAATAATATCTGTGCTATTAAATTTTGATAACATTTTTGACAAAAAAATTGCAGCTGGACAATGCGGTTATGGTTCGTTTGGGGCAACAATCAATGGTGGACATGTATCAGCTGCATCAGATCTCTATCGAGATGGAGTAGGGTGTGGTGCTTGCTACCAGGTCAAAACATTATTGTCTGAACCACAATCAACATGATATTTGTGTGTTATTTTATAATTTTAGTTTATACTGACATATCTTACTAATTTACCAGGTTAGGTGCACCAACAGCAAATACTGTTCTGACAATGGAGTAACCATAGTTATAACTGACCAGGGTTCCAGTGACCGCACAGACTTCATTCTGAGCAGGAGAGCTTATAGTCGAATGGCTCAGAATGCCGATGCAGCTCAATATCTTTTAGCATTCGGAATAGTAGATATTGAATACAGACGGTACAATTACTGACATTCATCAAGATAATTACCAAAAACCCTGAGATTTGAGCCAATCACAAAAAGAACCCCTCTATCCTACCGAATTATAATTACCACCCTTGAAGTTTGCTTCCATCAAACAGCAGCAGGAGAGTCTTCAATTGCTTTTTAAGGGAAAAAAAGAAGTTCTTATGGGATGGTAAATGTAATTCCAATTAATAAAGGGATTTTCATAATTCAGCCAAACCTCAGGAGGCCTTTTATCTTCATAGTTGTCCCTATTTTCACATGCTTATATTATACACTTCATTATCCTAAAAATTAAGCAAATATATAACTCTTCCGTACACACATACAGGGTTTCATGCAGCTATCCAAGCAAAAATATTACAATCAAAATAGACGAAAACAGCAATAACCCTCATTACCTTGCCTTTGTTATCTGGTACCAACAAGGCAGGAAGGACATAACTGCTGTGCAACTATGCGAGGTATCTTTCTGAATCCTCTAATATGCATTCTGCATTTCATCAAAGAAAATGCCAAAAATATTTTATATAAAAATCTAACACATATATTCAATATGCAGACACAAAATTATAAATGCAAACTATTGGATCGGTCGTATGGAGCAGTATGGACAACTGTCTCGCCCCCCAATGGCCCTCTGTCACTAAGGATGCTATTTAGTGATGAAAATGGAGATGAGAATTGGGTAGTTCCAGTAACAGAAATACCTCAAAACTGGAAGCCTGGTGATACATATGACTCGGGAGTACAAGTGAGCGTCTGATGAAAGAACGCATAATTGTTAGCAAATTATTTTGCATTACTTAAGCTTTTACATACTTTCTATTGATTTCATTGTTGCTTTCAATTTTCATAGGTAGGATTCAAGAATAAGTTGTTAACATAAAGCAATGCAGTTTAATCATTTTTATGATGTGTAATCATGTACGAGTTTAATTATTCAAGAAAGATAATAAAAAAAAAGTTGAATAAAATAATTCTATTTCTTTTTCTTATATTAGATGCGTGAAACACCCCGCTCGAGGATTAATTTAAAAACAAATCATAAATTTGGAAAACTCACAGGAGATGCAGAAAGCACAAGTTGTAGGCAGAACTTCTCAAAGTATTCACGCTGCAAAATCATGGAGTATGTTTAAAATAAAATCATAGACATATAATAAACTAATCTGAAAATAAAAGCATACTGCAAAATAATCTTATTACCTGTTGCAGGCTGCGATGACCAACATTGTCAGCCAAAGCATATACTCAAGCAGAGCATCTAAAGGTTTCACAATGAAGCAATTTTAACAAATCCAACTTCACTAATCATTTCAAACTCGCTATTTGACATCTTCCCTTCTCAGGAAGGGAATTACCACATATGACAAGCTCTAAAATTTGCATCGCTTTTGGGAAACTCTTCATCCCACCTTTTATCTTGGCACTTCTTAACAAGTCAAAAGAACCCTCATTAGGTTCACAGCCATCCATGGCCATATCTTTAAACAAAGAAATGGTTTCCCAAAACATCCCTCTGACAAACATCGCTTTCATTATTATATTGTAAATGGAAATATTAGGAGGGATCCCATTCTCCCGTAACTGGTCTAGAAGATGAAGCGCAAGCTTTATCTTGCCTCTTTCACAAATTCTATAAATCAACCAACCATATGTGCCAATGTCTGGTCTCAATTTCTGGCTACGCATATCCCTCAAAAACTTATAAACCAACAAATCATTGCCTTCTTTTATCAAAGCACTCATAAGGATATTATAAGTAGTCGTATTGGGTGAAACTCCAATTTCCTTAAAATAATTAAACTTTTCTACTGCAGTATTAAGAGGCCGAGTCTTGCAAAAGCCACTAAGAAGGATGTTCAAAGTGATTGTATTGGGTTGAGTACCTTCGGTCGACATTGACTCCACAAGCTGCAAGCTTTCTTGGATTCTTCTAATCTTACAATAATACTGAATCAGACATGTCCAACTTATAACATCAAATTTTATTCCTTCCATCCTCATCCTCCACAAAATCCGATTAATCATGGATGAATCCCCCCGCTTACATGCAGCAGATAAAATTATATTGAAGGAAATTAGATCAGGCCAATTACTTGACCACTTGGCGCGGTCAAGTAACTTGAAAGCTTCATCCATTTTTTCCTCCCTACACAATCCTTTTAAAATTGTGTTGTATGTTGTATTAGTAGGTCTAATACCCTTCTCAATCATATTAGGTGCAATTGATAAGGCTTTGCTAGAACTACCATTACAGCACATGGAATGCAAATAGATGTTGAAAGCTGCAGCATCTATAGAGTAGCCACTTGAAATAGTAGAATGCAAAAACTCATAAGCCATCTCTGCATTACCCCTTTTCAACATGCCGCCACCCAAAGCAGAAAGAGTATACATATCGGGTGACAAATCTTTTTGATCAATAACTCTAACAAGATCAATAATTTCAACATTCCTACCTTGATGGCATAGCTCACGAAGAACAATATTGTATGCAACCAAGTCAGGGTCACTTCCTTTCTCCTCCATTGTGCCCAAAAGCCTTAACGCATCATCAACTTCCCCATAATCGCAAAGAAACTTAACAATTACAGTATAAGTTACCAAACTAGGTTTACAACCAACACTCTCCATTATATCTAAACAATGACAAGCTTCATCCCATAGCCCGTCCTTGCTAAAACAATACACCAAAGCAGTATACGAGTAAACAGAGAGCACAAACCCCTTCTTTTCTAACAACCCAAAAAATGCCAAGGCAGAATAACTTTGCTCAGACTTACATAAAGCCCATAGTATAGGATTGTAATGAAACCCTCTGCAAGTATATTTCTTCTCAGAATACACCAAAAACACAGAGCATGCCTTTTGAATCATCCCGACTTTACATAGGTCTTGAATTAAGGCACCTACATCATACTGACTTGGAATGAAGCCCACATTCAACATAATCTCGAGCACCGAGGCAGCTTCCACTTCACTTCCCACTTTAAGCAGCTTCTTCAACAATTTCGACATAATTTTGAAGGAAAGCGAGAACCCACTCTCCATCATTTCCATTGCAATCAAAATGGCATCTTTTAATCTGCCAACAGAAATGAACCCATTCAAAAATATCTGATAGGTCAACAAATTCGGGCTCGGCCCGAATTTTTTCATCGCACTATAAACCTCAACCAGTTCATCACGCGCAACATTTCCCGACTTAAAATGGCATTTAATCATCGCATTGTAGTCGTAAACTGTGGGTTTACCCGGAACATAATTCCTCATGAAATTCAGAGTCTCGAGGGCTTTTGTAATGCTACCTGCGGTCGCATGACTCTGCATTCTCTGCTTCAATTCATCGTAATCGCCGAACTCGGCCGCAGCACTGTCGTCCGATGAAAAACCAGCTTCCTGAGCAGCACAAAAAGTGGAGACACTCATTAACTGTGAGGAAAAAAGCAATCTTTTTCTTGCCGGCGAGAAGTACAGAGAGCACGAATGCATTCTTGAGAAATCCAACAGTTGAGTGATAACCCAATAAAGTTAACTGATGAACTATATCAATCTGCATCACATCAGCTACCTTTACTTTGAATCCAAAAGAAATATATGTAGATGCAGGAGTCTAACTGTAAATTGAGTTGAGGTTTGATTGTAAGAATTGAAAGAGAAAAGAGGTATGCTTCGCAGACTTGTATCAAATAGATGAGATTAATGGAAAGTTTCCTTTAATTCATTTGTTGAGTGAGATGGAATACATAAACCCTAATGACTGCATATGCAGCAGAAACAAAAACCCTTTGCTCAGAGCCAAAAATTTCAATACGACGCCGTCGAGGGCTAGTTCTGGAGTTAATTTTTATCATCCTCGACTCCTTGTCCAAAGAAATAAGATTTCAAATAATTATTAATTTATTCTTAAACTTCTATATTTACTTAGAAATAGTTTACTTCTCTAGGTTCCAATCCAATTGGATTGGGTTATGGGTATATGGAATATCTTTTAAGTTCCTAATCTAATGTTTACTTTGCAATGTTGGGGCAATGGGTTTATAGTGTGGGCTAGGTTGGTTGTTTACTATGTTAAACTCATTTCAATTGATAAGGGATAAAATTCCAATATTACCCTCACATATTCTTTTGCCAATTGTCCAAACATAAATAATGATAAAGGGTGAAAAAATAAATTCACTCAGTCCATTGATTTTGGCTATTTAACAACATGATTTTGGAGTTGGTAGATTGCCAATTGTTCCCCATTAATACCACAGGGCCTAAGGGCCACAACAAGGCTTTGGGCAAATCAAAGTAAACACTATTAACACCTAGATACCAAACCCAATCTATTGTTAAATTGAAAAGTAAACTATTTCTTAATTTATTGCATAGCATATAGAAATTTTCTTACATTTATATAATTGTATCTTTAGTTAATCTTTTATGGTTCAAAGATCATAGTAATTCTAACCCGAAAACTAATATTTCTATAATGATAAAACTAATATTTTATACTTGTCATGTGATAGATAAAAGATTAAAAATACTGACATTATCAAATAGAATACACTTATCTTTTTAATAAATTGGGTTCGATCGAACCACAATTTTTCAAAAGGGTGACTTTTCAAATTTATCCGGTCTCTCAAGATTTTTTGTCCTTTTTTATCTCGTCCCCTCTCCCAAAATCTTAATTCCTCCTGTATATTATGTGCCACAGTGCCAGTGTATTGATTCATAATAGAGATCCTCTTTAATTACTGCATCACTATAAAATGTTTAACAGGTTTTGGATGAAGACGTCAAAAAATCACACTATGGTAGTAAAGTGATATTAACAATTTGAGATCATTTCAGAAAATTTCAACAGCTCAGGTTGATATTGTCAACCATAGAACCATATACGAGACAGCAGCTATATAAGCTTTACAACAAGGGCAACTGAAACTGTATGGATTCTAAATGAGGAGCAAAAAGGAAACAAGAAAAAGAAAAACAGATATAACTGCCAATCTGAAGAAGAATCAGCATTAGTTGTGGAAGACGATGCATTGGATTAAGCAGATGTTGAAGCTCCGGTTTCTGCTTTCACGGTCTGTGTTTCTGGAACATCGCCGATGTCTAAAGTGTCTGGAAGCTTGTGCGATGAATCATCCGTGCAGAGCTGTGAAGTGTAAATGGTTTGTTAGAGACACTTTAGGTTGACAAAATGTATTGATGACTGATATTAACCGATGAGAAAAGGTATATCTACTACTTTTCTCGGTAAGTAGCTCGGATCATATTCCCGTCTAGACGTAGGTTGAACTATCTAACATCCATGGTACTCCCAAATCAATATTCTCTGTTCTTATTAATCAGTTATATGCAGCCATGAGCAAGAACTCACACATATATGTGCCCCACAAATCAAATATAAGAAATAAGCAAAGATAAAAAACTAGGAAAC
Source organism: Lantana camara (assembly GCA_037501455.1). NCBI lineage: Eukaryota > Viridiplantae > Streptophyta > Magnoliopsida > Lamiales > Verbenaceae > Lantana > Lantana camara. Next base: position 97,075,787 of record CM074861.1, read on the forward strand.
AAATATAGCAGCACCAGAACCACCACTTGAGGCAGTGTATTCAAAGGAGGCAAAATCCGATTTTCTTCCGTTCAACTACCAATCGAATTAGTGTTCTTTCATAGTCAGAAATATGCAATTCAAGATTGAAACTCCTGAAAGATTTAGGCTGGTTACAACATAAAAGGTGGGGGCGTGGCGGAAGGGGGGACGGGAAGGTCATCCACACGCGTAGCAGAAAAATTCAAATTGCAATGACAAAGGACGAAAATTAGTGCAACTGATACAGAAAGAAAAATCTAAAAGAAGCCAAGTTAAAATTGATAGGCACACCACCAAGGTTAAATATGGAAAATTCACGTAACTCAGAAAATCACCTCAAGTTGAGTTAGCATTTCAACTGCAGCATCCAGATCACATCTGTTGGCTAAATAAACATCAGAAAGTGAATCTTCCGACACACCAGGAAAGTTAATCTGAAGGTAGGCTAAGTCCATGAATTCTTGATCAAAATTTGACTTTTCTGGAATCTCATTTGCATAATACGATGACGAGCCATAGAATTCACCAGCAGGATGATCCTTCGACTTACTAAACTCAGCATTTTGGAAAGCTCCAGCATTAGGCACATAGCCTTGAGATTCATTTGGTTGATGTACATACCAATCAGTTTGACTTCCATTCTCTAATGTCTTTGCTTTAGTAAAACTATTCTTCTCATCGGCATCCCCTCTTTTAGAGAGTGGTACATAGGATGTTGCAAAAGGATTTAAGGAAGATGCTCCAGTCTTCATTGCTGCAGGATGAGAAGCAGGGACCATTTAACAACTTCGCCATTTAAACATTAATAGCGTAATTTCTAGATATCCCCGATTCACACGAGCAACATTAAAACTTTATCCAAATGCAGGAATTACAATTTAGGAAAGTACATGAACACTTGCCAAATCAGCTAAACTGTTAAATTAAGAAAGATGCATAGGACAACTATAAAGCAAATATAAGCCTTCGACTTCGTTATGCAAGTTCCAGATGAAACGAACTATTCGATACCAGTTCCAAGAGCATGCATTAGACTAGATCACCTAAAAGCACCAGAATTATAACGAATATCTTCTTCTGTTAATGGATTGGAATAAAGTATATCCATTGCAATGAACACTAACTTCCTCCTGTCACAACAAGCACACTGAAGAAAACCAAAACATATCCAGATAGCAGAAAAACACCCCATAGAATCATTGCAGAAATGTCGAGTAACTTAGATTCTTCCCGCGAATCAAAGAAAAACACAAAACCGCTAGCTTCATGCAACATCCGAGAAAACTGACCGGCGTAACTCGATCAACTCTGATAAAGCTAAATTCAGGCGATTAGATGCATGATCTTCAACAACGGAGAAAAAACACTCTAAAAGAAGTTCATAAATTATAACAAAATCAATACGAAATTCAACTAGAACAGTATCACGCAGCGATGATCAAACTCAAAAAAAAAAAAAAATAAATGAATAAACAAACTTACTGAACGAATCAAGCATGGGAGGAGCGACCAATTTTCCGGCGATTGAAAAATCTCTAGAATTCGTGATCCCTTGAAAATTGGAGAGGGAATAAAATCGATTAAAAAGGGAAAAATTTACGGGGAATTAGCGGTCAGATGAGGAGGAGAGAAATGAATGAGAATAGAATAGAAATGGGATTGACGTTATTACTATTCGTTCTCTCTCTAAATTTCCACGTTTCGTCGTTTGCCTTTTCGGGAGGATGACGACTGGTGGGTCCCATTCGCACCTGCTAATTACAATAAAAATATCTGCGATTAAATTTTTTTCTTTAAAATAGATTGTTCATGTAAATAAAAAAGGATTTGGAAATTACGTCTAGCCCCTTTAAGTTGAACGTATTTGTACATGGAGTTCCTTTAGTTTATGAAATTACGCCTTATAATCTGGTGTTTGATTACAAATGTCATTCTTTATGCCCAATTTTTGATTTCTTTATCACTTTAGTACCTTATTTTAAATTGGGCAAAATATTCCGGCGAAGATTAATTATTAAAGGTAAATCAATAATTTTAATTTTTCGCCCAATAAAAATTTGAAAAACTATAAAGAAACAAAAAAAACGTTGTCGTCACATCACCGTTGTAGCCAACTTTGCACCATCGTCGCCTCCTGCTTCACACCACCACCATCGCACGCACACACACAGGAGAACTGCACCACCATCACCACCGCCTCCTTCTTCGCCAGTCACCACCAAAATTGCACCACCACACACGGCCACAAAATCACACACACATATCAATACACCAAATCGCGCACACACACATATAGATCTGGAAGGTTGTGGATTATCGCAGTGCACAAACCCATATCTGGAAGATTGGGGGAAGGGCGTCGAGAAATGAAGTGAGAAAAGAAGAGGAGTTTAAGATTGGCGAGCCAAATCTATTTGTCCATACTCCATTCCATCTATAACTAAATTAATTGCTGTGGTCACTTCAGCATTTATGAAGCATCTATTTTAAATTTATCGTCTCCACGTGTTTCTCTTCTACAGATGCATTTTATTTAATATCTTGTGATTTTATTTTGTTTTTCAGGTTGGTGATGGAACCACCACTGTGGTACTGCTTGCTGGAGAGTTCTAAAGGAAGCAAAACCTTTTATTGAAGATGGAGTGCATCCTCAAAACCTTATTCGAAGTTACAGGACAGCTTTTCTTTTGGTAGGGTGGCAGCTCAATTTGCTATTTTGAATATGGAGTTAGGTTTATGCCTCGTGAATTTCATGTTTTGTTAATTTGATTTGGCCGTTGAGAAGATTAAAGAATTAGCCACTAGCATAGAGGGGAAAAAAAAGTTTACTGGCTAAATGTGCGGCAACAACGCTATCTTCAAAGCTTATTGGCTGTGAAAAGGAGTTTTTTGTGACCATGGTTGTGGATGCTGTTCTTGCCATTGGTACTGAGGATAGACTAAATATGATTGGAATTAAGAAGGTATGTGAATTGTGTACTTTTGACTTAAGTTTACTTGAAGCTTGTTTTCTTGTTTAAGTTTGTTTCTTGCTGTTCCTATTATTTGGTTCGTTTGTAGCAACTTTTGCTTGTTAATGGTGCATTTAGTAGCTTGAACCTGTGTCCATGCTGCTGTGGCAGAGTTCTCTGAGAACTTCTTTCATTTAGTAGTTAGTCAAAGTTTCAGTATTAGGTTCGGGCAAACAGCTCAAAAGGCATCTACCATCTCCAGTGTCAATTGTTGAGGATCTTTCGAAGTTTCAAATTATTTTTCCATTTTGATACCTTGCGTGTTCGGTTTCTACACAGATTATTCGGTGCTTCAATACATAAGTGTTACAAAGTATCCCAGTTTCACTTCAACTGAATATATCTAAGTATACAGGTTCCCTACTTGCTTTTTTCTTTTTGATTCTTTTTTAAACACTTTCTTGTTTTGTAGGTTCCTGGTGGTACCATTAGGGATTCCTTTCTTGTCAATGGTGTGGCGTTCAAAAAGACATTCTCATATGCTGGTTTTGAGCAACAGCCTAAGAAGTTCGTAAACCCCAAGATACTTTTGCTAAACATAGAATTGGAACTAAAATCTGAGAAAGAAAATGCAGAGATAAGGTCAGAATATTTTTCCTATTAATTTGCTCTGCCTTTGCAGGGTTTCTTCCCAGTAAGTTCAGTGGATGCTTACATTTCCTCGCAATCTTTCTGTGTATGCAGACTTTCAGATCCATTACAGTATCAATCAATTGTAGATGCAGAATGGAATATCATTTATGACAAATTAGACAAATGTGTGAAAAGTGGAGCTAAAGTTGTTTTGTCTCGGCTGGCTATTGGTGACCTGGCTAGTCAGGTAATTTCGTCTATATTGTAACTTGTTAATGATCATTTGATTGCCACAAAAAGCTTTTGGGAAAACTGAGTAGTGTGTTTATGTATTGGTGAGTTGAGGAATAATTTGATCTATGTGGAATGATGTTGATGTGATCTGGTTATTTGTGATTCCATGTGATATCACTAAAATGATTGCTGGGTCATAATCATTGAACATTTCCTTCCAGCTTGATGTAGCTTTAGATGGCATACACTAGATGATACCGTGGAATTTCTGTGGAACAAAAGAGTGGACTTTGCTAAACATGTTTTTTCGTGCAGTAATTTGCAGATCGTGATAGATTCTGTGCTGGGCGTGTTACTGAAGAAGACTTGCAGCGGGTGGCAGCAGCTACTGGTGTGCAGACATCTGTGAACAACATTATTGATGATGTAAGTCACTTGGTTTTTGTCATACATATCCAAATTGTCATACACTCTCAGTTGACTCCAGAAGTTTCTGTTTGATAGGTACTTAGATCTTGTGATCTATTTGAGGAAAGACAAGTTGGGAATGAGCGATTTCACATATTTAGCGGATGCCCATCTGGTTTTACTGCCACCATTGTGCTTCGTGGTGGAGCAGATCAGGTCTGTACTCTTTGATCCTGCTCTCATACATAAACTGGAGTTCGATTCTGATTTTTCCTTTTGGCGACTTCAGTTTATTGAGGAGGCTGAGCGAAGTTTACATGATGCAATAATGATTGTTAGAAGGGCACTGAAAAACTCTACTGTAGTTGCTGGTGCAGGTGCTATCGATGTAAGAATTCTCAACATGCATCTAACAATGTGGGTACATGAGACTTATTATAGCTTCTCCTCTTTGAAACTTATTTTGTGTCTGCAGATGGAGATAAGCAGATATCTGAGGCAGCATGCACGTACCATTGCGGGAAAGGCTCAGCTCTTTATTAACTCTTATGCCAAAGCCCTTGAGGTATGTATAAGAACATTCTCTCGATAATGAGTCTTTGCATACAAGAAAGATAATTCGAGGAAGCAGATACATTCTTGTTTAATGTCCGGCAGAAAACAAATGCTGTCTTATTTTTGCTTGACTGTATTTGGAAATCTAGTCTTAGTGCATTAATGCATCTCGATGCTGATAGAAATTTTGGCCATTTTTTTAATCATTATTTATCTGGGCTCATTCTATGATCATGATAAGGTGCAGTTTCCCTTTTCATAAGGTTGCCTGTCAATAGTTAGCTTTTTCCTTTGTCTCTCTGTTTGTTAATATTACTCGGCTTGTCTCATGCTGTATTCGCTGGCTTGTTGCAGGTAATCCCACGACAATTGTGTGATAATGCTGGATTTGATGCAACTGATGTGTTGAACAAACTAAGACAAAAACATGCACTTCCTTCTGGTACGCCATATTTACTTTGTATTTTTATTATAGGATCAAAAGCCTTCTCGGTTCAGTGTGTTCTTGACCAACATAACGTGGATTGGCTTTGAAAATACTTTTATTAGTCTATTTCCAATTGTAAAGCACTCCATTTGACTTCTACTGACACTGTTGAGATTATAAACAGGTGAGGTGCTCCTTATGGTGTAGATATCAACACCGGTGGAATTGCTGGTTCATTTGCCAACTTTGTGTGGGAGCCAGCAGTTGTCAAGGTGATTGATTGTCTATGCATGTAATTTATCTTGCTTTTTGATTGATTAGCACTTGACGCCTAACATAATTTTAACTTTCACTACACAGATTAATGCCATAAATGCAGCTACAGAAGCAGCTTGCCTCGTCTTAAGTGTTGACGAAACCATGAAGAACCCAAAGGTAGTTGATTAATTAGAATCTTATGCTGATTTGTCTGAATATACTCCCCAAGACCAATGTCTTTATGAGAAGTATGTTTAACTATTCTTATCTTGTCAATTGCTCTTTGCAGTCTGAGAGTGCACAAGGAGAAGCTGCCGCTGGTGCTATGGGAGGTCGTGGACGTGGAATGAGGAGGCTATAGGCCCTTGGAAGTTCTATCATATTTTGAAGTGTTTTTGTTAATTTTTTGCCCCATTGTTCTCCCTAGCCCTTTTTTCTCGGTTTTGGTTTGGAAGTTCTAATAATGTGTGCGCACGCATGGGAGACACGAACTTTTATTGTATTTTGGAAAAATAATAAGAGTGAGTTACATTTAAACTCTAAATGAGTTTTTAAATAATAAACACCCCCATATTTAGATTAAATAATATGAAACACCCAAATAAATTTTGAAATAACAAATGATCCCTTCTCCATTAAAATTTTTAATAATTTTAATTTAAATGAGTTTTAAAAATACATAATACCTTAAAGAGTTTTTATATCTAGATATTTAATAAATATAATAAATTTTAAATAATTTTTTTTAGTGTGAAGAGTTATTTGTAATTTTAAAATTCATTTGGTAAGAGAACAATATTTAAGTATAGTAGGGGAGTATATACATAATAATAGACGATAACCTTGTGATACAAAAAATTATGTTGAGAGGAAACCCGTAAAAAAAACTATGTTGAGAGGAGTGATAAAAAAAAAAAAGCTACATTTAGATAAATCCGTAAAAAAACTATGTCGAGACACGAATCGTCAAAAAGGTCTGCGACTCCCATTTAACAAGGACTCTAGTGACAATAGTAGATGATAAATGCTCTAACCCATTTTTCTATACAATTATCACCACCTATTCTATTCTACCTCTCTTCAAGAAAATCCAATTATCACCTTCACCTTCTTCCCAAGATCAGGGCGCGGGCGGGCTACAGATCACTTCTTCTTCTCACAAGCTACGTGAGCAGCGTAGCAGTTAAATGCTACCTGGAGCCCCAAGAAGATCAAAGCCAAAACTAGAACACTAACCTTCTTGGCTAAGTAAGCGCGCAGTGATTCGCCGTCGCTTCTGGTAAAATCTCCTCTTTCGCACATTTTCACCCCAATACAAACCAACCAATACAGTCCCGTCACAGCAAAAAAGGCCTCCGGCATCCAAGTATTGGGACAAAACTCTTGGTTATGTCCAGCTAGCAGGGAGTTCAAGATCCCCGTTTGACAGACGGTAAATGTGCTCAAATGATCCAGGACCCTGCTGTATTCTATCCGCGCCACCTCAGCTGGCGGGTCCTTCTTCGTCTCCACAGTCGGCGGCAGTGGCGTCCCCTGAGTCCCAGTCCCCTCAGTCAGCGGCGTCGGCGCCTCAGTCCCAGTCGGCGGCAGTGGCGTCCCCTGAGTCCCAGTCCCCTCAGTCAGCGGCGTCGGCGCCTGAGTCCCAGTCGGCGGCAGTGGCGTCCCCTGAGTCCCAGTCCCCTCAGTCAGCGGCGTCGGCGCCTGAGTCCCAGTCGGCGGCAGTGGCGTCCCCTGAGTCCCAGTCCCCTCAGTCAGCGGCGTCGGCGCCTCAGTCCCAGTCGGCGGCAGTGGCGTCCCCTGAGTCCCAGTCCCCTCAGTCAGCGGCGTCGGCGCCTCAGTCCCAGTCGGCGGCAGTGGCGTCCCCTGAGTCCCAGTCCCCTCAGTCAGCGGCGTCGGCGCCTCAGTCCCAGTCGGCGGCAGTGGCGTCCCCTGAGTCCCACTCTCAGTCGCCGTCGGCGGCGGCGGCGGAGTCCCAGTCTCCCGAGCGGGTTCTGAAGAGCCGGCATTGGCCCGTAGCCTTGGCCCGACGCTTTGAACCAAGGCAAGGGCCCTATGCAACGGCCCGCCAGTGGATCGGGCGGGGGCGACGGCGCCAGTGGATCGGGCGGGGGCGACGGCGCCAGTGGATCGGGCGGGAGCGGCGGCGGCGGCTTCGCGAACTTCCCCTCTCCTGAAGCATGAGCTTCCAAAGCACTCCATTGCTACTTTGCTAGTGAGAAATATGAGGCAATATGTGAAACTCTGCGAAATGTTCCAAGAAATTATTATTTAAATAGGTAAGAATATTATATTATTTAACAAGACATTATCCGGACCCCTAGGGTTTCTTGTCCCCTAGGGTTTCTTGGGTTGGATTAACGGACTTCTCTGTATATAATTAAATAATACTATGCTCTCAAGTGGGACATATTCATAAGCCCAAGAAAATTAATATAGGCCCGTTACGACGGCCCAATATATTTAGGCTCATTAAGAGCTTTTTCAAGAGTACCATGTCAGTCTTGAGGCCCAATAAGCACAGTAGCAGTGTCAGACTAACTGTCGGTGCAATTTGAAGTACTTTTTGGACTTTTGGTTGGTTCTGTTGTGTATGTGGTACAGACTACAGTCTTTATCCATGACTATGTCTTCTTCTGATTCAACGTCACACTAATTTAATTAAATGATCGATATTTAAATTTTTAAACATATATTCATCGCTCTCGATTAAAAGAGAAAATCTTCATAAATGTCATGATCGAGAAGTCTCAAAATATGTTAGAGACAATAATTTCAAACAGGGACAATGTTACTTTATCATTAAAATAGGTAATTTCGTAAAAAATATCCTATACTCATTGTTTGTGTAATTTAAAAAAATAAAATTTATTGAATATTTGGACGGATGAATTTCTAATTATATCAATGTAATTGTTTGTATACAGTATTCGTGAAATTAAAAAAAGAAAAGAAAAAAGGAATAACGTAATAGATAAAACAATTATTTTAAGGGATGATAGCTTATAAAATGTATATGGGAGTAAGAACGTTTAATTATATTAGGGAGTTGTAAATTTTAAATAATCTATGTATTAGATCCTTTCATAGTCGTCACCTTGAATATGATATGTATTATTTTTATAGGTAACTTTCAAATCCAGCAATGTATATTTTTAGTTGAGAAAGTAGACTAAAACGCGTTAGTGGTTGTTTTAAACGGGACAAATTAATGTTTGTTGCTATAGTTCCTCATTAAAGTTTGAATAACTATACCATCATGAAATTATTGCATATATCAATAACAGTTCGTATAGTAGGATGATACACTAAATCTTTAAACGAAGTTTAGGATTTAGATCCTCTTATGATCGGAGCAACGGGCTAATCTATACTACTATATTTTTGAAAACCATATTTGACTATTTGATTTTTTATACATTTTGATGATGTGGAATTTTGTGGATTTTTTGAGATTTTTAATTAAATAGAAAAATGTGATTGGTTGATTTTTATTTTATATATTATTTTATTATGAAAATAAGTAATAACTAAGGAAAATAATTATTTTTGGCAAGTTTGACTGAATATATTTTGTATTCTTTTTAGATTTTCAATAAATAGAAAAAATATAATTGGCTTATTTTTATTTTGTATATTATTTTATTATGAAAATAAACAGTAATTAAGAAAAATAATTATCTTTGACGAAATTCATAATATATTTTTTTATGTGTACTTTTTTTATAATGTGTAATTCTTGGAATTTTAAATTATTTTTAATATTTAAAAAGATTATTATTGATTTATTGGTAGTTCCAAAATAAATCTTTTTTTATTTGATATAATTTCATTATTAATTCTTTTATGAGATATAAATTAATTTTTATTTATCCTAATCAACAATTATAAAATAAATTCAAGAGTTTTATTTGAATGTCAATATAATTAATCTCTTAAAAATGAATTAATTAATTAGTTGCTTAAATTACTCCATCCAATTAATTAATTTTTTTAAATTTAATATAATTAATATTTAATAAATTTATATCTATATCTATATTATTATATATTTAATAACGATGTTTGACTTTAATTGTGCAATTTTAACCAAATAGAATTTTCTTCTTTTTTTGGTTTTTTTATTAACAAGAAAATTTTTCATTGGTTACTGAATTAAGTGAAGATTTATTAAGCATAATATTAATATAAATTCCTTAATTTATGTGAATCATTTGTAACAATTCCTTAATTAGAGATAGTGTAACGCCCCGATCCTTCGACCGTACAGGTAGGACGTCACGAGAGTGCTACGTGTGTTTTAATTCTTTATTTATGAGATTATGTGCTTATATTAATGTTTATATGTTAAATTTGAATTATATGAAATTATTTGATAAATGTTTATATGTAAAAATTTGAACGTTGTTGTTCGTTTAATTTCGTTTTCGATCCGTTTGCCCTATTTTCAATTTTCGATTTTTGTACTTATTTGCTATGCATGATAATTACGTGGTATAAACTTGTTTATGTGTTTGTTTTATATTTTCGGACTCGTTTGTCGTGGTTTTGAATTTAAAATTTGGAGCGGGACCAAGACGGGGTTAGAGATCATTGGGCGCACCTTTGGTTCCGGAGGCCGTAACTTAAACTCGGGAATTCAGATTCGAATTCTGGGAGAGGAGTCAGACACGTAACAAAATTTGGGAGCTAAGGAACCTAGCCTTGAATTTTTATAAACCCGTTTGAATCTTCGAATTTTACCCGAACCGAACCTCACACGCGAAACGTACCACCGTTGACTGTTTTGGGCATAACTCCCTGAAACCTTGACCAAATTAACTCGAGTTTGAACCTACTCAACCATGATTAAGTCCCCTATCACTCCATACCCCTTCATTTCGTTTAAACCTAGTGAGAGAAGAGAAAAAGGGTTGTAAACCGAGATTCAAGAAGGAAGAGAGGAAGAAGAGAATCACTATTCATATTCTTGTGATTTTGAGCTCAATAATCCATCGTTTCTTCTCAAATTTGAAAGGTAAATTCATGAACTTGTTGTCCATCTTATTCTCATTCTTTTAAGTGCCCATTTGCTAAATTCTATAAAGATTTGAGCATGCAATGGATGAGATGATGAATAGTTAGGTCATATGTCATTTTTGGATGAATTCGTGCCTTCTTTACCTTATATCATGAATTAATGCATGAAATATGATCTTAAGACATTCATTTATACAAATATAAGTTCAATTTTTCGTGGATATTTGCTGCAAATTGAACCTTCATTGTTGAAAAATGAGATTTTGAAGCTTATGACTGAAATTTGCTTCCTTGTGCTGCGTATGAGCTGCGGTTGTTGTTGAGTATGTTTTAGGCCAGTATTTTGTGTGTTTTTGTTGCCTTGTTACTGTTTGTGTTGCCTTTCGTGCTGAGCTATTGCCGCTTCCTTGGAGATGAGAAACAGGGGAGTTGCGTAGTCGCGGCTGCGACTTTTGGAAGCTCATTTTGGGTCGTGCCCGCGACCCAATTCTGGCCATGTTTTAAGATGGAAGGCTCGAATTGTTGGTGCTGTTGGAGGTTGCTGCCGTGACCAATTTCAGCCTATTTTCGGTCCCGGCCGCTACCAAGTTTTGGGGTTGTTTCGAGCTATGCTGACTGCTGCTGCGTGGTTTATTTCTTTTTTGTTTTAATAGTGTTTTCATGGATTTCCTTGCTCTTATATGTTTATTATATGATCCTAACTTGTTGTATATAATGTAATATGTTTTAATTTGAATTTACAACATAATTTCGATACAGGTTTACGTGATATATGACGAATACGTGTGTTATACCTTATTACGTACTAGCATGAATTATTATATGCCTTGTTTGATATCTCTTTGCTCATTATATGACGTGAATGCATTATTAACTTCATGAATTATGTGTTACATGTTTTATTATGGAATTATTGTGTAACTTCGTTGTTTTATACACAAAATAGGACATGAGTTGTCTCACATGCCCTTATACGTGCATGCATGCGAGAATGCTTAGTTTATTCAATTCACGTGATATCTATTTGTTCCTTCTTGGGAAAATTGTTCAATTCATGCCCGTCGAATAATCCAACTTGCAATTTATGGACATGATTTTGGGCTTTTGTAAATTTCATCCTCTAATTTTTAATTTGATGAAATTATAGGACAATGGCTGGCCGGGATTGGTGACTTGTCAACAGAAATAACACGTCATTAGACACGTGGCATTTTTTTGCCACATTAAAAGAAATAAAAAAAAAATCCATATCATCACAATTTTAGACTTTTAGTATATCTTCTTCTCCAGTAAGCCTGAAAGAGGGAGGCCGCCCACCAGCACCACCGCAGTTGTTGCCGCTGCCTTCACTGCAACCATCACCACCTTTGTCCCCCAAGTCCATTGCCTTCCTTCCCCGAAATCCGCCACCACCACCACCACCACCACCACCATTACCACCATCCATCTCGCCTACCCCCTTCCCCTTTCAGATTCACATATTCAAAGGCACCATCACCACCACAACCCATCAGATTTACAGACAACCACCCCCACACAAACAAAAAATAAGATCTCCACACAAACGCACGGATCCACGCTCGAGGAGTAGCGGTGGTGCTGCGCCGGAGGCTCGGAACGGTGTCCGTGTGCGGTGGTGGTGAGACGTCGGTCAACGACGGAGTGTTGTGGTGGTGTTGGATGGTATACCGTCGGGGATACCATGGTAGGGGGTCTGTCAGTGCTTGCGTCCGGTCGTGCTACACCGGAATGGTACGGTGGTGATGCGTCGTTTGATTCACATGGCGTGGTAGCCTGGTGCTGACGTGCAATAAGTTATATATCTATCTATCTATATCTATATCTATATCTATATACATATATATATATATATATATATATATATATAAATATATAAGTAATATGTAATATGTAATATATAAATATATGATATTTTTTATTATTATTTATTAGGGTATAATATACATTATTATGTATAAAATTTTAAAAATATATACATATATATAATGTATATAAATATCATATATACATTATTTATATAATATTTTTTAATTTGCCATATGTGTGTATAAGTATATTTTTTAATTTTTTTAAAAAATGTCACGTGTCCAGTGACATGTCATTCCGGTTGACACGTCACTAATTTCGGCTAACCATTGTCCTTGTAGGATGAGATTTGCAAAAACCGAAACTTATGTCCACAAATTGCAAGTTGGATCATTCGGCAGGATGAATTGAACAATTTTTCCTTCCTTTTATGATATGTATGAATTGTTAATAAGTTATATGGTGAGTTATGCTCGTTGTTTGAAATATATGAATCTGTTTAACGTGAATTATGCGAGCTAGGATTTATTATGACCTAATGTGACTTAGATGCTCTCTAGCTTGCATGCATGAATTGTTGCTCTAATTATTCGTTTAAAATAATAATTTCTCACTTCTTTTATAATTTAAAGGTGTCGTAAACTTGTTGGTATGTATATTATGATTATTGTATGAAGTTCATGGATCATTTTGATTCGATATATGAAAGTTATGGTACGAATGAATATGAAACCTTCATGTATTGATTGAACTTGAATGAATTGCTCGTTTATGTGCTTCTAAGGCATTAATTGTGTATATGAACATCTTCATAATGTGTTATTATCTCATATGCATTTCATATCATGTTAATGCATTGCCTTGCGTCTTATATGGTTCATTTGGAGTCCTAAGTCTCACATAAGTGCAAGATTGTCTTTTGTACAGTTTTCTCTAGGGCGGAGACTTGCCGGGTTCTTAGGCTATCTTTAAGTCTTCTTTTCTTCTTGGTATTGTGCGGTAAGTTGTAACAGGTGGGTTTCTCTTCTAATAGTTATAATGACCCGATATATCCCTTATGTGAAAGTTTTGAACCAAAGTATTATAACTATATATCGAGTCTTTTTAGAGTAAATGATTTTCCAACGTAAAGCCCCTCTCTTATGTATCCCTACCTTATGATTGTTGGCATGGATAGGATTATGAGCACGGGCCCAGGGACTTAGTACATGTGGTTATCCGAGGAGGCAAGGGTCGACGATGATCCCATGTACTAGTTCCAACCAAACTACGATGATACCGGACCTTGCTAGGAGATTAGCGAAGAATGGGAGTTGAATGCCCTTGGGGGATTCATATACCCCCATTGGCCTATGTATGAGGTGGTTGGGTCTTGCTAACCCGTCCACCACCCGGAGGAAAAAGGTGTAAGTGTTTATGATTATGCATGATAATGATTATGAATGATTATGAACGGTTATATATGAATGTGTATGATCGCTAATGTAAAGATTGAAATGATATGCACACATAGGGGTGGGCGTCGGGTCGGGTTTTCGGGTTTTGGGTTAATCGGGTCGGGTACCCGAAATTTCGGGTTCCTTTTTTTGCTACCCGAACCCGACCCGAAAAAATCGGGTACTCGATTTTCGGGTACCCGAAAATGTCGGGTTTCGGGTACCCGATCCTTTTTAATTTTTTTTTTTTTTTTTTTGCTTTTTCCCCATTTCGATACATTCCAGACTTTCTAGCAAACAGACAGTTTCAGTTTCCAGAGATTTCAAAATAAAGAGCCCATGCAGACAGTTTTAGGTTCCAAGCATTACAGACATTTTCAGCAACAAATGCAAATCCAAAATAGAGACAAATTTCAAATGCAAATAAAAAATATCCAAAGATTGAAAACAACTTCAATATCACAGCAACAAACTTCTTCAATCTTCATCTTCAAATATCAACTATTGTATTCTCAATTCCCATGCTCGCTAGTTCTACATAGAAACAAAGAAAATATAATTTAGTGACAAATTAAATGGAAATAAGTTGATTATATTATACATTATTATACCTTGTTCAAGTGATTCAACATCACACAAATCTTCTTCCACATTCAATGGCATAGATTCCGACCGAAGCCAATCTTGACCGCAAATAAGGGCTTGAACTATTCTAGGAGACAAAGAGCTCCTAAACGCATCAAGAATCCGTCCACCGGTGCTAAATGCCGCCTCGGAATCAACCGTGGAGACCGGAACCGCCATTATATCACGAGCTACCTTTGATAGAATTGGAAACCTTGGTGCATTTACTTTCCACCACTTCAAAATATCAAAATCTTCTTCATCCTCTTCTTGATCCTCGCTTAGGTATTTTTGCAACTCCGATTTCACTTGATCACTACTATTTCCCTGCTTTTTTCTTTTAAACTTGTCTTTCAAATAAGATCCAGACTTGCATGAGCCTAAAGAATCTACCGAACTTGAAGAACTTGATTGTTTTGGACTCGATGGATTTCCATATTTCAGTTTATATAAACCAAAAAGCTCTTGCATGCCACGACTCACCTTTTCCTTCATCAAGGCACTCTTCTCAATATCACCATACAAGTCATCGAATGAAAAATCAAGAAATTCCCACTTGTGGCGTGGATCAAGTATCACCGCAAAATACAAAAGTGAATTCATCTTCTCAATTGCACCCCAATATTTATCAAATTTTTGTTTCATTCTCTCGGACATTGCACGTAATTCCCAATCTTCACTATCCAACCATTCTCTTAAAAGCATATCAACGTTACTTATTTTATGGAAAATCATGTTAGCCGTAACATAAAGTGATCCGGAAACACACAATGTAAGTTTGTAGAAATGAGCTAAAAACTTACATAGAAGCTCGGCTCGTTTCCAATCACCATTCTTTGGATAGCCAATATGTGGTGCATTTGAAAGCTCATTCTTATATCCAAGATCCATATCCATGTAACGTACAAAAGCTTCCCGAAGAGACAAAGCCGACTCCAACATCAAGTAGGTGGAATTCCACCTAGTAGGTACATCAAGACTCAATAATTTTTTGCTTTCAATTTTCTCAAATTCCACGGCCTCTTGAAACTTTTTGTACCTAGCGGGGGGGTTCTTAATGTATCTAATGGCACCTCTAATCCGACAAATAGCATCATGTTCTTCTTTGTTCTTCAAGCCATCTTACACCATAAGATTAATAATATGTGCCACGCACTTCATGTGCAAATATTGTCCACCCATTAGGCTTGTACCCCAAGCATCTAACCTTTTCTTCAAATATAAAATTGCACCGTCATTTGATGATGCATTATCAACCGTGACGGTATAAACCTTGTCGATCCCCCAATCAAGTAAGCACTTTTCAACTCCCTTGCCAACTTCCTCACTTTTATGTCCCAAAATAGGACAAAAGTTCAAGATCCTCTTTCGCAAATTCCAATCATCATCAACAAAATGCACCGTAAGACACATATAATTAACCTTTTGAATTGATGTCCATGTATCGGTGGTGATGCAAACAGTTTGTGCGTGATGCTTGATGAAGGACTTCAACTTCGCCTTTTCACTTACATACAAGTTGTATATATCCTTAGTTATAGTCCTTCGTGATGGAATTATAAACATAGGACAAGCAACCGACATAATCCCGGATTTTCAATGGTTTTAAAAGGAGGCTCGTCAACAATCAACCAATAACTCATAGCTTCTCGTGTTTTATCTTGCTCAAATCTCCAAGATACGAGAGTTCCATCCTTATCACCACCCTTAGTTGTTTGAAATGCAAGTCGGGTTTGATTAGTAGCAACTTCATGAGGTCTTTTTTTACATGCTTCGAAATGATTCTTGAGAGCCTTTGTGCCGTGTAGTTTCGGATCTGCCTTAAGTATTCTAAGACAATATATACACTTAGCTTTTTGAATCTTCTCTTCATCACAAAAGAACTTTACAAAGTGCTCCCAAAATTGAGACCTAGAAGCAACTTCTTTTCTAGTTCGTTTTTTGGATTTACTCGGGCCACTCGGCACTTCTTCCTTATCAACATCATCTCCAATATCACCATCTAAATCGTTCTGATCATCAGTTTCAAAATTCAGATTACCAACCTCTTCTCTCGTCATAGAGTCAACACCACAAAAGTTCTCATACTCCGTAAAGTTTTCTTCTTCAATTGCAATTTGAGGATCTTGAGAGGCCGGACTGCTCATCTGTACAATATGAAATCTCAAAAATTAGACTAAACCAGACTAAATATCAATTAGACTAAATATCAATTGGACAAGGCAGTAAACAGAGCAAACTAAATATCAATTAGACTATGAAATTTAACAAGGCAGTAAACAAACCGACTAACATAAACAGAGCAGACTAAATCTCAAAAATTTAACAAGCAGTAAACAAACCGACTAAATTTAACAGAGCAGACTAATCAAAAAATTTAACAAGGCAGTAAACAGAGCAGCAGTGCAGTAGCTCAAACCAGACTAAACAAACCGACTAACATAAACACAAACAGACTAAATTAACAAGGCAGCAAACATTTTAGACTATGAGCTCTCAAGAACTTAACATGCTGAAGTGGAGCAGAAATTTATAACCAGAAACCAGAAATTTTTACAATGGGCAGAGAAAAACCCAACTCACCGAAGCTTTGATTAGGGAGAAGCCGCCGCGTCGGTGAAGGCGTGAAGCGCTGGTGTCGCCGCGTCGGGGGTATCGCCGCGGTTGTGTGGGAGAAGGGCGTCGGTTGTGGCAATTGGGGGGATTAGAGAGAAACCGCCGCGTTTGAGGAATTAGGGTTTCCATCAAGGAATGATTTCTGTAACTCTGTTTCCATTTCCCTAACATATATTAATATATTATTAATATTATAACATATGTATATTATTAATATTATAACATATGTATATTATTAATATATTACGTGTATATATATATATATATATATATATATATATATATATATATATATATATTATATTATATTCGGGTATCGGGTACCCGTTCGGGTAGAAAAATTCTACCCGAAACCCGACCCAAAATATATGTCGGGTATCGGGTACCCGACCCGAAACCCGATTAACCCGCAAATTGGCACCTGAATCAATATTACCCGATCGGGTCGGGTCGGGTACCCGAAACCCGACCCGAGACGCCCACCCCTATGCACACATGAGGAGTAGGTTGGAGACATTCGTCCACCCTCCAGGGCTCACGTAATGACCGCATGATTGTAATGAATAAATGAACTTAATGGTTGTAATCTCGGGCGTTGTTTTCTTTGTTTTCACCCACTTGGGAAATGTTTTAAAAACCTTGTACGGGATTATGACTCGCATGTGTGTGTGCTTTTCTCATAATATTATGATACTAAATCCTGTTTTTGGAGCTCTATGTGAGTCTGTCGAGTCTCTTGATCGAGTTGGAGTCTGTTCATATGCACATCGTAAATTGATTAATTTACCATGAATTGTATTGATTTTATGTCATTGATTCGAGACAGGCTTCTAGGGATAGATTGAACCCGTAAGTTGATGCTTGTATTGGTAATTGCTTTCATGCTCTGCTTCCGCCTTATGATTTCTCTTTATACTTAATTACCTGGTTTCGAAGGTTTAGTCCCCGCCTAGCATAGCGAGTGAGTGAGTCCCCGTTCGCTCTGATCTGGCATATGTATGATTTCCCATTTTATATGCAGGGTCAGGTCAGAGTGCGGGTGATGTGGCGCCTTCCGTTTGGGGTGTTACAAATAGAGTTACTTAGGAAATTAAAATTTTCATAAACAAGCTTGACTTTTGAAATTTGAATTCGAATATTCAAGTTTAAAATGGAAGAAATATTATTAATGATTCTAATACCCAAAAAGTTATAAAGTATTCTTAAAATAGTGTGCATCAATAAGGAATTCTAATACAGTTTAAATTAAAATAATTACGATTAAATGAAACTAATTATTTGATTTTTTTTGTCAATATTCTAGAGTGTTTATTGTCAATATAGTTATTCATATCCAATTTTTTCTTCTTCATTTTCTTCTCTCTATTTTCTTCTTTGTGTTTTTGTTCTCATTCATGTAAATTGATTTATTTTTGTTCTTTAACTTTTTATCCACATTTTGTCTCTTATTATTGAGCAGATCATTGATCAATTTTCTAATTTTTTTTTGTCAAATAATGATCGATGAACACCGATATTGATATGACATCAAGCATTGTTGATAGACCAGACTAATTTTTTGAAGAAAATTGCAGTTCCTTTCATGCAGAAGGTTAGAGAAGTTTTATATTTGTTTTCTTAATCCATTATTTGCACAATCGTTCCAATCATATTTTTATATAAGTATTCTAATATTAATAATTATTAATTGATATGGGCCAATTTTGCACATTATTTGATTGTTTAATTAAATAATCAATATGGAGGATTGTTATTGGAAGAATAAAGGAATAAGGTACGTTGGTTGCAGGAGAGAGAAAGAGGTTGAGAAAATTGGGAAAGGTGGCATCTAATTTTGAACGTGGCTAGAAATATGGGAAATATGGAGAAGGTGTTATCTGACTTATGAATAGAGAATAAAAGGAGAGAGAGAGGGGGATTTTCAGCATCTGATCATCATTCTGCAATTCCACAGAAAACCCTAGCAGTCTCAATTCCCAAATCACTCAGCAGTCTTATATTTTCATTATTATTCCTCTTATCACTTTTCTATTGTAATTTTACATCGTTGTGCTAGCATAGAGATTAGAATATTCAGAAATCCATTGTACGCAGAAGTCATTCATTCCAGAAGATTGAAGATTATCAACAACCTTCACCATTATCTGAATTCCATTATTAATTTTATTTCTCATTTACTTTTCTGCAGTTTACGTCAATATTCATCTTAGTGCTCATTTTTCTATCTACAGCTTGATTAAATCCCCAATTTCCCAGATATAAATCGTGTTGGTATTTAGTCAATTTTTGGCAAATATCATCTGGCGCCATCTGTGGGAAACGATTAAATCGAGCAAAAGGCGTGAGTTCTTGCGATTTTCCATGGCATCCAAGACTGGATCTAGCGGCGTATCAACTCCAGTTAACCCGTCTGCTCCGGCCATGACGGGTGCTGAAAAAGCGGTTGGAAGTGCTTCAAATCCACTCCTCATCGGAAGCATCCCTGTGTTGACTGATTCAACTGTCGTTACGGTAACAGGAGTCATACCGCCAACCAAAGACAACATCCCGGAATCCAGTGTGATGGGGGGAGCGAGGAATCCACAAAGCTGAAATTCCGAAATCGAAGATGCGGGCCTGCTGACCCCTCCAGGTGCAGGAGATCTCCCACCTGGAAGGACTTCCCTGCCTGAAAGGCTGAACCTGCTCGCGGAAGCAGGCAGGCAGGAGGATCATCAACCATCTGCTGAGGAGCTGGAAGTGCTGCTGGGCCGTACCTTCAACCCCCAGCAAACTACCGAGGTGGCTGACATACCTGGAGGGATGTCGTCAGGAATCAACCCTTCTGCCATGCAGTTCCACACTAAGAGAGTAGCTGACGGATCAGGAAGTGGCTTTTTACCGCCAGATGCGCCCATTCACCTTACAGCTAGGGAGCTCCAACAATGGATTAACACAGCTGTAGCCGCTGCCACGGTGCAGCGAGACCAGCCGGAGTGCAGAACAGCCCCGCCACCACATGTAACAGAACCAATGATTGGAAGAATGATAACCCCTTCAACCGGAGAAGGATTACCTCCAGTTAGGGACCCCTTGGTGCAACAGGGAGCTGGCGGGATCGAAAATTTGGCAGCAGGCAGAGCCGTATGGCAGCCAATGGCATCACCGCCACCTATGAATTACCAGACAGGAAGAAGAGAACCAGGCTTCCCCGAGCAGCCCGACTGGGCTGCCAGGTTACAGCATAGGCTGGAAGAGATGGAAAGGCAAATGAGAGCAGGACCTGCCAGAATAACCAGGAGGGGTGGACCTTTCAGCTAGAGGATCCTATCTGATGAACTCCCGCCAGGTTGTAAGACATCCGGGCTGCCGGAATACAATGGGGCAACGGACCCCCAAAAGCACTTGGATCGGTTCGAGAATTTAGCTCTTCTGTACCAGTACACTGAAGGGGTTAAATGTAGAGTGTTCTTGACCAAGTTTACCGATAATGCACAAGAGTGGGCCCGACAGCTTGAACCCGGATCCATACATTCCTTCGATCAGTTCTCCTCACTGTTCTTACACCAGTTTGCTAGCAGCAAGGGCTATCAGAAGACGCCCAATACCCTTTTCGCAATAAAGCAGAAGGAAGGGAAGTCTTTAAGGAGTTACATCAGCAGATTCACTAATGCGGTGCTGGAAGTTCCCTCTGCTACTGTGGAAGTGCGCGCTAGTGTCTTCCAAGAAGGCCTGAGGAAATGAGCATTCTTTACTTCGCTGTCCAAGAAGCCACCTACCAGCTGGGATGATCTCTTAACCAGAGCAGAAAAGTACATTAATTCGGAGGAAGCAAAAACGGGAAATGATGAATCAACAGCTGACAAGAGGAGGGAAAGGAAGGAGGACAGACACCTGCCAGCTCCGGCCAAAAGGATCAGAATACCTGAAGGGCGAGAGCATTCTGATTTGAACCCCCGATACGATCGATACACGAGGCTGCACAAAACGCCGTCACAAACTTTGATGCAGATTCAAGGAACAAGACTTTTGAATTAGCCTAGAAGCTCGAAGGATGGGCCCCATAATCCTCCTTCGGAGAGATTTTACCAATTTCACAATGACTATGTCCACGACACCAATGAATGTCAACACCTACGAAATGAAATTGAATGGCTAGTTCAGGAAGGCTACTTGTAAGAGCTGATCTGCCAAGATAGAGCGAAAGGCAGGGAGATGTTCCCAAGACGAAGGGGAGATGGAAGTAACTTACCTGGAAGGAACGCATCAAGACCAAGAAGAAACCTGCCGGGAAGAAGACCACCAGGAAGGAATGCCTCTAGGCAGAACTACGACAGGAGGGATCAGCTACCGAGGGTAGAGGAGCAGATGAGACATCTCTCACCAGAAGGACACTTGATTCCAGTGTCCCCTGCAGAACCAGGAGGTGCAGGAGAAAGTGAGCTGGAGGAGGATCCTTAAGAAAGCAGAAACGCTGGAACCTGTAGGTAAGCTAGGCCCCAGCTGGAGGAGCTTATGAGCTGGAGGATGCTGACGAAAAGAAGTTACCCAGACCTTGGAACGTGTAAAACCTGAAAAGGTTCTTCTGCTAAGTAGGCACGAAGCCTGCACACTTAAAAGCAAAGCAGAAGGAGGAACGTATTATCAGAACTTCCAGGTTCCAACCAGAACCTGAAGGGGTTTTCCTGCTAAGCAGGCACATGGCCCGCACACCTGAAAGGAGAGCAGAAGGAGGAACGTATTATCAGAACTTCCAGGTTCCAATGTTTTTGTTCGCATGTTTGATAATTGTTTACATAAACTTTTCGATATTTTGATTCATGAGAAGAAAGGAGATTATGTTTTATGTTTATGCTTTATTAGAATGACTAACTTCATGAGATTCGTAGGAATGCATGATGATGAGAAAAGAACCGGTCCGTGCTATGCTCTAAATGCATATGCATTATGATGAAAAACATTTATGTGGGGTTATGCTCTGAATGCATCATATTATTGTTGAGTTTACACTTGAGACAGGCACATGCTAAGCCTCCGAGGCTATACTACTGAAAATTTGAACATTTTCAATGATAGATTATCCGGGATGAAGGGGGCACACAAATAAGTCCCTCTTGGGAAGGCGCGTTGATTACGCATATGCCTTGGGAAGAGCTGGAAGAAAAGCTCTTGGGAGTGATTCTCCACCTGCTACCACCAGTCGGGTTGGCCACCTAGCTGGAAGGGAGCAGCTATTGCTAGGGTCGGATAGAATGCCCTCAGCACGAGTGGATCTGGCAGTCCCTCACCATAAATACTTGGCAGAAAGAACATGTTCCCAGCTGAACAAGAGAGCAGCAGGCAGGGCAAGGAGAGGGTCTTCACCAGAACCGCATCAGAACCTCCTACTTGGACTGCCTACTTCCTGCTAGCAGAACGAAAAGAGAATGAAAGAAGAGGAAGACTGACACAAGCCAGATGCTCACATAATATAACAAGCATGTGCCAAAAGGGAAAAATCAAGTGTCCAAGACATTCATGAATGCTCGATGGAAATGAGCGAAAAATAAAAGTCCAACGTGTAACCCAATAGAATCGGGCCCCAATTTGGCGAACTAAATTAAAAAACAAATGCAAGGGAGAATTTTTAAAGTCTTTGCAGGTTCAGGAAGTTCAAAGGAGCTTAAATCTCCCTTACGTTGCTGACTTTGCTGGAAGATTAGCTGCTCCGACAGACAAGAAAGGAGTGCTAGTTGAAAAGGTACCAGCAAAGGGGAGGGGGGGGAGTTGAACCTTCTGCTTACAGTTGTCCAGCTTTATCCCGGCAGCTGCCCAACCTGAGCGCAATACTTGTTGCTGAACATGGAAGCCTCCACCTGGAAGGTACATTCGGACGTTAGCTGGAAGTTTTACAAGAAGCTCAGAAGGAGGCAGTTCCTGCTGCTGATCTCAACCTCCTGTTGCTGAGTGACTGATCTAAACATCCTGCTGTCAAGTTGCTGATCTCAACCTGCTGCCGATCCTTAGCACAAGGACTCCTAGAAGAGTACTAGCTGGAAAAGCACCAGCAGGTGGAACGCCGAACCTCCTGCTTACAGTTGTTCAGCTTCGTTCCACAGGAGGACTGATCCCAACCTCCTGCTGCTATGCTGAACCTGAAAGTCTTATAAGAAGCTCAACAGGAGGACGTTCCAGCTGCTGATCGCAACCTCCTGCTGCTGATTATAGGCACATGAACTTCTTGAAGAATGCTGGAAGGAAAAGCAACAACCACTACTCAATGTGAAGCTGAAATTCATCCCAATCATCAACCGAGTACAAGACAACAAGTTAGGAAGAAGAAATTGAAACAAATTATTATAACAGTAGAAGAAAGCAGACAATATCATTTTTAGCAAAGAGTCAAAATAAAGCCAGAAGAACATCCGTATACACACAAAGTTCATCAAATCCCACCAATTCCATGAGCAACAATGTCAACATACCATTGAGGCAGCCAAGGGTCGACAAACATTTCATTTTCCAACAAAACACATAA
This sequence comes from Lantana camara, assembly GCA_037501455.1. NCBI lineage: Eukaryota > Viridiplantae > Streptophyta > Magnoliopsida > Lamiales > Verbenaceae > Lantana > Lantana camara. The sequence goes on from CM074861.1 coordinate 97,099,289, forward strand.
GGATCTACAATGCAGCAATCCAACAAATTCAGCTGCATATCCATTACAAATTAATATTTTCATTACAAAGGAGCAACAACTCGAGGCATACATCCAACAACAATTACAAAAGAACCTCAAAATCTACACCATTAGAAGATCGGAAGAGTATTCACGAGCAACAACGACACCAACAAACAAAGACCCAAATTCAGTTTCTTTTCTAGCAGCAGTAGGTGGATAAGCTATGCACGACAAATAACAACTTCCATTCATCACCAAAGCAGGAGTCTTCCGCAATGGAGGTGACGGTGACTGGAATAGGTGACGACAAACCAGCTTCTGCTTCAGATCTGTAAGCAAAGGCCACATTCTTTAGCATTTCCATTCATAAGGCAATGGTAAAAATGACGACAAGATAAAAGAAGAAGAAAAGATGGGCCCGCAGAACCGCCAAGATGAAGCAACCTTGATCTAACTTGTCGACGGTAAGAGGCACCGCCACCGGCATCAGACCGGAAGGGCCAAGCCTGGGTCAATCAACACCGACACGCACGGGAATCCCGCACTTCCTGAAAATAAAATAGCAAAAGAAAATAGGCATAAAGAAAAAAAAGAGAGAGCAAGGAAACACTACTAGAAAACATCATTTTTGCAACCGAAAAAGGGCCTTTTGTAACCGAGTAACAGTGTTTAGCAACCGACTTGCAACCGAAAGCTTCGGTTGCTAAAACCCTGGTTGCAAACATTAGTAACCGATTTTTGCAACCGAAAATTTTGCAACCGAAATAGCAACCGAATTCCGATAGCGAGAGTCCACAGACGTGGCATGTAAGCCACGTCACTTTGCAACCGAATTTTCGGTTACAAGACTGAAACCATTTTTGTAACTGAAAATTCGGTTGCAAAGTTGACGTGACAAGTAATTTTTGCAACTGAAATTTGCAACCGATTTTTTTTTTTTTTCCAAATAGCTAGAAAATGTTTACACATTTTGCAACTAATAATCGGTTGCAAAATTAAATATTTTGTATTTTTTCATATTTTATTTGCAACCGAATTTCTGTTACTAAAGTTAATTATTTTTAATTTATTTTATATTCTCTATTGCAGAAATTATTTTTTGATCGTAAAAACTCATATAATATTAATTAATCAATATGATTTTTTATTTTAAACCTATATCACCAATAAAGTCAATATAACAAACAAACATTCTAATCAAAATATTATATAAACCAACAACAAAGATAATCATAACCATTCAACTAAATCCCAACATCTTCAATGTATCCATAACAACATTAAAGTAATTCTCAAACCAAAAATATCCGAATAATATCCAAATCAACAATGTGACAATAATCTAAAAGTAGTTTTATAACTACATATAGAAAAATATAACTTACAAGTTGTCAAGTTTATCATTAAACTTCTTCGAGTTTTAAGCAAGGTTTCTCTTTGTACTTCACTTGTATCGCCTTTGAGCTTAAACTTCACAACTTCACACCAATCAGTATCTCCTTCACATCCCTCAATTTCTTCACTAAACCTGCATATGCCAATAAGAAAATCATGTTAGTTGCAGCAGCTCTAAGGAAGATTTAAAACCTTAAATTTTACTTCAGTGATCTGCTAGCTAATTGAGCATTTTACCTCAACAAGGATATCAGAAAAGTTATAAAAAGAGCATGTCTAAACTTCCAAATATAAGTAATAAACCACAATTTACTCCAGAAGACAATATTGGGTAATAAAAAATTCAATCCACAAATAAAATTTGCAAACTTTGCTACTGAAAAAACATTCAAATACAATTAGTTGATCATCTTTCAGCCAAGAACTCTACCCCACTCAAAAGTTACAAAGAGGCATGCCAAGGAAAACAAAAGGCACTTATAATCTTCAAAATAGAAAAAGTAAAACCCATCGCTAACATATCTAATGCATTGTGTTCGAAATATCATCATTTATAAAACTTATATAATACATCAATGCACTCCTAACATTCGCACATCACTACATAATCTAGACAATTACAGATTAATATACCAAGAATGATGTTATCCACTAGTTCATTGAAATTTGGCAACATTGGTTAAAAGTAAGTTAAAACACCAGTGTAAAAAGAAATATATCTCCAGCACTTGCTTGAAACTATATAGGTATCAAAATGGGAGAGAATAAGAGCTAACCTCCATTAACTCAAATCTGAGAGAATGTTTACGAATTGCAGGATAGCCTTTCCCCACACTCCAAGAATATGTGCCATAACAAACTCATCAAAGAGTGTCTCCTAAAGAACCAAAAACAAAAAAGAAGACTTTCAGCAACAAGAACATATTTACTCATGACAGATATAAGAATATACAAGATCAAGAGACATTTATTGGGTAATCAAAAATTCAATTCACAAGTAAAAGTTTCAAGCTTTGCAGCTCAAAAACCAACCACAATTAGTGAGTCACCTTTCAACAACTCTCCCCCACTCAAAAGCTAAAAAAGCTACAGAAAATCAAATATGAAGTCACACAATAGTTCATAATAGTTCAATGCGCTCCAAAAAAATAACTCACCTCTTTAATGATCCCCTTCAACAAAATATATGAGCCCCTTCAACAAGCTCTTTCACTCAAATATTCACCAAAATAACCCTACATAAGCAATAAAATTAGACAATGGAAGTGGGGGAAGAGGGCTGGAGTACTGACTGGAGTTCCAAAAAAAAAATAAAGAGAGAATACATGGAAAATTGCTAGCAGCTCAAAAATTGAAGCCAATAATTGCTAGCAAAATACATGGAACATAATTGTACCAAAAATAAAGAGAAATACATGAAAACAATAAGAGAGAATACATGAAGGAGTACTGATTGAGTTAAAAAATAATTGTACTCATGAAAATAAAAGGAGAATACATGAAGGAGTACTGATTGAGTTAGTCTTAACGCAAAATAAAGAGAGAATACATGAAGGAGTACTGATTGAGTTAAAAAAAATTAGCAACAAGCTAGCAACTCAAAAATTTTACTAAGTTCTTCCAAAAAGAAAATAGATAAGAATACATGAAACATAATTGTACTAAGGTCTTCCTAACATTTGAATTCACAACCAAGATAGACAATATAGGTTGCCTCAAATCTTCAAAGGCTCATGTATGGCTTTTGGTTCAAGACTCAACATCCTTTAGCAAACCACTGCCATGAACTTCAGCCAGCAAAGGTTCTATATATTTGGCCATAACTTGAATCTGAGAAACCACTATATCAAAGACTGAATGTGGCATGAGAATACATTCAATTCTATGATACCCAAGAGACAAATGAATCAAGACAAATGTCTCCAGTAACAGATGCCATGACAGTACATCTATTAACCAATCTCATATATATTGGATTTTCCTTTAATACAGAAGATCCCAAGAACGAAGTTCTATCCTAAAAAATAGATGAAGAACACTACTGTTATGATGAAGTAAACCTAGAAACTTAGATTTTAAATGAAGAAGGACCCCTACTTAATTTTTCATGAAGAGAGCCAAAGGGTGGTGGCAATGGCAGCTGCCCTTGTCAAATCTAAAGAACACATACAACAAATCGATTTCTAAAGAACTTAAAATGTTTTCCCTTTAAAAGAAGACGAAATTTCCCCTGTAAGATTAAAGAACTTAGCCATGATAAGAGCTAAAACAATAAGAACACTCCAATCATGGTTTACTTGAGAAGCATATACAAAGACAGAACAATCGCCATCTATTTGACAAAAAAATGGAGAATATAAATGCAATAACAAACACTTAACTTCAAACATCACCGTCGATTCTAACCTCTCTCCGTCACCTTAGATAACATATGGAAGATAGAAAGAAAACTAGGAAAGACATCAGCAGCAGCAAGCATAACTTGAAACAAATTAAACCCATTAATTTTGCCCCACAAGTTTGGTGATACCTACCCCAAATTCAAATAACGAAAAGAAAAGAAGGAACCCCAAAAAATGAACTGCACAACAGCAAATCTAAACACAATTCCCCTAAACAACAATAGGATGTCAACTTTTCAATAATCCAACTCTCATTCTTCAACCACCCAAATGTGCAATACTACCAAGTTTTTAGCAAACAACTATCTCAGAAACAAATTCATTTCACCAAATCTATCAAAATTATTTTCAGTGATTTTAAAATCATCAAAAATCCACTAAAAAGGAAATAGAGGCAAGAAAATGACAAACCCAATTCCTCCTTTTTAAGGTTGCCAATATCTCATCCACCAAAGATCCATCAACAACGGTATAAATTTTGACGCCTTGAAGATGCCTTTCAATCAAACAATTTCATTTATTTCCCAAGCAATTTATATATTAAATGAATCCATGAACTTACAAAAGATATGAGTATGCAGCACTTTCACCGTCGATTCTCGCCTCTCTCCGTCGCCGTTGATAATTGCTTCCTCCGTTGCCCAGTCTCGCCTCACTTCGCCGAAGTCGAGTGTCATGAAATGCTTTAGTTTGGCACCAAATTTCCATTTGAATATCAGCCGTTGGATGGGATTTAATGTGCATCGTCGGATCTGCTTTAAAGAGAAAGAAATGAACAACGTCGTAGCACTTATTCCTCACTCATTCTCCACCGTAGATTCAGGCGCCAAAGATCTAAGGACCAGGATTCATACTTCATGCATGGATGATCTAGCCGTTCATGAGAATGAAGATCCAAGGGATGGAAATGGTTGAGTTCATAGCTGGCAGAACCATGTGCGCAGAGTTTGTTATGGAGTGCAAATTGTTCCGTTTATGCTTGGAAGATTGGAGCGTGGGTTTTACTCATTCCTTGCTGAGTTGTTAGGGTTATATTTAGGCTTTTGGTGCTCACTTTTGGGGTAAGTAATTTGGTAATTGTAAGCTCATTTCCGTACTCTGTTTCTTCTGCATTTCTCATCTCCTTCTGTAATAGATCAACTGTTCCATTGCTTCCTTTATTGAGTAATACAATTCTATTTTTCTGGGTTTTGGTTGCATAATTTTAATTGTTTGAATTAAGTTCCTTACATTTGGTATCCAGAGCCAGGTGTTCCTTACGGCCTAGCTATGGCAGACGGATTGCGTTCTAAGGAGATTCAGGAGCTGCTCAAAAAGCATGAAAGAGCTTTGATCGAAGAGAAAACTATAAGAGTAGCTGCAGAACAAAGAATAGATGGGAGATTCAACGACATGGATGGTAAATTCAGTGATATTTCTGGGGCACATGCGAAGCTTACTCTTCAAATGGGCTCGATCGCTGACCAAATGCACAATTACAACAGAAATAAGTCCGTACTAGGGGAAGGACTTTCTGCAAATAGAGACGGATCATCTGGATCTATGACTAATAGTCCAGTGGTGACGGAGAGACAAACGCAACAAACACAGGGTAACTATGGTCATTCTACAGCTCAAAAATATATAGAATTCCCTATGTTTGATGGATCCAATCCTCGTATGTGGATTAGGAAAACTCAGAAATATTTTCAATTGTTGCCTTCTATTCCTGAATATGAACGAATTACTCTAGCTTCTATTTACTTCACTGGTACGACCGAAACATGGTTGCAGAGTTTGGTTGAAACTAGGCCTAATCTGACTTGGGATCAGTTAATTGATGAATTGTTGAAGCGTTTTGATGGTGGGGATAGGCAGATGATAGTGGGAGAGTTTCACAAATTACGTCAGATTGGCACTGTAGAACAGTATTTAGTGCAATTTGAGGAACTTAAGTCCCAGGTGCTTTTATTTTGCAAAGACTTGACAGAAGAGTACTTCACTGCCGCTTTTATTTGTGGACTTAAAGATGAAATTAAGGTTTCAGTGTTTGCTGGGAAACCAAACAACCTTGGGGATGCTATCAGTCTTGCTAAAAATCAAGAAACAGCTGTTGAGGCATTATTGGTGAGAGCTAATGTGTTAGGAAAAGTGAATCATTCTTCCAAACCTGTAATGAGAAGTACTAACACAAGTGGTGCAGTTAAACCTTGGAATCTGGGAAACAAGGGGAATTCATTCAGTAAATCAAACTCCATCCCTAGGAAGTTCCTAACAGCAAATGAAATGAGGGCAAGGAGGGAGAAAAACCTGTGCTATAACTGTGATGAAGTGTATAGCCCAGGGCACAAATGCACTCAAAAACAGTTGTTCATCATTATTCCAGAGGAGGAAGGATGGGGGGAATTAGAAGAATGTTTCAAGGAAGGAGAGATAATGGATGATAGTACTGAGAATGAAGAAGTTATTATTTCCATACACTCCATTTCAGGTAAAATTAACTCTCATATGTTCAAATTTAAAGGTGAAATTGAAGGGAAAGAAGCCCTGATAATGTTAGATTGTGGGAGCACTACCTGTTTTGTGGATGAAGAGATGGCCAGAACTTTGAACTATAAGAAAGAGAACACTAAGCCTATGAGAGTTACAGCAGCTGGCAGAGTCCAATTGGTAAGTGATGTTATATTCCCTGAGTTTGAATGGAAGATTCAGGATCATACATTCAAATTTCCTACAAGGGTACTGGATTTGGGGGGAGTAGATATGGTTTTGGGAGGAGATTGGTTAAATAGCAAAACTCCAGTGGGACTAGATTACAAGAATAACAGGATATCAGTATTGCAAGAAGGAAAGAGAGTTAACTTGCAGGCTATCAAACCTCAATCTCAATTTGATTTTATTTCAGCAGAAGGAATTGAGAAATTAATGAAAGGAGGGGAAGAAGGAAATATTGCTCAATTATACTCTTTAACAGCTGAGCCAAGTACTGAGGAGGTTGATAATTCAGAAATCAAGAAGATCTTGAATCAGTTTAAGGGGATATTTGAAGAACCAACAACATTGCCCCCAAAAAGAGACACTGAGCATAAGATTGATTTAAAGCCTGAAGCAGTACCAAAGAAACAGTTCCCCTACAGATACTCTCATGCACAAAAGGATGAGATTGAAACATTGGTAAAAGGTATGTTGAAAGAAGGGATAATCAGACCTAGTCAGAGCTCATTTGCATCCCCAGTTTTGTTAGTCAAAAAGAAGGATGGAGGATGGAGGATGTATGTTGATTATAGATACTTAAACACCTTAACTGTGAAGCACAACTTCCCAATTCCAGTTATTGATGAGTTGCTTGATGAGTTGCATGGTTCTAAGTACTTTTAAAAAATAGACCTCAGATCAGGTTATTTCCAGATTAGAATGAGGGAAGGTGATATAGCTAAGACCACTTTTGTAACACATAATGGGCGCTATGAATTCTTGGTCATGCCTTTTGGCCTATGCAATGCACCATCAACATTTCAGTCCTTGATGAATAAGATCTTTTTTCCCTATTTAAGGAAGTTCATTCTGGTTTTCTTTGATGACATCTTGATTTACAGCAAAACATGGGAAGATCATTTGAATCATTTACATACTGTACTTACCATACTGGAACAGAATGAATTATATGCTAAATTAAGCAAGTGCAGTTTTGGTAAATCAAGTGTGGACTACTTGGGGCATGTTATATCAGAGGAAGGGGTATCTACTGATCCTGAGAAGATCAAGGTGATGTTGCAGTGGCCTAAACCCAGTACGGTTAAGGAACTAAGAGGATTCCTGGGATTAACTGGTTATTACAGGAAATTTATTCAGCATTATGGGATGATAAGCAAGCCATTGACAGACCTATTGAAGAAGGATAACTTTGTGTGGAATGATAAGGCAGAATCAGCTTTTGAAGCATTGAAAAGAGCAGTTACCACAGCTCCAGTGCTCATATTACCTGATTTCAGCAAACCTTTCACAGTGGAGACTGATGCTAGTAAGGGAGGCATTGGTGCTGTTCTAATGCAGCAAAACAGGCCAATAGCTTATTTCAGTAAAGCTTTAGGGATAAAAAATTTGGGGTTATCTGTGTATGAGAAGGAATTTCTTGCAGTTTTGATGGCTGTCAACAAATGGAAGCATTATCTCCAGGGACACCACTTCATTATTAAATCTGACCAGCAGAGCTTGAAACATATGCTTGACCAAAGAATGGGGACAATTTTACAGCAGAAATGGATCTCCAAGTTGCTGGGATTTGACTATGAGGTTCAATACAAGAAAGGAAAGGAGAATTTGGTAGCTGATGCATTATCCAGAGTTGATCACTCCTCTATACAGTGCAACCTCATAACTGCTGTAATACCAGCTTGGATTTCTGAGGTAAGTGAATCCTACCCTAATGACTCTGTGTTTTCTCATATTATACAAGCCAAGTCAGTAGATGGAAATGTGTTTCCTGAATTTACTTTTGTGGGAGGGTTACTCAGAAGAAATGGAAGGGTATGTGTGGGTGATAACACAGCATTGAGGCAGAGGATTATACAAAATTTGCATGATACTTCATTGGGGGGACACTCTGGAATATTAGGGACTTATCAAAGAGTCAGATCAATGTTTAGTTGGCCTAATCTCAAGAGGGATGTGATGAATTGGGTAAAGGAATGTGATATTTGTCAGAAATCCAAACATGAAAATGTCAAGTATCCAGGTCTGTTACAATCCTTAGCTATTCCAGAACAAGCTTGGGTGCATATTACCATGGATTTTATAGAAGGATTACCCAAGTCAGAAGGTAAAGATGTCATCCTGGTAGTTGTGGACAGGTTCAGTAAGTATGCTCATTTTTTAGCATTGTCACATCCTTATACTGCTGAGTCTGTGGCTAAATTGTTCTTAGATAACATTTACAAACTCCATGGAATGCCTCAGTCCATAGTTTCTGATAGAGACAGAGTTTTCACTAGTTCTTTTTGGAAAGAATTGTTTAAGATGGTGGGAACAGCATTATCCATGTCAACTGCTTACCATCCTCAATCTGATGGGCAAAGTGAGAGGATTAACCAATGTTTGGAGACCTATCTCAGATGTATGTGCCATAATAAGCCTAAGTCCTGGGGTAAATGGTTATCTTTAGCAGAATATTGGTATAACACCAATTATCATTCAAGTTTGAAACTGACACCATTCCAGGCATTATATGGTATTGCTCCTGCTAAGGTCACTCTTGGACCTTATTCAGAAACTGAAAATCTAGGAGTGAAGGACTTGATCCAAGAAAGAATCAAATTCAATGTAGTCCTTAAAGAGACATTAGAACATGCTCAGCAAAGAACTAAGCTTTATGCTGACAGAAAAAGATCTGAGAGGGTTTTCGAAGTGGGGGAGATGGTTTACCTGAGGCTGCAACCGTATAGACAAAGTTCCATGGCAATGAGAAAAAACCTCAAACTTTCTCCCAAGTATTTTGGTCCTTATCAAATTGTCAGAAGGATTGGTGAGGTAGCTTACAAGCTAGAATTACCAGAAGGGAGCAAGATACATCCAGTTTTCCATGTATCTTTATTGAAGAAGAAAATCGGTAGCAAACATGTTCCTTGCAGTGTACTTCCAGAGTTAAGTGATGATGAAGTGTTCAAGGTTTACCCAATAGCTGTGTGGGACAAGAGATTGGTGCCAAGGAATAACAGACCCATCGCTCAAATATTGGTTCAGTGGTGTAATGGAACTAAAGAAGAATCAACATGGGAGGATTATAATATGATCACCAGCAAATTCCCAGATTTTGATCCTTGGGGACAAGGATCTGGAAAAGAAGAGGGCAATGTCATGAAATGCTTCAGTTTGGCACCAAATTTCCATTTGAATATCAGCCGTTGGATGGGATTTAATGTGCATCGTCGGATCTGCTTTAAAGAGAAAGAAATGAACGACGTTGTAGCACTTATTCCTCACTCATTCTCCACCGTAGATTAAGGCGCCAAAGATCTAAGGACCAGGATTCATACTTCATGCATGGATGATCTAGCCGTTCATGAGAATGAAGATCCAAGGGATGGAAATGGTTGAGTTCATAGCTGGCAGAACCATGTGCGCAGAGTTTGTTATGGAGTGCAAATTGTTCCGTTTATGCTTGGAAGATTGGAGCGTGGGTTTTACTCATTCCTTGCTGAGTTGTTAGGGTTATATTTAGGCTTTTGGTGCTCACTTTTGGGGCAAGTAATTTGGTAATTGTAAGCTCATTTCCGTACTCTGTTTCTTCTGCATTTCTCATCTCCTTCTGTAATAGATCAACTGTTCCATTGCTTCCTTTATTGAGTAATACAATTCTATTTTTCTGGGTTTTGGTTGCATAATTTTAATTGTTTGAATTAAGTTCCTTACATCGAGTTTCGTCTTCACGTCGCCGTCGAGTCTCTGGTGAGAGGAGACGATTTAGGGCTTTTTCCCCCTTAAGTCTCATCTAATTTTTGGGGGGTGAAGTGGGGGTCTGGCCGCGTTTTTCATCAAGTCGATTAAATTTTTGGGAGTGTAGCGGGAAACTTTCCGCATTTTTTTTTTTAACTTTATTTTATTAAATTAATGAATTTTTAATATAATAAAACAACAAATAACCTTGATTATGATAATGTATTAATAGATAAAATATGAAAAAATAAATTTCATTTTAAATATAAAATAAATAAATAAAAACGTATTATAATATTAAGCTTATTGATTCACGAATATTATTTCAAAATATAAATTTTGAATCAATTTTCAGGTAGATTATGTTGATTCAACATATTATATTATTTAATATAACTTATAGCTATGTATAGTATTGTTTAATAGCTATAACGTAACTATATCATATGCGATTTAATACCTTATACAATTATACATTTATAGGCATATTATATTATTAATTCGTAAGACATTATTATATCATCTGATACATAAGATATATCATATATGTAAATATATGTATCTTATCAGTCACTATAGATCATTATTCATATAAGGAAAATGTTATTATATCATATGATATAAATAACTATATATCATATGATTCATAATATCTATCATAAATGTAACTATAGTTATCTGTATATATTGTTTAATGCATGTATCATAAGATTTATAATATGTATCATAAATGTAACTTTATACTATTTAATAGTCTTAAAGTTATCTGTATATTGTTGTCTTCGGCTTAGTTTATATTTTTTACATTTTATATATTTTATATTTTCTATATAGTATTAATAAGTAAGATACTATTAGATATTGTTATATCATATAATTATATATAGTATTAATAAGTAAGATATTATTAAATATTGTTATATTATATGATTTATAATATCTATATAAATGTAACTATAGTTATCTGTATATATTGTTTAATGTACTTATCATATGATTTATAATATGTATCATAAATGTAATTTTATACTATTTAATAGTCTTAAAACTATCTGTATATTGTTTAATAGACTTATAATCTATCTTCTGCTTAGTTTATATTTTTTACATTTTATATATTTTATATTTTCTATATAGTATTAATAAGTAAGATATTACTAGATATTGTTATATCATATGATTATATATAGTATTTGATGGTGCAGAAACTTGTGGAGGATTTAAACACCAAACACTTTAGAATTTGTATGTAGGAAGGAAGACCATCATAGGCGCAAGAGCCTCAGGAACTGGGTTTCCAATGAGCGTGGGTTCTTCCAGCTAGGATAACACCAAGAAATCGTGCGGCGAAAATGCAGAAAAGGGTGAGATACAGGAAGCTTTGGAGAAGATGCAGAGGAAAAATGATGCCCAGTTCAGTTACGTGGTATTCTGTGAAGGAGATGACTTGGGGGAGAATGCATGGGTTCTCCCCTATTTATATGTTAGGGATGGGGGTAAATGGGTAAATTGACCATGTGGTCCCAATCCTATGTTGCCCTAACACGCGGCAGCTTTTGGTGGGGTGAGAATGACATTCCAGAAAAGGAGACGGCGTGTCAGGTGCATGGTGCACAGTACCTTTGTGTCAGAGGTTGTTGACGAGGATCGAGTGGGATGAGGGACTAATGCCTTCTTGTGAAGGCTAGGATCCATCGCATGAGAGGTAGGGTCATTCCTGAGCGTTGGTGACGCTCGAACAATCCACGGATGGGCCCACCGCGATAGATGACCCTTGAGCGCCAATATGCCGAGCGTCAACATGGGACCCCCATGTGGGTGCTTCCCTGAGAAGGGTAACCCTGAGGGCCGAGGCTTGACGGTCTATTTTAGCTGGCAAATGAGGGGGCTGGGAAGGCCCACGAGCCCATCAAGGCGAGCGTCTGGGCTTTAGTCCGCGGTGTGCTGACACGTGGACGGCTCTGATTCGAGAGTGATTTTAGGTCTCATCAGTATTAATAAGTAAGATATTATTAAATATTGTTATATCATATGATTTATAATATCTATTATAAATGTAACTATAGTTATCTGTATATATTGTTTAATGGACTTATCATATGATTTATAATATGTATCATAAATGTAACTTTATATTATTTAATAGTCTTATAGTTATCTATATATTGTTTAATAGACTTATAATCTTAAATTACATCACTTCATATAATTTATAGTTATCTATAGTATTACTAAATAAGATATTATTAGATATTATTATATCATATGATTTATAATATCTGTATATCATAAATGTTATTAATTATATTTATATATATATTATTTAATAGATTTTATATATATATATATATAGAGGGAGAGAGTTATCTATTAACTATTTAATCAACTTAGATGTGATTACTTATGTTATATAATATATTATGTCGATCACTTGTAAAATAAATGTGCACACCATATATAATATCACATGCATGTTATGTCGAAACTCAAAATATTGTACATATTATATATATCACATCACTATAAAAGTATAACATCATAATAATTTATGATATATATTATATCTTATGAAGCATAACGTATGTTATATTTTGCCATTTTGATTGAAAACTTGTTTTACACTAGGATTTAAATTTAGATCCAATTTATAAAACATTGAAATGGTTTAAACATTACATACAATACATTAGATATGTATATAAATATAAAAATAAAAATAAAATAAATATGTAAAATACTTATAATATATATATATATATATATATATATATATATATATATATATATATATATATATAATCATCAAATAAATTATAAGAAACAAGTAATTAATAATTATTATGTATATATTAAATTTAATAAAAGAAAGAAAATTTTTGTAACCAATTTTACAACCGAATAGCAACATATTGTTTTAAAAAGATATTAATTATCTTATTTTTATAAATTATAATAAATAAAAAAATTATTGCAACCGAAATTCGGTTGCAAAGTAGTTGCATGAAAATTTTGTAACCGAATTTCGGTTGCAAATTTAAACATTAAAATAGTAAACTTTGTTTGAAAATTTGCAACCAAAATTTCGGTTGCAAAATTATTTTTAATGATTTTCAAGATAAAATTTCGGTTGCATTTCTTGGGCAACCAATATTGCAACCAAAATTTCTGTTGCAAGTATTTTGACTAGAATTGACTGTTTTCATTCCTTTTTCAACCGAATTAGCAATCGAAATTCGGTTGCAAAGTACTTGCAACCGAATTAGCAACTTAATTTTCGGTTGCAAATGCACAAAAAAATGTTGACCATTCAAATTTTTTTTTGCAACTGATATTGCAACCAAATTTCGGTTGTAAAATATTTACAACCGATTTGGTAACCGAATATTCGGTTGCAAAGCCAAGTGGACAAATTTTAGTTTTCGGTTACAAATCCGGTTGCCAAATTCATCAAATTGCAACCGAATTTTCTCGGTTGCAAATTCAATGTTTTCTAGTAGTGAAAGGAAAGGAATGCTGGCGGCGCAGTAGCAGCGGACCGTCGAGGCGGTGGTAGCGCGGCCCGCGACGCGACAGCAACAAGCATCGGAGACGAGAGGGAATGGCCAGATCTGGGCCGACGAACACTCATCCACGCGTACGAATGCCCCAGTTCTTCAAGAAATAAAGAAAAAAAAAAAGAAGAAATGGGAAAGGAGAGGGGAGATTCTTACCTGTGCAGGCGGCAAAACGGCCGGCACTACGGCGGAATAGCGGCGGCGCTGCAAGAAGTCACAAGAAACACTTAGATTTGTTTGATCTAAGCACGAATCTCTTGGAAAAATTAAAGGAAACTCAGTACCAAAAAGGAAAGAATAATGAAGGGGAAGTGGCCGAGTATGAAGATCTCGCGCGGTAAGCAACGAGCGGCGGCGGAACGTGTCACGGAAATCTTCAATTTGGAGCCAATTACTCATTTGAATGAGGGCCGTTGGATTGGATTGTATCGTGGCCGTAGGATTGGTTTTAAAGCTGAGGCATTAAACGACGACGTTCCTACTTATTCTCATCTGATCACAACCGTTCAAATTGGCGCAAGTAATCCAAGGGCTGAGTTTCAATTGGATAAGGACTTAATCCAAGCCCTCCATCATGTGAAAGATCCAACGGTAGATAAGCTTCGGGTTGTTGGAGCTATGGAGGGGACCAGTGCTACGATACAGACCTGAGCCAGAGTTGTGCAAGCTGTGATTATTCTCTTTCTTGTTATGCAAGTGTTAGTTGGATTCAGAGTTGGGGGTTCGAGTATTTAGGCAGGATTGTTTGGCATTTGAATTAAGTTTTGTGTAAGCATTTTCTGGAAATTTCTCATCCCCTATTTCTTCTGTTTCCCATCTCCATTTCTGTTACAGACTGTTTTATCAAGTTTATCAATATAATTCATACTTTTGCTGGGTTTTGGTATTCATTTTTACTGTCATTTATTAAGTTCGTTACATTTGGTATCCAGAGCCGACGATTCCATACGGCCTGAAACATGGCAGACGGACTACGCTCTAAGGATTTGCAGGAACTCAAGGGATCGTTGATTGAGGAAAGAGCCATGCGAGTGGCTGCGGAACAAAAGATGGATACGAGATTTGATGACCTTACTGGAGCCCTGGAGAAGTTGACAATGAAAGTTGGGGCTATTGCAGATCAGGTTCAAAACTATAATCGGAATAAGTCTGTCTTAGGCGATGGATTATCAGCTTCAAATGAGAAAGGAGGTGGATCGGTATCTAACAACACGATACCGACAGAGATGCAGTCACAAAGCAGCTTGGGTGGGCATTCTTCATCGCATAAGTATATTGATTTCCCCAGTTTCGATGGTTCTAATCCGCGCGTTTGGGTAAGGAAGGCACAAAGGCATTTCCAGTTATTACCCACGGTTCCTGAGTTTGAACGTACTACGTTAGCATCTATCTATTTTTCGGGGGTGGCGGAGACTTGGTTGCAGAATTTGATTGAGGCTAAGCCTAATTTGAATTGGGAACAATTAGTTGATGAGGTCTTAAGAAGATTTGATGCTGGGGATAGACAATTAATTGTTGGCGAATTTCATAATCTAAAACAGATTGGTACTGTTGAGGAGTACTTAGTGAGGTTTGAAGAACTTAAATCACAACTACTTTTGTTTTGCAAGAACCTCACTGAAGATTACTTCATTGCTGCATTTATTCGTGGATTGAAAGAAGAGATAAGAGCATCCGTGTTTGCTCATAAACCTCAGAACCTCAGTGATGTGGTTAGCTTTGCAAAGAATCAAGAGGTTGCAGTAGATGCTTTATTAGCTAGAGCCAATATGGGGTTTAAGAATGCTTCTTCTGTTAAACAGCAAGTAAAACATGCAGCTCCACATAACAACCTCAGAAGCTGGAATCCGGGTAACAAAGGAACACAAAATAACAGATCTCTTCCCATTCAGAGGAAGTACTTAACATCTACAGAAATGAGGGCTAGAAGGGAGAAGAATCTTTGCTACAACTGTGATGAAGTGTATACACCAGGCCACAAGTGCATACAGAAGCAATTATTCATCATTATCCCTGAGGAAGATGATTGGGGAGGATTAGAGGATTGTTTTAATGAAGGAGAAATAACTGAGGATAGCAGTGAAAATGAGGAGGTCACTATATCCATACACTCCATATCTGGAAGTATAAATCCTCACATGTTCAAATTCAAATGGGAGATTGAGGGAAGGGAAGCCTTGATTATGTTGGATTGTGGCAGCACTACATGCTTCGTAGATGAGGAGATGGCAAGGACCTTGAATTATAGGAAAGAAAGTACTAAACCTATGAAGCTTACAGCTGCTGGCAGAGTTCAACTTGTCAGTAATGTCATTTTCCCTAAGTTTGAATGGAAAATACAGGATCACACCTTCCAATTTCCCACTAGAGTTCTTGACTTGGGAGGAGTAGACATGGTTTTAGGAGGAGATTGGTTGCATAGTAAAACTCCTGTGGGGCTTGATTATAAAAACAACAGAATTTCAGTGGCTTTAAAGGATGGTAAGAGAGTTAATCTGCAAGCCATCAAGCCTCAATCAAACATTGAGTTCATTTCAGCTGAAGGAATTGATAAGTTACTTCAGAAGGGAGATAACTGTAATATTGGGCAACTATACTCTCTAACAGTGGAACCTATGAGTGAGGGCATTGACAATTCAGATGTGAAAGAAGTGCTAGATCAATTTCAGGAAGTCTTTGAGGAACCAATTACATTTCCTCCAAAAAGAAATATTGAACACAAAATTGATCTAAAACCTGAGGCTATACCAAAGAAGCAAATACCTTACAGGTATTCACATGCACAGAAGGATGAAATTGAGAGCTTAGTGAAGGGAATGTTGAAAGAAGGCATCATCAGACCTAGCCAAAGCTCATTTGCATCTCCAATGCTGCTGGTCAAAAAGAAAGATGGTGGATGGAGGATGTGTGTGGACTACAGGTACCTTAATACCCTAACTGTGAAACATAACTTCCCTATACCTGTTATTGATGAGCTGCTTGATGAGTTACATGGCTCTATTTATTTCTCCAAGATAGATTTAAGGTCTGGATATTTTCAAATCAGGATGAGAGAAGGTGATATTGCTAAAACCAGTTTTGTTACACACAATGGGCATTATGAGTTCTTAGTAATGCCATTTGGGCTATGCAATGCACCTTCCACTTTTCAATCATTAATGAATCAGATTTTCTTTCCCTATCTCAGAAAATTCATCTTAGTTTTCTTTGATGACATCCTCATATACAGCAAAACGTGGGAAGAACACTTGAAACATCTTCACACTGTACTTACCATATTGAAACAGAATCAATTATTTGCTAAGATGAGTAAGTGTAGCTTTGGGAAGACAAGTGTTGATTATTTGGGACACATCATTTCTGGTGAGGGAGTATCTACTGATCCGGATAAGATCAAAATCATGGTTCAATGGCCTAAACTAAAATCTGTGAAAGAATTGAGGGGGTTTTTGGGGTTAACTGGATACTATAGAAAGTTCATACAACACTATGGTATGATAAGCAAACCTCTCACAGATTTGCTAAAGAAGGATGGTTTTGTGTGGAATGAGAAAGCTGAAAGGGCATTTGAGGAGTTAAAAAGAGCAGTAACTTCAACCCCAGTATTAGTCCTTCCTGATTTTCAGAAAACTTTCATTTTGGAGACAGATGCAAGTAATGGTGGAATAGGAGCTGTACTAACGCAACAAAACAGGCCTATTGCTTACTTCAGTAAGGCTTTGGGTACAAAAAGTATGGGGTTATCTGTCTATGAGAAGGAGTTCTTGGCAGTACTCATGGCTGTGAACAAGTGGAGGCATTATCTCCAAGGTCACCATTTTATCATCAAGTCTGACCAACAGAGCCTAAAACACATGTTGGAGCAGAGAGTAGGTACCATACTGCAACAAAAATGGATCTCTAAGCTTCTTGGATTTGACTATGAGGTGCAGTACAAGAAGGGAAAAGAGAATTTAGTTGCTGATGCTTTATCAAGGGTTGACCATTCCAATTTACAGTGCAATCTTATTACTTCTGTGGTGCCAGGTTGGGTAACAGAGATAAGTGAATCTTATCACCAAGATCCTTTATTCTCTCAGATTGTCCAAGCAAAGTCAGTGGATATCAACACCTTCCCTGAGTATTCCTGGAGTGGGGGATTGTTGAGAAAGAAGGGAAAGGTCTGTGTAGGAAATGACTTGGGATTAAGAAAGAAGATTATTCAGAATCTGCATGATTCTTTTCTAGGAGGACATTCTGGCATACATGGTACATATCAGAGAGTCAAATCCATGTTCAATTCGCCAAAACTTAAGGAAGACATAGAAGTTTGGGTTAAGGAATGTGATATCTGTCAAAAGATGAAACATGAAAATGTGAAATATCCAGGATTATTACAACCAATAGAGGTTCCAGATCAAGCTTGGATCCACATTACCATGGACTTTATTGAAGGCTTACCAAAATCTGAAGGAAAAGATGTTATATTGGTTGTGGTGGACATATTCAGTAAGTATGCCCATTTCTTTGCTTTAGCGCATCCCTTCACTGCTGAATCTGTATCTAAGGTCTTCTTAGACAATGTGTATAAACTTCATGGAATGCCTCATTCTATCATAACTGACAGAGACAGAATTTTTACCAGTGGCTTTTGGAAAGAATTATTCAAGATGACTGGAACAACCTTGGCTTTAACAACAACTTATCACCCTCAATCTGATGGTCAAAGTGAGAGAGTAAATCAATGCTTAGAAACCTATTTGAGATGCATGTGTCATATGAAGCCTAAAATGTGGAAGAGATGGTTATCTATGGCTGAATATTGGTATAATACCAACTACCATAGCAGTCTCAGATTAACACCCTTTGAGGCCTTGTATGGGTACACTCCAGCTAAGGTGGTTCTTGGACCTTATTTTGAATCTGAAAACAGTAGAGTGAAGGATCTTATACAAGAGAGGGTCAGATTTAATATCATCCTCAAGGAGAATTTAAAGAAAGCTCAGCAAATAACAAAGATGTATGCTGATAAGAGAAGGACAGAAAGATCTTTTAAAGTTGGAGACATGGTTTACTTGAGACTACAAACCTACAGACAAACCTCAGTGGCACTAAGGAAGAACTTCAAACTCTCACCCAAGTATTTTGGGCCTTACAGGATATTATCCAAGATTGGAAAGGTTGCATACAAGTTAGAATTACCAAGAGACAATCTGATACATCCTGTGTTCCATGTCTCATTATTGAAGAAGAAAATTTGTGATAAACATGTCCCCTGTAGCAGGTTACCGGAATTCAATGAGGATGGAGTTTTTAAGGTGTTTCCCTTGGCGGTTCTGGATAAAAGGTTGATTCCAAGAGACAACAAACCGGTGGCTCAAGTCTTGGTGCAATGGAATCATGGTTCTAAGGAAGATGCTACATGGGAGGATTATAATTCCCTGGTCTCTAAATTTCCTGACTTTAAGCCTTGGGGTCAAGGATTTCAAAAAGAAGGGAGTAATGTCACGGAAATCTTCAATTTGGAGCCAATTACTCATTTGAATGAGGGCCGTAGGATTGGATTGTATCGTAGCCGTAGGATTGGTTTTAATGCTGAGGTATTAAACGGCGACGTTCCTACTTATTCTCATCTGATCACAACCGTTCAAATTGGCGCAAGTAATCCAAGGGCTGAGTTTCAATTGGATAAAGACTTAATCCAAGCCCTCCATCATGTGAAAGATCCAACGGTAGATAAGCTTCGGGTTGTTGGAGCTATGGAGGGGACCAGTGCTACGATACAGACCTGAGCCAGAGTTGTGCAAGCTGTGATTATTCTCTTTCTTGTTATGCAAGTGTTAGTTGGATTCAGAGTTGGGGGTTCGAGTATTTAGGCAAGATTGTTTGGCATTTGAATTAAGTTTTGTGTAAGCATTTTCTGGAAATTTCTCATCCCCTGCTTCTTCTGTTTCCCATCTCCATTTCTGTTACAGACTGTTTTATCAAGTTTATCAATATTGCTGGGTTTTGGTGTTCATTTTTACTGTCATTTATTAAGTTCGTTATACGAACGGCAGCGAAATCCCCGGCGAGGCGATCTCTGGCTGCGAAGCAGACCCTCCACCTGCAAAGTGACGGGAAGCTTTATCATCCCTCAGAAATAAAAAAAATAAAAAAAAAAGAATAGAAGAAGAAGGAGAGCCCACCGATAACGCGGCGGCGGTAATCCTTAGAAGAGATGTTGACGATAGTCGGAACGACCCTAATCTGGAGAAGGGAAAAATCCCTTATTTTTCCAATTCAAGAAGAAAAAGAAAGGAGGAGAATAGAAAGAAAAAATAAAGGAGTTTCTTGGTCGGAATCCTTACCTGCGCAGCGCGAGGCAACAGCCTCCGGCGGCCAAGCAGCAACAGCAGTGGCGTTCACTTGAACTGTGTGAGGTGGTGGTTGTCGCTGCAAAGAAAAGGGAGATTGAAGGCATAAAGGTTGATTTGGGAGGAAGAGCAACGGCAGGTGCAAGTGAAATTGAATTTTGGTAAAGTAAAAGCAAAACCCACGTGACTCAGAAAATACCTGGGGTCGTTTACTTATCCATTAAAAGGGGGGTTGGTTATATAAACCCCCCTAGACAGCGCTTTACTTTGGCAGTCAGGTCTATTAGGGTTATACCCGGAGCCCCGGGAAAACAGCAGTATTGGATAGCCAATTTAGCCAGGAAATTTTGAGCTGGTAAATAAGCTGGTGGCATGGGTTAAGTGAAAAAGTCATTTTTGTCCCTGTTATACTGCGTAAAATGACATAGCTGCCCTCGAAATTTCTTCTTGCCGCCAGCGGGAGACGGTGGACCAATTTTCTCAAATTTTCAGTTTTCCCTTGTCATGCAAACTACAATCAAAGTTCAGACGCTATATAAAATGCAACAATACATAAGTTAGCCTGCAGATAAGAACCAGTCCTCAGTCCTTACATGGACTGATAGAGAAGAGCATGAAATCGGAGTACATGTACCTTGATAAAATTTGGAGCTCTTGGAACCCTACCCCCTGTTCATAGAAGATTTAAGATCAAAATTGGGGGAAATCAGTTTTATTGAGGCTGGGATATTCAAACTGACGAAGGAAGGAGAGGAACCCGGAAGGATTCAGGGCAAAATCGAATGTGGGTTTTCTTGATTGAGGCGTTTGAGGAATGGGGAAAGGGAGAAGCGTAGAAGGGGAGATGTATGTATGTATAGGGGCGGTGGTGGGATAAAAGGGAAAAGGGAGAAGTGGGAAGAGGAAGGAATCTAATGATGGAGATGAGAGAAATGGGATTTTGAGGGGGCGAAGTGGGGGATCCCTGTTCTGATTCCCAAAAATTGAGTGAAATACTTATGCACAGTAACAATAATGCCTTGGACACGAATTCCAATGAAAGGGCACAATAGTCTTTTATAAAGTAGAATAGGTTATAACCATGAAAGGTAAAAATATTCTCAAATTGGGATAACAATGGATTAATTTTCAACCATCAAAGTAAAAGGTTCATGAGTTTATATAACCCAAAAAAATACTATTCCACAACCAAATCCAATTGATAAGAACCCATCAAAGTAAACGAGACCCTGGTGCCTTATTTCCCATATTCTTTGATTACTGATGATTACTTGGTTGATTGTCTGTCATGATTCCAAAGGAAGTATGCCAATCTCCCATTAAAAGTCATCTTAGGCCCCGTTTACTTTTGAAGTCATGATATTCCATGTTGTGATTTCTCATGTTTGTGATCTATGATAAACATGAGTTTACTTCTTATTTAGACAATATGCTATAGCATGTGTATTTTAATTTTAATGTTTACATTTACATATAATTTTGGCAAGGTTATTAGCATTTTACAAAAATAACCCCAAAATACTCTCACCATTCAAATATTAACACCATTTCATTGCCCCATATTTTTCCAATCAATTATTACATCTAAGAATAACAAATAAATATGCATAGATATTGTATATCTGTAAATTTTACATCCAAATAATATTACATGAAATACAGTTAACTTTGCAAGTTGAAAAAAATGGAGACCATACCAAAACAATGCTTCTCCCCATTTGCTTTACAATAGGACTGTGAAATAAACCATTCCATGATGACGTCTATATATTCACCGTCAAGACAGAAGCAGAAGAACAACTCTTTTATGGTCATGGACTCAAGCTCAATCGGAGTTCAAAAATTGAACCTAAAAGAAGAGTGAAATGACTCATCTGCGCCTCATCCAACAGAATCAGCCAACCACCAAGCCTTATTATGCTCCAAATTACTACATAATTGTACACAAAAAATCACCCCAAAAGTAACACAAAGATATTAATATTCATGCTGATAAAGACAAAGGTCAATCTTCATTTGGACATTTTAACGAACACGATGAAGGCATAAAAAGAGACATCTATTTAGTAAATCATAATACAAACTTTGTTCTCATACCAAGCAAAACAAACAGAATTTATGAGGAAATAGAAGTTCCAATTGGCCAATAGATTAATTCGGAAAACAAATAAATGCATTTTCTTTTTCTTCCAGTAAGAATATTTAATGGCGTTTTGCCAAAGAAATTGAATTGAAAGAAGAAGAAGAAAGGATAAAAAAAACTAACCCAAAATTACTTGCTTTCCGCAATCCCTCGGTCAAAACCACAAGTAGAGGAGTTGCTTTCCATGGCGGCTCTTCTTCATACGGATTTGCAAAGATCTGGATCCGTCGGCGGGTCTTCTTCACAAGGAGGGTTTCATTGAAATTTGTCACAGTATACAGTATTTCAAGAACGTTTGGCTTTCCAGTATCCTTATAATTATATACGCACCAACTCGATCAGTTCCCTTATTGAAGAGAATATGGAAGCAAAACCTGTGACAACTTCAACGCATTTCTTCAAGCCCATGATGCCTGGTTTCCGCGAAAATCTGGTGTTCTTCTATCCATTTATTATTGGCATCATAAAACCTAAAAATGTGTATATATAATTATTTTGTGAAAGGTGCATAGAAATAAACTCATAGGTGATGTTTGGTTTTGGCTTTTGTACAGAATCTGCCTCCAGCATTTTGTGAGAAGATAAAGAAGGAAACATCAAAATGGGCTATCATAAAAAGCTGCAGAGGAACATGGGAGATCAAACTAGGCAGAAACAATGAAGGTCTAATCTCTTTCAAAGATGGGTGGCCTAATTTTGTATGTAGCCATTGCCTCAGCATTGGAGACTTTGTTCTGTTTGAACACACTGGAAACATGAACTTCAATGCTACCGTCTTCGAACCGTCTGCGTGCGAAAGGGAGTTTCTTGTTAAGGTGAAGACAGAGCATGATGATGAAGATGAACCTGGAGAAGTAAACGCAAATCGCCAGCCAAAACACACCCAGAGTAAGTTTTACTTTTATGGAGGATCTGACTCAGAAATGTATTTATTTATTCTTCAAATTAGGTAAATATTGCTTTTGTAGGTAAACCAACAATGGAATCAGGCATAACGTATGAAAGCAATAACCCACATTTTATCGTGACAATGAGTGCTTTTATGGCTGAGAAACAGGGGAAAGTGGTAAGCTTTGTCAACAAAATTCACAATTAGTCTAAATCTTACTGATGTCTGAATATTTGTCATTTGTATTTCTCTTGTAAATTTCAGACGATCCCAGCAAATGTTTGGAGGTCGAATAATATCAGTAATAATAAGTCTGAAGTAATTCTGAGAGATCCTCGTGGAAGAGCATGGCCTGTGAGACTGGAAATTTATCCACGCCAGTGCAAAATGACGAGGGGTTGGCATGATTTTTATGTAGGCAATAAGCTGAAGGATGGTGATATTTGTGTTTTCGACATCAATCCCGATTCTCTGCAATCGAAAACAACAGCTCTTGTGATGGATGTCCAGATTTTTCCAGCTCCCCGAGTCTAAGGACTGTCTTCTTCATGAGCAAGTCGAAGTGTTCCTTTTGATGCCCGAAAGAGTTGCAGTGCCGGAACAACAGTATTAAGTATTTTTGCTATTTAGGTTTTGGGAGTTGAATGTTTTCTTGATTTGTGTGTCTGCATGATGGTTTTATGCTAATTGGTGATTTCTCGTGTTGGTTTAAATCATTTTAACCCTTATGATTTCTTGTTTTATAATTGCGGCAAGCAGACTTTAAGGGCGCTTGCAAATTGTTCTGTTTTGAAGAAGTTAAGTAGAAATAAACATGGTAATTGCTTGGGAAAGAAAAACGTTGAAGATCACTTTTGTTTAGTATAGCTAGAGCCAAGAAGTAAAAGCCAAAAGAATATTTCTAAATATTTATTAAAATTCTAACTTATTTTTGAAACAAATAGAAGCTGTATTCCACACCTTCAAAATATTGAAAATAAATTAAAAGCACAAAATTACTGTTTCAAATTATAAAGTAGATGGATAAGGGGTATTCTATAATGATTTTGTCACGGTTGTAACCGTGTAAGCTATCTTTATTTTGTAAAGATTTAATTTATAAAAAGATTTATAAAGTAGATGGATAACAGGATAAGGGGTATTCTAGTTTTTGTCGAAAAAACATTTTCAATTTTTTAATAACATATTTATATATATGATGGTGCAGAAACTTGTGGAGGATTTAAACACCAAACACTTTAGAATTTGTATGTAGGAAGGAAGACCATCACAGGCGCAAGAGCCTCAGGAACTGGGTTTCCAATGAGCGTGGATTCTTCCAGCTAGGATAACACCAAGAAATCGTGCAGCGAAAGTGCAGAAAAGGGTGAGATATAGGAAGCTTTGGAGAAGATGCAGAGGAAAAGTGATGCCCAGTTCAGTTACGTGGTATTCTGTGAAGGAGATGACTTGGGGGAGAATGTATGGGTTCTCTCCTATTTATATGTTAGGGATGGGGGTAAATGGGTAAATTGACCATGTGGTCCCAAACCTGTGTTGCCTTAACACGCGGCAGCCTTTGGTGGGGTGAGAATGACATTCCAGAAAAGGAGACGGCGTGTCAGGTGCACGGTGCACAGTACCTTTGTGTCAGAGGTTGTTGACGAGGGTCGAGTGGGATGAGGGACTAATGTCTTCTTGTAAAGGTTAGGATCCATCGTATGAGAGGTAGGGTCATTCCCGAGCGTTGATGACGCTCGAAAAATCCACGGATGGGCTCCCCACGATAGATGACCCTTGAGCGACAAGATCCCGAGCGTCAACATGGGACCCCCATGTAGGTGCTTCCCTGAGAAGGGTAACCCTGAGGGCCGAGATGCGAGCGTCAAACTCGTCGGCTCTGGACTTTTACCTAAATAGTCGTCCGAGGCTTGACGGTCTATTTTAGCTTGCAAATGAGTGGGCTGGGAAGGCCCACGAGCCCTTCAAGACGAGCGTCTGGGCTTTAGTCAGCGGTGTGCTGACACGTGGACGGCTCTGATTCGAGAGTGATTTTAGGCCTTATCATTTTGCCCCCCAAATTCTGTAGTATCGCTTCGAGCGTACTGTAGAATTTATGAAGAAGGAACCCTGAATTTTGAATATCCGAGGGCCAGGCCATTACCAGCGAGGAGACTGCTGGCCTTCTGTAACGGACACAAACTGACACCGCATTAAATGCTGTCAAGTCCGCATTTAATGCTGAGTGGAAACGTGGGCGCGTGCACTCCGGGAGACGTGAGGCGGTTACCAAAAGTGGGGGGTTTCCTAGGCGGGAAATGATTGCGTTTTTGAATTTTCAGCCCTAAATCATGTAAATTATCCCGTTTAAATAGAGTCCGATAGAGCTTTGGACTCTCTTTCACGCACTCTGATTTCTTCCAGCCTTTAAGCAGCAAAGAATTTTCTGCAACCTTTACAGACTCCGGCGAGCTTCTGTTCTTCGAACTCTAGGTAAAGCTCCACAAATTTTGATATTCTGATACTAACTCTTAGATTTAGGTTGAGTGAGTGAAATCCTTGAGTGAAGAGCCACTTTCCGCTACTGAATTTGCTCCAGAAGTTCTTCCCCTTCTCAATTGAATTTCCTGAGAAAAACCCCATCTTCGAAAATTGTAAAGCAACCATGGCCGGACACCCCGCTGACGATTACGTAAGGGAGATTGAGGAGATGTCCGTGGGGAGCTCTTCCCCTCACGACAATGTCCCTACAGCGGTTCCCCTGGCTAGGGCACCACCAGGTGAGGGGGTTCCCGTGGCTATTCCGGTGGCGCGGGCTCCGGCAGATGCTGGGGAAGAAGAGGTGGAAGCCGCCGTTCAAGGGATGAACGAGCGTGCCCCTGGAGGGTTGAATGACCTCTTCGAAGAAATGCACAATGTGATGGAGATGTAAAGACAGGGGGAGAGGGTATTCCCAGTACTGAATAGTGTCATGCGACCCCAGGATCACAGGATCACGGTGGCCGTGATGGCTCCCGAGGGTGAAGCAGGGCCATCCGGGCGCCCATTTGAGGCTGAACCTTCCAGAAGGCGCCAGAGGAGAGGAAGGGAGCCTGCCACTCGAGTGAGGCAGGACAACCGCCATCAAACTGACAGATCTCCGGATAAGATTGAGAGTATTTTGACGCTCGATGATCTGGAGGAGTTGAAGGCAAAAGCTTACTGGGATGAAGCGGTATTTCCCATGCGACTCCCTGAGGAGGGGGAGAGGGCAAATCAACCACCACTGGGAATGATGACGGTTTATTGGGATGCAGTCTTGGCTGGGGGCTTAAGGTTCCCTATCGCTCACTCCGCCGCTACCATTTACCACCATCTAGCGCTTTGCCCTTCACAAATTCTGCCCAACGGCATAGCTCTAATCAACACCTTCATAATAGCGATGAGAGCGTTAGGCCATGCTCCCTCGATTGTCAACTTTGACAGTTTGATACAAGTTGCCCGCTCGCCACGCTCGTCGCCTACGGATGAGTTTTATTACGCCCAGGCCAAATCAGGCTTTAAAATGATAGACTCTCCCTCCTCTTCCTACGGCGAACATTGGAAGGAGAAGTATTTCTTCGTGGGGGCACCTGGGGGGATCTTTGGGGTTCACCGTCAGTGGATGATTCACGGCGAGCGTCCTCTGGTTAGGGAGAGAACAAGGAATAAGGCTTTTGAGGATTGGGCACAGGGATTAGCCTTCGTGATGAGGAGCGAGAAAAAATGGATTAAGGCTGAAAATCTGGTGAAGAACGAGGGAATACTGTTTCGTTATGGCCTGTCTTGCCCCCCAGATATGATTCTCAACCCTCCAGCCGACATCATGGCCCTCGATGGTTAGATCCTAGGAACTAACTGCTCTGACTCCTAGAATAACCTTCTAACTTGGTGTGATTGCTGTGTTTTTTTTTTTTTTTTTTTTTTTTTTTTGATTCAACCAACCAATTTCTGATGCTCGTTTCTTCTTGTTTGCAGGTGTTCAAATACTATCTCGAGGAATGAATGCTGAAGCTCTTTCCCGTATGTTGGGCGTTCAGGGACCCGCCGCTGACCCTCAGCCCTCACAACAACAACAAAACCGTCCGCCCAACGCTCCGAGGGGGAGAGGGGTCAGGCGAGCGGCCGGTCGGGGACACAATGGCTCACGCGGTGGTGTCGCGAACGAGGCCCGAAGGGGCCCTATTGAAGATTTGACGGTTGACGGAGCCCGTGGGGCCACCCCTCCTCCGGCGGCCCCCGAGGGTCCCATTTCACTGAGTTCGAGCGGGTCGCGGAATCGCTCGGGGGAGCATATCCGCATCCACGAAACTCTCCAGGCCGACCGTCAGGGGAAAAGGAAGAGGATGCCGGACACTATCCCCATTTCTGGCAAGGGGAAATAAGTGGTCATAGGGCACAGGGGCGAAGGCAGTGATACTTCTTCATCAGAGGATGAAGAGTTTTGGAAGATAGGCTGCAAGGGCGACTCCCGTTATAAGCGCCAGCGGACTGAAGGCCCGGTGCTCCTAAAAAAGAGCGCCTACTCCGTCAACATTGTCTCTGACATCGTTGGGAAACTCCAATATTCCGGCGATCATGACAAGCTGAACGAGCATGACGCCGCTCGCGTTGCTGACGATGCCTGCAATGTCCTTCTGACGGTAAGTCTATACTTCCTTTTACAAAATTCTCCTCTTCTTCCTTCCATGTTCTGATTGTGACCCTCGTCTACGGCTTCCCAGGAGGTAATCCCGAGGCTCAAAAATTTGCAAGGGCGAGCGCAAGCCTATTCTGAGCATAAAGCCAAGTATAAGAAGTTGCTGCGCATTTCAGACCCTGTTCAACTGCAAGAGGATTACAACAACCTTCACGCTCAACTGTCCACTGCCAATCGTGATATGGATCAGCTGAGGGAGAACCTTCGGAAGTCGGACGAAGCCTATCTTACTCTTGACGAGCGTCACAAGGAGTTGAAGTTGGAGCGTGACCAGCTGAGGCAACAGAACCGGGAGCTGGGTGAGCAGTTGGCGGAAAGCACTCGCCGAAATGAGGACGCTAACAAGGCCCTTGCTGACTTGCAGGGCAAAGTTCAGGGCTTGGAGGCGAGGATATTCTGGGAGGCAGTGAAGAAGTTCTTGCGCTCAAAAGCTTTCGTGTTCGCGGCCAACATCCATTGCTTTGACAATGCAAGGCGTTTCTTCCACAAGGCCATCGGGCAAATGGTGAAGCTGGGCTTGGCGCCCGAAAACGCTAGGACTGACGCTCGCTTACGTATGGATCTGGACGAGAACTGCGAGCCCATGGTCCAAGATGGGGATCCCACCGAGAGCCTAGCGGAGCCGGAATACGAGGAGCTGGTGCAAACGCTCCAGCGGGAGTTTATTGCCGCCAGCAGGGTAGATCCCGAGCCCCTCCTGATAGAAGATGAGGGCACCGTCATGGACACCGTCGATGTTGAGGAACCTGGCGAGGCCCAAACTTCTGACGCCAATGTGTTGGCCCCTGTTCCCCTCGCGACTGCTCCTCCTGAGCCCGACGCCCCAGCCCAGTGAAGCTCCTTCAGCTATCAACCTCTTGTCCTTATCAGTTTAAATTCTTCTCTCCATTCACGAACAATTTTATATCTGTACTTAATCCTCCCCCATTTTCCTGAATACTCTGGATCGTCTATGCTGTTTTCCCTTTTTTTTTTTTTTGATGCTTGAATGTATGGATGTTTTCTCTTTTCCTCTTAAATGACGAATGATGTTATTTCATTGTGCTCGTCGTTCTCTCTTGTATGAACTGGTCTTTCTTGTATGAACGTTTGCGATGAGCGCGTTTGTGCGCGAGGGCGTTTCCTTTAAGAGGGCCTCGGCATTCGCACCATCAGTTTAAAATTCGGCAAGGTCTGAAGATTTGAGGGGCATAGATACGAACGCGAGGGTGTTTCCCTCGGGGGTTCCCTGGCCGTATCCGTGATGAGGCTCGAATTTGAACTTAGGAAACCTCTGGGGATTCGTCTAAGTATTGGCCCAGCGACCGTGCACCCTCGTCTCGGACGCACCGATAAGTTATACGCACCTTAGAAATCAGCCATAGGATTTGCTAAGTGTGGGAGAGGATAGAGCGTAACCATAGGGTTAGCGTCGATACGAGGGACCAATGCAAGAGTTGGCCCAGGATCCAATACTCTATGAGTGGACTTTTACTCAATAAGTTGAGGGTCATTGGGGTTCTTACGAGCTCAAGCTGGAGTGGCGAGCACTCAGCTGGCGTAAGTTGAGCATTGTGCTCCCCGTTGTTCGACGCGCTCATTTTTAGGATTTATTCTTACAAATCGCTCAAACTGTTATAGGTGGATGGTTATCAACACCTGGACAGTGTAGCTTTGGGACGATTGGAGTATCGCGTAGGCTTTTCGACGTGGAGGATGTTCGACACGGAGTAGACCTCTTGTCACTCGAATCATTAGATCAAATAAGAAAGCAAGTAAATAATAAAAACAAAGAATTGAATACTTACTGTTATATAGATGCATTTTTGGAAATGATTACAACACGCTTTCTGTCAAAGGAAAACACTTCATGCCGCAGACGGGTCATTACAAAGAAGTTGAAGTTTACACGTAGAACCTTCTAAGGTTACATGCATTCCATGGCCTAGGGAGACGCTTGCCTTGCAAAGTCTCTAACAAGTAGGTGTTATTTGCTCGTACTTGAATGACTTTGAAGGGGCCTTCCCAATTGGGGTCCAACTTACCTACGTGTTTGGAGACTTCAACTTTTTTGAGGACCAAGTCCCCTAGCTGGAAAGTCCTTTCCTTAACACGTTTATTGTACTGGCGAGCAACGGTTGCTTTGTATTTGTGGATACGTGCCCAAGCAGCATTCCTCTTCTCATCCAGCAAATCTAACTCGAGCGCCCGATTGACCTCGTTGGCGGCAGGCTCGAAATAGGCAACGCGTGCGGATTCTTGATCAATTTCCGCAGGTATCATGGCCTCGGAGCCGTACACGAGGGAATAAGGGGTTTCCCCCGTTGCCGCTCGCGGAGTAGTATGGTATGCCCACAGAGCTCCCTGAAGTTCTTCAGCCCATTCTCCCTTCTTACTCTCGAGCATCGTTTTCAGATGCTGAAGTATGGTTCGGTTGGTCACTTCAGCTTGACCATTAGCTTGAGGGTGACCCACGGAAGTGAATCGTTGTTCGATCCCTAGTTCATAGCACCAATCCCGTGTGTCAGCAGCGATAAACTGGGAACCGTTATCCGAGATGAGCACCCTCGGGATGCCGTATCTGCAGATGATATTTTTCCAAATGAAATCCCTCACAACCTTGAACGTTATCTTAGCGACCGCTTCTGCCTCAGCCCACTTAGTGAAATAATCCACAGCAAGTATTACGAACTTCTTTTTCCCGACCGCCATTGGGAGAGGTCCCACGATATCAATGCCCCATTGATCAAAAGGCCATGAAACATCAATAGGAATCATTTGAGCTGCCGGCAACTGAGGAGTGTTGGAATGGAACTGGCACTTGGGACATTTCTTGGAATATCTAATGGCATCTTGCAATATCGAGGGCCAATAGAACCCACTCCTTAAGATTTTCTTTGCCAAGATTCGTCCGCCTGAGTGGTTCCCACAACTCCTACTGTGTACATGCTCTAAAACTTCTTTAGCCTGCGAGGGTCTCAAACACCTCAACGGTGGGCCCAGGAAGGATCGCTTGAATAATCGACCCTCGGCATCCAATGAGAAGCGAGGGGCCTTGCTTTTGATCTTTCGAGCCTCAACTTTGTCGCTCGGGCTGGTTCCATCCCGGAGGAATCTGACAATTTCGTCAAGCCAACAAGGCTCGGAGGGGTCAATCATGTGCACTTCTTTCGAAGGTTCGCCTTTACTTATCAGTGGTTCCTCCGTTCTCAGAAATGTAACAGCGCGTTCGCTGTGGCCGTCCAGGGCGGACGCAAATTTCGAAAGAGCGTCAGCATGTTCGTTTTCTGCCCTCGGAACTTGCAAAAGATGGAATTCCTTGAACTTGGCTATCTCCTCCTTGGCGCTCGATAAGTACTGTGCCATGGTGGCTTCTCGAGCCTCATAACTACCATCAATTTGACTCGCGATCAACTGCGAATCAACGTATGCTGTGACACGAGTGGCCCCATTTTGGAGCGCAATCCTGAGCCCTTGGATGAGCGCCTCATACTCAGCTTCGTTGTTGGTGACTTGAAACGCCAGCTTGATTGCGTAGTCAACTTCTGCCCCGAGGGGATCCCTGAGGGTCACCCCGGTTCCTCCTCCCTGTGAGGTCGAGGAGCCATCCGTGTGCAAAAGCCATAAACCCTCATCCGCCGATGGCACAGTCTCCAAATTGAAACGTTCTACCAACAAATCGGCCACTGCCTGAGCCTGTATGGCTGTGCGAGGCTCGAAGGAGATATCAAACTGACTGAGTTCAATCGCCCATTTAATTAACCTTCCCGAAACATCCGGCTTAGATAGCACTTGTTTGAGTGGTTGATCTGTAAGCACTGTGATGGAGTGAGCCTGAAAATATGGCCTCAGCCTTCGGGATGCGTTAACGAGCGCAAAGGCAAATTTCTCAATTTCCATGTACCTTTTCTCTGCTCCCTGTAGAGTCTTGCTCAGGTAATACACCGACATATGCTTACGCTCGCGGATTGCTACGAGGACAGCGCTCGTGGCTTCCAAAGAAACTGATAGATAGACAAACAAGTTCTCCCCCGGGTTTGGCTTGGTCAACAAAGGCGTGCTCGAAAGGTACTGTTTCATGTTCTGCAGGGCCTTTTCGCAATCCTCGTTCCAGGTAAAGTTGCGAGCGTTGCGCAAAATTTTAAAGAAGGGTAGATTCCGGTCCGCTGAGCGGGAGATGAACCTATTTAGTGAAATGATCTTACCCACAAGCACCTGGACCTCTCTCAGATTGCGAGGGGAGGGTATGTCTAGGATTGCTCTAATCTTCTCGGGGTTTGCCTCTATGCCACGTTGACTGACCATGTATCCCAGAAATTTACCGCCTCGAACGCCAAAGGTGCATTTTGATGGGTTCAACTTCATTCCATAGCGACGAAGGATGTCGAAAGTCTGCTTGAGATCTTCCAGATGGGAGCGTTGGCGCTCACTCTTGACTATCATGTCGTCTACATATACCTCCATAGATTTTCCAATTTCGCGCTCGAACATTCTATTGCTGATAGGTCGCTCCTGCGTTTTTGAGCCCAAATGGCATGACTTTGAAACAGTAAACACCCAAATGCACAATAAACGAAGTTTTGGGGCGATCTTCGGGCGCCATAAAGATTTGATAATATCCTTGAAAGGCGTCCATCATACTCATGAGTTCACACCCGGCTGTAGAATCTACCAACTGATCGATCCTCGGTAGTGGGTAATGGTCTTTGGGGCACGCTTTGTTGAGATCCGTGAAGTCGTTACACATACGCCACTTATTGGCGCTCTTTGGGACGAGCACCACATTGCAAAGCCATTCTGGGTACAAGATTTCCTCGATGTACTGAGCATCAAGCAACTTACTAACCTCTTCTTCGATAACCCGTTTCCTAAAGCCATGAACGTCCCTCTTCTTCTGTTTGATGGGCTTGAAGGTTGGATCCACGTTCAGTCTGTGGACAATGACGCTCGGATCTATTCCGGTGAGATCAGAAGCTTTCCACGTAAAAACGTCTAGGTTCTCCCGTAGGAAGTCGATCATCAAAACTTGTGAGGGCCCATCCAGGCCCGAGCCAATCTGGGTGGTTTTATCCGGGTTCCCAGGCTCCAATTCAACGGTCAAAAACTCCTCGATGGGCTCAATCCGAACCTCCGGCCTCGGCGCCTCTAGCGCTCGTTTTTTCCAGGTGAGCATACCCTTGGGCTCATCACCCTCGTTCTCTGAAGAAGAACCCTCGACGGCCCCCGGTGGCCTATTCTCTGAACACTGAACATCTCCAGGGGTCCTCTTTTTATTCTTCTTCCGGTAAAGCTTGGCTCTTTTGCGCTCGGGGCCATCTTCGTCTAATTCGGGGAAGTCAACAGACTTCTTAGTAGACCCCGGTTGAATGGACTGCTTGGGCTTGTGGCTTCGAAGCGAAAGTATGTAACATTCCCAAGCTTCTTTGACATTACACAGAATTTCTCCGGTACCCTCGGGGGTTGGGAATTTGACCTTCTGGTGATATGTGGAAATTACGGCCTTGAAATCCACGAGGGCTGGGCGCCCAATGATGATATTGTAAGGAAGATTCACCTCAACGATGGTGTAGAGGACGCTCAAAGTTTTTCGCTGTGGGGCGCGACCAAAAGAGGTGGCCAAGCGAATCTGTCCGCGAGGGACGATCTCGGAACCTCCAAACCCTACGAGGGCAGTTCTGAGAGGTTCGAGGGGGATGTTTGTTATGTTCATTTGTTGAAACGTTGAGTACGGGAGAACGTTCACAGAGCTTCCACTATCAAATAAAACCCTCTTTACAGTGTGGTTATGAACGTCTAAACTAACCACCATGGGACAGTCAGAGGTTTTTCCTATCCCATGGGGTGTTACAATATGTTCAAGATCTTTCTCAGTAAACCCTATGACATCATCCTCCTTCGAGCACGACGAGCTGTCCACGGAGAGCACTGGGCGAGGGAGTGACGTTCTTTGGTTATAGCTCCGGACATGGCGACGGCGAGAAGCATTGGAATCGCCTCCTGAGGGCCCTCCCGCGATCATGTGAATGACCGCAAAGGGCTGATTTTCCATATCCACCCCTTTCCCTTTGCCGCGTTCGCTGGTCTCAGGGCGCTGGCGACGAGGACTTCGGGAGCATGAACGGCTTCTTCTCCTCCCGATCGCTCGTTCCGCGCAATGTTCATCGTACCCCTCTAGTACTTTCACAAACTCTTTGAGGTGCCCCCCGGCAATCAGCCGCTGAATTTCCTTCTCCAGGTGGCGGCATTCATTAGTGTCATACCCCTTCTGCTTATGGAAAGCGCAGTACTTCCCCGAGCGCTTCTGACCCTCGGTTTCTCTCAGCTTGGGCGGTCTCTTAAACAACTTCTGGTCCGCCAGGGAATAAACTTCGGCAATTGGGCGGTTGAGGGGGACACGCTCGAGCCTCCGCGGAGGAGAGGAACGACGGCGAGCGGGTATTGGGCTGCGGCGGTGACTCCGGTTGGGCTCCACTTTGTCCTCGTGGGTTCTGTTGGGGCGAGGGGCATTTGCCATCTTCTGATCCCTCGCTATGTACATATCCTCGAGGGTAAAGAAAGAATCGGCAATCTCCCTAATTTCCATCAACGAGCGCGGCTTCTTCTTGGCCACTTCTTCCACAAACTCCTTGCTGACGTAATGCTTCATGTTGATGGCCCCAAATAGAACGTGCCTCAAAAAGTCCATCGAGGGCTTTTCTACCAACAAAATTTCTTTATTGAACCTCCCCATGAAGGATCTGAGAGTCTCGTTCGGCCCTTGGACCAGGCTATAAAGAGCGGTTGCAGCCGGAGCCGGTGCCTTCAGCGAATTGAAGTGGCTGACAAAAGCATCCGTCAGGTCATAGTACCTTCGTATTGAGCGCGGGGGGAGCTTTTTGTACCATTCTTGGGCCATTCCGGTGAGGGAAGTGACAAACACCTTGGCCCAGTAGTTGTTCGGATGGTCATACAGGTGCATTAGGTGCACAAAATGGTCCAGATGCTCGGCTGGATCCGTGGTTCCGTCATATCTATTGACGGACGAGGGAATTTTACCCTTCCCTGCGCGAGTCATTAGAACCTCCTCTACGAGGGGGGAATCGCCCGCCATGATCCTGTAGTCTCGCTCGTCGGGATCTTCGTAGCTGGCTTCCCTCCTGCGCCGAGAAATGGGGCTACGTGGTCGGCGAGCGTCTCTGGCCTTGGACCTCTCGCCCCCATCGCGGGAAGCGTGAGACCGTGCTCGAGAGAGCTGCTCTACCACGTTCTGGAGCCCTCGAATTTGGTCTTGTACTGCTGCAAGCTGAGGGTCACCAACATTTCTGCGGTTTGCCCTCCCTGTGGCCCTCGATTGGACCTCTTCATTATCTCTGGCCGCCTCATTTCGAGGGGCCCTTTCTTCTCCTACAGCTGGTCGTTCTTGCTGGGCCCTCGGTGGGGCTTCATTTTCTTGATTCGGTGGTGGGGGAGGTTGCTGTGCCCTTAGCGCATTTTGGGCCATCGTCAAGGGATGCGCCGGGAGCCCGCCAAGAGGCGGGGCCAGACGAGCGCTAGCCTGCGAGGGAAAATACGCTGCCATGAAATGCTCCCAGGCGTTCTGGACGGCCTGGCTCTCGCACTGCGCATACAGCGCCTGAAGTTGCTGGCTTGTAACTTGGGTCCACCCCTTGTATTTCTCTTGGTAACGACGTGGGGAGATTCAGGGTCCCCACCTGATAAGGTTGGATCACCAGCATCATCCCGGGCATCATTCCCAGCTGCACAAATGGGTATCCCGGAGGGGGCATGGCCAGGGGATACACCCCTGAGTAAGGGTAGGAAGCGTGGGCGGTGTGAGGTGCAGGTGGAGCAACGGCACTGGGCCCTCCCGCAACGTTCCCACCTAGTGGGGGAGTTACCCCCACCGGCTCTGTGTTCTCGCCCCCGTTTCCGGCAGCTAGGGGGTTTGCTTCTCCGGCGGGGATGTTGGCTTCCGCATTCTCCTCGTTGACGGGGGGAAGAGCGCCTTTCTCTCCGACTGCTCCAGATCTCGTCGCAGTTACCATTTTCAGGATTTAAAGGTGTTATATCTCAACTAACTTTATGGGAAGAAGAAAGCGGCGATGGTTTCCCACAGACGGCGCAAAAAATGATGGTGCAGAAACTTGTGGAGGATTTAAACACCAAACACTTTAGAATTTGTATGTAGGAAGGAAGACCATCACAGGCGCAAGAGCCTCAGGAACTGGGTTTCCAATGAGCGTGGATTCTTCCAGCTAGGATAACACCAAGAAATCGTGCAGCGAAAGTGCAGAAAAGGGTGAGATACAGGAAGCTTTGGAGAAGATGCAGAGGAAAAATGATGCCCAGTTCAGTTACGTGGTATTCTGTGAAGGAGATGACTTGGGGGAGAATGTATGGGTTCTCTCCTATTTATATGTTAGGGATGGGGGTAAATGGGTAAATTGACCATGTGGTCCCAAACCTGTGTTGCCCTAACACGCGGTAGCCTTTGGTGGGGTGAGAATGACATTCCAGAAAAGGAGACGGCGTGTCAGGTGCACGGTGCACACTACCTTTGTGTCAGAGGTTGTTGACGAGGGTCGAGTGGGATGAGGGACTAATGTCTTCTTGTAAAGGTTAGGATCCATCGTATGAGAGGTAGGGTCATTCCCGAGCGTTGATGACGCTCGAAAAATCCACGGATGGGCTCCCCACGATAGATGACCCTTGAGCGACAAGATCCCGAGCGTCAACATGGGACCCCCAT
Organism: Lantana camara; assembly: GCA_037501455.1. NCBI lineage: Eukaryota > Viridiplantae > Streptophyta > Magnoliopsida > Lamiales > Verbenaceae > Lantana > Lantana camara. Next base: position 97,135,824 of record CM074861.1, read on the forward strand.
GTAGGTGCTTCCCTGAGAAGGGTAACCCTGAGGGCCGAGAGGCGAGCGTCAAACTCGTCGGCTCTGGACTTTTATCTAAATAGTCGTTCGAGGCTTGACGGTCTATTTTAGCTTGCAAATGAGTGGGCTGGGAAGGCCCACGAGCCCTTCAAGACGAGCGTCTGGGCTTTAGTCAGCGGTGTGCTGACACGTGGACGGCTCTGATTCGAGAGTGATTTTAGGCCTTATCAATATAATGGGCGCTAACCAACCCCGTCTTTCCGGCCATTTAATAAACCCCCTTTCCAGTCATTTACTTTGTATGTTTGCTAGTGATTGTAACGGTGTGATCATGAGGCTATAGGCATGAGAATGGTGCACTGTTGAGTTTTGACACGATAGGATTAAGGGTCCTTGTAAGGGTCCTAATATTATTAGAAGGAGGTAATTGTTTGGAAAACCTTAAATGCCAAATAAATTCTATGTATCAAAAATTAAGATAAAAAATCTCTTTTCTCATAAGAACAAGCAATAAAAACCCTTGAATCGGTGGCAAGGTTTTAGGCAATGACTAAATTTCAACCAAATCAGGATTCTGCAAGAGTTGTTAATGCCTCACTACCATATTATTAATGGAAATCACAAATTGGTAATCCTTCTAAACAAAGGAAAAACGTGGACTATGATGGGTTAATATTTAATCTGGAAATAATTATTACCTTCGATTGTTAAAAAAAAAAAATCGAAATTAGCTCAATTTAGAAGATGTTGTTTTAATTAAAAGCTATCAGCTTCATATATCACCAATTAATAAACTCCGAACGATGTGTTGATGAAGAATTGCTGTGGAGCAATTAGTCATGTTTTCATACGAAGAAGAGTTCATGTTGATAACAAAAAGAGTTATATTGGGTTAGTGATTCTAACCCAATAAGAACACCGAATACATACTATAAAAAAACGTAACCACCTCCGATCCTCATACAAACTAATCAATTGTTTTTTTCTCTCCAGCACTGAATATCTTTTCTTCTTCCTTTTTTGATCATACTCAAAAAAACAATTACAAATACCAATTATGTCGTGCCTTCCAACAACGACTCAAGTGCGCGTGCGTAGCCAGATCGGTCACGTAACCAAGATACACAATCGAACAGACCATCGAATATCCTTCCGATCAAGAGATGGTCCCTTCCGAATAAGAGATGGACCGACATCGCAGCTACTCAGTGGATTAGGTCCGGGCGAAACGCAGAAGGTCAATTGGTGGTCTGAACATAGCTCAAGACCTCCAAATTGGGAGATTGATGTTCTAATCAATGGTGAATTGTCTGGTATGCACGTAGATCCCTTTTAGCACTTGTTGAACTTTACACGTATTGATTTTGCATGTATACGCAAAGAACAATTTTACCATAGTCTATGTGCAGTGGGAATTATGGTCAAGGACGACCACGATGATTCTTCCGTACGCAAGAGGTAATTAATATTTAATACAATTATATGGAAAACATGAAATATATTTCATTGCATGTTTATCATATTTAATTTTAATAAATTGTAGGTTTGTTGATGTGGTGGAGATGACGAACTTTTTAAAGAAGAAACCAGGCATTGTATTTGCACGAGCACACTCAAAATGGAGGAAATATCAACAAAGTTCATTCGAACTTTTTCTGAGAATAGTTAGATGTATAAAGTAGATTTTTCTTTTTGTAGAATAGTTAGATGTATAAGATTAAATATTAGAACAATAGAGCCAAATTAAATTTGAGTTTTAAAAATTATTATTATTAAAATTCTCTCCAATAAAATTAGAGCTCAATTTGTAATTCATTTTTTTTTTTTTCGATCTATCCTTACTTGTTTAACCTTTTGTTTTCTTTAGTGAACGTGTAAAATTATATATTAGAAAATATAGAAATTATATTTGTGCTAGAAATCGGAAATAACAAATTAAATAATAAAAAAATAATTTATAAAGATATTATTAAATATACTATGTAAACTTAAAATTTTCTTCTATACTTTACAAATACTATATTTTAATTGTTTTTAAATTATTTTTCAATAAAAAAAATAATACTTTATAATAAACCATAAATATTATTTTAAATTAATAATATTAAATCTCAAACATAAATAAAGAAATTTTAAATAAATTATATTTCAAATCAATTAACTTTAAAATAGCGTAAAAATACTAGGTCGGTTTAAAAAATGAATAAAATTAAATATATAAAAACATATTTTCCACCATGAATTTCTGGTGAACTCGGCAAATTTTATTCTTTTTCTAGGTTGCAAATATTTGGATAAAAAAATGACTAACTTAAAATTTTAATTAAAAAAAATATTTAATAAATTCCAAAACTTTTTTCACTTGAAAATCAACATAATCATTTTTAATTAAAAGATCCTTTGAATAGTCCAACTAAATTCTCCATCTAAAATAATTTCTGATCATACTACAACCATCTATGTCAACCAAAGTCAACTCTTCATCTGAAATAATTTTGGACCACGTTACAGCGGTTTATGTTAACCAAAGTTAACGATCATATGCCGTAACAATTTGGACATCTGAATCATGTACCACAAGAACTGAAGACACAAACGTTAACTTTTAGGGTATGTTGTACGAATACAAACACGATGATACAGACACAATACAATATGGATAAGACAATATATAATTTTTTATGAATTTTTTACGTGAAAAGTGTCAAACATGGTGTCCGATACAATAAAATAATATTTTTAGAAATCTTATGAATTAGAGTTTTTAGAGGACGAGAATAGGGCTAATAATAACATTAATATTGTCATTCAAATGATGTGATTAGACTCAGTGTTGAACTTTTGTAGTGATGAATGTATCATTTGTTTTCGTGATTTTGGTTTAGTATGTGATTAGTGTTAATTGAATATTCATAGTAAATTAGTGATTTAATTACAAAAACTTTGAGAAATTACAATATAATGCATCAATATTATGGTCATAAATTTGAATTTAAATTTAAATATTGACTAACATGGAAGCACTACTAGAAATCTGTCATATAGCAACGGAAATTTAGCAACGGAAATTATTCGTTGCTATTTAGCAACGGATATAGCAACAAAAAAAAAATTGGTGGCAAAATGCTTTAGCAACGGAATTTTCGTTGCTAAATCCGTTGCTATATATGAAAAAAAATAGCAACGGATTTTTCGTTGCTAAAATTAAATAATACAAAAAATAAATAAATTGGTATATATAGCGACGGAAATTCCGTTGCTATTAAAATAAAAACTTAATAAAAAATAATATAATATTTATAAATATTTGCAACGAAAAATCCATTGCTAATATTTTTTATATTTATTTATTTTTTTTTCTTTTTTTTTCTTTTTATTCTTTCATATAGCAACGGATTTTTCGTTGCTATATGAAAGAAAAAAAAAAGAAATAAAAATAAATAAATATAAAAAATATTAGCAACGAAAACTCCGTTGCTAATTTAGCAACGAATTTTTCGTTGTTATATGGAAGAAATAAAAATAAACAACTATTTAAAATATTAGCAACGGAAAATCCGTTGCTATTTAGCAACGGATTTTTCATTGCTATAAGGAAGAAAAAAAAATAAAAATAAATAAATATAAAAAAGATTAGCAAAGGAAAATCCGTTGCTATAAACATATGATTAAAAAAATTAATAAAATATTTATAATTTAGTAACGGATTTTTCGTTGCTATATGGAATAAAAATAAATGAATAATAAAAAATAGAGCAAATTACATTTTTGGTCCCAGAGGATTGCGCTGTTTTCAATTTTGGTCCCATTCTTTTAGAATTAGACAAAAATAGTCCCGTTGGTTTCATTTTGTAACATTTTTTGTCCCAACCGTTAAATTTTGGACGGAACCGTTAAGTATATTTAAAAGTCAAATAAAATTTCGTTCAAACAAAACATCTAGTGATTGTATCCAAGTTGGTTGGATGCTCATTTATTTTTCATGCGGTCCTGGGTTCAATCCCAGGCTCTCCCTTTTTTGTATATGTATATATATATATTTATTATATAATATATACATGTATAAAATATATATTACATATTATATATTATTATTATTATAATATTATATAATATTTAATATATTGATATAATATATATCGTATATATATTATATAATATTATATAATCTATAATACATATAAATATATAATATTTATAATACATATAATATTATATACATACGTATATTATGTATAAATATAAAATATTTATAATATATATATATATGTATTAAATATTATATATCTATATATATAATATATAGACATATATATCTTATATCTTAAATATTCAATAATAATTAATATTATATGTTTATATATAATATATGTACATGTATATAATATGTGTTTATAATATATATTATAAATCATTAAAAGATGTGCATAACACAATAATTCCTTAAAATTCACATATATAACGCTCGAAATTCACATATAAATACTTCAATATTAAGATAAAAGTTTTTCATTTAACATGTAACGGTTGCATAATACAATAATTTCTTAATATTTAGATTTAATTCTACAAAATTTAATATAAATTCATTATATTAAAAGAAAACTTCTTAATTTAACATCTAACGGTTGCGAAACACAATAATTCCTCAATGTATAGATATAATTCTATAAATTCAAATATAAATGTTTCATATTAAGAAAATAATTCTTTAGATTAAGTTATTCAACTACTAAATAATACAATAGTTCCTCAAAATGCAGATATTGTTCTTTAGATGTATAAGTGAATACTTCATATTGACATAAAATTAGTTCTTTATTGAACTACCAACTAAATCTAATTATTTAATTATGTAAACTTTCATCTTTCTTTTATATGTCATAAAAACTTATACTTAAGTTGATATACAATATTACTATTATATATATACATATATATATACATGTTTGGGGTTTATATAGAATTTAATACAATAATTCTTCAATATTTAGATATAATTTTACAAATTCAAATATAAATGTTTCATATTAACAAAAATAATTCTTCGTTAAGTTATTCAACTACGATTGCTAAATAATACAACTGTATAAGTGAATACTTCATATAATATAAAAGTTCTTTATTCAACAACCAATTAAATCTAATTATTTAGTTATGTAAAACTTTCATCCTTTTTTTTCAATGTCATAAAAAGTTATACTTGATGGGGTCAAAATACGATTGTCCCACATCAGGACACGTGGCATCACCGAGATGATGACATCTGTCTCCCCAAGGCCGCGCCATCAGTACACGAGCGCTAAGTGCAACGAGCGCAATCCCTCTTCAGGAGTTAAGCCCAACGAGCGCTGTCACTCCACGAGCGTCTTATATACTAAATGATGGGCACGCTCACATGCCAAAGGAGCCCTCTTCGAGCGTCACACTCCCTCAGAGTGGTTTTCCTTTCGGCTCATCACTTGAACTGGAGCCTTCATCCCCCTCAGCGGATATCTTGGCCTCCAATACTCCAGGTTGTCACGAGCGCGCTCTTAAGCCCTCGTCACCAACCACCCAAATGGCTCTCTGACACATCGTACATGCCCGCGCACCTGCCACTGCTGCCAGCACTAACTTTTGGCCGCTTTTGCAGAAGATTCCTCCTAGGTTTCTCTCTCACAGCGCCACGTGTTAGGGCAACATTCGGCCAGGACCACTTGAGGCAAATGACCAAAGGGCCCCTGACCCTCAACTATAAATAGCTAAAGTCATCTTCTACACTGGTAAGCTTTTCTTCATCACGGCAACTGTGACTGAACTTACACTTTCTCCATACATTGAACTGACTTGAGCGTCGGAGAGCCAAACTGGGTATCACCCCCAGTTCCCCCAGCTTGGCCTTCTGACTTTTCTTGTGCTTGTCCCAACAGGTAGAACCCCTTTCACTTTTCCGGCGAAGCTCCGGTGGTTTCCTCCACAAAATACAAATTGTAAAGTGATCGGATTCGGACCTTGATCTTTCTGAACCCATCATTTTTGGCGCCGTCTGTGGGAAACCAGTCTTCCATCTTCTTCCTTTCTTTTTGTTGGTAGAAAAACAAGCACACCTTACCTTTGACAGTCATGGTTGCCACGAGATCTGGAGCTGTGGGAGGAGGAGATAACGCCTCCCAAGATGCAAACATCATTATTCCCTCCACCGCTACGGGTGGAGCCCCGACACCTTCCGTCGCCGCTGGGGGAGCACCTCCCGCCGCAGGGGTGACTCCACAAGCAGAGTCTTCTGTACCACCACCTGCACCGCCGGCACCGCAGATTCCCACTACCGCTGGAGGAGTATCTCTCTCTGCTCCTCCGCCGCTAGCACAGAACTCCTGGGTCCATCCCCAAATGAATCTAGGAGTACATAGTTATATGATGCCTCCGCCAGGATATACTCTTACTCCGGCCGTCATGATGCCGCCGGTCCAGCCATATCATGCCTGACAACTCCAGCTCCCAGTGGTGGTCCCCAGGGAGATTGAAGGAGTGGAGTTACCTCCACTGACCACCCAACAGCTGAGGGCTCTATACGCCCAGTGTGAGGTTCAGGCGGCTCAGGGGGCATGGGAAAGGTTCCATTCCATGTACTTTCCCTCTGGGCAGGCCACTCAAGTTGCAGCCCCTTTAGGAGGACAACAAAACTTTCCCCTCAGAGAAGCCCAAGCTGTCCTGAGGGCACAACCACCACCACCACCAGCAAGAGAAGTGCCCCAACCGGAGGGCAACGAGCGTCCCTCCATGGGCAGAAATAAAGAGCCCACGGAGCGAGTGAACGAGAATTAAGGAGACTCACATGTCTCCAGGAGGGGCTCTCGAGCCCCCAGGCACGGAGACAAGCAAGCAGATGTAAATCCTGACATCCTCGCGGCTGTGCAAGACCAGCTGCAGGGTCTCAAGGATATCGTGGGACAGCTCTCACGAGGGCGTTCAACTCAGATCTCCCCTAGTCGGGATGAACGGGTTGACGCCAGAAGCACCCGCACCAAGGACCCTCCACCAAGGGTCCCCCGCCGCAAGGAGCCGGAGGAAAACTTCGGCACGTATGAATATCACCCACTGGCGAGGGGTTCACCCCTCGTAGAAGAAGTTCTGATGGCCCAAGCAGGCATGGCCAAAGTCCCCACTTCCATCAACCGATACGACGGGACAACTGATCCAGCTGAACACTTGGATCACTTTGTGCATCTTATGCACCTCTACGAGCATTCCAGCCATTACTGGGCAAAAGTGTTTGTCACTTCCTTGGTAGGAATGGCTCAAGAGTGGTACAAGCGACTGCCGCCGCGCTCGATCCACTCATATGAAGAATTGGCCAATGCTTTCCTCAACCACTTCAATTCCTTGAAGGCGCCAGTCACCGCACCCACTGCCTTATACAACGTGGTGCAGGGCAAGAGCGAATCCCTGCGCTCGTTCTTTGCCCGCTTCAACAAGGAGATCCTGCAGGTGGAGAGGCCTTCAATGGATTTTTTGATCCCAGTGCTCTTTCAGGCTGTGGATCACAAACAGTATGTGAGCAAAAAATTTGCTGATGCCATCGTGGAGAGAAGGCCTGGGACCCTCATGGGCCTAAGGGAAATAGCCGAGCCGTTCTTCGCGCTCGAAGATATGTATGGGACGAATGGTCCCCGTCATCACAGCCCGGCCAGGAACGAGCGACCTCATCACGAGCGGGGGCGGGATGTGGCCGTCAAGAAAGAGCGCCCTCAAGAGCGCAGGAGGTCGCCACCACCCCCTCGTCGATTCGAGCGAATTTCGCTCACCAGGCCAAATTCAGAAGTCGATAATCTCTCTGATAAGAAGCTCTTCAAGAGACCCATCAAAATGAGAGAAACAGAATCACTCAGGCGCTCGAACAAATACTGCGCCTTCCACAAGCAGAGAGGGCACGACACGGATGAGTGCCGGCAGTTAGAAGCTGAAATCCAAAGGCTCGTTGCAGGAGGCCACCTAAAGGAATTCGTCCGAGTGCTCGAGCGCTACGATGAACAATGCAACGAGCGCTCAGGAAGGAGAAGGAGGAGCCCTTCCCGATCAAAAAGCCCAAGGGGTAGGGGACCCCCTGAAAGCAGCAGCCGCCGGAGCAATAAGGGAAAGGCCCCCGAACAAGAGAATGAGCCCTTCGCAGTTATTAATATGATTGCAGGAGGCTCATCTGGGGGGGATTCAAACGCCTCCCGACGGAGGTACGTACGGAGCTACAACCAACGCCCAGCAGTGCCCAAACCTATCTATGCCATCCAGAGATCAGTCGACCAAAGGTCTCATGAAAGTGATGTAATAGGCTTTGATGATAGGGATTTCGAACATATTGTAACGCCCTATGGGGAGGGTATAACCTCAGATTGCCCCATGGTGGTTAGCTTAGATGTTCATAACCATGTTGTAAAAAGGGTATTGGTGGATAGTGGAAGCTCCGTTAATGTTTTGCCGTACTCTACATTCTTAAAGATGAAGGTTGATCTTCCGCTCGAGCCTCTCAAAACAGCCCTCATTGGCTTCGGAGGCTCGGAAGTTGTCCCACGAGGGCAAATACGCCTAGCTACTTCATTCGGACGAGCCCCTCAGCGCAAAACACTCCTGGTGACGTACGCGGTGGTGGAGATTGACATTCCATATAACATCATAATTGGGCGCCCCGCCCTCGTGGACTTCAAAGCCATCATCTCCACCTACCATCAGAAAATTAAATTCCCCACCCCCGAGGGTGTAGGAGAAGTACTGTGCAATGTGCGAGAGGCTTGGGAATGTTACATGCTGTCCCTCAGAAAGCCAAAAGCGGAGAAAACCCTCCAAATTGGTTCCACCAAGAAGTCAGTGGATTTCCCCAATTTAGATGAGGACAGCCCAGCATGGAAAAGGGCGAAGTTGAACAAGAAGAAGAACAAAAAGAAGAGGGGAAACAACGAGGAGAATCCCCTCGAAGGAGCACCACCAGGAATTGTTGGGGGATCGTCCTCAGAAGGAGACGAGCCGGAAGAGGGTGAACCAGCATCCGGCGACCGATTAACAGGAAAGAAGAGGGCGCTCGAACTTCCTCGCCCTGAGGTAAGGATCGAACCCTCGGAGAAGTTCCTTACCATTGAGCTGGAGCCCGGAAACAAGGATAAGACTACACAGATAGGATCAAACCTCTCGGGGCCTTCTCAGATCATGATGATTGACTTCCTCCGGGAAAACAGTGATGTATTTGCATGGAAAGCCTCCGATCTCACAGGAATTGACCCGAGCGTCATTGTCCACAGGCTTAATGTGGATCCCTCTTTCAAGCCCATCAAGCAGAAAAAGCGGGATGTACATGGCTTTAGGAAAAAAGTCATTGAAGAGGAAGTTAATAAACTCCTAGAGGCTCAGTATATCGAGCCCATCTTGTATCCGGAGTGGCTGTGCAACGTCGTCTTGGTGCCCAAGAGCGCGAATAAGTGGCGCATGTGCAACAATTTCACTGATCTCAACAAAGCCTGCCCTAAAGATCCTTACCCGCTGCCCCGGATTGATCAATTGGTGGATTCGACCGCCGGCTGCGAACTCATGAGCATGATGGACGCTTTCCAGGGATATTATCAGATCTTTATGGCTCCAGAAGATCGCCCCAAAACTTCGTTCGTTGTCCATCTAAGAGTATATTGCTTCTTAGTCATGCCTTTCGGACTGAAGAACGCCGGAGCTACATATCAGCGGCTCGTTAACAAGATGTTTGAAAAGGAAATCGGTAAGTCCATGGAGGTTTACGTGGATGATATGATTGTCAAAAGCGAGCGCCAGGATTCCCACTTGGAAGATCTCAAGCGCACTTTTTCAATCTTGCGCCAGTATGGGATGAAGTTGAACCCTTCAAAATGCACCTTTGGAGTACAAGGGGGAAAGTTCCTGGGGTACATGGTCAGTCAGAGGGGAATTGAGGCCAATCCGGAGAAAATCAAGGCTATTTTGGAGATCCCTTCCCCTCGAAATTTGCGGGAAGTGCAGGTCCTAGTGGGAAAAATCATTTCGTTGAACAGGTTTATCTCGCGCTCGGCTGATAGGAACCTTCCCTTCTTCAAAATTTTGAGGAACGCTCGTAACTTTACGTGGACAGAAGAATGCGAAAGGGCGTTGCAGGATATGAAGGCTTACTTATCGAGCGCGCCACTGCTGACTAAGCCTATCGAAGGCGAGAGGTTATTCATGTATCTTTCCGTTTCTCCGGAAGCCACAAGCGCTGTTCTGGTCGCTGTACGAGAGCGGAAACATCTGCCTGTCTATTATTTGAGCAAAACATTGCAAGGAGCTGAAAAAAAGTATTTGGAGATCGAAAAATTCGCGTTCGCTCTTATCAACGCCTCAAGAAGGCTAAGGCCTTACTTTCAAGCGCACTCCATAACGGTTCTTACCGACCAACCCTTGAAGCAAGTGTTGTCCAAGCCAGACGTATCTGGTAGATTAATCAAGTGGGCCATTGAATTGAGCCAGTTTGACCTATGCTTCGAGCCCAGGACGGCGATACAGGCTCAAGTTGTAGCAGATCTGTTGGTTGAGCGCTTTGTTTCGAGCCCACCGTTGCAGAGAATGAGGGGTTATGGGTACTGCACACAGATGGTTCCTCAACCTCACAAGGGGGAGGAGTAGGAGTGGCCCTCAGAAACCCCGATGGGATTGAGCTGGACTTTGCAATCAAGCTGGATTTCCAAGTCACTAATAACGAAGCAGAATATGAAGCCCTCGTGCAAGGATTGAATATTGCTTTTCAGAATGGAGCTTCCCGAATCACCGCTTACGTGGATTCACAGTTAATAGCGAGCCAGATTGAAGGAACTTATGAGGCTCGAGAAACCACCATGGTACAGTACTTACAGAAAGCTAGAGAAATCATTGGGAAATTCAAGGAATTTCACCTACTTCAAGTGCCCCGAGGAGAAAACGAGCGTGCGGACGCTCTGTCAAAGTTTGCATCAGCTTTAGAGGGTACTTCTGAACGTTCTGTTACGTTCCTTAGGACTGAGGAACCTTTGATCAAAGAAAGGGTCGCCACCAGGATAATCGCTATGATTGATCCAAACGAGCCCTGCTGGCTTGATGACGTCATCATTTTCCTTAAGGATGGAATTCTTCCCACTGACAAGGTGGAAGCTAAGAAAATCCGAAATAAGGCCCCTCGTTTCGCTTTGGATCCCGAGGGGAGGTTGTTCAAGAAATCATTTCAAGGACCCCCAATGAGATGCCTGAGGCCCTCACAAGCAAAGGAGACGCTCGAACACATTCATAATGGGAGCTGTGGAAATCATTCTGGAGGGCGTATTTTGGCAAAAAAGGTTCTGAGAAGTGGGTTTTATTGGCCTACAGTTCTCCAATATGCCATCGAATTTTCGAGGAAGTGCCCCAAATCCCAATTCCATTCAAATCTCCCTCAATTGCCAGCGGCACAGATGATCCCAATAGACGTCTCTTGGCCTTTTGACCAGTGGGGAATTGACATCGTGGGCCCCTTGCCCATAGCCGCGGGACAAAAGAAGTTTGTCATTTTAGCCGTCGACTACTTCACCAAGTGGGCCGAGGCCGAGGCCGTTGCAAAAATCACTTTCAAGGTTGTACGTGACTTTATTTGGAAGAACATCATTTGCAGGTACGGCATACCGAGGGTGCTCATTTCTGACAACGGATCCCAGTTCATAGCGGCTGACACCCGAGAGTGGTGTTCTGAGTTGGGAATAGAACAGCGGTTCACCTCTGTAGGACATCTACAATCCAATGGGCAAGCAGAAGTTACCAATAGAATCATCTTGCAGCATCTAAAAACCATGCTTGAGAGCAAGAAGAGTGAATGGGCTGAGGAGTTACAAGGCGCACTTTGGGCTTATCGCACCACCCCACGAGCGGCCACTGGCGAAACTCCTTACGCGCTCGTTTATGGATCAGAAGCTATGATACCAGCGGAGATAGTAAATGAGTCCGCTCGTGTAGGCTATTTCGAGCCTCAGCTTAACGACGGCAACAGGAGCTTGGAGTTGGATTTGCTGGATGAAAGGAGAAACAAGGCCTGGGCTAAGATTCACCATTATAAAGCCTCCGTGGCCCAACAGTACAACAAGCGCGTGAGGGAAAGAACTTTCCAGTTGGGAGACTTGGTTTTGAAGAAAGTGGAAGTATCCAGGCACGTGGGCAAATTGGACCCCAATTGGGAAGGCCCATTCAAAGTCGTACAACTCAGAGCTAACAACACTTACACCCTGGAGACACTTCAAGGTGAGCGCTTGCCTCGCCCTTGGAACGCATGTAACCTTCGGCGGTTTTATGTTTAAAAGCTCTTTGCAAACCTTGATGTAACAACCCTCTTTGACGGGTTCTATGTACTTCCAATCACAAGTAAGCGGTAACATAATCTTTTTAATTTCTTTAATATTCCTGTTTCTTTGGTTGCTTGAATGAATAAGCCCCACGTCCCTCGCATTAGCAAGCGTGGTTGGCAACTCATTCCAATATGGATCACAACCAAGCAGGCGAATTGGAAGAAGATCATGAAGAAAATCCTAGTAGGCCTTGGCCGTTTCTTAAAACGCCTTGCGCTCGAAAACGGGATCGCCCACAAGAACAAATCCTAGTAGGCCTTGGCCGTTCCTTAAAATGCCTTGCGCTCGAAAACAGGATCTCCTACAAGAGCGAATCCTAGTAGGCCTTGGTCGTTTCCTATAACGCTTTGCGCTCGAAAATGGGATTTCCTGCAGAGCCAGGAAAACGGCAATAGCCAGAGCGCTCGAACAATAGCCCCAAAATCAAGAAGGAATTGCACAAGTCTTGAACGAGGGCAGCCACTCAGTAAGACCCTCGTACATACTCAAGACTTAGCAAAATCCCCCCAAGGCCAGAAGGAATGTCACAAGTCTTGAACGAGGGCAACCACTCAGTAAGACCCTCGCACACACTCAAGACTTAGACAAATTCACAAAAGGAAAAATTTATACAAGTCTTGAGTGGGGGGGCAATCTCACTGTAAGACCCTCACGATCGCTCAAGACTTAAACAAATGTACAAAGGAAAAATTTAAACAAATCTTGAGTGGGGGGGCAATCTCACTGTAAGACCCCCACGAGCGCTCAAGACTCAGACAAATTTCCTAGAGCAAAAACAAAATTTATACAAGCCTTGAGTGGGGGGCAATCTCACAATAAGACCCCCACGATCGCTCAAGACTTAGACAAATTTTCATTGCATTACAGAAGTAAAACATCCACAGAGTATGCTACACAGTCTTACTATATGATTCATAAATGGACAAGAAGAACAACAAAGTCAAGGAAAAAAAAGGGGATATTTATTCATTGCCAAGAAGAATTATTACAAAGCAAAGGGCTCAAAGGCCTATGAAATACTATTACAAAAGAAAGAAAAACAGGAAATTACAGAGAAATGCGATAAAGGAAGAAGCTTCAAGCGGCTGGGGCTATGTCCTCGTCCACGATCACCAGAATAGGGCCATGCACTGGGCCCTCAGGCTCTTGTGGTTGATCTGGGGGACCGTTGGGCTCGTTGGCAACAGGGGCAGGAGCGTTGGCATCTTCCGCGACGGGCTCTTGTGGCTCATCCTCAGGATCGTCATCTTGGGCAGGTTGAGCCGGATCCCCTCCCCGATGAGCGTCGGCGTATTCATCTTGGATCAGTTTCACCAAGAACTCATACTCTATTTCAGCAATGCCGTCTGCGGGGTCGTTGGGATCCTCATCCGCCTCCTCACAGCGCTCATTGAACATGAGCCCCGTGCCCTCAGCTCCCTTCATGGCCGGATCCGTCAGCCCTTTGTGGATGCCCTGGTCCACTGCCAAGTTGAAGGCAGTTTGAGCCTCATCCAAGCAGTGCAACGAGGCCGCAAAGTTGAAAGCCTTGGAATGGCAGAACTTGATGAGAGCCTCCTTCTTTGCGCGCTCTAGGCTCCGAGGCCACTCGTTCATGGCATCGTTGAATTTGCGCTCGGCCTCAAGAGCCCTTGCTTTCCAGCTTTCCCTGTCCTCCTCGGCCTTCTGGCACCGCTCGTTGGCCTGGGCCAGCTGGTTGCCCAAACGAATTCGAGCGCCGTCAACCGCTACAAAATCTTCCTTCAGCTTCCCCAATTCCTCCTCCGTTGTTTCGAACAAGCCCTTGAGGGACTCGTACTTGGCGATTTCGGCATCCAGCTCTGATTGGATTTGAGCCGGGTCGTTCGAGCGCGCCATCTTCTTATATTTAGCTTTCCGGTCGGCGTAGATGGAGGCTCGCATTTGCACGTTTTTGAGCCGGGGAAGAACTTGCTGCGTGAACGAGGGGAAAAGTGTTAGCAAAAAAAATGGTGATTTACAGAAAAGAAAAGAAAGAATGCAAGGAATGATTGCTTACGGAAATCAGAGCGTGGGCCGCGTCGAGGGTCACTTGCTCCACAGACTCGCTGTAGAGGTGACGATGGTCGGCCGAGAATTGGGCTCTGCTGAACAGATCCTCGGTGATAGTTTGTGCGACCGAGCCGGGCCTCAGCAAAACTGGCCCACCGTCTGGGGCGCCTCTAAAGCCCCTGTCCCCTCGTCGGGGAAACTCCCATGCATGTTCCTCCTCTGAGGAGGAAGTCTCTCCTTGGCCCCTGGGGCCCTCAACAACTTGCTTCCCCTTGCCCTGGATTGCCACTGAATCGGGCATCCTCTTCCTCTTGCGGGAAGGCCTACTTGCGCTCGCACTCGGGGGAGCCTCAGTTATTGCCAGAGTGGTTACTGGCCTCGTCTGTTCTGCAGGGATGGGGGGTTGAGCATCGCCCGCTCTTTCTGAAGAAGACCGCCCTCTGGTCTCCCTGCTGACCACTCTGCGTTCCCCTCGGCCACGAGGGGGTTGTACCTCAGGTTGGGCGCTCGAACTCGCGCCGCCACGAGCGTCCCCGCGGTTGCTACGGTTACGGGGTCGCTGTTGTTCACGCTGCTGATCCCCCTGTGGGGTTTGGTTTCTGTTTGCATGGGCAAAACGAGCCGCTTGTCTGATTCCGCCGGCTATTTCTAAGATAGCGACTCCTGCAAGAGTGAAATTTTCAAGGGTTAGGAATATTCAAATCATCTATTCAGGTTACAAGCTGCAAGCACAGAAAAGAAGTTAGTATTTATTCCTATCTAAAGTTAGTGCCCTAAAGATCTAACCGTCTCTCTCTATGTCACGAGCCGGAGGGTTGTCAAGGAAATAAGGGTCGTTGGAAAGACCACACAAGAACATAAGTTCTGCATCATCTATCCAGTCCTTCGCTTGTATAAGGTGACCCTCGTCCCTCAGGGTTGTTGCCAGGCTTTTGGCCCAATCTTTGGGGAGTGCATGTGGCAAACGGCTCTTTGAATACGAGCCCCATTCCGTGATCACCCCAAAGCCCTCTTCTGTTGGAGCCTTGACAAAGATGAACTTCTCCTTCCAGTCAATGCCATAAGTGCTCGAGGGCGAGTTGATCAGCTTCATATGGGCCTTCGCTTGGACATAGTAAAAACCCGCCTCAGGAGAAGAACGAGAGGAGCTGACCACTTGGAAAAGGGCGTTGAAGTTCCGCAAATAGGGCTCGTAACCCATGGTCCTCATCAGAATTATGAAACAGGTCAGGAGGGCCAAGCCGTTGGGCACTATTTGGGATGGACACAAGCCCAGGTCATTCAGCAAATGAGCCATGGAGACCGAAATGGGGAACCTCAGGCCTCCTGAGCGCACGGTGTCCACGTACACTGCCATCTCCCCAGGAGGCGGATTATTCGCACGCTCGTGGCTTTGGGGGATTCTCCACGTGTACCGCTCGTCCCAGTAAATGGGGGCCATCATCGTCTTTACATCTCCCACGGTGACTGTGCTGGGAGTCTCATCAGGCGTGCGCTCGGTAGCCTGGTAGCCTGGCCCTTCACCTTCGTTGGGCCCTTTGGATTTTTGGGATTTCTTTCCTTTTCCCTTATCACGGGCTCTGTCTGAAGGCCCGGTTATGGCTTCCGCCACTGGAAGCGGGTTTGCAACAGCCACGGTCACGGTATGGCGGTGGGGATGTGTGGCACTTTGAGTTATGGGGAGGGTGACTCCTTGTCTTTCTGCCTCCATCACCAGATCCATCTCCTCAAAGATAGGATCCATTCCGCCTGGATTTCTGTCCTCCATAGCCATCACAGCCGCCCCCAGCTCTTCATCTCTAGGGGAATCAGGGGAAGAAGAACTCTCAATGGCCATCTCTTGGATTTCACGGGCAAATTCCTCGATATGTTGGTCGGCCATGGCAGAAACTGGGTTTTGGGAGCTTTCTTGGAAAGAGATTAGGGATCAGAAAGGCGAAAATCTGAGGGATTCCGAAATCCTAAAGTCCGAATCTACGGTTAGCAAAGTTAGAAAGTCACACTGGAAATTTACCTTGAAGGTGTTTGAGAAAACTGGAGAAGAGGTTGAAGATGCTCTGAGAACTGGAATGCGAGAGAATTCTTTTTGCAAAGGTTGCTTGAAAGTTCTGAATGCGTAAAGAGTGTGGAGATTTCAGAATCCCTTATTTATAGGGATGGGAGTTGGTACCGTTTTAGGCAATAAATTCAAAATGGTAATCATTTCCCGCCTAGGAAACCGTCCACTTTATGGAACCGGCCCACGCGCACCCGCATTTAATGCTCTGACGTTTCGAGTGCTTCAGAATAGTACAACATTTAATGCAGAAGTATTGCGAGCGGTCAGTTGAAAAGACCGCATTAATGGCACCATCAGAGAAAAAATTGCTCAACACGCCAAGCCTTATACGAGCGCTATATGCAAGAGATTGAACGTGTCAAATTTCTACAGCCCTTATCACTAAGGACTACAGAATTGGGGGCAAAATGATGGGGTCAAAATACGATTGTCCCACATCAGGACACGTGACATCACCGAGATGATGACATCTGTCTCCCCAAGGCCGCGCCATCAGTACACGAGCGCTAAGTGCAACGAGCGCAATCCCTCTTCAGGAGTTAAGCCCAACGAGCGCTGTCACTCCACGAGCGTCCTATATACTAAATGATGGGCACGCTCACATGCCAAAGGAGCCCTCTTCGAGCGTCACACTCCCTCAGAGTGGTTTTCCTTTCTGCTCATCACTTGAACTGGAGCCTTCATCCCCCTCAGCGGATATCTTGGCCTCCAATACTCCAGGTTGTCACGAGCGCGCTCTTAAGCCCTCGTCACCAACCACCCAAATGGCTCTCTGACACATCGTACATGCCCGCGCACCTGCCACTGCTGCCAGCACTAACTTTTGGCCGCTTTTGCAGAAGATTCCTCCTAGGTTTCTCTCTCACAGCGCCACGTGTTAGGGCAACATTCGGCCAGGACCACTTGAGGCAAATGACCAAAGGGCCCCTGACCCTCAACTATAAATAGCTAAAGTCATCTTCTACACTGGTAAGCTTTTCTTCATCACGGCAACTGTGACTGAACTTACACTTTCTCCATACATTGAACTGACTTGAGCGTCGGAGAGCCAAACTGGGTATCACACCCAGTTCCCCCAGCTTGGCCTTCTGACTTTTCTTGTGCTTGTCCCAACAGGTAGAACCCCTTTCACTTTTCCGGCGAAGCTCCGGTGGTTTCCTCCACAAAATACAAATTGTAAAGTGATCGGATTCGGACCTTGATCTTTCTGAACCCATCAATACTTAAGTTGATATACATTATATTTTTATCTCATAACTAAAACTTGAGATATGTAGTTAATTAATAAATATTTAAATTTTTAACGGAATATGTATTATAATATAAATAATTATATATTTAAAAATATTTTTATTTAAAATATATGATAACAAGTATTTAATTATTTAAATTAGTATATGAATATTTGATAGTGGTTAAATATAAAAAATTACATTACAATAACAACAATTGAGTTAGCCCAGCTGGTTTGGGGTTCAACCTTCTTCGCATGAGGTCCAGGGTTCAATTCCTACTCAACCCAAATATGTGGAATTAATGTGTTGGCTTGCGTGGGGCTCGTCTCTCACGCGCTCGGTTGGGGCTCGGCTCGATTAGGTGGGGTGATCCGGACCCCGCAAATGAAATTTTAATTTATTAATTTGAATTATTAGTTTTTGCGATGGATTTTGCAACGGAAATTCCGTTGCAAAAAGGCAGGAAATTAATTAATTATTGGTTGGTTTGCAACGGAAAATCCGTTGCTAAAAAAACCGTTACTAATGTGTGGAATTAATGTTGATGGTGCAGAAACTTGTGGAGGACTTGAACACCAAACACTTTAGAATTTGTAGATAGGAAGGAAGACCATCACAGGCACAAGAGCCTCAGGAACTGGGTTTCCAATGAGCGTGGGTTCTTCCAGCTAGGATAACACCAAGAAATCGTGCAGTGAGAATGCAGAAAAGGGTGAGATGCAGGAAGCTTTGGAGAAGTTGCAGAGAAAAATGATGCCCAGTTCAATACGTGGTATTTTTGGTGAGGAAGATGACTTGGGGGAGAATGTATGGGTTCTCCTATATTTATATGTTAGGGATGGGGGTAAATGGGTAAATTGACCATGTGGTCCCAAACCTGTGTTGCCCTAACACGCGTCAGCCTTTGGTGGGGTGAGAATGACATTCCAGAAAAGGAGACGGCGTGTCAGGTGCACTGTGCACAGTACCTTTGTGTCAGAGGTTGTTGACGAGGGTCGCGTGGGATGAGGGACTAATGTCTTCTCCTGAAGGCTAGGATCCACCGTATGAGAGGTAGAGTCATCCTGAGCTTTGATGACGCTCGAGAAATCCACGGATGGGCTCCCCACGGTAGATGACCTTTGAGCGACGACATCCCGAGCGTCAACATGGGACCCCCATGCAGGCGCTTCCATGAGAAGGATAACCCTGAGGGCCGAGACGTGAGCGACAGGCTAGTCAGATCTGGACTTTTACCGAAATAGCCGTCCGAGGCTTGACGGTCAATTCTAGCTTGTAAATGAGTGGGCTGGGAAGGCCCACGAGCCCATTGAGGCGAGCGTCTGGGGTTTAGTCAGCGGCATGCTGACACGTGGACGGCTTTGATTCGAGAGTGATTTTAGGCCTCATCATTTTGCCCCCCAAATTCTGTAGTATCGCTTCGAGCGTACTGTAGAATTTATAAAGAAGGAACCTTGAATTCCGAATATCCGAGGGCCAGGCCATTACCAGCGAGGAGACTGTTGGCCTTCTGTAACGGACACAAACTGACACCGCATTAAATGCTGTCAAGTCCGCATTTAATGCTGAGTGGGAACGTGGGCGCGTGTACTCCGGGAGGCGTGAGGCGGTTACCAAAAGTGGGGGGTTTCCTAGGAGGGAAATGATTGCGTTTTGAATTTTCAGCCCTAATCCATGTACAATCTTCCCTATAAATAGGGGTTTGCAGGGTTTTGGAACCTCTTTCACGCATTCAAAACTCTTCCAAGCATATACACAGCAAGAAATCTTTGCCAGTTCTACGGGCTCCGGCGAATTTCTTCTCTTCCAATCTTAGGTAAAAATTCCTTACCCTTCTTCTTATTTTCCCCGTGCTAACACTAGTTTTAGGTTGTGTGAGTGAAACCCTTGAGGGAAGAGCCACTGTCCACCATTGAATTTGTTTCAGAAATCTTATCCTCCCTTGAGCTTTCTGTTAGAAATCCCGTTTCCAAAAATTGAAAACTGACCATGGCCGGAAATCAAGCTGATGATTATGTACCGGAGATTGAGAAGATGTCGGTGGGGAGTTCCTCCCCTCATGGCGATGTCCCCATAGCTGTTCCTCTGATTAGGGCGCACCCAGGTGAAGGTATTCCCATGGCGATATCGGTGGCCCAGGCTCCGGTTGACGCCGGGGAGGAAGAGGTGAACGCTGCCGTTCAAGGGATGAACGAGCGTGTTCCCGGTGAGACGGACGATCTCTTTGAGGAGATGCACAATGTGATGGAGATGCAGAGACAAGGGGAGAGAGTATTCCCAGTTTTGAACAGCGCTGTGAGACCCCAAGATCATAGGATCACAGTGGCTATGGCGGCTCCCGAGGGTGAAGCGGGGCCATCCGGGCGTCCATTCGAGGCTGAACCTTTCAGAAGGCGTCAGAGGAGAGGCAAGGAGCCTGCCACTCGAGTAAGGCAAGACAACCGCCATCAGACTGACAGATCTCCGGACGAAATTGAGAGTATTCTGACCCTCGGTGATTTGGAGGAGTTGAGGGCGAAAGCGTATTGGGATGAAGTCGTGTTTCCCATGAGACTTCCTGAGGAAGGGGAGAGGGCCAATCGACCACCGCCTGGGATGATGACGGTCTATTGGGACGCAGTTCTTGCTGGGGGTCTGAGGTTTCCAATCGCTCACGACGCCGTCATCATTTACCATCATCTAGGGCTTTGCCCTTCACAAATTCTACCAAATGGCATAGCCCTAATCAACACGTTCATCATAACAATGAGGGCCTTGGGCAAAGCACCCTCGAAAATCAACTTTGACAGCTTGATACAAGTAGCCCGCTCGCCACGCTCGTCGCCTACAGACGGATTTTACTACGCCCAGGCCAAATCAGGCTTTAAGATGATAGATTCTCCATCTTCCTCTTATGGCGAGCACTGGAAGGAAAAATACTTTTTCGTGGGGGCTCCCGGGGGGATTTTCGGAGTTCACCGGCAATGGATGATTCATGGCGAGGGTCCATTGATTAGGGAAAGGATGAGGAACAAGGATTTTGAGGAGTGGGCGATGGGGTTAGCCCTCGAGATGAGGGCTGAAAAGAAGTGGATTAAGGCGGAGACATTGGTGAAGAATGAAGGGATATTGTTCCGCTACAGATTATCTTGCCCCCCTGACATGATACTCAACCCTCCAACTGACATCATGGCCCTCGACGGTTAGATTCTAGGAACTAACATCTCTAACCTTTAGAATAGTTCTCTGACTTACAGTTATCGTTGTTTTCCTATTTATACGATTCAAACAATCAGTCTTCTGACGCTCGTTCCCCTTTACTTGCAGGCATCCAAATACTATCTCAAGGCATGAATGCTGAAGCCCTTTCACGTATGTTGGGTGCCCAAGGGCCCTCAGTCAATCCTCAACAACCGCAACCGCAGCAGAACCGCCCTCCCAATGCTCCGAGGGTAAACCGCCGAGGAGCGGGCCGAGGGCAAAGCAATGCTCGAGGGAGCGCAGGGAATGAGGTTCCTCCCAGGGGCCCTATCGAGGATCTGACACTGGAGGGTACCCACGAGGCCACTCCTCCGCCGGCGTCCCCCGTGGGCCCAATTTCTCTGAGTTCAAGCGGGTCACGGAACCGCTCGGGTGAGCCTGTCCGTATTCACGAAATTCTCCGGGCCGATCGCCAGGGGAAAAGAAAAAGGATGCCGGACTCCCTCCCTATTTCAGGCAAGGGAAAAGAGGTGGTCGTGGGCCACCGTGGCGAGGGCAGCGACACTTCATCTTCTGAGGATGAAGAATTTTGGAAGATAGGCTGCAAAGGCGACTCCCGTTATAAGCGCCAGCGGACTGAAGGCCCGGTGCTCCTAAAGAAGAGCGCCTACTCCGTCAACCTTGTCTCCGACATCGTTGGGAAACTGCAATTTTCCGGCGATCACGACAAGCTGAACGAGCATGACGCCGCTCGCGTTGCTGATGATGCCTGCCATGTCCTTCTGACGGTAAGTCTGTACTCCACTTTACCAAATTTTCCTCTCTTCCTTCCTCGTTCGGATTATGACCCTCGTTTACGGCTTCCCAGGAGGTAATCCCGAGGCTGAAAAACTTGCAAGGGCGAGCGCAAGCATATTCTGAGCATAAAGCCAAGTACAAGAAGTTGCTGCGCATCTCAGACCCTGTCCAACTGCAGGAGGATTACAACAGTATCAGCGCTCAGCTGAATTCCGCCACCGTTGAAAACGCTCAGCTGAAGGAAAATCTGAAGAAATCTGATGACGCCTTTCTGGCCCTAAATGAGCGTCACAAGAAACTGAAGGATGAGCGGAATCAGTTGAGGGCACAAAATGTGGAGCTGGGTGAGCAACTGGCGGAGAGCACTCGCCGGAACGAGGCAGCCAACAAAGCCTTTGCTGACTTGCAAGGCAAAGTACAGGGCTTGGAAGCGAGGGTATCCTGGGAGGCGGTGAAGAAGTTCGTGCGCTCCAAAGCCTTTGTGTTCGCGGCCAACATCCAGTGCTTTGACAATGCTCGACGCTTCTTCCATAAAGCGATTGGGCAAATGGTGAGGTTGGGACTGGCCCCGGAAAGCGCTCGATCCGACGCTCGTCTGCGCATGGATCTTGATGAGAATTACGAGCCAATGGTCCAGGAGGAGGATCCCACGGATAATCTGGCGGAGCCTGAGTATCAGGAGTTAGTGGAAACACTCCAAAGGGAGTTTATAGCTGCCAACAGGGTAGATCCCGAACCTCTCCTGATAGAAGATGAGGGCACTGTCATGGACGTCACGGATGCCGAGGAGCCTGGTGAGGCCCAAACCTCTGACGCTAATGTGTTGGCCCCGGTTCCCCTTGCAACTGCTCCTCCCGAGCCTAACGCTCCGGCCCAGTGAAACTCTTTACCCTGATCCCTTTCCTTGTTGATTTAAATCCCTTGTCATGATTATGAACAATTTATGCTTGTACTTAATCTTCCCGTTATTCCCTTAACATTTTGGGTTTCTTTTCATACTTTAGCACTCTTTCTCTACTGCTTTGATGTCTGAATGCTTTTTCCTTTACTCTTGGATGATGAATGGTGTTAATTTGTTGAGCTTTGCCACTTTTACATTGTCTCTCTCATTTGGACGTTTGCGAGGAGCGAGTTTTTGCACGAGGGCACTTCTTGCGAGGGTGCCCTGGCATTCATCACAATGCGCCATTAGTTCAAGGATTGGCAGCGTCCGTCGATCCGAGGGCGTAAATACGGGCGCGAAGGTGTTTCCCATGGATGTCCTCGAGCCGTATTCGCAATTAGGCTCGAATTTGAACTTAGAAAATCTTTAGGGATTTGCCTAAGTATTGGCCCAATGATGCGCACCCTCGTTCCGGACGTCCCAATGAGTCATACGCACTCTAGAAATCAACAGTAGGATTTGCTGAGTGTAAGAAAGAATAGAGCGTAACCATAGGGTTAGCGTTATTTCGAGGAGCCCATGAAGGGACTGAGTTAAAATCCATTATTTTATGAGTGTATTTTTACTCAATAAGTTGAGGGTCATTCGGGTTTTCGTGAGCACGAGCTGGAGTGGTTAGCACTCAGCTGGCTACAACTGGGCATTACGCTCCCCGTTGTCTGACACGCTCATTTTTAGGACTTTATATTACCAACCGTTCAAACTGTTATAGGTGGATGGTTATCAACACCTGGACAGTGTAGCTTTGGAATGATTGAAGTTTCGCTTAGGCTTTTCGACGTGGAGGATGCTCGACACGGAGTAGGCCCCTTGTCGCTCGAATCATTAGATCAAAATACCAAAGCAAGCAAATAATAAAAACAAAGAGTTAAATACTTACCGTTATATAAATGCATTTTTGGAAATGATTACAACACGCTTTCCGTCAAAGGAAAGCCCTTCACGCCACAAACGGGCCATTACAAAGAAACTGATGTCTACACGTAGAACCTTCTGAGGTTACATGCATTCCATGGCCTAGGGAGTCGCTCGCCTTGCAAAGTTTCCAATAGGTAGGTGTTGTTTGCTCGTACCTGGATGACTTTGAAGGGGCCCTCCCAATTAGGGTCCAACTTACCTACGTGTTTGGAGACTTCAACTTTTTTGAGGACCAAGTCCCCTAGCTGGAAAGCCCTTTCCTTAACACGTTTATTGTACTGGCGAGCAACGGTTGCTTTGTATTTGTGAATACGTGCCCAAGCAGCATTCCTCTTCTCATCCAGCAAATCTAACTCGAGCGCTCGATTGGCCTCGTTGGCGGCAGGCTCGAAATAAGCAACGCGTGCGGATTCTTGAGCAATCTCCGTAGGTATCATGGCCTCGGAGCCGTACACGAGGGAATAAGGGGTTTTCCCCGTTGCCGCTCGCGGAGTACTACGGTACGCCCACAGGGCTCCCTGAAGTTCTTCAGCCCATTCTCCCTTCTTACTCTCGAGCATCGTTTTCAGATGCTGGAGTATGGTTCGGTTGGTCACTTCAGCTTGACCATTAGCTTGAGGATGACCCACGGAAGTGAATCGTCGTTCGATCCCTAATTCATAGCACCAATCCCGCGTGTCCGCAGCAATAAACTGGGAACCGTTATCCGAGATGAGCACCCTCGGGATGCCGTATCTGCAGATGATATTTTTCCAAATGAAATCCCTCACAACTTTGAACGTTATCTTAGCGACCGCTTCTGCCTCAGCCCACTTGGTGAAATAATCCACAGCAAGTATTACGAACTTCTTTTGCCCGACCGCCATTGGGAGAGGTCCCACGATATCAATGCCCCATTGATCAAAAGGCCAGGAAACATCAACAGGAATCATTTGAGCTCCCGGCAACTGAGGAGTGTTGGAGTGGAACTGGCACTTGGGACATTTCTTGGAATATTTAATGGCATCTTGCAATACCGAGGGCCAATAGAACCCACTCCTTAAGATTTTCTTTGCCAAGATTCGTCCGCCTGAGTGGTTCCCACAACTTCCACTGTGTACATGCTCTAAAACTTCTTTAGCCTGCGAGGGTCTCAAACATCTCAACGGTGGTCCCAGGAAGGATCGCTTGAATAATCGACCCTCGGCATCCAATGAGAAGCGAGGGGCTTTGCTTTTGATCTTCCGAGCCTCAACTTTGTCGGTCGGGCAGGTTCCGTCCTGGAGGAATCTGACAATTTCATCAAGCCAACAAGGCTCGGAGGGGTCAATCATGTGCACTTCTTTTGAAGGTTTACCTTTACTTATCAGTGGCTCCTCCGTTCTCAGAAATGTAACAGCGCGTTCACTATGGCCATCCAGGGCGGACGCAAACTTTGAAAGAGCGTCAGCATGTTCGTTTTCTGCCCTCGGAATTTGCAAAAGATGGAATTCCTTGAACTTGGCTATCTCTTCCTTGGCGCTCGATAGGTACTGTGTCATGGTGGCTTCTCGAGCCTCATAACTACCATCGATTTGACTTGCGATCAACTGCGAATCAACGTACGCTGTGACACGAGTGGCCCCATTTTGGAGCGCAATCCTGAGCCCTTGGATGAGGGCCTCATACTCAGCTTCGTTGTTGGTGACTTGAAACGCCAGCTTGATTGCGTAGTCGACTTCTGCCCCAAGGGGATCCCTGAGGGTCACCCCGGCTCCTCCCCCCTGTGAGGTCGAGGAGCCATCCGTATGCAAAAGCCATAAACCCTCATCCGCCAATGGCACAGTCTCCAGGTTGAAACGTTCAACCAACAAATCGGCCACTGCCTGAGCCTGTATGGCTGTACGGGGCTCGAAGGAGATATCAAACTGACTAAGCTCAATTGCCCATTTAATTAACCTTCCCGAAACATCCGGCTTAGATAGCACTTGTTTGAGTGGTTGATCTGTAAGCACTGTGATAGAGTGAGCCTGAAAATATGGCCTCAGCCTTCGGGATGCGTTAACGAGCGCAAAGGCGAATTTCTCAATTTCCATGTACCTTTTCTCTGCTCCCTGTAGAGTCTTGCTCAGGTAATACACCGGCATATGCTTACGCTCGCGGATTGCTACGAGGACAGCGCTCGTGGCTTCCAAAGAAACGGACAGATAGATAAACAAATTCTCACCCGGGATTGGCTTGGTCAACAAAGGCGCGCTCGACAGGTATTGTTTCATGTTTTGCAGGGCCTTTTCGCAATCTTCGTTCCAGGTAAAGTTGCGAGCGTTGCGCAAAATTTTAAAGAAGGGTAGATTCCTGTCCGCTGAACGGGAGATGAACCTATTTAGTGAAATGATCTTTCCCACGAGCACCTGGACCTCTCTCAGATTGCGAGGGGAGGGTATGTCCAGGATTGCTCTAATCTTCTCGGGGTTTGCCTCTATGCCACGTTGACTGACCATGTATCCCAGGAATTTACCGCCTCGAACGCCAAAGGTGCATTTTGATGGGTTCAACTTCATTCCGTAGCGACGAAGGATGTCGAAAGTCTGCTTGAGATCCTCCAGATGGGAGCGTTGGCACTCACTTTTGACTATCATGTCGTCTACATATACCTCCATAGATTTTCCAATTTCACGCTCGAACATTCTATTGACGAGGCGCTGATAAGTTGCTCCCGCGTTTTTGAGCCCAAATGGCATGACTTTGAAACAGTAAACACCCAAATGCACAATAAACGAAGTTTTGGGGCGATCTTCGGGCGCCATAAAGATTTGATAATATCCCTGAAAGGCGTCCATCATACTCATGAGTTCACACCCGGCTGTAGAATCTACCAACTGATCGATCCTCGGTAGCGGGTAATGGTCTTTGGGGCATGCTTTGTTGAGGTCCGTGAAGTCGTTGCACATACGCCACTTATTGGCGCTCTTTGGGACGAGCACCACATTGCAAAGCCATTCTGGGTACAAGATTTCCTCGATGTACTGAGCATCAAGCAACTTACCAACCTCTTCTTCGATAACCCGTTTCCTAAAGCCATGAACGTCCCTCTTCTTCTGTTTGATGGGCTTGAAGGTTGGATCCACGTTCAGTCTGTGGACAATGACGCTCGGATCTATTCCGGTGAGATCAGAAGCTTTCCACGCAAAAACGTCTAGGTTCTCCTGTAGGAAGTCGATCATCAAAACTTGCGAGGGCCCATCCAGGCTCGAGCCAATCTGGGTGGTTTTATCCGGGTTCCCAGGCTCCAATTCAACGGTCAAAAACTCCTCGGTGGGTTCAATCCGAACATCCGGCCTCGGCGCCTCTAGCGCTTGTTTTTTCCCGGTGAGCATACCCTTGGGCTCGTCACGCTCGTTTTCTGAAGATGAGCCCTCGACGGCCCCCGGTGGCCTATTCTCTGAACACTGAACATCTCCCGGGGTCCTCTTTTTATTCTTCTTCCGGTATAGCTTGGCTCTTTTGCGCTCGGGGCCATCTTCGTTTAATTCGGGGAAGTCCACGGACTTCTTAGTAGACCCAGGTTGAATGGACTGCTTGGGCTTGTGGCTGCGAAGTGAAAGTATGTAACACTCCCAAGCTTCTTTGACGTTACACAGAATTTCTCCGGTACCCTCGGGGGTTGGAAACTTGACCTTTTGATGATAGGTGGAAATTACGGCCTTGAAATCCACGAGGGCTGGGCGCCCAATGATGATGTTGTAAGGGAGATTCACCTCAACGATGGTGTAGAGGACGCTCAATGTTTTTCGCTGTGGGGCGCGACCAAAAGAGGTGGCCAAGCGAATCTGTCCGCGAGGGACGATCTCGGAACCTCCAAACCCTACGAGGGCAGTTCTGAGAGGTTCGAGGGGGATGTTTGTTATGTTCATTTGTTGAAACGTTGAGTACGGGAGAACGTTCACAGAGCTTCCACTATCAAATAAAACCCTCTTTACAGTGTGGTTATGGACGTCTAAACTAACCACCATGGGACAGTCAGAGGTTTTTCCCATCCCATGGGGTGTTACAATATGTTCAAGATCTTTCTCAGTAAACCCTATGACATCATCCTCCTTCGAGCGCGACGAGCTGTCCACGGAGAGCACTGGGCGAGGGAGTGACGTTGTTTGGTTATAGCTCCGTACATGGCGGCGGCGAGAAGCATTGGAATCGCCTCCTGAGGGCCCTCCCACGATCATGTGAATGACCGCAAAGGGCTGGTTTTCCATATCCACCCCTTTCCCTTTGTTACGCTCGCTGCTCTCAGGGCGCTGGCGGCGAGGACTTCGGGAGCGTGAGCGGCTTCTTCTCCTCCCGAGCGCTCGTTCCGCGCAATGTTCATCGTACCCTTCTAGTACTTTCACAAACTCTTTGAGGTGCCCCCCGGCAATCAGCCGCTGAATTTCCTTCTCCAGGTGGCGGCATTCATTAGTATCATGCCCCTTCTGCTTATGGAAAGCACAGTATTTCCCCGAGCGCTTCTGAGCCTCGGTTTCTCTCAGCTTGGGCGGTCTCTTAAACAGCTTCTGGTCCGCCAGGGAATAAACTTCGGCAATTGGGCGGTTGAGGGGGACACGCTCGAGCCTCCGCGGAGGGGATGAACGTCGGCGAGCGGATATCGGGCTGCGGCGGTGACTCCGGTGGGGCTCCGCTTTGTCCTCGTGGGTTCTGTTGGGGCGAGGGGCATTTGCCATCTTCTGATCCCTCGCTATGTACATATCCTCGAGGGTAAAGAAAGAATCTGCAATCTCCCTAATTTCCATCAACGAGCGCGGCTTCTTCTTGGCTACTTCCTCCACAAACTCCTTGCTGACGTAATGCTTCATGTTGATGGCACCGAACAGAACGTGCCTCAAAAAGTCCATCGAGGGCTTTTCTACCAACAAAATTTCTTTATTGAATATCCCCATGAAGGACCTGAGAGTCTCATTTGGCCCTTGGACCAGGCTATAAAGAGCGGTCGCGGCCGGGGCCGGTGCTTTCAGCGAATTGAAGTGGCTGACAAAGGCATCCGTCAGGTCATAGTATCCTCTGATTGAGCGCGGGGGGAGCTTTTTGTACCACTCTTGGGCCATTCCGGTGAGGGAAGTGACAAACACCTTGGCCCAGTAGTTGTCCGGATGGTCATACAGGTGCATTAGGTGCACAAAATGGTCCAGATGCTCGGCTGGGTCCGTAGTTCCATCATATCTGTTGATTGACGAGGGAATTTTACCCTTCCCTGCGCGAGTCATTAGGACTTCCTCGACGAGGGGGGAATCGCCCGCCATGATCCTGTAATCTCGCTCGTCGGGGTCTTCATAGCTGGCTTCTCTCCTTCGGTGGGAAATTGGGCTTCGTGGTCGTCGAGCGTCTCTGGCCTTGGACCTCTCGCCCCCATCACGGGAAGCGTGAGACCGTGCTCGAGAGAGCTGCTCTACCACGTTCTGGAGCCCTCGAATTTGATCTTGTACTGCTGCTAGTTGAGGGTCACCGACATTTCTGCGGTTTGCCCTCCCTGTGGCCCTTGATTGGACCTCTTCATTATCTCCGGCCGCCTCCTTTCGAGGGGCCCTTTCATCTCCTCCAACTGGTTGTTCTCGTTGGACCCTCGGTGGGGCTTCATTTTCTTGATTAGGTGCTGGCGGGGGAGGTTGTTGTGCCCTTAGCGCATTTTGGGCCATCACCAAGGGATGTGCCGGTAGCCCTCCAAGAGGCGGGGCCAGACGAGCGCTAGCCTGCGAGGGGAAATATGCTACCATAAAAAAATGCTCCCAGGCGTTCTGGACGGCCTGGCTCTCGCAGTGCGCATACAGCGCTTGAAGTTGCTGAGTTGTAACTTGGGGCATCTCCACCCCTTGTATTTCTCTTGGTAACGACGTGGGGAGATTCAGGCTCCCCACCTGATAAGGCTGGATCACAGGCATCATCCCGGGCATCATTCCATGCTGCACAAATGGGTATCCCGGAGGGGGCATGGCCATGGGATACACCCCAGAGTAAGGGTAGGAAGCGGGGGCGGTGTGAGCTGCAGGTGGAGCAACGGAGCTGGGTCCTCCCGCAACGTTACCACCTAGTGGGAGAGTTGTCCCCGCTGGCTCTGTGTTCTCGTCCCCATTTCCGGCGGCTGGGGGGTTTGCTCCTCCGGCGGGGATGTTGCCTTCCGCGTTCTCCTCGTTGACGGGGGGAAAAGCGCCTTTCTCTCTGACTGCTCCAGATCTCGTCGCAGTTACCATGATTAAAGACTTTGGTGTCACTTTTCAACTAGCTTTTGAAGAAAGAAACTGGTAATACCGAAGATGATGGTGATGGTTTCCCACAGACGGCGCCAAAAATGATGGTGCAGAAACTTGTGGAGGACTTGAACACCAAACACTTTAGAATTTGTAGATAGGAAGGAAGACCATCACAGGCACAAGAGCCTCAGGAACTGGGTTTCCAATGAGCGTGGGTTCTTCCAGCTAGGATAACACCAAGAAATCGTGCAGTGAGAATGCAGAAAAGGGTGAGATGCAGGAAGCTTTGGAGAAGTTGCAGAGGAAAATGATGCCCAGTTCAATACGTGGTATTTTTGGTGAGGAAGATGACTTGGGGGAGAATGTATGGGTTCTCCTATATTTATATGTTAGGGATGGGGGTAAATGGGTAAATTGACCATGTGGTCCCAAACCTGTGTTGCCCTAACACGCGTCAGCCTTTGGTGGGGTGAGAATGACATTCCAGAAAAGGAGACGGCGTGTCAGGTGCACTGTGCACAGTACCTTTGTGTCAGAGGTTGTTGACGAGGGTCGCGTGGGATGAGGGACTAATGTCTTCTCCTGAAGGCTAGGATCCACCGTATGAGAGGTAGAGTCATCCTGAGCGTTGATGACGCTCGAGAAATCCACGGATGGGCTCCCCACGGTAGATGACCTTTGAGCGACGACATCCCGAGCGTCAGCATGGGACCCCCATGCAGGCGCTTCCATGAGAAGGATAACCCTGAGGGCCGAGACGCGAGCGACAGGCTAGTCAGATCTGGACTTTTACCGAAATAGCCGTCCGAGGCTTGACGGTCAATTCTAGCTTGCAAATGAGTGGGCTGGGAAGGCCCACGAGCCCATTGAGGCGAGCGTCTGGGGTTTAGTCAGCGGCATGCTGACACGTGGACGGCTTTGATTCGAGAGTGATTTTAGGCCTCATCAAATGTGTTGTCTCGCGTGGGGCTCGTCTCTCACGCGCTCGGTTGGGGCTCGCCTCGTGTGGGGCTCGGCTCGATTAGGTGGGGTGATCCGGACCCCGCAAATGAATTTTTAATTTATTAATTTGAATTATTAGTTTTTGCGACGGATTTTGCAACGGAAATTCCGTTGCAAAAAGGTAGAAAATTAATTAATTATTGGTTGGTTTGCAACGGAAAATCCGTTGCTAAATCTGTTACTAAAACCGTTGCTAATTTCCGTAGGTAGTAATTCGTTGCTAAATCCGTTGCTATAAGTTCATTGCTAATTCCGTTGCTAATAATTCGTTGCTACAGATTAGCCATGAGGGTTATAGCAACGGAAAATTTTCGTTGCTAAATCCGTTGCTAAGCCGAAATCCGTTGCTAATAGGGCCAAAATCCGTTACTAAATCCATTGCTGTAGGACGTTTTTCTGGTAGTGAAGATTTTAAGGATAAATCCAACAATAAATTCGAGCAGCCCCTCAAGAATTATCAGGTCATAATCTTTTGTTATACCCATAGTTGATGTTAGGCGTATGAGTTTTAGTACATAAGGGATTTGATTTTTGTTGAGATTAGGGTTTATCAGAAAGAGAAAACGATGATGAGGGAGAATATATGTACAATTCTGTTCCTGATAATACGATTTTATGATACCTTTTAGAAAATAAAAAAAAAGAACATTTATATTAATTAACTTATATTTAGACTTAATTACAATGTAGTTGATGATCATTTGAAAATTACAATATAATCCCTACGGTTATATTTCATTTGTGGTCTCTTACTTCTGGTAGGGTTCTATTAGATTTTGCCTCTAATATTTTCAAATGCTCTTAGGGACTGCGTTGTTAAATTCATAACACGTATGGATCATTTTATTGGAATATGTATACATTAGGAATGGTTTTGTAATTTTGATAAGAGCAATTGAACATGCACTCTAGATCACATAATTGTTCTATTATACTTAACATAGTACTCACATTTAATTCTCCGCACAGGCAAATTAATACATATTTCTCCTATTTAGATCTCCCCACAAGCAAATTAATACGTATTTCTCACGTTTAGTTCTCCGCACAGACAAATTAATACATATATATTTCTCATATTTAGATCTCTGCACATGCAAATTAATATGTATTTCTCACATTTAGTTCTCCGCACAGGCGAATTAATACGTATTTCTCATTTCTCGCTTTAAGCCAATTATTATTTATTAGTTCTCGCATTTAAAAATATGATCACGAATTTTAATTTCTTGATTTGGTATAAGATCATTGTAAAAATATAAAATGATTAAAATTTTATCCTCACTATGTGACGTAGCATGCACCATATAGTAGTTATTAGGGAAAATATTATTTTTCGTTCTCTAAAGATATCCTTATTCGATTTTGGTCCTGATCTTTTAATTTTTTATATTATTTTTTATTCCACATTTCTCAATTTCAATCCTTTAGTTAACGGACGTTAAAAAATTGACGGAAAAAGGTGTGTGTCACTCACACGCCACTCACATTTATTCAGGGAGCGTGAGTGACACCGGGGAAGCAAAGAAAAGCTCCAATGGCAACAACCCTTGCTTCAATCAAATATAGGGTTGTAAACGGATACTAAACGGAGCGGATGTGCATTATCTGTATCCGAATCCATTTAGCACATCCGCTATCCGAATTCGAATTCGTTATCCGACGGATAATGAAAACGTTATCCGTATCCTTACCCGTTGGATATTATCCAAATCCGTGAAGATATCCGATTAATGAATTATCCGAAATCTGACATCCGAATCCGTTTACCTGTTTCACATGTATTTTTCTACTAAAAATTAAAAATTAAAAATTCAACATCACAATTCAGTGTCAAATATTTATTCATACAAATTCATAATCAAATATTAAATCCATACAATGATTCATAAAAACTCATACAAATATTGAAGGTTCATAAGTTTAAAATCAACATCATAAGTTATCAAAGTTTCATAAGTGAAAATTCAACATCATTCAAACATCAAATATCAAATACATTAGTTGGATAATTTGTAGATAATATATTATTAAGTTTGTCAACATACTCCCACAAATAAATATATTAGAAAAGTTGTACACTCATAAGTATAAGATATAATTCATAATATATGTTCAATGTTATTACTTATTAATGAATATTATTAATAATATAATATATGTTTATTGTTATGTTTTTTATAATTTTCAAATGATTATATAATTTCTAAATTAATATTTGTTTCATCAAATGTAAAATTATATATATATATATAATCGGATACGGATTACGGATAATTCGGATAACGGCTATGTTTAACGGATATACAAACGGATCGGATGTTAAACGGATCGAATGTCTGATTACCGTATCCTTATTCGTTTATAATTTGGATGTCTATAATCGGATTCGGATAATATCCTCTTTGAACGGATACGGATAATATCCTCTCTAAATGGATTCGAATGCGAACGGATATCGGATTTTCGGATATCCATTTACGGCCCTAATCAAATCCCAGCACTCTCTCTCACCGTGTTTAGGTACCATTTTTCCTTGCACTATACAGAAGAAGTTTTAGCTTTTTCATTGGTGTTTTAATCTTTTGTTGGTTTAATTCTCACAGCATGATTGTTTCAACCCAGAGGAAATGTCGAGTTCGTGTGAAAATGAGGAAAATAATTGTGAATTCGAGTGATTCCTCGAAACCCATTTCGCAAAATGGGATTCTGAGGAGGAATTTGATGTTCTTGGGGCTTTCTTCTTAACTCTCCATAATCTTTCCAACTTTTGAGTTATTATTCAAGATTTCCACGTATCATTTGTAGAGTCGGTACGATTCAAATACATCTCCATGTGTACAATATTCCAATTGGCCTATCTTTCTCCTCTGCTTTGGGACTACCTGGATTCCCATTGTTGGAATATTGTTTCCCGTACCATTCTTCCTTCTGATATTCTTCCAAGGTTGTTCCCGTCTCAGTATCTGTTGGGGATTTTTAGGAAAAATGAGAAAAAAGAAATCTCAAATAAAGAATGGTTTTTACTTGTTTTATAGCTTGAATTCTCAAAATATGAGTACAACATTTATAGGCCGTCCAGGTGACTATAAAGATACATGCACAAAGTACACCATTCCAACTTTCTAATTTAATAGGACATTTGAAGGACACCTAGATGATACAAAACATATGGGAAAATAAATAGACTGACAAATATTAATTTACCAAATATATTTGACTAATTAAATTGTAAATTGAATTCTTAACAGTATCTTCGGGAACTCGATGCAACCGAGTACGACGAAATCATCGGTCGTGGGGTCCGGAGTAGAAGTCTCTCTCTAAGATCATTCTTTCCCCTTCAATTTACAAATGGTTCAAACACTGTACAAATTACTACCTCATCACATCTAATTGTTCTTGTTTCACTAATAACCTATTGACACTGATGGAGATACTCACGATGTATCTTCAGCTGAAATATTGGACGAACTGATGTCGACGCGCAGAGGTGAATTAAAGCATAGGTCTGTTAGCTAGCTTCAACGACAGACAACTTCAGGTTCATAAATGCAAGCTTAAACAGCAAATTGAGTTGGTCGACCATCGTATAAACTTAACATCGAACCGATAACTTCGTTTTTCTAGGTTATTTCTGAAAATTCTGGCAGGATTGAAAATTATGGCAGGGTGTAGGAAAGATGTGTAGTTATGTTATAACAGATTGTGATGAAGGAAGGAGACTGTTAAAACTGTGGCTTAAATTGGTGTTTAGAAATGATGAAGAAAGTTCCAAATTTACGATGCCAAAGCGGCGTTGAGGTGGCACCGAGTTGGCGTAGAGTAAGCATCAAATTGTCAACGAGTTAACATTGAGTTAGCTTCAAGTTGTCAACAAGTTGTTATACATTTGTGATTTGTCTCTAGTTGTCATTACTATTGATCTTATGATGGCCGAAACTTTTCTATAAATACTTCATTGTTCAGTTTTAAATAGCCATGAGAACCTAGAGAGTCAAAGCAAAATCCTAAACTTCGAAAAGCTTGTTGTAAGGCCGGTAAATTAAAGAGTTAAGGAAACACTTGAGAACTAATTCTTGTGATAGAATTGTGAAGTTTTGTGTGAGTGTTGGGTTAATTAGAGAATAGTTTTTTCTCTAATTGTTGTAAACTTTCTATTATAGTGGAATGCTCCCCTTGTTCATAGTCGTAGGCAAATTCAGTCGAACCACATAAATTCTTGTATTTTACTTTTTCGTTCTCTATTCTATATTATTATGGTCAATTAAAGAAACAATACACCCTCAGATTTGGGGTGCTAGTCTAACATATACTTATAAAGGAGAATTGCTGGGATTGAAGAAATGAAAATAGGCTATTATTAATATTCTTTTTCCTTGAAAATTATCAGTTAGTTTGCATGAAGGTCAAAAGCACTTCATATCATATATATTTCTTGTATTATTCAAAATGGCTTTTAAAGATGAAGGATTGGGGAAGACAGAAAAGGTGGCAAAAATCATGGGTTAACGCCATGGAAAATTCTAGCCCAGACCCGGCTTGGCCGGACCCAACCAATTAAAAAAGCAAGTGTATTACACTTGCCATTTGATTGGTTACTCTCCCCAAACTTTCCACCAACCATACGGCAAGTGTAAAACACTCACCCCCTCGTTACACCGGTTTGGCCGAACCAGGCTACCCGGCTTGGCCGGACCCAACCAATTAAAAAAGCAAGTGTATTACACTTGCCATTTGATTGGTTACTCTCCCCAAACTTTCCACCAACCATACGGCAAGTGTAAAACACTCACCCCCTCGTTACACCGGTTTGGCCGAACCAGGCTC
This sequence comes from Lantana camara, assembly GCA_037501455.1. Classification (NCBI taxonomy): domain Eukaryota; kingdom Viridiplantae; phylum Streptophyta; class Magnoliopsida; order Lamiales; family Verbenaceae; genus Lantana; species Lantana camara. Next base: position 97,171,346 of record CM074861.1, read on the forward strand.
GGGCTAGAATTACCCGCCTAAGGCCATTGCTCGTAACAAAGTGGGTAGTAATTCAGTATATAAAGATTAGATTTTTTTAAAAAAAAGTTCCAATATTATTAATTCTTTTCTTGAATTATTTGATTAAATGGTCTTTTATATTGTACATATTATTATTATTATTTGAAGGTGGTGGATACGGTGGATTAGACTATTTTATTTGATTTTAATATTATTTAATCTTGTGTTAGTTATGTGATATTATATATGTTATTCGTGTTTGGACTTCTTAGTCAAGAATTTGAATTATTATATATAGAATTTCTTTTTCCCATGCACTTACGCGCTTTTCAATCCTACCCTATTTTTAAGCTATCCGATTGATAATTATCTATATATATTATAAATAATTATCTATCTATATATATTATAAAAGTACGAGTTTGGATTTTTAGTTTCTTAAAATTTTGTGATCGGCTAAAATACTCTCATCGTAAGACTTTTAATAAAATATAATTAAGGATAATTTTGTAAATTACAAATTTGATACATAAATATTTCTTGAAAATATTTTATTCTAATCAAAGTCTCAATTATCTCTATCTAATTCGAATGAAAATACAACTGTATAAGTCTTTCACTAATTATAAAACACTATACAATTATAATTCAAGCTTTTGAATAAAATAATTTTAATATTATTCTAATTATCTCGAGCAAATTAATAAATCCCTAATTTTTTTACCATGAAATAAAATGAAGTTGTTTAGAAGAAGAAAAATCATGCACAATTTATTCAAGGAGAATTACAGGCATAAATGTAATGTTGTGACGATGGTGTGATCATGAGGCTAGGAGACGCCATTATCTATAGGCATGAGAATGGTGGACTGTCATGATAGGATTAAGGGTCCTAATATTATTAGAAGGAAGTAATTGCTTGGAAAACCTTAAATGCCAAATAAATTCTATGTATCAAAAATTAACATAAAAAATCTCTTTTCTCATAAAAACAAGCAATAAAAACCCTTGAATTGGTGGCAAGGTTTTAGGCAATGACTAAATTTCAACCGAAGCAGGATTCTGCAAGAGTTATTAATGCCTCACTACCATATTATTAATGGAAATCACAAATTGGTAATCCTTCTAAACAAAGGAAAAACGTGGACTATGATGGGTTAATATTTACTCTGGAAGTAATTATTACCTTCAATTGTTAAAAAAGAAAATTCGAAATTAGCTCAATTTAGAAGATGTTGTTTTAATTAAAAGCTATCATCTTCATATATCACCAATTAATTAATAAACTCCGAAAGATGTGTTGATTAAGAATTGCTGTGGAGCAATTAGTCATGTTTTCATACTAAGAAGAGTTCATGTTGATAACAAAAAGAGTTATATTGGGCTAGTGATTCTAACCCAATAAGAACACCGCATACATACTATAAAAAAACATAATCACCTGCGATCCTCAAACAAACTAATCAATTGTTTTTCTCTCTCCAACACTGAATATCTTTTCTTCTTCCTTTTCTTCCATCATACTCAAAAAACAATTACAGATGCCAATTGTGTCGTGTCTTCCAACAACGACTAAAGTGCTCGTGCGCAACCAGACCGGTCACGTAAGCAAGATACACAATCGAACAGACCATCGAATATCCTTCCGATCAAGAGATGGTCCCTTCCGAATAAGAGATGGACCGACATCGCAGCTGCTCAGCGGATTGGGTCCGGGCGAAACGCAGAAGGTCAATTGTTGGTCTGAACATAGCTCAAGACCTCCAAATTGGGAGATTGATGTTCTAATCGATGGTGAATTGTCTGGTATGCACATAGATCCCTTTCAGCACTTGTTGAACTTTACACGTATTGATTTTGCATATATCAAAGAACAAGGTTACCATATCTAGGTGTAGTGGGAATTATGGTCAAGGACGACCACAATGATTCTTCCCTACGTAAGAGGTAACTAATATTTAATACAATTATATGGTAAACATGAAATATATTACATTGCATGTTTATCGTATTTAATTTTAATAAACTGTAGGTTTGTTGATGTGGTGGAGATGATGAATTTTTTAAAGAAGAAACGGGGCATTGTATTTGCACGAGCACACTCAAAATGGAGGAAATATCAACGAAGTTAGAAGAAGAGTTAGATTTTTCTTTTTGTGAGAATAGTTAGAATAGTTAGATGTATAAGATTAAACATTGGAACAATATAGCCAAATTAAATTTGAGTTTTAAAAATTGTTAACATTCGAATTCTCTCCAATAAAATTAGAACTCAAATTTGTAATTTATTTTTTATGATCTTTTTCTTTTTTTTTTTTTTTTTTTTTTACGATCTATCCTTACTTGTTTAACCTTTTGTCTTAACGGTTTTGTTTTCTTTAATGAACGTGTAACATTATATATTAGAAATATAGGAATTATATTTGTGCTAGAATCGGAAATTTCGAATAATAAAAAATAATTTATAAAAATATTATTAAATATACAATGTAAACTTAGAATTTTATTGTATACTTTAGGAATACTAATTATTTTAAATTTTGAGTACGTTTTTCTATATTAGTTTAAGTGTTTCTAAAATATTTCATAATTATTTCTCAATATAAAAAATAATTTAACTATATAATAAACCATAAATATTATTTTAAATTAATAATATTAAATCTCAAATATAATTGAAGAAATTTTAAATAGATTATATTAACTTTTTTTTTTTTTTGGTGTCAAAAGAAACAATCTAAACTCTAGTTGCTAGTAATCTCCTCTTCAACGTCGAGGCAATATGGAGGCTGCTCCCAAACAACTCTGTTCTCTTCCATATCTTGGCCAACTAAAATATTTCATAATTATTTCTCAATATAAAATATATAATAAACCATAAATATTATTTTAAATTAATAATATTAAATCTCAAATATAATTGAAGAAATTTTAAATAGATTATATTAACCTTTTTTTTTTTGGTGTCAAAAGAAACAATCTAAACTCTAGTTGCTAGTAATCTCCTCTTCAACGTCGAGGCAATCTGGAGGCTGCTCCCAAACAACTCTGTTCTCTTCCATATCTTGGCCAATTTTGGCAACCGAGTCGGCCAGCTTATTTCCAGTTCTTCTAATCTGTTTAAGCACACAAGTCGGCTCTCGGTACTCCCTAACAATAACTCCCAAGGGATGTTCCTCCACTTCCTCGTTCTTCACCAAGTTGAAAACCGTAGCTGAGTCGATCTCAACTTCAATATAGGGAATTCTTCGCTCCCAAGCCAATTTTAATCCTTCCCTTAAACCCAACAACTCCGCCGTCACGATATCCGTATCCCCGAGCTTCAAAGCAAAACCCAGCTGCCTAGTGCCATGTTCATCTCGAATTACGCCACCTGCCGATGCCGACCTCCGATGAATAAAAACACGTCCGTCCGTGTTAAGCTTATGCCATCCGGATTTGGGTTTCTCCCAAGTGAAGGTTTGGGTGTTGCTTGCCTTCACCTTCTTTGCTCTTTGCATGCTTTTAATGTCCAGCGCCAGCTCTTTGATTTTGTTAAGGATCATTCTTATAGGGTGTTTCCTTTGTTCGTAACACCAGCGGTTTCGCGCCTTCCAAACCTCCCACAATCCGGCAAGGAATATGAACTTCCAATCACATCCCGGGGCTAACACATTGCGGTAGTGTTTTTAATTTCCAAGTATTACCAGCCCATCCAGCATCTTGAAGGCCGTGAAATTGGTTCCAATCCCGCAGATCTAAGATGTTTCGCCAAATCATGTTCGCCGCCGGGCAACGACGTAACAAGTAATATGTCTTTGATTAAGTCGGTTTAAAAAAAGAATAAAATTAAATATATAAAAACATATTTTCCACAAAGTTTTGATGAATTTCTGGTGAACTTAATAAAATTTATTCTTTTTCTAGGTTGCAATAAAAAAAATGAATAACTTAAATTTTTAATTAAGAAATGTTTAATAAATTCCAAAACTTTTTTCACTTGAAAACCAACATAATTATTTTTAATTAAAAAGATCCATTGAATAGTCCAACTAAATTCTTGCTCTAAAATAATTTCTGACTATACTACAACGATCTATGTCAACCAAAGTTAACTCTTCATCTGAAATAATTTCTGACCACATTACAGCGATTTATGTCAACCATATGCCGTAACAATTTGGACATCCGAATCATGTACCACATGAACTGAAGACACGATAACTTTTAGGTTATGTTGTATAGATAGTCGGATACAGATATGGTGATACGGATACAATACTGTATATATACGACGATATGAATTTTTTTTATAAATTTTTCAACTGAGAAATATCGGACACGATAGTCGATATGAAACGACACGATAAAATGATATTTTTAAAATTGTCGGCTTTTAGACAGGAGAATAGGGCTAATAATAACATTAATATTGTATTCAAATCATGTGATTAGACTCAGTATTGAACTTTTGTAATGAATGTGTCATTTGATAATTGGTGACTGTATCATTTGTTTTCGTGATTTTGGTTTAGTATGTAATTAATATTGAACTTTCATAGTGAAGTAGTGATTTAATTAAAAAAACTTTCAGAAATTACAATATAATGCATCAGTATTATGGTCATAATTCATAAATTTGAACTTAAATATTGATTAGTAAATAACATGGAAGATTTTCAGGATAAATCCAACAAAAAATTCGAGCAGCCCCTCAAGAATTATCAGGTCATAATATTTTGTTATATCCATAGTTGATGTTAGACGTATGAGTTTGGCTGAGGGATTTTAATTTTTTGTTGAGATTAGGGTTTATGAGAAAACAAAAACGATGATGAGGGCACAATTTTAGGCTATATAAAAATAATAAAATTACAAAATTATTTCTAATGTATAAATATTCCAACAAAATGATATGTAGATATTACAAATGAATTAACGACGCAATCGGTAAGGTTATTTTGGTAAAATCATAAATTAAAAAAAAAAAAGGAATAATTGAAAAAATGAGAGATTTAATAGTAAAAATCACAAACGAAATATAAAAATTAGAAACTACATTGTAAATTTTCGATAATCATAAAATGCATTATAATTTGGACTAGTAATTCTGCACACACTATGCGTGTGCAAAAAAAAAAATATTATTATTATTTAAATATATTAAATTAAATTGTTTATCTTAATGTAAATCTAATAATTGTATATTAATAGAAAATAGTTAAAATATAAAGTTAAAATAATAGATCAATAAACAAGTTTCGTATATGATAGAGAAAAAAAATCAAATAAATAAAATTAAAGATCAAGTCCAAGAAATCACCTTGCATACTTTGAGGTAATTCTCTCATAACAAAATTTGAAATTACCAAATACCATATTCCAAAAAGTATGCGAATTCAACCCCAAACAAGTATACTATTACCAACTAGCCCCACATTTTATTTATTTCTCAATTTACAACGATTACCGTTTTTGAGTTATCTTCCAGAGTAGCAGATGAGCTGACACAGGGCAAGCAAAGAAAAGCTCCAATAGCAACAGCCCTTCCGTAATTTAAATCCCACCACTCTCTCTCTCTCTCTCTCTAAATTACCCCGTCTTTAGATACCATTTTCCTCTTTCTATACAGAAGAAGTTGCAGTTTTTTTCCTTGGTGTTTTAATCTTTTGTTGATTTAATTTACAGCAATAATGCTCACAGCATGATTGTTTCAATCCAGAGGAAATGTCGAGCTTGCGGGAAAATGAGGAAAATAGTTGCGAATTCGAGTGAATCGTCAAGACCCAGTTAGGAAAATGGGATTTTGAGGAGGGATTTGATGTTCTTGGGGCTTTCTTCTTCACTCTCCATAATCATTCCAAATTTAGGTAAATATTGAGGAATCCCATACCCTCATTCCAAATTTAGGTAAATATTGAGGAATCCCATACTCAGGGTATGCAAGTCGGTTATCCTATTCCCTTGTACACATACAGAATATTCATGTTTCGACAAACTGCAACTTCATGGGAGAAATCACACTTACTTTCTCGAGAGAATTAGGCCCCAAGGGACGCCCAAGTCTTTTTTTAGGGATATAACCCTCAATTTCTTTTCCCTTTTTCTTTCCCCGATATTTTCTGACATGGCATCTTTATATACTAATCAAGCAGCAATTAACTCGTTTTGTAAAAGGAAGAAATTTTAGGGGCCCTTCTGCAAATAAAATAAATTTATAAGTTAGAACAAAACAAAAACAAAAGCCCTAAATCTAACATAATTTCTCCATTTTTCCTTCCTTTCCTCTTCCGCTCTTATCCCGTTCTTCTTCTTCGGCTACATCCCCCAGATCTGTCCCTTTGTTCGCATATCATATCAGCATCACCATCACGTATTTGAAGTTGACCCAAACCACAGGTTTTAGGGCTTGAAGTCGAGCATCTAAGGACTGGGCTTCATGAGCAATGAACAACTATTAAGAACATGAACCCCAATCCTTAGAAGCTAACTCCAAGCTCCAAAACGGTGATTTGTTTTCGCGTTCGTCTGCCTCTATTGAAGAAGAAGAAGAAAGAAGGGGAGAGAGAAAGCGGCTAGGGTTTTGCTTGAAGTAAGGTGTGAGGATGACAAGTGATAATTGGAATATTTATGGAAGAATTAGGTGTACATGCATTCAATTAAATTACCATGCATTCAATACTATGACGGTTGGTTGTTGAGGAATAAATAAAAAAAGAATGGGATTTAATAAATAAATCGCACAAGCGATTTAATGAATCGCGCAATCTATTCTTCATGTAGAGCTAGTTTTTTATTTGTTTTAAATATTTATTTGATTTATTTTTTACCCTAAACCCTAAAAATTTGGTATAGTTGAATGCATCTGCAAACTACGAACCGAATAATATTGAATGCATGTAGGCCTAATAAATCGCTCAAGCGATTTAATTAATCGCTCACGCGATTCTAGTCCTTTATTTTATTTAAATATTATTTATTTATTTTCTTTATTTAATCGCCTGAGCGATTAAATATTAAAAATAAATATTTCTATTTATCTGATTAAATTCTAGTTAGCTGATGAATCTAGTGCGCGATTCATCAAATCGCGTGAGCGATTCTGGTTAATCGCTCACGCGTTTCAATGTATCGCTCACGCGATTTTATAAATCGCTCACGCGATTAAATATTAAAAATAAATATTTCTATTTATCTGATTAAATTCTAGTTAGCTGATGAATCTAGTGCGCGATTCATCAAATCGCGTGAGCGATTCTGGTTAATCGCTCACGCGATTCAATGAAGAATAGTAAAACCATTAAAACTGTAAAATACAGCATACTAGATATATAAAAATAGAACAACATTCAGTCTGCTTTCATTACAAAACCAGTAAAATACATTACAATCAAACTAAATATTTTATGGGGGAGGAGGAAACTGATTAACCTCCTCCGGATCATATTGAGGGATAATGGAATTAACACTCCCCTCAGAGGACTCAAGGTAAACAACGTCGTAAAAGGACTCGGGGTCTGAGTCCCTATCACTTATGTGGAAAGCGTGGAGGTGCTCCTCTTCGCCCTCCAAAAGGTGTGCCTGCCGCACTTTGAAGATATACCTAAGGTCATCATAATAACGGCATCCAAATGCCCTGGCATCCAAATCCCGCTGAATAACCTATGTAATATTAAACATTGAAAAATGAACAAAGAAAGATTAAAAAAAAAACAAAACAAAAAGGGACACTGATGAATTCGACTTACCTCAATGGTATTCACACCATAATATACTAGGGGATCAATTTCGGCACTAATACGATTAGCAGCCATTTTAACTCCAGGACATGCTAATAATCTACGGAATTCGTAAAATTTTATCCGCAGTCCTTTCACTGCTGCTACAACATCTCGTGCCCAGAATCTGGTTTTGAATCGCTTAGTCAATTCACGCGACACAATAGATAGCACCGTGTCTAAGACTTCTAGCCGATCGATTTCGTTGTCTCCGGCATATATACGAAGACGTTCAACCATGTACTCTTCCACCCATGCCAGAATAGGTCTTGGAGGGTTATTCATGACTTTATTTGTCAAGGATTGAGATATAGGACAGAGAAAGAGAAGCAAGGCTTCTTGCAGGTGATGAAAATTTTGCAGAAATCTGAGAACAGAGCAGAATTGAGGATACTAATAAAGGTGATTGGGCCTTAAACCAACCAACAGTCGCACCCCTTCCTTCCTTCCTTGGTCGCATTGTAAAGGTGACGGTCAAAATTCCTGGATGAGTGCAGGCAGCTTTTCATTAAATTCAAGCATCTCATCGAGAACATCTGTCAGACGCGGGAAGAAGACAATGGACATCTATGTCCCTTCTTCAAATAAAATAAAGGACTAGACGTTGATGAAGAATCGTGTGAGCGATTAACCGAATCGAGTCCGCGATCCAATGAAAATACAACAAATTATTTATAGTATCTAATATTTAGAACAAGAATGAATCGCGCGCGAGATTAATTAATGAATCGCAAGTGCGATTCGTTAAATCGCTTGCGCGATTAAATAAAGAAAATAAACAATTCTATTTAGCTGAAGAATCCTGTACGCGATTCATCAAATCAAGTGCGCGATTCAATTAAAACATAAATAATTTGATATAGCTGAAGAATCTAGTGCGCGATTCATCAAATCAAGTGAGCGATTAATTTAGGAAAAATTAATATTTTGATTTTTTTACAGAATCGCGTGAACGATTAAATAATAAAAATAAATATTTCTATTTATCTTATTAAATTCTAGTTAGTTGATGAATCTAGTGCGCGATTCATCAAATCAAGTGAACGATTAAATTAAAAAAATTAATATTTCGAAACACATAAATACAAATTTCAATATTTCAATAATTCTAGTTAGCATTTAATATTATTCGATTCAACATGCATTCAATTGATGTTGATGAAGAAAATAAATAAATAATATTTAAATAAAATAAATAAATAGATGTTGATGAAGAATCGCGTGAGCGATTAATTAAATCGCTTGCTCGATTTATTAGGGAGTTGTACATTTTGCGCGATTTATTAGGGAATTGTACATTTTGCGCGATTAATTAAATCGCTTGCGCGATTTATTAAAGAATTGGACATAAATATTATGAATACATACTGTGTAACTTAAATATTGTATTTATCAACTCCAAAAAATATTTCGGATGCTAAACGTAACCTTAAAAAAGAGGTATTATCGTCATCCAGAATATCCAGTGGTTCCCCACGCATGAGAAGCTCAATGTAATATAAGGAATAGAGTCCACAATCGCCACTGAAAAAAAAAATAGAAATTAAATAAAAATATAATAAAAAATTTTAGAGTTAGTAAACTTTAAATGTACCTTCGTTTATTTTTTGGACACGGAGCAAGTTGCAGCTTCCACATGTGCTTGAGGCTGTCACCTAATTGCCTGAACTTTCCTGTGTGGGCCAACAATTTGGGAAAGAAAACACACAGATGGTTCAAAGCAATTTGATAATTCCTGTGGTCAAGGGAACCACCACCGCTGTCGTAAACTTTGATGACTCCCTCTTGGGGCAAAATCTCGACGGCCACCCAATGGGAATTTCCTGAGTTGACAATGCCATAAAATTTTGTAGCTCCTTCCCATGCACGGCCATGCAAATATGGTAGAGAACCAGTTGTATACGGCAGAACAGTGTCCTCCTTCCATTTGATGGGATCATTCCAGATCCTTCGCATCACATCAAATGAATGCGAGGCAGTCCGGATGTCTTCTTTGGGTTCATTCACAGGCCTCACACCCTTGGCACCCTTGGCACTCTTGGCACCAACCCTCGGAGCATTGGCACCAACCCTCGGATTTTTGGCACCCCTCGGAGCATTGGCAGCAGTATCTGGCTTATTTGTAATAACGAGATTGCCATCTTCACCAACACAAACTGAATCTTCCTCTGTAATGAGACCCCTTGATAGATAATAATTCGTTTTAAGATGTTGGAAGAAAGTCTCATCGAGGACCAAACAATCATGAGCATATTGATCTGGGAGCCTTTTTTGTTTAAGCCTTATATTGGCCAAACACTCTTCCAAATGCTGCAACGAGTGAACCAAAAAAAAAAACAATAAAGATCAACTATGCATCATACAGGTATTGACTAACATAAACTATATAGGAAGTTTACCTCGGATACCAACCATTTCCCATTTCTGAGGATGGTTAGGAAGAATTCCGCGTCGAAATCCGCAGTTTGTCCAGGAATTCGGTCTTTCGGCCCTGCACTAAGAACCCAGCTGTACAAGTAGCTAGAACCAGATTTGTCCGTATTTTTGGATAACCATCTGTTGTGAGATTGAGAGATGGTTTCTGCGTTTTGCGGACAAGGTAGTTGGGGCTGAGCCGTTAAGGCAGGTGTTGCTTCTTTAGCCTTGACTCTAGCTCTGGCTGTAGCTGTGCAAAGCCTCTTAAGTTGCAGCGTATAAGGTGACAGGAGGTAGGCGGGCCTTCTTTTATTTCTCTTTGGTCTTTGACGTTTAGACCCTTCAACATCCTGCACCATTACACTACGGCCTGCTTGGTGTTCTTTTTCCTTCTCCAAATGCTGCCATATCTTCTCAACAGTTGCCTTCACATATTCAGAATGAGCTTCAGCTTGGTCTTCTTTCTCCTTCTCCAAATGCAGCCATATTTTCTCAACAGTTGCATTCAAAGATTCAGAATTAGCTTCCGCTTTCTGGATAAACTGTTGAATTTCAAAAGGGATTTGCACTGCAGCAGCTGGTGCAGGTGATGGTGATGTGTCAGGTGCTGTGGAAGTTGGGGGTGCGGTGCCCCAATCAATTCCTGCGGTAGGTGGTGCTGTGGAAGTTTGGGGTGCGGTGCCCCAATCAATTCCTGCGGTAGGTGGTGCTGTAGTTGGATGTGATGGTGAGGGGAACCAATCAATGTTAGAATTCATGAGATTATCATCTTCTCGGACTGGATGGGGCAATTCATCCCCAATGATCAAAAGGGTGCACCCTTTCAAACACTGATGTAGATAATCAATGGGTGCATCCTCTTCTTCTGAACTTGTTTGTTCATGAAGGTCCCTGATGTAACTCATATTCTTTTCAATGCTGGAGGGCAACAAAAATGGACGTACCTGATCCTGTTACATCAAAAAATAATAGATGTTAAAGGTATTCGGTGATCCATGGCAAAGAAAATAATATAAATTTTGTTCTAACCTCAGGTCCATGGTTATTTAACTTTTGCCGCAATTCTTCAATATCGATTGGGTTCCCTCTACTGTGCATCCATCTGAATATCCTGGGGAGTGGTAGTTTGGACATGTGGGAATCATCATGTTCTAGGCCGCCTCCATAAGAACTTGCTATAGTTGGGCACATTTCGTAAGCCCACGCCTACAAGGAACAAACAGGAAAAAAGGTGTATTATAGATTTTGTTTCAATTAAATCGAGTGAGCGATTCAACAAGTCGCGTGAGCGATTCATTAAATCGCTTGAGCGATTCAAGTCGCGTGAGCGATTCATTAAATCGCTTGAGCGATTCAACAAGTCGCGTGAGCGATTCATAAATTCGCGTAAGCGATTAAGCTGAATAAGATAAATATGATGATCATAATCACCTGCAAGGCCCATGGAAAACCTGAAACATGATAGGTCTTCGGTTTAGAGTCAGATTCTGTAGGGGGCAGCCATTTAGCAATATCCTTTTCCCTTTTTTTTATTGAATCCATTGTCGCCTTGAATGACACTAGTCCCCAAGGATATGAATAAAAAAAATCCAAGTCACTTGCAAAACAAAGATGATCCCTATTTACAACTCTCCCCTTTTCAATACCCAGCAACATGTTTTGTACAAAAAGCACATGTGCTATCTTCAAACGGTCTTCCACCGCAATCTTTTTATTGAATAATAAAATTTCCAAATCAGTGTCCTTCACTTTTGATTTCCATTTATTTCGGAGGATCCTCTTAAGAAAATCCTCGGCATTATTTATAACACTCAACTCATCAGCTCTATCGGGCATCTTACCTCCTCCACAATAAAGCCCAGTGATAAGAGCAAACTCCCTTAAGCCAAACCTAACTGGCTTTTGGCCTATCAAGACCCACAGTTCATTCTCTTTCTTGGTGGGTAGGGAGTACATCATAAGATAATGAAGGAGGCTGCCTGAAAACCGCTTCCAACCAGAAGGCAGCTCTTCGGTATATTTTCTAAATACTCCTTCGAAATTCATTTCGTTCTCCTGAAGGAATTCTTTTACTGGGGAAAGACGCTCCCATGATGACCGGACTGTGATCCTCACAGTTGAAGAGAAGAAGTACCTTTCCCAGAAAGGGCGCATGTTGAATTTTGAAAAATCAATGCTCCGGGTGACCTCTTCTTCATACACTTCCTGTAACTCATTGTCATCATCCTCCGCCTCATCAAATAACCCAATCATACCCATATTGTTCGAATGTCTTCGCTTACTCCTATTTTCCCTTATGTACCAGTCCCCTTGCGCAGTTTCTTCATCTCCGGTGTGTTCATCATCTCTGAACTCCTGAGATGTATAGGATCAAAATACCATTTGTCAATATAAAAGATTTGAAATACACAAAAGGCGCCATTTTGATAGCGTACGCGACTCAATCAATCGATTAAGCAAGTACTAGATACTTCCGGTATAAACAACCCAAAAAACACAGTATATAAACAAGAGAATATAGTATCAACTCCAGAACGAAAGTTGAAAACAAAAAACAAAGAACCATTACGTTGTAATCGGCCTCTTGGGATATCTGCATGGGATCAATAGTGCCTTCTCCTTCCCTTACTGGGCTTTGGTTTGCTCCCGCTGATGACATCTTGTTTGGTTGATCGTAAAAATGTGATAATAATCTGAATATAGGAGAGAGAAAATGGATGAAAACCCTAGTTTTTTTGCTTGTGAGGAAGATGAAGAAGAAGAAGAAGAACAGTCCTTTACTTTTTACTTCCTTTTTTTTTTTACCTTTCTCCTCTTTCTCGCTAAAAGTTTGCTTATAACTGTTATCAAATTAATTAATAATGTGATTGGTTTGACTCTTGTGGTGATCTATATATTAAATATAAATAACTGTCAGACAAAAAATGAAAAATTTTAATATAATGTACACAATTGTTGCCGCCTTACCGACATGTATATTACAAGAGGTTTAATTTTAGAGAATTTGATTGCGAACTAACGTAAGAATCGCGTGGGCGATTCTTGAAGTCGTCCACGCGATTTAATACGTTTTGTGGCCAAAATCAAGATCACCTTATGAGAATCGAGTCAAATTTGTAATGGGGTCATTTTATTGTTGGTTATAGCGAAGCTTGATTTGAATGTACCAATCACAATCCCTTCTACATGGTATCAAAGATGATGTTAGGATTTGTTTGGGATTATGACTAAGGTTTGCAATACATCGTACTACACAGATAAGAATCGCTATGGGGCTCATATCAAACGCGAAAGACACATGCTGGGGGACTAGCAAAGTAATATAAACCTATATTAAGTGCGAACTACCGTAAGAATCGCGTGGGCGATTCTTGAAGTCGCCCATGCGATTTAATACGTTTTGTGGTCAAAATCAAGATCACCTTATGAGAATCGAGTCAAATTTGTAATGGGGTCATTTTATTGTTGGTTATAGCGAAGCTTGATTTGAATGTACCAATCACAATCCCTTCTACATGGTATCAAAGATGATGTTAGGATTTGTTTGGGATTATGACTAAGGTTTGCAATACATCGTACTACACAGATAACAATCGCTATGGGGCTCATATCAAACGCGAAAGAAACATGCTGGGGGACTAGCAAAGTAATATAAACCCATATTAAGTGCGAACTAGCGCAAGAATCGCGTGGGCGATTCTTGAAGTCGCCCACGCGATTTAATACGTTTTGTGGCCAAAATCAAGATCACCTTATGAGAATCGAGTCAAATTTGTAATGGGGTCATTTTATTGTTGGTTATAGCGAAGCTTGATTTGAATGTACCAATCACAATCCCTTCTACATGGTATCAAAGATGATGTTAGGATTGTTTGGGATTATGACTAAGGTTTGCAATACATCGTACTACACAGATAAGAATCGCTATGGGGCTCATATCAAACGCGAAAGAAACATGCTGGGGGACTAGCAAAGTAATATAAACCCATATTAAGTGCGAACTACCGTAAGAATCGCGTGGGCGATTCTTGAAGTCGCCCACGCGATTTAATACGTTTTGTGGCCAAAATCAAGATCACCTTATGAGAATCGAGTCAAATTTGTAATGGGGTCATTTTATTGTTGGTTATAGCGAAGCTTGATTTGAATGTACCAATCACAATCCCTTCTACATGGTATCAAAGATGATGTTAGGATTTGTTTGGGATTATGACTAAGGTTTGCAATACATCATACTACACAAATAAGAATCGCTATGGGGCTCATATCAAACGTGAAAGAAACATGCTGGGGGACTAGCAAAGTAATATAAACCCATATTAAGTGCGAACTACCGTAAGAATCGCGTGGGCGATTCTTGAAGTCGCCCACGCGATTTAATACATTTTGTGGCCAAAATCAAGATCACCTTATGAGAATCGAGTCAAATTTGTAATGGGGTCATTTTATTGTTGGTTATAGCGAAGCTTGATTTGAATGTACCAATCACAATCCCTTCTACATGGTATCAAAGATGATGTTAGGATTTGTTTGGGATTATGACTAAGGTTTGCAATACATCGTACTACACAGATAAGAATCGCTATGGGGCTCATATCAAACGCGAAAGAAACATGCTGGGGGACTAGCAAAGTAATATAAACCCATATTAAGTGCGAACTAGCGTAAGAATCGCGTGGGCGATTCTTGAAGTCGCCCACGCGATTTAATACGTTTTGTGGCCAAAATCAAGATCACCTTATGAGAATCGAATCAAATTTGTAATGGGGTCATTTTATTGTTGGTTATAGCGAAGCTTGATTTGAATGTACCAATCACAATCCCTTCTACATGGTATCAAAGATGATGTTAGGATTTGTTTGGGATTATGACTAAGGTTTGCAATACATCGTACTACACAGATAAGAATCGCTATGGGGCTCATATCAAACGCGAAAGAAACATGCTGGGGGACTAGCAAAGTAATATAAACCCATATTAAGTGCGAACTACCGTAAGAATCGCGTGGGCGATTCTTGAAGTCGCCCACGCGATTTAATACGTTTTGTGGCCAAAATCAAGATCACCTTATGAGAATCGAGTCAAATTTGTAATGGGGTCATTTTATTGTTGGTTATAGCGAAGCTTGATTTGAATGTACCAATCACAATCCCTTCTACATGGTATCAAAGATGATGTTAGGATTTGTTTGGGATTATGACTAAGGTTTGCAATACATCGTACTACACAGATAAGAATCGCTATGGGACTCATATCAAACGCGAAAGAAACATGCTGGGGGACTAGCAAAGTAATATAAACCCATATTAAGTGCGAACTAGCGTAAGAATCGCGTGGGCGATTCTTGAAGTCGCCCACGCGATTTAATACGTTTTGTGGCCAAAATCAAGATCACCTTATGAGAATCGAGTCAAATTTATAATTGGGTCATTTTATTGTTGGTTATAGCGAAGCTTGATTTGAATGTACCAATCACAATCCCTTCTACATGGTATCAAAGATGATGTTGAGCGATTTAGTAACTTAAATGATTACAATCTAAATTTCTAAATACAAATCATTAAGACAAGTTACGTTATGGATTTCAAGATACAAATCAATAAAAATACTGCTAAAAACAACAAATTGACTATTATCAACTTGTTCACAATATTTTGTTCTCTTCCTTCTGGAATGAGTGGTGTCCTCCTGCTTGAGACTTCACCTTCATCGTTCTGTGGCTCTTCTATTGGATTACACCATTGAGAAAAGCCATGCAAATTGCAACAATAAAATAATCTTCCCCTGTTGGAATTATCTGCTCTATCGACCACCTTGATTGTAGCCCACTGATCGCAATCCCTGCATTTCTCCTTTCTATATCTAAGAGAACTTTTACGTGTAAAAGCTGAGCTATTTGAGCTTGCCATGATCTTTAAATTCCTTAATGATAATCAGAAGAATTATATAGTGATCCCCACCAACGGCTATAATTAGGATATAAATAGTGTAACTGCCATATTATAACGGCTATAATATTTTGTAATATTATCATCATCCAGGGGCTCTTTTGCAAACTCACAAATTTACGCACTGCCCCTCCTACTCAAATATAAAATTGTTCTGTTTCCTTTTGCCAAACCCTAATTCACTTTTTTATCTTCCATTCCATCCTCTCCTCTCCTCTTATGTTGAATATTTCCGCCGCCGCCCTCTCCAATCCAAAGGAACAATCCTTCGCAGATCTGTAAGAGTCTACCCTATTAGTTTGAATTGCTCTTGAAAATTATCATGTTTGCTGTATGATTTCCGCCATACAGTAGCAATCAATAGATGTTTCTTTGTTTGGTCGATGTAGTGTTTACTCGTTGTGGATGAACTATACGATGGGCAGTACAGGAGAGAGTTTTGAGAGTTTTATGCGTCCTGTGCATAACAATTGGAAAGAAACCCTGGAAAATGCAATTGAAGAATTATTATAGATTTTAAATCTATAATAAATCTTCATTTGCATTATCTAGGGTTTCTTTCCATTGTTATGAACGGTCTGCACAAAACTCTCAAAGCTCTCTCCTGTATTGCACGTTTTATAGTTCTTCTACAATGTCTAATGATCTATTGCAAGGCCAAACAAAGAAATCTATTGAGTGTTACTGTTTGGCAACAAGTCCTACGGAAATGACGATTTTCATGAACATTTCAATCAAATACGGCAGATTTTGTGATTAAGGAGGAAGACAGATAGATCTGTTAATATCCATAATGTTAATAAACCCCCTTGGCTGAAGAATCGCATGCGCGATTCATTAAATCTTGTGAGCGATTCACTAAATCTTGAGCCCGATTATTTAAAAAATAAAGTAATGGATCAAGCTGAGTGTTTTTTAAAGTGTCATATATCGAATTAAACTCCAAATTTTATTATATTATAATATATTAATTGAATCTTGGGCGCGATTAATTAAAAAAAGAGATATGCCCATTTGGCTGAAGAATCGCTTGCGCGATTGATTAAGTCGAGTACGCGATCCATAAAATCGCGTAAGAGATTCATTAAATCGTCTGCGCGATTAATTAAAAATCAAAGATGTATTATACAATTTATTTATCTAAATGACATTCTGTTATTTATCTAAATGACTTTCTGATCACATGTAGACTTTTTGTGTCTTTTTATTGTGCGCGATTAACTAAAAAGAGAAAGATGACACATGCGTGAAGAATCGCTTGCGCGATTGATTAAGTCGAGTACGCGATCCATAAAATCGCGTAAGAGATTCATTAAATCGTCTGCGCGATTAATTAAAAATCAAAGATGTATTATACAATTTATTTATCTAAATGACATTCTGTTATTTATCTAAATGACTTTCTGATCACATGTAGACTTTTTGTGTCTTTTTATTGTGCGCGATTAACTAAAAAGAGAAAGATGACACTTGGCTAAAGAATCGCTTGCGCGATTGATTAAGTCGAGTACGCGATCCATAAAATCGCGTAAGAGATTCATTAAATAGTCTGCGTGATTAATTAAAAAATAAAGTTGTATTATACAATTTATTACACAATTATTTATCTAAATGACATTCTGATCACAAGTAGTCTTTTTGTGACCTTTTCCTCCACACTTTGAACAGGTATTGTACCTTTTTCTTCCCTCAGAAGGTGCCCGGAATCTAGTCATCCTTTTTCTTCCAACACGCACCTTCAGTGGAGGTGGCAGTACTTGTTTTATACCTATATCTTCAGGCAATTCCCACTGTAACTCTGGAGGTGTAGGAAAAATTGTCTCAGAATATGCAAGTATGTAGTACTCAACAGTGTAAAATTTGGAGCATAGGGAATATATTTTCAGAAGGATTACAACGATCTACCATTTCTTCGTTTATAGCAAGGGTGTTATCGGGAAGATTGAATTCTTGATCGTTGATATCAGGGAGACTGAAGTCTTCATACTGATGCTGGTATTGATCTTCACCCTGAGAAGTAAACCCGCTTGTACCAACATGTTCGGATTCTGTTCCACTCTCCTTCCTATCCAAGGAAACCTTCAAAACGGGCCTCCAACCTTGAGGAGAGATATCGGCAAAATAAACTTGTAGGTCGTGATCAGTCTTTATTTCAGTTGGATAACAGGTTGGAGGTGCACTTGTAAGAAAATATTTCACGTGCACATCATCATGGGAGCAAGTAAGTCCTGCTTGTTCTATAATATCACTTATCAACATTTGGAATGTAGTCTGATTGCTCACAAGAATAGCAGAAGTTTGCTTGCTCTCCGCAACCCAATTCAAACACGTGGTTTCTTCTTCCCACACTCCAAGTGCAAATCCAATAACAAATTTTGACATAACCCAGTCGCCGTTCCTTTAAAACAATAAAAAAAAAAAAATAACCATGCATGCAGTACAAAACTGAGAAACAAAAAATTTGATTGCGTGGTCGATTGATAAAGTCGCGTGCGCGATTAAAGAATCGCGTGAGCGATTATGAGAAATCGGGGAAGTGATTAATAAAATCGAGTGCGCGATCACGTTGTATTGTCCTTATATTTGCGTCCAATTTAGGCTAGGGAATGTACTGTATTAAACCCAGATAGATGGGGTTCGGAAAAAACTCAGTTAAATCATTCAGTAAATAGGTTTGAGAAAAAATTCAAATGAATCGCGTGAGCGATTCCCTAATCGCGTGAGCGATTTATAGAAATCGCGCAAACGATTAATAAAATCGAGTGCGCGATCACTATGTATTGGCGTTATATTGGCGTCCATAACAGGTTAGGGAATGTAATGCATTAAACCCAGATAGATGGGGTTCAGAAAAAACTCAGTTCACTCATTCAGTGAAAACGCAGTTAAAAAAATAGGGTTCAGAAAAAATTCAAACAAACCGAAACCTTTCAATACCTTTGATTGTTGTCGTTGTTGTTTGCCATTGTACATGTAATCAGAGAGAGGTGGGTGATACTTAGGGTTTTTGAAGAATCAAACGAACACTGGACAGCACTTCGATCGGAGAAGAAATATCAGAAAAATAGGGTTTTCGTCGCACATACAGGAAGGAGAGAGAAATTGAGAGAATTGGATGACTGTGATTTGGGGCCAGATTCTAATTTTGTATAAATTTTGGGGCCAAAAAGAGTCTGCAAAATCCTGACGTGGCAACTATTTAATTAAGCTGAGTAATTAATTAAGAGCTAATCAAGCAAAGGGTTATATAACCAATTCTTTTGAAACTAGGGGTTACATAACTAAAAAAAGACTTGGGCGTCCCTTTTAACCGAATGCCCCTACTTTCTCCCACCGCTGGCTTAGGGCCCCTTTAATTCAATGGTTGAGATGAAATGTCTAGTGTGCCCCTTTAATTCTATATTGAATTATGACATTACCCCTGCCAAATTAATATTGCCCGCGAACATGGATGAAGGTCATCTCCCCCGATTTCTTTTTCCCGCCGCGCATCAGGGTTTTTTTCTCCCAAACTTGGCTGTAATTTGCTGCATAGGGGAGTTGCTGTCATCTCACATGTTCAGTTATGGATGGTGATACTTCTTCTTCCCCGTCTACTGTTGATCAAACCTTTTTCTTCTTCAATCGGAGGTTTCGGATTTGAGGGTACAGGCGGCGAAGGAGATCCGGCGCTGCTTAACCTCGCTGTGAAAGACGAAACGTTAGCTGAATTTGAATATAATGGTTGTTTTGCTTCCTGTTGTTGTGGAATTGATGTCGGTGTGGCGGTAAGGGGTTTGAATTTCTAGAATATTTCCCTTTGGAGGTGTTGAATCTAATCGGGAAATATTCTAAAAAGAAGAACGAAATCTAATTGGGAAATCTCTGACGAATTTCACCATCGCTGGCTATTTTAGACGAATTTCCGGTCCATAAAAATGCATACGGATCATATAAGGGGCCAAGGGGGGGGAAAAAAATCTTAAAATAAACAAGCAAAGCCATGATCTCAACCTGATTAACTCTGCCTATCGAGGTGAACCCTTCCCTGTTCTGACGGTGTAAAAAACTCCCAAAAATTGAGTGGAATACTTATGCACAATGTTGGGCTCGAATATTCTACCGTTGGGCGGGTCTTCCAAGACAGGGCCATTTCGAAATATACAACACAGAGATAAAGGGATCGTAACAATAGATTATTTTATAAAATTATCTAATTTCTGATATACAGGATCCTCATAAGAGGTAAGTACAGAGCATACTCTTAAGATAATTAGGAGTATATTATAACAAATCGGGTATGGAAGAACTAGAAGAAGAAGCTTAAGCAGACATGATAAAGAGAACATTTGATTTTTATTTATAAAACTCTATCTCCGAATTCTAGATGTGAATTCGAGTTGCTAAAACACAAACGCTCATTTGTCTTATATAGAGAGCGGACTTAAGGCGATTATACAATAAGCTAATAAAGCTTTGGCGTCCGAGATGTTATTGCTTACGTTACACACAAACATATAGAAGAGCAATAATAGAGCGGGTGCTCATTGGACCCCATCGTCCTCAAATTATTGTCTTCTTTACAGCTGTAATAGACTCACGAGAAAGCAAGTCTAAACAATGGCCGACAAAGACACTAAGACAAGGACATAAAGTAAAGATACAAAGTCTTCTGACAAAGACTTTTCTGGCCGACAAAGACCTTAAAGAGATAAG
Source organism: Lantana camara (assembly GCA_037501455.1). Taxonomy (NCBI): domain Eukaryota; kingdom Viridiplantae; phylum Streptophyta; class Magnoliopsida; order Lamiales; family Verbenaceae; genus Lantana; species Lantana camara. Next base: position 97,192,161 of record CM074861.1, read on the forward strand.
TTTTTCAACATATTCAAAAAATCTCATAATTTTATACAAGTTTTAAAATAAGAATTTTTCTTCAAATTTTAAAACTCATGCCCAAATAAATATCAAATTAAAACAAGCATGATACGCATCAACATATTAATCATATTAATACAATGAACTAAAAATCGTAAATCAACAAAGTATGGCTCTGATACCACTGTTGGAATTCGTCAACCCTAACACAACGGAAATTAAAATTTTAGGGATTATGAAAACAATTTTATCAAAATTCCAATTAAGATCAGCCTTTGATTCAAGATTTACGTTTTAAACAAAAGGAGAATCAAATACCTCTTTCGCTTCCAAACATGCGTCTTAGCTTGACAAAAGATGAAAATACTTGTCCAGATACGAGGTACCATACAGTGAGCACAACACTTTTACAGAACTTAAGGATTGTGTGAAGTTCATTTCCCCATCAGAGATAATTCCAAGTGTCAATAATCATGGCCCAGGTTCTCAGAACTCCATGGCACAAATTTCTAGAGTTTCGACACGTGGCAACATCTTCACCCTTCATTAACTTATAAAGAAATTTCACAAAACTTATTTTTTTCATTAACTTAACTTAACTTATAAAGAAATTTCTAGGGTTTCGGCACGTGGCAACATCTACACAAAACTTATTTTTTTCATCAACTTAACTTAACTTATACGGAAATTTCAAACTTATTTTTTTCATTAACTTAACTTAACTTATAAAGGAATTTTAACTTAACTTATACAGAAATTTCAAACTTATTTTTTTCATTAACTTAATTTAACTTATAAAGAAATTTCTAGGACTTCGGCACGGGGCAACATCTACACAAAACTTATTTTTGAGATTGTGAGGAATTTTTTCATTAACTTAACTTAACTTATAAAGAAATTTTAACTTAACTTATACATAAATTTCAAACTTATTTTTTTCATTAACTTAACTTAACTTATAAAGAAATTTCTAGGACTTCTGCACGTGGAAACATCTAAACAAAACTTATTTTTGAGATTGTGAGGAATCATTTATAAAGAAATTTTAACTTAACTTATACAGAAATTTCAAACTTATTTTTCTCATTAACTTAATTTAACTTATAAAGAAATTTCTAGGATTTCGGCACGTGGCAACATCTACACATAACTTATTTTGAGATTGTGAGGAATTATTGTTGATTAACCAAATTCATGACATGAAACGTAAACGTGTTAATCACAAAAAACAAGACATTAACACATGGTGCAAAATGGATGTAAACGAATGTTGGCTTCTTATCACAATACCCTCTCATCATGTCATGCTCAAACATGACATTACAAGTAAAAGAGCTCTCAGAGTCTAAACAGAGGCTAGAGGCTAGAATACATGCTCAATACCCCTATTCTATTTTATACAATATCACCCATTTTCTATACTAAGGAAATCTTAGTACCAGGTATGACCTACCTATTCTATTTTATCAATACTACCTATTTTTCTACCCTACTTTTTAGGGTATGACCTATTTTTCCGTGCTAGTTGCCAGTGCCTTAAGCTTTTCCTTCCCACCATGCAATGCTACCAGTTTCCAGTTGCTGAAGCTTGAAGCTCTTCATTCTCCCCATGCTACCAGTTGCCTGAAGCTCATCCATTCCTACAATTCTATGACCATTGTCTTCTATTTTTTGTTTTTTTGTTTTTTCTTTTTTGTTTTTTGTTTCCCTTTAAAAATCCAGCATGAAAAATCAAAAAAAAAAAAAAAAAAAGGAAAGAAAAGAAAAACCAAAATCAACAAAACGGATACGTGAAGATCAAGGTTTGTTGGTATCACAGGCTATGTACGCAGCGTATGAATTAGCCGCAACTTGCAGGCCCAAAAAGACCATCGCCAAACCCATAATAAGAATATTCTTGCCTATGAAACGCGGCAGTGATTCGCCTTTTCTGGAAAAGTGACCCGTGTCCCATATTTTCACACCGATATAGAATGACTAGTAAAATCCAGTCACCGAGAAGAAGAAGACCGGCACCCAACGAGTGTGACAAAATTGTTTACTATGACCGACTAAGAGAGAGTTTAGAATACCTGTTTGGCACACTGTAAAGATACTGAGATGATCCAGCACTCTACCCCATCCGGCTGCAGTGGCGCCGACAGGTTATCCGTCGATTTCTGAGTCTGCTTCTTCGCCTCCATCGGGTTATCATTCTCAGTCTGCTTCTCCATCGGGTTATCGGTCTCCGTCCCCGTCGGGTTATCATTCTCCGTCCCCCTCAGGTTCGTCGGGTTCCCTGGATCAGATCCAGATCCTCCGGTACTGGACCGCTGGCATTTGTCTTCATTCGTTTTCCAAGCAATCGTCGAAGCAATTTCAAAGCGAGCTTCCACCGCTAGTGAATGGGTCGAGCTACGGCGGCTTCATTGTTTTGTGTGCGGCGGCCTTCCCCACCGTTCCTGAAGCATTCCCCGTTGTTCCTGAAGCACTCAATCTGATAGCTAGCGAGAGAGAAATTGTTTGCTATGGCCGGCTAAAAGTGAGTTGAGGATACCGGTTTGGCATACCGTAAACGTACTGAAATGGTCGAGCACCCTCCCATACTCTATCTGATCCGGCTGTGGTGGCGCCGACGGGTCCTTCGTCTCCTGCTTCTCAGTCTCATCCTTTGTCTCGTTCTTCTCAGTCTTGTCCTTCTCTGTCGGGTTCAGCTCCGTCTCGTTCTTCTCAGTCTCCTCCTTCTCCATCGGGTTCAGCTCCGTCTCGTCCTTCTCAATCAGCTCTGTCCCCGTCGGGGTTCAGCTCCGTCCCTGTCGGGTTCAGCTCCGTCCCCATCGGATTTAGCTCCGTCGTCGTCAGGTTCTGTCGGATCCCCGTCTCCAGATCTAGAACCTCGGGTTGTGGAACGCTGGCATTGGCCGGTACTGGACTGCTCCTTCGCCTTTCAAGGAGTCTTCGAACCAACTCCAGAGCGCGATGCCACCGCTCGCCAGTGGATCGAGCGACGGTGGCTTCACTGTTTTGTGCGGCATAGACTTCCCGGTTCCTGAAGCATAGCCCACGGCTGCCTTCCCCGTTCGTCAAGCATGCCCCGCCGAAGCACTTCATAGCTAGGCAGAGAGAAACTATGTGAGAATGCGCAAAGCAGAGAAATGACTTGTGAGGAAAGTCATTATTATTTAAAGAGGGAAGAGAATATTATTTAACAAAGACATTAGAGAGAATGTACCCGGTATTAGGGTTCGGCCCCTACTAGGGTTTCCGATTTGGCCCGGTATAAATATCGGGTTCAACCCCTTTATATTAGGTTTCCGATTTGGCCCGATTTGGAAGACTCATTGGAAGGCGAAGGAGCGGTCCAGTATCGGCCAATGCCGGTGTTCCACAACCCAAGGGTTTCCCATGGATTTGGATTTTCCTTGTGGCCGCATTGATCAGGTTTGCGTTGATTTTGAAACCCTCGAGTTTTTTTTTTTCTATTGTTAAAAGGCGTATTAAAACATGTTTTGTGTGGATAGTATAGAATGGTATTTTTGATAGGTTATTTTAGGGTTTCTTACTCTCTTGTATATATAGTGTTGTATGTATTAGTGTTTTAGACAAGTAATGAAAATCCTCTTCTACCACAGTTAACATGGTATCTAGAGCCAAAATTTAGTTCATCCGTAAACCCTAATTCTTTTCAGGAGGCCTTCCTCCGCTTCAAGAACTTTCGGCGGCTGTCCACCGCCCGAACTCGGCACTGGGTGGCTGTCCACCACCTACAGTTTGTTCTTTTCTCATTCAATCGACGTATTGTGTAGTCCGCTGCCTCCGCTGTCTAATCTCGTGGTTTCCTTGTCCCTATCGGAAACGTGACCAGTTATTCAAGAATGAGTACGCAGGTTGATGTAGCCTTTTCCGTTTCTCCAGCACCGGGCAACCCCTCTTCATCCAAGAACATATCTTTGTCAGAGGATGAGTACATGCAGTTCCTTGAATACCAAAGTGCTCAACAGGTTTCCGCTCCGATTGCCTCTATTGCTCAACTAGGTAACTCCAACACTTGTCTTTTATCCAACCATACTATGTCCAAGTCTTGGATTTTAGATTCTGGCGCATCTGACCACATGACAGGTAATCCTACCATCTTTTCTAATCTTCATTATTCGAATTCCTTACCCGCTGTTACTTTAGCCAATGGTTCTCAAACCAAAGTTCAAGGCATTGGTACTATTCCGCATTCGTCTACCTTGTCACTGTCTTCCGTTTTATACATTCCTAATCTTTCTTTCAGTTTGTTATCCGTCGGTAAATTAACCAAACAACTCAATTGCTCGGTTACTTTTCGTTCTGATTCGGTTGTGATACAGGATCTAAAGACTGGAGACACGATTGGAACAGGACATGAGTGTCGAGGACTTTACCATATTGAACCGTCGCCTACCATTGCTTGTCAGGCCTCCGCCTCACCATTCCACATACACTGTCGTCTTGGTCATCCCTCGCTTGGTCAGTTGAAAAGGTTGGTCCCCAATCTTGGTCGTATTGAGTCTTTAGAATGCGAGTCATGTCAACTAGGTAAACATAGTCGAGATTCTTTTTCTTCTCGTGAAAATAAACGTGCATTACGTGCTTTTGATGTCGTCCACTCTGATGTGTGGGGTCCTTGTTGTACTATGTCTCACTTAGGGTTTCGTTATTTTGTCTCGTTTGTTGATGATTTTTCACGTAACACTTGGATTTTCTTGATGAGGGATCGTTCTGAAATATTTTCTATCTTTTGTGCTTTTTATGCTGAAATTAAAAATCAGTTTGGTTGTTCAATTCGTATCTTTAGAAGTGATAATGCCAAAGAATACTTTTCTAATGATTTTAACACTTTCTTGACTACAAATGGCATTTTACACCAGTCCTCTTGTCCTTACACTCCCCAACAAAAATGGGGTTGCTGAAAGAAAAAACAGACACTTGTTGGATGTTGCACGCACAATTATGTTTCATGCACATGTTCCTAAGACTTTTTGGGGAGATGCTGTTCTTACTGCCTGCTATTTAATTAACCGCATGCCTTCCATTGTGTTAGGGAATATTTCTCCTCACTCTATTTTATTTCCTAATGAACCAACTTTCAAACTTCCACCACGTATTTTTGGGTGTGTCTGTTTTGTCCATCAAATGTGTCCTACAATGGACAAGTTGAGTCCTAGATCTATTAAATGTGTTTTAGTGGAATATTCTCGGTCTCAAAAAGGTTATTGATGTTATGATCCCGTGTCTAAGAAGTTTTTTCGAAGTGCAGATGTCACCTTTTTTGAGTCAACGCCGTATTTCTCCACCTCCTATATGTACTCTAAAATTGAGAACTCGATAACCCTCCCTAACCCCGTCCCTCTCCACCCAACCCCCGCCCCTACTGTTGCGAGGCTATCACGTCCTGATTTGTAGGTGTATGCTCGACGTCGCCAACCGATAAGTCCTCCAGTCTCATGTCCTGACACGTCCTCTCCACTATCTTTAGCTCCTTCACCACAACAAGTATCAGACTTAGAGGTACCAATCACCATTCATAAAGGTAAACGTGCTTGCACCTCCTACCCCATCTCCAATTTCGTGTCTTATGATCACCTATCTCCCAGATTTTCTTCCCTTATTTCTACCATTGATTCTATCCATGTTCCCACCAAATTACATGAGGCTATTTCTGATCATGGTTGGAAAGAGGCAATGGATACGGAAATGTCTGCCCTTAGGCACAATGGTACTTGGGAGCTCGTTCCTCTCCCCTCTGGTAAGTTTGTTGTTGGTTGTAAGTGGGTGTATACGGTAAAGGTTAATCCGGATGGGTCTGTTAATCGCCTTAAAGCCCGTCTTGTGGCTAAAGGATATACTTAGGTTTATGGCTTAGATTATTCTGACACTTTCTCTCCAGTTGCCAAAATGTCTTCTGTTCGTTTGTTAATTTCTTTGGCAGCTACTCTATCTTGGTCATTACACCAGTTGGATGTTACTAATGCATTTCTCAATGGTGACCTTACTGAAGAGGTTTATATGGAGCAACCTCCAGGGTATGTTGCTCAGGGGGAGTCTGGATTGGTGTGTCGCCTCAAGAAATCACTATATGGGTTAAAACAGTCCCCTCGAGCCTGGTTTGGACGATTTACTAAAGCGATAATCTCCTTTGGCATGAATCAATGTCCAGTAGAGCACTCGGTTTTCCATAAGCGTACATCCACAGGTCTTATTCTTCTTGTTGTGTATGTGGACGATATTGTAATCACAGGAGATGACAACTTGGGGATACAACAATTAAAGTCTTTCTTACAGTCTGAATTCCAAACAAAAGACTTGGGTGAGTTGAAGTATTTTTTGGGTATTGAAGTTGCCAGATCCCATCTTGGCATCTCTCTCTCTCAACGAAAATATACTCTTGATTTATTGTCAGAAACGGGTATGTTGGGAGCTAAACCTGCTGATTCTCCTGTGGATGTCAATACAAAGTTGTCTAATAGCGAGGGAGAACCATTAGACAGTCCGGAAAGATACAAAAGACTAGTGGGAAAACTAAACTACCTAACAGTAACTCTTCCTGATATTTCATTTGCAGTTAGTACCGTTAGTCAGTTCCTCAACTCACCCAAAACCTCTCACTGGGATCCTGTTATAAGAATTTTGAGGTATCTGAAGAAGTCACCCGGCATGGGTTTGTTGTACAAGAATCATGGTCATCTCGACATTGTTGGATACATTGATGCTGACTATGCCAGGTCTATTACTGATAGAAGGTCTACCTCCGGGTATTGTGTTTTTGTTGGGGGAAACTTGGTTTCGTGGAAAATTAAGAAGCAAAATGTGGTATCAAGATCAAGTGCTGAAGCAGAATACCGAGCAATGGCTTACACCTCTTGTGAGTTAGTATGGATTAAAAACATGTTAGAGAGTCTCGGGTTTCAGCAAACTCAGGCCATGCAGTTAGTATGTGACAATCAAGCAGCTATCCATATAGCTAACAATCCCATGTTTCATGAGAGAACGAAACATATTGAGGTTGATTGTCATTTTGTTCGAGAAAAGGTACTTCAAAATATCATCAGAACGACTCATGTCCAAACCAATGATCAAGTAGCTGATTTGTTCACCAAGGCTTTAAATGGGGTTAGATTGAAGTATCTTTGTAACAAGCTTGGAGCATATGACATATATTCTCCAGCTTGAGGGGGAGTGTTAAAAGGCGTATTAAAACATGTTTTGTGTGGATAGTATAGAATGATATTTTTGGTAGGTTGTTTTAGGGTTTCCTACTCTCTTATATATATAGTGTTGTATATATTAGTGTTTTAGACAAGTAATGAAAATCCTCTTCTACCAAAGTTAACATCTATGATTCCATTTTGCTTAGTCCGTGTTATTTTTTTGTAAAGGAATTAAAAATTTGATGGTCTGGATGTTTTATTTGGTGGAGTTTGGATTTGGAATGGGGCTGTTGGAATTACTTTTTAGTTTTTACATGCATTTGATGTTGTGTTAGGACGGAGGTTGAGGAATTTATGGCTTGTTATTTGGCAAATGTTCTTAACCCACCCTTTCGCTTGTGTTTTTCTCATTCTTGATTTCTGATTGGGAGGACTCTGCATGGATAGTTGTAAGTTGGAATTTCTAGGTAAAGCATGATTACGGAAATGGAATGTATTTGCAATGTGCAGTTCTTTTCTTCTAAAAAGAAGAGGAAGATTTTATCGCTGGTTTCCAAGTCTGGAAGGCTAGAAAAGGAAGCAAAAACGCAAATTGAAGGCTCACGCAGTGCCAAAGGTTCTTTGGAGAATTATTTGGAGACTTCAAAGGAGGGAAACTCACCTGCTAAGTTTTTGGACCCCATTCATGATCAAAAGGATAGGAAGGTCCCAATTAAGAGAAATTTGACTTTAGACACCAAACTAGCACTTAGAGATGAAAACAGGGATGCCCTCCAAGGGCAGCCCCAAATTCCTGATGAAAGAGGTATTACTTGTCCTCTTTTACTTTTGATGTGCTAACCTATTTAAGAAATAGATTGCATATTTCTGAACTGTTTTTTTAATTGATAATTTCCAGAAAAAGGTATTCAGAGTATGTCTTCAGAAACCATGACCGTTGGGCATAATTCTGAACTTAAGGACTTTGCCACTGGATTCTTGTCACTATACTGTAGGTCTTTCTTGTTTGCCCTTTACCCCTCTTACCTATTATACCAACAATTATGTATTTATTTATTAGTTAATTGTAATTGTCCTAGTCCGTGAGTGTGTTACATCCACCTTAGAATTGGTAAGCTAAAACAGAGCTCAAGCTCTGATCCTGAATATCAATGGTGAAAATCCAGAAAACGCAGTAAACTTGGAAAGGAAGATAAACGAGATTTAGAGAGAGAATTAGAGTAAGAGAGGAAAGGGATTGAAAACAGAATTCATTCAAGTCTGCCAAAAACCCACGCACTCTGCAGCTACAAATAGGTGAAATGTTCAGGTGTAACACCCCATAATACACAGACCAATACAAGAGCGACACGTGGAGCACAGAAATCAAAATAACAACTGAGAGTCGTTAAGTCACAAACGGTGACGTTTAGGAAAAACGTTAAATGCAAAACTAGAAGAAACGTAATATTTTGTGCCAAAAACGTGATCTTCCTTCTTCCAAAGCTGAAACATTACTGAGTCTGCCATGCTCATTGTTGAGCTCAACTCTGCTTCTCTGCTCAGTAGCCTCACTCATAACATTACTCCCCCCTAATTGTATAGCTTGTCCCCAAGCTTCAACTTCCGGAAATTGCTGAACAATAGTATAAAAGTCTTCCCAAGTCGCTTCAGAGGCGGGAAGATGGGCCCATTGGATAAGAAGTTGCACTACAGCAGCATTGTTCCTTTTAACCATCCTTTTATTCAATACTGCTATGGGTTTGACCATAACCTGGGAATCCTCATCAAAAGATGGTAAAGAGCTAACTACGCGATCTTTCTTTCCCACCCGTGGTTTAAGAACTGAGATATGGAAAACTGGATGGAGCTTAGATTCTGGTGGCAGTTTCAGCTTATAAGCCACTGATCCAATTCTCTCAATGATTTCAAATGGCCCAGCAAATTTTGGGCTTAATTTCCAGAGTTTGTTGCTTCGGATAGACAATTGTCTGTAGGGCTTCAATTTCAAGTATACTTGATCACCAATCTGGAGTTCTTTTTCCTTCCTGTGTCTGTCGGCGGTTTGTCTCATTCTATCTTGAGCTAACTGTAGCTGATGTTTCAGATATTGCTGCATCTTATCCCGGCCAGCCAGTAATTCTTCAATACCTACAGAGATAAGGGGTTGAGAACCTTGTAGATTAAAGAAAGTAGGCTTATAACCGTAAAGGGCCTCAAACGGTGTGATCTTTAGTGTGGTATGGTAATTAGTGTTATACCATAACTCAGCAAGAGATAACCAGTTTTCCCATTTCTTGGGCTGCAATCCACACATACATCTCAAGTAGTTTTCTAAACACTGATTCACCCTTTCGGTTTGTCCATCTGATTGGGGGTGGTAAGCAGTGCTCATACATTGCTCAATCCCTACAACAGATAGCATCTCCGTCCATAAGTGACTAGTGAAAATTTTATCCCTATCTGATACAATACTGCAAGGAAGCCCATGAAGTTTATAGATCTCATTTAAGAAGATCCCGGCCAACTGAGAAGCAGTAAATGGATGACTCAGAGCAATGAAATGAGCATACTTGGTGAACCTGTCCACTATAACCCAAATAACTTCCTTCCCATTTGACTTAGGCAATTGTTCTATAAAATCCATGGAGATATGCTGCCATGCTTGATCTGGAATAGGAAGAGGTTGTAACAAACCTGCTACTCTCTCAGTTGAGTGCTTACTTTGCTGGCAGACAGAACACTCCTTCACCAGTACTTCCACTTCTTTTGCTAACCCAGGCCATAAAAATATGCTCTTCATCCTCTGGTAAGTTCCCTGTATCCCAGAGTGACCACCCACACTGGATGCATGCATACTGAGTATGATTTGTTTCCTGAGTGCTGTCCCATGCCCAACATAAAGTTTCCCTTTATACCTCAAAATTCCCCTTTGATACTCAAAGAGTGTCAAATTGCTAGGATACATCAGCAGCTCAGTGATGGCCTCTTGAGCTTGATTATCACCCTCATAGCTCATACTTAATTCTTCTATCCATTTGGGTTGGATTGTGGTTAAAGCACTGCAACTTGCTGCATCATGTTCACTTCTTCTGGACAAAGCATCAGCAACTCTGTTGTCATGTCCTCTCTTGTACTCAATGATGTAATTGAATCCCAGTAACTTGGTTAAGTATTTATGTTGCAAAGGGGTTGAAATCTTCTGATCAATTAGATACTTGATGCTGCATTGATCTGTCCTTATGATAAATGTGCTATGTAACAGGTAATTTCTCCACTTATCAACAGCTTGGATTACTGCCATTAATTCTTTCTCATAGACAGATAAACCAAGTGATCTTGGGGCTAAAGCTTTACTCATATAGGCCAGAGGGTGTTTATCTTGCATAAGTACAGCCCCAATGCCTTTGTAACAAGCATCTGTTTCTACTATGAACTGCTTAGAGAAGTCTGGTAATGCTAGAACAGGAGATGAACTCATGGCTTTCTTCAATTCCTCAAAAGCCAAATCAGCTGTCTGATCCCATCCAAATTGACCCTTCTTTGTCAAATTTGTCAACGGTTTTGCAATCACTCCATAGCCTCTGATGAACTTCCTGTAGTACCCAGTTAGCCCAAGAAATCCCCTCAATTCCTTTACTGATCTTGGTTTGGGCCAGTCTAGCATGGCTTGTATCTTTTTAGGATCAGCTAAAACCCCTCCTTGCTTGATGATATGCCCCAAATATTCTACTTGTTCCATTCCAAAAGTGCACTTGGATTCTTTAGCATATAATTGTTGCTCCAGAAGAACTTTAAAAACTATCTCTAAATGCTGAAGGTGGTCCTGTAGATTCTCACTATAGACCAAAATGTCATCAAAAAACACTAACACAAACTTTCCCAGATAATCCTTAAATATAGTATTCATCAAGGATTGGAAAGTGGCAGGAGCATTGGTTAGCCCAAATGGCATGACTTTGAACTCATATAACCCTGTAGAAGTGACAAATGCAGTTTTAGGGATATCTTCTTGATGTACCCTAATCTGGTGATATCCTGATCTCAGATCAATTTTTGAGAAGATCACAGCAGCTCCCAACTCATCCAACAACTCATCAACTAAAGGAATAGGATAACTGTCTTTAATAGTAAAAGCATTCAGTTTCCTATAATCAACACAAAACCTCCACCCCCCATCCTTCTTCTTGACTAGCAGTACTGGAGATGAAAAGGGACTAGTACTAGGTTGTATTATCCCAGTTTTCAACATATCTTGAACTAGTTTTTCAATCTCACACTTCTGTAAATGGGAATACCTGTATGGAGCTTGCTTAATACTCTCAGTCCCTGGCTTCAGTGGAATGTGGTGATCTTGACCCCTCCAAGGTGGCAATTGATCAGGTTCCTTGAATAACTCAGCATATTCTGACAGTAGGGGTTGTATTTCCACAGGGCTCCTAATTTCTGCCTCCTGTTCTACAGCTGAAATCATACACAAGCAGTTTAGTGATGAAGTTCCACTCTTCTTGAACCATTGTTGTAATTTTTTCCCAGTGATGGTTCTTAGGGAAGCAGCTGGTGTACCCCCTTGCAAGGTGATCAACTTATCCCCTCTTACAAACTTGAGAGTTTGTCTATCAAAGTTTAGTGTGATATCTCCCAACTTCCTTAGAGAGTCCACTCCCACAACCATATCACACCCTCCCATTCTGAGTAATCTCACACTAGCTTGGAATTGATGACCACACATCTCCCATTTGAAATTACTGCATTTAGCTTCACAGTATAGTTTGGCACCATTGGCAACTGTGACCAGCAAGGAATTAGTATATTCGATCTCATAACCAGCCTTTTTTGCAATCTCTGGGTCTAGAAAGGTGTGAGTGCTTCCAGAGTCTATTAGTACTGTCATAGTGTTGTTCTTCACCTTCCCTTGAATTTTGATAGCATCAGGAGCTTTCTGACCTGTGGCAGCATTCACAGATATATGCAGGTCAGTATCAACATTCTCTTCCAGGCTAATTACCTCATCTCCTCCCACTTCTTCAATAGTTTCATCATCTATCTCTTTACAGATAATCACAAATAGATTTCTACACTTATGCCCTACACGAAATGGTTCATCACAATTGAAACACAGTCCCTTTTTCCTCCTAGCATCCATTTCCTCTGATGTTAATCGTTTTATGGGAAATCTGTCAGATGCTATGCCTCCTGTTTTCTTTATCACATTATCTCCAATTCCAGTTTTGTTACTCCAGCTCTTTAGTGTTGGCTTAGAGCTCTTATTCATTGTTTCTACATACCCCTGTTGCTTTAATGCCAAACTCATCGCATGAGCTAGATCCCTGGGATTCAACATCTCTAACATCTGAGCTATTTCATCCTTGAGGCCACTAATATAGCTCTTGATGAAGTAATCATCAGTTAAGGATCGGTTATGTACCACCATGAAAGCCTTCAACTCCTCAAATTTCTGATTGTAGTCTTCAACGGATTTGTCCTGTTTCAATTTATTAAACTGACCCACCAGATTTTTCTCTTTTTGGTTAGAGAATTTCTCCAGGACTTTATCAGCAAACACTTCCCAGCCCATGTTTTCCTTCCCATCTATATAATCGATGAACCAATTGTCTGCAGGTCCTTCCATGTTCATAGCAGCAAGTATTATCCTCTCATAATCACTCATTGGGTTGAATAAAAAATACTTGCTACACTTCCTAAGCCATAATCTGGGTTCATCTCCATTAAATCGTGGAAAATCGAGTTTGTTTTTCAGATTGGGAGTGTTGTGTACCTCATTGACTCGGATGGCGGGTGTGGGGAGGATCCCAGTGTCCCCATAATTCCTCGAACCAGATAACATTGGTTCCTGAGAGCTGCTTGCCTCCTTCTCCTTGCGCAAGGCCTGTAGCAGCTGAGTGATTTCGTCTAGGCGTGCATTGATAGTCTCCTGACCATCCTTGAGCTCCTTTGCCGTACCTTCTAGCTCATCTATACGCGAAGTGTTATTTTTCGCCATCTGAGCCCACGAAACGCGCCACACGAAACCTGGCTCTGAGTCCACTGTTACATCCACCTTAGAATTGGTAAGCTAAAACAGAGCTCAAGCTCTGATCCTGAATATCAATGGTGAAAATCCAGAAAACGCAGTAAACTTGGAAAGGAAGATAAACGAGATTTAGAGAGAGAATTAGAGTAAGAGAGGAAAGGGATTGAAAACAGAATTCATTCAAGTCTGCCAAAAACCCACGCACTCTGCAGCTACAAATAGGTGAAATGTTCAGGTGTAACACCCCATAATACACAGACCAATACAAGAGCGACACGTGGAGCACAGAAATCAAAATAACAACTGAGAGTCGTTAAGTCACAAACGGTGACGTTTAGGAAAAACGTTAAATGCAAAACTAGAAGAAACGTAATATTTTGTGCCAAAAACGTGATCTTCCTTCTTCCAAAGCTGAAACATTACTGAGTCTGCCATGCTCATTGTTGAGCTCAACTCTGCTTCTCTGCTCAGTAGCCTCACTCATAACAGAGTGAGCATTGTTCTTTGTTTGTTTACTTTCTGAAAAGTTCAAACTTCTCACGTGCAGCGAGTTACAGTCGAGCACATCTTTGGCTTTGCCACACCAAACTAAGGAGCCTGCCGATAAAGGACATGGTAGCCCTTCTGCACTCCAGCTTGAGGAGAGACCACCTAAGAGGAGGCATTATGGGAACAATGGGTAAAGTTCAGATATTGATTCCAATTCTTTACAAAATGTAATCATTCTGCAGAATCATAGAAGTTTAATATCATGCATATCTTTGATAATTTGGTCATATTTGTTGACAGGTTATGATGTGCAATAATTCATTGGCATCAGAAGCAAGTTTGAGAAAATGTAGTTACACATCTGGTCATGATGCAGCTGCATGCATGCGAAACACCTGGTTCTCTCACTAATAGATTTGGAGCTGAAGATACTCCTTTGTTGACACGAGGGAGATCCTTGTTTTCCCCTGGAGAAGCATTTTGGGATGAAGCAATTTTAGTTGCTGATGGGCTGCTTGCTCCAAATGATGGTCTTTGTTCCCATGTTGCTGAAACTAGTGAAGCTTTGAAGGTTGATCATAGGTTTCATGGTTCAAACAATGTGAAAAATGGAGGTGTTATAGATACAATTTGTGATGTTGGGTGTGGTTCTGCAGTTGGCTCATTGGCTAATTGTGTTAAAGATACAAACAAAGAAGACTCACCCTTACCTGTGAAGCACTTCAGTTTTGAGGCGAAAGATTTTGACAAGGTGACACCTGGTGGTGCTAGTGATATCAAACCTGACGTTTTGGCTGGCAAAAAGATTTCACTTACCTCTACTATTCGTTCTAGATTTCAGAACAATAATCGGAGGCTAATTTGCTATCACGATCCAATTAATGAAGTTCTCTCCGATGCCCAGGAAACGACATTTAATAGCGTACAGAAGCATTTGAATGAGAATTGTCTAGATGTTGCATTTGGTACACCAGATAGAGAATATAACAGGGTTGCTGCTAATGTTGAATCCAAAAGCAACTATACTCCTGCTAGTTCTTTAATAAATGATTGTTTGGAACTTAGCAATTGGCTTCCTCTTGAACTATGTCGCATATATAATAAAAAGGGAATTTCAAAACTATATCCATGGCAGGTAACTCGTTCAACTTTAGATAAAATCTATTTAGTTCCAGTTGTTCTAACATGTTGGAAGGACTTGTTATAATACGTGGTTTTGGAAGTAGCTATTTAAGCTTCTGTTGAAGCTCTTCCATTTACATTTTTATATGAAGAAATGACCCATTTTTCAGGTTGACTGCCTTCAAGTGGAAGGTGTCTTGCAAGCCGGAATCTTGTTTACTGTGCATCAACGAGGTAATCTGAATTATCATTCAAATTCTGTACAAGTTGTTGCATTCCATTGTCATGCTTTTATTATGTCTCTATTCCGAGTCTGAAAGATCAAAAATTTTAAACGGCAAATTGGCAATTGAACTATTGGAAACAACATGAGATAGAATCTTGAAATAGAGCCCCATCGACTAACAGCATGGTCAAGCCAGCTCCGCCAAAATTCTGGAAATTTTTCGTAAGATCTCTCTTATTTCATCAAGGGAACTGTGCTTTATAAGCTTAATTGACCGGAGAATCTCTGAGTAAATTACGATTTTCATATTTTACTTATCTATTATTAGTTTCAACTTCTTGCATCACATTATTACTTTGCGGTTAATTAGGTTCTGCCAAGTATAGCTAAAGGCTTTGGTTGATGCAATATCTTTCTATTAGTCGTGTCCCTTGCATGTACATTAAGTTCTCATCACTAGGTTGATTAAATATGGTTAAAATCCAAGAGGAACATTCTGGAGAATGTCCTTGTTCAATATGCAGGAGCACTGGCTTTGCCATCTTGACTTCGCTTCTGATCCTCAGTTGCATACATTTTTCTCATTTTCTTTAATTGATAAGTTATCCTACTTTGCTGCATTATGGTTTGTTGGCCTGGACATTCATGCGCTGTGGTCTCTAGTGAAAATCTCCTCTCTTGGTTCTTGTAGTGCTGGTAAAAGTTTTGTTGCGAAATTCTAATGCTGCGAAGGGTGTTAGCTACTGGAAAAATTGCGCTTCTTGTACTTCCTTATGTATCAATCTGTACAGAAAAGGTGAGGCGGTTTCATTGCTTTTATATCAATTTTTTGACTCCCATTTTGGCTCATGTCTTATGCTTCAATCTGTGTCCTGAAATGTGCAGGCAGAACACCTTGAGGTTCTTTTAGAACCATTAGATTAGAATGTTCGTAGTGTTTATGGAAATCTAGGTGGTGGAACTCTTCCCAAGGATACAGCTATTGCTGTCTGCACTATCGAGAAATCAAATTCTTTGATTAACAGGTTACTAGAAGAGGATCGTTTATCAGAGCTTGGTACCATCGTAATTGATGAATTGCACATGGTATCCACTTTGCTTTAGGTTTATTTCGAGTCCTATCTTTTGCTTGTCATTTTACATGTTTTTACCCAATTCTCATTTTTGAGTGGCATTATGGGTGATTTGCAGGTTGGTGATCAAAGTAGGGGTTATCTTTTGGAACTCATGTCAACAAAGTTACGGTATGCAGCTGGAGAAGGCAATGTAGACTCATCTAGTGGAGAAAGTTCTGGGACGAGTAGGGGGAAATCTGATCCTGTTCGTAGTCTCCAAATCGTTGGCATGAGTGTAACCCTACCAAATGTGTCTGCAGTTGCTGATTGGCTTCAAGCAAGTTCCATGATCTCTTTAATCTATATCTCAACTGGTTCATGAATTGCGTACGTTAAGTATGTTTTATCCTCAATGGCTTTATTATGTCAGATCTGTCATTTATTTAACTGCAGGCAGCTCTTTATGAGACAAACTTTCGGCCTGTTCCATTGGAGGAATATATTAAAGTTGGTATCACCATTTACAACGAAGAAATGGAAATTGTTAGGACAATCCCAAAAATGGCTAACCTTGGTGGTAAAGATCCGGACCATATAGTGGAACTCTGCAATGAGGTACAGTGTTCTCTTAGTTTTTCACTAAGTTTTTTCTTGCTCTTGCTTGAACAATTATGAGATCGTTAATCAATAAGTAGGTGCTTCGGGTCACTCGGTGCTAATATTTTGCTCCAGTCGAACGAAAGGGGTGTGAATCAATGGCCAGGCATATTGCGAAGTATCTCAAAAGGTTTTCTGTAAGCCCTCGCAGTGAGCAAGGTGATGCCTTTGATGTTTCTTCTGCCATTGATTCATTGCGGAGATCCCCTGCTGGGTTGGATCCTATCCTGGAAGAAACTCTTCCTTCTCTAGTAGCCTACCATCATGCTGGCCTAACGGCATGTCAACCATATGTAATTAGCTTATGTCTTGTTGAGCAGCATGCACTAAACTGTATGCATGCTTATGTTAACTTGTCAAAAGTTAATTAAATTATGAGATGTGGACTACCTTACCTCACAAGTTAGCTACTGGGATTGAGTTCCAATATTGTCCAACACTTACTTTCTTTTGTCCTCCAATTCTGGAAAGGTCAAGGAAAGGGAAACCGTTGAAACATGTTACAGAAAAGGACTTGTATGTGTCTTGACTGCTACATCAACTCTAGCTGCTGGGGTTAATCTGCCTGCCCGAAGAGTTATATTCAGACAACCACGCATTGGCCGTGATTTTATTGATGGGACAAGGTACAAGCAGATGGCGGGACGGGCTGGTCGGACTGGCATAGACACAAAAGGAGAAAGTGTAAGTTTGATATCTCCTTATTTTTATCCCCTCTAGAACTTTGCTTGACTATTTGGCTATGAAATTACAGTTTCATTTTTTTTTTTTTTTTCTTCCTCATGAGCAGTTAATTTTCCCAAATTAGTCACATGATTTTTTTTCTTAAAATTTTAATAAAGAGGTGACTATGTTCACAATTACTTGTCACATGTGATGGGCTGCCAACAAAGTCAAATTTCTTGTTTATGGGCATCCCAAGTTCATTGCTAACGAATTCTAAACCACTTACAAGTGCTAATTTGCAAGCCAGAGGAAGTCAGAAAGATATTGGGACTCCTTAATGACAGTTATCCTCCACTTTATTCTTGCTTGTCAGAAGATAGGAATGGCATGACCCATGCGATACTTGAGGTCGTTGCTGGAGGAATTGTTCAAACTGCTAATGATATTCACAGATATGTAAGGTGTACTCTTCTCAACTCAACAAAACCCTTTGAAGATGTTGTGAGATCTGCTCAAGATTCCCTTAGATGGTTGTGCCATAAAAAGTTCTTAGAGTGGAGTGATGAGACTAAGTTATACACCACCACACCCCTTGGCCGGGCGTCTTTTGGCAGTTCTCTTTGCCCAGAGGAATCACTCGTAAGTATCTCAGACCGCTTTTTCTTGTTATATACTACTGCAACTTTTATATTATTGCACATATAAATTCGTCGTACATGATTTTTTATCTCAACATTTATGTAATTGAGCTTAGTGTATTTAAGAAACGAGTGAACTTTGCATACTGTGTAGATTGTGCTTGATGATCTCGTAAGGGCTAGAGAAGGTTTCGTCCTAGTAGGCCTGGCATTGGGTGGGGAATATCCAACCCATGCCTTTATCCAAACAATATCCAAATATTCCATATTCAAGTCCAATCCAAATCCAATAAATAAAAACCCAACAGATTTTCACCCAAATAAAATCCAATATGTATGGATGGATTTTCAAACCCATCCAAAGTTTTAAAAAATCCATTGGATATTAAAGGGCTGCCCGCCCAAGCCCCAAGCCCCAAGCCCCAAGCCCCAAGCCCCAAACCCCAAACCCAAACCCCAAACCCATTCTGCCATACATTTTGTTTGTTTAATATGATATGTAATTAATTAATTCTTTCATATTATTATTAATTGCTTTATAAATTAAGTTTGATTTACTAGGAAAACATCGCCTATATTATGGTCCTAGCATCAGCTTTGCATATGGTATACCTCGTGACTCCCATTAATGTTGATGTGGAACCTGATTGGGAACTGTATTATGAGAGGTTTATGCAGTTATCTTCTCTAGACCAGGTACTAGATATATATCTTGTTTTTTCACTGCTTATCTTTCACATCAATGAAATTTTGGTTGTAGATGTATTCAGGTTCAAACTTATGCAAACTCTTCCTTAAAGTGAACAGCTTATCCGGTGTTACCTCACTGTAAGGTTTCACATTAACTGCTAGCACCAGTGGATTTTGTTTAACTGCTTTGTCTCAAGTTGGGAAATTGAGTAACCAGGATTTAGAACTATAAAACCGTAGTTTTGAAATATATAGTTCATACTTTTGCTTTCATTTGATGGATAGATGATGGGAGATACTTTAAATGAAGTAACCTGAAGTATACATGAACTTCAACTTCTGTATGAATGCAGTCTGTTGGCAATTGAGTTGGAGTACGAGAACCGTTCCTGATGAGCATGGCTCATGGTGCACCTCGTCTCACATCACAGAAATCAAGGCCTAACACAAAAGTTTAGGCCTGGATCTTGTTGACAAGTCTTATTTTATGTTTTCTGCTGTGCATGTGAGGATTGCTATTGATACGTGTGTTGTGGCATGGATTCTATCACCTAATGAGGAGAGAAGTTCTTATCCTAATCTGCAAAAGGTAAGCCTCTATCTATGGTTTGTTAAATTGTATTGTTGGAAATATTTGAAAGTTGATGGCTTGTTTTTTATGAATATTTGTAGGGAATTTTATTTGGTTTTACTTTATTCTGTGGTTCAATGTGATGTGTTAATTCTTTCAAATCAAGCATATGAATTTATTTTCTCTTCCTTTTCCTCATGAATAATTGATATTATGATACTAGCCATCTTCCACCATGATGTAATTTAATTATTTAAATGAAACTCTGTGTACTCAAGACTACGAGTGATTTCTCTATATAAGTTTCAACTTCTTGTCCAAGAGACTGCACTGTATGTTCATTTCTCTCTGCAAAGTTTTCACTTATAAAGAAAGGTATCTTAAGTTAAAGAGTGTTGACAGGAAGTCAAGAAGAGGTTATCTAGTGATGCTGCTGCATCAGCTAACAGGAGTGGCAGATGGAAGGATCAGACACGAAGAGCTGCGCATAATGGTTGCTGCCTCAGAGCTGCACAGTCTCGAACGTTGTTTTCTGTATCCTTGGAAGAAAACTCAAGTTTCTCGAGAAAGAAGCTTATAGGTTAGCTGGCAAGACATTCTCATTATCAATGCCTGCTGACATAGCAAATATTCTCTATGAACACTTGAAGCTGCCCATGCCAGAAGGGTATGGAGGGAAACAACACCATAGCACTGACAAGGATTGCTTGGATTTGCTTAGGTACAGATATTAATTCTGTATTTTGTAGATCTTCTGTTAGTTCCTCACAAGATTGTATTTTCTGGACTTTATTTGTAAATATACATAAAAGTACAGCCCAAAGTATCCTCTAATGAATTACTTGATCTATTTTGAAAATTTCTACTCGAAAATTAACTAATTGAACTTGGCTGTATTCCCGAAATCATCATCCTATTGTCTCAGTAATTAAAGAGCATCGGACATTGGCCAAACTCTTGAGATCTACCTTGGGTTCAATTTGTTTGCTTGCCAGACTTTCAATGAGGTCCCAGAAGTATACTCTGCATGGTCATTGGCTCCAGACATCAACTGCAACTGGTCGACTTTCGATGGAGGAGCCTAGCCTCCCGGTCCTATTTCTCAATTAATCTCGATAACCTGTTTCCTTGTTTGTTTCACTTATGTCTTTCCGTTGTCGGTGATTTTCTTTCATATAACTTAAACGTCTTATGTGTTCTGTATAGTGTGTCGAGCATATGGTTGAGTTTGACATGCATGAAGATACAGGGGCGTCAGGTCCCTGTCACTATAATATCAATGCACGCTATTTCGTCATATCAACACAGATGAATACGCTTTAGATTTTCAAGTGAAATCTCTATATTCATTTTTAACCCAAGAAGGTTAAATTCATTTGCATCTTCCACTTCATATTTTCTCGCAGGATGATTGGTTGCTGCTAACTGCAGATTATTCTCAGATAGAACTGAGACTTATGGCCCATTTCTCAAAAGATAATACATTGATTAAACTCTTGCGTAGTCCCCGAGCTGATGTCTTTACCATGATCGCTGCTAAATGGAGTGAGAAACATGAGTCTGTTGTGAGCTCACATGAGCGAGAGCAGACCAAAAAACTGGTCTATGGAATCCTTTATGGAATGGGTCCTACACACTGGCAGAGCAGTTGGATTGCAATCCAGATGAAGCTGCAGAAAGAATCAGAAACTTCAAGAGATCTTTCGCTGGCCTGGCTTCTTGGCTTGAAGTGGCAGTTCTATTATGCCATAAAAATGGGTGAGATCAATATAGTTATCTTTGTCAATTTGATGCTATGGTATATTTTTTCACCTTTGACCTGAAATAAATGTTTACGAAAGAGCAACTGGTCACAATAGCTTTATGTTGCAATTCTCAAATTGTTCTATAACTTCAAGGCAAGATTCAACTTATTAACTGTTTCTTGTCAAGTGTAGAGTTTAGCTATAGATAACATTTTTGCTCATTTACCAGAGAAAATTGTTCCACTTTCCAAAATGAATTATATTCCGTTTCTTATATTGACACAATTACAGTAGAGGTTTTTTCCCCTCCCAAGAATGACATTACCTCTTCTGCAGTTACGTGGAGACCCTTAAAGGGCGAAAACGTTTCTTGTCAAAAATTAAGTTTGGAAACAGTAGAGAAAAATCCAAAGCTCAACGACAGGCTGTGAATTCTATATATCAGGTGATTATTTCTTCCTCCCAAGTTGTTATTGCTTTAGCGATTATTTATACAGAAGATGTTTCATTTCTAGGGATCTGCTGCCGACATAATAAAGATCGCAATGATAAGCCCACACGACGTGATTGGTGAGGATAGTGAGGCATCTTCTCCTGGTTTCATAGATACTGATAATTTTCAAATGCTTAAAGGTTGCTGCCGAATCCTTCTACAGGTAATTGGTCGGACAGAAGAAGAATGGTTTTCGGTCAAACTGCCGTAGGGCTTTAAACATGCATCATCAATAATGAAACTTCTTTTAATATAGTGTTTCTACTGAAAGTAAAAAAATGGTAACTGTGTCAATTATAAAACTAAATTAGATGCCATTTATGCAAGTAGTCACTGCAACCTACAAATTGCCTTGTGGATACCGAATTTTTTTTTATGTGCTAATTTGTTTGATTTAGGTACATGATGAACTAGTACTTGAAGCTGATCCGTCGGTTATAAAAGAAGCTGGGTTGTTGCTCCGAACTTGCACGCTTGATATGGTTGTGAAAGATTCTGGGAGTTGTTTGAAGTTTTTTACATTCCCACCTGTACACCCCTAAGTTTTTCTAAAATTACAGAAACCACCCCTCGGATATTGAAAAGTTTCAGGGAGTTGTTTGAAGGTTTTTCAAACTCATGGGAATCATCTGTAATATTACAATCTCATAATGGGTGTATATGCAATTATATAATTGTCTATACCTTTTTTTTGAAATAATAGAAGATTGATGAAGGACGAACTGAATGCAACATGAGGAGAGAGACGTCATGATGAGATGTTGGACAGTTCAAAATTAGTACGTGCGTGCTGGAACTGCATTTTGTACGGTTAGTTCTTTTATCATTTTGTTGAGTAGATAATTTCTAGTTATGCCATTAAGAATGATTGGAAAATGAAATAAGGGAGTTGGGGACATACTTTCATACATACATTCCATAATTTCCGAAAATTAAGTCCATGTCATGATGCTTTTGCATGATGTTAACAACTTATTAGTGTGCAATATTTATCAAAAATTGTACTAACCAGGTTATGGGACCCTTTATGCATCCAATGGTCAAGATCACACCATAACTTAAACGATCTTGACCCTTGGATAATTGGTGGGACCCAACACCTACTCCAAAGTGAGAACTTGCTTGCTATAGTTGTTTTGTCAATTGTATAAATACTTTTTGTTCTATCTTTATTTATATCACCAATTTCCTACAATTTCCGCTAAATGTTTAGGAAGTGCAGGATGATGCAGATGCAGATGCAGATGCAGATGCCGACAATGTTCGTGTGGTAAATACGACAAGCAACTATGGAGGCGACAATACAGCTAAATCTTAATTCTTGCCCTCCAAACATCAAGAATACTGTTGCTGGCTATGAATTTGGACCATTTGGTACAACCGGAACGTTTAGCCCCAATAATCTTCCTGCCAGTCTAAAAAAATCATCTTGCAGGCATGCGAGTTTACCTAGAAATCTCAGAAAATGTGTTTGCAGATCAAATTCTAATTCTGGGGTTGGTCGGTTTGGACAAGGAAATTCAAGCCCCAATATGGATGTTAGTGTAGAAAAGTGGAACAATGCTGGAACTAATGAATTTTGTTTACTGATACTCATTTTGTAAATGCGCTTTTTCCTTTGATTTGTCTTTGTTGTTTAATGGAACGGGGAAATAGGAAAAACATGTACATATGTGTGGTAATTAATTAATTATGGTGATCAAAATGTTGCTACTTGAGTTTGTTTCGTATATACGAGTATAATTAGTCAATTTGTATTTTTTTACATGAATTAAGAAGTTTGACAACACCAAAATCTACTCGACACAAATAAATTGGAAGTTAATAAAACTTTTGACAAGAATATTTCGCAAACTTCCCAACTAATACTAATATTATCAAGGAACAATTTGAAATATTTTTACGTTACTTTCCCATAAAATTATATAACATAATAGGATATAAATACTATACTATAACATTTTAGTACTACATTTTGTGAAAAATATATAACATATTTTGAGAGATATTTTAAGTACGACATTTTGTGAAAATTATACGACATTTTTTCAAAATGGGGAGTTAAGTAAAAATATGGTGCATATTTGGGGATTTATCCCATATTACCCGTATTATTAACGAATTCGGATATTTGATTATTAGATCATGGTTAATCTAAAATGAACTGATTGATGCAATATGCAAAAAATGATATTTATAGTAGTTGCTCGAGTTATGGTTATATATCTTTATTTAAGAAAAATGCAAAAAAAAAAAAAAAAAAAAAAGGCAAGAGATAACTTTCTTCAATTATTCAAAGGGCAAAAAGGTGTAATATATCTTTATTTAGTGAGTTACATCTAGAACTCAAATGAATTTTTAAATTACAAAATATCCTCATATTTAGATTAAATAACAAGGGATACTCAAATGAATTTTAAGATTATAAATGATCCCTTCTCCGTTTGAATTTTTGATAATTTCGTCCAAAATTTTAATCTAAATGGATTTTTTTAAAACATAAACACTCTAAAAAATGAGTTTTTACATCTAGATATTAAATGAATATAGCAGTTTATAAATAATTTTTTTAATGAAGAGGGGGTTGATGAGGCCCAAAAACACGCTTGTATCAGAGCCGTCCACGTGTCACCATCTGCTGACGTGAAGACTATACCCTCGCATTGATGGGCTCGTGGGCCAACCCAGCCCACTCACTTGCCAACTAGTATGGGCCCTTGAGCCTCAGCCAACTATTCAAGAAAAGGGGCCGAACCGGCAGACTCGGCGCTCCCATCCCGGCCTTCGGGGTTACCTCTCTCCGGGAATCACCCGCACGAGGGCCATATTCTCGTCGCTCGGGACTTCGGCGCTCAAAGATCATGAGTCGTAAGGAACCCGTCCGAGCACTCTTCGAGCGTCGCCTATTCGTCGCGTGTGATCCCCCACCGCCGTGGTGGATCTGAACCCTCATAAAACGGTTCCGGGACCTTCCACCCGCGCGACCCTCGTCAACAACCTCTGACACAAAGGTAGTGCGCACCTTGTACCTGACACGCCGCCTACTTTCCAGAGCCATCACTCTCATATCACCACAGGCAGCCACGTGTTAGGGCAACACAGGTTTGGGACCACACGGTCAGATTACCTAATCTACCCTCACCCCTAACATATAAATAAGGGAGAACACTTGCATTCTCCCCCAAGTCATCATCTGCATACATACTTCATACATTGTTCTGGGCATTTTTCACTGGCCTTCCCAAGCTTCATATTATTCTCATCACAGTCGCATCATCATCGTATCTTGCACTCTTGGTGTTATCCTAGCTGGAAGAACCCACGCTCAAGAGGAAACCCAGATCCTGAGGCCCTCACGCCTGTGATGGTCTTTCCCTTTTCATACAAATACTAAAGTGTTGTTGCATTTTTGGAAGCTTGGTTTCCAGCATCATCATTTTTGACGCCGTCTGTGGGAAATCCATCGTCACCGTCTTCATCATCATCAGATTCTTCCCTAAAAGCTAGTTGAAAAGTGACACCAGCGACTCTCAACATGGTGACGGCGACAAGGTCAGGAGCGGTAGGAAGTAAAAGTGCTCATCCCCCTGTCAACGAAGAGAATACAGGGAACGACGCCGCCGCTGGCGGTACGCCGCCTCCACTCACCGGAAATACTGAGGTCGCCGCTGCAACTCTCCCCCCAGAGGAAACGAAGTAGGAGGATCTGGCTCGAATCCTCCTCCCCCAACCTTCGCCCAAAACGCTCCAGCCTCTCATCACGGCATGTACTCCATGGCTATGCTCCCGCCGGGATACGCCCATAGGCAACCGGGAATGATGCCCGGAATGATGCCCATGGTCCAGCCATATCCAGTGGGTACACTAAATCTCCCTCTGTCACTACCTAGAGAAATACAAGGGGTGGAAATGCCCCAGGTAACGACCCAGCAGCTCCAAGCCCTTTACGCACAATGTGAAGGGCAGGCGGTACAGAACGCCTGGGAGCACTTCACTGCCGCCTATTTCCCCTCTTTGGCAGGAGCTCGAGCGGCTCCGCCCTTGGGAGGACTCCCGGCTCACCCGTTGACAATGGCACAAAATACATTAATGGCCCAGCAACCTCACCCTCCCCCGCTTCAAGAAAATGAGGCCGCTCCGAGGGTCCAGCAAGGGCAGCAGCCAGCGGGAAACGAGAGAGCCCCTCAAAATGAAGGGGCTGGAAACAACGAGGAGGTCCAATCGAGGGCCACAGGGAGGGTAAACCGCAGAGACGTCGGCGACCCTCAGCTTGCGGCAGTACAAAATCAGCTCAAGGGGCTCCAGAATGTGGTGGAGCAGCTCTCTCGTGCAAGGTCTCAAGTCCCTCGCGATGGGGGCGAGAGGTCCAGGGCCAGAGACGCTCGCCGACCGCGTAGCCCCATTTCTCGGCACAGGAGGGAAGCCAGCTACGAGGATCCCGACGACCGGGATTATAGGATCATGACCGGCGACTCGCCCCTCATTGAGGAGGTACTGATGACTCGCGCAGGGAAGGGCAAAATCCCCTCGTCTGTCAATAGGTACGACGGAACCACTGATCCAGCCGAGCATCTGGATCACTTTGTACATTTGATGCATTTATATGATCACCCCAACAACTATTGGGCCAAAGTGTTCGTCACTTCCCTCACTGGAATGGCTCAAGACTGGTACAAAAAACTCCCCCCGCGCTCGATTCGGGGGTATTATGACTTGACAGATGCCTTCGTCAGCCACTTCAACTCCTTAAAAGCACCGGCCCCGGCCGCAACTGCCCTGTACAGCTTGGTCCAGGGGCCGAATGAGACCCTCCGATCTTTCATGGGAAGGTTCAACAAGGAGATCTTGTTGGTAGAGAAACCCTCAATGGACTTTTTGAGGCACGTGCTGTTTGGAGCCATCAATATGAAGCATTATGTCAGCAAGGAATTTGTAGAAGAAGTGGCCAAGAAAAAGCCCCGCTCGTTGATGGAGATAAGGGACATAGCTGACTCATTTTTCACCCTCGAAGATATGTATCTTGCGAGGGATCAGAAAATGGCGAACGCCCCTCGCCCCAGCAAAGCCCCCGAGGACAGAGGAGATTTAACCAGGGGTCGCCGCCGCAGCCCTATTTCCGCTCGTAGAAATTGTCCTCCCCCTCGAAAGTTCGAGCGCATCCCTCTCAACCGCCCTATAGCCGAAGTGTATGCTATGGCGGATAAGAAGTTGTTCAAAAGGCCGCCCAGGTTGAGAGAGACAGAGGCTCAGAAGCGCTCGGGGAAGTATTGCGCTTTCCACAAACAGAAAGGGCATGACACCAGTGAATGTCGTCAGCTCGAGAGTGAGATTCAGAGGCTGATCGCTGGGGGGCACCTTAAGGAGTTCGTGAAGGTGTTGGAGAGGTATAACGAGCATTGCGCTGAGCGAGCGCGTTCCCAACGAAGAAGCCGTTCACGATCGCGGAGTCCGCGCCGCCATCACTCCGAGCCGAGCGACCGTGGCAAAGGGAAAGCCCCAGACTTGGAAAACTAGCCCTTCGCGGTCATCCACATGATTGTTGGAGGTCCCTCGGGGGGCGACTCTAACGCTTCTCGACGCCGCTACATTCGGAATTATGATCAAAGATCTTCTCAGCCCAGGCCAGTGCTCTCCATTGATAGATCATCGCGCTCGGAAAAAGATGAGAGTGTAGGCTTCACAGAGAAAGATTTAGAGCATATTGTAACACCCCATGGGGTCGGTGAAACCTCTGACTGCCCCATGGTGGTTATCTTAGACGTTCACAATCACGTTGTAAATAGGGTCTTAATTGATAGTGGAAGCTCCGTGAACGTTTTGCCTTACTCCACGTTTCAGAAAATGAACATCACCAACATCCCGCTCGAACCCCTCAGAACAGCCCTCGTCGGCTTTGGGGGTTCCGAGATTGTCCATCGCGGACAAATTCGCTTGGCCACCTCTTTCGGTCGCGCCCCACAGCGAAAGACTTTAAATGTTCTCTATGTGGTGGTCGAAGTAGACCTACCATACAACATCATCATTGGGCGCCTAGCCCTCGTTGACTTCAAAGCTGTAATTTCCACCTATCATCAGAAAGTCAAGTTTCCCACCCCCGAGGGTACCGGAGAGGTACTGTGCAATGTTAAGGAAGCATGGGAATGCTACATACTTTCCCTTCGAAGCCACAAGCCCAAACAACCTACCCAAGCAGGTTCCACCAAGAAGTCCGTTGACTTCCCCAAACTAGATGAAGATGGCCCCGAACACAAGAGGGCCAAGCTCTATAAAAAGAAGAATAAGAAGAGGGCCACGGACAAGCCAGTAGATGTTGGGAATTCGCCCCCCGGAGCGGTTGGGGTTTTCTCCTCGGAAGACGAAGATCATATACCCTCGGGAGATGCCAGCGGGATAATAACAGGCAAGAAACGAGCGCTCGAACAGCCGAGGCCTGAAGTGCGGGTGGAACCTACGGAGAGCTTTCTGACCATCGAATTGGAGCCTGGGAATCTTGATAAGACTACGCAAATAGGCTCCGGTCTCGACGGTCCCTCTCAGATTATGATGATTGAATTCTTACGAGAAAATATATGTCTTTGCTTGGAAGGCTTCCGATCTCACTGGCATAGATCCGAGCGTTATTGTCCACAGGCTGAACGTGGATCCGGCCTTCAAACCTATAAAGCAAAAGAAGAGGGATGTTCATGGGTTCCGGAAGCAGGTCATAGAAGAAGAAGTCAATAAACTACTTGACGCTCAGTACATAGAAGAAATCCTATATCCCGAATGGCTTTGCAATGTGGTGCTCGTTCCGAAGAGCACCAACAAGTGGCGTATGTGCAATGACTTCACAGACCTCAACAAGGCGTGTCCTAAGGATCCGTACCCATTGCCTAGAATTGATCAGTTGGTGGATTCGACCGCCGGGTGTGAACTTATGAGCATGATGGACGCTTTCCAAGGGTATTATCAGATATTTATGGCTCTTGAGGATCGTCCCAAAACTGCGTTCGTAGTCCCTATGGGTGTTTATTGCTTCAAGGTTATGCCCTTTGGGCTCAAAAATGCAGGAGCAACATACCAGCGCCTTGTCAACAGAATGTTCGAGTGTGAGATTGGAAAGTCCATGGAAGTGTATGTGGATGACATGATCGTCAAAAGCGAACGCCATTATTCTCATCTGGAAGACCTCAAACGAGAGTTCAATATCCTGCGTCGTTACGGTATGAAACTGAATCCTTCCAAATGTACATTTGGCGTGCGGGGTGGCAAATTTTTGGGATACATGGTCAGCCAACGGGGCATAGAGGCAAACCCAGAGAAGATTAAAGCAATCCTGGATATACCCTCCCCTCGCAATCTGAGAGAGGTCCAGGTGCTTGTGGGTAAGATCATTTCATTAAACAGGTTCATCTCCAGCTCAACGGACAGGAATTTGCCCTTCTTTAAAATTCTGCGTAACGCTCGCAACTTTGCCTGGAGCGAGGACTGCGAAAAGGCCCTGCAGGACATGAAGCAGTACCTTTCGAGTGCGCCTTTGTTGACCAAACCTAACCCGGGGGAGAACTTGTTTGTCTATCTGTCAGTTTCCTTGGAAGCCACGACGCTGTCCTCGTGGCCATTCGCGAGCGTAAGCATATGCCGGTGTATTATTTAAGCAAGACTCTACAAGGAGCGGAGAAAAGATACATAGAAATAAAGAAATTTGCTTTTGCGCTCGTTAATACCTCTCGGAGGTTAAGGCCCTATTTTCAAGCGTATTCCATCGTGGTGCTTACAGATCAGCCCCTCAGACAGGTGCTTGCAAAGCCGGACGTCTCAGGGAGATTAATTAAATGGTCAATTGAACTTAGTCAATTCGACATCACCTTCGAGCCTCGCTCGGCGATACAGGCTCAGGCCGTGGCTGACCTATTGGTGGAACGTTTCAACTTAGATACTGGACCCTCGGCAGAGGATGGTCTATGGCTTCTGCACACAGATGGCTCCTCAACCTCACAAGGGGGAGGAGCCGGGGTGACCCTCAGGGACCCTCTCGGAGCTGAAGTTGACTACGCCATCAAGCTGGCGTTCCAAGTTACCAACAACGAAGGTGAATATGAGGCCCTCATCCAGGGGCTCAGGATTGCATTCCAAAATGGCGCCACTCGGGTCACTGCATATGTTGATTCGCGAATCAGATTGACGGTTCTTATGAGGCTCGAGAAGCCACCATGGTGCAGTATCTGGCGAGCGCTAAGGAGGTGATAACCAAGTTCAAGGAATTCCACCTTTTGTAGGTCCCGAGGGCTGAAAACGAACGCGCTGACGCTCTCTCAAAGTTCGCATCTGCCCTGGATGGTTTTAGCGAGCGTGCTGTTACGTTTCTAAGAACATAAGAGCCGCTGATAAGTAGAGGCGAACCTGCGAAGGAGGTGAATATGATTGACCCCTCCGAGCCTTGTTGGCTCGACGAAATTATCAGATTCCTCCAGGATGGAACCAGCCCAAGCGACAAAGTTAAGGCTCGAAAAATCAGAAGCAAGGCCCCTCGCTTCTCATTGGACGCCGAGGGTCGATTATTCAAGGGATCCTTCCAGGGCCCACCATTGAGATGCTTGAGACCCTCGCAGGCCAAAGAAGTTTTAGAACATGTGCACAGTGGAAGCTGCGGGAACCACTCGGGCGGTCGAATCTTGGCAAAGAAAATCTTAAGGAGTGGGTTCTACTGGCCCTCGGTGTTGCAGGATGCCATTAGCTACTCCAAGAAATGCCCTAAGTGCCAGTTCCATTCTAACACCCCTCAGTTGCCGGCAGCTCAAATGATTCCTATTGATGTTTCGTGGCCTTTTGACCAATGGGGAATTGACATAGTAGGACCCCTCCCAATGGCGGTCGGACAAAAGAAATTCGTAATACTCGCTGTGGATTACTTCACTAAATGGGCCGAAGCCGAAGCGGTCGCCAAGATAACGTTCAAAGTTGTGAAAGACTTCATTTGGAAAAACATCATTTGCAGATATGGTATCCCGAGGGTGCTCATCTCAGACAACGGCTCCTAGTTTATCGCTGCCGACACGCGAGATTGGTGCTATGAGCTAGGGATTGAGTAGCGATTCACCTCCGTGGGCCACCCTCAAGCCAATGGTCAAGCGGAGGTGACCAATCGAACCATACTCCGGCATCTGAAGACGATGCTCGAGAGTAAGAAGGGAGAATGGGCTGAAGAACTTCAAGAAGCCCTGTGGGCATACCGTACTACTCCACGAGCGGCAACAGGGGAAACTCCTTATTCCCTCGTTTATGGCTCCGAGGCTATGATACCCGTGGAAATTGCTCAAGAATCCGCACGCGTTGCCTATTTCGAGCCTGCGGTCAACGAGGCCAATCGGGCGTTCGAATTAGATTTGTTGGACGAGAGGAGGAATACTGCTTGGGCACGTATCCACAAGTACAAAGCGACCGTAGCCCGCCAATACAACAAACGTGTTAAAGAGAGGACTTTCCAGCTAGGGGACTTGGTCCTCAAAAAAGTTGAAGTCTCCAAACATGTGGGAAAGTTGGACCCCAACTGGGAAGGCCTCTTCAAAGTCATTCAGGTACGAGCAAATAACACCTACCTACTGGAGACTTTGCAAGGCGAGCGTCTCCCTAGGCCATGGAATGCATGTAACCTTAGAAGGTTCTACGGGTAAACGTCAGTTCTTTTGTAATTGCCCGTTTGCAGCATGGAGTACTTTCTTTTGACAGAAAGCGTGTTGTAATCATCTTGAACATTACAAGTATAACAGTAAGTACTTAGTTCTTTGTTTTGTCATTTATTTGCTTTCTTATTGGTTAATGATTTGAGCAACAGAAGGCCTACTCCGTGTTGAGCATCCTCCACGTTGAACGGCCTAAGTAATACCCCAATCGTTTTGGAGCAACGCTATCTGGGTGTTGATAACCATATACCCGGAATAGTTTGACAATTCGTAAGTGTATGAAATCCTAAGAACGAGCGTGTCAAACAACGGGGAGCAAAATGCTTAATTTACGCCAGCTGAGTGCACGCCACTCCAGTTCGCGCTCGTAAAAACCCCGATGACCCTCAACTTCTTGGGTAAGAGCACACTCGTAGAATAGTGGATCCCATAACAATCCTTTCATGGGTCCCTCGAAATGACGCTAACCCCACGGTTATGCTCGCTTTAATCCTATACTTAGCAAATCCTACTGTTGATTTCTAAAGTATATACAACCCAATGGAGCGTTCGAAACGAGGATGCACATTATTGGGCCAATACTTAGGCAAATCCTCAGAAGTTTCCTGAGTTCAAATTTGAGCCTCATCACGAATACGGCCAGGGAACCACCATGGAAAACACCCTCGCGCCCGTACTTGCATCCCTTAAATCACTAAACGCTACCAAATCCTAAACTGATGGCGCATTGTGATGAATGCCAGGGCACCCTCAAAGAAAACGCCCTCGTGCACACACACGCCCATCGCAAACGTTCAAACAAGAGAGACCAATATAAAGGCAGCGAGCGCAATGAAACAGCATCATTCACCATTCAAAAGTAAAAGAGAAAGCATTCAGACAATCAAGCAGTAAAAGAAGAGTTCCAATATATGAAAAGAAGCATGGAGGAATCCAAAATGTTCAGGAAAATAACTGGAGGATTAAGTACAGACATAAAATTGTTCATAATTAGGAAGGAGAATTTAAACTGGTGAGGGCAGGAGATCAACAATCAAGGGAACTTCACTGGGCTGGAGCATCGGGCTCGGGAGGGGCAGTCGCAAGAGGAACTGGGGCCAAAACGTGGGCGTCAGAAGTTTGAGCCTCGCCTGGTTCCTCAACTTCCGCTGCATCCATGACGGTGCCCTCGTCCTCTATCTGGATGGGCTCGGGACCAAGAGTGTTGGCAGCTATGAACTCCCGTTGGAGCGTTTGTACCAACTCCTGGTACTCCGGCTCCGCCAAGCTCTCAGTGGGATCCTCATCTTGGACCATGGGCTCGCAGTTTTCATCCAGATCCATGCGCAAGCGCGCATCAGTCCGAGCGCTGTCAGGAGCCAAGCCCAGTTTCACCATCTGCCCGATAGCTTTGTGGAAGAAGCGCCGAGCGTTATCAAAGCACTGGATGTTGGCTGCAAACACGAAGGCCTTGGAACGCACGAACTTCATCACTACGTCCCAAGAGACCTTCGCCGCCAGTCCTTCCACCTTCCCCTACAGTTCAGCGAGAGCCTTCTTGGTTTCTTCATTTTGACGTGTGCTCTCAGCCAGTTGTGTGCTTAACTCCCTATTCTGGACCCTCAGTTGGTCACGCTCCACCTTCAATTCCCTATGACGCTCGTCAAGGGTAAGATAGGCTGCATCCGCCTTCTGAAGGTTCTCCCTCAGCCTGTCTTTCTCAAGATTGGCTTCGGTCAGCTGAGCGTGGACGTTATTGTAATCCTCTTGCAGTTGGACGGGGTCAGAGATTCGCAGCAGTTTCTTGTACTTGGCCTTGTGCTCGGAGTAGGCCTGCGCTCGCCCCTGCAAGTTCTTTAGCCTAGGGATTACCTCCTGGAGAGTCAGAAGCAAAGAATAGTGTTAAAATGGGAACAATGGAATTGGGAAATCTCCAGAGGGTACTAGGGACTTACCGTCAGAAGGGCATGACAGGTGTCATCAGCAACATGAGCGACATCGTGCTCGTTCAGCTTATCATGATCTCCAGAAAATTGGAGTTTTCCGACGATGTCAGAGACGACGTTCACGGAGTAGGCGCTCTTTTTCAGAAGCACTGGACCCTCAGTCCGCTGGCGCTTGTAGCGAGAGTCGCCCTTGCAACCTATCTTCCAGAAATTTTCATCCTCTAATGAAAAAGTGTCGCTGCCCTCGCCTTTGTGCCCCACTGCCACCTCTTTCCCCTTTCCAGAAATTGGAATGGAATCCGGCAGCCTCTTCCTCTTCCCCTGACGATCGGCCCGAATGGTTTCATGTATACGGACATGTTCCCCAGAGCGGTTTCGGGATCTGCTCGAACTCAATGAAATCGGACCCTCGGGGGCCACCGGTGGAGGAGTAGCCCCGCGGGTACCACCCACCGTCAAATCCTCGATGGGGCCCCTAGGAGGAGCTTCGTTCCCCACACCTCTACGAGCGCCGTCTTGTCCTCGGCCGGCCCCTCGCCTAGTTCCCCTTCCCCTCGGAGCGTTGGGAGGGCGGATTTGCTGCTGTTGCGAGGGCTGAGGGTCGGCGGCAGGTACCTGGACGCCCAACATGCGAGAAAGAGCTTTAGCATTCATACCTTGCGATAGTATTTGAACAC
This sequence comes from Lantana camara, assembly GCA_037501455.1. NCBI lineage: Eukaryota > Viridiplantae > Streptophyta > Magnoliopsida > Lamiales > Verbenaceae > Lantana > Lantana camara. Next base: position 97,225,947 of record CM074861.1, read on the forward strand.
TTGCAAGTAAGAAGAAACGAGCGTCAGAAGTTGGTTACTTAGATCACAGATACAAAAATACAACAGTCCCACCAAGTTAGGAAGCTATTCTAAAAGTTAGAGCGGTTAGTTCCTAGAATCTAACCATCGAGGGCCATGATGTCAGCTGGAGGGTTGAGTATCATGTCTGGAGGGCAAGATAAGCCATAACGGAACAACACTCCCTCGTTCTTCATCAGAGTCTCAGCCTTAATCCACTTCCTCTCACTCCTCATCTCGAAGGCTAATCCCATCGCCCAATCCTCAAAGGCTTTATTCCTCATCCTTTCCCTAATCAAAGGACCCTCGCCATGTATCATCCACTGACGGTGAACCCCGAAAATCCCCCCGGGGGCCCCCACGAAGAAATACTTCTCCTTCCAATGCTCGCCGTAGGAAGTGGATGGGGAGTCTATCATCTTAAAGGCCGATTTGGCCTGGACGTAATAAAACCCGTCCGTAGGCGACGAGCGTGGCGAGCGGGCTACTTGTATCAAACTGTCAAAGTTGACAATCGAGGATGCTTGGCCTAAGGCTCTCATCGTTATTATGAAGGTGTTGATTAGGGCTATGCCGTTGGGCAGAATTTGTGAAGGGCAAAGCCCTAGGTGATGGTAGATGACAGCAGCGGCGTGAGCAATTGGAAACCTCGGGCCCCCGGCTAGGACTGCATCCCAGTAAACCGTTATCATCCCAGGTGGCGGTCGGTTGGCTCTCTCTCCTTCCTCAGGAAGCCGCATAGGAAATACCGCTTCATCCCAGTACACCTTCGCCCTCAACTCTTCCAAATCATCGGGCGTCAGGATGCTCTCAACCTCGTCCGGAGACCTGTCGGTTTGATGGCGATTATCTTGCCTTACCCGGGTGGCAGGCTGCCTTCCCCTCCTTTGACGCCTTCTGGAAGGTTCAGCCTCAAATTGACGCCCGGATGGCCCTGCACCACCCTCGGGGGCCATGACAGCCACTGTGATCCTGTGATCTTGAGGTCTCACAGCGCTGTTAAGCACAGGAAATACCCTCTCTCCTTGCCTTTGCATTTCCATCACGTTGTTCATCTCTTCGAAGAGGTCATTCATCCCTCCAGGGGCACGCTCGTTCATCCCTTGAACAGCTGTGTCGACCTCCTCATCCCTGACGTCAACTGGAGCCTGAGCCACTGAAATCGCCATGGGAACCCCCTCACCTGGGGACGCCCTTGCCAGGGGAACAGCTGTGGGTACATTGCCGTGAGGGGAAGAGCTCCCCATTGACATCTCATCTATTTCCCTCACGTAAGCCTCTGCGTTATTGTCTGCCATATCTGGGTTTTGGTTATTGGAGATGAAGCTTTTCGCGAGGTATTCAGTGGAGAAGGAAAATTCTGGAATGAATTCAACGGCAGAAAGGGTTCTTCACTTAGAAAGTTTCGCTCACACACAACCTAAATCTAGAGTTAGTACAGAAACAAGTGTTATGGAGTTTTACCTAGAGTTTGAAGAACGGAAACTCGCCGGAATCAGTAAAAGTTGCAGAGATTTCTTGCTGCGTATATGCTTGAAGAAGACGAAATACGTGAAAGAGATCCTAAAATGCTGTAAATCCCTATTTATAGGGGATAACTTACATTGATTAGGGCTTGGGATTTCAAATGGCAATCATTTCCCGCCTAGGAAATCCCCCCACTTTTGGTAACCGCCTCACGTCTCCCGGAGTGCACACGCCCACGTTCCCACTCAGCATTAAATGCGGACATGACTTCAATTAATGCGGTGTCAGACTGTGTCCGTTACAGAAGTCAAGCGGTCACTTCTCTAGTAATGGCTTGACCCTCGGGTAATTCAAAATCCAAGGCTCCCTCCTTATTAAATTCTACAGTACGCTCGAGCGATACTACAGAATTTGGGGGGTAAAATGATGAGGCCCAAAAACACGCTTGTATCAGAGCCGTCCACGTGTCACCATCTGCTGACGTGAAGACTATACCCTGGTATTGATGGGCTCGTGGGCCAACCCAGCCCACTCACTTGCCAACTAGTATGGGCCCTTGAGCCTCGGCCAACTATTCAAGAAAAGGGGCCGAACCGGCAGACTCGGCCCTCCCATCCCGGCCTTCGGGGTTACCTCTCTCCGGGAATCACCCGCACGAGGGCCATATTCTCGTCGCTCAAAGATCATAAGTCATGAGGAACCCGTCCGAGCACTCTTCGAGCGTCGCCTATTCGCTCGCGTGTGATCCCCCACCGCCGTGGTGGATCTGAACCCTCATAAAACGGTTCCGGGACCTTCCACCCGCGCGACCCTCGTCAACAACCTCTGACACAAAGGTAGTGCGCACCTTGTACCTGACACGCCGCCTACTTTCCAGAGCCATCACTCTCATATCACCACAGGCAGCCACGTGTTAGGGCAACACAGGTTTGGGACCACACGGTCAGATTACCTAATCTACCCTCACCCCTAACATATAAATAAGGGAGAACACTTGCATTCTCCCCCAAGTCATCATCTGCATACATACTTCATACATTGTTCTGGGCATTTTTCACTGGTCTTCCCAAGCTTCATATTATTCTCAGCACAGTCGCATCTTGCACTCTTGGTGTTATCCTAGCCGGAAGAACCCACGCTCAAGAGGAAACCCAGATCCTGAGGCCCTCACGCCTGTGATGGTCTTTCCCTTTTCATACAAATACTAAAGTGTTGTTGCATTTTTGGAAGCTTGGTTTCCAGCATCATCAGGGGTCGTTTTGTAATTTTAAAATTTATTTGGTTATCCAATGTTAATATATCTAAGTGTGGGGGTGTTCTATTATTTAAAAACTCATTCGAGGGTTAAAGACTTATTTAATAAATCAAACATGCTTTTTTTGGTTACATAATAAATCCAACATGTAATTTAAAGGTAGCTATCCGTTATTGAACAATAGTAAAAGGATTATTACACACGTGAGTCGTGACTCTCTGATTTTGTGTCTATATGTATGCATGAGTCTCTCTCTCTCTCTCTCTGCGAACTTAGAAAGAGAAATTGTTTGACCTCAAAGCTATGGACGATTTATGTTTTAATTTGGTGGGGGTTTAATGTTTGATTGAGTTTATGTTTTTGAAAATCTCGTCATTTCTGCCAATGAAAAGTACGTTGATAATACTGCTGAGTCAGTAACCCTAGCCGCACAACCCTAGCCGCTTTCTCACCTTCTTTCTTCTTTTCTCTTTCTTTCTTTCTTCTTCTTCTTCTTCTTCAAGAGAGGTAGCCGAACGCGAAAACAAACCAGGTTCGGAGTGGTGCTTGGAGATAGATATCCAGGATTGGATTTCATGAAGCTCAATAAATCACCTTATTGTTGTAATTAATAAGATCATTAATGAAGCTCAATCCTGGATATTTCATTTTCAAGCTCCACTCCTGTTCTGGCTCAACCCTATTTCAATCAAATACTTATTTTCACCCTAAACCCTAAATTGAATAATACATGTGCCAACCAACTAATTGAACGCATGTAGCCCTAATTTTTCCTATAAATAGTCCAATTCCCAAATGAATCGCACACTCGATTTAATGAAACGCTCACTTGATTCTGCAGCTAAATCCAATTATTTATTTTTTTTAACGAATCGCGCACTCGATTTAATGAATCGCTAAATTTAAAAACTAGCTAACAGCACTCTATAGAATATATAATTGAGTTATAATATAGTTTGTATTTTGATCCTTAGCAATATTTATTTGATTTATTTTCACCCTAAACCCTAAATAATTGTATAATGCATGTGCCAACCAACTAATTGAACGCATGTAGCCCTAATTTTTCCTATAAATAGTCCAATTCCCAAATGAACCGCGCACTCGATTCTGCAGCTAAATCCAATTATTTTTTTTTTTAACGAATCGCGCACTCGATTTAATGAATTGCTAAATTTAAAAACTAACTAACTGCACTCTATAGAATATATAATTGAGTTATAATATAGTTTGTATTTTGATCCTTAGCAATATTTATTTGATTTATTTTCACCCTAAACCCTAAATTGTATAATGCATGTGCCAACAAATTAATTGAATGCATATAGCCCTAATTTTTCCTATAAATAGTCCAATTCCCAAATGAATCGCGCGCTCGATTTAATGAATCGTGCACCCGATTTAATGAATCGCGCACTCGATTATGCAGCTAAATCCAATTATTTATTTTTTAACAAATCGCGCACTAGATCTTCAGCTAAATAGAATTGTTTATTTATTTTAGGGGTGTAAACGGATAGTAAACGGATCGGATGTATGATTACCATATCCTTATCCGTTTATGATTCGGACGGATACAGATAATATCCTTTTAAATCGAATTCGGATAATATCTTTTTTATGCGGATACAAGGCGGATTCGGACGGATTCGGATTTTAGTCGGATTTTAAACTATTCAAAATTTGACATAAATTATTTAATTATATAACTTCGAATTTTTAATCAGATTATCAACTATTCATTTATAGATAAATTATTTAATAATTATATAACTTTGATATATATATTTTAGACGAATAGAAATAATAAGTATATCTATATAGATCATTTTTATTTTTTAGCGAATGTATAATTTGGTGAAATTATAAATTTTATCATATAATTAACTTGAAATATAATACTTTTATTGGTAACATAATATATGTTAATTATATTATCTCTATATGAATATTGAAGTGAACATATAAAACCTAAGGTTTTTCTTTAATAAATGCGCTAAAAAATTTACTTAATACTAATAATCTATCATACATACACAATTGTGTGTATATATTTTAATATAATATATTATTTATCGGATACGGATTATGGATAAATCGGATAACGGATATATCTAACGAATAATGAAACGGATCGGATGTTAAACGGATCAGATGTCTTTTTACCATATCCTTATCCATTTATAATTCGGATGTCTATAATCGGATACGGACAATATCCTCTTGAGACGGATTCGAATAATATACTCTGTAAAAGAATTCGGATGCGGACGGATATCGGATTTTCGAATATCCATTTACAGCCCTAATTTATTTGTTCTTCAACAACCAACAATCATAGTATTGAATGCATTGCCAACCAATTTAATTGAATACATGTAGCCCTAATTCTTTCTATAAAGAGTCCAATTCCCAAGCTCATCCTCACACCTTCAAGAAAAACCAAACCCTAGCCACTCCTCTCCTCTTCCGTCGCCGGTTCAAAACAAAGGATCAAATATGTAAGATCTGCCCTATTATATTGAATTGCTCCTGAAAATCATCATGTTTATTGTATGGTTTTCGCCAAATAGTATCAATCAATAGAAATTTTTTGTCGAGACCATGTAATCTTTGTCGTCATTACCTTGGATGTGGATCTAGAGGTGAGTTTTTAAGGATTGACAAGCTTTTCATGTATAGTCCAAACATTAAAAATTCATCTTCTACCTCCACCCAGTGGGATGGCTAACGATTACGTGTTTTTTACAAAAACATTTATTAATTGTTCTTATTTGGCAACAAGTCCTACAGTAATGACGATTTTCAGAAGTATTTCAATCGAATACTGCTGATTTAAAAGAGTCAGACGACCGAAACGAAATAATTTCAACTAAATCGCGCACTCGACTCGATAGTATCGAGCACGTGATTCACTGAATCTAGTACTCGAAAGATTTTATCAATAAATAAAATCACGTGCTCGAATGATGTAATCGCGCACTCGATTTTTCCGTAGAGTTACTTTATTGATTCATGTTGTCAAGAGACTGATCTATATTGTCAATTCTGTTAAATAATAGATTGCAATTGATTTCATCAGTTGAATTTCAATTTCTACAACTTCCTCTATCTGCTACGGCTGTCTTCAAACTCGACTAAATTATAAGGTTGATATTGATGATTCTGTGTTATGGTACAAACACAAAACCATCAGTACCAACATTATTATTTCAAGTTTGGCATGATTATTCAAGCTTCAGTTTCGAAGCCTCGCTGGCGAAGAGAAGAGAATGGAAGAGAAGAAGGAGATGTCGGTGAAGAAGAATAAGATAAGAGAGGAAAACGAAAGAGAATTAGGGTTTTTGTGTATAAACACAAACACTGTATAACTTATTACTTTTATTGTTTTTTGCAAAACGGCCCCTCAGATTTCTCCCATTACAAAATGAGTTAATTGCGGTTTGATTAGCGTTTTAATAGGTCACGTCGGAAAATATTGGGGAAAGAAAAAGGGAAAAGAAATTGAGGGTTATATCCCTAAAAAAAGACTTTTTGTCCCTTGGGACCTAATTGTCTCTGCATCCATCCCTAATGAATTATAACGAGAAAACGTAGGTAATATCTACATATGTGTATTAATGTTATTAGGCGAGCAGTTCAAATCGAAGTTTGAAGTATTTAAGGGTAACTAGTAAGGTACACGTGCGTTGCACGTGTATGCCGGTTTGTACTTCCTTTTGTTGTTGTGGTTTTTATTTTTTTTAATTTACGATATGCAGTGGATTTCTTCATTTGCTTTTATTCTTGAAACATATGCAGAGAAGTTGTTGATGGTTGTAAAGCCAGAAAATATGTCGTATATATAAGTGAAGAATACTAAATACTGTTATCCTCAATAAATTGAATTGAGTGGTTGATATATGGTTGGCTATGAGAGATGAGGAACAGAAGCATATGAAGAATCACATGGATTTGTCTTCCAAATGTCATCAAGATTTTAAAGCAACAAACAAGAATTTGTGATGCAGAAAATTGTACCCTACCAACTCTGGCAACATAAACCTCAAATGGACGATTCTGTAATAAACCAAACATACAAATAATTTGAGGATTAGGCTCACTTTTGTGGTCTATGTTGCCATAGTTGGCAGATTAATCAATATGTAATGATAGGATGAGTTTAACATCAATAATCAACACTACTAACCAACTATTAACGGAATATTAGTTATATAATTAGAAATTAATGATATCGTGATCTGATTAGGATTTCAACATTACTAATAGAAAAAGCTCCTTAGTGTGAGATCCCATTTTGTTAGTGTCAGAAATGGAGGAAAGTTCAAAGAATCAATTAAATGATTAGATTCCATATACACTTCACTCTATTTTTTTTATTACAGTACTATCATTATTTTCTAGCTCTCTTAGTTCTTGTGCATGTTCTATAACTAACTTAGTAGAATCAATCTTTGTGTTTGATTATGTATTCCGGGATATGATTGTTGGAATTCGTCAACCCTAACACATCGGAAATTAAAATTTTAGGGATTATAAAACAAGTTTTATCGGAATTCCAATTAAGATCAGCCTTTGATTCAGATTTACGATTTAAACAGAAGAAGAATCAAATAGCTCTTTTGCTTCCGGTTGGTGAGATGATGTGAAGGTTTTCCAAAACCTATCCGGTTCTCTTCTATTCGATCTTCTTCCAAGAATCTCACGCGGAATTCCTCTAAGGTAGTCCACGACTCGTAATTGAATAACTAATTAATTAGCACACTAGAACACTAATTAGATATTGATTATCTAATAGTATTCTCAATACTGTATTGAGAAAAGAGAGAGAAGAGAGAGACTTGGAGAGAAAGCAGAAAAGAAGAAAAACAACGATGTTTCTTTTCTTCTCCAAATCTTGCTTTTAATACATAACCCTAGGTCAAAAACCCTACGGGCTGGTCATGGGCCTTAATTTAATTACTACTAATTAATTGAAGACCCAATATTCATTTTAATTAATGGACTTAATTTAATTGCATTAATTAAATCACAAGTCCAATCTAATTAAATTGGTGGACTTAAAAATTAATTACTCTTAATTAAATTTCAAGTCCAATTAATTTAAATACACTTATTTAAATTAATGTTAACCCTTTAACATCTATTCTTAATAGCTTAACAATTAAGCATAAATTAATTAATACAATTATTAACTAATTACTCTCTCATGTTGTAAATTAAACTCATTTAATTTATCGATCAATCTCCATTGATCTTTAGATAATCGTGTTGTTCAATTCGAGTCATTGTGTGACCCCTTAGGTTCACCAATGAATAGCAGTAGGCCCACATTCTTAATGTAGTATTTCAGATAACCATTTATCTTATTGATTTAATTGAACTCTTTCAATTAATCACTGTTTAATTAAAACCCCTTTTAATTAATCAGTACCTACAGATCATGATCGATGTCTAGTGACAAGCTCATGACCACCCATACAAAAGGTGAAGTTTATGTTGTGAACCTTTCAGTCTCATGGATACCGTGAGATAAGATCCTTCTATCGTCCAATCCCCGATTAGGACCTAGGGCATGGGAATGATAGAACCCTATTAGTCCTAATGCTATGAATTAATTCTAATAGCAATTCCATTTGATCTAACACTCTAGGAAACTCATTTCCTAATTTAGATCTCACTACCTTGCGCAAGGATTTAAGTGGAATGTACTACAATAGAAGTCATGGGTGATTCACTCGTTCTTCTAGACGAGCGATAGATTCTATGTTGGCATCTCATATGCCCCCATACATGATTCGAACAATACCAACATACAACCATAACGAGATTCATGGAACCCATGAATCTCTAGGTGTATATCAAACATTGCCCTTGTCATGCATAGAGCATCAATGGAGCCACAAGTCTAAGGACCATTTAGACACTACCATAACTAGGGAACCAACCTCATCATTAAGGCATAAAAGCCTTACCCCATTGAGGTGTTCCTGTCGGGATCCTCAGTGTACTTGTTCCCTAACAAGCACCCTCATACGCATGTGAATGTCTCTACATTCAATACTTATGAAACAAAGTAGCCTTTCTAAAAGGCACGTCGTATGAGCAAGTCTCAAACGAGTCAAGTCAACATCCCCGTGCTTATTAGACTCTTCGACTTGGAGTTGATTTAGGTCACGCCATAGACACTTGTTTCATAACCTCCATCCCTATGCGAGGTCAAGTCTCGTAGCTTAATGTGACCTTGGGGTTTCATCCATACACAAACAGTTATAATATGCAATTAGTAGACTTGAATGAGATATGATGAATTGGCCACATAGAATTAAACGACTATGAAACGTTTCATTTATTATTTCATTAATGTCACAAATTGCTGCTAATAAGAGTAGTTTACAAAAAGAGACCTAAACTATTTTGGCTCTTCTAGGGCACTACTCTAACAATCTCCCACTTGCCCTCAGAGCCAATTGCCCATAGCTTTAAGGCCCATCTCCTAGAGATTCCCTTCAAAGACCTTTTGGCTAAGAGGCTTAGTAAGCGGGTCTGCTACGTTTTCTGTCGAGGGTACACGTTCCACAATAACGTCGCCTCTTTCTACGATTTCTCTAATTAGATGAAATCTTCTTAGGATGTGCTTTGACCGTTGATGAGCTCTTGGTTCCTTTGATTGTGCAATCGCTCCGTTATTGTCGCAGAAGACAACAACCGGGTCAGCAATGCTAGGCACTACATCCAACTCTTGGATGAAGTTTTTCATCCACACACCTTCCTTCGTTGCCTCTGATGCAGCTATATACTCCGGTTCACAAGTGGAGTCGGCAGTAGTTTCCTATTTGGAACTCTTCCAACTTACTTGTAGCACCCCTTACACGTGAAGGTGCCACACCCCCGCACTATAGGTCAATCCACATACGAAATGGACGATCCGTACATGAACCAACCTATAGCGAACGGGTGACAATGCAATACACGACCGGCTAGGCGGAATAACTTATACATGTAACAATATAAAGCGGAAGCATAAGAACATTATATCATCATATCAATACATTATCATCTTCCAAGTAACGTTCACATATATGTCCTTAGAACTATCAACATGATACTCTGAACTGTTAATACATGAGAAGAAAAGCTATGCTAGACTCAACTGGACAGAAAGACACAACCCGACTCCCGCCTAGCACGCCACGAACAAAACCTGAAAGGTGGAGGCGTCAGTCTGTGAAGACCGAGTGAGGGGCAATATATATATATATAAACACAAGTAGCATGTGAGTTATAATCTCGGGTAAGGTTTTGTAACCAAATAATAATATCATAAATAAGTGCAAGAATATCAATAACTCGCCCGAGATTACAACTATCAGGTTTAACACGATAATCATGGTTATTATAACAATTAGTGGCCCTGGCGAAGGGCGTGCACGATCTCCAACCAACCTCGACAGTGAACAAGGGTTGCACTTTCATTTAATTAAGTTATCATGCAAGTCATTAAAGTGCACACGATCAATAACACGAAATTCTCCTTCACCATTGGTGGTGGGTTTGCAAGGCCCGAACCACCCACGATAACACGGTGCACGTCGGGAGCATGACTCCCACGTACGGGACTCCTTCCTCCACCAAACCTCCTGGTGGATTCAGGGGGCATCCCCACGGTGTGAGAGAGGTGTTATGAGTTACCCGTCAGCCCTATGCTTTCCCGGTTGGCTCACACACTCACCCTCGGGCCCATAAACATGATACACGATACATGGTACACGATAGTTCGCTAAACATGATCACGGTAACACGATGACACGATTCATGACTTGATTATAAACACGATACACGATTTGCTTGTCATGAGCATGATTAGTTTCAGGAAACACGATTGTAATATGATACACGAGTAGGTATTAAATCCCTTGTTGTTGGAAAACGATTATAAAGATATACGCACGTGTAATTTGGCCGAAATCCATATAAGGGTTATAGGGTTCTAGATAATTAATAACTAAACCTCACCTTTACCGGCAAAATGCAAGCCAAGACACGGCCTACGGCCCCTGCTCCACGTCACGAGAAGATGATCTGTGCAAACACGACGTGTACACGTGAGACATGCCCTAAAATGGACCAAATATGACGAACGGCGGAAATGCATCGAGATGACATGCAATATACAATGTGGCATGAAAACATATTGTTTCACTACATACTAGATCATATAATAGCAAATCGGGGTCAAAGAAGTCGTCGGATCGAGGGGCTAAAATTGTAATTTTATGCAGAATATTGTGTTCTGTCAGTGAGGTGGGAACGGCCGTTCCGGGTTGCCTTTGTAAATGGGAACGGTCATTCCCATAAATCTCAAAACGCGCCCACGACTTCCATGTTAAAAGTGCGCCTTAGATGGGAACGGCCCTTCCGGCACCAAGGCCAAAATGGGAACGGCCGTTCCCATGCTCGGCCGCCTAGTTTTTGATTTAAAAGGTGGGAACGCCCGTTCCCACTATGCCTTGAGGCTGGGAACGGCCGTTCCCTGTTTCTGCAACTTACAGAAACAGAGCAAAAACAGGGGAGGGCTACGGGAATGCATAACAACAACACTAAAATTCCATTTCCAATCAACCAAGTTATTCACTTCTGGAAATATGATGCATAAACATTCATAGAATACTAACATCACCCTTAAACACATAAAACATGCTATGTCCTCAAGATTTCCAAGGTTTCTAACTCAAGTTCATATTGATCATTCAAGCTTGATTTTCCATTAAATTCATGCACAAATCATGCCATAATTCATGATATGGTCACATACTCATGCTTCCAATTCCAAATAACTCATCTAGCATATAATTCCCAAACCCTAGCTCAATCAAATATGCTCAAGAATCAAGAATTCATGCACAACCAACCTTGAATGAGAAAGAGATGAAGATGGTGGATGAAGATGATGATCAAGTCCCAATTCTTGAAATATTTCTTGATGAAAAGTATGAAATCTCTTCCCTTTTCTTTCTTGTATGAACCGAGAGCAAGAAGCAATTGTGGTTGGGAGATTTTTGGATGGTATGAGAGCAAGGAAGAAGCTTGGAGATGCATATAACGATTCATCAAATTTTGAAATATGTGAGATGTCCAATTTTGCCAATTAATCCTCTAAGAGTTCAAGTTATGCGATGAAGGATATAAGGTTTTGAGAATTGATCAATTAAGTCCTTCAAATGTTATACAATTAAGTCCCTAGAGTTTAAGACAAATATAACTAGGGACAAATTAGTAATTAAATCATACTCGGTCAATATTTTACGAAATGAATATTTCCAAGTCATGAAAGAAATTCTCAATTTGGTATAAATTCATAAAATTTTCATGAAAGTATTTTAAAATATAATTTATAAATTATTTAAAACATAAGGTATTAATAAATGAAAATCGGGGCGTTACAACTCTCCCCCTCTTAAAAGGACCTGGTCCCCAGGTCCACTGTCAAGTCTTAAAATGATGTACAAGCCATAAGAGACCCCGTCTCTTGAACAAGAATGAAAGAACCCCGTCTTTCAACAAGAAGTGAGAAAGCCCCATTTCTCGGTAAGGATGAGAGTGCCCCGTCTCTCGAACAAGTTAGGAGAGAACCCCGTCTCTCGAATATACACCAAGTAATAATCCAAAACAATGGTGGAACCATTTATCACAAAAGAGACAAGTATAGTCACGCCAATCACATCTATTTATCTTTTACACCGAAGCACATTGTTACTAGCAATAATTTTATTAATAGTAAAATTCATGATGCTCATGATATGCATGTTTGAAGGTACCGTTCACCGTGGTTCTTGCCTGTTAAGTGAGCTCTGACCCCTAGTGGACCGCTCTTTCCGTTTTGGACACATATCAATTTGATGTTCGGAACTTCCACAACGGAAACATAACCGCAAATGCTTTCTACACCCATCATAGGTATGTGTATCCCATCCACAATAAGTGCAAAGTGGTTTCCCTGGTCGTGATGGTAATGTAACAGATACCTTCTCTGAAGTTGATTTATCGATCTGGGACTTTTTCCTTTTGGCCCTTCCCCGGGAAAGTGAAATTGAAGCAGCATTGGACCTTTTCATTGTGTTGGAATCCTGTCCTGATCCCATGGCTTGCTCCGGTTCAAAGCGAGGAATAGACGTTCTTGCATTGTCCGAATCTTCGACTTTCAACGCTTTAGTGGTAGCCTTGGCCCAGGTACTCGTGTTGGCAGCTTTCAAGGCATCCTGGATATCCGGCCTAAGTCCCCGCACGAATTGTGTTGCCTTGTGAAAATCATCGTTTGCTATGTTGGGAGCGTAACGAGACAATCTTTCAAACTCTACAATGTACTCTCCCACTGATTCCCTTCTTGTTTTAACTCAGTGAACTCCCTCAACCTACGAGTGCGGGAAGCTGATGGAATGAACTTATTTTTAAATTCCCGAACAAATACTTCCCAAGTAATAGCTTCCCCGGTAGCCTCTAATACAATCTGGGTACTCTCCCACCATGAGTAGGCCTCGCCCTGAATCAAGGTGAGAGTGCAACGAGCTTTTTCCTGAGTATCACACGGTATAAGTTGCCAAATCCTTTCTATCTCTTTTAACCACATCTCTGCCTGGATGTCATCACCCCTATAAAACTTGGGAGGTTGTTGATTTTGAAATTCCCGTAGTATAGCAGAGATAGGGTTTTCCTGTGGGGCTATTGGTGCAGGTGGTGCTGGAGGAGCCCGTTCTTGAAGTCTCTGATCAATTAACCCGACCACCGCATTCATAAAATCTTGTGGCTGAGCAGGAGGGGGTGAAGGAGCACGAGGAGAATGATCATGATGATGTCTCCTATGACGAGGCATCCTGTAATTAATACACTAGATATGCATGTTGGATTAGGAAATGCTAATGAACATAATTACAGTCATAGAATACAAGTATAACACATAATTCAAGATCAATTAATTGAAGTTAATAGCAGAAATCAATGCAAGGCACAACTTATTGAGTAATTTAGCTAATTCAAGTAATTTAAGGTAAGTCCAAGTAGCTCCAAATAAGATGCAAGACTCATCAAATATCAATTAATCCTATGCCGTTCGACCTAGACGTGACACGACACGACGGGAGAACCTCGGTTTTGCAATCGGGCTCTGATACCACCTTAGATGTAGCACCCCTTACACGTGAAGGTGCCACACCCCCGCACTATAGGTCAATCCACATACGAAATGGGCGATCCGTACATGAACCAACCTATAGCGAACGGGTGACAATGCAATACACGACCGGCTAGGCAGAATAACTTATACATGTAACAATATAAAGCGGAAGCATAAGAACATTATATCATCATATCAATACATTATCATCTTCCAAGTAACGTTCACATATATGTCCTTAGAACTATCAACATGATACTCTGAACTGTTAATACATGAGAAGAAAAGCTATGCTAGACTCAGCTGGATAGAAAGACACAACCCGACTCCCGCCTAGCACGCCACGAACAAAACCTGAAAGGTGGAGGCGTCAGTTTGTGAAGACCGAGTGAGGGGCAATATATATATATATATAAACACAAGTAGCATGCGAGTTATAATCTCGGGTAAGGTTTTGTAACCAAATAATAATATCATAAATAAGTGCAAGAATATCAATAACTCGCCCGAGATTACAACTATCAGGTTTAACACGATAATCACGGTTATTATAACAATTAGTGGCCCTGGCGAAGGGCGTGCACGATCTCCAACCAACCTCGACAGTGAACAAGGGTTGCACTTTCATTTAATTAAGTTATCATGCAAGTCATTAAAGTGCACACGATCAATAACACGAAATTCTCCTTCACCATTGGTGGTGGGTTTGCAAGGCCCGAACCACCCACGATAACACGGTGCACGTCGGGAGCATGACTCCCACGTACGGGACTCCTTCCTCCACCAAACCTCCTGGTGGATTCAGGGGGCATCCCCACGGTGTGAGAGAGGTGTTATGAGTTACCCTTCAGCCCTATGCTTTCCCAGTTGGCTCACACACTCACCCTCGGGCCCATAAACATGATACACGATACATGGTACACGATAGTTCGCTAAACACGATCACGGTAACACGATGACACGATTCATGACTTGATTATAAACACGATACACGATTTGCTTGTCATGAGCATGATTAGTTTCAGGAAACACGATTGTAATATGATACACGAGTAGGTATTAAATCCCTTGTTGTTGGAAAACGATTATAAAGATATACGCACGTGTAATTTGGCCGAAATCCATATAAGGGTTATAGGGTTCTAGATAATTAATAACTAAACCTCACCTTTACCGGCAAAATGCAAGCCAAGACACGGCCTACGGCCCCTGCTCCACGTCACGAGAAGATGATCTGTGCAAACACGACGTGTACACGTGAGACATGCCCTAAAATGGACCAAATATGACGAACGGCGGAAATGCATCGAGATGACATGCAATATACAATGTGGCATGAAAACATATTGTTTCACTACATACTAGATCATATAATAGCAAATCGGGGTCAAAGAAGTCATCGGATCGAGGGGCTAAAATTGTAATTTTATGCAGAATATTTTGTTCTGTCAGTGAGGTGGGAACGGCCGTTCCGGGTTGCCTTTGTAAATGGGAACGGTCGTTCCCATAAATCTCAAAACGCGCCCACGACTTCCATGTTAAAAGTGCGCCTTAGATGGGAACGGCCTTTCCAGCACCAAGGCCAAAATGGGAACGGCCGTTCCCATGCTCGGCCGCCTAGTTTTTGATTTAAAAGGTGGGAACGCCCGTTCCCACTATGCCTTGAGGCTGGGAACGGCCGTTCCCTGTTTCTGCAACTTACAGAAATAGAGCAAAAACAGGGGAGGGCTACGGGAATGCATAACAACAACACTAAAATTCCATTTCCAATCAACCAAGTTATTCACTTCTGGAAATATGATGCATAAACATTCATAGAATACTAACATCACCCTTAAACACATAAAACATGCTATGTCCTCAAGATTTCCAAGGTTTCTAACTCATGTTCATATTGATCATTCAAGCTTGATTTTCCATTAAATTCATGCACAAATCATGCCATAATTCATGATATGGTCACATACTCATGCTTCCAATTCCAAATAACTCATCTAGCATATAATTCCCAAACCCTAGCTCAATCAAATATGCTCAAGAATCAAGAATTCATGCACAACCAACCTTGAATGAGAAAGAGATGAAGATGGTGGATGAAGATGATGATCAAGTCCCAATTCTTGAAATATTTCTTGATGAAAAGTATGAAATCTCTTCCCTTTTCTTTCTTGTATGAACCGAGAGCAAGAAGCAATTGTGGTTGGGAGATTTTTGGATGGTATGAGAGCAAGGAAGAAGCTTGGAGATGCATATAACGATTCATCAAATTTTGAAATATGTGAGATGTCCAATTTTGCCAATTAATCCTCTAAGAGTTCAAGTTATGCGATGAAGGATATAAGGTTTTGAGAATTGATCAATTAAGTCCTTCAAATGTTATACAATTAAGTCCCTAGAGTTTAAGACAAATATAACTAGGGACACATTAGTAATTAAATCATACTCGGTCAATATTTTATGAAATGAATATTTCCAAGTCATGAAAGAAATTCTCAATTTGGTATAAATTCATAAAATTTTCATGAAAGTATTTTAAAATATAATTTATAAATTATTTAAAACATAAGGTATTAATAGATGAAAATCGGGGCGTTACATTACTGCACCACCATTTAACCGGAATATGAATCCGGACGTGGATTTAAAGTCGTCTACATCCGACTGGAAGCTTGAGTCGGTGTATCCTTCTAATTTCAGTTCTCCCTTTCCGCCATATACAAGAAATAAATCCTTAGTCCTTTTCAAGTACTTAAGGATGGATTTCACGGCAGACCAGTGACTCTCACCAAAGTTTGATTGAAATCAACTTGTAACGCTCAAAGCGTATGCGACATCAGGTCTAGTACATAACATAGCATACATTATGCTCCCTATTGCAAATGCATAGGGTATACGAGACATCCTATCCTTCTCTTCTTCTGTATTAGGACACCTTGATTTAGAGAGGATCAACCCATGTCTCATTGGCAGGAACCCCCTTTTAGATTCCTTCATACTGAACCGTTTCAGTACTTTGTCTATGTACTGAATTTGGGACATACCTATTAATCTCTGTGATCTATCTCTATAGATTTTTATGCCGAGAATAAACGAAGCTTCTCCCAAGTCCTTCATGGAAAACTGAGTAGACAACCAAGTCTTAGTTGTTTGCAGCACATCTTTCTCATTCCCAATGAGTAAGATATCATCTACATACAACACCAAAAATTGTACGACTCGCCCATTGATTTTCTTGTAAACACATGGTTCATACTCGTTCTTGATAAAGCCAAACGATTTGACTGTCTCATCAAAACGGATGTTCCAACTTCTAGACGCCTGTTTGAGTCCATATAAGGATCTCTGGAGTTTGCAGACTTTCTGTTCACTCCCACTGGATATGAAACCTTCCGGTTGTTCCATATAAATGTCTTTATCTAAATCTCCATTTAGAAAAGCCGTTTTCACATCCATTTGCCATATTTCGTAATCATAGTACGCAGCTATGGCTAGAAGTATCCGAATGGATTGAGGCATTGCTACAGGGGAATACGTTTCCTCAAAGTCAACACCTGGCCTTTGAGTGTATCCCTTAGCAACCAACCTAGCCTTGTAGGTTGCCACTTCTCCATCAGCTCCAAGCTTTCGCTTGTAGATCCATTTACATCCTATAGCTTTCTCGCCTTCAGGAATATCTACCAAGGTCCATACCTTGTTGGAGTACATAGAGTCCATTTCGGAATTCATGGCTTGCTGCCATTTCATCGAATCTCTATTCGATATTGCATCATCATATGATCTTGGATCGCTATCCAATTGACCGGTTTCAGTTAGTAAATTGAGTCGATCTGGCGGTCTAATTGTTCTCACAGATCTGCGAGGGCTTGTGTTTACTTCTTGTTGTGGGAAAGAGGAAGGTTCCATTATTTGATCATTTGTAGGTTCTTGTTGAACTTCAGTAAGTTCTGCAATCTTGCCTGACTTTTCAACTAGAAACTCTTTTTCTAGAAAAGTTGCATTCCTCGAAACAAACACCTTTTGTTCCGAGGGATCATAAAAATAGTAACCCACAGACTCTCTAGGGTATCCTACAAATTTGCACAAACTGGATCTGGAATCCAATTTGTCTCCCACTAGTCTCTTGACGTATGCAGGACATCCCCAAACTCTAAGGTATGAATAAGTGGGGGGTTTTGAAAACCACATCTTATATGGTATTTCGGGCACAGATTTGGAAGGAACTAAATTAATTATCTTCGCAGTCGTTTCAAGGGCATAACCCCAAAACGATATTGGAAGATCCGTGAAACTCATCATGGATCGGACCATATCCAATAAAGTCCGATTTCGTCGCTCGGACACCCCATTTAACTGAGGAGTCCCGGGCGGAGTCCATTGTGAGATAATCCCATTATCTTTCAAATAACCAATAAAGAGATCACTTAAATACTCGCCACTTCGATCTGATCGAAGAGCCTTAATTTTGCGATCTGTCTGGTTCTCAACCTCTGTTTTATACTCTATGAACTTTTCAAAGGCCTCAGACTTATGTTTCATCAGGTACACATACCCATATCTACTGAAATCATCAGTAAATGTGATGAAGTAATTACAGCCATTTCGGGTACTAACGTTTAGTGGTCCGCAAACATCTGTATGGATCAAATCCAAAAGATTTTGGCTTCGCTCTACATGCCCTTTAAAAGGGGACTTAGTCATCTTTCCCTTTAAACAGGATTCACAAGTGGTTAACTCGTTTAGATCATTCGTACTGAATGATCCTAAGTTAGCCATCTTTAGAAGCCTATTCTTGGAGATATGTCCAAGTCTAGCATGCCAAATCTTTGCTGAAGTTTGGTCATTTGATTTTCGTTTGTTTTCTCGTTCGACATTTAGGAGATTTAAATCAGTATTAGTTAAATACAAACCATTTTGTAAAGACCCTAATGCATGTGAAGAACCATTCTTCAAAATGTAAAACATAGCATTAGTAATAGAGAAGGAAAAACCTTCCAAGTCTAGTACAGGAATGGAAATAATGTTTTTAACTAACTCAGGAACAAATAAAACATTGTTCAATACTAAAATAAAGCCATCTCCTAACATTAACCTAACATGTCCTATGGCCTTTGCTGCAACTCTTGCTCCATTGCCCACTTGAAGAACATGTTCTCTTTCATCAACCTCACGGACGTTGCTCATTCTCTGTAACGTATTACAGATGTGAGAAGCACATCCAGAGTCTAATACCCAGTTATTAGAATTGAATGAAAGGTTAATTTCGATGAGATTTATACCTTTTGTAAGGGTAGCTAAGTACTCCTTACAGTTCCTTTTCCAATGCCCTGGTTTCTAGCAATGGAAGCACTGATCCTCAGCTTGATTGGCCTTCTTCTTAGTGTTCGTTTTCTTAACCCCACCGGTGGGCTTAAGAGTCTTTTTCTTCTTTTGGAAACCCTTTCCCTTACCCTTCTTTGGCTTTGCAGCCTTAGTCTGGGATGAAGATGAACCTACTAAGAAAATAGTCTTATCCTTCTTCATAGTTTGCTCGGCAGTTACGAGCATGTTCATCAGTTCCTCAACTGAGACTTTAGCTCCATTCATATTGAAGTTTATTATGAACTGTTTGAATGAAGGTGGCAGAGAGGTTAAGATCAAATATATGTAAAGCTCATTATCCATGATCACCTCGAGACTTGCAAGCTTTTCAATAAGGCCTAAAACCTTAATACAGTGTTCATGAACACTTGATCCCTCAGCCATCTTGAGTGAGAATAACTCATTAGATGCTGCGAATCGATCAATCCTATTGATCGGCTTGTAAATCTGTTCCAAGTGAAGATGGATCTCAGCCGAGTGGCGCATCTCAGCATGCTGCCTCTGCAACTCGGGAGACATAGTGGC
The DNA here is from genome assembly GCA_037501455.1 of Lantana camara. Classification (NCBI taxonomy): domain Eukaryota; kingdom Viridiplantae; phylum Streptophyta; class Magnoliopsida; order Lamiales; family Verbenaceae; genus Lantana; species Lantana camara. The sequence goes on from CM074861.1 coordinate 97,245,740, forward strand.
AAGCATTAAACATCTAGCCTGTAGATCATCTTCTTGCCACTTGAGAGCTGTTTCCCTCTCATCGGCTGCCATGTCATCAGGTATGACATCGGGAGGAGACTGTGTCAATACATAGGTCCTCTTTTCAGAATCCAAAACAATCTTGAGATTGCGAAGCCATTCAGCATAATTCGAGCCAGTTAATTTATTGGCCTCAAGGATAGCACTAAGTGGATTTTTAGACATCACGATTTTAGCAGAAAATCTACATGTAAGCAGAAAACGTAGTATGAGTGACAGATATGAAATAATAACAATTACAAATATATGGACTTTTATCAAATGTAGTCTCCCACTATTTTAATTAAACTCCTTTGACCCCCTAATAATTTTAGAAAAATCATGTTTCTCAAATAGTGGGTATTAAGATCCTCAAGCATTTATCATCGAACCCACGACTCGTGAGACATCCGACTTTAAGCCTTAAGGTAGACGATCTTATCATCAATTGTATCTCTATACAACTCCTAATATTATTTTGCATTACCTTTCATATAGACCCACGACTCGTGCGACATCTATACTAATCAGTATTTAAATCCGACCCGTCAATCCCTAAGATTTCTCCATCGCCATTATGGATATCCCACGCCTCGTGGCCAATACCATAATTTTAACTTTGAAAAATTGCATCTTGTATGCAAAGAATTATTTTAGTTCAATTAATCTCGTCATTTCGTATCCCACGCCTCGTGGCCAATACTTAATGATTTGATTAATTCTAAAACAAATAATTCTATTGACGGAATGCTTGGAAATTTATAAAATCGAATTTTATCCTTCAATTTCCATTTGGATTTAATATTTATATTGTCTGAGACTATCTAAGACGGTTCGGGGTATAAGAATTTCAAAAATTCTACCAAGACTCATCAATTGTAATTATTATCTCATTTTATCTTATTTAATGCATGAACACATTTATGCACATAAAGATAACATTCATAACAAGATAATAAAAGCCTAGCATGCTCCTAAAATATGGATAATCATGGGCTTCCTATGCATAGTCCATAACAGCCATTTTATGGACCATGGTTCTATTCATGCATCAAACGGAATTAAACATACAAAGAGAGCACTCAAATAGAATCCTATTCTATTACATTAAAATAATTGCACCCAAACACTTTTGGGGCCTTGATGGGCTTCTTATTCCGTTGCTTGCTCCGTCTTGTTTCTCCATCTCCTAATCTGATTAGAGATCTCACCCTAAAACTACTCTCTTTACAAAATAAAGGGGGATTACATTTTAAGGGGGAGGAAAAGAAAAACAATGCTTACAACAATTGAATAAGAGGCTCGCAGGCTCTCGTTTAAAACCAATATCAAAATGCATAAATAATATAAAACCATACAAAGCGCAAATAAAGCTCATGATTGATCCAACCATACATCCAATGCATTGCATAAAATAAATTTACTAAGTAAATAGTCATTATGCGATTTAAAGTCTTTAAATAATTTCTAAAATTATTTATTGACCAAGGATTATCTTTTAATTCACTAATTAAATTAATCCTTCAATTTTAATTAAATTGAATCCTCCAATCCAATTTAATTCCCATTAGATCTCTATCTAATAAAATCATACTTCTACTTTAACAATTCGTATTTGGGCATAAATAATTAATTTTCAAATAAAACCATTTTACAAAATTAAATAAAAAGATTTAGTTTTAAAACAATTTTAGAACTGTGACTAATAAAGTAAATTTACACTTTACCAGAAAACACCAACAATGACTTTAGGCAAAGTAGCTCGGTTGCCCCCACTCTCTAATGGAGGTCTTGGGTTCAAACCCCATTTCCTCCATTTTTTTTGTAGAAATAAAGAAGCTTGGGTTACTGGGCCCAACTCCACGGGTGGGCTCAGCCGTGACTTAAGAGAGCTATGAGGCCCAATCAAGTGTGAGGAGGAGCCCAGTCCGCGGCAAGACTCTGTTCAGCCCAACAGTGGAAGTTGTGTCGATTTGGGCTTCCAACAAGCCCAGTCCGCTAATGCCCAATACCATGGGTGGACTTGGCCCTGACCTAAAATATAGTGAGGCACACATGAGCAGGACTGCAAGAGCCCAGTTCGCGGTAGGACATCACAACAGCCCAATCAGAATTGGGCTCCACCAAAGCAGCCGCAACCATCCGTCAATGTTCACGCACACACTGTGCAGCGGTTTTTCGTCACTGTTCACACGCACACACTGTGCACGAAATCATGTACTGTACAGATTTATTTTAAAATCTAATTTTAAAATGACCCAAAAGAATATCAAATTAAAACAAGTATGATACGCATTAACATATTAATCAAATTAATACGAGGAACTAAAAATCGTAAATCAATCAAAGTATGGCTCTGATACCACTGTTGGAATTCGTCAACCCTAACGCAGCGGAAATTAAAATTTTAGGGATTATAAAACAAGTTTTATCGGAATTCCAATTAAGATCAGCCTTTGATTCAGATTTACGATTTAAACAGAAGAAGAATCAAATACCTCTTTTGCTTCCGGTTGGTGAGATGATGTGAAGGTTTTCCAAAACCTATCCGGTTCTCTTCTATTCGATCTTCTTCCAAGAATCCCACGCGGAATTCCTCTAAGGTAGTCCACGACTCGTAATTGAATAACTAATCAATTAGCACACTAGAACACTAATTAGATATTGATTATCTAATAGTATTCTCAATACTGTATTGAGAAAAGAGAGAGAAGAGAGAGACTTGGAGAGAAAGCAGAAAAGAAGAAAAACAACGATGTTTCTTTTCTTCTCCAAATTTTGCTTTTAATACATAACCCTAGGTCAAAAACCCTACGGGCTGGTCATGGGCCTTAATTTAATTACTACTAATTAATTGAAGACCCAATATTCATTTTAATTAATGGACTTAATTTAATTGCATTAATTAAATCACAAGTCCAATCTAATTAAATTGGTGGACTTAAAAATTAATTACTCTTAATTAAATTTCAAGTCCAATTAATTTAAATACACTTATTTAAATTAATGTTAACCCTTTAACATCTATTCTTAATAGCTTAACAATTAAGCATAAATTAATTAATACAATTATTAACTAATTACTCTCTCATGTTGTAAATTAAACTCATTTAATTTATCGATCAATCTCCATTGATCTTTAGATAATCGTGTTGTTCAATTCGAGTCATTGTGTGACCCCTTAGGTTCACCAATGAATAGCTAGGCCCACATTCTTAATGTAGTATTTCAGATAACCATTTATCTTATTGATTTAATTGAACTCTTTCAATTAATCACTGTTTAATTAAAACCCCTTTTAATTAATCAGTACCTACAGATCATGATCGATGTCTAGTGACAAGCTCATGACCACCCATACAAAAGGTGAAGTTTATGTTGTGAACCTTTCAGTCTCATGGATACCGTGAGATAAGATCCTTCTATCGTCCAATCCCCGATTAGGACCTAGGGCATGGGAATGATAGAACCCTATTAGTCCTAATGCTATGAATTAATTCTAATAGCAATTCCATTTGATCTAACACTCTAGGAAACTCATTTCCTAATTTAGATCTCACTACCTTGCGCAAGGATTTAAGTGGAATGTACTACAATAGAAGTCATGGGTGATTCACTCGTTCTTCTAGACGAGCGATAGATTCTATGTTGGCATCTCATATGCCCCCATACATGATTCGAACAATACCAACATACAACCATAACGAGATTCATGGAACCCATGAATCTCTAGGTGTATATCAAACATTGCCCTTGTCATGCATAGAGCATCAATGGAGCCTCAAGTCTAAGGACCATTTAGACACTACCATAACTAGGGAACCAACCTCATCATTAAGGCATAAAAGCCTTACCCCATTGAGGTGTTCCTGTCGGGATCCTCAGTGTACTTGTTCCCTAACAAGCACCCTCATACGCATGTGAATGTCTCTACATTCAATACTTATGAAACAAAGTAGCCTTTCTAAAAGGCACGTCGTATGAGCAAGTCTCAAACGAGTCAAGTCAACATCCCCGTGCTTATTAGACTCTTCGACTTGGAGTTGATTTAGGTCACGCCATAGACACTTGTTTCATAACCTCCATCCCTATGCGAGGTCAAGTCTCGTAGCTTAATGTGACCTTGGGGTTTCATCCATACACAAACAGTTATAATATGCAATTAGTAAACTTGAATGAGATATGATGAATTGGCCACATAGAATTAAACGACTATGAAACGTTTCATTTATTATTTCATTAATGTCACAAATTGCTACTAATAAGAGTAGTTTACAAAAAGATACCTAAACTATTTTGGCTCTTCTAGGGCACTACTCTAACAATGATGGTTTTCACTGACTCAGAGGGATCGTATTGAGTTTTATATACGTATAGTTTGTAGGGAATAATGTCAACTTCAAAGAAAAGACAAAATCATATGTTGGTTTTCAAATCATCTAAAGATTTGAAGGACAAATCCATGTGATTGTTCATGTGCTAATGTTTTCTCCAAGTTTGCCAACCACCACATATCTTCTTGACCTTATCACAACTCAACCATTTATATCTCATCTATATATGTGTGTTGTCACATTTCTAAGTTCACAAGCAGCAAAAAGAACTCAGCTTTTCAGCTTTTTACAGAACTTTTCACATAGTCATCCCTTTTTCCACCTTTTCCTTCACAAAGAATTACTAGTAAGAAATCATGGCCATTCGCCGAATGTTGAGAGATCTTTATCATGTGAAAGAAGATCTATTGAGGTTCCAAAAGGTCATCTTGCTGTTTATGTTGGAGAGAATGAAAAGAAGCGTTTTGTTATTCCAGTATCATATTTGAACCATTCTTTGTTTCAAGAATTGCTATTTCATGAAGAAGAATTCAGGTTTTGTCATCCTATGGGAGGCCTCACCATACCTTGCAGCGATGAGTTATTCATCGATCTAACCTCTAGTTTGAGCAGAACATGATGTATTACTAATTTACTATGTTTGGGAGCAGAGTTTTGTAAATTAGGACACACATGCAAGACACTTGTGAAGTTTTTATGTCGGGAAAAAAAATTATGTACAGTATTTGAATACATGAAATATCACTGATCCTTGTTTAGATTCAAAACAGTTATCTGTTTCAAGCTATTATAACAAATTATAGAATTGTCATTACATATAAGCCCCCTCTGGGATTGAAAATTACAGCTGATACCCCAATCTTTTTCAATGTTAGAGAGGGTGTAAATGTAATTTACCCAATTGTTAAAGTAGGGGTGTAAATGTAATTCAAAATATTTCTGTTCTAAGCACAAAAGTGATGGTGCAACCAAAACTAGTCTTAACAAATGCAAACTCAAACTTACTTAGTCTCAATTCTCTCTCTTCTCTCGCGTTCTTGGGCTGCTAGTTTATCTTTTCTTGAGTATTATAAACTTGAATCCGTCCGAGTTGAGGAGTAACTTTCAAATGCCGAAAGCATCAGGAGAGTTGAACTGCAGTAATTTTAGCAACATCAAATTTGGAAAAATACTTCAATTTATTAGAACTTACCACATGCTAGGACAATCAACCTGAGTTCTGGTTCAATATTTGCTGTACTGAACAAATGGGATTTTTGTTGGACACTGGTTTAAGATTTCTCCCCCTTCTTTTCACTATTTTCCTAATTCATATTTTTTTCCTTTTTTGGCATGAATTGGACATGAACAACAACTGAAACAGGTTAGATTCCATTTTCAAGGGATTATACTATAAATCATTGGAATTTACTTAATATATCACGACAGAAGATAGGGGAAGAGGAATAGAATTGAAAGAGTTGCACTTTTGGGATTTTCTGTAATGAAGATAGTTAAATAAATGTTCGTGTACATTGATTAGCTCTATCTATTGATCCAAGCATTAGAGACTCATAGATTGAAAATGATTCATGGAGAGAGCTCCAACAGCCATAATCTTCGTGATATGGCACTTAATGCTTGGAGATCTCTCTCAGACAAGAACAAAGTAGGGTTGTAAACTAGACGAGCCCGTTCGCGAGCCTAACGAATCGAATCAATAAATGTTCGGGCTCGAGTTCGAGAAAGTTGAACCCCGAACCGAACCGTGGCTGGATTCGTGGCCTCCACGAACCGAACTCGAACTATTTCTTTTCAAAATTCAGGTTCGCGAGCATTTATTAAAAAATAAAATATATATTATATATATTCCTAATAGGTAATATATATATATATATATATTTGACTTTATATTACATATATGATATATCTAATATATATTAAAAAAATAAATACTTAGAATACGGTCAAACCATTTCTTGGTTTTTTTTTTTTTTTTGAAAGGTCTTTCAAACCATTTCAAATTCTAAGAAAACCCTAAACAGCCAAATTTTTTCTCAGCCGCCCCAATATTTTTCCACAGCCAAAACCCCATTTCCCATCTCTCGACTCAACACTCGAGATCTGTGTACTAGGGACCACGCCACTCACTGCTCAGAGCTTGCAGAGTTTTCCGCCGGCCAACACTTATGAACAGCTCACCACCACTGACCCGACGCACCACCGTTCGAAGTTCTTTTCTCTTTCTTTGTATAACGCCACCACTACTCCGCCTGCTCGCCGCTCATCACCCGGAGGCTTGCTCATCGCGCCACCAACTCAGATCTCAGATCTACCGCCCACAACTAACTCCCGGCTACCCACCTGCTCGCCGCACCACCACCGCGCACCATCTTCTCTCTCTTTTTTTCTAGAGCCTGCGAACCGAATACGAACTCTACCTCGAGCCTATTTTTTTTTGAAGGTTCATCAGGCTCGAGTTCGAATTCGTGTTCGTAACTCGAACTCGAACCTTAACAAAGGCTAAGGCTTCGGCTCGGCTCCATCCTTAGGCCAAACAGGTATTTATTTAGGGCATATTACATCTACTACCCGTGAGGTTTGATTTAATTGCGAAAAAATCCATTGGATACGACAAAGAAATTACGATACAACCACGGGGGTCTCACTTTTGGTGCAAAAACATACCTAGGTAGAGGTATTATGTAGTTTTGCAATCTTTATTAGGAGTGTTTTTTCTACTAAAAATGAAATGCACGGACGGACATTAGTGCGACTTGTAAATATTCCAAACCTCAGCGGTAGCAAGAACAAGCTTTTTTTTTTTTTTTTTTTCCTTATGATCATATTGAAAATTTAGTTATATCTATTTTCCTTAATTTTTGCAGCCGTATCACGAAGCGAGCAGGATGGACAGGGACAGATACGACAAAGAGATGATCGCTTATGCTATGCAGCTAGAAAACAACGACAAGAATCCTAAGAGGCAGAGTTAGAGTTTGTTTACCAATCCAGTTTCAAGCATGCTGAACTTCTCAACATCTTCAGGAACAGACGATGTCTATCACGTCTCTTTGGAAGCCGACTCCGAAAACCTGCATTCGCCGGACAAATCCATGGTTGAATTGGCAATTGAGGTGATGAAGAATGCTCAATCAAATGACCCCATCTTTCAAATCGATTTGGAATGAGGGTCCCTCGACATACCTTAATAGATGAATGATGAATAGGCCCAACTGAAATACTATCTTTTTGTTCATTTTGGAGTTGTATATATGTAAATATGGTACAGAGCTTCACCTGCTGATAGTGTGGCTCGTTTAACTATTGTAGATTGAGAAAAAAGTTTAATCTATGTAGTTTAGTTTGTGATCTTATTAGGATGTTTCTTTATTACTGCACACTCAAATGTCCTGTCTTTGTGTTACCACACTGAAAAAATGGTTGCATTTTGTTAGTAAAAATCAGAAAAGTATCAAAATAAGAGATATTTCTGCTGGTGGAGTGGACCCACAGTGTCTGTGAGGTAGGAAAAACATTATCATGTTCCTTAGCCATTATCCTCTATGTCTTAGTAATTTTCTTGCTTTTTCTACTTGGTTTTTGTTCAGGTCTGGAACTGATAAACGAGAAGCAGATATTTGAAGTTCCTCCAAGAGAAGAAAGTTCAGCTACAACACAAGTTCTTCATCTTATCCATGAAGTACTAAAAAACCGAATTAATAAATGCTACGATTCTACGAAACAGGTGATATGGGAGTCTTGCACACAAGCACCATAACGGAGCTGCCTTATCATCATCACCCTCCATCAGGACAACACTTGACTGTTCAGGAATTTCCCATCTCCCAGAAAACAATCTTAAATCTCCTCAACACGAAATGCACAGAGTCATTACAAAATCTGAAACAAGCCCATGCCTTGATCCTGAAAACCGGCCATTTCCAAGACCACTATGTTGCAGGTACCTTACTCAAATGCTATGCAAATCCTCAATTCGGGATATCTTTATCAGCTTCATTACAAGTTCTTGAGCAAGTTTGGGAACCCAATGTTTTCGTTTGGAACTGTGTTATTAAAGCATGTCTGGATTTCAAACAGCCCTTAAAGGCCATTTCTATGTACTACAAGATGGTGGTATCGAGTTCCAAGCCGAATAAATACACTTACCCGACCCTACTCAAGGCTTGCACAATAGAACATGCTATTGAAGAAGGCATGCAAATCCACGGTCATGTTGTTAAAAACGGGCTTAATGGAGATGCCCACATAACTAGCGCTGGAATTCAAATGTATGCTTCTTCGGGTTTTCTGATTGAAGCTCGAACTATGCTTGATTCAATTGGGAAAAGGTCTGATGTTATCTGCTGCAATGCTATGATTGATGGATATATGAAATTTGGTGAGGTGGAAGCGGCTGAGGACTTGTTTGGAACTATGAATGAGAAAACTGTTAGTTCTTGGAATACGATGATTAGTGGTTTTCTCGGGAATGATATGATTGAAGAGGCAGAAGAGTATTTTAATAAAATTCCTGTAAAGGACGACGTCTCTTGGAGTGCAATGATTGATGGGTACAATAAATGTGGATACTCCAGAGAAGCTTTGGAGGTGTTCAGTCGAAAGCAAAGGGAAGAGAGAAATATTAAGATGGGTAGATTCATCATTATCAGTGTGCTAACAGCTTGTGCCAATGTGGGGGCTCTCAATCAAGGCAAATGGATGCATGCTTACATTAGGAAAAACAAAATTACAGTGGATGCAATATTGGGGACTTCATTGGTGGATATGTATGCCAGATGCGGGCGTCTCGATTTAGCGTGGGAAGTTTTTGAGCGGATAAAACAAAAAGAGGTATTTTGTTGGAATGCTATGATTGGTGGGCTAGCCATGCATGGGCGGGGCAGAGATGCTGTGGAACTTTTCTTGAGAATGCAGGGTGGAAACGATCATAGTAACAATGTGAAGCCTAATGAAATCACATTTGTAGCTTTGATAAACGCTTGTGCACATGCGGGATTTGTTCACGATGGTTTGAAATTCTTCATCAAGATGAAGGAGAAATACGAGATCGATCCAACGGTGGAGCATTACGGTTGTGTGGTTAACCTATTGGGAAAAGCAGGGTACTTGGAAGAAGCTAAGAAAATGATAAGTACTATGCCTATGAAGGCGAACAGTGCGGTTTGGGGAGCACTTTTATGTGCTTGTAGGAAACATGGAAATGCCGAATTAGGTGAGAGAATTGGGGAAATCCTGCTCGATATGGAGCCGGAGAATAGTGGGAGATACACATTGCTTTCAAATATATACGCGAAGGCTGGAAAATGGGATAGGGCTGAAAAGGTACGAATGTTGATGAAGGAAAGAGGGGTTAAAACTGTAGTCGGGAGGAGTTTGATCGAGTTGAAGGGGACCGTTCATGAATTCATAGCCGGCGATCATTCTTGTGATCATAAAATGGTTGAGGATATGATCCAAGAAATTAGGTTAAAGGGAGGGTATCGGCCCAGTACCTCTGAGGTGCCGTTTGATGTGAGTGAGGAAGAGAAGGAAACATCATTGAAGTACCATAGTGAGAAGATTGCTATAGCTTTTGGGATTACGAATACAGATCCGGGAGAGACGATACGTGTCATGAAGAACTTGAGGGTTTGTGGGGATTGCCACTATGCAGCCAAGATCGTTTCTCGAGTGTATGGACGGGAGATTATAGTGAGGGATCGTGTAAGGTATCATTGTTTTAGAAATGGAGTGTGTTCCTGCGGAGATTTCTGGTAAAGATGTACTTTTTTTTGCGGAATGTGTGCCCAGAAATTTAGATGTGTTTGCTTAGAGCTGATTTTGAGATGGAATTTTACGTGTATATGATTTGTAGTATATATATGTGTGTTGATACATCTTTGAAGAAGAATTTGTGCTTTGAATTTCTAGTCAATTAGCTTCACCGATTAACTTCCAAATTGCTCCTTTTTTTTTTCTTCCTGAAGAACTAGTAACTCCTGCACATTTTATGCTTGTGCAAATAAAAAAATATTAATTTAAATACATATTAAATTAAATTTTATGTTAATTTTTATTTTATAATTATTTTTAATATAATTAAAAATTTAAAAGATAATACAAAATATAAATTAGAAAATATGGGAAAGGATAAAAATATATAATTAAGAAAAATTAGAGTAGGGTGAGAAAAAAAAAAGAAATTAAGAGAAAAATATAGGATAACACGTTGATAGAGAATTAAAAAAATAGAAGAAAATAATTTTAGAGTCCAAGAGACCAAACGGTTACTCTATGAGTCTCTCATTTAATATAATAGTATAGATGTTGTACTTTTTTTTTTTTTTTTTTAAATTTATAAATCACCTACTATGTGGTTTTCGTTATAAACTAAATAATAAAAGCAGGAAAATGAACAAAAATTATAAGGAATTCTATTGCTGAAACTTGTTGTTGAGAAATCTGGGCAAAACAGAAGCTAGACACGGGGTAATCCCTGTCCTTAAAGTTTCTATCGCCCCTAACTTTCTGGGATGTGTGCTAAAGGTTTCAGGCGACACACTTTTAGGATATATGTCAAGCTAATTTCTGGGAATGATTTCGTGTACTAGCACTGCACAAGAAATCTGATGAATGTGTTGTATTTCTTTTCAGCTCAAGGATTGTATATATAGATATCAGGTTACAAAACGGATTAATTCAAAGTATGACTGTTGGAGAATTAATTCAGCAACAATGGGCTGTTAGTGGCCCCTGAATTAATTTGTGGTTTAAGTCTCCTTGACCTTTCAGTTACATTGGCCACTCAACAGTCACATTTGAATTATTGGACTGATTTAGGGTTGATTCTGAATGAATTTGGCCCAAAAAGATAGGCTCTAGGCTCGGAGGCGAGGCTCCTAGCGACGATGCGTACGTGCGCCATCAAACGCCACATTCGCCCATGTCCGTGCCTGTGCCTGTGCCCGTGCCCGTGCCCGTGCCCGTGCCCGCACCGCCCGCCGTGTGAGCCCATCAGTCCCTCTTGAGTTCCACAAATTCAATACTGTATTAACCACTTTAATATATAAAGTAGTCTCCTTTTCAGTAATTCTCCAATATGGGACTCTAAGAGTCACAGTTTTTTCAAACACCTATTTATATGTCTTTTAAATTCCCAAACACTCTTCAATTTCCAATGTGGGATTTAAAAGACATATGATATTCAACAATCCCCCACTTGTTTGGAAAAACTGCTATTTCCCCAAACTAGTGTCTGATCAAGAGTTGTTTAAAGATCACATGCATAACAGAAGGTGTGACGAACATTGAACCTTCCCTTTAGCGTAAGTAGCTCAAGATCACCCCGAAGTTGATGGTGTCCGCAGATTGAACCTCAACTCCTTAGTGGTGTGACCGGAGTTACCACACACACGTGTTCTTTCTCGCACAACAAGCACTCCACTGCTCGGCGCTTATCAAGCCGTACGCTATATCCCGTTTCATGAACTTCTAAGAGAGTAAACCATAACTCTCTATAAGAAGCGGCTTCACTTCTAGTTCATATAGGCAAAATGTTTCTCGGGCGCTAGTTGCAAATAATGCAGCATTTTGTTAAGAGCATAGCTCAACCTTATCATGTTGCAACTCACCGAGCTATCTTTTACTACACATGAGACCACTTGATAGCTCTAACCAACTTGTGACTTTGTTTTTCCCTTTGAACCAAAAATCAGGGGTAACCTGGATTATAGGTAGGGTTACCATCACTTTGGTTCGGGTGGTTTAAGTCCCATATCTCTTGTAGTTGAAGCGACTAAGTCTCTCATCAGAGGCTTAGTAAATGGGTCAGCCAAATTCTTATTCGACCTCACATAGACAATTTGTTAGGAATAGTGCCCTAAAAGCCGATTGTATATCCGCTTTGTACTTTTCCTTATTGTAATCACAGACAATCTTTGAATAAAATAACGAATTGAGGCAACACTTCTTTATATGCTCTTGTTTGGTATGCGTTTACTTTAGTTGTGCATGTATGAGAACTCCCCTAATCCTGATGACTTTAGGACTATACCATTTGGGTGAAATGGTTCATGAAACGAGCCCTATATCACATAAGTCATGATTAGTAAAATACTCCAAGCCGATGAGTCTTAGTGTCAACCTGACTCCTCTAAGGCTTGCTTGTGGGATCACGCCCTTAAGAAGGACCACCTTGTTTCATGGAGGTGCAAAGTGTATGGTTGATACGTGCGTGATACATGAGGGTGCTTACTTCAATAAGTAAGTTCACTGAGGTGCCCCGTGTGAGAAGATTCCTAAATGGGAAAGGAAGTTTCTATTTCAGGAAATGGAAACTTCCAGATTAGGAAATATCTCACGAGTCATTGATGTGATTAATTGATCCTTAGACTTGAGGTTCCATGTCACTTTATGAGTTAACTCTGTAGTCTTAGGTATAAGCTTTAAAGGGTGTCGCCTTAGACAACTGATTCAAGGCTTATGATGGGGGCGGCACAAGTGACTCATGAAAGTGAATGAGAATCAAGAAAGGACCTACACTTGCATTTTCAAGGTGATCTCTTATTGTGTAAGTTATTCATATGCCATATGGGGTCCTTGGCCAAGGCAGTAGATCAAGACATCAAGAAAAGGGTTTCTTGGATTGAGATCAAATGGATTTGAAATGCACTTAGCTTTAAGACCGGATTATTAGGGTTCTGATTATTCCCTTACCCTAGATCATGGTTGAGAGATAGTAAGTAGGAGGATTGTATCTAACATAAATCAATGACTTAAAGGTTCTGTCGAATCCGAACATTCCAATTCAGCTAGGGGTTAAACACCTGTTGCTAGACTATGGTCGTTTAATCTGTGGACTGATTAATTAATTAGTGAATTAATTAATTAGGGTCACTGCTAATTGAATTGAGAACCTAGAGAGTCACACACAACAACTTGGTTACATGAGTTGAGGCTTTAAAATGATTAAACGAGTTAATCGGGCCAAGAGGGTTCCATACGTGTGAACCACACGTGTGGCTCACGTGAGTGGCACTTGTCCTTGTGACACGTGTCTCACACGTGTGTAAATATATGTGTATATTTATTTATGTGTTAAATAATTAATGTGATTAATTATTTAATAGACTTTAGTTTAATTTTGAATTAAAAAGAAAGTCTTATTTTGGAGAAAAATAATCTATTTAATTACTTACGAATTAATTAATTAGATAAATAAGTTATTTATTTATTAATAAATAAAGTAGGGATAATGATTCTCACCCATCCGAACTATAGGTCATTTGATAATTCACCATCCAAACTATTTAGCCCCCGAAACCACCATCTAAACTTTCAATTCCTGACAAACCACCATCCCACAGCGGTTTTGACCCTTTTTTGAGCGGTTTTGACTCTTTTTTCAGCGGTTTTGGATGTTTTAACACATAATCTATGTGTAAATCTGTCTCTCTTTGTTATTTTTCCATAGATTATGTGTTAAAACATCCAAAACCGCTGAAAAAAGAGTCAAAACCGCTCAAAAAATGGTCAAAACCACTGTGGGATGGTGGTTTGTCAGGAATTAAAAGTTTAAACTGTGGTTTCGGGGGCGAAATAGTTTGGATGGTGAATTGCCAAATGGCCTATAGTTCGGATGGGTGAAAATCATTATCTCAATAAAGTATAATAATATCCAAAAGGGTTTGGATATTTTAGCTCTCTTAAAAGTTGATTTGAATTAGAATTTAAAATCAAAGTCAAAATTACTTGATAATCAAGTAATAGGAGAGAGGGACCAAGATCCTTAGCCAATAAGGACTAGGGATTTTCGGCCACCCCTTCCTTTCCTATATATAGGGGATCTCATGCTCGCCTTAGAGAGTGATTGAATTCTTTTGGTTCATGTGTTGAACACCATCCTTTCTCCAAGATAAAATAAACCCTAGGTTAAGCCTAAACACTAACTAGAGAACTAGCATCCTTACTAGTTAGATTGTAGTCAAGTTGGTGGACTATCTATAGAGAGCTTAAAGTTAGAAGTTTTGAAGATTCGAGCTTTACCAAGGTGAGGGGATTAAGCCGCGAGAAGTTTCTAATCTCTACGAATTTGGATACACGATTGCGAGTCCAAGATCCTTTTGTTGGAAATTTTTTTAAATTTCGCTGCTTTCTAATTCCTGTTTTCCAACACAATTTTTATGATACCGTCTTGTATCAATTGTCTCACAAATGCATGTCTAAGACCAATATGTCTAGACTTACCATTATAAGTACCACTGTACGCTTTTGTAAGCATTGCTTCGCTGTCACAGTACAACGAAATTGGAGGCATTGGATTTGGCCAAAGATCTATGTCTAACAACATATTTCTTATCCAATCAGCCTCTTGTCTAGCTTGTGCTAAAGCTATAAACTCAGATTCCATGGTAGAGTGAGAGATTATTGTCTGTTTCTTGCTTGCCCAAGAAACAGCCCCACCGGCAAGAGTGAAAACCCACCCACTTGTGGATTTGTTATCTCCCACACTAGTTATCCAATTCACGTCTGAGTACCCTTCCAACACACTAGGGAATTTATTATAGAACAAACCAAAGCTAATAGTTCTCTTAAGGTACCCAAGTACCCTACTAATAGCTTTCCAATGATCAGCATTGGGACTGCTCGTGTATCTGCTAAGTTTTGAAACTGCAAAAGAAATATCTGGTCTAGTGCAATGCATTGCGTACATAAGGCTGCCAATAGCACTTGCATACTCAAGCTGTGCAATAGCTCTACCAGTATTTTCTTTAAGTTTCAGTCCGTTGTCAAACGGAGTATTCGCCTTCTTGATCTCGAGATGTTAAACTTAGTCAGAACTTTCTCGATATAGTGAGATTGGTTTAATGAAAAACCCCCACTATGTTTTTTTAACTTTAATGCCTAAATTAGTATCTACTTCACCTAAGTCTTTCATCTTAAAGACTGAGGATAGATACTTTTTAGTCTCGTTTACTCCAATCATATTAGTCCCGATGATCAACATATCATCGACATATAAACAGACTATCACCATATAGTCAACTGTACTTTTGGAGTAGATGCACCTGTCAGCACTGTTATACTTGAATCTGAATTTCAAGATAGCAGTGTCGAACTTCTCGTGCCATTGTTTTGGTGCTTGTTTCAGACCATACAGGGATTTGACTAACTTACACACTTTATCTTCTGTTCCCGGTGCTACAAAACCCTCAGGTTGTTCCATATAGATTTCTTCTTTCAAATTTCCATTTAAAAAGGCTGTCTTTACGTCCATTTGATGAACAAACAGATCGTAAAGAGAGGCCAAGGCAAGAAGAATTCTAATGGAAGCAACTCGAGCTACCGGTGCGAAAGTGTCAAAGTAGTCAATCCCTTCTACTTGTCTGAACCCTTTGGTAACTAATCTAGATTTAAAAGCTGAGATAGTGCTATCGGTGTTCCGTTTTCTTCTAAATACCCACTTGCACCCAATGGGTTTAGAACCACAAGGTAAGTCTTCTAATACCCAAGTATTATTACCTAAGATCGAATCCATTTCATCGTTTACAGCTTCCTTCCAAAAGGAAGCATCTCGAGAAGGCATGGCTTCTGCAAATGTTTTAGGATCCGTCTCGAGTGTAAATACAAACGGTATTTCACTTACCACTTTATTATCTCCTGGTCCCCCTCCACCAAGAACAATAAAGCATTAGAAGGGATAAAGTCTTTGTCCAAACTTTTCTCTTTTCTTGCTCTAGTACTCCTTCTAGGCTCAATTAGTTGTGTAGGAACATCGTTTTCCACAACCTGCCTTATAGGACCTCTAGGCTCAATTTGGGGTGGCTCAGATTCATTTCCAACATCTTTTGAAAATGTATTTTCAAAGAATTCAACATCCCTGGACTCAGTTATCACATTAGACTCCAAATCAAGAAGTCTATAAGCCTTGCTATTAAGAGCATATCCAACGAATACACTTTTGATAGCTCTGGCTCCTAACTTAGTCCGTTTGGGATCAGGAACCCGAAAATAAGCTACCCCCCCCCCCCACATTTAAAATAACTTATGTTGGGTTTTCTGCCTTTCCATATTTTATAGGGACTAGTCTTCACAATAGTACTAGGCATCCTATTCAGAATATGGCACGCAGACAGAAGGGCTTCACCCCACAAGTTGTTAGGTAAATTTGCATGATTTAACATGCAATTTATCATATTTAGAAAGGTACGATTTTTCCTTTCAGCTACACCGTTCTGCTGGGGTGTATAACCGGAAGTTGTTTGATGTATGATACCACTTTCTTCGCAAAGTGTATCAAAAGCATTCAGATAATATTCCATGCCTCGATCAGACCGTAGAACCTTAATCTTCTTCTCAAGTTGGGTTTCTACTTCTGATTTGTATTTCACAAAAGAACTAAGAGCTTCATCTTTAGTTCTTAACAAATACACATAGCAAAAACGACTAGCATCATCAATAAAAGTAATAAAATACATTTTTCCACCTCTAGTTAAAATTCCATTTAACGCACAAATGTCAGTATGAATTAAATCTAATACTTGTGATTCTCTTTTAACACTTGGAAAAGGCTTTCTTATAATTTTTGATTTTGCACATACTTCACACTTATCAAGTTCGTTTTTCCCAATATCGATTAATCCCATTGCATGCATAATTTTTAAGTTCTTTGCACTAACATGTCCTAATCGACTATGCCATAAAGAAATTGAAGAAATCATGTAAGCAGAAACAGAATTCATATTATTGATAGACATCTTGTACATCCCATTACAAGCATAACCTTTTCCAACATATTCACCATTTTTCATGATGATAACTTTCCCATACTCAACAGAAACTTTAAAACCTTTCTTATCTAACAAATCAACAGAAATTAAACTTTTCCTAACATCTGGTACAAACAAGACATTAATCAAAGTTAATTTCTTTCCGGAGGTAAAGTTGAGCTCAACATATCCTTTGCCTCCAACATTGGCTTTGGAGTTGTTTCCCATCTGAACCTCTTGCCCAACAGTTTCTTCAAAGGTCTTGAAAAGCCTTCGATCGTTGCAAATGTGAACGACAGCTCCAGAATCTAACCACCAGCCAGAAAGTTCACTTGCCATGTTGATTTCAGAAATCATAGCCACATCGAGGCTAAGATCAGTCACCATGGCAACTAGGTTCTCCTCAACCATATTTGCAACTCCGGATCCACTCTTCTGTTGTGGGCATTCTCTCGCATAATGTCCTGTTTCTCCACAAACATGACACTTGTCTTTTCTTTTGTTAGCGGCATTAGAAGGTTTAGGCTTCTGTATGGTTTTCTTAAATTGTCCAGAATTCTTTTTAACACCAAAATGTTTCTTTTTAGAAGAATTTCCAGATTCAACAAAGTTCACACTCGATTGTCCTTGAACCAAATTCTTTCCATCGCGTTTTCGAGCCTCCTCTTCAATACACAGATGTTTTTGAATTTGTTCCAAGGATAAATCCTCAGATTTATGCATCAAACGCTTTGCATAATCTTTCCAGGCTGGGGGAAGTTTTGCAATGATTGCACCAACCTGGAATATCTCTGGAAGGACAATTTTAACCATTCTGAGTTTGTTAACGATTACCTGAAACTTATGCACTTGCTCCAGAATCGGTTTGTTGTCAACCATTTTAAAATCTAAATATTTAGAAACCAAATATTTGTTTGTACCTTCTTCCTCAGCCTTGTATTTGTACTCCAATGCTTCCTACAGTTCTCTAGGTGACTGCACATTTGTGTATAGATCATACAGCCTATCGGACAAGGTATTCAGAATGTGTCCACGAGCCAACTGTTCATCTTCTGCTCTCTTTCTTCTTTGTTGTTGAAGGGTTTCCACAATCTCCTGGTGGTTTTGCAAGGCATTCCTGGAAGGACCTGTTGCTGTTGTGTTGGCATGAGGTACAACACCTGTTGCAGGAGGATTGACAGGAGGAACACCACCTACTGTAGTGGGATTCGCAGGAGGAACAACACCTGCTGCTGTGGCTGGTGGATCCAAATCAACGGGCTGCTGGGGAGCAGGAGAATCTTCTGGAATTGGTAACAGACTGGGATCCAGAACATAGGCAAGCTTAAGGACAGTAAGCAGGAACTTCATCTTGTCCTGCCAGCGGCTGAAATTGTTGCTATCGAAACGGTCTAGCTTTTGCTAGTTCATGATTCTAAAGGATTCAGACTCCATTTCCACGGATAGAAACTTTAAGATTGTTGAGAAATCTGGGCAAAACAGAAGCTAGACAGGGTATCCCTGTCCTTAAAGTTTCTATCGCTCCTAACTTTTTGGGAAGTGTGCTAAAGGTTTCAGGCGACACACTTTTAGGATATATGTCAAGCTAGACACGGGTAATCCGAGCGCGTGCGCGGGCGATGCGGTGCACCGCACCGCGTGTGAACCCATCAGTCCCTCTTGAGTTCCACAAATTTAATACTGTATTAACCACTTTAATATATAAAGTAGTCTCCTTTTCAGTAATTCTCCAATGTGGGACTCTAAGAGTCACAGTTTTTTCAAACACCTATTTATTTGTCTTTTAAATTCCCAAACACTCTTCAATTTCCAATGTGGGATATTAAAAGACATATGATATTCAACACTTGTAGATTTTGTATACTCTAATTTCGTAGTTACAAAAATGAAATAAAGCTTTGTATTTATAGGAGGAATTACATAGTAAAAGTACGACCAATTAATACCAATGTATGGTTTAATAGTAAAATGTGTGCATTTCCACCAAAAAAAAAAAGTAAAATGTGTGCATGACCTGTAATCCTATATGGACAGACCATTCCTTCCTACCAATTTACAAGTTGCAGTCCTTTCAATTATTCCTATGATTTGCAAGATTAACTTTTCAACACTCTTCCTTTGGATACCCATACAATTGTCTATTTTGGTGCTGCCTTATTAAAAGCCTTATCGAAAAAAATCCAATGGGACAAAAACCTGAGTAATAAATTATATGAAAATGAAAAATAAAAAAGGGTCAATTATATCTAGCCCCAATTTAATTGGGGTATTTACAGGTGGTACCCCATATTTAAATATAACTACAGTTATATCCAACTCTAAAAATTTTAATTATAACCCCCAAAATAATGCATTAATTATATATAGCTCCCATATAAAATATATTAATTACATAAAAAATAGGACATATTTACAAGGTAGTGTGATTAAAAAATTTTGAGGGATGTAAGTGTAATTATATCTAAAAGTGGGGTACTACTTGTAATTACACCATCTAATTTGGGAGCTAGATATAATTAAGTCAATAAAAAAAATATACAAAATATGAAATTGAAAAGACGGAAAAAGAAGCAACACCATGAAAGAAAAAGAAAACATAAATTGAGAAACTAGAAAAATGGTCGCTATTAGACTACACACCCTACTTCATATATGTAAAAAAAAAAAAACGATAATGATTAGATTATTACTTCATAAATATATTTAATGTTTTGTTGCGACGGATGAGCCGGTTGAAGAATCGAAGACCATCTCACAATGCAAAAGGAGATTAATGTTACCTGTTTTTTTTTTTTTTTTACTTCGTTGATCAGTGGTTCTGCTACCTGGTGTTGCCCTGCAAACCTGGGCAACGAAATTGGAAGTCAAAACCTAGCACAGTTTATCTTCAAATATACATATGCAGGATTGCTGCTCCCTTCTTCCTGTTCGGTCACGAGAGCCTGGTACCCAAGTTGCTATGAAGTAAACAAAAAAAAGGTAACAAGTATTGGCAAAACAAGATGAGGCCACTTAATTACACAAGAGAGTAAACAAAGAATCGGATGGCATACACAAATATGGCGTGGGCCAAGCACGCGTGAAAATATCAAACTGATGCCAATGCAGGAAGTCAAAACTCAAATGCTCAAACCCATAAGGAGAGCGAGGGATTACCTGAGGCCAACGGCCCGAGCAAGAGTAAATGAAGATCCAAGGAGAGAAGGGTGAAATCACACCTGTACACGATATAGTGATTAATGAGGTAGGAGGTTCCGACAATTGGTACGAAAATGAAATAAAGTTTATCGCTGGATTTAAGAAAAATAGAGAGAAGTCGCTCATGTTACTTGGAAAATTATATCCTTAATTTCTAAATCGACACCCCCAAAAGGCTGCCATATGCATTGGCGACAAGAGAAAAATAAGAGACAAGGAAGCAAGATCACCCAAAGTTAGGAGATCTAAAGAAAAAGAAAAATTTTGAAACCCTAGTTCAGAGATGAGCAAGAAAAACGAGGAGAGTCACCATAACCAAGAAGGAAAAAAACATCACAAAGCCTTACCTCGTCGGGTATGCAGGAGTGGCGGCAGAAATTACAGCGGCGGCCATGGAGAAGCGCCGGTAGCTATGGTGGTGGCCGCCTGAAAAAGAAGCTAGTCTGCGAGAGACGGAGGGAAGAAGATTGTAACGCCCCAATCTTTCAATTATGCAATATATGACTTAATGTGAAATAATTGTCATTTATGACTTAATTGTTTAATTGCCTAATTGACCTTAAGTGATCACTTATCTTAATTTGAGGACTTAATTGCATGAAATAGTCTTGGACTTAGTTAATCATTATCCATGAGTGTGAACTTAATGGCATTACTAATGGAATTGGAGGGTTTAAATTGCAATTGTTGCTTAACCATATAATATTTAGCTTATATCAATTGTTGCATACAAAACATAACCACACATGATCCCTCCTCTCTCTCCCTCATACCGATCCAAAACACCATAGAAGAGAAGAAAGATTTCATCTCATTTCAAGCTAGAATTCAAGGAGTTGGCATTCAAGTTGAAGCATCATCATCATACCACCATTTCTTTCCATTCTTCTTTCATTTCAAGGTATAACAAGAAGTTGTTTGAATTCCTTGATGATTATATGATTAGGGTTTGAAGGTTATTAGATGATTTCTTGTGTATAAGTGATTAGAAGCATGCTTAGGATCATTAATCTTGAAAGCTTGCATGAATTCATGAATAATTTGAGACTTGGATAGCATGATATATATAGGGTTTGATATGAGTGATTCTTGATGATTAAGCATGGATTTAAGTGGTTATATGAGTTACTATTGAACTATAAGTATGTTAGCATGTTTATTTCATGATTTATATGCATTTGGAGCTTGTTATATGGTCATTTGTGGGTTATTTCGTGCTTCCCCTGCATAACTGCCTTGTTTTTCTCTTCTGTGTACGTGACACGGGCGTGTCACGTTTCCTTCTTTCAGCGTGACACGGGGGTGCTTTATGGTCGATTTGATTTTTCTGTACCGTGACACGGGGGTGTCACGGTTTGCTTTGTTTTGGTGACACGGACGTGTCACCTTCTGTTTTCATGCATAATATCCGCTGTACCGTGACACGGGTGTGTCGTGGCTTAGTGTATAATGGTGACACGGGCGTGTCACCTCCTGTTTCGTGCATATGTGGTTGCATGCTATTGTACGTGTTATTGTATGCTTGTGTTATGCTTAAATATGATCATGACATTTGTTAATTGTCCATTCTCGTTATTGTACGTCATGTTACACCGTCCGTCCTAATTGGTTCATTTGATCGTGTCTTATGTACACTTGTCTTTGTTGCACAGACCAGCACACCAGTGACGTGGAGTGGGCTTCTTAGGTCGTGTATTTCTCTTTATTTTTTCGGTTCAGGTGAGGTTTAATTTCTAGATATATAGAACCATTACAACCCTATGTGATGTTTTAAGCCAAAAAGGTATCTATGTATCTATAGTTTTCCAAACTCTTTTGAATTGCAACTGATTTACTGAACTGTATTAAATTGATTGATCGTGTTTTGGGCGAGTATATTGTATCGTGCATTGTGGGCCCGAGAGTGAGTGTTTGAGCCAACCGGGAAAGCATGGGCTGTTGGGTAACTCTTACACTCCTCTCAACCGTAGGGATGAACCCTGAATCCACCAGGAGGTTTGGTGGAGGAAGGAGTCCCGTACGTGGGAGTCATGTTCCCGACGTACACCATGTTTACCGTGGATGGATCGGGCCTTGCAAACCCACCATCATTGGAGGAAGAATGAGTCACTGAAACTGTTATGTGTGCACTGTAACTGATTGCATGATCACTTAATTCAATTAAAAGTATCGTGATTGTACACTGTCGGAGTAAGGTTGGAGAATTGCCCTCACTCGCCGGGCCACTGATTGATTGATCGATTGAAACTGATTAATTGTTAAATCTGATAGTTGTAATCTCGGGCGAGCTCTATGTTGTTATTGAACTTATATTGATTTCTGTTATAAAATCTTACCCGAGGTTATGATTT
The DNA here is from genome assembly GCA_037501455.1 of Lantana camara. NCBI lineage: Eukaryota > Viridiplantae > Streptophyta > Magnoliopsida > Lamiales > Verbenaceae > Lantana > Lantana camara. The sequence continues at coordinate 97,268,411 of CM074861.1, forward strand.
GCATGTTATCTGCGCTTATATCTATTATGCCCCTCGCTTAGTCTGTGGTAGACTGACACCTCACCTTTCAGTTTTGCAGGTGGTGTGCTAGGCGGGATTGGTGTCGAGTCAAGTCTTTCTTTTCGGGTCTAGCACGTGTCCATTCTATCTTGTTGCATATGTATTGTTAAATTTGGGATTACATGGAATGTTATGTATTTGAGAGATGATAATGTATTGATATTTAATGTTAGGTTTTAGATTACTTGTTAAATGCTCGTGAATGGCAGACTTATGTTTATTCCTTTTTGCATCGTGTTAATTGGTTTGGGGTTAGTCCCGCCTAGCTAGTTAGTCTTTGTTTCGTGTCACCCGTTCGCTATGGCTTAGTTCATGTATGGATTGTCCATTTCATATGTAGACTGAGCTATAGTGCGGGGGATGTGGCACCTTTGCGTTCCGGGTGCTACATCTAAGGTGGTATCAGAGCCCGGTTGAAAAACCGGGTCTCTAGTGTCGTGTCGTGTCGAGTCTAGGTCGTGCGGCATAGGAATTATTTGTCAACTTGAGTGTCTTGCATCTTTAACTGAAATTATTTGACTTATTTGAATAACTTGAAGTTTTGAATTATGTGAATTATTTGTGACTTGAGACTTAATTGCAACCATTAGCATCCACTAATGCCACATGCATCCTTAGTGTCTTGAATACAGGATGCACCGAGGTCGTCATCATCGTGATTGTTCTCAGGGACATCGACATCGTCGGTATCATCATCGAGAGAGATCACCACCCCCTCCAGCTCAACCACAGGACTTCATGAATGCTGTGGTTGGCCTTATAGATCAGAGGGTGAGAGAGCATGTTCCTCCCGCACCACCTGCTCCACCGGTACAATTAGAAGCACCTATCTCAACTATACTTCGGGAATTCCAGAATCAACACCCTCCTAAATTCTTCCACGGAAATGATACCGAGGTGGAGATGTGGTTAAAGGAAGTAGAGAGAATTTGGGAGCTTATACCTTATGAGTCTCGAGAGAAAGCTCGTTGCACCATTACATTGATCCAAGGAGAGGCTTACTCTTGGTGGGAAAGTACTAAGATAGTGTTGGAGGCCACCGGGGAGGAGATTAATTGGGAGGTCTTTACTCGAGAGTTTAAGAATAAGTTCATTCTTCCCTCAGCGCGTACTAGGAGATTGAAGGAGTTTACCGAGTTAAAGCAAGGAAGGATGTCAGTTTCGGAGTATATAGCCGAGTATGAGAGGCTATCCTGCTATGCACCTAATATAGCGAGTGATGACTTTCATAAAGCAATGCAGTTTGTGCAAGGACTTCGACCGGATATACAGGAGGCATTAGAAGCGGTCAATACAAGCACGTGGGCCAAAGCTACTATCAAAGTTTTGAAAGTTGAGGATGCCGTAAATGCTAGGAGTTCTACCTTCCCAGTGGGATCGACTCAGAAGACTCCACCTAAACCGGATTTGTCACCATCTCTAGAAAAACCTCCTGCACTTATTGTGGACGTGACACCCACACTTATGATGGTTGTAGGAAGCGGTTGCGTCTGTGTTTCCGTTGTGGGAGTGCTGAGCATCAGATAGATACATGTCCGGAGCGAGAAGAACTATCCACCGGGGGTCAACGACCATTTAACAGGCAAGAACAACGGTGAACGGTACATCTAAACATAAATATCACGTGTATCATACGCTTTCTTATTTTATATATTTGTATTCCTTGTGTTTGCTATTGTTTTGTGTGAATAATTGAAGTGTTGTTCTTCCTACTTGCTCCATATGTGACGGTGTATGCAAGTATTATTTAAGTTTGTACGTGGTGTGTTGTGGGTGAGAGACGGGGTTCTCTCTCTCTTCTGTGTGAGAGACGGGGTTCTCTCTTTTATGTGAGAGACGGGGTGCTCTCTTGTTTGTTGAGAAACGGGGCTTTCTCATTAATTGTTCGGGGAGACGGGGTTCTCTCGTCTTGTGTTTTAATTTATAGTTAGGGTAGTGGACCTGGGGACCAGGTCCTTTTAAGGAGGGGTGATTGTAACGCCCCAATCTTTCAATTATGCAATATATGACTTAATGTGAAATAATTGTCATTTATGACTTAATTGTTTAATTGCCTAATTGACCTTAAGTGATCACTTATCTTAATTTGAGGACTTAATTGCATGAAATAGTCTTGGACTTAGTTGATCATTATCCATGAGTGTGAACTTAATGGCATTACTAATGGAATTGGAGGGTTTAAATTGCAATTGTTGCTTAACCATATAATATTTAGCTTATATCAATTGTTGCATACAAAACATAACCACACATGATCCCTCCTCTCTCTCCCTCATACCGATCCAAAACACCATAGAAGAGAAGAAAGATTTCATCTCATTTCAAGCTAGAATTCAAGGAGTTGGCATTCAAGTTGAAGCATCATCATCATACCACCATTTCTTTCCATTCTTCTTTCATTTCAAGGTATAACAAGAAGTTGTTTGAATTCCTTGATGATTATATGATTAGGGTTTGAAGGTTATTGGATGATTTCTTGTGTATAAGTGATTAGAAGCATGCTTAGGATCATTAATCTTGAAAGCTTGCATGAATTCATGAATAATTTGAGACTTGGATAACATGATATATATAGGGTTTGATATGAGTGATTCTTGATGATTAAACATGGATTTAAGTGGTTATATGAGTTACTATTGAACTATAAGTATGTTAGCATGTTTATTTCATGATTTATATGCATTTGGAGCTTGTTATGTGGTCATTTGTGGGTTATTTCGTGCTTCCCCTGCATAATTGCCCTGTTTTTCTCTTCTGCGTACGTGACACGGGCGTGTCACGTTTCCTTCTTTCAGCGTGACACGGGGGTGCTTGATGGTCGGTTTGATTTTTCTGTACCGTGACACGGGGGTGTCACGGTTTGCTTTGTTTTGGTGACACGGACGTGTCACCTTCTGTTTTCATGCATAATGTCCGTTGTACCGTGACACTGGTGTGTCGTGGCTTAGTGTATAATGGTGACACGGGCGTGTCACCTCCTGTTTCGTGCATATGTGGTTGCATGCTATTGTACGTGTTATTGTATGCTTGTTTTATGCTTAAATATGATCATGACATTTGTTAATTGTCCATTCTCGTTATTGCACGTCATGTTACGCCGTCCGTCCTAATTGGTTCATTTGAGTCATGTCTTATGTACACTTGTCTTTGTTGCACAGACCAGCACACCAGTGACGTAGAGTGGGCTTCTTAGGCCGTGTCTTTCTCTTTATTTTGTCGGTTCAGGTGAGGTTTAATTTCTAGATATATAGAACCATTACAACCCTATGTGATGTTTTAAGCCAAAAAGGTATCTATGTATCTATAGTTTTCCAAACTCTTTTGAATTGCAACTGATTTACTGAACTGTATTGAATTGATTGATCATGTTTTGGGCGAGTATATTGTATCGTGCATTGTGGGCCCGAGAGTGAGTGTTTGAGCCAACCGGGAAAGCATGGGCTGACGGGTAACTCTTACACTCCTCTCAACCGTGGGGATGAACCCTGAATCCACCAGGAGGTTTGGTGGAGGAAGGAGTCCCATACGTGGGAGTCATGTTCCTGACGTACACCGTGTTTACCGTGGATGGATCGAGCCTTGCAAACCCACCATCATTGGAGGAAGAAGGAATCACTGAAACTGTTATGTGTGCACTGTAACTGATTGCATGATCACTTAATTCAATTAAAAGTATCGTGATTGTACACTGTCGGAGTAAGGTTGGAGAATTGCCCTCACTCGACGGGCCACTGATTGATTGATTGATTGAAACTGATTAATTGTTAAATCTGATAGTTGTAATCTCGGGCGAGCTTTATGTTGTTATTGAACTTATATTGATTTCTGTTATAAAACCTTACCCGAGGTTATGATTTGCATGTTATCTGCGCTTATATCTATTATGCCCCTCGCTCAGTCTGTGGTAGACTGACACCTCACCTTTCAGTTTTGCAGGTTGTGTGTTAGGCGGGATTGGTGTCGAGTCAAGTCTTTCTTTTCGGGTCTAGCACGTGTCCATTCTATCTTGTTGCATATGTATTGTTAAATTTGGGATTACATGGAATGTTATGTATTTGAGAGATGATAATGTATTGATATTTAATGTTAGGTTTTAGATTACTTGTTAAATGCTCGTGAATGGCAGACTTATGTTTATTCCTTTTTGCATCGTGTTAATTGGTTTGGGGTTAGTCCCGCCTAGCTAGTTAGTCTTTGTTTCGTGTCACCCGTTCGCTATGACTTAGTTCATGTATGGATTGTCCGTTTCATATGTGGACTGAGCTATAGTGCGGGGGATGTGGCACTTTGCGTTCCGGGTGCTACAAAGATGGACGGTTTTCTTCTAAAGAGAAAGAGAAAACCTTGATAATTTTTTCTAGGTAATAAGTGAATGAAGGCATAACGGGAAGATAATTACCAAAAGACGGAGAGCCTTGGCCTAGGGAGCACGAGAAACGAAGTAGAGAATTAGTTGAAGAAATTCACACTTTTGTTTTTTTGTTTTTTTGTTTTTTTTTTGTACCTTATTTCATAATATTGTAGGTTACAATTCCATTCCAAATAGGATCCTTGGAAGGAAAATATTTTCTCAGGATTGATGTATATCCAAGATAAAATTGCGAGGGAAATAAAGAAAAGAGATTGGATAGTTACTTCTAATGTTTGAAGTTATCCCCGGGCTACATAAAAAGGATAGTGATGTCCATCAAGAGAAAAGAAGTTCTGATTTTTGGAGTAACTCAAGATGAGGAAGTGATCAGCTAGAGCAGGAAGGAGAGGCAGATACCCCCTGCTGGGGGCAATCAAAAGAGTGTATCAAAGCATCACAGCCAACGCAATGCCTTGGTTGCACTCTTTTCCTTATGGTGGTTTTTTTCCCACGTGGTTTTCCCTCATAAGGTTTTTAACGAGGCAACGACTCTAAACGAGAAAAGAGAAAAGTTTGCCAAGAGGGGGAAATTGAACAAACCAGAAGGGTTCGCGTGGAGTAGGTAGGAATGCATCCCAGACATCCCAGGCTGGTACCACGCAGTAACATGGCTACTCTCACAGTCAGATTCCTCTAACTATGAGAGTAGGGGGAGTGAATGATATACCACAAACGTAATGATGGCTCATCCGGTGGGAGCCCAATCCAAAGTTGGCAGCAGGAAAGATAAATTTACGCACTTTTCTGCCAACAAGAAGGAATGATGCACTTAATCAGCATGCCTGCCTGACAGGCAGGCATGGTCCAGCTTCTTGGTCATCTTGATGAAAGACCACTTAATCAGCATGGCCAAAGAATGAACCTACAAGAAGGGTTGAAAAGAAAGCAAACGGTGAACAGGCTATGTAAAGATTCAGCAAGTACTAAGCTCATAGCTAGCAAAAAGGAACCAGGAGTGATGGATACAAAAAGTTGATGGATTATGATGAAGATGAGATGGGAAAGAATGCCCATCCGAGAATTCGACCAATGGAGTACTCCCGCGAGTACGAAACCTCCAAACTTGAGAAAATTTTATTCTTGAAAGAGAGAGGGAATACGACATCACTCGACAAGTAACATCTTACTTTATCTCTCCTTTTATTGCTATTGTGAATGAATAGATCAATATTGTGCACATTATGTTGGAAATAACGAGGCTTAATATGTTGGAATATGTGAAATGCATGTTGTTGTAAACAAATAGGTTAATATTATGCGCATGATGCTTGATATATTGGAATGCATGAAATTGCAAAGTGACGTAATATGTGGACATGATAATGTGATTATTCAAAGCCCAATAATTTTAGCGCTCTTGTGCAGAATGACTTGAAACGAGGCATGAGAGCTTTTCGATCAAAGCCCGATAATTTCTGCATTTAGAAAAAGATTTCACTTGAAACAAGGCATGAGAGCCTTTCGATCAAAGCCCGAAGATTTCGGCATTGAGAAAAAAAATTCGCCTTGGGTACCCGTCGAGGGGGAGAGGGAACGTCCCCTTGGGAAGGAGTCAATTTAGTACTCCTTGATTGCATGATTGTAATAAAATATTGTTAAAGTGTTACCTCCAGAGGAAACATGTATTTGGAAGAAGTATGGCGAAACTCCTTGGGAAGAGGTCTGAGCGACCCCTTGGGAAGGTCGGTTTGAAATACCACCTTGGATTGAATCTTGAAAAGAGGTCTGAGCGACCCCTTGGGAAGGTCGGTTTGAAATACCACCTTGGACTGAAAAACTGTGATCTCTTTCCTGCTAGCAGGCAAGGGTGTGCTGGAATACCCAGCTGACAAGTAGGCCGGACTGCGGCCTAGTTCGACCCTTTGGTCATCGTGGCATAAACACTCGACTCACTTGACTTATGTGCTTGAATATACCAATCAAATCTTGATGAATAATTATCTACGCTTTTAGAAATCCCAAAGTGCAGGATGTATGAAGGTGCAGCAACTCTATGTTCATAGCCAACAAAAAGGGTTCACAAACATCGACCCAAAAGTAAGAAACAATAGCATCCATCAATGATGTTCAAGACACGAAGGCCAACACATGGCAAAACAAATTCACAAGTTCAAATGGAGATGTTATGAAAAATACTATCTATGAGTGCAAAAGAAAAGCGAAAAGCAAAAATTTGCTGAGAAGATGCTCCAAACTCTCTACTCATTAGAAGGACGAGCTGCGACGATAGGAGACACACCTGCTGGGCTGGCATCATCAGGTGGCTCAGTTATGTGGATAGAAGAACTCCCAGCTGGTAGGGTAGTACCTTCCTGCTAGACGACTGCTGTGACACTTCCTGCTTTAGCAACATCAGACGAATCAAGAGGGTCGTGGTCGTGAGCAGATTTAGCAGGGCCTCCTAATTTTTTTATCAGAGTTTGCTTACCCTTGCCTGCAGAGTAAAGGGAACATGATCAAGTCCTCGCAAAAGAAGAACTAAGAAACAGCTCAACGCAACTGAGACACTAAAAACAATTGATAATTGTACCTGATGAAGCTGGACCGTGGTCTCCAACAGGCCAGGAAGGTGACGGTGGTACTCCTGCTGGAAGAACAACAGAAGACCCAGAATGTGGCAGTAGCATTCCGCCTGGAGGGATAGTAGAAAATCCAGGGTTTCATTGATCACGGGAGAACAAATAAAGAGCGAAGATACATGTACAAACATAATGTAAATTGTTCATGCATAAAGAATGCATGATAACATCAGAACAACAAAGACCAAACATCAAAGTGCATCAATCCAATTTCAAAAGCCCAAGACTCATGATGCCAGAAGCAAAGGAAAGTTGATATTCCAAGAAAAGAGAAGTGACGAAGAATTACTTATGTTGAGGGATAGAGTAAAAGCTGGCGAAGTTGTTCGATGAACGTAGCGATCAAATCTATCTTGCAAATATAGAAGAACCAAAACCCTAATTTAAAGAATGCAAAAGAAAGTAAAAAGCAAAAAGCTGCACACCATTGGAAAGTCCTCGTGTTGTGGCGAAAGCAGCTCGGATCTGCAAACAAAGAAAGTCCATCCGCGATTTCTAAGACTCAGAGAATAGTGGAAGCAAAATAGAAAGAGAGAAAAAAGGGTTTTCGGTCAGAAGCCCTTACATGACAACGGGATGCGGTGGCATCTGACGACGAAGTATCAGCAACGCTATCGTGGTCTTGAAAAGCCTTGCCGACAACAAAGATAACCCATACCCGCAAAAGGAAAGAAGAGAGACACTCATCTTTTCGACTTAAAATACATAAATAAAAGCAAGAATAGTAAGAGAAGAAGAATGGTGGCTGCCGGCATGTCACTAGCGTCGGCATCGTGTACAGAGAAGCAGCAAAACAAAACTCACCTTAAGCTTTTGATTAAACCCGCTACCATGGGGGCCTTGAGAAAGAAAGAAAAGATGAAAGAGATCAATAATGGTAAAGTGAGACACAAAATCTTTGTAATAATTAATGACTTGTTCAATTGCTAAGGTGAAGAATAATTGTAGCACCCACACGTAGGGCCACATCCCCCGCACCATAATCCGAACCCGAATACGAAATGGAATGTCCGCACCCGAATCCGAATCATAGCGAACGGGAGACCAAACACACACTCTAGGCTAGGCGGAGCTAGACCAAACGGAAACAGAGTGCGCGGAAGCGAATAAATAAAAACAATAAGCAAAATCATCACATATATATATAGGTACCAACACTTAATTATCCATATGGTATTTACATATAGGTACCAACACATAGCCTGTACAAAAGCCATCACGGCTCGAACAAAATGAGAAGCAGGTATATACAAATCAAAGCTATACAACTACAAAATAATAAGGTGCAGGTATGTAAATGCACCTAACGAAACCTAGACCGACAAGTGCAACAGAAGACACACTTCTCCGCCTAGCTCACGCTCCCCAAAACCTGCAACTAAAAGAGTAAACGAGGGTCAGTCAACTGACTGAGTGAGGGGGCTAACGCACACCCACACCCTATATATATAAAGCAGAGCACAAAGCAAAGGGTGAAATTATGAACCGGAATAGGTTTTACAAACTAAAACTTTCCAAAACAAATACATATACTTTAAAACATTTCATAAACACTATCCCAATTCATACTTCTCAAACATACATAACAAAACATAATGCTCGGCGAGAACGAGCTTCCAACCTTTACTCCTCAGAACAAACAAAACGGAAATCATACACTCTTCTCTACACCAATGATGGAAGAGCCACCGGCGGCCCTAACCATCCAGACATATACAGACTCACGAGGGGTAGCGAACCCACATCGTGCCCTCCCCGGTTTTTACGCCGAAGGCATCGAAATATCACACCTTCCCAAACTCCCAGGGGTCGCGTGCGATATATCGGATGGAGACTACGCACAGGCCGAACCTCGACGGCCCGAACCGTCCCGAGGGTTCCTTACCCGTAGCTCCTTGGATCCACACATACAAATCATATCATATCAAATGCCAAATCTTTCATGGCAATCTCGCTAACAGAATTGTAAAGCCTTTTCCAAAACATAGCTTACATAAGCTTATTTAATATCTTTTCCAAAACAAAGTTGTTCACAAGATCATAAACATATTCTAATCAACACGTACATATCTATATATATAATATATAGTCACATGCACGGCTTGAAAACATCACATAAGGCTTTAGGTCGCTTAGCTAATAAAATTCCTAACCTCACCTTGTGCTTGACAAAAATATGAGCAGACGTGAACAACCTACGCCTCGGGCTCGTCAACTGGAACCTCCTCTGAAAAGAAAACACGAAAGCCCAAGACTTAGACTCTATATGAACCAAAGAAGACGCTCGGCAAAATGCATGATTCATGTTCATAGATAAAATGTCACAATTAAATCATAGAATTCACAATTCATATGCATAACATATTTATATACAATCCAATATGCAAAACAATTAATTATAACAATTAATATGCAAAAGAAAAGCATTTAAAATCATACAAATGCATAAACAAAGCAAAGAGAAAAAGTGGCAAAATCCACCCCCATGGATTTTTCCAAAGGGGAAAATCCACCCCCATGGATATTTCCAAAGCTACTGCCTCAAATCCACCCTCGCGGATTTTTCCAAAGGGAAAAATCCACCCCCGTGGATTTGACCCAGTAGGAGGGTTCCGGCCATGGGAACGGCCGTTCCCGTTCCCAGTACAAACTGGGAACGGTCGTTCCCACTCTCGGTCATGAACAGTATGGCCTGGGAACGGTCGTTCCCAGTTTGAAACTGGGCGGGAACGGCCGTTCCGGCCTGGTTCGAAAGCTGGAGCAGAGATTTTATTACAGAAACAGGGGAAGCTCCAAAATGGTGCCAAAATGGCCAAAATTCAATCCCAAGAGTTGCCACAACCTCTCAAAATGCACAAACAATACATATAAATCATGCTTGACATATAAACACTCAAATAACTCAAGAAAACGGAATTAAAATGCATGATCAAGGGAATGCAATATTCAAGCAAAATCATGATCATCAATAAATACTCCACCAACCATGGATTAAATGTAATAAATGCAACACATACAACATATACAACTCATATATGAAGCTAGGAATCAAACACATCAAGCAAAGAGCAAGTATCCAAGTTTTTCATGAAACCCTTACTATTCACGTAGGGAAGCAAAGGCATGCAAAACTCACTCCAAATTCAGAAATTAAACCATGGAGACGACAAGCATGACGAGGGGATTCCGAAACCTACCTAAGTTCGAGAAAAGACGAAGAAACGAGGAAGATATTGGCTTGGGAAGTTGGATGATCAACTTGAGGGTTTTAGCTTCTTTCTTGGCTTGGTGTTGCTGAAAATGAACGTGAAGAATGAGGGAGGGGAGAAATGGTTCAGCCTTTAAGGGCTGGACCGGTCGGTTCACGGGTTCGGTTCAAGGTTTCCGGTTCAAGGTGGTTCGGTTCCACAATTACAGGTTCAAATAAGGCCAACTCAAATTAAAACGAATAAATCACATGCAACATATAGTTCAAGTAATTCATATAAGTTCAAATAATTCAAAATAATCCTATACAAATAATCTAAAACGCAAATAATATTAAATCACATAATTTACCTGTACCGACTGTGAGTCGGGGTGTTACAATAATCACGCTTTACTTCCAATATTCTTTATTTTTTTAATGAATAGTGATTATAGTTATAGAAAAAGGATGTTAACCATCGATTAAGAATTATCCTAATAGTTTGAAAAACTATCTTAATATTTTGTGATATAACGGAATTCTGAGCAATGTGTTACAGAAGTTTTGTTCTCACCAAGCTCTAGAAAAGATGGGTATTTACATATATCTTGGGAAATTTTGATGAATAATGTTACATGGATAGTTTAACTAAGCAGGAGAGAAAAGATGAAGCAAAGAAATATGAAGTGGTCAGCGCTTCACCGATGCCGGCGTGGCGTGTGAGAAGAAAACGAAAAAGGATGATGATTTTCTGATAAAGTGAGAGAATATAGCATATATGTCTTCAACGTTGCCAGGGAAGTATCTCAATTAGCTCCTTAATATCTTTTATATTTTCCAATAATTGTAGTTATAATCTTGGGAAATGTAACGATGGTTTTAAGAGAGAATTGTCCTTTGGTCTTCCCTGAAGCTATCTTAGTGGTTTAAAGAATTATCTTGATGACTTGAAAAAATCATATTCATAATTTAAGATATAATCGATCTTCAGAAATATGTTGCAGAATTTTATTCCCGCTAACCTCTTAGAAAACGAGTCCCAGATTTTTGCAAAACCGGAATATCAAGTTGAGAAATTGATCGAGTAGAGAGGATTAACGGGACAGGCGGTCCTGCCTGACCAGGAAAGCATGTTGAGGCGGTCCTGGAGGAAGTAACTAGAAAAGCATGTTGAGATGGCCCCGGGGCGGTACGGTTCGTGGGTTGTACTCTTTTTTCCTTATGGGGTTTTTTCCCAAGTGGTTTTTCTTCATAAGGTTTTTTAATGAGGCAACCCCGCCGTACGTGGAGCAAGGAGATCAACTAAGTCAAACAAGACCGTAACAATAACAACCCTTGCTGAAATAGCTAGGAAGGCAGATTTGGCAGCACTGGTTGAGATGACCCAAACATGCATAAACCGCAGCGGATGAAGCACCGGATCGACTCCCCCCCGATCACTTCTTTACCCTTTCCAACCGTTTTGAGGAAACTACTCAGCTCCATGACTCCCACAGCCGGATAGTTTTGACTATGAGAGTAAGGGGAGTGAATGATATACCCCAAATTAGACATGGCCCAATCTGCGGGTAGCGGCCAAGAAGCCCATATAAAGTTATCGCTGGGCCCAATGTATGAAGAAGACCTAATGGCGATCCGGTGGCGGCTCAGGAAAACCCAAGCCCATGATCAATAGTAGAAGGGAGGAATCCACCTTCCAACCAGGAGGTGTGTTGAAGCGCTGCGGGTCATCAGTAGAAGGATGGTCGGGTTTAGCCCGATCAAGTCGGAATCTGCACGAAATCAAATAAGTCTAAGGCAGTCATACCAAGTCAAAGCATGCTCAATTGGTTGAGAATATTAAGGGATAGTGGTAGTTCAAATTCAAAGTAGTGGGGGGGATAACTTCTCCCCCATTTTCTCTCCCAAACCCTAACCACTTCTAGCTAGAAAGCGGGAAGGTAGCTAGCTATAAAAAGGGGAAGGACTCCATTGAGAAGGGGAGATTGCTATCTAGAAATTATAAGCATACTTTGTACCTTTCTTGCTCTCAACGTTCTTGTGTATTCCATCTTGTGATAATCCATAATACTACATTCGTTTCTAAACATTTTTCTGCTCGATTTATCATCTTAATCCATAGTCCCAACTTGTTTATACAAATTTAGTGTTGCCACATTTTTTGTGAGCATCAGAAGTAATGGATGGAAAGATGAACGCCAAAGACCCAAATCAAATATATTCTCCCCAAATCAAATATATTCTCCATGGCTATATTTCAGATGTAATATAATGTTCTGAATATTTAGCCATTATGCGTGGTAAACGAGGTCAAGGGCAGGATTGGAAAAGCCTTTAACCTGAAAGGTTTTAAAATGGGAAAGTAAATAGGTCTATATTTTAGGCTATATAATATACGGATAATTAATCAAACATTCCTACTATACCCCAATATTTTTCCTAAACCCCCCAATTGATTTTTTGTATGTTTTAAGGATCAAATATCCATAAAAGTTTTCCTAAACCCCCCCTAATTCGCGTAAAAAGACTAAAATACCCTTAATAATATATAAAAAATTACCACCAATACCCTTTTTTTTCTTTCCCTTTTTTCTTTTTCTTTTTCCTTTTTTTTCCTTTCTTCTTCCTTCTTTTTCTGTTGAAGACGCAGAACACCTATGGGCGGCGGCGGCGCCGTCTCTGGCCACTTTCCGGAGACGGGACCTACATGTTTTAACTCATTTCGACGACGCGACTTCATTGGTACCAACCACGTCTACTGAAATGGCCAGAGAAGGCGCCGAGAGATCCGCCGAAAACCTGCAAATTTCAATAAAAAATGGGTTTTCCGTCCGACGACATTTTCTGACGAAAATGGTATGGATCTTGAAGTTCTCGACATGACAAACATATTGCAAGTAACGGATTCGATTTTCGTCAAGCGGTTTGAGAGTTATCGTCATTTCTTTTTTAGATCTAAAATTTTTAGATTTGAAATTGGGACAAATGGCTTCGAATTTTAAAAAACTAATCGAAGATATGGAACGAGGAGTACGTTCCCGATGAATTTTTCGGGAATTTTTGGACCACCTCCGGCGGCGGCTGGCGACGGTTCGGTGGTGGTGGTGGTGGTGGTGGTGGTGGCGCTCCGGCAAGCTTGAAGGAGGAAGGAGATGATGAAGAAGATGAAGTGTGGAGGAAGCAAAAAGGGTGTGAAAAAAGTTAAAAAAAATAGGGATAAAATAGACTTTTTAGGTGATTAGGGGGGTTTAGGAAAAATGTGATATATATTAGGGATATGAAATGTATAAATTTTGAATTGGGGGGTTTTGGATAAGTATTATAGATATTTGATCCTTTTAAAAAATTAGCCCTAATCTATAATATAACAAAGGTTTTACAAATTGAAGTAAAAAAGAGAGTTAGGTATCATAACCAAGAAATTAACTGTTTATAACCCGATTTCATTGGATTAAAGAGTAAAGTCTACCAAAGTAAACCGATGCCTTAAAGTGCTCCGATATCTAATCTCATCATGGAGTGTTAGTTAAAGAGGATCAAGCCTTTTTATTTGATTTAATTCTTTTTTTTTTTTTTTTGACAACGATTTAATTCTAGTTAATTTTGTATTAATTTGATATTAAGTTATTCACTTGAATTAGATGTGAACGTAATTCAACTACTAACATTAATTAATCTCTGTTATATTACAAATCATGGAGAGTGAATGTAATTAGATGAGATTTAATTGAGTGAAATTACAATTCTTTCAAATAAATATATTTTAACATATCCAACATAATATTAACCGTAATTCATTATAATCAAATATATTCGAACATAATATTAACTATAACTCATTATAATCAAACATATATAACATGATATTAACCATAACTCATGAAAATCTAATATATCTAACATAATATTTTCACAAATTTAATCTTCACTAATAAACCCCATAAAAATTAACTCCAAAAAATATTATTTCAAAATATTCCATTTTTCCTCCATTTCCTCCATTTTGAGTGAGCACGTGCAAATACAATGCCCCGTCTCTTCTTTAAAAAAGTCTTCATCTCAACCACATCAACAAACCTACAATGTATTAAAATTAAATACGTTAAACAATAGCTATAAGGGAAAATATTTGAATAGTACCAAAAAGTTGAAAAAATTCCTTTTAGGTCCCCAATTTTGAAAAAGTTCTCATTCAATCCCCAATTGAAAAACAATATTCCTTTTAGGTCCCCACAAACAGTACATGTTCGTACATTGTCTTTAGGAATTGCGTACATTTTTTAGGGAATTGCGTATAAAAATCCCGGAATCTCGTGAATTGCGTATAAAAATCCCGGAATCTCGTATATACGACATTCCGGGATTTTTATAAGCAATTCCCTAAAAAATGTACGCAATTCTTGAATTATTATACAACCTTGGGGAGTGAAAAGGAATTTTGTTTTTCAATTGGGAAGTGAACAGGAATTTTTTCAAAATTGGGGAGTGAAAATGAAATTCAGTTTACACTTGAAGATTTTCGAGGAATTATCCGTAACTATAACCACTTAATTTTAGTTTCCAATATACTCAGAGTCCACAGTGGAGCCAAGATTTTGTATATAAATAAATGAAAATTGAAATTTTGAATTGAAATATAAACTGACATATATGCAATATTGATACAATATATTAGTAGACTGCTTGACGACCTCATCTGCAAGTCCTCGACGTAGTATCAAATATATTTAATGTTTTTCATATAATTATATCAAGGGGTAATTTGAGAAAACTCCCCAATTGTATAGTCAATTTTTAGTTTGCTCCCCAGGTCTAAAAAAATTTTAGTTCACTCCCCAATTCACATGCATAATTTGAGTTAGCTCCCCAATTTTGGGGGCAGATACCACATATGGCGATTTAGATACACCATATGACGATTTAGGTACATGATTCTTGAGTTTTATTAAACATGCATAATCGTGTACCTAATTCGTCATATGGTGTATCTAAATCGCCATATGTGGTATATGCTCCCAAAATTGGGGAGTTAACTCAAATTATGCATGTGAATTGGGGAGTGAACTAAAAATTTTTTAGACCTGGGGAGCAAACTAAAAATTTTTCAACCCATAGGGAGTTTTCTCAAAACTCCCCTATATTATATCAATAATAATATTCAGGCAACGAAAGATATATGAATAATTGTATCAATAATAACATTTACGCAGCGAAAGAAGACATATGAATTACACTATGCAACGAAATGTATTTCATGTTTTTCATATAATTGTATTAAATATTAAGGGATAATTACATACAGGTCCCTGGGGTTAGGTCTAATTACAAGTCGGTCCCTATTCTTTTAAATATTACACTATAGTCCCTTTTTTTGGTTAAATTACACTGTAATCACTATATTTCTTGTTTTGTGTGAGGTCCATTAATGAATTTTGTAAAAGTACACTTATGTCCCTGAAGGCTTTGTGAGTGTTACGTATAATAATGTGTGACCAAAAATGTAAAATCGTCCCTAAAAGTATACAAAAATTAACAAATTAACAAGCTTATGGACTACAATCATTACAAGAAATCCTGCAAATTCCGACGGAATTCCGACGGGACACATGCCGTAGGAAAACCCTCCCTCGGAATTCAAAACCGACGGAAAACCGACGGAATTCCGAGGGACAAAAATCAGAAAAAAAAATTAAATTAAAAAAATTCCGATGGAATTCCGAGGGAAATCCCGTCGGAATTTGCTTTAAAAAAAAAATTTAATTAATATCTTTTAAGTTATACATGCATCCATCCCTAATGAATTATAACGAGAAAACGTAGGTAATATCTACATATATGTATTAATGTTATTAGAAGAGCAATTCAAATAATGAGCCAACAGGAGTTGGTCAAGTGGTCTGAGGGTTGATTCTCGAAGGCAAAGACCCGAGTTCAAATCCCTCTGGCCACTTGGGGTGTGTGTGTTAAAAAATAATAAGGGTAAGAGATAATGATTTTTTGTCATCCAAGCATGACCCGTTTTGCAATTCACTATCTAAACTATTTCGACCCTAGTACTGAGTACCACCATCCCCCGTTTTGCAATTCACTATCTAAACTATTTCGACCCTAGTACGGAGTACCACCATCCAAACTATAATTTCTTGACAAACCACCATCCCAACTTATTTTTTTGTGGTTTTGATTCTTTTTCAACTGTTTTCACTCAAAAATACCACACATGTGATGTGTGTGAGAACACCAAGGGTAAATCTGTCTACTCATATATTGAAATAAGAAAAAAAGAGTCAAAATTGCTAAAATGTATGGTATTTTTTAGTCAAAACCGTTGAAAAAGAGTCAAAACCACTAAAAAAATAAATTGGGAGGTGGTTTGTCTAGAAATAATAGTTGTGGATGGTGATATTATGATCGAAATATTTTAGATGGTGAATTGCAAAACGGATCATAGTTCGGATAATAAAAAATCATTCTCTCATTATTAAAGCCTTTGGATGGCGAGAAGTTGTGGCTGTGTATGAGGATAGTGAATTTGGAAAAGGATGATTCCATTCCTGGCTGATGCTTTGGAGAGTGCAAATGTCCGCATCCCTTATAGAAGTGTCATTTCACCAGTAGCAACAGATGATCAGATTGTTTAGAACTTTACAAGCTCATGACCATGCAAACTCGAGTCTTCGTGGTACACCTGATGAATAATCTTGCTTCACGCCTGTTTACGAAAGCAAAACAAGTAGGAATGATGAGTAAAGACTATGCATGGATGATCACAAAAGAATTGGATTCAGAAGATAGTTCTATTATAAGGTCCATGAAAGGAGTAATAGATGTAAGAACTTATGTTCCAGCGACAAAGGAGCTGGATAGTTTTTCAATTAGATACAAGGAAAGGGTTCAGAAGAACAATTTAAGGGCTACTACCCAAGATCTCAACATATTCGGGTTTCGGGCTTATGACTCAGCCATTACACTTGCCATGGCAGTAGAGACAGCAATAGCAAGAACACCTTATTACAGAGAAGCAAATATTTCTAGAAACTCTACCGATTTAGAAGCCATTGGAGTTTCAGAAACATGATCAAGGATCATTCAAGCTTTATCAAGTACCAAATTCAAAGGCCCTGCCGGAAACTTCCAACTAGTTGATGGCCAACTCAAAAGACCTCCTTATGAGATAGTCAATCTGGTTCCTAGAGCTCAAGGCATAGGATATTGGACAAGAGAGAACGGAATTATCAAAGAATTTAACTTCACAAGTGCAAACACTAACTCATATTCCACTTCCAAATCCAACCTTGGATCCATTGTATGGCCAGGTGGCCAATCGTATCCACCAAAGGGATTGGTGATTCCAACAAATGGGAAGAAATTGAAAGTAGGAGTACCTGTAAAGGTTGGTTACACTGAGTTTGTTCATGTCACTTGGAATTCAGACAATCCTACTAAAGTGAAAGGATACTGCATAGATGTTTTTGATGCAGTGATGGCAGCATTAATACCTTATGGCATGCAATATGAATACATTCCATTTGCAACATCCGACCACAACTCAGCTGGAGATTACAATGATTTGGCCAATCAAGTACATATTGGGGTAAGTACCTTCCCCCTTGCTCTGCAATTTTATAACAAATAACAACTTTATCCAATTAGAGAATTACACAATACATTTTGTTATCCACACAAATGTTTCAAGAGCTGTTTCTTTTTCCTTTTTTTTTTTTTTTTGCCTGATCAATTAACAGAAATATGATGCTGTCGCTGGAGATATATCAATCATAAAAAATGTCGGAGTACGTTGATTTCACTCTGCCTTACACAGAGTCTGGTGTGGCAATGATTGTACCGATCAAAGATGATAAGAACTGAAATGCATGGGTATTCCTGAAGCCATTGATCTGGGAACTGTGGTTGACAAGCTTTCACTCATCCATTTTCATAGGGTGTCTAATTTGGATTCTTGAACACAGAATAAATGAAGAATTTAGGGGACCATTTTGGTATCAAGTAGGCGTGATATTCTGGTTTGCCTTCTCAACTATGGTCTTCGCTCAAAGTAAGATATGTACTATCTCTTAATCAGCCATGTTTAACTTCCAAATTTTTACGGCCCATCATGTAATTTCTTCTTTTGTTTATTCTATATCTCGTTCTGCGGAGGAGAGAGTAATAAACAACTTGTCCAGGGTAGTGCTGATGATATGGCTCTTGGTGGCGCTTATACTAACCCAAAGTTATACTGCCAGTCTTGCTCTGTGTTAACTGTTCAGCAGCTGCATCCAGCAGTCAGAGATGTTAATGTGCTCATGAAGAACAGGGAGTATGTAGGGTATCTGGAAGGATCATTTGTTTATGATTTTCTTAAACAAATGAAATTTGATGAGTCACAACTCGTGGAATTCAACTCACAAGAGCAACTCGATGAGCTTCCCTCCAGAGGGAGTGCAAATGGTGGGATATCTGCTGCTTTTCATGAAATCCCATGTACTAAGCTGTTCCTAGGAAAATATTGTTCAAAATAGATGATAGTTGAACCCACCTATAAGGCTAATGGTCTCGGTTTCGTATCTGATCTCCTCCCTCCCACCTTTTGCAGTATTTCAATATGTGCACTAAAAGGTTTTCATAAATCTTGCTATTTGTGTTCTAAATGCTCCTCTTCCTATCATGGCAGAGAATGCAAGGACAAGCCAACAGAGTGAGTCGTTTCAGTCTCAGATGATAAATGGGGAGATTCAGCTTCCTATTAGAAATTGAAATACGCAAATGATATGAAAGTAGGAACATTGAATTCACTTAGATTGGTAGGTCGATTTACTTCAACCAAGGATGACGCGATGTGTCGTAGCAGGACTTAGATTACCACGTCCTCTTCTGGTCCTTTCCTGTTCTATCCTTATTCTTTTACTAGATCATGTAATTACGTAAGTAGAAAATTAATTTTGTTCATGCACGTTGTACCCCTACAATGGTTCCATATGCTTGAATGCATGCAACATGTGTACGAAATAAGCTGCATTTCGCAAAACTATTGTTTTTAGAAAATTGAAATTGCTGTTAATTTTGCCAGAACAATTATCTAATTGACACAGTTATACCTTCTAATCATCTATGATTTGTTGTCTTGATTTCCCATCCGCACCAAGGCCATTCCACTTCGCCGCCATAGTATCCGATTCTCCGGCCAAAAGGCCCCAACATCCTTTGATTATCCTCGCATTGCGTTTCTCCAGGAACTTTATAGTTTTCATGGAAACTTCATCTCCAACCTAATTTTAGATACCGCCATAGTTAGATGGTTTGTGCTGATTTTTGGCGCAAAAGAGAACGTTATGATACAGAAGGGTAAATACATAATTTGGCTCAGTGTTCTGCCCTTACGGCTTAACTTTATTGGCTATAAATAAATAAACTTTAGCCTAAGTGCATAGGCATAAACAAATAAATAACCTGTAAATTAAATAAGCTAGCTGATAGGTTCTAAAATTTCATTTTTTGTATAAAAATGAACCTAATTAAAATAGATCTCTAGGAATTATCATAATTTCTAGTAATTCGAAATAATATTCCATAAATACGTCCCATTCTAGAAATAGTTGGTGTCAATCGCCCAATTTCCTATTGAAGTTCGTTGTAATTTCAGTGATGCCTGCAAAGTTCAAAGTTCAAACCCCGGCATCACAGCAACAATGACTTGCCTGCTCGCCTACAAATATTAAATGACATTTAGGGTCATATATAAGACATTGTCTCCTTAAATATTGTAATGAAAGTAAAGGTAATCTTCTCTTTATACGAGAATAATTTACTCTTTTTTATGTATCTATGTCAAAAAGGAATATATGATAACCTCATCACCAATGTGGCTGCATAGTGCACTAACCAAGTTAAATCAAAGCTACAATGGAGAATAAACCTCCCATCCTAGTTGTTCTCTCTCTCTCTCTTCATTTCCATTCTCTCCTTGAATACTTTGAGCAACAATAAGGCCACTGCACAGCGAACGCCTATCCCCGTGAGAGTTGGAGTGGTGGTAGACATGGATACTGATGATGGACGGATGGGGTTGAACTGCATTAATATGGCACTTTCGGATTTCTACACCACACATGAACGTTACAAGACCAGAATTGTTCTCTATAGCAGGGACTTCCAGAGCGATGGTGGTGGTGCAGCTGAAGCACAGAGCTCTCTCTCTCTCACACACACACACACATGCGCACGCGTGCACGGACAGTGAGACGCACAGAGCTCGATGATATCAAGATTAGCATGTGGCAGATATTAATAGGCTATTATTGGCATCAGTTAAGCTACAATCTCTGTTACTTCTTAAGTCAACTTCTTTTAAAAGGAAACTATAATTGCCTCGTTATCAACCACAAGCCTAGGCTTTGCTTCTTTCTAAAAGTAAAATGGAACATTCTAGCCCAAACCCGACTCGGTTGAACCCAACTAATAATACAAACAAGTATATTACACTTGTTATTTGATTTTGTCACTTGCTCTAAACTTTACACCAATCACTCGACAAGTGTAAAACAATGGGTCCTCGTTTTGTTACATTGGCTTGGCCGAACCAACTTCAGGTTAGAATTACCGAATATGGAAAGAAACCTATTATCTAAGTCATGCTTGAAAGATTATTTGGAACTTTAAGCAATTTTTCTGGCATGTTCCTCACAAGGCAGCCTACTGGTGCTAATGTACACATCTTCATTATTAGTTTCAATACTATGACTTGAAGACTATAAAAACCTAGAAACACAAGAATAGAAGTACCAAATATAATTAAAATCATGAGAACCCCTCACCATCAAAACAGACTCCACAAAACTATGTGAAATGTATATAGAAAGTATCAAAACTGTAACTAGAAGAATAATGTTAAAGATGACGAATGAAAGGCATATTCTAATTGGAGCAGGACAGTGAAGCGTGTTTTGCATAGTTTCATCTGGTACTTCACAAAATTGACTGAATCCCCTTACATATGAAATGCAGCTCTAGACCTACTGAAGAATGTCAAAGTGCAAGCCATCATAGGTCCCTCGTCCTCAGATCATGCAAATTTCGTAATACGACTTGGAGACAAAGCTCAGATCATGTAACTGATGCATTGGAAACAATAATTGCCCATGTACCTTACAGGAGTATCCTTCCACCATTAGCTACAGATGATGAAATTGTTGAAGAGCTCTACAAGCTGATAACAATGCAAACAAGAGTTTTTGTTGTCCACATGCTAAATGGGCTCGCTTCTCGCCTGTTCACTAAAGTATATCAGCTAGGAATGATGACTGCAAATTATGCATGGATAACAACAGATGGCATCGCAAATGAATTAAATTCAATGGCTCCTTCTTCCATTGAGTCCATGCTTGGAGTATTAGGTGTGAAACCTTATATTGCTAAAACGAAAGAGCTCTGACAACTTTAAATTCAGATACAGGCAAAAGCTTCAGCAGAACAACCCAACAGCTCTTAGCCTAGATTTGGATTTTTTTTGTCTGTGGGCATATGACTCGGCCATCGCACTCGCCTTAGTAGTATAAAAGGCAAGAACAAATACATTCCTAGAGTCAAATACTTCAAAAAAGTCGATGGGTTTTGAAGGCTTTGGAGTCTCAGTCTCCGGACCAGAGCTTATTCAGGTATTATCAAGTACAACATTCAGAGGCCTCCCTAGAAACTTTACATTAATTGGTGGCCAACTTCAATCACCTCCTTATGAGATAGCCAATGTGGTAGGTCCTGGAGTTCGAGTGGTAGGATATTGGACAAAAGAGAATGGACTTGTTAGAAAGATCACAAATTCCAAGATAACTACATACTCCAGCTCCAAGTCCCAATTTGGAACCATTATATGGCCAGGGGAAAAAATATCGCATCCCAAGGGTTGGATGACTCCGAAAAACGGGAGGAAATTAAGAATAGGTGTACCTGTTCTAGAGAGTTCCTCTGCCTTTGTTTCAAGTCACTTGGACTATAAACGGTCTGACAGAAGTGAAAGGCTACTGCATAGATGTTTTCGACTCGGTGATGGAAAAACTACAATATGGCGTACCATATGAATACATTCCTTTCGCTACAGCAGACCACAAGAGTGCGGGCAGTTATGATGCTTTGATCTATCAAGTGTACATCGGAGTGAGTATTTTTCTCTTGTCAATTTTGACGAATGACCACAAGGATCTTTCTTATTTGTTTTTTGGGTAATTGTTGTCCGAGCAATGAGCAGATCTTTGATGCTGTAGTCGGAGATGTAACTATTGTGGCGAATAGGTCACAGTATGTTGACTTCACCCACCCTTACACAGAATCTGGAATTTCAGTGGTTGTGCCAAACAAAGATGACAAGAGCAAAAGTGCTTGGGTATTTTTGAAGCCGCTCACCTGGGAACTACGGTTGACAAGCTTTTGCTCATTCATCTTCATAGGATGTTTGATTTGGATTCTTGAACATAGAATAAATGAAGATTTCAAGGGACCTTTTTGGTATCAAGTAGGCATGATATTCAGGTTTTGCTTCTCAACTATGGTCTTCGCTCAAAGTAAGAATTCTTATTCGCTAGCAAACTAGTTTTATTTATTCAAGGGATAATTACACTGACATGCCCTCTGATTTGTCCAAATTACACAAACTTCCCCTGAGGTAGGTTTGGGAAATTACAGAACCTGTTAACGAATGATGGTTTCAAAATATTTTTTTATGAATACCCTATTTTGCCCTTGGCACTCACTGATCAATATTTGGTTTTAAACTCATGACTATAATAGCATACATTTTGGCCAAATCTTAAGGTATATAAGGGGACATTTGTGTAATTAGGCCAAATCTGAGGGTTTGTCAGTGTAATAATCCCATAATTCAATATAGATAAAGCAATCATAAAGCTGGAAATCTGAATCCACTTAAATTTAAACGTAGTTCATAATTAAGTTTACCTTTTTGTAGGGGAGAAGGTGGAGAGCAGCTTAGCGAAAATCGTACTGATTACATGGTTCTTTGTGGTTCTTATACTAACCCAAAGCTATACTGCCAGTCTTACTACTATGTTGACGGTTCAGCAGCTGAAGCCTACCATTACAGATATTAATGAGCTTACTAGAAACAATGAAAATGTGGGCTACCCGAAGGATTCATTCATTTTTGCACTTCTAAAAAATCTGAAATTTCATGAATCCAATCTCGTGGCATATAACTCACTACAGGAAGTCGATGAACTTTTCTCCAAAGGGAGTAAAAACGGTGGTATAGCTGCTGCTTTTGATGAGATCCCATATGTGAAGGTGATCCTTGCCAAGTACTGTGCAAATATTAAGACTGAAGGTTTTAGCTTTGTACATTGTATTGTATGACATCCCCCTTTATCTCCCTCCCTTTTATCCATAAAATTCCCGCGTTAGATTTTCTCATGATTGTTATTGTTCTATATATATTTATTATATGTATCACAAGTCTTTCCAAAAGGATCTCCACTAGTATCTGATATCTCAAGAGCAATATTAAATGTCACCGGGAGTGAAAGGATGATGGAGATTGACAAGACAGTGACAGGGTTGGGAGATGGGAGCAAATGTCCAGACTCTACTACCTTAGTCTCATCAAATAGTACTCATTAATATTGATTTGCCCAGTTTGATTAAAGCCCAAGTTAGGGCCCAGGAAGTTGATTCTCTAATCTGATGGGGTACGTGGAGGCCTAACACAAGTTAGTATGAACTATGAACAACAATAAATAGAGCACCGTTTATTAGGAGGAAGATAATTAGTACAAATTTCATATTTACGTACTATAGTTTTTCTTGGGGATAAATACAACCCCCCCCCCCCCCCCCCCCTCCTTTGGAGGTTATGCGCTTTATCCCCTATATTTTAAATCGGTGTATTTAATCCCCTCACATTTGAGAGATGTTCACTTAACCCCTTTCCAGCAGAATATTCTATCGGACTTTATGAAGAAAAAAAATTGGCATAATTTCTAATGGCAAATTCATACAAATCAGATGTCAAATGTGTTGATATTATACATCAAATCGAAGGTTTTGATGTAAAGAACACAATGATTATTTCAAAATTAAAATCCAACAACCAACATAGGAGAAATCATCGGACAAAGATGGTGCATGACCGGCGAAGCTTTGCAGGTGAATTCCGACGCTTCCGATGGCCAATAGATTTGAATGTGGTACGGGTTTTGCTCGTCATGGAGAGAGGAACACGATGATAATGGTCTTTACTCTTAGGTCACTGTGACGGAGGAGAAATCGACGGTCAAAGTTAATTTTGAACCGAATATTCCCGGAATAGTGTCAGAAGGGTAAAGTATTACGTTTTGCAAAGGTGAAGAGAGAATATTCAAACAGTAAACCATATAAATTGGAGATGTACGATGAAAATAATTTTAAAAAATTAAGATGCAAAAACATAATTTTTAAGGATTTGAGTATCAACTATAAATAAATTAAGTAAAAAAAAAAAGAAAAAAAGAAAAACTATAAACAGAATAAATAGTCAAATATTATGGCTAAGCCAATTACTAATCTAATGGTATTAATCTAATTATTCTGATTTGTCTGTATAAAAATCTATTTTTTACGTACTTTAGAAAAGAATTTTCCATCTTAATAACATATTTATACCTAAAAATTTATGAATAGAAGATAATTATAATAATTAAAATTAAATTAATCAATTTATCTTTGTTAATTTAACATGGTCTAGAGACATATATATATATATATATATATATATATATATATATATATATATATATATATATATATAATAAAAATGTTGGAAAGTTATAATGAGAATACTTTTAATTGTTATTTGTGCATCAAATGATTATTACTTTTATTGTTTTAAAATACGGATCAGGCGTCGAATCAGATGCCCTATTGTTTACTGATTCGATCGATTCGACCAGTATGACATCATAATTATGCAAGGTGGTCGAAACGTGACATCGTAATTATGTAATAATTAATTTAATTATATATAATTATATAATATTATAAATATTAATTTAAAAATCAAATAAGTTAAATAATATAAAAAATAGATATCATTTACCGTAATTTCAAATTACTTTCACCTTCTTATTAATTTTCAAATACCATTTCTAATAATAAATTTTAAGTTATAAATTTAGAAACAGATAAAATACCTAATTAAAGAACAAAATAATTAATATTTAGCAAATTAACAATATTGATAAAAAAAATTGATTTAACAATATCATATTTTTATTGTGGAAAAACAAATTAAAAATATGATACATACATTTATATTTTTATTGATATGTATTATAAAAAACAAAATATTACACATTATTTTCTCCATTTGCTAAATCAATTCAAAAATTTTCTTGAGCCGATCTTGGATACATACTTATTTTTTTTTGAAATCTAAAGAGCAATAATAGAAGTAGTTTAATTGGTCGGAGTATCCCTTTCCTATCCTAAAGGGCCCAAGATCGATTCCTCATAGCCTCAAAATTCAAAAATAAGTTTTGCTTTAGTTAAAGCGGCCAAGATCGTTTCATGTAAGTTAAGTTACGTTATGCCACGTATCAACACCCTAGATTAATTTAATGAACGGTGATGATGCTACCAAGCCGTTTAAACAGGCATCGACAATGATGACGGCGCCTCCGGCAACCACTCCGACCACCCCCCAAAAAGGTGGTCGACATGCTGAATGCATTCAATGTCTCCCAAACGAGTCTCGTAAGCGCGATACTATCAACCCATAACAACAAGCTCCTATGCCCTGTCATTAAGTTATGCCCATGTCGACACCCTAGATTAATTTAGTGAACGGTGATGATGCTGCCATGTGTCGAAACCCTAAAAATCTCCTTATAAATTTGATCGACAAGACAAGCTTCCTCATTCCTGATTTCTCGGAGAAGCACCTTCACCACCTTCAAAAAATGGAGGCGTTCTTGTCAAGCCTACCAAGCCATTTAAAAAGGCATTGGCAATGATGGTAGCGCCTTCGGTAACCACTCCGACTACCCCAAAGAGGTGGTCGACATGCTGAATGCATTCACTGACTCCCAAACGAGTCTCGTAAGCGCGATACTATCAACTCTGAACAACAAGCTCCTGTGCCCTGTAAAATGGGTCATGCCAATGTTTGCGATTGTTGCAGGGTGATTTTTCTCACTGCGATGCTCTACAGACTCTTCAAAGGAAGAAATATGGGGTATAATTTGTCATTCTTTGGTCAGTTTGTAGGACTAGTGATAACCTTGCTCTTAATCGTTGCATTGGTCGCGTCAAACTTTGTTTTATCTTTTCACATTTGTGACCCCTTCTTCTCTTCCGATTAGTGCAAGTGCCATCAGTGCATAGTGTTTTGGCATATTGTTTTGGGTGATTCTATGTTTGGGTGATTTCTATGTTTTGGGTGAGAGAGAAATCGTTTGGGGTGATTTCTGTGTTTTGGGTGAGAGAGAAATCGTTTTTGGCGTTGTATTTGGGAACTAACTAAGTAGGAAGCAGGGGTTATTAAGATGCTTAGACATAATTTCTGTTATTGAAACTTTATTTAACACAAAATGTAAATATATTGGTTCGAATTTTGTGGTTCGAATCTCGGTTTAGTTCAATTAATAAATCATCTGTGTTTGTTGATGATTAATGTAGTACTCTGTCTCTTACTGAATTAATTAATGGCTTGCTAAGAACGCCATTTTTTGGAGGTGGTTTGGCTATGAGTGCGGGGAGAAAGAAAAAGGAAGGAAAGTGAGAAAATCGAAATATGAGTGCGGAGAGAAAGAGTGAACGCGTTAAGCATGTCCACTACCTCTTTGGAGGTAGTCGTTGCCGGAGGTGCCGGTGCAGTCACCATCATTGGTGTTTTCCGTTTGAAGATGGTTTTCAATGGCTTGCTAAGAATGCCATTTTTGGGAGGTGGTTTGGCCATTAGTGAGGGGAGAGAGAAAAATGAAGGAAAGCGAGAAAATCGAAAGATGACTGCGGGAGAAAAAGGAAGGAAAGTGAGCAAATCTAAAGATGAGTGCTGGGAGAGAGAAAAAGGAAGGAAAGTGAGAAAAAAGAAATGCGGGGAGAGAGAAAAAGGAAGGAAAGTGAGTAAAGCAAGGAATCAGAAATCTTGTCGCCGAGATTTAAAAAGAGATTTATAGGGTTTCGGCACATGGCAACATTTTCACCGTCCATTAACTTAACTTATAAAGAAATTTCTAGGGTTTCGACATGTGGCAACATCTTCATCCTTCATTAACTTAACTTAACTTATAAAGAAATTTCACAAAACTTATTCTTTTCATTAACTTAACTTATAAATAAATTTCAAACTTATTTTTTTCATTAACTTAACTTATAAAAAACTTTCTAGGGTTTCGGTACGTGGCAACATCTTCACCCTTCATTAACTTAACTTAACTTATAAAGAAATTTCTACACAAAACTTATTTTTTTCATCAGCTTAACTTAACTTATACAGAATTTCAAACTTATTTTTTTCATTAACTTAACTTAACTTATAAAGAAATTTTAACTTAACTTATAAAGAAATTTTAACTTAACTTATACAGAAATTTCAAACTTATTTTTTTCATTAACTTAATTTAACTTATAAAGAAATTTCTAGGACTTCGACACGGGGCAACATCAACACAAAAAACTTATTTTTGAGATTGTGAGGAATTTTTTCATTAACTTAACTTAACTTATAAAGAAATTTTAACATAACTTATACATAAATTTCAAACTTATTTTTTTCATTAACTTAACTTAACTTATAAAGAAATTTCTAGGACTTCTGCACGTGGCAACATGCCAACATCTACACAAAACTTATTTTTGAGATTGTGAGGAATCACTTATAAAGAAATTTTAACCTAACTTATACAGAAATTTCAAACTTATTTTTCTCATTAACTTAATTTAACTTATAAAGAAATTTCTAGGACTTCGGCACGTGGCAACATCTACATAAAACTTATTTTGAGATTGTGCGGAATTTTTGTTGATTAACCAAATTCATGACATGAAACGTAAACGTGTTAATCACAAAAAACAAGACATTAACACATGGTGCAAAGTGGATGTAAACGCATGTTGGCTTCTTATCACAATACCCTCTAATCATGTCATGCTCAAACATGATATTACAAGTAAAGGAGCTCTCAGAGTCTAAACAGAGGCTAGAATACATGCTCAATACTCCTATTCTATTTTATACAATATCACCCATTTTTCTCTACAATATCACCCATTTTCTATGCTAAGGAAATCTCAGTACCAGGTATGAACTACCTATTCTATTTTATCAATACTACCTATTTTTTTACCCTACTTTTTAGGGTATGACCTATTTTTCTGTGCTAGTTGCGAGTGCCTTAAGCTTTTCCTTCCCACCATTCAATGCTACCAGTTTCCAGTTGCCGAAGCTTGAAGCTCTTCATTCTCCCCATGCTACCAGTTGCCTAAAGCTCATTCATTCCTACCATTCTATGACCATTGTCTTCCATTTTTTGCTTTTTGTTTTTTGTTTTTTTTTTCTTTTAAAAATCCAACATGAAAAATCAAAAAAAAAAAAAAGAAAATAAAAGAAAATCCAAAATCAACAAAACGGATACGTGAAGATGAAGGTTTGTTGGTATCACAGGCTATGTACGCAGCGTACGAATTAGCCACAACTTGCAGGCGCAAGAAGACCATCGCCGAACCCATAATAAGAATCTTCATGCCTATGAAACGCGGCAGTGATTCGCCATTTCTGGAAAAAATGACCCGTGTCCCACATTTTCACGCTGATACAGAATGACCAGTACAATCCAGTCACAGAGAAGAAGATGACGGGCATCCAACGAGTGGGACAAAATTGTTTACTATGACCGACTAAGAGCGAGTTTACAATACCTGTTTAGCACACTGTAAAAATACTGAGATGAAAAAATAGACTGAGAACGATAGCTACGATAACCCGACGTGGCAACATCTTCACCCTTCATTAACTTAACTTAACTTATAAAGAAATTTCTAGGGTTTCGCCACTTGGCAACATCTACACAAAACTTATTTTTTTCATCAGCTTAACTTAACTTATACAGAAATTTCAAACTTATTTTTTTCATTAACTTAACTTAACTTATAAAGAAATTTTAACTTTACTTATACAGAAATTTCAAACTTATTTTTTTCATTAACTTAATTTAACTTATAAAGAAATTTCTAGGACTTCGACACGGGGCAACATCTACACAAAAAACATATTTTTGAGATTGTGAGGAATTTTTTCATTAACTTAACTTAACTTATAAAGAAATTTTAACTTAACTTATACAGAAATTTCAAACTTATTTTTTTCATTAACTTAACTTAACTTATAAAGAAATTTCTAGGACTTCTGCACGTGGCAACATCTACACAAAACTTATTTTTGAGATTGTGAGGAATCACTTATAAAGAAATTTTAACCTAACTTATACAGAAATTTCAAACTTATTTTTCTCATTAACTTAATTTAACTTATAAAGAAATTTCTAGGACTTCGGCACGTGGCAACATCTACACAAAACTTATTTTGAGATTTTGCGGAATTTTTGTTGATTAACCAAATTCATGACATGAAACGTAAACGTGTTAATCACAAAAAACAAGACATTAACACATGGTGCAAAATGGGTGTAAACGCATGTTGGCTTCTTATCACAATACCCTCTAATCATGTCATGCTCAAACATGATATTACAAGTAAAGGAGCTCTCAGAGTCTAAACAGAGGCTAGAATACATGCTCAATACCCCTATTCTATTTTATACAATATCACCCATTTTTCTCTACAATATCACCCATTTTCTATGCTAAGGAAATCTCAGTACCAGGTATGACTTACCTATTCTATTTTATCAATACTACCTATTTTTTTACCGTACTTTTTAGGGTATGACCTATTTTTCTGTGCTAGTTGCGAGTGCCTTAAGCTTTTCCTTCCCACATGCAATGCTACCAGTTTCCAGTTGCCGAAGCTTGAAGCTCTTCATTCTCCCCATGCTACCAGTTGCCTAAAGCTCATTCATTCCTACCATTCTATGACCATTGTCTTCCATTTTTTGCTTTTTGCTTTTTGTTTTTTGTTTTTTGTTTTTTTTTTTTCTTTTAAAAATCCAACCTGAAAAATCAAAAAAAAAAAAAGAAAAAAAAAGAAAAGAAAAGAAAATCCAAAATCAACAAAACGGATACGTGAAGATGAAGGTTTGTTGGTATCACAGGCTATGTACGCAGCGTACGAATTAGCCATAACTTGCAGGCGCAAGAAGACCATCGCCGAACCCATAATAAGAATCTTCATGCCTATGAAACGCGGCAGTGATTCGCCGTTTCTGGAAAAAATAACCTGTGTCCCACATTTTCACGCTGATACAGAATGACCAGTACAATCCAGTCACAGAGAAGAAGATGACGGGCATCCAACGAGTGGGACAAAATTGTTTACTATGACCGACTAAGAGCGAGTTTACAATACCTGTTTGGCACACTGTAAAAATTCTGAGATGAAAAAATAGACTGAGAACGATAGCTACGATAACCCGACGTGACAACATCTTCACCCTTCATTAACTTAACTTAACTTATAAAGAAATTTCTAGGGTTTCGCCACTTGGCAACATCTACACAAAACTTATTTTTTTCATCAACTTAACTTAACTTATACAGAAATTTCAAACTTATTTTTTTCATTAACTTAACTTAACTTATAAAGAAATTTTAACTTAGCTTATACAGAAATTTCAAACTTATTTTTTTCATTAACTTAATTTAACTTATAAAGAAATTTCTAGGACTTCGGCACGGGGCAACATCTACACAAAAAACTTATTTTTGAGATTGTGAGGAATTTTTTCATTAACTTAACTTAACTTATAAAGAAATTTTAACTTAACTTGTACAGAAATTTCAAACTTATTTTTTCCATTAACTTAACTTAACTTATAAAGAAATTTCTAGGACTTCTGCACGTGGCAACATCTACACAAAACTTATTTTTGAGATTGTGAGGAATCACTTATAAAGAAATTTTAACCTAACTTATACAGAAATTTCAAACTTATTTTTCTCATTAACTTAATTTAACTTATAAAGAAATTTCTAGGACTTCGGCACGTGGCAACATCTAAACAAAACTTATTTTGAGATTGTGCGGAATTTTTGTTGATTAACCAAATTCATGACATGAAACGTAAACGTGTTAATCACAAAAAACAAGACATTAACACATGGTGCAAAATGGATGTAAACGCATGTTGGCTTCTTATCACAATACCCTCTAATCATGTCATGCTCAAACATGATATTACAAGTAAAGGAGCTCTCAGAGTCTAAACAGAGGCTAGAATACATGCTCAATACCCCTATTCTATTTTATAAAATATCACCTATTTTTCTCTACAATATCACCCATTTTCTATGCTAAGGAAATCTCAGTACCAGGTATGACCTACCTATTCTATTTTATCAATACTACCTATTTTTTTACCCTACTTTTTAGGGTATGACCTATTTTTCTGTGCTAGTTGCCAGTGCCTTAAGCTTTTCCTTCCCACCATGCAATGCTACCAGTTTTCAGTTGCCGAAGCTTGAAGCTCTTCATTCTCCCCATGCTACCAGTTGCCTAAAGCTCATTCATTCCTACCATTCTATGACCATTGTCTTCCATTTTTTGCTTTTTGCTTTTTGTTTTTTGTTTTTTTTTTCTTTTAAAAATCCAACATGAAAAATAAAAATAAAAATAAAAATAAAAAAAAAAAGAAAATCCAAAATCCACAAAACGGATACGTGAAGATCAAGGTTTGTTGGTATCACAGGCCATGTACGCAGCGTACGAATTAGCCACAACTTGCAGGAGCAAGAAGACCATCACCGAACCCATAATAAGAATCATCATGCCTATGAAACGCGGCAGTGATTCGCCGTTTCTGGAAAAACTGACCCGTGTCCCACATTTTCACGCTGATACAGAATGACCAGTACAATCCAGTCACAGTGAAGAAGATGACAGGCATCCAACGAGTGGGACAAAATTGTTTGTTATGACCGACTAAGAGCGAGTTTACAATACCTGTTTGGCACACTGTAAAGATACTGAGATGAAAAAATAGACTGAGAACGATAGCTACGATAACCCGACGTGGCAACATTTTCACCCTTCATTAACTTAACTTAACTTATAAAGAAATTTCTAGGGTTTCGCCACTTGGCAACATCTACACAAAACTTATTTTTTTCATCAACTTAACTTAACTTATACAGAAATTTCAAACTTATTTTTTTCATTAACTTAACTTAACTTATAAAGAAATTTTAACTTAGCTTATACAGAAATTTCAAACTTATTTTTTTCATTAACTTAATTTAACTTATAAAGAAATTTCTAGGACTTCGGCACGGGGCAATATCTACACAAAAAACTTATTTTTGAGATTGTGAGGAATTTTTTCATTAACTTAACTTAACTTATAAAGAAATTTTAACTTAACTTGTACAGAAATTTCAAACTTATTTTTTCCATTAACTTAACTTAACTTATAAAGAAATTTCTAGGACTTCTGCACGTGGCAACATCTACACAAAACTTATTTTTGAGATTGTGAGGAATCACTTATAAAGAAATTTTAACCTAACTTATACAGAAATTTCAAACTTATTTTTCTCATTAACTTAATTTAACTTATAAAGAAATTTCTAGGACTTCGGCACGTGGCAACATCTAAACAAAACTTATTTTGAGATTGTGCGGAATTTTTGTTGATTAACCAAATTCATGACATGAAACGTAAACGTGTTAATCACAAAAAACAAGACATTAACACATGGTGCAAAATGGATGTAAACGCATGTTGGCTTCTTATCACAATACCCTCTAATCATGTCATGCTCAAACATGATATTACAAGTAAAGGAGCTCTCAGAGTCTAAACAGAGGCTAGAATACATGCTCAATACCCCTATTCTATTTTATACAATATCACCCATTTTTCTCTACAATATCACCCATTTTCTATGCTAAGGAAATCTCAGTACCAGGTATGACCTACCTATTCTATTTTATCAATACTACCTATTTTTTTACCCTACTTTTTAGGGTATGACCTATTTTTCTGTGCTAGTTGCCAGTGCCTTAAGCTTTTCCTTCCCACCATGCAATGCTACCAGTTTCCAGTTGCCGAAGCTTGAAGCTCTTCATTCTCCCCATGCTACCAGTTGCCTAAAGCTCATTCATTCCTACCATTCTATGACCATTGTCTTCCATTTTTTGCTTTTTGCTTTTTGTTTTTTGTTTTTTTTTTCTTTTAAAAATCCAACCTGAAAAATCAAAAAAAAAAAAAAGAAAAAAAAAAAGAAAAGAAAAGAAAATCCAAAATCAACAAAACGGATACGTGAAGATCAAGGTTTGTTGGTATCACAGGCTATGTACGCAGCGTACGAATTAGCCACAACTTGCAGGCGCAAGAAGACCATCGCCGAACCCATAATAAGAATCTTCATGCCTATGAAACTGTAACACCCCGACTCACAGTCGGTACAGGTAAATTATGTGATTTATCAATATTTGCGTTTTGGAGTAATTGTATATGACTTATTTAAATTATTTGAACTTATATGAATTTATGTGAATTAATGTTGTATGTGATTTATTCGTTTTAATTGAGTTGGCCTTATTTGAACCTGTATTTGTTGAACCGAACCAACTTGAACCGGGAACCTTGAACCGAACCCGTGAACCAACCGGTCCAGCCTTAAAGGCTGAACCATTCTCTCCTCTCTTCATTTTACGTGAAACAGCAGCAACTCTTGAGCCAAGGAGCTAAAACCCCAAGTGATCATCCAAACCTTCCCAAGCCAAGATCTTCCTCGTTTCTTCGCCTTTTCTCGAACTTGAGTATGTTTCGGAATCCCCTCGTCGTGCTCGTCATTTCTATGGTTTAATTTCTGAGTTTGGAGTGAGTTTGGTGTGCCTTGCTTCCCTACGTGAATAGTAAGGGTTTAATGAAAAATGTGAATACTTGCTCTTTGCTTGATGTGTTTGATTCCTAGCTTCTTATATGAGTTGTAGTTGTTGTATGTGTTGTATTTATTGCATTAAATCCATGGTTAGTTGAGCATTTATTGATGATCATGATTTTTGGCTTGAATTTTGCATTTCTTTGATCATGCCTTTTAATTCCGTTTTCTTGAGTTATTTGAGTGCCAACTTGTTAAGCATGATTTAGTTGAATTATGTGTGCATTTGGAGAAGTTGTGGCAACTTTAAGGATTGGATTTTGGCCATTTTTGGCACCAAAATGAGCTTCCCCTGTTTTCTGCGTTGGAATTCTGTTCCAGCATTTCGAACCAGGCCGGAACGGCCGTTCCCGCCCCAGTTTCAAACTGGGAACGACCGTTCCCAGGCCATTTTTCTGTTCCTGCCGAGAGTGGGAACGACCGTTCCCAGTTTGTACTGGGAATGGGAACGGCCGTTCCCATGGCCGAAACCTTTCTTTTGGCTACTGGATCAAATCCGCGGGGGTGGATTTTTCCCTTTGAAAAAATCCATGGGGGTGGATTTGAGGCAGTAGGTTTGGAAAAATCCATGAGGGTGGATTTTTCCCTTTGGAAAAATCCATGGGGGTGGATTTTGCCACTTTTTCTCTTTGCCTTAATTATGCATTTGTATGATTTTAAATGCTTTTCTTTTGCATGTTAATTGTTATGACTTGATTTTTAGTGCATAATAAATTGTGAATAATTACGTTATGCTATAGTTTGTGAATTATATGACCTAATTGTAATATTTTATATGTGAACATGAATCATGCATTTTGCCGAGCGTCTTCTTTGGTTCATATAGAGTCTAAGTCTTGGGCTTTCGTGTTTTCTTTTCAGAGGAGGTTCCAGTTGACGAGCCCGAGGCGTAGGTTGTTCACGTCTGCTCATATTTTGGTCAAGCACAAGGTGAGGTTTAGGAATTTTATTAGCTAAGCGACCTAAAGCCTTATGTGATGTTTTCAGGCCGTGCATGTGACTATATATTATATATATAGATATGTATGTGTTGATTAGAATATGTTTATGATCTTGTGAACAACTTGGTTTTGGGAAAAGATATTAAATAAGCCTATGTAAGCTATGTTTTGGAAAAGGCTTTACAACTCTGTTAGCGAGATCGCCATGAAAGATTTGGCATATGATATGATTTGTGTTTGTGGATCCAAGGAGCTACGGGTAAGGAACCCTCGGGACGGTTCGGGCCGTCGAGGTTCGGCCTGTGCGTAGTCTCCATCCGATATATCACACGCGACCCCTGGGAGTTTGGGAAGGTGTGGTATTTCGATGCCTTCGGCGTAAAAACCGGGGAGGGCACGATGTGGGTTCGCTACCCCTCGTGAGTCTGTATATGTGTGGATGGTTAGGGCCGCCGGTGGCTCTTCCATTATTGGTGTAGAGGTTGATATGTATGATTTCCGTTTTGTTTGTTCTGAGGAGTAAAGGTTGGAAGCTCGTTCTCGCCGAGCATTATGTTATGTTGTGATATGTCAGGAAGTATGAATCGGGATAGTGTTTATGAAATGTTTTAACGTATATGTATTTGTTTTGGAAAGCTTTAGCTTGCAAAACCTATTCCGGTTCATAATTCCACCCTTTGCTTTGTGCTCTGCTTTATATATACATAGGGTGTGGGTGTGCGTTAGCCCCCTCACTCAGTCAGTTGACTGACCCTCGTTTACTCTTTTAGTTGCAGGTTTTGGGAGCGTGAGCTAGGCGGAGAAGTGTGTCTTCTTTATGCACTTGTCAGTCTAGGTCTCGTTAGGTGCATTTACATACCTGCACTTTATTATTTTGTAGTTGTACAGCTATGATTTGTATATACTTACTTACTATTTTGATCGAGCCGTGATGGCTTTTGTACAGAAATGGGTTGGTACTTATATGTAAATACTATATGGATAGGTGTGGGTTGGTACCTATATATATATATATGTGATGATTTTGCTTGTTGCTTTTATCTTTCGCTTCCGCATACTCTGATTTGGTGTTGTTTAGCTCCGCCTAGCCTAGAGTGTGTGTTTGGTCTCCCGTTCGCTATGATTCGGATTCGGGTGCGGACATCCCATTTCGTATTCGGGTTCGGATTATGGTGCGGGGGATGTGGCCCTACGTGTGGGTGCTACATCCTTAAGTGGTATCAGAGCGCGGTTGCAAAACCGGGCTCTAGTGTCGTGTGGGTCTGTCTAGGTCGTACGGCTTAGGACAACGTGATTGTGTGATTGTGTGTAAGTGTGCATACATGATTTGGGTATGTGATTACTTGACTGATTGATTACTTGCTTACTTGATTATTTTCTTAAATTGTATACATATTCATACACTAATGTACATGCATCTATATTGCTTGAATCTATGAATTTCAGGATGCCTCCAAGAAGACATAACAATCGTGAACGAACCCCTGATTTGAACGAGCCGGCTCCATAGGCTCCACAGAATGCACCTCCGCCACCACCTATGAATGCGGAGAATATTGTCCAAGCCCTACTCAATCAGCTCCAACACAATCAAAGGGGTAATGCAAATCCGGGTGAAGGACAAGATATTTCCGCCGTATATAGGGACTTCCGGAACAACAATCCTCCAAAGTGGTATGGAGGTGATGATATCAAGGCGGAAGAGTGGTTGTCCGAGATTCGAGGTATTTGGGAGATATGTCCAGGGACTTCCCAGGACAAGGCTGTTTGCACCGGGCGTATTATTCAAGGGCCAGCGGCTATTTGGCTTAGAAGTGTGAGATCCAGGCTTGAGAGAACGGGTATGGAATTTAATTGGGAGACGTTTGTGTAGGAATTCCATGAGAAATATATCCCTCATAGTGCACAAGAACGTCGCCTCCAAGAGTTCTCCAACTTGAGGCAAGGAAATCGGACGGTGGAGGATTATTTATTGGAGTTTGAGAGGCTAGCTCCTTATGCCACTCACATCACCGACCATGATGATCATAAGGCCCGAAAGTTTCTTCATGGACTTCGTCGGGATATTCAAGAAGCTTTACAAGCTGCTAACGTGAGTACCTGGGCCAAGGTTACAAAGAGGGCAATTCAAGTTGAGGCCCAAATGGCTCGGTTGAAGCCTCCACCTTTCTCTTCTACTCGAGGATCGGGATCAGTTTCTGGATCGGGTAAGAGGCCCATTTCTTATGCTCCACGAGCTCCTGTCTCACCGGCTTTTCGTCCCCAGGGTTTAAGGAACAAAAAGCCCCGTATTACCGGTCCCGTAGCACCTCCTATTGCTCCAGTTCGACCGGCTCCAGCTCAGGGACCACCCGTTTGTTCTCATTGTCAGGGGAGACACCCAGTGGAGCGGTGTTGGAGGCTTCTGGGTAAATGCTACGCGTGTGGGTCTTCTGATCACTTGATTGATGCTTGCCCGAATAGGAGGCCGATGGTGCAGGCTCGCGTGTTTGCTTTGGAGGGAGAGGAGAAAGCTGCT
This sequence comes from Lantana camara, assembly GCA_037501455.1. Taxonomy (NCBI): domain Eukaryota; kingdom Viridiplantae; phylum Streptophyta; class Magnoliopsida; order Lamiales; family Verbenaceae; genus Lantana; species Lantana camara. The sequence continues at coordinate 97,306,149 of CM074861.1, forward strand.
GATGTCGACCCGACTGCCGTGATAGAAGGTACAATAAACATTCATGGCATATCACTACATGCATTATTTGATCCCGGGGCTACGCATTCATTTATTTCCCAGGATATTGTTGCTTCTTTGCCTTTACTTGATGAATTATCTGCGCATGTGTATGTGGTGAATACTCCTTTGGGAGGATCTTTGGAAGCTGACAGGGTGTTTAGGGAGTGTCCAGCGGTGTTTGAGGGCCGAGTTTTTCCTGCAGATCTGATAGTTCTACCGTTGAAGAAGTATGAGGTTATTCTTGGCATGGACTTTCTCTTCAGATACCGAGCTCAGTTGGATTGTCATGAGAAGAAAGTGTCTTTGGGGTCCGTGGTCTTTACGGGTGAGAGGTTGAAGTCCAGCCCGTTTGTGTCTTTTATGGAAGCAAGTAAGCTCCTCCGGGACGGCGCGACAGGTTTTGTGGCCTATCTTTTGAATAAACCGAAGGATCAGGACAAACTTGAGGAGACAGAGGTCGTGAGTGAGTTTCCCGATGTATTCCCTGAGAATTTGGGTTCTTTACCACCTGATAGGGACATCGAGTTTGTGGTCGACCTTTATCCTGGAGCTGAGCCTTTCTCTAAGACACCGTATCGGATGGCTCCTGCTGAGTTAAAGGAGTTGAAAACTCAGCTGGATGAGCTTTTGACTTGCGGTTACATCCGTCCGAGTACATCCCCGTGGGGTGCTCCCGTGTTATTTGTGAAGAAGAAGGATGGGACTTTGAGGATGTGTATAGATTACCGCGAGTTGAACCGGATGACAGTGAAGAATAAGTATCCTTTACCTCATATCGAAGAGTTGTTTGATATCTTGCAAGGGTCGCAGGTGTACTCTAAGTTAGATTTGAGGCAAGGGTATTACCAACTTCGTATCCGGGAGGAGGATATCTCTAAGACTGCGTTCAATACCCGTTATGGACACTTTGAGTTTGTAGTGATGCCGTTTGGGTTAACTAATGCTCCAGCAGTGTTCATGGATATGATGCACCGAGTGTTTAGACAGTATCTTGACAAGTTTGTGGTCATTTTCATAGACGACATCTTGGTGTATTCTAAGTCTGCAGAAGAGCACGCAAAGCATCTCAGGATTGCTTTGGAGACCCTTAGAGAGCACAAGCTTTATGCCAAGTTTAGCAAGTGCGAGTTCTGGCTCGACAGAGTGTCATTTCTGGGTCACATAATTTCAGGAGAGGGAATTGAAGTTGATCCCTCCAAGATTGAAACCGTGGTTCAGTGGGAACGACCGAAGAATGCCTCCGAGATAAGAAGTTTTCTCGGGTTAGCGGGTTACTATAGGAGATTTGTGAAGGATTTCTCCAAAATTGCTTGCCCGTTGACTCGATTAACTAAAAAGGAGGTGAAGTATGAGTGGGATGATGGGTGCGAGAGAAGTTTCCAAGCTTTGAAGGAAAGATTAACTTCAGCACCAGTTCTTACCCTACCCGAGGGATCCGAGGGCTATTCAGTTTTTGCAGATGCTTCTAAGGAAGGACTCGGATGTGTATTGATGCAAAATGGCCGAGTGGTGGCCTATGCTTCTAGAAAGTTGAAGGAACACGAGAAGAACTACCCCACTCATGATCTTGAGCTTGCAGCGGTTGTGTTTGCTTTGAGGAAGTGGCGTCATTATCTCTATGGGACAACTATCGAGATATTCACGGATCATAAGAGCCTCAAGTATCTTTTTACTCAGAAGGAGCTGAATAATAGACAGAGGCGTTGGATGGAATTCTTAGAGGATTATGACTGCACGATTCAGTATCATCCGGGCAAGGCTAATGTCGTGGCAGATGCTTTGAGCAGAAAAGCAAGTGTTTCAGGTTTGAGTGCAGGGTCTTCAGGACAGGGTTCGACGGTTGTAGTTTCAGTGGCTCGGTTAGCTAACATCTCAGTTCAGCCAGATTTGAAACAGAGGTTGTTGGATTCTCAGGCTTCGGATACAGAGATTCAGAGACTAGTGGTTCGGTCTAGGATAGACCCCGAGATGAAGTTTGGGTTCGATGATTCCGGTTTGTTCAGGTTCAAGACCAGGGTTTGTGTCCCAGAAGACCTCAAGAGGTTAATACTTGAGGAAGGACACCGTTCGGGATATTCCATTCACCCCAGTGGTACGAAGATGTACCGAGATTTGAAGGAATACTTCTGGTGGAATGGCATGAAGAGAGATGTCGCGAACTTTGTGAAGCGGTGTCTCACATGCCAAGTGGTGAAGGCAGAACACCAGAAACCGGGAGGAACTCTCCAACCACTTCCGATTCCTGAATGGAAGTGGGAGCAAGTGACTATGGACTTCGTGTCCGGCTTGCCAAGATCAAGAGGAGGTTATGATGGAATTTGGGTGATAGTCGACCGATTGACCAAGTCAGCTCATTTTCTCAAGGTGAAAATGTCTTACAAGACTCCGAAGTTGGCAGAATTGTATTGTAACGAGATTGTGAGACTTCATGGGGCGCCTGCTAGCATTGTTTCAGATCGTGATCCGAGGTTCACAGCTAAGTTTTGGCAGGATCTTCAGAGTAGGTTGGGTACGAGGCTTAATTTCAGCACCGCTTTTCATCCCCAGACGGATGGACAGTCAGAGAGACTGATTAAGTATTTGGAGGATTTATTACGAGCGTGTGCTTTGGATTTCAAGGAAAAGTGGGATAAGCATTTAGCTCTGGTTGAGTTTGCCTATAACAACAGTTTTCAGACTTCTATTGGTATGGCTCCCTACGAGGCACTTTATGGAAGGAAGTGTAGATCGCCTCTATTTTGGGATATGGAAGATTGGCGGTGGACAGAGGAGAACAAGCTCGAAAGAGCAACACCTCGGGAGAGATTGGATAAGACCACTGCCAAGGTTAAGTTGATTCAGCAGAGAATGAAGGCAGCTCAGGACCGTCAGAAGAGCTATGCGGATAAGAGAAGAAGACCCCTTGAGTTTGAAGTCGGAGATAAGGTTTTCTTGAAAGCATCTCCGAGAAAGGGATTTTCTCGAATAGGTCGAGGTGGGAAGCTTAACCCGAGATACCTTGGACCTTTTGAAATCCTTGAGAGGATTGGAGAAGTGGCGTATAGGTTGGACCTACCGCCTAGATTGACCGGGATACATAATGTGTTTCATGTTTCACAGCTCAGGAAATATTATCCCGAAGAATCAACTATTCTCCCTGTTGAAGAGGTACAACTTGAGACGGATTTGACCATAGTAAGACACCCGGTTGAGATTCAAGACCGGAAGATACAAGTGTTAAGGAATAAACAGATTCCCTTGGTCCGGGTTCTTTGGAGAGATCAGAAATCCGAAGAGTCTACTTGGGAGACTGAGGAGAAGATGAGACAGTTGTACCCAGAGTTGTTCTCAGGTCAGACAGTTAACCTGGGGACCAGGTTCTCCGAAGGGGGGGAGGTTGTAACACCCCGACTCACAGTCGGTACAGGTAAATTATGTGATTTATCAATATTTGCGTTTTGGAGTAATTGTATATGACTTATTTAAATTATTTGAACTTATATGAATTTATGTGAATTAATGTTGTATGTGATTTATTCGTTTTAATTGAGTTGGCCTTATTTGAACCTGTATTTGTTGAACCGAACCAACTTGAACCGGGAACCTTGAACCTAACCCGTGAACCAACCGGTCCAGCCTTAAAGGCTGAACCATTCTCTCCTCTCTTCATTTTACGTGAAACAGCAGCAACTCTTGAGCCAAGGAGCCAAAACCCCAAGTGATCATCCAAACCTTCCCAAGCCAAGATCTTCCTCGTTTCTTCGCCTTTTCTCGAACTTGAGTATGTTTCGGAATCCCCTCGTCGTGCTCGTCATTTCTATGGTTTAATTTCTGAGTTTGGAGTGAGTTTGGTGTGCCTTGCTTCCCTACGTGAATAGTAAGGGTTTAATGAAAAATGTGAATACTTGCTCTTTGCTTGATGTGTTTGATTCCTAGCTTCTTATATGAGTTGTAGTTGTTGTATGTGTTGTATTTATTGCATTAAATCCATGGTTAGTTGAGCATTTATTGATGATCATGATTTTTTGCTTGAATTTTGCATTTCTTTGATCATGCCTTTTAATTCCGTTTTCTTGAGTTATTTGAGTGCCAACTTGTTAAGCATGATTTAGTTGAATTATGTGTGCATTTGGAGAAGTTGTGGCAACTTTAAGGATTGGATTTTGGCCATTTTTGGCACCAAAATGAGCTTCCCCTGTTTTCTGCGTTGGAATTCTGTTCCAGCATTTCGAACCAGGCCGGAACGGCCGTTCCCGCCCCAGTTTCAAACTGGGAACGACCGTTCCCAGGCCATTTTTCTGTTCCTGCCGAGAGTGGGAACGACCGTTCCCAGTTTGTACTGGGAATGGGAACGGCCGTTCCCATGGTCGAAACCTTTCTTTTGGCTACTGGATCAAATCCGCGGGGGTGGATTTTTCCCTTTGGAAAAATCCATGGGGGTGGATTTGAGGCAGTAGGTTTGGAAAAATCCATGAGGGTGGATTTTTCCCTTTGGAAAAATCCATGGGGGTGGATTTTGCCACTTTTTCTCTTTGCCTTAATTATGCATTTGTATGATTTTAAATGCTTTTCTTTTGCATGTTAATTGTTATGACTTGATTTTTAGTGCATAATAAATTGTGAATAATTACGTTATGCTATAGTTTGTGAATTATATGACCTAATTGTAATATTTTATATGTGAACATGAATCATGCATTTTGCCGAGCGTCTTCTTTGGTTCATATAGAGTCTAAGTCTTGGGCTTTCGTGTTTTCTTTTCAGAGGAGGTTCCAGTTGACGAGCCCGAGGCGTAGGTTGTTCACGTCTGCTCATATTTTGGTCAAGCACAAGGTGAGGTTTAGGAATTTTATTAGCTAAGCGACCTAAAGCCTTATGTGATGTTTTCAGGCCGTGCATGTGACTATATATTATATATATAGATATGTATGTGTTGATTAGAATATGTTTATGATCTTGTGAACAACTTGGTTTTGGGAAAAGATATTAAATAAGCCTATGTAAGCTATGTTTTGGAAAAGGCTTTACAACTCTGTTAGCGAGATCGCCATGAAAGATTTGGCATATGATATGATTTGTGTTTGTGGATCCAAGGAGCTACGGGTAAGGAACCCTCGGGACGGTTCGGGCCGTCGAGGTTCGGCCTGTGCGTAGTCTCCATCCGATATATCACACGCGACCCCTGGGAGTTTGGGAAGGTGTGGTATTTCGATGCCTTCGGCGTAAAAACCGGGGAGGGCACGATGTGGGTTCGCTACCCCTCGTGAGTCTGTATATGTGTGGATGGTTAGGGCCGCCGGTGGCTCTTCCATTATTGGTGTAGAGGTTGATATGTATGATTTCCGTTTTGTTTGTTCTGAGGAGTAAAGGTTGGAAGCTCGTTCTCGCCGAGCATTATGTTATGTTGTGATATGTCAGGAAGTATGAATCGGGATAGTGTTTATGAAATGTTTTAACGTATATGTATTTGTTTTGGAAAGCTTTAGCTTGCAAAACCTATTCCGGTTCATAATTTCACCCTTTGCTTTGTGCTCTGCTTTATATATACATAGGGTGTGGGTGTGCGTTAGCCCCCTCACTCAGTCAGTTGACTGACCCTCGTTTACTCTTTTAGTTGCAGGTTTTGGGAGCGTGAGCTAGGCGGAGAAGTGTGTCTTCTTTATGCACTTGTCAGTCTAGGTCTCGTTAGGTGCATTTACATACCTGCACTTTATTATTTTGTAGTTGTACAGCTATGATTTGTATATACTTACTTACTATTTTGATCGAGCCGTGATGGCTTTTGTACAGAAATGGGTTGGTACTTATATGTAAATACTATATGGATAGGTGTGGGTTGGTACCTATATATATATATATGTGATGATTTTGCTTGTTGCTTTTATCTTTCGCTTCCGCATACTCTGATTTGGTGTTGTTTAGCTCCGCCTAGCCTAGAGTGTGTGTTTGGTCTCCCGTTCGCTATGATTCGGATTCGGGTGCGGACATCCCAATTCGTATTCGGGTTCGGATTATGGTGCGGGGGATGTGGCCCTACGTGTGGGTGCTACAGAAACGCGGCAGTGATTCGCCGTTTCTGGAAAAAATGACCCGTGTCCCACATTTTCACGCTGATACAGAATGACCAGTACAATCCAGTCACAGAGAAGAATATGACGGGCATCCAACGAGTGGGACAAAATTGTTTACTATGACCGACTAAGAGCGAGTTTACAATACCTGTTTGGCACACGGTAAAGATACTGAGATTAAAAAATAGACTGAGAACGATGGCTACGATAACCCGACGTGGCAACATCTTCACCCTTCATTAACTTAACTTAACTTATAAAGAAATTTCTAGGGTTTCGCCACTTGGCAACATCTACACAAAACTTATTTTTTTCATCAACTTAACTTAACTTATACAGAAATTTCAAACTTATTTTTTTCATTAACTTAACTTATAAAGAACTTTTAACTTAGCTTATACAGAAATTTCAAACTTATTTTTTTCATTAACTTAATTTAACTTATAAAGAAATTTCTAGGACTTCGGCACGGGGCAACATCTACACAAAAAACTTATTTTTGAGATTGTGAGGAATTTTTTCATTAACTTAACTTAACTTATACAGAAATTTTAACTTAACTTATACAGAAATTTCAAACTTATTTTTTCCATTAACTTAACTTAACTTATAAAGAAATTTCTAGGACTTCTGCACGTGGCAACATCTACACAAAACTTATTTTTGAGATTGTGAGGAATCACTTATAAAGAAATTTTAACCTAACTTATACAGAAATTTCAAACTTATTTTTCTCATTAACTTAATTTAACTTATAAAGAAATTTCTAGGACTTCGGCACGTGGCAACATCTAAACAAAACTTATTTTGAGATTGTGCGGAATTTTTGTTGATTAACCAAATTCATGACATGAAACGTAAACGTGTTAATCACAAAAAACAAGACATTAACACATGGTGCAAAATGGATGTAAACGCATGTTGGCTTCTTATCACAATACCCTCTAATCATGTCATGCTCAAACATGATATTACAAGTAAAGGAGCTCTCAGAGTCTAAACAGAGGCTAGAATACATGCTCAATACCCCTATTCTATTTTATAAAATATCACCCATTTTTCTCTACAATATCACCCATTTTCTATGCTAAGGAAATCTCAGTACCAGGTATGACCTACCTATTCTATTTTATCAATACTACCTATTTTTTTACCCTACTTTTTAGGGTATGACCTATTTTTCTGTGCTAGTTGCCAGTGCCTTAAGCTTTTCCTTCCCACCATGCAATGCTACCAGTTTTCAGTTGCCGAAGCTTGAAGCTCTTCATTCTCCCCATGCTACCAGTTGCCTAAAGCTCATTCATTCCTACCATTCTATGACCATTGTCTTCCATTTTTTGCTTTTTGCTTTTTGTTTTTTGTTTTTTTTTTCTTTTAAAAATCCAACATGAAAAATAAAAATAAAAAAAAAAAGAAAATCCAAAATCCACAAAACGGATACGTGAAGATCAAGGTTTGTTGGTATCACAGGCCATGTACGCAGCGTACGAATTAGCCACAACTTGCAGGAGCAAGAAGACCATCACCGAACCCATAATAAGAATCATCATGCCTATGAAACGCGGCAGTGATTCGCCGTTTCTGGAAAAACTGACCCGTGTCCCACATTTTCACGCTGATACAGAATGACCAGTACAATCCAGTCACAGTGAAGAAGATGACAGGCATCCAACGAGTGGGACAAAATTGTTTGTTATGACCGACTAAGAGCGAGTTTACAATACCTGTTTGGCACACTGTAAAGATACTGAGATGAAAAAATAGACTGAGAACGATAGCTACGATAACCCGACGTGGCAACATTTTCACCCTTCATTAACTTAACTTAACTTATAAAGAAATTTCTAGGGTTTCGCCACTTGGCAACATCTACACAAAACTTATTTTTTTCATCAACTTAACTTAACTTATACAGAAATTTCAAACTTATTTTTTTCATTAACTTAACTTAACTTATAAAGAAATTTTAACTTAGCTTATACAGAAATTTCAAACTTATTTTTTTCATTAACTTAATTTAACTTATAAAGAAATTTCTAGGACTTCGGCACGGGGCAATATCTACACAAAAAACTTATTTTTGAGATTGTGAGGAATTTTTTCATTAACTTAACTTAACTTATAAAGAAATTTTAACTTAACTTGTACAGAAATTTCAAACTTATTTTTTCCATTAACTTAACTTAACTTATAAAGAAATTTCTAGGACTTCTGCACGTGGCAACATCTACACAAAACTTATTTTTGAGATTGTGAGGAATCACTTATAAAGAAATTTTAACCTAACTTATACAGAAATTTCAAACTTATTTTTCTCATTAACTTAATTTAACTTATAAAGAAATTTCTAGGACTTCGGCACGTGGCAACATCTAAACAAAACTTATTTTGAGATTGTGCGGAATTTTTGTTGATTAACCAAATTCATGACATGAAACGTAAACGTGTTAATCACAAAAAACAAGACATTAACACATGGTGCAAAATGGATGTAAACGCATGTTGGCTTCTTATCACAATACCCTCTAATCATGTCATGCTCAAACATGATATTACAAGTAAAGGAGCTCTCAGAGTCTAAACAGAGGCTAGAATACATGCTCAATACCCCTATTCTATTTTATAAAATATCACCCATTTTTCTCTACAATATCACCCATTTTCTATGCTAAGGAAATCTCAGTACCAGGTATGACCTACCTATTCTATTTTATCAATACTACCTATTTTTTTACCCTACTTTTTAGGGTATGACCTATTTTTCTGTGCTAGTTGCCAGTGCCTTAAGCTTTTCCTTCCCACCATGCAATGCTACCAGTTTTCAGTTGCCGAAGCTTGAAGCTCTTCATTCTCCCCATGCTACCAGTTGACTAAAACTCATTCATTCCTACCATTCCATGACCATTGTCTTCCATTTTTTGCTTTTTGCTTTTTGTTTTTTGTTTTTTTTTTCTTTTAAAAATCCAACATGAAAAATCAGAAAAAAAAAAAAAAAAAAGAAAAGAAAATCCAAAATCAACAAAGCGGATACGTGAAAATCAAGGTTTGTTGGTATCACAGGCTACGTACGCAGCATACGAATTAGCCACAACTTGCAGGCGCAAGAAGACCATCGCCGAACCCATAATAAGAATCTTCATGCCTATGAAACGCGGCAGTGATTCGCCGTTTCTGGAAAAAAATGACCCGTGTCCCACATTTTCACGCTGATACAGAATGACCAGTACAATCCAGTCACAGAGAAGAATATGACGGGCATCCAACGAGTGGGACAAAATTGTTTACTATGACCGACTAAGAGCGAGTTTACAATACCTGTTTGGCACACTGTAAAGATACTGAGATGAAAAAATAGACTGAGAACGATAGCTACGATAACCCGACGTGGCAACATCTTCACCCTTCATTAACTTAACTTAACTTATAAAGAAATTTCTAGGGTTTCGCCACTTGGCAACATCTACACAAAACTTATTTTTTTCATCAACTTAACTTAACTTATACAGAAATTTCAAACTTATTTTTTTCATTAACTTAACTTAACTTATAAAGAAATTTTAACTTAGCTTATACAGAAATTTCAAACTTATTTTTTTCATTAACTTAATTTAATTTATAAAGAAATTTCTAGGACTTCGGCACGGGGCAACATCTACACAAAAAACTTATTTTTGAGATTGTGAGGAATTTTTTCATTAACTTAACTTAACTTATAAAGAAATTTTAACTTAACTTATACAGAAATTTCAAACTTATTTTTTCCATTAACTTAACTTAACTTATAAAGAAATTTCTAGGACTTCTGCACGTGGCAACATCTACACAAAACTTATTTTTGAGATTGTGAGGAATCACTTATAAAGAAATTTTAACCTAACTTATACAGAAATTTCAAACTTATTTTTCTCATTAACTTAATTTAACTTATAAAGAAATTTCTAAGACTTCGGCACGTGGCATGCCACGTCAGCGGGTCAGCGCCGCGTGGCGCTGACTGGGCGCCAAATGGCAAGACACGTGGACGGCTGGGATTCATCCACGTCAGCGAGTTTCAACGGCCCGAATGATGTTGACTGAAAAGTCAACGGGCCAAAGAAACGGGTCACCGGTTCGGGTCATCGGATAGGGTCGGGTCACGGTTTGCCCGACCCGGACACGTGGACGAATGGGAATCCGACACATGTCCACGGGGGCCAAGCCGAGTTGAACCGGCCGGTTCACTCTTGAACCGGTTCAAGAGTTGGACCGCCGATCGGACCGGGCCGGACCGGCCACGTGGCAGCTGCTCACACGCGCCAAGCACACAGCCGCCACACGGGCGGCGCGTGCGGGCACGTGTGGCCTCCGCGCCGCCGTGTTCGTGGCGGCACGAGCTCCTGCGTGGCATGATCTGATTCGCTGCATGAACTTAGCTTCCACGGTATTTTTACGTTTTTTGGACGATTTTACCCTCAAATCATGGCTATAAATAGGGGCTGAGGCTGTTCATTTCATTTACAAGATTTTGAGCAGCAATCCTAGCTCTAAAATGCCTCTCGGCCCTCTCTCTCTAGTTAAGTTAATTAATCCTTAATTAAGGATTAATTAATACTTAATTAGGTGGTTATATAATTAATATATAATCCACTTAATTAATAGAAAATAGGGATTTTCTGAAAATAGAAAAAGGAGTTTTTCTAGAAAAATATTTTCTCAAGTATTTAGCGAAATACTGCCGGAGCCCACACTCCAATTTCTTAATCGGGGATATTGCGGGGAAGCTCTGCCGGTTTCACGAGAAGATATCGAGGTACTGGAAAAGTACCGTTGATAGCCAAATTTGCTGTACGGTAATACCGTTACGCTGCCCAAATTATTATTTGCATATTGTGATTATATGCTAGATGATTTAAAATTATATTATCGATGCCTGTATATATTAGAGTTATGCTGCCCGATTTTTTTCCGCTGCTTTATTAAAATATTTTTTGAAATATTTTGATAATGAGGTTATGGCGAAAATTTTTGAATATTCCGCTATACCGTCACTCTGCTTCGGGCCCGCCGCACACCCAACAACTGGTATCAGAGCGGGGCTCTGATTATATACTGACATTGATAAAGCATAAGATGCATAATTTTAAATCTGATACTGTGCACGTAAATTCTGTCAAAGAAGGCTGGGTTTTAAGTGGGACCTTTGTGACCCCTCTAGTGTTTCTGGGAATTTGCGTGGAATGGTAATTTTCTGGAAATTGATTTCAATAATCTTCCTGGTTAATTGCCGAATCAGTAAATATGATTTAAATTATGTGATAATTTAAAACATATTTATTTAAGGGGCCATAAAAATTTAAAGCGTGATAATTATGTGATAATTATTTGCAAGCATGCTTTTAATTTTAAAAATGGCATGATAATATGTGATATTATGTTGTTTCAATTATGCATGATTTATTTAATATGATTAGATAAATAATGTTTAATAGATATTAAATACGATGCATAATTGGATTAATATTTTTTGGCCTAAATTAATAAAGAGTTATTAAAGCCTTAAAATATTGTTAGGATTATTTAATAATCCTAGTGGGAGCTTATTAATTAGATTAATTACTTCCAAAATTAATAAGACGCCAAAAGTGATTATTTAATAATCAAAGATAATCCACAAATTTTATAAAATTCAAGTGGGAGCGAGATGAAAAGAGTTGGATTCTCACGGTCTCCATTACCCGTCTATAGTATAGTGGATATATACTACTCCTTTCGACGGGTATGTATTCGCGGTATACAAGATTAGGCTTCTACGGATAGAATGAAATACGGGGAAAGTCAGCTCGACCACTCCTCCGTGGAGTGTCTGATCTACTCTTACGAATTTCTAGGTAATGGTATACGCTTGACTAAGTAATGTATTAACCTCCCTTCGGAGCTATGTTACATTCACTTAGAGGCCAAAGGTGAACGTCGTGGATTAACATAGTTTGGTAAGAGTTACCTAGATGGCATGTTAATTAAGATTAATTCTTGCTTTTCTAAGCAGTTTTCGACCTCGCTTCCGGGGAGTCAACTGCGGTTAGATAAGTCACCATTGTGTAAACCAAAAATGCTTACGTGGATTTCATTTATTGGTTAAACGCAAAAGATGTAAAGTACAGAATCATAACTTGCACTTATTTAAAAAATATTTCAGTTTTAAACAATGACGACCGCTAGCCCGCTTCAATCGATCCTAAGGGAAAATAGGCTTGAAGGGTCTAACTATGCTGACTGGAAAATGAATCTTGACATCGTGCTTGGTCACGAGAATCTGAAACAAGTACTTACTGAACCTTGTCCAGGGGTACCGAAAACTACAGCCAATCAGGATATGAGAAATGCTTATGCCAATTGGATCAAGTCCAATGATTTGGCTAGGTCTTATATCCTGGCATCTGTCTCCAATGTTCTCAAGCATCAAATGCATGAGATGCCAACTGCTAGAAACATGATGGATCATCTCCATCAAATGTTTGGAGGGCAGAATCGAGCCAAGAGGCTCGAATTGATGCGGAGGTTGTTAGTTACTAAGATGTCTGAGGGATCACCTGTTCAGGATCATGTTATGAACATGATGGCTTGCTTGATAGAAATTGAAAGCCTTGGTGCTAAATTTGATGATCTCAGCAAGCAGGATATGATCCTATGCTCTCTGTCAAAGTCGTTCGACACATTCAGGCAAAATTATTCTATGAACAAATTAGATTTTTCTCTGCCTGAATTGATGAACGAACTTAAAGTGGCGGAGGGAGTGATGAAAGCTAAGGGAACTGTTCTCCTGGCTCAGGCATCGACTTCCACGGCCTCAAAAGCCAACAAGTGGAAAAAGGGAAAGGGAAAGGCTTTCAATCCCAAGAAAAAGGTTCAGAAGAAGAAGGGTAAACCTAGCAAGGGAAAATGTTTCCACTGCGGTGAAAATGGGCACTGGAAGAGGAATTGTCCAAAATACTTAGCAAGTCTTCCTGCTAAGCCATCTGGACAAGGTATATCGATATCTTGTTTAATTGAATTATGTTTAGTTGGAAGTCCACCAGATTCCTGGTGTGTGGACTCGGGTTCAACTAATCATATTTGCAATTCGTTGCAGGGGTTCAAGCTAACCACAAAGCTTGAAGATGGCGAGATGCAGCTACTGCTCGGGGATAATACAAGTATATCTGTATTAGTAGTAGGGACTGTAAATTTGTATTTTGGTGATAGGGTTTTGGTACTGAAAGACATTCTGTATATACCGTGTGTTCGCAGAAATCTGATTTCTGTGAGTTGTTTAATAAACAATGGTTTCAATGTTTGTTTTGAACAAAATTTTACCATTAAGCAAAACAAAAGGTTTATTTGCTCTGGCACGGTAAAAGATGGTCTTTTCTTGTTATACCCCGATAAAAACCCTAATTCCGAACTTAACACTACTACGCTTGACTTACCATCCAAAAGAAAAACTCCTATGCCTAATGAGGCGTACAAGTGGCATTTACGTCTTGGTCATATTAATCCAAAAAGGATCCAAAGACTAATTTCAGACGAATTGTTGAGTCCCTTGGACTTAACAGAACTACCAGTTTGTGAATCCTGCTTGGAAGGTAAAATGACCAAGAGATCTTTTAAATCTAAAGGTAATCGAGCCACAGAATTGCTTGAGTTAATTCATACGGATGTGTGTGGTCCTATGAGTATTCAAGCAAGAGGAGGTTTTGAGTATTTCATCACTTTTACAGATGATTACTCCAGATACGGATACGTTTATTTGATGAGATATAAGTCTGAATCTTTTGAAAAGTTCAAAGAATTCAAGGCTGAAGTTGAAAATCAAACTGGAAAACGTATCAAAGCACTTCGATCAGATCGTGGTGGTGAGTATCTGTCTACAGAGTTTCTAGAATTTCTCACTGCAAATGGGATTAAATCCCAATTATCTGCACCGGGTACACCCCAGCAGAACGGTGTTGCAGAAAGGAGAAATAGGACTCTGATGGAAATGGTAAGATCTATGATGAGTCATGCTACCCTACCAAGTTCGTTTTGGGGCTTTGCACTCGAAACGGCGGCACACATATTAAACCTTATTCCATCCAAGTCGGTTCCTAAAACACCAATGGAACTGTGGCGAGGGCGAATGGGAATCCGACACGTGCTCGTGGCGGCGCGAGCTCCTGCGTGGCATGATCTGATTCGCTGCATGAACTTGGCTTCCACGGCATTTTTACATTTTTTGGACGATTTTACCCTCAAATCATGGCTATAAATAGGGGCTGAGGCTTTTCATTTCATTTACAAGATTTTGAGCAGCAATCCTAGCTCTAAAATGCCTCCCGGCCCTCTCTCTCTAGTTAAGTTAATTAATCCTTAATTAAGGATTAATTAATACTTAATTAGGTGGTTATATAATTAATATATAATCCACTTAATTAATAGAAAATAGTGATTTTTTGAAAATAGAAAAAGGAGTTTTTCTAGAAAAATATTTTCTCAAGTATTTAGCGAAATACTGCCGGAGCCCACACTCCAATTTCTTAATCGGGGATATTGCGGGGAAGCTCTGCCGATTTCACGAGAAGATATCGAGGTACTGAAAAAGTGTCGTTGATAGCCAAATTTACAGTACGGTAATACCGTTACGCTGCCCAAATTATTATTTGCATATTGTGATTATATGCTAGATGATTTAAAATTATGTTATCGATGCCTGTATATATTAGAGTTATGCTGCCCGATTTTTTTCCGCTGCTTTATTAAAATATTTTTTGAAATATTTTGATAACGAGGTTATGGCAAAAATTTTTGAATATTCCGCTATACCGTCACTCTGCTTCGGGCCCGCCGCACACCCAACAAATTTATGATGTTGGGTGTGGTTCTACAGTTGGCTCATTGACTAATTGTGTTAAAGATACAAACAAAGAAGCGTCACCCTTACCTGTGATGCACTTCTGTTAGACTCTCCTCTGTCCTCAGGGCCTTTGTCTATTCGAGGGGCGTTGGCAACTTTTTGCACCCTCGCAATGTACATGTCCTCGAGCGTGAAGAACGAGTCAGCTATGTCCCTTATCTCCATCAAGGAGCGTGGCTTTTTCTTTGTCACTTCTTCCACAAACTCCTTACTGGCATAGTTCTTCATGTTGACAGCCCCAAATAGCACATGCCTCAGGAAGTCCATCGAGGGCTTTTCCACCAGCAAAATCTCTTTGTTGAACCTACCCATAAAGGACCTGATGGTCTCGCTGGGCCCTTGTATAAGGCTGTAGAGAGTTGTGGCTGCAGGCGCTGGTGCCTTCAGAGAGTTGAAATGGTTTAAGAAAGCGTCCGTCAAGTCAGTGTATCCTCGGATGGAGTGAGGGGGAGGCTTCTTGTACCAATCCTACACCATTCCTACGAGGGAGGTGACGAAAATCTTTGTCCAGTAGTGACTGGAATGCTCGTAGAGGTGCATTAGATGCACAAAGTGATCTAGTTGCTCGGCCGGATCAGTGGTTCCGTCGTAGCGGTTGACGGACGTGGGGATCTTGCCCAATCCGATGCAAGCCATTAATACTTCGTCCACAAGGGGCAAACCGCCTGTCAAAGGCCTGTGGTTCCCGCCCTCGTGGTTATGCTCTTCATAATCCTCCTCCCTCCAGTGGCAAGGAACTTGGTTCCATCGATTGCAAGCGTCTCTGGCCTTGGACCTCTCGTCCCCAGCATGGACCTGAGACCGCGCTCGAGAGAGATGCTCTACCATTTGCTGCAGATCCTCAAGTTGGTTTTGAACTGTAGCTAACCAAGGGTCGTTTCCTTCCCTCCTACTAACTCTTCCGGAGGCCCTGGACTGAACCTCCTATTCTGCACCCTCCCTCACTTGAGGGGCTTTCTCTTTCTCTGCAGGGTGTTGTTCTTGCTCGCCCTTCGGGGAAGCTTCTTTTCCTTGCGCTGGAGACGATGGTGGTGGTTGGGCCCTCAGTATGTTCTGGGCAGCCATTAAGGGATGAATTTGTAGCCCACCCATCGGGGGTGCCATTTGAGCGCCCACGCCTAAGGGAAAGTAGGCAGAAGTAAAATGCTTCCACGCGTTCTGGGCGGCATGTACCTAACATTGAGCATAGAGCGCCTGGAGTTGTTGCAGGGTCATTTGTGGCATTTCCACTCCTTGGATTTCTCTAGGAATGGAGACTGAAAGCTGTAATATGCCCACCTGATAGGGTTGTATCATGGGCATCATGTCTTGCATTATTCCAGTCGCCATGCTGGGTTGCATGCACGTGTACCCTGGCGATGGCATCGCCACGGAGTATGCGGCGACGTTGACGGCGGGAACGAGTGTTGCAGGCGGGACGGCGGGTCCAGAACCTCCAGCTTCATTTCCACCAGTGGGGAGAGATCCCACCAAAGCTGCTTTGCCCTTGTCTCCTACGGCAGCAAGGGCGCCTCCGTCGGTGGCCGGAGTATCGTTCACTCCGGAATTTGGGACGTTGACGTTGTGTGCCCCATCCTCTGGGTTTGCCTTGTTGACGGGAGGAAGACCTCCCCTAGTCTCCAAGACTCCGGACCTGGTTGCAGTCACGATGGTATGATTTGCAGGTGTTACTATTCAACTAGCTGAGGAGGAATCAGATGAAGATGAGGAAGATGGTGATGGACCCATAGACGACGCCAAAAATGATGGTGCAGAAACTGGAAAGGGATCAAAACACCAACACTTCAAGATTTGTTTGGGGGGAAGACCATCACAGGCATGTGAGCCTCGTGAACTGGGTATTTGAAATGCGTGGGTTCTTCCAGCTAGGATAACACCTTAAGGTTGCAATAACGGTGCAAAAGCGTTGAAGGGTTCAAGCCTGGGATGAAGATGAAGATGCAGAGGAAAATGTCCAGTTCTTATGCAATGTCTGTATGTGATTTTAGGTGTGAAATATGACTTAGGGAAAGTGTGTGTAAATTCCCCTATTTATACGTTGAGGGCAGGGGTATTTTGGTGAAAGCGACCATGTGGTCCCAAACCCAGTGCGGCCCTAGACACGTGGCAACGTGTGATGGTGTGAGAGTGACATTCCTGCAAAATACCTAGTGATAGGTGGTTATGGTGTGTCAGGTGCGGTGTGCGCACTACCACTATGTCAGAGGTGGTTATAGAGCGGCGGCTACTGAGGGTGGAGGCACCCAAAGATCCTCCTCAAGTAACTGGGCGTGCCCTCGAGGGGAACCCTTCATTAAGGAGGGGGTTAACCTCTGGGAAACGAGTACCCCCGATCCGAGCGCTGGGATATCCCGAACGGATGTTCCCGAGCACTGGCGTGCTCAAGAGGAAGAGTTCTTCTGATAACTCGGTCCGAGCGTCGGACAGCTCGAGCGGAGTGTGGGCACGACCGCGAGTTCCCTCGTAGTGGGTTCCCCTGGTACAGAAGGGATGGACTCTAGGTGGAGAGCATTCCGTGGGGCTGCAGTGTGAGCGTCAGATGGTATTGGTAGGCAAATCCCACCCTTGTGGCTTGGGCCGAGGCGCGCAAATCTTAATCAATGAGAAAATAGGTGAATGGGTTGGATCTGCTTCGCGAGCCCATTACCACGGGCGTCCATGCTCTTGCGCCTTCAGATAGCTTAGGTGTGCAGTTCAGATTGCGACACGTGTACGGTGTTGATCTGAGCGTGATTTGGGCCCATCACCTGTATTTTTATGTATTTCCTTTTTTGATATAAATAATTTGTATTTTATTATTAGTTCCAAAAATATATATGTATGTATCTATATATATTATATTTCCCTTAAAAAACAAAATATAAATACACAATAAGAACAAATATTTATTAACAAATTGAGTTCTTCAATCTATAAATATTAACAAATACCAGTATTTATTAAATTAATAAATAATTTGTATTTAATGATTAATTGAAAATATATATTAAATGTTATATAAACCAAGAATTAAATTTATTGATTATAAATATAAATTATAAATAATATATTTTTAATATAATTTAAGTTTAAAATATTTATAGTAATCCTAGAATCTATAAATATTAGCATGTAATTTTTCTCAAATAAAAAATAAACTTACGGATTTGATGGGTTTTTGTGAGAGTTTTTCCCTCCCATTGTTATTATTATTTGTCAAATTTATTTACTTTTAAGTGTTCAGAATATGACTATGCAAAGATGGAACAATAAATATGTATTTTAAATTTTCATCATTTAATCGAAAAAGCCACATAATAAGTGAAAAATGAATTGGCCAAGATATTATTGACAAGAAGGATATATTAATGACGTGGCAATACCGGGATGGTTTTCCGATAGCTGTTTTCAATGTCATCTGAAAATTGGCATAGTTTTGCTTATTTTTCGGAGTTGTGGGGTTTATTTGCTGACCGGAAATTTAGTGTACCAGATCGGCTGAATGGGGGGAGATGGTATACCAATTTTGAGTTTTGGTGTTCCATAAAGAATGAATTATGTTTGGTTTTCATCAAATATTAAGCTTACAATTGCGTTTTTCTGTATAATTTTCTCTCCATATTTATGTAATCTTCCTGAGTATGACATATTATTTTTACTGTAGCTAGTTCTATTCTCAGAACTTTTTCTTCGTCTAGTTTCTTGCAGTTCCATTACCTGTCAAATTGAAAGTCGGTAGAACTTGAAAAGATTCATACTGATTACAATGGTGCTGGCATGATGACAAAGGTGGTGAGTCATGAGAAACTTGAGTTTTGTGCCGGGTTGGCGGGTCTCAAGTTTAAGTGATTATATTGTGTTGTGTGACTTGTGTCTCCCTCGTCACATGGGCTGGAGGGGGAGATTTGTTGGGTACAGCCCAATCTTTGTTGGCCAAGAAATTGAAGCCCAATTATAAATATTTTTGGCCCAATCAAAGTCAAAGCCCATGAACCATTTTCTTGATCATTTTATGGGCTGATCGAGAAGGGCAGTAGCAGCAGTTTTGAAAAACAGAACAAAATTTTCTGCTCAAATTTCAGTTTTTGGAGGCAGCGGCAGGTTCATCAAGCGGGCGATCAGGAGGTCATTGGTTGTCCGATTTTGGTGAAATTTTAACAGCACGTTCCCAACACATCAATCTTCAATCTGAACGGTGGAGATCGAATTTGAAGCACCGTAGGCCTGTTCATGCCCGGCTTCAGTCTAAAGGTAATACTAATGTCGAAAGTGTTTCCAGATCTATATAGCAATTATACTATGATGCCATTTGAGTTATTGAACATAAATTTATCTTATCTATGTCAGGGTAATGTTTGGTCGGTCAATTGTAGTGTGTAAATAGTTACCTGAATTAGGGTCGTTTACATTCCCACCTGTACACCCACTAAGTTTTTCTAAAATTACAGAAACCACCCCTCTGTGATTGAAAAGTTTCAGGGAGTTGTTTGAAGTTTTTTCGAACTAGTGGGAATCATCTGTAATATTACAATCTCATAATGGGTGTATATGCCATTATATAATTGTCTAAATTATTACGTACTGGAACTGCATTTTGTACGGTTACTTCTTTTATCATTTTGTTGAGTAGATAATTTTCTAATTATCCCATTAAGAATGATTGGAAAATGAAATAAGGGAGTTGGGCACTACGTGCAGGAGAAGGGAATAAGGGAGTTGGGGAATTACTTTCATACATACATTCCATAATTTCCGAAAATTAAATCCATGTCATGATGTTGTGCAATATAAAAAATTCTTCCCTTTATGCATCCAATGGTCAAGATCACATCGTAACTTAAACGATTTTGACTAGATCATTTACTCACCTGATATCGCAAAATCTTGACCCTTGGATAATTGGTGGTACCCAAAGTGAGAACTTGCTTGCTATAGTTGTTTTGTCACTTGTGTAAATACTTTTTGTTCTATCTTTATTTATATCACTAATTTCCTACAATTTCCGCTAAATGTTCAGGAAGTGCAGGATGATGCAGATGCAGATGCAGACAATGGTTGTGTGCCAAATACGACAAGCAACCATGGAGGCAACAATACAGCTGAATCTAAATTCTTGGCCTCCAAACATCAAGAGACAAGAATACTGTTGCTGGTTATGAATTTGGATCGTTTGGTACAACCGGAACGTTTAGCCCCAATAATCTTCCTGCCAGTCCAAAAATATCATCTAGCAGGCATGCGAGTTTACCTAGAAATCCCAGAAAACGTGTTTGCAGATCAAATTCTAATTCTGGCGTTGGTGCTTTTGGTAAAGGAAATTCAAGCCCCAATATATGGATATTAGTGTAGAGCAATGCTGGAACTGATGAATTTTGTTAACTGATACTATTTTGTAAAGACGATATAACTTTCTTCAATTATTTAAAGGGCAAAGGGCAAGAAGGTGCAATTTATTTTATTTTTTAACTTACACCCGTGTTTTCAAAAGCGGACCGGACCGGCCGGTTCGACAGGTGCCTACCCTGTGTTTTGAAACCCGGACGACCGGAGGCCTGTCCGGTCCGGTTATACCCTCAAAACCAATTGTTGGTCCGACCAATTTGAACCGGTTGAAACCCGCTCAGAGAACCGGACCAAACGGGCCGGCTGACCCATCTCAATTTTTTGAGGCGAGCAGGAGTCGAACCTGCATCCCTGAGGTAGGCAGCCAATATCCCAACCACTTGGGAAAGATTATTATTTGTTATGTACTATTCAAATTATATATTAGTAGGTGTTATGTAGGAAAATTGTTTCCTTTTTCGTGGTTGATTTTGTTGGAAAAAAATCCCCTAAAATTCAATTTACACGTGGATAAAACAGTATGTAATATTTTACTTTTAATAATACATCTATAAAAATATATTACATGTGGTATTTTTTTATCTTTTTTATAATAAAAGTATAGTACTTGTTAAATTATTCTTTTATTTATATTGTTAATTTGCTAGATATTGATTATTTTGCTATTTAATTTGAAAGTTTATATGTATATTTGTAGATTTATCATTTGAAATCTTATTATTTTGCTATTTAATTTGAAACCAATCAATGAATTAAGTTGATTAACCAACTAACATAAATAAACTATTATTAATTAAAAGTCTTAAAAATATTAAAGATTGTGTGGTTAATTATTAATGGGATATTTCCTAAATTTATAAAATAATAAATTAATTAATGTGATTTGGGTAAATAATTAAAGTTTACAAAAATACCAAATATATTGGAAAGTCCATTGACCAATCAAATAATTTTTAAAAAATAAAAAAAAGAGAAAAGGGTATTGAGTCAAAATTGACACAATTGAGTTAAAAGACACCCTTGATATATATTATAGTATAGATAATGGAATAGATATAGAATAATAAAACTATGTAAATAATTTTAAAAAAAATCATACATGAAAAATATATTATGAATATTGTCAAAAATAATTATTTTCGTTAATAATATTTATTTTCATAATAAAATAGTATACAAAATAAAGATTTTTGTTTTAACTTTTCTCTATCAATTTTTTTAACCCTAATTAATAATAGTATTAAATATCACCCTAATTATGGGGTAGATGTCTTGATATATAAAATTATCAATTCAATCTTTTTTAACTTAAAACTCATTAATTATGACATTTATTTATTTGATAAAAATATATATAATTTAAAAAAGAAGTTCATATATAGAAAGTGTATCATAAATATTGTCAAAGATAATTATTTTCCTTAATTACTTTTGTTTTCATAATAAAATAATATATAAAATAAAAATCAACCAATTACTTTTTTTCTATTTAACTAAAATTCTTAAAAAATCTACAAAATTACACATCATCAAAATGCACAACAAAAAGTCAAACATGATTTTCAAATATATAATAGTATATATATATATATATATATATATATATATATATATATATATATATATATATATTATTAAAAATAATATTTTTATTTATGACGTCATACCGATTCGACCGGTGGTTGAACCGGTCCGATCGGTGACTAGTAAGGCTACCGCTTTGACCTCCGGTCCGCTTTTGAAAATATTGACTTACACACACTCAAAGTGAGATTCGAACCTGACCTTATTCTGGAGAATCAACCCACATTAACCATTTGAATGGATCGGTCAAATAATTTTTTCTGTTTATTGTGCTAGCGAGGGACTCAAACTCGGGTCTCCAAGATGTAATTTATCTTTATTTAACGATAAATTGAACATTTAATTTAAAGGTAGCTATCCGTTATTAGACAATAGTAAAAGGACTATTACACACGTGCCGCGTACCAATAGGCCTTCTCATTTCCCACCCATTACACTGATTTGCTCAGTGACTCTGATTTTGTGTCTATATGTATGCATGAGTCTCTCTCTCTCTCTCCCCCTGAACTTAGAAAGAGAAATTGCTTGGCCTCAAAGCTATGGACGATATATGTTTCAATTTGGTGGGGGTGGGGTTTAATGTTTGCTTGAGTTTATGTTTTTGAAAATCTTGTCATTTCTGCTGAGTTTCTTGAATGCATTCGATTCGAGTACTGGCAGATATAGTAGGTGTTTTGTCAAGAATTGCAACACAGATACTCAAAAGCTGAAACTGCAAATGATCAGCTTATAAAGGAGTTAGAAGAGAAGAAACAGTTGAAAAGAAGGTGAAACTATGTTGAGTTAATCGCACCCAAACCCTTACTTTTTGGTTTATACTGAGAAATGAAATACCTTAAACTTGTCATTTTTCTACTGTCCAGAGAAAAAGAACGAACGGGAGGCTTAAAACAAAATTTGAGGGCAAAAAATAAAGTTTACAAACAAAAATGCGAAGGTGCTTAATCTTGTAGTTTCATTAAGGTTTGCTTTCCACCTATCTTCATGCTGCCTTTTTATGTAGTGTTTTCCTTTTTATTATTGTACTTAATGTATCTTTCTGATTCTTGAACCCTGAGATGAAGGTGCTTTGTTCTGAAAATGGGTCTTATGTAATATGTGTATTTCTGATTCTTGAATCCTGAGATGAAGGTGCTCTGTTAGGAAAATGGGTCTTATTTATGATTCTGTGAAGGGTTTTGTTCTGCTGCAAATCTCCTTGCTGCCCTGGATTGATTTGAGTGCTGGCCTTTTAGCTTTTATCTTTTTCCTTGTGTGTGTGTGCTATTGATTCTCAGTTTATAGTTTCTTCTCGCCCATCTGAAAATCATGTCCGTGCTTATTTTTCAACATTCACATAACAAAAGATCACAAATCGGTAATACTGAATCATGGCTATTTTTGTCAGTCCTGTTTTCATGGTTTATTTGTGCAATCACTTCATTATTGGGCCAAGAGATGTTTGTTTTTTAAATATATTCCGTTCATCTGAATTCGTAAGGAGGGAAGTAGTGTAAACCAGTGCTATGCACATGCCAACAGAAAAAGAAAAGAAAAGACTAACATATATTTAATTTTCTGTTGATGCAGGCGCCTTCTTGAAGTTGTGAGATTGACAATGGCATTTTTTGGGAAAATGCGGCTGTGTTGGTTCGAAATTGATGATATTTCCGTGAACACTCTGTGCCGATTGTCTGCCAAAACACTGCACAAGTTGCAATACGTTTCAAAGGAGTGGCAGAAACTCATTTCCGACCGTTCATTCATCGCACTCCAGTTGACAAAAACAGAGCCCGTATCAGGATTTTTCTTCCAGGAGACCTTCCAGTGGATAGATGATGACGTCGAATCAATGAGCTATATTTCACTTGAAAATGAAAAGGAAAAAGTGTGGAGCATGGTTTTGAATTTTCTCCCTAAAAAAGTTGTTTTGCTGTCATCAAACAACGGCTTATTATGTTGTAGAAGCTGCTTACCTAACCCTCAGCCTCTGGTATACGTCTGCAACCCTTTGAACAAACAATGGAGAACTGTAAAATGGCCTAGTATTTCCAGGAACAGCAGCATAGCCATGTTTTTTGACCCTTTGACGAATCCCATCAATGATTCCACACATTTCAAGCTGGTTGCTGTTAGCCGTATAGAGGCCAAAGAAGAGGAATATTGTTTCTTGTTCGATATATATTGTTCAAGAACAGGGCTTTGGCAAAGATCCAACGAGCGTTGTCAATGCGATTATAATCTTGTTAAAAACAAAGGCATTCTTGTTGACAGGGTTCTGTACTGGCTCACGGATGGTTACAAAGTTCTAATGTTTGATCCTCAAAATGAGTTTTCATGGCTAATTTCAGCACCTCTTCCAGCTACAGAGTTCAGCAGCATCCCGGAAATGTGTATAGGCGAATCACAAGGGAAGTTGAACTACGTGATAGTTTCTGAAGATGGTCTCCAGCTCTGGATTCTTGAGGATTACTTTTCATCTCAGTGGGAGTTGAAGATTTCTATACCATTAGATGATTTGGAGAGAGACAACCCGACGGAGCTGCATGAATTGTCTGAGAGAGTTGGGAGCCGGATAGGAGGCGAAACTATTGCCTGGATGGATCCTCTGGCTTTTAAAGACGGTATGTTGCTTGTGAGGGTTTCGGCTAAATTTTATTCGTATGAATTTGATGTGAAGAGGATGAAAAAACTGTGTCATGCGTCGAGTTTGGGGCCGAAATCTATGTTTTCTCCTGTTGTTGTCCCATATAGTATGAGTTTAGTTCCACTTGGTTAGATGAAAGCTGTGTTTCTGCTTGGTTTTTGCAAAGATTATTTGAGTTCTGGGGAGATATTGGTTTTGGAGTAGTGTTTATAGTGACAATATTTGATAGGGATGTTTTGAAGAACTCCTGCATGGATATGTTTCATGAATACAATCTTTTGTAGTTATGTCTTATGATTCATCTTTTCTGCTGCCTATCATGGTTTCATAATGAAATTAATGATAACAAATAAATCTTTTCTTATAATGTCTGAAACTTCTATCTGCTTGACATGCAAGATTGAGCTTTGGAAACAAATTTGCATTAAAATAATGTCAGCCCATTTGCTTAATAAGAAAAAGATTGATGTATTAATTACCAACTTTGATGAGCTTTGCTAATTAAATATTCAACATTTCAATCTTGGAATAGAATTCACAACTCAGAAATGTGGCCTGTTTTGGAGGACAGAAGTTTCATGTTTTTTGCGTGCATATAAGCTGTATCTCTTATTTAATGCTTAATATTCTAATTAATATATGTAAACATTCATTATATTATATGGCAGTAAATCTAAAGTGGAGTAAAGACTTTCTACACTCTTACAAATCTATACTCGCGGATTCCATTCTAAGGCTCAAACTGTTTCTAATTCACTCAAAAACTCAGCTATGAAACAAAGTAATTGAGTAAAGATCCGAGAATGCATACAAAACTCGCATAAAAAGAAAAGGGAAGTTTAGAGGGATTAGAGAAGGGAGAGAGATTGGAAATCAGATTTGTTTTGCTCAAAAAACCAAGGAAAAAAAGGCTACAATTAATTTTCAGTAATAAATACTCAAACTAACAAACTAAAAACGTAAAAGCATCTTAATCGACGTGTTGCTGCCTTCCCTTTAGCATGTTTAATAGTTTCCCACATCATCTTCTTTCGGGAAAAATCCATAGAACACCCGTATCCTATAAGAAATTTTCAATTTAACCCCCTAAAAGATAAAAATTATCTAAGAGCCCCCTTGTGCTTTTTTTTTTAAACAAGCAAAAAGGTACCCTACTCGCTACCAGCGCAGTCTTGTGCAAGTTTTCTTCAAATTTTGTTGATATATTCCCTTTTATTCCTTAAAAAATTTAATATTGGTCTATATATTTTCATTAATTAAAACTAAAATGTACATAAATATATAGAGTGTATAAAATTACACGTTATTTCTATTGGTCAAACAATATTACAAGACAAGATTATTATTGTTATTATTATTATTATTGAGTTTTGGGATGTGGGGTAATAATGTACGCATATTTGGAGAATAATAATTATAAAGATTTCCTAATTAATCATGGTTGCATTGAGGGGGGATGGGTGCATGGTGTAGGTTGGGAGAGGTGGACTTTGAATATATTTAATTGGAAACGAGAAAAAGATAAAAAGAAAAAACTAGAAAAACAAATCGATAATTAAATGAAATTAATTTTTATTTAATTAAAAAATAATAAAATAAATAGATTTATATTTTTAATCTGTATTTTTTCGGTCGGTTTAAAAATAAAAATGAAAAGTGAATTAACTTCGGTCAATAATTGTAATATATATAGAAGGGTATTTTTGTCAATTCAATCTAAAATTTACTCTCAAAATCATTGAGGAGGCAGTGTGCCAAATTTTTGAAAAACACAAGGAGGCGTTTAGCTAATTTTCATCTAAACGGGATAAGTTAAAATTTTAATATTTCAAAGGGGGTAAAATGTTATTAACTCCCTTCTTTCTTCAAAGGTCTGATCCATTCATAACACAAACTTTGTTTGTCTAATTTTATAAAATTCAAGAAGTTAGTTCTAGTTTTTTTCAAACTCGTGAAATCAAACCGTAACAATTAAATAATTTAGTCCATACTTTTTCTTTATACTAGTCAAATTTGCTTGGATTATTCGCCTAAGAATGTTTTTAAAAATAACTTATAATAACATAAAATACAAAGAACCATTTATTTATATATTTCATCTTTTAAATTGACTGTGGAAATAGAAAATATCAAATAGTAAAAAATAATTTTTTTAGAAGGGGTTAATTGTTTTTTGCACCCCAACCTTTGGGGTGTGTTGCACTTTACTACCCAACCTTTGAAATTTTACATTTTAGTACCCAACCTCTGAATTTTGTTGCACTTAAGTGTCCAAGAGCGATGTTGATGGGGTCAAAATACGATCGTCTCACATCAAGACACGTGGCATCACCAAGATGATGACATCTGCCTCCCCAAGGCTGCACCATCATCGCACGAGCGCTAAGCCCAACAAGCGCAATCCTTTTTTAGGAGTTAAGCCCAACGAGCGCTATCACTCCCACGAGCGTCCTACATGCTTGGTACGCCCACATGCCAAGGGAGCCCTCTTCGAGCGTCACACTCCCTCAGAGCGGTCTCCCCTTTGGCTCGTCACTTGAATTGGAGCCCTCATTCCCCTCAACGGATAACTTGGCCTCCAATACTCAAGGTTGTCACGAGCGCGCTCTTAAGCCCTCGTTACCAACCGCCCAAATGGCTCTCTGACACAACGTACATGCCCGCGCACCTGCCACTGTTGCCAGCACTAACTTTCGGCCACTTTTGCAGAAGATTCCTCCTAGGTTTCTTTCTCATGGCGCCACGTGTTAGGGCGACATTCGGCCAGGACCACTTGAGGCAAATGACCAAAGGGCCCTTGACCCTCAACTATAAATAGTCAAAGTCATCTTCTACACAGGTAAGCTTT
Organism: Lantana camara; assembly: GCA_037501455.1. NCBI lineage: Eukaryota > Viridiplantae > Streptophyta > Magnoliopsida > Lamiales > Verbenaceae > Lantana > Lantana camara. Next base: position 97,333,529 of record CM074861.1, read on the forward strand.
CTTCACTTCTGCAACTGTGACTGAACTTACATTTCTCCATACACTAAACTGACTTGAGCGTCGGAGAGCCAAACTGGGTATCACCCCCAGTTCCCCCAGCTTGGCCTTCTGACTTTTCTTGTGCTTGTCCCAACAGGTTGAACTCACTTTCTCATTTCCGGCGAAGCTCCGGTGGTTTCCTCCACAAATATAAATTGTAAAGTGATCGGATTCGGATCAACCCATTCTCGGACCCGTCATTTTTGGCGCCGTCTGTGGGAAACCAGTCTTTCATCTTCTTCCTTTCTTTTGTTGGTTGAAAAGCAAGCACCTCCTCACCTTTAACAGCCATGGTTGCAACGAGATCTGGAGCTGTGGGAGGAGGAGAAAACACCTCCCAGGATGCAAATATCATTCTTCCCTCCACCGCTACTGGTGGAGCACCACCTCTCTCCGTCGCCGCTGGTGGAGCACCTCCCGCCGCAGGAGTGACTCCACAAGCTGAATCTTCTGCACCACCACCTGCACCGCCGGCGCTGCCCATTCCCGCCACCGCGGGAGGAGTTTCTCTCTCAGCTCCACCGCCGCTTGCACAGAATTCCTGGGTCCACCCCCAGATGAATCTTGGAGTGCAAAGTTATATGATGCCTCCGCCTGGATACACCCTTGCTCCGGCTATGATGATGCCGCCAGTCCAGCCATATCATGCCGGACAACTCCAACTCCCAGTGGTGGTTCCCAGGGAGATTGAAGGAGTGGAGTTGCCTCCACTGACCACCCAACAATTGAGGGCCCTCTACGCCCAATGTGAGGTTCAGGCGGCTCAGGGGGCATGGGAAAGGTTCCACTCCATGTACTTTCCCTCTGGGCAGGCCACTCAGGTTGCGGCCCCTTTAGGCGGACAACAGAACTTTCCCCTCAGAGAAGCCCAGGCTGTCCTGAGGGCACAACCACCCCCACCACCAGCGAGAGAAGTGCCCCAGCAGGAGGGCAACGAGCGAGCCTCCGTGGGCAGGAATAAAGAGCCCACGGAGCGAGTGAACGAAAATGAAGGAGACTCTCATGTCTCCAGGAGGGGCTCACGAGCCCATAAGGACAAGCAAGTAGACGTAAATCCTGACATCCTCGCGGCTGTGCAAGACCAGCTGCAGGGTCTCAAGGATATTGTGGGACAGCTCTCACGAGGGCGCTCAACTCAGATCTCCCCTAGTCGGGATGAACGGGTTGACGCCAGAAGCACCCGCACCAAGGACCCTCCACCAAGGGTCCCCCGTCGCAAGGAGCCGGAGGAAAACTTCGGCACATATGAATATCACCCACTGGCGAGGGGTTCACCCCTCGTAGAAGAAGTTCTGATGGCCCAAGCAGGCATGGCCAAAGTCCCCACTTCCATCAACCGTTACGACGGGACAACTGATCCAGCTGAACACTTGGATCACTTTGTGCATCTCATGCACCTCTACGAGCATTCCAGCCATTACTGGGCAAAAGTGTTTGTCACTTCCTTGGTAGGAATGGCTCAAGAGTGGTACAAGCGACTGCCGCCGCGCTCGATCCACTCGTATGAAGAACTGGCCAATGCCTTCCTCAACCACTTCAATTCTTTGAAGGCGCCAGTTACCGCACCCACGGCCCTGTACAACGTGGTGCAAGGCAAGAGCGAATCTTTGCGCTCGTTCTTCGCCCGCTTCAACAAGGAGATCTTGCAGGTGGAAAGGCCTTCAATGGACTTCTTGATCCCAGTGCTCTTCCAGGTTGTGGATCACAAACAATATGTGAGCAAAAAGTTTGCTGATGCCATTGTGGAGAGGAGACCTGGGACCCTCATGGGCCTAAGAGAAATAGCCGAGCCGTTCTTCGCGCTCGAAGATATGTACGGGACGAATGGACCCCGGCATCACAGCCCGGCCAGGAACGAGCGACCTCATCACGAGCGCGGACGGGATGTGGCTGTCAAGAAAGAGCGCCCTCAAGAGCGCAGGAGGTCGCCACCACCCCCTCGTCGATTCGAGCAAATTCCGCTCACCAGGCCAAACTCAGAAGTCTATAATCTCTCTGATAAGAAGCTCTTCAAAAGACCCATCAAAATGAGAGAAACAGACTCACTCAGGCGCTCGAACAAATACTGCGCCTTCCACAAGCAGAGAGGGCACGACACGGATGAGTGCCGGCAGTTGGAGGCTGAAATCCAAAGGCTCGTTGCCGGGGGCCATCTGAAGGAGTTTGTCCGGGTGCTCGAGCGCTACGATGAACAATGCAACGAGCGCTCCAGTAGAAGAAGGAGGAGTCCTTCCCGGTCAAAGAGCCCAAGGGGTAGGGGACCCCCTGAAAGCAGCAGCCGCCGAGGCAATAAAGGCAAAGCCCCTGAGCAAGAAAACGAGCCCTTCGCAGTCATAAATATGATTGCGGGAGGCTCATCAGGGGGGGATTCAAACGCCTCCCGACGGAGGTTCGTCCGGAGCTACAACCAACGCCCAGCAATGCCCAAACCTATCTACGCCATCCAGAGATCAAGCGCTCAAAGATCAAGAGAAAATGATGTAATAGGCTTTGATGATAGGGATCTAGAACATATTGTAACACCCCATGGGGAGGGTATAACCTCAGATTGTCCCATGGTGGTTAGTTTAGATGTTCATAATCATGTTGTAAAAAGGGTATTGGTAGATAGTGGAAGCTCCGTTAATGTTTTGCCTTACTCTACATTCTTAAAGATGAAGGTTGATCTCCCGCTCGAGCCTCTCAAAACAGCCCTCATTGGCTTTGGAGGCTCGGAAGTTGTCCCACGAGGGTAAATACGCTTAGCTACTTCGTTCGGCCGAGCCCCTCAACGCAAAACACTCTTGGTGACGTACGCGGTGGTGGAGATTGACATTCCATATAACATCATAATTGGGCGCCCTGCCCTCGTGGATTTCAAAGCCATCATCTCCACCTACCACCAGAAGATTAAATTCCCTACTCCCGAGGGCGTGGGAGAAGTGCTGTGCAACGTGCGAGAGGCTTGGGAGTGTTACATGCTGTCCCTCAGAAAGCCAAAAGCGGAGAAAACCTTCCAAATGGGTTCCACCAAAAAATCAGTGGACTTCCCCAACCTGGATGAGGACAGCCCGGCACGAAAGAGGGCGAAGTTGAACAAGAAGAAGAATAAGAAGAAGAGGGGAGACAACGGGGAGAATCCCCTCGAAAATGTTCCCCCAGGGACCATTGGTGGATCGCCCTCAGAGGGAGACGAGCCGGGAGAGAGTGAACCAGTAGCTGGCGACCGTTTGACAGGAAAGAAGAGGGCGCTCGAACTTCCTCGCCCTGAGGTAAGGATCGAACCCTCGGAAAAGTTCCTTACCATTGAGCTGGAGCCCGGAAACAAAGATAAGACTACACAGATAGGTTCAAACCTCTCAGGGCCTTCTCAGATCATGATGATCGATTTTCTAAGGGAAAACAAGGATGTATTTGCGTGGAAAGCCTCTGATCTCACAGGGATTGACCCGAGCGTCATTGTCCACAGGCTTAATGTAGATCCCTCCTTCAAACCCATCAAGCAGAAAAAGCGGGATGTACATGGCTTTCGGAAAAAAGTCATTGAAGAGGAAGTTAATAAACTCTTGGAGGCTCAATATATCGAGCCCATCTTGTATCCGGAGTGGTTGTGCAACGTCGTCTTGGTACCCAAGAGCGCAAATAAGTGGCGCATGTGCAACGATTTCACTGATCTCAACAAAGCCTGCCCTAAAGATCCTTACCCACTGCCCCGGATTGATCAATTGGTGGATTCGACCGCTGGTTGCGAGCTAATGAGCATGATGGACGCTTTCCAGGGATACTATCAGATTTTTATGGCCCCAGAAGATCGCCCCAAAACCTCGTTCGTTGTCCATCTGGGGGTATATTGCTTCCTAGTCATGCCCTTTGGACTTAAGAATGCCGGAGCTACATATCAGAGGCTCGTTAACAAGATGTTTGAAGAGGAAATCGGTAAGTCCATGGAGGTGTACGTGGATGATATGATTGTCAAAAGCGAGCACCAGGATTCCCATTTGGAAGATCTCAAGCGCACTTTTTCAATTTTGCGCCAGTATGGGATGAAGTTGAACCCTTCAAAATGCACCTTTGGAGTACAAGGGGGAAAGTTCTTGGGATACATGGTGAGTCAGAGGGGAATTGAGGCCAATCCGGAGAAGATCAAGGCCATCCTGGAAATTCCCTCCCCTCGAAATTTGCGGGAAGTGCAAGTCCTGGTAGGCAAAATCATCTCGTTGAACAGGTTTATTTCGCGCTCGGCGGACAGGAACCTTCCCTTCTTCAAAATTTTGAGGAACGCACGCAACTTTGCTTGGACGGAAGAATGCGAAAAAGCGCTGCAGGATATGAAGGCTTACTTATCGAGCGCACCACTGCTGACTAAGCCTGTCGAAGGCGAAAGGTTATTCATGTATCTTTCCGTTTCTCCTGAAGCCACGAGCGCGGTTCTAATCGCTGTGCGGGAGCGGAAACACTTGCCCGTTTATTATTTGAGTAAAACATTGCAAGGAGCCGAAAAGAAGTACTTGGAGATTGAGAAATTTGCGTTCGCTCTTATCAACGCCTCGAGAAGGCTAAGGCCTTATTTTCAAGCGCACTCCATAACGGTTCTCACCGACCAACCCTTGAAGCAAGTATTGTCCAAGCCAGACGTATCTGGCAGATTAATCAAGTGGGCCATCGAATTGAGCCAGTTTGACTTATGCTTCGAGCCCAGGACTGCGATACAAGCTCAGGTTGTGGCGGATTTGTTGGTTGAACGCTTTGGTTTCGAGCCCACCATTGCGGAGAATGAGGGGTTATGGGTACTGCACACAGATGGTTCCTCAACCTCTCAAGGGGGAGGAATAGGAGTGGCCCTCAGAAACCCCGATGGAATTGAGCTGGACTTTGCAATCAAGCTGGGTTTCCAGGTCACTAATAACGAAGCAGAATATGAAGCCCTCGTGCAAGGGTTGAATATTGCTTTTCAGAATGGAGCCTCCAGGATCACTGCTTATGTGGATTCACAATTAATAGCGAGCCAGATTGAAGGAACTTATGAGGCTCGAGAAACCACCATGGTACAGTACTTAAAGAAAGCCAGAGAAATCATTGGGAAGTTCAAGGAATTTCACCTACTTCAAGTGCCGCGGGGAGAAAACGAGCGCGCAGACGCTCTGTCAAAGTTTGCTTCAGCTTTAGAAGGCACTTCCGAACGTTCTGTTACGTTCCTTAGAACTGAGGAACCTTTGATCAAGGAAAGGGTCGCCACCAAGATGATCGCCATGATTGATCCAAACGAGCCCTGTTGGCTCGACGACATTGTCATTTTCCTTAGGGATGGAATCACTCCCGCTGACAAGGTGGAAGCCAGGAAAGTCAGAAATAAAGCCCCTCGTTTCGCTCTGGATCCCGAGGGGAGGTTGTTCAAGAAATCATTTCAAGGACCCCCAATGAGATGCCTAAGGCCCTCACAAGCGAAGGAGACGCTCGAGCTCATACACAATGGAAGTTGTGGGAATCATTCCGGAGGGCGTATCTTGGCGAAGAAGATTCTGAGAAGTGGGTTTTATTGGCCTACAGTTCTTCAGGATGCCATTGAATTTTCGAGGAAATGCCCCAAATGCCAATTTCATTCAAATCTCCCTCAATTGCCAGCCGCACAAATGATCCCAATAGACGTCTCTTGGCCTTTTGACCAGTGGGAAATAGACATTGTGGGCCCCTTGCCCATGGCTGCGGGACAAAGGAAGTTTGTCATTTTAGCTGTCGACTATTTCACCAAGTGGGCCGAGGCTGAAGCTGTTGCGAAAATCACTTTCAAGGTTGTGAGGGACTTCATTTGGAAGAACATCATTTGCAGGTACGGTATACCGAGGGTGCTCATTTCCGACAATGGATCCCAGTTCATAGCGGCAGATACACGAGAGTGGTGTTCTGAGTTGGGGATAGAACAGCGATTTACCTCTGTAGGACATCCACAATCCAATGGGCAAGCAGAAGTTACCAATAGAATCATTTTGCAACATCTGAAAACCATGCTTGAAAGCAAGAAAAGTGAATGGGCTGAGGAGCTGCAAGGAGCGCTTTGGGCTTATCGCACCACCCCACGAGCGGCCACTGGAGAAACCCCTTACGCGCTCGTTTATGGGTCAGAAGCAATGATACCAGCGGAGATAGTAAATGAATCCGCTCGTGTCGGCTATTTCGAGCCTCAGCTCAACGATGGCAACAGGAGCTTGGAGTTGGACTTGCTGGATGAAAGGAGAGACCGAGCGTGGGCTAAGATCCACCACTATAAAGCCTCTGTGGCCCAACAGTACAACAAGCGTGTGAAGGAAAGAACTTTCCAGCTGGGAGATTTGGTTTTGAAGAAAGTGGAAGTATCCAAGCACGTGGGGAAATTGGACCCCAATTGGGAAGGCCCACTCAAAGTCATACAACTCAGAGCTAACAACACTTACACCCTGGAGACACTTCAAGGTGAGCGATTGCCTCGCCCTTGGAACGCATGTAACCTCCGGCGGTTTTATGTTTAAAAGCTCTTTTGCAAACTCTGATGTAACAACCCTCGTTGACGGGTTCTATGTACTTCCAATCAAAGTAAAAGGTAACATAAACTTTTTAATTTCTTTAATATTCCTGTTTCTTTGGTTGCTTGAATGGATAAGTCCCACGTCCCTCGTCTTCGCGAGCGTGGTTGGCAACCCATTCCAATATGAATGCTGTTATCTCTTATGGGTTACGCTGGCCAGCACTCTACTCCGCATGGGGGGACGCCCTCATAAGGATAGACTGGTTACGCTCACAACCAATTAGGCAAGTTGGAAGAGGATCGCGAAGAAAATCCTAGTAGGCCTTGGCTGTTTCTTACAACGCCTTGTGCTCGAAAACGGGATCTCCTACAAGAGCGAATCCTAGTAGGCCTTGGCCGTTTCTTACAACGCCTTGCGCTCGAAAACGGGATCTCCTACGAGAACGGATCCTAGTAGGCCTTGGCTGTTTCTTAAAACGCCTTGCGCTCGAAAATGGGATCTCCCTCAGAGAAAGTCCTAGTAGGCCTTGGCCGTTTCTTAAAACGCCTTGCGCTCGAAAATGGGATTTCTTACAGAACCAGAAAGACGATAAGAGCCAGAGCGCTCGGACGATGGTCTCAGAATCAAAAAGGAATTGCGCAAGTCTTGAACGAGGGCAACCGCTCAGTAAGACCCTCGCACACACTCAGGACTTAGCAAAATTCCCCCAAAGGCAAAAATTTATACAAGTTTTGAGCGTAGGGGCGATCTCACAGTAAGACCCTCACGATCGCTCAGGACTTAAACAAATTTACAAAGGCAGAAATTTATACAAGCCTTGGGCAGGGGGGTAATCTCACCATAAGACCCTCACGATCGCTCAAGACTTAGACAAATTTTCAAGATAGATTTACAAAGACAAAAATTTATACAAGCCTTGAGCAGGGGGGCAATCTCACCATAAGACCCTCACGAGCGCTCAAGACTTAGACAAATTTTCATTGCATCAGAGAAATAAAACATTCACGGAGTATGCTAAACGGTCTTATTATAAATAAACTGAAGAACAAAGGCATGAAAAAGGAATATTTATTCATTGCTGCAAGGATCATTACAAAGCAAAGGGCTCAAAGGCCCAGAAAATACTATTACAAAAGAAAGCAAAGCTGAAAAATACATGAAAAATTGCTAAAGGGAAAAAGGCTTCAAGCGGCTGGGGCAACGTCTTCATCAACGATCACCAGAACGGGGCCTTGAACTGGGCCCTCAGGCTCTTGCTGTTGAGCGTGGGGATCGTTGGGCTCATCTGCACCGGCGTCAGGAGCGTTGGCGTTTTCAGCGGCTAGGGCTGGGGCTTCCTCTAAGATGGGCGCTTCAGGCTCGTCCTCAGGATCATCACCTTGGGCCGCATCCCCTCCCCTATGAGCGTCGGTGTACTCATCCTGGAGCAACTTGACCAAGAAGTCGTACTCCATTTCCGCTATGCCGTCCGCGGGGTCGTTGGGATCCTCATCTGCTTCTTCACAGCGCTCATTAAACATGAGCCCGGTGCCCTCGGCTCCCTTCATCGCCGGATCCGTCAGCCCTTTGTGGATGCCCTGATCCACTGCCAGGTTGAAGGCATTTTGAGCCTCGTCCAAGCAGTGTAACGAGGCCGCGAAGTTGAAGGCTTTGGAATGGCAGAATTTGATCAGCGCTTCCTTGTTCGCACGCTCTAGGCTTCGAGGCCACTCGCTGACTGTATCATTGAATTTGCGCTCGGCGTCCAAAGCCCTGGTTTTCCAGCTCTCCCTCTCTGCCTCGGCCTTCTTGCACCGCTCGTTGGCCTGGCCCAGCTCGTTGCCCAAACGAATTCGAGCGCTGTCAACCGCCAAGAAGTCCTCCTTAAGCTTCCCCAGCTCCTCCTCAGTCGTGTTGAACAAATCCTTGAGGGATTCGTACTTTGCAATTTCTGCATCCAGGTCTGCTTGAATTTGAGCCGAGTCGTTCGAGCGCGCCATCTTCTTGTATTTAGCTTTCCGGTCGGCGTAGATGGAGGCTCGCATTTGCACGTTTTTGAGCCTGGGAAGAACTTGCTGCATAATCGAGAGGAAAAGTGTTAGCCAAAAAATGGTGATTTACAGAAAAGAAAAGAAAGAATGTAAGGAATGATTACTTACGGAAATTAGAGCGTGGGCTGCGTCGAGGGTCACTTTCTCCACAGATTCGCTGTAGAGATGCCGGTGGTCAGCCGAGAATTGAGCCTTGCTGTACAAATTCTCGGTAACAGCCTGGGCGACCGAGCCCGGCCTCAGCAAAACCGGCCCCCCGTCGGTGGCGCCGGAAAAATCCCTGTCCCCTCGTCGGGGGAACTCCCACATGCGTTCTTCCTCTGAAGAGGAAGTTTCCCCCTCGCCACGGGGGCCCTCAACCACTTGTTTGCCCTTGCCCTTGATCGCGGCAGAATCGGGCATTCTCTTCCTCTTGCGGGAAGGCCTGTTTGCGCTCGGAGGAGCCTCTGTTATCGCCAGTGTGGTTACTGGCCTCGGTTGTTCTGAAGGAATGGGGGGTTGTACATCACCTGCTCTCTCTGATCGCCCCCTGGTCTCCCTCGGGACCAATCTACGTTCCCCTCGGCCACGAGGGGGCTGCACCTCAGGGTTGGCGCTCGAACTGGCGCCACCGCGAGCGTCCCCTCTATCGTTGCGGTTGCGAGGGCGCTGTTCGCGTTGTTGATCCCCCTGTGGGGTCTGGTTTCTGTTCGCATGGGCAAAACGAGCCGCTTGTCTAATTCCGCCAGCCATTTCAAGTATAGCGACTCCTGCAAGAATGAAAATTTCAAGAGTTAGGAATATTCAAACCACCTACTCAAAGTGCAAGTTACAAGTACAAGGAAGCAGTTAGTATTTATTCCTATCTAAAGTTAGTGCCCTAAGAATCTAACCGTCTCTCTCTAAGTCACGAGCCGGAGGGTTGTCAAGGTAGTAAGGGTCGTTGGAAAGACCACACAAGAACATGAGTTCCGCATCGTCTATCCAGTCCTTCGCTTGTATAAGGTGACCCTCGTCCCTTAGGGTTGTTGCCAGACTTTTGGCCCAATCTTTGGGGAGAGAGGGTGGCAAACGGCTCTTTGAGTACGAGCCCCATTCTGTGATCACCCCAAAGCCCTCTTCTGCTGGAGCCTTGACAAAGATGAACTTTTCCTTCCAATCAATGCCATAAGTGCTCGAGGGCGAGTTGATCAGCTTCATATGGGCCTTCGCTTGAACATAATAAAAGCCGGCCTCGGGGGATGAGCGGGATGAACTGACCACCTGAAATAGGGCGTTGAAGTTCCGCAAGAGGGGCTCGTAACCCATGCTCCTCATCAGAATTATGAAGCAGGTTAGAAGGGCCAAGCCGTTGGGCACAATTTGCGATGGACACAGACACAGGTCATTCAGCAAATGAGCCATGGAGACCGAGATAGGGAACCTCAAGCCTCCTGAACGCACGGTATCCACGTACACTGCCATCTCCCCAGGAGGCGGATTATTCGCACGCTCGTGGCTTTGTGGAATTCTCCATGTATACCGCTCGTCCCAATAGATGGGTGCCATCATTGTTTTCACATCTCCCACGGTGACTGTACTGGGAGTCTCGTCAGGCGTGCGCTCGGTAGCCTGACCCTTCACCCTCGTTGGGACCTTTGGATTTTTGGGATTTCTTACTTTTTCCCTTGTCACGGGCCCTTTCTGAAGGCCCGGTTACGGCTTCCGCCACTGGAAGCGGGTTTGCGACAGCCACGGTCACGGCATGGCGGTGGGGATGTGTGGCACTTTGAGTTATAGGGAGAACAGACCCTTGCCGTTCTGCCTCTATCACCAGATCCATCTCCTCAAAAAGAGGATCCACTCCGCCTGGGTTTCTATCCTCCATCGCCATTACCGCCGCCCCCAACTCTTCATCTCTGGGGGAATCGGGAGAAGAAGAACTTTCAGTGGCCATCTCTTGGATTTCACGGGCAAATTCCTCGATGTGTTGGTCGGCCATGGCGGAAACTGAGATTTGGAAGTTTTTCTTGGAAACAGATTAAGGTTCAGGAAGGCGAAAGTCTATGGGGTTATGAAATCCTAAAGTCCGAATCTACGGTTAGCAAAGTTAGAAAATTACAATGGAGATTTACCTTGAAAGTTTTTGGAGAAAACTGGAGAAAAGATTGAAGATGCGAGAGAATTCTTCTTGCAAAGGATGCTTGGAAGTTTTGAATGCGTAAAGAGTAGCAAGATCTCAGAATCCCGTATTTATAGGGATGGAAGTTGGTACCGTTTTCGGCAATAAATTCAAAATGGTAATCATTTCCCGCCTAGGAAACCGCCCACTTTATGGAACCGGCACATGCTTCCCAATGCTCACGCGCCCCACGCGCACCCGCATTTAATGCTCTGACGTTTCAAGGGCTTCAGAATAGTACCAACATTTAATGCGGAGGAATTACGAGCGGTCAGTTGAAAAGACCGCATTAATGGCACCATCAGAGCCAAAATTGCTCAGCACGCCAAATCCTATACGAGCGCTGCACGCAAAAGAATGAACGTATTAAAATTCTACAGTCCTTATCACTAAGGACTACAGAATTGGGGGGCAAAATGATGGGGTCAAAATACGATCGTCCCACATCAAGACACGTGGCATCACCAAGATGATGACATCTGCCTCCCCAAGGCTGCACCATCATCGCACGAGCGCTAAGCCCAACAAGCGCAATCCTTTTTTAGGAGTTAAGCCCAACGAGCGCTATCACTCCCACGAGCGTCCTACATGCTTGGTACGCCCACATGCCAAGGGAGCCCTCTTCGAGGTCACACTCCCTCAGAGCGGTCTCCTCTTTGGCTTCGTCACTTGAATTGGAGCCCTCATTCCCCTCAGCGGATAACTTGGCCTCCAATACTCAAGGTTGTCACGAGCGCGCTCTTAAGCCCTCGTTACCAACCGCCCAAATGGCTCTCTGACACAACGTACATGCCCGCGCACCTGCCACTGTTGCCAGCACTAACTTTCGGCCACTTTTGCAGAAGATTCCTCCTAGGTTTCTTTCTCATGGCGCCACGTGTTAGGGCGACATTCGGCCAGGACCACTTGAGGCAAATGACCAAAGGGCCCTTGACCCTCAACTATAAATAGCCAAAGTCATCTTCTACACAGGTAAGCTTTCTTCACTTCTGCAACTGTGACTGAACTTACATTTCTCCATACACTAAACTGACTTGAGCGTCGGAGAGCCAAACTGGGTATCACCCCCAGTTCCCCCAGCTTGGCCTTCTGACTTTTCTTGTGCTTGTCCCAACAGGTTGAACTCACTTTCTCATTTCCGGCGAAGCTCCGGTGGTTTCCTCCACAAATATAAATTGTAAAGTGATCGGATTCGGATCAACCCATTCTCGGACCCGTCAGATGTATCATTTTTTTATTGGTCGGTTGGGTACACGTGTCATTTTCTTATTGATCTTGGGTACTAAAGTACAACAAAATTCGAAGGTTATGTACTAAAATGTAAAAGTTCAAAGGTTGGGTACTCAAGTGCAACACACCTCAAAGGTTGGGGTGCAAAAAACAATTAACCCTTTTTAGAATATTTGAAAATATTGTTAAGTATATTCTTTTTTTAAAAGATGTATTGTAGTTTTAAATTTTTTTGGTATATTTCAATATTGATTATTCTAAATTTTAAATACCGTAAATGACCTATTATTCCCGGGAACAGCACCATAGCCATGTTTTTTGGGAAATTCTTCCCTGAGCCGGGTGTTGTTTTTCTACCCTTTCACGAATACCATCAATGATTCCACATATTTCAAGTCGGCGGCTGTTAGTCGTATAAAGGCCAAAGAAGCAGAGTATTGGCCAACATTCATTAGGATTGATCCAAGTGGTTAATAAGTTCATTCTCTAGGATAATGTCTCGAATTCGAGTTTCACTTGAGTGTGCCTGAGGAAAAAAAAAAAAAAAAAAAGGAATATTGTTTCTTGTTCGATATATATTGTTCAAGAACAGGGTTTTGGCAAAGATCTAACGAGGGTTGTTAATGTGATTGTAATCTTGTTAAAAACAAAGGCATTTTTAATTACACGATCTTTTTTCATGGCTTTCTTTCTAAGCTATTTTATGCATTTACGAAAAATATTTAATTACAAGATTTTCTTCCTGATTTTCTTCGCAAGCTATTTTATGAATTTATGGAAAATATTTAACTACTCAAATTTCTTCATGACTTTCTTCCCAAGCTATTTTATGCATTTATGGAAAATATTTAATTACACCATATTTTTTAATTTCGTATGAATTTTTACAACGGTAAAAAAGAAAATGAATGCAACTCACGATTTCATAAATTTACTGCAAAATTTTAGTTGCTACTTTCCAAAATTATAAAGACTTTTTTTTATCTAATTCTGCATCTTCCACCATTGTAGGTCTTGAATATTTATGTGCTCTAAGCAGATATACTCGATATCAATTTATATACCCTTATACGATGTTGCATGCTGACAATTCCTATTTATGTAGATAAAAATATTATACATTTCATCCTATTATGAATTTTGAAAATTACAAATGTCCCACTTCTCATATGATTTAAGCCTTTTAATAAGTAAATTTATCGTTCTACTATAAAATTAAAAAGAATGAGAAATGATATATTCGAAATTTAACTCAAAACTAAGGCAAAATTGAAAATAAAACCAAATTAGACCATTTGACAAATAAATAGTTTTTCTTTTTCCCTTAAAATTTCTGAGTTGATACTAAATAGTAATATTTGCTTCTAACACGATTTTCCCGTAAAATATATTTAATAATTCATTAAAGAGAATTATATTATAACAAACACGAATGCACAAAAGCTAAATCCTGAAATTAGGTAATTTTAACGCGAACTTAATTCGGTCAAATTAATATAACGAAGAACAAGTGTTTTACTCTTGTCGTATAATTGATGAAAAATTTAAAAAGAATAATAAACCAAATGGTAGATATATTACCTTTACCATTATAATTAGTTGAGTTCGGTCAAACCGATTTGAGTTAGAATTTTCCCTAATGTAATTCAATAAAAAAATATATATTCACATATCACATTCCCTAAGTTAAGAAAATAGGAATCAAAATTATACTCAGGCCCACAGCAAAGGATTGGACCCAATCAACTATACAGCCCATCCTCAAACCCAACAACTTTAATAATAAAAGCCCAACCCAATCCTCTACACTATTCTATCAACACAACCTAAATATGAGTCCAGCCTTTCTCATGTAAGGCAAGGGGTTTTGTGTAATATTTTGCATCACCAGGGGAGGTAAATGCTAGCCAATTACTACTTCTTTCTTATCTTGTCCTAGAGAATGGCTTCAAGGCAAAAGAAGACTATAAACTGTAAAATACCGATAATAATTAATTTCTTGCAATTTGTTGACTAAGTAATTATTCCCGTTGATGTATTTAAATATTCCCATTTACCTTTTATATTCATGTGCGTGAAACTTGTATTCATTCACCTACAATCAAAGATCATCACTGTAGTTAGAAATTCAGAATCTGAAACAACTCTAATCTATAAAATGAGAGTCATAAATAATCCAAAACTGTTTTGCCAGACAGACAAATTTGTCCTAACATCTTAGACGTAGCGAATATATATTTTAGACTGCGGTAAAATGTGTGTTGTGGAATCAGGCAACCTTCAGTGGTAAATATTCACTAAAATTCACGCATAAGGTATGTGATGTGAATCAAACTTAAGATCAATATGGAAATATTACCACAAATCAGAACTTATAAAATCTATCACCAGACAACCTAACCTATTAACGAAAATTTACACATCAATGTATGTGATGTCTCAACATTCTCACCAAGTCTTATAGTATTAACTAAGATTCAAAGTGAACAAAAGGAAAAAAACAAGATATTATTAAGATTGATCAGGACGTACCAGCTTCTGATGATGAGTTAGATTTCCGGTGAAGAAAGGGATGGCAGTCATTGGCTCCATACCCGGTAAACATAAACCTTCTAGAAGGAAACAGGTCAGATGGTGGTTTACCTTCATATATTTTCAAACCAGAAGAACCATTCCACATTTTATGCGTATAGTGTCTGATTTGTGCAGCTTCAATCATACGAGAGACCTCCATATCACCCTGGAATCTATAAACTCGAGGTTCATTCAATATTAGTCGAGATACCCCAGCCACCTGGTGGTCTTTAATTGGTGTTTCCCACGAACATCATAGAATACAATCTGACCACTGCTTGTTCCAGCAGCCAAGGCTAATCCATCATCAGTAAACGCCAGGGAAGAGAAAGGCACTTCATAAGGAATGCAAGAAGATGGTTTCCTAGACCCGGAGTCAAAAGTGTATAACTTCATATCCAGACCAACACTTGCAATAATCTGTCAAATACAAGATAAAAAAAATGAAATAAAATAGTAATAATTCATGTCATGTAGCTTACTGAAAGCAAATGTAAATGACTGTCTTAATAGGGCATATAGGAGAATAGAAACAAAGGTGACAAAGAAGATACCTTGTCATTGGATGGCGAAAAACTAACACCAGTGGTTGGAGCAGAATGCTGCTTCAGCCAAGAAACCTGTGAAATGCAAGAGTGTTCATACAAACAATCTATAGCAACTCCAAATAGGAAATCTGTAAGAGACAGTTGAATGTCTAAAACTCTAAGCCAAGTTTTATAACTCGAACCTTTGGGCTGCGACCAGTAGTATCCCACATGTGGATAGACCCATCATCACCAGCAGTCACCAACAGGTGCCTGCTCATCCGAGAATAATCAAGTGCACCCAAAAACAGGTTTCGTTAATTTTAGGAAACAGAAATGAAAATTGTGTATGATGAAACAAAACATAATTCAAAGAGCTTTTGCAGAAAAATGACTGCCTGCAACAATATACACAACCTGTCCATTAGGGTCTCTGAGTTCAGCAGCTCTGGTGCCATTAGCAAGATTGTGAAGTATAAGATCTCCTTTACGACTGACAGAAGCTATATGTTCATCTTCGCAATTATACATTACACCTGTTATGGTATCAGTGTGACCTTTCAACCATTTGACACAACGCTTGCTCTGTAAATCCCATATCTGTACAACTTGACCAGCTCCACCAGAGCAAAGATGTCGAGATCCTTTATTGCTGAAGCTGACAGCTGATATAGACTCGGAAGGCTTACATATGTAACAATTATGAGGGAAGAAATTGTCAGTCACATTTCAAGACAAAAACTTCAGTAACAACTATATTTCAGTCAAAAACAGAAATAGCAACACAGATCATGCACACAATTCAAATTAAAGCTGTAATTTGAAAACTAGCTCTTATTTTCTAACTTTTAGCAGAAGAGTAACACTTAGAAGTTGATTGGCAGACCTTATAAGCTCTTCTAAACAACTTATATCTGAACAACTTATTACTATAACATCTTAACACACTCCCATTTTTTGGCCTTATTAATTGCAGAGTTGTTATTACAAACATCAAATAAGTTTATGATCATATGAATATCCAAACACCTCTAGAGCTTATTTTCAAAATAAGATCACCATCTTATAAGCTCTAAAGACATCTTATAGATGTAAGAGGCTATAAGCTATCTAAATGAGCTTTTAGCCAAACATCCTCTTAGTAGTTAATTGGTTTCTTTTTTCAAGTTTCAATTCCACTGCCTCATTAAGGTGTTAGTTACAGTTACTACTTGAAAGCTCCTCTCCTATGCATCTATATTACAACATAATGAAGTACACATTTGTCTCGACTACATTCGCTTCCACTGGCAAACAATCACTAAATTCCACTCCTCTTCGCTTATTGTAAGATATCAAAAAACCAAAATCAACCAGCATCTCACTCATATTAAGGAACGAAACTTAATGCAGGCATAAATAGGCGACAATGTAGTAAAATGCAATCCTTGCATCTATAATGAATTGTCTTAAATTCTAGTTTATCAAAAAACTATAACGAACAAGAAACAATCTTAAATTATATAATGTACCTCTGCAATTTCCCCCCTAGCATTTGTTTTATTATGTACAATTAACTCTTAGTTAATTACTCAGTCTAATTAAATAGTTGTCACGTTAGCTAATTATCTCCTAATTATATCATCTTTTTAACCCAAAATTTATATAAAATTAGAATTTTACCTCAAATCATATTCAACTAATTCTCTTCCTGGCAGTGCGATGAAAAACCTAACCCGATTTTTCTGAAATTTCTTCTCTTCGATCTCTGTGCTGCGCGGTGTGCGTTTGATTCTTCAAAGAACCCTAAGTATCACCTCGCTCTGATTACACGGACAATGGCAAACAACAACAATCAAAGGTAAAGAAAGATTTCGGTTCGTAATGAATTTTTCCTGAACCCTATTTGTTGAACTGCGTTTTTCACTAAATGATTGTTTACAACATGAGAGTTGCTTTGGTTATCTATCTGGGTTTAATACAGTACATTCTCTAACCTGTTTTTGACGTCAATACAACGTGTTCAGTAGACAATAACCATGATCGCGCACTCGATTTTATTGATCGAGTACGCAAACAAATTTTTTTTTTTTTTTTTTAATGTTCTACTGCATGCATGGTTAAATTTTTTTTTTTTTTTAATGTTGACTGTGTATAGGAACGGTGACTGGGTTTTGTCAAAATTTATTGTTGGAGTTGAATTTGGAGTGTGGGAAGAAGAAACCACGTGTTGGAATTGGGTTGCGGACAATAAGTAAACGACTGTTGTCCTTGTCAGCAATCAGACTACATTTCAAATGTTGATAAGTGATATTATCGAATAATTAGGACTTACTTGCTCCCATGATGATGTACACGTGAAATATTTTCTTACATGTGCACCTCCAACTTGTCATCCAACTGAAATAAAGTCTGATCGCGACCTACAAGTTTACTTCGTCGATATCTCTCCTCAGGGTTGGAGACCCATTTTAAAGGTTTCCTTTGATAGGAAGGAGAGTCAAACAGAATCCGAACATGTTGATACAACTGGGTTTACTTCTCAGGATGAAGATCAATATGAACATCATTATGAAGACTTCAATCTCCCTGATAACAACGATCAGGCCTTTAATCTTCCTGATAACACCCTTGTTATAAACGAAGAAATGGTGGATCGTTGAAATGAAGATCTTCAAAATCCTTCTGAAAATGTAATCGAGCTAGATGTGCCCAATATTAATGAGGAAGAAGCCATCATATGTTATGATAATCCGGAGGTCAGGATTGAAAGTCATACGTGGGATGATGGTTCAGAATTTAGTGATGATGAAGAGTTTATAAACAAAGAAGATGCCATTATGAAATTCAACCTAGTTGCATGTAAGGGAAGCTTCCAATTCCAAACGATAAAATCTACAAAGTTCCTTATTGTTCTGGGATGTTATTCCAAGGATTGTAAGTGGCGGGTTCGGTGTGTTAAATATCCAAATTCTGATAAATTTATCCTCCGAAAGTATAATCGGATTCATAGTGGTGGGTTGGAACAGACAATTACTCATCATCAACAGGCAACCGCAAAAATGATTGGGGAGTTAGTGAAGTCATTGTTTATTGACGGGAAAGGTCCCACACCACGCGAAATTAAAAACAACATTGAAGCTTAATTGGGGTTGAAGTTTAGTTACTGGAAGTGTTTGATGGGCAGAATACATGCAAAAAATATTGTCAGAGGATCACCTGAGCATGGAGATGCAATTATAGATGCATATCGTTATATGCTCGCATGTAGGAATCAAGGAAGCATCACTGAATTGGTTATTGACAAAGAAAACAGGTTTCTTCATTTCTTTGTTGCATTTGGTCCTTGCATACGGGGTTTTACATTCATGCGCAAGGTGTTAGCCATAGAAAGTTGCTTCTTGACACGGTAGATATGATGGTACTATACTATTGGCTACTGCACAAGATAGCGAGAACCATACGTATCCTATTGCATGGGCAGTGGTCGATTCAGAAATAATGCATCATGGGAATGGTTTTTTTATCAATTTAAAAAGGATAGCACCTGATAGTGAGGATCTCTGTATAATATCCGATAGACATGTTTCCATTAAAAATGTCGTTGGTAAGGTTTATCCTAAGGCTCATCATGGATTTTGTACGAAGCACTTATCGGAGAACTTGAAACAACGTTTTAAAAAAAGTGCGATCCTTGATCCATTCTTTAGGGAAGTAAAAGCATACACTGTCGAAGATTTCATGGAGCACTACCAAGAGATCGAACGCATTCACAAACGTGCAGCGGAGTACTTGAAAGATGAGGTTGGTTTTGAGTTATGGAGCAGGGTACATTCTAAATCAAACAGGTATGATGTTCTGACTAGCAACATCGCCGAGTCTCTTAATTCTAGGATTCGATTTGAAAGAGAGTATCCTATTCCTGCTCTGTTTGAGTCTATCATACGAATCTTGGCTGATTGGTTCCACACCCGGCAAACGGACATGATCAACTTCAGTACAATCTTGGTGCCATCAAAAGAGAAACTTCTGCGGAGTAATTTGGAGAAATCCAAAGGATACAAAGCACAACAGTTCAACGCTCGTGAATTTTCTGTTCGCGGAATTGGAGCAGAGGTTATGGTTGACTTGAACAATATGACGTGCACATGTGGTGTCTTCCAGATGGATAAGATCCCCTACCCCCATGCATTATCGACGTTAAGGGAGAAAAACCGAGACGGGTTTGGACAAAGAATATATTCCTTATGCTCCCAATTTTACATTGTTGAGTATTACATATTTGCATATTCAGAGACAATATTTCTTATACCTCTAGAGTTACAGTGGGATTTGCCTGAAGATATAGGTATAAAATAAGTAAAGCAACCACCCCTGAAGGTGCGTGTTGGAAGAAAAATGATGACGCAATTCCGGGCACCTTCTGAGGGAAGAAAAAGATACAATGCCTGTTTAAAGTGTGGAAGAAAGAGGCACAAAAAGACTACATGTGATCAGGGTGTCGAAGAATCGAATAACTAATCGAGAGTTCCTCGTATTTTATTGTAATTTAGTTTGTATGTTTTTGCTAATTTGTCATGTAAATAAATAAATTGTATAATACAACTTTATTGCGTTTTGTGATTCAATTTCCCCAACACTCGATTTAGTTAGGGAGAAAAACTAATGAATCGCGCACTTGATTTAATGAATCGCTCACTCGACTCTCCAGCCAAATTGGATTATTTAACTTTTTTAACAAATCGCTCACACGATTTAATGAATCGCTCAAACGATTCTTCAGCTAAGTGGGATTATTTATTTTTTAATTAATCGAATGAATCGCTCAAACGATTCTTCAGCTAAGTGGGATTATTTATTTTTTAATTAATCGCGCACTCGATTAAAAGAATTCTTCATGTAAGTGATTAATTATATTTAGTCAATCGCGAACTGGATTAAATGAATCGCTCACGCGATTTTTCATGTAAGTAGGATTAATTATTTTTTTTTAGTGAATCGCGTACTCGATTTAATTAGTCGCGCTCTAAATTCTTCAACTAAATAGAATTATTAATTTTTTATTGAATCGTGTACTCGATTTAATTAATCGCGAGCTAGATTCTTCAACTAAATACGAATTATTAATTTTTTTAGTGAATCACGTACTTGATTTAATTAATCGCGCGCTAGATTCTTCAACTAAATAGATGCTTCAATTGTGGATAAAATTAATTGATTGTCTGTCTTCCTCCTTAATCACAAATCTGTCGTATTTGATTGAAATGTTCATGAAAATCGTCATTTCCATAGGACTTGTTGCCAAACAGTAACAAACAATAGATTTCTTTGTTTGGCCTTGCACTAGATCGTTAGACATTGTAGAAGAACTATGCAATGTGCAATACATGAGAGAGCTTTGTGCAACCTTTGTATAACAATGCAAAGAAACCCAGGAAAAAGGCGATTGAAGATTTATTATAAAAATCTACAACGAGTAACGAGTACATGGACCAAATAAAGAAACATTTATTGATTCATACTATTTGGCGGAAATCATACAGTAAACATGATAATTTTCAAGAGCAATTCAAACTAATAGGACAGACTCTTACAGATCTGCGAATGATTGTTCCCTTGGATTGGCGACGGCGGCGGGAAAATTCAAGATAAGAGGATGGAAGAGAAAAAAGTGAATTAGGGTTAGGCAATGTTAAACATATTTATACTTGAGGAGCGTGGAGTGGAGTGGAGTGCGTAAATTTGTGAGTTTGCAAAAGAGCCCCTGAAAGATGATAATATTACAAAATATTATAGCCGTTATATTATGGCAGTTATATACTGTATATCCGTATTATAGCCGTTGGTGGGGATCACTATATAAGTCTTCTGATGATCATTAAGGAAATTAAAGATCATGGCAAGTTCAAATAGCTCAACTTTTATACGAAAAAGGTCTCTTAGATATAGAAAGGAGAAATGCAGGTATTGCGATCAGTGGGCTACAATCAAGGTGGTTGATAGAGATTCATGTAACAGGGGAAGATTATTTTATTGTTGCCATGATCGTGGCTTTTCTCATTGGTGTAATCCAATAGAAGAGCAACACTCACAAAACGATGAAGGTGAAGTCTCAAGCAGGAGGACACCACTCATTACAGCAGGAGGAGAGCAAAATATTGTGTACAAGTTGATAATAGTCAATTTGTGTCTTTTAACAGTAATTTTGTCGATTTGTATTTCGAAATCCATAATGTAACTTGTCTTAATGATTTGTATTTCTGTAATAAACCCACACAAAGCTTAAGAACAACTTTGGATTAAGGAATCGCTCAATCGCTAATTCGAATCTTGAGTTACTAAATCACGCAATCGATTCAGTGAATCGCTCAAGCGATTCTTCAGTTAAATGGAATTATTTATTTTTTTGGGTATAACCAGATTATACACTGATCCCATTACAAATTTAATTCAAGTTTCCTGAGGTTATTGGCCATTACACACATCTTGGAACTTGAATTTGGGTACAAAACATAATAAATCGCACACTCGATTTAGTGAATCGCTCAAGCGATTCTTCATCTAAGTGGGATTAATTATTTTTTAAAATATTTGCATTAGTCCCCTAGCTAACGTTTTTTGAGTATAATATGAGCCCACGTTGTGATTTGCTCCGTGGGGTATAATGTATTGCAACCTTAAGTCATAATCCCAAACAAATCTTAACATCATCTTTGTTACCATGTACAAAACATTGTGTTTGATAGAATCACAACACTTGGGCATAACCAGATTATACACTGATCCCATTACAAATTTAATTAAAGTTCCCTGAGGTTATTGGCCATATCACACATCTTGGAACTTGAATTTGGGCACAAAACATAATAAATCGCGCACTCGATTTAGTGAATCGCTCAAGCGATTCTTTATCTAAGGCCCTAGCTAACGTTATGTATATTATATTACATTATAATTAACTTTGGAACATGAATTTGGTCACCAAACCTACTAAATCGCGAACTTATTTAAAGAATCGCTCACCCGAAAATAATAATTAAAAAAAAAAAAGATCTTGTAATATACATGTCCGAGAAAGGCGCAAACGTTGTGTATATATTATATTATAATTGCCTTTCGTCTGACAGTTATGTTTATTTAATATATATATCACCAAATAGTCAAACCAATCACCATCATTAATTTATTTTGATAACAGTTATCAGCAAACAAAAAAGCGAGAAAGAAAGAAAAAAGGACTGTTCTTCTTCTTCATCTTCCTCACAAAGCTAAAGAACTAGGGTTTTCCGTCATTTCTCTCCCGCTATTCAACGTATTATCACATTTTTCGTCAACTAATCAAAATGTCATCAGCGGGAGCAAACCAAAGTCCCGTAAGGGAAGGAGAATGGACTACTGATCCCATGCAAAAATCGCAAGAGACCGAGTACAACGTAATGGTTCTTTATTTTTGATTTTTCGTTTTTTGTTCTGTTCTTGAAACTATATTCTCGTGTTTATATACTGTATTTTTTGTTGTTTATTTGGGAAGAATCTCTTAGTCGCTTAATCGATTGATTGAGTCGCGTACGCGATCAAAATGGCGTCTTTTATATATTTCAAATATTTTCTATTTCCAAAGGATGTTTGATACATTTCAGGAGTTTAGAGATGATAAACAAACCGGAGATGAAGAATCTGAAGAAGGGACATTCTACATATGGGAAAATAGGAGTCAGCAAAGGCATTCGGAGAATGTGGGTATGCCGGGGTTAGTTGAGGATGCGGAGGATGATGACGACGAGTTGGAAATGGAATTTGAAGAAGAGCTCACCCGCAGCATTGATTTTTCAAATTTCAACATGAGCCCTTTCTGGGAACGATACTTTTTCTCTTCAACTGTGAGGATTACAGTCCGGTCATCATGGCAGTGCCTTTCCCCAGTAAAAGCATTCCTCGAAGATAACGGAATAAATTTCGAAGGAGTATTTAGAAAATATACCCAAGAGCTGACTTTCGGCTGAAAGCGGTTTTCAGGCACCCTCCTTCATTATCTTATGATGTACTCTCTCCCCACCAAGAAAAAGAATGAACTGTGGTTCTTGATAGGACAAAAGCCAGTTAGATTTGGCTTAAGGGAGTTTGCTCTTGTTACCGGGTTTTATTGTGGTGCTGGTACAATGCCTGATAGAGCTGATGAAGTGAGGGTTATAAATAATGCCGAGGATTTTCTTAAGAGGATCCTCGGTAAGAAATGGAAATCCAAAGTGAAGGATACGGATTTGGAGAAGTTATTATTCAATAAGAAGATTGTCGTGGAAGATCGGCTGAAGATAGCTCATGCGCTTTTTGTACAAAATATTTTGCTTAGTATTGAAAAAGGAAGAGTTGTAAATAAGGACTATATTTGTTTTGCAAGTGATTTGGATTTTTTTTATTCATATCCATGGGGACTATTGTCATTCTATGTGACAATGGAATCAATAAAAAAAAAGGGAAAAAGATATTGCTCAATGGTTATCTCCTACAGAAGAGGACTCTAAAGCGAAGACCTATCATGTTTCAGGTTTTCCCTGGGCCTTGCAGGTGAGTATGATCATCATATTTCATTGCAATTCATTTTTTTTAATGGATTGCGACTCGATTTAATGAATCGATCACGCGATTCTTCAGCTAAATTGCTCACGCGATTTAATGAATCGCTCACTCGATTCTTCAGTTCAATAAATTGTATAATACATCTCTTTTGTTGTTTGTGACTTATAGGCGTGGGCTTACGAAATGTGCCCAACGATAGCAAGTTATGGGGGCGGCCTAGCACCTGAAGATTCCCACATGTCTAAACTGCCACTCCCCCGGATGTTCAGATGGCTGCACACGAGAGGGATCCCAATTGATATTGAAGAACTGCGGCAAAAGATAAATAACCATGGACCTGAGGTTTGAACAAAATTTATATTATTTTCTTTGGCATGGATCATTCAGTAAAGACGTTTTTTGTTAATTTTTTAAAAGGAATTGATCACTGAATATCTTTAACATCTATTATTTTTTGATGTAACAGGATCAGGTACGTCCATTTTTGTTTCCCTCCAGCAGTGAAAAGAAGATGAGTTATATCAGGGACCTTTATGAACAAACAATTTTAGAAGCTGAGGATGGACCCATTGATTATCTACATCAATGTTTAAAAGGGTGCACCCTTTTGATCATTGGGGATGAATTGCCCCCGAGAACAAATGCCCCTCCAGTCCAAGAAGATGATAATCTCAGGGATTCTAACATTGATTGGTTCCCCTCACCATCACATCCAATGACAGCACCACCTGTCGTAGAATTTGATTGGGGAACCGCACCCCCAACTGCCACAACACCTAGCACCGCACCCGCAAATGCCACATCACCTGCCACAACACCTGCAAATGCTACGTCACCTGCCACAACACCCGCAAATGCCACATCACCTGCTACAGTACCCGCAAATGCCATGTCACCTGTCACAACACCCGCAAATGCACCAGCTGCTATATTTTAATTACCTTCTGAAATTCAACACTTTGTCCAGAAAATGGTAGCAGATTATGAATCAGTGAAGGTATATGTTGAGAAAATATGGCTGCATTTGGAGAAGGAAAAACAAGACCACGCAGGCGGTAGTGTATTGGTGCAGGAGGTTGAAGGGACTAAACGTCAAAGACCAAAGAGAAATAAAAGAAAGCCAACATATCTCCTGTCGTCGTATACTAAGCAATTAAAAAGGATTTGCACAGCTAGAGCCAAGACTAAAGAAGCAACACCCTCTTTAACGGCTCAGCCCCAACCGCCTTTTTCGGAAACAGAAGAAACTTCCACTAGCATCTACCTCTCTCTCAACAGATGGTTAACCAAAAAAGGGGAGAAATCAAGTTCCAACTGCTTATACGACTGGGTGTTCAGTGCTAAGCCGGGAGATCGAGTTTCTGGACAAAGTCGGGATTTCGACAAGAAATTCTTCGAAGTCCTCCTCACAGATGGGGTATGGTTACAATCCGAGGTAAAATAGTTACTTAATGTTAGTCAATACATGTATGATCCTTGTTTTATTCTAACTCTTTGAGTTTTACGATTTTTAATTTGGTTCACTTCTCTTGCAGCATTTGCAAGAGTGTTTGGCCAATTTAAGGCTTAAGCAAAATACACACCAAGATCAATATGCTCAGGATTGTGTGGTCCTTGATGAGACTTTCTTCCAATATGTTAAAATCAATTATTACATTGTAAGGGGGCTCGTTAGAGAGGAAGATTTAGTGGCCATTGGTGCAGATGGCAATATCATAGTTACCAATAGGCCAAATACTGTTGCCAAAGGTGTGAAGGGTAGGCTTGGTGCCAAAACTGGCAGGGGTGCAAAGACTGTGACGGCAAGTGTGCCTGAACCCATCAATCTCGAGGCTGTCCTGCATTCATGGGATGTGATGAAAAGAATCTGGAATGATCCCATCAAGTGGCGGGATGATGTTCTGGGGTATAACACTGGTTTTCTTCCATTTTTGCATGGCCGGGCATTGGGTAGTCAACGTAGGAAACCAACATTGGGTGGCCGTTGAGATTTTGCCTAAAGAGGAAGTCATCAAAGTTTACAACAACGGTGGTGGAACACTTGACTTAAGGAATTACCAAATTGCTTTGAACCATCTGTGTGTTTACTTTCCCAAACTGTTGGCCCACACAGGAAAATTTAGGCATTTAGGTAACAGCCTCAACAACATGTGGAAGTTGGAGCTTGTTCCGTGTCCAAAAAATAAACGAAGGTACATTTACATTTACTAACTTAAGAATTTTGTATTACATTTTGATTTAATTTCTATTATTTATTTATTTTTTTTTTTTTGTAGTAGCGATTGTGGACTCTATTCGTTATATTACGTTGAGCTTCTCATGCGTGGGGATTCGCTGGAATTTTGGATGACAATAATACCTCTTTTTTAAGTTACATTTAGCATCTGAAATATTTTTTGGAGTTGACAAATACAATATTTAATTTCTATAGAATGTATTCATAACATCTATGGTTTGTACTTGTAATTTATTTTGAATATTAGCTAGTATAATTTATTGTATTTTCATTGGATCGCGCACTCGATTTAGTGAATCACTCACGCGATTCTTCATCAAATCTGTGTGTTTATTTTTTAATTAATCGCACGCGCGATTCATTCTTCTTCTAAATCGAAATATTTATTTTCTTTATTTAATCGCGCGCTCGATTCTGCAGCTAGTAAGATTTTTTTTTTAATATTATTTAATTCTGTAGCCCTAATTTTTTCTATAAATAGTGGCAAAGCAAAACCCTAGCCGCTTTCTCTCCTCCTTTTCCCTTTCTTTCTTCTTCTTCTTCTTGCGATGGAGACGATCGCGAAAACAAGCCAGGTTCGGAGTGGAGCTTGGAGATGGATATCGAGGATTGGGGTTAATAAGATCATTCATTTATTTCAATCCTCGATATTTCATCTTCAAGCTCTTCTCTTGTTCTGGCTCAACCCTATTTCTATCAAATACGTCTGATTAAAGAGGTGCATACGACGAAAACAAACCACCGGTTTGGATCTTGGAGTGGGCTGATAAGGGTTGGGGTTCATGAAGCTCAATAAGGAAGGAAGTACCTTATTGTTGTTAATAGATGTATTATTCATTCTTGCTCATGAAGCCCAATCCTTATCAGTTCAACTTCAAGCCCCAATCCTGTGATGTGGTTCAACTTCAAATACGTCTGATGGTGATGCTGATCAGTACTAGAAAAAAAAAATGTTGAAATTTGTATTTATGTGTTTATTATTTTAATTAATTTACAGAAACGAATAAAAATGTTGAAATTTGATTTAATGACTCGCGCACTCGATTACACTTGATTCTGCAGCTAAATCCAATTATTTAGTTATTTAACGAATCGCACACTCGATTTAAACGAATCCCTAGCTGACTGCACTCTATATTCTATAGAATATATAAGTGAGTTATAATATAGTTTGTATTTTGATCCTTTGCAATATTTATTTGATATATTTTCACCCTAAACCCTAAATTGTATAATTCATGTGCCAATCAACTAATTGAATGCATGTAGCCCTAATTTTTCCTATAAATAGTCCAATTCCCAAATGAATCGCGCACTCGATTCTGCAGCTAAATCAAATTAATTATTTTTTTTATGAATCGCGCAATCGATTTCATGAATCGCGTGCTAGATTGAATGCATTGCCAACCAATCGTCATAGTATTGAATGCATTGTCAACCAACTTAATTGAATTACCAAGCTCATCCTCACCAAAAACTGGGCAATAACATATCTCTTATGGTAGATTATTTTTATTGATTTATATGTCCCTTCCATGGGCATATTTGAGACTTTCTATTCACAGGTCGGTGAGAGTTGTAGGCTTATAGCACACTTAAATGAATCTAATCACAGATCTGTGTAAGCTGAATCAAAAGGGCATGAAATGCCTGTTTTTAAGGGTGTGAAACCCACACAAAGCTTAGCAACTTGGATTTTGTAGGGAAAACAAAAAAATCGAGTGTTCGATTTAAGAAATCGCATGCTCGATTCTTCATTTAAATCGTGTTATTTATTTTGTTTTTGTTTTTTTTCTTCTGAAAATGGTATCGAGCACGCGATTCATTGAATCTAGTGCTAGAAAGATTTTATCAATAACTTGAATCGCGTGCTCGATTGATGGAATCGTGCACTCGAATTTACTCAAGAAACTGATCTACATTGTAAATTCTATTAAATAATAGATTGCAATCTGATTTTGTCGGTTCAATTTCAATTTCGGCGACTTCCTCTATCTGTTATTGCTGCCTTCAAACTCGACTAAATAATACAGTTAAATGAATCTAATCACAGCACACTTAAATGAATCTAATCACTGTAGGCTTATAGCACACTTAAATGAATCTAATCACAGATCTGTGTAAGCTGAATCAAAAGGGCATGAAATGCCTGCTTTTAAGGGTGTGAAACCCACACAAAGCTTAGCAACTTGGATTTTGTAGGGAAAACAAAAAAATCGAGTGTTCGATTTAAGAAATCGCATGCTCGATTCTTCATTTAAATCGTGTTATTTATTTTGTTTTTGTTTTTTTTCTTCTGAAAATGGTATCGAGCACGCGATTCATTGAATCTAGTGCTAGAAAGATTTTATCAATAACTTGAATCGCGTGCTCGATTGATGGAATCGTGCACTCGAATTTACTCAAGAAACTGATCTACATTGTAAATTCTATTAAATAATAGATTGCAATCTGATTTTGTCGGTTCAATTTCAATTTCGGCGACTTCCTCTATCTGTTATTGCTGCCTTCAAACTCGACTAAATAATACAGTTAAATGAATCTAATCACAGCACACTTAAATGAATCTAATCACTGTAGGCTTATAGCACACTTAAATGAATCTAATCACAGATCTGTGTAAGCTGAATCAAAAGGGCATGAAATGCCTGCTTTTAAGGGTGTGAAACCCACACAAAGCTTAGCAACTTGGATTTTGTAGGGAAAACAAAAAAATCGAGTGTTCGATTTAAGAAATCGCATGCTCGATTCTTCATTTAAATCGTGTTATTTATTTTGTTTTTGTTTTTTTTCTTCTGAAAATGGTATCGAGCACGCGATTCATTGAATCTAGTGCTAGAAAGATTTTATCAATAACTTGAATCGCGTGCTCGATTGATGGAATCGTGCACTCGAATTTACTCAAGAAACTGATCTACATTGTAAATTCTGTTAAATAATAGATTGCAATCTGATTTTGTCGGTTCAATTTCAATTTAGGCGACTTCCTCTATCTGTTATTGTTGTCTTCAAACTCGACTAAATAATACAGTTGATATTGATAATTATGTGTTATGATACATAACCATCATTAATACCAGCATTATTATTTAAAGTTTGGCAAGATCATTCAAAATGCTTTCCAGAGCAGCAGCGGCGGCGATGAGCAGAGAAAGGAAAGAAAACATTCAGATGAGGCGAACAAAGACAGATCTGGGGGATGTCGGCAAAGAAGAACGGGATAAGAGAGGAAAGAAAAAATGATGATAGATTTAGAATTTTTGTTATAACTTATAAATTTATTTTATTTGTAAAACGGCCCCTAAAGTTTCTCCCTTTTACAAAATGAGTTAATTACAACTTGATTAGTACATTAACATGCCACATCAAAAAATATTGGGAAAATAAGAAGAGAAAAGAAATTGAGGGTTATATCCCTAAAAAATGACTTTGGCGTCCCATGGGACCTAATTCTCTCAAGTTTTTGTTGCTTAACTTTGTTTGTTGAGTGAGAGAAAGAGCGGGGATGGAAGAATATATACATTCCCATTTCAAACACGTTTCTTGTATTCTTTAATTTTAATTTAATTTATTAATTAAAAAAATATCTCACCTCATATAAAATTTTAATTAATTTCAAATATTTTTTAAATTTAATTTTAATGTATGCAATTTAAAAATAAAATTTTCAAAGGGTCCAAGTTTTTATATTAGATTAATGTATTTTTAATAGTGATAATTTTTTATTTATATACGTATAGAATGTGTAATAATTACTAATTAATATTAATTACATGATTTTCTTCATGGCTTTCTTTCCAACTATTTTATGCATTTATTGTTGAAAAACATTTAATTACACTGTTTTTCTTTTTCATGGCTTTCTTCCCATGTTTTATGCATTTTTGGAAAATGTTTAATTACACAATATTTGTTAATTTCGTATCAGTTTTCGCATAAAAAAAAAAAAAGTCATGACCTATGATACACGAATACTTCTAAAAATATCATTTTGCCATGTCGTGTCGTGTCGTGTCGGACACTCATGCCAGACACCATGTCCGACACTCCTAACGTGAAAAATTAAAAAAAAATAATAAATCTGTCACCATATTCGTGTCATGTCGTGTCCGTATCCTTGCATCATAGACCATGACTATAATTTTTCTACTTATTTAGATAAAAATATTACTATCTTCATTCTATTATGAGTTTAAAAAACTAGAAATGTCTAACCATATGTCTTTTTTTTTTTGTCCTATGGCCTAATATTACTATCTTCATTCTATCATGAGTTTCACAAAGGGGAGATTTCTCACACTTTCCTTTTCAAAAACTACAAATGTTTTAATATCACCTTTTTTTTTTTCTATAGCCTATTTTTATGGATCGAGCCGGGACAAACTACTTAAGATGTAAAACTCTTCCTATTAATGTTGGTTGTATTATTAGATACTCGAATTCGAGACCTCTGATTAAGCTAACATAACGTCAAACTATTAAGTTATATCACTTGGTGGTAATATCATATGCTTTATGCTTATTAATAAATGAATTTATCGTTTTTACCATACAAAATAAGAAGAATGAAAGATAATATATTCAAAATTTAACTCAAAGTTTAAAATGACATGAATTGTAATATTTGCATTTAACTCAAATTTCCTACATAATTTATTCAATAATATATAAAAGGATGCTGCATGCCTAGAGCCACCACACAACCCACACCACGGTTAGAAGCCGGGCTCTTACGTACACGTTTTCAGTGGAAACATAAAATGCGCCATATACTTCAAATCCCCACTCTGCTTAAACCCAAGCAATTATTCCATTCCATACGAGAAAAACCTCAAAGCATTCCTTCAGTATCCTCGCCTTTCGGAAGGAATTCTCAAGGTGATTTCTATGTATTGGCTTCACCTGCGTCCATGGATGGATCCGTATGAGGTAATTAATTTTTTGCTTGCAAAACTTGATGCTTCTGTTCTTTTCCTTGTCCTTTTGGAAATATGCTTCATTTCGATTCACTTATAATGCTTTGGCTGTTGTATATACTGTTGAACAAGGTCCAAATTGGATTGTCCTTGGAGGTTGCAATTGTAAATCCGAGTCAGCAATGCTTCCTTGGATGGATGTTGTACTAAAACCATGAACTGAATCAGAAACTAATGTTTGTGTATGTGTTTTCATCAATCATGGCTTCTTTAGCTTATACTTCTCATAAGTAAAGAGTTAAGACTCCACTTTTCCAACAATACGTACTTGTTTACTTTTGATGATCGGTTCTATTTGCTAAAACAGGAAAGGAGACCACCATAATGAACATCTTCGTATAAGCTCTGCGGTTTGTTGGCATGAAATCAACTGCAAAGGTAACGGGCTCCTAATTTGTAGCTACTGCTTAATTGGGTCATGATTGTTAGCTACTTTATTCACAGATCTCTTGAAAATTAATACATTGATAGAGGGGCTTTAATAGTGGACAACTAGTTTACTTATAAGAGTTATTTGCTATATTTTGTAAACTTGTGTTTTTAATATGTAAGGGAGAACTAGTTGGAAGCATTGATTCAAGATTATGTGCCTTGAGATGGGTGCTTAATTGCTATTTGTGTGCCAAGAGTAACTTGAAATAATTATCAGTTCATGGTGATAGGGTCATTTTTTTATTTGCATGGGTGACTCGACTTGACTTAATTACGTGGTATTTAGCATGGGAATCTTCTCAATGTTGTATGAAAATTTTCACTTTGTTGAAGATGGCTATTCCCGGCAACCTCAAAATAATCTGTTTCCTATTTGATTTTGCTACCCCACACTCACCAAATAGGAAATGCTTTGTTGTCACAATCATTATGAATAACTGATGCACTTATTTCATTTTGATAGCTTCCTTGTTTATTCACTGTCCATCAGAGCCTCACGGCTGTAAGAATTTCTCGTGAGGTTTAAAATCAGTGATAAAGAGCTCTTAGAGTCTCTGTCAAAAAAAAAAAGAGCTCTTAGAGTCATGAAAGGTGCAACTGATCTCGAAATGATTAGTTGACGAATGTCTTATGTGGAGACACTGGCTCAGATATATTTGAAGGCTGCATTATTTCCCATTTGTTCTAAGCCGTAAGAGTACAGTCTATAATGCCATTATGGTTTTGATGGGATCCAAGTTCCTGTGCTGATCTCTATTTCAAGTTATCATGATTCAGGTCTGTCCATTTGAGCTCTCCCCTTTGGATTGTTAATTTTGATTTGGGCCAGAGTTTGTTTGAGAGAGTATAAACATGCTCTCATGTTGACTGTATTTTGCTTTATCTTCATTCACACACACATGCAGAATCACCACTCACACAAGCAGAAATCACTTACTCACACTATCATCCCATGCATAAATAAACATAGTTGCAAGAATATACATACTTCTACCACTTTGGGAAATTAATGAGTGCAAAGGTGCAACAATATGATCTCTATTATCTATTGGGATAGCATTTTCACTTCATGTCAGATATACACTATATTACTTTTGGACTGTAGAGTCCATTTGCCTTTTCTTTGAATTTAAATTGGCATTTTTGACTCAATCTGGAATTTGTATATCTTGCCTGTCTGATTGTGTGATTAAGGGCATGAGAAAGTTGAATTGGAGATTGATGAAAGTCTAATCCTTGGTTTCTAGGAGCCGGTAAAAACTCGTTCAGAACTTAGAGGACATTATGAGGTTGTACCAAGGATTTCATGCAACTGAAGGTATAGAAAATTTATGTGATTACATGAGCAAAGCACACACACTCTTTCTGTTGTCAATTTTTAAAGGAAAGCAAGTGATGTGTTTTTTTGGTGTCAAATGATTCAAGGAAGATGGAAATTAACTTATAACTGCAGAATGACCCAGAACTATGGCATTTAGGATGTGATACTCTTAGGAAATATCTTATTTTATCTTCTCGAAGTTTATTCCCTTTTGTTTTCAAGAGTTTTTCCCTACTGGACCATCTTTAATTTGTGCTATCTTCTGTTGCAAGAAGTTAATGCACTTTTAGTGCGATATATGTTCTTTAGCTAGATATTTGCTTTCTTATGATCATTGGCTGGGTGATACTATTTGTTTAATCACATCCTCTTTTCATCCATTGGCCCTTTCCAGCTGATAAACAGCTTAAAAAGGGGATGCACAGTCACCGAGAAGGGAAATTCCCATAAAACTCGGATGGTTCTTCAAGATAAAAACTTAAGAAAGCGAACATGTTGAGATTTCTGCAAAGTTAGCCGGATAAAGGTATGAGACAACCTTTCTGCAAAGTTAACTCGGAAGGTTGATATAAATTTCTTGTTGCTTCTTGAGTTTTAGAGCTTAAGGTCTATGATTATGTTGCCTTTAGAGTGAATAGTACATTATGTGAAAATTTTGATCTGTTACTACTGTAGTTAAGGTTCTTTGAAGCCAATATCATACTGGGTGGGAATCAATCTAATAAAACCTCTTGTCTAGTTAACTCTGATGCCACATTACATACCACCACACCTAAAAGCTTATTCCATTAGAAAAAATACACAGGTAAGTGATCTACAGAGTGTTTATAGTCTGGAAAAGTTTATGTTTGTTTTGACTGGTAGTTTTGTTGGCTCATGTTGTGGATTGCAATCTATGATGTTCATGTATACTCTTTATCAGATTTTTCCAAGAAAATCTTGTCATCCTCAACATCTACGACTTGCTGGCCAAACATAAAAGGGGTGTACAATAGGAAATGCCCCAGTTTAGTAAATATCCGTCTGTAGGCATAGGGTCTTCCTTGGGTGTCATGCTACTCTTCTCAAATGTTTAGTCATATGATGTGTCTTTACCCCGTACTAGATTTAATATCACATTTGAATTGTTGCTCCGTTTCTGGCGCTCAAGGCTTAGGCATGTTCAATTAGCATACCATGGCACACCAAAATAGTACTATATGGTAGGCTGAAACTAAATATGGAACCGAATAAGCAATTTTGAAAAGAATTGAACCAGATGTCCAACCAAATAATTGTTCGTTTCGTACATATAATTTCGATTTCAGCTGGTCTTATTAAATTGCGAGTAGGTTGCTTGTCTGAGTTAGATGAAGCACGGTCCCTTGCAAGTCTGGTTTGTCCTTTGGGTTGGATTAGACTTGCGAAGGGTAATTTAGGTCATGAATCATGATCCCATTGCATTAATCTCATGAGCTTCTTTTTATGAGCTTTGTGTATGTATAAATGATTAGTTATTGGCGATGAGTTCATATTTACTATGGTGCTCTTTTGTAGTGTGATTATGCGGACCTAGTTATTTAATCAAAGTAAAAATGGCCTGAAACAAATATTTGAAAAAATTACTTGAGCCATCGTTTAAGAATAATTGTTGTTTATTTATAATGTAGGAATTGTTGTGACGACATTTTCTTTCTCGATACGACTAAGATGGATCGTATCTTCGTATTTTCCTCGCTTAGTGCGTCCTTAAATACGTCGTCAAGGTAGCCCTTCAATCAAAGTACCTAAACACATGAATAACCCGTGAGAAGGACAAGCTGAGAATTGTTTGAGGGTCGATCCTCATACGCTCAAGTCGGGTTATGAAAGGTCAAATGTGAGACAAAATAATTTTTATAAGTGGCGAACAATTACCTTTCGCCAAATCGTGGGTGGGGTTATTGATAGTGTTGGTCGGATAGCTTCCCTTAAAATGCCACGTGGAATCTTCTGATGGCTTGCGGATTTTACTCATATGTATGGGCCCGAAAGTGGGCCGAAGGTTGAGTTTGGGCTTTTGAATTACTGACCCAAGTTAAATATATAAATGTAGCCCATATCACTCCTATTGATTATTTGATTATACATGTCTAATTTTGATTACATTTTTGTGCATGCTGTACCAACACATTTCCTATATCTTATTAATTTTAACACATTTAGTCTGAATTTACATATTTGGTCATTTAATTTTAACATATTTGATCTCATAGTTACACTACATTCACTTCATTAATATTTTTAGAAAAATTTACATTTTTGCTCATAATTTTAAGGTTTTTTTTTTTGTCCAACACTTTTTTAAAGGTCCTATCCATTTATTTTTTTTGATAATTTTAATCCTAAAGTCTAAAACTTTCAATATTAATCTCAAACGGTGTTAAACTCCGTTAGGTTTTTTTTTTTTGGCACAAAAAGTGTGAAAACACAAATGGGTTAGTTCTTTAAAAAAAATGTTGCTCAAAAAAGAATTTGACCTTAAATTGTCGCCCCTACACCACATCATACGCTGCCACGTCACTGTCCATTTAAATCTTATTTTTAATTAATATATATTTTAAAAATAATGTATAATATTTAAGGTTTATATATGTTTTTATTCATCAATATAATACTTCTAATAAATGATTTCTTTCATCAAAAAAAAAAAAAAAAAAAAAAGAATATTTGTCTTGCTTACATTGATGATATTATCAGAGATTTATGGATAAAAATCTTGAAGGATTAGAAAATATTTGTCTTGCTTACATTGATGATATTATCATTTTCGGTAATCAAGATAATGAAGATCATTTGAAAAAAATTAAAAATAGTTTTACAACGATGTAAAGACAAAAGATTAATTATTTCTAAAAAGAAAGCAGTCTTATGCAAACAAACAATTTATTTTCTTGGGAATGCTTTTGATTCACAAGGAAATATAGTTTTTCAAGAAAATATTTTGAAAAAATTAAATGATTTTCCAGATCAAATTACTGATCGAAAACAATTACAGAGATTTCTTGGATGTCTCAATTATATTTCTGACCAATGATTCATAAAGAACCAGACCTGATATACCAATTTTTCATACATGGATTTCTTGATACCCTTTATTTCAAAACATCAAACAATTTCAAGAAATTCAGTCCAAAAATAAAGGAGACACTTCGGGACTATGTTAAAAGAGCCTCAAACGGAAACATGGATAAGGAACTGGTTTTCAAATCTACACTATCATACCCTATCTTCAATGAAAAAGGGGTATTAGTACACTCACATGGAATTATCAAACTGATAGTTTCAAATGGAGAATACCCCTGCATTGAGTCGATGAAAACACTTGGTGAAATAGATGAAATAGTTGCAAGACAGCTAAATCAGATATTTCATTCATCACAGGAAATAAACAAAGACAACAATGTCAAAATTAATTATAAATCCAATTATTATTTGATATACGGATTTTCAAGATACATAATTCCACCACTACAGCTGAAGACATTGGAAAGTTTCAAGAAAACATTCATGAGAAACACAGCTTGAAGACACTTCCAAAAAAAAGTTAAAATCATTTTTTGTGAATACAGTGAAGAAATTGATGAACATAATTGTGAAATCTGTCAAGACCATGCTGAAGAAACATAGGGGTCCCACCATTCTAAAGAATCAATGAAAGAAGACGTTGTTACTGAAGAGTAATAATGTAGATTGACGCAAGCAATGACGTCGAAACTCAATAATGAAGGATATACGTAAACAATGACGCACACTAGACAGTGATATAAAAGGAATCTACTTTATATCATTGTCTGCTTTTTATCTTTTATGCTTTTTATCTTTTGTTTTTCTTCCTGTACATTAGCGTGCTTGATGAGTTGTAACGCATTATAAGCGTTTGTAATAATTGTCGAGTGCCTATATAAAGGCCTCAATATTGTATATGTAGATCAGACTTAAATGGAAAAAGATCAGTTTTGATCAAAAACTCTCTGAGTTTTTAAAAGCCTTTGAGTTTTTTCTTTTCTGTTAGTTTCAACACCTGAATAAAAGAATCATATACAACCATTTACAAAAATAAACACTCTAAACAAATCTACCCATGTTTATATCAACATACTACTTGAAAAAAGACGAACAGGTAACATGGAGTTCTTGAAGACTATAGATAGAAATACGCAAACATAAACAATATAAACCTTGTTCTGAAATTATTATTTACAGTCTTGTATACTTAGAAATATAAACATAGATGAAGACTAGTTTGATAGACCAAGTAGAACATCTAGAAACAACTGAAGAATATGGATATTTTTCTCAAGATATTATTTTAGATAACAAAAAATTAAACAAAGTTAGAAGAAAAGAACTAAATTTAATTGATGGCTAAGATATGAAAACAGATTTAAAAACAAAATTAAGTATAAAAAATATTATACTATATGGAAAATTTACATGTGAAATGCCTATTGAAATTTCTTCTAAAAAAGGAAAACACACTATTTCGTTAATAAATAAAGCCGATATAATTAAGAAAATAAATAAAGCAAAATATACACATGGAGAAATAGGATATATACATATCTCTACGATACAGATATTAATTAAAAGCACATTTGCTGAAGGTATAAATTCACCTATAAAAATAGCAATCTGTGACGACAGAATCATGAATATAAAGGATAAGATACTTGGAATAATTGAAGGAAACTTTGCATATACAAAACTACTTTTTAATGTAGCATTTCGCTACGCTATACCACTTGTAACCGAAAAATTAGATAAGTCATTAAACATTGCTTATAAATTTGAAAGACAAGATTTAATGGAGAAAAACAATTATCCTTTTTCAATAACGTATTCCATTGGATATGCGTTAACAAATAGTCATCATAGTATATAATTTAAGAATACTGACAAGATATATATGGAAGACCTTTTTCGAGAAGTTTCTCGTATAAAATATATACCTAAGACACCTATTATACAACATATTGATACTAATATTTTTCAAAAGAAAACACCAAGGCTTTTAAAAAGTACAAGCACACGTTTTACATATTTACCACCAAACTTAAGAACTAACGAAACTACTTATACTTCTGCACGGGCATCTACTAATAATATTAAAGAAGAAGAATCTTCTAGTGAAATAACTGAAAACGAATTCACACATTTAGCCGATCAAATGGCTAAACTCACCACAGTTTTAAAGGAAACCCTCTGATTCCCACTCTGGTATCAGAGCCCGTATACGATTCTAAATATTAAAACTAAAAATATAATTCATAATCATGTATGAATATAATAGACAAAAATTATATAGATAAAAGCGATATATAGAGATTATTATAATAGAGAAATCAAACTTTACCTGAAGGCTAAAAATGAAAGTCGTTTGCTAGATATGAAACAACATTTACAAAATATTATTAGTCTTGAAAATTCTAAACAAATAGTTAATCAATTAACTATAACAAAATGAATTATGGATTTTAAATATAAAACTATAATATCACAAACATACAAAATATAGAAGAACGAATCATTATAAACGAATATATTGTTAAAAAAACATACCATGATCTTTTATATAATAATGATATATCACTACGAACTAAAGAAATAATGATAAGATTAGAAAACAAAAGTTTAAGAAAATTAAAAATAAAAAGAAATATAGCATATCAGATAGCATTCATTTGATAAATATAAATTATGAGTACTAAAAATATTAAACATATGGGAAAAAAAATTTAGAAACAACTTAACAGAAAGAAGAACTATATAAGAAATACTTTGGAAGAACATTAAATAAAATTGTAATAAATAAAGATACAATTATACAAGCCATAGAAAAATAAAACAAAATAATTAATAATATAAATAAAGATCTTGTAGGAAAAATACAAGAAAGAGAAATTAATGGATCTAATTGAAAGCATTTACAAAATTTGGGTCTTAAATGACAAATACACAAAGAATCAAAAACAAAAAGAAAAAGACTAAAATTTATGTTGAATCTAAAACACTAATTTTTCAATACATAAAAAAATCTACACTAGAGTTGCACTATCCCAAAAAAGAAACACTATTTTTACAAAATACCCGACACACCTCTCTAAGGTACTAGAGTCTGGACATTTGGTCTCATCTCCCAACCAGGTTTTTTACATCTCCCTCATCTCGGTGACATTTAATATTGCTCTTGAAATATCAGGTACTAGTGGACTACCTTTTGGAAAGACCTGTGATTTATATATAAACAATAACAAGCATGAGAAAAACCTAATGTGAGAATTTTATGGATAAAAAATCTGAAAGGGATCGGGCGAGATAAATGAGGGTCACGTACAAAGGCAAAACCACCAGTCTTATATATATATGGGAGTATGGGACCAGCCATAGTGTATTTTGAACACTACTTGGAGAGGATCAGCTTCATATATGGGAATGGGATCTCATCAAAGGCAGCAGCTATACCGCCACTTTTACTCCCTTCGGAGAAAAGTTCGTCAATTTCCTTCTGCGAGTTATATGCCACGAGTTTGGATTCATGACTTTTTAGAAGTCCAAAAACAAACGAATCCTTCTGGTAGCTCACATTTTCATTGTCTCTGATAAGCTCAGTAATATCTGTAATGGTCGGCTTTAGCTGCTGAACTGTCAACATGGACGGTATAGGTCTGGGTCAGTATTAGAACCACCAAGAACCATGTAACCAGTACGAACCTGCTGGCTAAGTTGCTCATCACCTTCTCCTCTACAAAAAAGTATAGGGGTAAATTTATCATGAAATATACGTAAATTTTAAGTGAACTTAGATTTCCAGTATCAAGATTGTTTATCTATATTGAACTATGGGATAGCTACAGGTTTGGCGGGCCTAATTACACAAACTTCCGCTCATGATTGATGTTCTAGAAAAAAACTCCCCAAACTTCAAGGTAATTTTTAGTAAGAGAGCTGAACCTCAGGATATGTCAGTGTAATTATCCCTTGAATTAATTAAACTACTTGGTTAGTGATTAAAAATTCTTACTGTGAGCAAACACCATTGTGGAGAATGCAAACCAGAATATGGAGCCTACTTGATGCCAAGGACTACCCCTGAAATCTTCATTGGTTCGATGTTCAAGAATCCAAATGAGGAACCCCATGAAAATTAATGAGCAAAAGCTTGTCACCCAAAGCTCCCAAGTAAATGGCTTCAAAAATGCCCAAAAACTTTTGCTCTTGTCATCTTTGATTGGCACAAGTCACAACCATTGAAACTCCGGACTCTGTGTAAGGAAGGGTAAAGTCATCATACTGTGATCTGTTCGCCACAATTGTTACATCTCCAACTACAGCATCAAAGTTCTGTTCATTTATCAGAAAGCAATTAACAATCCATGCTACAAGCTAGAGTAATGGTGGACTATCCAAGCATCAAAAGAAAAGAAAATAAGAAAGGTGCTTATTTTTGTTCTTCAAAAATGAAAAATGGAAAACACTTACTCCAAGGTACACTTGATAAACTAAATCATCATAACTACCAGCACTCCTGTGGTCAGCTGTAGCAAATGGTATATATTCATAGGGTACACCATATGGTAATGTTTTCATCACAGCATCAAAAACATCTATGCTGTAGCCTTTCACTTCTATCAGATTGTTAGTATTCCAAGTGACGTGAACAAATTCAGAGTAACTATCTTGAACAGGAACCCCTATTCTTAATTTTCGCCTGTTCATAGGAAGCAC
This sequence comes from Lantana camara, assembly GCA_037501455.1. Taxonomy (NCBI): domain Eukaryota; kingdom Viridiplantae; phylum Streptophyta; class Magnoliopsida; order Lamiales; family Verbenaceae; genus Lantana; species Lantana camara. The sequence goes on from CM074861.1 coordinate 97,373,815, forward strand.
CCAACCCTTGGGTGGAGATGTTTTATCCCCTGGCCATATAATGGATCCTACATGGAACTTGGAGATGGAGGAATGAGCTGTTTTGGAGTTTCTGTGGTTTATCTCTCTAACAACTCCATTCTCTTTCGTCCAATATCCCACAACTCGAGCTCCTAAACCAAACACATTGATTATTTCATAAGGTAGTGATTGGAGTTGGCCACCAGTTAATTTAAAGTTCCCAGTGAGGCTACTGAATGTTGTATTTGATAATACCTGAATAAGCTCTGTTTCAGAGGCTGACACTTCTAAGCCTTCATTATCCGATAATTTTTTTGAAGTATTTGATCTGGAAATTTAGAATTTCTTGTTTTTTCTTCTTCTACTGCTAAGGCGAGTGCGATGACTGAGCGTAAGCCCACTGACCAAAAATGTTCAAATCCTGGATAAGAGCTGCAGGTTTGTTCTGCTGAAGATTTTACCTGTATCTGAATTTAAAGTTGTCAAGCTCTTTCGTTTTAGCAATATAAGGTTTCACACCTGTTACTCCAAGCATGGACTCTATGACAGAAGGATTCATTGAATTTAATTCATTTGTGATGCCATCTGTTGCTATCCATGCATACTCATCATTATCATTCCTAGTTGTTATGCTCTGGTGAAGAGGCGAGAAGCGAGCCGTTTCAGCAGGTGGGCAACGAAAACTCTTGTTTGCATTGTCATCTACAATTTTATCCGGCATTCCTATTATTGTCTCTCTAGGTTTTTGCAGCCTTTAATTCATAATATTGATGCTAATAGCGAAAATGCACGCAATAGAACCAGTAAGCTATCTTGTGAAGAACATCTCAGAAAATTTGCTTGAAGTTTCAAGTAATTCTCATGCATGAAGTAAATATTAAGGTTCCTGTCCATTTTACATTCAGAAAGAAGCAAAGCCTAGTCTTGTGGTAGATAAACAGAGAATGCAGGTGATTATAGTTTCCTTTAAAAGAAGTTGGCTTAAGAAGTAAGAACAGAATGTAGCTTAACTGAAGCCAATATTAGCCTATTAGTGTCCATCTCAACTTAATCTCGAAAATATTGAGATGTGTGTGAGAGGGAGAGGGAGAGTGAGAAAGTATACCTGCTTCAGCTGCACCGATACCATCTCTCTTGGAGTCCCTGTTATAGAGAACAATTCTAGTCTTGTAATGTTCATGTGTGACGGAGAAATCAGAAAGTGCCATATTGATGCAGTTCAACCCCATCCGTCCATCATCACTATCCATGTCTAGCACCACTCCGACTCTTACGGGGATAGTTGTTTGCTGCGTCGTTGCTCAAAATATTTAAGGATAGAATGAAAATGAAGAGAGAGAAAACGGCTAGGATGGGAGGTTTATTCTCCATTATTACCAAAATCCCAGTTTCGAAAATACATTGAGAGTTTATACAGAGGACAATGTTGCTTCTTTGGTATAATATGAAGGAAGTTTCTCAGTATTTGTGTATTGATTGATTATGCCTGTTTTCGAGATATGGTGCCCAGTCACAATCAGTGATCCCATCTCCCCAGGTCACTAAGTTGAAGTTCTGGCGTTTCTTTCTCACAGGCTTTGAACACATTTTGTAAACTTTAGTGATGAGGTCCTATTTTTGACACTGAAACCTAAGAAGTAAACGTATTCATATGAAGACAAGATTATCTTTACTTGCGTCAAACAATTTTTATATAGGGGGAATGTTTGAAAACTCCCCATGGGTTTGAAAACTTCCTTTTAGCTCCCCATTTTCAAATACATCATTTGAGGTTTTAGATACGTGATTCTGGTATTTAGATACACGATTCTGGGATTTGGATACGCGATTCTGGGATTTAGATACGTGATTTTTTCTTTATATTTCAAATACATCATTTGGGGTTTTAGATACGCGATTCTTGAGTTTTAATACATCATTTTTGAAAATGGGGAGCTAAAAGGAATTGGACTTATCATTTGGGGAGTTTTCGGGAATTCCCCGTTTTATATACGACCCAAAATGTTGACAACTTTTTGGGTCATTTAATATTTGTAGGCTAGGCAAGGCATTATTGACTTTGCTAGTTTCCCTGAAATTACAGACGAGCTTGACTATGCTATTTCTAAGATTCCATGTAATTATGGAAGACTTTTTCGATCATTAGAGATTATGATATGATTCCTAAAGTGAAATTTCAGAACCTATTGACCAGCTTACTTTTAGTATCAGAAATTTATCCCAATTATGAGAAAAAAAGTTATAGTTGAAAATTTACGAAAGATGACCAGAACAGGATATTTTTTGTAATATCTCATAATTCTTTTTCAAAAGGTGTTTTTGATCATTTTTTATCTACAAGGGCTTTTTCCTAATTAAATTAAACTTCAAGGTATTTGTAATTATCCCGACTATTTTGCACATACATTAAATCCAAATCCAAAATTATTTGTTCTCTATATACAGCTAAAACCATTGTTTTGTTAAATGTTGTGTGAGGCTTCGCTGATATTTTAATTTATTTATGCTACACACTTACATTAGACTGAAGTAAATATTCTGGTAAACACAAACTTGACTCCAATTAATATTTATTTATGGCTAATAAAGTTTCAGTTAGGTTAGATCAAACTTGGCTAGGCAAAACCAGTACAATCGAGATTTATGAATTACATTTTCTGGCTCAATAAAATACAAGGTGTCACTCATCATTGTTTGATTGAGGTGAAATAAATGCCACAAGTTTTAGTGAATTTTACGTGGCAAGTCTACTGATATTTGAGGTTTATTGCTTCTTTTGACATTTGATTTGCATTAGCTAGCTCAACGTCCTGTTTTGTCACTTGAGATGATTCCCCTTGTTGCTTAGTGAATTGATTCTCCTCCTCTACTTGAAAACCTACATTCTTCCTTTTGGGATTCTGTGTGCCATTAGTACGTGGAGAGGTCAGTGAAAAAGTTGACTGATTTGATTCGAAATATTCATTTGAGGATTCTGTCACTCCCTTCATGAAACCACTATCTCTTTCTCTCTGTTCATTCCTGAAAGTATGAGAACCAGAATCTCTTTTGTTAAATCTTCGAAGTAATTCCATTGTCTTGCTCCTTATTGTTGACTTAGGATTAGAGTGGCCAAAGACATGCCAATTTTCTCGTAGGAACCTAGTCACATAGATTATCAAGGCTAGAATAGCAACAATTCCTACTATAGAAAAGAGGCCAATAGTACTATTTGATGAGACTAAGGTAGTAGAGTCTGGACATTTGCTCCCATCTCCCAACCCTGTCTTGTTAATCTCCATCATCCTTTCACTCCCGGTGACATTTAATATTGCTCTTGAGATATCAGATACTAGTGGAGATCCTTTTGGAAAGACCACTGATACATATAATAAATATACATAAAACAATAACAATCATGAGAAAATCTAACGCGGGAATTTTATGGATAAAAGGGAGGGAGATAAAGGGGGATGACATACAATACAATGTACAAAGCTAAAACCTTCAGTCTTAATATTTGAACAGTACTTGGCAAGGATCACCTTCACATATGGGATCTCATCAAAAGCAGCAGCTATACCACCGTTTTTACTCCCTTTGGAGAAAAGTTCATCGACTTCCCGTAGTGAGTTATATGCCACGAGATTGGATTCATGAAATTTCAGATTTTTTAGAAGTGCAAAAATGAATGAATCCTTCGGGTAGCCCACATTTTCATTGTTTCTAATAAGCTCATTAATATCTGTAATGGTAGGCTTCAGCTGCTAAACCGTCAACATAGTAGTAAGACTGGCAGTATAGCTTTGGGTTAGTATAAGATCCACAAAGAACCATGTAATCAGTACGATTTTCGCTAAGCTGCTCTCCACCTTCTCCCCTACAAAAAGGTAAACTTAATTATGAACTACGTTTAAATTTAAGTGGATTCAGATTTCCAGCTTTATGATTGCTTTATCTATATTGAATTATGGGATTATTACACTGACAAACCCTCAGGTTTGGTCTAATTACACAAATGTCCCCTTACATACCTTAAGATTTGGCCAAAATGTATGCTATTATAGTCATGAGTTTAAAACCAAATATTGATCAGTGACTGTCAAGGGCAAAATAGGGTATTCATAAAAAATATTTTGAAACCATCATTCGTTAACAGGTTCGGTAATTTCCCAAACCTACCTCAGGGCAAGTTTGTGTAATTTGGACAAATCAGACGGCATGTCAGTGTAATTATCCCTTGAATAAATAAAACTAGTTTGCTAGCGAATAAGAATTCTTACTTTGAGAGGAGACCATAGTTGAGAAGCAAAACCAGAATATCATGCCTACTTGATACCAAAAGGTCCCCTGAAATCTTCATTTATTCTATGTTCAAGAATCCAAATCAAACGTCCTATGAAGATGAATGAGCAAAAGCTTGTCAACCGTAGTTCCCAAGTGAGTGGCTTCAAAAATACCCAAGCACTTTTGCTCTTGTCATCTTTGTTTGGCACAACTACTGAAATTCCAGATTCTGTGTAAGGGTGGGTGAAGTCAACATACTGTGACCTATTCGCCACAATAGTTACATCTCCGACTACAGCATCAAAGATCTGTTCATTGCTCGGACAACAATTACCCAAAAAAACAAATAAGAAAGATCCTTGTGGTCATTCGTCAAAATTGACAAGCAAGAGAAAAATACTCACTCCGATGTACACTTGATAGATCAAAGCATCATAACTGCCCGCACTCTTGTGGTCTGCTGTAGCGAAAGGAATGTATTCATATGGTACGCCATATTGTAGTTTTTCCATCACCGAGTCGAAAACATCTATGCAGTAGCCTTTCACTTCTGTCAGACCGTTTATAGTCCAAGTGACTTGAAACAAAGGCAGAGGAACTCTCTAGAACAGGTACACCTATTCTTAATTTCCTCCCGTTTTTCGGAGTCATCCAACCCTTGGGATGCGATATTTTTTCCCCTGGCCATATAATGGTTCCAAATTGGGACTTGGAGCTGGAGTATGTAGTTGTCTTGGAATTTGTGATCTTTCTAACAAGTCCATTCTCTTTTGTCCAATATCCTACCACTCGAACTCCAGGACCTACCACATTGGCTATCTCATAAGGAGGTGATTGAAGTTGGCCACCAATTAATGTAAAGTTTCTAGGGAGGCCTCTGAATGTTGTACTTGATAATACCTGAATAAGCTCTGGTCCGGAGGCTGAGACTCCAAAGTCTTCAAAACCCATCGACATTTTTGAAGTATTTGACTCTAGGAATGTAGCATTTCTTGTTCTTGCCTTTTCTACTGCTAAGGCGAGTGCGATGGCCGAGTCATATGCCCACAGACAAAAAAAATCCAAATCTAGGCTAAGAGCTGTCGGGTTGTTCTGCTGAAGCTTTTGCCTGTATCTGAATTTAAAGTTGTCGAGCTCTTTCGTTTTAGCAATATAAGGTTTCACACCTAATACTCCAAGCATGGACTCAATGGAAGAAGGAGCCATTGAATTTAATTCATTTGCGATGCCATCTGTTGTTATCCATGCATAATCTGCAGTCATCATTCCTAGCTGATATGCTTTAGTGAACAAGCGAGAAGCGAGCCCATTTAGCATGTGGACAACAAAAACTCTTGTTTGCATTGTCATCAGCTTGTAGAGCTCTTCAACAATTTCATCATCTGTAGCTAATGGTGGAAGGATACTCCTGTAAGGTACACGGGCATTTATTGTTTCCAATGCATCAGTTAGATATGGTATAATCCCTTCCCCAAACTCATTATCCACATAAATGGGCACAACTTCTCCCCATCCAAAGGCTTGTACTATAGCAATTATGGCCTCTACTTGGTAAGAGTCTTTAAGAGCTGCCCGAATGAAGTATGGACTTCGAATTGATGCGAGAGAAGGGCTTGTGGCTGAAAACGTGATAATAGGTACGTGAGCTTTGTCTCCAAGTCGTATTACGAAATTTGCCTGATCTGAGGACGAGGGACCTATGATGGCTTGCAGCCTTGCACTATAGAGCTGCATTTCATATGTAAGGAGATTCAGTCAATTTTGTGAGGTACCAGATGAAACTATGCAAAACACACTTCACTATACTGCTCCCATTAGAATATGCCCTTCATTCGTCATCTTTAGCATTATTCTTCTAGTTACAGTTTTGATACTTTCTATATACATTTCACATAGTTTTGTGGAGTCTGTTTTGATGGTGAGGGGTTCTCATGATTTTAATTATATTTGGTACTCCTATTCTTGTGTTTCTAGGTTTTTATAGTCTTCAAGTCATAGTATTGAAACTAATAATGAAAATGTGTACATTAGCACCAGTAGGCTGTCTTGTGAGGAACATACCAGAAAAGTTGCTTAAAGTTCCAAATAATCTTTCAATCATGACCTAGATAATAGGTTTCTTTCCATATTCGGTAATTCTAACCCGAAGTTGGTTCGGCCAAACCAATGTAACGAAACGAGGACCTATTGTTTAACACTTGTCGAATGGTTGGTGTAAAGTTTTGAGCAAATGACAAAATCAAATAACAAGTGTAATATACTTGTTTGTATTGTTAGTTGGGTTCAACCGAGTCGGGTTTGGGTTATAATGTTCCATTTTACTTTTAGAAAGAAGCAAAGCCTAGTCTTGTGGTTGATAATGAGGCAATTATAGTTTCTTTTTAAAAGAAGCTGACTTAAGAAGTAACAGAGATTGTAGCTTAACTGATGCCAATAATAGCCTATTAGTGTCGGCCACATGCTAATCTTGATATCATCGAGCTCTGTGCGTCTCACTGTCTGCGCACGCGCACGCATGTGTGTGAGAGAGAGTACCTGCTTCAGCTGCACCAACAACATCGCTTTGGGAGTCCCTGTTATAGAGAACAATTCTGGTCTTGTAACGTTCATGGGTGGTGTAGAAATCCGAAAGTGCCATATTAATGCAGTTCAACCCCATCCGTCCATGTACCTATTAATGTTTGAAGTTTAGTGGTTATATACTTTCACAGGTTCTTTAAGGTGATAAATGGTTGAGAGTTTCACTTTCACATTATGTATTAATCTTGAACTTGTTCTTTCAATGTGAGATGTATTGCTTCTGAGTAGGTTTCTTGAATCTGGATTTGAGATGGATATAGCCTATGTTGAGAAATGGGAGAAATGGGATCAGAATGACACGGGTAGTCCCTGTCCTTAAAGTGTTAATCGCCCCTACTCTCTGAGTTTGCTAAAGGTTGCAGACGATTTACTTTTAGGATATATGTCAAGCTGGAAAGAGATGAATTCAGACAATAGCAATTTGCCAGAATTCAGGTGAGTTTTGCTGTGTATGTTTCAGGTGAGGGAAGGAGCTATTTATAGCTCTCAAGTGTTGGCCAAAAATAAAACTGCAGTAGGAATATTGAATGGATTAATTTCAGGTGTAATGACCTGAAATTCAATCCCAATGAATGCCCACTACTCAGCTGTTACAGATGCCAACGGACTGATTGGATGTATCTGGACATTGGTTCAAAAGTCTAAACTTTTGGACTGGACTAGGCCGGCTCTGGCTCAAAAAGTAAGGCTCTGGGCTCGGAGGCGACCAAGCTCCAAGCTCCAAGCGACGATGCGCACGTGCGAAGTGCAAAGTGCGCCATCAAACGCCACATTCGCCCATGCCCGGCCCCGGCCCCGGTCCCGTGCCCGTGCGCGCGCGCGTGCGCGGGCGGTGCACCGCACCGCGAGTGAGCCCATTAGTCCTCTCTTGGGTCTCATAATTTAATAACACATACAGCATTATAATATATAAAGCTGCCTACTTAGTGTTATTTTTCCAATGTGGGACACAAAAACCAATGCACATTTTTCCAAACAACTCTTGATATGCCTTTGCATAATTATTGATTAATTCTCCGACAATTAATCATATATATATTAATTCTCCAACAATTAATTATATATAAATGCACAACATATTCAACAATCCCCCACTTGTTTGGAAAACTACTCTTTTGCCAGACAAGTCCCTGAAGATATTGTCAAAGATCACATGCCTAGAGGAAGGTGTGACGAACATTGAACCTTTCCCTTAGTGTAAATAACTCAAAACTGCATCGAAGTTGACGGTGTCCGTAGATTGAACCTCAACTCCTTCGTGATGCAATCGGAGTTATCACACGCGTGTTTTCTTTCTCATACAGCAAGCACTCCACTGCTTTGCGCTTATAAAGCCATACGCCATATCCCATTTCATGAACCTTTAAGAGAGTAAACCACAACTCTCTATAAGAAGCGGCTTCACTTCTTATTCATATAGGCAAAATGTTTCTCGAGCACTAGTTACATTAGTGCAGCATTTTGTTAAGAGCATAGCTCAACCTTGTCACTTTGCAACTCACTGAGCTATCTTTTACTACATATGAGACCACTTTGATAGCTTTAACCAACTCGTGACTTGTTTTTCCCTTTGAACCTTTAACCAGGGGTAACCTAGATTATAGGTAGGGTTACCATCACTTAAGGTTCGGGTGGTTTAAGTCCCATATCTCTAGTAGTTGTAGCTACTAAGTCTCTCGTCAGAGGCTTAGTAAATGGATCAGCCAAATTCTTATTTGACCTCACATAGACAATTGTTATGATACCATCTTGTATCAATTGTCTCACAAATGCATGTCTAAGACCAATATGTCTAGACTTACCATTATAGGTACCACTATACGCTTTTGTAAGCGTAGCTTCGCTGTCACAATACAACGAAATTGGAGGCATTGGACTCGACCATAGATCTATGTCTAACAACATATTTCTAATCCAATCAGCCTCTTGTCCAGCTTGTGCCAAAGCTATGAACTCAGATTCCATGGTAGAGTGAGAGATTATTGTCTGTTTCTTGCTTGCCCAAGAAACAGCCCCACCGGCAAGAGTGAAAACCCACCCACTTGTGGATTTATTATCTCCCACACTAGTTATCCAACTCGCGTCTGAGTACCCTTCCAACACACTAGGGAATTTGTTATAGAACAAACTAAAGCTAATAGTTCTCTTAAGGTACCCAAGTACCCTACTAATAGCTTTCCAATGATCAGCATTGGGACTGCTCGTGTATCTGCTAAGTTTTGAAACTGCAAATGAAATATCTGGTCTAGTGCAATGCATTGCGTACATAAGGCTTCCAATGGCACTTGCATACTCAAGCTGTGCAATAGCTCTACCAGTATTTTCTTTAAGTTTCAGTCCATTGTCAAATGGAGTATTCACCTCCTTGATCTCGAGGTGATTAAACTTAGTCAGAACTTTCTCAATATAATGAGATTGGTTTAGTGAAAAACCCCCACTATGTTTTTTAACTTTAACGCCTAAAATGGCATCTACTTCACCTAAGTCTTTCATCTTAAAGACCGAGGATAGATACTTTTTAGTTTCGTTTACTCCAATCATATTCGTTCCGATGATCAACATATCATCGACATATAGACAGACTATCACCATATAGTCAGCCGTACTTTTGGAGTAAATGCACCTGTCAGCACTGTTATACTTGAATCCGAATTTCAAGATAGCAGTGTCAAACTTCTCGTGCCACTGTTTTGGTGCTTGTTTTAGACCATACAGGGATTTGACTAACTTACACACTTTATTTTCTGTTCCCGGTGCTATAAAACCCTCAGGTTGTTCCATATAGATTTCTTCTTTTAAATTTCCATTTAAGAATGCTGTCTTTACGTCCATTTGATGAACAAACAGATCGTAAAGAGAGGCTAAAGCAAGAAGAATTCTAATGGACGCAACTCGAGCCACCGGTGCGTAAGTGTCAAAGTAGTCAATCCCTTCTACTTGTCTAAATCCTTTGGCCACTAATCTAGCTTTAAAAGCTGAGATAGTGCCATCAGTGTTTCGTTTTCTTCTAAATACCCACTTGCACCCAATGGGTTTAGAACCACGAGGTAAGTCTGCTAATACCCAAGTATTATTACCCAAGATTGAATCCATTTCATCGTTTACAGCTTCCTTCCAAAAAGAAGCATCTCGAGAAGCCATAGCTTCTGAAAATGTTTTAGGATCCGTCTCAAGTGAAAATACATATGGTATTTCACTTACCATTTTATTATCTTGGTCCCCCTCCACCAAGAATAATAAAGCATCAGAAGAGATAAAGTCTTTATCTAAACTTTTCTCTTTTCTTGGTCTAGTACTCCTTCTAGGCTCAACTTGTTGTTTAGGAACATCGTTTTCCACAACCGGCCTTATAGGACCTCTAGGCTCAATTTGGAGTGGCACAGATTCGTTTCCAACATCTTTTGAAAACGTATTTTCGAAGAATTCCACGTCCCTGGATTCAGTTATCACGTTAGACTCCAAATCGAGAAGTCTATAGGCCTTGCTATTAAGGGCATATCCAACGAATACACTTTTAATAGCTCTAGCCCCTAACTTAGTCCGTTTAGGATCAGGAACCCGAAAGTAAGCCACACACCCCCACACTTTGAAATAACTTATGTTGGGTTTTCTGCCTTTCCATATTTCATAGGGACTAGACTTCACAACAGTACTAGGCATCCTATTTAGAATATGGCACGCAGACAGAAGGGCTTCACCCCACAAGTTTTGAGGTAAATTTGCATGATTTAACATGCAATTTATCATATCCAGAAAGGTACGATTTTTCCTTTCAGCTACACCGTTCTGCTGGGGTGTATAACCGGTAGTTGTTTGATGTATGATACCACTTTCTTCGCAAAGTGTATCAAAGGCATTCAAACAGTATTCCATGTCTCGATCAGAACGTAAAACCTTAATCTTCTTCTCAAGTTGGGTTTCTACTTCTGATTTGTATTTTACGAAAGAACTAAGAGCTTCATCTTTAGTTCTTAACAAATACACATAGCAAAAACGACTAGCATCATCAATAAAAGTAATAAAATACCTTTTACCACCTCTAGTTAAAATTCCATTTAACTCACAAATATCAGTATGAATTAAATCTAATATTTGTGATTCTCTTTTAACACTTGGAAAAGGCTTTCTTACAATTTTTGATTTTGCACATATTTCACACTTATCAAGTTCGTTTTTACCAATATCAATTAATCCCATTGCATGCATATTTTTCAAATTCTTTGCACTAACATGTCCTAATCGACTATGCCATAAAGAAATTGAAGAAATCATATAAGCAGAAGCAGAAATTATATTATTGATAGACATCTTATACATCCCATTACAAGCATAGCCTTTTCCAACAAATTCACCATTTTTCATGATGATGACTTTGCCAGACTCAACAGAAATTTTAAAACCTTTCTTATCTAACAAATCAACAGAAATTAAACTTTTCCTAACATCTGGTACAAACAAGACATTAATCAAAGTTAATTTCTTTCCGGAGGTAAAGTTGAGTTCGACAGATCCTTTGCCTCCAACACTGGCTTTGGAGTTGTTTCCCATCTGAACCTCTTGCCCAACAGTTTCTTCAAAGGTCTTGAAAAGCCTTCGATCGTTGCAAATGTGAACTGTAGCTCCAGAATCTAACCACCAGCCAGAAAGTTCATTTGCCATGTTGATTTCAGAAATCATAGCCACATCGAGGCTAAGATCAGTCACCATGGCAACTAGGTTCTCCTCAACCATATTTGCAACTCCGGATCCACTCTTCCGTTGTGGGCATTCTCTCGTACAATGTCCTGTTTCTCCACAAACATGACACTTGCCTTTTCTTTTGTTAGCAGCATTAGAAGGTTTAGGCTTCTGTATGATTTTCTTAAATTGTCCAGAATTCTTTTTAACACCAAAATGTTTCTTTTTAGAAGAATTTCCAGATTCAACAAAATTCACACTCGATTGTCCTTGAACCAAATTCTTTCCATCGCGTTTCCGAGCCTCCTCTTCAATACGCAGATGTTTTTGAATTTGTTCCAAGGACAAATCCTCAGATTTATGCATCAAACGCTTTGCATAATCTTTCCAGGCTAGAGGAAGTTTTGCAATGATTGCACCAACCTGGAATGTTTCTGGAAGGACAATTTTAACCATCCTGAGTTTATTAACGATTACCTGGAGCTCATGCACTTGCTCCAGAATCGGTTTGTTGTCAACCATCTTGAAATCCAAATATTTAGAAACTAAATATTTGTTAGTACCTTCTTCCTCAGCCTTGTATTTGTATTCCAAGGCCTCCCAAAGCTCTCTAGGCGACTTCACGTTTGTGTATAGATCATACAGCCTGTCAGAAAGTGTGTTGAGGATGTGACCACAAGCCAACTCTTCGTCTTCAGCCCTTTTCCTCCTTTGCTGTTGAAGAGTCTCCACAATCTCTTGGTGGATCTGCATAGCATTCCTGGAAGGACCTGTTGCTGTGTTGGGAGGAGCAGCAACTCCTGTTGCCGGAGGATTGGCAGGAGGAGCACCACCAGCTTCAGTGGTTGGTGGATCCAAATCAACAGGCTGCTGGGGAGCAGGAGGATCTTCTGGAATAGGTGGCAGGCTGGGATCCAGAACATAAGCCAGCTTCAAAACGGTAAGCAGGAACTTCATTTTGTCTTGCCAGCGGCTGAAATTGTTTCCATCGAAGCGATCCAATTTCTGCTGGTTCATGATGCGGAAGGATTCTGATTCCATCTTCACACAATTAACACTTTAAGATTGTTGAGAAATGGGAGAAATGGGATCAGAATGACACGGGTAGTCCCTGTCCTTAAAGTGTTAATCGCCCCTACTCTCTGAGTTTGCTAAAGGTTGCAGACGATTTACTTTTAGGATATATGTCAAGCTGGAAAGAGATGAATTCAGACAATAGCAATTTGCCAGAATTCAGGTGAGTTTTGCTGTGTATGTTTCAGGTGAGGGAAGGAGCCACTACTCAGCTGTTACAGATGCCAACGGACTGATTGGATGTATCTGGACATTGGTTCAAAAGTCTAAACTTTTGGACTGGACTAGACCGGCTCTGGCTCAAAAAGTAAGGTTCTGGGCTCGGAGGCGAGGCTCCAAGCTCCTAGCGACGATGCGCACGTGCGAAGTGCGCCATCAAACGCCACATTCGCCCGTGCCCGTGCCCGTGCCCGTGCGCGCGCGGTGCGGTGCACCGCACCGCGAGTGAGCCCATTAGTCCTTTCTTGGGTCCCATAATTTAATAACACATACAGCATTATAATATATAAAGCTGCCTACTTAGTGTTATTTTTCAAATGTGGGACACAAAAACCAATGCACATTTTTCCAAACAACTCTTGATATGCCTTTGCATAATTATTGATTAATTCTCCGACAATTAATCATATATATATTAATTCTCCAACAATTAATTATATATATATGCACAACATATTCAACAATCTATAGGAGTTAGAACTTCTAATTAAGTTTCTGATGAAAATCAAACTTAGATTGTTGCTTCCTTAATGCTGTTTTGCATCATTTGAACAGAGCATGATGCATTTGAATGATAGTAAACTGAGCTGCATAAGCATATTATGCAACTGTTGTGGAATTCCCGCTTTCGTTACTGATTAAGTTTTGTTATTTGGGGTGATTACAGAGCATATTCTGAGGTTCGACCTAATTACTCAAACTTCCCTTATGGTTTGATAAATTACAAGAGCTTCCCCGGCACACCTAAGATTTGGTCCAACGCATGCTATTATAGTCATGGATATAAAAAAGAATGCTTATCAATAAGTGTCGAGGGCCAAGTAAGGCATTCATAAAAATGCAGAGATGATGCGATCAAAATTATCGATCCAGATGTAATATACATTGATTTTTGTAGTTCCTCAAGCCTCAGGAGAAGATTGTGTAACTAGGCCAAATGTCAGGGTTAGTCTGTGTAATTATCCCTTTTTATTTATGGGAGAAACTTCAAATATCTCGAGATTTTTGTTCAACTACTTGAAGAACTTGCTTTATGAATAATGTGGATACTTTCTGGATTTTGAATTGCTGATGCTACAAGACTGTGCTGCTGAGGAAGAGTTGAAAATGGACTGACGAAATTTGTTTTTTCCAGGTTATTCCTGAAAACTCTGGTAGGGGGTAGGAAAGGTGTGTTGTTACTACAGACTATCTATGATCAGGGAAGGAGACTTGCAAAGGAGAATTACAGGGATTGAAGCTGTACTTCAGATCAGTCCTATCCACACTGCAATACTCTTTACAACACCAATCTCCAATTCTCAACAGCAGAACCAAACATTCCTTAAAAATCTCACTATCCTTGAACACCAAAAAAATGAGTGTTGCGTTCATTCCCATCTTGGAGGGAGAAAACATCAGAATTCCTCACAATTACAGAGTCCTCAAAGTCATCCGGCAGACCCAATTCTTTCCAGACCTTGAAAATGGCTCTAAGAGGCAGCTTTTTGGTGAGGGGCATTGATAGAAGCTTGACCAATCGGGTTACAAAGACAGTTTTCAATAGCCTCGGATTCTTCACGTACTTTTGTGAGAGCAGAGGGGGTGAGGATGCAGAAGGGCTGGAACTTAACAAAGGATGAGATCTTGTATGGAGATTACTTTAAGGAGGTTTTTGTATTCTCCATCAGTTTTTCGAAGGTTTCGGGCTCTCGAGTTGACATATTGGGCTGAGGTGGCTTTGGTTTTCGTGCGGTCGAAAGAGGTGGTGGTGGTGTTTCTTGAAGATTTGGGCCGCCATTGCAGTTTCATGACCTCATCTGCTTACTATTGCACATAAAATTTGTCTCAGAAAATGAAAAATTATGCAGAATTTAACTTTCAAATATTGTTGTAAGTTTTGCTTGAATATCTTCTAGTAATGGATACTCACCTCCATAGCATTCCTCTGAATTTTTTGCGCTAGAAGAAAAAAATTATTGAGCCGTGCCCGTCAGCTTGGTAACGGCGGCGGCGGGTGACCGGAGGAAACACCGTTCAGCTAGCAGCGCTTGAAGTGTGACGGGAAGCGGCCGGCGGCGGAGGTGGTTGAAGGAGCGACAGCGCTATTGGTTGATGGAGGAATGGGGGGTTTGAGAGTCACGATTTACGAATATTGATTATTTTACACTTCAATAAGTATGTTCCTCTAAATTATTTAAAGGTTTTTTAAAATATTTATAAAATATAAAAATAATTTAATAATATATTAAATTGAACTAAACACTTATAAATTATTAATTTAGGGACTAAATAAATATTACATAATTACAGACCCGGGTTTTAATTTTTATAAACCAAAAAGTTAATTAAAATATATTATTAAAATAATAGTTATTAAACAAAAATTTTATTTAAAATATTTGAATAATAAGTGAAAATATTATTAAAAAATACTACTGAAATTAGAGAGAAACATATTAAATAGAAACTTAAAATTATTGTAAATTATATAAAATAACTAATTATTGGCACGGGTCCAATTTTTTTTTTTTAATATGACGAAAAAATAATTAAAACATATTATTAAAATAATAGTTATCAAGCAAAAATTTTATTTAAAATATTTGAGTAGTAAGTAAAAATATTATATAAAAGAATACTAATGAAATTAGAGAGAAACTTATTAAATAGAAAATTAAAATTATATTAAATTAAATTATATAAAATAATAAAAAAATAAAATGTATATTAAAGAATATGCGAAAAGTGCATTCCTTAAGATTAAAATAATAAAAACAATACTCTTAAATTGTAAGATACATTCTCACATGTATAAAGAAAAATTAAATATGTTATAAATTTTGAAAGATAAAGATATCATGTGGAACCAAAATATATCATATTATTACTTGATAATTGTTAAAATAGAATTTATTTATTAAAATATAATAAAAAATTTCTATCATGTATAATAATCAAATAATAAAAGAGAACTTTTCTCTCTAGAAGTCGTCACCTCGTTTGAGATCTGGATCTCTTTAAGTTCTTGACCTGCCAATAGGGGTTGACCAAATGGTTTGAGGGTTCTTTCTCGAAAGCAATGACCCGGGTTCGAATCCCTCTGGCCACTTGGGGTGCATGTGTTAAAAAAAAAAAAAATCTTGATCTATATTGTTTGCAGACTGCAGATTATTTCTCTTTATTTGGTTGTTCCTCTACGTTTAAACGATACACGCCTGATCACGAGTCGACCTGTATGACTCAATCTTTAGCAATTACAGAATCTTCAAGTGTTGAGAATCTGGTGGTGGAAAAAGTCTTTGGTTGTATTTTCACGGTCTTCACAAAATAATAAAAGAGAAAAAAAATAATTAAAGATTTTAAAAAATAAACTTAATGAGCAAAATAATGAATAGAAATATATTTTTAAAATGTAGTTTTAAAACATCAAAAAAATTCAAATATTAAAAACTAAATTAATAATTTTAACATAATTACATGGATATGAGAAAAGGTAGGAAATTAGTAAGAAGATATCATATGAATGACATACACTCTAAATACATGCAAATAATTGATTATCAAACTAAAGAGTAGCTTACATATGAATGACATATACTTTAAATACCTACAAATAATTGATTATCAAACCAACAAAATAATTGGAATAAAAAAACAAAACAAAAATAAAAAACACTCGATTAGAATAAGAAAACTTACCTTGAGAATGATCCTACATGAAAAAAGCAATATGAAAAGAAGTAGGAAATTAACGAAAAAATAAATTTTTTATTAGAATGAAAAGAAAAAATAAAACACTTGATTAGAATAACACTTATAATGAGAAAAGAATGATTCAAAAAGGAAATTTATATAACAAATATGAAAAGATGTAAATAATTAGTAAGAAAATAATTTTTCTACTAGAATTGAAAAGTAAATAATTAGCAAGAAAATAATTTTTCTACTAGAATTGTGAAAAAATATTTGATTAGAATAAGACTTACCTTGATAATTAATAATCGTGCATGAAAAAGAAAATTCGTATATTGATATGAAAAGAGGTAGGTAATTAGTAAGAAAATAAATTTTCTATTAGAATGGAAAAGGAAACACTTGATTATAATAAGAACGAAGAATGATCCGGCAAAAAACATCATATATATAGGAGAAAATAGTTAAGAATTGAGTGTATTCATGACGATTAAAACATTAAATTGTTAGAGAAAATCTCATTAAATTTCATATTAATATACGTATTTTGAAATTAAATATTTCTGAATAACAGAATTTGAGAAATAATGAATTTGATTGAGTAGATTTTTAATTAAAAGATAACAAATTTAAAATTTAAAATTTATTAAGATATTTAAAATTTTTTAAGATTATCCACGTGTATGCTTATGTGGATAGCCTATAGGGTTATGAATTATATATATATAGATTAAAATGGATAACGAATGATTATTATGTCGATTAACTTTTTTTAAAAAAATCCGCTCTTTTATAATATACTACTATACTAGTATGTATCCCATACTATGCACGGAATATCGATAGTTAAATAATAATTAATTAGTCGATGCTTGATATGAGGAAGTCACTGTCTGTCATGCACCCATAAATTTAATCAATCCAACTTTAATATTTATTTTACGTAGGTTTTAATTATAAAGGTATATGATTGTCTAGATATCTTATGAGCGGATTAATTTAATAATTTCAATATTTAAAGTGTGTGATTACTTATAAAGATGGTAAAAACAAATCTAATTTAATCAATTAAAATATTTATAATTGGATGTTTCTTTAATTATGTCGAATCAATTATTCAATTGACATAAATATAATATTATTAACTGATAGCTTAAAAATGTTAAAGATTGTGTGATTACTTATTAATCGGACATTTCTTAAATTTATAAGATATAATAACTTAATTAATGTTATTTGATATATAAGTAAAGTGTTAAAACAACAAATATTTTGAAAAGTCAATTAACCAATGAAATAATTTTTTAAGAATAAAAAAATTCAAAACAAAGCGAAAAAAATATTGGATCAGAATTAGCTCAATTTCGTCAAATATACCACTCGTATATATATAGTATAGATTTACTTAATCAATTAAAAAATATAGAATATAAATTTTCCTTTTAATTTACTGAATTGGGTGGGAAAGAAAAAACATTACATACGAAAAATGTAATGTGAAAATGAAAAGAACAAAAACAAAACAAAAGAAAAAAGAGAATAACGGGGAATTCCCGAAAACTCCCCAAATGATAAGCTCAATTCCTTTTAGCTCCCCATTTTCAAAAATGATGTATTAAAACTCAAGAATCGCGTATCTAAAACCTCAAATGATGTATTTGAAATACAAGGAAAAAATCATGTATCTAAATCCCAGAATCACGTATCCAAATCCCAGAATTGCGTATCTAAATCCTAGAATCTCGTATCTAAAACCCCAAATGATGTATTTGAAAATGGGGAGCTAAAAGGAAGTTTTCAAACCCATGGGGAGTTTTAAGGAATTGCCCCGAAGAATAAAAGGGCAAAATTAGTATTTTAAATTTAAAATATGTCAAATATAATAGAAGGTTATTCAAACCATTTTATTTTTAACAAAGACATTGGCAGAAAAGGAGAATGAGTCGCATACAATCCAAATCTCTTGGTCAAAATTTCAAACAGCCCATATTTATATGCTTATTTCCACTAATATAGGAGGATCATTCATTGCAATAAGATACAAAATATCTTATATTAATTTTTCGATATTTAATTTGTTTTCCAAGCAATAGCAATTATTTCCTTCCAATATTATTAGGATTCCAAATTCCAATCTGTCATCATAATGCCACTCTCATACCTATAAATAATAACATCATAATCACACCATCTTCACAACATCACAACCCCAAGAGATAGCAGCATCACTGGTGGCGGAGACAAAATTGTTCTCTCTCCCTTTTTTTTTATTTTTTACCTTTCTTATTTCATTTTTTTTTTATCAAAAAGAAAGCTATGCCTCTATTTTGGATGAGGATGAGTGATTTTGGTAAGAGAATTTTCGAGGATTAGTGATTCATTGTGGTGATTAGGTTAGAATGCATTTTCGCATCTTTGGGTTTACTTAATATCATTTAATATGCCATTTGTCTATTTAGAGTTTGAATATTTGAAGCTGAACTGTTTTCTTTCTTTATTAAATAGAGTTTTCTTTCTTTATTAAATAGAGATCACTGCTTCTCTTTTCTCTTCCCCTCTTGATTCAATCTTAATTTCATTATATTTCATATAATAAGGAAGTATCAGTCATGCAATAATGTTTTTGGGATTAATCTCTATTGAATTTATTAGCTAAGATTAAATTATATCTATATCTATATATATAATAATCAATATTATATATGTTAGACTTCAATGAATTACCAATAATATTATATTAGATATTTTAGATTACATTTAGTTTCAATAATTTGTAATTTCTGACCGGTTTGACACGATCCGATGATTAAATAATCTAATCACAAATAACCTAATATCACGTACGCAAGATTAAGTGATATTAAATAAAAAAAAAAAAAGATCTAATCCAGCATATCTAATTAACACTTTCTAATAATAATAATAATAACCATGATTTTTGCCACCTTTTTTCTCTTCCCAATCCTCCATGAGGTCACTTTGAATCATGCAAGAAATGTATATATGTATATATATAGCCTATTAATTATAACATTTTTCCAGTAAAAAGAATATTAACAATAGCCTATTTTCATTTCTTCAATCCTGTAATTCTCCTTTGTAAGTTTCCTTCTTGGTCATAGTCCGTAGTAACAACACATCTTTCTTACACCCTACCAGAATTTTTAGGAATAACCTGGAGAAAACAAAGTCCGTTCAATGTTAAGTTCATACGACAGTTCGAGAGATCAAATTTGTTGTTTAAGGTTGTGTTTACGAACCTGAAGCTGCCTGTCGCTGAAGCTAACAGACCTATGCTTCAGTTCACCTCTGTGCGTCGTCATTTCATCCAATATTTCAGCTAGAGGTACGTCTGGAGTATCTTCATCATCTTCATCAGTGTCAATACTCAATAGGTTCTCTGTCCTGTTATTAGTGAAATAGGAACAACTAGATGTGATGAGCTAGTAATTTGTACAGTGTTGGAACCATTTGTAATTGAAGGGGGAAGAACGATATACCCTTAGAGAGAGACTTCTACTCTGGACCCCACGACCGATGACTTCCTCGTACTCAGCTGCATCAAGTTCCTGAAGATACTGAGGTGGAAACAACCTTGGAAGAATATGCTTTCGCATGCTCATAAGAAGGAAGAACGGTACGGGAAACAGTATTCCAGCAATGGGAATCCATGTAATCCCAAACCAGAGGAGAAGATAGGCCACTTGGAATATTGTAAACATGAAGATGTATTCGAACGGTACCGACTCCACAAATGAAGCATGGAAATCTAGAATAACTGCCAAAGGAAGAAACAATCATTAGTGAGTTGAGCATAATTACAGCTAGACCCCTTAGAGCTATAGCCTAAATACAGCCAGCACCCCTGAGGTTTGAACTAGTTACAACTTCCGAGCTTACCATCCCTGAAGGCAGAGGCAAGATGGCAAGTGGCAACACACATTAGCACCGACAACACCGTGAAACCTTCATACTTGATTGATTACTACCATAAATTTCTCCTAGGTACATAGAACTAGCAGAGAGAACAATAATGGTGTTGTCTTGAGCTTCTTGAGCTGTGCTTTCAAATGTGGCTCAGAAATGGCCTTTTTATGCAAGCCAACCCTTCAAAATCTCCTTGGATTTTATATTGTATATGTATGATCCCTTGTTTCGTCAATTTTTTGTATTCAATCTCTTGTTTCATTTATATATATATATATATGTACTAAGTGTATCAATAGATGATTGAGATTAAAAAAGAAAAATAATTAAGTTATGAATACAATGGGGTGTTCGGAGGTGGGTTGAGAAATTTTCATTTAGGCTCAAGCACATATACATATATATATATATATATATATATGATTGATCATGTAACATGGAACGCCCAAATAAATTTTAAAATTACAAATAACCCCTTCTCTGTTAGAATTTTTGATAATTTCGTCCAAAATTTTAATTTAAATGAGTTTTTAAAACACAAATATCCTAAAAAATGAGTTTTACATTTAGATCTCAAATGAATACATTAGTTTTTAAATAATTTTTTTAATGGATAGGGAATCATTTGTAATTCTGAAATTCATTTGAGTTCCCAATATTAATAAATGTAAATGTGGGGGTCTTTTGTTAATTAAAAACTCATTTGGTTATAAATATATATATATATATATATATATATACACGTATATAAATCTATATATGTCTCTAGAACATGTTAAATTAACAAAGATAAATTGATTAATTTAAGTTTAATTATTATAATTATCTTGAATTCATAGATTTTTAGGTATAAATATGTCATTAAAAAATTTGAAAACGTTTTAAGTTACATGCCCAAATTATCGACAAAAAACTTGTAATAATCATATACCCAAAGGCCAAAAGTATGCGAATTCAGCCCTAAACAAGTATGCCATTTGCGAATTAGCCCCAAATTTTATCTATTTCACTATTCACAACCATTACATTTTGGAGTTATCTTTACAAAAGCAGAGTGGATGAGCTGACACAGGGCAAGCTAAGGAAAGCTCCAATGGCAACAACTCTTCCTTCAATCAAATCCCACCACTCTCTTGCTCTAAAATTCCCCGTCTTTAGGTACCATTTTCCTCTCTCTACATAGAAAAATCTTTGGTTGTTCGTGGTGTTCTAATCTTTTTTGGTTTACAGGAATAATGCTCCAACCCGGACGAAATGTGGAGTACGTGGGAGAATGAGGAAAATAATTTCGAATTCGAGTGATTCATCGAAACCCTTTCCGCAAAATGGGATTTTGAAGAGGGATTTGATGTTCGTGGGACTGTCTTCTTCACTCTCCATAATCTTTCCAACTTTAGGTAACTATTGAGGAATCCCATTATTAGCCTGAATTGGACTTTACGGAGCTATCTATATTGCTACCTGTTAATGTTTGAAGTTTAGCGGTCATATACTTTCTGAGGTGGTAAATTATTGAGAGTTGCACTTTCAGTTTATATATTCTTGAACTTGTTCTTTCAATATGAGCTGTATTGCTTCTAAGTAGGTTTGTTGAATCTGGATTAGAGATGGATATATTAGTTATAACTTCTAATTTAAGTTTCTGATTGAAAAGCAAACTTAGTTTAGTTGTGTGCTTCCGTAATGCTGTTTTGCATCATTTGACCAAAGCATGATGCATTTGAATGATAGTATGGTGAGCTGCATGAGCATATTATGCAACTGCTGTGGCATTCCAGTTTTCGATACTGATTAATCTTTGTTATTTGGGGTAATTACGGAGCTGAGGTTTTGGCCTAATTGCTCAAACTTCCCATAGGGTTTGATAAATTACAAGAACTTCCCCGGCACGCCTAAGAGTTGGCCGGATGCATGCTATTATAGTCATGAATATAAAATCAAATGTTGGGGCATTCATAGAAATGTAGAGATGTGACCAAAATTATAAATCCAAATG
Source organism: Lantana camara (assembly GCA_037501455.1). Taxonomy (NCBI): domain Eukaryota; kingdom Viridiplantae; phylum Streptophyta; class Magnoliopsida; order Lamiales; family Verbenaceae; genus Lantana; species Lantana camara. The sequence continues at coordinate 97,396,229 of CM074861.1, forward strand.
TAATATACAATGGTTTTTGTAATTCCTCAACCTCAGGGTACGTCTGCCTAATTATCCCTTTTTATTTATGAGAGAAACTTAAAAAGTCATGAGATTTTTGTTCAACTACTTGAAGAACTTGCTTAATGAATGATGCGGATACTAATTATTCGTGGATTTTGAATTGCTGATGCTACAAGACTGTGCTGCTGAGGAAGAGCTGAAAATGGACTTAATGGTAGATGAGATAAATGCTTATTCATTTTTGTATCCAACGGAATTGCCTTCCAAGAAGTTTGTCTTTAAATGGTAAATCTTTACTTTGTATAATTTAGATCTCCCAAAAGAAATGGTTAACAATTCTTGCTTTACTAGAATCAATCACAAAATGTTCTCCATTTCATTCTGTTGATTCTTTAAATTGTAGGAACCTCACTCTTTTCATCTATTTGAAGGGTGGAATCTAGAAAGCCGGAGCGGTATTCTTCAGCTGCACCATTGTCTCGTAAGTCGGTAAAATTAATTTCTCTAAAATGATGGGCAATGCCGCAATATTGTAATCATTATTTTTCTTAGGTTGCTTGGTTATAATATTGCTTACAATATGGAAGTTGTATCTGAATATATATGTTAGCTGTCATGCAGCTGATGCTCGGCTGCGAATTGTATCTGAGAGGGTTGATTTTATTGATAACCTCGTTATTTCAGTGACGGTAATTTGACTTCACCGTTTATTTCTTCATAATTTGACAATTGTGTAATCAAATTTCCTTTCAAAGTCTTTTCTTGTACTCTGCCTTTCAGATAGGTCCCCCCAATCCATTGTTCTTGAAATCTAAAGACAAAAGTACGTGGAGTGCGAAAGATGTTGCTGATTCTGTTTTAGCTGACAAGTCTGCTCTGGTACTTTTCTATTACCTGCAAAAACATACATAAGAATGCCACAATTATGCTTACCTCCACATAGTTTGTATAATTACAAAAACATCCCCTCTCAGTTTCAAGATTACCCCTTAATGTCATCAAAATTTACCCGAAATCCGAGAAGTGTATGTAGAAAGAAATTTGAAAGGTTTACCCTAATGTGAAAATTAGGTACAAGGGATTTGTAATCCCAAAACTAAGAGGGGAACTTTCTGTAATTAGGTATAGTTGCAGGGGAGGAAAACGTAATTATCGTAGGTGATAAGAATTTCATGTCATCTTATCTGTATAACTTGCACACTTTTATTATGACCAAAAACAATGCTTTGATTTTCACAGCGGGTAACTTCTAGTCAGCGACGAGATGAAAGCTCAATCCTTGATGCACATTCTTCTACAGTAAGTTCTACTGCAGTAGTTAACTCATTATTTTGCAATTAAAACTGCTCTATGTGATAATCCTTGCACTGAGTTTAATTATAATTCCTCTGAAGGTTGATGACCAGCCGTACTGGTATTATGAATATTTGGTTCGCAAGTCGCCAACAAACCTTGTAAGTTTCCTTGTGTATTATCATATAAGCTAGATAAATATCAACTGAGATATTTTCTATCAAATCATCATATACGTTCATGCTGAATGGTGCAGGCTCGAGAATCAAACCTTTACCGACATTTTGTTGCTTCGACAGCTGAACGCGATGGTAGGAATTCATATTACTGTAAGTTTTGTCATGAAATTTAAATTTAAAGAGAATAATGCTTACTAGAGAAATATTCATCACAGGCTATTTGTACACTCTCAATGCTTCGACCCTAAGCCAGCGGTGGGAGAAAGTAAGTGTGATTTCTTCCATGAAGTTTGTTGAAACATGAATATTCTGTATGTGTATAAGGATAACTGACTTGCATACCCTGAGTTTTGTCATAATTACACGAACTTCCCCTATGGTTTGAGAAATTACACAAACTTCCCCTGGCATACCATGAGGACGAGGTTCAGTGCATCCTTTTATAGTGATGTTAATGTGTTAATTCAAATATTGAGGTCAACTTCAAATGAGATTCTCATAAAAAGGTAGATATGTCATCATGAAAATTTATCTATCCACGAGCAACGTAAATTCCTTGATAGAGGAAAATTTGTAATTTCTCGAACCTCTGCGAAAGTTTTTGTGATTACTCCATAACTCGGGAGTGTCAGCGTAGTCATCCCTATATATAATGCCTTATTTTTTGACTTATTACTGTTCTTCATTCAATCAACAAGAAACATTAGAACTTGCTTCAATGGTTGTTCGTGATATCACGCAGATGGGACCATCTTTGGAGAAGACTGTGGCGTCTTTCCGCCTTCTCCCTGCCACAGAAAGTTATGTTCCTCCATACAAGGACCCTTGGAGATTTTGGTGACTGGCTTTCTTTATTTTTTGCTCGCAGATGTTTTATACAATGACTCTATGAGGTAATCAAGATTGTTTTTCCTATCATAGGGAGAGTCATGTTGTAATTTGTACCACCATTTTGTTGTAAACTCGTAGTAAAAGAAAATACATCAATTTTTGCATGAATGTCCATCTAAAAATTACGGAATATAGATGAATGTAGTTTCCATTTGTTTTATTTGGCAAATTACATTTACACCCTGAAATTTGATGTACATTCACTGATACACATAATTTTCTATAGATTGAGAAATTAATCATACATCCCCCAAATATTTGGCCGTTTTACAAGTACTTGCTTCGTTGGTCTCCATAAGTTGTTTCAAAGATCGGGACATTTATCGTCGACTAACAAGTTGCAATTGCAAATAAATCCAAGCAAATGTACTAAGCAAGATTTGTTTCTCCAATGTAACACGAAATATAGAATCAAAATCAACTTGTCTATTGCTGAAATTCTACAAAACTTCAAGCAAAAAGATCAAAAAAAAAAAAACTGACATAATAGTTCATTAGATCAGATACTGCTCCCAACCTAGGCTCCAATATTGGATGCCTTGTTCAAGATAACACCTTCATATTTCACTTGGAACCATTTCATCGCATCCTCCTTGGTGACCCTGTGCTGAATGCCAACACGAGACTTGCATCTACGGCGACGGCCAACACGATAACCAGGGCGCTCCAAGACAACATAGAAGTCCATACCATAGATACCGGTTGAAGGGTCATACCTAGAAAAACATAATTATAGGGTTAATGTCAATTCATTAGAAAAATTATATGCCGCACTGAATTGTATTATCCAAGTGAATTCTTGTAGACAAGAACAAAAAGATTATATGCTAGTTTCAACTGTGGCAAGATGAAGATATGCTTACTTGATTCCAAGATCAATGTGCTCCTGAATACCGAAGCCAAAACAGCCAGTCTCACTGAAATTCCGCCTCAACAGCTCATATTCCTTAACCTTCAAGCCACTCTCAAGTAGTTGCATTGCCTTGTCACCTCTGACCGTGACATAGCAAGCAATTTTTTCATTACGTCTGATCCCAAAGGAACGCACAGTGTATCTAGCTGTTAAAAGGAGAATCATATCACTTAGTTTCTAAATTTACTAGATGTACATGTTATAGTGTTAGCAGGGTGAAATGACAATCAGCAAAGATAGGGAAGGCATAGAATTAAATTGATCCTGGTTTCTTGAATCCGAATTCAGAACAATAACCATGATTTACTAAGAATCTGCTTAGTAACGGCCTTTTAATTAAGATACAGACAAGTGGATGGTTTTAACTAAACACGAAACCTGATCACAGAAGCAAGAGAACAAAAGATAAATCTTGCACAAGAAAATAAAATTGTGGTTACCACCATTCAGTTTGCTATAAACATATCAATACTGCCAGTTTAAAATGTTCCATCAAAGAAAACAAACCACATTTTTCAAGGCACAGAAACACTTCAACCAATTCAAAATCTAGAGCTGAATAACATAATTATCAACGAACAAAAAGAAGTCATTGATAATGTCATCAAACAGTTACCCACGCTTACTCAAGATAGCCAAACCACCCTATGACATACATAAAACCAAACAAATGCATATCAACAGACAACTGAATAAATATCTGCATAGACACCAGTAAGTATTCATTCTCCATTTCCAAGTACCAAAAATTGTTTTTTAAGTCAACAAACAACTGATATCACAACACGAAAAAGAAATTTACTAACCCTTTGAGAAAACAGGAGATTGGCCGCTGAGTTGCTCCAGCACCTGAATAAACAAAACAATAAACAAATTAAACTCAACCTACAACAAAAATTTATTCAGAGCAGAAGCTGGAGCACAATGCTCGGTTCCGACGTACCTTAGCAGCCCTGGTGAGACGATCTCCACTTTCTCCGACGGAGATATTAAGAACAAGCTTCTGCACCTTGATCTCCCTCATCGGGTTCGATAATTTCTTCTCTGAAGCCTAAATTTCACAAAAAGTACAACGTTAGCAATGGCAATCTACATTTATTCAAGTTCTTACTGCGTAAATTCATATTTGAAAAAATGTTGCTGGTCTTAAGCAATGAGAGAACGGCAGCGAAACGTACCATGGCGATTACGGTGGTTTGCGGTGAAAGCGCGGCGGCAAAAGGTCTAGTGAGAAGATGAGTTGCAAACCATTATATCAAGTGGAGCAGATGTGAGCTAGGGTTTTCACTAGTTCATAAAATGTCAAATATACCCCTGGAAGCTCCTTTTTTTTTTTTCTCCCTAAATTCAAAATAGGGTAAATTACCCTTGACCCCAAAAAATTGGAGTAATTATAATTCATATACCACTTTTAGATATAATTATAGATCATCCTACTTAAAAATTTTAATTACATTAAACCCCTAAATCCGTTAAAAAAGACCCAAAATGTCTGTTATGCCCTACACTTTCCGTCAAATAATTTTATAATTTTTTCGCAAAAAAAAATTGAAAAAGGAAATTCCTATATTGCCCCTCTTATTAGAGACTCAATTTTAGACCTTAATAAAGAATTTTGCGTTGTTTTGGTTGTCCTTTTCTCACGCCAACTTTACACCGAAAGGGAGTCTCCTTAGAAAACCCTAAAACCTCCATGGAAAAATTTTCACGAGGACCTATCTTGCACTAATTTTTTTTCGATTCTCTCTATTAATCATTCTACGACTAGTCCGTTTACTAGAGTGGGTTTGCCATTCACGTCGCATGCTTGCTGATAGGAAAGGGATACACCAAAATCGAGTGCACGCAGCGGAAATTAAAACTCCTCTCCAAATGCCTAATAAACAATCAACCAAGTATGCCTACGGATAGAAAAATAACCAACCAAACAAGATAATAGAGACACGATATTTAACGTGGAAAATCCCTTCGAAACGGAGAGTAAAAACCACGAGGCCTACGAGACCCAAAAACAAATTCACTATAATACGACGCAAAATTACAGCAGTTCAACACCAATAAATCTAACTCCAAACATGAATCAAACACCGATTCGATAAAAACGACCTAGAACACAAAAGGAGAGAAAAAGACAACAAAATAAGCCGAAAATGCATCACTGTTCACATGCCCAAAAACCCGACTTACAGTGCTCCAAATCCGATCTCCACTGTTCACTTTCAAGTTTGAAGAGTTAGGAACCTGCTGTCCAAATTTTAACCCAATTGGACCACAAATGACCTACCGATCGTCCAATTGAAAACGGTATCACCGCCCAAAATGGGCATAGGTGGTGGACTTGACTTCCTCCAGGCTCATAAATCGACGAGCTATGGCCATGACCTCTTCCATGTTCTGCGGTGATTGGAGGATGATTTCGTCGGTGCACTCTTCATGACGGATGGCCTTGTCCAGGATGTCAAGACATCGATCCCGGGATGCTCCACTTTGACAAATGCTTCGTTGAAGCGGGCAAAGAAACTTCTCAAAGTCTCTCCCTCTCCTTGGATAATGTTGTATAGATAAGTGGATGGGAGCTTGACTCCCGCCATGGAGGAGAAGTGAGCCTTGAACTTCTGAGCCAGGTGCTCATAGTCCCGTATGTTGTACGGGGCCAACCGTTCGAACCAGTCTTGGGCTGGACCCTCAAGCGTGGTTTCGAAGATCTTGGCCCAGATAAGTTTGGAGTGGCCCTAGAGGCTGCCTTGAGCCTCGAATTTTGAACAATGTTTTATGGGATCGGAATTCCCGTGATAGGTAGGCAAGTTGGTGGGAACCTTGTCCACCACCTTTATGTCAATGATGGCGTCGCAGAAAGGGGACCTCGCCTCCCTTTCACTGCGATACACCCTTTCTTGACGCTGGGAAGGATGCTCATCTTGGCTTAACCTCTTGGGCCTGCCCGCGAGGAACGTGTGATGACATTTCCTCTTGAGGGTCGAAATATTCCGACCCATGAGCTGGGTCGGGGAGATAGTATTATTGTTGTTGCTGTTGTTGTCTCCTGGGGAGCTGATTCCGGAGGTCGCCTGGACCCACCCAATGGCCACGATTGGCGCAAGTAGGCGCACCCCTGTTCATTTCGCTGGCCGTTCCTGCAATGTGGCGAGCACCTCTATCTTCGTCCCTCACATTTCTGAGGGCTTGTGAGCGGCGCTCCTCCTCTAATTCCAGCCTTCTCCTCCCTGGCTCTCGGAGGGGTTGGAGATTGCCATCGTCGTCCACCCCTTCCTCCACATGGGCCCCAAGATGGACTTGGGGGCGGACCCCTGTAGCTGGGGCCAAGTAAATAGCCTGCGGTTGGACATAAGGGTTTTGCGCGTACGAGAGAGCTAGGTGGGTAATTTAGGGATGGGCATCGGGTCGGATTCCTTGGGTTCGGGTATTTCGGGTCGGGTACCCGAAATTTCGGGTAGCATTTTCTGCTACCTGAATCCGATCCGAAATTATCGGGTACCCGACCCTCGGGTATCTGAAATTCTCGGATATCCGATCGGATCGGTTTATCCGGGTTTTTTTTTCTGATTTGTTTTGCATCTTTATCTTTATTTTTCACTTTTTCATCTTTTTTTTGTCCGAGTCTTCTCCCTTCATTTCTTAGATCTCGATTTCCCCTCGCTTTCCTTTTCTCCAAAACATCTAGATTTCTCATATTTAGATTTCTCCTTTCTTCCCTTCTTTCTTACCTTCTCCCCTGATGTAGATCTAGATTTCTCCTTCCTTCCCTTTTCTCCAAAATCTTTGCTGTAGACCTAGAGTTCTCAGATTTAATTTGTTGGGGGAGAGAGAGAAGACTTGGCGGCCCAGGTGGACGGTTGTGGAAGCAACAACTCGGCGGACTTTGGGAGAGTGAAGATTACTGGCGGCTTAGATCTTGTGAAAGAGAAAGAGTGGTATTTCTTTTCTGCAATTCTGCCTTTGAGAGATGCTGTGAAGGAGTGGAGAAGGTGAGAGAGTATGGAGAGTGCCAGAAGGAGTCAGAAGGGTTGTGGCTTGAGAGTTGAGAACTCTTCAAGAAACATAAAATAAAGAAACGTAACAGCCTCCTCCCATAATCGCATTATCAGTATATATGTATAATTTTATTTTTTTTTTCTCTTTAAAACATCGAGTTATTCGGGGATCCGATCGGATAGTTCGGGTAGTGAATAACTACCCGAATCCGATCCGATAATTTCGGATACCCTACCCGATATCCGAATTTCTTAGAAAAACCCGAACCAAGGGTCGGATCGGGTATCGGATACCCGATCCGAAACGCCCATGTAACACCCCAATTTTCGGCTTTCCAGGTACGCATGACATGTGTGAATTTTCCAAGAGCTAGAATTATTTTAATTCCTTTATTTATTAAATTTTTATAATTCGTGACAAATTGTATGAATTATATTTCAATGTGATTATGTGAAACATGTATCAATTTGGACCATTCATGTAAATTCAAGGACTAGATTTCATATTTATGTCTTGAACTCAATTGTACTAATTGCCAAACTTTCATCTCTAATCGCATAACTTATACACTTTAGGGACTTAATTGCAATTTTAATCAATTCATCAAACCAAGGCATGAATCACGTTATATTGCTTCTCCATTCTTCTTCCATCTTTAACATTTCATTCTATAACATAGAAGCATATTCATCCCATATCTCTCTTTCTCGGTCCATCCATGAAAGAAGAAGGGGAAGTGGAATTTCATCATCATCATCAAGCTATCTTGCATTCCATTGATTACTTGCAAGCTTGAAGCTTCATCATCATTTCTCATCTCCTTCTTTCAAGATAAGACATGAATACATGAACTCTTGAATTCATTAGTTTGAAGCTCGGGTCGTTGTTTTCATGAAATAACTTGCATATGTGATGCTAGAAGCATGATTAGGAGCCTTGGATCTGAATTCCTTGTTTATATTATGGAATTTATAAGGTTAGGGGATGAGTTCATGTTTAGGGATGATTCTTGGAGGTTCAAACATGATATAAGTGATACACTAGTTTTAATGTATTTTAAACATGTATACATATTTCCCTTCTTGAATTATACCATATGGAATGGAATTATATGAGTTTTGATGAGATTTGGGAGAGGTTCGTGCATCCCCTGTTTCTGCTGCTCTGTTTCTGTTTCTGCTGCGTAATGGGAACGACCCTTCCCGTTTCCTTTGTATTTGGGGAACGGCCGTTCCCATACTTTGAATCATGTGCATGGCGGCGAGGACGGGAACGACCCTTCCCGTTTTGGCTTACAGCCGGAACGGCCGTTCCCATCCTCGGGGCACAGTACCGGGAGGCTGGGAACGGCCCTTCCCATTTTATGCTAAAGGCCGGAACGGCCGTTCCCAGGGCTCTGGAGGTACAGAAAGTTTCTGCATAAAACATGAGTTTCCAACTCCTTTCCTTTACCTTTAAATGATCCCAACATGATGTTATATGACCAATATCATGCAATAATATGATTATATCAAGCTACAATGTTCATTGCAAGCCACCTCGTCACTTGATCATGTCGTGTGTTTTATCTGATAGTGTTATCAAGTTATGGTCTAATGAGGGTACAATTGTTCTATTCCTTGCCCAGTGTATTCCAGAATGGAGATCGTGATCAATAAGCGCGTTCATACATTCTTGAATTGTCGTGTCACTCGCTAGCAAGCAAGTCAGGTCATGCCAAGCCATGCACGTACCGTGATTATCGTGTCATTGTCAGGATCATGCAAAGCAATTCGGGTATCGTGTACATGCGTTCTCCTGGCCAGGTCCTCCTTAGTGAGGACGCTGGGCTGGTCTTCGGGCTGGTGGTTGTCCGTCCAACCACAGGAATAACGCGTTCTCCTGGCCAGGTCCCCCTTAGTGAGGGCGCTGGACTGGTCTTCGGGCTGGTGGTTGTCCGTCCAACCACAGGAAGAACAAAGTCCTATCGTGTTATCGTGTTATCGTGAATGGTGAAGACTCGCTACCTTCCCATTATCGTGTTATCGTGATTGGAGTGATGGAGGAAATGGGAATTGGAGTGATGGTGTGATTGGAGTGACGTGGTTATTCGTGAAATCAATATACATGCAATATTCGTGCAGGTACATTCTAGGCGAGATTCGAGCTGAGTCGAGTCCTCACATTCGAGCCCCGTAAGGTGTATTTATTTATTTGTTTATCATTTCCAAGGAATTATTGTCAAAACTACTTATTATGTATTTAGGAGATGATAATGTATTGATATGTAAAACCCATGTGTAAATTATTTGATAAATGGTCAATAGTATATTATATTTCCGCTTTGTTCTATTGTATGTATAAATTAGTTCCGTCTAGCTAGTTGATCTCTTTGCACGGTCAACCGTTCGTTGCAGATTGATTCATGTACGGACCACCCACTTCGTGTGTGGATCGACCTGTAGTGCGGGGATGTGGCATCTCTACGTGTTGGGGTGCTATAGCCCACCCCTAGTGGGTATCCCCAAAAGCTGGGTTGGTTGGCGGGCTGTTGGACAGCATATGCCAAAGGGGCAGAAGGACCTTGGACGGTAGGGTAGGCAACGTTCTGAGGAGTTTGAGCCAAGGGGCTCCCTCGCGGCGGGACCGGCATATGGGGCTCTCTATTTTCTCTGGTCGCCGCCAGGGCCTCCACCCTGCATTGTTCCATGTAGGCGGTCAAGTCCGCTTCTGTCAGGACCAGACACCCCTGAGTGTTGGGGCCGACTTCCAGGGTAGCTATTCCTGCCACGGGGGGCTGGAAATTACCACCAGAAGTATTGAGGTCAGGGAAGATCTCTTCCCCGTTTTCACCGTAAACGCATTTGTTGGAAAATTGAGAGAAAAGATTAGGTGAAAGCAAGGCTTCTCGTTCGGAGTTTCCCACAGACGGCGCCAAGATGATGGTGTCCAAATCTGGGCTGTGTGCTGGACTGCAGATTAGGACTCCCAATCACCCAAGATATTTATAAAGTGGGGAGATTCCGGTGCTTTCCTGAGCTGAAAAGAAGGGACAAACCTGAACTCAAAGGCCAAAACGGGGGAATGTGGGGGTTGCATCCATTTTGGCACTCCGACTCTCAAGTCAGCAAGCTAGGGGATGCGAATCCGCTGAAAGTGAGGAGTTCAGTGCGCAAAGGAAAGCTTACCTCCATTAATGATGGAGACTGGTTTATATAGGGCAAGTAAGCCTTAGTGCGCGCAAGCACACACTCAGGGAGGTGTGGATCTTATCTGGTGGGAGAGGGACTTCTTGTGGCCGGAAGAGTGCTTTTTCGGCTAAAGCACTATTCTCCTGTCCCTGACAGAGACCCCCGGTACAGTACTTGGCGTGACCACAATTAATGCAACCCTCAGAGAGCGACACACATATTAAATGCGGTTGGCCGCTAGCGCCTAGGTCGATAGTCCGCTGGGTCGCGCCTTTCTGGGTCGAAAGGGGACTCCTGGTCGTGGGATCCTATCTCCTGGCCTCTTGTGACTTACCCAAGTGCTGGGTTGAAGGACCATAGTCCTGGGTCGGATTTGGAGGACTGACGTGGCACACACCGCCACGTAAGAGTGACGCCTGACGCTTAGTCAGACATCCTGATTTTCCCCTTATCAGATATAATATCCGCTAAAATTAGGTCTTAATAAATAAAGATAATCCCCTTAATTTATGCTAAAAGATATTAAGTTTATTTTCAATTAATTACAATGCATCAATCAATTAATTAAGGTATTTATTTTTACTTAACATAAATAAAATATTGTTAGTTGGACTTTTTTAAATTTAGAAGATTAGTATCTTAGTTAATTTGATTTTGGCAAATAATTAAAGTATTTAAAATATTAAATACTATGGAATATTTATTAACCAATGAAATAATTTTTAAAGAATAAAAAAAGAAGAAAAAAGTATTCAGTCAAAAATGAAACAATTAGGGTTAAACACACCCTTCCTATATATTATAGTATATATATATAGTGTATATATATATATATAATTTAACTTTTAATTTTTTAATTGTTTTATAGATTACTTCAATTGTTGGTTTTGTTAATGAATTTTTTTTTCTATTTACTGTATTTAACTTGAGTTTTAATTTTTGTATTTCAAAGCATATGGATCATATATTATATAGTTTTAAATTTTTATGTGTCGAGTATGGAGAATTTTTTGATTTATTCATAATTAAATATATATGAGATTCTAATAATTCTTCTTTTCAAATTCTTATATATTTATTTTATAATTTTTACTTCATCTAATTTGTATGATTTATATAGTTCTTTTTGATATTTTTTCAATGTTATCTATTTTGAAATAAATTACTTTTTTTAATGTTATCTTAATTTATAATATTTACAACTAACACATAATATTAAAATTCACATTACACTTTTTTTATAAAACCGTGCATGCTAGTATATATATATATATATATATATAGACATATCCTTGTTCCTCGGATTCTGGAATTTTTACTGGTTTTTCTCATCACATAAATGGTAAGATGAATAAAAATATTAGTTTGCTTTTGTATTTGTTGCTTCTAAATCTGATTGTGACAAAATTTTCAGGAAATGTTTGTATTCTGGAGGTGGTATTATTAGGTTCTCCAGTAGCCTCAATTTCCAAAGGAGATGAAGGAGTTCCTAATGATGGGTAGATTTTGATTCTTGCTTCCTTTAAACGATTTGTGTGGAAATTCTCGACTGTTTTGAAGTAAAATACTATGTTTATTTTGCATAAATGTTCACATTACAAATTAAATTTGTTTAATACGCTTTTCAAGGAGTAGAAGTCCAACTAAAACCTCCCCTCATATTGATCCAATTACTCAAACCTCCCCTTGGGTTTGAAATATTACAAAAGCTTCCCCTAGCACATGCCAAGGGGAAGTTTGTGTAATTAGTCCAAACTTTGAGGATATATCATTGTAGTAGATGTATTGCCGAACCGGTCGTTGTTTTATTTCGATCCACATTGTTTCTTCAGTTGTTTCTTTTGTTCCTTGTTCTTTTGAAGTTGGTGAATATTGAAAGTGAGATGCTGAGAATGAGGAAGTTGGAAGAACTCAGCAAGACTGCAAGCTCAAACCACTAAACTACATTATTGGCTTTGAGATCCTTGAATGCGGAAAAAAAAAAAAAAGTTACCAACTTTTACTGCAGTAATTTTCTTCTTTTGTTTTCACATTCTTTTTTTGTGTTTTGTCTTTTTTTTTTTGTTGAATGGACGTACTTATGAACATTTTAATAATTTTCTTGAATAAAATACTTTTTATTATTATTATAATTATTATTTGAAATGTACTTTATTAATTTTTAATAAATTAAGAAATGATTAATTGTGACAATTAGGCAAATTAATAGAAAAAGGTTAAGAAATTCAGTTATTGTAAACTCCACCACTCACAAGGACAGTATTTAGTTATTGGTTCTTAGATTTTTACAATATTTCTCGATAAAAAATTACATTGTTGAGAATTGCTTACTTCTTTATGAGAAAAAGGAAACTATATTGTTTTTTTTTTTTTTGTAATATTGAATAATAAAAGTAACACAAGATAAGGGTAAAATTGCATTTTGATCCTATAAATACGCACCTAATCCATTTTAGTTATGTAAGTTTTGATCCAACACATTTGATTCCATATATTTCTAATTGTTAATGAACATATAGTCTAAATTTCACATTTGATTTTTAATTTCTAACATGTTTTGGTCCTATATATATATATTGCATTTACTGATCAGTTGTTTCCTTTTTCCCCAGTCAATCTTATCACCATTGTTTTATATCGTTATTATATGAAATAGTCTTATATATACACATCTGGTTACATGAACATAACAAAAACAGATGGATTAGAACAAATTAAGAAATCTCTCAAATACAAATTAAAGATAAGGGTAAATAGGGGTACATGATAAGTTACGTGATAAAAAATGATTTAAACCCTAATCAGACTCTCATGAGATCCTAGGACTAAACTAAATAAAGAGGATGCAGGTTAAGGGTAAAGACAAGTTAGAATAATAGAAAGAAAGAATGAAGGGAGTCTTCTATGACCGATGACGAAGCAGAAATCCCAAAATCATGTCTTGCTATAAAATTATAAACATCGCAATATTCTGAAGACATCTGTGTCTGCATCTGGAAAAAACATGTAAGTCCAAGTAACTTAGAATTTGCAGCTGAGCTCACTTCAAATTACTTGACTTTGTTGATCCATGCTATGATGCAAACCATTTCATATGCAATCTTGGAGATAAGCAGAGTTGGAAAAACCAGGACTATTTTTGCCACAATTTTCCACATCCCAGGAAATCCACAAACGGCCGGTCATATACTCCGATCTTCATTACTGATACTATATAGATAAGAATAGGGTTTTTTTTTTTTTTTTTGGTGGCTATAAGAATAGGGTTTATTAGTGCTCCTTCTTAATCTATATGTCTCCATCACTGATCGTGAAATTGAAGCGTGCACTTAAACTCAATTTATTTCGCAAAGTATTTCTTAGATCTATGTACGTAGTTTAAGAAATGCTAGATTTCTATTATATTTTCAATGCAACTTAATTAAAATTTTATATAAACGAGGAAGTTCACTCCTTAATATACGGTTGATTTATAGATTGAATATTTGTGGATTATGATTTGGCGACACTTCTAAAGATATCATTTTTATCGGGTCGTATTGTGTCGTGTTGGATACACATGTCCGACACTCTTTATGTGGAAAATTCAAGAAAAAATTCAACACACACAATTAAGAAAAGTAGCCCCTTTAATTTTTATTTTTTTTGTTTAAAAAGAAGTGCTATATTATAGTTATTTCCAAGAAGAAAGGATAAACAATTTGTTATGAAAGTCCGAATCTCGAGAGAATTATTGATGAAGACCAAGTAACCATTAAGGACTCATTTCAAAATCTTAGCATAAGAACTTTTAATTTTATTTTTTATTTATTTTAATTATATACATGTATACTGATCGAGCCAAGATATAGAGTCGGAAGTTACTAAGTACTACCTTGAGTCGACCACTTAAAATTTGTTTATATATATGGAGAATCCTGCCACAAGATCGAACACCTGGAAAGATAGAAAAGGAACTATAAGCTTGAGGCCAATTCGAGACTAGTGGGGGTGATACTCGAGTTGGCACTCCGACACTCAAGTCAGTATTCGAATTAGAGATATCATAGTAGTGCAATAAATGAGTTAGTTGCTAGCTCTTACCTGGGGTATGAATGCGGAGTATTTATACAAGTTGGAGTAATGATGAACTCGGACGACGTGCGGACATCTTAAGCTGATAGCTGTCCCATTATAAGGATGCATTTAATGCATGGTCGACCATTTTCTCAAGAAACCTCTGACGGCCACCCGGCGGCCTTCTGGGTAGAGAAGAGCTCGACGACATATTCGGTCTTGAAGCATCGACGGGAAGGTGGAGCACTCAAGATAAGGAGAAAGATGAAAATATTCTCGGGGCTGAGGTCGAGGATAGAAGGTATCAAAGTGATATTCATTCCACATGTTAAGTGTACGTTGGACCAGTGGCTCAATAAATCCATATCACGGTCACATATTATATAAAAATATTGCGCAAACTTACTTTAATATTATGACTTTTTTTTTTTATAATTTTTTTAAAAGTCTTTCAATTGTTATCTACATTTTGTTATAAAAATTTTGAAATTATCACATCGACTATTTAGGTGTTAACGCGTGTCTCATTTTCGATAAAAAATTAATAATTTCAAATAAAAATGAGTCAAGTGTTAACACCTAGCTAGAAAAAAGAGATGATAATTTGAAAAAATTTCGCACAAAAAAAAAGATAATTTAAATTTTTTTATAAAGTATAAATGACAATATGAAATATATAAAAATTCAGATAAAATTTGAAAAAATATTCATTTATATGGGTAAACCCTTCATGCCACATTAACTTGTCGAAAAAAGGCGATATATATACGCGCCACCCTGTACCCGGTGGGGCCACTTGGCGAGCACGGCGCCTTCAGCTTCGTCTCTACCAGAAGCTCAAACAGCCGCCATGCATGTTCTGCCGCCACCTCCACCACAGTCGCCGAAACGCCGTGATTGGTCACCTAGAACATCCCCCACCTCTCGCATGCATTCCCAACGAGTTCCACCACATTCGAAGACGATATCAATAACGGGAGGTTCAACGGCGGCATGTTGTCGGAATGCACTTTCCTCCGCCGTGGTCCACGCGTGCGACTCCAGGAGAGCGTGGTCAGAGTGGAAGTCGAGGGGGATGATGTGTTGGGGTTTGATGTGGGAGTATTTGTAGGCGTCCGAAAGAGAGGTCGCCATGACTTTGTGCGCAAAGAGTTACAATGGGTTTTTGAGGGTTAATGAGAAATCTTATCATATACATGTTTGTGAGTACGCCAAATAATTTTAGCCAGAGTTTAGTATAATTAGATCTAGGGATGGCAACGAGCCGAGTCAGCTCGCGAGCCACACGATCCGAGCTGAGTCAGCCGAGCCCGAGCCCGAACCCTTTGAGTCTTGGCTCGTGGCTCGCGAACCCACATATTTAATTAAAAAATTAATATTTTAATTTTTATATATATAATATTATATATATATTTATTAAATTTTATACAAAATGAATAAAAAAATAATATATTTATTATATATAAAAATATATTAAATTATTAAAAAAACTAATTTTTTTATTAAAAATAATATTTATGGCCGAGCCTCGAGCCGAAGCGATTCTGCCTCGAGCCTTGGTCGAGCCGAGCCCGAGCCTGTAAAA
This sequence comes from Lantana camara, assembly GCA_037501455.1. NCBI lineage: Eukaryota > Viridiplantae > Streptophyta > Magnoliopsida > Lamiales > Verbenaceae > Lantana > Lantana camara. The sequence goes on from CM074861.1 coordinate 97,412,312, forward strand.
AAAGGCATCGGCTCGGCTCGTTGCCATCCCTAATTAGATCCTGTAACAATGGTTTTTGTCTCTTATTTGCAGGAAACTTTCAGCAAAAATCTAGTTCAATTAAATGCATCAATGACCCTATTTGGAAGATAAGTTCTATCAAAATCTAATTCAATTTTACAATGATATATTTTGTCTCATTATTTACAAGATAATTTCAGTTAGAATCTAATTCAATTAAATCATCCAACCACATTATTTGCAAGATAATTTTAGTCAGGATCTAATTCCATTAAATCCTTCGACAACACTATTTATAGGATAAACTATTTATAGGATAATTTTAGTTAGAATTTAGTTCAATTAAATTCTCCAACAATATAAGAATCTAGTTCAATTAAATCATGTAGCAATCCATTTTACCTCGTTATTTGCTTGATAGTTTTAGTTAGAATCTAGTTTAATTAAATCGCATACCAATGTCAAAATCTATTTTAATTAAATTCTACAAGGACACATATTTTAACCCAAATTAATTTCAGTTAAAGTGAACTCTAAACTACTTACGTATTAAGATACGATTTTCGTATTTTTTCACTACCATCAAAGACTTAAAATTGGGACTGACTCTGAACTACTTCCATTCACGTTCATAACAGTTGTACAATTTGAACACTTTACCAAGATATAATCCCAAGACTCGGTAAAATTTATTAAACTCGCACAACTTTGACTAGAAAATATTACGACTAAACCTTGTTTCTAAACTTGTACACACACTAAACCCTTAAGAGAAACCTACTTGTCCCTTACAAGGTCGCATGCGGCCTTAGCCCCTTGTTCGCCCCTCGCGAATGCTAACTAAGCAACCTTTAACATCTCGCGAAAGTGTGAAGAAATGAAAGAACGAAGGCAAGGAATGAAGTGTGTAAGAAGAGAACTTTAATTCACTCGAACTCTAAAATTTACAATGCTAGAATGCTTACAAATGGCTTGATGGTTGAAAATGAATGAGGCCCCTCCCTTTTATAGGGCTCTCCAAAGAAATAAACGGCTAGGATCATTTCGATCCGACGGCTAAGATTTGCTCTCTAGAGTATTCTATACAATTCAAGCTATTCTAGACTATTCTAAGAGATATGGAAAGTTTCCTAGAATGTACAAGGATTCTCTAGAGCGTTCTAGATAATTCTAAGTCTTTCTAGCAAAATTGAAGTCTAGAAAGGTCTAGACATGTCCGAACTTGTCTGAACCTCCAAACTCGTCCGAATATGCGAAATAGCCTCGATTGTCCCGCGAATTTAGTCGGTCCGGTACATGCAGCAACCCTATTCTCTCATCCTTCACCACTCTTTTCACACAGCTGCAGCAACCATATTCTCTCATCCTTCCCCACTCTTTTCACAGCCGCTCAAAGTATATTCACAACTGCTGTTCCCCAAACAATTGTTACGCACAGAACAGTTTTGACCACCAATGTTTTTACCACCGGTGTTGTTACCCACAAAACAGTTTTGACTACCAAAGTTTTTACCACCGGTGTTGTTACCACCCACAGAACAGTTTTGACCACCACCAGTGTTGTTCTCAAACAAGTGTTAGCACCGGTGTTGTTACCTACAGAATTTGCACTTGCCCCTCCCAAACAGAATCCTGAAGCAATCTTAGTGTTACCCACTATCATCATAAGTAGACATGCAAGACACATAATAACATAAACCACTCTTATTACGAATACCAAACGATGCTCTCGCTGGTTTCTTCTGAAAGCTCCAATAGTGATCATCTTAAAGATGATGTATGCCATCCAAATAAGTCCTGCACCGAAACAGTGGCATTCTCAGCACAGAGGTCTATATTATTTCAGGACAGAAGTGTCTGCATCACTGCCAGTTGTGAAGTGATAAACGATACCAACTGCTTGAATATCCTAGAAAAGTCATCGTTTTCCAGTGGTGGATCTGGCGCTGGCGGAGGCGTTGGTGGCCCAGGGTTGGGTGGGGTCCTAGTGGCCCAGGGGGTGTTCCAGGCGGCGGAGGATTAGGTGTTGCTGGTGGCGGTGCTGGTGGATCCGCTATAGCCAAAATTATATGGTCGTCGGGTCGAGCTCGATCGGGCGCTGGTACATTGTCATTGTCGAGTTGAGGCTTACCGATTTCAAAGGTCTTTCTGGCAGACGAAAATCGATTGCCTCAGCCGCGCACTGGTATGCGGATTCCTCTGCCGCCGTGCACTGGCGAATGCTAGCTAAGCAACCTTTAACATCTCACGAAAGTGTGAAGAAATGAAAGAATGAAGACAAGGAATGAAGTGTGTAAGAAGAGAACTTTAATTCACTCGAACTCTAAAACTTACAATGCTAGAATGCTTACAAATGGCTTGATGGTTGAAAATGAATGAGGCCCCTCCCTTTTATAGGGCTCTCCAAAGAAATGAACGGCTAGGATCATTTCGATCCGACGGCTAAGATTTGCTCTCTAGAGTATTTTATACAATTCAAGCTATTTTAGAGTATTCTAAGAGATATGGAAAGTTTCCTAGAATGTACAAGGATTCTCTAGAGTGTTCTAGATAATTCTAAGTCTTTCTAGCAAAATTGAAGTCTAGAAAGGTCTAGACATGTCCGAACTTGTCTGAACCTCCAAACTCGTCCGAATATGCGAAATAGCCTCGATTGTCCCGTGAATTTAGTCGGTCTGGTACATGCAACAACCCTATTCTCTCATCCTTCACCACTCTTTTCACACAACTGCAGCAACCCTATTCTCTCATCCTTCCCCACTCTTTTCACAGCCGCTCAAAGTATATTCACAACTGCTGTTCCCCAAACAATTGTTATGCACAGAACAGTTTTGACCACCAATGTTTTTACCACCGGTGTTGTTACCCATAGAACAGTTTTGACTACCAATGTTTTTACCACCGGTGTTGTTACCACCCACAGAATAATTTTGACCACCACCATTGTTGTTCCTCAAACAAGTGTTAGCACCTGTGTTGTTACCTACAGAATTTGCACTTGCCCCTCCCAAACAGAAGCCTGAAGCAATCTTAGTGTTACCCACTATCATCATGAGTAGACATGCAAGACACATAATAACAGAAACCACTCTTATTACAAATACCAGACGATGCTCTCGCTGGTTTCTTTTGAAAGCTCCAATAGTGATCATCTTAAAGATGATGTATGCCATCTAAATAAGTCCTGCACCGGAACAGTGGCATTCTCAGCATAGAGGTCTATATTATTTCAGGACAGAAGTGTCCGCATCACTGCCAGTTGTGAAGTGATAAACGATACCAACTGCTTGAATATCCTAGAAAAGTCGTCGTTTTCCAGTGGTGGATATGGCGCTGGCAGAGGCGTCGACGGCCCAAGGTTAGGTGGTCCCAACGGCCCAGAGGGGGCCGGCCCAGGGGGTGGTCCCGGCGGCGGAGGATTAGGTGTCGCCGGTAGCGGTGTTGGTGGATCCGCTATAGCCAAAATTACATGGTCGCCGGGTCGAGCTCGATCGGGCGCCGGTACATTGTCATTGTCAAGTTGAGGCTTACCGACTTCAGAGGTCTTTCTGGCAGACGAAAATCGGTTGCCTCCGTCGCGCACTGGTATGCGGATTCCTCCGCCGCCGCGCACTGGCTCAGACATTTTGATGGGAGATACATCGCGAGAGATTTCAATCGGAGCGATGAGACGGCCTCTTTGAGACGATTCAATTGGAGCGATGCGACAGCGTCATTCAGACATTCCAGTTGGAGCGATAGGACTGCCAGGTTTAGACAATTCAATCGGAGCGATGCGACGGCGTCGTTTAGATGATCCAATCGGAGATATAGGACTGCCAGGCTCAGACGATTCAATCGGAGCGATACGCCGATCGACTTTACTCCGAATCAAAGTAGATCTAGCTCTCACGGTAGCTCCGCCGCCACCTATTTTACAGGCGACATACTTTCCACCTCCTACTTTCTCGATCTCTTCCGCAGACGGCGGGGTTAATCCACTGCCAATTGGGATTAGCAGAGTAGATCTGCGGCGTACGTGAGAAAGAGAGAGGTATGTACCGGACCGACCGAATTCGCTGGACAATCGAGGCACGTACTCCTCATCCTCGTTCCATATCTTCGGTTAGTTTTTCAAAATTCGAAGCCATTTGTCCCCAATTTCAAATCTAAAAATTTTAGATCTAAAAAAGAAATGACGATAACTCTCAAACCGCTTGACGAAAATCGAATCCGTTCCTTGCAATATGTTTATCATGTCAAGAACTTCAAGATCCGTACCATTTCCGTCGAAAAATATCGCCGGACGAAAAACCCATTTTCTATTCAAATTTGCAGGTTTCCGGCAGGCCTCCCGGCGCCTTCTCCGACCAATGTCAATAGACATGGTTGGTACCAATGAAGTCGCATCGTCGAAATGAGCTAAAACACGTAGTCGCAGGTGTACCTGCATGTTCAACAGAAAAAAGAGGAAGAAGAAAGGGGAAAAAAAAAGGAAAAAGAAAAAGAAAAAAGGGTATTGGGAGTAATTTTTCCTATTTTATTAAGGGTATTTTTAGTCTTTTTACTTGAAATGGGAGCGAGGGGGGGTGTTTAGGAAACTTTTATAAATATTTGATCCTTAAAACATGTAAAAAATCAATTGGGGGTTTAGGAAAAGTGTTGTAGTATAGTAGGGATTTTTGATTAATTTTCCGGTATTAAAATGACAAAAGTGTAATAAAACTCATTAATACGTTCATTTTTATTTATTTTTCTTGTACTCAAGTAAAATGATTTATATATTTTGATGTCTCGATAAACTTAAAATATCACGACTTTAATATAACATTTAACCCTAAATAAAGAAAAGAGTAAATGTCATATTTGGTCCCTAAAGTTTCAGTTTTGTGTCACTTTAGTACTCGATGTTCTAAAAGTGACACTTGAGTCCCTAAAGTTAATAATTCGTCTCACTTAAGTTCTTCTGACAAAATTCTAATAAATTTTTTACTGTACTCAAGGGTATTTTGGTCATTTTAGTATTTATAGTTCTAAAATGATCCTTAAAGTTTTAGTTCTCAATCTTTTAAAAGTGTCATTTAAGTCCCTAAAATTAATAATAAGTCTCACTTTGGTTTTTTTGATCAAAATCAATGGTTTTAGTCATTTTATTTAATTTACATGAAAAAAAAGAAAGAAATAATATTTCTGGAAAGATATGAATTTATGAGTTAAAAAAAATAGAGTTGTTGCCATTATACCATTTTTTGTTTTAATACGCATTTTCCACCTATTATATTTATTCAGTTTAGTTTAACGCGAAATTAGAAAAAAAATAGAATTTTCATTGTAAATAAAATTTAAATTATTTATTTAATGTTTTTAAACTTCAATGATAATTTATTAATTTAGAGAGTATTTGAGTTTTAAATAATTATCTCAACCAACATAATATGTACTAATAATTTTCCAAACACTCTATGCGTATGCAACAAAATAATTATTATTATTTGATTTTATCAAAATTAAATTCTTCATATTAATATATAATTATAATTATTTTTAATATAATTATAAAATTATATAAATAAATGTGAAATATTATATTAATAAAATCATATTAAAATATAGCTCACAAAATATGAGAAAAAAATGAAATAAATATTAATAAGTGTATTAGAAAAAAGAATTAAATTGATGTGAGAGAAAAGAGGATTTAAATAAATAAATAAGAAAATGAAAAAAGAGATCAAGAGTTCATGACACCACATTTGTCTCTTTACTTAATATATAGTATAGGTAAATGTGATAATATTATATTAATAAAAATAATATTAAAATATAGCTCCCAAAATATGAGGGAAAAAAATAAAATAAATATTAAAAAGTTTATTAGAAAAAGAATTAAATTGATGTGAGAGAAAAGAGGATTTATATGAGAGGAAAAGAATTAATTGATATATTGTAGTGGTGAAGAAAAATAAAAAAATAAATAAGAAATAAAAGACCAAGAGTCCATGACACCACATTTGTCTCTATCGTTTAATATATAGTATAGACATTAATCTGATAGTAAAAATTAAATATATTAATACACCAAGTTAAGAGCGTTTTAATTATAAATTGGTTTATGAAATTTAATTTCTTAAGCATGTATTCCATGTGAAAATTTCTTTTAAAAAATAATTTGAGGTAATTAGTTAAAATAAAAACACTCTCTAAATAGAAAAAAATTAAGTTAAACCGAATAAATATAGCAGGTGGGAAATTTAAATTAAAACAAAATTGTATAATGGCAACAACTCTTTATTTTTGTTTGTGAACTCATAGGCTCCGATCTTATTATAAATATTATTTCTTTTTTTTCCATGTAAAATAAATATAAAATAACTAAAAGTATTGATTTTGGTTAAAATAACCAAAGTGAAACTTATTATTAATTTTAGGGACTTAAAATGACACTTTCAAAAGTTTGAGAACTAAAATGATACAAAGTTGAAACTTTAGGGACCATTTTAGAACTATAAATACTAAAATGACCAAAATACCCTTGAGTAAGGTAAAAAAATTCAGTAAAATTTGATCAGAAGGACTTAAGTGAGACGAATTATTAACTTTAGGGACTTAAGTGTCATTTTTAAAACAATGAGGACTAAAGTGATACAAAACTTAAACTTTAGGGACAAAATATAACATTTGCTCTAAGGAAAATTAGACGTCGTAAAATGTGGAATTATTACCTTGCAACGAAATGTTTAGGAGTCGGGACAAATTAATCAAATATTTGCTCAAAGAAAATTGCATTAAATTAACGATAACGGCACCATCAACATAATATGTGTGGCATTGTGCGATCACCGCCACCATTGCAACCGTGAAAATCTCTACATATATATTGAGCTAAATGCAAAAGAATTTCAGTTTTCATCCTATCTGTTGAATTTCTATCACCTTCTCGCAGATCTAGGGTTTCGCAATTTCCGATAACTTTGTAACTGGTTTCTGGGTTTAAGATCGGGCAAGAATTCCCGAAATTCCGGTCCCTGATCTCGGTTTACGTCTTAGGGCGCCCAGATTATTTTGTTGAGGATTTATGAGATTGCGGGTGTTGAGAATTTGATCTGGGAAAATGTCGGTGAGGAGTGGGCATGCGTCGATGAGGGATCGGACGCAGGAGTTCTTGGGGATAGCGGAGAGGTTAAAGAAGTCAGTTGCGGTGCAGAATGGGCCGAGCAGCAGCGGATCCAAGCGGGAGGAGCCACCGCGATCAGCGGTGGCGATGCAATCGGAGTTCAACCGTAGGGCGTCGAAAATTGGGCTCGGGATTCACCAGACGTCGCAGAAGCTAGCTAAGCTGGCGAAACGTGAGTGAAATCATATAATTGCGTGTTTCTTGTTTATCTTTAATGGGTTCTCTGTTAGGTATGGTGGTCGATTGGGTTAATCCAATGAACTATTATGAGATTGAGGAATCAATCAATGCATATTGATTGTATTGCATGCGTTTGATATTAGATGTTTCTGGCGATTGGTTCTCAGTAGTTCGTTGTGAATTGGATTGGGATTCACTAGATGTTGAAGAAGCTATAACAATACGTTTTCGGTGGACATACTCTTCAGCTATTTGTGTGTTGTTATTTAATTGTTCTGGAGATTTGTAAGAGTTGCTTATGAGGGGAGTTGTGAAGCTACTGTAGTTCTAGTTTAATTGAAGAAAGTTGAGTCTACAGCTTGTGAGTTAATTGAGCGAAATATTAGTTTTCTCTTAGTTCACAATGTTGTTACTTCTTAGGCAAAATGATTTTTGTGCGGCAGAGGTTAAAAAATTATTTGATGTTGAATTGTCTAAGAGTTAATCTTTTCCCGGAAGATTGTTCTGTCTTGTGGTCAAAGATCACGCTAAGCCTTAGAATTTGAAGCTTGGATTCATCTAGTCCTTAGTTCTTACCTATTGCTATCCTCAGGTTTTTATTTATGCTTCATCATTAAGGGGTGGCATGATCAAACCTCTAGTGTAATGCTTTCTATTGCAGTGGCAAAGAGGACATCGGTTTTTGATGACCCTACGATGGAAATTCAAGAACTCACTGCGGTTATCAAGCAAGATATAACAGCTCTCAATTCTGCTGTAGTTGATCTCCAGTTACTCTCCAATTCCCGGAGTGAAAGTGGAAATATTTCTAGTGACACCACCTCTCATTCCACTACAGTTGTTGATGATTTGAAGAATCGATTGATGAGCACGACAAAGGAGTTCAAGGATGTTTTAACCCTGAGAACAGAGGTGAACCTAGCTTTGCTGACTAATAATCTGATCCTTCATTTTCATTTTCTTGTTATCTGCTTTTATATAATTGTATCATTACTAACACGATCTGCGTTTTATCTGCTCGACTGCTCCTCTCAACAGAACCTTAAGGTCCATGAAAACAGAAGACAGCTGTTTTCGTCTTCAGCTTCTAAGAATCCTTCAAACCCTTTCGTTCGCCAGCGTCCTTTGGCTGCAAAGGCTCCTGCTGGTAACTCTGCTGCCCCTCCTCTTCCATGGGCTAAAACAGCAGAATCGTCATCCCAAATATTTCCGAAGTAAGTCCTCATATTGATGTAGATTATGGTCAAGTAGTTTAGAGGAATAGAACGATCGAAACAGCTTGAATTGAATGAGTGTGCTGAATGTAAGGAGATTTGTTCGCTTATTTTCTAGAATTTATCTGACAGGAATCAGGTGGATGGGGAGTCTCAACCTTTGCTGCAACAGCAACAAAATCAACAGCAGCAACAACAACAAATGGTTCCACTACAAGACAGCTATATGCAGAGTAGAGCTGAGGCTCTTCAAAATGTGGAATCAACAATTCATGAGCTGAGCAATATCTTCAATCAGCTAGCTACCTTGGTTTCACAGCAAGGAGAGATAGCTATCAGGTTTGCATGGCTTTGCTTTAGTATATGCTGGCTGCCTTCTGGTAAATAAACAGCAAATATGGTGGTTTTACGACCAATTAAAATGAAGAAGCTATCCTTTAATGTGTACAGCTAATCAATTCAGGCTACCTATTTTCACATTATTTCTGAAATTTGAATCAATTCTAAAACTACAAGAAAGTTTTCAGGTATCAGCCTAGGTAAACCTTATTGCACAGAGTCGGTTAATCTTGATCAAGTTATGTCATGAAAAATCTGAACATGCATCTATATAAGTTACGATGTTAGAACTAGGGCAGCCAGTCGCTGTAGTTCTTCCCCACAGGAGTAGCATTCCATTGTCATCTACATTCTACACACTCACTAATTTCATTTGATGTTGATGTATAATGTACACTTGCAAAATCTTTCTCCCGTAGTTCACTTTTTCTCATTTAAGTTTACTTTGCATAAATGCCCTTTGATATCTAAAATCAATTTTCATTCCGTGTCTCCCTGAATGGTTCTTAACATTGAGCAACATGCTAATAGGATCGATGAGAACATGGACGACACTCTGGCAAACGTGGAGGGAGCTCAAGGAGCTCTGCTCAAGTACCTCAACAGCATCTCATCGAACCGGTGGCTGATGATCAAGATTTTCTTTGTATTGATCTTCTTTCTCATGATATTCCTATTCTTTGTTGCCTAATCTCAGAGACTTGGTCAGGAAGATGAAATTCAACATGTATCTTAGACAAAATTAAGCCTCCTGTTATATTTTCTACAATCTTTTTCCTAATGTGTTTATTCCCTCTGTCAGGTGTATTTCTCATAATAAAGGTGAATTTGGACACAAATCTTATAATACCTATATTGTTTACTATTATAAAAATGGGAATCTTGTAAAGTGTTGTTTTTCCCCTATTTATAATGGCTATATATATTTTATGAAGTTATTAGTTGTTTAGTTCTTTTTCTGACAAAACTTTCAAATTTTTTACATAATTATGAGTTAAGATTAAATATTATTCTAATGAGCGTTTGAAAATTCAAGTTTTGCTTAATTTAGGTATAACTAAACTAAAAATTAGAATTATTTTAGCCTTTTATGTTAGTTATTCTCGTAATCAAATTAAATTTGTATTAATTTTTATTTTTTCACAAATACTCATCACTCCAACATATCCAAAAAGGGAATTTTCTAAAATGCCCCTATTTGCAATATCTCAATTCTCAAGTACCTAAACAAGTAAAATAACATTTCTAGGGTCCAAGTCGAAATTTTCCAAAAGTTCAAGGACCACCAATGCCCAACAATCGACAAGTGTTTAACTAGCTTCTCCTCCCACGTTTGCCACCGGCCATCTCCCCAAACCCCTTTTTTTGTTTGTTTCCCTGGACAATTATAATTTATAATATACGAACACGATATCGATATAATGACACGAATTTTTTTTCTTAAATTTTTTTTATGTAAGTAATGTTTATTATACGACACGACGAAATAATACGTTGACAAGTGTTCGTACATCATAACAATATAATAACATTGATGATAAATTGATAATACGAACATAGCACGATAATAATATGACGATATAAATCTTTTTAAAAAATTTTTTACACAGGAATCGTTCAATATGATATTCAATAAGGCAAGGATGCAATTTTCTTTTCAAAAATTTTATTAAAAAAAAATATACAATACTATATTTGACCGGGGAATTCCCGAAAACTCCCAAAATGATAAGTCCAATTCCTTTTAGCTCCCCATTTTAAAAAATGATGTATTAAAACTCAAGAATCGCGTATCTAAAACCTCAAATCTTGTATTTGAAATACAAGGAAAAAATCATGTATCTAAATCCCAAAATCATGTATCTAAATCCCAGAATCACGTATCTAAATCCCAGAATCATGTATCTAAAATCCCAAATGATGTATTTGAAAATGGGGAGCTAAAAGGAAGTTTTCAAACCCATGGGGAGTTTTCAAAAATTACCCCATATTTGACACGATAAAATTTTATATAAGAAATATACGATATAATTCGATATAATTCGGCATAAGCATTCGATATAACATAAGCTGCAATGAAGTTATATTTTTTTCAGAAGTATCGGTATACCCATTACTCCACGTATGATATTAATATATATTTTCTCTATCTGTATGTAACGCATCATAAGCACACAAATATACACATACATTCTAACAGTTGTTTTTTGCCAAGATAACGAAACCCTAGTTCTTTCCAATCGCTCCGCCTCACCTCCGTGGCTCCGTTTAATTTTCGAAACCCTAATTCTCTCCAATCGCATTTCCGAATTCGTCGAACTCTCGGGATAAGGACGTAATAAATCGGTTGATTTTATTAGGAATTGGATATTCAAGTGTTTGCTCACCCATAATTTTTGTCGATCAGAAATTCTGAGAAAATCCGCTCGTTTCTCTATTCCTTTTGTTGTTTTGATAATTTGTTTCTGTAAATTCTGTCCCGGAACTGTCTTATCTCGAAATTTCAATCTTGCGCCTGTGTTTCTCCCGGTCTGAATTGATTTACGGACACTAGAAAATGGTTGGAGGTGGGAATAGGAGGGATGAGGGATCTTTCACGGTGAGCAACTCGAACGTTTTTGCAGCTCTGGAGAGTTTGAGGAAGAAGAAGAAGTCTGACAAAGAGAAGGGTTCTAAGGGAAGTAAGAGCGCGTCTAAGGCGGCTGCATCTGGGAAATCGAAGGAAGCCGAGGAGAAGCCGGTTTTCTGGGCTCCTGCTCCTTTGACTGCGAAATCTTGGGCGGATGTGGATGATGAGGATGATGATGATTATTATGCCACCACTGCGCCTCCCCCGGCGATATGGGGTGGTTCTGATTCGAATAAAGCTGATGATACTGAGAAACACGAAGTTCTGGAGGTATAAAGATTGTAAATCATGTTACATTACTTAATTGCAATTTTATGATTAATTATTTCTTGTAGTTGTGTTTCGTTCTTTCTTGGTTGGTTCAGTGGTTTTAGTGATTAAATGCCTTACCTTTTTGTGTTACCAATGTTTTTGTTCAAGATTTTGACTATTTGTTCACTTTGATGTTTTATGATGCTTAATGATATAAGCAGTTGCCAGCTCTGCTTTTGATGCATTCAAGGTTTTTTTTATGAAGTTTTGCCACTTGGGTTTTGGTACTGAAATATGTGTGTGTCATTTTGCTGAAAATCTGCCCTTACCAGCTTATACCTTAAGTTTGATCATGTGTGGTGCTTGAGACTCGGTACTTGCCTTTTGTGATCCTTGAGGTGTTCACGTCTACCTGGGCAACCATGTGAGTTGCGGACTTTTTTCCTCGATGAAATTAAATGCTTTAGTAGAAATTTCTGTTAGCCCTTTTATTGAAAGGGGGGTCTTTTTATATTTATATGTTAAAAGAATTTTTCTCAAGGCAATAATTTGTTTGGATGTTGTTCTTCCAATCCTTTTGCTAAACGTTGGGGCATTGTTTGTTGTTTTACGATCAAACTCCTCATTGTCCACGATGATTTATTTTACAATTGTGTTACTTTGAATACCATTTTTTGGTTAGATTAACTTTTAACTATCTCCCTTTTTCGTGCACCTTTCGTTTGATCCGTGTCTATGAATTTCTATGCTTGGAAATATGGGGTAAATCGAATGCAAGTGCTCTAAGATGGTTGTTTTGAATCTTTTTGCCCCTCCAGTTTTATAATAAACTAATATTAGAAACCTTATTCCACATATCTTGTTATGAGCCGCAATTATGTACCCTTCATGTGGAATCCCCTCTTGCAAACACAAAACGGGATATTCTCCCTTCATGTGGAATCCCCTCTTGCAAACTCAAAACGGGATATTCTCGATTCTCAATGATATTCTCCCTTCATGTGGAATTGGCAGACCTTCCTTTCTTAAAATGCTATCATTTCTGGCACGGGGGACTTCCACAGTTGCTTTCTCCTGGGAGTCTCTGTAGACTTACTGCTAATCTAGAGATCATTATTTTGTCTTCGATAGTCTGTTTGTGACATTACGCAACTGTGAATTGCATCTGGTGTGAAATTGGAATTGTATTTGTGACTGTTTTTCTATCCAAATTGCAGGAAAGTGAGAGTGAAGATGAACTTCTAGATGAAGGTGATGATGATGTGGAAGAGGAGGTTGATCATGAAACGGAGGTCCAAGAACAGCTTGAGCCCGAGGTGCAAATGCCTGCATTAGCTTCACCAGCACCTAAGGAGACGGAAAGACAGCTTTCCAAAAAGGAGAGAAAGAAAAAGGAGCTTGCTGAACTCGAGGCGCTTCTAGCTGATTTTGGTGTTAACCCGAAAGAGAAATCTGAAGATGAACCATCTGGTAATTATTTTTCTGCTATCGCCTTATGAAATTGGCATAACCATCTAAACTGACATTCTTATTTGTCACTTACAGACAGGAAAGAGGGGCAGATGAATGGAGATGCAGAAAAGAAGGATAATGTCCCTTCAGAATCTAAAAGTGCCAAAAAGAAGAAAAAGAAGGATAAGGCTTCCAAAGAAGCAAAGGAGTCTCAGGATCAGCCCAATAGTGCCGATGCTTCCAACGGGCAAGAAGCAAATGCTGAAACCGGACAGGCGGAGGAAGCAACATCATCTGCTGTCGATGTGAAAGAGAGGTTGAAAAAGATGGCATCTGCCAAGAAAAAGAAATCCAGTAAAGAGATGGACGCCGCCGCACGAGCTGCAGCTGTAGAGGCAGCTGCAAGAAACGCAAAGCTTGCCGCTGCTAAGAAGAAAGAGAAGAACCATTACAACCAACAGCCGATTCGGTAAGAGAGAGAGAGAGAAGATTGTAGAGTTGGAGCTTTATACGTATGGAGATATGCGGCTTTTCTTGGTCTTTAATAAACTTTTCGAGCTCCTGCCTGTGGTTTTGTGATAGATGATGAACTTCAAAATATAATGTTACTTGTCACAAACCGTTTTTGCCATTCAAAACTTGTTTCATTTGGTGGCGGTACTACTTTTTTGGCTTTACTCTTAGATCAGTGTTTGTAACATATCAGTACTTTTTGGCTGATGTATCTATCACTCGTTTCCTTTCATCTTTTCTGATGGAGTCCCTGAGGGTGGAAAATAATTGTGACTTCCTGGCTTCCAGCTTATATTTTCTTGAGGCCCATATGAAACATGTAGTTCACGTTCCTTAAAGAGTCAAAGTGGGCTTCTGTCGATTAGCTAAGTTGAATGAATTCTGAATTAAAATTGATCCATATGCATTAACCCGATTAACCTCAAGTATATATTGCCAAAAGGTTATTAATTTAGTTAAAAGGTTAATATTATATGCCAGTAATTACTTTAGTATTGGCTCTTTCGGGAAACGATCATTATTATATATTATAAATTTAATAATCATGCTAAATTAACTCTATTCAAGTTTGTAAGCAGCCCTCTTGTCCGTTGATCAGTCCAAGTGCCGGTCCAAGTGTGTCCTCTGAATAGTTAGTGTTTTGGCATATTGGATTTTTCTTCCTTTTTTTTTTTTTCATGACCAATAACTCTCTGTCTGTCTCACTCTCCGCACCTCCACCACCTTCAACAAAAAATGGTGGCGGTGGTCTTCTCAAGATTAAGTCGTTTAACATTTTCAAATCGAAAAAGGCTTCGCCTGAGCCTCCAACGGCCAATCCGACCACCTCCACTGAGGTGGTCGACATGCCGAAGCCTCCAACGGCCGAGGTGGTCGACATATTGAACGGGGCCGCAGCCTCCGACCATCTCCAACGAGGTGGTCGACATGTTGAACGGATTCATCGTCTCTCAGACGGCTCTACTGACGGCTGTATTATAAAACCAGAACAGTAAGTTGTTGTACTCTGTGAAATGGGCGCTGCCCTTGTTTGAAATCGCTGGGGGTTCCTTTGGCTTGTTTTTCTCACTGTAACTCTCTACCGCTTTTTCAGAGGAACATGAATGGGGTATAGTTTGTCCTTTGCTCGGTTTGTAGCACTTACGATAACATTGCTATTAGTCGTTGCTTTGATGGTGGCAAACATTATGTTATCTGTGCAAATTTGTAAGCAGCCCTCTTGTCCGTTGATCAGTCCAAATGTATCCTCTGAATAGTTAGTGTTTTGGCATATTGGATTTTTCTTTCTTTTTTTTCTCATGGCAAATAACTCTCTGCCTGTCTCACTCTCCACACCCAATAACTCTCTACTTGTCTCACTCTCCGCACCTCCACCACCTTCAACAAAAAATGGTGGCGGTGGTCTTCTCAAGATTAAGCCGTTTAACATTTTTAAAGCGAAAAAGGCGTTGCCTGAGCCTCCGGCGGCTAATCCAACCACCTCCAACGAGGTGGTCGACATGCCGAAGCCTCCAGCGGCCGAGGTGGTCGACATGTCGAACGGGCCGAAGCCTCCGACCACCTCCAACGAGGTGGTCGACATGTTGAACGGATTCATCGTCTCCCAGACGGCTCTGCTGACGACTGTACTATCAAACCATAACAATAAGTTGTTGTGCTATGTGAAATGGGCGCTGCCCTTGTTTGAAATCGCTGGGGGGGTTCCTTTGGCTGGTTTTTCTCACTGTAACTCTCTACCGCTTCTTCAGAGGAACATAAAGAAATGTGGGGTATAGTTTGTCCTTTGCTCGGTTTGTAGCACTTGCGATGATGTTGCTCTTAGTTGTTGCTTTGATGGTGGCAAACATTGTGTTATCTATTCAAGTTTGTAAGAAGTCCTCTTAACCGCTGAACAATCCAATTGTGTCCTCTGAATAGTTAGTGTTTTGACATATTAGATTTTTCTTCCTTTTTTCTCATGGCCAATAACACTCTGCCTGTCTCACTCTCCGCA
Organism: Lantana camara; assembly: GCA_037501455.1. NCBI lineage: Eukaryota > Viridiplantae > Streptophyta > Magnoliopsida > Lamiales > Verbenaceae > Lantana > Lantana camara. The sequence continues at coordinate 97,428,037 of CM074861.1, forward strand.
CCCAATAACTCTCTGCCCGTCTCACTCTCCGCACCTCCACCACCTTCAACAAAAAATGGTGGTTGTGGTCTTCACAGGATTAAGCCGTTTAACATTTTCAAAATGAAAAAAGTATCGTCGGAGCCTCCGGCGGCTAACCCGGCAACCTCCAACGAGGTAGTCGACATGCCGAAACCTCCGAAGGTCGAGATGGTCGACATGTTGAACCGGCCGAAGCCTCCGACCACCTCCAACGAGGTGGTCGACATGTTGAACGGATTCATCATTTCCCAGACGGCTCTACTGACGGCTGTACTATAAAACCAAAACAGTAGGTTGTTGTGCTCTGTGAAATGGGCGCTGCCCTTGTTTGAAATCGCTGGAAGGTTCCTTTGGCTTGTTTTTCTCACTGTAACTCTCTACCGGTTTTTTAGAGGAACATGAACAAATGTGGGGTATAGTTTGTCTTTTGCTCGGTTTGTAGCACTTGTGATGACGTTGCTCTTAGTCGTTGCTTTGATGTTGGCAAACATTGTGTTATCTGTTCAAGTTTGTAAGCAACCTTCTTGTCCGCTGATCAGTCCAAGTGTGTCCTCTGAATAGTTAGTGTATTGGCATATTGGATTTTTCTTCCTTTTTTCTCATGGCCAATAACTCTCTGCCTGTCTCACTCTCCGCACCCAATAACTCTCTGCCTGTCTAACTCTCTGCACCTTCACCATCCTCAACAAAAAATGGTGGCGGTGGTCTTCTCAAGATTAAGCCGTTTAACATTTTTAAAGCAAAAAAGGCATCACCTGAGCCTCCGGTGGCCAATCCGACCACTTTCAACGAGGTGGTCCACATGCCGAGGCCTCCGACGATCGAGGTGGTCGACATGTTGAACGGGTCGAAGCCTCTGACCACCTCCAACGAGGTGGTCGACTTGTTGAACGGATTCATCGTCTCCCAGGCGGCTCTGCTGACGGCTGTACTATCAAACCAGAACAGTGAGTTGTTGTGCTCTATGAAATGGGCGCTGCCCTTGTTTGAAATCACCGCGCACGCGCGCGAGGGGGGGGGTTCCTTTGGCTGGTTTTTCTCAGTGTAACTCTTTACCGCTTTTTTAGAGGTACAAGAACAAATGTGCGGTATAGTTTGTCCTTTGCTCGGTTTGTAGCACTTGCGATGATGTTGCTTTTAGTCGTTGCTTTGATGGTGGCAAACATTGTGTTATCTGTTCAAGTTTGTAAGCAGCCCTCTTGTCAGCTGATCAGTCCAAGTGCTAGTCCAAGAGTGACCTCTGAATAGTTAGTGTTTTGCCATATTGGAATTTTCTTCCTTTTTTCTCTTGGCCAATAACTCTCTGCTTGTCTCACTCTCCGCACCTCTACGGCCTTCAACAAAAAATGGTGGCGGTGTTCTTCTCAAGATTAAGCCGTTTAATATTTTCAAAGCGAAAAAGGTGTCGCCTGAGCCTCCGACGACCAATCCGACCATCTCCAACGAGGTTGTCGACATGCCGAAGCCTCCGACGGCCGAGGTGGTCGACATATTGAACGGGCCGAAGCCTCCGACCATCTCCAACGAGGTGGTCGACATGTTGAACGGATTCATCATCTCCCAGACGGCTCTACTGACGGCTGTACTATAAAACCCGAACAGTAGGTTGTTGTGCTCTGTGAAATAGGCGTTGCCCTTGTTTGAAATCGCTGGAAGGTTCCTTTGGCTTGTTTTTCTCACTGTAACTCTCTACCGCTTTTTCAGGGGAACATAAACAAATGTGGGGTATAGTTTGTCCTTTGCTCGGTTTGTAGCTCTTGCGATGACGTTGCTCGTAGTCGTTGCTTTGATGGTGGCAAACATTGTGTTATCTGTTCAAATTTGTAATCAGCCCTCTAGTCCGTTGATCAGTCCAAGTGTGTCCTCTGAATAGTTAGTGTTTTGGCATATTGGATTTTTCATTCATATTTCTCATGACCAATAACTCTCTGCCTGTCTCACTCTTCGCACCTAATAACTCTCTGCCTGTCTCACTCTCTCAACCTCCACCACTTTCAACAAAAAATGGTGGCGGTGGTCTACTTAAGATTAAGCCGTTTAACATTTTTAAAGTGAAAATGGCATCGACTGAGCCTCCGACGGCCAATCCGACCACCTCCAACGAGGTGGTCAACATGCCGAAGCCTCCGGCGGCCGAGGTGGTCGACATGTTGAACGAATTCATCGTCTCCTAGATAACTTTGTTGACGGTTGTACTATCAAACGAGAACAGTAAGTTGTTGTGCTCTGTGAAATGGGCGCCGCCCTTGTTTGGATTCGCTGGGGGGTTCCTTAGGCTGGTTTTTCTCATTGTAACTCTATACCACTTTTTCGGAGGTACTGGAACAAATGTACGGTGTAGTTTATCCTTTGCTCGATTTGTAGCACTTGCGACGACGTTGCTCTTAGTCGTTGCTTTGATGGTGGCAAACATTGTGTTATTTGTTCTAGTTTGTAAGCTGCCCTCTGTTCCGCTGATCAGTCCAAGTGCTAGTCCAAGTGTGTCCTCTGAATAGTTAGTGTTTTGGCATAATAGATTTTTCTTCCTTTTTCTCATGACCAATAACTCTCTGCCTGTCTCACTCTCCACATCTCCACCACCTTCAACAAAAAATGGTGGTTGTGGTCTTATCAAGATTAAGCCGTTGCCTGACCCTCTGGCGGCTGTTGGAGGTAGTCGACATGTCGAAGCCTCCGGAGGCTGAGGTGGCCAACATGTTGAATGGTAAGACGCCTCCGACCACCTCCAACGAGGTGGTCAACATGTTGAATGGATTCATCGTCTCCCAGACGGTTCTGCTGATGGATGTACTATCAAACCATAACAATAAGTTGTTGTGCTCTGTGAAATGGGCACTGCCCTTGTTTGAAATCGTTGGGGGGTTCCTTTGGCTGGTTTTTCTCATTGTAACTCTCTACCGCTTTTTCACAGGATTAAGCCATTTAACATTTTCAAAGCGAAAAAAGCGTCGCCGGGGCCTCCGACGGCCAATCCAACCACCTCAATCGAGGTGGTCGACATGCCGAAGCCTCCAGGGGCTGAGGTAGTCGACATGTTGAACCGGCCGAAGCCTCCAACCACCTACAACGAGGTGGACAACATATTGAACGGATTCATCATCTCCTAGACGACTTTGTTGACGGCCGTACTATCAAACCAGAACAGTAAGTTGTTGTGCTCTATGAAATGGGCACCACCCTTGTTTGGATTCGCTGGGGGGTTCCTTGGGCTGGTTTTTTCATTGTAACTCTATACCACTTTTTCGGAGGTACTGGAACAAATGTAGGGTGTAGTTTGTCCTTTGCTCGATTTGTAGCACTTGCGATGACGTTGCTCTTAGTCGTTGCTTTGATGGTGACAAAAATTGTGTTATTTGTTCTAGTTTGTAAGCAGCCCTCTGTTCCGCTGATCAGTCCAAGTGCTAGTCCAAGTGCGTCCTCTGAATAGTTAGTGTTTTGGCATATTAGATTTTTCTCATGGCCAATAACACTCTACCTGTCTCATTCTCCGCCCCCAATAACTCTCTGCCTGTCTCACTCTCCGCACCTCCACTACCTTCAACAAAAAATGGTGGAGGTGATCTTCTCAAGATTAAGCCGTTTAACATTTTCAAAGTGAAAAAAGCGTCGGCGGAGCCTCCGGCGGCCAATCCGACCACCTCCAACGAGGTAGTCGACATGCCGAAGCCTCCGACGGCCGAGGTGGTCGATATGTTGTACCAACCGAAGCCTTGGAGGTGGTCGACATGTTGAACGGATTCATCATCACCCAGACGGCTGTACTATCAAACCAGAACAATAGGTTGCTGTGCTCTGTGAAATGGGCGCTGCCCTAGTTTGAAATTGCTGGGGGGTTCCTTTGGTTGGTTTTTCTCACTGTAACTCTCTACCGCTACTTCAGAGGAACATGAACAAATGTGGGGTATAGTTTGTCCTTTGCTGGGTTTGTAGCACTTGCGATGACGTTGCTCTTAGTCGTTGCTTTGATGGTGGCAAACATTGTTGTAATGCCCCGTTTTTCAGCAAGCCAGGTACAACGTCACGAGAGAGTTTAATTCAATAATTACGTGATTATATGACGTCGCATGTTATACGTGTCAACGTGTAATTTTATTTTAATTGTGCGCGCTTTAGAATTTATTTAAATCGTACTTGGACTCAATTGTCCAATAACTGTAAATTAGGAACCTAATTTTAGTTAGGGTGTTTTAGGCTTAACCTAGGGTTTAGGCTTAACCTAGGGTTTATTTGATTTTGGAGAAAGGATGGTGTTCAACACATGAACCAAAAGAATTGTCAATTACCCTCTAAGGGGAGCTCGAGCTCCCCTATATATAGGAAAGGGAGGGGCGGCCGAACCTAGTCCTATTGAACTAAGGATTTGGTCCCTCTCTCTTATTACTTGATCATCAAGTAATTCCCAACTTTGACTTTTGAATTCTAATTCAAATCAACTTTTAAGAGAGCTAAAATATCCAAACCCCTTTTGGATAATATTATAATTTATTTATTAATAAATAAATAACTTATTTATCTAATTAATTAATTCGTAATTAATTAAATAGATTATTTTTCTCCAAAATAAGATTTTCCTTTCAATTCAAAATTAAACCAAAGTCTATTAAATAATTAACGCATTAATTATTTAATACACAAATAATTATACACGTGTGGTGCACACGTGTCCATGTATGACACGTATCACTCACGTGAACCACACGTGTGGAACCCTCTTGGTATGATCAACTCGTTTAATCATTTTAAAGCCTTAACTCATGTAACCAAGTTGTTGTGTGTGACCCTCTAGGTTCTCAATTCAATTAGCAGTGACCCTAATTAATTAATTCACTAATTAATTAATCAATCCACAGATTAAACGACCATAGTCTAGCAACAGGTGTTTAACCCCTAGCTGAATTGGAATGTCTCGATTCGACAAAACCTTTAAGTCATTGATTCATGTGAGATACAATCCTCCTACTTACTATCTCTCAACCAAGATCTAGGGTAAGGGAATAATCAGAACCCTAATAATCTGGTCTTAAAGCTAAGTGCATTGCACATCCATTTGATCTCAATCCAAGAAACCCTTTTCTTGATGTCTTGATCTACTGCCTTGGCCACGGACTCCATATGGCATATGAATGACTTACACAATAAGAGATCACCTTGCAAATGCAAGTGTAGGTCCTTTCTTGATTCTCATTCACTTTCATGAATCACTTGTGCAGCCCCAGCATAAGCCTTGAATCAGTTGTCTAAGGCGACACCCTTTAAAGCTTAAACCTAAGACTATAGAGTTAACTCATAAAGTGACATGGAACCTCAAGTCTAAGGATCAATTAATCACATCAATGACTTGTGAGATATTTCCTAATCTGGAAGTTTCCATTTCCTGAAATAGAAACTTTCTTTCCCATTTAGGAATCTTCTCACACGGGGCACCTCAGTGAACTTACTTATTGAAGTAAGCACCCTCATGTATCACGCACGTATCAACTATACACTTTGCACCTCCATGAAACAAGGTGGTCCTTCTTAAGGGTGTGATCCTATAAGCGAGCCTTAGAGGAGTCAGGTTGACACTCCCACTGTCAGTAGGACTCATCGGCTTGGAGTATTTTACTAATCATGACTTATGTGATATAGGGCTCGTTTCATGAACCATTTCACCTAAATGGTAGAGTCCTAAAGTCATCAGGATTAGGGGAGTTCTCATACATGCACAACTAAAATAACGCATACCAAACAAGAGCATATAAAGAAGTGTTGTCTCAATTCGTTATTTTATTCAAAGATTGTCTGTGATTACAATAAGGAAAAGCACAAAGCGGATATATAATCGGCTTTCTAGGGTACTATTCCTAACACCAGCCTTATCTCTTTTTCCCCAATTTTGATCGATCATCAGCATTCATGAAGAAAAGGAAAAGAAAATCCTCAAATTGGCACCAAAGACTTCAAGCTCGGTTTTTCGAGATCCAACCGTTCGATCAACGACCTAAGGTAAGAATTGTGTTCTATTCGATACGTGCTTCGATTTAGTATACCTTTCATGCCTCGGATTCGTGTTTATATGATGATTGGGAAAAATAATAAATAGTAATTGGGTTGGGAGTTCTATATGATCGAGCTCGTTTCGGGAGTTCTAATGTGCAAATATGTGATCTACGTGTTATAATTTCTATGTGGTATGAATTTCGTGCATGTTGGAGTAGTTTGTGGCTGTGTTGGTGTTTGAATTGGGGCTCCAGGCGCCATTGTTGCTGTTCTTGCTTCTTTTTGGATGAACCAGACGGGAACGACCGTTCCCGTGTTGAACTGGAGTTGGGAACGGCCCTTCCCAGGGGGCCATTTCGGCCAATTCTTTACAGAGCCCCGGGGAGAGTTCGGGAAGCTGGGAACGGCCGTTCCGGGCGGAGCTACTGGGCATGGCCGTTCCCAGAATGGGCGAGGCCGTTCCCGCCCCTACCTTAGTGCATTTATGTGTTTTGTTCGTATATTGTTATTTCGTGATTTCCTTTGCATATCTAAGTGTTATTACATCATTTTACTTACATAATTTCATGCAATTGGACTCGTTTATTGAATGCAAGTGCTACGTGACTTAATTACTCTTAATTGCATACAAAAACATAATCACGACTAAACTTATCATATTGTATATCGTTCCATATAATCCATGCCATTTCACATCAATATGGTGCGTCATAATTGGTATCATTATTGAGTCTCTTCTCACGAGTAGACATTGTTTCCTTTCTTGTCCAGTTCTTCTCCAGGGTGGAGATTACCGATCGAGTAAACACTACATTTCACCCATGTATCGTTCGTCGATTGTCAAGTGAGGGTGTTTTGTTCTAGTTATGTATAAAATCCTAAAACCTGCATGAATGAATTTTGGACTAAAACCGTATTTGTACTTATACTATTTTCAAGATTGTTATCGAGTAATCCTTTGTTAACTGAACGTATTGCTATTGTTATTGACTGACTCTTACTGTTTTGGCGAGATATTGTACTGCACATTGACTGTGGGCGCTGGGATTTGTGTATTGAGCGAACCGGGGAGGTATCGGGCCGACGGTAAACTCTTGCACATTTCCACATTATTGGGATGACCCCTGAATCCACTAGGAGATTAGTGGAGGAAGGAGTTCCGGGCATCAGGAGTCATGTTCCTGATGCTCACCATGTATGGTTGGTAAGGGCTAGCTACCCGAACCTTGTCTCGGAGGGAGAAGGATGGAACTGATTGTGCACTGTTATTGAATTAATTGTACTGTATTGATTGAAACCTATTGATTGCATGATCGCCTTTATTAAATTGAATCTTAGTCATTGTACACTGTCGGAGTTTGGTTGGAGATTGTGCACGCTCAATTGCCAAGCCACTGATAGCCTGTAATTTCAACTAATTGTATAAACTGATAGTTGTAAAGTCCGAGCATTGATTAATTGATTTATTACCTTCACGGGAATTACTTTACCTAAAACTTTTGTCGGGATTTACAGCTTGCATGTGCATGTTTCTATATATATATATACTTCCTGCTCACTCAGTCTTCTAGAGACTTATCCCTCCTTCCCCTTTTCTTCTAGGTTCTTTACAGGTGGTTGCTAGGCGGAATTGAGTTGTCGGTCTTTGTCCGAGTCTTCCACTTGTACACTCACTACATATTGTTGTTAGGAATAGTGCCCTAGAAAGCCGATTGAATATCCGCTTTGTACTTTTCCTTATTGTAATCACTGACAATCTTTGAATAAAATAACGAATTGAGGCAACACTTCTTTATATGCTCTTGTTTGGCATGCGTTTACTTTAGCTATGCATGTATGAGAACTCCCCTAATCCTGATGACTTTAGGACTCTACCATTTAGGTGAAATGGTTCATGAAACGAGCCCTCTATTTCACATAAGTCATGATTAGTAAAATACTCCAAGCCGATGAGTCCTACAGACAGTGGGAGTGTCAACCTGACTCCTCTAAGGCTTGCTTGTGGGATCACGCCCTTAAGAAGGACCACCTAGTTTCATGGAGGTGCAAAGTATATAGTTGATACGTGCGTGATACATGAGGGTGCTTACTTCAATAAGTAAGTTCACTGAGGTACCCCGTGTGAGAAGATTCCTAAATGGGAAAGGAAGTTTGTATTTCAGGAAATGGAAACTTCCAGATTAGGAAATATCTCACGAGTCATTGATGTGATTAATTGATCCTTTGACTTCAGGTTCCATGTCACTTTATGAGTTAACTCTGTAGTCTTAGGTATAAGCTTTAAAGGGTGTCGCCTTAGACAACTGATTCAAGGCTTATGCTGGGGCTGCACAAGTGACTCATGAAAGTGAATGAGAATCAAGAAAGGACCTACACTTGCATTAGCAAGGTGATCTCTTATTGTGTAAGTCATTCATATGTCATATGGAGTCCTTGGCCAAGGCAGTAGATCAAGACATCAAGAAAAGGGTTTCTTGGATTGAGATCAAATGGATATGAAATGCACTTAGCTTTAAGACCGGATTATTAGTGTTCTAATTATTCCCTTACCCTAGATCTTGGTTGAGAGATAGTAAGTAGGAGGATTGTATCTCGCATGAATCAATGACTTAAAAGTTCTGTCGAATCGATACATTCCAATTCAGCTAGGGGTTAAACACCTGTTGCTAGAATATGGTCGTTTAATCTGTGGACTGATTAATTAATTAGTGAATTAATTAATTAGGGTCACTGCTAATTGAATTGAGAACCTAGAGGGTCACATACAACAACTTGGTTACATGAGTTGGGGCTTTGAAATGATTAAACGAGTTAATCGAGCCGAGAGGGTTCCACACGTGTGAAACCACACGTGTGGGTCACGTGACTGGACACGTGTCCTTGGGACACGTGTGCCACACTTGTATAATTATTTGTACATTAAATAATTAATGTGTTAATTATTTAATAGACTTTGGTTTAATTTTGAATTAAAAAGAAAGTCCTATTTTGGAGAAAAATAATCTATTTAATTAATTATGAATTAATTAATTAGACAAATAAGTTATTTATTTATTTAATAAATAAAGTATAAAATTATCTAAAAGGAGTTTGGATATTTTTAGCTATCTTAAAAGTTGATTTGAATTAGAATTCAAAGTCAAAGTTGGAAATTACTTGATAATCAAGTAATTAGAGAGAGGGACCAAATCCTTAGCCCAAAAGGACTAGGGTTTCGGTGTCCCTCCATTTCCTATATATAGGGGAGCTCGAGCTCCCCTTAGAGAGTGATTGGCAATTCTTTTGGTTCATGTGTTGAACATCATCCTTTCTCCAAGATCAAATAAACCCTAGGTTAAGCCTAAACACTAACTAGAGAACTAGCATCCTTACTAGTTAGATTGTAGTCAAGTTGGTGGACTATCTCTAGAGAGCTTCAAGTTAGAAGTTTTAAATATTCGAAATTTACCAAAGAGAGGGGATCAAGCCGTGAGAAGAGCGTTCTTGGGTGGCTTGAAACGCTTCAAGAAAGATTATTGAAAAAGTAAGTTTTTAATCTCTACGAATTTGGATACACGATTGCGAGTCCAAGATCCTTTTGTTGGAAAATTTTTAAATTTCCGCTGCTTTCTGATTCCAGTTTTCCAACAAGTGGTATCAGAGCCTCCTCGTTAATTGTGTTTTTGATTCATCTCCAATTAAACTGAATTTGGTTGAAATTCTTAGGCTTGATGCGATTGAGTATTTGTAATTGTTTTAGAAAGTCTGAATTACGAAACTGTATTTTTCGTGGAAGTTTCTGAAAACTGGTTTTTGTAAAAATTTGTTTTTGAAAACTGTTTTAGATTTGAAATTGTATAAACTGTTTTTGGATTTCTTGGATTGGTTTTGCTTTTGAACGGAAACACGAAACGAAAAGTCTGGATTACGAACACGCGAAACCCCGCTCACCGCCGCCCGCCTGTCCTAGGCGCGCGCAGGTCGTGCGCCTACTCCCTCCCGTAACCGCGCGGGAGGTGTCGCGCCTGCCCAAGGCTTGCCGAGACGACCGATCGCCCGCGCAGGCCGCCCGCATGCTGCCGACAGGGGTGCGCGCACAGCAGCGTGCGCACTCGTGCGGCCTTGGCCGCGTGCTATGCGCACCTGCCGCCCGTGCGCCTTCGATGCGCGCAGCCCCTTCGCGTACGGGCCCTGTTTTTTCCATCGTAATCCGATTTTTCGTATTTTGTGCAATCTAGTCTCGATTTTAATTTTATTTTTATTATTAAAATTTATTTTATTAATATTTATTTTAATTTTGAAAAGACTTAAAATTGGGATTTTTTGAGAAATAGAAACGGTTTATATTTTGGGAAACTACATCTTTAATAAAATTAGTAATTTTCAGAAATTAATTAGAATTTTATTAGTTTTAGTAAATTGGGATTTATTGAAAGCTTTTATAAATAAGACTCGCATCAAGCCGTGTTTTAAGTCATTAGGACTTGAAACAGGAATTTTAATTTATTGGCTAAATTTAAATTCTCGCAAGTTGCATGTTAGGTGATCATGGGTTTAGACTTATGCATGGTTTTAATTTATGCACTTGGATGGTTTAAATTGGGCTTGGAGCCCTATAGTTGCATTTTTCAATTGAGGTTGGAGCCTCACTTATGTGCGTACTGTTATGTGATTTATTATGTGGCTTTCCGTATTACTGTTTTTAAGGCCGGGGTATGCCCCGTGTATTTGTCTAAGGCCAATATGAAGATTGAGCCTTATTACTTTTCAGTACTTTTTCATTTTTTTGAGAGTAGAATAGGTGGTGAGGTTTTATTTTCATTTTGGAGACAATGCACCCATGGAGTAAGATGAACCACAATTCAAGTAACAAGGAGGCCATAAGTGAAGACCCCTCAAAATGTTAGGGAGGAGAATCTCAATTGAAAATGTAATAGAGATAGGGCTCGTATTTTGTTACAGCTTTCCCTTATGTGATTTAAACTGTTTATGTGGCATGTATGTTAGAACTTGTGATTGTGGATTGGCTCCCACATATCACGCATAAGATAGGTAGAACCTATGATTATCACATGTTAGTATCATGCTAGGACATGTTATCTGCTAAGTGCTTGTGTGAAATGCATTTAAGTTGTACTTGCATTAATTAAGACTAATTAAATTGGATAACATATATGTTGGTGAGGTCGAACCGGACAACTCTCCGGTTAATTCGAAAATTCCCATTAAATATTAAGCTAATTTCGAATAAATAGGTGTTTAATTCGAGGTGCAAATTTTGAATTAAATTCCTAGTATTCCATCAATAGGTTTTAAGTTTAGTAAGTGAAGCTAGTTATTGTCCGCGAGTCGTGGGATAACTAGTGGAGCTTATTAGTTCTTAGTTACCTAATTGATCATTTTAAATGATCAATATTTTGTGGTCAATTTTGGCAAGGGCGATGTCCGTGAGTCGTGGGTCGTTCGAACTAAGTTTTGATCATAATCTTATGATTGATGGGTCCAGCTTAACGCCTAAGTAAATATGGATGTCGCACGAGTCGTGGGTCCATATTGAAAGATAGGTGATGCAAAAACAATTACTAAGAGTTCTAAAGGTGTTAGAATTGGTAAGTTGTACCTACCTAGGGTTTTTACTTAGAATGTCCGCGAGTCGTGGGTTCAAGGTAAAATGCCTAGGATCTTAGTACCCATTGAGAAACGTGTTCCTCTTAGATCTTTAGGAATTATAGATCTCTTGTATATCGTTATAATTCAGCATGCTCACTAGTTTTCTGTTTTACCATTTAGGTCGTAGATTCTGTGATTCTCTACGTATTTTGAAATGGCAACCAAAAACCCTCTTGTATCGATCCTCGAGTCAAACAAGTTGACTGGTTCCAACTATTTTGATTGGCTGAGGAATCTAAAAATCATTTTAGATTTTGAGAAGAGAACTTATGTTCTCTTCGAATGGGAGGCTCCCACTCGGGCCGAGCGGGATGTGATCCAGAAGTGGAAGGATGATAATCTCCAAGCCCGTTACCTTATGTTGGCTAACATGTCTCCGAACTTGCAAAGGCAACATGAGGCCATGGAATTTGCTTGGGAGATTTACGACCATTTAGAGCAACTTTACCGCCCTCATGAACGTGTTACAAGGTATAACACTTCAAAGGAATTGTTCCACTTGAGAATGAGGGAAGGTTCAAGTATCCATAAATATGGACTCAAGTTTCTCGCCCTTACTGAGAAACTTGCTTCCATGGACATGCCACTGAAAGATGAGCTTTCAATGGACTTGTTGCTAGCCTCGCTCCCATCATCATTCAACCCATTTGTCCTTAACTTCAATATGAACCATGCTGGTGCTACTGTAGCTGAGCTGATTAGTCAGCTTGTGACTGCTGAAAGCACGATCAAGAAGGATAATAAGGTTCTGATGGTGAATGCTCCATCTTCCTCTTCTGGGCCTTCTAAAGGTAAGGGCAAGTAAGCCCAAAAGAAGAAGAAGAAACCCCTTAGGCCCACTGGTGGTGTTTCGAAGGGAAAGGCCCAAAAGAAGAAGCGTGATCAGAAAGAGGATGTTTGCTTCCATTGTGGCAAAGCGGGACATTGGAGGAGAAACTGCCCAGAGTACAAGGTTACTCTAAAGAAAGGTATGTTTCTCATTGAAGTAAATCTTTCTATTAATTCTAGTTCTTGGGTACTTGATACCGGTTGTGGAACTCATATCTGTAATGATGTACAGATGCTAAATGAAGTCCAACAACTTAGAGAAGGAGAATGTGTCTTGAAGATCGGCGATAGCTCAAATGTTGAAGCTCGAGCTTTAGGCACAATTAGATTAGATTTAGGTAGTTTTGAGTTAGTTTTAAATAAAGTCCTTTATGTACCGAACATTATTCGTAATATAATTTCAGTTCCAATTTTAGATTGTGAAGGTTATGAAACTTATATTAAGAATGGTAAATACTTTATCAAACGGAACAACTTTCCGTTCACATCGGTACTCTAAGTAATGGACTTTATCTAACTCAAAATATCAATATTATGAATATACAACGAGAAACTAAACGTAAGAGAGATGACAAAGTTTCAGCTCCCTTATGGCACGCTAGATTAGGACACATTTCCAAGAACAGAATTAGCAAGATAAACACTTTAGGATCATTCTCTAAAAATGATCTCAAAGAGTTGACTTCTTGTGAATCCTGTCTCAAAGGAAAAATGTCCAAGTTTCGTTTTAAAGGGACTGTGGAACGCGCCACTAAGGTCTTAGATTTGATCCATTCTGATGTTTGTGGACCGCTTAGTGTAAGCACTAGAAACAATCATCAGTATTTCATAACCTTTACCGATGACTTTAGTCGATATGGTTATGTATACTTAATGAAGTATAAATCTGAAGCTTTTGAGAAATTCCTAGAATTTCAAAAGGAGGTTGAGAACCAAACTGGTCACAAGATCAAAGCACTTCGATCTGATCGAGGAGGCGAGTATCTTAGTGAAGAATTCCTTAATCATCTCAAAGATAATGGGATTATCTCTCAGTGGACTCCTCCGGGAACTCCTCAGCTTAATGGAGTTTCTGAGAGAAGGAACTGAACTCTACTCGATATGGTTCGTTACATGAGTTTCACTGACTTACCACCTTCTTTCTGGGGTTGTACCCTAGAAACTTCAGCAAAGATTTTGAATCTAGTTCCCTCTAAGTCAGTCCTTAAAACGCCCTATGAAATGTGGCATGGTAAAATCCCTAGTTATTCTTACTTAAGAATTTGGGGTTGTCCTGCTTATGTGAAGAGGACAATGGGAGATAAGTTAGAATCTCGTTCTAACTTATGCTACTTTGTAGGTTATCCTAAGGAATCCATAGGATACTACTTCTACGATCAATCTAAGCAAAAGGTGTTTGTTTCCAGAAATGCCACTTTTCAGGAGGAACCATTCCTTAAAGAAAAGAAAGGCAAGATCATAGAATTAGAGGAAGTACAAAGTGACCCCAAGCCACCCACTGAAGAAACATCCCCTTCTGATCAACCACAACCAATCACGAATTTTGATACACACGTAAATCCTCCTCTAAGGCGTTCTGAACGCACTCCTAGACAGCCGGAGAGATGGTATGGATTCTTCCATGAGATCTCTCAAAAGGATAATGATCCTTTAACATATGAGGAGGCACTTTCAGATTCTGACTCTGAACAGTGGATAGAAGCCAGGAAATCCGAAATGGATTCCATGAACTCCAACCAAGTTTGGACCTTGGTAGATTTGCCTGATGGGGTCAAACCCATAGGTTACAAATGGATCTTTAAGAGAAAGCGTGGAGTTGATGGAAGCATTGCAGCCTACAAAGCAAGACTGGTTGCAAAAGGATTCACTCAAAGACCCGGCGTGGACTTTGATGAAACTTTTTCACCAGTTGCAATGCAAAAGTCTATTCGGATCATGCTTGCCATTGCTGCATATTAGGACTATGAGATATGACAAATGGATGTGAAAACTGCCTTTGTCAATGGTGACATTGATAAAGACATTTATATGGAGCAACCCATAGGTTTCACATTCAGTGGGAGTGAGCAAAAGGTTTGCAAACTCCAAAGATCAATCTATGGATTGAAATAGGCTTCTAGGATTTGGAACATTCGATTTGATGAATCAGTCAAAGCGTTTGGCTTCATTCAAATTTCAAATGAATCATGTGTGTATAGAAAGGAATTGGAGACCTCAGTGCAATTCTTAGTACTTTATGTTGATGACATCCTTCTTATTGGGAATTCGAAGGATGACATGAAAGTGACTAAGTTATGGTTATCGAACCAATTCGAGATGAAAGATCTTGGTGATGCGTCCTATATCCTTGGAATTAAAATCTATCGAGATAGATCTAGAAGGTTAATAGGACTATCACAGTCGATGTACATTAACAAAGTATTGAAGAGATTCAATATGGAGTCAGCAAAGGTTAAGAACCTCCCTATGAGTGTAGGAACATGTCTTTCTAAGAAGATGTGTCCTAAGACTAACCTTGAGAAGGAAAGAATGACTCATATACCTTATGCATCAGCAATAGGTAACATAATGTATGCAATATTATGTACTCGACCGGATGTGGCTTATGCACTTACTGTAACAAGTCGTTTCCAATCTAACCCTAGAGATGGTCACTGGGCTGCCGTGAAGAATATTCTTAAGTACTTGAAAAGTACTAAAGATTTATTCTTGGTTTACGGAGGTCAGAAAGATCTTACTGTCGAAGGATACTGCGATGCAAGCTTTGCATTTGACTTAGATGATTTTAAGTCAATGTCAGGATACATTTTCTGCCTAAACGGCGGAGCAGTGAGTTGGAAGAGTTCCAAGCAAACGACCACTGAGGCCGAATACTTAGCTGCAAATGATGCAGCTAAGGAAGGTGTTTGGATTAGAAACTTCATTTAAGAGTTGAATGTTGTTCCTAGCATGAAAGACCCCATTACTGTGTTTTGTGACAACACTGGGGCGGTTGCTCAAGCAAGAGAACCAAGATCTCACCAACGGACCAAGCACATTATGAGGAAGTATCACCTAATCCGTGATATTGTCAAAAGAGGAGATGTGCAAATTGAGAGGGTCACATCAGCAGAGAACGTGACAAATTCACTTACTAAACCCCTTAGTCGAGAAGCTTTCGAAGGTCATCTTCAGAAGATGGGACTTAGAGTAGCTTTAGAATGGCTTTGACGGGTAAGTAGGAGATTGTTAGGAATAGTACCCTAGAAAGCCGATTGAATATCCGCTTTGTACTTTTCCTTATTGTAATCACAAACAATCTTTGAATAAAATAAAGAATTGGGGCAACACTTCTTTATAAGCTCTTGTTTGGTATGCGTTTACTTTAGCTGTGCATGTATGAGAACTCCCCTAATCCTGATGACTTTAGGACTCTACCATTTAGGTGAAATGGTTCATGAAACGAGCCCTATTTCACATAAGTCATGATTAGTAAAATACTCCAAGCCGATGAGTCCTACAGACAGCGGGAGTGTCAACCTGACTCCTCTAAGGCTTGCTTGTGGGATCACGCCCTTAAAAAGGACCACCTTGTTTCATGGAGGTGAAAAGTGTATAGTTGATACGTGCGTGATACATGAGGGTGCTTACTTCAATAAGTAAGTTCACTGAGGTGCCCCGTGTAGGCATGCAAACGAGCCGAGCCGTGGCTATTTTGGCTGGTTCGAGCTCGGGCTCGGGGTGGGTGAGGTTGGCTCGGGCTTGGCTCGTAGGTGGCTTGAGCTGGCTCGGCTCGGCTCGGGAGCCACTATAGATTCTTTTGAGTTTTTGTTTTCCAGGCTAATCCAGATTCCAGAGACAACCTTTGTAGAATTAATACATATATAACATACCAAAAAAATTGCAAGATTTCAATCCAGTTTAAACTAGTGCACATCATGAACATTACAAGTTACAACTAAGTTAAACAAATGTCTAAATCATCATTCATTAGCTCTCTTTTTCAGCTACCAAAATGCAACCACTAACCATAAATCCTAAATCAAATTCAAAACAAATAGATGTTCATATGCCATAGACCAAACACCACGTCTGTTGAAAAATGAAAACTTGAAATGTCCCACCAACTTTGAAAAGGCTCCAACAATCATAGTATTTGCATCGCTGAGCAACTGAAATTTAGAAATAAGAGGATATAAACAACATTGTAATAATAATTAGCAACAGAAATTTAGAAATAAGAGAATATAAATAACCTAGTATCCTACTTCCAAACTACCTTTTCAAGATGTGTAGTCAATTCTCAATTAAAGATTTGGTAACTCAACTATAATTGGTTCTTCTTCCTCCTGACAATTTACAAAGACAATTAGTAACATAAACATTCAATTGGAAATAAGTAATTTTAATAAAGAATTACTTACATCAACTTTAACCTTGACACTGTAATGCTTTCTCAACCAATCTCCACCGCACAACAACATCTCGACGGTCTTCGGGTTTAATCGGGCACGGTATTTATCAATCACTCGACTACCGGCACTAAATGTGGCCTCCGATGCAACTGTTGTAACGGGAATGGCTAGAATGTCCTTAGCCATTATGGACAATATAGGAAATTTGTACGCGTTTTTGTGCCACCAATCCAATGCATTAAATGCACTCGGAGCCAAACTTGGATCATACTCATGACATCTCTCATCAAGATAAATCTCCAATTCACTTTTCATAGGGGTAATCGTCTCCCTAGTCTGAACCACTTTATTAAATAGACTCCATCCACCAAACGAACTAGAAGACGTTCCACTACGCCTTCCAATTACTTCATTTGAATCATGCTTTCTTTTAGATCCCGAAAGTTTCGACTTTTTAGCATTTTCCACTTCACAATAATTCAAATAGAGCTTCATTAAGTTTCTTCTAATTTCCGCACACCTTTGTTGAGCCTCCTCCTCGGGATAAAATTGGGGGAAAAAAGCTTCCAAATTTGCCAATTTGCACCTCGGATCCATTATAGCACCAATAGCCATCAAGATATTAGTTTCACCCCAAAATTTATCAAACTTTGTCTTCATTTTACCAACCATATCCCTCACGAAACCGTCTTCGTCATAAACCCCTTTATCCAATACACTCTTCACCACCAACACTTCATTCAAAAATAGGTTTGAAGTCGGGTAATCACTTCCAGAAATAATGTGTGTGGCATCATAAAAGGTTTTCAAAATCTTGATTACCTTTTCCGTATTCTTCCAATCCTCATCAGTTGGGCAGCTGAAGTAATTTGTTTCTCGAGCTTGGAATCGTGGAAACACTTCTTTGAAATGATATGCACATTCAAGCATCTCGTATGTCGAATTCCATCTCGTCTTGCAATCGTAAATAAGTTGTTTATTTGCCAATTTCAATTGTTTAGCCACCTCCGCAAATTTCATCACTCTTGGTTCAGATTTTTTGATGAAATCAATACTTTCGCGAATGATTGAAATAACTGCACTAATCTCTTTAAGGCCGTCTTGCGCTATGAGATTCAAGATGTGGGTTGTACACCTGAAATGAAACAAATTATAAAAGTATGTCAAACATATTATCTAAAAACAGTTTATAAAAACTGAATATAAAAGACAAACAAAACAGATATTAAAAACTGATTTTATAAAACATTTATAAAAACTGATTTCATAAAACATTTATAAAATTGGTTATAAAAACTGATTTTATAAAACAGATTATAACACAGATTATATAAACACAGTTTATAAAAAGTGAATATAAAAGACAATCAAAACAGATTTTGAAAACAGATTTTATAAAACATTTATAAAAACTGATTTCATAAAACATTTATAAAATTGGTTATAAAAACTGATTTTAATAACTGATTTTAACACAGATTATATAAAAACATGTGTAAAATTGATTTTAATAACAGAATATAAAAACATGTACGAAAATGATTTTTCAAAATTAATTATAAAAATATTTATAAAACAAATTTGGAAAACTGATTTTCAACACAGATTATTAAACACAGAATATATACCTGACATTTCAAAACTGATTATAAAAATATTTATGAAACATACCTGACATGAAACAACTTGCCGTCACACACTCGACTTGTCCGGTTAAATGAATCGCGCATACACCCGATCGCTACATCATTTGCACTAGCATTATCGACCGAAACACTTAAGATTTTGCTGTCGATTTCCCACTCGTTTGTACACTTAATAACTGCATCTGCAATCGATATGCCACAATGAGGAGGTGGAAGCCGGATAAAACTAAGAACACGCTTGTTCAAGTTCCAATTTGAATAAACCCAATGCTCGGTTATCGTCATATATTCGAGTTTCTGATTCTTAGACTTCCACAAATCTGTTGTCAAACAAATCTTTTCGACTGATTTCAATGCTTGCTTCAGCTTCTTTTGCTCCATTTCATACACCATGAAACAATTTTTCTTAAGTGTAGTTCGAGATATACTCTTCCACTCGGGCATCCCACGATTGCAAAACATATTAAATCCCACTTCTTCCACAAGTGTGAAGGGATGATTATGCATCATGGTCCATATTGCAGCCGCTTCTTTCATCTTCTCCATGTCAAACTTCCCATCAACTAACGGGGGCAATATTGTACCTGAAATTATAGACCCAAAACCCAACTTCATTTGGTTAGCATTTTCTGCACTCTTCTTTCGTTCCATCTCCAGATATTTAGCACAAGTTTTGAGGTGTCTGACCATATGAGATGTAGCACCCGACTTCCTCTTTGAAAATGATTTTTTGCAATACTTGCACACATACTTTACCACTTCCCCCTTGCTATCCAAAACTTTCTCCATTGCGATCCACACAGGTGAAGTGGACTGTCTCTTTGGCTTGTCAAATGGATTGTCATTGTCCATTTCAGTTGGTGAAGTTGGTACGTTCACACCCTGCGTGGTCACAAAATTTACCTCAACTTCGTCATTGGCATTCCTTCCTTCCTCATCGGTATTCAATGTAGTAGGAGTCGGAGGAGTCGTAGGAGTCAGAGGAGTCGACTCATTGGTATTCAATGTCAAAGGACTCATGGGATTTGACTCATCTTGTGATTCATTGCTTGAAGCAGCCATGGACATCCTACATAAAGACAAAGAAAAGGAAAAGAAAAACAATTTTTAGTCAATTTTCAGAATATCCAATAAAGCTCCAGAAGCAATAAGAGTATTAATTACAGAACAACTTTTTCATATCAATTACAGAATTATGTACTTCAAGCAAGTATATTATTCAAAAGTTTATTACTGATGCAACCTAATCTTGCTTAATCAGTCAAAATAGCACAGCGAGAAACTATCAACAGAAGGGCAAAAAACAAGAAACTACGAGAAACTATCAAAAGAAGGGCAGAAAACAAGAAACTACAAAATCAGTCCAAATATTTGGGTACTCGATTCTTCTTTACAGCTGAACATGATTGTTTGGGAATCAATCAGTCCAAAAAATACCAGAAGTTATTTGGGTACTCGATCAGTCCAAATCAGCTGTTTTGGACTGATTTGTTCTCGATATGTAAAAAGAAACTACAAAATCAGTCCCAAATAAACAAATTACAGAATTCTATGCTTTAGTAAAGAAGTGCAAATAATCATGTTGAAAGAACCCAAATAACCAAGAATCGAGTACCGTCAGTTGATAATATCTTCATACATTTAGTAAAGAAGGGCAAATAATTTTAAATCTGAGAATTGCCATCATAAAAACTCACTTTTTCAGCAACACGAGATGCGTGACGAGTTGAGGCGAAATGAAGCGGAGAGAATGCGTGGTGGTGGCCGGTGGGGTGGTGTGGTGCGTGAGGAGGAGTCGCGGCGACTGGCGAGGGATGGCTGGCGGAGATGCAGTAGTGTTGGCGCGACGGGATGGCTTCAGAGAAACAGCGGCGGTGGCTTGAGATGCCTGGAGGAGGCACGATGGTGGTGGCGCGGGATGATTGCCGCTTGCGAGGTGGTGGTGGTGAGCGGCGCTGAGATGAAAGACAGAAAAGGGTTTCACTTCAGCATTACGGAGGAATTGGGAAATAATTGGAGAAAGTGAGAAACCAGGGGTAGAGCATATGTATATATATATATTTTTTATTATTATTATTTTTTAATTAATTAGTGTAGCTCGCGAGCTGGCTCACAAGCCACGAGCCTCAAAGTATGTGGCTCGGGCTTGGGTTCGAAACCCCTCAAGTCGAGCCAAGGCTCAGCTCGGCTCGGTATTACCGAACCCAAGCGCGAGCTATTTTCGAGCCATCTCGCCAAGCTCGCGAGCTGGCTCGTCTCGTTTGCATGCCTAGCCCCGTGTGAGAAGATTCCTAAATGGGAAAGGAAGTTTCTATTTCAGGAAATGGAAACTTCCAGATTAGGAAATATCTCACGAGTCATTGATGTGATTAATTGATCCTTTGACTTGAGGTTCCATGTCATTTTATGAGTTAACTCTATAATCTTAGGTATAAGCTTTAAAGGGTGTCGCCTTAGACAACTGATTCAAGGCTTATGCTGGGGTTGCACAAGTGGCACATGAAAGTATATGAGAATCGATAAAGGACCTACGCTTGCATTAGCAAGATGATGAATGACTTATTGTATAAGTCATTCATATGCCATCTAGGAGTCCTTGGCCAAGGCAGTAGATCAAGACATCAAGAAAAGGGTTTCTTGGATTGAGATCAAATGGATATGAAATGCACTTAGCTTTAAGACCGGATTATTAGTGTTCTAATTATTCCCTTACCCTAGATCTTGGTTGAGAGATAGTAAGTAGGAGGATTGTATCTCACATGAATCAATGACTTAAAAGTTCTGTCGAATCGATACATTCCAATTCAGCTAGGGGTTAAACACCTGTTGCTAGACTACGGTCGTTTAATCTGTGGACTGATTAATTAATTAGTGAATTAATTAATTAGGGTCACTGCTATTTGAATTGAGAACCTAGAGGGTCACATACAACAACTTGGTTACATGAGTTGGGGCTTTGAAATGATTAAACGAGTTAATCGAGCCGAGAGGGTTCCACACGTGTGAAACCACACGTGTGGGTCACATGACTGGACACGTGTCCTTGGGACACGTGTGCCACACTTGTATAATTATTTGCACATTAAATAATTAATGTGTTAATTATTTAATAGACTTTGGTTTAATTTTGAATTAAAAAGAAAGTTTTATTTTGGAGAAAAATAATCTATTTAATTAATTATGAATTAATTAATTAGATAAATAAGTTATTTATTTATTTAATAAATAAAGTATAAAATTATCCAAAAGGAGTTTGGATATTTTTAGCTCTCTTAAAAGTTGATTTGAATTAGAATTCAAAGTCAAAGTTGAAAATTACTTGATAATCAAGTAATTAGAGAGAGGGACCAAATCCTTAGCCCAAAAGGACTAGGGTTTCGGCGTCCCTCCCTTTCCTATATATAGGGGAGCTCGAGCTCCGCTTAGAGAGTGATTGGCAATTCTTTTGGCTCATGTGTTGAACAGCATCCTTTCTCCAAGATCAAATAAACCCTAGGTTAAGCCTAAACACTAACTAGAGAACTAGCATCCTTACTAGTTAGATTGTAGTCAAGTTGGTGGACTATCTCTAGAGAGCTTGAAGTTAGAAGTTTTGAAGATTCGAGATTTACCAAGGAGAGGGGATCAAGCCGCGAGAAGAGCGTTCTTGGGTAGCCTGAAACGCTTCAAGAAAGATTATTGAAAAAGTAAGTTTCTAATCTTTACGAATTTGGATACACGATTGCGAGTCCAAGATCCTTTTGTTCGAAATTTTTTAAATTTCCACTGCTTTCTGATTCCAGTTTTCCAACAATTGTATTTATTTATTGTATTGATCTAGTTATGGAATGGAATTGAACTCGGGACAGGTTTCTAAGGCTTTAGTTGAACCCGTTTTATATTATTGCCTTGTATTGATATTCGGGACAGGTTAGGACAGGTTTATTGAATTAGTGGAACCCGTATTTAATTTCTTGTTGGAATTGCGTTCACTTTTTTGATAGTGATTGAATAAATGCCTTGCTTCCTCATTTTTGTTACATTTGAATTGTTCCAGGGTTAGATTCCGCCTAGCTAGAACATTCTTTTCATTGTCTTCCGTTCGCTGTGACTTTGGTTTATGTATGGATTAGTCCGTTTCATATGTGGAGGACCGAACTCATAATGCGGGGGATGTGATGCTCTCGTCGCGGATGCTATATCTTAAAGTGGTATCAAAGCTCCAGGTTGCAAAACCGGAGTTCTAGTGTAGTGTCGTGTCAAGTATAGGTCGAACGGCTTAGGAACATGTGTCAACGTATGCACCACATTGATTATGAACATTGTTATTGAAATTTGATATGGAGAATATTGCCAAATATGTTTCTTTCAAAACTTTGATGATTTAAATGTTGCATTTTGCATTGAATTCATGTTGTTGGTGTCAATTATGTGGCATGAGCATACATTAACCACATGCATTTATTTTGAAATGAGTTGTGATTTTTAGGTTACAAAGATGATATCAAACCACTGCCAATCTCCATGACAACCACAATCTATCACAAGCTTTTCTTTCTCTAGCTCGGAAGTTGTAAGGAAAGCACCGGGATTATATACCAAACTGTGAAGAACGTAGCTTTTCTATACGGGACTATGGTTCGAGTGGTGGCATCCAGATTAAGAAGTCAACTTGAAGGAAAGTTTACAAGTTCTATTAGTAATGGTGAATCATCAACAAGATGGGAATTTGGGGTGTGTAATAATTTTTGATTCACAAGATCAATATGTATGCCTATGCTATGAAGATTTCTCAACTGAATTCTATAGGATTAATTACTCAAGAGAAAAGTAAAGAAAATCTCGAAGATGCTTTAGGTTTGAGGTTTCTACCAACAAGGATGCGATGACCTTCAAGGGAATTCAAGGTAAAGAGGTTTTGTTAGGAATACTGCCCTGAAAGCCGATGTAATAGTCAGCTTTAGTACTTTCCTTTTGTAAATCACAGACAATCTTTGAATAATACGAATTAAGGTAACACTTCTTTATATGCTCTTCTTTGATTGTGTGTTCACTTTTGATTGCGCATGTATAAGAACTCCCCTAATCAATATGACTTATAGGACTCAACCATTTAGGCGAAGTGGTTCATGAGACGAGCCCTATATCACATAAGTCATGATTAGAAATCACTCCAAGCCGATGAGTCCTACAAACAGTGGGAGCGTCAACCTGACTCGTTAGAGGCTTGCTCGTGTGATCACGCCCTTAAGAAGGACCACCTTGTTTCATGGGGTGCAAAGTGTATAGTTGATACGTGCGTAATACATGGGGGTGCTTACTTATTCTGAGTAGGTACACTGAGGTGTCCCGTGTGAGAAAATTCCTAAATGGGAAAGGAAGTTTCTATATCTAGAAATAGAAACTTCCAGCTTAGGAAATATCTCACGAGTCATTGATGTGATTAAGTGATCCTTAGACTTGAGGTTCCATTGATACTTTATGAGCTAACTCTATAGTCTTAGGTGTAAGCTTTAAAGGGTGTCGCCTTAGACAACTGATTAAAGGCTTATGCTGGGGCTGCACAAGTGGCACATGAAAGTATATGAGAATCGATAAAGGACCTACGCTTGCATTAGCAAGATGATGAATGACTTATTGTATAAGTAATTCATATGCCATCTAGGAGTCCTTGGCCAAGGCAGTAGATCAAGACATCAAGAAAAGAGTTTCTTGGATTGAGATCAAATGGATATGAAATGCACTTAACATTAGGATCAAGATTATTAGGGTTCTAATTATTCCCTTGCCCTAGATCTTGATTGAGAGTGGGAAGTAGGAGGATTTTATCTCACATATTTCAATGACTTAAAGGTTCTGTCGAATCGAGACATTCTTATTCAGCTAGGGGTCAAACACCTATTTCTAGACTATGGTTGTTTGATCTGTGGACTGATTAATTAATTAGGGAATTAATTAATTAGGGTCACTGGTAATTGAATTAAGAACCTAGAGGGTCACACACAACAACCCGGTCACGTGGGTTAAGGCTTGAATCGATTAAACGAGTTGATCGAGCCATTAAGAGAATGGTGGGGCCCACACGTGTGGGAGGCGTGAATGACACGTGTCCTTAAGGACACGTGTAGTCACGTGTGTATATATTAAATAATTAATGTGTTAATTATTTAATGGACTTTGATTTAATTTTGAATTAATATTAAAGTCCTAATTTGGAGAATTAAAGTCTAATAAATAATTAATTATGAATTAATTATATTATTAGTCTTCAAGTTATTTATTGTAAAATAAATAAAGTAAAATTAAATGTCTAAAAGAGTTAGACTAGATTCTTGCTTTCCAAGTTGATCAAAAGGAGACTTTTGGTCAAAGTAAGAGACTTGGTCTCCAAGCAAGATATCCCTTTCCAAAAGGAGTTTGGAATCCTTTTCCACAAGGGATAAGGGGTTCGAACCCTAGCCTTATAATAGAGGGGTTCGAACCCCATGGGATGATGATACACAATTTCTCCTTCTCCAATAATTATACACTAAACCCTAGAGCCTAAACACCGAATATAGAACTAACATCCTCCCTATTCGGATAGTGGTCGCTGTTGGTGGACTAATTCTCTAGAGGGCTACTATCGTGAAGTCTTGAAAGATTCGAAGGAGCTTTTGGGGATCAAGCCGCATGAAGAGCGTTCTTGGGCAGCTAGAACGTGTCAAGAAAGCTACTATCTAAGTGAATTTTTTGATCTCTACGAATTTGGGAATAGGAATTGCAAGATTCGATCCTAACTTATTGGGAAAATTTTTAAATTTCCGCTGCGTTTCTATCTCGTTTTCCCAACAAGTTTGTAGTTGATGAGTAACAAGGATCATCTAACTCGGGATGGAAGCGAAGGAAATAGGGGGATTGTCTAATTCAAGTTAACTGAAGTTAAGTTCGGGTAAGAGGGAGAAGATGTGACGGAAGCTTTAAGGGTACTAACGATTCTAGGTTTGGATTATAAGCAAGTTAAGGATCTTCAATTAGTTGGAACTAAAGATTCTATTTTCGGTCGGATGGAGTCTAGTTTTCCGGGTCTAAGCCGAATTGTCTTGTTGTAAGGTTGAATTGGAAGATATAGAGCAACAAATAGAAACGATAACAAAAGGCAAAGAATTTAAGGAAGGAAATATGTGCTCAAAGTGTAAACAGTTAGAAGATGAGTTCCTTAACTACTTGAACTCATAAAGAATAAACCGGGGAAGCTTTGATTAAAGTAACAACTATGATGAAGACTAGGACTACCGTCGGGGATGGAATCTTTGAGAGAAGTTAAGCTACCAATTTCATAAGGGTGAAAGTGTTTGAATTCAAGAATCACAATCTTGGACCATAAAGTTATACAAGTTGATATAAGAAAGTTTTGATCGAGGAGATAGTCATGGTAAAGGTTCGGGCAATACTTGGAAATTGAGAGTTGGGAAAGAAATTGGTTCAAGAAATTTCAATATTAGAATCATGGAAATATATAAGTTGATAAGTGGGAAACTTTGAGGATTAGAAGATCGTGGATAAACAAGAAGCAACCAATAAACTCGAGACAAGCCGTAATAGAATCAATGAGGAATAAGTGTCGGGTTAAAACTTACCACAACTACGGTGACAGGTTTAATGCATCCATGACACGTACATCATACATCGCCCTAAATTGTTAAATTCTTTATCTACTTGCGCTTCTCTAATTGATGTATTTGCTCCAACATGTTGCATCTTTAATTGTTTACAAATGTGGTATGTGCATCGGCATTTTAACCCGAAATGCATTTTAGTGTTTACTTGATAGGAATTCTCTCTACCTCACTTATCAAGCTCTACTCCGAACGAGACACAACTGAATCATGAAAAAAAATAGTTGGGTTACAAAGTGTGGATAAAAGAGGAAGAGTAAATTTGCAGGTCGGAAAAGTAGTCGGGACTTTGGAATGGAAGAAATAAACCGCCCTCTTGTCCACTGATCAGTCCAAGTGTGTCCTCTGAATAGTTAGTGTTTTGGTATATTGGAATTTTCTTCCTTTTTTCCCTTAGCCAATAGCTCTCTGCCTGTCTCACTCTCTGCACCTAATAACTCTCTGCCTGTCTCACTCTTCGCACCTCCACCACCTTCAACAAAAAATGGTGGCGGTGGTCTTATCAAGATTAAGTCGTTTAACATCTTCAAAGAGAAAAAGGCGTCGCCTGAGCCTCGGACGGCTAATCCCACCAACTCCAACGAGGTGGTCGACATGCCGAAGCCTCCGGCGGCCGAGGTGGTTGACATATTGAACGGGCCGAAGCCTCCGACCACCTCCAACGAGATGGTCGGCATGTTGAACGAATTCATCATCTCCGAGAGGGCTCTACTAACGACTGTACTATAAAACTAGAACAGTATGTTGTTGTGCTGTGTGAAATGGGCGCTGACCTTGTTTGAAATGGATGGGGGTTCCTTTGGCTTATTTTTCTCACCGTAACTCTCTACCGCTTTTTCAGAGGAACATGAACAAATGTGGGGTATAGTTTATCCTTTGCTCGGTTTGTAGCTCTTGCGATGACGTTGCTCTTAGTCGTTACTTTGATGGTGGCAAACATTGTTTTATCTGTTCAAATTTGTAAGTAGTCCTCTAGTCCGTTGATCAGTCCAAGTGTGTCCTCTGAATAGTTAGCGTTTTGGCATATTGAATTTTTCTTCCTTTTTTCTCATGGCCAATAAATATCTGTCTGTCTCATTCTCCGCACCTAATACCTCTCGGCCTGTCTCACTTTCCGCACCTCCACCACCTTCAACAAAAAATGGTGGCGGTGGTCTACTCAAGATTAAGCCGTTTAATATTTTTAAAGCGAAAAAGGCGTCGACTGAGCCTTCAGCGGCCAATCCAACCACCTCCAACGAGGTGATCGACATGTCGAAGTCTCCGGCAGCCGAGGTGGTCGACATGTTGAACAAATTTCATCGTCTCCTAGACAGTTTTGTTGACAGCTATACTATCAAACGAGAACAGTAAGTTGTTTTGCTCTGTAAAATGGGCGCTGCCCTTGTTTGAATTCGCTGGGGGGGTCCTTGGGCTGGTTTTTCTCACTGTAACTCTGTACCACTTTTTCAGAGATACTGGAACAAATGTAGGGTATAGTTTGTCCTTTGCTCGGTTTGTAGCACTTGCGATGACGTTGCTTTGATTGTGGCAAACATTGTGTTATTTTTGCAAGTTTGTAAGCAGCCCTCTTGTCCACTGATCAGTCCAAGTTCCAGTCCATGTGCGTCCTCTGAATAGTTAGTGTTTTGGAATATTCGATTTTTCTTCCTTTTTTCTCATGGCCAATAACAGTCTGCCTGTCTCACTTTTCACACCCAATAACTCTCTATCTGTCTCACTCTCCGCACCTCTACCACCTTCAACAAAAAAAATGCGGCGGTGGTCTTCTCATGGTTTAAGCCCTTTAACATTTTCAAAGTGAAAAAAGCGCTGCCGTAGCCTCCTGCGGCCAATCCGACCACCTCCAACGAGGTAGTCGTCATGCCGAAGTCTCCGACGGCCGAGGTGGTCGACATGTTGAACCGGCCGAAGCCTCTGACCACCTCCAACGAGGTGGTCGACATGTTGAATGGATTCATCGTCTCCCAGACGGCTCTGCTATCAAATCAGAACAATAGGTTGTTGTGCTCTGTAAAATGGGCATTGCCCTTGTTTGAAATCGCTGGGGGTTTCCTTTGGCTTGTTTTTCTCACTGTAACTCTCTACCGTTTTTTCAAAGGAACATGAACAAAGGTGGGGTATAGTTTGTCCTTTGCTCGGTTTGTAGCTCTTGCGATGGTGTTGCTCTTAGTCTTTGCTTTGATGGTGGCAATTATTGTTTTATCTGTTCAAATTTGTAGACAACCCTCTAGTCCGTTGATCAGTCCAAGTGTGTCCTCTGAATAGTTAGCGTTTTGGCATATTAAATTTTTCTTCCTTTTTTCTCATAGCCGATAAATCTATGTCTGTCTCATTCTCCGCACCTAATACCTCTCGGCCTGTCTCACTTTCCGCACGTCCACCACCTTCAACAAAAAATGGTTGCTGTGGTCTACTCAAGATTAAGTCGTTTAATATTTTTAAAGCGAAAAAGACATCGACTCCAGCGGTCAATCCGACCACCTCTAATGAGGTGATCGACATGTCGAAGCCTCCAGCGGCTAAGGTGGTCGACATGTTGAACGGGTCGAAGCCTCTGACCACCTCAAACGAGGTGGTCGACATGTTGAACAAATTTCATCGTCTCCCAGACACCTTTGCTGACGGCTGTACTATCAAATGAGAACAGTAAGTTGTTTTGCTCTGTGAAATGGGCGCTGCCCTTGTTTGAATTCGCTGGGGGGGTCCATGGGCTGGTTTTTTTCACTATAACTCTGTACCACTTTTTCAGAGGTGCTGGAACAAATGTAGGGTATAGTTTGTCCTTTGCTCTGTTGGTAGCACTTGCGATGACGTTGCTCTTAGTCGTTGCTTTGATGGTGGCAAACATTGTGTTATTTTTTCAAGTTTGTAAGCAACCCTCTTGTCCGCTAATCAGTCCAAGTGTGTCCTCTGAATAGTTAATGTTTTGACATATTGGATTTTTCTTTCTTTTTTCTCATGGCCAATAACTCGTTGCCTGTCTCACTCTCCGCACCCAATAACTCTCTGCCTGTCTCACTCTTCGCAACTCCACCACCTTTAACAAAAAATGATGGTGGTGGTCTTCTCAAGATTAAGTCGTTAAACATTTTTAAAGCTAAAAAAGCATTGCCTGAGCCTCCGGTGGCCAATCCGACCATCTCGTTATGCCGAAGCCTCCGGCGGCTGAGGTGGTCGACATGTTGAACGGGCCAAAGCCTCTGACCACCTCCAAGAGATGGTCGACATGTAGAATGGATTCTTCGTCTCCCACACAGGTTTGCTGTCGGCTGTACTATCAAACGAGAACAGTAGGTTGTTGCGCTCTGTGAAATGGACACTGTCCTTGTTTGCAATCGTTGGGGGGTTCCTTTGACTGGTTTTTCTCACTGTAACTCTCTACAACTTCTTCAGAGGAACATGAGGAAATGTGCGATATAGTTTGTCCTTTGCTCGGTTTGTAGCACTTGCGATGACGTTGCTCTTAGTCGTGGCTTTGATGGTGGCAAACATTGTGGTATCTAGTTAAGTTCATAAGCAGTCCTCTTATCCGTCGATCAATCCAATTATATCCTCTGAATAGTTAGTGTTTTAGCATATTGGATTTTTCTTCCTTTTTTCTCATGGCCAATAACAGTCTGCCTGTCTCACTCTCCGCACCCAATAACTCTCTGTCTGTCTCACTTTTCGCACCTCCACCACCTTCAACAAAAAATGGTGGAGGTGGTCTTCTCAAGGTTTAAGCCCTTTAACATTTTCAAAGTGAAAAAAGAGTTATCGTAGCCTCCGGCGGCCAATCCGACCACCTCCAACTAGATAGTCGACATGCCGAAGCCTCCGAAGGTCGAGGTAGTCGACATGTTACACCGGACGAAGCCTCCGACCACCTCCAACGAAGTGGTCAACATGTTGAACGGATTCATGGTCTCCCAGATGACTCTTCTATCAAATAAGAACAATAGGTTGTTGTGCTCTGTAAAATGGGCACTGCCCTTGTTTGAAATCGCTGGGAGGTTCCTTTGGCTTGTTTTTCTCAATGTAACTCTCTACCGCTTTTTCGGAGGAACATGAACATATGTGGGTATAGTTTATCCTTTGCTCGATTTGTAGCTCTTGCGATAATGTTGCTCTTAGTCGTTGCTTTGATGGTGGCAAATATTGTATTATCTTTTCAAATTTGTAAAACAGCCTTCTAGTCCGTTGATCAGTCCAAGTGTGTCTTCTGAATAGTTAGCATTTTGGCATATTGAATTTTTCTTCCTTTTTCTCATGGCCGATAAATCTCTATCTGTCTCATTCTCCGCACCTAATACCTCTCGGCCTGTCTCACTTTCCGCACCTCCACCACCTTCAACAAAAAATGGTGGCTGTGGTCTATTCAAGATTAAGTCGTTTAATATTTTTAAAGCGAAAAAGGCATCGACTGAGCCTCCAGCGGCCAATCCAACCACCTCCTACGAGGTGATCGATATGTCGAAGCCTCTGGCGGCTGAGGTGGTTGACATGTTAAACGGGCCGAAGCCTCCAACCACCTCCAACGAGGTGGTCGACATGTTGAATGGATTCATCGTCTCCCCGGCGACTCTGCTGACGGCTGTACTATTACCCCAGAACATTAAGTTGTTGTGCTCTGTGAAATGGACGCTGCCCTTGTTTGAAATCACGGGGGGTTCCTTTGGCTGGTTTTTTTCACTGTAACTCTCTACCGCTTTTTTAGAGGAACATGAACAAATGTGGGGCATAGTTTGTCCTTTGCTCGGTTTGTAGCACTTGCGATGACGTTGCTCTTAGTAGTTGCTTTAATGGTGGCAAACATTGTGGTATCTATTCAAGTTTGTAAGCAGTCCTCTTATCCGTCGATCAATCAAATTGTGTCCTCTGAATAGTTAGTGTTTTGGCATATTGGATTTTTCTTCCTTTTTTCTCATGGCCAATAACAGTCTGCCTGTCTCACTCTCCGCACCCAATAACTCTCTGTCTGTCTCACTCTCCGTACCTCTACCGCCTTCAACAAAAATATGCGGCGGTGGTCTTCTTAAGGTTAAGCCCTTCCACATTTTCAAAGTGAAAAAAGCGCTGCCGTAGCTTTCGGTGGCCAATCCGACCACCTCCAACGAGGTAGTCATCATGCGGAAGCCTCCGACGGCCGAGGTGGTCGACATGTTGAACCGGCCGAAGCCTCCGTCCACCTCCAACAAGGTGGTCGACATGTTGAACGGATTCATCGTCTCCCAGACGACTCTGCTATCAAATCAAAACAATAGGATGTTGTACTCTGTAAAATGGGCACTGCCCTTGTTTAAAATCGCTGGGGGGTTCCTTTGGCTTGTTTTTCTTACTGTAACTCTCTACCACTTTTTCAGAGGAACATGAACAAATGTGGGGTATAGTTTGTCCTTTGCTCGGTTTGTAGCTCTTGCGATGACGTTGGTCTTAGTCGTTGCTTTGATGGTGGCAAATATTATTTTATATTTTCAAATTTGTAAACAACCCTCTAGTCCGCTGATCATTCCAAGTGTGTCCTCTGAATGGTTAGCGTTTTGGTATATTGAATTTTTCTTCCTTTTTCTCATGGCCGATAAATCTCTGCCTGTCTCATTCTCCGCACCTAATACCTCTCGGCCTATCTCACTTTCCGCACCTCCACCACCTTCAACAAAAAATGGTGGCAGTGGTCTACTCAAGATTAAGCCGTTTAATATTTTTAAAGCGAAAAAGGCATCGACTGAGCCTCCAGCGGCCAATCCGACCTCCTCCAACGAGGTGATCGACATGTCGAAGCCTCCGTCGGCTGAGGTGGTCGACATGTTGAACAGATTCATCGTCTCCCCGGCGGCTTTGCTGACGGCTGTACTATCAAACCAAAATAGTAAGTTGTTGTGCTCTGTGAAATGGACACTGCCCTTGATTAAAATCGCAGGGGGTTCCTTTGGTTGGTTTTTCTCACTGTAACTCTCTACCGCTCTTTTAGAGGTACAAGAGCAAATGTGGGGTATAATTTGTCCTTTGCTCGATTTGTACCACCAAATTGTGTAGGTTAGCGGTTCGACGCTATGCTAGCTGGTAGGGAGAGTTTTACACCCTAACCTTCAAATTATTTTCACCTTCTTATTAATTTGCAAGTGCCTTATTAATTTTCAAATACCATTTCTAAGGGTTATTTACGTATTTCACCCCTGTGTTAGGTGAAATGGGCAAAAAAAATCCTGTGTTACAAAAATTAACACACAAAACCCTGTGTTTTCAAAATATTTGCATGACGAACCCTAAAAATTTCTATTGTTGGACATGCGCTAAAAGCGCGACTAGAACATTAATTTTTTTTATTTATTGGACGCAGAATAACTAATTTACCTTTTTATATTTTAATATACATCATCTCACACCTCTCTATATTGTTCGATACTTTTTTATATGCACCAAGACTCTGTACAAATAAAATTACATGAAGAACCATATAAACAATTATATGTTTAATACTTCTTTATATGCACAAAGACCCTGTAGAAAATAAAAATTGCATGAAGAACCCTATAAACAAGTATAAAAAGGGGTATATAGAGAGAGGTGAGATGATATATATCAGAATATAAAAGGTAAATTAGTCATTTCACGTTCAATAAATAGAGAAAATTAATGTTCTAATCGCGCTTTTAGCACGTGTTCAATATCAGAAATTTTCAGGGTTCACCATGCAAATATTTTGAAAACACAGGGTTTTTTGTGTTAATTTTTGTAACACGGGGTTTTTCTTGCCTATTTCACCTAACACAGGGGATATGATGTAAATAACTCTCATTTCTAATAATAAATTAATAATAGATATAATTTACCGTAATGGGATATTTCTCAATTGTCAATCATATTTGGTAATCGCCCCCTCCCCTGGTTGTTACATTATTGTGCGTGTATGTGTTTTTTTGTTTGTCTATCTGGTTTCATGAGTCGTGCTCCACACTGCCCAAACCTAAGCACCAAGTGTACCATAAAGAAATCACAGTATGTAAACCATGATCACTGTTGAAACTAAAGCCGTCATAATTGGCAAACCTTCCTTTCTTAAAATGCTATCGTTTCTGGCAAGGTAGGTCGACCTCCACAGTTGCTTTCTCCTGGGAGTCTCTGTACACTTACTGCTAATCTAGAGATGATTATTTTTTTGTCTTCGATCTTCTGTTTGTGACATTGTGCAACTGTGAATTCCATCTGGCGTGAAATTGGAATTGTATTGATGACTGTTTTTCTATCCAAATTGCAGGAAAGTGAGAGTGAAGATGAACTTCTAGATGAAGGCGGATGATGATGTGGAAGAGGAGGTTGATCATGAAATGGAGGTCCAAGAAGCAAATGCTGAAACTGGACAGGCGGAGCAAGCAACATCATCTGCTGTCGATGTGAAAGAGAGGTTGAAAAAGATGGCATCTGCCAAGAAAAAGAAATCCAGTAAAGAGATGGATGCCGCCGCACGAGCTGTAGAGGCAGCTGCAAGAAACGCAAAGCTTGCCGCTGCTAAGAAGAAAGAGAAGAACCATTACAACCAACAACCGATTCGGTAAGAGAGAGAGATAGAAGATTGTAGAGTCGGAGCTTCATAAGTATGGAGATATATATGCGGTTTTTCTTGGTCTTTAATCAACTTTTCTAGCTCCTGAAAATTTCCAGATTAATTTCTAGTTTTCTCTATTTATTGGATGCGAAATAACTAATTTAACCTTTTATAAAGTAAATTGCCGAAAACTACCTCGTGTTAGGCGAAAAGAACAAAAAAAACCCCGTCATATGGAATATCATCCAAAGAACCCTGTGTTTTCTAAAATTTTGCAAATAA
Organism: Lantana camara; assembly: GCA_037501455.1. Classification (NCBI taxonomy): domain Eukaryota; kingdom Viridiplantae; phylum Streptophyta; class Magnoliopsida; order Lamiales; family Verbenaceae; genus Lantana; species Lantana camara. The sequence goes on from CM074861.1 coordinate 97,462,001, forward strand.
AACCCTGAGTGCGTTGTGTGGCTCTCACGCGCGTTGATTGCGTGTAGGAATGTGTTTTTTTGGGATAAAATGTCTATAATGCCCTTAATGAGTTAACTGCATAAAACCCCCTGTGTTTGTCCCAATTTGCAAAAAAAAACCCTATGTTACAAAAATTAATTCAAAAAACCTTATGTTATTTAATTTTTTGCACATCACCCCCTCATTTCTTTGGTCAACTGTTAAAAAAACCTTATGGAGTAAGGGTATTTCAGGGTTAAAAGATTTAATAGTTGACCAAATGGAATAAGGGGGCCGTGTGCAAAAAATAAAATAACATAAGGTTTTTTGAACTAATTTTTATAACAGAGGGTTTTTTTTACAATTTGGAACAAACATAGGGGGTTTGGTGCAGTTAACTCACCTTTTATATTATGATATACATCATCTTAAATCTCTCTATATTATTCAATATTTTTTTATATGCACCGAAACCTTTTTTTTTATATACACCGAAATCCTGTACAAAACAAAAATTACATGAAAAAAACGTATAAATAAGTATAAAAATTGTATATACAGATATGTGAGATGATCTATATCATAATATAAAAGGTTAAGTAAGTTATTTCGCATTCAATAAATAGAAAAAATTAGTGTTCTACTAATACTAGAAAATTTTTAGGGTTTGACATGCAAATATTTTTAAAACACGGGGTTTCTTATCTTAATTTTATTAATACATGGTTTTTTTTGTCCGTTTCACCTAACACAGGGGTATGGTGTAAATAATTCATATTTTCTTGAGGTGACATTGGGCTTCATCTTGAGGCCCATATGAAACCTACGTCCCTTAAAAAGTTGAAGTGGGCTTCTGTCAATTAGCTAAGTTGAATAAATTTTGAATTAAAATTGATCCATAATTCAAATTTATATTGCCAAAAGGCTATTAATTTAGTTAATAGGTTAATATTATATGCCAATAATTATTTTAGTATTTGCTCTTTTGGGAAACGATCATTATTGTTATTATTATAAATAATCATGATAAATTAAATAAGAAACATATTAATATAAAATAATCATGCTAAATTAAATAAAAAATATATTAATATAAATATCTTAATTTAATATATAATTAGATAATAATAATTTTTATGGCTTATTTACATCTAGCCCCGGATTAGTTTTTAAATTATAGAATACCGTCATTTTATATCCAAATGAATTTTAAAATTACAAACGACCCGCTTCCCTTAAAAAAATTATTTAAAAACTATTGTATTCATTTGATATCTATATGTGAAAACTCATTTTTTGGGGGTGTTCTTTGTTTTAAAAACTCATTGAGATTAAATTTTTAGACGAAATGATCAAAAATCATAATAGAGAATGAGTCATTTATAATTTTAAAATTTATTTGAGTATCCCATATTATTTAATCTAAATATATAAATATTTTATTATTAAAAAACTCATTTGCGGTTTAGATATAATTCATCCTAAAATTATACTAATCTAGTACCGAACAACTAAAGTCTAAGAATAACGCCGAATAAACTTAAACACGAGATCTTTAATTGCGTCAACACAACTGAACACATTTTTAGCCGTTGATCCATAAATCATGGTCAGCGATGGTTTGGAGGGTATAATTGTCATTACATTCCGAACCAGTTGCATCGCTCGATTACAGAAGCTCTTCCCTTTTCGTCTTTTTTCCCCGTTAAGAAACAAAATTGAATTCCCCAAGCACTCTCTCTTTTTCTCAGAGACGCAACGAGCAACACAGATAGCTCCCCAAGAACCTTAATTTTTTGGCAATTGCGCCGTTATTCCATCGTTTAATGTCGTTCTGTTCGTTATGTATGCAGGTCAGTTCACTCCCTTTACAAGATGGATACGCACAGAAAGGAATTACGTAGCTTGTTCTTGTATTGTGATGGATATCTGTGCCCAGTAATAAAAGCTAACCAAGAATGAAAATTTTGCATATTTGTGAGACTGTGTGACTTGTTCGTGATTTCTTTTGTTTTTTGTTCATCTGGGTAGTGAAGATTTTGTGTATGTTGAGCTCTTGCTGAAGCAAAATTTGGATGCAGGATGATTGATTTCTGAACACGTTTCTATGTTATTTGGAAGTTTTGGTACTTTGAGTGTTATTGTTGAGTTACGTGGTTAATTTGCTTGTATGTCTGATGCATATGAGGTGGACTTGGCGAGTAGGAAACTAAAATGCAAGTTGAGTGTATATGGTTCGGGCTTCCTTGTTATTACTCAAGTATAGATAGGTTGGAAGAACACCAGAATATTGTTTTTGGGACTGGAAATACATATAAGTTACTTTTTGACATTGTTGATATGGTAATGTTTATGAGAAATTAAGTGTTTTCACCATCATATATCTGTAAAATTTCTCTAATGTCTTTTTTCTGAATTTCAGGTTTGAATTGCGCTGTACTGGTTTTTGAATAGTAATTATTTTTAAAATTTGGGGTTGCAGGGGGGACTGAGGGCTTGCTCTTGGTCCCCTGCAAATGAGCGGAAAAAGAAGCTAAGTTCATTGGTTGGGGATGATGAGTGTTGAACTTCACAGCCCATTTCTTGGGGTTCCACTAAAGTGTACTGTTTTTGAAAGAAGAAACAAGGGTAATTATGCTTACGCTAGGGGAGTTAGATTAAAACCCTCTCGGAAGGGCTCAAATTTCCAACCATGTAAATGTGCAAGGAGAAATGAATGGGTCTTTCACGGCAGCAAATTTATGCACTTTTGTGGAAAAAATGTTGAGTTATTATGGAAGAAGTTGGAATTACGGAGTGGTTGGATGATCAATTCTGTCAAAGAGCCCATTGTAGTACGAAGCAAGACATTGGTCAAGTTTATGATTCCAGTATGGGAAGAGGGGCTATTTCTGTTCAGATGTTCTGTTTTTGCCACTGTGATATCTGGGGTGTGTTTATTGGTTTGGTATGGGCAATCGAAGGCAAAACTTTATATTGAAGCCAATCTGTTGCCTTCAGTTTGTGCGCTACTGAGTGATCAAATTCAACGAGAGCTTGATTTTGGTAAGGTTCGCAGAATTTCACCCTTAAGCATAACTTTGGAGTCGTGCTCAATTGGGCCTCATAGTGAAGAGTTCTCTTGCGGCGAGGTTCCAACCGTCAAATTGCGTCTCCGTCCTTTTGCAAGCTTGAGAAGGGGAAAAATTGTGATTGATGCTGTTTTATCCAATCCAAGTTTATTGGTTGCTCAAAAGAAAAACTACACTTGGTTGGGGATACCCTATTCTGAAGGCATTCCACAGAGGCACTTGTCAGCTGAAGAAGGAATAGACTATCGAACAAGAACCAGAAGGGTTGCAAGAGAGGAAGCTGCCTTGCGCTGGGAGAAGGAAAGAGACGAGGCAGCTAGATTATGCGCCGAAAAGGGTTATGTCATATCTGAATGCAATTGTTTTTTTCCTGAGAATAATAATTCCAAGGAAAGTACTAGTCTTCCCACAAGGTTGGGGACTCACGACCATTTCCTTTATATGGACGAGAAATTTCACTGGAGAGATCATCATTGCATGGATGCTGGTGCTGAATATGATTTGAAGCATGCTGATTTAGAGAGATCATTTGGTGCAAAAATGTCATCCCCTGAAACTAGCGTCTGGTCTAAAATTATGCCAGCATCTATGAGGCATAAGTTCAAGAGGAAGGGCAATGGAAGAGATTTATCTATGACAGGTATTGCTTCTAAAAGAAGACTTCTTGAATCTAGTGCTTATGCTGCTCGTTTATACTTCCAAGGACAATCTGGGAAATCTGGAAACTGTACCGACGGATCTGCTAGTTTTGGTACTGAAAATTCGAGGAATTCTATGATGCAGAAAAGGGATGAGGTAACTGGATCAACTTCTGGAGTAACCAACTCTGAGGGAGAAGCAAGAGCGGAGTTTCAAGATGTGATGGTTGATTGTACTTCTGATAATAATAAAGCGGATCTTGCTGAAGAAGTATCATCAAACAAAATAATCCCGGAGATGGAGAACAAGCCAAAGACTGAATCTGTTTCTAGAGAAGATTTAGATTTGCGGTCTAGGAATCAGATTAATAGCTTGCGAGATCCTTTTATTTTTACTTTTAGTAAATCTACAAACTCCAACGATGACACTGAAAATATTCCCACAAGTAACAAGTATATGGAAGGTGATGACATCATTAAAACAGATATCAGAGATGAGACTGTGAGATCAGTTGAGGAGGTGAAGAGTGCTGAGGATGATATTTTGGATAGTCCAGGAGGACATACCACTAGTAGTTCTAGTGTGACCGAACCTGAGTCTTTAAGGCCGCCGAGTCATTTGGAGAGTATCTCTCCCTTGAACAACCAATCAGTTGTATCCTCTGCTCTTAAAAAAATTAGTGAGGCACTTGTCAATCCTTTGCTAAGGCTGAAATCTGAGATTGGTGTCGGAGTTGAGGATATTTCTACAGAACTAGTTGATGAGATTGGTGAAGAATCTACCTCACAAATGGATAAAATGTTTCCTGTTGTCCTTGACTCTGTGCATTTTAAAGGTGGCACACTGATGCTGCTTGCATATGGTGATGCAGAACCAAGGTAGTGTTGCCCATCTTAATGAAAAATCTCTCATGTCCCTCTCTAGCTTTTCACATGCTTGATTACTAGGTTCTCTGGTATGATCCTCTAATTAAAATTTTATGCTGGCAACAAGCAGCTTGATGGTTTCTGGACTCCATGTTCCTTAGTTTTGCTTATACGAAACTATCCTCGTCATGTTCTTCAATTAGAACAAGTTCCTTGAGAAAAAGAAATGTTGAATGACTATTGACGTGTAATTGCGTTTGCTCTGATGAAAGAGATGGACTATTCATTATATGCATGTCTTATTTGGATCTCTTACAGATGCGGGATGCTTACTCCAAGTATTTGGTTGTTCGTTTTATAGAGAAATGGAAGTTGCTAGTGGACATGCGAAGTTCCAAAATCACTATGGGCGTGTGCACGTACAGCTGAGCGGAAACTGTAAGATGTGGAGATCAGGTTTGATCTCTGAGGATGGTGGGTGGTTGTCGACAGATGTTTATGTGGATATCATCGAGCAGAAATGGCATGCCAATTTGAAAATAGCAAATCTCTTTGTTCCGGTAAAGTATACAATGCCATTTTACGTAATTTTTCTGCTAACCCTTACAACGCTGTCTGCAACTTAATCTAGAAGAATCCAAAATCTTACTTCTTTGCCGTGCAGCTTTTTGAGAGGATTTTAGACCTTCCTATCGCATGGTCAAAAGGGAGAGCTACTGGCGAGGTGCTTCTCTAACTTTATAGTTTATTTTGCAAAATGTAATCACTTACTATGAGAGAAGTATTCCTATCAAAATCTTTTCTTCAACGAATTGTATCTAAAATTGAACTTGTCTCCTACAGGTTCATATATGCATGTCTAGAGGAGAAACTTTTCCCAATCTCCATGGGCAACTTGATGTAACTGGATTGGCCTTCCAGATATATGACGCTCCATCATGTTTTGCTGTATGTGTTTGTAACAGATGGTTTTATCCCATTCAAGTAAATCTTTGTTGCTTACTTTGTGGTTCGTTGAAGTAATGTGAAGGTTTATAGGGACCTTTTTTTACAGGATATGTCTGCAAGTCTGTTTTTCCGTGCCCAGAGAATATTTTTGCACAATGCCAGGGGATGGTTTGGTGATATTCCGTTAGAAGCATCTGGGGACTTTGGCATTGATCCGGAGGAAGGTGAATATCACTTAATGTGTCAGGTATATTAATTTATTTCCCACATGCGTTTTTATCCATATGATGGATTCTACTTGAAAACAAGCATTGCATGTGCATTTTCCGGAGTGTTACTTTTTAACTTTCTCCCCCCTTATGATCCTTATTGAAGTTTTCAAAACTGAAATGTACTAATGGCCTTGATAAATATAATTTATGATGCAAAACTCTTTTAACTTTTGGACTTGCAATGATTAGTATTTACTGATATCAATTTAATGCCAATTGCCAACATATTTTTGTGCTGCAACGATGTACTGCCTCGAAACGTGTATGTAAAGTGGAATCATTTTGATACAGTCACCTCTCTGTGGAATTGAATGATTTCAGTTGGGCAAGCATGGCTTGCCTTTCAGCTCTTTTCCCATCTGACCTGTCATTGGCGTGTTTTTGAAAATATAATAAAAGGTTAGGTGTTCACTAGAGTGGAAGCATGCCCTTATGAATGTAAGGAGTTTTTTTCCTTTGCCACTGAGGTAATCAACAGCAATGAATTAATCAGAATAATTGGTTTCCAAACTTCAAGTTTCTAGGTTGATCATCTGGAACCCAGATTCAGCTTGTGGAAGAAAAATGACTAGACGAGAGAAATGTACTTGAGGATAATTGTTTTCAATATCTAGAAGTTACAAGAGCAAATAGAGGATGCTGATCTTGGGGGGTCAATGTCAGTGGACTCTTTTGTATATAAAAATATTTGAAGGAAAATCTAATGATATCTTGAAAGTATAATTGCTAAAGATGCTTCTTGAAGTTTGTGGTATCATTGTCTTCTAAATCTTAACCCTGTGGTGAGATTATATATAAAGTTTGTCTCTTCTCTTAATATTCTATAATTTAGACGTTGACATCCCTAGGCTGGTGTTTTCAGGTTCCATCTGTAGAAGTGAACTCTTTGATGAAAACATTCAAGATGAAACCTTTGTTGTTTCCGGTATGTATCTCTTTTCTCATCCAGATGAGTGAATATGAATTTATCTGTGTTCTGACTTTCTCCTTTTTTGTATCTTTACAACATGCCAGTTTGTTTGTCTATTAGCTTTTAGTTTCTAGTTTCTACTGTTATAATACCTTGTAGGTCCTCTGAATTTTAATGCATAAGCAAAAGCTTTAATATTTGGAATTTAATGACACAACATGTTAATCAGCTGAAGTTCCATAACCAAGAAATACCTTTGCTCATATTCCAAATTGTAGCCTATATACATGTGGTTCCCAAAAATAAACAATAGACATTTTTAAGACATACATAGATTATGTATGCATAATACTTATCTTCTGTTAATTTTCCTGAATTTTTGAAGATCTTCCCTCAAGTTCCGGGAACATCCTCATTCTAAATAATTTAACCTTATTAATAGATTAGATTCTGCTGTATATTCTCTTGTTTATTTTATTCACTGTTTATCAATTAAAACCTTCGCCTCCACACCATACTTAGTTATCTTTTCCATTAACTTCAGTTGGCGGGATCAGTAACAGCTGTGTTCAATTGTCAAGGCCCATTGGATGCTCCTGTGTTTGTGGGGAGTGGATTGGTCTCAAGGAAACTCATCCATTTGTCAGCTGATATTCCTCAGTCAGCTGCATATGAGGCAATGATGAACAATAAAGAGGCTGGTGCAGTGGCAGCAGTTGACCGTGTTCCATTCTCTTATGTATCTGCCAACTTTACTTTTAACACTGATAATTGTGTGAGTAATTCTTTTTTCTTTTTTAAAAGAAATGATGGATAATTCACATTTGGTGAACTTTTATCTTGTTTCGTTTTCACATGCTCAACTTTTGCTTGCACAAGGCAGGTCGCCGACCTGTATGGGATCAGAGCCACACTGGTTGATGGGGGTGAAATTCGTGGAGCAGGAAATGCTTGGATTTGTCCTGAGGTACTTATTCATAGAAGCCGGTATATTTCTTTGTAAATATACATAAGCTGCACAAGTTTTGGTTATTTTATCCCATCAAGCTCTTGTTTTGATGACGGACAATTATACTTTAGGGGAAACTTCCAAGCGAGGCTAGTCCTGCCTCTTCATTCTGTATAACTGAACTCCAAAGCTTCCATGAATTACAATGGTGTTTAGTTGATCAATAAGTGCAATAAATTAATTGCATCCACATTGTGCGATTCTTTGTAACCATTTTTGCTTTCTTTGACATCAATTCATTCTGTTAACACCAGAATGTCAGGATGTATGTATTGCTGGTTTGATCTAATATGAATTGACCTATTATTGTAGGGTGAGGTTGATGACTCAGCAATGGACGTCAATTTCTCAGGCAATTTATGCTTTGATAAAATTATGCATCGATATATTCCTGGTTATCATCAAACAATGCCTCTTAAATTAGGGGATCTGAATGGCGAAACAAAAGTTTCCGGCTCCCTGTTAAGACCGTAAGATTTTATGCCGTCTTTCTAATTGTTGATGGAATGTGTAGTCGATGTGGAATAATTTTTTCTGGATAATTGTAATTATTGACTGCCTGTTGTGAACGTAGGAGGTTTGATATCAAATGGACTGCACCAAGAGCTGAGAGATCACTTTCTGATGCTCGTGGAGATGTCATAATATCACATGACCATATTTCTGTCAATTCTTCGTCTGCTGCTTTTGAATTGTATATGAAAGTCTTAACATCATATCCTGATCAAAACTGGTTAAGCTGGGAGGAGTGTGGTAAAGTACTTGTCATGCCCTTCTCAGTAGAAGGAGTTGAACTGGATCTACGAATGCGGAATTTCGAATTTTTTAACATAGTTTCTCCATACGCATTTGATTCTCCGAGGCCTGTACATCTAAAAGCAACAGGGCGAATTAAGTTTCAAGGAAAGGTTAACAAGAGTTCCCGTAGCACTGCTAATCAAGGACTGCATTCTGATAATAATTTAGAATCACAATTGCCAATGGAAGGTGATGAAGATGCAAAGAGCATTTCGGGTGATGTTTCAATATCTGGTCTAAAGCTAAATCAGTTGACGCTGGCTCCTCAATTAGCTGGAGTATTGAACATAAAATCTGGAGGTGTAAAGGTTTGTTCTCGTTGCTTTTGCCCTCTACATAGTTGTTCTTTCAACCATATAGCAAATGCACTTATAGTTTTACACTTCGCTTTATTTTATGGAAACTGCGCATATTTCAATATTATTATTCTTGTTACATTGAGCGCACAATATTAAATTCCTGCTACTTTGTATCGAAAGTGTTGGAATTTAGAGAAATAGTTTTAGTATTGATGTTAAACGTTAGAAATTAGAAGGGTCGGAAGAGTATTTAAGAAAATGGTTTTGGAAAACGAGTATGTTAGACTAAAATTGGGCCAATTTAATTTTAGTATTTGAAGGATTAGAAAATGCAGGAGTATTTGAAGGATTAGAAAATGTAGTAATAGATATTGAAGGAGAAATGATATTGGACGAAAGTTAGAAAATTGGATAGAAGGCTTTTTAGTGGAAGTTTTTTAATGATTTTTGTTTTCATTACAAAATGATCCAACTTTACATATTTATAGGAGAGCACCGAGTTGCCATTGTCGGTTAATAATTCTCTACAATTATTTAATCTTGATATTTTAGCTATTTGACCATGTGATTATTTTCTAGAGTATTCTACTAATATAAATATTATCTATAATATTCTAGAATATAAATATGTATAAAAATCTAGATAAATTCTTGGAAAATTCTAGAAATGCATTATATTTCAATAGGAAGCCCAAAACAGTATGTGGTCCCATCATCTCCCTTGTGTCATTTGATGATGCAGTTGGATGCCACTGGTCGCCCAGATGAAAGTCTTGCAGTAGAATTTGTTGGACCTTTGCACTCAACTTCTGAAGAAAATCTAGCTGGGAAGTTGCTGTCTTTTTCTCTGCAGAAAGGGCACCTGAAAGCTAATGCATGTTATCGACCACTACATTCAGCTAGCTTGGAGGTCCTTTTCCAAATATTTTTTGTCTTTATCAACCCCCCGCCTCCCCCAAAACACCAAAATAAAAAATAAAATTGTTCTGCTTTAAACTGGCACTTCTTTCCATTGGCTTTGATGCAAAAACATGTACCTTTTTTTATGTGATCAGGTACGACATTTGCCACTGGATGAACTGGAGTTAGCCTCACTCCGTGGAGCAATCTCAAGGGTATAATAATACTCAACTTTATTTCTCATGCTTTTTATTTGGGAACGGTCTTAAATTTCTCTTAAGGGATTTTCCATATGTCCGTACTTTGTGATGGCTGGTCTGCATGTACTTATAATTTTCTGGGTTTGAGCCTCCTTAGTCAATTGGTTGATTCATCTATTTGGTTGGTTGAACGGACGGAATATGTAAGTAGGTTTTTATCGACATTGTTTACTTCTTGTTTAAAGTAATTAATAAAAACTTGATAGTAAGGATAGTTGTTCAAGTAGTATGCATGTTCTGAAGGACATGAAGTAGCTGCTGTAGCATTATGCATTCCGTGTTTCATCTTTGGAGAGCATAACGAACATTGAAAGTACAATGTGACTTTTATCAAGTATTCCTTGCTAACATGTTAAATATGCTTTCTGGTTTCTCCCTTTCAGGCAGAAGTTCAATTGAACTTTCAGAAAAGAAGGGGTCATGGTGTGTTATCCGTTCTACGGCCAAAATTCAGCGGTGTTTTGGGCGAAGCTCTTGATGTGGCAGCCAGGTGGAGTGGGGATGTGGTAAGTACCCTCAGTTTATCTCTTTCAAATCAGTTTCTTGCTATTTTAGTGGTTTATGTAAATAGATAATATTGTTGATATTCGTATTCATTTCTGGTTGATACTCTCTGGTATAGATCACTGTTGAAAGTGCTATCTTGGAACAAAGCAATAGCAAATATGAACTACAAGGGGAATATGTGTTGCCTGGCTCTCGGGATCGAAGTCCTAGTGGAAAGGAAAAAGGTAGCTTGTTTGAGAAAGTAATGACCGGTCATCTTGGAAGCATGATTTCTTCAATGGGTAGATGGAGAATGAGACTAGAGGTGCCTAATGCTGAGATAGCTGAAATGCTTCCACTTGCTAGGCTTCTTTCTCGAAGTTCTGATCCTGCTGTTCAGTCCAGATCAAAGGTTTTTGTCTACTTATTTGATTAATGAGCTCTCTGAATATATTTTTACTAGAAACTGCGTTAATCACTGTGAATATATTTTTACTATAAACTGCGCAGCATCTTATAGTAGAAATGGAGTCCTTTTCTAGGAGCTTTGCTCCCTTCTTTTTTCTGTAATGAGAACTTTGTTTTTAACCAGTTTGGAAGCATGCATATGTGTGAACTCGTCTAATGGAGTTTTAGTTGAGTAAATGGCAGGATGTTTAATGTATGTGACTCTACCTTTGCCAACATACAGGATCTCTTCCTACAAAGGTTGCAGTCAGTAGGATTATGTGCTGAAAGCCTTCAAAAACTTCTTGAGGTATGTTTTACTTGCAGTTATTCTAAATATTGCACAAATTTTTAAGAGCTTTAAAAGGTGAAATTTATTATCCATCGTGTAAAAATCTTGTAGGAAATTCGGGGTCATTGTGCCACATCAGATGAAGTTGTCCTTGACGATTTCGATCTTCCAGGTTTAGCTGAACTCAAAGGTCGTTGGCGTGGTTCTTTAGATGCTAGTGGAGGCGGCAATGGAGACACAACGGTAGTTATCTCTGCCCATTTTGCAGTTTGTGTTTTGGATCATATTGATATGAAGGGTCAAATATACGTTTCTGATTGACATTTAGCTGTCTACTTACAAGCAATCTACAGAGAGTGAATGCATTATTACGTTTATTATGGAAGAATTTAAATTTCTCATGTCATTTTTCCACATTAAAGCTTCTTCATTCAATTCGGGCTCTTTTCTCTATTCTCTATCTAGTTTTGCCCTGCAATTTCTTATCCTCCCCGTGATTTCTTCTTTATGTGTACTTTAGGCAGAATTTGACTTTCATGGAGAGGAATGGGAATGGGGAACATATACCACACAGCGCATTCTAGCAGCTGGTATGTACAGCAACACTGATGGCCTTCGACTTGAGAAAATGTTCATCCAAAGGGATAATGCCACAATCCACGCAGATGGGACACTATTAGGGCCAAAGACAAATTTGCATTTTGCTGTTCTGAATTTCCCCGTTAGTTTGGTTCCTACTTTAGTTCAGGTTATTGAAAATTCAGCCACTGAAGCTGTTCACTCTCTGAGGCAATTCTTAGCACCAATTAGAGGCATCCTACACATGGAAGGTGATCTTAAAGGAAATCTAGCTAAACCTGAATGCGATGTACAAGTGAGGCTCCTTGATGGGGCAATTGGGGGAATTGATCTTGGAAGGGCAGAAGTTGTTGCTTCTCTAACTCCAACTAGCCGTTTCCTATTCAATGCCAAATTTGAACCCATTGTTCAAAATGGCCATGTACATATTCAAGGAAGTGTTCCGCTAGCACTTGTACAGAACAATAGTTTGGAGGAAGAAAGTAACGAGAGGGAGAGAAATGATGCCACGTGGGTACGAGATTGGGATAAGGAGAGAAGTAAAGCATCTACAGATGAGGCTAGTGATAGAAAAGGATCCAGGGAAAAAAATCAAGAAGTTTGGGATACACAGTTGGCCGAAAGCCTCAGGGGTTTAAACTGGAATATATTGGATGCAGGAGAAGTTAGAATTGATGCTGATATCAAAGATGGAGGCATGATGCTGCTAACAGCATTATCTCCTTATGCTAACTGGCTCCATGGCAATGCTGAAGTTTTGCTGCAGGTTGGTACTGTTGTCTCTATCTTTTGATTATATATTTGAACTGTAACAAGGAAAAGGACTATTACCAAAACGTCTTGCGGTTTGCACAGTTACGAAAAAGCCCTCTATCTGTTTGTGTAAGGTGGTAATTGTTATTTCAATATATAGATATTTTTATTAGTTAGAGCCACTAACAACTATGCTATTTGTAAGGAAGGAAGAAACCTCAAGGGTGGTTATTGTAATTTAATTGATGAGGAAATTTTAAAATTGGGGCAATAATCATCTTTTTTGGTAAATATCCTGAAAAAAAAAAAGTTCATATACATTCCCCTAACAGGATCAAAACAAATTGAATTTTCTTGTTTATCAATTTTAACTTCATCTTACATAGGTAAGGGGTACTGTTGAGCAACCAGTGCTGGATGGTTCTGCCTATTTAAACAGGGCTACGGTGTCCTCTCCTGTACTAAGGAAACCAATAACCAATTTCGGAGGAACTGTTCTTGTAAATTCAAACAGACTTCGTATTGGCTCATTAGAGGGTAGAGTCAGCAGAAAGGGAAAGTTGTCACTAAGAGGGAATCTACCCCTCCGTACAAGTGAAGCTTCTCTTGGCGACAAACTTGACCTAAAATGTGAGGTTCTGGAAGTGCGTTCTAGGAATATCCTGAGGTACTTCTAATTTCCCAAATGCCCTAGAATTTTTAACTTTTATTCTTGTTAACTGTGTACTTCACAATTTGAAAAAAAAAAAAAAAATCTTGTATCGAAGTGGTCAGGTTGATAGTCAGTTGCAAATAACTGGATCTATTATGCAACCAAACATTTCTGGGAAGATCAAAGTTAGCCATGGAGAAGCTTATCTACCACATGACAAGGGAAGTAGTGGTGCAGTTCCTTTCAACCGGGAAGCAACAGATGAACCCAGACTGCCAGCTGGAAGTTATGGCCGTATGGTTGCATCCAAATACATATCACGTTTTCTTAACTTAATACCATCATCCTCAAATAGTTCATTCCACCAATCATCTGGTAAGTTTTCGGTGCCTAAAGTAACTGAAGCTTAACTTTTGAGTTAATTGTTTGCATAAGGGTTCAGCTTTCAAGTTTTTGGCTTAATTTAGTCTTCTTTTTTGCAGGTGAGCGGGGTGAAGTTGAAAAGGAGATGGTACTTGTAAATAGTAAGCCAAAATTAGATGTCCGCCTAACGGACTTGAGGATTGCTCTTGGGCCTGAACTGAGGATAGTTTATCCTTTGATACTTAACTTTGCTGTTAGTGGCGAGCTCGAATTAAATGGGCCTGCTCATCCCAAATGGATAAAGCCTAAAGGCGTCCTAACATTTGAGAATGGTGATGTGAATCTCGTTGCAACACAGGTAAGCTTTGTGTACCCGTTTGAAAACCCTTGAAATGCTTGAATGTGGTCCATGAAGTTATTTATTTATTTATTGTTGTCAATCTAGGTGAGGCTCAAGAGAGAGCATCTTAACATAGCAAAATTTGAACCTGACAACGGACTCGATCCAACACTCGATTTAGCCCTTGTGGGATCTGAATGGCAGTTTAGAATTCAAAGTCGAGCTAGTAAGTGGCAGGAAAAATTGGTGGTAACCTCTACGCGCTCAGTGGAGCAAGATGTTCTTTCCACAACGGAGGTAAATTCTTTTGAAGGATAATTACACTGGCATACCCTATGACTTGATCTAAATTACATAAATTTCCCTGAGGATTGAAGAATAACAAAAGCTTCCCCTGACACACCTTGGCCTAACCCATGCTACTATAGTCATGAATTTAAAAACCTAATTGTTCGCCCAAAAAAAAAAAAAACGGATTTAAATCAAAATATTGGCGAGTAAGCGCAAGAGGGCTAAATAATGGGTGTTCCTACAAAAGTAAAATTATACATGTAATCAAAATTCATGAATCCGGATGCAATGTAGATTATGTACGTAGACAATTTTTGTAATTTCTCAAATCTCAGGCGATGTTTGTGTAATTCGGCCAAACCCCATGGTGTATCTGTGTAACCATCCCAATTTGTAATGCTAAAATCTCTCGAGTTATCATGAAAGCATTGTAGTGAGATGACCTAGGAATTCTGATCCATCTGGTTTCTGATCAAACAGGCTGCTAGAGTCTTTGAGAGTCAGTTAGCTGAATCCATATTAGAAGGCGATGGACAGCTAGCATTTAAGAAGCTTGCCACTTCAACACTCGAGACGCTAATGCCAAGAATAGAGGGCAAGGGAGAATTCGGGCAAGCTAGGTGGAGGCTGGTTTATGCCCCTCAGATCCCCAGTTTGCTTTCTGTGGACCCCACAGTTGATCCTCTCAAGTCTCTTGCTAGCAACATTTCATTTGGGACAGAAGTCGAAGTCCAGCTTGGGAAGCGTCTTCAGGTCTGTCTCCACTTTCCAAAATAATCTTGAATCCAAAAACTCTTTTTTAATTGCTTTATTGAATTTCACCTCTCTAACTATGAAACTGTTACATCTGGACTCCCCCCAAGTTTCGGGACAATCTCCTCAGAGAAATATCATTGGGATATGGGTAAATAGGTTGTCTATACACTTTTTGATGGGATATTTTTCATTAGAAAACCCAACAGAAGAGAAAGCTTTGTTAAATGGTAAGTTTTCAATATCTTAGAGGGGTGTTTGCGTAATTAGTTACAAAATCTATCTCAATTGAGTTAAGCCTATAAATGGATATCTAAGAGGGGTGTTAATGTAATTAGTTAAGAAATCTATCTTGATGGAGTTAAATGAATATCTTAGAGGGTGTTGGTGTAATTAGTTCAAAAACCTATCTCTATGGAGCTACCGTCTAATTACCGTTGAAATCCTGGATGTTCGATTTTCAAAATAATCTTCTTATGCATGTAGGCCTCCGTAGTTAGGCAGATGAAGGATTCGGAGATGGCTATGCAATGGACATTGATTTACCAGCTCACAAGCCGTCTGCGAGTGCTCCTACAATCCGCTCCATCCAAACGACTCCTCTTCGAATATTCAACGACCTCACAGGATTAGAAGTTTGGTTTCTGTTTTGGGACTATAATTGTTTGATAACCTTTTTCGCAAATGTAAAATTCCTGTTTGATTCCTTTAGATCACAGATAGCTTTAGTGATTTTTGACAGTGCAAATTCATTCTTGTAAATATTTGATGTTCCTAGCTCAGATATGAAATGAACTTGTGCATATAACTATTATTTATGAGCTTCTTTTCTTTTTCATTGACTGAGAAAGCTTTCAATAATAACATTGATTACAATTTACAAGAATACGTGCAGAACCAATAAATCTTACAAAACGACACGAATACAAAGATATTAAACTTTTTCGAAATTTCACATGTAGAAGTGTTAGACATGGTGTTCGAAATGAATGTTTGATATAATACTACATGATAAAATGATATTTTTAGGAGTGTCCGTACATTAAAAAACACCCTAATAATATGAATATTAGATTGAGACTATTAAGAAGGGAAATTCTTATATGAGCCGGGTGTAGGCACTGTTCCCTACACCCTATTAAGAACATCAATTTTGAAAGTATAATTGGGTGAATTCTTAATTTGAATCCGACAAATCAGATCCTAACTTTTAGTATTCTTTTTTTTTTTTTTTTGATATTCCTAACTTTTAGTATTCCAATGACTAGATTTCACGAAATTGAGGTTTTAGTTTATCACATTGAATCCATAAACTTATAAAATAATTTTGGGGTTAAAGTGCAAAATTGACAAAAAAAGTGAGGGGCCTTTTTATAATTTACATGTCGTGAAATGCACCTGAGCTCAGGGCGCTTGGTCCTACCAGTCGTAATTGGCGCGTCACAAGTTTCCCCCAAATTTGAAAGCTTGATGGCACTATCGTAATTATTCCCCATTCCAGGGTCAATCATTCCCTTCGGAAAAGGTAAAAGATCCTTAAAACCACATCAGTCCTTCCTATTCACTAAAACTCGAACAATTTCCAATTCAAAGCCCTCAAATCGGAACCTCCACGGCTGGAGATCGTCGGATTCGAATAAAAACTGTTCGCCTTTTAATTTATTCTGTTAGGGCTCTCACCACCAACTCCTAAATCTGGACCGTCGATATCCAGATCGGACGGCTACGATGACTTCAATAAGTTTTCCCCTTTTATTATTTTGTAAACCCTTTTAACCCACCCATTTTTCGTCTCGTGACACAAAACAAACCCTAGCAATTTCTCTCTCTCTCTAGGAAATTATAAAATAATAAAAAAGGGCAAAAAAAAATTGAGTCATTGAAATCAAATTAGGGCTTCAAATCGGAGCTGAAAACTCTCATTTTACCCTGATATTCAATTCCGCTCAAATTGACTCGATCTCCAGTTCTTGAAGGACGCGTTCATCGTAATTCTGATTGCAGGTACGGTTTATGTGTGTGTGTAAAGTGGGACGTGTACTTGCATGTGTGATTTATGTGTGTATCAGGGATTGTTTTCGTGTTTTCCCTTGATTGTTGTCCTGTGATCGGCTCTGTTCTGAGAGGCGAGTTGCCTTTTGGTGTGATTGATGATTGTTTGATGGTTATTTGTTGTTTTTATCGTGTGGACTTGCGTTGCCAGATCTGAATGGGAAACCAGAATAAGGGGGATTTCGCTTGGGTGATTGGATTGAGGTATTGTTGATGGAAAATAGCACAAAGAAGTGTGGTGGTGCTGAAATTCCTAAGAGAAACCGTTCTTTGGATCTCAAGAGCCTTTATGAATCTAGGTTGTCCAAGCTAGGAGAGAGTAAGAAGAAAGTTTCTGATGGAAAGGACCAGGAAGGTGTTAAGAAGAAGAAGAGGAAGAGTAGAAAGGAGCTCCCTTTGAGTTGTTTCGAGCCTGATACCAAGAAATGCAGGAAGGAGGGTGTGAATGGTGTCAAATCAAAGCTAGGTTCTGATCAAAAATCGAGTGGCAAGAGTAATGGCTTGAATGGTGTCTCATTGTCGTTGGGTGATAATGGAAGTTCTTTTAATATCCCAAGGCGCCCACGTGGTTCAGTGCGGCGGAGAAAGTTGGAGAGTGATGAAAGTTCTGAGCCGTTAAGACGTCCCAATTCAGTTGCTCATTTGGAAGCATTTAAATCGGAAGTTATTAAATCTGAGGCTGAGGCTGAGGCTGGACCCAGTGAAGAGTCTGTTCAGTTAGTCACCACTTCCCAGTGCCCTGATGCTCTTTCAAATTCAAAATCTGAGGTCAGTGGTTCGGATTCAAAATCCGTGGGAAAAGTCTGTGCATCAAATTCAAAAGTAAAGCAGAAGGGGAGTTCAAAATCCACAGTGAATCCGAGTAGTCCAGATGTAAAATTAAAGCGGAAGATTGGAGCTGATGAACTTAAGCAAAGCAAGAACAGTCGGTCAAGTTCAGTTCAGCATGTAGTAAAAGAACATAAACAAGTTGTAAATAATGGTGATACACTGCCTAAAAGGCGGCAGAGCGATGGTAGGAAGAAAAAGGATACAGTAGTTGGTAGGGATGGTGGTGAGGTTACGACAAAGAAATCTGAGCCTTGTGTGAACAGTTCCATCTCAAATAGTCTCTGCACTGACTTCCTAGATGGTGATGAAGACGATGAGGAGAATCTGGAACGGAATGCGGCAAGGATGCTCTCGTCTCGATTTGATCCAAGTTGTACTGGTTTCTCTTCTAAGAGAAAATCTTCTGGGTCACAGACGGCTGATGGATTATCATCTCGAGTTTCATCTGCACGGGATTCCTTTAGTCAACAGGATAAATCATTGGGTGGTCAGGAGCCTGAATCTGCTGATGATAGGAGCAGAGCACTTTCGCCCAAAAGCGAAGATAAAGGCAAGGGAATATTGAAGAAACGACGACGCCATTTCTATGAAATTCTTCCTAGAGACTTGGACTCGTACTGGGTTTTGAACAGGAGAATTAAAATCTTTTGGCCGTTGGACGAGAGTTGGTACTATGGTCTTGTTAATGATTATCACTCAGAAACAAAGCTTCATCACATAAAGTATGATGACCGGGAGGAGGAATGGGTTGACCTTCGAGAAGAGAAATTCAAACTGTTGCTTCTCCCTGGTGAGGTTCCTGACAAAGCTAAATCTAGAAGAAGATCTTCAGGGAACAAGAGTTCTCAAACAGGACAAACAGGTAAACCAACTGGTGATGACAGCTGCATTGGGAATTGTCTTGATTCAGAGACGATTGCGTCATGGCTTGCTAGTCAATCACAGCGTGTCAAAGCTTTGCCTAAATCTTCGAAAAGACTGAAAACTTCAGAAAAACACATGCCGTTGCTGCCTTCGTTGTCATCTGACAATGAAGACAACTCAACTAACAAAGTATTCAACTCAAAAATAACAAGAGTTGAAAAATCTCAGCTGGGAACTACGAGAATCTCCCAAAGTGACAAACATGTGGTTTATGTCAGGAAGAAATATCACAAGAAAAGGGCAGGAGGAGCTTCTGTGTTTAGGGATGCCAAAGCATACAGAAGTGGTCCTTCGGCCGTTACTTGTGTGACCCCTGATTCTGGTAGCTCACTGTGGTCATCTAATGATAAAGGCGAATTAAAATTAAATCTTGTGTTGCTGGAGTCTAAAGCGTTAAAATTCAAGATATGTCTGCCTGAACTACTTTTTCTTGAGTACTTCATTGGAATAGAAGTCATTTGGCTGCTCTATGACATATTTATGCTTCAAAATGGGGTGTTGGTGACTACATCTCCTGCTGTTACCCTGGACATTCTTTTCATTGACAGTAATCTTGGCTTGAAGCATCTGTTATTCGAAGGCTGCTTAAAGCAGGCTTTAGCCTTTGTCTTCCTAATCTTCATTGTATTTGGTCAATCTGGAGTTCAGTGGAATGGTGACATGAAATTACCTGTGACCTCAATAAGGTTCCAACTTTCTAGTGTTCGCGATCTAAGTAAGCAGCATGTATTTGCATTTTACAGTTTCTCAAGACTACAAAGTTCTAAGTGGCTTTATCTGGACTCTAAGATTCTGCCACATTGTCGTGTCATTGAACAACTACCAGTCTCAGACTGCACATGTGACAACATAAAGGAACTTGAACATCGTAGTTTTCAGCAATGCAAACCTTGTGATGCTTCGGACCTTTCCTTAAAGGAGGTATTCCAATATCACTAAACATATTCTCTCTTTCCAATTTCTAGATTATGGGGTCCATAAATGGATGATTTATTTCCTCTTAAATGTCCATAAAAATGTGTTCTTATCTAAACAAAAATGCACTTCTGTTATGGTCCTCGGTGATGATGTGGCTCTCATCAACTCAACATTAATTTTGAGGTAAAAAATGTAAAATCTGTAAACTTTACAATTGAATTATACTTTTCTGCCAAAAGGAAGTGAATTAGTAGATACTTGATATTGTTTCTTCTTTATCATATTATTGCTTTTGGTGGAGGTCAGTGTAAGGAGAAAATTGCTGATTTTGATTATTCTGCCTTTTATTACACAACAGTCATTGTTTTTATTTCTGTTACCAGGGTGTACAGGACAAATTTGGGCAAGGTGTTTTGTCAATGGATGTTCCCAGCTTGGCCCATAGCACAAAGGGGAGTCAACCCGCTTTTTGTCTCACTGCAAAGCCTGGAAGAGTTCCTCCACTTGCTCTCTCCTTTTCTGGTGCTCCAAGTTTCTTTATCACCCAGCATCTCCAGTTACTCGTGGAACGAAGTTTTTCTTGGGCCAAACTCCAACATCAGGATTCACTGTCTTCTTCACAAGGTTTAGAAAATGGTGGTCAGCCAGTTGCGGAATATGCTGAATGCGAACCAATCTCAGTTGCTATTGATGGTGTCGCAGTGGAACGGGATCATGAAATAAAAAAATTGGTCAAAGAAACTCCTGCTTTCAGAGGTTTGCCTAGTTATCAACAAGATTTACACATGGATGTTGTCTTGGCAAGCAATGCTGCTGAGAACAGCAAGTCTTTTGTGAATCTCCAGAAGGGGAATCTAGATGAAGATGGAACAGCTGGCTGTTTTAAAAAATGTGCTGAAGTTGCACCTGAAGTTATTCCTCAGCAACGCGCATGTGATTCTAATAATGAAATGCGTGAATCAGTATCCACCACATCTCCAACCTCCGATCCTAGAATTGGTTCCACATTGGGTGGTATGATTGTTGACATTCCATCTTTTGAACAAGTCGATATTCCTTCTGATGGAAAAGGTTGTATATCCAGACAGCCCTCTGATGTGGGGTGGACTGTACACGATGTCCCCACCCCAAATGCATCCAAAAGTTCTTGGAAACGTGGTAGAAGCAGCTCAGTTGCGTCTCCTCATGAACTTCATTCTCCTGCATGGTCTGATGGGAAGCCAAATTTCATGCCCAGTGGATTCAGCCATGGGCCAAAAAAGCCACGCACTCAGGTTCAGTACACATTGCCTTTTGTTGGTTATGACTTGGCAAAGCGGACTATGCCAAGCTCAAGATCTCTACCTTGCAAACGAATTAGAAGAGCTAGCCTGAAGAAGATATCTGATGGTTCTGGAAAAAAACAGAAAAATTTGGAGTTGCTAACTTGTGTTGCAAATGTTTTAGTCACCCATGGCGACAAAGGATGGAGAGAATGTGGGGCGCAAATTGTCTTAGAAGTTGCTGATCATAATGAATGGCGACTGGCTGTCAAATTTTCTGGGATTACTAAATATTCGTATAAGGTTAAACATATCTTGCAGCCTGGGTCAACCAACCGCTACTCACATGCTATGATGTGGAAAGGGGGAAAAGACTGGGTGCTGGAGTTTCCTGACCGAAGTCAATGGGTGCTCTTCAAGGAGATGCATGAGGAGTGTTACAATCGGAATATTCGTGCTGCTTCTGTGAAGAACATTCCCATTCCTGGAGTCTGCGTGGTTGAGGAAAGTGAAGACTATGGAGCTGAAGTCCCTTTTGTTCGGAATCCTACAAAGTATTTCCGACAGGTTCAAAATGATATTGAAATGGCCTTGGATCCTTCGCATACTTTATATGACATGGATAGTGATGATGAACAGTGGTTGAGGGCAAACAAAAATTGTGTGGATGACCATAAATATGAGGAGATATCTGAGGAGATCTTGGAGAAGACAATAGACATGTTTGAAAAGCTCTCATATGCTCAGCATTGTGACAGCTTCGCAGATGCTGAAATAGAAGACCTTGTGAGCGGAATAGGGTCCGTGAAAGCCGCTAAAGTCATATATGAACATTGGCGAAGGAAGAGGGAGAAAATGGGCATGCCTTTAATAAGACATTTGCAGGTAATTGCTTTTGTCTTGGGAGTTTGTATTGTTCTCTTTATATTAGAATGATGAAAGCATATAGTGGGTAAGTTGGATAATACATTTTATTTAAGGGCTAGACCTTTACGTAATCTCTGCTTGCATCACTGTGAAAGAGATATTTGCAGTTCATCCAAATCTAGTTTTGTTAACCACAAGTAGAAGAGAGTAAAGAACCTAGATACAACTTTCAGTATGTCTTAAAAGTTGCTCTATGCTACTTGCATGCTTCATGTGATCTCCTAGTTTGCTAAAATGATGATGCATTTTACTGATAAAATAAGTTGATGCCAAAATCATACTACTAAAGTAACTCATCTTGATCAAATGAGTGCTGCATCTAATCCATTTCATTTATAGGCTTTCGTGAGAGGGCCAAGAAATTAACTTTCGAGATAAAATTTGGTATCTTAATCCTGGATTGTTTGGTTTAAATAAAGAGTGGCAATAAGGTTTGTTGTTTTTAACATGATGCAGCTTTTTCATGGAAAATTGTGGGGGTTGTGCGTTTGTTGGTGGGTGGGGCCTCGAAAATATTTCTCATTATTGTTAGGGCTTGTTGTTTTTCCCATGCCTGAGTTATTTTTTTTGGAGAATGTTAGTGCATGGCCCCTTGGCAATCTTTCATTGCCTACTGTTTGGCCCATTCTCATTTTTATTCATGAGTAACTCCATTAAATTGTTTAGGATCTTCATTTGTAAGAAAAAGAAGAAAGATTCCTACGGGTGCATTGGTTATGTGTGTACAGAGTATATCTAATATTCTTACATGAAGTTGGTAAACAAATATCAGCTACAGTTCTTTACTTTTGTCTGAAAGCAGTTAGAAATTACAGTTTATTTTTTTGCCTTGTGGCAATAGCATCTTATTTTATTCATGGGTATTCATGGGGATATTACGTTGTCTTCTCCATTTCTATGCTGGGACTTGTGTGATTGATTGCTGTCACTTTCTTGTATTCAGCCTCCTCTCTGGGAGAGGTATCAGCAACAGCTCAAGGAGTGGGAGCAAACAGTTGCACGAGGCAGTTTCCCCTCATCCGTTGGTAGTCAGGAGAAGAAGGTTCTTCCTCCTGAAAAACCACCCATGTTTGCTTTCTGCCTCAAACCACGAGGCTTGGAAGTTCCCAATAAGGGTTCAAAACAACGGTCTCACAGGAGATTTTCGGTTTCTGGACACCACCATGCTTCCTCAGGGGATCACGACAATCTTCTCGTATTTGGTACTTGTCACAATTTCCATATTTCCATCATTTGTTCTTTAGATTTAATTACATTTTCACCCCTTTGATGACTGCCATATTACATTGGTGCCCACAAGTTTGAAAAACTAGAAACCTCTTTCTGAAAATGTTTAAAATTACAAAACCACCCTATATTAGGGAGTGGGGAGTTTCTGTAAATTTTTAATAAATTTTTGGGATTAGGGTACCAATTACCAATCGTAATGTTACAATCTCAGTAGGTTATAGATTTAATTGACCCTTGCTCTTAAATTTGGGGAACAGCTGATCATGTCCCTAATTCCATCTACCTGTGTTTTCTCATATCATCAATCCACTATGGCAGGGAGAAGATCAAATGGGCATGCTTTTGGAGACGAGAAAGTGTTGTACACAAGCAGTATATATGATTCTTCTGATGTTTCACCGTCGTTCCATCCTTCACCAAGGGTATTTTCTCCACGAAATGCTCATTTCTCATTGAGCAACAACGATAGTCCTAGGTTTTATAAGAACAAGGCAAAGAAGCTTGGATCATATTACCCTGCTCTCCATTACCAACAATTGATGTCCCACAGCCCGAGGACAACAGCCAATAAAAACGTAGGTCAAAATTGGAATATGGGCTTAAATCCCTATTACCATAATAGGCAAAAGGTCGAGCAATTGGATAGCACACATTTGCAGGAGTTTCGGTTACGTGATGCATCTGGTGCAGCTCACCATGCTCGTAACATTGCTAAGCTAAAAAGAGAACGTGCTCAAAGATTGCTTTACAGAGCAGATTTAGCTATACACAAAGCTGTGGTTGCTCTAATGACTGCTGAAGCAATGAAGGATTCTTCAGAGAAGAGCTCAAATGGTGGTAATTAGAATGATATGCATGATTGTTAGTATTTAGAGGAAATAGCCGTCGTGCCTAAACGTGATAGTATAGATTTTTTTGGTTTTCTTTCTTTTTCTTCCCCAATGAAGTGGCCTCTATCCCTTTGTCCATAAAGTTTTTTTTGTTTCCGAAAATCCCATGTATTCGAAATTTTTTGAAGCGGAGAATCGCTCTCGGAACTGGTTTATCTGGTATATATAGGCTACTGTGATGCTTCATTCTTGAGTGCATTACACTGTTTCTTCCGATTTTGTTGTTTTGATGTCCCAGATTGTATATTGGTTTCATTCTTCCGCTTGATGCTGTTATAGGTTTCTGAGAGATTCTTGGGATATAGTGAAGGTACATAAATCTTGTTGGACACTCATTGTCCATATCATATTACATACCTATCGTATGAAAAGTTAAAAAAGAAAATAGTGTTAGTTGTATTTGTATCGTGTCTGTATTGCCAAATTTTAGAAGTTCGGGTTGTCGTGTCTGTGTATCTTTGTCATCATGTATGTATTGTAGTGTCATCATGTATGTATTGTAGAAATGAAGAGTTGGACTATAAGAAACTCAAAATTGATTTCAATAATTAAAATGCAGTTTATCTTTTTTTTAATCCTCAAAAGAAGAAATGTAAGTATGTAACTAAAATGGTCAAAAAAAAAAAAAAAAAGAAATGAAAAGGTGCTTACTGATGTTACCTGATCAAACTAATAAATTGTTTACTGTATCATGATCCGAAAATAAAAAAAGATCTCTTTATTCTCTTAAGAAAACTTAATGTTCAGAATAGGATTAGAACCACCAATATTTGATGTTTGGTGTTATACTAGTTTAATTAGAAATTCTATATTCGAATTCATAATTACATAACTACCATTAATAAGAAAGTTTCACACCTTAATAATCCGACTCAATTCGACCCATACATATGTAAGTCTAACCATAGTTCCGTGTTTGAGTCTCTAAGTAAGCAGCTGTTGTTGGTAAGGAAGTTTTATGCCTTAATGATCTAACCCGACTCGATCCATATAAATGGGGTAATAGAAATAAAAAAGAAAAAAGAGGATTAGGGTTTTACTTCCCCCATTTATTTCTCCGAAGTTATGTCACGTGACACGAGTCTCTCCAAATAAAATAAGCGCGAAAGAAGAGACCAACCGTCAAAACCGCCAGAATTCTCTCTTGACCTCTCCCTCTGCATCTCCATGAAAGCCAGCTCATAAAATTTTCCAGAATTTTCTTATTTCTTTTTCCTCTCGCTGCATCTACTGCTAATTACCCATTTAATCTTCCATGTTTCAAAGGTTTTCATTAATTTCATTGCATGAAAGCAAAGCTAAAGAAGCCTCAGAAGGGATTTTTTTTTTTTTTTTTTTTTTTGCTTTGTTAGTGGGCATAAAATTATGCATTATGATTGAGTTTGTGTAATAATTTTAGGGATACTTCGAGCAGATTGAGTTTTGTATGGAATTGAAAGACGGGTGGTTCCATTAGTTTCTTGTTTCTTCTCTCTCTGCTTATTTTGTTCCCCAGCTTTTATGGTTTTGTTTAGAGGGTGAATTTGAAACCGAAGTAGGGCGAAAATGCCTCGTCGTGTGAAGGATGAAGACAGGGTCGAAATGATTATTCGGGGTCTTCTGAAGCAGCCGGAGAATAAAAGATGCATTAACTGCAACTGTTTGGTATGATTTTCATATTACATGTTGTGCTGCATATTATGAGTTATGATGAGCTATATTCGTCTAGTTTCTTCGACATTCTTGTTCTCTAAGCTTCCATTGCATATTGTTCCTGGATTATTTATGAATAAAGAAAGACAGAATGTAATGCTGTGCTTTGACATTGGGTTGTGAACTGTGATGAGGAAAGTCGAGGAACATGAAAAGGATCGAAAAGTAAAGTACAGAGTGAAATTATTTGAAGTCGATCGCGGTTCTTGAAACTTGAAACATTGATAAATCTAACTTGTTTCTCTCTTTCTTCAGGGCCCTCAGTATGTCTGCACAACGTTCTGGACATTTGTCTGCACAAGTTGCAGTGGAGTGCAGTAAGTTAAACTCTCATTTACCAGAACTTGTATTAGTAACACTCTAAGTCTCTAATATATAAATTTTCTAATACATAAGTTCACGAATAACTGCAGCCGGGAATTTACACATAGAGTAAAGTCAGTTTCAATGGCGAAATTCAATGAAGAAGAAATTATGGCTCTTCAAGCCGGGGGAAATGATGTAAGTATTCGAAGCTATCCAAGAATAATACACATTTTGTATTGTTTGTTTTGAGTATATAAACCAAGATTCTAGCTTGTACTTGTGTGATTTCAGAGGGCAAGAGAAATTTATTTCAAAGAATGGGATCCTCAGCGTAACAACTACCCTGATAGCAGGTGAATGTCGCTATGAGCACCTTACGGAACCATGTTATGCATTGACTACAGGTTTTGATAACAATAGTTATACTCTTTTGCTGCAGTAATCTTTATAGGCTTAGAGAATTTGTGAAACACGTCTATGTAGACCGAAAGTATGCTGGTGGGAACAGTCCCTACAAGCTATCAATGATTAAGTCGGTAAGCTTTGCACTCAAGATCATATACCGTTTTATGCTGTAAATGCAACTTGATCTTAAAATTTGGAAGGGGATTAAGGAAATTGTCATTCCAAATATGACATTTTTTCATTTTTTTCATGTACATTGCATTTTCTGATGCTTTACCCACTTTTTGGTGGAATATTCTGGCAAAATCCTGTTAAGAGTCGTACGACTCCATTTATGACATTTTAGCATACAAGTGGTATGCTTTTTACATCGGTTTAGTTACAGTTTGGCCTAATTACAGAAACATCCCTGGAGGTTTGAGAAATTACAAAAAGTTCCCTTATCAAAGAATTTTCACTGCTTCTTTTGATGATATCATGTCAACTTTTTATGAAAAATCCTATTTTTCCCTTAGCACTTTCGCAGAACCTTGGGATAAGCCAAAGGCAGTTTATGTAATTCATCAAACCTCAGGTGAAGTATGTGTAGTTTGGTCAATTCTCGAGGTATGCACTGTAAATTATATCACATCTTTTTCTGGAATATTCCACCAGAAAAGGAAATACATAAAGACCGTGGTTTTTGTATTGTTAATTTTCACAGGAATTATTTCAGTTGGCCAAGAATAAAGTAATTTTATCCCTAATTCTGCTTATTATAACCTCATACAGGATTCAAGGAGTAATTCTCTTGGGAGCCCTTCTTTTGATAGGAGGAGTAACAGTGGCCGGAGTGACACTTCATTGGAGAAATCTAGTTCAGCTAAAAAGTTCAACGAAAGAGATTTAAAAGACATGTTTGAGGAAAGAAGCCCTCGAGTAAGCCAAGAAAATGTGAAATCAAGCAGCAACAGGGGTCGTCCTGCTCGTTTTGAGATAGTTGATGACAGGTTTAGAGATGACGGAAGTGTGAAGCACTATCCCAGGAATATAAACAACGAAGCTAGAGACGGAAGCAGGTCGCCTGCACATGTAAGGACTAGAGCAACGAGTCTCCCTGCTGTACGTCCGATCAAAGATCTCATAGGTGATAAAATTCCGCCTCTAAGAATCAGTGGACCTCCTAAAGCTAATGATGTGAAAGATGGTGAGGGATCTGCAAGAAGTCAGGTGAGTTGATAAATAACATAAAGTTCATTTCATTATTGAGTATTAAAATTATCTAAGTTGGTCATGGTGTATTTTGTTTTAAAATGTTGCTGCCTCATCGCCACATCGTATCCATGTGATCACACACTTAACTATTTCCACAAGATCCAATTTTAATGGTGCGGACTTTATCTGTGTTTGTTATGGCAGAGGGCAGCAGATGCGACTAATCCCGAGCCCCTTGGTCAGGAACAGCAACAATCTCCTGCAGTAAATACGAGTAGCTTAATTGACTTTGATGACAAACCTCAGCCTACTAATGATACAACAGAACCTCCGGCATCGAAAGCGGCTTCAAAAGACGACAACAAAAGCAGTCCTGTTGCATCTTCCACCCCTCAAATGCCGGAAAAAGCTCCAAACATGAATTCAATAGAATCTTTATTATTAGACTGGTCATCTCCTGTGTCTTCACCTTCAGCTTCACAAACATCTGCAACGGCTACTGATGCTGGGACAGCAAAAGTGCCTGAAGCTTCAAATAGTGTCGGAGATCTTGCAATTACAGTTGCGAATAACATCCAACCGGTGCAAGGAACCCAACAAAGTGATACTTCTGTTGGAGCATTGTACAATCAGGTTAGAGGAATTAGTGGAGCTTTATCTGTCACACATTTGGAATCTATTAGGAAAAATAGGAAATAAATATGATTTTTCTTGTGTTTTTTTTTTTTTTTTTGCAGCAATCATACCAACCTGCTGATACGAGAGAGGGGACGACACCTAATTCAAGGAAGGAACTTCCACAGGTACTGGTCTACTTGTATTTATCAATTCTGAACCATATTAACATTTAAATTGTAGGGATGATTACAGTTAAGTTCCTTGAGGTTACACCTCTGCACAGCCCCCTAGCAAGACCATCAGGACGGGAAACTACATTTTAAACCCTCAAACGAAGAACTTCTCATCCCCTAACCTCGGGGTCTGACTGTAATTATTCCTAAGCTTTACTCGAGAATATTCACAAAACTTTTGTTGTTGCAAAGGACCTTTTCGCTTCACATTACGCCTCATTTGCTCCACCAGCTGCTGGTTGGCAGATGCATCTACCTTATGGAACAGGATACGGCATGCAATTACATCCTCATGCAATGGTACGTCAAATAGTAAAATAAAATTAAAATATCCATGTTTTGGATCGATATGAAAACTGAAGTATTAGGACATTATGTCGGCCTGAAATCGTATATTATTTCGTTGCAGTCTGTAGCTGGTTATCAGAGTCGCCCACGAGCAAGAAATCCTTTTGATGTTGGTGATGACGGACCCCAAGCTCAACCAGAAATGGTAAGATTATATAATTTAAGTCACTGTTTTTTCCTTAATTTCAATCTCTCTCACTTTTCTTCCCCTCGCTTTTCTTGTAGTTTCCTTCCATGTCACCATTGCATGGAGCTCCGCCTAACATGCCGGCTTCAACAGCGCAGCCATCGCCTTATGCTGCGGCTCTCTCCTCGCATATGTCTCCATTTGGGATGAACATGGCTTTAGGTAAAATATGATCATAAAACAAAATTAATAAATCTATTTCAAGACTTGGATTGGTCATGTCTTAATGGTGGCTTCTTGTATTGTATAGTTCCTGGAGCTTACATGGCGCAGTTACCGAATAACATGCCAATTCCCAGGTAACTTAATATTTTTTCTTTGATCACTATATGTTGGTTATTTCAAATTATTGATATTTTCCCAGCTCTGCTACGTGCTTCAAGCATTGCATACCATTATTTACCGTTTTATTTCTTTTTGTTTCTCTTTCTGTTGGAGCCTGGAGGGAGTCAAATATTAACATAAAGGGACAATTACACTGCCATACCCTTATCTTTTGCAGAATTACACATACCACCCTGAGGTTTGAGAAATTACAAAAACCTCCCCTTTTAAAGAATTTGCATTACATCTAGATCCATCAGTTTTGGTGATTCCATCTCTAATTTTCATAAATACCTTACTTGGTCCTCTCTACTCACCTATCTTTTGACTTTATATTCATGACAATAGCAACACATGATAGGCCAAATCTTAAAAGTAATTTCTCAAACTTAAGAGCAAATTCTAGTATACATTTAGGCCAAACCGTGGGGTAAGTCCGTATACAAAATTAAAGTAAGTCCATCCAACCTGTCTATATCTCATCAATGGTGTTTACCCACCTTAGTTTGTCACCTGTCCTACTGAGGAAGCTTGCTTTTATCCAAAACCTCAAACTTTTTCCAATTTCATACACTTGTCGTTCCTCTGTACATGCCAACTCTATTTCTTGATCAATTTAGTACTTATATGGGATCAGTTACATCCAACTACCCTCATATTTGATTTAATTACAATTTAGTTCCTATTCATTGCATATTTACCATGTAATCTTTAAACTTTACATTCCATTTGAGGTCCCTGACGTCTGTTAGGGTTCCGTTAAGTTGGTTAGTTATCCTTCCTAAATTGCCTCTGAATTTATTACAAATACATCACTATAGTTTCTTTAATAATAAAACGATCCCTACAGTTTCTTTTGGAATTTTGGAAGGAGAATTGATCAACTTAACGAAATCCTAACGGACGTCAGGGACCTCAAACGAAATGTAAAATTTAGGGACTACATGATAAATACACAAAGAATAACGATTGAGTTGTAATTAGGACAAACCTGAGGGTAGTTGATTGTAATTATTTCTACTTATATATGTATTCTTCATCTTCAGGCCACAAGGAACCGCTAATGTTAACAAACCTGAAGATGCATTTGCATCCCTGAACCCTATTAAGCAAGTTAGCGGAGCAGACTCTTTACCTGATGCAACTAATTCTTCAGCATTTAGAGGAGCAAATCCATTTGGATAGTGGCTAATATGACATTATATTTAGATACAAAGTTAGAAATGATAATTTGGAAAGATTTAGAGGGCCGGAATTGAATTTTTACAAAATATAAAGGGGTGAGAGTGGTTGACTGGAGTGCAGTAAGCTGAAGTTGAAAATATGACGGATGAAGTGTGGAGTTGGGGTGATAGGGGTCATTATGTAAATTTATAGAAGTTTAAGGGCAAAAGATGTATATAACGTCTATGTAATGGGTGATCATGTAATTTATGTTTGTTTGCATTTATGAATGTCTTTTTTCTTTCTTTTCCTGTTTTACTGTTGATGATAGTAAATATTATTGCTGCTTTGGTTTCTGGAAAAGATAGTTTCTTTTTTAGTGCATTTATCATTTCCTTTCCTGAGTTCTTTTCTTGCACTCCAAAGAAATACCACTAGTCAAGTCATGTAGTGATATTAAATGCTGATATCTGTTACCATGAGGTGGATATGGGGAAAAAATTATAAATTTAGTATACCAATTCGATTAATTCAACGATTTTGATATATTTTATTTTGTAGCTATAAAATAAGATTGTATTTTAAAAATTATGCTATTTAATGCACTTTTTGACTGAATACCCAACTTTGCATGCCGGAAATCTGATCCGGTCGCACGTGTAAATTCTGGATAGTAAAATCAGTTTCCAATTAGAAATGCGCATAAAATTACTTAATTTTGAAAATACGATCCTATTTTATGGTTGGAAAATGAAATATACAAAAAAGGTTGAGTTAATCGAATAGATTTACCAAATTTGTAATTTCCCCCACATATAGGGTACCCCCACCCCAAACATTTTTATATTTTTATTGAAAGAAATAAAACTGAATATTTTGTTTTTATTTTCTATTTTCGTCCTCTTAATTTTTTTTATTTTTTGTCTTTTTAATAAAATTCCCACTTGTATTTTACAAAATTAGAACTAGATTGGTGAGAAGTAATAAATAATTTTCACTATTTATGACCCTCAATGCAAGCTCTAACATTCCTATGTCGGTGCAAGAGAATTTCAATGCCCATCTCCTACAATTATTGTAGGGCACCACAAATTGCTTATAATCTAATCTATCTCTGCATATAATGGCATATGTCTTACCAAAAAAAAAATATAATGGCATATGTGTCATTCAATGTAAGACTATGTTGTATTATCTTAAATGGCGGAAAATTCTAGCCAAATCTAGTTATTAATTACACAATAAATGATTTAGATTGTTCTTTAATTAACTAATCTCTTTAAGATTTAGAAGAAAAAGGAAATCTGCATTAATTGTGTATTTGTTATGCATTCGCTAATTTTTTATTTTTTTTTGGGTAAAATTATGCATTAGTTAATTATGTGTGTTGAGAAGATGGGAGAAATGGAATCAGAATGACACGGGTAGTCCCTGTCCTTAGAATATATGTCAAGCTGAAAAAGATGAATTCAGACAATAGCAATTTGCCAGAATTCAGGTGAATTTTGCTGTATATTTTCAGGTGTTGGATTGTCTATTTATAGGCGTCAGGAGTTTGGCAGGATTAAATGTGAGAATTTGAATAGGTCAATTCAGGTGTTAATGGCCTGAATTACACCCATTTTAATGCCCACTACCTGACTGTTACATCCCTCAACGGATCTAAGTGCGCCATCAAACGCCACATTCGCCCATGCCCAGCCCCGGCCCGAGCCCGTGCCCGCGCGGGCGGTGCGGTGCACCGCACCGCGTGTGAGCCCATTTAGTCCTCTCTTGGGTCCCATAATTTAATAACACATACAACATTATAATATATAAAGTTGTCTGCTTAGTGTTATTTTTCCAATGTGGGACACAATAACCAATGCACATTTTCCAAACAACCTTTGATATGTCTTTGCATAATTATTGATTAATCCTCCAACAGTTAATCATATATATATTAATTCTCCAACAATTAATTTATTTATGCACAGCATATTCAACAATCCCCCACTTGTTTGGAAAACTACTCTTTTGCCAGACAAGTCCCTGAAGATTTTGTCAAAGATCACATGCCTAGAGGAAGGTGTGACGAACATTGAACCTTCCCTTAGTGTAAATAACTCAAAACTGCATCGAAGTTGACGGTGTCCGTAGATTGAACCTCAACTCCTTCGTGATGCAATCGGAGTTATCACACACATGTTTTCTTTCTCATACAGCAAGCACTCCACTGCTTTGCGCTTATAAGG
The DNA here is from genome assembly GCA_037501455.1 of Lantana camara. Classification (NCBI taxonomy): domain Eukaryota; kingdom Viridiplantae; phylum Streptophyta; class Magnoliopsida; order Lamiales; family Verbenaceae; genus Lantana; species Lantana camara. The sequence continues at coordinate 97,494,668 of CM074861.1, forward strand.
CCATACGCCATATCCCGTTTCATGAACCTTTAAGAGAGTAAACCACAACTCTCTATAAGAAGCGGCTTCACTTCTTGTTCATATAGGCAAAATGTTTCTCGAGCACTAGTTGCATTAGTGCAGCATTTTGTTAGGAGCATAGCTCGACCTTGTCACTTTGCAACTCACTGAGCTATCTTTTACTACATATGAGACCACTTTGATAGCTCTAACCAACTCGAGACTTGTTTTTCCCTTTGAACCTATAACCCGGGGTAACCTAGATTATAGGTAGGGTTACCATCACTTATGGTTCGGGTGGTTTAAGTCCCATATCTCTAGTAGTTGTAGCTACTAAGTCTCTCGTCAGAGGCTTAGTAAATGGATCAGCCAAATTCTTATTTGACCTCACATAGACAATTGTTATGATACCATCTTGTATCAATTGTCTCACAAATGCATGTCTAAGACCAATATGTCTAGACTTGCCATTATAGGTACCACTATACGCTTTTGTAAGCGTAGCTTCGCTGTCACAATACAACGAAATTGGAGGCATTGGACTCGGCCATAGATCTATGTCTAACAACATATTTCTAATCCAATCAGCCTCTTGTCCAGCTTGTGCCAAAGCTATGAACTCAGATTCCATGGTAGAGTGAGAGATTATTGTCTGTTTCTTGCTTGCCCAAGAAACAGCCCCACCGGCAAGAGTGAAAACCCACCCACTTGTGGATTTATTATCTCCCACGCTAGTTATCCAACTCGCGTCTGAGTACCCTTCCAACACACTAGGGAACTTATTATAGAACAAACTAAAGCTAATAGTTCTCTTAAGGTACCCAAGTACCCTACTAATAGCTTTCCAATGATCAGCATTGGGACTACTCGTGTATCTGCTAAGTTTTGAAACTGCAAAGGAAATATCTGGTCTAGTGCAATGCATTGCGTACATAAGGCTGCCAATAGCACTTGCATATTCAAGCTGTGCAATAGCTCTACCAGTATTTTCTTTAAGTTTCAGTCCGTTGTCAAACGGAGTATTCACCTCCTTGATCTCGAGGTGATTAAACTTAGTCAGAACTTTCTCAATATAGTGAGATTGGTTTAGTGAAAAACCCCCACTATGTTTTTTAACTTTGATGCCTAAAATAGTATCTACTTTACCTAAGTCTTTCATCTTAAAGACCGAGGATAGATACTTTTTAGTCTCGTTTACTCCAATCATATTCGTCCCGATGATCAACATATCATCGACATATAGACAGACTATCACCATATAGTCAGCCGTACTTTTGGAGTAAATGCACCTGTCAGCACTGTTATACTTGAATCCGAATTTCAAGATCGCAGTGTCAAACTTCTCATGCCACTGTTTTGGTGCTTGTTTTAGACCATACAGGGATTTGACTAACTTACACACTTTATTTTCTGTTCCCGGTGCTACAAAACCCTCAGGTTGTTCCATATAGATTTCTTCTTTTAAATTTCCATTTAAAAATGCTGTCTTTACGTCCATTTGATGAACAAACAGATCGTAAAGAGAGGCTAAGGCAAGAAGAATTCTAATGGAAGCAACTCGAGCCACCGGTGCATAAGTGTCAAAGTAGTCAATCCCTTCTACTTGTCTAAACCCTTTGGCAACTAATCTAGCTTTAAAAGCTGATATAGTGCCATCAGTGTTTCGTTTTCTTCTGAACACCCACTTGCACCCAATGGGTTTAGAACCACGAGGTAAGTCTGCTAATACCCAAGTACTATTACCCAAGATCGAATCCATTTCATCGTTTACAACTTCCTTCCAAAAGGAAGCATCTCGAGAAGCCATAGCTTCCGAAAATGTTTTAGGATCCGTCTCAAGTGAAAATACAAACGGTATTTCACTTACCACTTTATTATCTTGGTCCCCCTCCACCAAGAATAATAAAGCATCAGAAGAGATAAAGTCTTTATCCAAACTTTTCTCTTTTCTTGCTCTAGTACTCCTTCTAGGCTCAATTGGTTGTGTAGGAATGTTATTTTCCTCAACCGGCCTTATAAGACCTCTAGGCTCAATTTGGGATGGCCCAGAATCATTTCCAACATCTTTTAAAAATGTATTTTCGAAGAACTCAACATCCCTGGACTCAGTTATCACATTAGACTCCAAATCAAGAAGTCTATAGGCCTTGCTATTAAGAGCATATCCAACGAATACACTTTTAATAGCTCTGGCTCCTAACTTAGTCCGTTTGGAATCAGGAACCTGAAAATAAGCCACACACCCCCACACTTTAAAATAGCTTATGTTGGGTTTTCTGCCTTTCCATATTTCATAGGGACTAGAATTCACAACAGTACTAGGCATCCTATTTAGAATATGGCACGCTGACAGAAGGGCTTCACCCCACAAGTTGTGAGGTAAATTTGCATGATTTAACATGCAATTTATCATGTCCAGAAAGGTACGATTTTTCCTTTCAGCTACACCGTTCTGCTGGGGTGTATAACCGACAGTTGTTTGATGTATGATACCACTTTCTTCGCAAAGTGTATCAAAAGCATTCAAACAATATCCCATGCCTCGATCAGAACGTAGAACCTTAATCTTCTTCTCAAGTTGGGTTTCTACTTCTGATTTATATTTCACAAACGAGATAAGTGCTTCATCCTTAGTTCGTAAAAGATATACGTAACAAAATCTACTAGCATCATCAATAAAAGTTATAAAATACCTTTTTCCACCTCTAGTTAAAATTCCATTTAATTCACAAATATCTGTATGAATTAAATCTAATATTTGTGATTCTCTTTTAACACTTGGAAAAGGTTTTCTAACAAATTTTTACTTTGCACATATTTCACACTTATCAAGTTCATTTTTACCAATATCAATTAATCACATTGCATGCATATTTTTCAAGTTCTTTGCACTAACATGTCCTAATCGACTATGCCATAAAGAAATTGAAGAAATCATGTAAGCAGAAACGAGATTCATATTATTGATAGACATCTTATACATCCCATTACAAGCATAGCCTTTTCTAACAAATTCGCCATTTTTTATGATGATGACTTTGCCAGATTCAACAGAAATCTTAAAACCTTTCTTATCTAACAAATCAACAGAAATTAAACTTTTCCTAACATCTGGTACAAACAAGACATTAATCAAAGTTAATTTCTTTCCGGAGGTAAAGTTGAGCTCAACAGATCCTTTGCCTCCAACACCGGCTTTGGAGCTATTTCCCATCTGAACCTCTTGCCCCACAACTTCTTCAAAGGTCTTGAAAAGCCTTCGATCATTGCAAATGTGAACCGTTGCTCCAGAATCTAACCACCATCCAGAGAGTTCACTTGCCATGTTGATTTCAGAAATCATAGCCACATCGAGGCTAAGATCAGTCACCATGGCAACTAGGTTCTCCTCAACCATGTTTGCAACTCCGGATCCACTCTTCCGTTGTGGGCATTCTCTCGCATAATGTCCTGTTTCTCCACAAACATGACACTTGCCTTTTCTTTTGTTAGTAGCATTATGAGCAGGTTTAGGTTTTTGCCCGGATTTCTTAAATTGTCCTTGATTCTTTTTAACCCCGAAAGGCTTCTTTTTAGAACTTCCAGCCTCAACATAATTCACGCTGGATTGTCCTTGAACCAAATTCTTGCCATCGCGTTTCCGAGCCTCCTCTTCAATACGCAGATATTTCTGAATTTGTTCCAAGGACATATCCTCAGATTTATGCATCAATCTCTTTGCATAATCTTTCCAGGTAGGAGGGAGCTTTGAAATTATAGCTCCTACCTGGAAGGCTTCTGGAAGGACAATTTTCACTATCCGAAGTTTGTTGACAATTACCTGGAGCTCATGCACTTGCTCCAGGATTGGTTTATTATCAACCATTTTGAAATCGAGGTATTTAGATACTAAGTATTTGTTAGTACCTTCTTCCTCAGCCTTATACTTGTATTCCAGCGCCTCTCATAGCTCTCTAGGTGATTTGACGTTTGTTTACAGATCATATAATCTGTCAGAAAGAGTGTTGAGGATGTGGCCACGAGCCAACTCTTCATCTTCAGCTCTTTTCTTTCGTTGTTGCTGAAGTGTCTTTACTATTTCTTGATGGATCTGCAAGGCATTCAGGGAGGGACCTGCGGCTGCAGTACTTGCAGGAGGATTGGCAGGAGGAGCACCGCCTGCTGCAGTGGGATTGGCAGGAGGAACAACACCTGCTGCAGTGGTTGGTGGATCCAAATCAACAGGCTGCTGGGGAGCAGGAGGATCTTCTGGAATTGGTGGCAGGCTGAGATCCAGAACATAGGCCAGCTTCAAAACGGTAAGCAGGAACTTCATCTTGTCTTGCCAGCGGCTGAAATTGTTTCCATCGAAGCGATCCAATTTCTGCTGGTTCATGATACGGAAGGATTCTGATTCCATCTTCACACGAATTAACACTTTAAGATTGTTGAGAAGATGGGAGAAATGGAATCAGAATGACACGGGTAGTCCCTGTCCTTAAAGTGTTAATCGCCCCTACTCTCTGAGTTTGCTAAAGGTTGCAGACGATTTACTTTTAGGATATATGTCAAGCTGAAAAAGATGAATTCAGACAATAGCAATTTGCCAGAATTCAGGTGAATTTTGCTGTATGTTTTCAGGTGTTGGATTGTCTATTTATAGGCGTCAGGAGTTTGGCAGGATTAAATGTGGGAATTTGAATAAGTCAATTCAGGTGTTAATGGCCTGAATTACACCCCTTTTAATGCCCACTACCTGACTGTTACATCCCTCAACAGATCTGACTGTTGAATCAGATTCGGATGTACCTAGACATCCCTCAGCGGATGTACTTGGACATTGGTTCGTAATTCGAATTTTTTGGACTGAATCAGGCCGACTCTGGCTCAAAAAGTAAGGCTTTGGGCTCGGAGGCGAGGTTCCTAGCGACGATGCGCACGTGCGAAGTGCACCATCAAACGCCACATTCGCCCATGCCCGCCCGCGCGCGCACAGGCGGTGCACCGCACCGCGTGTGAGCCCATTTAGTCCTCTCTTGGGTCCCATAATTTAATAACACATACAGCATTATAATATATAAAGTTGTCTGCTTAGTGTTATTTTTCCAATGTGGGACACAATAACCAATGCACATTTTCCAAACAACCTTTGATATGCCTTTGCATAATTATTGATTAATCCTCCAACAGTTAATCATATATATATTAATTCTCCAACAATTAATTTATTTATGCACAGCATATTCAACAATGTGTATACCAACGAGCAGTTGATTTAAGTAGAAAAAGGGTTTTAATTCACTTAAGCAAGGTTTCGAGTTCGAAACTTGTAGATGTAAAAAATTATGTTGAAAGAGATCATCGTGAAAAACATCTTCGATACCTCGAGAAATTAGTTACTCACCCAATTAGGCGGGGGAGATAAAAAGAAAAAGGGTAGCAACTTTTTTTTTCCCAAAAAAAAAAAAGTTAATTATGTATATGAACATGGAAAAAGGCAGCAATCTATCAGAAAACCTGGAAGATAAAATGTACTGACATATTTAATCTGTTATGGGATGTAAGTAGGCTGATAAATTAGTCAAATATCTCGTATTCGACATCCTAAATAGACAAATAGCTTAATTAGATATCTCGTGTTCGAAATTCTAAAAAGGCTGATGATTTAACCAAATATTTCGTGTATGGCCGAGATCCAAAGAATGGAACTATTATTATAGAGATAGTTAGGCACTTCAGAGGTGGATTTAGTGGTTTGATCGGACTCGGCCCAAAAAATAAATGGAATATAGAATCGAGAAGCTATATTTCATTTGTTACATAAACTTAAAACTTGTTGAAATGTATAGGATTAAAAAGAAAAAGGGGAAAGAAACATGAATAATAATGTACATAATAAATGTATGGGATTGAATATCCGCCAAAGTAGTTGGTCTATTTTGACTTATATACAGAGCCCTCCAATTTTCAAAATTACATAAAAACACCATCCCTATCAACAAAAGTTGGCGGTGATCGAGGCCATGGGCAGGAGCATGAGCGTCGGCGCTATGGTGGTTCTCGTGGTGGCGCTTTTGGTCGCGACGGCGCGTGCACAGAACACGATATATAGCTGTTGGGGTGGATGCTACAATGGGTGCTTCTTGAGGAGCAGCAAAACAAGAGCTGAGATGTTGTCTTGTTATTACCAGTGTCTTAATAGCTGTGTCCCTCGTTCTGCTTCTGATTATCAGTACTACTGTCAGATTGGATGCTCACTTGAACTCTGCAGTCCTGCTGTTTATGGTACTCTCTCTTTCTCACATTCAAGAATCTTGCATTCTTGATCATAAAATCTATCGATAATGTGTTTGGTTTAACCGATCACTCTCAAAATTTGGTCAAATACGTTCTATTTTAGGTTTGTTTTCGTCTCTCCACCTATAGATGTTCTGATTCTGCAAACTTCACGTTCCAACTGGGCTACATGTATGAGGCCCTGGGTGTGAGGAGGGTGTCAAATGTCCCAAATCGAAAATTTAAAGATGTTGCTTTTAATATATAATGACTTAGCAAGCATCTTATTTAAGAAAGATGATAAAAGATTCTTGTTTTGGTAAATCTTGGGAATTGTGGGGTTGAATTATGTGTGTTTTAATGTCCATGCAGCAGATGGAGCAGCGTTGGAGAGCTGTTATGGAAGGTGCGCCAACCTCTGCAAAACTTGAAGAAAATGCATGGAATTGAGCACCAATTTCCACCCAGATTTGGAGAATTTCTACTTTTCTAGCAAATAAAAATTTAAAATTGTGTTTGTTTTGCTTTATTAGCAGTTGACCCTTGTTGTACGATTTCTTTAATTTCCTATTTAATGTTTTGTTTCAAGCAGAAGAAAAGGGAAAAAAACAAGTGGACCCTTCTCTTTATTTCTTATGCCTCCTGAGCTTATGCAACACTAGAATTGCCATTATCGTTTGGCCGAATCCAACTAGTTATACGACAACTCGACAAGTTAATACAACACTTAGAATTACCATTACACCCATCTTGTCGGACCCTCTCTTTATAGTCAATGACTCAAACACGAGACATCTCGTTAAAGCAAATGCGTATAATTGATAACTCTTTAATAGATACAACAATGATGTTGTAGATCTCTCTCTACCATATAATTTATGCATCAAAAGAGCAAACTCTTCCTCTAATCAAATGTGCAGCTTTTACTATGACCCTTACTGATTCAAGACTGCTGAAATCATCACTTTGGACTGATGCCCACAGAGCTGCTTTCTCCTGAGGTGGGAAGATGAATTGAGTTGAAATACACTAACCACCCCATAAATGAGATTGATTCAATTTAATGGCCCAACTGCATTAGCTATAGGATTCTTAGCCTATATAAAGCAGCCCTCCAATATAATGCAAGCAGCTATGTATTTTATTTTCCATAGAGTAGCAGAAAAGGTGGTGGCTATGGGGTTGAGGATCACAGCCGGAGCTGGCAGAGTCGTGGCGGTTCTGGTGGTTCTGGTGGCGGCATACGGCGTGCATGGACAGAATAGCCCGTATGCATGCTGGGGAGGTTGCTACAATCAGTGTCTTTCGAGTAGCGGTGGAACTCAACCAGATATAATCTCTTGTTATAATCAGTGTCTTGGAAGCTGCTTTACGCAGACGGTTAATGACTTCAATTACTATTGTCAGATTGGATGTTCTTTCAAGAACTGCATTCCAGTCAGCTATGGTACTTCTCTGATCTCTGTCTCTAATATCTGATGAGGTTCCTATACTAATGTTCTTGATTTGGCAGATGGGGCAAGATTGGAGAGCTGTTTTGGGAGGTGCACTAATCTCTGCAATGCAATTCAAGCACCATGAATGAATCTGAGCACCAATAATGATGCAAGAATTCCTTTTTCTCTTTTAATTTTCATTTAGTGATGAATGAGTAACCTGTTTACTGCTTAATGTATGATGGTTTCCATGAATTGGTTTCCTTTAGGATGCACACAACAAGTTCCCTATTTGGCACCTCAATTTCTAGCATAATCCCTGTTTTCTAACAACATGCAACATTAAACTTCTAACAAATGACATGACAACCAAAAGAAGTTACAAAACAACCCCACACCACAAAATTAAAGAAAAACGAAGGAACAAGAAGTTTCTTCTTTATATACAAGACAATGAACTTAAATTTTCACGAGACGCGCTGTCTACTGAAAGGGGCGGAGGCGGAGGCGTAGAGGGACGGACGTTGTCCCCCACCACGAACCCCCCATCAAGCTTCAAATCTTGCCTCCTTTCGGAAAATCCGTTTCAATTTCGCCCCCAAAAGTTAAAATTTCGGACTCTGTCCCTCTCCCCCATTTTCCTTACCCTGACCAAGAAATGCACAACGATCCCGCATAAAAACCCGAGCGCAGCACTTGACCCGACCAACGAGACCGCACTACAAATAAGCATCACGAAACTCTCCTCCTTCGATCCCATATCCCTACAACACATAGCTAACTCAATACCAGCAAACAACAGCAAAACCCCCAATACCCCAACAGGAAACTGATCCAAAACCCTCACCAAAGAACCACCTAGAACCAACCCCAAAACCAACTTAGCCACACCAAGCAAAGCCACGCAACCCCCGGTCCTGCCCCCGAACTTGTACTGCCCGGCTAAACCCCCCGCCCCATGGCAGCACGGCATTGCTCCGAACCAGCACCCAATGAGGTTCATAAGTCCAACAGTGATGGAAACGGACGTGGCCGAAACATCCTTATCGGGGAAAAGATCTGTTGAGAGCTTACAAACGGCTATAACAGAGTTCAGGATTGATAAGGGCAGCTGTGGGATTGTTCCCTTGATGAATCCTTCTTTCCATGCATGTTTAGAGATTTTGATGGTTTCGATGGACTCCGGCCCAAATCGGAAACCTTTGACAGCATTAGGCCCTCTTATGATGGCCAGAACCAATCCCACCAAAAAGACTATGAAAGCAGAGGGAAGTGACCAAATCACTTTCTTGATTTTCCTCCATTTCTGAGCCCTTGTCTCTGAATCATCAATCTCACAGTTGGCATCGTTTTCGGCTTCCTCTTCGCCAGACCCGTTTACGATTATGATGAAACAGGCACAAATGAGGGCTAAGATCAACCCATCCAACCCGAGCCATGGCCTTTCCCCTAAAGATTTCGACTTTGAGAAATTCTGAACCTTTCTGATGTACTTAACAGCCGTCATTGCGAAATTCAAGCCCTGAGCGAGCTGAATGCCTCTAACAACAGATATTGGGATAATCTTATACACAATCTGCATCAAGCCCGTGATTCCCAACAAGAACAGGATTCCGGCGGTGCAGATTCCGGCAGCCATGACTTCCGGAATGCCGAATTCGGGATTGGAAATCGCCACCGCGGCGATCGATTTCATGGGCTGGACAGGCATCGGCACGCCGTAGATCGCACCGGTCACGAAATTGTAAAAACCCGTGAAAATCAACGTTGTCCCGAGATCAAGATTCTTGGCCAAGGTTAGGGCCAAGATTATGGGGATGTATGTACCTAAATCGCCCATGGCGCCGTTGAGCTCCGCCCATTTGGACTTAAAGACGAGATTCTGCTTCAGCTTCCGCGCCACCTGAAACGGCGTCGTAATGGAGCTCCGGCCACCCATTTCCGGCGGACTTCGGCCCATTTCTTGATCTGGGTTCGGGGGTTGTGACTCCATTGATGAGATAGTGAAGAAAAACAACTATGTGGGAAACGGGGAAAGAGATTGGTACATTTGCAGGAGATTTCACGTGTGTATATATATACTCACGAACACAACTTAGTCAACACAAGCGCTTCCGAGGACTGAGTTTTAAGGTCAGAAAAATGGAAGCATAAAGCGTCCCTACAATGGTTGAGGAGCCGTTACGGAACGGGACGGTGTAATTGCCGCTCAATGTGGGTTAAAGCATCTGTCTTTCTTTCTTTTCTGCATGATGCATGTTCTTATTCCATTCTCAGTTTCTTTCACAGAACACGAATAAAACAGTCAAAGTTCTAATTTGTTTGGTTCGTTATTTTACAAAGATTTCCTTTTGATTTGTTATCTAGGGTAGTTATTCTGTCATGATCGATAATTCTAATTTGAGTCTGACTCGATGTAATAAGAGAATGCGTGTTTTATGGTGAAAAATTCATGGAGAGTGACAAATATTATACTTACCATTATAATTGGTTGAATTTGATCGAGTCGAATTTAAATTACGATTTTTCATTATAAACTTAATTCGAATTAACTGACTGATTTAATGAAAAACGAGTATTTTGTTATTATGCGTGATTTATGAAAGTCTATCGATAACTGCAAGAATTAGAATCAATTTTTGTCCATTTGGTATGGAATTCCGACTAATGGCCCTCATACGTCGTTGTGGGTTGGTAATTTGTTTTAACAATAAAAAATGTTGTAAATTTTTGGTCGGGTTTTTTCATTGATTTTGGCCAAATTTTTGTAGTGTAAGTGTGTAACACACTTGCCGAGTTGGAGGTGGTATTAGATTATTCTTGTTATATGAGCCTTTTATGTTGGTATTAAATTCTTCTTGATATATGGGCTTTTGATGTTGCGTGCAAATCAATAAAGTTCCAAAAGTCAACTACTCAACTTGTTGAGAACCTTTTTTTATTATCAGTTTTATATTTTATTTTATTGGGTTCTAATAGAATTATGAGTAATATTCTTTCCAATAAATTTTTTTAATAAATAAGTTTTAAAATTTTAATCTCTTTAAAAAATTTGGTAAAATATGTTTTTTTAACCTTTTAAGTTATTAAGGGTGGCTTTATGTTTTGGTTATATTTCATATCAATATCTATTTGCTCCAATGTTAGATATGTGAAGTATCGATACGGACTTGATATAGTATGGAAATCACTGGCGGAGCCATATTGACATGAGGGGTGCAATTGACCCCCCTCAACTTCCTTTTTTTTTTTTATATTATTATATATATATATAAATATATAGATATATGTATATGATTTTATGGGATTTTTCGTTATTGACCCCCCTCATCAAAGTTAAAATTAATACTAGTTAGGGTCAATATAGTAAATTGTTAATAATTGAGACCACACAAATAATATATGAGTTATATGTACTCAACTCCCTTGTGTTATTCGAAATGGGCATAAAAAACCTCATGTTATACAAAATCTCATAGAAAACCTTGTATTTTTCTTCATTTTGTACAGAAAACCTTATGACTGGATACTCGGGTTCAGCGAATTTTCTTTACAAAAATGTTGTTTTTGTACTTATATATGCATGATCTCTTAATTTTTATAATTTCAATTTTGCCTCAATATTCACAAAAATTTTCAAATAGATCCTAAAATAATTTATTTTTATATGTAGCTTTTTACCCATTAATTTCTCTTTAATGTATGTTTTCTACCCACTTTTAATTTATGTCTTTCCTTTCATGTTTTACTTCCCGTTAAAAATTTTTGTGGTATTTATATTCTTCATTTATTTCTTGTATACACCGCTTCCAATATTTTCTTTAATATTTTATTATATTTCTTTGCAATTTTCTATTTGCAAATATTTTTTTTTCTAATTTTTGCTTTTATTTTCGTGAATAAGGGCAACACGTATGACTCAAACAACGTGTGAGGATTTTTTATATTTATTTTTATAAAACACAGTATTTTTTATGCTAATTCTTGAAACATAGGGTTTATCTTACATTTTTGGTATTTGACAAGGTTATATATATATATATATATATATATATATATATATATATGTGGAAAAGCCTAATATGACCCCCTGAATCAAATTTCTGGCTCCGCCACTGATGGAAATGATATAATATGAATATAATATATATATTTATATTGAAAAAATTTATCACGTAATACGTATTGAATGATAAGTTAAAATTTTGTGAAATATCTGTGTGTAACGTGTACTCAAACTCTAACTCATCATGGATGAAAATTAAGAAGTATTTTTAAATTTTAATATGGCTTGTCCATTCTTTAAATAAATTAACACGATGTGTACATTTAATTATCTAAACCATTATATTATAGGGGGTATGTTTGAAAACTCCCCATGGGTTTGAAAACTTCCTTTTAACTCCCCATTTTCAAATACATCATTTGGGGTTTTAGATACGCGATTCTGGTATTTAGATACGCGATTTTGGGATTTAGATACGGGATTCTGGGATTTAGATACGTGATTTTTTCCTTGTATTTCAAATACATCATTTGGGGTTTTAGATACGCGATTCTTGAGTTTTAATACATCATTTTTTAAAATGGGGAGCTAAAAGGAATTGGACTTATCATTTGGGGAGTTTTCGGGAATTTTCCGTATATTATAATATTCATTAATATAGGGAAATTGAATGTCAACCCTCGAGAAGACGATAGCATTGATCTTCTTCATATGTTGGGAAATGGGAATTGGATTTAGATGTGTTGTCCTCTCTCTCTCTCTCTTTATAAAATAGAAAAATCAAATTCGATAAAAGATTAAATCTAATTAACAATAATTTTTTTTTGTTGAAAAGTAATGTAATATTTGCCAAAAAAAACTATTATCTAATTAATTATTTATTAATTTACTTATATTCATTTAATATTTGTTAATTTAAAATTATTTATTATAGATTACAATTTTTTTGAGATAAATAGTGAAAGACATACCATCAAATGTCATTATAGGTATTTTGAATTTAATTTTAATTATTTTTATCAGTATTTTTTATTTCTAAAATAAATAATTTAATAAATATTACGAATAGTGGGATTCGAATTTTTAACAGTTTGAATATGTTAATTTCATAATTGATTTGTTTATTTTGAATAGCAAATACTAGTATACAACCCGCGCGATGCACGAAAATTATTATAGTATTATTCGTTCATTAATTTTTTAAATAGAAAAATGTGATCAATAGAAAAAATATTTTTAAATATTATTTTTCACTTCATCAAGATATACGAGGGGAAAAAACATTTACATGTTTTATCTAAAAATTAAGTTCCAAAATAAAGAGATTCAAGAAGCTCTAAAATAAGTTCCAAAAAAATTGCATCACTTCATTTTATTTGAATGCTATATGTATAGATGCATTCAAAAAGATAAAAACTATAAAATAAAAAAAAATGATGTAAAAAATTTTGATCGATAAATTAACTCTTAAAATGTAATGGAAAAAATAAAATGAAACAGCCGAGAAGAACCTAAAAAAAATTATAATGTAATGACAAATATATAAAAAGAATAACATATGTATTTAAAAATAAAAAATCTATTGAACAATACATAAGAAAAGTAAAATAAAACTCATAAAATTATAAAATAATGGCTTTTCAAAATCATAAAAAAAATTCAACATAACATACAAAAAAAAAAGTAAAAAAACAATTAAACATTAAAAAAAGATAAATAAATGCACATGAATTAAAAAATAAAATTCCAACCTCCAAAACTTTCAATTTGTTAATATTGATGGTACTGAAACTTGCAAAGGACTTAAATACCAATCACTTTAGAATTTGTTGGTAGAAGGGAGACCATCACAGGCGTTGAGCCTCAGGAACTGGGTTTCCGATGAACGTGGGTTCTTCCAGCTAGGATAACACCAGGAGTGCGAGTGCGATGAAGACGCAGCTGAGGTGAGTGCAACTCAGAGCTTGGGAAGAAGAGAAATGGAGGAAACTGTGCCCAGTTTTAGAGTGCAGTGTATTATCAAGAAGATGACTTGGGGGAGAATGCAAGTGTTTTCCCTTATTTATATGTTAGGGGTGAGGGTAGATTAGGTAATTTGACCGTGTGGTCCCAAACCTGTGTTGCCCTAACACGTGGCTGCCTGTGGTGATATGAGAGTGATGGCTCTGAAAAGTAGGCGGCGTGTCAGGTACGCGGTGCGTGCTGCTGTGTGTTAGAGGTTGTTGGCGAGGGTCGCGTGTGAGGAAGGCCTGAGGTCCCCATTGTGGAGGTTCGAGTCTCCAGCAGTGGGGAAGGATCATACACGAGCGCTGGTGACGCTCGAAAGGTGTACGGCTGGGCCCTCCACGGCAGACGATCCTTGAGCGCCAAGATCCCGAGCATCATGATTGGGGCCCTCTTATGGGTGCTCCCTGTGAAGGGTGGTCATGAGGGTCCCTGTCCACCGAGCATTAGGCGAGTCGGTTTGAACCCGTTACCTGGATGGTTGGCCGAGGCTCACGGGCCTGTTCTAGCAAGCGATGGAGTAGGCTGGGGTGACCCGCGAACCATCCAATGCGAGCGTCCAGTTCCTCAAATGCCAGATGTCAACACGTGGACGGTTCTGATTCGAACACAGTTTTATGCCTCATCATTTTGCCCCCCAAATTCTGTAGTATCGCTCGAGCGTACTGTAGAATTTAAAAAGAAGGGAGCCTTGAATTTTGAATTATCCGAGGGTCAAGCCTCAGCAAGGGAGGTGACCGCTTGGCTTCCGCAATGGGTACAGTCTGACATTGCATTAAATGGTGTCATGTCCGCATTTAATGCTGAGTGGGAACGTGGGCGCGTATACCCTGGGAGACGTGAGGCGGTTACCAAAAGTGGGGGTCTCCCAAGGCGGGAAATGATTTCGTTTTCAAATCCCCAACCCTAATTAATGTAAATTTCTCCCTTATAAATAGGGTTCCGGAAGGCCCTTTTGCCCTTTTCACGCATTCAACTTTCTTCAAGCAAATCAAGCAACAAGGATTCTCTACCATTTTCTGCGATTTTCAGCAAGCTCTTCTTCAATCTCTAGGTAAAAATTCGGCGAGTTCTTACTTCTGTTACTAACTTTTAGATTTAGGTTGAGAGAGTGAAACTCTTGAGTGAAGAAATCCCCTTCGGTTGTGGAATTTTGAGACTTCCTTCTCCATTTTCTACAATAAGCTGTGTCTTCAAAGAATCATAGAGCAGGTATGGCTAGACTCCCCGTAGACGATTATGTGAGGGAGATTGATGAGATGTCAGTGGGAAGCTCTTCCCCTCATGGTAATGTACCTACAGCTGTTCCCATGGCTAGAGCGTCCCCAGGTGAGGGGATCCCTATGGCGATTCCAGTGGTCGAGGCTCCGGTTGATGCCAGGGATGAAGAGGTTGACGCCGCCGTTCAAGGGATGAACGAGCGTGCTCCTGGAGGGGTAAATGACCTTTTTGAAGAGATGAACAACGTGATGGAAATGCAGAGGCAAGGAGAGAGAGTATTCCCTGTTCTTAACAGCGCTGTGAGACCTCAAGATCACAGGATCACAGTGGCTGTCATGGCCCCCGAGGGTGGTGCAGGGCCATCCGGGCGTCAATTTGAGGCTGAACCTTCCAGAAGGCGTCAAAGGAAGGGAAAGGAGCCTTCCACTCGAGTGAGGCAAGATAATCGTCATCAAATCGATAGATCTCCGGACGAGATTGAGAGCATTTTGACGCTCGACGATTTGGAGGAACTGAGGGCCAAGGCATACTGGGATGAGGCGGTATTTCCCATGCGCATTCCTGAGGAGGGAGAGAGGGCAAACCGACCACCACCGGGGATGATGACGGTCTATTGGGATGCAGTCCTGGCTGGGGGTCTGAGGTTTCCCATTCCATCCACCGTCGCCACCATCTGCCATAACCTCAGGCTTTGTCCTTCCCAGATCTTGCCAAATGGCATCGCCTTAATTAACACCTTCGTTATACTGATGAGAGCCCTAGGCCGCGAGCCCTCAGTTACCAATTTCGACAGTTTGATACAAGTAGCCCGCTCAACACGCTCGTCTCCCACGGATGGATTTTATTACGCCCAAGCTAAATCAGGTTTTAAGTTGATAGATTCTCCATCCACCTCCTACGGTGAGCATTGGAAGGAGAAGTACTTTTTCGTTGGGGCTCCTGGGGGAATCTTCAGGGTTCACCGAGGGTGGTTTATACACGGTGAGGGGCCACTGATTAGGGAAAGGGCAAAGAACAAAGCTTTCGAGGATTGGGCGAAGGGGCTGGCTCTCGCCATGAAGAACGAGAAGAAATGGATCAAGGCTGAGGTCTTGATGAAAAATGAGGGAGTGTTATTCCGTTACGGCTTATCTTGCCCTCCAGATATGATACTCAACCCTCCAGCTGACATCATGGCCCTCGACGGTTAGATTCTAGGAACTAACTGCTCTAACCTTTAGAATAGTCTCCTAACTTGGTGTGATTGTTGTATTTTTGTATTTGCGATGCAAACAACCAACTTTTGACGCTCGTATCTTCTTACTTGCAGGTGTCCAAATACTATCGCAAGGTATGAATGCCGAGGCTCTTTCTCGCTTGCTGGGCGCTCAGGGACAGGGCGCTAACCCTCAACCCCCGCAACAACAGCAAATTCGTCCTCCCAACGCTCCAAGGGGGAGGGGAACTAGGCGAGGAGCTGGTCGCGGCCATAATGGCGCTCGCGGGGGCGTGGAGAACGAAGCTCGTAGGGGCCCCATTGAGGATTTGACGGTTGATGGCGCCCGCGGGGCTACTCCTCCGCCGGTGGCCCCTGAGGGTCCAATATCACTGAGTTCGAGCGGCTCCTTCAATCGCTCGGAGGAACTGGTTCGTATCCATGAAACCATCCGGGCCGACCGTCAAGGAAAGAGGAAGAGGCTGCCGGACTCCATCCCGATTTCAGGCAAGGGAAAAGAGGTGGTAGTGGGGCACCGGGGCGAGGGCAGCGACACTTCTTCATCAGAGGATGAGGATTTCTGGAAGATAGGCTGCAAAGGCGACTCTCGCTACAAGCGCCAGCGGACCGAGGGTCCCGTGCTTCTGAAGAAGAGCGCCTACTCCGTGAACCTCGTCTCAGACATCGTCGGAAAACTCCAATTTTCTGGCTATCACGATAAGCTGAACGAGCATGACGCCGCTCGTGTTGCTGATGACGCTTGTCACGCCCTTCTAACGGTGAGTCCTCAATACTTTACGGGGAATTCCAACTTCCAGTATTCCACTTTTAACGCTGACCTTTGTTTCTGACTTTCCAGGAGGTGATCCCCAGGTTGAAGAATTTGCAGGGTCGAGCGCAGGCCTACTCCAATCATAAGGCCAAATATAAGAAATTGCTGCGAATCTCCGATCCCGGCCAATTGCAAGAGGATTACGACAACGTCCACGCCCAACTGACTGTTGCCAACCTTGAGAAGGATCAGTTGAGGGAGATTCTGCAGAAGGCGGACGCAGCCTATCTTACCCTTGACGATCGCCATAGGAAGTTGAAGGTAGAACGCGACCAACTGCGGGTCTAGAACGGGGAGTTGGGCACATAGCTGGCAGAGAGCACTCGCCAAAACGAAGATACCAAGAAGGCGCTCGCTGATCTGCAAGGGAAGGTGGAAGGGCTGGCGGCGAAGGTCTCATGGGACGCCGTAATGAAGTTCGTGCGCTCCAAAGCTTTCATATTCGCAGCCAACATCCAGTGCTTTGACAATGCTCGGCGCTTCTTCCATAAAGCTATCGGGCAAATGGTGAAGCTTGGCTTGGCTCCTGACAGCGCTCGAACCGACGAGCGCTTGCGCATGGACCTGGATGAAAACTGCGAGCCTATGGTCCAAGACGAGGATCTCACCGAGAGTTTGGCGGAACCGGAGTACCAGGAGTTGGTGCAAACGCTCTAGCGGGAGTTCATAGCCACCAACACTCTAGGTCCCAGGCCCATCCAGCTAGAGGACGAGGGCACCGTCATGGATGCAGCGGATGTCGAGGAACCAGGCAAGGCTCAAACTTCAGACGCCAACGTGTTAGCCCCGGTTCCTCTTGCGACCGCCCCTCCAGAGCCTGGCTCTCAAGCTCAGTGATAACCCCTTGGATATTGAGTCTCTTTCCTTGCTGGTTTAAATTCCTTGTCCTATTTATGAATAATTAATGTCTGTACTTAATCTGTCAACTGTTTTTCTGAACGTTTTGGATTCCTCTATGCTCCTTTCCATATATTTGAACTCTTCTTTTACTGCTTGAATGTTTGAGTACTCTCTATTTTACTTTTAAATGGTGAACGCTGTTGTTTCATTGCGCTCGCCGTTTTTATATTGGTCTCTCTTGTTTGAGCGTTTGCGATGGGCGTGTGTGTGCTCGAGGGCATTTTCTTTGAGGGTGCCCTGGCATTCATCACAATGCGCCACCAGTTTAAGGTTTGGCAGCGTCTAGCGATTTGAGGGGCGCAAGTACGGGCGCGAGGGTGTTTTCCATGGGTGTTCCCTGGCCGTATTCGTAATGAGGCTCAAATTTGAACTTAGGAAACCTCTGGGGATTTGCCTAAGTATTGGCCCAATAATGTGCATCCTCGTCTCGAACGCTCCATTGGGTTGTATATACTTTAGAAATCAACAGTAGGATTTGCTAAGTACGGGATTAAAGCGAGCGTAACCGCGGGGTTAGCGTCATTTCGAGGGACCCCTGAGAGGATTGGTCTAGGATCCACTATTTTACGAGTGTGCTTTTATTCAATAAGTTGAGGGTCATCGGGGGTTTACGAGCACGAACTGGAGCGGCGAGCACCCAGTTGACGTAAATTAAGCATTTAGCATCCCGCCATTTGACACGCTCGTTCTTAGGACTTTATACACTTACGAATCGTCAAACTATTCCAGGTGGAGGATTCTCAACACCCAGATAGCGTTGCTTCGAAACGATTGGGGTATTACGTAGGCCGTTCGACGTGGAGGATGCTCGACACGGAGTAGGCCTTCTGTTGCCCGAATCATTAATTAATAGGAAAGCAAATAAATGACATAATCAAAGAATCAAATGCTTACTGTTATACTTGCAATTTCCAAAATGAATACAATATGCTTTCTGTCGAAAGAAAGTACCCCATACCGCAAACGGGCAATTACCAAAAAACTGACGTTTACACGTAGAACCTTCTGAGGTTACATGCATTCCAAGGCCTAGGGAGACGCTCGCCTTGCAAAGTCTCCAGTAGGTAGGTGTTGTTTGTGTTGGAAAACACGAATCAGAAAGCAGCGGAATTTAAAAAAAATTTCCCAACAAAAGGATCTTGGACTCGCAATCGTGTAACCAAATTCGAAGGAATTAAGAAAACTTACTTTTCTTTTATTCTTTCTTGAAGCGTTTCAAGCCACCCAAGAACGCTCTTCTCGCGGCTTGATCCCCTCTCCTTGGTAAAGCTCGAATCTTCAAACTTCTAACTTGAAGCTCTCTAGAGATAGTCCACCAACTTGATCACAATCTAACTAGTAAGGATGCTAGTTCTCTAGTTAGTGTTTAGGCTTAACCTAGGGTTTTATTTAATCTTGGAGAAAGGAAGGTGTTCAACACATGAACCAAAAGAATTGTCAATTAGCTCCTAGAGGAGCTCGAGCTCCCCTATTTATAGAGAGAGGGTGCCGAAATTCCTAGTCCTTAATGGGCTAGGATTTTGGTCTCTCTCTCTCCTATTACTTGATCATCAAGTAATTTTGACTTTGACTTTGAATTCTAATTCAAATCAACTTTCAAGAGAGCTAAAAATATCCAAACTATTTTTGGATAATTTTACACTTTATTTATTTTTAATAAATAACTTATTTTATCTTCATAATTAATTAACTAGGTGATTTTTCTCCAAAATAAGACTTTCTTTTTAATTCAAAATTAAACCAAAGTCTATTAAATAATTAATCACATTAATTATTTAACACATAAATAAATATACACATATATTTACACACGTGTCACTCACGTGAGCCACACGTGTGGTTCACACGTGTGGAACCCTCTAGGCCCGATTAACTCGTTTAATCATTTTCAAGCCTTAACTCATGTAACCAAGTTGTTGTGTGTGACCCTCTAGGTTCTCAATTCAATTAGCAGTGACCCTAATTAATTAATTCACTAATTAATTAATCAGTCCACAGATTAAACGACCATAGTCTAGCAACAGGTGTTTAACCCCTAGCTGAATTGGAATGTTCGGATTCGACAGAACCTTTAAGTCATTGATTCATGTGAGATACAATCCTTCTACTTACTATCTCTCAACCAAGATCTAGGGTAAGGGAATAATTAGAACCCTAATAATCTGGTCTTAAAGCTAAGTGCATTTCATATCCATTTGATCTCAATCCAAGAAACCCTTTTCTTGATGTCTTGATCTACTGCCTTGGCCAAGGACTCCATATGGCATATGAATGACTTACACAATAAGAGATCACCTTGCATATGCAAGTGTAGGTCCTTTCTTGATTCTCATTCACTTTCATGAGTCACTTGTGCAGCCCCAGCATAAGCCTTGAATCAGTTGTCTAAGGCAACACCCTTTAAAGCTTATACCTAAGACTACAGAGTTAACTCATAAAGTGACAAGGAACCTCAAGTCTAAGGATCAATTAATCACATCAATGACTCGTGAGATATTTCCTAATCTGGAAGTTTCCATTTCCTGAAATAGAAACTTCCTTTCCCATTTAGGAATGTTCTCACACGGGGCACCTCAGTGAACTTACTTATTAAAGTAAGCACCCTCATGTATCACGCACGTATCAACTATACACTTTGCACCTCCATGAAACAAGGTGGTCCTTCTTAAGGGCGTGATCCCACAAGCAAGCCTTAGAGGAGTCAGGTTGACACTCCTACTGTCTGTAGGACTCATCGGCTTGGAGTATTTTACTAATCGTGACTTATGTGATATAGGGCTCGTTTCATGAACCATTTCACCTAAATGGTAGAGTCCTAAAGTCATCAGGATTAGGGGAGTTCTCATACATGCACAGCTAAAGTAAACGCATACCAAACAAGAGCATATAAAGAAGTGTTGCCTAAATTTGTTATTTCATTCAAAGATTGTATGTGATACCAGGAAAGTCACAAAACGGATTATGACTAATCGACTTTCTAGGGCACTATTCCTAACAGTTTGCTCGTACCTGAATGACTTTGAAGGGGTCTTCCCAATTGGGGTCCAACTTACCCACATGTTTGGAGACTTCAACTTTTTTGAGGACCAAGTCCCCTAGCTGGAAAGTCCTCTCTTTAACACGTTTGTTGTACTGGCGGGCTACAGTCGCTTTGTATTTGTGGATACGTGCCCAAGCAGTATTCCTCCTTTCGTCCAACAACTCTAATTCGAACGTTCGATTGGCCTCGTTGACAGCAGGCTCGAAATAGGCAACGCGTGCGGATTCTTGAGCAATTTCCGCAGGTATCATAGCCTCGGAGCCATAAACGAGGGAGTAAGGAGTTTCCCCTGTTGCCGCTCGTGGGGTCGTACGGTACGCCCACAGGGCTCCTTGAAGTTCTTCAGTCCATTCTCCCTTCTTACTCTCGAGCATCGTCTTCAGATGCTGGAGTATGGTTCGATTGGTCACCTCCGCTTGACCATTGGCTTGAGGGTGGCCCACAGAAGTGAAGCGTTGCTCGATTCCAAGTTTGTAGCACCAATCCCGTGTATCAGCGGCAATGAATTGGGATCCATTATCTGAGATGATTACCCTTGGGATGCCGTATCTGCAAATGATGTTCTTCTAAATGAAGTCTCTCACAACCTTGAACGTTATTTTCGCGACTGCGTCAGCTTCGGCCCATTTAGTGAAGTAATCCACGGTGAGTACTACGAATTTCTTTTGTCCGACCGCCATTGGGAGGGGTCCCACAATATCAATACCCCACTGATCAAAAGGCCACGAAACATCAACAGGAATCATTTGAGCTGCCGGCAACTGAGGGGTGTTAGAATGAAACTGGCACTTAGGGCATTTCTTGGAGTAGCTAATGGCATCCTGCAACACCGAGGGCCAGTAGAACCCACTCCTTAAGACTTTCTTTACCAAGATTCGACCACCCGAGTGGTTCCCACAACTTCCACTGTGCACATGTTCTAAAACTTCCTTGGCCTGGGAGGGTCTCAAGCATCTCAACGGTGGACCCTGGAAGGATCGCTTGAATAATCGACCCTCGGCGTCCAATGAAAAGCGAGGGGCCTTGCTCCTGACTTTCCGAGCCTCAACTTTGTCACTTGGGTTGGTTCCATCCTGGAGGAATCTGATAATTTCGTCAAGCCAACAAGGCTCGGAGGGATCAATCATATTCACCTCCTTCGAAGGTTCGCCTCTACTTATCAGCGGCTCCTCTGTTCTAAGAAACGTAACGGCGCGCTCGCTAAAACCATCCAGGGCGGATGCAAACTTTGAAAGAGCGTCAGCACGTTCGTTTTCTGCCCTTGGGACCTGCAAAAGGTGGAAATCCCTGAACTTGGCTATCACCTCCTTAGCACTCGCCAGATACTGCACCATGGTGGCTTCTCGGGCCTCATAAGAACCGTCAATTTGACTCGCGATCAACTGCGAATCAACATATGCAGTGACCCGAGTGGCGCCATTTTGGAGTGCAATCCTGAGCCCCTGGATGAGGGCCTCATACTTAGCTTCGTTGTTGGTGACTTGGAACGCCAGCTTGATGGCGTAGTCAACTTCAGCTCCGAGAGGGTCCCTGAGGGTCACTCCGGCTCCTCCCCCTTGTGAGGTCGAGGAGCCATCTGTGTGCAGAAGCCATAGACCATCTTCTGCCGAGGGCCCGGTATCTAAGTTGAAACGTTCTGTCAATAGGTCGGCCACGGCCTGAGCTTGTATCGCCATGCGAGGCTCAAAGGTGATGTCGAATTGACTAAGTTCAATTGACCATTTAATTAATCTCCCTGAGACGTCCGGCTTTGCAAGCACCTATTTGAGGGGCTGATCTGTAAGCACCACGATGGAATGCGCTTGAAAATAAGGTCTTAGCCTCCGGGAGGCATTAACGAGCGCAAAAGCAAATTTCTCTATTTCCATGTATCTTTTCTCCGCTCCCTGTAGAGTTTTGCTTAAATAATACACCGGCATATGCTTACGCTCGCGAATCGCCACGAGGACAGCGCTCGTCACTTCCAAGGAAACTGATAGATAGACAAACAAGTTCTCCCCCGGGTTAGGTTTGGTCAACAAAGGCGCGCTCGAAAGGTACTGCTTCATGTCCTGCAGAGCCTTTTCGCAGTCCCCACTCCAGGTAAAGTTGCGAGCGTTATGCAAAATTTTAAAGAAGGGGAGATTCTTATCCGCTGAGCGGGAGATGAACCTGTTTAATGAAATGATCTTACCCACAAGTACCTGGACCTCTCTCAGATTGCGAGGGGAGGGTATGTCCAGGATTGCTTTAATCTTTTCTGGGTTTGCCTCTATGCCCCGTTGGCTGACCATGTATCCCAAAAATTTGCCACCCCACACGCCAAATGTACATTTGGAAGGATTCAGTTTCATACCGTAATGACGCAGGATATTGAACGCTCGTTTGAGGTCTTCCAGATGAGAACACTGGTGTTCGCTTTTGACGATCATGTCGTCCGCATATACCTCCATGGACTTTCCAATTTCCCGCTCGAACATTCTGTTGACAAGGCGTTGGTACGTCGCTCCTGCATTTTTTAGCCCAAAGGGCATTACCTTGAAGCAATAAACACCCATATGGACTACGAACGCAGTTTTGGGACGATCCTCAAGAGCCATAAATATCTGATAATATCCTTGGAAAGCGTCCATCATGCTCATAAGTTCACACCCAGCGGTCCACCAACTGATCAATTCTAGGTAATGGGTACGGATCTTTAGGACATGCCTTGTTGAGGTCCGTGAAGTCATTGCACATACGCCACTTGTTGGCGCTCTTTGGAACGAGCACCACGTTGCAAAGCCATTCGGGATATAGAATTTCTTCTATGTACTGAGCGTCAAGCAGTTTATTGACTTCTTCTTCTATGACCTGCTTTCGAAACCCATGAACATCTCTCTTCTTTTGTTTTATAGGTTTGAAGGCCGGATCCACGTTCAGCCTGTGGACAATAACGCTCAGATCTATGCCAGTGAGGTCGGAAGCCTTCCAAGCAAAGACATCAATATTTTCTCGCAAGAATTCAATCATTATAATCTGAGAGGGACCGTCGAGGCCGGAGCCTATTTGCGTAGTCTTATCAGGATTCCCAAGCTCCAACTCGATGGTCAGAAAGCTCTCCGTAGGTTCTACCCGCACTTCTGGCCTCGGTTGTTCGAGCGCTCGTTTTTTGCCTGTAACTTTCTCGCTGGTATCTCCCGAGGGTATATGATCCTCGTCTTCCGAAGAGGAATCCCCCACCGCTCCGAGGGGTGAATTCCCCGCATCTACGGGTTTGCCCGTGGCCCTCTTTTTATTCTTCTTCTTGTAGAGTTTGGCCCTCTTGCGCTCGGGGCCATCTTCGTCTAGTTTGGGGAAGTCAACAGACTTTTTGGTGGAGCCTGCTTGGGTAGGTTGTTTGGGCTTGTGGCTTCGAAGGGAAAGTATGTAGCACTCCCAAGCTTCCTTAACATTACATAGTACCTCTCCGGTACCCTCGGAGGTGGGAAACTTGACTTTTTGGTGATAGGTGGAAATTACAGCTTTGAAGTCGACGAGGGCTGGGCGCCCAATGATGATGTTGTATGGTAGGTCCACTTCGACCACCACGTAGAGAACATTTAAAGTTTTTCGCTGTGGGGCGCGACCGAAAGAGGTGGCCAAGCGAATTTGTCCGCGAGGGACGATCTCGGAACCTCCAAATTCGACGAAGGCTGTTCTGAGAGGTTCGAGCGGGATGTTTGTGATGTTCATTTTCTGAAAAGTGGAGTAAGGCAAAACATTCACGGAGCTTCCACTATCAATTAAGACCCTCTTTACAACATGGTTATGAACGTCTAGGCTAACCACCATGGGGCAGTCAGAGGTTTCACCGACCCCATGGGGTGTTACAATATGCTCTAAATCTTTCTCTGTGAAACCTACGCTCTCATCCTTTTCTGAGCGTGTTGATCTATCGATGGAGAGCACTGGCCTGGGCTGAGAAGATCTTTGATCGTAACTCCGAATGTAGCGGTGTCGGGAAGCGTTAGAGTCGCCTCCCGAGGGTCCTCCAGCAATCATGTGAATGACCGCGAAGGGCTGGTTTTCCATGTCTGAGGCTTTCCCTTTTCCACGATCACTGGGCTCGGAGTGACGGTGACGTGGGCTCCGCGAACGCAAACGCGAGCGGCTTCTCCCTTGGGCAGCGCTCGCTCGGCGCAATGTTCATCGTATCTCTCCAATACCTTTACGAACTCCTTAAGGTGCCCCCCAGCGATTAGCCTCTGGATCTCACCCTCAAGCTGACGACATTCATTGGTGTCATGCCCTTTCTGCTTGTGGAAAGCGCAGTACTTTCCCGAGCGCTTTTGAGCCTCGGTCTCTCTCAACTTTGGCGGCCTTTTGAACAGCTTCTTATCCGCCATGGCATACACTTCGGCTATAGGGCGGTTGAGAGGGATGCGCTCGAACTTCCGAGGGGGTGAAGAATTTCGACGAGCGGGAATAGGGCTACGGCGGCGGCCTCTGGTTGAATCCCCTCTGTCTTCGGGGGCTTTGCTGGGGCGAGGGGCGTTCGCCATTTTCTGGTCCCTTGCAATATACATATCCTCGAGGGTGAAGAAAGAATCCGCTATTTCCCTAATCTCCATCAATGAGCGAGGTTTCTTCTTGGCCACCTCCTCTACGAACTCTTTACTGACATAGTGTTTCATATTGATGGCTCCAAAGAGAACGTGCCTCAAGAAATCCATCGAGGGCTTTTCCACCAATAAGATTTCCTTGTTGAACCTTCCCATGAAGGACCTGAGGGTCTCGCTCGGCCCCTGGACCAAGCTGTAGAGAGCCGTTGCAGCGGGGGCTGGTGCCTTCAAGGAGTTGAAATGGCTGATGAAAGCGTCAGTTAGGTCATGGTATCCTCGGATTGAGCGCGGAGGAAGCTTTTTGTACCAGTCCTGGGCCATCCCCACGAGGGAGGTGACAAACACCTTGGCCCAGTAGTTGATTGGGTGATCGTATAAATGCATCAGGTACACAAAGTGATCCAGATGCTCGGCTGGATATGTGGTTCCATCATACCTGTTGACGGACGTGGGGATTTTGCCCTTCCCCGCACGGGTCATCAAAACCTCTTCAATAAGGGGAGAATCGCCCGTCATGATCCGGTAGTCCCTGTCCTCTGGATCTTCCGGGCTGGCTTCCCTTCGTCGGCGAGAAATGGGGCTGCGTGGTCTGCGAGCGTCTCTGGCCCTGGACCTCTCGCCCCCATCGCGGGAGACGTGAGACCGTGCTCGAGAGAGCTGCTCTACCACGTTCTGGAGTCCCCTAATCTGGTCTTGCACCGCGGCCAGTTGTGGGTCACCGACGTTCCTGCGGCTCGCTCTTTCTGTGGCCCTTGACTGGACCTCTTCATTGTCTTCGGTCCCCTCCTTTTGATGGGCTCTCTTATCTTGAGGGGCCCTCTCTTTTCCAACGGGTGGCTGCTCATGTTGGACCCTCGATGGGGTCTCGTTTTCTTGGATTGGTGGAGGGGGAGGCTGCTGGGCCCTCAACGCGTTTTGGGCCATCGTCAGTGGGTGTGCTGGGAGTCCTCCAAGGGGTGGGGCCATTCGAGCGCCCGCGTGTGAAAGGAAATAAGCCGCAGTGAAATGTTCCCAAGCATTCTGTACGGCTTGACCTTCGCATTGCGCGTACAGCGCCTGAAGTTGTTGTGTAGTGATTTGGGGCATTTCCACCCCTTGAATCTTTCTTGGCAACGACAGGGGGAGATTCAGTGTTCCCACTTGATAGGGTTGGACCATCGGCATCACCCCGGGCATCATTCTGGGTTACATAAAAGTGTATCCCGGTGGAGGCATGGCCATGGGATACATGCCTGCGTACGGGACGGAAGCGTTAGTGGCGGGAGCCGGAGGTGGAGGAATGGATCCAGATCCACCGGCAGTGTTCCCGCCCAGCGGGAGGGCAGCAACCTCGGTTTCTGTATTCCCACCCCTGTTTCCCCCGGCCAGTGGACCTGTGTCTCCGGCGGGGATGTTGTTTCTCGCATTTTCTTCATCAACGGGGGGAAGAGCATCCTTGCTCCCCACTGCTCCTGACCTCGTTGCGGTTACCATTTTCAGAGCCAAAGGTGTTATATCTCAACTAGCTTTCAGAGGAAGAATCTGGTGATGACGGGGGTGGTAGTGATGGATTTCCCACAGACGGCGCAAAAAATGATGGTACTGAAACTTGCAAAGGACTCAAATACGAATCACTTTAGAATTTGTTAGTAGAAGGGAGACCATCACAGGCGTTGAGCCTCAGGAACTGGGTTTCTGATGAGCGTGGGTTCTTCCAGCTAGGATAACACCAGGAGTGCGAGTGCGATGAAGACGCAGCTGAGGTGAGTGCAACTCAGAGCTTGGGAAGAAGAGAAATGGAGGAAACTGTGCCCAGTTTTAGAGTGCAGTGTATTATCAAGAAGATGACTTGGGGGAGAATGCAAGTGTTTTCCCTTATTTATTTGTTAGGGGTGAGGGTAGATTAGGTAATTTGACCGTGTGGTCCCAAACCTGTTTTGCCCTAACACGTGGCTGTCTGTGGTGATATGAGAGTGATGGCTCTGAAAAGTAGGCGGCGTGTCAGGTACGCGGTGCGTGCTGCTGTGTGTCAGAGGTTGTTGGCGAGGGTCGCGTGTGAGGAAGGCCCGAGGTCCCCATTGTGGAGGTTCGAGTCTCCAGCAGTGGGGAAGGATCATACACGAGCGCTGGTGACGCTCGAAAGGTGTACGGATGGGCCCTCCACGGCAGACGATCCTTGAGCGCCAAGATCCCGAGCATCATGATTGGGGCCCTCTTATGGGTGCTCCCTGTGAAGGGTGGTCATGAGGGTCCCTGTCCACCGAGCATTAGGCGAGTCGGTTTGAACCCGTTACCTGGATGGTTGGCCGAGGCTCACGGGCCTGTTCTAGCAAACGATGGAGTAGGTTGGGGTGACCCGCGAACCATCCAATGCGAGCGTCCAGTTCCTCAAACGCCAGATGTCAACACGTGGACAGTTCTGATTCGAACACAGTTTTTTGCCTCATCAAATATAATTTCATGTCAAATGGAGTATTATGTGCATGATACTTGTGCATATTCTTCAGCTAATTTTTCTGAACTATAAACAATGAAGGAAAATCCCAAATTTAGACAGTTACCATACATAATGAAATATTTAATTAAGATAATTATGATTACGGTGTAATTGAGGGATTCCATAAATATTACTTTAAATTTAATTGATAGTATAATTATTTCTTAAAATAAAATAATTCAAAATTTTAAAAAATCATGAAATTTGAACTAATTATGATTAGAGATGTCCTATATATAACAATCAAAAGGTACTGTTCTTAACAAAGGAAAGATTTGACCAAGACTAACATGGTAAGATCCATCACACGCGATTTAAAATTATTAATTATTTTCTTCGTCCAAATAATTTCATCCTTAACAAAGAAAAGATTTGACTAAAAAATATCTCCCTAAAACTATAAATAATAATAAAAAAAACTCAAAACAAATTATAAAATTTTAAATAAAAAAAATATATCGTTGAAATTCATATATATCAAACACTGAAATAATC
The DNA here is from genome assembly GCA_037501455.1 of Lantana camara. Taxonomy (NCBI): domain Eukaryota; kingdom Viridiplantae; phylum Streptophyta; class Magnoliopsida; order Lamiales; family Verbenaceae; genus Lantana; species Lantana camara. Next base: position 97,523,090 of record CM074861.1, read on the forward strand.
TAAGATGGACAAAATAAAGATTTAAAAAATACAAAATTAAAATAAGATAAACTAAAAAATACTTTAAAAAAAATAAAAAATGTGCAGAATTTAGAAAAGAATAAAACGAACTAAAAAACCTATAGAACAATACATATATAAACTTTTAGAATATAATATATATAAATGCATACAAAAAACATATGTTAACAAACTCAATATACATTTTTCAATTTTATAGTCAATACCTTTAAAAAAAAATTATAGAATAATAATAATAGAAAAAATAATAAAAAAGAATTCAAATAAAATAAATAACTCTTACACCATTCAAACCTGGAATCTGTCGCTCGAAATATGTAGTTGCATAAACATGATTCGAAAGCTCAGTAGGAAGTGATATATCATTGGTCATATTCAAAAAATTTCAAGAAATCTCTCCACATAAACAAAACTAATAAATATTGTATATTAAAATAATAAAAAAAATAAAAAAATAACAATAAATATTAAAAAAAACTAGAAAATAAAAATAAATACATTTAGTTAAATTACATCAAATAAACAAAACAACCAATGGTAACATAAACTCTAATATAAGAAATACAAATTGATAAAAACTGAAAAAAAAAAAGGAAAATAACATGAAAGGTTTTAACAACAACAATCAAATATAAAAAAAAAATCAAAACACTGAAATCAACAACAAAATGAAGAAACATATGAGAAAAAGAAATTTATGTATACGTAAAGAGAAAAGAGATGTAATGGAATGACTAATATAAAAGATAAATGAAAATGAAGAACTGAGTTTCATTTTATAATGTAGGTGAATAAATATTCGTTAATTACGTAAAAATATTACTATATATAAAATCAATTAGCATTAATTACAATTTTCAAAATTTGAAATCATAGAGAAGGGGAATAAATTAGATATTGATTGGTAGACAATTTTTTACATTTTTAGGTAAAATTTTATCTATATATAGAGAGAGATAGATATTTAATGCATTCTAAGTAAATTAATTAATAAATTTTGGGAAAATTTTTTCATAATTAATTAAAATATTTTAAATTATATGAAGTAATATTTCAAACAAAAATAAATAATTGTACCCATGTAATTTAATTACCCCAATTGGAATTAACATGTGTATCGATTTTCTAAAAATTTAGGCAAAATTTGAGAGATTAATTAAAATTGACACATTTATATATATAATATATATATATATATATATATATATATATATATATATATATATATATATATATATATATATAAATGTGAATAAATAGTACTGGAATATAGATATAGATATCAATCAATGAAAATTTTATTATAATTAAAATATGAAAAAAATATGAAAAAGAAAATTCGAATTTCATTAATTTTATTTAAATTTTGAGTATTGTTGTTAATTGCATGATTTGTATTTGACTTTAAATTAACATATATTTTCCTAAACTTAATAAATTGTACCATAAATTGATACTTTAATTTAGGAAAACTTCCAAAAATCAAGGGATATTAAATTGTTAAATAAATAAATAAATTTAATAATATCCATCAACCAATCTGATGGGGTCAGTTTACGATCGTCCCACACTAAGACACGTGGCATCACCAAAGATGATGACATCTGTCTCCCCAAGGCTGCACCATCAGCTCACGAGCGCCAAAGCGCAACGAGCGCAATCCTTCTTCAGGAGTTAAGCCCAACGAGCGCTATCACTCCCACGAGCGTCCTACATACCAAACGATTGGTACGCCCACATGCCATGGGAGCCCTCTTCGAGCGTCACACTCCCTCAGAGTGGCCTCTCCTTTGGCTCGTCACCTCAACTGAAGCCTTCATTCCCCTCAGCGGATATCTTGGCTTCCAATACTCCAGGTTGTCACGAGCGCGCTCTCAAGCCCTCGTCACCAACCGCCCAAATGGCTCTCTGACACAACGTACATGCCCGCGCACCTGCCACTGTTGTCAGCACTAACTTTTGGCCGCTTTTGCAGAAGATTCCTCCTAGGTTTCTCTCTCACAGCGCCACGTGTTAGGGCAACATTCGGCCAGGACCACTTGAGGCAAATGACCAAAGGGCCCTTGACCCTCAACTATAAATAGCTAAAGTCATCTTCTACACAAGTAAGCTTTCTTCATCACTGCAACTGTGACTGAACTTACCTTTCTTCATACACTGAACTGACTTGAGCGTCGGAGAGCCAAACTGGGTATCACCCCCAGTTCCCCCAGCTTGGCCTTCTGACTTTCCTTGTGCTTGTCCCAACAGGTTGAACCCCTTTCTCATTTCCGGTGAAGCTCCGGTGGTTTCCTCCACAAAAACAAATAGTAAAGTGATCGGATTCGGATCCACCCATTTCTGAACCCATCATTTTTGGCGCCGTCTGTGGGAAACCAGTCCTCCATCTTCTTCCTCTCTTTTTGTTGGTAGAAAAGCAAGCACATCCTTACCTTAGCAGTCATGGTTGCTACGAGATCTGGAGCTGTGGGAGGAGGAGATAACACCTCCCAAGATGCAAATACCATTCTTCCCTCCACCGCTACTGGTGGAGCCCCGCCACTTACCGCCGCCACTGGTGGAGCACCTCCCGCCGCAGGAGTGACTCCACAAGCAGAGCCTCCCGTACCACCGCCTGCACCGCCGGCATTGCAGATTCCCACCACCGCCGGAGGAGTCTCTCTCTCAGCTCCTCCGCCGCTAGCACAGAACCCCTGGGTCCATCCCCAGATGAATCTCGGAGCACAGAGCTATATGATGCCTCCGCCAGAATATACTCTTACTCCGGCCGTCATGATGCCGCCGGTCCAGCCGTATCACGCCGGACAGCTCCAGTTCCCAGTGGTGGTCCCCAGGGAGATTGAAGGAGTGGAGTTACCTCCACTCACCACCCAACAGTTGAGGGCTCTCTACGCCCAATGTGAGGTTCAGGCGGCTCAGGGGGCATGGGAAAGGTTCCATTCCATGTACTTTCCCTCTGGGCAGGCCACTCAAGTTGTAGCCCCATTAGGTGGACAACAAAACTTTCCCCTCAGAGAAGCCCAGGCTGTCCTGAGGGCACAACCACCACCACCACCAGCGAGAGAAGTGCCCCAGCAGGAGGGCAACGAGCGTCCCTCCATGGGCAGGAATAAAGAGCCCACGGAGAGAGTGAACGAAAATGAAGGGGACTCTCATGTCTCCAGGAGGGGCTCACGAGCCCACAAGCACGGAGACAAGCAAGTAGAAGTAAATCCTGACATCCTCGCGGCTGTGCAAGACCAGCTGCAGGGTCTCAAGGATATTGTGGGACAGCTCTCACGAGGGCGCTCAACTCAGATCTCCCCTAGTCGGGATGAACGGGTTGACGCCAGAAGCACCCGCACCAAGGACCCTCCACCAAGGGTCTCCCGCCGTAAGGAGCCGGAGGAAAACTTCGGCACGTATGAATATCACCCACTGGCGAGGGGTTCACCCCTCGTAGAAGAGGTTCTGATGGCCCAAGCAGGCATGGCCAAGGTCCCCACTTCCATCAACCATTACGACGGGACAACTGATCCAGCTGAACACTTAGATCATTTTGTGCATCTCATGCACCTCTACGAGCATTCCAGCCATTACTGGGCGAAAGTGTTTGTCACTTCCTTGGTAGGAATGGCTCAAGAGTGGTACAAGCGACTGCCGCCGCGCTCGATCCACTCATATGAAGAACTGGCCAATGCTTTCCTCAACCACTTCAATTCTTTGAAAGCGCCAGTTACCGCACCCACTGCCCTGTACAACATGGTGCAAGGCAAGAGCGAATCACTGCGCTCGTTCTTCGCCCGCTTCAACAAGGAGATCTTGCAGGTGGAAAGGCCTTCAATGGATTTCTTGATCCCATTGCTCTTCCAGGCCGTGGATCACAAGCAATATGTGAGCAAAAAGTTTGCTGATGCCATTGTGGAGAGGAGGCCTGGGACCCTCATGGGCCTAAGAGAAATAGCCGAGCCGTTCTTCGCGCTCGAAGATATGTATGGGACGAATGGTCCCCGGCATCACAGCCCGGCCAGGAACGAGCGACCTCATCACGAGCGGGGGCGGGATTTGGCCATCAAGAAGGAGCGCCCTCAAGAGCGCAGAAGGTCGCCACCACCCCCTCGTCGATTCGAGCGCATTCCGCTCACCAGGCCGAATTCAGAAGTCTACAATCTCTCCGATAAGAAGCTCTTCAAAAGACCCATCAAAATGAGAGAAACAGACTCACTCAGGCGCTCGAACAAATACTGCGCCTTCCACAAGCAGAGAGGGCACGACACGGATGAGTGCCGGCAGTTAGAAGCTGAAATCCAAAGGCTCGTTGCAGGGGGCCACCTAAAGGAATTCGTCCGGGTGCTCGAGCGCTACGATGATCAATGCAATGAGCGCTCCGGAAGAAGAAGGAGGAGTCCTTCCCGGTCAAAGAGCCCAAGGGGTAGGGGACCCCCTGAAAGCAGCAGCCGCCGAGGCAACAAAGGCAAAGCCCCTGAGCAAGAAAACGAGCCCTTCGCAGTCATAAATATGATTGCAGGAGGTTCATCAGGGGGGGATTCAAACGCCTCCCGACGGAGGTACGTCCGGAGCTACAACCAACGCCCAGCAGTGCCCAAACCTATCTACGCTATCCAGAGATCAAGCGCTCAAAGATCAAGAGAAAATGATGTAATAGGCTTTGATGATAGGGATCTAGAACATATTGTAACGCCCCATGGGGAGGGTATAACCTCAGATTGCCCCATGGTGGTTAGTTTAGATGTTCATAATCATGTTGTAAAAAGGGTATTGGTAGATAGTGGAAGCTCCGTTAATGTTTTGCCTTACTCTACATTCTTAAAGATGAAGGTTGATCTCCCGCTCGAGCCTCTCAAAACAGCCCTCATTGGCTTTGGAGGCTCAGAAGTTGTCCCACGAGGGCAAATACGCCTAGCTACTTCGTTTGGCCGAGCCCCACAACGCAAAACACTCTTGGTGACGTACGCGGTGGTGGAGATTGACATTCCATATAACATCATAATTGGGCGCCCTGCCCTCGTGGATTTCAAAGCCATCATCTCCACCTACCACCAGAAGATTAAATTCCCTACTTCTGAGGGCGTGGGAGAAGTGCTGTGCAATGTGCGAGAGGCTTGGGAATGTTACATGCTGTCCCTCAGAAAGCCTAAAGCGGAGAAAACCTTCCAAGTTGGCTCCACTAAGAAGTCGGTGGATTTCCCCAATTTAGATGAGGACAGCCCGGCACGAAAAAGGGCAAAATTGAACAAGAAGAAGAACAAAAAGAAGAAGGGAAACAACGAGGAGAATCCCCTCGAGAATGTTCCCCCAGGGACCGTTGGTGGATCGTCCTCAGAAGGAGACGAGCCGGGAGAGAGTGAACCAGCATCTGGCGACCGTTTGACAGGAAAGAAGAGGGCGCTCGAACTTCCTCGCCCTGAGGTAAGGATCGAACCCTCGAAAAAGTTCCTTACCATTGAGCTGGAGCCCGGAAACAAGGATAAGACTACACAGATAGGCTCAAACCTCTCAGGGCCTTCTCAGATCATGATGATTGATTTTCTGAGGGAAAACAAGGATGTATTTGCGTGGAAAGCCTCTGATCTCACAGGAATTGACCCGAGCGTCATTGTCCATAGGCTTAATGTGGATCCCTCTTTCAAGCCCATCAAGCAGAAAAAGCGGGACGTACATGGCTTTCGAAAGAGAGTCATTGAAGAGGAAGTTAATAAGCTCTTGGAGGCTCAGTATATCGAGCCCATCTTGTATCCGGAGTGGTTGTGCAACGTCGTCTTGGTACCCAAGAGCGCAAATAAATGGCGCATGTGCAATGATTTCACTGATCTCAACAAAGCTTGCCCTAAAGATCCTTACCCGCTGCCCCGGATTGATCAATTGGTGGATTCGACCGCTGGCTGCGAGCTCATGAGCATGATGGATGCTTTCCAGGGATACTATCAGATCTTTATGGCCCCAGAAGACCGCCCCAAAACCTCGTTCGTTGTCCATCTGGGGGTGTATTGCTTCCTAGTCATGCCCTTTGGACTTAAGAACGCCGGAGCTACATATCAGCGGCTCGTCAACAAGATGTTTGAAAGTGAAATTGGGAGGTCCATGGAGGTCTATATGGACGATATGATTGTCAAAAGCGAGCGCCAGGATTCCCACTTGGAAGATCTCAAGCGCACCTTTTCAATCCTGCGTCAGTATGGGATGAAGTTGAACCCCTCGAAGTGCACCTTTGGGGTACAAGGAGGAAAGTTCTTGGGATACATGGTCAGTCAGAGGGGAATTGAGGCCAATCCGGAGAAGATCAAGGCCATCTTGGAAATTCCCTCCCCTCGAAATTTGTGGGAAGTGCAAGTCCTGGTAGGCAAAATCATCTCGTTGAACAGGTTTATTTCGCGCTCGGCCGACAGGAACCTTCCCTTCTTCAAAATTTTGAGGAACGCACGTAACTTTGCTTGGACAGAGGAATGTGAAAAGGCGCTGCAGGATATGAAAGCTTACTTATCGAGCGCACCACTGCTGACCAAGCCTGTCGAAGGCGAGAGATTATTCATGTATCTTTCCGTTTCTCCAGAAGCCACAAGCGCAGTTCTGATCGCTGTGCGGGAGCGGAAACACTTACCCGTTTATTATCTGAGCAAAACCTTGCAAGGAGCCGAAAAGAAGTATTTGGAGATTGAGAAATTCGCGTTCGCTCTTATTAACGCCTCAAGAAGGCTAAGGACTTACTTTCAAGCGCACTCCATAACGGTTCTCACCGACCAACCCTTGAGGCAAGTGTTGTCCAAGCCGGACGTATCTGGTAGACTAATCAAGTGGGCCATCGAATTGAGCCAGTTTGACCTATGCTTCGAGCCCAGGACCGCGATACAGGCTCAGGTTGTGGCGGATTTGTTGGTTGAGCGCTTTGGTTTCGAGCCCACCGTTGCGGAGAATAAGGGGTTATGGGTACTGCACACAGATGGTTCCTCAACCTCTCAAGGGGGAGGAGTAGGAGTGGCCCTCAGAAACCCTGATGGGATTGAGCTGGACTTCGCAATCAAGCTGGATTTCCAAGTCACTAATAACGAAGCGGAATATGAAGCCCTCGTGCAAGGGTTGAATATTGCTTTTCAGAATGGAGCTTCCAGAATCACTGCTTATGTGGATTCACAACTAATAGCGAGCCAAATTGAAGGAACTTATGAGGCTCGAGAAACCACCATGGTACAGTACTTAAATAAAGCCAGAGAAATCATTGGGAAGTTCAAGGAATTTCATCTACTTCAAGTGCCACGAGGAGAAAACGAGCGTGCGGACGCTCTGTCAAAGTTTGCTTCAGCTTTAGAAGGCACTTCCGAACGATCTGTTACGTTCCTTAGAACTGAGGAACCTTTGATCAAGGAAAGGGTCGCCGCCGAGATGATCGCCATGATTGATCCAAACGAGCCCTGTTGGCTCGACGACATCGTCATTTTCCTTAGGGATGGAATCACTCCCACTGACAAGGTGGAAGCCAGGAAAGTCAGAAATAAGGCCCCTCGTTTCGCTCTGGATCCCGAGGGGAGATTGTTCAAAAAATCATTTCAAGGACCCCCAATGAGATGCCTAAGGCCCTCACAAGTGAAGGAGACGCTCGAGCTCATACACAATGGAAGTTGTGGGAATCATTCCGGAGGGCGTATCTTGGCGAAGAAGATTCTGAGAAGTGGGTTTTATTGGCCTACAGTTCTCCAGGATGCCATTGAATTTTCGAGGAAATGCCCCAAATGCCAATTTCATTCAAATCTCCCTCAATTGCCAGCCGCACAAATGATCCCAATGGACGTCTCTTGGCCTTTTGACCAGTGGGGAATAGACATTGTGGGCCCCTTGCCCATGGTTGCGGGACAAAGGAAGTTTGTCATTTTAGCCGTCGACTACTTCACTAAGTGGGCCGAGGCTGAAGCTGTTGCGAAAATCACTTTCAAGGTTGTGAGGGACTTCATTTGGAAGAACATCATTTGCAGGTACGGCATACCGAGGGTGCTCATTTCTGATAACGGATCCCAGTTCATAGCAGCTGACACACGGGAATGGTGTTCTGAGTTGGGGATTGAGCAGCGGTTTACCTCTGTAGGACATCCTCAAGCCAATGGGCAAGCGGAAGTTACCAATAGGATTATCTTGCAACATCTGAAAACCATGCTTGAAAGCAAGAAAAGTGAATGGGCTGAGGAGCTGCAAGGAGCGCTTTGGGCTTATCGCACCACCCCACGAACGGCCACTGGAGAAACCCCTTACGCGCTCGTTTATGGATCAGAAGCAATGATACCGGCGGAGATAGTAAATGAATCCGCTCGTGTCGGCTATTTCGAGCCTCAGCTCAATGATGGCAACAGGAGCTTGGAGTTGGATTTGTTGGATGAAAGGAGAGACCGAGCGTGGGCTAAGATCCACCACTATAAAGCCTCTGTGGCCCAACAGTACAACAAGCGTGTGAGGGAAAGAACTTTCCAGCTGGGAGATTTGGTTTTGAAGAAAGTGGAAGTATCCAAACACGTGGGGAAATTGGACCCCATTTGGGAAGGCCCATTTAAGGTCGTACAACTCAGAGCTAACAACACTTACACCCTGGAGACACTTCAAGGTGAGCGCTTGCCTCGCCCTTGGAACGCATGTAACCTCCGGCGGTTTTATGTTTAAAAGCTCTTTGCAAACCCTGATGTAACAACCCTCGTTGACGGGTTTTATGTTCTTCCAATCACAAGTAAGCAGTAACATAATCTTTTTAATTTCATTAATATTCCTGTTTCTTTGGTTGCTTGAATGAATAAGTCCCACGTCCCTCGTCTTTGCGAGCGTGGTTGGCAACTCATTCCATTGTGTATGCTGTTATCTCGTATGGGTTACGCTGGCCAGCACTCTACTCCGCATGGGGGGACGCCCTCATAAGGATAGACTGGTTACGCTCAAAACCAATTAGGCAAGTTGGAAGAAGATTGCGAAGAAAATCCTAGTAGGCCTTGGCTGTTTCTTAAAACGCCTTGCGCTCGAAAACGGGATCTACCACAAAAAAAGTCCTAGTAGGCCTTGGTCGTTTCTTAAAACGCCTTGCGCTCGAAAATGGGATTTCCTGCAGAACCAAGAAAACGACAAGAGCCAGAGCGCTCGAACGATGGCCTCAGAATCAAAAAGGAATTGTACAAGTCTTGAGCGAGGGCAACCACTCAGTAAGACCCTCGCAAATACTCAAGACCCAGCAAAATCCCCCAAGGGCGGAAAGAATGTCACAAGTCTTGAACGAGGGCAACCACTCAGTAAGACCCTCGCACACACTCAAGGCTTAGCCAAATTCTCCCAAAGCAAAAGTTTATACAAGTCTTGAGCGTAGGGGCAATCTCACAGTAAGACCCTCACGACCGCTCAAGACTTAGACAAATTTTCAAGGTTTATATTACAAAGGCAGAAATTTATACAAGTCTTGAGCGGGGGGCCAATCACACTATAAGACCCTCACGACCGCTCAAGACTTAGACAAATTTTCGAGAGCAAAAACAAAATTTATACAAGTCTTGAGCGTAGGGGCAATCTCACAATAAGACCCCCACGATCGCTCAAGACTTAGACAAATTTTCATTGCCTCAAAGGAATAAAACATTCACAGGAGTATGCTACACAGTCTTATTATAAATGAACAGAAGAACAAAGTCATGAAGAAAGGGATATTTTATTCATCGTAGCAAGAATTATTACAAGGCAAAAGGGCTCAAAGGCCCATGAAATACTATTACAAAAGAAAGCAAAGCTGAAAAATACAGAGAAATGCTATAAGGGAAAAGCTTCAAGCGGCTGGGGCGATGTCCTCGTCAACGATCACTAAGATATTCTGAGCCACGGGGCCATGGGCTGGGCCCTCAGGCTCTTGCTGTTGAGCTTGGGGATCGTTGAGCTCGTCCGCACCGGCATCAGGGGCGTTGGCATTTTCAGCAGCTTGGACTGGGGCTTCCTCTATGATGGGCGCTTGAGGCTCGTCTTCAGGATCGTCATCTTGACCCGCACCCCCTTCCCTATGAGCGTCGGTGTACTCATCTTGGATCAGTTTCACCAAGAAGTCATACTCCATTTCCGCTATGGCGTCCGCGGGGTCGTTGGGGTCCTCAGCCACCTCTTCACAGCGCTCGTTAAACATGAGCCCCGTGCCCTCGGCTCCCTTCATTTCCGGATCCGTCAACCCTTTGTGGATGCCCTGATCCACTGCCAAGTTGAAGGCGTTTTGAGCCTCATCCAAGCAGTGTAACGAGGCCGCGAAGTTGAAGGCTTTGGAGTGGCAGAATTTGATTAACGCCTCCTTGTTCGCGCGCTCTAGGCTCCGAGGCCACTCGCTGACGGTATCATTGAATTTGCGCTCGGCCTCCAAAGCCCTTGCCTTCCAGCTTTCCCTCTCCGCCTCGGCCTTCTGGCACCGCTCGTTGGCCTGGGCCAGCTGGTTGCCCAAACCAATTCGAGCGCCATCAACCGCCACAAAATCTTCCTTCAGCTTCCCCAGCTCCTCCTCAGTCTTGTTGTAGAAATCCTTGAGGGATTCATACTTGGCAATTTCTGCATCCAGCTCTGATTGGATTTGAGCCGGGTCATTCGAGCGCGCCATCTTCTTATATTTAGCTTTCCGGTCGGCGTAGATGGAGGCTCGCATTTGCACGTTTTTGAGCCGGGGAAGAACTTGCTGCATAATCGAGAGGAAAAGTGTTAGCAAAAAAATAAAAAAATAAAAAAAAATAAAAAAATGGTGATTTACAGAAAAGAAAAGAAAGAAGAATGCAAGGAAGGTTTACTTACGGAAATTAGAGCTTGGGCCGCATCGAGGGTCACCTTCTCCACAGACTCACTGTAGAGATGCCGGTGGTCCGCTGAGAACTGGGCTTTGCTGAACAAATTCTCAGTGACAGCCTGAGCGACCGAGCCAGGCCTCAACAAAACTGGCCCCCCGTCGGTGGCGCCTGAAAAGTCCCTATCCCCTCGACGGGGGAACTCCCACATGCGTTCTTCCTCTGAAGAGGAAGTTTCACCCTCGCCCCGGGGGCCCTCAACAACTTGTTTGCCCTTGCCCTTGATTGCGGCAGAATCGGGCATTCTCTTCCTCTTGCGGGAAGGCCTGCTCACGCTCGGGGGAGCCTCAGTTATCGCCAGCGTGGTTACTGGCCTTGTTTGTTCTGCAGGAATGGGGGGCTGGACATCTCCCGCTCTTTCTGGTCGCCCCCTGGTCTCTCTCGGGACCAATCTACGTTCCCCTCGGCCACGAGGGGGCTGGACTTCAGGATTGGCGCTCGAACTGGCGCCACTACGAGCGTCCCCTCGGTTGTTACGGTTACGAGGGCGCTGTTGTTCACGCTGTTGGTCCCCCTGTGGGGTTTGGTTTCTGTTGGCGTGGGCAAAACGGGCTGCTTGTCTAATTCCTCCAGCCATTTCTAGTATAGCAGCTCCTGCAAAAAGGGAAATACAAGGGTTATAAATCTTGGGACAAGAATTGTTAAGTGCAAGTTACAAGTACAAAGAAGCAGTTAGTATTTATTCCTATCTAAAGTTAGTGCCCTAAGAATCTAACCATCTCTCTCTATGTCACGAGCCGGAGGGTTGTCAAGGAAATAAGGGTCGTTGGAAAGACCACACAAGAACATGAGTTCCGCATTGTCTATCCAGTCCTTCGCTTGTATAAGGTGACCCTCGTCCCTTAGGGTTGTTGCCAGGCTTTTGGCCCAATCTTTGGGGAGTGAGGGTGGCAAACGGCTCTTTGAGTACGAGCCCCATTCCGTGATCACCCCAAAGCCCTCTTCTGCTGGAGCTTTGACAAAGATAAACTTTTTTTCCAATCAATGCCATAAGTGCTCGAGGGTGAATTGATCAGCTTCATATGGGCCTTCGCTTGAACATAATAAAAACCGGCCTCGGGGGATGAGCGGGATGAACTGACCACCTGAAATAGGGCGTTGAAGTTCCGCAAGAAGGGCTCGTAACCCATACTCCTCATCAGAATTATGAAGCACATTAAGAGGGCCAAGCCGTTGGGCACAATTTGGGACGGACACAGGCCCAGGTCATTCAACAAATGGGCCATTGAGACTGAGATAGGGAACCTCAAGCCTCCTGACCTCACGGTGTCCACGTACACTGCCATCTCCCCGGGAGGCGGATTATTCGCACGCTCGTGGCTTTGTGGGATTCTCCATGTATACCGCTCGTCCCAGTAAATGGGTGCCATCATCGTTTTCACATCTCCCACGGTGACAGTGCTGGGAGTTTCATCAGGCGTACGCTCGGTAGCCTGGTAGCCTGACCCTTCGCCCTCGTTGGGTCCTTTGGATTTTTGGGATTTTTTGCCTTTTCCCTTATCACGGGCTCTTTCTGAAGGCCCGGTTACGGCTTCCGCCACTGGAAGCGGGTTTGCAACCGCCACGGTCACGGTATGGCGGTGGGGATGTGTGGCACTTTGAGTTATGGGGAGAACAGACCCTTGCCGTTCCGCTTCCATCACCAAGTTCATCTCCTCAAAAAGAGGATCCATTCCGCCTGGGTTTCTATCTTCCATAGCCATCACCGCCGCCCCCAACTCTTCATCTCTGGGGGAATCGGGGGAAGAGGAACTCTCAGTGGCCATCTCTTGGATTTCACGGGCAAATTCCTCAATTTGTTGGTCGGCCATGGCAGAAACTGGGCTTTGGGAATTTTCTTGGAAAGAGATTAAGGTTCAGAAAGGCGAAAGTCTAAGGGGTTATGAAATCCTAAAGTCCGAGTCTACGGTTAGCAAAGTTAGAAAGTTACAATGGAGATTTACCTTGAAAGTTTTGGAGAAAACTGGAGAAGAGGTTGAAGATGAGAGAGAATTCTTCTTGCAAAGGAGACTTGGAAGTTTTGAATGCGTAAAGAGTAGCAAGATCTCAGAATCCCGTATTTATAGGGATGGGAGTTGGTACCGTTTTCGGCAATAAATTCAAAATGGTAATCATTTCCCGCCTAGGAAACCGCCCACTTTATGGAACCGGCACATGCTTCCCAATGTTCACGCGCCCCACGCGCACCCGCATTTAATGCTCTGACGTTTCGAGTGCTTCAGAATAGTACAACATTTAATGCGGAAGAATTACGAGCGGTCAGTTGAAAAGACCGCATTAATAGCACCATCAGAGGAAAAATTGCTCAACACGCCAAGCCTTACACAAGCGCTATGAACAAGAGATAGAGCTTGTCAAAATTCTACAGTCCTTATCACTAAGGACTCCAGAATTGGGGGGCAAAATGATGGGGTCAGTTTACGATCGTCCCACACTAAGACACGTGGCATCACCAAAGATGATGACATCTGTCTCCCCAAGGCTGCACCATCAGCTCACGAGCGCCAAAGCGCAACGAGCGCAATCCTTCTTCAGGAGTTAAGCCCAACGAGCGCTATCACTCCCACGAGCGTCCTACATACCAAACGATTGGTACGCCCACATGCCATGGGAGCCCTCTTCGAGCGTCACACTCCCTCAGAGTGGCCTCTCCTTTGGCTCGTCACCTCAACTGAAGCCTTCATTCCCCTCAGCGGATATCTTGGCTTCCAGTACTCCAGGTTGTCACGAGTGCGCTCTCAAGCCCTCGTCACCAACCGCCCAAATGGCTCTCTGACACAACGTACATGCCCGCGCACCTGCCACTGTTGCCAGCACTAACTTTTGGCCGCTTTTGCAGAAGATTCCTCCTAGGTTTCTCTCTCACAGCGCCACGTGTTAGGGCAACATTCGGCCAGGACCACTTGAGGCAAATGACCAAAGGGCCCTTGACCCTCAACTATAAATAGCTAAAGTCATCTTCTACACAAGTAAGCTTTCTTCATCACTGCAACTGTGACTGAACTTACCTTTCTTCATACACTGAACTGACTTGAGCGTCGGAGAGCCAAACTGGGTATCACCCCCAGTTCCCCCAGCTTGGCCTTCTGACTTTCCTTGTGCTTGTCCCAACAGGTTGAACCCCTTTCTCATTTCCGGTGAAGCTCCGGTGGTTTCCTCCACAAAAACAAATAGTAAAGTGATCGGATTCGGATCCACCCATTTCTGAACCCATCACAATCATAATTTTTAGTTTTAATTAAAATTTTCAAAAAAAACACAAAATTCTATTCAGTCAAAATTAATTCAATTAGGGTCAAACACACCCTTCCTATATATTATAGTACTAGCGTATGCCCCATGCTATGCACGGTAATAATATATAGTATCTAATTTATAATATTAGCTATAAATATATAAATGTATTAGTTCACTACACAAAATTTAATAACAAAGATAAAAATATATAATTCTAGTCGATTAATTATTACACATATAAATCAAATATACAAAATAATACAAAAATGACTAACACAAACATAATGTAGTCAATGTTCAAGTAAATTATTTAGATCGAAGAAACAGTAAATATAATAAAATCCGTAGTAAGCCATAAATTAATCAATGAAACAATTGAAATGCAATTGTAATGAAATTATAAATACCGAATATGATAATAAATATTTTGAGACAAAAAATAAAGATCACATGGGTAATATGCTAATAATAATAAATACATAGATATAAATACATAATTATCATTGAACAAATCAATGTATAAAACTACCTTTTCACAATCGGTACTTGAACAAAATTTCAAAAGAAAATATTTCCCTATTAAAGATATGGAGAAAAAAATTATAGTTTCAAAAATATATATAAATAATGCATATTTTATCATTCAACGAAAATATGTATAAAATTACATTTTCTGACGTTAGGTGCTTGAGCATAAGATCCAATAAGGTATTTCTCTATCAAAAAATGGAAAAAAAACTATAATACTAAAGATATATATATATAAATTATCATTAATCTAAGATATGTATAAAATTATCTTCTCATTGTCGGAACTTGAACAAAACCTCAAAACAGAGGTAAAAAATTAAAATTTAGTATACAAATAAATACCATAAATTGAAATAAAAATACATCGTGGATATGGAAGGAAAAAATCTTACCTTTTGGTTCATAAAAGACCTTCTTACAATTGGTTCTTGAACAAAAGTTGAAAATGAAGTATTTCTTTATTAGAAGATGAAGAAAAAAATTATGATATACATATTTTATTTATGAAATTACCTTCTGATTTTAGGTGTTTGAGCATCGCTAATATTGATATAAGAGCATCGATATAAATTATAAACTAAAAAATAAGAAGAAGAACCTAGAGACTATTAATGAAAAATATAAAAAACATTTTATATAAAGATTAAAGAAATTGTAATTAATGAAAAATCGCTTATTATTATCACACATTAAAATGATACCAAATAATTATACAATCAGAGAACAAATATTCTATGTGTGAATATAATTGGAGTCTTACCATTACTGATGTCGTTGTATCTTGAAAGTTAAAAAAATCTGTAAATTAATAAGTAGAAACAAATTGTTGGGATATGAATATTGTTCAAACTTTTAAATAAGATATATGAGAAGAAAATGGTGAAATTTTTTAGTTTAAAAAAAAAATTTAAGTATAAAATCTCTAACACAAATATTCAAATTATTTTCAAACTATGGTGCAACCATGATCGATGCAAATAATAATGCTAACCAAAAAAATAAAAAATAATGCAAATACTGTTGGAAAACACGAATCAGAAAGCAGCAGAAATTTAAAAAATTTTCCAACAAAAGGACCTTGGACTCGCAATCGTGTATTCAAATTCGTAGAGATAAGAAACTTACTTTTCTTTTATTCTTTCTTGAAGCGTTTCAAGCCACCCAAGAACACTCTTCTCGTGGCTTGATCCCCTCTCCTTGGTAAAGCTCGAATCTTCAAACTTCTAACTTGAAGCTCTCTAGAGATAGTCCACCATCTTGACTACAATCTAACAAGTAAGGATGCTAGTTCTCTAGTTAGTGTTTAGGCTTAACCTAGGGTTTCGTTTATCTTGGAGAAAGGATGGTGTTCAACACATGAACCAAAAGAATTGCCAATTAGCTCTAAGGGGAGCTCGAGCTCCCCTATTTATAATAAGGGAGTGGCCGAAAATCCCTAGTCCTTATGGGCTAAGGATTTTGGTCCCTCTCTCCTATTACTTGATCATCAAGTAATTTTGACTTTGACTTTGAATTCAAATTCAAATCAACTTTCAAGAGAGCTAAAAATATCCAAACTATTTTTGGATAATTTTATACTTTATTTATTTAAGATAAATAACTTATTTTATCTAATTAATTAATTCATAATTAATTAACTAGATTATTTTCTCCAAAATTAGACTTTCTTTTTAATTCAAAATTAAACCAAAGTCTATTAAATAATTAACACATTTAATTATTTAATATATATATATACAATATATATATTTACACGTGTCACTCACGTGACCCACACGTGTGGTTTCACACGTGTGAAACCCTCTTGGCCCGATTAACTCGTTTAATCATTTTAAAGCCTCAACTCATGTAACCAAGTTGTTGTGTGTGACCCTCTAGGTTCTCAATTCAATTAGCAGTGACCCTAATTAATTAATTCACTAATTAATTAATCAGTCCACAGATTAAACGACCATAGTCTAGCAACAGGTGTTTAACCCCTAGCTGAATTGGAATGTTCGGATTCGACAGAACCTTTAAGTCATTGATTCATGTGAGATACAATCCTCCTACTTACTATCTCTCAACCAAGATCTAGGGTAAGGGAATAATTAGAACCCTAATAATCTGGTCTTAAAGCTAAGTGCATTTCATATCCATTTGATCTCAATCCAAGAAACCCTTTTCTTGATGTCTTGATCTACTGCCTTGGCCAAGGACTCCATATGGCATATGAATGACTTACACAATAAGAGATCACCTTGCATATGCAAGTGTAGGTCCTTTCTTGATTCTCATTCACTTTCATGAGTCACTTGTGCAGCCCCAGCATAAGCCTTGAATCAGTTGTCTAAGGCAACACCCTTTAAAGCTTATACCTAAGACTACAGAGTTAACTCATAAAGTGACAAGGAACCTCAAGTCTAAGGATCAATTAATCACATCAATGACTCGTGAGATATTTCCTAATCTGGAAGTTTCCATTTCCTAAAATAGAAACTTCCTTTCCCATTTAGGAATGTTCTCACACGGGGCACATCAGTGAACTTACTTATTAAAGTAAGCACCCTCATGTATCACGCACGTATCAACTATACACTTTGCACCTCCATGAAACAAGGTGATCCTTCTTAAGGGCGTGATCCCACAAGCAAGCCTTAGAGGAGTCAGGTTGACACTCCTACTGTCTGTAGGACTCATCGGCTTGGAGTATTTTACTAATCGTGACTTATGTGATATAGGGCTCGTTTCATGAACCATTTCACCTAAATGGTTGAGTCCTAAAGTCATCAGGATTAGGGGAGTTCTCATACATGCACAGCTAAAGTAAACGCATACCAAACAAGAGCATATAAAGAAGTGTTGCCTAAATTTGTTATTTCATTCAAAGATTGTCTGTGATACCAGGAAAGTCACAAAACGGATTATGACTAATCGGCTTTCTAGGGCACTATTCCTAACAGTTTGCTCGTACCTGAATGACTTTGAAGGGGCCTTCCCAATTGGGGTCCAACTTACCCACATGTTTGGAGACTTCAACTTTTTTGAGGACCAAGTCCCCTAGCTGGAAAGTCCTCTCTTTAACACGTTTTTTGTACTGGCGGGCTACAGTCGCTTTGTATTTGTGGATACGTGGCCAAGCAGTATTCCTCCTTTCGTCCAACAACTCTAATTCGAACGTTCGATTGGCCTCGTTGACAGCAGGCTCGAAATAGGCAACGCGTGCGGATTCTTGAGCAATTTTCGCAGGTATCATAGCCTCGGAGCCATAAACGAGGAAGTAAGGAGTTTCCCCTGTTGCCGCTCGTGGGGTCGTACGGTACGCCCACAGGGCTCCTTGAAGTTCTTCAGCCTATTCTCCCTTCTTACTCTCGAGCATCGTCTTCAGATGCTGGAGTATGGTTCGATTGGTCACTTCCGCTTGACCATTGGCTTGAGGGTGGCCCACGGAAGTGAATCGCTGTTCAACCCCTAGCTCATAGCACCAATCCCGCATGTCGGCAGCGATAAACTGGGAGCCATTGTCTGAGATGAGCACCCTCGGGACACCATATCTGCATATGATGTTTTTCCAAATGAAATCTCTCACAACCTTGAAAGTTATCTTGGCGACCGCTTCGGCTTCAGCCCACTTAGTGAAATAATCCACGGCAAGTATTACAAATTTCTTTTGCCCGACCGCCATTGGGAGGGGCCCCACAATATCGATGCCCCACTGATTAAAAGGCCATGAAACATCGATGGGAATCATTTGAGCCGCTGGCAACTGGGGGGTGTTAGAATGAAACTGGCATTTAGGGCATTTCTTGGAGTAGCTAATGGCATCCTGCAGCACCGAGGGCCAGTAAAACCCATTCCTTAAGACTTTCTTTGCCAAGATCCGACCGCCTGAGTGGTTCCCGCAACTTCCATTGTGCACATGTTCTAGAACTTCCTTGGCCTGCGAGGGTCTCAAGCATCTCAGCGGTGGGCCTTGGAAGGATCGCTTGAATAGTCGACCCTCGGCATCCAATGAGAAGCGAGGGGCTTTACTTCTGATTTTCCGAGCCTCAAATTTGTCGCTTGGGCTGGTTCCATCCTGGAGAAATCTGATGATCTCATCGAGCCAACAAGGTTCGGAAGGATCAATCATATGCACCTGCTTCAAAGGTTCCCCTCCACTTATCAACGGTTCCTCTGTCCTAAGAAATGTAATAGCACGCTCGCTAAAACCATCCAGGGCGGATGCGAACTTTGACAGAGCGTCGGCCCGTTCGTTTTCTGCCCTCGGGATTTGCAAAAGGTGGAATTCTCTGAACTTGGCTATTATCTCCCTAGCGCTCGCCAGATACTGCACCATGGTGGCTTCTCGGGCCTCATAGGAACCATCAATTTGGCTCGCGATCAACTGCGAACCAACATACGCAGTGACCCGAGTGGCGCCATTTTGGAGTGCAATCCTGAGCCCCTGGATGAGGGCCTCATACTCAGCTTCGTTGTTGGTGACTTGGAACGCCAGCTTAATGGCGTAGTCAACTTCAGCTCCGAGAGGGTCTCTGAGGGTCACCCCGGCTCCTCCCCCCTGTGAGGTCGAGGAGCCATCTGTGTGCAGAAGTCATATACCATCCTCTGCCGAGGGCCCTGTATCTAAGTTAAAACGCTCCACCAAAAGGTCGGCCACGGCCTGAGCTTGTATCGCTGTGCGAGACTCAAAGGTGATGTCGAATTGACTAAGTTCAATTGACCATTTAATTAATCTCCCTGAGACGTCCGGCTTTGCAAGCACTTGTTTGAGGGGCTGATCAGTGAGCACCACGATGGAATGCGCTTGAAAATAGGGTCTTAACCTCCGAGAGGCATTCACGAGCGCAAAAGCAAATTTCTCTATCTCCATGTATCTTTTCTCCGCTCCCTGTAGAGTCTTGCTCAAGTAATACACCGGCATATGCTTACGCTCGTGAATTGCCACGAGGACAGCGCTCGTGGCTTCCAAGGAAACTGATAGATAGACAAACAAGTTCTCCCCTGGTTTGGGTTTGGTCAGCAAAGGCGCGCTCGAAAGGTACTGTTTCATGTCCTGCAGAGCCTTTTCGCAGTCCTCGCTCCAGGTAAAGTGGCGAGCATTACGCAGAATTTTAAAGAAGGGTAGGTTCCTATCCGCTGAGCGAGAGATGAACCGATTCAATGAAATGATCTTACCCACAAGCACCTGGACCTCTCTCAGATTGCGAGGGGAGGGTATGTCCAGGATTGCTTTAATCTTCTCTGGGTTTGCCTCTATGCCCCGTTGGCTGACCATATATCCCAAAAATTTGCCACCCCGTACGCTAAATGTACATTTGGAAGGGTTCAGTTTCATACCATAACGCCGCAGGATATTGAACGCTCGTTTGAGGTCTCCTAGATGAGAATACTGGCGTTCGCTTTTGACGATCATGTCATCCACATATACTTCCATGGACTTTCTGATCTCACACTCGAACATTCTGTTGACGAGGCGTTGATATGTCGCTCCTGCATTTTTGAGCCCAAAGGGCATGACCTTGAAGCAATAGACACCCATATGGACTACGAACGCAGTTTTGGGACGATCCTTAAGAGCCATAAATATCTGACAATATCCTTGGAAAGCATCCATCATGCTCATAAGTTCACACCCAGCGGTCGAATCTACCAACTGATCGATTCTAGGCAGAGGGTACGGATCTTTGGGACATGCCTTGTTGAGGTCGGTGAAGTCATTGCACATACGCCACTTGTTGGCGCTCTTCGGAACGAGCATCACATTGCAAATCCATTCGGGATATAGAATTTCTTCTATGTACTGAGCGTCAAGCAGTTTATTGACTTCTTCTTCTATGACCTGCTTTCGGAATCCATGGACATCTCTCTTTTTCTGCTTTGTAGGTTTGAAGGCCGGATCCACGTTCAGCCGGTGGACAATAACGCTCGGATTTATGCCGGTGAGGTCGGAAGCCTTCCAAGCAAAGACATCAATATTTTCTCGCAAGAATTCGATCATCATAATCTGAGAGGGACCGTCGAGGCTGGAACCTATTTGCGTGCTCTTATCTGGATTCCCAGGCTCCAATTCGATGGTCAGGAAGCCCTCCGTAGGTTCCACTCGCACTTCAGGCCTTGGCTGCTCGAGCGCCCGTTTCTTACCTGTGACTCTTTCACTGGTATCTCCCGAGGGTATATGACCCTCGCCTTCCGAGGAGGAAGCCCCAACCTCTCCGAGGGGCGAGTTCCCAGCATCTCCGGGTCTGTCCGTGGCCTTCTTCTTGTTCTTCTTTTTATAGAGCTTGGCCCTCTTGCGCTCGGGGCCATCCTCATCTAGTTTGGGGAAGTCAACCGATTTTTTGGTGGAGCCAACCTGGGTAGGTTGTTTGGGCTTGTGGCTTCGAAGGGAGAGTATGTAGCATTCCCATGCTTCCTTAACATTGCACAGTACCTCTCCGGTACCCTCGGGGGTGGGAAATTTGACTTTCTGATGATAGGTGGATATGACTGCTTTGAAGTCAACGAGGGCGGGGCGCCCAATGATGATGTTGTAAGGTAGGTTCACTTCGACTACCACGTAGAGAACATTTAAAGTTTTTCGCTGTGGGGCCCGACCAAAGGAGGTGGCCAAGCGAATTTGTCCGCGAGGGACGATCTCGGAACCCCCAAAGCCGACGAGGGCTGTTCTGAGGGGTTCGAGCGGGATGTTTGTGATGTTCATTTTCTAGAACGTGGAGTAAGGAAAAACATTTACGGATCTTCCACTATCAATCAAGACCCTCTTTACAACATGATTGTGAACGTCTAAGCTAACCACCATGGGGCAGTCAGAGGTTTCACCGACCCCATGGGGTGTTACAATGTGCTCTAAGTCTTTCTCTGTAAAACCTACGCTCTCATCCTTCTCCGAGCGTGATGACTTATCAATAGAGAGCACTGGGCGGGGCTGAGAAGATCTTTGGTCATAACTCCGAATATAGCGGCGTCGGGAAGCGTTAGAGTCACCCCCCGAGGGTCCGCCAGCAATCATGTGAATAACCGCGAAGGGCTGGTTTTCCACGTCCGAGGCTTTCCCTTTTCCACGGTCACTGGGCTCAGTGTGACGGTGACGCGGGCTCCGAGAGCGCGAACGGCTTCTCCCTCCTGCGTGCGCTCGCTCCGCGCAGTGTTCGTCGTACCTCTCCAACACCTTCACGAACTCCTTGAGGTGCCCCCCGGCGATCAGCCTCTGAATCTCCCTTTCTAGTTGATGACATTCACTGGTGTCATGCCCTTTCTGCTTGTGGAAAGCGCAATACTTCCCCGAACGCTTCTGAGTCTCCGTCTCTCTCAACTTTGGCGGCCTCTTGAACAACTTTTTATCCGCCATGGCATATACTTCGGCTATAGGGCGGTTGAGAGGGATGCGCTCGAACTTTCGAGGGGGAGAGGCGTTCCTCCGAGCGGGAAGGGGGCTTCGACGACGGCCCCTGGTTGAATCTCCTCTGTCCTCGGGGGCTTTGCTGGGGCGAGGGGCGTTCGCTATTTTCTGATCCCTCGCGAGATACATATCTTCGAGGGTGAAAAACTAGTCCGTTATGTCTCTTATCTCCATCAATGAGCGGGGCTTTTTCTTGGCCACTTCTTCTACAAATTCCTTGCTGACATAATGCTTCATGTTAATGGCTCCAAAGAGAACGTGCCTCAAGAAATCCATCGAGGGCTTTTCCACCAGCTGGATTTCTTTGTTGAACCTTCACATGAATGACCTGAGGGTCTCGTTCGGCCCCTGGACCAAGCTGTAGAGAGCCGTCGCTGCGGGGGCTGGAGCCTTCAAAGAGTTGAAGTGACTGATGAATGCGTCAGTTAGGTCATGGTATCCTCGGATTGAGCGCGGAGGAAGCTTTTTGTACCAATCCTAGGCCATTCCCACGAGGGAGGTTACAAACACCTTGGCCCAGTAGTTGAGGGGGTGATCATATAGATGCATCAAGTGCACAAAATGATCCAGATGCTCGGCTGGATCTGTGGTTCCGTCGTACCTGATGACGGACATGGGGATTTTGCCTTTTCCCGCACGAGTCATTAACACCTCCTCGATGAGGGGGGAATCGCCCGTCGCGATCCGGTAATCCCTGTCCTCCGGGTCTTCTGGGCTGGCTTCCCTTCGTCGGCGAGAGATGGGGCTACGTGGTCTGCGAGCGTCTCTGGCCCTGGACCTCTCGCCCCCATCACGGGAGACGTGAGACCGTGCTCGAGAGAGCTACTCCACCACGTTCTGGAGCCCCCTAATCTGGTCCTGCACTGCTGCAAGCTGAGGGTCACCAATATTTCTGCGGTTTACCCTTTCCGTGGCCCTCGATTAAACCTCGTCGTTATCTCCGGCCCCCTCGTTCCGAGGAGCCCTTTCATCTCTTACTGGTGGTGGATCTTGCTGGACCCTCGGTGGGGCCTCATTTTCTTGATTCGGCGGTGGAGGAGGTTGCTGGGCCCTCAACGCGTTTTGGGCCATCGTCAAGGGGTGCGCGGGGAGTCCTCCCAGAGGTGGGGCCATCCGAGCGCCAGCGTGCGAAGGGAAATACGCCGCAGTGAAATGCTCCCAAGCATTCTGGACTGCCTGGCCCTCACACTGCGCATACAGCGCCTGAAGCTGCTGGGTGGTGATTTGGGGCATTTCCACCCCTTGTATCTCTCTCGGCAATGACATGGGGAGATTTAGAGTCCCCATTTGATACGGTTGGATCATTGGCATCATCCCGGGCATCATTCCGGGTTATACAAAAGGGTATCCCGGTGGAGGCATGGCCATGGGATACGTACCTGAGTAAGGGAAGGAAGCGTTGGCGGTGTGAGTTGTAGGCGGAACAGCGGAACTGGGTCCTCCCATGGCGTTCCCTCCTGGCGGGAGAGTTGCAGCCGCCGTAACTGGATTCTCGCCTCCATTCCCCGCAGCTGGTGGGTTCACGCCTCCGGCGGGAATATTGCTCTCCGCGTTCTCCTCATTGACTGGAGGAGGAGCGTTTTTGTTTCCCACGGCCCCTGATCTTGTTGCAGTTACCATTTTCAGAGTTTAAGAGGTGTTTTATCTCGACTAGCCTTCAGAGGAAGAATCAGGTTGTGGTGGTGATGGATTTCCCACAGACGGAGCCAAAAATGATGGTGCTGGAAATCAGGTTTCCAAAAATGCAACAACACTTTAGTATTTGTATGGAAAGGGAAAGACCATCACAGGCGTGAGGGCCTCAGGATCTGGGTTTCCTCTTAAGCGTGGGTTCTTCCAGCTAGGATAACACCAAAGATGCAAGTTGCAGGGATGATGTTATTGTGGTGAGAATGGTGAGAAGCTTGAGAAGATCAGTCGAAATGCCCAGAATAATGTATGCAATTTGTATGCAGATGATGACTTGGGGGAGAATGCATGGGTTCTCCCCTATTTATATGTTAGGGGTGGGGGTAAATGGGTAAATTGACCATGTGGTCCCAAACCTGTGTTGCCCTAACACGTGGCAGCCTTTGAGGGTGTGAGAATGACATTTCTGAAAAGGAGACGGCGTGTCAGGTGCACGGTGCGCAGTACCTTTGTGTCAGAGGTTGTTGACGAGGGTCGCATGATTGGAGGGTCCCGGATCCGTCTTATGAGGGTTCAGGTCCACCACGGCGGTGGGGGATGACCCGCGAGCGATTAGTGACGCTCGAAGAGTGCTCGGATGGGTTCCTCATGGTTTATGAGCTTTGAGCGCCAAAACTCGAGCGACAAGAATATGGCCCTCGTGTGGATGATTCCTTGAGAAATGTAACCCCGAGGGCCGATACGGGAGAGCCGGGCCTGCCTGCTCGTCCTCGCCGCTTAACTGGTTGTCCGAGGCTCAGGGGCCCATATTAGTTGGCAAGTGAGTGGGCTGGGTTGGTCCACGAGCCCGTCAATACGAGGGAGTAATCTCAGCGTTAGCAGATGGTGACAGGTGGACGGTCCTGATAAGAGCGCATTTTTGGGCCTCATCATAATTTATATCTCATAAAATAATTAATAATGAATTTATATCAAATAAGAAAAGATTTATTTTGGAACTACCAATAATAATCTTTTTAAATATTAAAAATAATTCTAAGAATTACACATTATAAAAAAAAAGTTATAAAAAAAAGTACACATAAAAAAGTACATTATGAATTTTATCAAAGATAATTATTTTTTTTAATTACTATTTATTTTTATGATAAAATAATATACAAAATACAAATAAGCCAATTATATTTTTTTCTATTTATTGAAAATCTAAAACACAAAATATCATTTAGTCAAATTTGCCAAATATAATTATTTTCCTTAGTTATTACTTACTTTCATAATAAAATAAAAATCAACCAATCATATTTTTTTATTTGGTTAAAAATCTCAAAAAAACCACAAAATTCCACATCATCAAAATGCATAAAAAGTCAAATAGTCAAATGGGGAAATTTTCATCCAGCTACCCTGTGTAATACGAAAAGATCAAAAAAAACCCCGACAAAAAAAAAGTACTTTAAAAAACCTTATCTTTTTCAGAATATGCACGAAAAACCCTGAAACTAGAATGTGTGTTTCACACGCGTTGACTGCGAGTAAGATTGAGAATTTTTCCACTTTTTCGATTAAAATGACTATTTTACCCCTCCATTATATAAATAAATAATATAATATATATATAAATATAATATATATATATAAACTGAGCTGCCGGTGGCTGCCGGAAACCGCCGCCGGACCTCCATTGAAGGTCGCCGGAAAAATCTCCAAAAATCACCCCCGTATATACTCGTCGTGCTTGTTTCATATGTCTGATCGTTTTCTGAAAATTCCAAACCGTTTGTCCCAATTTCAAATCCAAAAACATGAAATCCAAAGTTTGAAATCGCAATTGCCCTCAAACCGTTTAACGAAATTCAAATCCGTAAATTGCATTAGCTTACCCATGCTGAGAAATTTGAAATGCATACGTTGTTCGCCGGAAAATTTCACCGAAAATCGATCACCGTCGTGAACAGTCGTACGCCTCCGTTGCTCCGTCGTCGCCGTCGTTCGGGTCGGTTTCAGGTGACGGGAGTGTCACCAATAGACTCGCCTCGTCGAATTTAGTCGAAAGCCAATGATTCCGTCGTCGGAGGATGGCCGAAACGGCCATCCAGTCGCTGCCAGCATTCACGCCGCCGGCGCTGTTGCTTCACTCCGCCGTACGCGATGGCGGAGGCGGCGACGAAGATAGCAGGAGAGACGGCAAGATCCCGTCGATGGCAAAGGCGTCGGCAGTTGGAGCCTGAAGATGATGAAGATTGAAGACGGCCTGGAGATGATGAAGATGGAGGACGATATATATACACACATATATTTGTATTATGTATTCTCTTTTGTGATATATATATACATACATGTATATGTATTATGTATTATGTATTATGTATATATATATATATATATATATATATATATATATAATTACTAATATTTATTGTGTATGTATATATATATATATGTAATTATTAATTTGTATTTGTAAATAATATATCTAAATAATATATATACATTATACATATGTATTATGTATAAAAATATATATATGCATAAATTGAGAAATATATATATATATAATTATTAATATGTATAAATAATATTATTAATATATAATACTAATTATATATACATATACACATATATAAATAATAAGTTATTAATATATATATTATTAAACTTATTTAATAATTTTTAATAGCATTATATGTCTGAAATAGTGTATAAGGGTATAATAGGAATTTTACTCTTTTTTGTTGACTATTTGGAATGAGGGGGCGGTGAGTTTATTTTAAAAAACAGAGGGTTTTTTAAAGTAGTTTTTTTTTGTCAGGGTTTTTTATGATCATTTCGGATAACACAGGGTTTTTGGGGTTGTTGGCTCTAGTCAAATGTGGTTTTCAAATATATAATAGTATAGATATAGATAGATAGATATACAATCGAATATAATATATCGACTTTTTTTTATTGATCAAATATATCAAAATTCGGTCCCATTAACGGCCCATATATTAATGCACTAGCCTTAACAGGTCAAATTGCCCAATTGATAGATGACCAATTAATTATTATTAGTCACTCTATAAACTCGATAGCGTGCAAATAAAAAATATTACAATTAATTTTTATATTAATACATATTCTATAGTTATTTTTAATATAATGACTGAATTATGATAAATAAATAATTAAATAGTATAAGACAATGTCATATTATTAATGAAATAAAAATTTTAAAAATATGACTGAAAAAAGCTAAAAATAATATAAAAAATATATTTAAAAAAAAGAAAATAAATGAAAGTGAGGTGAGAGAAATAAGAAGTTAAACAATAAGAAACTTATACATGGTTGAAGTAATAAAAAAAAAAAGTTAACAAGAGAACAAAATGGATCAGAAAAATCAATAAAAAAAAAATTCAAATTCAAAGATACTAAACAGTTATTAAAGTGCCTCGTACTTAATATAATACTAGCAACTTTGCATAATCTATGCATATGCAAATAAAAATAATGATTATATAAATATATTAAAATTAAAAAGTTTTTATTAAATATATACTCTATAGTTTTTTTTTTTAATATAGTCATTAATTTATGATAAATAAATAGATAAGTAAGATAAGATAATATCATATTAATAATTATAAAAATTTAAAATATAAGTGAAAATTGATAAAAATTATAATTAAAAAAAAAAATTGCAAGTGATAAGAAATAAAAGAGAAATTAAGAAGAGAAGTGATGAAACAGAAAAGAGAAATTAACAGAACGTGGAAGAGATAAAGCCGGATAAAATCAATTAATAAATAAATAAAAAAGTTTTTTTTTTTTTTTTTTACGACAAAAAGAAATTATTTTTAGAATGCAAGAGACCAAACTTGAGTCTCTCGCTTAATATATAACTAGCAATTCTGGCACACTCTATGCGTGTGCAAATAATAAAATTATAATTATTTAAATATATATTAAATTAAAATTCTTATGTTCATATTTATTTTATCATTGTTTTTAATATGACTAAAGTTTAAAAACTAATACAAAACAGAATTTGAAAATATGAGAAAAAAAATAAAAATATATAATAGACCAAAGCGGTTAGTCTCTCACATAGAAAATAGTTAAAATACAAATTAAAAAATATTTGAAAAAAAAATAAGAGAATATAAAAGAAGAGAATAAAAGTAAGTTGAGAGAAAAGTGGAGTTGAAACACGTTTCGTTTGGAATGAAAAAATAATAATTAATTAAATAAAAAAGAAATTAGAGACCAATCCAAGAGACCACACTTGGGTCTCGCGCTTAATAATAGAACTAGTAACTTTGGCACACTCGTTGCGTGTGCAAATTAAAAAATTATATTGTTTAAAATATATTTAAATTAATTTTAATATTAATATTTTTTATTACTATTTTTAATATAATTATTAAATTAATATAAATAAATAGAGAATAAAATACCAAAAAAACACTATTTTAGAAAAAAAAAAATTATCAAAAAGAAAAGAAAAAGAATTGAAATGAAATGAGAGAAGAGTGAGGTTAACGGACTAAAACACGTCCTGTATGGTTAAGTGAGTAAAATAAATAAATTAAAGAAAAAGAAAAAGAAAAAGAAAAAAAGAGACCAAGTCCAAGAGACCACACTTGGGTCTGGCGCTTAATAATAGAGTAAGACTAGTAACTCTGCACACACAATGTGTGTGCAAAAAAATTATTAAATTAAAATTTTTATGTTATTATTTAATTTATAATCATTTTTAATATAATTATAATTTCATGATGAATAAATTTAATAATATTAAATTGAGAAAAAAAAATTAAAGATAAATAAAGAATATAAATAAAAAAGAAAAGAATTTGAAAATTCCGTAAAGTTTAAATAGAAAACTGTACAGAAAAGTTTAAACAGAAAACTGTCAAACTACGTGGCTAGAATTTATGTTTAAAAATATAAAAAAAAAAAAAAAAAAAATGAGAGTCCATGACACCAAATGGGTCTCTCACTTAATATATAGTATAGATTATAGATTATTATTATTTTCAACATGAATTGTCAGTTTCCATGTGGGAGCCTCCGGTAGTCCGGTACCTAGATAGAATTGATTTTGTTGTAAATTTTTCAGTTTCTTGAAAAAGAAATCCGATCATTTTAGTAATTTGAAGATTTTAATTGATATTTCGCACATTCACTCCTCTAAGAAAGGGATATAACAGGACTTAAAGCTCACATCTTCTATAAGAAATTCTTGCATCCCAGATTCATTAGAATGAAGGGTCATCAGGTATACCTACAGAGACGGAGACACAAGAGATTGGGGATGGTTCTCGTCCCTCCTAAATTTTGAATTTTTGTTACTTTCGTATATATACTTTAAAATATTTATACATTTATCCCTCTATTTAAATATTTTTACCCCTTTATCTTACGTTCTAAATATTTGTCTCTCCTTATTTTAAATCCTGATTTCTACGTAACAAATGTACAATTCTACTCACCCCTGATTTTTTTGTTTACTTTAATTTCATCTCATGCACATACATGTTATGTTAGCAGCTTCAGAGGTACTGATCAGTTTAATTAAGGTCGGGAAATGGAAGCATAAAATGTCCCTATAATTGTTGAGGAGGCGTTACGGAAATGGAGGTGTGATTGCCGCTCAATGTGGGATATTATTAACGCATCTTTCTTTCATTGCAATTTGCATGTTATTATTCCATTCTGATTGAATTCAATCGCTTCTTTCACACAGTCTTAAGTTCTAATTTGGTTCATTATAATAGTACAAGAATTTTCTTTTGGTTTGTTGGGTGCTACCTCGGACCGGATCTTCTGCTCCAATTGGTGCTTCATCTCCTGCTCCACTTCTCAGATCTGTGACACGTGTAATTTTACTAAATAATAAAAATAATATATTAGTTTACAAAAGAACTAACGCATTAATGAGGCGTTAAGCCAAAGGATTCTCCGTTAGTGGAGAAAAACAGATTTTTTCATTTTCTTTCTCTCCCATAATTCAATTCTTCATCAAAAATTCGCCCAAATTCTCAATCGTTCAGTTTCTTCCCCAAAACAGGGCAAATACCCATCCCGAATCGAGGCTCTTCCTCTCCAATCTCCAACATTAAGTTTTCCTTATCTCAAACAGGGCAAGTGCAGCGGATCTTTTCTTTCTCTCAAATCGGCTATCAAATCGGCGCAATCCTCTGCTAATCGCGGCGGCGCTGATGTTCTATTGGACGTTAAGCCAAAGGATCCTCCGTTAGTGGAGAAAAACAAAATTTTTCATTTTCTTTCTCTCCCATAATTCAATTCTTCATAAAAAATTCGCCCAAATTCTCAATCGTTCAGTTTCTTCCCCAAAACAAAGCAAATACTCATCCCGAATCGAGGCTCTTCCTCTCCAATGTCCAACATTAAGTTTTCCTTATCTCAAACAGGGCAAGTGCAGCGGATCTTTTCTTTCTCTCAAATCGACTATCAAATCGTAGCGCAATGCTCTGCTGATCGCGGTGGCACTGATATTCTATTGGATGCTTTTCTCCGTCACGCGTTTGGTCGTGAAGGAGGACTAGTTGAACCAGCGAGTCGAGCGTCTTAAAAACCAGGATTTCCTGGTAGTATTTACTAATACTACATACTCAAATACTGAATTCCTTAAAGATACTTTTTGTTCTTTAATTACCTGAATGAATACCTCGGCATGACTACATGTATTCTATGTGAATTTGTGATGGCTTCTCTCTTTTCGATCCCTTCGGTGTTCTCTTGAGTATGGATTTTCAACTGTTACTTTTACTTTTCCAAACCTCCGATAGTAAATCTTAGATACACGAGCTTGTCTCCTAGTGTTTCAGAGGGGAAAAGTTGGTTTCCGAACTTTCTCATTATGAATTTGCGTTCTATCAGTAAATGTTCGATGAAATGTCACTGTAATTTGATGTCCTGAATTCAGTGAATTATATCTTTAATTCTACCATGAACTTGATTAGTGACATCAACCGTTCAGTGAATAGATTTATTTTGTCCATGTTCCGAACTTATAGTCCCTGTTTATAGATGATCAACAGTTCAGTGAGTAGATTTATTTGTCCATGTTCTCAACTTGTTGTCCCTCTTTATAGATGAGATGAGATTGTGAATTCACTTAATTGTATCTTTAATTCTACCATTAATTTGATCATAGGACTACAATTTCTATTTACTTTTGATCAGATTAGTGTCTGGGATTGTTTCTTGTTACTTTTGATTTTGATGTTTTATTCAGTATCTAATTCTTATCTAATTCTTATCTTCTGATTCTTTCAAAAAATAAAAATAAAAATTCTTAGCTTCTGATGTTTATCTATTTAGTTCATTGGGGAAGAAACAACTACCGCTAATCTTATCGCGGCATGGACCTATGAGCCAACTTGGATTGTTGATCCTTTGACTTGCATCATTGCAACACACCCTGTTCTAGTTTCTGTTTGATGAGATTTAACATTCACATTTCTCTTATCTTTTGGTCTTAGTTTCTGGTTGATGAGATTTAACAGTCACATTTCTCTTATCTTGTAACGCCCCAGCTTTCGGCATTTCAGGTATGAACGACACGTGTGCGTTTGAGAGTTGTAATTTAATTATTAATTGATCATTTAATTCATTTTTCATATCATAACATAATTTTATAAAATTATATTCTTGTCATTTTATTGAAAATTCATATCATATCATATTTTTCGGAATTATTGAACGTGATTGCAATGTGAAATATTTTCTCAAACGTGATTTATTTCTTTTATGTCCTTAATTGTTCATTTGCATGAATATGGGATCTAATTGAATTGGACTTGATTGATCACTTAAAATGGGATTTGGACTTAATTGCACAACTTAACAAGTGGAGGGATTTAATTGCAAATTGGCCAATTCTTCTCTTCTCCTTAGCAGCATTCACGTACCATTTGCTTCCTTCTTCATACACAACATTTCATCTTTGTTCCATTTCTTCCCTTGCTCAACCGAACCAAACCCTAGGAAGAGAAGAGGGAGATTTCATCCATTCAAGCAAATTTGTGTGGGATTTGTGATATTTGGAGCATCATCATCATCATTTCATCATCTCTTCTTCCATTTCTTTCTCTTGAGGTAATTATGGAGAATGGATGATTTTCTTGTAAAAATGGTATACTTAGGGCTTTGTTATACATTGGTTATATTGTGTATTGAGTGTTGGAAATATGTATGTGAGCTTTGAGCTCAAGTTTGATGTATTTATCTTGAGTTTTATGAACTTGGAGCATGAATGAATACATGGGTTTCAAATGATGGATTATTGATGATCTAACATGGAGTCATGTGTTTTTATGAATTGTTATTGATCAAAATGCATGTTAGCATATTTATTGCATCTAATATTTGCATTTGAACTTGGCTTGA
Source organism: Lantana camara (assembly GCA_037501455.1). Classification (NCBI taxonomy): domain Eukaryota; kingdom Viridiplantae; phylum Streptophyta; class Magnoliopsida; order Lamiales; family Verbenaceae; genus Lantana; species Lantana camara. Next base: position 97,555,115 of record CM074861.1, read on the forward strand.
AGCCATTTTTGTGGTTGTTTGTGTGATTGCCATGGTTGCTCTGTTCTGTTCTGCATTTACAGAAGCTCACGTATTCTGGGAACGGCCATTCCCAGCCCCAGTTCAAAACTGGAACGGCCGTTCCCATGATGCTGAGACTTTAGGCCAGCGAGACTGGGAACGGCCCTTCCCAGCCAAGACGTGTTTATATTTAAAAAACGCTGGCGCGCTTTCTTCAGGCCATGGGAACGGCCCTTCCCATTTTCAAGGGAAGGCCGGAACGGCCGTTCCCACGGCGAATGCAGAGCAAAAGCTACTGCATAAAATTAAAATTTTAGCATCATCCTCCAATCATTTCTTTGACCCCTAATTGATGTTATATGATCGCATACATATTGAAACGTGATATTTTCAAGGTGCATTGTATTTTTCCCGTCGTTTCGTTGCATTTTGCCGTTCGTCATATTTGGTACATTTTGAGTCGTGTTTCACGGACAATTGTCTTTCTTGCACAGACCAGCTTCCTGGTGACGAGGAGCAGGCCCCGTGAGCTGTTTCCTTGGTTTATTTTGGGTCGTTCAGGTGAGGTTTAATTTTAGATACCTAGAACCCGTACAACCCTATGTGAATTTTAAGCCAAAACCTATATTTATACTTATAGTTTTCAAATGAGATTGGTTTTCAAATGTTTATCGAACCATTGAAAGAATTGATTGATTGATTGATTGTTTTGGCGAGTATTGTATTGCACTGTGGGCCCGAGGGTAGTGACTCGAGCCAACCGGGAAAGCATGGGCTGACGGGTAACTCGGGAGCTATCCTCACCAAATTGGGATGACCCCTGAACCCCCTAGGAGATTAGGGCGGGAAAGGAGTTCCGGGCTTAGGGATTCATGTACCCTCTGCCCAGATTGATTGGATGGTGGGGCCTTGCAATCCCACCATCACCCGGAGGAAGAAGGCGTTATTGAAACTGCTAATTGTGCACATTAATGAATTGCTTGATCACCTAATCACCTAATAATTGATTGATTGATTGATTGTACACAGTCGGTGTAAGGTTGGAGAATTGCCCCACTCGCCGGGCCACTATTGATTGAATTGAATTGATTGAATTGAAATTGGAATAGTTGTAATCTCGGGCGATATTATCTCTTTTAACCTATTAGATCGCATGGTTTTCCAACATTATTACCCGAGGTTATAACTTGCATGTATGTGCGCTTATATTTATTTATACCCCTCGCTCAGTCTGTGTTGGACTGACACCTCAACTTTTCAGTGTTTTGCAGGGAGTGCTAGGCGGGGATTTAGAGTCTTGTAGTCTTTAAATTTGGGTCTAGCACACTTCATTCCACATTTTGTTCATGTATAGTTAGCTTGGGATATTTTGTATCAAGCCCTGTTATCTATTTTGTCGAAGGATGATATTGTATTGATAGCGTAAATGTTGGTATCTATACATATCGAATGAATGTTATTGCTTCCGCTTTTAATACTCTGTCTTGCATATTGATTGGTTTTAAATTGAGGGTACCCGCCTAGCCTTGAGTCGTTTTATTGTCTCCCGTTCGCTGTAGCTTTGATTCATGTATGGATTATCCATTTCATATGTGGTTCGAGGCTATAGTGCGGGGGATGTGGTGCCTGGCGTTCCGGGTGCTACATCCTACGGTGGTATCAGAGCCCGGTTGCAAAACCGGGTCTCTAGTGTCGTGTCTTGTGAGTCTAGGTCGCACGGCATAGGAACTAAGTGTCAATTTGAGAGTCTTGCATTGTTATTTGATACTTGAACCTACTTGACTTACTTGAATTGGGATGACTTGTTAAATTTCTGAATTTATGTACGATTTGTGAATTATTTGCACACATTGGCATTACTAATCGAACATGCATAATAGTGACTTGATTTCAAGATGGCTCGCGATAGACATCACCGTGATCGTTCTCCTAGACATCGACATCATCGACATCATCGCAGGGAGAGATCACCACCTCCTCCTCCACCTCCTCAGGCTCAGCCACAGGATTTCATGAACGCAGTGGTGGGTCTTATTGATCAGAGAGTTCGGGATTATGTTCCTCCACCACCACCAGTGGCACCACCACAGCCTGGAGGCCAGATATCAGTTGTCTTTAGGGAGTTCCAGAACCAGCATCCTCCCAAGTTTTATAAAGGTAATGATATTCAGGCCGAGCAGTGGCTCAGGGAGATCGAGAGGGTTTGGGAGCTTATCCCGTGTGAGTCTCAGGAGAAGGCCCGTTGTACGCTTTCTTTGATTCAGGGTGAGGCCTATTCCTGGTGGGAGAGTGCCCGGATAGTGTTAGAGGCAGCAGGTGAGGAAGTGAATTGGGAAGTATTTGTCAGAGAATTTCAGAACAAGTTCATTCCTCCATCTTCTCGCACTAGGAGATTGAAGGAATTCACAGAATTGAAGCAAGGAAACAGGTCGGTCTCAGAGTACATCGCCGAGTTTGAGAGGTTGTCCCGCTATGCTCCTAATATAGCGAGTGATGATTTCCATAAGGCGATGCAGTTTGTTCAGGGCCTTAGACCGGATATTCAGGCAGCGATTGAGGCGGTCAACACGAGTACCTGGGTGAAGGCTACCAAGAAGGCTCTATTGGTTGAGGATTCAGTGAATGCGAGGCGGTCTACCTACCGTTCAGGTTCAGGTTCGGGCTCAGGGTCTGGATCGGGTTTCAGAGGTTCTGGATCGGGTTTTAGAGGTGCCGGATTAGGGTATAAGGGTTCTGGCTCGGGTTCTGCTTCAGGCAAGAGGCCAATGGTTTATTCTTCTCCACCACCAGCTCCACAGGGCCCAGGGAAGAAGCCCCGACCAGCAGGACCAGTGATTAGAGCTCCAGCTGCTCCAGTTGCTCCAGTTTTGCCACCACCACCCGAGAGACCTTTTTGTACCTTCTGTGGACAGAGGACACACGTCTATGATAACTGCAGGAGGCGTTTGGGTTTATGCCTACTTTGTGGGAGCGATGAGCATTTGGTAGATGGCTGTCCGGATCGCAGGATACCACCACCGGGAGCACCGAGACCACTGATTAGGGCTCGGGCTTATGCTTTGGACGGAGAGCAGCCGGATACTGATGTGGATCCAGCCGCGGTAGTTGAAGGTACCATTTGCATACATGGCACGAACATTCATACGTTGTTTGATCCGGGAGCTACTCACTCCTTTCTTTCGAGTGCTATATCTGTTTCTTTGCCTTTGCCTGTTTCTCGTTCTTCTGCATGTTATGTGGTTAGCACTCCTTTTGGTGGTAGTTTAGAATCTGATCGGGTGTTCAGAGAGGTTCCGGTGAGCATCGAGGGTCGAGTTTTCTTGTCAGACTTCATTGAGCTGCCGATGACTTGCTATGGATCTATTCTGGGTATGGATTGGTTGTTCAGACATTCTGCCACAGTTGATTGTAGAGCGAAGAAGGTTCAGTTGGGATCAGATTTGGTAGTAGGTTGGAGTTCCAAGACTGTACCGCTACTTTCTTTTTCTGAAGCTCATAAGTTGGTTCGAGAGGGAGCCACGGGTTTCATTGCTTATATTCTCAATAAACCCAAGGATCAGAGTAAGCTGGAAGAGACGGAAGTAGTGAAGGATTTTCCCGAGGTTTTTTCTGAGGAATTGGATTCTTTACCTCCAGAACGGGAAATTGAGTTTGTGATCGACTTGTACCCTAACGCAGAGCCGTACTCCAAGACTCCGTATCGTATGGCTCCGGCCGAGTTGAAAGAGTTGAAGACTCAACTTGATGCGTTGTTGGAGATTGGGTACATTAGACCGAGTTCTTCTCCTTGGGGTGCACCAGTTTTGTTTGTAAAGAAGAAGGACGGGACCTTGAGAATGTGTATAGACTATAGGGAGTTGAACCGGATGACGATCAAGAATAAGTATCCTCTTCCACATATTGAGGAGTTGTTTGACATACTTCAGGGTTCGAAAGTCTATTCGAAATTGGATTTGAGACAAGGTTACTACCAGTTGCGTATCCGAGCAGGGGATATTTCTAAGACAGGATTTAACACTCGGTACGGGCATTATGAGTTTGTTGTGATGCCGTTTGGTTTGACTAATGCCCCAACAGCTTTTATGGATATGATGCACAGGATTTTCAGGCCTTTTCTGGATAAGTTCGTGGTTATTTTTATTGATGATATCCTGGTTTTCTCGAAGTCTGCCGAGGAGCATGCAAGACACCTCCAGTTGGTATTGAGGACTTTGAAGGAGCATCAGTTGTTTGCCAAGTTCAGCAAGTGTGAGTTCTGGATTGACAGGGTGTCATTCTTGGGTCACGTGATTTCGGGCAATGGTTTGGAAGTTGATCCTTCCAAGATTGAGTCGGTTTTGAAGTGGGAGAAACCTAGGAATGCCTCTGAGATTAGGAGTTTCTTGGGATTGGCAGGTTATTACCGGAGGTTTGTTAAGGATTTCTCCAAGTTAGCAGCTCCTTTAACTCGGTTGACGAAGAAGAATGTGAAATTTGATTGGAATGAAGATTGTGAGAAGAGTTTCACTTTCTTGAAGGAAAAGTTAGTGTCTGCTCCAGTGTTAGCCCTTCCGGAAGGTTCTGAAGGATATGCTGTTTATACGGATGCTTCTAAGGAAGGCTTGGGATGTGTGTTGACTCAGAAGGGTAAGGTAATTGCTTATGCATCCCGAAAGTTAAAAGAGCATGAGAAGAATTATCCGACACATGATCTTGAGCTTGCTGCCGTAGTCTTTGCACTTGGAAAGTGGAGACATTATTTGTACGGGGTATCTTTCGAGATTTTCACCGACCACAAAAGCCTCCAGTACTTATTCACTCAGAAGGATTTGAATATGAGGCAACGGCGTTGGATGGAAAGGTTGGAAGATTATGATTGCACGATCAAGTACCATCCCGGCAAAGCCAACGTGGTTGCCGATGCACTTAGTAGGAAGGCTAGTGTGTCGAGCCTGGAAGTGGGTGAGAGTAGTGGAATCGAGCCAATTGTTTTAAAGGCTCGAGTTTCTAATATTTCGGTCCAGCCAGAATTGAAGCACAAGTTGTTTGAGGCTCAGAGTACAGATTTGGAAGTTCAGAGATTGGTAGCTAAGGCAAGAGCTGATCCAGAGTGTCCATTCGGGTTCGATGAAACCGGTCTTCTTCGTTTCAAGAACCGAGTGGTTGTACCCGAAGAGTTGAAACGGGTATTGCTCGAGGAAGCTCACAGATCGGCTTATTCTATCCACCCCGGAGGAAACAAGATGTATAAGGACTTAAGGCAATATTATTGGTGGCGTGGATTGAAGAAAGATGTGGCCGAGTTTGTGAAGCATTGTCTCACTTGTCAGAAAGTGAAAGCCGAGCATCAGAAACCGGGAGGTCTACTTCAGCCGTTACCTATTCCTGAGTGGAAGTGGGAACAGGTGACGATGGATTTCGTGTCCGGATTACCTAAGGTGAAAGGTGGATTTGATGGGATTTGGGTGATTGTGGACCGCTTGACGAAGTCTGCACATTTTCTGCCGGTTCGGATGTCGTATAAGATTCGCAAGCTAGCCGAGCTTTATAACCGGGAGATTGTTAGACTTCACGGGATTCCGATCAGTATCGTTTCAGACAGAGATCCACGGTTCACTTCGAGGTTGTGGCGTGAGTTGCAAGAGATTTTGGGTACGAAGCTCCAGTTTAGTACAGCTTTTCATCCTCAGACGGATGGTCAGTCCGAGAGATTAATAAGGTATCTCGAGGATTTACTTAGAGCTTGTTCTTTGGATTTTCAGTCTTCCTGGCATGATCAGCTACCTTTGATTGAGTTTGCGTACAACAACAGTTTTCAGGCTTCGATTGGAATGGCACCGTATGAGCTACTTTATGGACGGAAGTGTCGTTCTCCGTTGTTCTTTGACTTGGAAGAGTGGAAATGGACTAAGCAGGAAGGTGTTAAGAAAGGTGAGAAATTGGAGAAACCTTCCAAGGCCGTTGAAGCTATGATTGAGAAAGTCCAATTAATAAAACAACGGATGAAATCAGCTCAAGACAGACAGAAGAGCTACGCCGATCGTCGCAGAAGGGATCTCGAGTTTGAGGTTGGAGACCGAGTATTCTTGAAGGCGTCTCCACGTAAAGGATTTGCTCGGATTGGGAAAGGAGGTAAACTTAAACCTCGTTATTTAGGTCCTTATGAGATTTTGGAAAGAATTAGAGAAGTTGCTTACAGATTGGACCTACCACCGAGCCTCACGGGGATTCATAACGTATTTCACGTGTCTCAGCTGAGGAAATACTACCCCGATGAAACCGAGATCATTCCTGTTGAAGAAGTGGAATTGGAACCGAGTCTTACCTTTGTTCAGAAACCGGTTAAGATTTTGGATAAGAAGTTTCAGGAATTAAGAAACCGGAGGATCCCCATGGTTAAGGTTCTTTGGAGAAGTGATAAGACCGAAGAAGCCACGTGGGAGACCGAAGACAAAATGAGACGGTTCCATCCAGAGTTGTTCCCTTCCGATCAGTGAATCTGGGGACCAGATTCTTATAAGGAGGGAGGATTGTAACGCCCCAGCTTTCGGCATTTCAGGTATGAACGACACGTGTGCGTTTGAGAGTTGTAATTTAATTATTAATTGATCATTTAATTCATTTTTCATATCATGACATAATTTTATAAAATTATATTCTTGTCATTTTATTGAAAATTCATATCATATCATATTTTTCGGAATTATTGAACGTGATTGCAATGTGAAATATTTTCTCAAACGTGATTTATTTCTTTTATGTCCTTAATTGTTCATTTGCATGAATATGGGATCTAATTGAATTGGACTTGATTGATCACTTAAAATGGGATTTGGACTTAATTGCACAACTTAACAAGTGGAGGGATTTAATTGCAAATTGGCCAATTCTTCTCTTCTCCTTAGCAGCATTCACGTACCATTTGCTTCCTTCTTCATACACAACATTTCATCTTTGTTCCATTTCTTCCCTTGCTCAACCGAACCAAACCCTAGGAAGAGAAGAGGGAGATTTCATCCATTCAAGCAAATTTGTGTGGGATTTGTGATATTTGGAGCATCATCATCATCATTTCATCATCTCTTCTTCCATTTCTTTCTCTTGAGGTAATTATGGAGAATGGATGATTTTCTTGTAAAAATGGTATACTTAGGGCTTTGTTATACATTGGTTATATTGTGTATTGAGTGTTGGAAATATGTATGTGAGCTTTGAGCTCAAGTTTGATGTATTTATCTTGAGTTTTATGAACTTGGAGCATGAATGAATACATGGGTTTCAAATGATGGATTATTGATGATCTAACATGGAGTCATGTGTTTTTATGAATTGTTATTGATCAAAATGCATGTTAGCATATTTATTGCATCTAATATTTGCATTTGAACTTGGCTTGAAGCCATTTTTGTAGTTGTTTGTGTGATTGCCATGGTTGCTCTGTTCTGTTCTGCATTTACAGAAGCTCACGTATTCTGGGAACGGCCATTCCCAGCCCCAGTTCAAAACTGGAACGGCCGTTCCCATGATGCTGAGACTTTAGGCCAGCGAGACTGGGAACGGCCGTTCCCACTTTGGCCTGTGAGCCGGAACGGCCCTTCCCAGCCAAGACGCGTTTATATTTAAAAAACGCTGGCGCGCTTTCTTCAGGCCATGGGAACGGCCCTTCCCATTTTCAAGGGAAGGCCGGAACGGCCGTTCCCACGGCGAATGCAGAGCAAAAGCTACTGCATAAAATTAAAATTTTAGCATCATCCTCCAATCATTTCTTTGACCCGTAATTGATGTTATATGATCGCATACATATTGAAACGTGATATTTTCAAGGTGCATTGTATTTTTCCCGTCGTTTCGTTGCATTTTTCCGTTCGTCATATTTGGTACATTTTGAGTCGTGTTTCACGGACAATTGTCTTTCTTGCACAGACCAGCTTCCTGGTGACGAGGAGCAGGCCCCGTGAGCTGTTTCCTTGGTTTATTTTGGGTCGTTCAGGTGAGGTTTAATTTTAGATACCTAGAACCCGTACAACCCTATGTGAATTTTAAGCCAAAACCTATATTTATACTTATAGTTTTCAAATGAGATTGGTTTTCAAATGTTTATCGAACCATTGAAAGAATTGATTGATTGATTGATTGTTTTGGCGAGTATTGTATTGCACTGTGGGCCCGAGGGTAGTGACTCGAGCCAACCGGGAAAGCATGGGCTGACGGGTAACTCGGGAGCTATCCTCACCAAATTGGGATGACCCCTGAACCCCCTAGGAGATTAGGGCGGGAAAGGAGTTCCGGGCTTAGGGATTCATGTACCCTCTGCCCAGATTGATTGGATGGTGGGGCCTTGCAATCCCACCATCACCCGGAGGAAGAAGGCGTTATTGAAACTGCTAATTGTGCACATTAATGAATTGCTTGATCACCTAATCACCTAATAATTGATTGATTGATTGATTGTACACAGTCGGTGTAAGGTTGGAGAATTGCCCCACTCGCCGGGCCACTATTGATTGAATTGAATTGATTGAATTGAAATTGGAATAGTTGTAATCTCGGGCGATATTATCTCTTTTAACCTATTAGATCGCATGGTTTTCCAACATTATTACCCGAGGTTATAACTTGCATGTATGTGCGCTTATATTTATTTATACCCCTCGCTCAGTCTGTGTTGGACTGACACCTCAACTTTTCAGTGTTTTGCAGGGAGTGCTATGCGGGGATTTAGAGTCTTGTAGTCTTTAAATTTGGGTCTAGCACACTTCATTCCACATTTTGTTCATGTATAGTTAGCTTGGGATATTTTGTATCAAGCCCTGTTATCTATTTTGTCGAAGGATGATATTGTATTGATAGCGTAAATGTTGGTATCTATACATATCGAATGAATGTTATTGCTTCCGCTTTTAATACTCTGTCTTGCATATTGATTGGTTTTAAATTGAGGGTACCCGCCTAGCCTTGAGTCGTTTTATTGTCTCCCGTTCGCTGTAGCTTTGATTCATGTATGGATTATCCATTTCATATGTGGTTCGAGGCTATAGTGCGGGGGATGTGGTGCCTGGCGTTCCGGGTGCTACATATCTTTTGGTCTGCTACCTTGACGTGAACAACAAAAAGTTATGTCGAGAATTCTCCCAATAGAATCTTTATGGACTAATTGCTTCCGAACACTAAAACCAACGGACTTTGCATACTGATTATAAAAATTATACGCCTCTTCCTCAGTATCAAATTCCATACCCATTTTTGGAATTTTCTCCGTATCGAGAATATCTTCTTTTCCCTTATTCTTGTCATTAAAAGAAAAGTTTAGGAAAAGAAAAGTTTAGCTTCCTCTGTGTCTTATTTGCATCCATCCTTTTTTTCTTAATTAATGACAAACTGCAACCGAGAATCTAAATAAGATAAAAAAAAAACTAGTTAATATAAATTAAGATGCACTGTAAATTTATGAAAAATTTATTTTTAGATTAAAGAATACTAAAAAAATTAGTTAATATAAATTAAGATGCACTATAAACTAAAAAAATTAGTTAATATAAATTAAGATGCAAAAAAATTATTTCAGAATTAAAGAAAACTAACCGTGTGCCAAGAAATAGATGGATATCTTAAGTATAAGAAAATTTTTGATCGTGAAGATGACAACGAAGATTTCTGAAGTTAGCCTATGGAGATTTCTGAAGTTTTTGTCTATTGTTTTTTTTTTCCCTCTTAGAATTCTTTGTTTATCATCTTTATATGGTCTTTTATTTTTCTAGGTTTAATAAGAGTTTATATTAACTAGTAATTATTTTCCTAGTTTAGTAACTCTTGCCCGGATTAACTCTTGAAGAAATAGAGTTTTGTTGTTTTTTTTTTTTTAAATTTTATTTTGGAATGATATTTTTGACGATATCTTAAGAATATCTAATAATTTGTTTTTTCTCCACTAATGGAGAATCTTTTGGCTTAACGTCTCATTAAGGCGTTAGTTTTTTGTTAACTAATATATTATTTTTATTATTTAGTAAAATTATACGTGTCGCAGATCTGAGAAGTGGAGCAAGAGATGAAGCACCAATTGGAGCAGAAGATCCCGTTCGGAACCTCTCTTTATTAAATTAATTTAAGGAAAGGTATGAATGATTTGGTTCATTCTTTAAATAAATTAGTATGAGGTGTACATTTAATTAAGGGAAAATTGCAATTTTAGTCCCATTAGATTCAAACCGTTGCAATAAAGGTCCTGATGGGTTCAGAATGTGAGGATCCGAATCCAATCACTTTATGATTTGTTTTTGTGAGGGAAACCACCGGAGACTCGCCGGAGAAGATAAAGGGGGTTCTACCTGTTGGGACAAGCACAATAAAAGTCAGAAGGCCAAGCTGGGGGAACTGGGGGTGATACCCAGTTTGGCTCTCCGACGCTCAAGTCAGTTCAAGGTATGAAGGAGAAACGTAGGTTCAGTAACAGTTTCCGTGATGAAGAATGCTTACCATGTAGAAGATGACTTTTGCTATTTATAGTTGAGGGTCAAGGGCCCTTTGGTCATTTGCCTCAAGTGGTCCTGGCCGAATGTTGCCCTAACACGTGGCGCCATGAGAGAGAAACCTAGGAGGAATCTTCTGCAAAAGCGGCCAAAAGTTGGTGCTAGCAACAGTGGCAGGTGCGCGGGCATGTACGATGTGTCAGAGAGCCATTTGGGGTGGTTGGTAACGAGGGCTTAAGAGCACGCTCGTGACAACCTGGAGTATTAGAAGCCAAGATATCCGCTGGGGGGAATGAAGGCTCCAGTTCAAGTAACGAGCCAGAAGGGGAGGCCACTCTGAGGGAGTGTGACGCTCGAAGAGGGCTCCCTTGGCACGTGGACGTGCCAAGCATACAGTATGGGCGGCGCTCGTGAGAGTGAGAGCGCTCGTTGTGCTTAACTCTTGCAGAAGGATTGCGCTCGTTGGGCTTAACGCTCGTGCACTGAGGGGTGTAACCTTGGGGAGACAGATGTCGTCATCTTGGTGGTGCCACGTGTCCTAGCGTGGGACGATCGTATTTTGACCCCATCAGGTCCCATTGGTTTGAAATATCCAAAACACATCCCATTGGATTCTAAAACATTGCAAAATTAGTCCCATATTTGATCAACTAACAAAATAATTACCTATTTCATTAGTGTCTATCTTTTTTGCTTATTTTATTGGGAAATCACCTTTTTTTTATAAAATATTTTATTTTCACTCGTATTTCTCTTAGTTTCAATATTTTATTTTCGTTAATATTTCTCCTATTTTTCACCCCATTTCTACGGTCTCATTAAGGAGTTCTTTTTTAAAAAATTAATTATTTCCACCCCATATCTCTTGATTTCCATCAAAATTTTCTATCTTTTTATTAAGAGTATTTTCTTTTTTTCAAATTCTACATTAATCTTAATAAAAATTAAAAAGAACTTCAAATTTTTCAATGTTTTTATTTATAGGGGAGAAAATAAAAAATATTCAAAATTTTCAATGTTTTTATTTATAGGGGAGGAAATAAAAAATATTGTTTGGCACATTTATATGATTTTTTTTAAGTAAGAAATGAAAATCTTCTTTTCGATTACTCATTAGAGGACTTATTTATTTATTTATTTATTGTTATGAGTATTTTTAATTTTTATTAGGAGTATTTTTCTATCATTTTATTAAAGAGTTCTTTTTAAAAAAAAAATACCTTTTCCCACCTTATAAATGAAAACATTGTTTGGCACATTTATATATATATGATACTTTTGATGTGAGAAATGAAAATCTCCTTTCGACTTACTTACAATAGGAGTTATTTATTTCATTGTAATCCATAGTGCATTATAGAAATTTTTAAAAAAAATACTCATAATAAAAAAATAGAAAATTTTGGTGGAAATCAAAAGATATAGGGAAGGAAATAATTAATTTTTTGTAAAAAAATCTTTAATAAAATGACATAAATGAGGTGGAAATTAGGAGAAATATGGGGGAAAATAAAATATTAAAAATTCGAATAAATATGGGTAAAAATAAAATATTTTAGAAAAAAAAATGATGATTTCCCAAAAAGAAAAAAAATATTTTACACTAACGAAACATCTAATTATTTTGTTAGTTGATCAAATATGGGACTAATCTTGCAATGTTTTAAAATCAAATGGGATGTATTTGGATTTTTAAACCAATGGGACCTTTATTGCAACCTTTTAGAATCCAATGGGATGTGTTTTGGATATTTCAAACCAATAAGACCTTTATTGCAACGATTTGAATCCAATGGGACTAAAATTGCAATTTTTCCATTTAATTAACAAGTTAAAAGTTATAGCATTAACTAATGGAGGGAATCAAATGTCAACCCCCAAGAAATCCGTTGCCTTGACTTGACTTTTTTGGGTAATTCTATCACGAATTCAATTCCGTTAACAAATGGAGGAGTATTTTATACTGACTTTTAAAATTTTTAGAAAGTGAAAAATATAATACACTTAATGTTAGAAGTCGAGTTTGGGCAAGAAAATTGTGACCTCGTTGATATCAGTGTTTTGCGGACCGGACCGGACCGGAGTTGGACCGTCGACCGGTCCACAAAACGAACCGGGTTAGACCATAAAACCGGACATAGTTGAAAACACCTCTATTTTTTAAAAATCGGAAAAAACCGCGGTTCAATCGGTGAACCGTGTGAACCGTTACGGTTTACCTTGAACCGGACGGTTCTTGGAGCATAGAAATTGGGAGACAAAAGTAAATTTATTTTTTTTATTTCTTCCGTTTTTTTCTCTCAAACTGTATTTTTTATCTCACTTCTTTGGTTTTCTAATTATCAAAGTTCAAAGTCCAAATTTCAATAATTTTTTCTTTTTCTTTTTGTGAAGAGACTTCAATAACTTTTATTATATATATATTTACTTTATGAAATTTTCTTTTCTTGTTATTTGTTCAACTTTTTTTTAGAATTTTCAATTTACCACCAATTAGATAAAAGTAAAAATTTTAGTATGTGTTCTTTAACTATTATTTTAATTATTTTATATATTAAAATAATATTTATTATAATTATGACGTCATCGGTTCGATCACGGTTGACCCAACGGTTGAACCAGTAACCCTTAACCCAGTTAATTTTTCGATTCACTTAACGGTCCGGTCCTGAAAACATTGGTTGATATGTGGAAGTTGGAACTTGGAATTAGACGCGTAGTGTTATTGGGCCTTCTTTATCTGTGCATGAGGAAACAGTCGTGTGCCCCATAATAGACAAAATATAGCGATCATCCTTAACGGGTTATTGGGCCCAATTGAAACATGCCAATTTAAACTTCTAGCCCATTATCTAAAATAGTTGTAGCAAAAATTTACTGTAAATAGTTCCCTAAAAAAAGGGAAAAAATTAAGTAAGTGGTTAGTTTGAAATATCCCCTCATCAGTTTCAAATATTTTTAGTTTAATTTCTAATAAAATTATATTTTCCCTAAATATTAGAACGTACTATATTTTATAAAAATTATATAATATATTTTAAAAGATATTTTAAATACTATATTATCTGAAAATTATACCATTTATCCCACATTACCCATTAAGTAAGTAAAGAGTTCTTTTCTTTTTTTCCTCCCTGAAGAGCTTGAACTTGTATAGTAATTATCATTATCATTTATCAAATTAATTTCTTCCTTTTTTTTATATGTTTTCCTCCGTTAATTTGTCAGTTCTCGGGTGGGAGCGCTGGCACATCAGTATAGCTGGGTGGGTTTGCTGTACTTGTATCAGTTTCTTGAAAAAGAAATTCAATCTTGGAAATTTTAGTTGAAATTCTGCACTTCACACTTCACTCTCCAAGAAAGGGATATAAGAGTGTTAAAGCTTACATTTTTCAGGAATTCTTGCATCCCAGAAGGATGAAGGGCCATCACGAAGCAAAGGTACAATTCTACTGACCCCTGATTTATTGATTACTTTGATTTCATGTCATATCATCGGTTGAATCAATTGTGGAAGCTGTAAAAGAACAAATTTTTATCTGCAAACTAGACTTACAGTGAAATGGGGATGTTATGAATTGTACTCTTGGAGGGAGTTTGGTAGCGGTAGTTCTTGTTATATTTCTTAATCTTTATATTCTTGTTTTTGTAGATGGCAAGGATGGAGGACATATTGAGCCTGCCAGTGCAGGATCCTCCTTATTCGGAATTCTCGGCAGCTCATGTGAATTGGGTAAAAGTAGAAGGCGGTCGTCAGGGTGGTGATGACATTGCCTTAATTCCATTTTCTAGAGTGGATGATTTTGTAAAAGGGGAATCGAGCAATGCGGAATGCCCGGCTAGCTTTCGTGTGGAATCGAGAAGGAAAAGAGCTGAAGGGAGTCTAAACAAGCCTAGAGTTGACGGATATCTTGAGTATACACTGTATGTCTCTCCTTGTAAGTCGTATTTTTCGCGATGCTGTTATTGCTTTCTTTCAGACGGTTCGTTAACTAGGATGTGTTGTTAGAACTGCTCCTTCTGAGCTGTGGTGGATATTTGGCTTAGCTTATTTTATGGAGGTAATAAGCTCTTGCGCCTTATAAGATGTATCCGGAGCTAATGAGATTTTAAAGTGCTCGTATAGAAGTAAGATCATGAGCTTCTAAGATGTTAGCAATGGTCGTTCTGTAATTAGTATGATTAAAATAGAAAGTAGGGGAATGCGTAACATATGATAATAAGTTGGCGTTGCCTGAATCATTTTAAAAGGAGCTTGTACTAGCTCGTTTAATAGAGAAACTACCAAAAACTTTGCAACATCGTATAAGCTCTTAAACAGCTTAGAAGATGTTTTGAGGAGCTTATAAGCTCAAGCAAACACCCTCTTACATGTATGTAGATTAATCCTGTGGTGAAGCTAGGACTTTGAGGCAAAGGGTAAACCTGCCACTTTTTTTATCCTTTTAAACGATTCTTGTATAAAGTAGGCCTAATGGTGCAGTAGATAGCAATGAGGGATTCATTAGAATGAAGATGTAATCCTATAATACATTGTGTCTGTGTGCCCCTTCCCTCGAGGCCTCAAAATTGCTTCTCAAACGGATTGCTGCATTCTTCTTGTGTATTCATCGCAACTTCATAGAAAAGGTTCTGAAAATACAATTATAAATATCTAAACTCAACAAACTCATTTATTTTTCATTTTCTTGATTTGTAGGTATTGGTGCTCTTACGGCCCCGACGACTACCGTGACATGGAACCTCACATAGGCGAAAACTCAATTACGAAGCCAACTTCTGGCAAAGGGAGTAGGCCCGGCAGGAGACACATGATGAGAGGGTGTCTTTGTCATTTCACAGTCAAACGCCTATACACTCGCCCACAACTCGCCCTCATAATCTACAATCAGAAAACCCATGTGGACAAAACTGGAAACCCCTGCCATGGGTTGCTTGATCAAGAAGCTGTTGGAACAAGGGCAATGTACGCTCCTCGAATATCAGAGGAGCTCAGACAAAAGGTTATGTCCATGCTTCTTGTTGGAATATCGTTGGACACTATTGTGCAGCATCATATGGAAGAAGTGCAGAGGCACGGTGGGCCCCACCACCGTGATGATTTCCTCACACGAAACGATGTGCGCAATATGGAGAGGATCATACGCACCTCATCTCATGAGCTGCATTCTGACGATTGGTGCAGTGTCAGGATGTGGGCCCAACGTCACCATAAACATGTGTTTTACTTTGGGGAGGATTGTGGTCGCGATGAGGCTTTTGTGTTGGGGATTCAAACGGAGTGGCAGATGCAGCAGATGCTTCGTTATGGACATGGTGGATTTATAGCCTGTCATTCTACAGCTGGATCGAAGAGACTTAAGGTTTTCTTTTTCTTGGCTATGAGTTCTTCCATTTTCTCTGTCAGGTTTGGTGAAATTACAAATTAGTCTTTTTGTTTCAAAACTTTCGGACACTCTTTACAGCTTCAAAGTTTTGTTTTGTAATCCCTTAAACAAGAAGGGCTAGTTTGTAATTACACCAAACCTTGGAGTGGATTTAAAATTTCCCTATTTATTATTATCCCTTTCTATTTTATTTGCTTCCGTAATTAGTTTTATTACTATATTAGAAAGAACTGTATAGGTGTTTTACAAAATTAAACTTCCTATTGATTTGTCTTTCTCCTTTTGGCTAATGCAGTATGTTTTGTGCTCCCTACTCGCATTTGACTCGTCACAAAATGCAATTCCAGTTGCCTGGGTCATCACCTCCTCTTCTCTTGGTCAAAGTATTCACAAATGGATGCCTTCTCTTGTTGAAAGAATACGTGGCAAGGACACGAGGTGGAGACCCAATGCAATTCTAATTGATGATCCCCTTTTTGAGGCATCAATTATCCGGTAAACCCTAAATTCTGGTCTTTATCCCGTGCCAATCAATTCTTTTTAAAGGTCTAACCTGGAAAATCACATAATATTGTGTTGCTTCCTCAGAGAAGCCTTCCAATGCCGAGTTCTAATGTGCCTTTGGCATGTTCGTCGTGGTTGGCTTAAAGGGCTATTAAAATATTGTGACAATTTTGATGTGCGAAGGGAAATGTTTAAGCACCTAGGGAGGATTTTGTACTGCACAAGAAATGGATCGAGCACTTCAGATGCTGTTGAAGAGCTCATGCAAATATATGTTGATCAATCCGCATTTATGCAATATTTCAGGTCTAAATGGTTGCCGAAAATAGGTATGCTTTTTATGCCAATAATTACAGCATCCTCCCCAATAACTATATAAAATTACACAAGTATCCTCTCTTGGTTCCAGAATAAGACATACAGGTCTCTTGTAATTTACTGGGATAATTACGAACTTCCCCGGAATTTCGATAAATTACAAAAGCTTGCCCAGAGGTTTGAGAAATTAGAAAAACTTCCCCCATTTAAGAATTTACATTACTTATGGATCCATCCATTCGACAATTCATCTCTATTATTTATGCATACCCTATTTTGCCTTTGTCACTTACTGATCAATATTTGCTTTTAAAATTCATGGTTGTAATAGCATATGTTAGGCCAAATCCTAGAGTATGTCATGGGAACTTTTTGTAATTTCTCAAACCTCAGGGGGAGTTTTTGTAATTAGGCCAAACCTCAGGGTCCGTTAGTGTAATTATCCCTAATTTATTTGTTGCTACTTATTTGTAAAGCATGCAATAGAATCACAGACATTGATATGATAATCTTGACTATCAGAAATATGGGTCAACTCTGTGAGGACACTCCCGGTTGCAGGTCAAGAGCCATATGCTTCAATAGAGTCCTATCACCTAAGATTGAAATCTAGAGTTCTAACTTTGCTGCCTGAAAAACCATTCCAGAGAATTGACCTTTTGGTGCATGCCTTGACCAACCAATTTCACTCCTTCTATTGGTTTGACCAATACATAGTCGAGACGGGCTATTTTGAAAATATGAGGGACAGGTTCAGTTTAAGCAATCCATGGTATCAAGCCATGCATATCCCTGACATCGACATTCTTCTAGATGAGGAGAATCTCCACTTTGCTAAAGTTGTTTCTCAGGCAGATAGTAATGTGGCATATACTGTATGGAATCCGGGTTCTGAATTTGGGCTCTGTGATTGTTCTTGGTCTATGGTGGGTAATATGTGTAAGCACACAATCAAGGTTGGGATTTTCTGCAGAATTCGTCAGATTGCAAGACCGTTGTTGTCTGCTCAAATTTATAGGCAGACTTTGCTTAACTTGCTACAGAATCTTCCGGATGATCCTTTAGTTCTGGAACATGCAATTTCACATGTGACACGGTTACAGCAAGATATCAAGAACTTGGAGGATTTGTCAAACAATGGGATGTTGTCTTCTGGGACAAACTCCATTCGTGATGATAATATCATGCATTTCCCGAGGACCGATGGTCAGTGTAATTAAGGTGTCTGTCTCATGTATAGTTCGAATAGTAGCAAATGGGTTGATGAATTTTGCAAGTCTTTCATGTAGAGGTATGTTTCTATTTGGCATGGTTACATCACATGAAGAATTTCAAAAACTTCCCCTACCAAAGAATTTCTATTACTTCTGCATGGATGAACTTTGATGGTATCATCACTAATTTTTTTTAGGCACTTACTGAAATAATATATGACTGCAATAGCATGCATTAAGCCAAAACCTCAATTGTATGTTAGGGAAGTTTTTTGCTTCATTTAATTTCTCAAACTTCAGGGGAAGTTTGTGTAATACGGACAAACCTCAGGTTATGTCAGTGTAATTATCCTTTGTTAATATGGTAGTAAAAGGGAATGAATCATTGTTCGGCCAACCTTAAATGTTGCTTAGTTGAAATGATTGCAAGAATGTTTGTGGTGAAGCCAGATATGTAAATGATACTTTTCCCAATCTTACATCATGTCCTTAATATTAGAGACTGTTTGTTCATTCCTCTATGCTGTGATTTTAAGTATTTTATATACTGTGACGTGAATCGTAAATGCATGGATAAAAATCGAATTGATTTAAGCATTTTCCAGAAATATCGGCTAGCAAAAAATGAAGGAGGATAATAACTCTAAATCCTGCAGATATTGCAGACCCAGTAAACATAAAATTTGTTATTTAGTCTTCTAGGATCATTCCTTTATACATTCACAGATTTACTGTAACTTCAGTTAAAAAAAAATAAAATCACCTAGTATACCGACTGATAGTAATTGTTTGATAATGTCATTCTCTTCCCTTTGAGCAACAGCATACTGTGACTTTTACAATTTCATTAATCATAAAAATTATTGACATGCAGGAAATGGCCACAGATTGATGCTCTCTGTCGCGAGAGGGCAGTATCAATGTGGAAGAGAAGACTATACATTGAGGTGCATGCATGAAATTCCAGAGACTGACATGATCAAATGGTTGGTGGCGCTTCTGATGGCAGTGATGGGTGCTGCTGCTGACATTTACACAGTGGCGGTGGAGGTGTAGAAACTGTAGGTGGCGAAGGCGGAGGCGGTGGTGGTGTTTTGGCAGGGGTGGGCGGGTGTGGTGGTGGTGGTGACCGCATGGGCTTGGGCTGTGGTGGTGGCGGCGGCGGCAGGGGCTGTGGATTCCTAGGTGGGGGTGAAGACGCCGCGGGTGGGGGTGGGGGTGGGGTGGGAGTGGGAGTGTGGGGTGGGGGTGCCAGAGGCATCTTTGGCGAAGGTGGATGATGATAACAGAAAGTTGGCGGCGGCGGTGAAGATTGCGTAGACGAGGTATTACATTTGAAATTATTACAACTAATCTTCTTAGCCAAGAACCTGTGACACTCCAAAGCCCTCCTCTGTTTCGGCCTTCCTCTAAAACAATTCACTGAATCATCAAATTTCGACAATTTCAGGCAAGGGTGCGCCTCCTCCAAGAAAAAGTTATGTCCGTATCCAAAGTTTTTCAAATTTGGAAGTTGACATATACTGCCCAAAAGATTCCCAGACATCATATTCCATCCCACATTCAGTACCTCCAAATTGTTCATTTTTCCAACAGTCTCAGGCAGCGGGCCCACGATCTTGTTCTTGCTCACATCCAAAACAGTCAAATTCTTCATCTTCCCAATATCACTTGGGAAGCATGACCGAAGCTCGTTATTCTGTAAAATCAGTTCATTCAACGTCTCCATTTGCCCTAAACTCTTAGGCACACATCCCTCAAACTTATTGTTAGCCAAAACAATGACAGAAGCAGGGGATTTGCCTATGTTATCGGGCAAGACAGACGAAAATCTATTGTTATTGATGAAAATAGCATCAAGATCTTTTTCAAATAGTCCCTTTGGGATCTCGCCTTCAAATTCATTAAACCTCAAGTCCAAATACTTGAGGTTCGAGATTTCGAGCACGTTTTCAGGAAACTTCCCTGCAAAACGGTTGTTGCTGAGATCCAACTCGTTCAAGAGCTTCATATTCACAAAGCCCTGAGGAATCGTCCCGCATAACCGGTTTGAGTTTGCATGAAATAAAGCAAGATCGTATAACAACCCCAGTTCATGAGGGAGGTGACCTGCTATATCTCCATGGTTGATATCAATGCCTGCAACGGTGCGTTCACACGGGAAATCCGGCGCCGGCCAACAGAATACTCCCGTGTAGTTGCAGATGTCAGGCCCCACCCAGTTTCCCGTTATGTTCTGAGGGTCTGACAGAATTACTTCTTTCCAAGCTTGCAGTGCAATGTAAGCGTTCTTCAATCTCGGGTTTTCGAATTTGAGGCTCGGGTCTGTGGCGAGAGGATCTCCATTGTAGGATAAGAGGTGCCTGTGTTGCGAAAGATCAAGATCGTCCGTTTGATACGGGGCGGAGATTTGGGAGAGGAGGAGAAAGATGGTGCATAAGAACCAGATTCTTGAGGGGTGGATGTCTGTTGCCTTCATCATATGATTCTTTTTTTTCTTTTCTTTTTGGTATATTTGAGTTTGGAAAGATTAATGTTGGAGAAGAAGGTTTAGTTTGTGTGAGACATAGGTTTGTGGGAGAGTTATGAAGTGAGTTTTACTGATGAGAAGAGATGGCTGATGTATAGCAAGATTTTTGACTGCTTCTCTTGCTGCTTTTTATGCTCAGTAATTAGCTTAGATGAGATTTTCATGCTTTTTTTTCTGCCTGAAACGTTGCAGCTTTTACCGCGCTGAATCTGAATTTTTCTCATCTTGAAAGTCATTTTTTCTTTCTTTATATATATATATGCTCCTAATTTAATTCAATTGAAAAAACTTTACAATTGAGAAATTACGGAAAAATATTGTGATGTTTGAACGAGGCTTAACTAACATAATATGATTACCATTAAATTATCGGCTTGTCCTAGGTTTTTTTGATATACTAAAATAATGTTTGATTTCTTTTTCTTTTATGAAACAAAATAATGTTTGATTTCTATATGTACTTGTCACCTGTCCCTTAAAAAATAAAAAATTGAACAAATCAGGATTTCAAAGTTTAAATAATAGTTCCATACAAATCGAATACGAATTTGAGTTTCAGTTCCATAAGAGAGGATCCGAATAATAATAATAACCACTTTAATTTGGCTATATTTTTTACTTTTTGTACATAAACAGCTCTAATATTTAATCTTATTATAATTTATACATCTAACTATTTGCGGGAAAAAGAAAAAATCTTCTTGATCTCAAATATTTGAGGACCACCAGTCACAACATATGAACTCCATTTTGAGTGTGCTCATGCAAAGACAATGGGCGGGTCTCCGGGAAATTCTGTCAAACATCGGATGTGTTGATTCCAGTGCATTAATGGAAAATTAATAATTTTTTATATTTTTAAATTTTTTTCTATCATTTATTTATTTATTTGAAATAAACAAATGGGGGATGCATGCTTCGGGCCCACACCCGATGCATGCAAGACTTTCCCCGGGTCTCTTCTTCAAATGACTCTTTGTCTCAACCACATCACCAAACCTATAATTTATTGAAAGTAAATCTGATAATCAATAATTATCTCAAACAAATTTAAATGATTTTAATATATAGACCATTAGAGGTGGAGTTAAGATTTTGTACAAAATAAATAAAATTAAAATACGAATTAAAATAAAATGTATTTTATACCTTTCTTATAGGGTTGTCTTGCATTTATCAACTAACACATTATTAACAAAAAAAAAAAAAAAAAACTAACACATTGTTAACGCACATCTTGCATTTATTAACACATTGTAACACACATCCCGCACACTACACAGGGTTGTCTTGTTTTATTAACTAGCACATTGTTCACACACGTCTTGCATTTATTAACTAACGCATTATTAATACACATCCCACACATCTTGCATTATTAACTAACAAATTGTTAACACACATCCCACACGTACAGGGCCCAACAATGAGCTGCCCGATATCATGTGAAAGTTTGTATTCGGCCTAACCCATCTTAAAAACTAACTGTAAAAACTAACTAATGAGATGAGGATTGTCTTGCATTTATTAACTAGCACATGGTTTAATTTTTTTTTTAATGTGGAATGTTAAAACCTTTCCATTTGTTACTACTAGGTAGTATACAAATTTTTTTTTTTTATTTGATATGGAACGTTTAGCACCTTCTCTTTCTATTATGATTAATAATAATATTTATTTTAAATAATAATATTTATTTTGAGCAAATATACATTATAGAAAATTTGTGAAAAACCCACATAAATTTCCGATATGAGGAAGTTTATTGGTAATTTCTAAAATATCACTCCTTGACTATAGTACTCACTACACATAGACGTAACCTTATTCATTACGCATAAGTTCCCAATAAGAAAATTTCCGATACCTTTTTATTAAATTATACGTATTCGGCCTAACTCACTCAAATATTAAATATTATAATTAATAGTTATATAAATTAAATTTAAAAACTTTAATATATAGATTCGGTACTTCTCAATTAAATATTATGTATTTGGTCTAATTTACTAAAAGCTAAACGATAATATAAGATTTGTTTGAATATTATTAAATAATAAATAATTTAATATTTATTTCATTTTTTATTTTTTATTTTTGGTAAAGAGTATTTATTTCATATGGAACGGTTAACGCCCTTCCTTTTTGTTGTTAGGATCAACAATAATAGTTAGGCAAGAAAAAAAACATGAAATAATGTTTAATTATCTCTTACATAGGGAAGCATTCTCATGGTCCTTGAAGTTCCCACTGCACATAGATTATAGTAATTTTGTTGGTTGTGTACATACATAAAATCGATGTGCGTAAAGTTTAATAAATGCTAAACTGGATCCATGAGCATATCAGATATGATGCACGTAAAAATAAAAAGTTATTATTATTTAAATCTATATTGCACGAATACGGATATGACAACACGGACACAATACAATACCGTGGCAATATGAATTTTTTTGTGAATTTTCCACATGAGAAGTGTTGGAGACAGTGTCCGACACGATACGATACGGTAAAATGATATTTTTAGAAATATCGGTGTATTATAAATTCAAATGTATGTTGAAATTAAATTCTGTATATTAATTATATTTTATAATTATTTTTAATGTTGTTATTAGATTTTTACCTACTGAATTTATGATAAACAAGTTAATAATAACAAAGACAGAAATTAAAAAATATGGGAAAATAAAAAAAGAGCTAAAATGAAGTAAGACAAAAAAAGACTTGGGAAATAAATAAGATGATTGGATTGGTGAAAAATAAATAAATAAGAAAAGAGTCAAAAATTCAAGAAAACAATGTAGTTAATCTAATGTTTTGAGATAGTTGTTAAAGGTTTTTTTTCTCTAAAACAATAATTTTGGATTCGAATCTCTCTAGTTACTTTGAAAGTACGGTTTTAACAAAATTTAAAGTTTCGAACTAAATATAATGTATTTCTTTTTGGTTCTATTATAGCTCCGGAAAGGGTCGAACTTCTAAGTTGTAAAACTCTTCCATACTATTAGTAGCTATTTATTTAGTGACTCAAATTTAAAATCCCTCATATAATGTATAGACTAGCAACTCTGCACATTTAATGGGTATGCAAATATTTTTTTTATTTTTTGATGCGTGTGCAAAAATTAAAATTCTAAACAGATAACTAATAAAATCCATGAATACTATTTAAAATAGAATATCTACTTTTACGTAGTTGAGATTGATTATGTAACGCCCCGACTCTTCGATCGTACAGGTATGACGTATGTGTTTACATAATCGCGCATTTTAAATATTTAATTATGTTAATTGAATATTTATTTGAATTATTGAACGTTTGAACGTGCTTGAACATGAATACGTGCCGTTTGCATTCGAATTGAATTCCGATTTTTATGAAACTTTGGAACACTTGGGATATATGAGTATGATCATGTTTTAATGCTCGTTATTTGATTTCGGACTTGGTTGAGTTGGTTTTGATTTTATTTTGAGTTTTGGAACCAAATCGAGGCTAAAGGAGCATTTAGCGCACCTTTGGTTCCAGTCTTTGTAACTTGCGCTCGGGAACTCGGAATCGAGTTTCGTCACGTCCATTGGACTCGTATCGACGATTCGGATCCGATGGAATAAGCCTCATATTTTTCTAAGGCTATTTGAATTCCCGAATTTCAACCGAAACGAGCATCTCGTACCTAAAACGACAACCATTGACTTTTCTAAGGTTACAGACCTATACAACACACCTATACTCCTAAACCTTGACCTAAGCCAACTTGCCACATCTCTCTCCCTCCCTACTCAGCCCCAACCGAACCACACCCCCCTCACAAGCCCCAAGTTCAGCCAAAGAAAGAGAAAGAAGAGAAAAGAGGAAGAAGAAGAACCCACTATTCACCCTTGAGAGTTTTGAGCTCATCTCTCTTCCATCTCCCACCAGTTCTTGAAGGTAAGCTCATATTTGTGATGTGTATCTCCTTGTGGTCATCTTAAGATAGGTTATGTATGATTTCACCAAGTTTTGATTGTGGTTTGAGGAAGATGATGAATAGTAAGGGGTTCTTGCATTTTGATGAATCAACTTGGTTTTCTTGGGTTTTCTCTGATATTCATGAGTGTTAAATGATCACAAGATATGTATTTATGATTGTATGGACTTATATTACTTGTTGGTTGAGTTTTAAGTTGGTAACATGCATTGTAGCCTTTCCTCTCGAGCATGCTCTATTTTTACAATTATTTTGCTTCTGGAACTAAATCCACGGCCGTGGAGTTCTCTTTGAAAACCAATCCACGGGCGTGGGTTTATGACCAGTTTTGGGGATTTTTGGGAATAAGATCCACGATCGTGGATCTCAAATCCACAGCTATGGATCCTGTGTAGCGCCCCAAACGGAAGGCGCCACATCCCCCGCACCGAGACCCGACCCGCATATGGAATGGGAAGTCCATACACGTGCCAAATCATGGCGAACGGGGACCACTCACTCGCTATGCTAGGCGGGAGCTAACTTCGAAACCAAATAAACAATTCAAAAGAATAAGATGTATGTGCGGAAACAAAACATGTAATCAATCGTAAATACAATTAGCAATTGACGGGTTCAACTAGTAGAGATTCATAGTCCCGAAATTCAAACATAACTCGTAAATCATAGTGTACGGGTTCAACCTATCCGTAGAAGCCTGTCCCGAAATCAATATTATATAATCATAACAATTCATACAATTCTTCGTATAACTTATTCAAATTACAATATGCGTGTGAAATGACTCCGATTTAACCACAGGACTCGACAGACTCAAAATCCCGCCTAGCACTCCAAAACCTGCAAAAGAACTGAGAACAAAGCCGAGTTCAGTCTATAGGAGACTGGTGGGTATAAAACAGGGCATATTATAATAATATCGCAGAATTTAAACACCCACACATGCAAGCTATAATCCCGTGCGAGGTTTTTGAGATATTTCCCAAGTGAGTAAAACAAAGGAAAACAACGCTTGGGATTACAACTATCATATTCATTCATTTATTACAATCATACGGTCAATACGTGAGCCTGGCGGATGGGTGAATATCTCCAACCTACTCCTCGTGTGTGCATATCATTTCAATCTTTACATTAGCGATCATACACGTTCATACATAATTGTTCATATTCATTCATAATCAATCATAATCATTATCATAATCATAGTCATAATCATTCAATCATAAACATTAACACTTACACCTTTTTCCTCCGGGTGATGGACGGGTTTGCAGGGCCCGACCACCTATACATAGCATTGTGGCTAGTGAGGTACATGAATCCTCAAATCCTGGTTCCCCTTTCTCACCAAAAACTCCTTAACGAGGTCGGTTTCGCCGTAAATTTGGTTGGAACTAGTGCATGGGATCACCGTCGTCCGTTGCCTCCCCGGATAGCCACATGCACTAAGTCCCTAGGTCCGTGTTTCCATATCATGCTCTTGCGAAAATCATAAGATAGGGATTACATAAAGTAGGGCTTTACGTTCGAAATCATTTACTCTTTTGAAAAGACTCGATATACGTATAATATAAATTCTGGCTTAAACTTTGCACATTGGATGTATATAAGGTCGTTTTAACTAATAGAAGAGAAACCCACCTATTACACCATACCGAACAATGCCAGGAAGAAAAGAAGACTTGAAGAAAGCTTAAGAACCCGACATATCTCCGCCCTGGAGAAAACTGTACAAGAAGCAACACGGTGCACTCGTGAGACTCAAGACTACATATGAACCTCATATGACACACGACAATGTAATGAACATGATATGATATGTACGAGAAATAATGATGAGCTAAGAAAGTGTTCATGTGCACCATTAACGTCTTAGAAGCATAGAAATGCGCACTTCATTCAAGTTCAGTCAATACATGAAGGTTTCATATTCATTAATTCCATATCTTTCATGAATCGTATCCAATCGAGCCATAATCTTCAAACCATAATCATAATACACATATCAACATGTTTACAATGCATACAATAAGTATAGAGGGAAGAGGATTCACTTAAGACGTCGAAAGAATGCAAGAAAGCACTTAAGCCACGTTATAGCATATTAGCTCGTTACCCAACAAAATCATATCGAAACACTCCACAACTTTAACACAACAATTATAACATATAACACAACATAACACAACATATCATGGTCATTCATGAGTTTAAAATACATAACAGAGGCAAAGGATACAAGAAAGCTTCAAACGTGTCATTTAAATGTTCATGCATTCAAGTCACGTTTACACTTATCAAATGAAACCATAAATTAAATTAAGTAAGCAAACATATCATTTTATATCAATTAATCATGTATGCATACGCTCAAACTACATACAGAGTCTGAGGGAGTGGAAGGAAAGCAAGAGAATGGATTTAGGCGAGTTTTGACAAGAGCTGACAGTTTTCTAGATTGCACAAGCTGTAGAAAAATGGGAATATCTTGAGTTCTAGAAGTTGAAATTAGGTTTTGTTTGTTGGATATGAAAATAGACAAGTAAACCTTTAAAATGGTATGTGGATTGAATCGTGGTTCAAAGCGAGGTCAAAATGGCGTAGGCCCGAAGTTAGATGAATGTAGATTCCCGGTGAAGTGGCGACACCAAATTAAAATGATTTTAACTCACAAACGATAAATGATTTTGAGGTGTTTCCAATTAAAGAATACTCTAGACTCAATCTAGTTTCTATATTTCTAATTTCATGTCAATCGGAGTTCATTTGAACGGGTAACAGAAAATGAAACCAGGATGGAAAAGAATAAAAGCACAAAATGGTAGGTCAGTCAAAAAGGGGTGGTAACGGGGGGTTACCACTTCCAAGGCAAAAATGGGTAACGGGGATTAACGAAGGTAGGCGATAAAAGGGAAAAGGTAACGGGGGTTACCAATTTTAAGCACAAAAGGGGTAACGGGTGTTACTCCCACCTGAACTGTAACTCCAAGTTTCGCCTTCAATGGCGGAAAACACACCCAAACACACACAAGCACCACACCACAACCCAAAATCATACAATTATCAAGCCATAAGACGTATATAACATGTAGATCATATATTTGCAAGTTAGAGTTGGTAAAATGGGCTTGAACACGTCAAATCCCGACCCCCTATACTATTCATCATCTTCCCCACAAAGGCAATTAGGCAAAGATTCAAGTCACAAGGTATACATAGAATTAAAGCACGTAACGAGAGGAATACAAATCTTACCTTAGGTTGTTGATCGGACGGTTGGATCTCGAGAACCCGAGCTCAAGGGTTCATGGCCAAAAAGGGGGAAGAATTTCTCCTTCTCTTCCTCTTCTTCCTTGCTTGTACGTGGAATGAGGGAGAAGAAAAAAGGGTTGGCGCTTTTTGTAGCACCCCAAGCGGTGGGGCACCACACCCCCGCACTATGACCCGACACGTGTACGAAATGGAAAGTCCGCACACGCATCAAATCACAGCGAACGGGTGACAAACCAAAAATCCAACCTACGCTAGGCGGAACGTAGACCCTGAACTTCAAAATCAAAACATGAAATGAGTGCGGAAGCGGAAGCATTCAAATCAAATTAGGACATACAAGAGCAATTGACGGGTTCGACTAGCATAGATACCTAATCCCGAAATCAAACGGAAATCATAAATCAACTGGTTCAACTAATCAGAAAACCTGTCCTAACCTGTCCCGAATTCTATACATTTAAATCATGATCATAAACCTGCGCAGAATATATCATATATATAATTGCAACCATAATCCGAAACAAAAGCTTAACAAACTCAGACAGACTGACAACAGACTCGAAGGACACAACTGACATCCGCCTAGCACGAACTTCAACGATCTGAACCTGCAACTAAAAACATAAAGGGGAGGGGTTAGTCCAAAGACTGAGCAAGGGGGCTAACGCACACCCACATAATATACATAATAGAGCAAAGCACGTATCAAAAGGAGGAATCATGAACCGGGAATAGATTTTGCACACCAAATCATTTTTAAAAGAAAACCCATACATATACATGTACCTAATAAAAATCATTTCATAAAACTATCCCCGTTTCACAATTCCAAGACATAATCATAATGCTCGAGCGAGTAACGAGCTTCCAACCTTACTTCCATATTTAACATAAGAAAACTGAAATCATACATACCAATCCACCAAACTCCGAGATAGAAGGGCTACATAAACCCAAACTATCCATACATACATAACCTCAAGGGGTAGCGATCCCACTGCGAGTCTTTCCCGGTTTTTACACCGCGAGCTCGAAGAGTATGCCTTCCCCGAACTCCCAGGGTCGTGCGTGACACTTCAGATCATATGGAACTATGCTAAGGAGTGATAATCCCGACGGCCCAATACCGTCCCGGGTGTCCTCGTTCATAGCTCCCGGGGCCAAGTCATACGGAACATAACATACATATGCCAATCTTTCATGGCTGATCTCGCTTACATAACATATCATATCATATCATAGCATAACATATCATATCATATCATAAGGGTTTCAAAACTTAAGCTTACATACGCTCGTATACATACTTTCAAAATCCAAAGGTGTTCACAAGATCATAACATATCATACTTAGCACATATTTAACTATATATATAATATATAGTCGCATGCGGGCTAGAAACATTAGCACATAAGGGTCATAGGTCGTTTAGCTAAAAGAAAAGATCCTAACCCTCACCTGGTACCAGACAAAGCTGACCCCAAAGCAAATGGTTCACCCCGGAACCTGCACGACCCACTTGTCACCACCCCGGGTGCACCTGAACCAACTGACACGCAAAACAGACCACAAAGCTCAGACTCAGACATACAACCACACAGAGACGCACGACAAATGAATTCGCATAATAAGGGATGCAATCACATAAGCAGGATTCAAATTCATATTAATTTCAAGCAAAACAAAACATTAAGGCATGTCCATAAGCACAATTAATGCAATTAAGGGAACTCGAAAGGTAATGGAATTCGCATTATTTCATATCAATTCATATATTGCACATTTACAAAGAAATCAAATTAAATTCACATATAACATTTCATAAATTTATACGTATTACAAAGCCAAACAAATCATATAATAACATGCTAGAAAGTCTATTTAAAGATCACGAAGTTACATATCAAATTCCAATTTACGTGATTAACATATTTATTTACCAAGTGAGAAAGTTTAATTAATTCAAATCATTCAAGTTCACATATCACATTTCATATAAAAGCACGTAGTACAAGAACAACCAAATCATATAATAGCATGTTTCGAATTTCATTTAAATCTCACGAAATTACATATTAAATTCTAACCATGTTAAGTTCACATAATTCATACATGGCATACCCAATTCATATATCTCATAACGGATTCAATTGACACGGTTTACCTAATTAAATCAAACAAATTCATATCTTTTCCAAAATTACACATAAATCACTTCAAGTTAAACAATTAGCTCAATTAGACAAAACGGGATTCAAATTGCCAATCAAAACATCCACATATATCATAATTCATTTCATACATGATTTCGTATACATTAGAGTTCATATTGATCGACAATTCAAACATATAGTAATTAATTTGCATTTAAATAATTAATTCAAATAATCACAAATACACAAATAAATTTGTAAAAAATAAACCGAGTGTCCGATTGACGAACGGAAGGTGATGTTGGACTCACCACGACGAAGCGGACAAGCTGTCCGAAGGTCGCCGGAGCTGCCGGAACAGTGGCCGGCCGTCGTTCGGCCGCCGCCGGAACGTGCTGGAAAATTCCCGAAAATTCACCCGTGCAAGGATTCCTCGTGCTCGTTCCAAATCCTCGATCAATTTCTGGAAAATCCAAGCCAATCGTCACCAATTTCAGATCCAACAATACGAAAACCCTAAAATCTTCAAATCCAAATTACTTCCAAACCGGTGAACCAAAATGCGATCCGTAAAAGGCATTGTCTTACCCGTGACGAGCTCTTCGAAAGCCCTAAGGTAGCTCGCCGGAAAAATCCTCGGAGCTAGCGCCGCCGTTGCACCGCCAGTGTGCCACCGCGGTCCGCCGCCAATTGGTCAAATCAGGAGTCGTGTGATCAAAGGCCATTAGTCCTCGTCGTTCCGAACAACTTTCGTGAAGAGCCCGAGGCCAAAAGATGGTCGGAAAAAGCCCCCGTTGGCCGTCGAATATTCTGCCGCCGCACACGTCGCCGGAACCACCACCTACGGTCAAAATTCGGTGAAAACGATGACGGAAATGGACTCATGGGGTCGGAAAAGGGTAGGAAACACCAACCTTCGTCGGAAAAGATCGCTGGAGAGGCGAAATCTCCGCCGCTATAGTGACGGGCGCCGCCGTCGCGGCCCGGATGGTCGCGCCGCCGACGTCAAACGATGCGCCGGGGAGTCCTCTCTATGGGACTGGGGCACGTGTCGCCGGAACTCCACCAGAAACCGCCGCGAAAGGGCGGCGAAGTGGCGGCTCTGCCACTCCTTCCAGCAGTGACTGTAAATCGCCAATATCTCCGTCGTCGGTCGTCGGTTGGTCGAGTTCTTGGTACGGTTGTGACCGCGTCGTCGAGATAATCGAAATGGACTATTGGATCGTCGAATTCCGTAGAAACGAGCGAGTTTGGGCATGTGTGTGAAATCACACCTTGGGGTGTGTGTATGTGTCGTGAATCGCGGGAGAGAGAGAGAGAAGCTGAAGCTGGAATTATGGCACGTAAAACGAGGATTCGGGTCTTATATCCCGGGTTCTCGCACGCAAAACGATCGGTAGGAGAGGCTAACGACGTCAGAATAGGGCAAACTTAGAGTCTACGGACTCGTCTCGATGCCCCGAACGTGTTGAAGGGGTCCAAGAGGTCGAAATCTCGATCGAACGAGGAATGACCCAAAAACCCCTAACAAGAGAAAATTACAAAAAGGACCCTAAAATCTAAAAGAGTTCAAAATAGGGTCACACAAAATACAAAATCACATAATTAAACACATAAAAAGGTTGAAACATGGCGTACCTTATTTGTAGGACGAGCGGGGTGTTACACTTTTTAGTGCTGAAACGGGTCGAAATATGAGAAACGGGTGGGTCAAATGGATCGGATTTTAGAATGGTAAAGCGATCAAATGACTTTAGAAAATAAAAAGATTAATTCATTAAATTCGAATCATCAAAACAAACTCAATGAGAAGGTTGGAATTCGAATCCGAATTCCTAAGATCGAGGTAGCCACGAAGGTGTTAGGAATAGTGCCCTAGAAAGCCGATTGTATATCCGCTTTGTGCTTTTCCTTATTGTAATCACAGACAATCTTTGAATAAAATAACGAATTGAGGCAACACTTCTTTATATGCTCTTGTTTGGTATGCGTTTACTTTAGCTGTGCATGTATGAGAACTCCCCTAATCCTGATGACTTTAGGACTCTACCATTTAGGTGAAATGGTTCATGAAACGAGCCCTATATCACATAAGTCATGATTAGTAAAATACTCCAAGCCGATGAGTCCTACAGACAGTGGGAGTGTCAACCTGACTCCTCTAAGGCTTGCTTGTGGGATCACGCCCTTAAGAAGGACCACCTTGTTTCATGGAGGTGCAAAGTGTATAGTTGATACGTGCGTGATACATGAGGGTGCTTACTTTAATAAGTAAGTTCACTGAGGTGCCCCGTGTGAGAACATTCCTAAATGGGAAAGGAAGTTTCTATTTCAGGAAATGGAAACTTCCAGATTAGGAAATATCTCACGAGTCATTGATGTGATTAATTGATCCTTAGACTTGAGGTTCCTTCTCACTTTATGAGTTAACTCTGTAGTCTTAGGTATAAGCTTTAAAGGGTGTCGCCTTAGACAACTGATTCAAGGCTTATGCTGGGGCTGCACAAGTGATTCATGAAAGTGAATGAGAATCAAGAAAGGACCTACACTTGCATTTGCAAGGTGATCTCTTATTGTGTAAGTCATTCATATGCCATATGGAGTCCTTGGCCAAGGCAGTAGATCAAGACATCAAGAAAAGGGTTTCTTGGATTGAGATCAAATGGATATGAAATGCACTTAGCTTTAAGACCGGATTATTAGGGTTCTGATTATTCCCTTGCCCTAAATCTTGGTTGAGAGATAGTAAGTAGGAGGATTGTATCTCACATGAATCAATGACTTAAAGGTTCTGTCGAATCCGAACATTCCAATTCAGCTAGGGGTTAAACACCTGTTGCTAGACTATGGTCGTTTAATCTGTGGACTGATTAATTAATTAGTGAATAAATTAATTAGGGTCACTGCTAATTGAATTGAGAACCTAGAGGGTCACACACAACAACTTGGTTACATGAGTTGAGGCTTGAAAATGATTAAACGAGTTAATCGGGCCGAGAGGGTTCCACACGTGTGAAATCACACGTGTGGCTCACGTGAGTGACACGTGTCACTATGACACGTGTCACACACGTGTATATATATATATTATATATATATATATTAAATAATTAATTAGTTAATTATTTAATAGACTTTGGTTTAATTTTGAATTAAAAAGAAAGTCTAATTTTGGAGAAAATAATCTAGTTAATTAATTATGAATTAATTAATTAGATAAAAATAAGTTATTTATTTTATAATAAATAAAGTATAAAATTATCCAAAAATAGTTTGGATATTTTTAGCTCTCTTCAAAGTTGACTAGAATTAGAATTCAAAGTCAAAGTTGGAAAATACTTGATCATCAAGTAATAGGAGAGAGAGGGACCAAATCCTAGTCCAATAAGGACTAGTTTCGGCCGCCCTTCCCCTTCCTATATATAGGGGAGCTCATGCTCCCCTTTAGAGCTAATTGACAATTCTTGGTTCATGTGTTGAACACCTTCCTTTCTCCAAGATTAAATTAAACCCTAGGTTAAGCCTAAACACTAACTAGAGAACTAGCATCCTTACTAGTTAGATTGTGATCAAGTTGGTGGACTTTCTCTAGAGACTTCAAGTTAGAAGTTTGAAGATTCGAGCTTTACCAAGGAGAGGGGATCAAGCCGCGTGAAGAGCGTTCTTGGGTGGCTTGAAACGCTTCAAGAAAGAATAAAAGAAAAGTAAGTTTTCTATCTTTACGAATTTGGTTACACGATTGCGAGTTCAAGGTCCTTTTGTTGGGAAAAATTTTTAAATTCCGCTGCTTTCTGATTCGTGTTTTCCAACAAGTGGTATCAGAGCCACCTCGTTAATCGTGTTTCTGATTCGTCTCAATTATACTGAATTTGGTAGAAATTCTTAGGCTTGATGCGATTGAGTATTTGTAATTGTTTTAGAAAGCCTGAATTACGAAACTGTATTTTTTCCTGAAAGTTTCTGAAAATTGGTTTTTATAAAATTTTGATTTTGAAAAACAATTTTAGATTTGAAACTGTATAAACTGTTTTTGGATTTCTTGGATTGGTTTTGCTTTTGAACGAAAACACGAAACGAAAGCCCGGAACACGATGAACACGCGAAACCCCGCGCGCGAAGGAGTCGCGCGCGCGGGCTTCGCGCACCACCCTCCCGCAACCGCGCGGGAGGCCCTCCCGCATGCCGTCCGCCCGTCGCCGCCCAGGCCTGGCCGGGACAGACCGGCCAGCCTCCCAGCTCCTCCCGCACGCCTGTGCGGGAGCCTCCCGGGCGCGCCTAGGCGCGCCCGCCCAGGGCGGCCGAGACTGGCCGCCCACCGCCTAGCAGGGCACGCGCGCGCGAGGCGCGCGGTATGCGCGCGCAGTGCGCGCACTCGCCTGGCCTTGGCCGGGCGCTGTGCGCGTCTGCCGTGCGCGTCCGCGCGCGCTTGCGTCGCTGTGCCCCGTTTCGCGCACGGGTCCCGTTTTCGTGATCCGGTCCCCTTTCGTGTTTCGTGCAATCCAGTCCCAATTTTTATTTTAATTTTAAAATTTTATTTTTGAATATTTATTTTAATTTTTGAATAAAAACTTAAAATTGGGATTTTTAAGAAATTGAAACGGTTTATATTTTGGGAAAATACATCTTGATAAAATTATTAATTTTCAGAAATTAATTTGAATTTTATTTGTTTTGGTAATTTGGGATTTATTGAAAACTTTTATAAATAAGACTCGCATCAAGTCGTGTTTTAAGCTATTAGAGCTTAAAGCGAGAATTTTAATTTATTGGTTAAATTTAAATTCTTGCAAAAGAATGTTAGGTGATCATGGGTTTAGATCTATGTATGGTTTTAATTTATGCACATGGATGGTTTAAATTGGGGTTGGAGCCCTATTGTTGCGTTTTTTCAATTGAGGTTGGAGCCTCACTTATGTGCGTACTGTTATGTGATTTATTATGTGGCTTTCCATATTACTGTTTTTGAGGCCGGGGTATGCCCCGTGTAATTGTCTAAGGCCAATATGAAGATTGAGCCTTATTACTTTATGTCTTTTTTCTTTTTATTGTAATTTGAGAGTAGAGATAGGTGGTGAGGTTTTATTTTCATTTTGGAGACAATGCACCCATGGAGTAAGATGGACCACATTCAAGTAACAAGGAGGCCATAAGTGAAGACCCCTCAAAATGTTAGGGAGGGGAATCTCAATTGTTAAATGTAATAGAGATAGGGCTCGTATTTTGTTACCGCTTTCCCTTATGTGATTTGAACTGTTTATGTGGCATGTATGTTAGAACTTGTGATTGTGGAGTGGCTCCCACATATCACGCATAAGATAGGTAGAACCCATGATCATTACATGTTAGTATCATGCTAGGACATGTTATCTGTTTATGTGCTTGTTTGAAATGCATTTAAGTGTACTTGCATTAATCAAGACTAATAAAATTGGATAACATATATGTTGGTGAGGTCGAACCGGACAACTCTCCGGTTGATTCGAAAATTCCCATTAAATATTAAGCTAATTTCGAACAAATAGGTGTTTAATTCGAGATGCAAATTTTGAATTAAATTCCTAGCATTCCATCAATAGGTTTTAAGTTTAGTAAGTAAAGCTAGTTATTGTCCGCGAGTCGTGGGATAGCTAGTGGAGCTTATTAGTTCTTAGTTACCTAATTAATCATTTCAAATGATCAATATTTCGTGGTCAATTTTAGCAAGGGCGATGTCCGCGAGTCGTGGGTCGTTCGAACTAAGTTTTGGTCATGATCTTATGATTGATGGGTCTAGCTTAACGCCTAAGTAAATATGGATGTCGCACGAGTCGTGGGTCCATATTGAAAGATAGGTGATGCAAAAACAATTACTAAGAGTTCTAAAGGTGTTAGAATTGGTAAGTTGTACCTACCTAGGGTTCTTACTTAGAATGTCCGCGAGTCGTGGGTTCGAGGTAAAATGCCTGGGATCTTAGTACCCATTGGGAAACGTGTTCCTCTTAGATCTTTGGGAATTCTAGATCTTTGAAAAACAGTGGGAGCTACAATAGATTAAAGACCTTATCTTTTGTATATCGTTATAATTCAGCATGCTCACTAGTTCTCTGTTTTACCATTTAGGTCGTAGATTCTGTGATTCTCTACGTGTTTTGAAATGGCAACCAAAAACCCTCTTGTATCGATCCTCGAGTCAAACAAGTTGACTGGTCCCAACTATTCTGATTGGCTCAGGAATCTAAAGATCATTTTAGATTCTGAGAAGAGAACTTATGTTCTCTTCGAAGGGGAGCCTAGTCCCGAAGGGGAGGCTCCCACTCGGGCCGAGCGGGATGCGATTCAGAAGTGGAAGGATGATAATCTCCAAGCCCGTTGCCTTATGTTGGCTAACATGTCTCCGGACTTGCAAAGACAACATGAGGCCATGAAATTTGCTTGGGAGATTTACGACCACTTAGAGCAACTTTACCGCCCTCATGAACGTGTTACAAGGTATAACACTTCAAAGGAATTGTTCCACTTAAGAATGAGGGAAGGTTCAAGTGTCCATGAATATGGACTCAAGTTTCTTGCCCTTACTGAGAAACTTGCTTCCATGGACATGCCGCTGAAAGATGAGCTTTCAGTGGATTTGTTGCTAGCTTCGCTCCCACCATCATTCAACCCATTTGTCCTTAACTTCAACATGAATCATGCTGGTGCTACTGTAGCTGAGCTGATTAGTCAGCTTGTGACTGCTGAAAGCACAATCAAGAAGGACAATAAGGTTTTGATGGTGAATGCTCCATCTTCCTCTTCTGGGCCTTCTAAAGGTAAGGGCAAGAAAGCCCAAAAGAAGAAGAAGAAACCCCTTAGGCCCACTGGTGGCATTTCGAAGGGGAAGGCCCAAAAGAAGAAGCGTGATCAGAAAGAGGATGTTTGCTTCCATTGTGGCAAAGCGGGACATTGGAGGAGAAACTGCCCAGAGTACAAGGCTACTCTAAAGAAAGGTATCTTTCTCGTTGAAGTAAATCTTTCTATTAATTCTAGTTCTTGGGTACTTGATACCGGTTGTGGAACTCATATCTGTAATGATGTACAGATGCTAAGTGATGTTCAACAATTAAAAGAAGGAGAATGTGTCTTGAAGATCGGCGATGGCTCAAACGTTGAAGCTCGAGCTTTAGGCACAATTAGATTAGATTTAGGTAGTTTTGAGTTAGTATTAAATAAAGTCCTTTTTGTACCGAGCATTATTCGTAATATAATTTCAGTTCCAATATTAGATTGTGAAGGTTATGAAACTTATATTAAGAATGGTAAATATTTTATCAAACGGAACAACTCTTCCGTTCATATCGGTACTCTAAGTAATGGACTTTACCTAACTCAAAATATCAATATTATGAATATACAACGAGAAACAAAGCGTAAGAGAGATGACAAAGTTTCAGCTCCCTTATGGCACGCTAGATTAGGACACATTTCCAAGAACAGAATTAGCAAGATAAACACTTTAGGATCATTCTCTGAAAATGATCTCAAAGAGTTGACTTCTTGCGAATCCTGTCTCAAAGGAAAAATGTCCAAAGTCCCTTTTAAAGGAACTGTGGAACGTGCCACTGAGGTTTTGGATTTGATCCATACTGATGTTTGTGGACCGCTTAGTGTAAGCACTAGAAACAATCATCAGTACTTCATAACCTTTACTGATGACTTTAGTCGGTATGGTTATGTATACTTAATGAAGTATAAATCTGAAGCTTTTGAGAAATTCTTAGAATTTCAAAAGGAGGTTGAGAACCAAACTGGTCACAAGATAAAAGCACTTCGATCTGATCGAGGAGGCGAATATCTTAGTGAAGAATTCCTTAATCATCTCAAAGATAATGGGATTATCTCTCAGTGGACTCCTCCGGGAACTCCTCAACTTAATGGAGTTTCTGAGAGAAGGAATCGAACCCTACTTGATATGGTTCGTTCCATGATGAGTTTCACTGACTTACCACCTTCTTTCTGGGGTTATGCCCTAGAAAGTGCAGCAAAGATTTTGAATCTCGTTCCCTCTAAGTCAGTCCCTAAAACGCCCTATGAAATGTGGCATGGTAAAATCCCTAGTTATTCTTACTTAAGAATTTGGGGTTGTCCTGCTTACGTGAAGAGGACAGTGGGAGATAAGTTAGAATCTCGTTCTAACTTATGCTACTTTGTAGGTTATCCTAAGGAATCCATAGGATACTATTTCTATGATCAATCTGAGCAAAAGGTGTTTGTTTCCAGAAATGCTACTTTTCTGGAGGAACCGTTCCTTAAAGAAAAACAAGGCAAGATCATAGAATTAGAAGAAGTACAAAGTGACCCCATACCACCCACTGAAGAAACGTCCCACTCTGATCAACCACAA
Source organism: Lantana camara (assembly GCA_037501455.1). Classification (NCBI taxonomy): domain Eukaryota; kingdom Viridiplantae; phylum Streptophyta; class Magnoliopsida; order Lamiales; family Verbenaceae; genus Lantana; species Lantana camara. Next base: position 97,593,282 of record CM074861.1, read on the forward strand.
CCAATCACGAATTTCGATACACATGAAAATCCTCCTCTAAGGCGTTCTGAACGCACTCCTAGACAGCCGGAGAGATGGTATGGATTCTTCCATGAAATCTCTCAAAAGGATAATGATCCTTCAACATATGAGGAGGCACTTTCAGATTCTGACTCTGAACAGTGGATAGAAGCCATGAAATCCGAAATGGATTCCATGAACTCCAACCAAGTTTGGACCTTGGTAGATTTGCCTGATGGGGTCAAACCCATAGGTTGCAAATGGATCTTTAAGAGAAAGCTTGGAGTTGATGGAAGCATTGTAGCCTACAAAGCAAGACTGGTTGCAAAAGGATTCACTCAAAGACCCGGCGTGGACTTTGACGAAACCTTTTCGCCAGTTGCAATGCAAAAGTCCATTCGAATCATGCTTGCCATTGCTGCATATTATGACTATGAGATATGGCAAATGGATGTGAAAACTGCCTTTCTCAATGGTGACATTGACAAAGACATTTATATGGAACAACCCATAGGTTTCACATTCAGTGGGAGTGAGCAAAAGGTTTGCAAACTCCAAAGATCAATCTATGGATTGAAACAGGCTTCTAGAAATTGGAACATTCGATTTGATGAATCGGTCAAAGCGTTTGGCTTCATCCAAATTTCGAATGAATCATGTGTGTATAGAAAGGAATTGGAGACCTCAGTGCAATTCTTAGTACTTTATGTTGATGTCATCCTTCTTATTGGGAATTCGAAGGATGACATGAAAGTGACTAAGTTATGGTTATCGAACCAATTCGAGATGAAAGATCTTGGTGATGCGTCCTATATCCTTGGAATTAAAATCTATAGAGATAGATCTAGAAGGTTAATAGGACTATCACAGTCGATGTACATTGACAAAGTATTGAAGAGATTCAATATGGAGTCAGCAAATGTTAAGAACCTTCCTATGAGTGTAGGAACATGTCTTTCAAAGAAGATGTGTCCTAAGACTAACCTTGAGAAGGAGAGAATGACTCATACACCTTATGCATCAGCAATAGGTAGCATAATGTATGCAATGTTATGTACTCGACCGGATGTGGCTTATGCACTTAGTGTAACAAGTCGTTTCCAATCTGACCCTGGAGATGGTCACTGGGCTGCCGTGAAGAATATTCTTAAGTACTTGAAAAGTACTAAAGATTTATTCTTAGTTTACGGAGGTCAGAAAGATCTTACTGTCGAAGGATACTGCGATGCAAGCTTTGCATCTGACTTAGATGATTTTAAGTCAATGTCAGGATACATTTTCTGCCTAAACGGCGGAGCAGTGAGTTGGAAGAGTTCCAAGCAAACTACCACTGCTGATTCGACCACTGAGGCCGAATACTTAGCTGCAAATGATGCAGCTAAGGAAGGTGTTTGGATTAGAAACTTCATTCAAGAATTGAATGTTGTTCCTAGCATGAAAGACCCCGTTACTGTGTTTTGTGACAACACTGGGGCGGTTGCTCAAGCAAGAGAACCAAGATCTCACCAACGGACCAAGCACATTATGAGGAAGTATCACCTAATCCGTGATATTATCAAAAGAGGAGATGTGCTAATTGAGAGGGTCACATCAGCAGAGAACGTGGCAGATCCACTTACTAAACCCCTTAGTCGAGAAGCTTTCCAAGGTCATCTTCAGAAGATGGGACTTAGAGTAGCTTTAGAATGGCTTTGACGGGCAAGTGGGAGATTGTTAGGAATAGTGCCCTAGAAAGCCGATTGTATATCCGCTTTGTGCTTTTCCTTATTGTAATCACAGACAATCTTTGAATAAAATAACGAATTGAGGCAACACTTCTTTATATGCTCTTGTTTGGTATGCGTTTACTTTAGCTGTGCATGTATGAGAACTCCCCTAATCCTGATGACTTTAGGACTCTACCATTTAGGTGAAATGGTTCATGAAACGAGCCCTATATCACATAAGTCATGATTAGTAAAATACTCCAAGCCGATGAGTCCTACAGACAGTGGGAGTGTCAACCTGACTCCTCTAAGGCTTGCTTGTGGGATCACGCCCTTAAGAAGGACCACCTTGTTTCATGGAGGTGCAAAGTGTATAGTTGATACGTGCGTGATACATGAGGGTGCTTACTTTAATAAGTAAGTTCACTGAGGTGCCCCGTGTGAGAACATTCCTAAATGGGAAAGGAAGTTTCTATTTCAGGAAATGGAAACTTCCAGATTAGGAAATATCTCACGAGTCATTGATGTGATTAATTGATCCTTAGACTTGAGGTTCCTTCTCACTTTATGAGTTAACTCTGTAGTCTTAGGTATAAGCTTTAAAGGGTGTCACCTTAGACAACTGATTCAAGGCTTATGCTGGGGCTGCACAAGTGATTCATGAAAGTGAATGAGAATCAAGAAAGGACCTACACTTGCATTTGCAAGGTGATCTCTTATTGTGTAAGTCATTCATATGCCATATGGAGTCCTTGGCCAAGGCAGTAGATCAAGACATCAAGAAAAGGGTTTCTTGGATTGAGATCAAATGGATATGAAATGCACTTAGCTTTAAGACCGGATTATTAGGGTTCTGATTATTCCCTTGCCCTAAATCTTGGTTGAGAGATAGTAAGTAGGAGGATTGTATCTCACATGAATCAATGACTTAAAGGTTCTGTCGAATCCGAACATTCCAATTCAGCTAGGGGTTAAACACCTGTTGCTAGACTATGGTCGTTTAATCTGTGGACTGATTAATTAATTAGTGAATAAATTAATTAGGGTCACTGCTAATTGAATTGAGAACCTAGAGGGTCACACACAACAACTTGGTTACATGAGTTGAGGCTTGAAAATGATTAAACGAGTTAATCGGGCCGAGAGGGTTCCACACGTGTGAAATCACACGTGTGGCTCACGTGAGTGACACGTGTCACTATGACACGTGTCACACACGTGTATATATATATATTATATATATATATATATATTAAATAATTAATTAGTTAATTATTTAATAGACTTTGGTTTAATTTTGAATTAAAAAGAAAGTCTAATTTTGGAGAAAATAATCTAGTTAATTAATTATGAATTAATTAATTAGATAAAAATAAGTTATTTATTTTATAATAAATAAAGTATAAAATTATCCAAAAATAGTTTGGATATTTTTAGCTCTCTTCAAAGTTGACTAGAATTAGAATTCAAAGTCAAAGTTGGAAAATACTTGATCATCAAGTAATAGGAGAGAGAGGGACCAAATCCTAGTCCAATAAGGACTAGTTTCGGCCGCCCCTCCCCTTCCTATATATAGGGGAGCTCATGCTCCCCTTTAGAGCTAATTGACAATTCTTGGTTCATGTGTTGAACACCTTCCTTTCTCCAAGATTAAATTAAACCCTAGGTTAAGCCTAAACACTAACTAGAGAACTAGCATCCTTACTAGTTAGATTGTGATCAAGTTGGTGGACTTTCTCTAGAGACTTCAAGTTAGAAGTTTGAAGATTCGAGCTTTACCAAGGAGAGGGGATCAAGCCGCGTGAAGAGCGTTCTTGGGTGGCTTGAAACGCTTCAAGAAAGAATAAAAGAAAAGTAAGTTTTCTATCTTTACGAATTTGGTTACACGATTGCGAGTTCAAGGTCCTTTTGTTGGGAAAAATTTTTAAATTCCGCTGCTTTCTGATTCGTGTTTTCCAACAGAAGGCCCCAAAACATCTTAATTAAATTAGGTCCTTAACGAACAAATATTGGACAATAGAGTCCAAGAATAATTGAATAAATTCTAAGGTACACGTAATTAAAATAACTTCACGTTGACACTTAGGCATGCAACGTCACATAAATCACGAAATTACTGAATTAAACTCTCACGTGACCTCGTACCTGGCTTGCCGGAAAACTGGGGTGTTACAACCTGTCAGCATCCCTCGTTGTTCCGCTTTTCGTTTTCTCGTGTCTCATTGCTTGTTTGATCTTTCCCTACCCCTTTTGATGATTCCTAAGCTTTGTTAATATGCATTAGGATGTGTTATGATTGTTATATGAAGTTTATGACTTGAATTGATATGGAATATGAAAGATATGAACGAATGAACTTGATATCTCCGTGTATTGAATGTATTTGAACGAATTACTCAATTAGGTGGCTTCATGACATGATTTTTACTTCTTGTGCATCTCATATCATGTACATAGCATTGTCGTGCGTCATATATGGTCATTTTGAGTCTCACTTCACTTTTCTTGCATAGATTTTGGTCCGAACGGAGACGAAGCCGATCCTTGAGGCTCTTGCACCGTTTCCTTTTGCTTCTAAGGTGGGTTTCTCTTCTATTAGTTAAACGATCCGATATATTTCCAATGTGTAACGTTTTAAGCCAAACTATTATATGTATATATCGAGTCTTTTGAAGAGTCAATGATTTTGAACATTAAAGCCCTTTTCTTTATTAAATACCCTACCTATTGTTTTGGCGAGACATGATTGATTGCACTGAATGGGGGCCCTGGGACTTAGTGCACGTGGCTAACCGGGGAAGCAAGGGTTGACGGGGATCCCATGCACTAGTTCCACCAAACTACGACGATATCGGCCCTCGCTAGGAGGTTAGCGAGGAATGGGAACCGGGCTTTTGGGGATTTATGTACCCCACTAGCCACAATGATTGAGGTGGCCAGGCCTTGCAAACCCGTTCACCACCATGAGGAAAAAGGTGTTGACTTGAATGACTATGAATGATCGAATGATTATGATTGATCGATTGATTATGCACGAAAGATTGTATGTGTGATAACCTAATGAACACTTTACTGATTACACAAGGTGGAGGTTGGAGACTTAGCCTTCTCGCCGAGCTCACATATAACCTATTGAATGAATACGGTTGTTATAATCCCGTTTGATGATTTTCTTGTTTTACCCACTTGGGAAATATTCTAAAACCTCTTTCAGGATTATAACTTGCATGAACGTGTTTTAATTCCGCATTATTTATATGTTATGCCCCGCTTTTATACCCACCAGTCCCTTTTGGACTGAACCCGTTTGATTTTCAGTTTGTGCAGGTTTTGGGCTTTGCTAGGTGGGAATCCGAGTTGTTGGGTCTTGTATTTGAGTCTAGCATTTCTTTTGTTCTTCTACACTCATCTCATTTTGTATTATGAATATTGATTATGTATATGATGGGCGTACATGATAGATTAAGTCGTAATGGCAATTTTGAATACTTGAACTCTTGTATTTATTTTGGAGCTTGAAGGCTCATGGTATATATGATATTGACGTTTAGCTTCCGCTTATTACATTGCTCTGTTTCATTGCATTTTGGTATTGATTGGTTTAAGGGTTAGCTCCCATCTAGCATATGCGGATCGGGTCTTAGTGCGGGGGATGTGGTACCTTGCGCTCGGGTGCTACAGATTAATATTGTACATGAGGTGAATTTCGTTTTGTAATATCAAATAAAACTAAAAGGAAATAGAGAATTAAGAAAACTATTTGAAAAAATAATAATAATAACTAAAATGTCATCCACCTCTTCAAAACAGCCTTTTCTTCTTTTATAATTGAGTCTCACGCCATTCAGCAGTTAGGCAAATAAGCAACTTTTACTTTTCATCAAGGATTTACATTCTACCTTCCAATTAGGGTTTGTTGGGAGTTGAGAGAAAAATAAGAGAAATTATCCCAATTATTTGAATTTGAATCCCACTTATCCCTCAAGAATTTCATCATCTCCAAAACATGGTTGGACCAGATAAAACCACATGAATTCATCTGGATTTATCCGAAATCGGACCCGATTTAATCGGACCCGACTACTTTCCTGGTACCCTAAGCGTTCCTGCTATTGCATACCTTCCGGTTGAAAGGTAAATATCTTCTTCCTACTATCGATTGGGCCTTTATGAACTGGGTCATGATCGCTTTTATGGCACATCAATAATCAATATTGCATATGAGTAGGGTTGTCAACGGGTCGGATTCGGGCCGGGTCAGGGGATTCCGGATCCGAATCCGACAAGAGGATCCGACAACGAATCCTATAGGATTCGGATTCATTTGTTTTGAATCCATGCATAATCGGATCGGACTATATTCGATTAAAGATCCGACCCGATTAACAATAAAATTTAATTTTTTTTATTTAACAAATTTAATATAAAGAATAAATATAATTACATAATATTAATAAATAATAATTATTTAATGGATTATTTGATGATTTTATTTATATTTGTTTAAAATAAGTTAATTTAAACTTATTAATAAAGGAAAATATATACTTTTAGAGTAAATAATTCAAATTTTATTGTTGTTTAAAGTGATAATTATGTGAAAATTATAATTTTAGTCATTTTACTTAATATTATGTACTAGTAAAAAATTTATTTTAATTAAATATTATATATATAATCGGATTCGGATTCTAAACGGATCGGATTCGTTAATTCCATATTCGCTCCATTTATTTCGGATAACGAATATTTATAATCGGATATGATCCATCGGACATTTTTATCGGACGAATATGCTAAAATTCGGATCGGATTCGAACCGGATTCGGATTATCAGGATGCCCATTGGGCCTAACCCAACCCCAATCCAATCGACCCGAACCCGGTTTTCAAAAAACCGGGTAATATGCCCCCTAGGCGTCGGCGTACTGGCGCCACCCGGCTTAACTTCTGGCCACCTCAAATCTCCCCGGAAAATGCTGTATGGGTAAAATCGTACTTTCACCTCTCCCCAAAACAGACAGTCAGCTTTCCCTTAATTTCGTCTCCACTCCCGATACTCATTGGCTGCAGATTCTCGTACGTTGCTGAATCCGACACCTGGTACTCTGTATACGCAACAATCACACGGAAATACTCACAGTTGCTGCCTGTGTCTAATTCTATACATGCATGTTCGCGTGGGTGTCTGCTTGATCGGTTGATTTTGATTTTGGCATGATTTCGATGTCGCGGTGATGAGTTTCGGTAGATTAATCTGCGTTTTCCGTTGTTATTTCTTGATATTTCTTGATGTTTGATTTGATTTGATTAAATCTTGGTAATGATGGTCTCCGCCGTGCTGCAGTTTTTCTGGGTGCCGGGTTTCTTGGATTTGTTCTCGGTTCGGCGAGGAGATAGCAGCGATTTGTCTTTCATCAGGTATTTTGCGTGTTTGTTGACTTTTTGTGGTGGTATTTGGGGCGGGTTCGTTTCATTTGGCCCTTTGTTTATCTTTTGTGCCCTAAATTTTCCCGTTTTAAGGTTGTTAGATGCTCATTCCGTGTATGTGTGTGTGTGTGTGTTTGTTCTGTGTGTTGTTGATATCCTGTTGAAAAAGTGACTGCTGAAGAAGAAGAAAAAAGATCGATGCAGCGCTTGGTGAGGAGGGGTGTTTGTGCGAGAGTTTTCCTTGCTGGTTTTTATGTTACTCATGGATTGTTCTATTTAATCTATATTAGGTGTTTATGAGATACTTTGAACTTTAGCCAATTATTTCTGTTCTTCTTTAGTTTATAGAACTTGATTGTGCTGTTCTCATTGACAGTTCTGGTTTCCAGGTTTTTACCAAACGGAGGAGGTAGTGAGCTTTTGTTGAGGGATTGTTGAGAACAAGATAATGGTTTCATTTTCGAACGGCAGCTTATCTGGTGAGGTCTCACACAAGCGGCCTCTGGAGAATGGTTTTATGCCTAAATTTAAACCAAGGAAAGTATCTGCAATCCGGGATTTCCCGCCTGGATGTGGCCCCAATGCTGTGCCCATTAATTTGAAACTTCAAGAAAATGGTGTTGATGGAACTGGGAAGGGTCATCATGGGGCTAAAAATTCTGAAGGTACCAGTGCTGTGGTGGCTAATGGTGTTCAAAGTTCTGAAAAGGCTGATCTAGTGGAGTCTGAGGCAGTTGGAAAGTCTGCAGTGGCCAATAGAATTAAATCTGATGGTGTTGTGACTGCTGAAATGCAAACTGTTGGGGGCTCTGGTGTCAAAAACTCTACTGTCGAGGTGGAGCGTCAACCCCATGAAGCAGTTAACAGTAGTTTGGCTGTAGATATGACTGAGTCACTGGTTGCATCAGTGGGAAAAGTCTTGGAAAATGCAAACGGAATACAGAAACTGATCAAGGAAACGCGACCACATGGAATCCAGTTTCCAAGCGAGATTGAGCGTCACGGACATGAAGCTATAGATAATCCTGTTGAAGTAGAGATATCTGAATCTCTGAATGCATTGGTGGGAAAAGTGACAACAACGATTTTGGGTAGTTCCTCAAATAATGTAGAAGAGTTGGTAACAGAATCTGAACCCGTCAGAGTTGATACACAGAATGACAAGAAAAATGATTCTTCCAGTGAAGATACTGAGGCTAGAGATCAGAGGATGTTGAAACAGTTAAATGAGGTGGAAGTTTCAGCATTTGTTCCAAATCCAGCTGGTTTGGGGGAGGCAAAGCCCAAACTAAGTGCCGGTTCCATTAGGCCGAAGGATAAATACCGTGTGAGAAGAGTGTCTGCTGTTCGTGACTTCCCTCCAAACTGTGGGACCAATGTTCCTTTACCGATTGAAGCAGAAAAACAAATGGTTATATCTGAAAATGGTACTGAAAAAGTTGAAGGGGAATCAAATGCAACTCACTTGAGGAATGTTTCCGAGGGAAGTGAAGTAGGAGATATGGTGGCTGCTTCTCAAACAGAATGCTTGGAACAACTTGACAACATTCATGTTAAAAATGGAACAACCGAAATATTGGATGATGCTTCTGGAAGAGGGCAGCTTGGGGAAGTGTTGGGAGCCACTGTGGAAGGTGGCCTTGTGGATTCTGAAAATTGTGATAGAAGCCAACAGCATAGCCAATCTGAAAATATGGAAGCAAGACCAGCTGTTGATACCATTGTTGAGGATACTAGAGGATCAGTGGGGAAAGAGATTGTTGTTCGCACAGCAGAGACAGGTGATGAGGTAATGTCTCCGCATATTGGTCGAAGCATTGGAAATGAATTGCATAGGGAGATTGTGCATGGTCTGATGGCTACAGAACATTGTCCATGGAGGAAACCGAAGGCAACTTCGAATAACTCGGATTGTAGAACAAGTGGAGATAAAGGTTGGGTGCAGAAAGCGTCTCAGCAGCAAAAATCCAAAGCTGTTGTTGCTTCAGATATTGCTTTTAAAGTTGATTCTTCAGAAAGAACTCCTCCAAATGGAAGCTCTGATTCTTATGATGCAGATGAAAGCCCTTATCCATTAACCGCCATACATGGTGAAGATCTTGGTTCCTATGAAGAATATGGGTCTGAAATCACACCTATTTCCATGATCAAGCTTGATGATACTGAGAATGAATCTGCTGAACCTGTTGGGAAGGAGATTGTTGTTTATTCACAGGGTAAGAGTGATGAAATGAGGCCTGCGCCAGGTGTGTTCAGCTCGGGTGATGAAGAGGATAGAGAGGTTGTGCATGGTTTGATGGCTGCACCTAATTGTTCATCGAGCAAAGGGAACAACACAGTTTTATCTGTTACCCGAAAAAGTGGAGAGAAAAAGAAGAAAAAATATTCGTCTTGGCGACAGAATGCCAAGGCTGTTGCTAAGAAAAGCATTCCTCATCCTAAAGTAAATTCTTCAGGATCGCCATCTAAGAAGAGGCAGAAGAAAGTTTCTACTTTTCATGATCACGATGGAGATATCCCTACAAATCCTCCTTCCACCCAAGGACTAAAAGAGCTTGAAGTTAGACTGCCTCCTTCCATTCCTAATCCTAAAGTAAACTCTTCAAGATTGCCATCTAAGAAGAGGCGGAAGAAAATTTCTGTTATTCATGACGGCAAAGGGGATATCCCTACAAATTCTCCTTCCAGCCATGGACTGCAAGAGCTTGAAGTTAGCCTGCCTCCTTTTGGTCCCAAGAGCTCAGATAATGGCGATGCCCGTCACAAAGTCCGAGAAACCCTTCGTTTATTTAATGCTCTTTGCAGAAAGCTCTTGCAAAAAGAAGAATCAAACTCAAGGCGAGAGGATGAACCAAAATCAAGTCAGTCCAAGCTCAAGCCAAATAGGATCGATCTTCTTGCAGCAAAGGCTATCAAAGATCAGGGAAAAGAAGTCAACACCACATCAGAGTTCATTATAGGGCAAGTTCCTGGAGTTGAAGTGGGAGATGAGTTTCAATACAGAGTAGAGCTTGCTGTTGTTGGTATTCACCGCCTATACCAAGGTGGTATAGATGGGGTGAAATATAATGGAAAGAAGGTTGCGGTGAGTATTGTTGCTTCTGGTGGTTATGATGATGATACAGAGAATGCCGATGTCTTGTATTACTCTGGGGCAGGTGGAACTGGTAAGGATAAGGAACCAGAAGATCAAAAACTCGAACGAGGGAATTTAGCTCTATATAATAGCATATCAGAGCAGACTCCTGTTCGTGTGGTTCGGGGTTGGAAGGAGACAAGAACTCTAGATCCCCTTGACCGAAAACCTAAGATAGTGATGACATATATTTATGATGGCCTATACACTGTCAAGGGTTGTGAGACCAAAACTGGGGCCAACGGTAAAAAGGTTTTCATGTTTGAGTTGAGGAGGAACCCTGGTCAGCCCGAGCTTGCTTGGAAAGAATTGAAGAGAACAAGTTTGTCCAAATTCCGACCCGGTATGTGTGTCGCAGATATTTCTTACGGAAAAGAACAGTTTGCTATTTGTGCCGTGAACACACTAAATGATGAGAAACCACCTCATTTCAACTATGTGTCGAAAATGAAGTATCCCAATTGGTTCAATCCGGTCCCTCCACCTGGCTGTGACTGTACAAGCCGATGCTCCGACTCAAAGAAATGCAAATGTGCAGTGAAAAACGGGGGTGAAATCCCTTACAACCATAATGGAGCTATTGTTGAAACAAAACCACTCGTATATGAATGTGGGCCCCATTGTAAGTGCCCCCCTTCTTGCTATAACAGGGTAACCCAACGTGGCATCAGATTCAAGCTCGAGATTTTCAAGACTGAGTCGAGAGGGTGGGGCGTGCGGGCCCTCACTTCTATACCTTCTGGAAGCTTCATATGCGAGTATGCAGGAGAGCTTCTAGAAGACAAAGAAGCTGAAGAGAAAATTGGCAACGATGAATATCTCTTTGATATTGGTACGAACTATAGTGACTGTTATGTGAAGCCTGAAGATCAAGCCGTTTCAGCAGAACTTATGGAAGAAGGTGGATACACGATCGATGCTGCTCAGTTTGGAAATGTCGGGAGGTTTATTAATCATAGCTGTGCCCCGAATCTTTATGCCCAGAACGTGATTTACGATCATGATGACAAGAAAATGCCACATGTGATGCTTTTTGCTGTGGAGAATATCCCTCCCTTGCAGGAGCTGACGTATCACTATAACTACTCTGTTGATCAGATTTACGATTCTGATGGTAACGTTAAGGTTAAGAAATGTTATTGTGGTACTGCAGAATGTACTGGCAGGATGTACTGAACTTTTGGAAATGTTGTATGGTTTTTTAGTTGGTGTATCGGCTCTCCGGTTTAGTTGCTTCTAAAGGCAGTTCGGGCTCTGTTTGAAGTTTAAATCTTGCTTCATATTTTGAGTTATGGATGAGTTATGGAGAGAAGTTGCAATCTTTCGAAAGTGCAGCAATGGTCTGAAAGTATCAAATCAACCCAATGTTATTCGGGGTGTATGTATATATAATATATTCGGTTTGATGACAGATATGAGTACTCTTGTGGGAAGGAAGAGGCCAGAGGAAGATGGTTTAATGTTTATATTTGGAAATTAAATGTTTCTGTAACGTTACAGTTTGATATATTGATGTGGCAAGATTCATATGTTAATTTTAAGGCAGTGATCTCCTGATTTAGGGGAGGAAAATAACTAGATATAAATGTTTATGCATAAGAACGCAATTGGGATTAAGTTGGGTGATCGTGACATCTCAATTTTAGGGCTTATAAAGCAAAAACTTAAGAAAAATGAGTTTCCAAGTTAAGCAAGCAGCCTCCTTTACTTACATACATTTTAAGCCAACCTTAGAGGCCAAGTGAACATTTTGCTTAGAGCATATGGCAATACAACATCACTCGTCACCATTGCAATCTTTGTAAAAGAATGCACATCCTAATGGAAATTCTCTTAAATGTACCCTTTTTGGGTCCCCATTTGTGGACCCAAAATTTGAGGTCAATGATGCACGGATACAAATATGGCGACACGGTGTATTTTGAGGTCTATGATGCACGGATACAAACATGGCGATACGGATTTTTAAAAGTGTTCATGCATTAGAGGTTGAGATGATACTACATTTAGTATGTTAAATGTTGCTCTTTTTTTATTAGATGTATTGAAGATGTGAAACAATCTTGATCCATTGGTGCACATGTTGAAGAACTTCCCCTTCCATATGAAGAGCTTCTTTCACTAAAGAATTTGGCTCAAATAATGCCTTCGGAATGTGCACAAGGTAGAAGAAGATGGAAACATGACCTTCCAAAACTTACACATAGCAAAGCTAACACATACACATACACATCACATGTACAAAGAAGATGGCAACTCGAGATCATATCGATTAGAATCAAAGAATTTCATCGAAACCAACAAGAACGAGATGAATATATTCGTAAGCGCCATTTATATTGATTCAAAAATTTTAGTAAAAGTGTTTGAGAATCAAACATAGGTGATAAAATTGGGGAGCCACTTAAAAGGGCTACTACCCTTCTAAAACATCACCAAAATTAGGCTCTTTTTTCTTTTTTTTTTTCCTTCTTTTTTGTTATCCTATATAGAAGTACATGACTGACTCAGAAAACCAGCTATGTTCCATATACTATTACACACTATTACCATGAGAGACGAAACGCTATCAGCATAAGGCACAACTGTCCGCTCGAACGATCATCCAAAAGGCTGCAAAACACATACATAAACAGCTCTGAGTAAGTGGACGATCACCGAAGGTCCATCTGCACCCTCAGTTTCATCAATCATGATCATAGTGCGAGATGACTCGGCCCTATGTAGTTGCTATGAACAAGCTGCTGTTATAAATTTCTTTGCAGCTGTTGGAAATTTCAGAAGGATTGTTATTGTCGGTTTTCTCCATCTCTTCATCAATCTCAATCTCACGAGACCTGCAACTATAACTGCAAAACGCTTTCTCACCTCTGCATGACAAAGAAACAAGAACATATACACATTACACATATGCCAAAGAATTATAAAAAATGAGAAATAAAAAGATTTAAATAGAAAAACCAAAAAGAGGCTAACCTATACATGAAAATATCTTCACCATCCAATTTCTTGTTGCAAGAGTAACAAAACTTCAAGAAATCATCGCAAGGATAGGAAGCAAGAACGTCGTTATCAACACCCTCACTGCACTTCTTCAAAAGGTTGCCTACTTTCTTTTCATCATCGTGACATTCTAAAATGCAGTCACCAAGAATATGAGTAACTTTCGGGTTCGGGCCATGAGTTGTAACACAAGTATAATCCTCCAAAAGCCCAAGCTCACTTGCTGTAATAGAACTGTATGAAGTACCCAACTTAAGGCCTTCTCCAACAAATGTCGACCCTGAGGGCACTTTCATCATTTTATCCTCAAGAACCAAGTTTCCTGAGCCAAGCCTTGACTTACGGTTCCCAAAATTGATCAAGTGGGACCCAGACCTTCCCGAATCCAAAGAGCAAGCACGAAGATTTTCATGCAACTTGGGTTCCAAAGTGCCCTCTCCAATCTCAAAGACAACATCAGAATTACCCTTTTGGATATTAACTGTCTTATTGTTACTAGGAAAAACAGCAACATTCTTAGGAAGTGACTTAGGTGTTGCCTCTATAGAACTAACATGGCTACAAAAATTAGGACTTCTAACACTCATTTGTCTTCCAAAAAGAATATTTTTATTATCAGACGAACGGGTAACTTTCCCTGGTTGTTTAGTTTCGTTTTCAAGAGAATCTATAATGCTTAGGCCTACTTTGCTGCAACCCCAACTCTTGGGACATCCTTCATTCTGCGATTTGGGACATCTAAAGGGATTGCCAAAATTCGAAAAAATTCTAAAATCTAAAGGGGAGGTGGGACTTCTAACTGAATCAGAATCCGAGCTTCTGGGATTGAATCCCACAAATAAGCCAGTTACTTTTAGAAAGGAGTTATCTTTATGCTTCTGAGGCATAATATCAGAGTGAAAATAGGCCTCTGATATATCATCAGGCTTCAAGTTATTCATCCGTTGATCTTTCGGGTGCGATGATCGGGTCCTCTTCCTCAGCATTGTCGGAAAATCAAAACTTTGAGATAATTCCGAGAATACCTACTGCCTGTATCAAGATTCAAAGAATCAGTCACAAATTAGTGTTGGATGAAGACAAATGTACAGCAGGAAGTTTCAAACACAACAAAAATACATAATCCACCAGATATAGAAAAGGAAAACATGGAATTAATAAAAGTAGGAAACAAATAAGCAAGAAATTGTACCCATTTTCTCAACCAATTTTTATGCAGAAAAGAAAACCCATATTTAAAAATTAATAATTAATGTTGCCGATGGTATAATACTCGCACAAAATAATGAAACAAGATTAAGAACGCCTTTTCAAAAGAAAATATTTTTTCCTTTAACAAAAAAAAAAAAAAGAAAGCCCGCTGCCCATTTAGAGATCTTGAAGAATCAACGAACAATGCAGTGGATTAAAAATTGCAAAAAAAAAAAAAAGATATCAAAAATGGAAAAGACAGAGAAATTAATGAGAAATAATCCAGAAAAACTGAGAGGGTCAACTTTACACTCAAATACAGTAATGAAGAGTGAAAAAAAAGGAAAGAAACCAAATGCTCATACGAAGAATTCTGGAGTTAGAGTAAGAGAGTTAACTTATTTAAACATGCCAATAATTAATCCCAAATCTAGAACTCCAGAAACACCTGATCAATATTCTTGAAAACAATACAAATTCTTTTAAAAAAAAGTAAAGGAGCCCCAGATAAACCCCACCTGAATCCCTGTTGCTGCCCAATTATTACAATCAATTTATTCAAAAACCACACTCAGAGAAGCATCATTCAACCCATGAACTCGCCCTAAAAGCAATGACCCAGATGAAAACAATGAATCATCATCAACAAAGATTGGAACTTTCCAGAAAATCTGGGCTTCCAGAACCAAGAACAATCAAGATTCAACAAACCCACAAAAAATACAGTAAATTTGTTTAACATATCCTAAAATGTTGCAGAAAAAACACACAATAAGGGCGAAAAACCCACCTAGTTCTCTCCTCCAGAACCTCGATAGAAAATGGGTTTTTGAGTGAGATGAAGGAAAAAACCAAATGCGATGAAATGGAAATGGAGACCACTCTTCTGTCTTTATCTTGTGTATGTGTGTGTGAACCTTGTGTAGTACTGCACTGTACACTCTCTCCTCCCTCTCTCTCTCTCTCTCTCTCTCGCATCAAAATCAGAGACTGAGCTTCACAAATACTCTTCCTTTCTCTCTCTTTTCCATTTATTTTCTCCCTCCCATGTCGTATTTACACATGGCAGTGGGATTCCGTATACATACGCTTGCATTTATACGCTGCTCTGCGTGTGTGTTTGCAGAGATGGAATACAAGTATACATTTAAACTATGTACCCAACTCTATTTCTGCACCATATTCATTTTTATTATATTTCTCTTACTTTCTCATGAAGGAAATTTGAAGGATGAAGCTAAGATTATGTGAGTATTTATTTTATTGGTTAGTGAATAGTTAGAAAAAAATTCACAAATTTAGATTAGCTGAAAATCACATTAATTCTTCTCTTCGAAATGTTAAATTTGATTCGATCGGAATATATTGATAAATAAATTCGACATAAAATTCAGTAATTTTCTCGGGTGATTACGAGAATATATAGCCTTTGTAAATGAGATTTTGTTAAAAAAATTTATTTCAGTATATTAAGGTTAGTCGTAAGGAACTATTTACTTATTTATAATTTTCGACGCATATAAAGTATGTGGTATATGTTATTTCAGTATATAAAATCTAATACACGTCACATTAAAATACATCACGGTTGCACTAATTTGAATTAAATAAATATAAAATACAAAATTTAATTATTACATTACTAATTTTTAATAATCATGTATATATATATATATATATAAATTACAATTTTAATATACGCACACAGTGGCGGAGTCCGAAATTTCTTTTAGTGGGACCGATCAAAGTATAATATTAAAATCAAAATAACAAATGACTCTTATTAGTATTAATTTTAATTTTGATGATTGGATTAATAATATAAAATTATATAAAATTACATACATATATCATATATCTATATAATAATAAAAATTGAGGGATCAATTCTATCCCTCATTTCTCGGTGGTTCCGCCACTAACGTACCCGTGTAAGTATACATACATGCGGATCCATCCATACATGTACATGATTGTTGTTATAATTAATATTATTTTTATTTTTATTGGTGAACTGAAATAAAAAAATAAAAGAATATTCACAACTAAAGCACTTTATATATATATAAGGAGAATTACATACGGGTCCCTAAGGTTTGGTCTAGTTACACAGTAGTCCACGTATCTTTGGATTTTACATACAGGTCCCTAAGATTTGATTCCGTTAGAGGTTCATAGGTTCCGTTAGAATTTTGCCCAAAATGACCAGAATGCCCCCAACCCCTAAGGACTGGATTGTAATTAGGTCAAACCTCAGGGACCCGTATGTAATTATATTTAAATTATATTAAAAAATTAATATATATAATTACTATTTTTTATTCTTGTTTGTTATAATATATATCTTTTAGTTTTGAAAATTTTAACTCGTTTCGCAATGATTTAGTAAATACTAATCTTGCTAATATTATATAAATATTTTCAATTAATCATTAAATATAAATTATTATTAATTTTAATATATATAAATATTGTTAATTATTACAGAAACACTTCAACTAATCATTAAATGCTCATCTTATTAATATTATCTCTACGATTATTTATTAAATACTAATAATACTAATATTATATTTTTACCAAAAAAAAAATACTAATATTATATAAATACTTTTAATTAATTTAAATATAAATTATTTTCAAAATGCATACACATACAATCAGAAATCACAAGTTCTAAAATTTAAAATATTTAAAGTTAATACTTTTAATTAATACTAATATTGTTTATTAATTACAAAATACAGATTAATTTATATAAAATATGCATAATTACATATATATTTAATTATAAATACTAATTTTTTAATATAATTTAAACATAATTACATACGGATCCCTGAAGTTTGGCCTAATTACAATCAAGTCCTTGGGGACATTTTGGTCAAAATTCTAACGGAACCCTAACGACCGTTATGGACTTCTAATGGAATCAAAATCTTAGGGATTGGTATGTAAAATCCAAAGATACGTGGATCGCTGTGTAATTAGTCCAAAACTTAGGGACCCTGATGGTGCAGAAACTTGTGAAGGATTTAGACACCAATCACTTTAGAATTTGTATGTAGGAGGGAAGACCATCACAGGCGTAGGAGCCTCAGGAACTGGGTTTCCAATGAGCGTGGGTTCTTCCAGCTAGGATAACACCAAGAAATCGTGCAGCAAAGGTGCAGAAAATGGTGGAGTATATGAGACTTTTGAGAAGATGAAGATGCAGAGGAAAGATGATGCCCAGTTCGGTTGTGTGGTATTTAGTGAAGAAGATGACTTGGGGCAGAATGCATGTGTTCTCCCCTTATTTATATGTTAGGGGCGAGGGTAAATGGGTAAATTGACCGTGTGGTCCCAAACCTGTGTTGCCCTAACACGTGGCAGCCTGTGAGGGTGTGAGAGTGACGTTTCTGCAAAGGAGGCGGCGTGTCAGGTACAATGGTGCGCACTACCTTTGTGTCAGAGGTTGTTGGCGAGGGTCGCGCGGGATGATGGACCAAAACCCGCTTGTGAAGGCTAGGATCCGTCGCATGAGAAGTAGGGTCACTCCCGAGCGTTGGTGACGCTCGAACAATCCACAGATGGACTCCCCATGATAGATGACCCTTGAGCGCCAAAATCCCGAGCGTCATTAATGGGGCCCCCCATGTGGGTGCTTCCCTGAGAAGGGTAACCCTGAGGGCCGAGATGCGAGCGTCAAACTCGTCGGTTCTGGCCCTTTACCTGAATTGTCGTCCGAGGCTTGACGGTTTATATTAGCTGGCAAATGAGTGGGCTGGGAAGGCTCACGAGCCCATCAATGCGAGCGTCTTGGCCTTAGCCAGCGATGTGCTGACACGTGGACGGCTCTGATTCGAGCGTGATTTTAGGTCTCATCAGACCCGTATGTAATTCTCCCTTTATATATATATATATATATATATGTATTATTTATGTATATAAAATTTAATATTTGGAAAAGGAATCGAAATTATTAGTTTGTGTTTCACTTTAGGGGGTGATGATTCATCACAAAACGACAATGAAGGGGCCTGTGTGGGTCAGTGGGTCCCACTCTGTGTACTTTTTTGTTTTTATTATTAATTTTTTAATTGAATTGCAATGAAAACTGCCTGACCAGACTTTCTTTTCCTTTTTTTTCTTAACTTTTTCTCTTTTCTTTTTCTCTTTTGTTAAAGTCCAACTCCAACTCAACCTTTGAGAAGTACACTTACTCAAACTATTTTACTCATTTTTCTAATGCTCTAACAATAATAAAATATGCACACTTTTTTTCTTAGTATTTATAATTTAATTCAATACATGTTGACGTGGGGTTACCAGTATTTTGATTTTGGCCCTACCTTAATGGTTTTAAATTTTAATACTAAAACATTAGGTTACCTTCCAAATACTCAATTACAAAACATGCATACCAATTTTTTTTTGATCAAAATAGCTCGACTGAACTCATCCAATCATATAACATTGGTTCTAGACTTATTTATTTGAGTTTAAATTGAGGCAAACCACTTAATTTTTAGGTGTAAAACTTTTTCTATCGATCATAATTATATTTTCAGAAATTAAATTGAGGAGATGATGCTCCAATTCAAGACAAGAAAATATCTTTGGACTCATCGAGTATTTACAAAATTATTTATTTTTTTTAGTAGCAACAGAAATTAAAAAAAAAAAAATAGGTTGAGGGAGATGTCGTCTCGATCCAAGGCAGAGAATGCGTTCAAACTCAGCGAAAACTTATAATATACTTACATTGTACTTCATTGCATGAAAACGATGAGAGTTTGAGCCTGCAACTTTGTTAGGATCAAATTTTGTCATACCCCACTTAACCAACTTTATAAAATTTGAACAAAAAACTTGTATAAATTAACATAGCACTGAACCGCTAAGCTATTTACATTTCTACCAATAATGCAACAAATATAAAATTCTCCTTCTTTCCCTACACAAAGTTTAAAGTAAAATTGCCCAATAATATATTACATATCTTTAATTTTATCGTTCAGTTCCTTATTTGAATCATAGAGGATTACAAACAATATCTCATATGTAGTTAACGTCAAAGATCCACAAAAAAAAATGTAGTTAGCATTTGTTCTGACTTTAACGTATTTTTTCGAATATTAAACAAATTAATAATTAACAATTAAATAAATATCAAGTTGATTTTTCATATCTAATTTACCATCACAATACCCTTAAAAATATTTCCTACATCTTTAAGTCTTGAAAAGTACATTTTAAATTAAATAAAAAAAATCAATATACTCTAAATTATTTTACATCTTTTTTAAAGGTAGACATTCATGCAATTAATATTTTGTATTATTATTGTGTGAAAAATCTGCAAAATTGGTGGGGGCATTTAAGACATTTTACATCAGCATCCCTTTATTCCAAGTAATAGCAGTAACTCGCCGCGTTTCGCCCGCATTGACTCGGGTCAACGTCAAATCGAAAGTTCCCCTACACCTCACACACCGACAACTAACGGCCGTTAAAACTTTTAACTGTGCCGTTAAATTCAATTTCGTTCTCTGACTGCAGTGCAGGGTTAGCTTAACCCACGTACATGGTTAGACTTAGAGCATCACGCAAAGGTAACCTGACCATAGTTGGGAGTCATCATCACAGCACATTTGTACTGTTCTTCCCTTTAAGGGACTGTCCTTCATTTTCTGTCGCTTTTGTGGCTTTGTAAAAAGGTTTTTTTTTTTTTTTTTCCTTTTATTTATTTTTTGGTTGAGGGGTAGTTGTGGGTGGAGTCGATTTTATTAGTTGTGGGTGGAGTCGATTTTATTTAATTTAATTGTATGTAGATATTTGTGCAATTAATTGAATTTTATTGTTGAAATTGACATTGTGTTGAAATCTTTATTTATTTTTTAACAATTTTTTTCCAATCGATATATCTTAAACGATGAGATAACGATAACTACAACTAATACTCATTTGGTTAGATCACATACAAATTAAACTATGGAAAAACTTAAATAGTTAGATAACTGATAGTAGTACGTAATTTAATTATAAGCACGTTAAAGAGGCAGAACAAATGAGAGATTAGTATTGCGATTTGCGTACAAGAAAGTAAAATTATTTACATCGAAAAAAATAGTAATGTGTGTGCAGATGCGTTGGTTGATCGGGATCATAAGATTAGGAGCATCTAAGGTTGTGACTTACTTGATAACGATATTGAGACTTTTGCTACGTGACGTTTTTTATAATTCGTCATCAATTATATATGGTGATTAATCTAATTACATGTGGATATTTATGCAATTAATTGAATTTAATTGTTGAAATTGACATTGTGTTGAAAATTTTATTGATTTTTCAACAATTTTTAATAAGAGATGGGACAACCGGGCGATGAATAGTTGTTTCGTTGGATTGTAAACGATTTAAATTGTGGAAAAAATGATAGCGAATAATTCTTTCATTGCATAGTAAAAAGTAGTTGACAAGAAACTTATAAAAAATTTAAACAGTAAAAAAGTGGCAATGAATAATTCACATGTTGAATTAAACAACTTAAATAGTGAGATGACTAACGGATAATAATTTACCTATTGAATAATAAGCATATTAAAGAGGTGGAACAAATGACTTGATAAGATGGATATCAATATTACATGCAAGAAAGTAAGGAAGCGTTTGGTACCCTTGCAGACTTAATTCAAGTTAATATTATTCGGGCTTATTAAACTATATTAGCCAACACAAGCAATGTTTAATTTCCTGTTTGGTACCTTATCCGTACAAACGAGGCGGTTTTTGCTAAACTTAATTTTCTGTTTGGTTGGTCATCAGAGAAATCCCCTTTCACCTGGAAAAGCCAAAATTGCCCTTCAATTATGATGGAAAAGGGGTAGGTTTGTCACATTCATTGCTCAAGTTGAGAATCTAGGGTTTCAGCTCAGAAGAAGAGGCTGCGATCGTGGCATCGGCGTCGCTGGTTGAGTTGATAAAGAAACGTGGTCGTCGTTCGTGTAATTTGTGGAAGGTATGTGTTTACTAATTCCTGGGATGTATGTGTAGTTCATTGTTTTCTGCATCTGAGCTAAAAGTTTCCAAGTCGTCTGGCAGGAGGCCAATTTATTTGTGGATGCTTTCCGTTTATGATGCCTGAATTTATATTGTGTTATTCGAGTTGTACATGACCTCATCCCCGGGATTTAATTTTTGCAGTGAGGCCTATATGCATATTAGTATGAATGACTTGCACTGTAGGTGATTCGTCAATTTTTCCATCATATTTACAATCCAGCAAGTACATTTTTTTTACTTGACAATGGCCTTGGTGGTTGTCCAAGGCAGTGCGCAGATTGCCCTCTTATGAACCTGCACTTGTTTCCAAACTAGCTTCAGTTGATTTCCGTTCCGTTGTGCAGGTTGCCAAGTTATGGGCTTTCTTGCAGCACCACAATGTCCGAAAGGACATGGAGAGATGATCCTCCGAACATCTCAGTCAATTAAGAATCCTGGGAGGATGTACTACATCTGCCCTCTGGAATTGAAGCATGAAGGGTTCTTTATGTGGTGGGATGTGTATCAAAAGAGTTGTGGTCGGCCGTATTCCAGCGATACAAACTCAGCAAACTGCTCTACAACAGACTCTAAGAAGCATGGAACAAGGCGTAACATTGGAGATGACAATATGTCTAGTACATTCCCCTGTCCGTCCGGCTTACATACAGATCAGTTACGCGGCATGTCGACCTCCGATTTAGGAGGATGGGCAAACCAGAGCTGGGAGATGGATAGAGGTCGTTTTCTCGTACCTGCTGTTCATGTTTACGTATTCTCCTATGCTGTTGTATTGTTGGTTGGTATTGTTTTGGGCTTTATAATTGCTCGTGCAATCTGATGTGTACTATGTGTGTTTTAAGTTATTTAGGATGTACGTGTGGGCATTAGTATGAATTTTTATTTTGCGACCAATGTGATGTGGATCTGTATAAATTTGTCCCGTTTCAATTATGCCATATTCTGTTCATTCATACAACAACAGCTAGGTGTGGTTATTGATCTGTTTGGGTGACTGTTTTTGATAAGACTATGGAGTGCCCCTGTCTGTTACATGTCACATGCAGAACAGTGAAATTCCCTTGGCCTAAGCATACGTTCCTTTGCAAAGTTTTTCTATATATTGCCTGTTGTCATGGTGTAGGGGAGGCATACCGCACATTACTTGGAAAACTAGTCACTTTTAGTGCTTCATCACTTTGAGGTAAATTGTGCACAAAGTTTTCCTAGCTATGTCACGGCACTCTGTCGAACAACTGGCAGAAATTTACAGACAAACACAGTGCTTTTACAAAAATGGTTGGTCAAGCACACATGGCTCTGTTTTCATAGCATTGCTTGAATGTGAAGCCCGAAGGGGACGTGGCCAATGGCCGAAATTGAACCATGATGTTGTTCGTGGTCTAACCAACGTACTGAATAACCTCTTTGGGTTGTCTCATGATCAAAAATACTATCTGCGTCGGCTGTCCGTGTTGCAAAAGCGATTTCACACCTTTGATTATTTGAAATCGTTATCGGGTGTCAGTCAATCTGAGGACGAGGGTGTTTTGAATGTCCCTCCGTGTACGTGGGATCAAATCCGTCAGCAGGTATTATTTCCAGCTCGGTGGTGTTATATAATTTGATATACGGAATTGTGGTCTTTTAATGCGGTCTGTATTTGCACATTTGCAGGGAAATTATCATTGCTTCTGGTACTATCACGACGACGAGCCGACTTGGAATTCACTTGTGCGCATATTCGGTCCACCTATGTAGCAGCATATAATCTGGTGGCAGCAGTTACGTCGAATTCAATTGTCGTTGCTTGATCTTTTCGTCTGTATAATATGTTTACCATGAATTGGTGGATTTTGTGTTGAGTAATGTACAATGTTTTTTGCCCCTACTGTTATGACCAATATGTTGTAAATTAAGTATAAGTTCGATATATTTTTTTGGGTTTTTCTTTAGAAAGGTTTTGGTTTGCACTTATTGACAGCATAGAGGAAGCCACAAAATGGAAAGTTGAAATCTGGAACTCCATTTACAATAACCTCAGTGATACAGAGACAATTTATTCAATATGCTCAGATTAAGCCACACTAACTAGGGGTCTGGCGTGCATGCAACATTGTAAGGAATTATTCAAATTGAAACTAACACATTACAAGAGAATGAAGATTACTAACCATAAACACTTTCCAAACATTGCATAGCCATGGACTTAACAAAGGAAACAGTGTCCCGGCGGCTAGGGGATATCTTCATCAGAGTCCGAGTACATTTCCGGGTCGACAACCAAAGAGGGGGCATCATTTGGAAAGTTGGGAAACATTCTTTTCCTAAAAATTTCATGTAGTTCATGTAGCACCCACACGTAGGGCCACATCCCCCGCACCATAATCCGAACCCGAATACGAAATGGAATGTCCGCACCCGAATCCGAATCATAGCGAACGGGAGACCAAACACACACTCTAGGCTAGGCGGAGCTAAACCAAACGGAAACAGAGTGCGCAGAAGCGAATAAATAAAAGCAACAAGCAAAAACATCACATATATATATATGTATAGGTACCAACACATCCTATACAAAAGCCATCCCGGCTCGAACAAAATAGTGTATAAGTATATACAAATCATAACTATACAACTACAAAATAATAAAGTGCAGGTATGTAAATGCACCTAACGAAACCTAGACCGACAAGTGTATAAAGCAGACACACTTCTCCGCCTAGCTCACGCTCCCAAAACCTGCAACTAAAAGAGTAAACGAGGAGTCAGTCAACTGACTGAGTGAGGGGGCTAACGCACACCCACACCCTACCTATATATAGAGCAGAGCACAAAGCAAATGGCGAAACTATGAACCGGAATAGGTTTTACAAACTAAAACTTTCCAAAACAAATACATATACTTTAAAACCTTTCATAAACACTATCCCGATTCATACTTCTCAAACATACATAACAAAACATAATGCTCGGCGAGAACGAGCTTCCAACCTTTACTCCTCAGAACAAACAAAACGGAAATCATACACTCTCCTCTACACCAATGATGGAGGAGCCACCGGCGGCCCTAACCATCCAGACATATACAGACTCACGAGGGGTAGCGAGCCCACATCGTGCCCTCCCCGGTTTTTACGCCGAAGGCATCGAAATATCACACCTTCCCAAACTCCCAGGGGTCGCGTGTGATATATCGGATGGAGACTACGCACAGGCCGAACCTCGACGGCCCGAACCGTCCCGCGGGTTCCTTACCCGTAGCTCCTTGGATCCACACATACAAATCATATCATATCAAATGCCAAATCTTTCATGGCAATCTCGCTAACAGAATTTGTAAAGCCTTTTCCAAAACATAGCTTACATAAGCTTATTTAATATCTTTTCCAAAACAAAGTTGTTCACAAGATCATAAACGTATTCTAATCAACACGTACATATCTATATATATAATATATAGTCACATGCACGGCCGGAAAACATCACATAAGGCTTTAGGTCGCTTAGCTAATAAAATTCCTAAACCTCACCTTGTGCGTGACAAAAATATGAGCAGACGTGAACAACCTACGCCTCGGGCTCGTCAACTGGAACCTCCTCTGAAAAGAAAACACGAAAGCCCAAGACTTAGACTCTATATGAACCAAAGAAGACGCCCGGCAAAATGCATGATTCACGTTCATAGATAAAATGTCCCAATTAGGTCATATAATTCACAAATCATAGCATAACATAATTATTTACAATCCATTATGCAAAACAATCAAATTATAACAATTAATATGCAAAAGAAAAGCATTTAAAATCATACAATTGCATAAACAAGGCAAAGAGAAAAAGTGGCAGAATCCACCCCCATGGATTTTTCCAAAGAGAAAAATCCATCCTCGCGGATTTTTCCAGAGCTACTGCCTCAAATCCACCCCCATGGATTTTTCCAAAGGGAAAAATCCACCCTCGCGGATTTGACCCAGTAGAAGGGTTCCGGCCATGGGAACGGTCGTTCCCGTTCCCAGTACAAACTGGGAACGGTCGTTCCCACTCTCGGCATGAACAGTAATTGGCCTGGGAACGGTCGTTCCCAGTTTGAAACTGGGCGGGAACGGCCGTTCCGGCCTGGTTCGAAAGCTGGAGCAGAAAATTTTTACAGAAAACAGGGGAAGCTCGTTTGTGAGCCAAAAATGGCCAAAATTCAACCCTTAAAATTGCCACAACTTCTCAAAATGCACAAACAATACACATAAATCATGCTTGACATATAAACACTCAAATAACTCAAGAAAACGGAATTAAAATGCATGATCAAGGAAATGAAATTTTCAAGCAAAAATCATGATCATTCATAAATACTCAACCAACCATGGATTAAATGCAATAAATGCAACACATACAACATATACAACTCATAAATGAAGCTAGTAATCAAATACATCAAGCAAAGGACAAGTATCCAAGTTTTTCATGAAACCCTTACTATTCACGTAGGGAAGCAAAGGCATGCAAAACTCACTCCAAACTCAGAAATTAAACCATAGAAACGACGAGCACGACTAGGGGATTCCGAAACATACCTAAGTTCGAGAAAAGACGAAGAAACGAGAGAGATATTAGCTTGGGAAGTTGGATGATCAAACTTGGGGTTTTGGCTCAAGCTTGGACAAGGGCTGCTGCTGTTGTTTCACGTAAGAAAGGAGAAAGGAAGAATGG
The DNA here is from genome assembly GCA_037501455.1 of Lantana camara. Lineage (NCBI taxonomy): Eukaryota > Viridiplantae > Streptophyta > Magnoliopsida > Lamiales > Verbenaceae > Lantana > Lantana camara. The sequence goes on from CM074861.1 coordinate 97,619,487, forward strand.
TTCAGCCTTTAAGGGCTGGACCGGTTCGGTTCACGGGTTCGGTTCAAGGTTCCCGGTTCAAGTTGGTTCGGTTCAACAAATACAGGTTCAAATAAGGCCAACTCAAATTAAAACGAATAAATTTCATGCAACATGCATTCAAATAAATTCATATAAATTCATATAAGTTCAAATAATTCATATAAGTCGTAAACAATTAATCCAAAACGCAAATATTGATAAATCACATAATTTACCTGTACCGACTGTGAGTCGGGGTGTTACAACCTCCCCCCCTTCGGAGAACCTGGTCCCCAGGTTAACTGTCTGACCTCAGAACAACTCTGGGTACAACTGTCTCATCTTCTCCTCAGTCTCCCAAGTAGACTCTTCAGATTTCTGATCTCTCCAAAGAACTCGGACCAAGGGAATCTGTTTATTCCTCAATACTTGTATCTTCCGGTCTTGAATCTCAACCGGGTGCCTTACTATTGTCAAATCCGTCTCAAGTTGTACCTCTTCCATAGGGAGAATAGTTGATTCTTCGGGATAAAATTTCCTGAGCTGCGAGACGTGAAACACATTATGTATCCCGGTCAATCTAGGCGGTAGGTCCAACCTATACGCCACTTCTCCAATTCTCTCAAGGATTTCAAAAGGTCCAAGGTATCTCGGGTTAAGCTTCCCACCTCGACCTATTCGAGAAAATCCCTTCCTCGGAGATGCTTTCAAGAACACCTTATCTCCGACTTCAAACTCAAGGGGCCTTCTCCTCTTATCTGCATAGCTCTTCTGACGGTCCTGAGCTGCCTTCATTCTCTGCTGAATCAACTTAACCTTAGCAGTGGTCTTATCCAATCTCTCTCGAGGTGTTGCTCTTTCAAGCTTATTCTCCTCTGTCCACCGCCAATCTTCCATATCCCAAAATAGAGGCGATCTACACCTCCTTCCATATAGTGCCTCGTAGGGAGCCATACCAATAGAAGTCTGAAAACTGTTGTTATAGGCAAACTCAACCAGAGCTAAATGCTTGTCCCACTTTTCCTGGAAATCCAAAGCACACGCCCTCAACAAATCCTCTAAATACTTAATCAGTCTCTCTGATTGTCCATCTGTCTGAGGATGAAAAGCGGTGCTGAAATTAAGCCTCGTGCCCAACCTACTCTGAAGATCCTGCCAAAACTTAGCTGTGAACCTCGGATCACGATCTGAGACAATGCTAGCAGGCGCCCCATGAAGTCTCACAATCTCATTACAATACAATTCGGCCAACTTCGGAGTCTTGTAAGACATCTTCACCTTGAGAAAATGAGCAGACTTGGTCAATCGGTCGACTATCACCCAAATTCCATCATAACCTCCTCTTGATCTTGGCAAGCCGGACACGAAGTCCATAGTCACTTGCTCCCACTTCCATTCAGGAATCGGAAGTGGTTGGAGAGTTCCTCCCGGTTTCTGGTGTTCTGCCTTCACCACTTGGCACGTGAGACACCGCTTCACAAAGTTCGCGACATCTCTCTTCATGCCATTCCACCAGAAGTATTCCTTCAAATCTCGGTACATCTTCGTACCACCGGGGTGAATGGAATATCCAGAACGGTGCCCTTCCTCAAGTATTAACCTCTTGAGGTCTTCTGGGACACAAACCCTGGTCTTGAACCTGAACAAACCGGAATCATCAAACCCAAACTTCGTCTCGGGGTCTATCCTAGACCGAACCACTAATCTCTGAATCTCTGCATCCGAAGCCTGAGAATCCAACAACCTCTGTTTCAAATCCGGCTGAACTGAGATGTTAGCTAACCGAGCCACTGAAACCAAAACTGTCGAATCCTGTCCTGAAGACCCTGCACCCAAACCTGAAACACTTGCTTTCCTGCTCAAAGCATCTGCTACGACATTGGCCTTGCCCGGATGATACTGAATCGTGCAGTCATAATCCTCTAAGAATTCCATCCAACGCCTCTGTCTATTGTTAAGCTCCTTCTGAGTAAAAAGATACTTGAGGCTCTTATGATCCGTGAATATCTCAAAAGTCGTCCCATAGAGGTAATGACGCCACTTCCTCAAAGCAAACACAACCGCTGCAAGCTCAAGATCATGAGTGGGGTAGTTCTTCTCGTGTTCCTTCAACTTCCTAGAAGCATAGGCCACCACTCGGCCATTTTGCATCAATACACATCCGAGTCCTTCCTTAGAAGCATCTGCAAAAACTGAATAGCCCTCGGATCCCTCGGGTAGGGTAAGAACTGGTGCTGAAGTTAATCTTTCCTTCAAAGCTTGGAAACTTCTCTCGCACCCATCATCCCACTCATACTTCACCTCCTTTTTGGTTAATCGAGTCAACGGGCAAGCAATCTTGGAAAAGTCCTTCACAAATCTCCTATAGTAACCCGCTAACCCGAGAAAACTTCTTATCTCGGAGGCATTCTTCGGTCTTTCCCACTGAACCACGGTCTCGATCTTGGAAGGATCAACTTCAATCCCCTCACCTGAAATTATGTGACCCAGAAATGACACTCTGTCGAGCCAGAACTCGCACTTGCTAAATTTGGCATAAAGCTTGTGCTCTCTAAGGGTCTCCAACACAATCCTGAGATGCGATGCGTGCTCTTCTGCAGACTTAGAATACACCAAGATGTCGTCTATGAAAATGACCACAAACTTGTCAAGATACTGTCTAAACACTCGGTGCATCATATCCATGAACACGGCTGGAGCGTTAGTTAACCCAAACGGCATCACTACAAACTCGAAGTGTCCATAACGGGTATTGAACGCAGTCTTAGAGATATCCTCTTCCCGAATACGAAGTTGGTAATACCCTTGCCTCAAATCTAACTTAGAGTACACCTGCGACCCTTGCAAGATGTCAAACAACTCTTCGATATGAGGTAAAGGATACTTATTCTTCACTGTCATCCGGTTCAACTCGCGGTAGTCTATACACATCCTCAAAGTCCCATCCTTCTTCTTCACAAATAACACAGGAGCACCCCACGGGGATGTACTCGGACGGATGTAACCGCAAGTCAAAAGCTCATCCAGCTGAGTTTTCAACTCCTTCAACTCAGCAGGAGCCATCCGATACGGTGTCTTAGAGAAAGGCTCAGCTCCAGGATAAAGGTCGACTACAAACTCGATGTCCCTATCAGGTGGTAAAGAACCCAAATTCTCAGGGAAAACATCGGGAAACTCACTCACGACCTCTGTCTCCTCAAGTTTGGCCTGATCCTTCGGTTTATTCAAAAGATAGGCCACAAAACCTGTCGCACCGTCCCGGAGGAGCTTACTCGCTTCCATAAAAGACACAAACGGGCTGGACTTCAACCTCTCACCCGTAAAGACCACTGTCCCCAACAAAACCTTCTTCTCATGACAGTCCAACTGAGCTCGGTATCTGAAGAGAAAATCCATACCAAGGATAACCTCATACTTCTTCAACGGTAGAACTATCAAGTCTGCAGGAAAAACTCGGCCCTCAAACACTACCGGACACTCCCTGAACACCCTGTCAGCTTCCACAGATCCTCCCAAAGGAGTATTCACCACATACACATGCGCAGATAATTCATCAAGTAAAGGCAAGGAAGCAACAATATCCCGGGAAATAAATGAATGCGTAGCCCCGGGATCAAACAATGCATGTAGTGATATGCCATGAATGTTTATTGTACCTTCTATCACGGCAGTCGGGTCGACATCAGCAGCTTCCTCCTCTCCCTCCAAAGCAAACACGCGAGCCTGCACAACCGGTCTCCTATTCGGGCAAGCATCAATCAAGTGATCAGAAGACCCGCACGCATAGCATTTACCCTGAAGCTTCCAACACCTCTCCACCGGATGTCTCCCCTGACAATAAGAACAAACGGATGGTCCCTGAGCTGGAGCCGGTCGAGCTGGAATAGCAGGAGGTGCCACGGGACCGGTAATACGGGGCTTCTTGTTCCCTAAACCCTGGGGACGAAAAGCCGGTGGAACAGGAGCTCGTGGAGCATAAGAAATGGGCCTCTTACCCAATCCAGAACCTGATCCCGATCCTCGAGTCGAAGAGAAAGGCGGAGGCTTCAACCGAGCCATTTGGGCCTCAACTTGAATTGCCCTCTTTGTAACCTTGGCCCAAGTACTCACGTTGACAGCCTGTAAAGCTTCTTGAATATCCCGACGAAGTCCATGAAGAAACTTTCGGGCCTTATGATCGTCATGGTCGGTGATGTGAGTAGCATAAGGAGCTAACCTCTCGAACTCCAAAATATAATCCTCCACCGTCCGGTTGCCTTGCCTCAAATTGGAGAACTCTTGGAGGCGACGTTCTTGTGCACTATGAGGGATATATTTCTCATGGAATTCCTGCACAAACGTCTCCCAATTGAATTCCATTCCCGTTCTCTCAAGCCTGGACCTCACACTCCTGAGCCAAATAGCCGCTGGCCCTTGAATAATACGCCCGGTGCAAACAGCCTTGTCCTGAGAAGTCCCTGGACATATCTCCCAAATACCTCGAATCTCAGACAACCACTCTTCCGCCTTGATATCATCACCTCCATACCACTTTGGAGGGTTGTTGTTCCGGAAGTCCCTATACACAGCGGAAATATCTTGTCCTTCACCCGGATTTGCATTACCCCTTTGATTTTGTTGGAGTTGATTGAGTAGGGCTTGGACAATATTCTCCGCATTCATAGGTGGTGGCGGAGGTGCATTCTGTGGAGCCGGTTCATTCAAATCAGGGGTTCGTTCACGGTTGTTATGTCTCCTTGGAGGCATCCTGAAACTCACAAATTCAAGCAATATGGATGCATGTGAATTAGTGTATGAATATGTATACAATTTAAGAAAATAATCAAGTAATCAAGTAATCAATTAGTCAAGTAATCACATACTCAAATCACACATGCACATAATCAAAAGTCACATTGTCCTAAGCCGTACGACCTAGACAGACCCACACGACACTAGAGCCCGGTTTTGCAACCGCGCTCTGATACCACTTCAGGATGTAGCACCCACACGTAGGGCCACATCCCCCGCACCATAATCCGAACCCGAATACGAAATGGAATGTCCGCACCCGAATCCGAATCATAGCGAACGGGAGACCAAACACACACTCTAGGCTAGGCGGAGCTAAACCAAACGGAAACAGAGTGCGCAGAAGCGAATAAATAAAAGCAACAAGCAAAAACATCACATATATATATGTATAGGTACCAACACATCCTATACAAAAGCCATCCCGGCTCGAACAAAATAGTGTATAAGTATATACAAATCATAACTATACAACTACAAAATAATAAAGTGCAGGTATGTAAATGCACCTAACGAAACCTAGACCGACAAGTGTATAAAGCAGACACACTTCTCCGCCTAGCTCACGCTCCCAAAACCTGCAACTAAAAGAGTAAACGAGGAGTCAGTCAACTGACTGAGTGAGGGGGCTAACGCACACCCACACCCTACCTATATATAGAGCAGAGCACAAAGCAAATGGCGAAACTATGAACCGGAATAGGTTTTACAAACTAAAACTTTCCAAAACAAATACATATACTTTAAAACCTTTCATAAACACTATCCCGATTCATACTTCTCAAACATACATAACAAAACATAATGCTCGGCGAGAACGAGCTTCCAACCTTTACTCCTCAGAACAAACAAAACGGAAATCATACACTCTCCTCTACACCAATGATGGAGGAGCCACCGGCGGCCCTAACCATCCAGACATATACAGACTCACGAGGGGTAGCGAGCCCACATCGTGCCCTCCCCGGTTTTTACGCCGAAGGCATCGAAATATCACACCTTCCCAAACTCCCAGGGGTCGCGTGTGATATATCGGATGGAGACTACGCACAGGCCGAACCTCGACGGCCCGAACCGTCCCGAGGGTTCGTTACCCGTAGCTCCTTGGATCCACACATACAAATCATATCATATCAAATGCCAAATCTTTCATGGCAATCTCGCTAACAGAATTTGTAAAGCCTTTTCCAAAACATAGCTTACATAAGCTTATTTAATATCTTTTCCAAAACAAAGTTGTTCACAAGATCATAAACGTATTCTAATCAACACGTACATATCTATATATATAATATATAGTCACATGCACGGCCGGAAAACATCACATAAGGCTTTAGGTCGCTTAGCTAATAAAATTCCTAAACCTCACCTTGTGCGTGACAAAAATATGAGCAGACGTGAACAACCTACGCCTCGGGCTCGTCAACTGGAACCTCCTCTGAAAAGAAAACACGAATGCCCAAGACTTAGACTCTATATGAACCAAAGAAGACGCCCGGCAAAATGCATGATTCACGTTCATAGATAAAATGTCCCAATTAGGTCATATAATTCACAAATCATAGCATAACATAATTATTTACAATCCATTATGCAAAACAATCAAATTATAACAATTAATATGCAAAAGAAAAGCATTTAAAATCATACAATTGCATAAACAAGGCAAAGAGAAAAAGTGGCAGAATCCACCCCCATGGATTTTCCCAAAGAGAAAAATCCATCCTCGCGGATTTTTCCAGAGCTACTGCCTCAAATCCACCCCCATGGATTTTTCCAAAGGGAAAAATCCACCCTCGCGGATTTGACCCAGTAGAAGGGTTCCGGCCATGGGAACGACCGTTCCCGTTCCCAGTACAAACTGGGAACGGTCGTTCCCACTCTCGGCATGAACAGTAATTGGCCTGGGAACGGTCGTTCCCAGTTTGAAACTGGGCGGGAACGGCCGTTCCGGCCTGGTTCGAAAGCTGGAGCAGAAAATTTTTACAGAAAACAGGGGAAGCTCGTTTGTGAGCCAAAAATGGCCAAAATTCAACCCTTAAAATTGCCACAACTTCTCAAAATGCACAAACAGTACACATAAATCATGCTTGACATATAAACACTCAAATAACTCAAGAAAACGGAATTAAAATGCATGATCAAGGAAATGAAATTTTCAAGCAAAAATCATGATCATTCATAAATACTCAACCAACCATGGATTAAATGCAATAAATGCAACACATACAACATATACAACTCATAAATGAAGCTAGTAATCAAATACATCAAGCAAAGGACAAGTATCCAAGTTTTTCATGAAACCCTTACTATTCACGTAGGGAAGCAAAGGCATGCAAAACTCACTCCAAACTCAGAAATTAAACCATAGAAACGACGAGCACGACTAGGGGATTCCGAAACATACCTAAGTTCGAGAAAAGACGAAGAAACGAGAGAGATATTAGCTTGGGAAGTTGGATGATCAAACTTGGGGTTTTGGCTCAAGCTTGGACAAGGGCTGCTGCTGTTGTTTCACGTAAGAAAGGAGAAAGGAAGAATGGTTCAGCCTTTAAGGGCTGGACCGGTTCGGTTCACGGGTTCGGTTCAAGGTTCCCGGTTCAAGTTGGTTCGGTTCAACAAATACAGGTTCAAATAAGGCCAACTCAAATTAAAACGAATAAATTTCATGCAACATGCATTCAAATAAATTCATATAAATTCATATAAGTTCAAATAATTCATATAAGTCGTAAACAATTAATCCAAAACGCAAATATTGATAAATCACATAATTTACCTGTACCGACTGTGAGTCGGGGTGTTACAGTTCAGCCCAATTTTCAAATCCATGATGTCGAAAGTTAGCTTCGACAGCAGTTTCCTGGTCAAAATAAACAACATACTTCATGAATAGATCGATGGTAAAAAAGAACAAGACAAGTTGTGGTTCGTGTAAACCTGTTGTATGTGATGGTTAATATACTGAGGGTCTATTTCAATTCGGTTCTCATCCGCATCGTACATGACCCCTGGGACTTTCAAGAAATTACGGAACGAGATATACTCTGATCTCAAACTTGTGATCCCCCTTCGCACCCGGTTTTGAGCGATTCCAGTGCGTAATTTGCGTCCCATTTCACCTGCTATCATACCACAAGCCCATATAGCTTCGACTTCCGTCACCAGTACATGATTGCCAACATAATCATGAAGCTCTCCAATGAGGATTTGCTTGAAGCACATCGTGCATGGAAACCTTGGCTGGTTTTGGCCATTGTGTGCATTCATTTTTTTTTTTTTTTTGGATCCACCTCAGGTTATTCAGTTGTATTTGGCAATAGTTTTTGTATTCCGTGTTGGTGTTTTTATACATAACTTCCATATAATTGGTCATTTTTGGAATTGGTTTCCAAGGCTGTAAAGTTAACAATGAAGGCATGCGTGAACAGGAACATTTATGCTATAACCTTTATTCATGGACCCCTGACCAAAAGAATCTCCATCATTCCATGAAAGACAATACAAGTTCCAACAGGAGGCCACATAAAGAAAAGAAGTTGGGTGTATCTCATACTATTGGTTGTCAGGAACCTTGACGGATGAAGATATGAGAATCTCATGCTTTTTCTTTTTTATTCTGCAACTTCCTGAAAGATTCTCCAAAAGATTACTATGTGCGTGCAATAAAGAGGCACGCTAGTTCAATTTGGGGGAACAAAAGCTTGTGCTTCACCATCCAATCACATATAGCTTTTGTTTTCGATGACACATACTACACATTGCCAAATATATAAATGAAAGGCCAAGCTACTGACAATTACCTATGTAGACTCACATTTTCAAGCTTCGGAATATACCATCTCAGCTACATCTACCATGCCTCGTTCACGACGGGAATGCCGCCCTGTCTTCCTAACTGATATTGAGCCATTTTGTGCTTGTTCGGAGCGTGTGCTTATTATGGAGCTCTACGAGTTTGCGAGCCAAAACGTTATTATGAGTGAACCTCCAGTTATGGTTGCCGCCGTTGAGGAAATTGCACGTAACATGAGCCGGCGATTGGATATCGATATATCCCAGAGCGAGGTCAGTGGACACATCATGCAGCTTCGAGAAATATACCGCGAATTCAGAATGTTTACGTACAAGGTTGGGGTCACGTACCATGGCCGCATTAACGTTGTCCATGTTGATGAGCAATACGTCCGCTACTTCGGTGACCGGGTAATGATTCCCATTAACCTTCCAAATCTTCACGTAATGCCCGAATAAGTTTAATTAAAATGTTCATATGTATTTTAACTTCCATGTTTTTTGGTCTCACAGGAGAGTAGGCTGGATCGTCTTTTTCGGAGTCGTGGGTTCCCTTACTACCATGAACTTCATTACGTATTTCGGTCTTCGAAAGCAGCCCTACTTCCAGGGGAACCGACGACAAACTACGTGGATCCGGAGGTCTTTTCCGACAATGAGTACTAAACAAATTCGGACACAACATACTGAGGACACAACAAGTTCGGATTTCATATCTGTGGCGTTCACTGTTGTTGGTTTCTCTTTAATTATGTCCCATGTATGCAAATATTATTTCCCTTTCCGTGTAGGGAGTCGGTGTTTATGCATCCTATGACTTGTTTGTCATGAATTTGTAATGATGCTGGACCTTATAGAACTAAGCAAATCTTTTTTATCTTGAACTTGTTTGTCGTAACATTTTCATAAGATAGCCTCACATTCTCATTTCTGTACAATATATTTTCTTCCACATATTATTCCCGATAGCCTACCCTTTAATGTTAATTTGGAACATCCGCAAACACAAGTTTTGTCGTAAGAACACAGTATGTAACAACCATTGGTCAGACATGATCTATTACTTTGAAAACAAAACCATGCCTGAATATTATGTTCTCAAACATACTTCATACCGAAAAAAAAAAACAGACAAGTAATATAAAAGTTGTTCAGACATAACTAAAAATAAAGCGTTCAATGGTAACGATTATGCGTCAATGCTATTTTAATAAATGCATGAGGCTCATGACAAACGTGCTCCGAACATCCACCGGCATTCCATAGAAGGCTCTCAAATCGCCGTGATTGTTTGATAGATGATGCGCAGCCCACATGACAGCCTCCTTGGTCAAGTCAGGCAGTGAGATAAGCGCATCATACAACCCGTCTTGTTTGGCCGCGATGTCAGCCAATGGATCCTTATGGGAAGGCGGTACAAATTGGCTTGGCCCGGTATTCAGACTTACCTGTGCGGACTCCATTAGCTCTGCCATCAAATCTTTAATCTGTGCAGCATCAATGTTCGACGAGCGGCGCCGCTTGTTACTGCTTTTCGTTGATTCAACACCCTCACCATTCGGTGGTGTGATAGAAGTGGCATCTTCTCCATCATCGTCAAGTTTTATGGTCCGGGGAGTGTTGCTATCATGGCCAACACGTCCACGACTGCACGCAGCTTCTTTTGAGGCATTCGTCAAGTCATTGCTTGCATCTCCCACATCCACAGCGGAATTACCGGTCGCACGATCCGTCCCAAACAATATGTTCCAGCGTTCTAGCATGGGAAAAGACTTCCCCCGAACCAACTTAACCCCTTCCTTGTATACCTTGTACACGAATCAGAGATTGTATATCATATAGGATTTATTACACTACAACAGAACCTATTCAGAACATAATACAACAATGTAAACGATAGTCTTACCTTCTCCTGGTCACTCCAGGCCTCAGGTTTTTCAGCAACAAGCATGTGATTAACCGGATCGAATGAGAATCCATGGGCACCACTTGCTCGTAGTATAGTCACGATGGCAGTGTGAGTTCGTCTCCAAACTGACAATTTTGACTTCACATGCTTGTCTTCGATCCCACAGCCTGGCAGCATGTCTCCTATCATGTTAGCAAGCCGTGTCATGTAGTTACTGCGAAGAGAGCTATCCAACTTGATACCCTCCGAATACAAAACCTCCAGCGAAACCAGCAGACATTCTTCCTCCTTCTTTGTCCAAAATCTTCGGGGCGCATTCCCATCCTTCCCTGTCTGTGTCCTCATCCTAGAAGTAGCCCGATTGCCTTCCATTGATCACCTACGGGGTACGCATAAAGAGGATTATCAAATGTAGGAGAGGTAATTTAAATGGAACAAAGAGAGGATTATCAAATGTAAGAAAGGTAATTTAAATGGAACAAACACATTCTGTAGGATTCAACGAAGTATTACAGGAACGAAAATGAACGACCATTCAAACTGCCTGAACCCTTGCATATTAAGATAGAAAACGCCATCAAATTACATCAAACATGAACATAGTTCAAGGCATCAGTGGGGAAAATTACAAGACATGCACACATTCAGAGCACCCAACAGCATGGCAGCCCAAAGTTTTGAAATTCATCTCTTTTAAAAAATAGATTCCAGTAACAACCCAACTAAAGAACTACTTCAATCTCACACAAAAAAAATAAAAATAAAAAACAATTATTAGTGAGGCCTCCATGACTGAAACATATTGTGCGCCATGTCATCTCGGAAATTAGTCCACATAGAAGTAGCTTCAATACTCCCGATAAACTCCCTATCGTCACCATTATGTTCCTCCATGTTGCGCAACACTTCTTCCTCGATTGGGTCAACCTCCATTTGCGTCCTAATGAAGGTATGGAGAACTGCACATGCAAGTATGGTCCAATTCTGGACCTTGATTGGATACCATGACTTGCTCCTTAAAATGGCCCAACGTCCCTTCAACAAACAAAAAGCACGCTCAATTACATTGCGTGCCTTGCTGTGGCGTAAGTTGAAAAGTTCCTTTGCTGTTTGAGGGGCAGATGTACCGGTACCCCATTCTTTGAGATGGTAACGGGTCCCACGGTACGGTGTAAGAAAACCATCAGCATTTGTATACCCACAGTCAGCAAGATAATATGAACCTGCACAGCAGTAACTGGTTACGTACTAATATGTATATTGAAACTGGCTTTATACCACAACAACAGCCATTTCATACCGGCCGACACTTTCAAACCATTCGAACGATGTAACGCGTCCCGCAGCACCCTGTTGTCAGCGGCCGAACCTTCCCAACCCGCAAGCACATAAATGAAGTTCATTTGCGGGTTGCACACTCCGAGTACATTAACCGCGACCGATCCTTTCCTTGTCCTATATTTTGGTTGGTCCTTCTGTCGAACTATTACGTCCACGTAGGTTCCATCTAAGGCCCCGAGACATCCCTTACAAGGTCGAATAATTGAAACATCATCAGCGAGTAAGATACGATATTGACATACAAATCATAATAACAAGTGACCAACACATAGGCTACTGCATTAAAAATAAATAAACAAATAAACATGCCGCACATGATTCTTAAAATTTATAATTTGAAATCAACAGACCAATTTATTAGAATACACTAACCTTGAAATGTTTCCAAGGCTCTGTTGTGCAAGTCAGAGGGACACCAACAGGCTCGATAAGCAGAACTTTACTGATACGAAGTAACGCCTTCAAACTTTGCCTAAAATACCGGCTAACTGTAAAACCGGAGCAGTAGAAATCCCCCTTGACAATCCGGTTTTTGTGATGGTGGGCTAGGATGTTCAAAAACATAGCGACCTTGCACGGTATGGTTACGAATCTTTCATGTGTAAGACCCCCAAAGTGTTCAAGCAAATAACACAAACGGCAAAAGGCGTTTCTATCCATCCTAAGGTTATCAATACAGTTTTGATCACTAACTTGTGTAAATCGTCGTAGATGTTTCAGCTGATCGGGCTGGTTAGCGATAACGGAGTACCGACGCTTGCGTGAACACCTCTCAGACTCAACCGTTTCGTTGTACCAAATGTACAACAAGTACAGCAGTGTCATTGTGAGGGCAGTACGTTTAATGACAAACTCTACCCATGCCACATACCTTAAACGTGTGTTTCGATCCATTGCAAGTAATTCAAGCAAATCTGCAACGACGCCCCAAAATTAAAGTTCGCATAACAATGTCAAAATCAAGTTATCCCCAATAATGAATTTAACTGAAAATTGTATCCCCGCAATTCTATTTGACGACACCTGTTCAAAATCATTCAAACCCTATATGTGCAGTTTAAAGACCAAGACATCCCCAAAATTAAAGTTCGCATCACAGTTCCTAATTCATGTTATCCCCAAAACTTAAATGCACAACACACACTCTTATTCATGTCAACTGTATAAACACTACAGAAAACAGGAGAAGAGGAGGTAACAAAGGCAACCAACGGAAATCACCACACAATAAAAGCTAACATAACCGTTCATGGTCAACCTGGTCCGACTTCGTCGACGCTTCCGTAGAATGCCGAACCCACAAACTTCAATCTAATATAAGAAAAAATGTTAGTACTGCCAAGTGGAGGCAACGAAAACCAAATTGTACGCGTAAAATGAATGGAAGCATACCAATTCTTCTTCGCTTTCCTTTGGGAGAAACGATTTGCTTGAGATCCACAAAACCTTTGCCTCAACACAGTGCGAAAAAAGAAGGCGTTTAATAATGGAAGCAAGAGAAAGGGCATTGTCTGGCATAAAAAAAGTGAACAGTTATGGACCAAAATTCAAGAACCTCCAACACCACCTAATATCACCGAAAAGTGGAGATGAGATTTGTGACTTAATACGCTACAGTGTCGGGCTAAATCAGGGCCGGATATTAAAGTCCCTTGGCCCACGTGAGTTAATATAGGATACCAAACACAAAACTAACCCTCCTTCTCCATATCTATGTGGGTTAGTACATATACCAAACGCTTCCTAAAATTATTCACACCCGAATAGGGGGTAATGTGCGTGCAAACGTGTCAACTAATTGGGACTGTAAGATTAGAGGTATCTAGATTTTTGACTTGTCCGATAGTAATATTAAGTCTTTGCTATGCAAGTCATCGTAATTTACAGTGATTACTCTTTTAGTCTTTTACATCGAAAAGAAAGAGAGAGAAGAAAATTATAAAAAATAATAATCCATGATTTTATTAATGCGGAAATGGGCCAATATATAGTACTCAATGCAGGCCCAATCGGAATTCCCGAACTATTTTGTATGTTAACATTAGCAAAGTCGTTGGTCTATATGTAACCCAAAAAAAATAAAAAAATAAAAAAATAATCCTTGGTCTATATTTTGTATTAGTTAACTATATTAACAAAATACTAGATCCTCCCATTGAGCTTATCTAATTTAGTTATATGAATTGGTAGGTCACATGTTTGAATCTTATTGGGGGTAGTTGGAGAATCAGCATTAATTCTCTTGAAAAAAGAAAAACTATATTAACTATATTAACAAAATCCTAGTTCCTAGTTAACTATATTGTATTAGTTAAATATATTAACCCATTTACCTTCGGTAGAGAGATTTTTACACTCTAAGTGGTTTGTCCCATTTCGACTCATAAAAATGGGTTATAAAAAAGAAAAAAAAAATTATAGTTGAGTGGGTGCTAAGCCTTCTAAACACAAATTGATCACGAATTCAAGTTTCAAATTAAACAATCGAGAAGTTAATCAAATAGATTGATCATGAGTTCAAACTTCAAATTGTATAATCGAGAAATTGATAAATATATCAAACAGATCGATCATCGGCTCAAATCTCAAATTGAATAATCAAGAAATTAATAAACATCTCGAACAAATCCATCATGAGTTTACTTCTCAAATTGAAATAATCCAGAAATTAATAACAATTAAAAAAAACTCCCAATTAACAAAATTTTGTAGATATGAAATATATATAGGTCCAAACAGGACAGGACAAAATCATAAAAAGTTATGTGAAACCAAATTATTGAAAAAAATACATACATAGTGGGAGAGTAGTGGAAGGAGCAAATCCAAAGCAATTGGATTTTAGTATATAGAAATATTCAATCTGAATTGTTCTCCCTGTGACAGACAACCAGTACACTGACATATTACTAATTTACTAAGGCCGCGTTTGCCTAACAAATTAACCTTTTCCTTTTTTTTTTTTTTTTCTTTTTAATTTTATTTTCCCACTAACTTTATTCAAACAATATCTCATCACAAGTAACGAAAAATTCTAACATCAATTACTATAGTACCATTACAAATCATGCCTCGTTGCAGAACATAGGATTACTAATAATATTTTAAATTATTTATTTTTTTAGATGTATTTGTATATTATATAGTTTTATGCCTCTCTAGGGTATAAAAAGAAGTTTATTAAATTTGTCACCACACGTGAGCTTGTTTGTATAGGGATTAATCTATTCGATCTCGTCATTCAAGTACATTGTATTAGTATGTTGTGTATTTTATAGTTGGGCAAATTATACCAAGGTCCCCTAAGGTTTGGCATAATTACAAATTAATCCCTTCACTTCTGGAAATTACGGATTAGTCCCTATAAATACTGTTTCAATTGAGGTCCCTAGACGCCGTTAGGGTTCCGTTAATTTTGACAGGACTACATTGTTGATGTGATTTAGTTAAGGGGTCGTTTTGTAAGAAAATTCATAGTTTAGGGACTTTTTTGTAATATTTTTTGAAAATTCAAATGTCAAAATTAACGGAACCCTAACAGCGTCTAGGGACCTCAATTGAAACAGTATTTATAGGGACTAATCCGTAATTTTCAGAAGTGGAGGGATTAATTTGTAATTATACCAAACCTCAGGGGACCTTGGTGTAATTTGCCCTTTATAGTTTTATTGAAAATTTAAATTATTATTTTCTTTTCGAAAAATCACTTATTTAATTAGTTAAATAATCGATATTGATAAGACATATTTCGAGTGGGTTACATGATGCGTCTAAGAGAAGCCACGTGGATCTGAGGTCAATTTGATCAAACATATGGACTGTCAAGTGGACGAGCAAACTCCTCTAGCCAGAGCCCAAGTGACTAAGGCTCGAGGAACCCAAGTCGATGGCTTACCTCAATCGTCAAGGACCGCATATGTTGAGCCTGAGGTCGATAGATTGATGAACTTTTTAGGTTTTCACACCGTCGGTGCCTGAACTGGGACACATGTAACTACTAAACACTCTTTGTTAGGATACGAGCGAGCATTTAATGCCTAAGAGTACCGGATCCGACCATAAAGGGAAAGAAGGTAGTAAGGTGAAATTAGATTAGGTCGAAAATAACAATAAGGGCAAGTCGGGAGATATGCATTAAATGCAATATCTTAAATCGTAATCTGTGCGTTTTTCATCTCCCACTATAAATACCTTCGACGTAAACAGTGTTAGGCACGCACATTTAATTGCATTTCAAGCTCCTTAAATACTTTATACCTCATAGATTAGAACTGATTTGAGAGTCAAAATATATACGCTGATTAAAATCTCGGACAATTTACCACTTCTTATCTTGGCTTTTCGGGTCGAAGTAGAATCCCCTTCAATAATCTATATATTAAGAACAAAGACTAATCAACATATTAACCTAGTCAACTCGATCAATTTTTTACAGAGAGGCCCCGACGATCTCACATTTATTATTTGTTGATGATACGATGATTTTCAGCAAGGCCTCGGGCGATATGGTGGATGAAATTCTTGATATTTTGGGAAAGTATGGGACTGTCAGGACAGGTGATAAATTATGAGAAATCCACGGTGGTGTTTAGCCCGAATGTTGATCAGAATGTCGGACGTGAGCTAGCGGGTCGCCTAGGGGTTAGAGTGGTGGATAAGCATGATAAGTATCTTGGACGTTCGGCGATGGTAGGGAAATCCAAGAAGGAGGTGTTTGCTAGCATCCAGGACAGTATTGGGAAAAGGATTCATGGGTGGGGGCAAAAGACTTTGTCTTAGGCAGGAAGGGAAGTCTTTATCAAAGCAATCCTTCAAGCAATACCGGCACATACGATGAGCTGTTTTAGGATCCCAGAGACATTGTTACGTGAGATTTCCTCGATGTTAGCTAAATTTTGGTGGAGTGGTAAGAATGTGGACAAAATTCTTTGGGTTAGTTGGGATAAGATATGTGTTCCAAAAGAGGAAGGAGGAATGGGGTTTAGGAATTTGAAGTTGTTTAACATGGCGTTGTTAGCTAAGTAGGGTTGGAGATTAATTACCGAACCACACTGCTTACTATCCAGGCTACTTCGTGCAAAGTATTTTGCGGGGTCGAACTTTTTTTAGGCAAAATTAGGGACGAATCCCTCTTTTACTTAGCGAAGCATCTTGGCCGGAAAGGAGTCTCTTAGAAAGTGGGGTTCAGTGGAGAGTTGGGAATGGAGTGCTGGGTGGTGGGCCAAAAACAGTAGCGTTACAGGACCACATTTTAAATTTTTTCTTATAATACAAGTAATAAAATATTTTTAAAACATTTTAATATAATAGCGGAAGACTAGCCGGATCTACTCAAGTATATACATGCAATTGATAATAAATTTTAAATCACTTAAGCAGATAAATATCTAACATGCAATTAACACTTAAGAGCTTATAATTTATTATGCTTAAAATAATATAACTGTAAAATATTACCATACTCCAAATATGGCTATCTAACGACATTTTTCCAGCTCCTTTCTCTTTCGTGAAACCGGTAGAGCTTTCCCGCAATATCCCCGATTCGACCCTCGGAGTGTGGGCTCCGCAAGTATTTCCCTAAATACTAGAGAAAATATTTTTCTAGAAAAACTCATTTTTATAAACTAGAAAATTCCCTAATTTTCTAATAATTAAGTGGTTTATATATTAATTATATAAACACTTAATTATATATTAATTAATCCTTAATTAAAAGGATAAAAAGAAAGGAAAGATGAGAGAGAGGGACTCTCTCATGCCCGAAATTGGCTGAAAAATGGCAATGGTTCACCCCCATTTATAACATAAATTTGGAGGGCAAAATGGTCATTTTACATATACCGCGTACAAACCGCGCCTACTCCGGCCAATCAAATTATGCCACATCGTAGAACTCTCCGGTGCGGACACAACGCCGCCAACCACGCGTCGTCGGAAGTCCGCCAAGTGGTTGGCGCGTGTTGATACGCGTAGAGGTACCAGATCGCGACACGGACCGGACCCGGTTTGACCCTATCCACATATGGTCCGACCCTAACAGTTTGAATTGGGTTCGACCCGATCCGTTGATCCGTTGACTGGCCCGTTGACCGATTCTTGGGCCTTGATCTAGGCCGTTCACGTGCGCTAACATGGCGTGATCTGCGTTGTCCATCTGGCGTGCCACGCAGGCGTTGTGTCAGCGCCAATTGGGCCCCGACCTTTGACATGGCGTGACACGTCAGGTGCCACGTCAGCAAAAAACATTTTTTTTTTAATAAAAATTTTCATTTTCTCCAAAATGAAATTTCGGGCATTTCTAACTCTTTGGAACTTTGATTTCTTTTCTTAAAATAAATCCCTTGGCTATTTTTAAACACTTTGAAAATTCATTTCTCTTTCTCCTTTTAATATTTTCTCTGTTGGAAAACAGGAATCAGAAAGCAGCGAAAATTTAAAAATTTTCCAACAAAAGGACCTTGGACTCGCAATCGTGTATCCAAATTCGTAGAGATTAGAAACTTACTTTTCAATAATCTTTCTTGAAGCGTTTCAAGCCACCCAAGAACGCTCTTCTCGCGGCTTGATCCCCTCTCCTTGGTAAAGCTCGAATCTTCAAAACTTCTAACTTGAAGTTCTCTAGAGATAGTCTACCAACTTGACTACAATCTAACTAGTAAGGATGCTAGTTCTCTAGTTAGTGTTTAGACTTAACCTAGGGTTTAATTTATCTTGGAGAAAGGATGGTGTTCAACACATGAACCAAAAGAATTGTCAATTACTCTCTAAGGGGAGCATGAGCTCCCCTATATATAGGAAAGGGGAGGGGCGGCCGATCCTAGTCCTTATGGACTAAGGATTTGGTCCCTCCCTCCTATTACTTGATCATCAAGTAATTTTGACTTTGACTTTGAATTCAAATTCAAATCAACTTTTAAGAGAGCTAAAATATCCAAACCCTTTTGGATATTATTATACTTTATTTATTAATAAATAAATAACTTATTTATCTAATTAATTAATTCGTAATTAATTAATTAGATTATTTTTGTCCAAAATAAGACTTTCTTTTTAATTCAAAATTAAACCAAAGTCTATTAAATAATTAATCACATTAATTATTTAATACATAAATAATTATACACGTGTGGCACACGTGTCCCAAGGACACGTGTCCAGTCACGTGACCCACACGTGTGGTTTCACACGTGTGGAACCCTCTAGGCCCGATTAACTCGTTTAATCATTTTAAAGCCTTAACTCATGTAACCAAGTTGTTGTGTGTGACCCTCTAAGTTCTCAATTCAATTAGCAGTGACCCTAATTAATTAATTCACCAATTAATTAATCAGTCCACAGATTAAACGACCATAGTCTAGCAACAGGTGTTTAACCCCTAGCTGAATTAGAATGTTCGGATTCGACAGAACCTTTAAGTCATGGATTCATGTGAGATACAATCCTCCTACTTACTATCTCTCAACCAAGATCTAGGGTAAGGGAATAATCAGAACCCTAATAATCCGGTCTTAAAGCTAAGTACATTTCATATTCATTTGATCTCAATCCAAGAAACCCTTTTCTTGATGTCTTGATCTACTGCCTTGGCCAAGGACTCCATATGGCATATGAATGACTTACACAATAAGAGATCACCTTGTAAATGCAAGTGTAGGTCCTTTCTTGATTCTCATTCACTTTCATGAATCACTTGTGCAGCCCCAGCATAAGTCTTGAATCAGTTGTCTAAGGCGACACCCTTTAAAGCTTATACCTAAGACTACAGAGTTAACTCATAAAGTGACATGGAACTTCAAGTCTAAGGATCAATTAATCACATCAATGACTCGTGAGATATTTCCTAATCTGGAAGTTTCCATTTCCTGAAATAAAAACTTCCTTTCCCATTTAGGAATGTTCTCACACGGGGCACCTCAGTGAAATTACTTATTGAAGTAAGCACCCTCATGTATCACGCACGTATCAACTATACACTTTGCACCTCCATGAAACAAAGTGGTCCTTCTTAAGGGCGTGATCCCACATGCAAGCCTTAGAGGGGTCAGGTTGACACTCCCACTGTCGGTAGGACTCATCGGCTTGGAGTATTTTACTAATTATGACTTGTGTGATATATGGCTCGTTTCATGAACCATTTTACCTAAATGGTAGAGTCCTAAAGTCATCAGGATTAGGGGAGTTCTCATACATGCACAGATAAAGTAAACGCATACCAAACAAGAGCATATAAAGAAGTGTTGCCTCAATTCGTTATTTCATTCAAAGATTGTCTGTGATTACAATAAGGAAAAACACAAAGCGGATATACAATCGGCTTTCTAGGGCACTATTCCTAACAATCTCCCACTTGCCCATCAAAGCCATTCTAAAGCTACTCTAAGTCCCATCTTTTGAAGATGACCTTCGAAAGCCTCTCGACTAAGGGGTTTAGTAAGTGGATCTGCCACGTTCTCTGCTGATGTGACCCTCTCAATTTGTACATCTCCTCTTTTGATAATATCACGGATTAGGTGATACTTCCTCATAATGTGCTTGGTCCGTTGGTGAGATCTTGGTTCTCTTGCTTGAGCAACCGCCCCAGTGTTGTCACAAAACACAGTAATGGGGTCTTTTATGCTAGGAACAACATTCAACTCTTGAGTGAAGTTTCTAATCCAAACACCTTCCTTAGCTGCATCATTTGCAGCTAAGTATTCGGCCTCAGTGGTCGAATCTACAGTGGTAGTTTGCTTGGAACTCTTCCAACTCACTGCTCCGCCGTTTAGGTAGAAAATGTATCCTGACATTGACTTAAAATCATCTAAGTCAGATGCAAAGCTTGCATCGCAGTATCCTTCGACAGTAAGATCTTTCTGACCTCCGTAAAATAAGAATAAATCTTTAGTACTTTTCAAGTACTTAAGAATATTCTTCACGGCAGCCCAGTGACCATCTCCAGGGTCAGATTGGAAACGACTTGTTACACTAAGTGCATAAGCCACATCCGGTCGAGTACATAACATTGCATACATTATGCTACCTATTGCTGATGCATAAGGTGTATGAGTCATTCTTTCCTTCTCAAGGTTAGTCTTAGGACACATCTTCTTAGAAAGACATGTTCCTACACTCAAAGGAAGGTTCTTAACCTTTGCTGACTCCATATTGAATCTCTTCAATACTTTGTCAATGTACATCGACTGTGATAGTCCTATTAACCTTCTAGATCTATCTCGATAGATTTTAATTCCAAGGATATAGGACGCATCACCAAGATCTTTCATCTCGAATTGGTTCGATAACCACAACTTAGTTACTTTCATGTCATCCTTCGAATTCCCAATAAGAAGGATGCCATTAACATAAAGTACTAAGAATTGCACTGAGGTCTCCAATTCCTTTCTATACACACACGATTCATTCGAGATCTGAATGAAGCCAAACGCTTTGACTGATTCATCAAATCGAATGTTCCAATTCCTAGAAGCCTGTTTCAATCCATAGATTGATCTTTGGAGTTTGCAAACCTTTTGCTCACTCCCACCGAATGTGAAACCTATGGGTTGCTCCATATAAATGTCTTTATCAATGCCACCATTGAGAAAGGCAGTTTTCACATCCATTTGCCATATCTCATAGTCATAATATGCAGCAATGGCAAGCATGATCCGAATAGACTTTTGCATTGCAACTGGTGAAAAGGTTTCATCAAAGTCCACATCGGGTCTTTGAGTGAATCCTTTTGCAACCAGTCTTGCTTTGTAGGCTGCAATGCTTCCATCAACTCCAAGCTTTCTCTTAAAGATCCATTTGCAACCTATGGGTTTGACCCCATCAGGCAAATCTACCAAGGTCTAAACTTGGTTGGAGTTCATGGAATCCATTTCAGATTTCATGGCTTCTATCCACTGTTCAGAGTCAGAATCTGAAAGTGCCTCCTCATATGTTAAAGGATCATTATCCTTTTGAGAGATTTCATGGAAGAATCCATACCATCTCTCCGGCTGTCTAGGAGTGCGTTCAAAATGCCTTGGAGGAGGATTTACGTGTGTATCGAAATTCGTGATTGGTTGCAGTTGATCAGAAGGGGACGTTTCTTCAGTTGGTGGCGTGTGGTCACTTTGTACTTTCTCTAATTCTATGATCTTGCCTTTCTTTTCTTTAAGGAACGGTTCCTCAAGAAAAGTGACATTTCTGGAAATAAACACCTTTTGCTCAGATTGATCATAGAAGTAGTATCCTATGGATTCCTTAGGATAACCTACAAAGTAGCATAAGTTAGAACGAGATTCTAACTTATCTCCCACTGTCCTCTTCACGTAAGCAGGACAACCCCAAATTCTTAAGTAAGAATAACTAAGGATTTTACCATGCCACATTTCATAGGGCGTTTTAGGGACTGACTTAGAGGGAACTAGATTCAAAATCTTTGCTGCACTTTCTAGGGCATAACCCCAGAAAGAAAGTGGTAAGTCAGTGAAACTCATCATGGAACGAACCATATTGAGTAGGGTTCGATTCCTTCTCTCAGAAACTCCATTGAGTTGAGGAGTTCCCGGAGGTTTCCACTGAGAGATAATCCCATTATCTTTGAGATGATTAAGGAATTCTTCACTAAGATACTCGCCTCCTCGATCAGATCGAAGTGCTTTGATCTTGTGATCGGTTTGGTTCTCAACCTCCTTTTGAAATTCTAGAAATTTCTCAAAAACTTCAGATTTGTACTTCATTAAGTGTACATAACCATACCGACTAAAGTCATCGGTAAAGGTTATGAAATACTGATGATTGTTTCTTCTGCTTACACTAAGCGGTTCACAAACATCAGAATGGATCAAATCCAAGACCTCAGTGGCACGTTCCACAGTTCCTCTAAAAGGAACTTTGGACATCTTTCCTTTAAGACAGGATTCGCAAGAAGTTAACTCTTTGAGATCATTTTCAGAGAATGTTCCTAAAGTGTTTATCTTGCTAATTCTGTTCTTGGAAATGTGTCCTAATCTAGCGTGCCATAAGGGAGCTGAAACTTTGTCATCTCTCTTACGTTTCGTTTCTCGTTGTATATTTATAATATTGATATTCTGAGTTAGATAAAGTCCATTACTTAGAGTACCAATGTGAACGGAAGAGTTATTTCGTTTGATAAAGTATTTACCATTCTTAATATAAGTTTCATAACCTTCACAATCTAAAATTGGAATTGAAATTATATTACGAATAATGCTCGGTACATAAAGGACTTTGTTTAAAACTAACTCAAAGCTACCTAAATCTAATCTAATTGTGTCTAAAGCTCGAGCTTCAACATTTGAGCCATCGCCGATCTTCAAGACACATTCTCCTTCTTTGAGTTGTTGGACTTCACTTAGCATCTGTACATCATTACAGATATGATTTCCACAACCGGTATCAAGTACCCAAGAACTAGAATTAATAGAAAGATTTATTTCAACGAGAAACATACCTTTCTTTAGAGTAGCCTTGTACTCTGGGCAGTTTCTCCTCCAATGTCCCGCTTTGCCACAATGGAAGCAAACATCCTCTTTCTGATCACGTTTCTTCTTTTGGGCCTTCCCCTTCGAAACGCCACCAGTGGGCCTAAGGGGTTTCGTCTTCTTCTTTTGGGCTTTCTTGCCTTTACCTTTAGAAGGCCCAGAAGAGGAAGATGGAGCATTCACCATCAAAACCTTATTGTCCTTCTTGATCGTGCTTTCAGCAGTCACAAGCTGATTAATCAGCTCAGCTACAGTAACACCAGCATGATTCATATTGAAGCAAGTTTCTCAGTAAGGGCGAGAAACTTGAGTCCATACTCATGAACACTTGAACCTTCCCTCATTCTCAAGTGGAACAATTCCTTTGAAGTGTTATACCTTGTAACACGTTCATGAGGGCGGTAAAGTTGCTCTAAGTGGTCGTAAATCTCCCAAGCGAATTCCATTGCCTCATGTTGTCTTTGCAAGTCCGCAGACATGTTAGCCAACATAAGGCAACGGGCTTGGAGATTATCATCCTTCCTCTTCTGGATCGCGTCCCGTTCGGCCCGAGTGGGAGCGTCCCCTTCGGGACTAGGCTCCCATTCGAAGAGAACATAAGTTCTCTTCTCAGAATCTAAAATGATTTTTAGATTCCTAAGCCAATCAGAATAGTTGGGACCAGTCAACTTGCTTGACTCGAGGATCGATACAAAAGGGTTTTTGGTTGCCATTTCAAAACACGTAGAGAATCACAGAATCTACGACCTAAATGGTAAAACAGAGAACTAGTGAGCATGCTGAATTATAACGATATACAAAAGATAAGGTCTTTAATCTAATGTAGCTCCCACTGTTTTTCAAAGATCTATAATTCCCAAAGATCTAAGAGGAACGCGTTTCCCAATGGGTACTAAGATCCTAAGCATTTTACCTCGAACCCACGACTCGCGGACATTCTAAGTAAAACCCTAGGTAGGTACAACTTACAAATTCTAACACCTTTAGAACTCTTAGTAATTGTTTTTGCATCACCTATCTTTCAATATGGACCCACGACTCGTGCGACATCCATATTTACTTAGACGTTAAGCTAGACCCATCAATCATAAGATCATGATCAAAACTTAGTTCGAACGACCCACGACTCGCGGACATCGCCCTTGCCAAAATTGACCACGAAATATTGATCATTAAAATGATCAATTAGGTAACTAATAACTAATAAGCTCCACCAGCTATCCCACGACTCGCGGACAATAACTAGTTTCACTTACTAAACTTAAAACCTATTGATGGAATGTTAGGAATTTAATTCAAAATTTGCACCTCGAATTAAACACCTATTTATTCGAAATTAGCTTAATATTTAATGGGAATTTTCGAATCAACCGGAGAGTTGTCCGGTTCGACCTCACCAACATATATGTTATCAAATTTTAATTAGTCTTAATTAATGCAAGTACACTTAAATGCATTTCAAACAAGCACATAAACAGACAACATGTCCTAGCATGATACTAACATGTGATGATCATGGGTTCTACCTATCTTATGCGTGATATGTGAGAGCCACTCCACAATCACAAGTTCTAACATACATGCCACATAAACAGTTTATATCACATAAAAGAAAGCGATAACAAAATACGAGCCCTATCTCTATTACATTTTCAATTGAGATTCCCCTCCCTAACATTTTGAGGGGTCTTCACTTATGGCCTCCTTGTTACTTAAATGTGGTCCATCTTACTCCATGGGTGCATTGTCTCCAAAATGAAAATAAGGCCTCACCACCTATCTCTACTCTCAAATTAAAAGAAAAAGACATAAAGTAATAAGGCTCAATCTTCATATTGGCCTTAGACAATTACACGGGGCATACCCCGGCCTAAAAAACAGTAATAATGGAAAGCCACATAATAAATCACATAACAGAACGCACATAAGTGAGGCTCCAACCTCAATTGAAAAACGCAACTATAGGGCTCCAACCCCAATTTAAACCATCCATGTGCATAAATTACAACCATACATAAGTCTAAACCCATGATCACCTAACATGCTTTTGCGAGAATTTAAATTTAGCCAATAAATTAAAATTCCCGTTTCAAGTCCTAATGACTTAAAACACGACTTGATGCGAGTCTTATTTATAAAAGCTTTCAATAAATCCCAAATTAGCAAAAACTAATAAAATTCCAATTAATTTCTGAAAATTAATAATTTTATCAAAGATGTAGTTTCCCAAAATATAAACCGTTTCTATTTCTCAAAAATCCCAATTTTAAGTTTTATTCAAAAAATTAAAATAAATATTCATAAAATAAAATTTTAAAATTAAAATAAAAATTGGGACTGGATTGCACGAAATACGAAAACGGGACCCGTACGCGAATGCGGACCGCACGCGCGGTCCTCTCGCCCAGCTTGCGGGCAATCCCGGGCGGTTGCTAGAGGGTGCTGGGCGGTGTCGCCCATGCGGGCGCTTGGGCAGGCGGGCGGTGTGCGCGAAGCCCGCGCACGCGGGGTTTCGCGTGTTCGTCGTAATCCGGGTTTTCGTTTCGTGTTTTCGTTCAAAAGCAAAACCAATCCAAGAAATCCAAAAACAGTTTATACAGTTTCAAATCTAAAACAGTTTTTAAAACAAATTTTACAAAACAGTTTTCAGAAACTTTCAGGAAAAATACAGTTTCGTAATTCAGGCTTTCTAAAACAATTACAAATACTCGATTGCATCAAGCCTAAGAATTCTACCAAATTCAGAATAATTGAGACGAATCAGAAACACGATTAACGAGGTGGCTCTGATACCACTTGTTGGAAAACAGGAATTAGAAAGCAGCGAAAATTTAAAATTTTTCCAACAAAAGGATCTTGGAATCGCAATCGTGTATCCAAATTCGTAGAGATTAGAAACTTACTTTTCAATAATCTTTCTTGAAGCGTTTCAAGCCACCCAAGAACGCTCTTCTCGCGGCTTGATCCCCTCTCCTTGGTAAAGCTCGAATCTTCAAAACTTCTAACTTGAAGCTCTCTAGAGATAGTCCACCAAATTGACTACAATCTAACTAGTAAGGATGCTAGTTCTCTAGTTAGTGTTTAGGCTTAACCTAGGGTTTAATTTATCTTGGAGAAAGGATGGTGTTCAACACATAAACCAAAAGAATTGCCAATTACTCTCTAAGGGGAGCATAGGTGGCCGATCCTAGTCCTTATGGACTAAGGATTTGGTCCCTCTCTCCTATTACTTGATCATCAAGTGATTTTGACTTTGACTTTGAATTCAAATTCAAATCAACTTTTAAGAGAGCTAATATCCAAACCCTTTTGGATATTATTATACTTTATTTGTTAATAAATAAATAACTTATTTATCTAATTAATTAATTCGTAATTAATTAACTAGATTATTTTTCTCCAAAATAAGACTTTCTTTTTAATTCAAAATTAAACCAAAGTCTATTACATAAATAATTATACACGTGTGGCACACGTGTCCCAAGGACACGTGTCCAGTCACGTGACCCACACGTGTGGTTTCACACGTGTGGAACCCTCTAGGCCCGACTAACTCGTTTAATCATTTTAAAGCCTTAACTCATGTAACCAAGTTGTTGTGTGTGACCCTCTAGGTTCTCAATTCAATTAGCAGTGACCCTAATTAATTAATTCACCAATTAATTAATCAGTCCACAGATTAAACGACCATAGTCTAGCAACAGGTGTTTAACCCCTAGCTGAATTGGAATGTTCGGATTCGACAGAACCTTTAAGTCATTGATTCATGTGAGATACAATCCTCCTACTTACTATCTCTCAAGCAAGAACTAGGGTAAGGGAATAATCAGAACCCTAATAATCCGGTCTTAAAGCTAAGTGCATTTCATATCCATTTGATCTCAATCCAAGAAACCCTTTTCTTGATGTCTTGATCTACTGCCTTGGCCAAGGACTCCATATGGCATATGAATGACTTACACAATAAGAGATCACCTTGCAAATGCAAGTGTAGGTCCTATCTTGATTCTCATTCATTTTCATGAATCACTTGTGCAGCCCCAGCATAAGCCTTGAATCAGTTGTCTAAGGCGACACCCTTTAAAGCTTATACCTAAGACCACAAAGTTAACTCATAAAGTGACATGGAACCTCAAGTATAATGATTAATTAATCACATCAATGACTCGTGTGATATTTCCTAATCTGGAAGTTTCCATTTCCTGAAATAGAAACTTCCTTTCCCATTTAGGAATGTTCTCACATGGGGCACCTCAGTGAAATTACTTATTGAAGTAAGCACCCTCATGTATCACACACGTATCAACTATACACTTTGCACCTCCATGAAACAAGGTGGTCCTTCTTAAGGGCGTGATCCTACAAGCAAGCCTTAGAGGAGTCAGGTTGACACTCCCACTGTCGGTAGGACTCATCGGCTTGGAGTATTTTACTAATCATGACTTATGTGATATAGGGCTCGTTTCACGAACCATTTCACCTAAATGGTAGAGTCCTAAAGTCATCAGGATTAGGGGAGTTCTCATACATGCACAGATAAAGTAAACGCATACCAAACAAGAGCATATAAAGAAGTGTTACCTCAATTCGTTATTTCATTCAAATATTAACTGTGATTACAATAAGGAAAAGCACAAAGCGGATATACAATCGACTTTCTAGGGCACTATTCCTAACATTCTCTTTGGGTTTTCAATTGGGGCTTGCAGGGGGACCTGCATGACTAATTAATTTTAGCTCCAAACCGGTTAATATATTATCATCTCATGATAGTAATTAATTACGGTTTAACCATATTTAATTCCACTAAATAAATATTGTTGTACTCTAAAATTAATTAAATTATTCACGAATTTATCGATCTAGAATAATTTCGCATTTCACTCCTCAGTGTAGATATCCATGACAAATAAATTGCAACTACTACCATTTATTTCTCACCTCCAATCAGAAATTTATTGTTTCGCCTTAAGTTCAAACTCTCTGTATGTGAAACACAGTCATCATACAACTTCGGTGACGTATCACGCGAAGTGCTTTGGCTAAAGTCTTAATTCGAACTTTTGCAAATCAATTTCAGGGATATCTTTTACCTTCCAGCAAGGCCACAGATTCCTCGATCAATATAACTCTTTAGCACATTTCATGTTGTCACAGAACGTACAAAGTATTTTGGCCACCCGTTACCGAGAACTCACTTCGAGTATATTACAGTGACTAAACACTACATGCCTAAAGCCGAAATATTATTAGGATTAAGAGTACAATGCTTTCTGAGATTTTATTCATTTTTGATAGCAGTATAGAATGAATAATCTCAGTGGTCCAGTTCGATGTTTCCAATCCTACTGAAAATCATCAACGTTTTATAATTGGAATCACCATTCCCTATGACGAAAGACTAATCATCTTATCTAACCACGTTATAGTGTTGATAAGAACATATTCTTATCTTATCGACTAGAGCTTTAATGACACATGATTTCGGTATTCAAAGTCTTTTCCTATGGAACACATTTCATATAAGAATACCACCACACGTCATTAATTATCAATATGTGAAATACTCACAACTTGCTGTAAATTCAGTTTAATTAATTCAACAACTTGAATTTTTAGGGCACTATTCCCAACAATCTCCCACTTGCCCTAAATTCAATTTGACCACACATCTAAGTCTTATTCCTTTCACACGAGTGTCAAAACTTGTTTTGCACTCTTTCACGCCAATACTTTGGTGAAGGAATCTAATAGGTGTTTCTCTGAACCAACAACTTGGAAATCATGAAGCCAATACATCTAACTGGTTGCTTCTCAAGCTACCATGTATTTAACTTCTATGGCGTTGTAAGCAATACAAGTCTGCTTAACATTCCCAAATTAACGGTTGCTCTTTCTAGAGTAAACACGTATTCTGATGTCAAACATCTAGAATACTGTAACACCCCGAGCGGTGGGGCGCCACACCCCCGCACTATGCCCCGACACGTGTACGAAATGGGAAATCCGCACACGCACTAAGTCACAGTGAACGGGTGACAAACCAAAATCCAACCTAAGGCTAGGCGGTCTAGACCCTGTACAGAGTACGCAAGAGAAAACAAAAGCAGAATGCGGAAGCATTTCAAAATATGAACTTTCAAAAACTTCATGCAACGAACCGAATTCATACAATCCAGAAAATAAATAAACATCAACTAAACGGGTTCAACTAGTTCCACTCACCTGTCCTAACCTGTCCCGAATGCATACAATCAAAACGGGTTCAACTAATCCAAGCCCGGTCCTAACCTGTCCCGAAAATTCATATATTCAAAACTTAAACATAAATCTTTTCATAGTGGCATAACAAAGCGAATAAATTAAACTTATACATTAAACAAATTAAATCAAATTCAAACGAATGCAAACCCTATACAAATCCAAAGACCGACTCAACCCGAACAAAACGAAAGACTCGACTCAACCGCCTAGCACCAACGAGCTCCCAAAGCAAACCTGCAACTCAAACAAAAGAAGGGGGAAAAAGAACAACGAGGAGGGGTCAGTCCTAACGACTGGTGAGGGGGCTAACACACGCACCCATACATATACATACGAGCAGAGCATATAACAAATTAAAAAGTTCATGAACCGGGGCACGGTTTTTGCAATCTAAAACATTTTCCCGTGATAGTAAATATATAAAAGAGTTTAAGGCCCAAAGGCCAAAATCAACCAATTTTATTAATTATTAATCCATTCCCGTTTCACGAACCAAGTTCAGAATCGAAATCAAACTAACTCGGAGAGTTCACGCTTAACTCACACTTGCTCAAAGCATAAACAGAAGCAAATCCAATAAACAATCCCACCACCACACCATTGGGGAAGAGAGGTGCCCCTCTCAACCCTCCACAGAACGAAACATGTGAACCGGAGGATCCCGCCCGGTTCTTTCGACGGCCAGCCAAAATGCGCTCTGTCGGCATAGGAGAACTAAGTCTCCCGTTGGTGGAGAAGTGCACAGTGGTCGTAACCGGCGACCCCAATGGTCGTCCCGGGTCTCTCTTACCCACAATCTCCGGGGCCCATCACACAGATACACACACACTTACACATATCACACTTACCATATGAAGCTTATCCGCAAATCATGCCCTGCTTAAACTCACACACACATTCACGCACACTCACACTTGTCGAAGCTTTTCCAAGCAAACGTAAAATAGCTTATATACATATACAAAACATTTTCCAATTCTTTCATAACAAAATGGACCAATTCCCACTAAATACATATCCAAACACATATCTATATATATATATATATATATAGTTCACATGCGGGCTTCAAAATACACGTAGGGTTTTAGGTCGCTTTAACTAAAAGAAAGAAAACCTCACCGTACACCGACGAGCACGGAAACAATGGCCAAGAAGTCCCACTGAAACCCAGACAGCTGACAGACACTCCCTGGATAACCCCTGAACAACTGAACACACAACACAGACTCAGACTCCAGAAGCAACCAAACAGACGCACGACCATGCTCACGAATACAAATGATGCAACATATAATTCATATTTATTCAATCAAGTCATTCAGAGCATAATACAATTCATAATACATATCAAAAGATGCATAGCTTATAAAATTCCTAACATTAATTACATAGAATAAATTAAGACATAAAGAATTCAAATCATACTATGCACAAAGTCTCACGAAATTAAACATGAATTACATAACAATATATATAAATTATACATTGACAATTCTCACGATATTCTAACAATTAGCATACTTGATCAATTTATTCAAATTAAATATAACTTAGCCTATCATAATTCATTTCTTACATTTCATAAAATTCATAATCAATTAGTTTTCTAAAATTACACTAACACCCCTTAAACAAGAATTATTCTCAAATAAGTAGGCAAATAACGAGGCAATTAAATTCACTAAATCACGAATTAAGCTTTCATACAACACAATATATTTTCATATATCATACAATTCACAATTTCCATTTCATAGTTCATTCAAGGCCGAAATTACAATTAAAACAATTAACGAAAGCAAATACAACAACTTCAAAAATTCATATAAAATCAACCAGACATCCGATTGACGAACGGAAAGTGGCGTTGGACTCACCACAACGAAAGGAACCCGCTGACCGAAAGTCACCGGAATGCCGCCACCGTAGCCGGCCGAACCGCCACGTGCAGCCGCCGGACCACCGCCTTCGGTGGTCGGAAAATTCCCCGGAAGGACAGAAACGTACGCCTCGGCCTGCTCGACAAAAGCCCTCAACCAATTTACGAAAATACCAAACACACAGGACTTCGTTAAAGAAAAACCGAACCAGAACCCTAGAACGAAAACTGAAATTAAATACAAACCGCTAAACGAAAATAAAATCCGGATATACCGTTGGAAAGCCCGTAACGAGCCCTACGAAAGCCCCTAGCCAAAACCCGGAAAAAGTCGTTGGAAAAATCGGACCGCCGGTCCAGACCGGTCCGCCACCGGTTCGCCGCCGCCGGCCGGTTCTCGAGTCGGGGCCAACGCTATCTGCTACGTTCCAATATTCTGAGCAACTTCCGTGAAGGAACCACCCCCAAAAGCCCACCGGAAGAGGGCCAAATCTGCCGCCAAACGTCCGCCGGTGCGCCACTCGCCGGAACCGCCACCTACGCCTCGATTCGTCCCAATCTGATGCCGGAAATGGGTTCAGGAGGTCGAAAACGTCTGGAAACCACCAAACCCCGTCGGAAAAAGTCACCGGAAAGCGGTGAAACACGCCGCTACAGTAACCGTCGCCGCGAGCTTCAGGCGGCGCGTGCGGCCTCCTCGCCGCCCCGATGGCGGCGCCGTATGTCTAGAAAATTACGCCGGGAGCTCCTTTACCTGGGTTGGTGGCGCGTGTCGCCGAAGAGTGGCCGGAAGCCGCCGCGGGACGCCAGCGAAGTGACGGCTCCGCCACTCCTCTTCCGCCGCGTCTGAAATCGGTGAAAAGGGCCTCCTCCGGTTGTCGTCGGGCCATGATCTTGGTACGGTTGAGACCGCGTCGTCGAGCTCGTCGAAAAGCACTATTGGTTCATCGAAATCCGTCGAGAAACGAGCAAGTTTGGATTGTGAGTGAAAATACACCTTCGAGTGTATGTGAACAGTGTTTGAATCGCTGGAGGAGGGAGAGAGAGCTGAAGCTGGAGTTTTTGGCACGCAAAACGATGAAGATAGATATTTAACCCGGACCTCGCGCGAAGAACCGATCGGTAGAAAGGGCTAACGACGTCAGAATTGGGCAAACTCAGAGTCTACGGACTCGTTTCGCTGCCCTAAACGCGTTAAAGGGGTCAAAGTGGTCAAAATCTCGATCGAACGAGGAATGACCGAAAAACCCCTAAAAAGAGAAAATTGCAAACAAGCCCCTAAACTCTTGAAGAGTTCAAAATAGGGTCGTGCAAGCACAAAATCACATAATTACACACATAAAAAGGTTTAAAAGTGACGTACCTTATTTATAGGACGAACGGGATGTTACAAATACAAATCAGATTGTAAATCCGAATCTGTGTACTCTATTGAAATGAGCTCATCACTAGGTAAACTAGCATATAATCTTGAGTTCTTCTCAAGTACTCCAATATATGCTTTTACTACTACCCAGTGTCAGATTCTAGGGTTTGACTAATATCTGCTGACTTAGACCTAATTCATAATAGACATCTGGCCTTGTACATAATATGACATACATAAAGATTCCATTGCGGAACTCTAATCATGTCTTCTATCTCTTCAGTTGTCTTAGGACACTGATCCCGAGATAGATAAACTCCATATCTAAAAGGTAATGAACCTTTCTTGGAATTTGTCATATTATACCTTACCAGCATCATATCTATATATACTTCTTGTAATAAACCAATCTTCTTATTCTCATGATCATGACAAAAGTCTGATCCTTGGAATATTACTGGTCTCACTAAGGTCTTTACTTGTCAAACGGATTTGACATCCGAATCTTGACCACTGACAAAATTCTTGCGTCATTCCCAATGAGCAGAATATCGTTTACGTACAAAACTAAAGTGTTACATTATATCTAGATGTCATTTGTACATACATGATTCATCTGGCAATTACATAAATCCAAAGAATTTAAATTGCCTCTTTAATTCTGATGTTTCATGATCTAGACGCTTGCTTAAGATCATAAATCGATCTATTAAGCTTGCATCATATGCACCTAATTTTTGGTTGTGAAGTCTTCAGGTTGTATCATGTATCTCTTCTTCTTGAAGGTGCCTGTTCAAGAACATAGTCTTTACATCCATTTATCTAATCTCATAATCGATAATGAGATAAAATGGAGAGGATAATGGACTTAAGCATTGCTATAGGTGAGAAGACCTCATAACTGATTTCTTCTTTTTGGGTAAAATCCCTTGCCATAAATTTTGCTCTAAAGTCTCTACTTTTGTCCATTCCTCATTTTATCGTCTTGTAAAACCCAATTGCATGTAATGGGTTTAATGCCTTCAGGTGCCTCTACAAGTTCAAGACTTTGTTAGAATACAAAGATTCTAACTTAGATTCCATGGCTTTTGACCAAATCGTCAGCGTCTTATCTTTTACAGCTTCATTATGCGTGGCGGGATCAGATACATTAGATTCAACCACTTGGGTTAATCTTAGGTATCTTGTCAGGTATCCTGACAATTCTCCCACTACAATAATGTTCTCGTGTACACGTCTCGACATCATATGTTGTATTTGGTACATCACATGTATCCAATATTTTTCAGTTATCATGGGTTTCTGGAAATCAGTATCTAATACTGTTATTTCTATTAACACTACTTTGCTTCCACCCTTTGTGGTTAACTATGTAATCATCTTTGAAATATTCACAAACATATTTTGTGATTTCTCAAATTACAAAATATACCGCCCCTTGTTCTTCTAGGATAACCTTAGAACAAGTAAACCTTTGTTCTTTATTCTAACTCGTCAGGATCCATCCTTAACACATGGGTCAGGCTACCTTAAATCCGAAGATAAAAGATACAGGATTTTCACCCTAACTACAGATCCATCAGTGTTTTAAGAACTGACTTAGATAGAACTAGGTTTAGTGTGTTTGTCGTTTTGAGCACAAGACTCCAAAACAAACCTCTTAGGGTAGCATGATTTTTCATGAATTTTTACCTTCTCTATCAGAGTTTTATTTCTCCTTTCTGAGATATACCCCATGCAGATAGCTGAGATACAATCTCATTTTCATAGAGAAATCCTATTCAACTGAGCATAGATACTTACCACCACTTTGATCTAATCGAAGTGCCTTGATACGTTTTCTAATTTGACTCTTTGACTTCAGTCATATATTCTTTGAACTTTTCAAAAATACAGACTTAAGTCTCATCAAATAAACGAATTTGTATCTATAGTAATCATCCAGACGAATATTGAAATAGCCAAAAATTCCTCTTACTTGAACATTCATAGGATCACATATCCGTATGAATTGACACAAGCAACTTCATGGCTTAAATACCTTTTTGTCTTAAAAAGACTTTCTTGGTCATTTTACTTTTCTAAACAGGATTCGCAGACTGACAAATGTCAAACTCAACAATTAGTCTTTGGATCCTATTCGGATTAAATTGACCAATACGTAGTTGCCACTTGCATGCCTCGCTAGGCGTGGAAGTCTTTCCTTTAGATGGCAAGTCAAGCTTATTAGTGTTAATCTTAAAATTAGGGTTTTTATTGGGATATAAAAGACCATCTTTTATCATGCCAGAGCAAATAAACCTTTTATTTTGCTTAATGATAAACCTTTGTTCAAAATAAACTGTTAGACCATTAATTATCAAATAACTCACATAAATCAAATTTCTGTATATATGGCACGTATAATATTAAAACCCTATTACCAAAATATGACTTTATAGTCCTTAGTGCTAATACAAGTACACTTGTATTATCCCCGTGTACCAGTTGTGTGTTAGCCGTTTTTCAAACTTCCTGGTTAGTTTGAATCTTCGCAACGAACTGCAAATATGATTAGTGGATCTCAAGTTCACACACCAGGGGTCTGGTAAATTTCCAACTAAACATACTTTCAACGAGTAAGATATCTTCATATCTTATCTACGGCGTAGCAAATGGACAAATTAAGTATTTTGGACAATTTTCTTTCTAATACCCGTTACCACCAAAATAGAAACACTTTTCCATTGTCGGATTTGACTTTCTATTTCTGAACCTTAGATTGGGAACTTTTCCTTTTTCTTTCTTCCACTTACTGGCTTTTGAGGCCGCGGATATTGATGTCTGATTTAAGAGAACTTTTCCCTTAGTCTATATCACCATTTCTACCATATTGAGGTTGTTTATTGGTTCAGGTTGAGTTTTTTGAAAAAAAAATTATTTAAAAATAATCTTGAACGTTCAAACGACTTAGGCAGAGAGAATAGGATCGTATCCTATCTGTTAAGATTGTCTCTTTAAGCACAAAGGTCTTTAATCTCGTTCAAATTAGTTATCATATTCATAATATGATTCTGAACCAGTGATCCTTCAAACATCTTTAACTAACAACCTTTTTCATTAACTCGTACATTCGTACAATCCTGTTTTCAAATTATGTTCGTATCAGTAGACATCTCATGCATCTGATACTCAAGACCATCTAAAACAAATGTCAGGATACAAGACTAGCCAGATCATCATACTTGATCCATTTGGAATAAGCGTTTTTCTAACCCTGAATGGTTGTAGTTTCCGGAATTTTTAGATAAGGTTCAGTGAGTACGTAAACTTTCTTGTCTCAACACGATGTCAAGATTCATTTTCTAGTCAGCATAATTGAACCATTACTAGCCTATTTCCTTAAAGTCATTTGGAGTGGGCTAAGAGAGATCGTTATTATAAAACTGAAATAAATAAATAAAAGCAAGTTATGACAATAAATGAAATCCACTTAAACATTTTGATTTACGCAATGGTGACTTAACTAACCGCAGTTGACTCCCCGGAGGCGAGGTCGAAAACCGCTTAGAAAAGCAGGAACTATTCTTAATTAACATGTCATCTAGGTAACTCTTACCAAACAATGTTAATCCACCACGTCAAGCCTTGGCCTCTAAGTAAATGTAGTAGAGCTCCGAAGGGAGGTTAATACATTACTTAGTCAAGTATGTACCATTACCTAGAAGTCCGTACGAGTAGGTCAAGACACTCCACGGAGGCGTGGTCGAGCTGACTTTTCCGTATTTCATTCTATCCGAAGAAGTCCAATCTTATATACCTCGAATATATACCTGCCGAAGGGAGTAGTACATATTCACTATACTATAGACCGGTAATGGAGGCCGTGAGAATCCAACTCTTTTCATCTCGCTCCCACTTGAATTTTTTAGAAAGTGTGGATTATTTTATTGATTATCATATAATCACTTTTGGTTTCTTATTGTCGGAAGTCATTAATCTTATTAATATGCTCCCACTAGGAAAACTAAATCATATTTAAAATCCCAATAATATTTTAAGGCAGTTTAATAACCACTTATTAACTAGGCCAAAAAATATTAGTCCAATTATGCATTGCGTCTAATCTCTATTAAACATTATTATTTAATCACATTAAATAAAATACGTGTAACACCCCTATATTTATTTTCAAAAAAAAATAATTCTAATAATTTATATTATATATAAGACTATATATATATATTATAAATAGATAATATTTTAAAAGGGTAGAGTATCAAAACTTTGGATTAATATCTTTTATAGTATTAGGATTTGATGGGCTCAAAACCATCAAACCCACTAATCTATGAGTAAAAAAAAAATAACGGTTTAGTTGATAGTTTTCTCAAAACCATTGTCTTGAAACCACGGTTTAGTTGATAGTTTTCTCAAAACCATTGTCTCAAACCAAGGTTTGTTGTTAGTTTTATTGAAAACTTTGTGCTAGAAGATGCATTTGATTGGAGGAGATTTTCTATAAATAGATTAGGAATGAGAAATCTTCACCATCATCTTCAACGCTTAACACCATGGCTGATTTTAAGTTCCTACATACACGTCTAAATATATGTAAATAAGATTTCATAGTCTCTTCTTCAAGCAAGTCAATCTTGCTCATTCCTTAGCCAAATCCTACAAACCCATATACTATCTTCTTCGTTTCGATGAGGCGATCATGATAGAGTAAACGTTTTCTGGTTTTGGTGAGTCGCGAGTAAACGTTAAAGGCCCCAAGCTGTTGCGCACTTCGGAACTCTTCCCAACGAATTTTCTGGCAATTGTTTCAGAAACTAAACAAAACACATTTTGGAACTGAATTTTTCATTCTCTGAACTGGTATGTACATAACCGTATGCTTTATATACAAAATTCAAACCAAGGATAAATATCTACTACTAATTTGATCAGGACTCTACACGTGGCATGATCCAAGTGAAAGCTTTGCAAGATTAACAGAAACGTGTTTAACTAAAACACTAAAGAACAGCTAGAAGCTTCCTAACGACTTATCAGCTAATTGACAACTTCCAACTTCAATATACCCCCCTCAAGGTGGAAGGAAGGGATTCTTGACTTCCATCTTGTCCATCAATGCACGAAGATGAGGGGCTGATAGAGCTTTCGTAAACATATCAGCAAGTTGGTTAGAAGTTCGTACAGGAAGCAACTTGAGTAAGCCCACGGAAACCTTGTCACACACAAAATGACAATCGATTTCAATATGTTTGGTGCGTTCATGGAATAAGGGATTTTCAGCAATGTGCAGCGCTGCAGCATTGTCACAAAACACCACAACAGGCCCAACAATAGGAACCAATAAGTCTTTGAGTAACTGTGATAACCAAGTTAACTCACTTGCCACCATCGCAAGGGCTCTATACTACAGACTGCTTCTTGGACTTCCAAGAGATTAAAGAACTTCCAAGAAATACACAAAAGCCTGTAGCGGAGCGTCTAGTGTCCTGGCATGAAGCCCAATCAGCATCAACAAAAGCAGATAATTTGAGATCAGACTGAGCTGGGAAGAAAATTCCTTGACCAGGAGTACCTTTAAGGTATCTCAATAAATGATGAATGGCATCCAAATGAATGGTTCGGGGTTTGGATACAAACTGACTGAGTTTGTTGACAGCAAAAGAGATATCTGGTCTGGTCAATGTCAAGTATAATAGTTTCCCAATGAGCTGTCTATAGGCAGTAACATCGGATAAAGGATTACCATCAAATGAATTCAATCTAGCATTAGGATCCATTGGGGTAGGTAAATGTTTGGACCCTAAATACCCTGTGTCTTCCAGAAGTTGAAGTGTATATTTTCTTTGACAAAGAATAATACCAGATTTAGAGCGTGCTATCTCCAAACCAAGAAAGTATTTCAACGGGCCAAGATCTTTGAGTTTAAATTGAGAATGCAAATAAAGCTTCAAGTCATCAATAAGAGCTGGATTTGGCCCTGTGATCACTATATCTCCACATATACCAAAAGAGCTATAAAGTCAGATCCAGTACCTTTGGTGAATAGGGAATAATCTGACTTCGATTGAATGAATCCAAAACTAATAAGAGCAGCTGAAAACTTGGCATACCACTGTCTGGATGCCTGTTTTAACCCATAAATTGATTTGTTTAACTTGCATACCAATCTGCCAACAGATGAAATAGATGCAGCAGGTGTATGGCCTTGTGGAAGATCCATATAAACTTCCTCAAGCAAATCTCCATTGAGGAAAGCATTGTTGACATCCAATTGAGCCAGAACCCACTCATTAGCACTAGCTAAAGCCAATATTGTCTTGACAGTAACCAGTTTTGCAACAGGAGAATATGTGTCCAAAAAATCAATTCCTTCCAACTGGCTATATCCTTTGGCCACCAACCTTGCTTTGTGTCTTTCCAAGGTACCATCTGCATTATACTTGGTCTTAAAGACCCATTTACAACCAATAGAATGAGATCCTGCAGGTAAAGAAACTATACTCCAGGTATTGTTAGATTCCATAGCATCTAACTCTGCCTTCATGACTGCTCTCCGTTCAGGAAACTGGATGGCATCCTTGTAAGTATGAGGTTCTGGAGTAACAGCAACACTGAGTACATAATGTCTGAAATGAGAGGATAACTGAGCATAGGACAAATGTTCAGATATGGGATACAAACTATGAGATGCATCACTGACAGTGTTTGTCAACAAGTGACAATGGTAATCTTGTAAATAGGAGGGCTTTCTAATGGTTCTTGTAGATCTTCTGCAAGCTTCATGAGGGACAGGTTGAGATGATGGATGAAGATTAGTGATAGAGTCAAAGTGGACAGTGGTAGTGTCAGGAGAAATAGTAGGGACAGGGAGAGAGAGATCAGGAAATTGATCAAGAGAGAGATCCTATGAAGAGATGGTATGGAAAGGAAACACATGTTCTTGGAAAAGAACATCCCTTGAAATAAAAATCTCCCTAGTCTCAATGTCCAGAAGTTTGTACCCTTTAACCCCAGGAGTATATCCAAGAAAAACACATGCTCTAGCTCTTGGAGAGAATTTATGTCTGTGGGAACACAAAGTTGATGTATATGCAAGGCATCCAAAGACTCTCAAGAAGGCATAATCAAAACTGGACTGATATAAGAGTTCATAAGGACTTTTGGAATCAAGATGAGGAGAAGGTGTTCTATTAATGAGAAACACAACTGTGAGCAAGCATTCAGTCCAGAATTGCAAAGGGATCTTTGACTGAAAACGTAAAAATCTAGCTACATTTAAGAGGTGCTGATGTTTCCTCTCAGCAACAGAGTTCTGTTGTGGAGTATTAACACAGGAAAACTGATGAAGAGTACCTTGAGTCTTGAAAAAATCAGTGAAGGCAAGTTCAGGAGCATTATCAGATCTGAAGGCCTTGATAGTGGTATGAAATTGAGTTTTAATCATCTGGAAAAACTGAGGAACTATGTCCAAAACATCTGACTTGGATCTGAGTAGGAATATCCAAGTAAACCTGGTGCAGTCATCTACCAAGGTCAAGAAATGCTTGTATACATTGTTTGGAGCATGATTAAAAAGGCCCCAAACATCAGCATGAATTAAATCAAAAGGCTTGGCACACTTATGATGACCATAAGGAAAAGGTAATCTCTTGTGTTTTGCCAAAGGGCATACAGGACACTGTGTAATATCAGTGCCAACATTGTCAAATCCCAATACAAATTTCAAGTTTTCAAGAACTGGTAAAGAAGCATGCCCCAATCTGTGGTGCCATGTAACTACAGACACTTTATTGACTAAAGGAACATGACTAACAACATTAGACAGAGATTTATCAAAATCTAAAATGTAGAGACCATCTTGCAAGTCAGCCCTGCCAATCATCACTTTCAACTTGGAATCTTGGAGGATGCACTGATCAGGCAAAAAGGAAACAGATACAGGTGAACATTTCAACATGTGACTCAAGGAAATCAGATTGAACTTGAAAAGAGGCACATAAAACACATCTTGTAACACCAGGGATGGATGTAGAGTAATAATGCCCTTTTGTGTGATAGGAACATATGAACCATTAGGAAGTAAAACTTGAGCCTTAGGAATATCTTCAAGCTTATCAAATAATGATATATCACAACATATATGTCTGTTGGCGCCAGAATCAAGTATCCACTTAGATGTTCCAATAGAAGTACATGAAAATGCAGAAAGAGAGATACCTGCATTGGTGATAGAATCCTGTGGAGTGGATATCTCAGCAGACTGTGAAGAGTCACCAACCTGCATCTGTGAGTTAATCAAAGACAAAAGATGCTGGTACTGTTGATCAGTAAGTGAACGCAAAGTATGAGATGAGGAACCAGAAGAACCAACAAGATCAGAAGGAGCCACTACAGAGGAGGAAGATGGAGTGTATGGAGCCAACACAGAAGGGGAAGGGGGAGTAAAGGCAACCTGGTTGACAGTAGGTTGATGAATAGACTGATTTGGTGGATTCAACCGTGGTCTGTGGTTCTGAAAATAGCCAGGAGGGTATCCAAACAACTTGTAACATCGATCCACAGTATGACTAGTGCCTTTACAATTAGCACATTCCATTTTACTTTTCCCTTTTCCTGTACCACTCCTACGGCCCATACCATTTCCCCTCCCAAAACTGGTATTAAAACGAGGAACAGCAGAAGGAATAGTGTTGCGAATATGAAAAGCCATAGGAGCGGGATTAGAGGAGCTAGAACCCAGGCTGCGTTGACGTTCTTCCTGACTGACCAAGGAAAACACTCTGCTCATGTTTGGAATAGGATCCATCATGAGAATTTGGCTACGGATGTGCGCATAAGACTCATGTAAGCCCATAAGGAATGCCATGACATATTCAGACTGGTAGTAAAGGCACAAATCACGCACACCATTACAGGAGCATCTATTGCAAGTGCAAACAGGGCGATAGTTGGAAAGTTCTTCCCAAATAGCTTTAAGTTTCGTAAAATACACGCTTACAGAGGAAGTATCCTGGCGTGTGGAGAGCAAAGCTTGCCGGAGCTGGAAGATATGAGGGCCATTCGACTGCTGAAAACGGTCGCGAAGATCCAACCAGATTTCGCGAGCTGTATCGGAGAAGAGGATGGAAGCAGCGATGTCCTTGGAGACGGAATTGAGAATCCACGAGATGACAACGTGGTTATTGCGAATCCAAGCATGCCGACGGGATTCAGGATCGGTTGCTGCCGGCGGAGTCAGAGAGCCATCCACAAAGCCCTGTTTATTTTTCGCAGAAAGTGCAATCAGCACAGCGCGGCTCCAGGTATGGTAATTATCACCGGTAAGCTGACTGGAAACCAGAAAGGAGTTCAAATGTTAAGACGGAGCTAAAAAATATGGATCCTCGGAGGAAATCAGTGAATTGGAAGCAGAGACAGCGTCGCCGGAAAACATGGCGATCAAAACAATCGGTAAACAAACGCCAAAGAAGGAGAACAACGGCGGAGAAACGCCGGGAAGGAGGCAGCTACGACGGCGCAATCGCGGAAGCAAAAATATCTACTGATACCATTTCAGAAACTAAACAAAACACATTTTGGAACTGAATTTTTCATTCTCTGAACTGGTATGTACATAACCGTATGCTTTATATACAAAATTCAAACCAAGGATAAATATCTACTACTAATTTGATCAGGACTCTACACGTGGCATGATCCAAGTGAAAGCTTTGCAAGATTAACAGAAATGTGTTTAACTAAAACACTAAAGAACAGCTAGAAGCTTCCTAACAACTTATCAGCTAATTGACAACTTCCAACTTCAATAAATTGTTCGACGGAGATTTAGATGGTTGGAACGTTCTTGGAGAAACAAGGATAGTAGTGTCTCTGTTTTGGTTGGAAAACGAACTCCGGTGAAGCTGTGTGGAAGGCGAACGACGGTATTGGTGGTGGAGGAACTTTCCGGTGAGATTTCCGATCAACTTAGTGTTTAAGCTGCCTCTCGACATGGGTAATATAACT
The DNA here is from genome assembly GCA_037501455.1 of Lantana camara. NCBI lineage: Eukaryota > Viridiplantae > Streptophyta > Magnoliopsida > Lamiales > Verbenaceae > Lantana > Lantana camara. Next base: position 97,662,320 of record CM074861.1, read on the forward strand.
ATGAGATAGATTTTGGGAAATATTGAACGAATCGAATTTAATCCTAGGTTTAAGAAAATCTTGAATCTTAAATTAGGTTGTTGGTTGTTGAGAAATTGATCCGAAATTAATAAGTAAACACCATATATACACACACACACGTAACTTGCAAATATCTATATAGTTAGATTTATAAGAGATAATGTTGTAGTTTTATAATTATTTAAACAATTATAAAGATGGATATTATTAAAACTAAAGTTTAGATTTTGTAATTGGACTAAAGGGATGTCAGTGCCGTGTGAATTAGGACTTACCAATCCACAAAATTAATGGCTAGAAATTAATGACACGGAAAATTGTTAGTAAACAAGTTTTTAAGTCATGATACAGGAGTTATTTGAAACTTTCAGTTTCATTTATTTGAAACAGTGATATAATTGAATTGTAGTATATGTTAGCTTTAAACACTATAGGCCTAATAGTCAAAATTATCATCAATTTTTATCAGTGTGCAATTAAATAGTGACCTTAGTGACTGTACGTGAACATTATGAAAGAAATGTTTTGTTATAGTGAGATAATGATTGATAGATTTGGTATATTAGCTAAAGTATATTATAATAATATTAATAATTATAAAGGATTTCGTAGTAATCTAGAAGTGATATCAAACTATAAAAATAAAAAAAAAATAAAAAAAAAAAACACTAAGATTTTAGCTTAATCTATATATTACCGTAACCTTGTTTGCTGGGATTGCTAATCCAGGGGTATTATAGGTTGTTAATATGACTTGAATATTGGCTAATATTTGAATTATGAGTCGCTAATACTAAAGGGTAAATTAATGATATGAGAATTATTAATGGAGCGAATGATGCTAGTTGTTAATAACCAACAGTTAAGGTGATTATTATTAGTATAAGAATAATGACTTAGGATGCTAAAAAGAAATCTATTTATTTATTAGAAAAGTTTAAGCTTGTTTAAAATTTTAATATATATATTTATGCGTAACTTGCATTAATAAATCTTATTTTGATATATATACAAGTAACCCACATGAGTTAATAAATTATCTCTGGACAATTGACAGAAAGTAGGCAATGATGTAATAATATAGTTATTCAAACAATTAGGAAAAACATAACTATTATTAACTGTTTTAAAACTAAAATTGCTAAGTCATTTAAGGGTTGAGACTTTTATTAGTAATTTATAATTGATTTATATTAACTTAGCAGCAACAACGAATTGTGGTTAGTAAATATCCTTGAGGAAGGATTAGTATGTAAGCAATAAATAATCATGGTATGATTATAAATTTATAGGTGATGTGCGAGGATCCGTATAACTCCTAAAAGTTCAACGAGCAAGTAAGAATTTCAGGTGAGGTTTCTTGAACCTTCTCATTTGTGAGCTTTACCATACCTATCTTGCTGGAGAGCAAATTCTACTTTATCTTCGATATAATTTCTCATAATTGAATTGATCATGAACCCTTATTGCTTGATTGAGCTATCCTTGCTTATTGTTGTTTACCAACCTTCAAACTTGAATTACCGTTTGATTGATTAGATATTCTTGATTGTTCTGTTACCCATCTGAAGGAGAATTATTGTATTGTACTGGCGGCTATAGGGGATCCTATAGTTCGTATTGTTCCCTAGGGGTTCCCTTGGAACGACTATGCGGGGGTTCCCGCTAGTCACATTGACTGAGTATCCGTGTTTGGCCAATCCGGAAAGAGGCGATAAAAGGATGGACCCGATCTTGATATGAAATCTTCTGTCTTCTTAAACCTCACTCATTACTGAACATTGAAATTAATTACCACCTGGTTTTCATATCTTGAATTACTTCAACTTCTACTGTTATTTAATTTCATGCTCACCTCACTGGGTCATTTTGACTCACCCCTCTATTTTTTTTTTCTTTACTCCAGATATTACAGGTAAATAAATTGTGAAGAAGTAATCATTTTGGGAAGGAATCAGTATCGGCTAAAGAAGTTATAAATATGTTGCACAATAATTACGTTTCGTCTATGTTTTAATTAAGTTTGTATTTAAGTAAATGTTTTTGTGGATCACTTATGTAATGTCATAAACTAGGTTGTTTATATAAATTATCTTTTATTTCTTCGCCTCTGATACTTGCTCGACTGAAGTAACAAACCGGGTCCCGAATCAGCGCATTCAGGGTAGGGGTGTTACAATACGCATAATTGTAAATAACATAATATCTCATATTATCATGATCATGCCATAAAATAAAACAATTAAGCATGCTTTCATATAATTATCATGCTTAAAATAAATGGTATAAAGTAAACATGTTAGAAATAAATTATCTCATAATTTAAATCATGTTTACTGATTCGGTAATTTTTCAAGAGAAGCAATTAAATTGTTTCCCAAAAAAATACCATTCCACGTAAATTCCTACGAAACACTGGAGGGGCCACAACGGTCCCACTTAAAAACCAGTCTCATTTGACAGAATTTACGTGCATAGTAGCAGATTTAAAATTATGCATCGCATGCATCATATCAATGCATGTATATATCTAGAGCACGACTCTGATACCAGTTGCTAGGTGGTGGGCCCAAAATAGTAGCGGTACGGGACCACATTTTAAAATTTTTCTTATAATACAAGTATTAAAATATTTCTAAAATATTTTAATACAATAGCGGAAGACTAGCCGGATCTACTCAAGTATATACATGCAATTGATAATAAATTTTAAATCACTTAAGCAGATAAATATCTAACATGCAATTAACACTTAAGAGCATATAATTTATCATGCTTAAAATAATATAACTGTAAAATATTACCGTACTCCAAATATGGCTATCTAACGGCATTTTTTCAACTCCTTTCTCTTTCGTGAGACCGGCAAAGCTTCCCCGCAATATCCCCAATTCGACCCTCGGAGTGTGGGCTCCGCAAGTATTTTCCTAAATACTAGAGAAAATATTTTTCTAGAAAAACTCATTTTTCTAAACTGGAAAATTCCCTAATTTTCTAATAATTAAGTGGTTTATATATTAATTATATAAACACTTAATTATATATTAATTAATCCTTAATTAAAAGGATTAAAAGAAAGGAAAGACGAGAGAGAGGGACTCTCTCATGCCCAAAATTGGCTGAAAAATGGAATGAGAAAAATGGCAATGGATCACCCCTATTTATAGGATAAATTTGGAGGGCGAAATGGTCATTTTACATATACCGCGTACAAACCGCGTCTACTCCGGCCAATCAAATTATGCCACTTCATAGAACTCTCCGCCGAGGACACAACGCCGCCAACCATGCGCCGCCACGCGCCGTCGGAAGTCCGCCAAGTGGTTGACGTGTGTTGATACGCGTAGAGGTACCAGATCGCGACACGTGTCCGGGTCTGGTCCTACCCAGACCGGACCCGGTTCGACCCTATCCACATATGGTCCGACCCTTACCATTTGAACCGGGTTCGACCCGATCCGATGATCCGTTGACCGATTCTTGGGCCTTGATCTAGGCCGTTCACATGCCCTGACATGGCGTGATCTGCGGTGTCCATCTGGCATGCCACGCAGGCGCTGTGTCAGCGCCAATTGGGCCCCGACCTGTTGACGTGGCGTGCCACGTCAGCAAAAAAACATTTTTTTTTAATAAAAATTTTCATTTTCTCCAAAATGAAATTTCGCTCATTTCCAACTCTTTGAAACTTTGATTTATTTTCTTAAAATAAATCTCTTGGCTATTTTCAAACACTTTGAAAATTCATTTCTCTTTCTCCTTTTAATATTTTCTCTTCGGGTTTTCAATTGGGGCTTGCAGGGGGACCTGCATGACTAATTAATTTTAGCTCCAAACCGGTTAATATATTATCATCTCATGATAGTAATTAATTACGGTTTAATAATATTTAATTCCACTAAATAAATATTGTTGTACTCTAAAATTAATTAAATTATTCACTAATTTATCGATCTAGAATAATTTCGCATTTCACTCCTCAGTGTAGATATCCATGAAAAATAAATTGCAACTACTATCATTTATTTCTCACCTCCAATCTGAAATTTATTGTTTCGCCTTAATTTCAAACTCTCTGTATGTGAAACGCATTCATCATACAACTTCGGTGACGTATCACGCGAAGTGCTTTGGCTAAAGTCTTAATTCGAACTTTTGCAAATCAATTTCAGGGATATCTTTTACCTTCCAACAAGACCACAGATTCCTCGATCAATATAACTCTTTAGCACATTTCATGTTGTCACCGAACGTACAAAGTATTTTGGCCACCCGTTAACAAGACCTCACTTCGAGTATATTACAGTGACTAACACTACATGCCTAAAGCCGAAATATTATCAGGATTAAGAGTATAATGCTTCCTGAGATTTTATTTATTTTAGATAGCATTATAGAATGAATAATCTCAGTGGTCCAGTTCGATGTTTTCAATCCTACTGAAAATCATCAACGTGTTATAATTGGAATCACCATTCCCTATAAGAACATATTCTTATCTTACCGACTAGAACTTTAATGACATATGATTTTGGTATTCAAAGTCTTTTCCTATGAAACACATTTTATATAAGAATACCACCACACGTCATTAATTATCAATATGTGAAATACTCACAATTTGCTGTAAATTCAGTTTAATAAATTCAACAATTGAATTTTTAGGGCACTATTCCCAACATGGAGCATGTATTTACATTTGGAAAGACAAATGGTTACCGAGGCCGACTCGATTTCAACCATTAGTGTGTGATGTGTCCAACGGGGGCTGACCTGTGTCAAGCAATTAATTTCGGCTGAGGGCAGTTGGGATGAAGATCTGGTTCGAAGCATATTCATTGAGGCGGACGCAGAGGAGGTCTTAGCAATTCCGATAGGTGGTGGGAGTTTGATTGATAGACGAGTGTGACACTATAACAAGAATGGAAGATTCACGGGAAAAAGCGCTTATCTATTGGTCTTACAGATTTAGAAACATGAGAGTGGTAGGGGGGAAAGCTGTAGCGGTCATTCTTGGAAAGTGATTTGGGATCGAAAAGTGGCACCGAAAATTAGAGTGTTCACTTGGAGGTTATGCAAGAATGCAATTCCGGTAGGGGAGGCTTTGGAGAGGAGGAGGAGTAAAGAGTTGGTGGTGTGTCATTGGTGCTCGATTGAGAACGAGACTTTAGAACATGCCTTCCTTACGTGCAATATGGCCATATAATTTTGGGCTTGTATGAATCTGCCTTGGCAGATTATTTCGAGATGGTGCGGAGGCGGTGAAAATTGGATTCGATATGTGTTGGGGAGGTTGGATGCAGACGAAGGTGATCGCTTCGTGGTGTCGGTTTGGGCGCTTTGGAGGAATCGGAATAAAGAATGGGCGGAGCATGAGGGGATGGAGGCGTTAGCTTTGGCTTAGTTAGCTAGCAATTATCACGAAGCCAGTAGGGTGGGGAGGGAAGCTGAATCTCAGGCGGAGCTGACTAGTCTTCAGGTATCCTGGGTCTGCCACAGGCTGGTTTCATAAAATTAAATGCTGATGGGGCGGTGTTCTTGGAGAGTGGAGAGATGGGTTGGGGGTAGTTGCGCGTGATCCAAACAGAATGTGTGTGGGGTGGGCTAGCAGAAGGGTCACGAGAAGGATGGCAGTGGAGTTGATTGAATGTTTGGCCATGAAGGAGGTAGCAGACATGGCGTACATAAAAGGTTTCCAGAATGTCATTCTGGAAGGAGATTGCATAAATCTGATCAAAAAGCTTCAGGATGAGTCCGATGATTGGTCGGAGACGGGGCCGATTACACATGCTATTAAGGAGAAGCTCTCTCACACTCGCGTGGCTTCGTTTAGTTTCGTGCGTCGTGCCGGAAATAAGGTGGCTCATTCGCTTGCTTGCCTCGGTTTGAATTCTGATGGGGACTTTAACATATATGGATGATGCATTGCGGTGGGGTCTTATATTTTAATAAAAGTAAAATCGGAGTTGAGTCAAATATAATAATTGACGTGCTATTTTTTCTTATTTAAGAAACAGATTTTTAAGTGAATCATTTTAAAATTTGTTAATCGTAATGTAAAGGTCTCATATTTTAATATCGTGGGTACTAATAAATTCTTACAAATTTATACTCAACCCTAACAAATAATAGTTTAAAATTTATTCTTATGAAGACAACTTCAACGTAAAATTGTTATAATCTATAAAAATACTCTATGTTCCTTAAATACATGCCGACAACATTATGTATACTCACTAAAATTATGTATTTGAAATATACAAAATAATTTAAAATAATGTCAATTATAGAATAGATAAATTAATAGCGCTGTCGATGGGTCGGATCAGGAAATTCCGGATCCGAATCTGACAAGAAGATCCGATAACCGGATCCTATAGGATTCAGATTCATTAATACTAAGTCTGCATGCTAACGGGTTGGACCAGATCCGATAAAAAATCCGACCCGATTAACAATAAAATTAAAAATTTGTTATAAAAAAATAAATAAAAAATATATAAATATAAATATATAATATTTAAGAAATAATTATCAATTGATGAATTCTTTAATGGCTTTGTGTATATGCATTTTGATCTGGCTCAAATCTGGTCGATCTGACGTGTTGATCGGACTGTCAAATATGGCTCAATCAGTGAAGAATTTGTTTGAGTGGGTTCTTTATCGACCTGAAAGCACTAGCAAACGTGAGCTCGAAACCAACTTGGGGGACTTGGGGTTTTACCCAAGGTTGGCACTCCGACGCTCAAGTCAGTAATGGAGCTCTTTAGAGAGAGAATAAATGCAATTGAATGCGTATTAAAGGCTTACCAACTACTGTTCAAAGGGCGAGTATTTATAGCCATGGCCAAATGACACAGTAGTGTGTGTACTGTAGGTGTGCATTAATGGCGTTGTCAGTCGTCGATCTGGATGTCGGACGATGGAACCGGCTTGAGGCGGGTCGTTTGTACCTTCTTTCCCCTTTGGGTAAAAGCAGGGACTGACGGTCATTAATGAGCCGTAGTGCGCCTGTTCCAGGGAATGGGAAGGGTACACGTGTCCCGACAGGAGTGCTTTTACAGAGTTCGGATGTTCGGTGACGTATGCTATCGATCTGGAGATCGATATTGCCTTCCGGGATCCTTAATGCTGTGGGTTTCCTCAGAAGAGGGTAGATCGATCTAGAGATAAACTGAGCTACCAAATCGATCTGATGATCTGATGGTCTCATGAAGATCTGATGATCTGATGGTATGCCCCATCAATTTGGTGCCCCTAAACAAATCTGACGACCTGAGGACCTGGTATCGATCTGATGACCTGCCCAAGAGGTCGTTCTTGGTTTGTCCAGGTTGGCATGAGGGTCCACGTGGCACCAACCGGGGGCGGCCACGTGGCCTCGTACTATTATGCCATATCAGAGGCCCCCCAAATTACCAGTGTGAAATTTCACGGTGGTGATTTCATCGATCTGGTATTGGGTAGGGGAACCGTCGTGACGTTTGAATCGAGCTGCCCCTTTAACAATGGGGCGCGACTTTTGAGTTTATCGAACTGACGCCGCATTTAATGCGACGTGACCTTTGAGGGAGGTGGCGTGTCCGGGGTAATAATGGCGTCGTTTCGTATTTCGAGACGTTACTTTTCAACCCCTATATATAGGAGGGGTCCTGCCTCAGCCTCATTTCACTACTTACCATACTCTGAGAATCGAACTGCTCTGGTTGTGATCAGCTCGCCGGCAACTTTCGTCTTCGAACTCGGCCTTTTCAGAGGTAAAAAGTTTTTCCTTTCCACCTTTATGGCTCACAATCAGGTAGCGTTTACGCCGTCGCCAGAACGAGAGGAAGACCTGCCAGTCCCACCTTCACCGGATGAGAATTTCGAGCTCAACTCCGGACCGATTTCCGGAAGGGACGGAGCTCCGACGGCAAACAGAGGGGGTCAGGCATCGACATCGAGGATACGGCGACCCATTGGGCTTTTAGACGAGCCGGAGGGGGAAGTTGGAGAAGAGGTCGGAGAGGGACAAGATGGAGAACCCGTGACACAGGTCGGGAACCCTCCCGCGCGACCTCCCCACGTGTACAGGACTCTCTCACACGTTTCTGAGAGGTTCTCCAAGATAACCTCTCAGGAGCTCGCGGAGGTCACGCGGCTACTGGGGTCCTCAGTACGCGGTTCGGAGGCCGGAGGAGGGGGAGACCGAGGGGTCTGAGATCGGTTGGCATGTATTACTCCTCCGTCAAGTATGGGTTCAGGCTTCCCCTTCCCCGGGTCATCTCAGATTTCTTGGTTCGGTACAACTTATGCCCTTCCCAGCTAACCCCGAATTCCTTCTCTCTGATGCATTGTATGATCATCACCATGAAGTGCCTGGGATTCGAGCCGGAGATCTGGGACTTTGGGGAGTTTTTCACGCTTAACAGTGCCACCAAATCCGGGGTAGGGTATTTCAATCTCCAATCTAAGCCGAACCGGAAGATCGTATCGATCCCGTCTACCTCACATGGCATCAATTGGAAGTCCAAGTTCTTCTTCATCGACCTTCCCATCGTTCCCCGCTTCCGGATCACTTGGGGGGATAACGGCCCACGACGGCTCGTGACCAAGTCGTCGACCTGGCTCCACAGTCACTTCGAACTATTGACCAATATGGGGCTTTTAGATCATACCAACCTGACGAGAACGGGGAATCTGGTCGAAGCGGGCATTATAACCGGGCTTCATAAAAAGAACTTTCGCTTTGGTATGCTCTTACTTCGACCGGACCTCTACTCGATCAGGGTCCTTAAATCTTTTATTTGCTTTTTCGATCCATTTCGTCGAACTGAATCTTTCATTTCGCAGATCTACGTCCATTGATAATGTCTCGAGCTGCGAGAATGAGGGCGATGAACCAGAGGAATGCCGCACCCGACGAGCTGAGACCTGTGGCGGAGGCTGCTCGAGCAATCATCAATGCCCTGCCTGAGGCCCAGCGAGCTCAGCAGGAAAGGTGCTCAAAGGAATTGCGCGACCTGGATGCCGATCTGGCGGAGCAGACCGTTGGGGAGCCACTCCGTGGCCAAGAGCTCGAAGGTCAAGCTGGGTCGTCCGCGCAGCCGAGCGGTCAGGTCGAAGAGGACGTCGAACAAGTAATAAATCTCGATCATCTGCCTTTATATTTTGACGAAGATTTTGATTCTCAACCCGAGTTTGTTCAGGCGAGGCATGGGGTAGGCAAGAGACCATTTAGAGAACTGGTCCATGAACTGTAGGATTCTGACGAGTCCGATGAGGAGGCCCAGCTCTTGAACTTTCCCAAGACTCCCCTTCCCCAATGGCCAGCAGGTCTGGAGCTCGAAAAGGCCGACGGGACCAAACGAGCTCTGGCGTTTGGCAAGGCCGATCCCGAACTGCTAGCTGCCCTTTTCAACTCCGCGTACATAATCGATGAGCAGAAGAGGCTCTCTCAGAGGTCGGCGAGGCAGAAGAGGTATCAGGCTGCCAGAGGTCTTTTCAGTGTAAGTTGGGGTTTTTTTTTTTTTTTTTTTTTTTAACTCCGGGGGATCGGACTAATTCGATCTCGCCACTCGTTCTCAGGATGTTCTCCCCGTCCTCATCAATTCGATCCACGAAGCTGAGGTCTTCAAGGCTGGCAAGGAAAAGTACAAGGAAAAGTACCAGCTGATGAAGGGCCGGCTCGTTTCGGCGAACCCCGAGAGGGTCGAACAGCTCGAGCAGGAGCTCAGGGAAGCCCGCGAGGAGAAGAGAAAGAGGGTCGAGGAGAAGCAGACTCTGGAAGCCCAGTGGGCGAGCTCGCAGGAGGCCCTGAAGGAAGCGGAGAGGGCTCATGCGAACGAGCTGGCCCAGATGAAGGAAGAATTCGCCAAGGAGCTCGAGACTGCTAGAGCTGCCTCGAAGGAGGAGGGGCGGAATGAGGTCTTCAATTTGGCCCGGGTGAAGATCGTCAAAGCGGCGGAAGAAATGAAGAAGTGCAAGCTGGAGATCGAGCGGTACGCCGTTCGCGAATTCATGGAAGGCCCCGGCTTCGAGGAGGCGAGCCTGATCGTGGGTCAGAACGACCTGGCCGAGGGGTTCCAAATTGCCGTGAACCAACTCAAAGCCCAGGGCGCCATCGTCCCCAACTTCAACTTTGACTCGATCGGCCCACTCCTTCCCGATCCTTGCGCTCCTGACCTTCCTGAGGAAGAAGAGCCGATCCAGATCGATTGGGCGACCTTCAAATACGGCCACGCCATTGAGATCGCTCAGGCCAAGAAAGAGAAACGTCGGGTAGAGTGCGAGCTCCCTCCGCCGGTTCACATCGCAAGCTTCCTTCCCACCATCAGGGAGCTCGAGCGGTCACTTCGCCGAACTGCCCAGGAATCCCCTTCCGAGCCCGTCGAGATCGACTGAATTCTCCCCTTGTAGCTAATTGTTTAGACCTCGCAGCCGGGTTGTGGCTGTGTGAATACTTGTTTTTAATTTGGTTTTTGAACACTTGCCCATCGAGCCACGTCGCGTGGTGAGCTCGATTCGCTAGGTAAGATCGATCTTTTCAAATTTTGAGATCGATACATGAATGAATTATGTTTCCCATACTTGTCTTTTTCTGCAAGTTGAACATTAATTCGATCTGGTATGCGTGTGGTTTGTCGACCTAGGTTTCGCTTACCCCTTAGCTTAGATTCTTATCGCTTTCGGATTGATTGGCTCATGAAGCTATTCGATCTCTTTTGGACGTCGATCTAGCTTCATTGGGCGTTCGCATTTTTCCTTGGGCGTTTTTCCATTCGCTGCGTTCTCGTCGGATCGATAGCGATCTCTGAGACGCTAATCTCTGGACCCATTTGGATCTAAAACGATCTCCTTGGATCTCTGGATCTTTTTTTTTTTTTTTTTTTTTCGAAGATTATTAATCTCTGGATCTCCTCGGATCTTGAACGATCTTCTTGGATCTCTGGATCATTAATCTCTGGAAATGATTAAAAATGCATTAAATACGTTAGGACTTAGGGTCTCCTTGGGTCTAGAAACGACCTCGTTGGATCTCGATCTCTAACTGATTTAAAATCATTAAATACGTTAGGACTTAGGATCTCCTTGGGTCTAGAAACGACCTCGTTGGATCTCGATCTCTAACTATGATTCAAAAGGCATTAAATACGTTAGGATTTAGGATCTCCTTGGGTCTAGAAACGACCTCGTTGGATCTCGATCTCTAACTATGATTCAAAAGGCATTAAATACGTTAGGATTTAGGATCTCCTTGGGTCTAGCAACGACCTCGTTGGATCTCGATCTCTAACGATCGGACGCGGGGTGGCTCACTCCCTCCTCGACTCATGACCGTAGGTCGAATGAGAGCTTAATCGAGGGGATAGTGGCCTGGTGCGGGATGGCGGATTGACTTTAATCGGATACCCCAAAACATGTGAATTAATTGACTGATCAGAGATCGATTCTCAGGCAAATTCGACCTCTTTAACTTCAGAGATCGATTCTAAGGCGAATTCGACCTCTTCGACTATTACAATTCTGAAATAAATTTGAAAGCTAAGTGTAAAACTTCTTCAAGTTGTGCGCGTTCCACGGTCTTGGTAACGGTTCCCCGGTCATGTCTTCGAGCCGGTAGGCCATGTTTTTCCCGATCTCCGTGACGCGATAAGGTCCTTCCCAGTTAGGCTCAAGTTTTCCGACATGTTGCAAGACCTCGACCTTTTTTAGCACTAGGTCCCCGATCTGAAACGATCTGGGTCGTACGTGCTTATTGTACGACCGGGCTGCTGCTGCCTTGTACTGCCTGAGCTTCTGATAGGCACGCTCTCTACTTTCTTCAATCACATCTAGATCTTCGGCTCTGATCTCCGTATTCCTATCGAGCCGGTATTGTGATACACGCGCGGTTTCGTGTAACAGCTCCGATGGGATGATGGCTTCGGATCCGTAAACCAGAGAGTATGGTGTTTGCCCCGTGGCTGTCCGTGGGGTAGTTTGATAAGCCCATAGCACACCGTCGAGCTCGTCCGCCCATGCGCCCAGTTTGGCATCAAGGCGGGTCTTGAGATTTTGGATAATGATTCGGTTGGTGACTTCAGCTTGGCCATTTGCTTGCGGGTGACCAACTGTAGTGAATCTGAGATCGATCCCGAGGTCTCGACAATAGCTCTTGGTATTCTCAGACCGAAATTGAGGGCCATTGTCACAGATGAGTACCCTCGGAACCCCAAAACGGCAGATTATATTCTTCCAGAGGAAATTTCTTATCACTGCATCAGTAATTTTGGGGACTGCCTCGGCCTCAACCCACTTTGAGAAGTATTCGACGCATACTATGGCAAACTTTTTCTGTCTGGGTGCCAAGGGGAAGGGACCGATGATGTCGATCCCCCATTGGTCGAAGGGCCAGCACACATCGATCGGTATCATGGACGCGGGGTGAGTGTAGATTAGGTCGCCGTGTTTCTGGTATTTAGGGCATTTCCTAGAGTGGATCTTCGCATCCCACACCATAGTCGGCCAAAAATACCCGCTCCTTAAGATCTTTCGAGCTAGAGCTCGCCCTCCAGAATGGTTCCCGCAGCATCCCTCATGGACTTCTTCTAGGACATCTTGGGCTTGGCTAGGTCGCAGGCACCTTAGAGGGGAACCTGTGAAGGATTTTTTGAACAACCTGCCTTCATGATCCATCATATATAGAAGAGATCGATATTTTATTCTCCTGGCCTCAGTTCGATATTGGGGCAAAAGCCCGTCCTTGAGATAAGCGATTAGATCGTCCATCCAGCAAGGTTCCGGCGGATCGATGGTCGCGACCTCGACTTTTCCTTCATCGATCGCACGGCCCCCCGAGACCATGAACGAGATGGTCGCATCCTTTGTTCCCTGGAATCCGTTGGCCAACTTCGATAGGGCGTCTGCTCGACCGTTCTCTTCGCGAGGGACCTGTTCGATTTTGAACTCTTTCAGCTTAGAGGCCAGCTCTTTTACCATTTTGAGATACGCCGCCATGGAATCTTCCCGAGCTTCGTACGTGCCGTTGACTTGGCCCTTGACGAGCTGGGAGTCAGTTACGACGGCTAACCTGTCGATCTGGTTCTCCGTGGCGTACCTTAGCCCTGCCACCAGTGCTTCGTACTCAGCTTCGTTGTTTGTCGCTTTAAAATCGAGCTTAATGGCGAAATCGAGCTGTAGTCCGTCTGAATTTATTAGGGATATGCCCACCCCCCCTCCTTGAGAGGTCGATGAGCCATCCGTGTACATGGTCCAACTATGTGACACCCCGCTCGTTCACACGTACAGGTTTGTGCCACGTGTGAATTTATTTTCCGTAATTATATTTATTTTCATTTTTATTTGATGCATTATTATTTATTTCTAATTGTTTTCTTATATGAATTATTTGAAATAATATGAAATATGTGATTTAAATGTCAAGAATATGCCCGAATTTAGATTATGATGTGAATTCTTGTAAATTATGAATTTATGATATGTGAATTTTATTCCCGAGCATGCTAAATTCGTGAATTATGTGAAATACGTGATTTAAGGATGTAATTGTATGATTTTAAAATTATTGGACTTAATTGGAAATTCGAATTTGGACCTATTTGCAACTTTTTGATAGTTTTGGACTCATTTGAAAAATGAGTCATTTTAGTACATGTGTGCACGTTTTAATTTATATCTTGAGCTACGGCACTCGGATTCGAGCCCCGTCTTCCGCGTTCAACTCCTTTCGACGACCCGGACGCAATGGAACAGGTTTCGTAATTTTTCGATGTCGTTTTGACTCCCGACGGAGCAGATTTCAGCCCCTCGTGCCACATTACGCCCCTATGACCTATGATTGAGCTATTAAACCTAATTCCTAATCATTTCTTTGACTTAATCTCACCTAAACCAATCTATATCTCTCCCTTATCAGCCTCACACGTCCCATATCAGATTAGGGCAAGAAAGAATAGAGAAAAAGGGGGAAAATGTGAAGGAAGAGAAAGAAAGAAGAAAAAAAAAGGGAAATCTCCATTTTTGGCCATTCTTTGAGACCAAACCATCCGATCCTTTGATTGTTCTTCAAGATCAAGGTATGAATCTTACTCTCCATGTTCTTGTGATTATTTTGCCCTACTTGAATCATATATTATGTTAAAGAATCCATGTATATGCCATACTTGTTGAATAGTTAGGTTAAAAATGGAATAACTTGATCATTTGAGTTCCTTTCACTTCCGGATTGAATCATGGATGTGTGTGGCTGTTTTGTATGGATTTTGTGCATGTTTTTCATGGTTTTAGCTGCTGCTTTGTTTCCATACCTGCTGCTGCGTGTGTTGCTCTGTTTTATGAAGGAAAAACAGGGGATTTTGGCGTTAAACTGAGCTGCTGTCACATCTGCGTGTTGCTGTCAGTTTTGTGGTGTTTGAGCTTGAATTTGTGCATGATCATGACTTGAATTCTTTGTGTATTTGTTGCCTTTGTTGTTCTGGTTTGGTACCTTGTTTTTCCAGCTTTAAAACAGCCTGCTGCTGCTGTCCGTTGCTTCTGTAAGGTGTCTCCCCGGGCGGGGAGAATTTGCAGGGAAAAGTCCCCGGCCGGGGACTTGATGCAGAAACTTTGGGGCTGCTTTGTGCTTGTGTGCATGGTTGTGCATGAATGTGTATGTGTTAGTGTGTGCATGCATGATTTGAGGGTGTGTGCGTGAGTGTTATAAATATATATATAAAGTGTGTATGATTATGTATATATATATATATATACCTAATTTGTGCATGTGTGTTCGTGGGGTGTTTGTATATATATATGTGTGTTTATAAATTGAATTTGTGCATGTGGTTGCATGTGTACGTGAGTGTATATACATATATATGTTATATTATATATTAAATGTAATATAATGTGTGTTATATATGAGATATATATGTATATAGTTATATGTTATATGTATATATACGTGTGTATATATATATATATATATATATATATATATATATATATATATATATGATTACATTGTGTGAATGTGTGTATACGTGAATGAATATAAATTTATAATGTAATGTATATTATTATTTTGTTTTTAATTATAGAAATGGTTATATTAAATTTATATGTTATGACCTTGAATAATTGGATCTCACGTGCATGATTTTCGTATTTAATTTCATGCTCTTTAAATGCCTTCTTTTAATTGCTTATGACTTATATGCTATGTGAATATGTCATATTATATGTTAAATGTTTTAAATTAATTTTATGGATTCATTTTATATGAATTTTACTTGATATGAATTTGAACGTTTTAATTGGTACCTTTCTTTTATTCCTTTGACACTAAGTGGTGTCTTTTGCCTCTAAGCTTATCCTATGATATTGATTAATGATTAAGTGATGTGTTATGATATCGTTATGAAATTTATGCTATGATATTGAGAAGGGAGAAACATGAAATGTAATTTGTTAACGTTTAAGTGTTCATTTGATATTTTCTTGCATTCATAGCATCCATTTGCATCGCCGTGCGTCTAAGTGGTACATGTTTGAGTCTAAGTCTTTAGTATTGCGTTTGTTTGTCTCAGGGGTGCTTCCGGGAGGAGTCGTGCCCGGAGTTTAAGTTGTTTGGGATCGTTTTCTCGCACTACACTACACTTTTGTTCAAAGGTGAGGTTTAGGTTCTTTTCTTTTTAGTTAAGCGACCTAAGACCCTTAAATGTTCGTTTTCTAAACCGCATGCGACTATATATTATATATATAGTTAAATATGTGTAATGTACAATATGTTTATGATCTTGTTATCAAGTTTTGACTTTTGAAAGGGCTATATCTATGAGCATATATAAGCTTATGTTTTAATGAATGTTTAATGTTTATGGAAGTGTAATGCTAATGTTCGTAATGTTAATGGTTTGTAATGAGCAAGAATGCAATGAAAGGTAAGGTAAGGGTAAGGTTGGGCCCCGGAGATGTGGGTAAGGGGGACCCGGGACGACCATGGGGTCGCCGGTTATGACCTCTGTGCACGTTCTCCATCCAAGGTACTACGTACGACCCTAGGGAGGTTGGGGAAGTCGCGGTGCTCTTGATGCCTTCGGAATGAACCGGGGAGGACTCGTGTGGGCTAGCTACCCCTCGAGGAATGTATAATGTAATGGCACTCGTGTGGGTTAATCACCCCTCGAGGAATGTATAATGTAATGGATGGCTAGGGTCGACGGACTCTTCCATCACCGGAGAAGGGGATTGAATGTGATTTCTGTTTGATAATGTAATGTAATAAGGAGCCCAGGATGGGATTTCCGCTCGTACTCGCCGAGCTTAATGAATTGGTTGGATTATGAAACGGGAATAGAAACTTTATGTTAATGCATTTGTTAAGGATTATGTATTGTATACGTATATGATATGTAATGTTCTTTGAAAATGTTTTGGTGTTCAAAACCTATTCCCGGTTCATAACCTTTATCTTTTATGTGCTTTGCTATCTATAAGTATAGTGTGTGGGTGTGCGTTAGCCCCCTCACTCAGTCGAGATATGACTGACACCTCTCCTTTTCTCACTTTTAGTTTGCAGGTCTTTTGAGTACGAGCTAGGCGGAGAAGTGGGTCGTTCGAGTCTCACTTTTGGGTTTAGGTCGTGCTAGGTGCATTACACTCATTTTGTCTTGTATTTAATGAATTAATCATGTTATGAATTTTTGTTTTTGAGATATGAATTGTTATGGTTACGTACATTCGATCTTTTGATGTATATGTTAATTTTGGGATTTTTAATATTCCTAGAACTCCTTGTTTCCGCTATTTGTTTTATTTATTGCGCGCTCTGAGTTTGTTTTTAGCTCCGCCTAGCCTAGAGAGTGTGTGGTCTCCCGTTCGCTTAGACTTGGGCTCGTGTATGGACTTCCCATTTCATATGCGGGTTCGGGTCTAGGTGCGGGGGATGTGGTGGCCCGCGCTCCGGGTGCCACATCCTAGGCGTGGCACGGACGATCTCCATCGAGCTGGTGTTCTTTTCGACTAGAAAGTCAGCCAGAACTTGAGCTTGTTGGGCGGCCCGGGGTTGGTAGGTGATGTCATGCTGACTCAACTCGACCGCCCATTTCATCATTCGACCCTACACGTCGGGCTTGGATAAGACCTGCCTAAGGGGTTGATCCGTTAGGACGATTATGGGATGAGCTTGGAAATACGGACCTAGCTTCCGAGCCGCATACGTCAGAGCGAATACGAACTTCTCGATCTCGAGATAATTTCGCTCCGCGCCGTGTAAGATCTTGCTCAGGTAGTAGATCGGTAGGTGCTTTCGATCTCTAATGGCGACCAAGACTGAGCTGAAGGTTTCATTAGAGAGGGACAGGTAGAGGTACAAGGTCTCTCCTTCATTCGGCTTGGCCAGCAATGGCGGGGAGGCCAGGTACTCTTTCAGTTGATCTAACGCTCGGTCGCATTCTTCGTTCCACTCGAATTTTTTGAGATTCCTTAAAACTTTGAAGAATGGGAGGTTTCATTCGGACGACCGTGATATGAACCGGTTGAGTGAGATTATGCGACCCACCAGGGACTGCACCTGGTTGATGCATCGAGGTCGAGGGATGACCTGGATTGCTTTGATCTTCGTAGGATTCGCCTCGATGCCTCGTTGGCTCACCATGTATCCTAGAAACTTTCCTCCTTCGACCCCGAACGTGCATTTGTCGGGGTTGAGTTTCATACCGTATTGCCTTAAGATCTCAAACGATCTGCGCAGATGATCCAGATGATGGTACGCCCAACGACTTTTCACGATCATATCGTCGACGTAGACCTCCATGGTCTTTCCGATCTCATCTCTGAACATCAGGTTGACCAATCTTTGGTACGTAGCTCCCGCATTCTTTAGCCCGAAGGGCATGACCTTGAAGCAGTATATTCCTTTTACTACAATGAAGGTCGTGTGCTTTTGGTCTTCGGTAGCCATAGAGATCTGGTAGTAGCCTTGAAATGCATCCATCATACTGAGCATCTCGCACCCAGCTGTCGAGTCGACGAGCTGATCAATTCGAGGCAGCGAATACGGGTCTTTCGGGCATGCCTTGTTGAGGTCGGTGAAATCGTTGCACATTCTCCATTTCCCGCCTGTTTTTTGCACGAGGACCACGTTGCACAACCAGTCAACGTATTGAGCTGGAGTAACGTATCCTGCATCGAGGAGTTTATTGACCTCGGCCTCGATTATATCATTCCTCGCCCGACTTTGAGGTCTTAGCTTTTGTTTTATGGGTTTGACCGACGGATCGATTCCGAGCCGGTGGCAGATCACCTTCGGGTCGACTCCGGTCAGATCTTTGGCAGCCCAAGCGAAGATGTCGGAGTTGTCCCTCAAGAATTCTATCATCATGATCTCGTGTTGCGGATGCATGTTCGCCCCGATCTTGGTGGTCTTATTGCTGTTTCCGGGGACTAGGGCAATTTCTTTCAGTTCTTCAGAGGGCTCGAGCCGCTCGCTGGCCTTTCTTTTCCGAGCTGCGGGGGATCTCTCCGCCTCGCACTCTTTTGTGGGAAGCTCGATCTCCCCATCGGCATAGGTCTGGAGGTCGAGCTCTTGCTCCACCTCTTTCCCGGATGGCTTTTTCAGGACGATGGCGTAACAAGCCCAACTGTCCATGATATCGCAAGTCACCTCTCCGACCCCGTTCGGGGTGGGCATTTTCAGCTTTTGATGGTATGTTGAGATGATTGCTTTGAACTGAATAAGGCCAGGTCGGCCGAAGATCATGTTATACGCTAGGGGCATATTGACAACGACGTACTCGACCTCCTGGGTCACCCTCTTGGGGGATGTTCCCATCGAGGTGAGAAGTCGGATGCGCCCTAACGGTATGACTTCCGATCCACCGAACCCGGAAAGCGGTGTTCGGATCGAATCGAGCTTTAGGTTATGCAACTTCATTTTTACAAGAGTCGAGTAAGGGATAATATTCGAGCTGCTTCCATTATCAACTAGGCATTTGGTTACATCATAGTTAGCCACGCCCAAGGTCACCACCATCGGACAGCTAGGCGCGTCGCCTTCCCGATGGGGGCCCGGGCGGCTATCACTCTCACTAAAGCTAACCTCCTGCCTTTCCCACTCTCTACCATGATTGATCTGGAAGACTTCTTCATGCGGGCCGTTGTACTCTCGAGCTGCTCGCCTGATGTTCCTTTTTCGAGCTGCATTTGAGTCGCCGCCCTCGTGCCCCCCGGCTATCATATAGATCTTGCCGTGAGTGGGGGGATTGTCTTCGGCTCTTTCCAGCGGCTGCTTCCCGGATCGTTTTGGGGGAGATCTAGATCTGGACCTGTCGCGGTCGCTTGACCTCCCCGCCTTTTCAGAGTAGTGGTCGATGCGTCGAACAAAATCCTTCAGGTGCCCCCCTTGGATGAGTCTTTCGATCTCATCTCGGAGGGCGTTACATTCCGCAGTCGTGTGGCCCCATTGCTGATGGTAGCCACAGTACTTTCCTGATGTCTGAGCCTTCGGGCCCTCCCGGATGGGCTTTGGTTTCTTCAGAAGGCTTTGGTCCATGACCACGTAGATCTGGTCTAAGGACTTGGTCAAGGGGACGTAGTTTCGTCGGTCGACCTGGGTCGGTTGGTCGACTTTCCCCTTGATCTTCTTTTGCTCGCTCCCTTTCCGGTGTTGGGGCGAGCTGGACCCAATGACCTGCCTCTCAGATCGAGGAGGAGGTCCGTGCGCGAGGGCGATCTCCTCAACGCGCATGAAGCCGTGGGCGATATCCTGGATCTCCGTCAGGTTGCGTGGCCCGGCCCTGACGATCTCATCCGCCCATAGGCGATTGCGGAGAGCTCGATGGACCACAGAGAGCAGGGTGTCCATCGTCGGGTTTTCGACCCGAACTACTTCCCTCGAAAAGCGAGTCATGAAATCTCGCAGGGACTCACCCTCCCTCTGATAGATGTTGTTGAGATAGGAAGGGGGGAGTTTTTCTCCCGTCATCGAGGAAAAGTGCGCCGTGAATCGATCTACAAACCGGTTGTAGGTCGTTATGCACCGTGGCGGCAGGCGGATGAACCAATCTTGAGCGGGGCCTGTCAACGTGGTGACGAAGAGCTTAGCCCAGATCTGTTGGGGATGGGAGTGTAGGAACATCCGGTTCTCGAAGGCCGTCACATGTTTTTCGGGATCTGTGGTCCCGTTATACATGGGAAGGCCGGTCGGAATTCGATCTCCATCACAGGTCGTGCGGAGAATATCCTCGCAGAAAGGGGAAGCTTCTTCCCTGTCGCTGCGGTAACGGAGAGGGCGTCGGTTCAGCCCTTCTCGAAGGTCGACCTGCCTCTGGGTGACGTGGGAACCACGGTCACCCAGGCGGTCTTGGACCCTTTTTCGGGGTGGGTCCTCACAGTAGTCTTGTTCTCTCCCCGCGCGAGCCGCGGCGATTCGGGCGGCCTCCTCCCTAGCCGTTCGGGGGGAATTCGATCTCTGAGGTCGTCGAATTCGTCGTTGTCCTCGTCGACCACGCGCTTGCCGCGGTTGTTGTGGCTGGGGTGGTCGGAGTCCCCATGGTCTTCTCGAGGAACTTCTTTGTCTGCTGCGGGAGGTGGCAGTGGCGGAGCGATTCCTTGGATCTGCCCCGCCCCTACCTGGGGACTAAGGCCCCAGATGATCTGCGCGGGTCGCCCGTCGAGCGGTTGAAAGACATAGGGAACAGGGTTCCCGTATGCTTGGACAGTGGGGGCCAACGCATTGCCCACCACGGGGCTAGGTATGGTGGTAGCCGGGCTGGCCCTTGGCAGCTCCGGGCGCCTGGGTTCGCGGCCCTCCGTTTGGGCACGCTCGATCTCGACCCGCCACTGGTCGAGGAAGGCTTCCAGGTCCGCCTGGGTGACGACGTACCTGGGAGTGGCCTCCAGTGGAGGCTGGGGAACGTTGGTGCTGGGACCGTCCGGCAGAACAGCGGAGGTGTTACCAAGCGGCGCGTTGTAGTCATGCCTGCCTTTGGCAACCTCCTCCAGGTCCTCGTCACGGTTGGTGTTCCTTGTGTTAACCATCGTGTTTTGAAAAAGAGATCAAAGGGCTTTTATCTAGGTCGATGTGAAAATGAGAGTTTCCCACAGACGGCGCCAAACTGATCTGGCTCAAATCTGGTCGATCGGACTGTCAAATATGGCTCAATCAGTCAAGAATTTGTTTGAGTGGGTTCTTTATCGACCTGAAAGCACTAGCAAACGTGAGCTCGAAACCAACTTGGGGGACTTGGGGTTTTACCCAAGGTTGGCACTCCGACGCTCAAGTCAGTAATGGAGCTCTTTAGAGAGAGAATAAATGCAATTGAATGCGTATTAAAGGCTTACCAACTACTGTTCAAAGGGCGAGTATTTATAGCCATGGCCAAATGACACAGTAGTGTGTGTACTGTAGGTGTGCATTAATGGCGTTGCCAGTCGTCGATCTGGATGTCGGACGATGGAACCGGCTTGAGGCGGGTCGTTTGTACCTTCTTTCCCCTTTGGGTAAAAGCAGGGACTGACGGTCATTAATGAGCCGTAGTGCGCCTGTTCCAGGGAATGGGAAGGGTACACGTGTCCCGACAGGAGTGCTTTTACAGAGTTCGGATGTTCGGTGACGTATGCTATCGATCTGGAGATCGATATTGCCTTCCGGGATCCTTAATGTTGTGGGTTTCCTCAGAAGAGGGTAGATCGATCTAGAGATAAACTGAGCTACCAAATCGATCTGATGATCTGATGGTCTCATGAAGATCTGATGATCTGATGGTATGCCCCATCAATTTGGTGCCCCTAAACAAATCTGACGACCTGAGGACCTGGTATCGATCTGATGACCTGCCCAAGAGGTCGTTCTTGGTTTGTCCAGGTTGGCATGAGGGTCCACGTGGCACCAACCGGGGGCGGCCACGTGGCCTCGTACTATTATGCCATATCACATTTAAAATAGGTTAATTTAATATTTTTAATAAAGAAAAACATATTTTTTAGAATAAATAATTTAAATTTTATTATTTTTTATAGTGAACATATGTGAAATTTTTAATTATTCTATTTAATATTCTTTACTAATAAAATAATTGATTTAATAAAATATTATAAAAAAATCGGATTCGAATATTTAACGGATCAGATTCCTTAATTCCATATCCGATCCATTTATTTCGGATAACGAATATTTATAATCGAATATGATCCATCGAACTTTTTTATCGGACATATATGATAAAATTCGGATCGGATTCGGATTAAAATCCGACCCATTGACAGCCCTAGATAAATAATTGTGATAAAAAAAAAAAAAAAGAATAGATAAATAATTTAGATTTGTCTTAGCCCCCAATATTCCAGTAATTAAAGATTGGCCCAAAAGCAACAGGCAAGTCCATTTTCATTAAGATTTGTTTTGGCGCCGAAAATTTCCATTAATTACAAATTGGCCCAAAAGCAACGGATAAATAAAATGCTGAAAATCCCACGAGCCCATGACAAACTAGCGCGCCTAATTTCATCTGTCGCCCTTCAGCTTTTCTCGTCGAGAGGATGACGTCATCGCCACCTGCAAACGGCAAAGAGCTATCTCCGCCGTCCGCCGCCGAGTCTCAGCTCTCTTCTCTAGTTGACGGTAATGCTCTTGCAACGCAGTCGTATAACCATAGAAAACACACACTCACACAAGTACTGAGTGTTTTGTTTGCAGAGGTGGATTTGATTTTGCAATGTTAGTTTCGGATTCCGATTGCGATCGAAGGAAGTCTGTCATCGGATTATATTTGTGTAATCAAAAGTCATTGTTTGGTTTTGAGCTCCTTCATCGGTGAATTCAGTGTATTGTAGTTCGACAATTTTCATTCTGTTTTTGTTATTTTAGCTATTCTCTACTTACAGCTCGGAGATTCCTCATATATTCTGCGTTACTGGTGTATGAAGTTGCGTGAGTGCAAGGTTATTATGCGTTTTTGATACTTTGTGATCAAAAAGTTTCTTAGAAGTTATGGAAACTAGATTATTCATTTGCTCAGTAGTTTGTCATCTTACATATGATTAACTTTTTCTAATTTAAGTTGATTACATATAAGATTTATATTCATAAAACTTCTTCATAATTCATCATATTTGACACTAGGAGATATGTAGTCAATTACTAGACTAATTATGTCAATTTTAGATTAATTGGATTTGGTATTTTTGGAATAGTTTTACTAGCAAATTATGAAGTCCTTGCACTAGTTATATTGCTTGTTAATTCTATTGAAATAAGTTTTTTTGTGAGATGTGCAGAGCTCTCTCGGAATGTTCAAGTTACTATGGATAACATGCTTAAGATGATAAGGTATGCTCTCAGCTGATCAAGCATGTTTAAATTCATTGACATCATTTTGTTTAGCGCTGCATAATTAGAAATTTCAAAAGCTAAAACCTTAGATTTCATTATTGTAAATCTGCATTTTCGATTTGTGGTTTTCTTCATTTTAGTCTATTTTGGAAATAAAGCAATCTAGATTTGTTTGCGTAAGAATATCTTCATAGCTGTTCCATACTGTATTTTTTGAATTAACTTATTCAACATGAATGTTCGCAGCGAAATTGACCAGACCTCTGCTGGGATAATGGAAGGGATAGAGAAGAGCAAAGACTCTGTGCTTCAGAGGAAGATTCACTTAGAACAAGAGAAAGATCATTTTCAGAAAGCTGCTTTTGCAGTTCTTGACATGCTTAACAGTCGTGATATCAGTTGAATATCGAAGGTTTGCCATTTGCCCTCATTTACCTTGAGGTATCATATTCACACATTTCTACTCATGTATACAATTAAGAAAGTAGCTCACTGGTACTATCATATGCTTTAATACTTCTTATTCATCAAAACCGTTGTGTATTTGCCAATGTAACTTGTCTTCAAATGATGTATAAGTGATCATTGTCTCTTAAAGCACTAGTGTCTTCAACTTCTGAGCCATCTGCCATGAGAATTGTATTTCCTCTCCTTCCAAGCTTTTTTTCTGTGTTCACCAAATACATGAAACTTTTAAAACCTGTATATACGTCATTTGGTCGACTTGACAATTCAATTAATTAAGGACACCAGAGATCTGTTTGATATGTAAATGAATGAAGAGCTGGCGTGTCTGAAGCAAGCAATTAAAAATTTCAAAATTCAGAAATCACTTTTGTGAATTCAATCTTGCTGTGATTAGCATGTATAGTTAGATGTTCAATCACTACGACAGAAATCATTTACCTGCTAATGACAGAAGGTCTTCTATAGAGTCAGGAAGATGGGCAAGTTTCCCCCCATCTTCTTCAGTTGGTTTCGTATCTGGATGATGCCCATGGAGTACCACTCTTCTAGGAAACATATCTGGTTTATGAACTGTGGCAGTTCCTGAAAAGTTTTGTAGTCATATAAGTAAATTTCTGATATAGCTTTCATCAATTTACGAGTAACATCCCAAAAGACACTTCCTGTTTTGCATAACCAACTGTAACCCCCTTAGCAATTCTTTTTTTTTTTTTTTTTTTTTTTTTTTTTACAATAAGCCAGTTAGAGGACAGCATTAATGCTCTCATATTCCAGTGAATGTATGTGGCAGAATATTTCCATTTCATTTGGTAAGTCAATTGCTTGTTATTAAGTGCTAACAATGAATATTAGTACCTTGCAGTCTATGCATAACATGCTAAGACTTAAGATTAATTCAGGAGTAATGTGGCTTACTATTTTCTTGTTGGCTAGGTCCTTCACGGTTTTGTGGTTCTTCAGTTTGTGCCATGGCCTGAAAATAACAACTAATGTGTCAGTTCAATCAGAAATGGAATAGCTGTTGACATGATTGTCTTTTTCATTTTCTGCCTAGGAAATTTTACTTTCATTGACATGATCTATTAGTGGAAAGATGTAGGTTACCTCGACATTTGGTTCACCCAGCAAATCTGTTACAAATGGCATCTCCTCAAGCTCCTCATTCTTCAAGCCCTTCAAATGCTGCTATGCAAGTTCATTGTTAGCAATAGATGAGCTAGACAAAGATATGAGACTAATCACTCTTTATTCACTAGTTGTGGAAGATAATACCAATGAGATAAAATTTTACTAGCTACGTAAAATAATAACAATGTGCTAGTAGTGATGTTTAATTAGCAGAAATTAAAGACACTTAGGTTTCTGACCTGAAGAAAATTCGAGATAATTATCTTTCCATCTTCAGTAAGGGGCTCCACCAGTTCCTTGAAATGATTGTGACTAATCCGGATAACCTGAGATAGCCTCTTAGTTCTTACTGTGAAAGGCTGGGGAATATTGAAGATCACCCCAATTTCGCCAAACATTTCTGGAGACCCTAATTTTGACAGGCACTGGAAAATCCCGAGTCATATTTTCTTAAACTGTAATCAGGATAAGTTTGACATAGTTGTACTTGTACACTTTGATCCATATCTAAGTAAAACTGTGATTACCTTGAACGTTACGGAATGTTACCACTAAAGGTTACTGAAACAAGATTTAAGAATTTTTGTTGCATGCTTAAAAAAATATATTTCTAACTCTGTTCTAAATGAGTCTTTTTGTCCTTCTTGGATTGGCACAGTTTGATATTATCTGTGCATTAGGCGTCATATAATGTTAGTGATGTCCATTTTCGGAATGGAACTAAACTGTTGCTCTCCGTTTATTACAGCTGCATCTTTGAGGAAATGGTATTAGCTACTCTGCAACACTTATCTTGGAAATTTTTGCAGGGGATTTAGACATCTTGATGGGATCGTGACAGGAGGGCTTTCTTACAGCCATCCCCTGCTTTTATATACCTTCTCAATAATGACATTAGCGAGATGCAGTTTGACAGATATGTTCTGATTTCTTTGATGTAAGGAGATACATTCTCTTTAGTTTACTTACTAAGTGGCAAATGTGAAGTTACTAGCTAGTTTTGTAAATTCCTGTGGATTTTATACCTTCTAAGTATCATTTAGATGTTAATGACTACAATGCTTTACAGATTTAGATTTTGTGGCTAAAATGTCAATTCATTAGAGTGGTTTTTTGAATTCTATCTGTTCTTTAATTTCTAGCTCTGTCATATCGATATTCTTATTTACATGTAAAGCACAACGCAATCCTCTGAAGGTTCAATGTAGACTGCATCGCTGTTCTATGTTTAAACACACTATAACAATTAATGTAATACCTTTCTGTTTTTCTCTCATATGATGATCTTTGTATATAAACTCAAAAAACCTCATATGTAACATGGTAAAAATCGAAAAGAAGACAATAAAAAAGCAACATACCTGCTCCATTCCATTTTTGCTCTTAAGCACATCCTGCAGTTTGAGACATCATGAGGTATTGGTGAAAGAAATATTCATCATTCAGTCAGGTTAGTTTTCTTACCACTGCTCCAGATACTATAATGTAGAAATCTGTAGGAATCTCATTTTGTATGACTATATCTACTTTGGGTGGATAATATTCCGCTCTCATCTCAGGAACCTGGTAAACGAAAGCATAAGAGTAGTCAGCAAAACACTTTAAGGAACTTTGACTCACCATTATAAAATGAAAAGTTTACATATTGCAATGTGGTAAAAGCTATCGGATTAACTTGAAGTTGCATACAGTGATAATTGAGAGGAACACGACATTACCAACTGGCCAACAAAGTCTTCAGACACTCCTTTGAAAAGATAGCTATTTTCTACAGTTGTCCGGAAGAGATGCTGGGCAATGCCTGATCTTATAGCTTTAGGTAAGTCTTCAAGTACTTCTTCTTGCTGAAGTTCTGCTGTCTTGAATTTGAGCGTGACATGTGCTAGCATTTGCTCCTTTAAACCTTCTGGAAGTCTATTCTTGCTTGCATAGCGTAGCACCTCGTGGATGGCATCCCTCTTCAAAATCACAATTAATTAGTACTACTTCTGTAAAAACATGCCGACATTTCTGAAATACGCTGCCCTAAGAAAGTATAGCACAGAATTGAATATTTTGACCATTAGCTTCTAGAAAAACCTTAAAGATGATATTAGCTTATAAATAATTAATGCTGTAAGCTTAAAGAGCAACCATGCGGTAAGATTATTACCATGGCAAAAGTTCGATAAGAACTATGGACTATAAGATTGGTCATGTTGCCAATCAAGTAGGCCGTAAGGCCAATATTGAAAAGCATGTAGAAGATGGAGAAAACCTTCTCCCCTGTATTCTCTGCATGCAGGTCACCATACCCAGTTGTTGTGAGGGTGACAATTGACCAATACATTGAATAGATATATCCCGTCCACACACTTCTATTCTCAAAATTAGGGACTTGAACTCCAATCCATGTATCATCTGCTACCCTATAATGTGTAGCCAACCAGAAGTAAAAACAACCCGAACAGTGTGTTGCAAATAGTGTCACCTGTCATTCAGCATAGAAACCTGGATACATGAGTAATATGACTCTTTCTTTCTCTGTGTGTGTGTGTGGAAGATATACTCACACATATCAGTTTGCAGTATCTCGTCCAGAAGTAGCTGAAGCGAGTGTCCTTCTCCAACCTAATGAATAAGTTACGAATCAGCTATTTTGACATCAAGTACTTTTTTCTGTATAGAATGGTTGTTGTTCTTAAGTTTGTTTGATGATCAGAAAATATTGATATGTTGTGGTTCAAATTGAGTCACAGTACAACCGTTTTTTGGTAGGCAGGCTATTATACTTGAGAAAAGGAGTACCTCTTGAAGAGTTCACTGACACGGCGTAGTCGCCATAATCTGAGCAAGTTGAGGAAACCAAAGACATCGCCGCGGTTTGTTTTCCCAGTTAAAATCTTGTATATAGTTTGGAATGGCAAAGTGGAAGCCACATCCAATGGGAACCATAGATGGGAGACATACCTGAAAAATCAGGTATATATTACTTAATCAAAGAAAATAATTGATGTAGTTGGAGCTGAGAATTAATCAGGTACCTCATGGCTATTTTCTTGTGATCTTCAACAAGCAAATACGTGGATTTGTCCAGGTAAGCGACAAAGAAAGTGAGGATGATATCAATACCGAAGAAGAGATCAACCACCAAATCGATAGGCATGAGTGCACTAGTCGACATTTTTCTGAATGCTAGCTCGAACGGGGATGCCCAGGCTGAGTACACCACCAGCACCACCAGAAAAGTTTGCCACCACCTGCATCACATTAAGGTACGTTTTTAGTTAATATCACTCTAATCATATTTTCCTTAAGTTTGGATAACTTTTTATGAAAAAATTGGATACATAAAATCAATGATATCATTGCATTAGATTAAAGACTAAGAATTTTCAGGACCATACTTGCCATTCATAGAGTTGCTACTATTTTACACCTGCTATAGCCGATAGGTCTAGCATGAAGATTAAATTTATAAAATTTGTAACAGGCGACATAATGGGACAAATTAGTACAATATTGGATAACATCAGTAAGGGTGCAAGTAACTTCAAGCTTGATTTGAATTCTTCGTCAAGCTTGAAACGTCGCTCGAGTTTGGTTCGATTCATAAATGAACCGAGCTCAATCGAGTCGGATTCTAGCTGAGTTTGAGACAAATTTTAAATCTCATAATATGGAAAAAGGTGTTCCGACTTTGGTTTGCAACTGGGACAATTTTCATAATCTTAGTCAGGACAATTATCATTTATCATAAATTCATAATCCACAAATTCACTTGTCCTCGCCCATTAGATTTCCTGCTATATATTTTTGCTACATCTCCTACTTTATCTACCCACACATGCCAAGTGTATTGATGGGCAGTTGAGATTAGGAATAGCACAATTATTTCTCGTTTCTTATCTCAACTGTCCACTAATACACGTGGCATGTGTATATAAATAAATTAGGAAATATAGCTGGAAATCTAAACCTCTCACATTGCCTCTATTGTAAGGAGACAAATGCATTACTATAGAATAGAAAAGTTTGCTTAGCTAGGCACCTAACGTATACACCATGTGAACTGAGTTGATTGATATAGATAGGCGTTGAAACTTGAAACTTGAAAGCTTGTAATCGACAGCAACCATTTATACAATAGTTTAAAGGAGAATAATAACATATAAATATAGGGCCTGATTTGCACTTTGTATATATATGTGACTGCTAATCACATGATTCCATTGATTACTTTCCGTGTTGATTGCAAAAGATATGTTTGGATTAAAGAAATATAGGGGCTGCTTCAATGGGCCATTGTGGTCTAAACTATAGACTGTAGGTAGCAATTCCTTATTACATGTGAGAGAGAACCTGGTGCTTGTGCACCAGGTGCAGGGTGAGATTCACCTAGAGTAACGTGGGTTTAATCCAGTGAGACTCGAACCCAAATAAACGGGATATTTTGGGAAAAAAATGGGTTTAGGATTATGGATACCTTGAACGTGGGCGGGTACAAATCGGTCAAAAATCGCCTAAAGTTTTTCTCTCCTTAATCCTAGGGTCAAAAACATTAATGATTTTGTTCCCTTGTAATTACGTGTAATTGTGTAGAGTTTCTAGTTTATTTTTGAAATTAGATATACACCTAATTGATCGTTGAAATTAAATCCGATTGAAGGAAGATTATTAAAAAAATTGGATAATATCATCCGGAATGCGATAATAGTTTGAAAAACTTCTTAAATTTTGAATTATAACATCATTTAACAGTATCTTACAATAATCAAAAGATGGGAATGTCGTATAATTAGAAATATTTTGGGAATATTTATAATTTTAAATATTTAGAAAAATTCATAGATAATCGACATCATTGTCACTGCTACATGTACAAATTTGAAAAAATTATACATGAACAGATGACTTTGGACTTGGTAATTTTTGAACTCTTTCTGTCCTTATCGCCTAATGAAATAAAGATTGAGGTGTCGTAACAACCTCGCCTAAACAAAAATATAAATGCATTTATTAGTTAATCTTTAATAATTATACTTGTTAAATTTGTAATTATTAGTATAATTAATATTAAAAATATTTTAATGCAATTTGATGCGATTAGATTTTACTTTAATTGCATTCATGTAAGTTGACCATGGAGCACCGAAAGCCCACATGGTGCGCAACATTGTCTAAGTTTTAAGCAAAACGAGGCTACTGGTTACCGGAGATATGTCTAGAACAGAAGTGATTATCAGCTTTTCCAGAATCACTTACACACACACATGAGTTGTGGTGCATTCGTTTTCAGGAAAAACACACAGATACACATGTGGGTGCGTGTATTATTACCCAAGAACTCTCAGCAAATAGTTTATATGTGTGTGCTATAACCACGAAAAAGGGTACCAGATCTTTTAATCCATTTTAGTGTTTCATCTCATAATTCTATCTGTTAGAGAATCTTACACGTGTCAGGCATCCAATAGGTGGAGTATGAGATAAAGCACTAAAATAGAGTAGAAGATTCGGTGCCCGAAAGGCAAAGAACACTTAGCAAATAGTTATTATAAGGTTCTTGGCAAATTATTTGCAGACTTTCATTTATGTGTTTGTGAATGAGAGAAAGAGTACCTGTATCTTCTGTCATAAGGTGCAATAATAAATCTTTTCAGAGTGACAGCGCCTTCACCGACAACGGTGCCGAA
Organism: Lantana camara; assembly: GCA_037501455.1. Lineage (NCBI taxonomy): Eukaryota > Viridiplantae > Streptophyta > Magnoliopsida > Lamiales > Verbenaceae > Lantana > Lantana camara. Next base: position 97,692,905 of record CM074861.1, read on the forward strand.
AGCCGGCAACAAACTGCTGGAAATTGAGGCCAGGTTTCTAATCTGATCAGTGCTTGAATGCCGCCGCGGCAAAAGCGGCACCGGCGACCTCATCTGCGACGACACCGGAGATCTCATCTCCGGCGCCAATGGTGATCTGCCATCTGATGCTGCCATTTCTTTTTCTTTATCAAATCACAAAAGTAAACATAACCAATACCCTGCAGGGGTGGGGAGAGCAAAAGCCTTTGCTATGCTTTGATTTGGTATGCTTGCAGAAGTTGGTTTATATTAATTGCTGCTAGTAATCTGATGATAATGATAATAATAATACTGTCGAAGTCAAGATTATAAAGTATATTATCGTCTACAATGTGCATACAAGTGTTTTGACTAACATATATGATATAGGCAGGAAAGAAAAATGGAGAGAGTGACGAGTGTGGGTTTGAATTTAATTATAGTATATGATAACAGTTGGTTTTGGCACGATTTCTGGGAAATAAAAATTCCTTAAAAGTCAGAAGTTATAAACAGTATATAAGAAAATCACACTGCAATGAATCCGCCAAACCAAATCCCAACGTGTATGTAGCTTGAGGTTGTGAAATCGTACCCTTCATTTACCTCAACGCGTTTTAGTAACGTATGTTTTTTGAGTAACGTAATTAATTGTATGTTGCTTTGGACTTTGAGTTTTGTGTGTATATCAATAAAATTAAATGTACGGAACAGGGGTGTAAGGTAAGTTTAACTGAATCACGTGTCCGTAATCTATGACATATATATAAGAGTAGTAGGTCCAATCAAAGAAAGAACACTAAGACGAAGCTCATAATATGAGAGTTCTTAATCTATCATATAGGAGAGTTTAGTTTGAATTTCAATTGATCATATCGATAGATTTCATAATATTTTTTTCTCAAATGTTTCTTTACGTGCCTCAGCTAGTGAAATCTCCTCTTGCTGTTATTATATTCCATCTCGACTCTCAACCTACTTATGAAAGTCTCAACTTAATTTTACACAAATCCCCTTTCTTATTTGTTGTTGGGGTAATTTTGAAAACTCCCCATGGGTTTGAAAAGTTCCTTTTAACTCCCCATTTTCAAATACATCATTTGGGGTTTTAGATACGCGATTCTGGGATTTAGATACGCAATTCTGGGATTTAGATACGCGATTCTGGGATTTAGATACGTGATTTTTTCCTTGTATTTTAAATATATCATTTGGGGTTTTAGATACGCGATTCTTGAGTTTTAATACATCATTTTTTAAAATGGGGAGCTAAAAGGAATTTGACTTATCATTTGGGGAGTTTTCGGGAATTCCCCATTTGTTAATTGAAACTTTCAAGAGGAGATGAATTTTCTTCTTTTTTAAAAATATGATTTTTCACCCGAAATGATGATTTTTAACTTTCGCATGATCAAATGTAATAGTAAAAAGCATAATAAAAAACATGATGAATTAGCCGACAAAATCTTTATTCGATATAAATTCGCATTTTCACTAAAATTTAATAGCCTAAAACTTAAAGAGGGTCTGGGAAAGCCAACCGAAGGCGAGAGGTGTCGCGATAACATTACAATAAGGAAGACTGATAACGCTATTTATGTTCCCACTGTTATTTACTCTTTTCAAGAGCTCTCCCCGAAATATATTTTTTTACGAATAATAATTAATGGTGCGGGCTTGTTTAACACGTATATTTGACAATTATGAAACTTATTGAATGGCGTCCGTGAATACTCCTCTTTCGTTCGAGGTTCGACGAGGCGGTAATACGGCCGCCCATCATCTTGCTCATTTGGATCGAAATGTTAGTTATGGAGACTGTGAACTCCTTGATATTGTTGTTTCCTGCGTCACGAAAGATACTAGCTAGTCACTTATTTTTTCGTTGTTTGGTTTCAAAAAACAAAAAAGTGTACGGATCAAATTGAGTAATATTCGCATATTAATACTCCTTTTTCTTTTTTGTTTTTAATATAGTAAAAATACCGAAACAATCTGTACATTTTATTGCTTATACGTAGACATCAAAACTGAGTTCAAACTAAAAAAATTCCTCAAAATCTGAATTAACATTTCATTGGGACCTCAACCCGACTAGAATCTAGATTTAGGATAAGGGCGGGCAAGTTGACTTTTTTCGGTGTCTATAGCATCACGCACCAGCTTAAATAATATTTGCTGTTTCCAAAAATGGGCAAGTGTGTTATCAAAATTAATATGGAAAGAAATGATGCAAGTGCAAAGCCGTTGACCCAAGAAAATAATTACATGAATCGAAGTCAACTTAAATCTGTCATTACGATGTGTGCCACAACTCATAAAAAAAATCATTAGTTCGAACTAGGGCTGTCAACGGGTCGGATTCGGACCGGATCAGGAGATTCCGGATCCGAATCCGATAAGAGAATCCGAATATCGGATTCATTGTTTTTGAATCCATATATAATCGGATCGGATCGGATCCGATCCGACAAAAGATCCGACCCGATTAGTAATAAAATTTAATTTTTTAAATAACAAATTTGATATAAAAAATAAATATAATTACATAATATTTAATAAATAATTATTATTTAATGAATTATTTGATAGTTTTGTTTATATTTATTTAAAATAAATTAATTTAAACTTATTATTAAAAGAAAATATATACTTTTAGAGTAAAAAATTTAAATTTTATTATTGTTTAAAATGATAAATATGTGAAAATTTTAATTTTAATCATTTTACTTAATATTATGTACTAGTAAATAATTTATTTAATTAAATATTATAAATAATATCGGATTCGGATTCTTAACGGATCGGATTCCTTAAATCCATATTCGCTCCATTTATTTCGGATAACGAATATTTACAATCGGATATGATCCATCGAATATTTTTATCGGACGAATATGCTAAAATTCGGATCGGACTCGGATCGGATTCGAATTAAAATCCGCCCCATTGACAGCCCTAGTTCGAACCACTCTTGTTCAAATTCCTTAGCTCCGTCGTTGTAACACTACAATCTACATATAATGGCACAATGGGAAAAGGAGAGATTTGATGGTGTGGAGAAGGTACGAGCAATACTGGCAAAACAAGAAATTTCCTCAGAACATGTTACACTCCAAATAATACAAACCTTTATATTTGAACTTGTGATTTCAGAGGGCAAACTGTAAAAACTGACCCCCCGAGTGAAGGAACAAAGAGGAAAAAAGCCCCCATTTGCTTCATGGGAGTTCTGTAACTCATATGAACACCACGCATTCGTCTGTTTCAGGTTTACTATAGACAGAAAAGATGAACAAGAATGGCAAACCTGATCTTTAAACCTTGACTTGTTCAATTAGTAAATCTTTGCTACAGCTTCCAGGGCCAATGAAACGACGTGCTTCAAAATTCTTTCTTCTGCAGCATTATATTTGCGAATTCAAACTGTTTATAACGCCTCGCCGAAATTCAGCTACAACAACAAAAGGGCAGCAACCCAAAAGCTCAATTCTAGGTCGGGTGGGCCAAATGCGGGTCAGATCCAAATCTGAATTATGTAAATCAGAATTTGGCGCCAGCTTCAATGAAAACCATGCAGCCTAAAACGGAAAGATGGTCCCATGTGTGGCAGATATCAAATAGCAGAATGTAGCTATAATCACCACTCAGACGAACTGCTAATTCTTCAGGTGATCCACTACATGTATTGAGCCAGCCACTGTTTGCACATATCAAGAACCGGAAGAGCATTTGCATGTAATGCCTGTTGAAAAATGTTTGTATAAAGTTAAAAAAAGTTTCTATATATCATCGAACTGTCATTCTGAACTACAGTCACATATTCCAACTCTTTTAAAAAAAGAAAAGAAAAGGCGAAAAAGGATTAAACAAATGATTTATGTATTTATGTTCAATTCTAGCATTGACAAAACTTCAATTATAATATAACGTTGACGAGATTGAAGAGTTACCTGATGTGCAACATACTGTACATCAGCTACGCTTCCGCTTCTAGATGCTATTTGGAAAGCACTTTTAAGACGACCACAGACAACACACGCCAGCACTTTCCTGCAAAATCACTCCAGACCATAAGGATTTGATATTTCATTGCTGATATAAAAAATTAAAAAAATGAATATAAGGAGATTCATAGTAGAGAAATTTTCATTGAAAAGTTCCCCACCACCCTTCTTTATCTCTTCCTAGTTGTGATTGAAAACAAAATAAGTATGAACAACATCGGATTATGGAACAACAAACACAGATCAGCAACAAAGTTTTAGGGATTAGGTGCGGTTATACTGCTTCTGCACAAGTACTAGAATTCTTGCACACAGGTGCGGGAGAAATGACAATATATAGCATACAAACTAAGCTCTCATGCTCATCTGAATTAGTAATCCCAACCCAGGTCATTGTTGTGTGGATGGGATACAGTTCTTTTGATACAGTATCTAATATACTAATCTTAGTCAACAATCTTTTTCCATTTTTTAAATAGACTACTTCCGTAATTGGAGCAGTATTTTCAAAAGTATTGTTTAAATGAAAGATAAAATGTGGTTACACCTGTGGCTGCTAGTCAACATGTCAATGAGGCGATCAGGACGTTCCTTATGCTTGTTGGCATAGACATTAATTGCAGCTCCCAAGACCTGCAAAATAGAACCCATGCATTCACAATGGCATATAGGCATAATGCAGCTTCAAGAGTCACAGGTAGGCAAACCGGTTTACTTAATGATTTCATTTTCCAGATTATATTCTCATCCACCTAATACTGATAACTGTGACCTACCACATTGGCATTTTGTAAAATTTCAGATTTTGATTAAAATCTGTATATAGATCCATACAGTTCCAGAATCTCTGTGCTCAAGCAACAATTCTCAGTCTCCAATACAGGTAAAACTACTTTCAGAGCAACAGTATAATTTCAAAATACCTGATCCCAATCCTCATCATCTATGGTGCCCTTAATGTTTTTGAGAACATCAGTTAATTGACCCCCCTTCTTCCTTTCGGCAAGTGATGCAGCAACACCAGCATATATGTGGACGGCTGGAATATATAAGCAATATATATATATATATATATGTAAATCCCTAGAAACCATATATGAACTACAGAAGGAGTAACTGAGGTTTAAAATGAAGAAATAGTAACCTGGAAGACTAAATTCATATATTATTTGGAATGCCAGGTCAAAATTCTTTTCGGCAAGAGTTTCTGCGATTACACATCTTCTCCTGCATTTACAAATGATGTGATCGTTAAGATTAAAAGGTGAACAAAAGCTTTCAAAATACAATAATAATTCAGTCTCAAGATCCGTGGACGAAAAAGAGGCAGAAAGGACCCCTTTTGCATTTTATTTGAATCCATGGATAAGAAACCAAATTCTTGATAACTACAGAAAACCTCGCTCTGAAAACTTAAGACAGTGAAAGATGATTTTATCTTGACTACTGAGCCAGACTGAAGGACTAACCACTAAATGAGTTTCAATTCTCATTTAATTCATTCTGATAACAACAAGGCTTGCCAGCCTTCACCAACTTCATGACCAGAAGACATACCAAAAAACTAGGCAGCAAGACTAAAATGAGAACAGCATAAACCTGAATGTTTCAGGGTCATTTGGATTGCCAAAAAGAGAGTGTTTCCACTGTGGTCCCTCTGCATCATTGAAGCTTCTCACAACGTCCATCTACAAGTTGAGAAGAATTTTGAAAATGTGACCCAATTGAAAGGTAAAAGTAACACCTTTCACTGTTGAAAAGGCATCATTAACCATCAACGTAAAATTAGACACAAAACTTAAATACCGGTAGAATAAAGAACTAGTTTATGCCTATTGATTTCAAAACATCTTTCAGTTGACGCAAATCAGAAGCATCTAATGAAAAATTGTCAGCCTAAAGGAATCCCATGATTCCAGCATTCATGGAGATCATCTTCCCGTGTCAAAGACAGCTGTTCAACGATAGGAAGGAAACTGGAAATCCTAGAGATTTGAGTTTTTAACTGACAAAAAATCCCATTTTCCAGGGATACAAGCATGCCAAATGGCAAAGTATAAAGGTTTTGGATAGGGATAGGGATAAACCAGTTAAATTGATAACTTGGATGAACGACAAGGAAAGACTATGATCTTAATCACGTTAAGACAACACAGAACATCTGCATGTACAAGTGAGGGATGACGAACCGAACTATTCTCACCAAGCTCTGTATGGGGCTTGTTTCTCGAAGAAATGGGAAACGGGATCCCCAGTAACAACATTTTTTCATAATTGATTTAACATTTTCCTTGTTACATTGCAAAACTCAGAACCGATGCATATACTCCTTTCAAGTTTCAATAAGCAAGTGTATTTCCTGCCAGCCAGTGACTGCCTTAGTCAATGTGTATCTGTACCTGAATAGAAACACGAGCAGAAAACTTGACCAGTCCTTCTTCAGAAAGCTTCTCTGAAGCAGTTTTTCCTCGAACACCTTTGGTGACAAGTTTGGTAGATTCTCCTACTTTATATCTCTCTGACAACCCCTCATCAAAATGCATCTGCAAAAAACAGTATAAGATATAAAGAAGGATAAAAATGAGCATAATTAAAAACACTATTTGAGAATCACCCTACCTTTTTGTCCTGAAGAAAATCAAGTTTCTAAAGATCTAAAAATTGGAGTATGGTCAAACCAAATTGGACGTACAAAAACTCTACATAAGCTTAAGTTCATTATAACAATAAATATTAAATCAAAGGACGAGGACATATAAATCAGTGTTTCTACCTTAGCATGTTCCAAGTGCTTTATAGCTTCCTCTTGAGAAGCAGAGTTCATGAACAACTGAATACAGCAAAGGCCAGCAGCAACATGGTCTTTCTTGATCACCTAAGACAGCAAGTCAGATTAGTACAATGATAACTTATCCTGCAGAGAACTTGTTCTCTTTCAGGACAATATATTCCTCATGAGAGAGAGAGGAGAGAGACAGAGGCAGAAAGACAGACAATGAATAAAATCAAGAAAATATTCAGAAAAGAGAAGGTATCAAAAACTGATGAAAAACATCACATTTCTTTCCAGATTTCATATTGCCAACTGCAGCTATTGAATTTGAACAACCCTAACATCTAAGCATAATTTTCAATGCTCATGTGTAATACCAGTTCCAAGTACGCGTCACATCTCTTTTACCAACTTTGACAAACTAATGTGAATGTTACTTATATGGTAGAAATCAGTTTAGTCTAAACTTGTATCAGTTCAAAACTTGGGAAGAAATTGTATAACATGCTTAGTTGAAACTAATTCACCAAATAAACCCACAATAGCAAAACAGAAAGTCCAAGTTTCAGGTAAAAAAAGATTAACAGAAAAATTAAACTGAGAAGGTGCCATATGCAAACTCTAAGGGCAGAGAACATGTTATCAGTAACAGGGATGAGTTACTGACAGGGGTTATTCTAAGTTACTACAGAATAGGTACATTTGCTATTCTGGAAGATGAATCGGTTCTGTAAGAAATTATCTCAAGATCTTACACATATGATGGATATTATTGCGGACAAAACCCAATTGACTGAGCTAGTATGATTTCTGTAGTTGGATTGCTATCCGAAACAAGAAGATACAAGGGAAGCATCCAGTAAAGAAGTACACATACCTGGAATTTGTACAAATAATTGAAATGCTTATGAGTTTCACAATAAAGACAAATGCGGGCAACTGCTGCAGTGGTATGCTGATTCACCAACTGATCCTGTGTCATTGCCATCCTTGATGATATCACTTCCTCCAGGACTGGCATGGCACCGTATCCAACACACAGGTCACATAAATCATCAATTGTTCCATAATCGGTTGCTAGGAGATCAGGCCTTTGAGGGGAAGAAGATGAAGTAACTACTCCCAGGGAAGATGGAGGTGCATTAGGAACAGAATCGGCAGGGAAAAACAACAAACACGCCTCCTTATATCGGCCATGCCTAAACATAAATGTGAGCAAATGCTGACGAGCATACTGCAGTGTGATCATAACACTGTGTTACAAGCATAGACATTTAAGAATAAAAGACGAAATAAAGAATGTAAAAGACTCGCAAAGGTTGTCAAAATACATGAAACTGGGAGTAAAGTGTAATATAAAGTGGACAAACAAATTATAGCATGTGAAACAGCTCAAATAAGCAATAAAATCATCAAAATTTTGAATCACCAAGGGTTTTTGAGGTCAAACAACAACTATATCTTGGCTCACTACACTATCAATCATATTATAACAATACTACTCTAAAAAATTCAACAGTTTGGTAAAATAGGCCATCGAAGCGGAGAGAGAGTGAGAGACAGAGAGCCATAAACTGGTCAAGGATTATTTTTAAACCAAAATAGCACTTACATCTTGTAAATAGCTCACACATTCAAGGTATCTAATACTGTCGAGGTTGCTGCGAGGTCCATCGTCAATCTCAGAGCTATTTGCAGAATTATCCTTTGCAGAATCTGGGAACCTTCTAGATCTCTCTGAACGTGGGAATGTAGAAGGCATGTATAAAACATTGAGATACGAATCCGCAGAAAGAGGATCATCTAAGACTGCCGGTGCACTTTTAGCCAAATGTTCATACCTATATGCATAAACTGGCTCATTAGTTATTTCTATTTTAACAAATTAATTATTAGAAATGCATATTCAGGTCTCTTGATGCTCTAGGAAGAACTTCAGTGACAGCAGATAATGCAATTGCATACCAAGCCTAGCAAAGCGAAAGCCAAAAGTGAAGAATTTTCCTATAACAAAGCAGAAACTTCTCTGACCTTACGCGAAATGGTTTTGCAGAGAATTATGGTCTAACAAATCGATAGATTATCAGGCTCAATTAATACATTAAGGTGCTTCAACGAATTTAATAAATGTGCAAATAGCCATTAAATCAGGGGTAAAGAGAAAAAGCAGCAGTTTGCCGCTGAAGTATACGGTTGTCTGATAAACACTTCCAACAGTCTAGGTCAAAATACAAGGCCAGCTACATGTCAAACTCTTCATCGGACCAACTCAATGACCACAAGGTATCTCTTGCACTTTTGGTCGAACTGATCACTTCTTTTATCCCTGAATGAAAACACAATCTCAATCTCTTTTTTGCTAATTCCAATTTTAGGATTCATCCTCCACTCCGAAGTCCTCACACCTCTCAGATCATTCCAGAATTCAACTCCATCAGTTTTCTAGGAAACTAGGAGTGCAATTAAAATAAAATGTTGTAACCAGGGAAGAAATGCTGTAGCAGGCGCCACGTTAAGCTAAAAAGTTGACAGCTTTAGATATGAAGATCATAAAACCGCAACTTATGAAAAGAACTAACAACGGTCACATAGGACAGAATAAATGCAAATGTTCATATTTTGCAGTCTTACATGGATCGAACAGAAGTAACATCCACTGGTGGACCTCCTTCGATAGTATTGATGATCTCTAGGATGACAGGTGCAGAATCGCCTTTGTACAACTGAAGAGCTTGCCTGTATATATGATCACATCAGCTGCAGATTATACAGAAAGCAAAACTCTTCTGACTATAAATTTTAGAAATCCAAACAGAAAGTTGTTCATGCAACAAGCTTTCAGATGGACCCTCAGACAATCTCACAAATTTTTAACCTACTTGAATTTCACTCGAGCTTGTGCATAGTGCTCCATTCGAAGGAGGGCATGGCCCCATGAATTCCAAACAGGAAAAACATCAATCTGAAAGGCCAGAGTAAAATATCAGTTGTTGGGTGTTACTGGAATAATCGACACCATTACCATTATCTGCTATATATTTACCTTACACTTCTTGCAAGTATATACAGCCATGCTATACCGTTCATCTTGGATCAATCGATCCCGAAGATGTTCAGATGACTGTTTATCCGCAATATCATCAAGGGAGGCAGCTATGCCTGATCCCAGAAGACTTTGAAGCAGTTCAGCACGTCCCAGCCATTTATCAACCTGTGATAGTGTTTCCGACACTTCGTCAGTTGATTGACTACCTACGCTTGAGCTGCCAGCATCAGAGGATGCATCATCAGCATCCCGGCTTTTTTCAGAATTACTAGACAAATCAACGGCCCCAGAAATTTTTCTGAACTGGGATTTAGCAAAGAGCAGACCCTGCCAGATGCAGAACAAACAGTAAGATTGCAATAATTCATCACGGCGTCCTGCTTTAGTACAAAAGAAACTCCAAACCTGGTTACCTGCACAAGTGTTTCCGTTGCATGGTACGCTCGGCCAATAAAATCCATAGATGCATTTTCGGGCAATTGCTGTGAACTCAAAACTTTTCGCATCTGATTAATACACAAGTCCAAAGCACCTCTGCCAGATGCACTTTCATCCGAACATAATGAAAGTAATGCCTGAGGACAACAGGAACATTAAATTTAGCAGCATTTTAAATGCATTAACAAAAATGCAATTGATCAGGCCAAAGTTAGCACATGCATCACAACCATCAACCCCATGAAGGACGTAAATAGAAACCATAACACTTGAATTTTGAAATCTACAGGTTGAGAAATAACTTTACACTCAAAACACGGCATAGTAATGGCTCACAGCCAATTATATCAGGTTGCCATTTCAGTTGGCACGGTAGGGTCATAGTGAAATCAATTTTATTCTATACCTTGTAGAAAGGATTCCCTAAGGATTCGTAACAAAACGATAACCTTAATAGCTAGGGTCCGTCATTGGGGCTGACAGTGGGGGTTGAGCAGAAATAATTAACTCTTTAAAGTGTGAACTGGATAACATTTGACATCAGACACCCAGCGAACTTTATCAATGTGCAATAGTGAAATGCCAGTAAAAAGTAGCGAGGCTGACACATACCAGTCAGACCTGTCTCAAAATAATTGCTCCTGGAATATGATATGGTATTACACAGGATTCCAGCAGAAAGTATGCAGCTATCAAATCTTTATCCAGCCCATGAGAACTTTCCAATAGCTTCATAAGATAAATCTTATTTCATTTCCCCCAAACATTAAAAGGCTAATTTTGTGCGTAATACAGACTTATCCATCAAAGTTACATACCCCAAACATTCTTTTGGACTGTAAAACAACAATATGAAAGTGAAACAGCAAGATACAAAAGAAACAAATAAATTTCGCAGGTTTAGACAAGCTACAGTACCTTGAATAGAATGATGTCGGGGGCACTTTCAAATCGATGAGAAGAACGAACAGCCTCATCCTTTTGGGGATCACCCGTGAGCATCCACTCAGCAGCAATCGAAACAGAAGGAAGCCTTTCTTGCCCATCAGCCGTGAAAACTGAAACACGGTCTTCCTGAATACCAGTCATCGCCTCCCAAGTAACTTTCTCAGATTGCGGTAATCCAGAGTTCTTTCTCTTCCTCTGACTATCCTTTGGAGCACTCTTATCTCCAGTGTTACGAGGAGTCCAAGAAAATGCTCTACGAGCCTCTTTCTGCAGATGATTAAGACTGCTGCTAAATGATGACCGCGCAGGTGTGCTAACCTTTGTTCTCTGCTTTCTTGGGGCCGAAACTGAAACTCTGGAATCCCTGGGAGGGGAACTCATGCTAATTGCAATAGCTTTGGCAGCATATGCAAGAATCATGTTGTTGTCTCTCAATAAAGGGAACTCTTTAAGAATCTGCCAGTAGTTCATACACCAAATGGATCATGATTTAAGTTAACTATTCATTAAGGTATTTTATATACAAGTATCTGTACCAGAGAAGCAGATAGCAGTTGCTTCCTCATCAGCAAAACTTCTAAAATCAGATGAGGGTGCTCATGCAGGGATGAGCATCTTTGCTGCCATGGTAATGGTAAGGATGATAATACACGTAGTCCTAAAGCCCATGAGTTCAGCCGGGAGACCTCAACCTCAGATAGATTTCCATCTCTTCTCTTTAGGAAGAAATGCACCTTATTGAAAGCAAACAAATATTTACGCACCACAGTTGAGCCAAAATGATGGTCATTGTTAACATAACTTAATAATATAAGAAACAGACACACTCTCAACATACAAGAAGCTGCTTGGATTGAAGGTTGGGCAAGAGCTGCATTGCACTCATTGCAACAGGCAAAGCATCATCGGAGTCACGGAGAGAGGAGAGAAATCGTGAAGCTTCTGCTGGTCCGCCACCACTTACAGGGTCTGCATTTAGAAGCTTGACAAGTTGACGGCCTTGAAGTTCTCTACGCAAGTCAATAGAAAGTCCTGCACTTTCAGCCACTTCTAAAGCAGCAGATACTGCTCCTTTCTCTGCCAATCTAAGAGCAAGTCCTTCAGGATCTTCTTTACAATCTGTTTCGACCTAATTGAAAATAAAAGAAATTGGAAGAAATTGTGACAAATAGGATGGCATATCAAGAACTCCATAAATTGTGGAGAAAACATTATATTCATTTATTCGTTGCATGGATTTACCTCTTGCCAGCTATTGTAACGATCATCCGCACATAAAATGTGTTTGTATCTAGAGAGGGCTTGTCTCCTTTGAATAACCTATTCATAAAGGATTTGATCACATGGGTCAACTGATTGGTGCATCCACCAAAAAGAAAACCAATAAATAAACAACACAATGACAACAAAATAAAAAGATAAAACCCAATTAGCATACCTCAAATTTAAGTGGATCACCATCAGGCAAATGGCAGCTACACATAGTAAGAACATCCAAAGCTGCTTCCAGCTCCCATTTGTGCAAGTGTCTGAAAATGCAGGTATTCGATGTCAGCTAAACAAGCTGTAGCAAAAAGAGAACACTAGTAGAAAAGCTAAGGTTAAATACTAAACCCCAAATAAGAAAAGACCTTCATCTGGAACGAAGCAAAAGAAAATAAAAGGATTACCAAGCTGTGGAGAATGGAAAGAACTAGGAGCAAAGACTAAGGATTGAGATGCTATACAAAAGAGTAACAACTAGAAAGAAAGGTAGAAAGAACAGAAGTATTAAAGAACTGAATGGGACCAATATTAAATATTTACATATCATAAACAGCATAGCAAGTCATGATTATATGAAATTTTACAAGGACAATAATCATAGCAAACCCACAGAGCTGAACCAGAAGACATACTTCAGAGCAAGTCTAGCTGCCAGTTTTTTATCCTTCAGGCGCAGGCAATACTGCCAACTATTGCTCCAGATACGGAAACTTGAACTACTTTGAGGCTGTTCTGAAATGGTATCATCCTCTCCACTGCTAATGAGCATCTGCAGCAAACGGTCTGAGGCCCCATTCTGCAAGAAGCGGTCTGATAGAGCAAGAGCATCCAGCAATTTTCCTTCATCCATAAACCTGTGATGGTAAAACCATTAAGAAGTTTGGATAAGTTTCTTTATTTCCAGAATCAGTCAAGTAATATAAAATCCGATGGAAGAAGCCTAAACTCATAAAGTTGAGTGTAGACCCCAAATTGAGAAACATTAGAGAGCAAACAAAAGAAAAGGGGGCCTACATTTATCTTCTCCAAGCAAGCCTATAACACCATATACTTCCAATCCCATGCTCGGATTAGTGATATAATATTTATTATCCTAAGTCATTCGATGAAAGATGTAGAATGTTAAGATCATAGGACTAGTAGCAAACTTGGTCGGATCCTTGACTCAACGAGTGGTGCTTGCCTAGAGAAATCATTCTCTCGGGAAAAAGGTACAGCATAAAGGAGGAAGGTTTCCAGATGCGCAGGAAGAAACAGAGAAAGAGATAACATAAATAGAGAGGTAGATTCCAGTTAGTCCAAAACTTGTCGGCATTGCCAGTGCAACAACTAGAAGAGCAAACTTAGGAGCCATATAACCGTGTACCCATTAAGAGCCTAATCTGTTTCAAGTCGGATATGGAATATACCCAGAATCCATCGAATTTCAAACAATCCAAATGCACCTACCAACACCCCATACAAAAATAATGATGCAGGCTGGATTGATAAATTTAGTGATATTATGGAATCTGATAAAGTGCCCTTCCCGTTATACAAGTCAAAGAATCTGGTTACATGTTAGTGATAATTTGGGTGTTGCTCACAAAAAACACAACAATAATTAGCAGAGAGATAAAACAAAACACTGCTAGATCTACCAAAAACAATATGTTCCAAGCTCCAGAAAAACTACATAGTAGTTGAGGTAAATTACCTTTCTACAGCTTTTTCATAGGGTCCTTCATTCTCCCAATCAAAAGAAAGGAAAACAGTATCATCATGTTCAGCAGTTTCAGATTTTGGAGACTCCTGCCAGGCATCAGAACCAATATTGCTTTGATCCTTAAGCTCGGGCAGTGGTGATGAAATGTTACTCCCAACAGCCATATCATCAGCTTCTGATTCACTGTCACTGTCATTTTCACGGAATCGCTTCATAGCAGTTTTAAAAGCTGAATTGTTTTTAAAATCATCTGTTCCATATTCAGTCATGACGGCAAACTCAGAAACTTGGTGAAGATTAGTTTGCATTTGGATCCAGCGATTCAAGGTAGGAAACCTGCTTCTCAAAATGGAAAGTGATGCGTAAGTTACCGTGTAACAAATCTATACAAGTTACTACATTATAGGAGCTGAAACAGACCTCTCTGATTGATCGAGAGCAAATTCGTAGAAAAACCTATCAACATCAGGGGTTGGCAATAAGCCATCATTTAATGAGCTAGAGATAGTAGTATCGCTCCCACGGTACAACATAGTACTTCCAAACACACATGCGAGAACAGCCCTGACGGGGGATAACTTAAAAAGATGATTCACTACATCCAACTTGAGAGGGTACAAAGGCACTCCAGGAGTAGCAGACGAACGAGCATAGAACTTTGGTTTAGCTTCTCGTGAAGAAGGTGAAAGAACCTTGCTTTCATTGTAACTCTTTGGGAGCGTGGGAATCACTGGAATGCATGCCCAACCATGACCAGATCTTGGAGGATAAACAGGAGGTACGCATGCAGAAATTACTTCGTGGACAAAGTCTGAATTCATTATTTCTGCTACCTTTCCAGCTGCATCAGTACTGCCTCGTTCAAATACCAAACGAGTTAAAAGCTGCAAATTTTAACAGAACAATATAAGCCAGATTTGAATAGCTACCCTTTATGCCTTTGACATTGAGTGCAGAATGTAGACCCACTCTGAGACTAACTAATATCCTTCTCAAATATACTCCTTTTGGACTGTGAACAAACAATAATTTTCAAACCAAAAGCACATATAATATTTGTTTCAGCTCATGACTCAGGATTCAGGACTGAGTGGGGGCGTGGGTTTGAAATCAAAGTTCTAGCCTAATCCAGAACAGAAAGTCATTTGAATAGTAACCAGCAGATATCTCCAAAGCTAATCCACGTGTTCAAGCTGCCAAGTTAATTGGGCTCTTAAACTATCACTTTTCACATTCCCAGCAATCTGAAGATGGTTAGTTCATTGCATGCCTTCACGTTGCTGGAAAAGATCATTCTTCCAATAACATACTTCTTCTTGTGTTAAAGATCCAAGTATTAAAGAACTTCAAATATTAATTTAGGGTTCAATACACCATCCAAACCAAAAAGACTATTGGAATCAATTCTTGCCAAAAATACGAGAAAACATACATACCAAGGAAAAATAATAATGATGGAAAAAGATGAGGAAGAAGTCTTACGTCTTTGGGCCACTCATAAACAAGTGAAAAATAGTTGAAATCATGAGTTGTATCTGTCCCGTCAACAATGTCGCCAATTGCAGCAATATGGAGAATGAATTGCGAGAGGAATGTTGTGATCTTAGAACCAATAGGAGCAAAAAGCCTTCTTTCTGAATCCTTGACGTCATAGTTTGCAGTGTTTACATTACTTTCACCAGCCTCTGGACTCACAGGTAACTGCGTTAAGGTTCTCAACCCAAGGCCAAGAACTCCACTCTTGTCAAGGCTAGGAAGCCCTCTCCCATCAGAATGGGAACCTTCCCCACTAGGCCCACTAGCATGGTCCCTTTCTGTTTCTTCATCAGCAATAGCTCTCGCTAAATTATGAAGCTTACCTTAAATTTGAACACAATATAAGAATCAGAGGGCTCACAACAGATATGGACTCACCACAATTACTTTAACTAGCAAGCCAGCAGAATAACAACAATACATATGGAGAACTTTGAATAGGAAACAAAAAGGCTTACCACTAAGGAATTGCCTCTTGCCCTTATGAGCATCTTCAATCATTTGATGCAGCATAACAAGAGCTCGGTCTCTGTTTCCCTGTCTGTGAAACTCTTTTGACAATGAAGGGATCATTTCACCAGATAATAAGGCCTGAAGTGCAGGTGCTTTGTCCTGAAGAGATGAATCAATATTGCATGAAGTTAAGGTGAAGAACAAACCAAATGATGTGCAAATGAATTTGGAATCCAAATGAAACATGACGCCGCTATCAACTCAAAAAAACTGCAGTGGAAGAAGAATGTTGAGTATCCTAGAACAGCTTAAACAAAACTTGGGGCATATATAAGCAAGAAAGTTAAATCAGGATCCAAACAAACTAACGAAGAAGCACCAAATGTTGACTGCACCATAGCGTGCCTTTCTTATGGTCATCAGTACGTACATAGAGAGACAGACCAGTAATGGAAAATTTCTTTTCTTTAGGCCATTGGTTTGTGACTTAAGCTAAAGTCACACCATCAAGGATGCAATTATGATCAATTAAGAGGATGGTCCCTGTGAGGTAGTGGATCGATGACAGGCACGCTCAGACACAAAGACAAAAAGGCAGAGCCACAGAGTGCAGCATGTTGGCTGATTTTACATATTATGCAAAGTTCAAGTTATTCCATAGATTAAGCGGGAATGCGGGATAGAGGTTGTCAAATATAATGTTGTACATGTACAATTAGAAAAGATCTTCAGTCATTTGTTAAGGGAACAAATGTCAGCACCTACCCAGCTTCGCACAACGAGATACATGATAGCAGAGTTTCAAGGAGATGGGAAAATAAAAGATACTTTATCAGTTAAGTCACAAGTTCAGAACTTCAGATGTAAGGTTAAAAGATAAGAAAACCAATCTGTACATATCTCCGAAAGTTAAAAAGATAAAAGCGATCACCTGTTCCAACAACTCAAATAGGCGCTTAAGGATGCGCTTAACAACAGAAATTATTGCTACTTCATGAATCTGATCCCAATAAGTCGATCCAATCTTTGGAGCATTACCAGGATATATCTCAGAGAGCATAACTTGTGCCTGCATGTAAAAATTGACCACAAAAGTCAAACTGAAGTCACTCATCCAAGAATATCTAGCAACGAAGCTTACTTGATTAAGAAGCTTCAAAGACACGTTAGGTAACTTTGAGCAAGCTGCAGCTACATCAATGCACAGAAGAATCTGCAAGAGGAAACAAAAATGTCACTCGTCCAAGAATGTCTAGAAAACAGTAACTTCCCTATTGCAACATCTTCATGGAGCAAGGTCAGCGGAGGACACCTACAGCTGCCAAAGGACCCAATTGTGAGCGCAATGACAAGAAATCCAATTCTTGAACATCAGTACCATCAGCAGCACGAGACACTACATCCTCCACCTAATACACATACCATGTGAAACATTAGATTTAGAATGTTTTGGAGCCTGGATACAACTTCATTAAATAAAGTTAACAATGACGACTCAAAAATCCAGAAAAATATTTCATTGCATTAGACACAAAAAGGCATATGTTAAGATCGTACAGAAGCTTTTTTGAAGGATTCATCCACCCATTCAGTCAATTCCAGTGTCGCTTTGTCTTCCGGAGGTAATGCAAAGCGGGAAATGGCTTCCTCTCCAATGTCATATTTTGCTCTTTGCATGCAACTGAATTACAAGAAATGTCAACACCGATAGCCAGATTCTTCTGCAGAGAAAAATAAGCACATGCCAGCAAAAAAACTGACATATATGTTTGCACACTCACTCTTGACATCCATAACCAACAACTGCCTAGATTCCTAGATCGACAAAATTGCAAAAATATAATAATTATGCATAAGGCTACAAGACAATTACACAACTCACAGATTAAGTAGCTTAGATGGGGCAGCACGCAGCACCGTCAGAGCCTCCTTCCAGCTCCACTGGCGCTCAGTTAATGGCAGGAGGCTTTGCAAAATAGACAGACGCCATTCCCAATCCTCAATGAAACGTTTTGCCTTCAAGATTCTCCATTCTACAGCTTGTTTACTTCCAGCAGATATATGACCATCTAAGGCATTCTCCAGATCAGATATTGACAGCGGTAGTTGCTGACGCAAAATATCAAGTACTTGTCCTGTAAAAGAGACAACCATCTTATTCCCCCCTTCATGAGTTGTGCCATCAGCTTGTCCCCCACCATGAGTGCTGAACGACTTGGAAGAACTTCTTATTGGATCATACGGTGTCATATCAATTTGTAGATTGTCCATATATAGAAGTGAGATGATAATGTTCACCATATATATCTGAATAGCAAAAATAACTCATCATTAGACAAAGTATCAGTAAGGGAAGAGCAAAATATCACATAGATAGCATTAATAACACAAAAAAGTTTGCTAGACGCTAGTGTTAAAATAGATATCTGCTGCCAATATGGCACATTTGTTTCGGGTAAAATAAGTGAACAGAAAACCCCCTTAGGACCACTGTACTAGAGAGCCATGAGCTAGAAAGGTTAAAACCATTCTGGGCCTTCTGCAGCCTAGATCTATAATTGGTCTGGTAGGCAGCCTACCACACAATAGATGAAAAGGGGAAAAACAGGGATTGTAGGACATTTACTATATGATAAGTTAAGTGTGGAAAGTTCACAAAACCTTGCGGGGAGTGTTGGTGATTGCATCTAAATGATTCTTCAGATCTTGCAAATAACCTAAAGTGCTTTGCTGATACACTATTCCATCAGTAGTACTCGAACTCTTTCCCATAGCTCCAAATGCAAGAATAGCAGATTCAAGAGCATATCGCATGTGCATAAGTTCAATATCTTGCATCCTGCCAAAACGAAATTGACACCGCATAACTTGCATGAGGAAAACAAATAATAGACATCTTCATAACAATTAAACTTTTATATAGCATTGCAACCAACAACATAAAAAGGAAATATTCTCCCAATGCATGATGTTGAAATAGAGATTGCACCCCTTCTTCTGTCCTAGTAGACAATATCTAATTAGTCAGTAACAAGGTAGCAAATATAAATAGCAATATTATTCCCTCAAGCAAAACAAGAATGGTATGAAATATAATTACTCAAAGCCCATTAAATTCAGAGAATAGCAAAGTCAAAAAAACGATGTAATCGTAGAGCCCATTGAACAGAAGAATTCCTCAGTTACCACATGCAACTCAGCAACTCTAGTGGCCTTGGGAAGAAATGCTTATTTGGGATAACCAACAAAATTCAAAAAAATAAGGTCCATATAACAAACTCAACCTGTAACAGATGTTATGTGAACTTATAAACACACCTCTTCCAAGCTGCTGGGGTGGAGGTAATTGGCTGCATGCTAATCAGTTCAATTGCATCTTGAAATTTTATGTGGGGAACTAAATCAAATATTACCTACAGAACAGAGACCAAAAGGGAATAAAATAAACCAGAAGCAGCAAAACTCAAAGAATGATGCAATAGTATCAACTGAATAAATGTCAACGTTGACTAACACCCTTGGTGGATCTGAAAAAGAAAACCCAGTGGAGTGGGTGATATAGCCTCCGGTATACAGTTTTGAGCCTTACCCGAAGAGGACTCTGGCCTGATAATCTCTCCAATACAAAATTTTCCACAAACGGATCCAATTGAGCATATTCGTTCCCACCTTCTGCAAAATCTTTTCCAGATAACAGTATGGAGGATTTCAAACTCCAAGATTGACCAGAATTGGTGCAGGCAACAAAAGATGCAATGTCAAGCTGGTAGCATAAGGTATCACAGAGATGTTCTACACAGGATACCTGCCAAAAATGGAAGAAATACAGAATCTAGTTGCTTGCATATGCAAGAGAGCATAATTGATATCTCTATATACCGGTAAATACAGATCCAGGCATGAACAGAGATTGGGAGTTCAGGAATAGAGGATGCACACATATTTACCTCATCTAACTTATTATCATATGGAGAAGACTCTTCCAATCTAAGAGCTTGAGATTTGCTGGTCCATAAAGACTGCATTAGTTTCCTTCTACTTGTTGTTTTTCCAGCCAAAAGATCCCAACCCAAGACAGCAACCAGAGGTTGAAGCCGGGGAAACAGTGAAAGAACCTAATGTGGACAGAATATATAACAAAGGGAAAGGGAATTAATTTGATTGAGACATTAAAATTATCTGCGAACCATGACCTAAAGAACACTGATCATTTCTTTCAGAAAATTTAGTAAGTTTCCTAAAAGAACTTCAAAATCATACCAACAGAAATTGCTGGCCTAAAGCATCCATTTCCTTCAAGAGGAAAAGAAGAAACAGGACCACCAGCAAAATTTTCTTTCTTAAAATGCATGAAAACCCTCAACACTGGAGGGATACGAAAAGGCTAGGGTATATTAATTTCTGGATCTGGATAGACATACCAGAGGCGTACAGCTTATTTCACAGAATTAGAAAAGTAACAACACCATTTTGATTTCCTCAATTTAAAAATAGTGAGAGATGAAAAACTGAAGTTCTGAATGCACAATAATGCCCTTGAAATTTAAGTCAAGTCATATCAATTAACTACAAAAAATGTTTCATGACTACAAAAGTACCACAGGACACACCTCGCAGGCTTCTTGAATCTGCTCCTTCCGCACAAAAGACATGGCAGTATCCACTACACATTCCAGTACATGCAAGCCCCGAACACGAGCATAATGATACATGTCTCTCATGCAAAATGAAGTTGCAACTTTCAAAGAAGAAGGTGTATCAGTTATCCCTGGTGTAAGTTGGGAAATAAACTTCTGAAGGTGATGAAGTGGGAAGGGAATCTGGTCGCCTTCACAAGAACGGTAGGCCTCAATCTCTTCAGATAGTAAGTCGTCTTGGATGAACTGTAAGATCAATCACATCTGGCATAGTTCAAACTACACAGACGATGCTTGCATTCCAGAAGACAATATCACAAGCACCAAATATAAAATTAACCAATAGGTACATAGAAAACATGCGTGCATGCTACATTTTCACAAGTAACAACTCTATCCACGATTTGTCACTTCACACATAGCCTAAGATGCCAGTTAATCTGGCGATGGCATTCATTTCAAATTCAAAGATGACCGGGTATATAAAGTCAGACAATGATCGACACAGATAGATTTCTCACTTCCTCGTCAACTCTGAATTTCTTTTTCCAACTTTTGCATTGAGGGACTCAATAATATTTCTCCTCTAATGTATTAACAACTCAGTAATCTCACATTATACCTTATAAAAGTCAAACTTTCATATTTCTGCTTGCAATTGCATTGCTCCAAACTTAATTTCACTAATCATGAGGCCAACTAACAATAAGTTTGGCAGAACTGATACGATGTAATTCAAAAGATTAAGACAATGACATATAATGAAAGGAGGAAAATCAGTATGAATTCACAGGTAGCCATGAACAAATTACATGCAAGTGCTTTGTTCCTTGAAATTTGATAGAAGAGAAACAGAAACTTCAAATAGCATAGTGATTGTAAAACCACATCTTAAACACAGAATCAAGTATCTCACAGGTTCATACTTCTCCCAGTTAACACCTATAATGTGTGTTTTCACCCACCGAAAAAGGAGACAATAGTTTCTTTTAATAAGTTCAACATCTATGCCTGCCGTTCTTCCTTACTCTATAGAACAAACTTAGTTTTGTTTTTAAGAAACAATACTTTTAACCTCTTCCAAACATAAACTATATATGCATTCAATAATTTCTTCTATGGCTTCCAAGAGTATTTTGCATTGCAAAGATAACAATAGCAGATCAAAAACCAAAAAAAAAAAAAGGAAAAAAAAAAGAGAAACACCTTTCGACACATAATCATGAATTTATATGCTATTGATACATCCAAGCATATGAACAAATGTTTACCATGTAAAACGTCATTCACTCCAAAACAATAATATACCAGCAATTGAGATAAAAGCATCACAAAACCTGAAGCATTTGAACAAGCCGAATGCAATGAGATGAAAGTGCCTCTGTATATATCAACAACAGTTTATTTCGCATGGCAAGTGAGTTGTCCTCGTAATCATGCTTTCCAGACAACACCCTTTTTAGGAGATCTTGCAAAACCACGCTATTGAGAAAAATGAAAAGTGTATCAGACAATTGCTAGAGGTGAAAAAGGGCAACAAAGAAGAAGAAGATGATGAGGGAGAAGGGGGAGGAGGGAAAAAGAAAACATAAGAATTACAAATGCAGGTTTACAAATGCTAAAAAGCCAAACACAAAGGAAGCCCATTCCCGCACCCCACCCCCTAGAAAATAATAATTAATAAATAAGAAATGACTGCAAGTCAAAAGGTGGCTAAGAAGTTAGAATTAACAACAAACATCCTCTATACATGAACTTCACAAGGGCGGATGTTCCATAGAATGGTCTCATAAGCATTTATCAGATTCACTGCAACAAGAAAACACTCATTCCTTTACCAAAAACAAAACACACATTCTCTGGGCCAAACTATGAATCAATCTAACCATTCTAAAGTCATTTAAAGGGAAACAGAGCTTGCAAATCCAGAAGGCCCCTAAATGAAACTGGAGCGCAATGTCTTAAGAACCATCTGAGCTGAAGGAAACTCATGAAATGTCTACCGACTGGGGGATGTCTTAAAATTGAGCGGAGAAAAATTCACTTCTGAAACTAAAAAATTGCTATTTAATTACCTTGCTAACCAGAAAATTTTCCTGTGCAATTACGGAACCAATTGATACTGACAATAGTCATTTGCTATAAACTGTACAATGATATCCAGGTAGTGCTTTAACTTCATCATCCTTTTTGCTTTCAATATAACTCACGAGTAGGTGACTTTCTCGACCTACCTGGGTTGGATTTTCTTTTGATAAATTCTTTTACCAAGTAATGTTTTTCAGCTAAGATACTTAAGTTAACCAGATGATACCAAATCAAGATTCTCTAGTTCTCTGACAAGATTTTCAATCATTTCTATGTAAAATCAATAGTTGCAGGAAATATAAGCAGAATTGAAGCTTTGCACCTTAACATTTCCTAGGGAAAGAATCAACGTGAAAAGAAATACATACTCTATAGATCCTTTGGTCAACAATACATAGGTTAGCTACCCTTTTTTTCAACCACTCAACAGTGCATGTGGAGTAAATAAAAGACACAACCACGGCAAGGTTAAAATAAAACCAACACAGTTGCAACTCAAGTGAAGTTCCTACACAACACTCCACCAATCAGGAGGCACAAACATCATGCTCAAGGTTAGCAAATAGAACAGGGCTACTTATACCGATACTCAGTCTCTTCAATGCCACAGTTCAAGTGAAGAAATCTAACACGTGAAATCACGCCATCCTCATCATCATTCTCCAAGCACTGCCTCATAGCATCCAGCTGTGTTGCCTGAACACACTTCAAGATCAACCTCAGTGCTTCCTCCTCTTTAACCTCCTGGTGCCTTACCTCCTTCCTCAACGCCACCGCCAAATCCCCTGACTCCTCATTCTCCACGGGCCCCAATTGCTCCCCAATATTCGAACACAACACATCAAAAATATCAGAATTCTCCAAAATCACCCCCCTCAATTTCATTATTTCCCCTTCATCCATCCCCGTCGAAACCTCTTCATCCGTTTTCCCCAAGTCAATTAAATCCGGCCTCAAACGTCTCAATCCCATACCCGAAACTCTCTCCAGAACCCTCATTTCTTCATCCCTCACACTCCCCCCATCCAAATTCTCATTTCCATCCATATTTACACCGTCTTCAACTCTACTCGTAACTCTACAACTTACAATATGTACATACAACAAAAACTCAGAACGCAATTTCAGCATATTCGAGTCAAACGACCAGAGATTCAAGGTTGGGTCGGGGAACTGCAGCAGCTCGATGGTGCAGAGGAAGGTGAGGACGGCGGGCGACGGGCATGAATCGGACCAAATAACAGGATCGGGAATACCCATACGCCCGCCCTGCGCAACTATTGTTTGCAGAATAGTTCGAGCAAGTTCTGGATTTCTGGCCCGGAGACTGCGGAGCGTGGCCCGAAATGGTTCAAACTGGCCGAGGAACAGGTGGTTGGCGGTGGCTCTGGAGAGGAGTTCGATGTCTTTGTCCTCCATGACTGGAATTTCAGCAGAATTTGGGTGATGTGCATGTATTGTGCCTGTGTGGGTGTATATACATATACAGAGAAGCAGGAGCAGAGAGAGAGAGCTCAGGTGAAAACAGAGTAGTGAAATGGTTGGAAGGGACTATATAGAGTTCGATGATGGGACCAAACGACGCCGTTTGTGCACTTTTTATTTTAACGAATTCATTTTGGCAAGAGATCTGAAGAGGCCCTCCTAAAATTGTTAAATTCAACTTTCACCCCTCATATAACCATAATTTTCAATCCTCCCCCAACTTAATTTTTTTTTAGCAAAGAAAATACGCTTTGTGATATATATTTTCCTTCCCCTATTCCTTTTTGGCTTGGAGCAAGTACATTCGGATGCTGGGTGCCTTGAATTTGGTGGATTGGCGAAGCACCACACTTGAAAGTGTTTGAGTAGAGTGGATTGTCCCGTTAAAAATTATGGATTTGAAGAGTCTTGCAGGATGTTAGGCCTGATGGATGGGCATCGAGCGCACATATTGCACGCATGTGGGTAAAAGGATATAAAGTTGGCTAAGTGTTGTAGGAAGATGCAGTCAGATGTAGGATATTGCACACAAACAAGTTAAGTGTTGTGAACGGATACGGTCGGTTGCGAAAAATTGCACACAAGGCTGGCACATCTTGGACAATTTGTCTGGCAAGGTTGGCGGAAACGATTGATAGCGGGAAGCATTGTGTGCAAATAGTGTAAGTGTCACGTGCACGTGGTAAGTGTCGTGCACTTGGTGTGCGAGTGTTGCGTGCATTCGTGCAAGTATGCGTGCGAGGCAGGGCGCAAGCGCAAGTACGAGAATGGTTATCACTGATCGTAAGCGATTAGCGAGAATATGGTCAACAATTAGTGCATATGTGCAAACGACAGTTAGCCGATTTTGGTAGTTTTTAGGCTAGCAGCCAAAACTGCTAAAACACTTGTCAATATTTCGGATAATCAGTTCTACATAGTTGATTGAATTGTAATCAACATATAAAAACATGAAAGTTTTGACTTGCACGAATTATCGAGGATTTTTTGTGTAAAAGATAAACGAATTCCTTTCATGTATTATTGAGCTAAAAATTAATATAAAGTTGGGAAGAGTTAGGACTTTCACATATATCATTTTTGCCTTTAAATTCAACAAGCGTGAGTGCGTTTACTTGTTTCCTTCACAAGAAAAATGTGTTGTTGGCTTGTGGCTCGAACTAATTAATCAACTCAAACTCAAAGCGAAACAAACACGAGTGTAAAATACTAGTAATTTGCGAGATTAGAAGTAAAAGGGCTAAGGAATTATGAAGATTCCTATGCACAAAGGAATTTTACGAGGCAAAAAAGTCTTCTACCCTTAACATTAGAGAACATGGTGTGAGAAAGTTGGTTCTTCTAAGTAATTTTCCCCTTAAACATTAGAGAACATGGTGTGAGAAAGTTGGTTCTTCTAAGTAATTTTCCCCTTAAACATTAGAGAACATGGTGTGAGAAAGTTGGTTAAGTATTGCGGGAAGATGCAACCGTCACCCTTGATGTTAGGGGACATGGTGTGGGAAATTTGGCTAAGTGTTGTGGGAAAATGCAGCATGATATGGGATATTGCATACAAAAAGTTAAGTATGGTGAACGTATACGCCCGATTGCGGAAAATTGTGCATAAGGCCAACACATGTTGGGTAATTGTCTCGCAAGTTTGGCGAAACGACTAATAGCAGGTATCATTGTGTGCAGATAGTGCAAGTGTCACGCGCGCGTGGCAAGTGTCGCACACCCAATGTGCGAGTGCTATCACGCGTTTGCCGCAAGCGTGTGCGCGAGACAACACGCAAGTGCATGAAAACTTAATCATTGCACGTAAGCGGAGAATGTGGGTAACAATT
Organism: Lantana camara; assembly: GCA_037501455.1. Taxonomy (NCBI): domain Eukaryota; kingdom Viridiplantae; phylum Streptophyta; class Magnoliopsida; order Lamiales; family Verbenaceae; genus Lantana; species Lantana camara. Next base: position 97,719,116 of record CM074861.1, read on the forward strand.
AGCGCAGATGTGCAAACGTAGAAAAAATTAATCATTGTACGTAAGTGGAGAATGTGGGCAACAGTTAGCGCATTTGTGCAACCGACAATTAGCTGATTTTGGTACTTTTGGGCTGACAGACAAAAGTGCTAAGACATTTGTCAAAATTTCGAATAGTCAATTCTACCTAGTTGATTGAGTTGTAATCAGCATATAAAAACATGAGTTTTTCACTATCACGAATTAGTGAGTATTTTAGTGTACAAGCTAAACCAATTCCTTGTATTACTGAGTTAAAAATTAATATAAAATTGGAAAGAATAAAGGTTTTTACATATATTATTATTGCTTTTAAATTCAACAAACGTGAATGCATTTACTTGTTGCATTGATAAGGAAAATGTGCTGTTGACTTGTGGCTCGAACAAATTAACTCAAGCTCAAAACGAAGCAAACATAAGCATGGAATAAATAAGGGAAATACTAGTTATTTGCGAGATTGAAAAGTTGAAAAATTTTTAGTTTGCTTCTCAGGTTTAAAAAAATTTTAGTTCACTCCCCAATTCACATGCATAATTTGAGTTAGCTCCCAAATTTTGGGGGCAGATACCACATATGGCGATTTAGATACACCATATGATGAATTAGGTACACGATTATGTATGTTTAATAAAACTAAAGAATCGTGTACCTGAATCGTCACATGGTGTATCTAAATCGCCATATGTGGTATCTGTCCCCAAAATTGGGGAGCTAACTCAAATTATACATGTGAATTGGGAAGTGAACTAAATTTTTTTTAAACCTGTGGAGCCAACTAAAGGGCTTAAGGAATTATGAAGATTCCTACGCATGAAGGAATTATGAAGATTCCTACTAGGCGAAAGTTTTTCCAAGTAACTTTCAGCCACATTAGGGGACTTGGTGTGGGCTTTTGTGAGTTCTTACAATAATGATCTTGAGAGGAAACATGGGCCTAAGCCCATAACAATCAAAGCCCATTTATTTCCCCTTTTCCTTTTTTCCATGTTGGGGCAACCACTAAGGCCCATAGTCTGTCACCGTGTCGGGACAATCTGATATTCAAATTTATTTATTTTGAATCCATATATTCGATAAAAGATCGTAATAAAATTTAATTTTTTAAATAATAAATTTAAAATAAAAAATTAATGTAATTACATTATATTTAATAAATAATTATTATTTAATAGATTATTCGGTGATTTTGTTTATATTTATTTAAGATAGATTAATTTAAATTTATTAATAAAGAAAATATATATTTTAGAGTAAATAATTCAAAATTTGTTATTGCTTAAAGTGATAAATATGTGAAAATTTTATTTTAATCATTTTACTTAATATTATGCACTAGTAAATAATTTATTTAATTAAATATTATATATAAAATCGGATTTAGATTATTAACAGATCGAATTCCTTACTTTCATATTCGATCCATTTATTTCGGATAACGAATATTTATAATCGAATATAATCTATCGGACATTTTTATCGAACGAATATGCTATAATTCGGAGCTGATTCAAATTAAAATCCGATCCATCGGAAGCCCTAGCCCATAATACTTTCTTCACTAAATCATAACATTATATATAATTTTAGCAAATATTCAGAAATAAAATCAAGTGTAAAAATAAACTAAAAATCAGTGAAAATCAAGAAAGGGCAACTTTTAGGCGGGAAGCACCAAAAATTACCTGGGTTAACCCTTGAATTTGCCCCCAATCTGAGCTCCATTTGCAGCATAGCCTGTTCATTTCCGTATTGATTTTCGTGTGCAGAGAAGCTCGTTCGTCGCGGACAATGGTCGGAACTCGGGGACGACGGGTGGCGGACGGCGGACTTGTGGAAAAGGACGAAGCAACAGTAACATCAGAGCCGCCGCCGCCGCCGCCGATGGACGTTGAGTCAGCTCGGGAAAAGCTTCGTCAGCGATGGGAGTTAGCCTCAGTTCTCAACTTTCTCCATGTAAGAGCACTGACTTTGTTTACTTTTTATGATTTTGATCCGTTGATATTTTTTAGCTTAGTTTATTTTATTTTTTCCTCTCGTTCATTTCTTCCCAATCTGTGAGGAGTTTCGAGTTTTCTTCTTTATTTTATCTGCATGTGCTATTCATTTGTAAGACTCTGTTAGTGGAACCGTTTCGTTTGCTGAATCCTAGTCGCGGAGCATTATACACTGCTATTTTGGTGGAAATTAAGTTTCTAATCTGCGTGTACTGTTGATAGCTATATAAAGGTACCATCAATGAAGCATGGACTGATTATCCTTTAGGATTTTGCTAATATAACACATGCGTTCAAAAAAGAAAAGGTTGCGTGCTTCTGTGTACACTGGTTATACACACATCCATCCACGTACTGCATTGGCTTATTCTGGGCATCAACGTTGTAGAGATTCCTGAGTTTTTGCAAACGGTATTTTCTGCATATGCATGGATTTGATTGTTTTGTATAATGTACATACAGGTATTTCAACCGGTTATTGGAAATGATCTGAAGATATCTGCTGAAGATATAGAAACTGCAGTTATTGAACAGAACAATACACTTGCTCAGCTTCATATAACACTTTTGAAGGTGTCATTTGCATCCCTCATGTAACATGAACCTGTATATCTTTTTTTATTATCAGCTTTCCACATGGCTAAACGATTCAGAAACATATACATTTAACATGGGAACCATTTATCCAATTATCAGGGGCAATTCCTCACACATGGTTAAAGTTCACTCTTAATTGCAGATTCTTTTATTGTTCTCTGTCTGGTTTATGATAATATGAATCTGTTGATTTTCGAATACATATTCATGTTTCTTTTTTGTTAGTTACTAATCCATAATTTAACTTTTACAGGGAATTATCTCAGAGAAGAAAACAATGAACGACTCTGATTCTTGGATAATCATTCTTACTCAGACTCTTTTGGGGTGGTGGCCTTGGGTATGTTAAAATTGTCTCCTGTGATACTCTTTTGGATATTAAGAGATAATATTCCTTGTTATATTGCTTTGCAGGTTGCCAAAGGTGATTTTCCTTTATCTGGAGCCAAAGGGTATATGATTTTAAATTTTAAGCTAGATGTAATTTGTCGTGTACCATAACCTACACATCTTATTGTGCTGATTTTCACTTTTTATTTTTCCCTGGTTTTTCCCTGTTACACATACAGGGAGGAGATATCTACCTACAAGGATCTTGACCCAACAACCCGTCTGAGTATTCTTAAAGCTCTTTGTGAAGTTCGAGCAGATGTACATAAACTACACATCCCGAATCTTTCCTCTTTATTGGCCTATCCGTTTTTTTTTTATTTTTTCTGCTGCTATATTATCTGACTCTGGCGGTGTTCTTTCTTTGTAGTCATATTGAAATTACTTTACTCAGCCAATAATTGATTTCCACATTTTTTTGATAATCTGCTCAACTTAAATTTATAGGTAATACTAATACATGAATTTTTCCGGTAATACTCCTGAGTTGTTTCCTTTGCAGCAATATGATGCTGTTTCTTATATCAATGAGGCAATGAAAGAGGGTACCGAAATTTCTAATTTCCGAAAGGAGAAGCTTGCTGGCAATGGGAATGGAATTGCATTCTGGTAAATTATTACAGGACATTGTGTTGATAGAGCAAGTCAAGATGGTGTTAAATTTGATTCCCTATATTACAGGTATGATGGGAATGAAACTATTGGTCATAGATTATACAAAGAGGTTCACTTTGTTGAAAATAAAAGAGTCAAAGATAAGAGCGATTCGCCTGCTATGAATTCTCGGTGGGAGACCCTTGCTACCAATCTTGATGAATTCAACAAAATTGTGGTATGTACACAACTATGCATATCCTGTTACCTAAATTTCTCTTTGCTGTCAGGTTGCTTTTACTCAATGTTTTCTTTGGATTGTAGAATGAACTTTCTTCTAGTAAAGTTGAATGGGAGGTTGCTCTCAGAAAGTCCTTGGAAACTGATGTTATTCCTGTTCTTGAAAAACAGAGAAAGGTCTGTATTCTGAGTTTTTCCACGACGTTAATCATTTGTTTTACTATACTATTGTCTTCAGTTAATGGGAAAATTTCTATGTCACTACCTTTGACAGAAGAAAGAGAGGGCACTGCTCCGGGAACAAAGGATGCAGAGGCTTCTGAGTGTTTTTCGGCATTCTGGAATAACTCGATCTATCCGTAATCGCAAGCCTATTGATTATAGATATGGTATGAGAATTTTTGTTTTTAATATCCCAAGGTTTTATCACTAATTTTCTTGGCATATTGTGACTTTGTGAGGCATGAAACTGATGCTTCAATGAAAACAGAAGGCTGAACCTCAAATGCTTACGGCTTCACTTCTGTATACTGAAAACTGGTTGAGACAAGCCATAAAACAGTATCATACAATCACTCAAAGAACGTTTGGTAAATGAGATTCCAATTTTGTTCACACATTGTAGTTAAATTAGTAAGTATCGGCTGGGTCGGTTTTTGACCTCCTACGGGGAACAGAGGCCCTCTGTAATACTTAATAAACCATCTTTGCACATGATACTTGGAAACCCTATGGACTATCTGCTTGGTCCATATCCCACACTCTGTCATTTTAGATAATCAAAACTGAATTAGTAGCATGTGACTGTGTCACATTAGGAGATCAATGCCATGATAACAGCCTGAAGCTTAGGTAATGCGTGATGAGACATAAACAAATAATGCTTAGTAAAACTGTACAAAGATTACTATTATATTGCATGTTTGTGGATTTGTGCTTGAACGTTATACAGTTTTATAAGTACTCTAAGCTCTCTCCATAAATCCAGAAGACTTAATTTGTTCATGACTATGAGGAAGACTGAAAATGTGCTGAAGAGTTGTGCAGAACTCAGTTAAACGATTTAAGTAGGGCATACCTTTATTTCTCTCTGATTCTGTCACTAACGGTGGTTATTTATATTGCAGATGATTACGACAGAGCCATTAAAGAGGCCATACAAATTACCAAGTAAGCATTGTTTGCCCACATCTTTTCTTGTTTGTGTGTGTTTCATGCATACATTATTTCTCTTGCTTATCTTAATTATTTATGCTTGAATGGCATTTGGAGGCAAAATTTCTATGATTTCTTCCTCTTCCCTCTTTGCTATTGCTTTGTTGATTATGAAACCTGATTGCAGAATCAATAGTTAAGCCTGGATCTTGTTCCACAAGCACTAGGGACTGAAAAACTCTCATGAGGCATTTTGACCTAGCTTATCATGGCTAGTATACTTTCACTGACAGCATCGAGCTCGAATACTGAAATACATATGCGTTTTCCATAATTATCAGCTCTATATTATATATAATATGTAAAACCCGTATTAAAATTATTTTGCCCTACCTCTTTCCTTTTATGCTATAGTAAACGGAAGACTAGTACAAGTGATGCTGAGAGAGACTGTCATGAAGCAAGAGATGATGCTGATAACTCCAGTCAGGATGAATGCAATGATGGAAAGGAAGATCATGGAAATAAGGTGTTTGTACACAGGGCAAGAGGTTTTCGATTCAGTGAGAGGCTAGCTGGAATTCCTGGTCATACCGTTCCAGAAAGCATGGAATTAGGCTGTAAGAAAAGGGTGAGGCAAAGACCTTCGGTAAATACTGCTTCTAAGTCTTTGGTGGTTTCTGATTCTGAAGATGAAAGCTCGTGATGACATGAGCTTTTCGGGTCGAACCTCGAATTGGTCCATCCAAATTTTGTTATATTGCCTGAACCGAAGAAGGGTAGTAAGTTTAGTATGATTTGCAGCAGAAACACTAGTTTTTTGTTAATAGCAGTATGTCTAACTTCAACTTTTTGCTTCCGAACCACAAAAGGCAACTCTTTCGACCTGAATGAAGCTAACTACTTCTGTATAAGATGTGCTTATTTATCTCTACCTTACAATTTTATTAAGATGGAGGTTACTACAGCATAATTTCTGATGTTTTCAATACATGAATCTCAAATGTATGCTTGCAACACTACATTCATAATTTCCATAACATCAAGAAATGCTCTCATTACATACTTGTGCACTTTCTTCTCATTTAGCTTCAAGTAACATAGTAGAAGCTCCTCCGTGTAATCCCAACCAAAGGTGAGATCATTCTCCAGCTTGGATGTCACCATCTCCACCATTGATTTGTAAAACTCATCATACGGTCTCGATGAGTACACCACCACAGCAGCGCTTCCTCTGTATAACGTGTTAGTGAACATATCGGTTTCTCTCAGGAAACCAGAAGCCTCGCGGAAGAACAACGGTGGATCCCTCATCATCGACAATGGCTTCAGTTTGAGGCGCTTTTTATAGTATCTTGATCTAGGCATGGTTTTTGTGCGGAATTTCTATTGTTTGAGCAGGTTGTGGGCGAAGAGGATAGCAAAACCATGGCTTTATATAGGCCAAGAATTTGCGCTCTCATGAACATGAACTTCTTGGATGCATGTTGATGAGTAGTTATGGATGTTTTTATTACATAGTCACTTATTGTGTGCATTTACTGATCGAAATTGAAGGTTGTTAAATATGATCCATCTTTTATTTACCTATGAGCTAAGCTAGGGGTTAGCAGTTTCCAATGTATGTATACTTAGCATCTATAGACTATAGTTGAAAAATGGCTTTAAGATTACATAAGTAAAGTTTCATTAATAGAACAGTACGGAATTCATTTAATGAGTTTTAATGGGGTCTCCTACCTACCTAAAGTAAACGGCCTGTTGTTTTTCTTGTCTATGTACTATGATGATGTACGGATATGACGATACGGGTACGATATGGATACGACGATACAAATTTTTTGTTAAAGTTTTACGTGAGAGGTGTTGGATATGGTATCCGATATAACACAATATGATAAAATAATATTTTTAAAAAGTGTTCGTGCACGATAGTATATAAATATGGGATTGAAGGAGAGGACTAGATAAACACTTTTCATTTTTCTAAAGTTCAACATGTTTTTGGTCAAGTCCTGTGATAAAATGTTCAAATAGGAGTTGAGTCCACAAAGTGACAAACTATTCGTCTTTTTTGGTATCGTACCATTTAGTTTGATGGTATATTTAATTGGCTGAATCAAACGACCTCCTAATTTAAAGTTGGCATCAGTTATCAAGAATAAGAGTTTGTGAACAAGAGTTTTTCTTGTTCGAGAAGAACAAATAAATTAGCTTTGTTATATTGAAATTTGTTGTAATCATTTGCACAAATGTCAGGATGGCCGAGTGGTCTAAGGCGCCAGACTCAAGTTCTGGTCTTCGAAAGAGGGCGTGGGTTCAAATCCCACTTCTGACAAAAATTAATTCATCTAATTATATTTTTCTTCTACCTTCTAATTTATCAGTAATCTCTACTTTTTACCCCCAATAATCTAATTTTTTATTTTTTCCATATTCCAATGATCTAATTTCTACCTTTTCAATAATCTAATAATCTCTATATTTTTTTTCCAATAATCTAATTTTCTATTTTTTTCCATTTTCCAATTATCTAATTCCTACCTTTTCAATAATCTTTGAATGATTATTTAGGTCGGTCTCTAAGATAATTATCTCACTTTCATAAGCTTCACTTATGTTTCCTTCTATTTTCCTTGAGCATTCAGAAGATCCTTCAATGTATTAAGGGGTCTAATAAGTAATAACTATCTAAATTTTCATTAAAAATGTGATTTGTAGTACTGCAACTTATTATGGTAAATAATCATATAGAATCGTTAGCACAGTTTGAGTTTTTCAAATCTGATCTTTATTGAGCTAGCAACCTCACCAAAACTAATCAAATTGACTGTATTAAAGCATTTACAGACTTAGTAATTAGTATCACGTTAAAATTAGTACGAAGCCACTCCCAACAACGAGCCAAAGAACTTGTGTGGCTAGTGGTGAGATATTTTCGATACTACACATCACAATCTTAACCTAATGAACGGGGCATTTGTAATCCATAAGCAAATCATAAGAGCCGACTCAGCTGAGATTGTAACGAATGAAATCAGGGGGGGGTATGTGTAAATACGTCTAACTACAGGGGGTGTAGATGTAATTTATCCCAGGACGATATTCAAGTGTCCGAAACGAGCAATAGTCAAGTTATATCAAAGATCCCTAAGTTATCATTTCAACCCCATCATTCATTTTGCTTTGATGCAGAGCCAACATATCCAATATCCAGAAAACATCCTTAGAGAAAGGCTTTGAATAATCTCCTGATATGAATTCCTGAACCACACTATCGACCTCAATCAAACTGCAACCGGGCGTTTTCTTCATGCTCTTACTCCTAATGAACTTCCTCAGTCTTGAAACTCCGTCCCACTTTCCGAGATCAGCGTATATATTTGCAAGCAATACGAGATTCCCCGTGTCTTCAGGCTCAACCTCTAACAAATGCTCCATCGCAACAACAGCAGTATCAAGATCACGATATGTTCTGCATGAACTCAGCAACGAGCCCCATATTGCTGAATCCGGCTTCATTGGCATGCTTCTTATCAGATTTAGAGCGCGTTGTATATTTCCTGTTCGCCCAAGAAGATCAACTAGACAGCCATAGTGTTCTATTCCAGGCTCTATACTGTAATCAGTTTGCATGGAGTTGAAGTATTTCAATCCTTCATCTAATAACCCTGCATGGCCACAAGCTGATAAGATGCCGACGAATGTGATATCATTTGGTGAAATATTTGCCTTTTTCATCTCATGGAACAATGCAATCGCTTCGTGGGCCCTCCCATGATGTGCTAAGCCAGCAATTATGGTGCTCCAAGAGATAATGTCTCTTTCAGGCATTTTATCGAACACCTGCTGCGCTTTGTCCACGTTGCCACATTTCGTGTACATTTCAATCAATGCATTGCACAACCCAGTTTTTCTCAAGAAATCATTTTTATCTGCATAAAAATGGATCCATTTCCCAAGTTCCAGAGCACCCAATTGGGCACAAGCGGGCAAAACTGCAACCAAGCTGACCCAATCAGGCTGCATGCCAACCATCTGCATTCTTCTAAACACATCTAATGCATCACTAAAAGACCCCATTTTTGTGTACCCTGATATCATTGCTGTCCAAGAAACAATAGTTTTGTTAGGCATTTCTTCAAACAGTTGCCTTGCTTTCCTCGCCTGACCCACCTTCATTAGCCCAGTAACAAGACTGTTCCATGAAATTACATCTCTTTCACTCATTTGATCGAACACCTTATGGGCCTCGGCTATTTCATCGCACTTCACGTACATGTCCAACAAAGAACTCTCTATTAGATTATTAGCCGACAACCCAAATCTACAAACATGCCCATGAACTTGTTTACCTAAACAAACATTTGGAAGGCCTCCGCAGGACCTAATAACAAATGGGTATGTAAATCTATCTGGAAAAATACTGTCTTGAAACTGTAGAGTGTGTCTCAGCATTTGCTTATAAACATTGATTGTAGATACATGCATGTGTTTGTGTGTGTAGGCTCTAATCATGGCATTGTAGAGGAAGATGTTTGGTTCGAGAACTCCTCTGAATAGCAAGCTAGCATACTCAATTTCTCCATTTTGATCGCATATGTCCAGCATTCTTGTCACCAAGAAATTGCTTTGTAACAATGAGAACTTCTCCATTTGGGCGTGTATTCTCTTCATGTCTCTTGTATTATTGCATTTTCGTAAAATTGGTATGAACATATCTTCCAATCCTCTGATTGTCAAAATCCCAACGTTTGCCGCCATTCTTAAGCTTATTTGGACGAATTATTAGATCTATCCGAAGAAGAACGACGACCCTTTTCATACGGTATGAGCTCTTGCTTTTTTAAGAAATGGGTGTTTTTGTTGAAGTTAGTATATTTGAATGAATAAAGTAAAAGGTGTAAAGTGACAAAGGAAGCTCAAATTTGATTTGGCATTCGTGAAAATCTGAAGACGAGAGACAATAACTGGCGATTCTTGAACATTCCAATGGAGCAAATTGGGATTTCATTGACGAGAGGGAGGCAGTTTTGGGCTGAAAATTTAAGGAAATGTACGAAAACTTTGTCATACAGAGAAGGAAAGCAAGTACATGGAGCAGTGATCAGAGGCGGCTACGAGGCTGATTTAATGATAAACATTGACCTGATAGATATGTACGCAAAATGCGGTAGAGTGGAAAATGCTCGTTTGGTGTTCGACAGAATGCCTGAGAGGAACGTTGTTTCTTGGACTGCTTTAATGTCTGGATATCTGCATACCGGCGACATCAGGGCCTCGTTATTGCTTTTCAGTGCGATGGGACGTACAGATGTGAGGCCTAATGAGTACACATTGTCCACGAACATCAAAGCATGTGGGATTTTAGGTGATCTCGAAAGTGGGAAGCAGATTCAGTCACTTTGTTGTAAATGTGGGCTTGAATGCTCTCCTGTGGTTGGAAACTCAATCATCGACATGTACATGACATGCAGAAGAACAGATGAAGCTGAACGAATGTTCTATTCGATGACAGCTAGAAGTCTGATAACATGGAACGTTATGATTGCAGGGTACTCGTTATTTCAGGATACGGCGATCAGATCTTTACATATTCTCAAAGAAATGCAAGAACTTGGAGAAACCCCCGATGACTTCACATTCTCAAGCTCATTAAAGGCTTGTCGTGTTCTTGGAGCTATTCGAGAGGGAAAACAGATTCATGCCTTTTTGATGAGAAAGGAATACTCCATATCAGCCCACAAGATTCTCGCTGGTACCCTTGTCGATCTTTATGCTCAGTGTGGATATTTATCTGAAGCAAGAGAAGTATTCACTGAAATGGAATCAAAGAGCTTGATTTCCTGGACTGCACTAATGGTGGGATATGCTCAACAAGGACATTTCTCAAATGCTATGAACTTGTTCAGACAACTAAGAGTTAGTAGCATTTTGCTTGATAGTTTTGTTCTTTCGAGCATAATTAGTGTTTCAGCAGATTTCACTTTAGTGGATCTCGGGAAGCAAATGCATTGCTACACCATCAAGATACCCTCCAATTTGGACTTATCTGTAAATAACTCGATTCTTGATATGTATCTCAAGTGTGGTTTAACAAAGGAGGCCGAAAACCTTTTCAGCGAAATGGAGGTTAAAGATGTGGTGTCTTACACTGTTATGATCACAGGATACGGGCAGCATGGTCTCGGTGAGGAAGCAATTCAAGTTTTCGACAAAATGGAAAAGGATGGTATCGCCCCTGACGGCGTGACCTATTTGGCAGTGCTCTCAGCTTGTAGTCATTCTGGGCTTATAGAGGAAAGCGAGAAATGCTTCACTAGACTATGCAATGATAATTGGATAAAACCCAGAGTCGAGCATTATGCTTGCATGGTGGACACTCTTGGTCGTGCAGGGCGCTTGAAAGAAGCCAAGAGGCTGATAGAGGAGATGCCGGTGAGGGCAAATGTGGGAATTTGGCAGACTTTGCTGAACTCTTGTAGGTTACATAAGAATGCCGAAATCGGGAGAGAAGTTGGGGAAATTCTCCTGAGATTGGATGATGAGAATCTTGTTAACTATGTGCTGGTGTCGAATATGTTTGCGGATATAGGGTGCTGGAAAGAGAGTGAGAGAGTGAGAGCAATGGTGAAGGCAAAAGGCTTAAAGAAAGAAGCTGGATGTAGCTGGTAGACATTTGGTGAAGTTGTTAAACACATGAAGAAGAGAATGAAAGAATAGAGGGGCAACAAATAGATGACATAATTTGGCAGTTTACCTCAGCACAAGCCACAAGCCTAGGGAAGCAGCTCAAGTTGAAGCTCTGCGAACATATTTACCATTCGCATGATTATTTAAGCCTTCGAGTTTTCAAGAACCCAATTAATGTACAAGAAGTGTAATACCTTCATTAAACAACAAAATATGATTGAATAAAAGTACATGCTGGAGGGAGGATCTTTGTATTCAAGTAAAAGCCCCAAAAAATCACTACTTATCAGTTATTACCCCTTCTCAGGTGCAGTCATAAGAGAAGTTCTGCAGTTCTCCAATTCTAAAACATACATACTCAAACTGCCGCTAGAGCAGTATAACCAACTCTCATCACATTACCAGAATCATAACAGGCGTCAGCCACCAAAACTGTAGTGATCACTAGTTAACAGCATAAAAACGTGATAAACCGAGATCAAAGCTGTAATAGTGTCAGATCTCTCACATAAAGTCAATATAACTCAAGCATTCGCCACCATCGGTTCATGGAAATCAGTTTTTGAGCTTCCATCTTCACTAGCTTCAGCGACACCATCCCCATCTTTTGCTTGTTCTTGATTGGAAGTTGAACCATCCATCTTTCTCCTAGCTTCTCTACGTAGGGCTTTCTTTTCTAATTTGAGTTCATTGAACTTCTCTTCGAAGTTTGCCTCATCCTCTGGAGAAAAGAAAACTACCTCCATTTCGCCAAGGTCTTCATACATCTTCTCAATCTTAGTTTTCCAGAAAAGACCCATTTCTGTGTCCATCTTATGATAAGGAGTCTTGAGCAAGTACTCATCAATCCCACCTGCCTTGTCTATGCACCGCAGTGCATGAGTTGTTACCTTAACACGGATGTGACGGTCCAAAATGTAGCTGAAGAGTCGCTTTTCCTGCACATTAGGCTTCCAGTTCCTCCTTGTCCTAGCATAGGCATTGAATCAAGAAACATGAGAATGAGAATTTACTCATTCCAAACCACACATATATACATACACATGCATATGTGTGTGTGTGTGTCAAATCAGGCATACCCACCCTCGCCCACGCAAAGGGGATAAAAGAAGAATTTATAGAGAGATTCAATCTTTTAACCCAGAACACCAAGCTTGATGAATCAATGTCGAATCCAGTGTACTAACTCGAGGATAACAAAAGGAGCATGACAAAAGTTCAACACAAGCAACAACAAGATTAGTATTTACCCCATTCGAAAATTCACTCTCTGTTGCATTAACTTCTCAGAGAAATACAGATAGCTCCAAATTCATTGATGTTGTGCTTATCCTCCTAGTGAAAGGTTCTTGAGCATAGCAGCAGATCACTAATACGTGATCTCTAGATTACATTTACACAACAGTTCTTAACTAGAATATCCATCAACTACCTAAGAAAACGTTTTTTCTGCTTTCTTCAGCAAAAATCCCCTCAAAGCATATCCCTAGCTCAAAGCCTCGCGTTAATGCATCTCATTATAGGATCATCATATTTCAACCAAAATTGAATCAAATTAAACAAGTGAAAGTTCATGTCAGCGTCATCTCTCTCAAATTACTCCACCTATCCACGTCTCCAACCCATTTCCGTCAAATTTCAACTCCAAACACGCACAAGCGCATCCAATACCACAATCACAAGAAACGGAAAAAGAGAGGGGAAAAAAAAAAAAAAAAAAAAAAAGAAGCCAAATTTATACATACTTGTTTCCTCCATCTTCACTGACGCGATTCCCAAACTGGATATGTCTGCCGGCGTAAAGCCCCCGATGAGCTCGACCCATTACGACTTTGCGATCGGGCACCGCTCTTTTCAGCTGATCCTTCACTCCCGGAGCTAAATTCTGCTCACCGCCGATTTTTTTCACAAGCTTCTTCATCATTTCCCGTGACCTAAACGCCATTGTTAATCTTTCTCAGAGCTTGTATATTTGCACAGTTACTCTAACAGATTCGACGTAAGATTGGGGGTTTAGCCAGTGATTAGGGTTTTTGAGGAGAAATTTTGTTTGTAAGGTCATCCGAACTTTTATTTCCCTTTAAAAAAAAAAACAAAAACTTTTATTTAGGAAAAAAATAAAACCTCATTTTTTATATATTTTTTTTTGTGTTTTTCCTTCTCTTATATTATCTGACATGATATATTTAAATGATTAAATTTGTGTATTAATTTCTTTTAAAGATAAAAAACTTGGGGTACATTTGCAAAAGCCCAACTTTTATCGACTTGTCGATTTAACTCTTGAAGATTTCTTTGCCAATCTTATTTAAGAAATTTTAACCACTATACTGCATCATGTACCATTTATTACATATTATGATCAATTTACTTATTCTAAATAAAAGATGGTTAAATTATGCAAAACTTCCATCATGGATTAAAATAGTATCTTTCTGCAATCGGGCTTTATATTATAATCAACTTATTTATTCTGAATTTGTAATGAATCAAATCAACAAAGTGTCAAATTTTCAATATCGATTGAAGTCGTGTCTTCTAGCAAACGAGCTACTAATTACAACATCGATGATACATATTAATACATTAAAATCAAACATTTAATCATTAGAAGTATTCCATTTTAGACACAACGCTATGGTATTTTTTAAAATTTGTTTTGAGAAGTTTTTTTTGCAGCTATGAAAAACTAGAGAGATAGCCTAACTTGAAGTTCAAAATCAAAGGGAAGGAAGCCTTAATAGATGAGATAAGGAATCAATTAATCTGGTACCAGAACACCAGCCGAGAACAACTGGTTTCACATTCAGCTCCATCCCTCTAAATTAAAGAGGAGCTCCGCAAAAGTCAGAGCTATACCTTCAAAGGCAAAAGAAGGGTGAAAGAAGCTGCTCAGATTGTCAGAAGTAAAGTGATACGACAGGGGAGGCTGACAGGGTGAATGATGTGTTGGAAAATACGAATCAGAAAGCAGCGGAATTTAAAAAATTTTCCCAATAAAAGGACCTTGGACTCGCAATCGTGTATCCAAATTCGTAGAGATAAGAAACTTACTTTTCTTTTATTCTTTCTTGAAGCGTTTCAAGCCACCCAAGAACGCTCTTCTCGCGGCTTGATCCCCTCTCCTTGGTAAAACTCGAATCTTGAAACTTCTAACTTGAAGCTCTCTAGAGATAGCCCACCAACTTGATCACAATCTAACTAGTAAGGATGCTAGTTCTCTAGTTAGTGTTTAGGCTTAACCTAGGGTTTAATTTATCTTGGAGAAAGGATGGTGTTCAACACATGAACCAAAAGAATTGCCAATTACTCTCTAAGGGGAGCTCGAGCTCCCCTATTTATATTGAGGAGAGGACCGCAAATCCTAGTCCTTATGGGCTAGGGTTTTGGTCTCTCTCTCTTATTACTTGATCATCAAGTAATTTTGACTTTGACTTTGAATTCAAATTCAAATCAACTTTCAAGAGAGCTAAAAATATCCAAACTATTTTTGGATAATTTTATACTTTATTTATTTAAAATAAATAACTTATTTTATCTAATTAATTAATTCATAATTAATTAACTAGATTATTTTTCTCCAAAATAAGACTTTCTTTTTAATTCAAAATTAAACCAAAGTTTATTAAATAATTAACACATTTAATTATTTAATATATATATATATATATATATATATATATATATATATATATATACACAATATATATATATTCACAAGTGTGGGACACGTGTCACAAGGACACGTGTCACTCACGTGAGCCACACGTGTGGAACCCTCTTGGCCCGATTAACTCGTTTAATCATTTTCAAGCCTCAACTCATGTAACCAAGTTGTTGTGTGTGACCCTCTGGGTTCTCAATTCAATTAGCAGTGACCCTAATTAATTAATTCACTAATTAATTAATCAGTCCACAGATTAAACGACCATAGTCTAGCAACAGGTGTTTAACCACTAGCTGAATTGGAATGTTCGGATTCGACAGAACCTTTAAGTCATTAATTCATGTGAGATACAATCCTCCTACTTACTATCTCTCAACCAAGATCCAGGCAAGGGAATAATCAGAACCCTAATAATCCGGTCTTAAAGCTAAGTGCATTTCATATCCATTTGATCTCAATCCAAGAAACCCTTTTCTTGATGTCTTGATCTACTGCCTTGGCCAAGGACTCCATATGGCATATGAATGACTTACACAATAAGAGATCACCTTGCATATGCAAGTGTAGGTCCTTTCTTGATTCTCATTCACTTTCATAAATCACTTGGGCAGCCCCAGCATAAGCCTTGAATCAGTTGTCTAAGGCGACACCCTTTAAAGCTTATACCTAAGACTACAGAGTTAACTCATAAAGTGACAAGGAACCTCAAGTCTTAAGGATCAATTAATCACATCAATGACTCGTGAGATATTTCCTAATCTGGAAGTTTCCATTTCCTGAAAAAGAAACTTCCTTTCCCATTTAGGAATGTTCTCACACGGGGCACCTCAGTGAACTTACTTATTGAAGTAAGCACCCTCATGTATCACACACGTATCAACTATACACTTTGCACCTCTATGAAACAAGGTGGTCCTTCTTAAGGGCGTGATCCCACAAGCAAGCCTTAGAGGAGTCTGGTTAACACTCCCACTGTCGGTAGGACTCATCAGCTTGGAGTATTTTACTAATCATGACTTATGTGATATAGGGCTCGTTTCATGAACCATTTCACCTAAATGGTAGAGTCCTAAAGTCATCAGGATTAGGGGAGTTCTCATACATGCACAGATAAAGTAAACGCATACCAAACAAGAGCATATAAAGAAGTGTTGCCTCAATTCGTTATTTCATTCAAAGATTGTCTGTGATTACAATAAGGAAAAGCACAAAGCGGATATACAATTGGCTTTCTAGGGCACTATTCCTAACATGATGCTGCTGCTGTGAGGGATGTTAATGAGGATGGTGCAGCGGTGCAAGAGGAGGAAGATGAGGGTGATCCTGGGATAGTCCGGTGCAGTGCTAGACGAACCAAGAAGCCGGCTTGGCAGGAAGAGCCGGCTTGGCACGTTGAGTTATTGAGATTTCCTTATTCAGTTAATTAGTGTTTGGGGTTATGTCGTAATTACTTTACTTTGAGAGTCCTTAGTCGGCTATTGTTCTTGGTAATTTAGGTCTTCAGAGTCTTTGTTATTTATTCGGTTTGAGTCGAACGATTCCAATTAATCAATACAATTAATAAGTTTTCCTTTATCTCTTATCTCCTTCTCTTCTCATCCTTTCCAATTCAACCGCCGACGGTTCTTACCGGGTCTCTTTCTCCCTCCCCCTTCTGGTTCTTGCGACGAGCTCGAGACCGCTCTAACGTCTCGCCGATAACTAAGGTTATCATTGGTGCTTTCATTGCTACACTCATGGCAGAATCGGTGTCCGAGTCCCATTTTGAGGAATTTCAGTAACAATATGACGGACAGATGACTACGCAACAGACGGCTATTCAGCACCTAAGCCAGACTATGAAACAGGTCCAACTAGAGTTGGCGGCGCTGGGACGACGCGGCGACAAATCCATAGTGGCGTCCGAATCTACAAGTGGGCCGCGTACCGGTGACCCTCCTCTGAACACCACCGCGAACCCCCTGAATAAACTCCACCTGGAGATGCCGAAGTGTGACGGCGCTGATCCTTTAGGGTGGTTATTTCAGGCGCACGAATACTTTGTTTTCTATGACGTTCCTGAAGACGCCCGTCTGGCGACGGTTGGCTTGATGCTCGAGGGGCCTGCCCTCGATTGGTTTCGTTGGCGCCAGCGTAATCACTTACTGTCATCCTGGCCGGATTTCGTGACAAAATTCAAACTTCGTTTCGACCCTTTAAACTATATCGATTATTTCGGCATGTTGGCGAAGGTACATCAAACGGGTACGATATTGGATTATCAGGCTGCGTTCGAGAATGTATTGGTCAACTTAACGGATGTTTCTGAACGGAATTTACAATCCTTATTCCATGCCGGGCTTAAACCGCATCTACAGCATGAGATCGTACTTTTGAAGCCGGACTCTCTTTCGGCGTCCTTTGAGCTGGCCCGGGAACTTGAAGCGAAGCATCGTGCCTGGTCTTCGGCACTACCAACCAGATCTCCGGGGGGTCCTGCACCCGTGCCGCGGGGTCCACTCACGGCGCCAATGGGCTCATCACAGTCACCACCGTCGCTGCCCTTACTACCATCCATTCCTGGGAAGACCACTGCCTCTCCTAACCCTCCGATCAGGCGCCTCTCCAGGGCCGAACGTCTCGCTCGCGATACGAAAGGGCTGTGTTACAATTGCGATGAGAAATGGGTTAAGGGCCATCGGTGTGGTCGTTATTTGCTGCTCTTGGGTGATGACGAGGACGAAGATGTCCTTGATGACTCTACGGAGGAGGATACGTTGGTTACTGCGGATGTTTCCTCCCTACATAGTCTCGCGGGAACCAATACACCTCGCTTTCTCAGGGTTTCCGACATGATTGGTGATATTATGGTGGAAGTTTTGATCGACGGGGGAAGTACCCACAATTTTATTCAACCCCATGTGGTCGAAAAACTCCAGATCCCGGTTTTTGCGGTGCAACCATTCCGTGTTTACGTAGGAAATGGAGCCTCGTTTGTGTGTAAACAACAATGTACCGGCATCAATTTACTCATGCAGGGGACAACGTTTCCAGTGGATGCTTTCGTTCTACCGGTTCATGGACAACAAGTGGTTTTAGGGGTACAGTGGCTGCAGACTTTGGGTCGCGTTTGTCATGATTACGCGAATCTCATAATGGAATTCAAGTGGGATGGAACTATGGTGACCCTTACGGGCAGTCCTGCCACGCCCAAGACTATTACACTTCACCATCTCCATGTCTTGCACGCGTCCGACGGCATTGCAGCCTGTTTTGAGCTGCTGTCGGTTTCGGCCGAGGTTGTTACAGGGGATGAGGAGATTCCGCCAGACATTGATCCAACCATTGGCGCGCTGCTGCGTAAATTTCGGGCGGTCTTCGAAAAACCCAATTGCCTCCCGCCGCCACGATGGAGTGATCACCGTATTCGTCTCCTCCCAGGGACGCCTCCGGTTAACGTACGGCCATATCGTTACCCCCAATTCCTAAAGAGTGAAATTGAGCGTTTGGTCAAGGAGATGTTAGAGCAGGGTTTTATTAGGCCGAGTCGGAGCCCTTTCTCCTCTTCGGTTTTGCTAGTTAAGAAGAAAGATGGCACTTACCGGTTCTGTGTCGATTACCGGGCCCTCAATGCAGTGACCGTGCCGGATCATTTCCCGATTCCCACGGCGGATGAGTTGTTTGATGAACTCGGTTTGGCTCGGGTCTTCACTAAATTGGATTTGCGTTCAGGGTATCATCAGATCCGGATGAATGACAGGGATATATATAAAACTGCGTTTCGAACGCATGAGGGCCATTACGAATTTCGCGTGATGCCGTTTGGCCTCACTAATGCCCCGTCTACATTCCAAGCTTGTATGAACAGGTTATTTGCGCCTCACCTTCGTAAGTTTGTGATTGTTTTTTTCGATGATATATTGGTTTACAGCCCGACTATGACGGCGCACGAGTCTCATTTGGATGTTGTTCTGGCACTTTTGAACGCTAACAATTTCTTTGTTAAATTATCCAAGTGTGCCTTTGCTACAGACTCTATCAACTATTTGGGCCATGTTATTACGGGAGGATATTTTCAGGTTGATAGTGGAAAGATTTCGGCCATGATAGATTGGCCTGTGCCAACTAACTTGAAACAACTTCGGGGATTTCTAGGACTTACGGGTTACGACCGCCGTCTCATCCAGCGTTATTCTCATATTGCGGCTTCCCTTACCCATTTGTTAAAACGCGATGGGTTCGCGTGGGCTGAGGCGGCGGGCGCCGCTTTCGCCCAACTGAAAGAAGCCATGACCTCCGCTCCAGTGTTACGGTTGCCGGATTCTGAGGCGATTTTCGTAGTGGATACGGATGCGTCCGCAACAGGGATTGGTGCAGTTTTGCTACAACACGATCAACCTATCGCCTACTTTAGTAAAAAACTGGGACCGAGGCGGATGATGGCCTCTACGTATCATAAGGAATTATATGCGATTGTGGAATCGGTTCAGAAATGGAGGCAATATCTTTTGGGACGGGAGTTCATTATCCGGACGGATCAGCGTAGCCTGCGTGAGTTACTGCAGCATGTTATTCAAACTCCGGATCAACAGTTTTATGTCCGCAAGCTGATGGGATTTCGGTTCCGAATCGAGTATAAACCAGGTTCTACAAATGTAATAGCAGATGCTTTGTTTAGGCGGGAAGGTGAATGGCGTGAGCAGCATTTATTTAGTTTTGTGTCACAACCAGCACCAGCCATTCTTGAGGATATTCGCCGGGAGAATCGAACTTAGTCAGACTTGGTGGCTTTGCACATGGCTCACACCGCGGGGACCTTACAACCGTCTTTCTCCGTGCAAGATGGACTGGTTTTTTACAACCACTGGCTGTGTATAGGTAAGCTCTCCGACTTGCGCGTAACTTTGGTGCGTGAGTATCACGATTCCCCGTCTGGGGGACACGCTGGAATTGATCGGACCTTTCAACGCTTGGCGCTGACTTTCTACTGGCCAACAATGAGGGCTGATGTGCGTAAATATGTGACTGCTTGTTTGGTTTGCCAGTCAACCAAGTATGCAACGACACCACCCGCGGGCTTGTTGCAGCCCTTACCAGTGCCGGAGCGAATTTGGGATGACGTGAGTATGGATTTTATCACAGGTTTGTCGCTATCTCGGGGGTGCACCGTGATTTTGGTCGTGGTTGACCGCCTCTCTAAGTACGCTCATTTTGGGGCTCTTCCCACGGACTTCGACGCTCACCGGACGGCTTTCTTGTTTACGAAAATGGTTGTTAAACTCCATGGCGTTTCGTCGTTGATTGTGTCGGACCGTGATCCGATCTTCACTAGTAAGTTTTGGCATGAGCTTCATTCTAGGAGTGGAACTACCCTTAAGCACAGCTCCGCGTTTCACCCTCAAACGGACGGTCAGACCGAGGTAATGAATCGGACTTTGGAGCAATACTTAAGGGCGTTTTGTCATGACAAGTTGTCCCGCTGGACTGTTCTGCTTCCTTGGGCGGAATTCTCCTTGAATACGAGCTATCATTCAGGGTTGCAAATGTCCCCCTTTCAGGCTGTTTATGGGCGTCCACCCCCAGACTTGGTGCCGTATCGACGGAATGGTAGCCACCTTCCGGCTGTGGATACATTGCTAACAGAGAGGGACGCTGTTTTGAGGGAGTTGCGGCAGCACTTGTTGGACGCATAGCAGCGAATGAAAATGGTAGCTGACCGTAAGCGAGTGGATGTGGAATTTGCTGTTGGTGAGCAGGTCTTGTTGAAATTACAACCTTATCGGCAGCATTTGGTGTTTCGCCGTCGTAATCATAAGTTGGCTAAACGGTTCTTTGGACCCTTTGAGGTGTTGGAGAAGGTGGGGCCCGTGGCCTATCGATTGAAGCTGCCCGATTCTTCTCGAATCCATCCTGTTTTCCATGTTTCACTGCTGAAGAAGTTTACTGCGCGCGAGAAGGAATTGTCTGTTGGGGTGTTGCCAAATGATCTGTTGGATGGAAAGGTGCCGTCTCGTCCAGTTCAGGTGTGTGCTGCGCGCACCGTTTTACGTCGGGGATTACCGGAGGAGCAGTGGCTGATTCGGTGGTCCGGAGGTTCTTTAGATGATGCTTCGTGGGAGCCGGCGGAGGCTGTTCAGCGCCTATGTCATGAGCTACACCTTGAGGACAAGGTGTCTTCTGAAGCAGGGGAGAATGATACCGCAGGGGAGGCTGACAGGATGAATGATGATGCTGCTGTGAGGGATGTTAATGAGGATGGTGCAGCGGTGCAAGATGAGGAAGATGAGGGTGATCCTGGGATAGTCCGGCGCAGTGCTAGACGAACCAAGAAGCCGGCTTGGCAGGAAGATTATATGGCACATTGAGTTATTGAGATTTCCTTATTCAGTTAATTAGTGTTTGGGGTCATGTCGTAATTACTTTACTTTGAGAGTCCTTAGTCGGCTATTGTTCTTGGTAATTTAGGTCTTCAGAGTATTTGTTATTTATTCGGTTTGAGTCGAACGATTCCAATTAATCAATACAATTAATAAGTTTACCTTTATCTCCTATCTCCTTCTCTTCTCATCCTCTCCAATTCAACCGCCGGCGGTTCTTACCGGGTCTCTTTCTTTTTCCCCCTTCTGGTTCTTGTGACGAGCTCGAGACCGCTCTAACGTCTCGCCGATAACTAAGGTTATCACAAAGTCTATCCAAGGATTAAGAGAAAGATGAATCAAGGAAGAAGGTTCAGAAGAAGATATCCATCTGGTACCAAAATGGCAACTAGTACGAAGCATTCCAATGTCAACATTGAATCCAAAGTCAAAACTACCTTAAGCTGCTCAAATTCACAAAATTCAAAAGGAAGTTAAAGTCAGCACAAAGCTCACTCAAAGTACAGAAGCTCAACGGATCTTTCCCACTTGGTGAAATTAAAAATGAAAAGAACAAAATCTACTACAGAAGCTCAAAGATAGCACATGTCCAATAGTTCTTGTACTTGCCTGGTAGCAAAATCTGGGGAAATGTGAAGGTTTCAAAATTCAAAATTTGAGTCTAACGACTCTTTTGGAGTTCCTCCTTTTAAAGGATTGCAGATACTTCTTCAAAGGATATTCAAACTCTTTCATTAGCTTCCATACACATAAAGGTTTATAGTTCTCATAGTATTCTTAAACTTGTCAGTTAGCTTGAATCCTAAAACGTTTGGTTCCAGTGTCATATGTACTTTTGGTCCAAATCTGTTGCCAGTTGCTTGTATCTTGTACTCACATATCTTTATAAACTCCTCTTTAAAATCCTAAGCATAACAAACTTTGTTAGTGGACTAACTTATCCAACTAGTGATTTGCATAGTTGCGGTAAGCCAACCACTATAATTCCCTTGTGTTCTTGTTATTCTTGCTCACTTTATTCTAGACTGGTATAAATTTCATTTTGGTTCCAGTTTAGTTATCTCTACTGTCTGAGTTTGGAGGATCTTTCATTTGGGGTTATTTATGCAAAAAAATTTCAATTCACCCCCCTCTTATTTAACATTATATATATATACACCCTCATAATCTTTGTTATTCTAAAATTGTAAATTTTATATACTCCTCCCATAGTCATTACTCTCTCTCTTTCTCCAAAGGTAGGTGGTGGTGGTAAGATAAAAGGGTACAAAAGAAGCGAAAAATGAGAAAAAAGAAGAAGGAATAAGATGAATGAATGAATAGAAAAGAAAAAGAAAGAGAAAAAAGAGCAACATGGTATTACTAAGCCTTAAGACCATAATGCCTTCACCAAACAAATGAGAGAAAGAAAAATGACCTGTCAAGGTTAGGGATGTCTACATACCGAGCTAAGCTGACTAATGTTCGAATACAAATTTGATAAATTCGAACCGAAGTCCAATCATGCGGAGGTTTGAATCGAACTCGAACTTAAACTTGAATCTTTTTATTCTCGTTCGGAGCTTGTGAGCCGCCTATTTTATTTTCAAAAATGATAATACATGTATATAATCATATATAACTTAAATATAGTGTGTATATATACACACGTGTTTATATTTAAATTATTAATTATATATGTATTGTTTCAACGGGAAATTCCCGAAAAATCCCCATGTGGAAACTCAAATTCCTCTTTGCTCCCCGCTTTGAAAAAAGTTCCTCAGAACTCCCCAGATGAAAATCAAAGTTCCTTTTTACTCCCCGTGCAAATACATCATTTGGGGATTTAAGTACGTGATTTCGGAATTTGGGTACGCGATTCTTGAGTTTTTATACAACCATGGGGAGTTAAAGGGAATTTGGCTTGTCATTTGGGGAGTAAATGAGATCTTTTTTGAAAGTGGGGAGTTAAAGGGAATTTTTTCAACTTTTAGGTACTATTCATAGAAAACCCCTTGTTTAAAAAAAAAATTATATATATATTACTATTTTATTTTATTTTTTTAAAATTATATTTTGGATTCGAATTCGAGATCGAGTCAACCCAAATCGAACCAAACTTCAAATAAAAGATTTAGAGTTCGTCAAATTCAAATCGATTTGAATAAGTTCGAGTTGAATCTTTAACTCGAAAAAAAAAAAAAAGGGTTCAATTCGTAGACATCCCTAGCGAATATAATACATCCAACACGCTGCACATAACAAATGTGCATCTAGACAATCAACACATATACATCAAACACACTTCACGTACATATTAAGATTACCTTTAATTCGGTGCGTGTGTGAAGAAAAAAAGTATTATTATTTAAATATATTAAATTAAATTATTTATTTTAATATAAATTTAATAATTATATATTAATAAGAAATAGTTTAAAGTAAATTGTGGCAACCCCCTTTTTTTTGGCACGTTTCACACTTTTTCCCTTAACCTTTAAATTTGGGCAATTCCAGGTCCCCCTAACCTTTGTAAAACCTATCACTTTCCCTCTTTTGGACGGAATTTTGGGGAATATTTTGTTCAACTTTTTTAACAAAACTTTGGCTTGATTTTTAAGAGCAAATTTATTCAAATCAAATGTCAAATGTGTTAATATGATATATCCAATCGAATCTCTTAACACAAGGAACACAACGGTGGCTTTGAAACCAAAATTCGACAACCGGCGAAAGAGGAATTACCGGTCAAAGATGGCACAAGGAAGACAGAGCTTTGTACGCGAATTCTAGCGGCTTCCGGGAGAGAGGAACACGACGGTGGTTGTAACACCCCAAACGGAGGATGCCACATCCCCCGCACTAAGACCCAGTCCCGATCACGAAATGGAAAGTCCGTGCCCGAAACCGAATCAAAGCGAACGGGAGACCAACTCACACACTAGGCTAGGCGGATCTAACTCGACAGACTCAGAGCGCGGAAGCAATTTAAACAATTATCATCAGATAGCGGAAGCAATTAAATAAACGTATAAAATAAGTGACGGGTTCAACTAGCATAGATACCTAGTCCCGAATCTCAAATCATCGCAACATAAAAACCAACATAAGTATCAGCAGAATAGCTAATTACATCCAAATGCTAGCATACTAACCCCACACGGGTTTAAGTCTAAATAGAGCATAAAACATAATCTCCAAAAGCGAAATAAGAATACATAACATAAATAGAGTATGTGACAAATGCATCTTAACACCAGTTAAACCGACAAGTGTGACTCAGAAGACTCACTTCCGCCTAGCTCAAGCCAAAAGGAAACCTGCAAACTAAAAGATAAAATGAGGGGGGTCAGTCAACTGACTGAGTGAGAGGGCTAACGCACACCCACAATATATATATACAGAGCACAACACATATCAAAAGGGGTGGACTCATGAACCAGGAATAGGTGTTGCATACCAAAGTGTTTCAAAGTAAAACCCAAATATATATATATATACTTAGAAAACATTTTCAGAAACTCTATTCCGATTCATGATTCCCATAACGTATCATACCATATGCTCGGCGAGTACGAGCTTCCAACCTCAACTCCTCATATCATAACAAAACAGAAATAACATACCAACCTCAACTCCGGGTGATGGTAGGGTTGCGCGACCCTAACCATCCATACGGTCGAGGGGAGTGCCAATGCTACTCAAACCCTCAGGACTCCGTTTCCCAACCAAACCTCCTGATGGGTCCCGGTAGATCCTCTTCATACAGATGGAGACTACGCACAGGTATATCCCCGACGGCCCTAACCGTCCCGGGGGCTCCTTACCCGTAGCTCCTGGGCCCCATAACAGAACATAACATAACATATACCAACTTTCATGGCAATTCTCGCTACATAATCATAACATAACTGATTTTTCCAAAATGACTTATATATGTCTCAAAAACTGGTTTTTATAGCATAACTTTTCAAAACAGCTTACATATGCTTTCATATCTAATTTTCCAAAACAGAGCTGATTCACAAGGTCATAAACATATCATATCCAACACATACGTATCTATAATAGATATACTCGCATGCAAGGGTTGAAATCAGCATATTAAGGCCATAGGTTGCATAACTATACAAAATCCTAAACCTCACCTCGTGAAAGTAGAGTCTGAGAGTGTGAAGGGCCAAAGACTCTAAACCTCGGGCCCACTGGCACCACCAAACTCTGTGACAAGACATACAGAAGCCCAAACTTAGACTCTATATGAACCAAACAAGATGCACGGCGTTGCTCAACATGATCGTGGTTATGCATAAGTGTTCATGTTGTGCTTCTAAGGTGGTGTCGTGGTCAATTAAGGCATACCCATGTGCAACAAGGTCATATTTACAAGTAGCAATTCTAAATATAAGTATAAGAGTAATTCAGATATTGAACAGCATTTAATGTTCCAAACATGAATTAAAGTCATATTATATCAAATAGATTCGTATTTAAGCAAGTACAATTTAATTTACCAAGATCATTTTAAAAGTAAGACTTAGGGTCCAATTTCACATACTTGAGAGCAAGGAGATTAATTTCACAATTAATACACTCGTTCTCCACAATTAACACGCCAATCCATTCTCATAAAATATCAATAAGACAAATTGTTGATACATTATTTCTTGAATATTCCTGCTCCGTAAAGTATGGTCAAAAGTACTTACTTCAAACATAAAACTTAATTTATTAACGTATTCTACATAATACATCAAGTTCCAAATTAAATAAAAACCAAACAAGAGATATTTCATTTTAATTAAATATCCTAAACCAAAATCAATCACCAAGACTCGGATCTGATTAATCATCAAATTTCAAGATTCATACATAAGTCCATAAATAGTCAGATTTATATTCATAGGCATTTCATATTAAGATACAAAACACACTATCGATTTATTTATTACGGAGTTACCAAATCAGTTTTACAACTTTCATCTAACCCAATTAGCAGCAAATTTTTATAAGCCAAAGTCCCAAATTAATATAATACTAATTGATCAAAACAAGGATTCACTTATTAAATCACCTATAATTTAATAAGTAGTTATGCTAAACCAATTAAATCCGATTATCCTTAGAATATCAACAATAGATGTTTCATATAACAATTTTCTGGCAACCAACCAAATTTCCATTCACAGATCGGTACTACAATTCAATTACACAATACAAAATTATACTTAATTAAGATATGAGAAATGAGAAGAAAAAGGGGTTCTCGGCTACCGATTGCTGTTGTCGAATTCATATACTGAGAAATCGAGAAGGAGGTGGTCGTACAGGTTTGAACCCCACTGCGGCGGTGGCCATGCATCAGACTCGTGCCCGGATCTATGGCCAGAGAACACCGCGGTTATCGTTGCGGGCAAGGAACGGGCCGCTGGAGTTGCTGCGTTCTGTGGCTTCTCTTCTTGGCTGAGACAGAAGCGAGGCGTGCGGCGGCAAGATGGTGAGGAGGATGGTGGATGGCGGTAAAAGAACTTTCCCCCAAATCTTTTAGATCTGGAACGAGAGAGAGAGAGAGAGAGATGGTTGCGCTGCTGCTTCTCGTCTTCTTAAATGGGAGAGGGAGATTCGGCCCAAGAGAGATGGGAGGAGAAGGCGACGGCGACACGATGTCTCTGGAGCAGAGGTGTTGCCGGCGTGTGAAGACAGCTAGCGCGGTGGCTGGCGATCTGGTGAAATTGCTGCGCCGCTGCTACATCACTGACGGAGGGGAAGAAAAGGGCTGAGTCGCGACGATTGCAGGTGGAGCTGAATCGCCGCCGTGGCGAGGAGATCTCGGAAGAGAAAATCGCTGAACCGCTGCTGGAGCTCGCCGAAGACGAAGGGGGAAGGAGAAACAGGGTGGTGCTGTGGCGTGGTGCGAGGTGCCGGCGAAAAATGGTGGTCAGCGGCAGTGGTGTGGCTGTCGGAGAGGGGTGGCGCCGCTGTTGGCGAGCTTCCGCTGATGAGGGGAGAAAGGAACTGCTGAAGTTCTAAGGGAGAAGAAGAAAATGAAATGGGCTGCTAGGGTTTCTCGGTGTATAAGGAGACCCATTTCCCCGAAATTGCACACAAGTCCCCCAAGAAATTAGTTGATGCGATTAAGTTCACAAAATTCAATTAGGGTTCAATTCGATCCAATTAGAGATTAGAAAATTATAAAAGTACCCCAAGATTTAGAGTAGAGCCCAATTAAGTCCAAATTGAATTTCTCATAATTAAAAATAGATCCCCAACTTTTATTAATCTCAAATTAGCCCACATAATTTAAATTAAGGAGCAATTAGGCACCAAACACATATTTCAATTGAGTCCGCATATTTTCATAAGTTTCAATCGAGTCAATTAAACTATTAAAACATAATTAAGGCAATTCAAGCACAAGCAGAGTTAAATAAATAACAATCTAATCGCACGAAAACGACATCGTATCTTGTTCCGAAAATGTGGGGTGTTACAACCTTCCCCCCTTAAGAGAACCTGGTCCCCAGGTTCCACTGCTGAGCTGGAAAAGCTTCAAGTGACAGTGTCTTAACCCTTCTCGAGGTGTTGCGTAAAACTTAGCCTCCGTTGTGAAGTTTACTCTCATTGTCTTTACTGAACCTTTCTCGCGATGTCTCGTTGCCATTGGGATCCATTCGAGTACTGGACCGTTGCTTTCATCAAGTTGTTCATCATTCCCATAAGACGAATAGTTGTCACTGCACTCAACTTCAATGGCGTTGCAAACTCGTCACTACAGACCGTAGCCAGGACAACGCATAACGCAACCTTAACAAACAAGAGAGAATCCCATCTCTCAGCTCAAAAGGTGAGAGAACCCCGTCTCTCGAACACAGAAAGCGAGAGAACCCCGTCTCTCGATCACATAAGAGAGAGCCCCGTCTCTCGAGCAGACAATTGAGAGAACCCCGTCTCTCAGCCTAAGTCGGACAGATTCCAGCATCTTCCAACATTCTAGTTCAAGAAATTCAAACATTTCTCAAACCCCTAAATTCGAGAGAATCCAGCATATCCCGAATACCCAAGTACAAGAGAATCCAACATCTCTCGTGAACAAAGTTTAGAAAGAATCCAGCATCTTTCTATCACATAAGTAGAGAATTCTGCGACTCTCTAACACATAAATCCACTGATCAGTTATTCATACATACCAACATCAGAATAACACTTGATGAAAGGTATGCGATGCATGTTTGGTGTACCTTATACAACTGATATCGGTGTCCCTTGAGTATAGATTCAACGCTCATACCTCAAATCAAGGGGGATATCGCGATGGAATCTCTGTAAAACAAGGTTACAGTATGTATGTATGCTATATGAGAAGTCAGTGAGCAATCGAGAGAGTTTTAAATCACAAAGGCATGAATAGTTCACATAAGTACATAATTCATTCATTTCAGCAACGGTCCAAAACAAGTAGAAATTTCAAGTTACAAATACTAGATCAGGTATCCAAGTTATCACAATTAAAACAACAATAGTCATCACCTACATCAAGCAAAACAAAGTAAGAGTATTTAAGCGATGCATGTATGCAAATGCCATGAATGCTAATACCTCAATATTCGGGTTCATCTTGATCTCCGATTTGAAGTCGTTGATCTCGTATTTGTTGTTTGTTAGCTCTCGATCGATCACAATCGAAAACCTTGTGCTCCTCCGACCCACAAGCATAGCACCTCTTCAATCGATCCCGACACGCGTCATAAGCGTGGTTGGTTCCCCCACAATGGGTACACGGTTGGATTTCTTTCTTCAGCTTTCGAGGGTTTCTGTTCTTATGCTTCTTTCCACGAATCTTCTTGGTTCGAGTTCCCTGTTGATCGGATCTCTCTCTCACGTATAAATTTGAGCATGACACATTTCTTTCCTTACTTTTTGTCAACCACCTATTTTCAACTCGTAATGCTTTCTCCGTGGCCTTATCCCATGTGCTTGTATCCTCAGCAATTAAGGCTTCCTTGAACTCATCCCGAAGACCTTCCATAAAGTATCTAGCCTTGACCCGATCATTACTCGTAAGGTGGGGCCCATGAATGCCCAACCTCTCAAATTCTCCTAGGTAGTCCACAACGGTTCTTTCTTCTTGTTTTAAAGTGAGGAATTCTTCAAATCTTCGTTCCTGTAAAATGACCGGTGCAAACCTCTTTCGAAATTCTCGAACAAACACATCCCACGTCAACTCCTCGCTCGTTGCCTCTAATTGTTGGGCAAGTCTTTTCCACCATTGCCTTGCTTGTCCTTGTAGGAGGAACGTAGCAAGGCGAGCCATATCTTGAGAGTTGCATGGCCATATCTCAAAAATGCCCTCGATTTCCAAAAGCCACTCTTCGGCCCTTATATCATTCCCTTCCCGAAATTGAGGAGGATTAAGTGTCCTAAATTCTCGGTACATCATCGCCATCAAATTCATTGGCGGTACTCCACTCGAAGATTGTCTCTGGTCGCTCAGATTTGGATGAGACGGTTGACTGTGATATTGTTGACGCGGCGGCATCCTGATAATCTCACAACTTCAATGTCGAAACATGCATGTCGATTAGTAAATGCTCATGCCATGTAATAAATCAATCAAGAATTACCAAGAAATGAAATGCATCAAGTAGTATAAATTCAGCAAAGTGATGAAAATTCGAATACATAGCTCTTCAAACCATAATGCAGGTGTGCACATAACCAAATTGTCCTACGCCGTACGACCTAGACAGACACAACACGACACTAGAGCTCGGTTTTGCAACCTAGAGCTCTGATACCACTTAAGGATGTAACACCCCAAACGGAGGATGCCACATCCCCCGCACTAAGACCCAGTCCCGATCACGAAATGGAAAGTCCGTGCCCGAAACCGAATCAAAGCGAACGGGAGACCAACTCACACACTAGGCTAGGCGGATCTAACTCGACAGACTCAGAGCGCGGAAGCAATTTAAACAATTATCATCAGATAGCGGAAGCAATTAAATCAACGTATAAAATAAGTGACGGGTTCAACTAGCATAGATACCTAGTCCCGAATCTCAAATCATCGCAACATAAAATCCAACATAAGTATCAGCAGAATAGCTAATTACATCCAAATGCTAGCATACTAACCCCACACGGGTTTAAGTCTAAATAGAGCATAAAACATAATCTCCAAAAGCGAAATAAGAATACATAACATAAATAGAGTATGTGACAAATGCATCTTAACACCAGCTAAACCGACAAGTGTGACTCAGAAGACTCACTTCCGCCTAGCTCAAGCCAAAAGGAAACCTGCAAACTAAAAGATAAAATGAGGGGGGTCAGTCAACTGAGTGAGTGAGAGGGCTAACGCACACCCACAATATATATATACAGAGCACAACACATATCAAAAGGGGTGGACTCATGAACCGGGAATAGGTGTTGCATACCAAAGTGTTTCAAAGTAAAACCCAAATATATATATATATACTTAGAAAACATTTTCAGAAACTCTATTCCGATTCATGATTCCCATAACGGATCATACCATATGCTCGGCGAGTACGAGCTTCCAACCTCAACTCCTCATATCATAACAAAACAGAAATAACATACCAACCTCAACTCCGGGTGATGGTAGGGTTGCGCGACCCTAACCATCCATACGGTCGAGGGGAGTGCCAATGCTACTCAAACCCTCAGGACTCCGTTTCCCAACCAAACCTCCTGATGGGTCCCGGTAGATCCTCTTCA
This sequence comes from Lantana camara, assembly GCA_037501455.1. Classification (NCBI taxonomy): domain Eukaryota; kingdom Viridiplantae; phylum Streptophyta; class Magnoliopsida; order Lamiales; family Verbenaceae; genus Lantana; species Lantana camara. The sequence continues at coordinate 97,750,549 of CM074861.1, forward strand.
TACAGATGGAGACTACGCACAGGTATATCCCTGACAGCCCTAACCGTCCCGGGGGCTCCTTACCCGTAGCTCCTGGGCCCCATAACAGAACAGAACATAACATATACCAACTTTCATGGCAATTCTCGCTACATAATCAAAACATAACTGATTTTTCCAAAATGACTTATATATGTCTCAAAAACTGGTTTTTATAACATAACTTTTCAAAACAGCTTACATATGCTTTCATATCTAATTTTCCAAAACAGAGCTGATTCACAAGGTCATAAACATATCATATCCAACACATACGTATCTATAATAGATATACTAGCATGCAAGGGTTGAAATCAGTATATTAAGGCCATAGGTCGCATAACTATACAAAATCCTAAACCTCACCTCGTGAAAGTAGAGTCTGAGAGTGTGAAGGGCCAAACACTCTAAACCTCGGGCCCACTGGCACCACCAAACTCTGTGACAAGACATACATAAGCCCAAACTTAGACTCTATATGAACCAAACAAGATGCACGGCGTTGCTCAACATGATCGTGGTTATGCATAAGTGTTCATGTTGTGCTTCTAAGGTGGTGTCGTGGTCAATTAAGGCATACCCATGTGCAACAAGGTCATATTTACAAGTAGCAATTCTAAATATAAGTATAAGAGTAATTCAGATATTGAACAACATTTAATGTTCCAAACATGAATCAAAGTCATATTATATCAAATAGATTCGTATTTAAGCAAGTACAATTTAATTTACCAAGATCATTTTAAAAGTAAGACTTAGGGTCCAATTTCACATACTTGAGAGCAAGGAGATTAATTTCACAATTAATACACTCGTTCTCCACAATTAACACGCCAATCCATTCTCACAAAATATCAATAAGACAAATTGTTGATACATTATTTCTTGAATATTCCTGCTCCGTAAAGTATGGTCAAAAGTACTTACTTTAAACATAAAACTTAATTTATTAACGTATTCTACATAATACATCAAGTTCCAAATTAAATAAAAACCAAACAAGAGATATTTCATTTTAATTAAATATCCTAAACCAAAATCAATCACCAAGACTCGGATCTGATTAATCATCAAATTTCAAGATTCATACATAAGTCCATAAATAGTCAGATTTATATTCATAGGCATTTCTTATTAAGATACAAAACACACTATCGATTTATTTATTACGGAGTTACCAAATCAGTTTTACAACTTTCATCTAACCCAATTAGCAGCAAATTTTTATAAGCCAAAGTCCCAAATTAATATAATACTAATTGATCAAAACAAGGATTCACTTATTAAATCACCTATAATTTAATAAGTAGTTCTGCTAAACCAATTAAATCCGATTATCCTTAGAATATCAACAATAGATGTTTCATATAACAATTTTCTGGCAACCAACCAAATTTCCATTCACAGATCGGTACTACAATTCAATTACACAATACAAAATTATACTTAATTAAGATATGAGAAATGAGAAGAAAAAGGGGTTCTCGGCTACCGATTGCTGTTGTCGAATTCATATACTGAGAAATCGAGAAGGAGGTGGTCGTACAGGTCTGAACCCCACTGCGACGGTGGCCATGCATCAGACTCGTGCCCGGATCTATGGCCAGAGAACACCGCGGTTGTCGTTGCGGGCAAGGAACGGGCCGCTGGAGTTGCTGCGTTCTGTGGCTTCTCTTCTTGGCTGAGACAGAAGCGAGGCGTGCGGCGGCAAGATGGTGAGGAGGATGGTGGATGGCGGTAAAAGAACTTTCCCCCAAATCTTTTAGATCTGGAACGAGAGAGAAAGAGAGAGAGATGGTTGCGCTGCTGCTTCTCGTCTTCTTAAATGGGAGAGGGAGATTCGGCCCAAGAGAGATGGGAGGAGAAGGCGACGGCGACACGATGTCTCTGGAGTAGAGGTGTTGCCGGCGTGTGAAGACAGCTAGCGCGGTGGCTGGCGATCTGGTGAAATTGCTGCGCCGCTGCTACATCACTGACGGAGGGGAAGAAAAGGGCTGAGTCGCGACGATTGCAGGTGGAGCTGAATCACCGCCGTGGCGAGGAGATCTCGGAAGAGAAAATCGCTGCACCACTGCTGGAGCTCGCCGAAGACGAAGGGGGAAGGAGAAACAGGGTGGTGCTGTGGCGTGGTGCGAGGTGCCGGCGAAAAATGGTGGTCAGCGGCAGTGGTGTGGCTGTCGGAGAGGGGTGGCGCCGCTGTTGGCGAGCTTCCGCTGATGAGGGGAGAAAGGAACTGCTGAAGTTCTAAGGGAGAAGAAGAAAATGAAATGGGCTGCTAGGGTTTCTCGGTGTATAAGGAGACCCATTTCCCCGAAATTGCACACAAGTCCCCCAAGAAATTAGTTGATGCGATTAAGTTCACAAAATTCAATTAGGGTTCAATTCGATCCAATTAGAGATTAGAAAATTATAAAAGTACTCCAAGATTTAGAGTAGAGCCCAATTAAGTCCAAATTGAATTTCTCATAATTAAAAATAGATCCCCAACTTTTGTTAATCTCAAATTAGCCTACATAATTTAAATTAAGGAGCAATTAGGCACCAAACACATATTTGAATTGAGTCCGCATATTGTCATAAGTTTCAATCGAGTCAATTAAACTATTAAAACATAATTAAGGCAATTCAAGCACAAGCAGAGTTAAATAAATAACAATCTAATCGCACGAAAACGACATCGTATCTTGTTCCGAAAATGTGGGGTGTTACAACCTTCCCCCCTTAAGAGAACCTGGTCCCCAGGTTCCACTGGTGAGCTGGAAAAGCTTTAAGTGACAGTGTCTTAACCCTTCTCGAGGTGTTGCGTAAAACTTAGCCTCCGTTGTGAAGTTTACTCTCATTGTCTTTACTGAACCTTTCTCGCGATGTCTCGTTGCCATTGGGATCCATTCGAGTACTGGACCGTTGCTTTCATCAAGTTGTTCATCATTCCCATAAGACGAATAGTTGTCACTGCACTCAACTTCAATGGCGTTGCAAACTCGTCACTACAGACCGTAGCCAGGACAACGCGTAACGCAACCTTAACAAACAAGAGAGAATCCCATCTCTCAGCTCAAAAGGTGAGAGAACCCCGTCTCTCGAACACAGAAAGCGAGAGAACCCCGTCTCTCGATCACATAAGAGAGAGCCCCGTCTCTGGAGCAGACAATTGAGAGAACCCCATCTCTCAGCCTAAGTCGGACAGATTCCAGCATCTTCCAACATTCTAGTTCAAGAAATTCAAACATTTCTCAAACCCCTAAATTCGAGAGAATCCAGCATCTCCCGAATACCCAAGTACAAGAGAATCCAACATCTCTCGTGAACAAAGTTTAGAAAGAATCCAACATCTTTCTATCACATAAGTAGAGAATTCTGCGACTCTCTAACACATAAATCCACTGATCAGTTATTCATACATACCAACATCAGAATAACACTTGATGAAAGGTATGCGATGCATGTTTGGTGTACCTTATACAACTAATATCGGTGTCCCTTGAGTATAGATTCAACGCTCATACCTCAAATCAAGGGGGATATCGCGATGGAATCTCTGTAAAACAAGGTTACAGTATGTATGTATGCTATATGAGAAGTCAGTGAGCAATCGAGAGAGTTTTAAATCACAAAGGCATGAATAGTTCACATAAGTACATAATTCATTCATTTCAGCAACGGTCCAAAACAAGTAGAAATTTCAAGTTACAAATACTAGATCAGGTATCCAAGTTATCACAATTAAAACAACAATAGTCATCACCTACATCAAGCAAAACAAAGTAAGAGTATTTAAGCGATGCATGTATGCAAATGCCATGAATGCTAATACCTCAATATTCGGGTTCATCTTGATCTCCGATTTGAAGTCGTTGATCTCGTATTTGTTGTTTGTTAGCTCTCGATCGATCACAATCGAAAACCTTGTGCTCCTCCGACCCACAAGCATAGCACCTCTTCAATCGATCCCGACACGCGTCATAAGCGTGGTTGGTTCCCCCACAATGGGTACACGGTTGGATTTCTTTCTTCAGCTTTCGAGGGTTTCTGTTCTTATGCTTCTTTCCACGAATCTTCTTGGTTCGAGTTCCCTGTTGATCGGATCTCTCTCTCACGTATAAATTTGAGCATGACACATTTCTTTCCTTACTTTTTGTCAACCACCTATTTTCAACTCGTAATGCTTTCTCCGTGGCCTTATCCCATGTGCTTGTATCCTCAGCAATTAAGGCTTCCTTGAACTCATCCCGAAGACCTTCCATAAAGTATCTAGCCTTGACCCGATCATTACTCGTAAGGTGGGGCCCATGAATGCCCAACCTCTCAAATTCTCCTAGGTAGTCCACAACGGTTCTTTCTCCTTGTTTTAAAGTGAGGAATTCTTCAAATCTTCGTTCCTGTAAAATGACCGGTGCAAACCTCTTTCGAAATTCTCGAACAAACACATCCCACGTCAACTCCTCGCTCGTTGCCTCTAATTGTTGGGCAAGTCTTTTCCACCATTGCCTTGCTTGTCCTTGTAGGAGGAACGTAGCAAGGCGAGCCATATCTTGAGAGTTGCATGGCCATATCTCAAAAATGCCCTCGATTTCCAAAAGCCACTCTTCGGCCCTTATATCATTCCCTTCCCGAAATTGAGGAGGATTAAGTGTCCTAAATTCTCGGTACATCATCGCCATCAAATTCATTGGCGGTACTCCACTCGAAGATTGTCTCTGGTCGCTCAGATTTGGATGAGACGGTTGACTGTGATATTGTTGACGCGGCGGCATCCTGAAAATCTCACAACTTCAATGTCGAAACATGCATGTCGATTAGTAAATGCTCATGCCATGTAATAAATCAATCAAGAATTACCAAGAAATGAAATGCATCAAGTAGTATAAATTCAGCAAAGTGATGAAAATTCGAATACATAGCTCTTCAAACCATAATGCAGGTGTGCACATAACCAAATTGTCCTACGCCGTACGACCTAGACAGACACAACACGACACTAGAGCTCGGTTTTGCAACCTAGAGCTCTGATACCACTTAAGGATGTAACACCCCAAACGGAGGATGCCACATCCCCCGCACTAAGACCCAGTCCCGATCACGAAATGGAAAGTCCGTGCCCGAAACCGAATCAAAGCGAACGGGAGACCAACTCACACACTAGGCTAGGCGGATCTAACTCGACAGACTCAGAGCGCGGAAGCAATTTAAACAATTATCATCAGATAGCGGAAGCAATTAAATCAACGTATAAAATAAGTGACGGGTTCAACTAGCATAGATACCTAGTCCCGAATCTCAAATCATCGCAACATAAAAACCAACATAAGTATCAGCAGAATAGCTAATTACATCCAAATGCTAGCATACTAACCCCACACGGGTTTAAGTCTAAATAGAGCATAAAACATAATCTCCAAAAGCGAAATAAGAATACATAACATAAATAGAGTATGTGACAAATGCATCTTAACACCAGTTAAACCGACAAGTGTGACTCAGAAGACTCACTTCCGCCTAGCTCAAGCCAAAAGGAAACCTGCAAACTAAAAGATAAAATGAGGGGGGTCAGTCAACTGACTGAGTGAGGGGGCTAACGCACACCCACAATATATATATACAGAGCACAACACATATCAAAAGGGGTGGACTCATGAACCGGGAATAGGTGTTGCATACCAAAGTGTTTCAAAGTAAAACCCAAATATATATATATATACTTAGAAAACATTTTCAGAAACTCTATTCCGATTCATGATTCCCATAACGTATCATACCATATGCTCGGCGAGTACGAGCTTCCAATCTCAACTCCTCATATCATAACAAAACAGAAATAACATACCAACCTCAACTCCGGGTGATGGTAGGGTTGCGCGATCCTAACCATCCATACGGTCGAGGGGAGTGCCAATGCTACTCAAACCCTCAGGACTCCGTTTCCCAACCAAACCTCCTGATGGGTCCCGGTAGATCCTCTTCATACAGATGGAGACTACGCACAGGTATATCCCCGACGGCCCTAACCGTCCCGGGGGCTCCTTACCCGTAGCTCCTGGGCCCCATAACAGAACAGAACATAACATATACCAACTTTCATGGCAATTCTCGCTACATAATCATAACATAACTGATTTTTCCAAAATGACTTATATATGTCTCAAAAACTGGCTTTTATAACATAACTTTTCAAAACAGCTTACATATGCTTTCATATCTAATTTTCCAAAACAGAGCTGATTCACAAGGTCATAAACATATCATATCCAACACATACGTATCTATAATAGATATACTCGCATGCAAGGGTTGAAATCAGCATATTAAGGCCATAGGTCGCATAACTATACAAAATCCTAAACCTCACCTCGTGAAAGTAGAGTCTGAGAGTGTGAAGGGCCAAACACTCTAAACCTCGGGCCCACTGGCACCACCAAACTCTGTGACAAGACATACAGAAGCCCAAACTTAGACTCTATATGAACCAAACAAGATGCACGGCGTTGCTCAACATGATCGTGGTTATGCTTAAGTGTTCATGTTGTGCTTCTAAGGTGGTGTCGTGGTCAATTAAGGCATACCCATGTGCAACAAGGTCATATTTACAAGTAGCAATTCTAAATATAAGTATAAGAGTAATTCAGATATTGAACAACATTTAATGTTCCAAACATGAATCAAAGTCATATTATATCAAATAGATTCGTATTTAAGCAAGTACAATTTAATTTACCAAGATCATTTTAAAAGTAAGACTTAGGGTCCAATTTCACATACTTGAGAGCAAGGAGATTAATTTCACAATTAATACACTCGTTCTCCACAATTAACACGCCAATCCATTCTCACAAAATATCAATAAGACAAATTGTTGATACATTATTTCTTGAATATTCCTGCTCCGTAAAGTATGGTAAAAAGTACTTACTTCAAACATAAAACTTAATTTATTAACGTATTCTACATAATACATCAAGTTCCAAATTAAATAAAAACCAAACAAGAGATATTTCATTTTAATTAAATATCCTAAACCAAAATCAATCACCAAGACTCGGATCTGATTAATCATCAAATTTCAAGATTCATACATAAGTCCATAAATAGTCAGATTTATATTCATAGGCATTTCATATTAAGATACAAAACACACTATCGATTTATTTATTACGGAGTTACCAAATCAGTTTTACAACTTTCATCTAACCCAATTAGCAGCAAATTTTTATGAGCCGAAGTCCCAAATTAATATAATACTAATTGATCAAAACAAGGATTCACTTATTAAATCACCTATAATTTAATAAGTAGTTCTGCTAAACCAATTAAATCCGATTATCCTTAGAATATCAACAATAGATGTTTCATATAACAATTTTCTGGCAACCAACCAAATTTCCATTCACAGATCGGTACTACAATTCAATTACACAATACAAAATTATACTTAATTAAGATATGAGAAATGAGAAGAAAAAGGGGTTCTCGGCTACCGATTGCTGTTGTCGAATTCATATACTGAGAAATCGAGAAGGAGGTAGTCGTACAGGTCTGAACCCCACTGCGGCGGTGGCCATGCATCAGACTCGTGCCCGGATCTATGGCCAGAGAACACCGCGGTTGTCGTTGCGGGCAAGGAACGGGCCGCTGGAGTTGCTGCGTTCTGTGGCTTCTCTTCTTGGCTGAGACAGAAGCGAGGCGTGCGGCGGCAAGATGGTGAGGAGGATGGTGGATGGCGGTAAAAGAACTTTCCCCCAAATCTTTTAGATCTGGAACGAGAGAGAGAGAGAGAGAGATGGTTGCGCTGCTGCTTCTCGTCTTCTTAAATGGGAGAGGGAGATTCGGCCAAAGAGAGATGGGAGGAGAAGACGACGGCGACACGATGTCTCTGGAGCAGAGGTGTTGCCGGTGTGTGAAGACAGCTAGCGCGGTGGCTGGCGATCTGGTGAAATTGCTGCGCCGCTGCTACATCACTGACGGAGGGGAAGAAAAGGGCTGAGTCGCGATGATTGCAGGTGGAGCTGAATCGCCGCCGTGGCGAGGAGATCTCGGAAGAGAAAATCGCTGCACCGCTGCTGGAGCTCGCCGAAGACGAAGGTGGAAGGAGAAACAGGGTGGTGCTGTGGCGTGGTGCGAGGTGCCGGCGAAAAATGGTGGTCAGCGGCAGTGGTGTGGCTGTCGGAGAGGGGTGGCGCCGCTGTTGGCGAGCTTCCGCTGAAGAGGAGAGAAAGGAACTGCTGAAGTTCTAAGGGAGAAGAAGAAAATGAAATGGGCTGCTAGGGTTTCTCGGTGTATAAGGAAACCCATTTCCCCGAAATTGCACACAAGTCCCCCAAGAAATTAGTTGATGCGATTAAGTTCACAAAATTCAATTAGGGTTCAATTCGATCCAATTAGAGATTAGAAAATTATAAAAGTACCCCAAGATTTAGAGTAGAGCCCAATTAAGTCCAAATTGAATTTCTCATAATTAAAAATAGATCCCCAACTTTTATTAATCTCAAATTAGCCCACATAATTTAAATTAAGGAGCAATTAGGCACCAAACACATATTTCAATTGAGTCCGCATATTTTCATAAGTTGCAATCGAGTCAATTAAACTATTAAAACATAATTAAGGCAATTCAAGCACAAGCAGAGTTAAATAAATAACAATCTAATCGCACGAAAACGACATCGTATCTTGTTCCGAAAATGCGGGGTGTTACAGTGGTGGTCTTGACTCTTGGGTAATCCTGACGGAGGAGGAATCGACGGTCAAAATTGATCTTCTTTTAATTAGAATTGAATATTCCAAGGATATTCCCCCAGAAATGTCCAAAAGGGAGAAAGTAAGACGTTTTACAAAGGTTAGAGGGGAAATCGCGCAAATTTAAAGGTGAAGGGGGAAAGTTCGAAACATGTCAAAGGATAGGGAGTTGCCGCAATTTACCCTAGTTTAAATATACATTAAAAAATATGAAAAAGAATATAAAAAAGAGAATAAAAGTGAAGCGAGAGTAAAGCGGGGTTGGGATTAATAGACAAATACACTTATGTTAGTGATGGAGAAAAATAAATAAATTATGGAGATAAATAAATAAATTAAATAAAAAAAAGATTAGAAACCAAGTCTAAGAATCAAGAGACCACCTTTGTCTCTCTTACTTAATATAATAGTAAAAAAGGCGAATTACATTTAGGCCCCCTGAGGTTTGCCCTAATTACAAATCAGTCCCTCTTGTTTCAAAAATTATATATTAGTCCCTAAAAACACTGTTTCAATTGAGGTCCCTAGACGCCGTTAGAGTTCCTTTAATTTTGACAGGACTACGTTGTTGATGTGATTTAGTTAAGGGGTCGTTTTGTAAGAAAATTCATAGTTCAGGGACTTTTTTGTAATATTTTTCGGAAATTCAAATGTCAAAATTAACGGAACCCTAACGGCGTCTAGGGACCTCAATTGAAACAGTGTTTTTAGGGACTAATATGTAATTTTTGAAACAAGAGGGACTGATTTGTAATTAGGTCAAATCTCAGGGGACCTAAATGTAATTCGCCCTAGTAAAAAAGTATAGATAAAAGAATACACATCCACTTTATATATATATAATTAATAACTCCATTTCAATTAACTTCCTACTCCCCAATTCAAATTTATAATTTAATTTTACTTCCTACTCATCTAAATTGACTGTAATACCCTTATTTTTTTTTCTTTTTGTACTTCAATTTCAAAGTTTGAGTACTGTAACTTTTACTTAATAGTCTATTTTTAAATTTGAATATTTTAATGTTTATGAACAATACTTTAATTATAAATTTAGGTACATTAACTTTTATAAATAATACTCTAATTTAAAACGTAAGTACTTTAACTTTTACGAATATTATATATATATATATATTTTTTTTTTCTTCTTATACTTCAATTTTAAACCTAAGTACTTTAACTTTTACAAATAATACTTTACTTTTAAATACGAATTGTTTTATAATTTGAAAAATTTATAATACTGATGAGGCAGAAATACGCTTGACCCTCGTATTGACACGTGGCGTCACCGTCATGCGACACATGGAAGCCAGTGTCCTAAATGGATCACCCTCGGGACGAGCCTCACCCTCGTTCCCCAGGTTGTCAATTCTTCAGGGGAGTCAACTCCCGAGCGAGGGGTATTATGATCCTCCGAGCCCTCATACGCTCACCCTCGAAACATTCCCCCACTTAGATGAACAGAGAATCAAATTCATCTCTCAGCCTTGGTCCAAGTGCCCCTCGGACTTGCGAGCCTCCAGGGCTCATATCAAAACATGAGCGTGCGCCTCACCCTCGTTAACAACCCAAAATGGCTCTCTGACATAAGGTACATACCGTGCACCTGCCACTGTTGCCCGCCACCAACTTTTCATCAACTTTTGCAGGAGATTTCTCCTAGGTTTCTCCTCATCAAGCCACGTGTTAGGGCAACATTAGGCTAGGACCACACGGTGACAATTACCAAAGGGCCTTTGACCCTCAACTATAAATAAAGGAGTTCATCCCCTTCACGGTAAGTAATCCTCCATCACTGAAACTCTGCAATTACTTCATTCTCTTCAGATCATCATCTGACTTGAGCGTCGGAGAGCCAAACTAGACATCACCCCCAGTTCCCCCCAGCTTGGCCTTCTGACCGTTTGTTTTGGTGTTTGTCCTAGCAGGTTGGACCCCATCTTTTCCAGCGAATTCACTACAACAAAAATTGATTTTTGAGGTACAATCTAGTATCCCTATATGGTACATATTGGGACACTTTTATTTTTCGGGACACTTAATATAAATGTCGCATGTATTGGTGACGCATAAAGTTTTGGGACACTTAAAATGTCCCAATAACTTATTTTATTGAGACGCTTACATGTATCCTTTTAATACATTTATGAGACACAAATAAATGTCCTTAAACAAAATTAGAGATTAAATAAATAATTAATATTGAGGCACTTTTTTGTGTCTTTAAATTTATATATCTTTTTTATTATTATTATTTTAATGATTTGTCATATTTTGTTAATTTTTTTTCTTCACACTTATAAAATGTCAGAAAAATTATACTTTAATATTTATAATCGAAACTTCAATTTTGAACATCCAATCAAATATAAAGAAATTCTGGAATGAAACTAATCAAAACACTAATTATTTTGTATTAAGAAAGTAGTTCAATCCCTAGATCAATCTAGGATCAATACAACACAATTATTCCAATTCCCTAACATTACAAACTCAATTTCTATAATCTAAAATTCAAAGTCTGCTAACATGCTTCACCAATGTAATTTGTCATCCAAACCAACCTGCATTTACAGAATATATATTATTCCTTTTTGCAAGAGCAAGATATTTTTTACAACAAAATGTTATATAAGAAAAAATCAACTTACCTAATTTAGTCGGGGAAGTATAATCTACAAATTAAGAAATAAATAAATTAATAATACAAGAAAGTCAAAAATCTTCTCCACATAATTTTATTGAAAATGTATCATCCTACATGTATAAAAGAAAGATAGAAATGTCAATACTAGCTAGTTTAATCACATTTACTAAAATAAAGTATTTGCTATTAATTCCACACTAGAATTTCAATTGTTATGTAATTAATTAATATGAAATAATATCTATACGGATATGTGAAAAGCAACCCACAAAAAGATAAATACGAACTTACGTGAATAAGCAAATATTTTCATCAATCATTAAGATTGTGGATGACTATATGTTCTGATCACATACAAGCTTCATTCAAGAAAGATACTAGTAAAAAATCATTTTTGGATTTTTCTTGAGTTGAAATCGAACATATATAAAAGACAAAATATGCACTGATCGACTGTTGTAAAATTTTCAATTCTAAAATCTTGATTGAATTCTAATTTTAATATATTTAAAAATAAAATTGAGGATAGAAATATTGCAAGAAAATGAGGGAGAAGAGAACACCTTGAATCCAGCCTATGGATAATTTGCACGGGTTGAGAATGTTGATTTACTGATAGATCAAGAGAATAAGAGATGGAGAAGATCAGATTGAGAATTAGAGAAACTGAAAAGGAGAAGTGGTGAGAGGAAAAAAAAAAAAAAGGTTATAAGTAAGATGAAAACTGAATAAGAGAAGTGGTGAGAGGTTGAACTCTTCTATTCCCACCTTTAATTTGAGGTAGTTTAATTATAAGTGTCTCTATAAATATAATTATTAGGACACAATTTATTAAGCATCCTAATATCATACTTTGAGGTCCCAATATATACTTTTTATTGTAGTGATTCCACTTGAGTTCTGTCCCTGTTTTCCCACACTAAACAAAATGTAAAGTGATCGGAGTTTGACACCTCAGATTTAGACCCATTATTTTTGGCGCCGTCTGTGGGAAATCACTTTCTTCCTTTCTTCTTCTTTGCTAGTTGAGATACAAACACCATTTTCACTATGGTCACCACCAGATCAGGTGCAATAGGGGCGGCGATGACCTCCCACACGGCGGCAATGACAACGCCTCACTCCCAGCTACTACTGGAGGCGCGCCACCAGCTGGAGGGGCCCCCTTCACGACGGAGCAAGTCACGCCCGCGATGGGGGTCAATGCGGAACAACCCGCCGCTACGGTGGCGGGAGGATTTGGGCTCCATATTCCCCAGAATCAGCTCCACTCCACCCAAGTCCATCCAGGGGGATATTCCTTCATGATGCCTCCACCGGGTTACACATTAACCCCTTCCGCCATGCTACCTGCCGTCCAGCCATACCACACAGGGCAAATACAACTACCCATTGTTATCCCCAAAGAGATTGAGGGGGTAAAGTTACCCCATATGACGCCCAGGCAGTTGCAAGCTATATATACCCAATGCGAGGTTCAAGCTGCCCAGAACGCTTGGAAAAATTTCACCTCTACATACTTCCTTTCTGGGCAAGCCGCTCAGATTGCCCCTCCTATGGGAGGGTGGCAGGTCTACCCGTTCATGGCAGCCCAAGCAGTCTTGCAAGCCCGACCTCCACCTCCACCGATCAACGAGAAGGAAGTTCCCACGAGGGAAAAACCGGAACGCCTGCAAGCTAGTAAGGGAAAGGAGCCTGTGGAAAGAATTGATGTCGATGACGAGGTTCACTCTCAAGCCTCGAAACAAGGAAGTAGAGCGAGAGAAGAAGATACCTCCTTGCGGCTGTGCAAGACCAGCTGCAGGGGTTGCAAGACATGGTGGGACAGCTCTCTCGAGCGCGGTCTCAAGCCCCCTATGATGGGGGCTAGAGAACCAATGCCAGAGACGCCCGCCACCGAGCCCGACAATAGCACGCTCCTCGACACCAGGAGGCAGAGGAAAATCTTGAAAAATATGGTCACGAGGCCATCCCTGGCGAGGGGCTCTCCCCTCGTTGAAGAAGTCTTGATGGCCCAAGCTGGGATGGGCAAAGTACCCACCCCCATCAACCGCTATGATGGAACTACCGACCACGCAGAACATTTGGATCATTTTCTGCATCTCATGCACTTGTACGAGCACACTAGTCACTATTGGGCCAAAGTTTTCATCACTTCCCTCGGTGGAATGGCCTAGGGCTGTCAATGGGTCGGATTTTAATCCGAATCCGGTCCGAATCCAATCCGAATTTTAGCATATTCGTCCGATAAAAATATCCGATGGATCATATCCGATTATAAATATTTGTTATCCGAAATAAATGGAGCGAATATGGATTTAAGGAATCCGATCCGTTAAGAATCCGAATCCGAATCCGATAATATATATAATATTTAATTAAATAAATTATTTACTAGTACATAATATTTAGTGAAATGATTAAAATTAAAATTTTCTCATATTTATCACTTTAAGCAATAATAAATTTTAATTTTTTTACTCTAAAAGTATATATTATCTTCTATTAATAAGTTTAAATTAACCTATTTTAAATAAATATAAACAAAACTATCAAATAATCCATTAAAATAATAATTATTTATTTAATATTATTTAAATATATTTATTTTTTATATCAAATTCATTATTTAAAAAAATAGATTTTATTGCTAATCGGGTCGGATCCTTTATCGGATCTGATCCGGCCTGATTATGTATGGATTCAAAATAGGATTCGAATTCGGATCCGGTAATCGGATTCTCTTATCGAATTCGGATATGGAATCTCCTGATCCGGTCCGAATCCGACCCGTTGACAGCCCTAGAATGGCCTAGGAGTGGTATAAGCGGTTTCCACCCCGCTCGATCCGGTCATACGAGGATCTCACCAATGCCTTCTTGAATCATTTCAACTCCTTGAAGGCCCCCGTCACTACGCCAACGACCCTTTACAACCTGGTCCAAGGTGAACACGAGCCCCTCCGATCCTTCTTTGCTCGCTTTAACAAGAAGGTGCTATTGGTGGAGAGGCCCTCGATAGACTTTTTGATCCATGTCCTCTTCAAGGCTGTTAATCATAAACAGTATGTGAGTAAGAAGTTTACGGATGCCATTGTCAAGAAAAGGCCGGTATCGCTGATGGCCATGAGGGAGATCGCCGAGCCGTATTTCACGCTCGAGGACATGTATGGGTCCAAAGTTCCCCGATACCCAGCCAACAGAAGAACGAGCGGGGGTGAGATGAATCCCACACGGGAAGACGTAATCATCACCTCTCCCTTGTAGACTCGAGCGCATCCCCCTCAACAGGCCCATCTCCGAGATCTACTCCCTCTCAGATAAGAAACTCTTCAAGCGTCCCTAAAAACTGAGAGAGACGGAGTCGCATAAGCGCTCAGGAAAATATTGTGCTTTCCACAAGCAGAAAGGGCACGACACTGATGAGTGCCACCAGCTGGAGAATGAAATACAAAGGCTTATTGCCGGGGGCCACCTGAAGGAATTTGTAAAGGTTTTAGAGCATTATGGCGAACGCTATAACGAGCTTACTAGGGAGAGAAGGAGGAGCCCGTCGCGCTCAAGGAGCCCGAGAGGGCGAGGCCTGGAGAGCAGCACCCAAGGCAAGCAAAAAAAGTATGAGCAAAAGAACGCTCCATTTGCGGTCATTCACATGATCGCTGGGGGCTCCTCAGGAGGGGATTCTAATGCCTCGCGTCGCCGCTATGTTAGAAGCTATGATCAACGCCCCTCGATGACCAAACAAGTTTATGCCATCAAGAAAGCAAGCGCCAACAACCCCAAGGAGAATGAAGTAATATGGTTCAGTGATAGGAATTTAGAGCACATTGTAACACCCCATGGGGCTAGTGAAACCTCTGATTGCCCCATGGTGGTTAGCCTAGATGTCCACAATCACGTTGTAAAGAGGGTTTTGGTTGATAGTGGAAGCTCCGTTAATGTTCTCCCTTACACCACTTTCCAGAAAATAAACATCACCAATATTCCCCTCGAGCCCCTCAAAACAGCCCTCATTGGCTTTGGGGGCTCCGAGGTTGTCCCTCGTGGACAAATTCGCTTGGCCACCTCCTTCAGTCGCGCCCCACAGCAAAAGACGCTCATGGTAACCTATGCGGTGGTAGAAATTGAGATCCCTTACTACATCATAATCGGGCGACCTGCCCTCGTTGATTTCAAGGCGATCATCTCTACCTACCACCAGAAGATCAAATTCCCTACTCTCGAGGGTGTTGACGAGGTTCTATGCAATGTCAAAGAAGCATGGGAATGCTACATGTAACAGCCCAAACCCTAATTCTCATGATAACTCCCGTAATAACCAAAATCGGCCAAAAGCCCTACTTAACTCTAAATTTAGAGATTTCCGAATATCAACATTTTTCCTAATCAATATTATAGTCAAAACGATCCTTGAATTATTTTGTGAATTTTCATGCATTTACCAAAACTTGATTCCAACCGTAGCATATTTTATAAATATTTTCCTTTTTTAAAAATTTTCATTTTATTATAAACAATTAGCTTTCATTCGATATTCAAAATTATACTTGAAACGTTTCTTGAAATTTTCTCCAACTATGATAATTTTTCTCAACCTTTAAACTTATCATAGCTTCGTTTATATAATTTATCATGATTTTTATCATCTTTAACATTTATAATTTGTAAACGAAAAACCTAAACGTTCCACATTTATAATCATAACGAAGCTTATTTTTCACTCATTCTTTCATTATTTTTACCACTTCAAGTTCTCGTCTCTCGACTCTTGAATAAATTTCACATTAATTTATATTTATTTTTATTTACCATGACATCATTCATGACGTCACTTTCCTAAAATAGCATTTCTAAAAATAGAAAGTTTAGAGATGTGAATTTAACTCTTCCACATCTCTTACAAGAATTCCATACAATTGTGCAATTTATAATTCTTCCACATTTCCTACAAGATACCATATACTTGTATGAATTAGAAATATTCCACATTTCTTACTAAAATACCATACAAATATGTGGGTTAGAAATCTTCCACATCTCTCATAAATTTTTAGAAATTGCTATAAGACCCCTTATTCCTACCTATAAATACCCTTCATATGAACCATTTCTAACTCACAAAATCAACACAAATCACTCTCCCTCTCTTCCATTTCCTCACGCTAACCCCCCTTTTTTCAAGAGACAAAAAGGTTAGTTTTTGTGCTTTAATTTATGCTTTAGTTTATGCTTTATTTTACATTTAAATTATGCAATTTAATTTATATTTTATATGTTTTTAATTATGTTAGAAATTGATGTTAGAAAATTATGCTTTAGGAATTTAATTTCACGAAATAAAGTTAGAAATTTAAATTAGGAAATACATGTTTATTATATGAATTTATTTAAATACGTATTTGAATATTCATAATCATGTTCTTGAATGTTAGAACAAATGCATGTTTAGAGAATTTAATTGTGAATTATTTTTCATGAGAAATTTATATATTTTGCTACATTATGTCTCAAATCTTATGTTATGAACATGAATATAATCTAGCATGTTTGATATGTCCTATGAATATTCAAATAGACTTAAGAACATGTTCTTGATGTTCTTGAAGTGTGTGTGTACCGTGTGTGCCTAGTGTGTGTAAGTATGTGTTCGATTTTGTGTTTAAAAGTGTTTAATCCCCTATGGTTAAATAGTAATCATTTTTCAATAGTAACTTTGACTTTTAATTTCAAATGAAAACTTTGACTCATAAAATCTTGTAGAGATTTCAAATATTAACATAAAATAATATTTTGGATTTTTAGAAAGAACTTTTATCTAGAATTTCCAAAAATGGGGATTAAATAACAATTTCCAAAATATAATTCTAGCTTATTAAAATTTCTTGTGCATTGTTTATTTGAGTATTAAGACTTAGTCCTAAACCGGTAGTAGTACTTTCAGGCGAGGATATAATTGAACAGTGGAATCCCAAGGATTTTATCTAGACCGTCAAGACACTCTGTGAGGGTTAAAATGTTTTCAACTGGAATCATGCCTATACATACGTATCTATATAAAAACTATTTTCAAGCCTACCTACTATTTTGATTTATTACCCTATATACATATTACTTTACTACCCTATCCCTCTTAAGGGAAAAATACTTTCATGCCGGAATCAACGTTTTACTAGAACATTATATAATTTAAGTCCACTTTATCAAAACATTGATTCCGGGTTATGCAAGAAAAATATTGTTCTTGATTCATGTTACGGGCCCCGGCTGTATCCGTAGCGAGCAATTACCCGGAAGGTATCGGGCCGAGGGTATTGTTAGTGCTGCGGACTGCCACCTCTTGGTAGTGGTCTAACTGGAGGTTAGTTACTCCATGCCAAGGGATGAGGGAGAGATAGCTGCCTCCCGAATCGTGTTCATGGTCTCTAGGGTTGGCTCCCCTATTGACACCAAGGAGTAGCGGTGGTATTATCGTATTGAGTTTTATTGAAGTATCGGCACCATGTACAGTGCCAGTACTGTTTTACCATTTATTTAAGGAGTTAAGGATGGAGAGGCCTAGCTTGCGGGCACTAAAGTTCTTGTTACAGACGGTTCATATTTCTACAAAGATTCCAAATTACCCCTATCCCTATTTTAACAATTATTATGAACCGTTTCCTATTTGCTATATCCTATTGCTATTATTTTAGATCAAGATCTTCTTGATCATATAAATATATATACATATACATATATCAATAAGTTATTATACCCCCTTCGCTTAGTCACTTTGACTAACTACTCTCCTACTTTAAAATGCATGATTTCAGGAATCCACGGAACGACGCCTTAGAGGTATCTTGAAGCTTTAAGGTGTCATATCTTAGTCAATCAGGATTATATTAAGAGTGCATGCACATATTTTAATAAGCACTCTCGTGTTGGCCTCAGACTTATCACTGTAAATATCTTACTTCTTAACTTAATAATATAAATTTTTCGTTCGGCTTGAGATATCACATCCTTCTATTTTAAGTTGTCTAGTTTTTGCTACACTTTAAATTCCATGTTTCAGTATTGCATAGCCTTGTCCGTTAGCCGAAGTATTTCTCGAGAACTAGGACTTACATCCACTCGGGAAGTGCTACGGTGCGGGGTTGTAGCGTTAGGGGGCGCTACACTACATGTTGTCCCTAAAAAAACCTAAAGCTGAAAAGATGTTTCAGATTGGGTCCACCAAAAGGTCAGTAGATTTTTCCAACTTAAATGAAGATGGTCCCGTACGAAAAAGAGCCAAGTTGAATAAGAAAAAAAACAAGAAGAAGGATCCTAACTCTGAGGGGGAAGCGGACGAAGGCGAAAGAGAGAGCGCTGATAATCGCTTAACTGGAAAGAAAAGAGCGCTCGAAATCCCTCGCCCAGAAGTGCTAATTGAGCCCACGGAGAAATTTCTAACCATCGAATTAGAACCCAGCAACAAAGATAAAACCACCCAAATTGGCTCTAGTCTCTCGGGACCCTCGCAGATCATGATGATTGATTTCTTGAGGGAAAACATTGATGTCTTTGCTTGGAAAGCTTCTGATCTCACATAAATTGATCCAAGCGTCATAGTCCACAGGCTCAACGTGGACCCCGCTTTCAAGCCAATCAAACAGAAGAAGAGAAATGCCCATAGATTTCGAAAGAAGGTTATTGAGGAGGAAGTAAACAAACTCCTCGAGGCCCAATATATTGAGCCCATATTATACCCAGAATGGCTTTGCAACGTTGTCCTTGTTGGGTGTGGCGGGCCCGAAGCACAGTGATGGTATAGCGTAATATTCAAAAAAATTCGCCATAACCTCGTTATCAAAATATTTCCAAAATATTTTAATAAAGCAGCGGAATAAATCGGGCAGCATAACTCTAATATATACAGGCATTGATAACATAATTTTAAATCATCCAGCATATGATCACAATATGCAAATAATAATTTGGGCAGCACAACGGTATTACCGTACTGCAAAATTGGCTATCAACGGCACTTTTCCAGCACCTTGATATTTTCTCGTTAAACCGGCAGAGCTTCCCCGCAATATCCCCGATTAAGAAAATTGGAGTGTGGGCTCCGGCAGTATTTCGCTAAATCCTTTGAGAAAATATTTTTCTAGAAAAACCCTTTTTTCTAAAACTAGAAAATCCCTATTTTCTATTAATTAAGTGGACTATATATTAATTGTATAACCACCTAATTAATTAATTAATTAATCCTTAATTAAGGATTAATTAACTTAATTAGAGAGAGAGCCGTGAGGGCAATGAAATCTGCCAAGAGAAGCAAATTTTTGGATTTCAAAATCTAATAATGAAATGAATGGGAGGCAGCCCTATTTATAGCCAAGTTTTCAAGGGTAAAAACGTACAAAAACAAACATTTGCCGTGCACTCCAAGTTCGGATGGCAAATCCGATCACGCCACGCAGGAGCTTGCACCGCCACGAGCACGGCGGCATGAAGCACGCTCCAATCGGAGTTGGCACGCGCCCGCACGCGCCGCCCAAGTGGCGGCTGTGTGCTTGGCGCGTGTGAGAGGCATGCCTGCGCGAACAGCTGCCACGTGGCAGACCGTTCCGGTCCGACCGGCGGTTCGCGGTTCAGACCGGTTCAGGGGTGAACCGGTCGGTTTAGCTTGGGCTCCAGCAACGCCACGTGTCGGAATCTAATTCGTCCACGTGTCCGGGTCGGGCAAACCGTGACCCGACCCTATCCGAAGACCCGACCCGCTGACCCGTTTCTTTGACCCGCGCGAGAGCCAATCTGGGCTGTTCCTCCGCGATGATGCGGACGGATCCCAACCGTCCACGTGTCTCGCCATTTGGCGCCCAGTCAGCGCCACCCGGTGCTGACCCGCTGACGTGGCATGACACGTCAGCTGCCACGTCAGAAAAAAAACCTTTTTTTTTTTTTTTTTGAAAAATTTTATTTTCTCCAAAATAAAATTTGGACATTTCCAACTCTTTGGAATTTAATTTATTTTCTCAAAATAAAATACTTGGCTATTTTCAAATACTTTGAAACATCATTTCTCTCTCTCGTTTTAATATTTTCTCTTTGATCTTCGTTGGGGCTTGTGGGGGGACCTGCAGGACTAATTAATCTTAGCTCCAAACGTGTTAATCTATTATCATCCCATGACAATAATTGATTACCGTTTAACAATATTTAATTCCACTAAATAAATATTGTTGAACTCTAAAATTAATTAAATTATTCACGAATTTCTCGATCTAGAATAATTTTGCATTTTATTCCTCTGTACAGATACCCATGAAAAATAAATCAATACTACTATCATTTATTTTTCACTTCCAATCTGAAATTTCTTGATTCGCCTTAAGTCCAAATTTCCTGTATGTGAAACACATTCAACATACAACTTCGGTGACGAACACACGAAGTACTTTGGCCAAAGTTTTATTTGAACTTTTTGCAAATCTATTTCAGGGATATCTTTAACCTTCCAGCAAGGCTACAGATTCCTCGATCAATATTTCTCTTTAGCACATTTCATGCAATCACCGAACGTAACAAAGTATTTTGGCCACCCGTTACCGAGACCTCACTTCTGAGTACATCACAGTGATTAACACTACATGCCTAAAGTAGAAACATCGCCAGGATTAAGAGTCTAATGCTTTCAAGATTTTATTCATTTTAGATAGCAGCATAAAATGAACGATCTCAGTGGTCCAGTTCGATGTTTCCAATCTCATTGAAAATCATCAATGTGTTATAATTGGAAACTCCATTTCCCTATGACGAAAGACTAATCATCTTATATAACACATTGTAGTCTCGATAAGAACATCTTCTTATCATACTGACTAGAACTTTAATGACACGTGACTTCTGGTATTTAAAATCTTTTCCAATGAAACACATTTCATATAAAAATACCATCACACGTCATTAATTATTAAATTTGTAAAATACTCATAACTTGCTTTAATTTCAGTTTTATTAATCCAAAATATTTACAATATAATTGGATTTTCAGGGCATTAATCCCAACAATCCTAGTACCCAAGAGCGCTAACAAATGGAGGATGTGCAATGATTTCACAGATTTCAATAAAGCTTGTCCTAAAGACCCTTATCCTCTGCCCAGATTTGATCAATTTATTGATTCAACCGCAGGCCGTGAGCTCATGAGCATGATGGATGCCTTCCAAGGGTATTACCAAATCTTCATGACACCCGAGGATCGGCCCAAAACTTCATTTGTGGTCCATATGGGTGTCTATTGCTTCTTAGTCATGCCCTTTGGGCTCAAGAATGTAGGTCCTACGTACCAGCGCCTCATTAACCAGATGATTGAAAAGGAAATTAGAGGATCGATGGAGGTCTATGTAGACAATATGAAAGTTAAGAGCGAGTGCCAATCCTCCCATCTGGAAGATTTGAGGCGCACGTTTGACATATTATGCCAAAATGACATGAAGTTGAATCAATCTAAGTGTACGTTTGGGGTACGGGAAGGAAAATTCTTGGGCTATATGGTTAGCCAGCGTGGGATTGAAGCTAATCCAGAGAAGATCAAGGCCATCCTGGATATTCCATCCCCTCGTAATGTCAGAGAGGTCCAAGTCTTGGTAGGGAAAATCATCTCTTTGAACGGGTTCATTTCCCGCTCTGCCGACAGGAATCTACCCTTCTTCAAAATTCTTCGCAATGCTCGAAATTTCGCTTGGACTGAAAAATGCAAAAAAACATTATTGGACATGAAGGCCTACCTCTCGTGCGCCCGGCTTCTGACAAAACCAGTGGAGGGCGGTAGCTTGTTTATATATCTTTCAGTTTCATCAGAAGCTACGAGCGCGGTCTTGGTAACCGTGCGTGAGCGCAAGCATTTACCTGTTTATTATCTGAGCAAGACGTTGCAGGGTGCGGAGAAGAAATATTTGGAGATCGAAAAGTTTGCTTTTGCTCTTATGAATGCTTCACGGAGGCTGAGGCCATATTTTCAAGCACATTCAATCACTGTCCCTATAGATCAACTGCAAAGGTAAGTATTGTTCAAACCGGACGTCTCTGGGAGGTTAATAAAATGGGCTATTGAACTGAGCCAGTTTGACATCCGTTTCGAACCCAGAACAGCTATATAAGTGCAGGTGGTCGTGGACTTGTTGGTTGAGCATTTTGGATTGGAGTCTGCCACTCTTGAAAACAACGGTCTTTGGGTCCTGCACACAGATGGTTCCTCGACCTCTTGGGGGAGGGGGACAGGAGTAACCCTTAGAGACCCCAATGGAATTGAAATAGATTTTGCAATCAGATTGGATTTTCAAGTTACAAATAACGAGGCAGAGTACGAGGCTCTCATTCAAGGGTTGAAGATTGCTTTTCAAAATGGCCTCTAGGATCACGGCTTATGTTGATTCACAACTGATCTCAAGTCAGATTGGAGGAACTTACGAGGCTCGAGAAACCACCATGGTACAGTACTTGGTAAAGGCGAAAGAAATAATTGGTAAGTTCAAGGAATTCCACTTACTCCAGGTTCCACGACCAGAGAACGAGCGCGCTGACGCTCTTTCCAAATTTTCCTCCGCCCTCGAAGGGTCATGTGGGCGTTCTATTACATTTTTAAGAGTGGAGGAACCATTGATAAGGGAAAAGGTACTTACTCGAGCGGTAGCTATGATCGATCCCCAGGAACCGTGCTGACTTGATGACATCATCAGGTTTCTTAAAGATGGTGCTTGCCCCACCGACAAAGTGGAGGCGCAAAAGATTAGGAACAAGGCCCCTCACTTCTCCTTGGATCCCGCGAGGAGGCTCTTTAAGAAATCTTACCACGGCTCTCCAATGAGATGCTTAAGACCCTCATAAGCCAAAGAGACCCTCGAGTATGTCCATCAATGGAGTTGCGAAAATCACTCTGGGGGGCGTATTCTTGCCAAAAAGATATTGAAAAGTGGATTTTATTGGCCCTCGGTTCTCTAAGACGCCATTGCTTTCTGCAGAAAGTGCCCTAAGTGTCAGTTTCACTCTAACATCCCCCAATTACCGGCGGCTCAGATGATCCCTATAGATGTATCATGGCCCTTTGATCAGTGGGGCATTGATATTGTGGGACCATTACCGGTAGCAGTCGGACAGAAGAAGTTCGTCATCCTGGATGTGGATTACTTTACAAAGTGGGCTGAGGCCGAAGCCGTAGCCAAAATCACTTTTCGAGTGGTGAAAAACTTCATCTGGAAGAACATCATTTGTAGATACAGTATCCCGAGGGTGCTAATTTCAGACAATGGATCCCAATTCATTGTAGCAGACACTCGGGAATGGTGTTCAGAGTTGGGCATCGAACAACGCTTTACTTCTGTGGGACACCCTCAGGCCAACGGTCAAGCAGAGGTTACAAACAGGATCATTTTGCAGCACTTAAATGTTAGGAATGGTGCCCTAGAAAGCCGATTGAATATCCGCTTTGTACTTTTCCTTATTGTAATCACAGACAATCTTTGAATGAAATAACGAATTGAGGGAACACTTCTTTATATGCTCTTGTTTGGTATGCGTTTACTTTATCTGTGCATGTATGAGAACTCCCCTAATCCTGATGACTTTATGACTCTACTATTTAGGTAAAATGGTTCATGAAGCGAGCCCTATATCACATAAGTCATGATTAGTAAAATACTCCAAGCCGATGAGTCCTACCGACAGTGGGAGTGTCAACCTGACTCCTCTAAGGCTTGCTTGTGGGATCACGCCCTTAAGAAGGACCACCTTGTTTCATGGAGGTGCAAAGTGTATAGTTGATACGTGCGTGATACATGAGGGTGCTTACTTTAATAAGTAAGTTCACTGAGGTGCCCCGTGTGAGAACATTCCTAAATGGGAAAGGAAGTTTCTATTTCAGGAAATGGAAACTTCCAGATTAGGAAATATCTCACGAGTCGTTGATGTGATTAATTGATCCTTAGACTTGAGGTTCCATGTCACTTTATGAGTTAACTCTGTAGTCTTAGGTATAAGCTTTGAAGGGTGTCGCCTTAGACAACTGATTCAAGGCTTATGCTGGGGCTGCACAAGTGATTCATGAAAGTGAATGAGAATCAAGAAAGGACCTACACTTGCATTTGCAAGGCGATCTCTTATTGTGTAAGTCATTCATATGCCATATGGAGTCCTTGGCCAAGGCAGTAGATCAAGACATCAAGAAAAGGGTTTTTTGGAGTGAGATCAAATGGATATGAAATGCACTTAGCTTTAAGACCGGATTATTAGGGTTCTGATTATTCCCTTACCCTAGATCATGGTTGAGAGATAGAACGTAGGAGGATTGTATCTCACAATGAATCAATGACTTAAAGGTTCTGTCTAATCCGAACATTCCAATTCAGCTAGGGGTTAAACACCTGTTGCTAGACTATGGTCGTTTAATCTGTGGACTGATTAATTAATTAGTGAATTAATTAATTAAGGTCACTGCTAATTGAATTGAGAACCTAGAGGGTCACACACAACAACTTGGTTACATGAGTTAAGGCTTGAAAATGATTAAACGAGTTAATCGGACCTAGAGGGTTCCACACGTGTGAAACCACACGTGTGGGTCACGGGACTGGACACGTGATTATTTAATTATATGTTAAATAATTAATGTGATTAATTATTTAATAGACTTTGGTTTAATTTTGAATTAAAAAGAAAGTCTTATTTTGGAGAAAAATAATCTAGTTAATTAATTACGAATTAATTAATTAGATAAAATAAGTTATTTATTTTAAATAAATAAAGTATAAAATTATCCAAAAATAGTTTGGATATTTTAGCTCTCTTGAAAGTTGATTTGAATTTGAATTTGAATTCAAAGTCAAAGTCAAAATTACTTGATGATCAAGTAATAGGAGAGATGGACCAAATCCTTAGTCCATAAGGACTAGGAATTTCGGCCACTCCCCTCCTATATATATAGGGGAGCTCGAGCTCCCCTTAGAGAGTAATTGACAATTCTTTTGGTTCATGTGTTGAACACCATTCTTTCTCCAAGATAAATTAAACCCTAGGTTAAGCCTAAACACTAACTAGAGAACTAGCATCCTTTAGTTAGATTGTAGTCAAGTTGGTGGACTTTCTCTAGAGAGCTTCAAGTTAGAAGTTTGAAGATTCGAGTTTTACCAAGGAGAGGGGATCAAGCCGCGAGAAGAGCGTTCTTGGGTGGCTTGAAACGCTTCAAGAAAGTTAATTAAGAAAGTAAGTTTCTAATCCCTACGAATTTGGTTACACGATTGCGAGTCCAAGATCCTTTTGTTGGAAAATTTTTAAATTTCCGCTGCTTTCTGATTCCTGTTTTCCAACATTAAAGACCATGCTTGAAAGCAAAAAGGGCGAATGGGCTGAGGAGTTACAAAGGGCTTTATGGGCTTACCGCACAACTCGTCGAGCGGCCACCGGAGAAACTCCTTACTCTCTTGTTTATGGATCAGAGGCGATGATACCCGCAGAAATTGTGCAAGAGTCTGCGCGTGTGGCATATTTCGAGCCTGAAACTAATGAGGAAAATAGAGCACTTGAGTTAGATCTTTTGGAGGAAAAAAGAGAGAACGCCTGGGCACGTATCCACAAGTATAAATCATCGGTGGCTCGGCAGTACAACAAGCGAGTCAAAGAAAGGACATTCCAGATAGGAGACTTGGTTCTAAAGAAAGTTGAAGTATCAAAACACGTGGGAAAGCTGGACCCAAATTGGGAAAGACCATTCAAAGTCATCCAAGTCAGGGTTAATAATACTTACACGCTCGAGACGCTTCAAGGCGAGCGACTTCCACGGCCCTGGAATGTATGTAACCTTCGACGGTTTTATGTTTAAATCTTCCCTAAGTATTCTTGTAAAACCCCAGTTTTGGGCTTCATGTATTTCTTATTTACAAGCGTAAGTAATGGAATGATTTTCTTATATATAATCTGTTTTCTTCTATTCTTGTATTTGGTAAAAAATTCCCCCTTGGGACCCTAGGCAATAGCCATACATGTAACATCCCGTTCGTCCGACCGTTCCAGGTACGTCTGTACGAGAGAGTTATGTGCGTATTTAATTATTTAATTATGTAATTCGGTGTTATTTTAATGCTAATGTGATTATTTGTAATTAATTGTATTTAATTATTTAACTTATAACTTGAGTTTTAACGTTTTTGTATGCATGCCTTGTAATTTGCTCTGTACGTGCCCGAATTTGATTCCGTTTCTTGTGCATTTTTTATATATGAGAACTACGTGAGTTATGAATATGATTATGTGATCGTTACATGTTTTAGAGTGTGTTTTATTTGGTTCTTGGCTCGTTTTGTATAAACGGGATTTGTGAGGGACGTTAGGGCCTAACGCGTTTAGCGCACCTCGTGTTCCGGAAGGTGTAACTTGAGCTCGGGAATTCGGATTCGAATTCCGGAAGATGCTTCGGACTCGTAACGAAGAAGGAAGACAAGGAACTTGGCCTCATATTTCTCTAAGCCCGTTTGATCCTCCGAATTTCGTCCGGATTGAGCCTCGTGTGACAGATTTACCACCTTTCACTAAATAAGCCATATCTTGACCAATCCTTGACCAAATTAGGTTATTCTTAGGCCCACATTCCACTTAATCACTCCTCTATCCATCCCTCCTTGACCCATTTCGTTTTCAGCAGTAAAGGGAGAGGAAAAGGAGAAGCAACACGAGATAGAGAGAGAAGGAAGGAGAAGCACTATTCAACTTCAAGTTTCAAGCTCGTTTCTTCTCGGTTTCGCCTCAAATTTGAAAGGTAAGTCCGAATTCTTGTTGTTTAGATTCTCCTCTTTATTTTAAGTGTATTTTGGCTGAATTTCTTTGAGGTTTGAGCATGGTATGTGATAATACGTGAATAGTTAGGTTTTGGCTCCTTTTGATGAATCCATGCCTTCTTTTCTTTGTTTCTTGAATTGATGAGTTATATATGATCTAGGTGACTTGATTACTTCCTTTTTATGCATGAATTTCGTGGTATTTGAGTGTCCTTTGAATCACCATAGCTGCACTTTTGAAAACTTTGAAGCTTTGAAGGTATATGTGTTTGATTTGCCCCTTTCCTTCTCCCATGTGTTTGTGTGTTGTTTTGTGGAGTTTCTTGCTGCAATTTGTTGCTGTTTTGAAGCCTTTAGCTGCTGCCTTTGATGCCTTGTTCGTTTCCCTGCTGTTGCTGCCATGGAGAATGAAGAAACAGGGCTGAAGTTGAAGACGAAGCTCAACCTGCTCCCGTTAACGGGCTTTACCCCGTTTGGCCTTTGTGGAGGTAACGGGCGTTACCTCCATGGCTGCTGGAGCTTTATGCTCCTGTTCCCCTTAACGGGGGTTACTCCTTTTGAACTAAGGAGTGGTAACCCCCGTTACCCTTGCTGTTTTGTGTGTGTAGTTCGTGTGTTTTGTTCGTGGTGTGTCCGACTTTGTTTCGTTGTTCTTTTCTTGTTTCGTTTGTGATTTTAATTACTTTCTCCCACCCCAATTATGATCCTAATGTGTTTATATATGAGTATATGACGTGTTTGATTAATTATTCTAATGTTATAAGCTTGTTTAATTAGAGTGAACGTAACTTGTATGCATGAACGTTTAAACGTGCATGTGATGGCTTCTTGCATTTCATTGCCACATTTAGGTAATTCCAATTCATGAATGCATATAATATGTTATGACATGCTATATTATGATCATCATGACCACGTTATAGATTTATTTGATAAGAATTTGATGCTCTTAGGTGCGCAATACGACCTAATGTTCCTCTTATATGCTTCAACTTGCCTACATGACTTCATACTTTGATTATTTGCCTTGTATGTAATATATACCTTTCTAACTTGTTTTATGACATGTCATATGCATTGCATGAGGTTCTTGAACGTGAAATACGTGAAATATGTGAACTATGTTCCAATATGTTTTGATACGATACCATGTGATCTAAGTGTTAATCCATTTGCATCTCTTGCGCATTATTTGCATCCATATGCATATGCCGATCGTCTAATTGGTTCATATTGAGTCTAAGTGTGTCTCTTGTCCTTTGTTTTGCTTTTAGGTGTGCCCCGAGGTTGAAGAGGTGGTTTTTTAGGTGTTCTTCGTTCGGTTTGTTCGGTTTGGTCGACAAGGTGAGGTTTTGTTCTTTTAGTTATTACGACCTACAACCCTACTTGTGTTTCAAGCCCGCATGCGACTTATATATATATATAGATACGTGTTTGATATGTATTTTGTGGGAATTGACCCTTTTGCTATGAGATCGATTAAAAACGCTTTTATATGTATAAATTACGTTTTGCTTATTTGTTTTGAAAAGGGTTGGCGTGTGTTTGTGATGTGTTTTGCGAGATTAAGCTTTGAAAGATAAGCCTTTATATGTGTAAGTGTAAGTGTAAGTTTGGGCCCCGGAGTTGTGTGTAGTGGGAGACCCGGGACGACCATCGGGGTCGTCGGTTGCAACCCCCGGATATTTCTCCACTCTATAGGATCAACCCGAAACCCACTCGGAAGGAGGTGGGGAACTGAGTCCTTGGGCGTGAGTGTCATGAAACTCACGACCCTGACATATAAGCGTATTTGCTATAAGGTAAGTGCGGGGGTTGAGGGAGAGCTCTCTATTCCCCAAAACGGTGTTAAGGTGAGATTGATTTATGTTTTGCTTTGTTTTGCTTCGCTTTGCTATGGAGTAAGTAGGTTGGAACTCGTACTCACCGAGTTGTTTATGCTTTGCTTCCGTTTAAGGTTTGTGAATCGGGAGTGGATTTCTAACTCCTAAAACTTGATGAATTTTGGCCTTCGGCCTTAAACCTTTTTTATATATATATATATAGTAACACGAGTTAAAATGCTTTAGAATGCAAAAACCACGCTCCGATTCATGAACATCTTCGTTTTGAATATGCTATGCTCTTACTTATATGTACGTGTGCGTGTGTTAGCCCCCTCACCAGTCTTTAGGACTGACTCCTCTCTGTTGTTTCTTTTTCCCCCTTTGTTTTGAGTTGCAGGTACCCGGTTGGAGAGTCGAGCTAGGCGGCGGTCTTTTGTTTTGGGAGTCGTTCGAGTCTTTAGTAGAGTTTTGGCATTTGCATCTTTACTTTTCGTTTTGGTACTATGTAGTTATGATTTGAATTTTCGAATTTGAGGCATGTATGTTTATATGGCCCGGGTTGAGCAAGACTAGTATTATTTGATTTATGTTGCCTTTACTATGGATGCATGTGTTTAGCTTTGTTATGGTGACCAGGGTCCCTCGTTGGTAGAATAGGTCCCTCGCGTTCTGTCAAAACATGCAAAAAATTCATTGAGTCACCAGGGAGCCCTCGAAATGGGCCTCCCTCTCGTGCTTTACAAACTAACGAAAATTTCTCAAGTAGCCATGGAACCCTTGGAATCAGGTCCCTCGTGTGTATTTCAATTTTATATAACTATTTATAAGTGACCAGGGTCCCTCGTTGGTAGAACCCTCGCGTCTATTGTGCATAAGAAAAAAAGTTTTCATAAGTCTTAACCAGGGCATCCTCGAAGTAGGACCCTCGTGTCTGCCAGAAACTTATAATAATTTTACAAGTTTGTATGCCATGTCTACTTATCTTTTCATTCAGTTCTTATGTTATAATTTGATGAAACAAGAACAAAGTAAAATGCATAAGAAACAAACACAGCAGAAAGGAAAAAATATGCATTCATTGATTGAAGGAAAAAAAAAGAGAAGAACAGGCGGAGTTAACATTTGCGTTACAAAATGGAAGGGTACTTTGGCCCTAAGACTTCATTTAAAACAAAGAAGAACTGATAAAGCTTTTACAGGGGAAATTGGTCAGGGTTGGACATTTTATGTGCTGAGGCTTCTTCAAGATCCACCACTTATGTTGACGGAGTTAGCGCTTGAGGATTAGGCCCTTGAGATTGGGAAGTCTGAGGGGTTACTGCAGGAGCATTCGAGGGCACAACGGCCTCAACCGCTGGAGCAGGAGTATTTTCATTGACCGACGCTTGGATCGTGTTGTCAAGTTGGCCCTCGGGAGCAGATACAACATCAATAGCCCCCTCGTCTTTCTCTTCAGTAAGGGACCCCTCCTCCGTTTGGCGAGCCCTCATGAACTCATCTTGCAAGAGAGAAACCAAATCGTTATACTCCGACTCAGTCAGATTGGCCTCAGGGTCCTCCTCGCCATCTTCAGGAATTGGGCAGCGCTCGTCGAAGTGGAGTCCCGTATCTATGCGCCCTCGAGAAGAGGCGTCTGCCAAACCCAAGTGGATGAGTTGTTCAACCGCCAAATTAAAGGCCTTCTGGGCCTCATCATAACAATAAAGGGAAGCGGCGAAACCAAACGCCTTGGAGTGGTAGAATTTAACAAGGGCCTCTCAATTGGCTACCGTAATCCGCTCGGGGAGCACCCTGCTAAACTCCTCTTCACAGGCCTTCTTGGTGGCCTCAGTGTATTTCTTTTTAGCAGCACTAAGCTGCGAGCTCCACTCGTTCAGATCTTCCATCATCTTGTCGTTGGTGTCTTTGTTGGGAATAGTGCCCAAGAAAGCTGTTATGCTTTGGGACTTTCCCTATATCACAGACAATCTTTGAATAATATACGAATGATTGTAATCACAGACGAACACTTCTTATGTACCAATACGTACTTTGTGTGTTTCCATTACGTGTGCATGTCAAGAACTCCCCTAATCCGATGAGGCCGTTAAGAACTTTATCATTATGGGAATGACACATGAAACAAGTTCTTAACTCCATAGGCGAGGAATAGAAACTTCTCCAAGTCAATGAGATCGACAGACAGTGGGAGTGTCGACTTTGCCTCTGTTGAGACTTGCTTATGTAGTTGTGTCCTTAAGAAGGATCATCCTGTTTCATGGGGTGTAAAGTGCATAAGTTAATGCATACATAATACACAAGGGTGCTTGCTGTAAAGACGAGTTCACTGAGAGTACCCCGCATGAGAAGATTCCTAAATGGGAAAGGACATTACTAGAACTTCCAGATTAGAAAATATCTCACATGTCAATGACGTGAGGAATTAATCCTTAGACTTGAGATTCCACATTGTCTCATATGCGCTAACTCTGTGATCTTTGATATAGGCTCAAAAGGGTTTCGCCATATAGACACCTGAACCACGACCTATGTTGGGATTACACAAGTGACATATGAGAATTTTTGGAATCAATAAAGGACCTACACTTGCTATAGGTGAGATGATTTCTTATTACACAAGTCATTCATGATTCCATCCTAAAATCCTTGCTCAAGGTAGTTAGATCAAGACATCAAGAAAATGGGGTTTTCTTGGATTGAGATCAAATGGAATATGAAGAGAACTTTGTTTTAAGATTAAGGTTAGTAGGGCTCTCCATATTCCTATGCCCTAGATCTTAATCGAGAGATAGGATGGCAGGAGGATCGTATCCCACATGATGTCATGGACTGAAAGGTTCTTTCGAATATACATTCACATTTCGGGTAGGGGTCACACACCTGTTGCTAAACTATGGTCGTGTGATTTTTGAGGTAATTAATTAATAAAGTGTATTAATTAATTAGATTCACTGGTAACTGAAATTGAACCTAGAGGGTCACACACAAATACCGGGTTCAAAGGGTATTGTTAGAAAGATCAAGTAATTGATCGAAACGAGACCACCGTGTAAAGTACACGTGTGGATCGAGTGTTGGAAAACACGAATCAGAAAGCAGCGGAATTTAAAAATTTTCCCAACAAAAGGACTTTGAACTCGCAATCGTGTAACCAAATTCGTAAAGACAGAAAACTTACTTTTCTTTTGTTGTTTCTTGAAGCGTTTCAAGCCACCCAAGAACGCTCTTCTCGCGGCTTGATCCCCTCTCCTTGGTAAAGCTCGAATCTTCAAACTTCTAACTTGAAGTCTCTAGAGATAGTCCACCAACTTGATCACAATCTAACTAGTAAGGATGCTAGTTCTCTAGTTAGTGTTTAGGCTTAACCTAGGGTTTAATTTAATCTTGGAGAAGGGAAGGTGTTCAACACATGAACCAAGAATTGTCTATTAGCTCTAAAGGGGAGCATGAGCTCCCCTATATATAGGAAAGGGGAGGGGCGGCCGAACCTAGTCCTAATGGACAAAGGATTTGGTCCCTCTCTCTCCTATTACTTGATCATCAAGTATTTCCAACTTTGACTTTGAATTCTAATTCAAGTCAACTTTTAAGAGAGCTAAAAATATCCAAACTATTTTTGGATAATTTTATACTTTATTTATTATAAAATAAATAACTTATTTTTATCTAATTAATTAATTCGTAATTAATTAACTAGATTATTTTCTCCAAAATTAGACTTTCTTTTTAATTCAAAATTAAACCAAAGTCTATTACATAATTAACTAATTAATTATTTAATATATATATAATATATATATATACACACGTGTGTGATACGTGTCACAGTGACACGTGTCACTCACGTGAGCCACACGTGTGACTTCACACGTGTGGAACCCTCTTGACCCGATTAACTCATTTAATCATTTTCAAGTCTCAACTCATGTAACCAAGTTGTTGTGTGTGACCCTCTAGGTTCTCAATTCAATTAGCAGTGACCCTAATTAATTAATTCACTAATTAATTAATCAGTCCACAGATTAAACGACCATAGTCTAGCAACAGGTGTTTAACCCCTAGCTGAATTGGAATGTTCGGATTCGACAGAACCTTTAAGTCATTGATTCATGTGAGATACAATCCTCCTACTTACTATCTCTCAACCAAGATCTAGGGCAAGGGAATAATCAGAACCCTAATAATCCGGTCTTAAAGCTAAGTGCATTTCATATCCATTTGATCTCAATCCAAGAAACCCTTTTCTTGATGTCTTGATCTACTGCCTTGGCCAAGGACTCCATATGGCATATGAATGACTTACACAATAAGAGATCACCTTGCAAATGCAAGTGTAGGTCCTTTCTTGATTCTCATTCGCTTTCATGAATCACTTGTGCAACCCCAGCATAAGCCTTGAATCAGTTGTCTAAGGCGACACCCTTTAAAGCTTATACCTAAGACTACAGAGTTAACTCATAAAGTGACAAGGAACCTCAAGTCTAAGGATCAATTAATCACATCAATGACTCGTGAGATATTTCCTAATCTGGAAGTTTCCATTTCCTGAAATAGAAACTTCCTTTCCCATTTAGGAATGTTCTCACACGGGGCACCTCAGTGAACTTACTTATTAAAGTAAGCACCCTCATGTATCACGCACGTATCAACTATACACTTTGCACCTCCATGAAACAAGGTGGTCATTCTTAAGGGCGTGATCCCACAAGCAAGCCTTAGAGGAGTCAGGTTGACACTCCCACTGTCTGTAGGACTCATCGGCTTGGAGTATTTTACTAATCATGACTTATGTGATATAGGGCTCGTTTCATGAACCATTTCACCTAAATGGTAGAGTCCTAAAGTCATCAGGATTAGGGGAGTTCTCATACATGCACAGATAAAGTAAACGCATACCAAACAAGAGCATATAAAGAAGTGTTGCCTCAATTCGTTATTTCATTCAAAGATTGTCTGTGATTACAATAAGGAAAAGCACAAAGCGGATATACAATCGGCTTTCTAGGGCACTATTCCTAACAATCTCCCACTTGCCCGTCAAAGCCATTCTGAAGCTATTCTAAGTCCCATCTTCTGAAGATGACCTTGGAAAGCTTCTCGACTAAGGGGTTTAGTAAGTGGATCTGCCACGTTCTCTGCTGATGTGACCCTCTCAATTTGCACATCTCCTCTTTTGATAATATCACGGATTAGGTGATACTTCCTCATAATATGCTTGGTCCGTTGGTGAGATCTTGGTTCTCTTGCTTGAGCAACCGCCCCAGTGTTGTCACAAAAAACAGTAATGGGGTCTTTCATGCTAGGAACAACATTCAATTCTTGAATGAAGTTTCTAATCCAAACACCTTCCTTAGCTGCATCATTTGCAGCTAAGTATTCGGCCTCAGTGGTCGAATCTGCAGTGGTAGTTTGCTTGGAACTCTTCCAACTCACTGCTCCGCCGTTTAGGCAGAAAATGTATCCTGACATTGACTTAAAATCATCTAAGTCAGATGCAAAGCTTGCATCGCAGTATCCTTCGACAGTAAGATCTTTCTGACCTCCGTAAACTAAGAATAAATCTTTAGTACTTTTCAAGTACTTAAGAATATTCTTCACGGCAGCCCAGTGACCATCTCCAGGGTCAGATTGGAAACGACTCGTTACACTAAGTGCATAAGCCACATCCGGTCGAGTACATAACATTGCATACATTATGCTACCTATTGCTGATGCATAAGGTGTATGAGTCATTCTTTCCTTCTCAAGGTTAGTCTTAGGACACATTTTCTTTGAAAGACATGTTCCTACACTCATAGGAAGGTTCTTAACCTTTGTTGACTCCATATTGAATCTCTTCAATACTTTGTCAATGTACATCAACTGTGATAGTCCTATTAACCTTCTAGATCTATCTCTATAGATTTTAATTCCAAGGATATAGGACGCATCACCAAGATCTTTCATCTCGAATTGGTTTAATAACCATAACTTAGTCACTTTCATGTCATCCTTCGAATTCCCAATAAGAAGGATGTCATCAACATAAAGTACTAAGAATTGCACTGAGGTCTCCAATTCCATTCTATACACACATGATTCATTCGAAATTTGGATGAATCCAAATGCTTTGACCGATTCATCAAATCGAATGTTCCAATTCCTAGAAGCCTGTTTCAATCCATAGATTGATCTTTGGAGTTTGCAAACCTTTTGCTCACTCCCACTGAATGTGAAACCTATGGGTTGCTCCATATAAATGTCTTTGTCAATGTCACCATTGAGAAAGGCAGTTTTCACATCCATTTGCCATATCTCATAGTCATAATATGCAGCAATGGCAAGCATGATCCGAATAGACTTTTGCATTGCAACTGGTGAAAAGGTTTCATCAAAATCCACGCCGGGTCTCTGAGTGAATCCTTTTGCAACCAGTCTTGCTTTGTAGGCTGCAATACTTCCATCAACTCCAAGCTTTCTCTTAAAGATCCATTTGCAACCTATGGGTTTGACCCCATCAGGTAAATCTACCAAGGTCCAAACTTGGTTGGAGTTCATGGAATCCATTTCGGATTTCATGGCTTCTATCCACTGTTCAGAGTCAGAATCTGAAAGTGCCTCCTCATATGTTAAAGGATCATTATCCTTTTGAGAGATTTCATGGAAGAATCCATACCATCTCTCCGGCTGTCTAGGAGTGCGTTCAGAACGCCTTAGAGGAGGATTTACATGTGTATCGAAATTCGTGATTGGTTGTAGTTGATCAGAGTGGGACGTTTCTTCAGTGGGTGACGTGGGGTCATTTTGTACTTCTTCTAATTCTATGATCTTGCCTTTCTTTTCTTTAAGGAACGGTTCCTCAAGAAAAGTGACATTTCTGGAAACAAACACCTTTTGCTCAGATTGATCATAGAAATAGTATCCTATGGATTCCTTAGGATAACCTACAAAGTAGCATAAGTTAGAACGAGATTCTAACTTATCTCCCACTGTCCTCTTCACGTAAGCAGGACAACCCCAAATTCTTAAGTAAGAATAACTAGGGATTTTACCATGCCACATTTCATAGGGCGTCTTGGGGACTGACTTAGAGGGAACTAGATTCAGAATCTTTGCTGCACTTTCTAGGGCATAACCCCAGAAAGAAGGTGGTAAGTCAGTGAAACTCATCATGGAACGAACCATATCAAGTAGGGTTCGATTCCTTCTCTCAGAAACTTCATTAAGCTGAGGAGTTCCCAGAGGAGTCCACTGAGAGATAATCCCATTATCCTTGAGATGATTAAGGAATTCTTCACTAAGATATTCGCCTCCTCGATCAGATCGAAGTGCTTTGATCTTGTGACCAGTTTGGTTCTCAACCTCCTTTTGAAATTCTAAGAATTTCTCAAAAGCTTCAGATTTATACTTCATTAAGTATACATAACCATACCGACTAAAGTCATCAGTAAAGGTTATGAAGTACTGATGATTGTTTCTAGTGCTTACATTAAGCGGTCCACAAACATCAGTATGGATCAAATCCAAAACCTCAGTGGCACGTTCCACAGTTCCTTTAAAAGGAACTTTGGACATCTTTCCTTTGAGACAGGATTCGCAAGAGGTCAACTCTTTGAGATCATTTTCAGAGAATGATCCTAAAGTGTTTATCTTGCTAATTCTGTTCTTGGAAATGTGTCCTAATCTAGCGTGCCATAAGGGAGCTGAAACTTTGTCATCTCTCTTACGCTTTGTTTCTCGTTGTATATTCATAATATTGATATTTTGAGTTAGGTAAAGTCCATTACTTAGAGTACCGATATGAACGGAAGAGTTGTTCCGTTTGATAAAATATTTACCATTCTTAATATAAGTTTCATAACCTTCACAATCTAATATTGGAACTGAAATTAAATTACGAATAATGCTCGGTACATAAAGGACTTTATTTAATACTAACTCAAAACTACCTAAATCTAATCTAATTGTGCCTAAAGCTCGAGCTTCAACGTTTGAGCCATCGCCGATCTTCAAGACACATTCTCCTTCTTTGAGTTGTTGGACTTCACTTAGCATCTGTACATCATTACAGATATGAGTTCCACAACCGGTATCAAGTACCCAAGAACTAGAATTAATAGAAAGATTTACTTCAACGAGAAAGATACCTTTCTTTAGAGTAGCCTTGTACTCTGGGCAGTTTCTCCTCCAATGTCCCGCTTTGCCACAATGGAAGCAAACATCCTCTTTCTGATCACGCTTCTTCTTTTGGGCCTTCCCCTTCGAAATGCCACCAGTGGGCCTAAGGGGTTTCTTCTTCTTCTTTTGGGCTTTCTTGCCCTTACCTTTAGAAGGCCCAGAAGAGGAAGATGGAGCATTCACCATCAAAACCTTATTGTCCTTCTTGATCGTGCTTTCAGCAGTCACAAGCTGACTAATCAGCTCAGCTACAGTAGCACCAGCATGATTCATGTTGAAGTTAAGGACAAATGGGTTGAATGATGGTGGGAGCGAAGCTAGCAACAAATCCACTGAAAGCTCATCTTTCAGTGGCATGTCCATGGAAGCAAGTTTCTCAGTAAGGGCAAGAAACTTGAGTCCATATTCATGGACACTTGAACCTTCCCTCATTCTCAAGTGGAACAATTCCTTTGATGTGTTATACCTTGTAACACGTTCATGAGGGCGGTAAAGTTGCTCTAAGTGGTCGTAAATCTCCCAAGCAAATTCCATGGCCTCATGTTGCCTTTGCAAGTCCGGAGACATGTTAGCCAACATAAGGCAACGGGCTTGGAGATTATCATCCTTCCACTTCTGAATCGCATCCCGCTCGGCCCGAGTGGGAGCCTCCCCTTCGGGACTGGGCTCCCCTTCGAAGAGAACATAAGTTCTCTTCTCAGAATCTAAAATGATTTTTAGATTCCTCAGCCAATCAGAATAGTTGGGACCAGTCAACTTGTTTGACTCGAGGATCGATACAAGAGGGTTTTTGGTTGCCATTTCAAAACACGTAGAGAATCACAGAATCTACGACCTAAATGGTAAAACAGAGAACTAGTGAGCATGCTGAATTATAACGATATACAAAAGATAAGGTCTTTAATCTAATGTAGCTCCCACTGTTTTTCAAAGATCTAGAATTCCCAAAGATCTAAGAGGAACACGTTTCCCAATGGGTACTAAGATCCTAGGCATTTTACCTCGAACCCACGACTCGCGAACATTCTAAGTAAGAACCCTAGGTAGGTACAACATACCAATTCTAACACCTTTAGAACTCTTAGTAATTATTTTTGCATCACCTATCTTTCAATATGGACCCACGACTCGTGCGACATCCATATTTACTTAGGTGTTTAAGCTAGACCCATCAATCATAAGATCATGACCAAAACTTAGTTCGAACGACCCACGACTCGCGGACATCGCCCTTGCTAAAATTGACCACGAAATATTGATCATTTAAAATGATTAATTAGGTAACTAAGAACTAATAAGCTCCACTAGCTATCCCACGACTCGCGGACAATAACTAGCTTTACTTACTAAACTTAAAATCTATTGATGGAATGCTAGGAATTTAATTAAAAATTTGCATCTCGAATTAAACACCTATTTGTTCGAAATTAGCTTAATATTTAATGGGAATTTTCGAATCAACCGGAGAGTTGTCCGGTTCGACCTCACCAACATATATGTTATCCAATTTTATTAGCCTTGATTAATGCAAGTACACTTAAATGCATATCAAACAAGCACATAAACAGATAACATGTCCTAGCATGATACTAACATGTAATGATCATGGGTTCTACCTATCTTATGCGTGATATGTGGGAGCCACTCCACAATCACAAGTTCTAACATACATGCCACATAAACAGTTTAAATCACATAAGGGAAAGCGGTAACAAAATACGAGCCCTATCTCTATTACATTTAACAATTGAGATTCCCCTCCCTAACATTTTGAGGGGTCTTCACTTATGGCCTCCTTGTTACTTGAATGTGGTCCATCTTACTCCATGGGTGCATTGTCTCCAAAATGAAAATAAAACCTCACCACCTATCTCTACTCTCAAATTACAATAAAAAGAAAAAGACATAAAGTAATAAGGCTCAATCTTCATATTGGCCTTAGACAATTACACGGGGCATACCCCGGCCTAAAAAACAGTAATATGGAAAGCCACATAATAAATCACATAACAGTACGCACATAAGTGAGGCTCCAACCTCAATTGAAAAACGCAACTATAGGGCTCCAACCCCAATTTAAACCGTCCATGTGCATAAATTAAAACCATACATAGATCTAAACCCATGATCACCTAACATGCTTTTGCGAGAATTTAAATTTAGCCAATAAATTAAAATTCTCGTTTCAAGTCCTAATGACTTAAAACACGACTTAGATGCAATTCTTGTTCAAGACCCTTTTCAATAAAACCCGAAAAACAATAAACCAATAAAATTCCAATTAATTTCCAAAATTAATAATTTTATTCTTTCATTATTTTCATAAAATAAAATTCATAATTTTCCCAAAATCCAAATCGCTTTAATTTCTCAAAAATCCCAATTTAATCAAAATTTTAAAATAATTTTATTTTAGCAAAACTGATTTTAAAAGATAAAATTAAAATAAAATTAAATCGGGATTTTAAGGACCGAAAACACAAAAAACACGAAACACGAAAACAAGCCCAAAAAGGGCCCAGCCGCGTGAGACACCGCCGCGCAGCAGCGCGCGCGGACGCGCGCGGCAGTTGTCGCTCGCGTGCGCACGCTGGGCGTGCATCATGCGCGCGCCGCGCGCAGCAGCGCCGGCCGCGACTAGGCGGGCTGTGCAGGCGTCCCACGCGGTTGCCGGACGGACTGGGCGGGCGTGCCTAGGCACGCCCGGGATGGCTCCCGCGCGGTTACGGGAGGGGCTGGGCGGCGTGCGCGCGCAGGCCTGGGGCGTGCTACACATTGGCACGTCCCAATCCCGCGCGTTTGTTTCGCGTCTCGTTTCGTGTCTAGGTTTCTCGAAACCAATTCAATCCAAAATTAAAAAATTCGATTTTGATAAATTTCAACTAAAACAATTTTCAAAAACAGTTTTAGAAATTCAGGAAAAAATTACAGTTTCGTATTTCAGGCTTTCTAAAAGAACTCATGAATACCTAATTCGCATCTAAGCCTAAGAATTTCTACCAAATTCAGAATAATTGAGACGAATCAGAAACACGATTAACGAGGTGGCTCTGATACCACTTGTTGGAAAACACGAATCAGAAAGCAGCGGAATTTAAAAATTTTCCCAACAAAAGGACCTTGAACTCGCAATCGTGTAACCAAATTCGTAAAGACAGAAAACTTACTTTTCTTTTGTTCTTTCTTGAAGCGTTTCAAGCCACCCAAGAACGCTCTTCTCGCGGCTTGATCCCCTCTCCTTGGTAAATCTCAAATCTTCAAACTTCTAACTTGAAGTCTCTAGAGATAGTCCACCAACTTGATCACAATCTAACTAGTAAGGATGCTAGTTCTCTAGTTAGTGTTTAGGCTTAACCTAGGGTTTAATTTAATCTTGGAGAAGGGAAGGTGTTCAACACATGAACCAAGAATTGTCTATTAGCTCTAAAGGGGAGCATGAGCTCCCCTATATATAGGAAAGGGAAGGGGCGGCCGAACCTAGTCTTAATGGACAAAAGATTTGGTCCCTCTCTCTCCTATTACTTGATCATCAAGTATTTCCAACTTTGACTTTGAATTCTAATTCAAGTCAACTTTTAAGAGAGCTAAAAATATCCAAACTATTTTTGGATAATTTTATACTTTATTTATTATAAAATAAATAACTTATTTTTATCTAATTAATTAATTCGTAATTAATTAACTAGATTATTTTCTCCAAAATTAGACTTTCTTTTTAATTCAAAATTAAACCAAAGTCTATTAAATAATTAACTAATTAATTATTTAATATATATATAATATATATATATACACACGTGTGTGACACGTGTCACAGTGACACGTGTCACTCACGTGAGCCACACGTGTGACTTCACACGTGTGGAACCCTCTTGGCCCGATTAACTCATTTAATCATTTTCAAGCCTCAACTCATGTAACCAAGTTGTTGTGTGTGACCCTCTAGGTTCTCAATTCAATTAGCAGTGACCCTAATTAATTAATTCACTAATTAATTAATCAGTCCACAGATTAAACGACCATAGTCTAGCAACAGGTGTTTAACCCCTAGTTGAATTGGAATGTTCGGATTCGACAGAACCTTTAAGTCATTGATTCATGTGAGATACAATCCTCCTACTTACTATCTCTCAACCAAGATCTAGGGCAAGGGAATAATCAGAACCCTAATAATCCGGTCTTAAAGCTAAGTGCATTTCATATCCATTTGATCTCAATCCAAGAAACCCTTTTCTTGATGTCTTGATCTACTGCCTTGGCCAAGGACTCCATATGGCATATGAATGACTTACACAATAAGAGATCACCTTGCAAATGCAAGTGTAGGTCCTTTCTTGATTCTCATTCGCTTTCATGAATCACTTGTGCAATCCCAGCATAAGCCTTGAATCAGTTGTCTAAGGCGACACCCTTTAAAGCTTATACCTAAGACTACAGAGTTAACTCATAAAGTGACAAGGAACCTCAAGTCTAAGGATCAATTAATCACATCAATGACTCGTGAGATATTTCCTAATCTGGAAGTTTCCATTTCCTGAAATAGAAACTTCCTTTCCCATTTAGGAATGTTCTCACACGGGGTACCTCAGTGAACTTACTTATTAAAGTAAGCACCCTCATGTATCACGCACGTATCAACTATACACTTTGCACCTCCATGAAACAAGGTGGTCCTTCTTAAGGGCGTGATCCCACAAGCAAGCCTTAGAGGAGTCAGGTTGACACTCCCACTGTCTGTAGGACTCATCGGCTTGGAGTATTTTACTAATCATGACTTATGTGATATAGGGCTCGTTTCATGAACCATTTCACCTAAATGGTAGAGTCCTAAAGTCATCAGGATTAGGGGAGTTCTCATACATGCACAGATAAAGTAAACGCATACCAAACAAGAGCATATAAAGAAGTGTTGCCTCAATTCGTTATTTCATTCAAAGATTGTCTGTGATTACAATAAGGAAAAGCACAAAGCGGATATACAATCGGCTTTCTAGGGCACTATTCCTAACATCGAGAGCATTGTTTGGGACGTGTGATCCATTTGAGAAATTGGATCATGTGTTAATTAATTAGGGAATTAATCATCAAGCCCAAATATAATTAATTAGTGAATTAATTATAAAGCCAAGATATAATTAATTGGAGAATTAATTATAAATCCCTAAATATAATTAATTGGAGAATTTAATTATATAACCAAAATAAAATTAATTGGAGAATTAATTTTAGTCCGTTAGAATTAATTAGTGAATTAATTCTAAAGCCCTTCATAGAATTAATTCTAAGTATTTAATTATTTACTTGTTCTAATTTTATTAGAATAAAGAAATAAATGAATATCTTCTATTTTATTATTC
Source organism: Lantana camara (assembly GCA_037501455.1). Lineage (NCBI taxonomy): Eukaryota > Viridiplantae > Streptophyta > Magnoliopsida > Lamiales > Verbenaceae > Lantana > Lantana camara. The sequence goes on from CM074861.1 coordinate 97,793,083, forward strand.
TAATAAAGTATTAGGATAAAATATTTAATTATTGCTAGAATAATTAAATATTCCTAAATTAGCTAAGAGCTCTTTCTCTAGAAAATAAATATCTTATTTTAGATAAGACATTATTTACTTGGAGATGGTACTAGGCTTTCGAACCCTACCTATAAAAAGGGCAAGGGGCTCGATTATTTGAGCCTTACACGTGATGTTGATATCACGTCCAACCTTCATGGAATTTTGGGGATAATTCTCTTGCTCTCTTTTCTCGTTTATGTTTCTTTAATACACATGTTATAGTACTAGCATACTCACTAACATGATTTGAATCAAAGTTGGTGTGGATTAATACTCTAGGGGATTTCTACTTTGGAATCTTGAAGAAAGAATCGTTCAAGAAACGGGGATTCATGCCGCATGAAGAACGTTTGAGGGCGGCTCAAAACATTTCAAGAAAGCTTCAGTTGTTGTAAGTTTCTTGCAATCCCATAAGTTTTGAAACGAACATTGCAAGATCACGATCCCTTTTGGAAAATTTTTTAAACTTCCGCTGCTTTAACTCTGCTATTTTCCAACAAGTTGTATCAGAGCCACCTTGCAACTTTCGTTTCAAAACGTTACTGTTTTGAATTTTGATAGAAAATTCTTGAATTTGGATGATAGTTATGTATTCTTGGTTTTTGTTCGAAATACGAATCTGTCGGATCTAAACTGTTTCTTGAAAATTAATGAAAATATGTTTTCGTAAAAATCAGGTTTTAAACTGTTTTAATTGAATTTATTTAGAATTGTTTTAATTCGAAATTGGATTACTTAAATTTGCTGAAATTGCGAGATGAAATTGCTAAAATCTGCCTAGGAGCGCCTACCGCGATGTTCCGTTACCGTGCGGGAGAGACCGCACGCCTACCGCGCGCAAGGCAGCGAGCTCATCGCAGCCCTCGCGCGTAGCGGAGCGGGTTTTCTCCCTGTCCGCCTAGCACAGCCGCGCGGTGCTATCTGCTCGCGCGCTTGCGGGCGGCAGCCGCGCGCCTCTAGCGGGCTGTCCCGGGATCCCGTTTTCGTTTCATGTTTTCCAAGTTTTGTAAAATCCCATTTTGTAAAATTTGATTTTAATTTTAAAAAAAATTTGATTTTAATTTTATAAAATTATTTATTTGAAATAATTAGAAAATTTGGGATTTTTATGAATTAAAGTCAAGTTCTTATTTTTCGAGAAAATATTAAATATCACTTTGAATGATATTTTTGACAAAAATTTAATTATGAATTAATTGTGGTTTTGTCAAATTGATCCGGGTTCGTTTTTGAATAAATTCTTGAATAGTGAACTATATTTAAATTACTTAAGTTAATTGTAACTTGAAGTCAAGGGAATTTTAAATTTAATTGGTAATTTTAAATTTCAAGCGGATTATGCTAGTGTAGGTGACCATGGGTTAGTCTTTTTTAATTTATGCACATGGATGATTTCAATTGGGGTCGGAGCCCCATAGTTGTGTTATTTCAATTGGGGTTGGAGCCCTACTTTTGTGCGTACTGTTATGTGTTTATTATGTGGCTTTCCTTATTATTGTTTTGGGCCGGGGTATGCCCCGTGTACTTGTCTATGGTCAATATGAAGATTGAGCCATATTACTTATGTTAAGAGAGTAGAACTTAGGAAGTGATGGTTTTTCTTTTCATTTTGGAGACAAGCACCCAAGGAGCAAGAAGGATCCATAAGGAACACTTGAAGTACGGTGGCCATAAGAGAAGACCCCTCAAAATATTTAGGAGGGTTTTTATTAATGTAATAGATAGGGTTTTCCATTAAATTCTGTACCCCTATGTGATATAAACTATCTTATGTGGCATAAGTGTTAGAACTAGCAATTATGGAGTGGCTCCCATAATTGCACATAAGATAGGATACCCATGATCATCTCATATTAGTATCATGCTAGGACATGTTTTTTGCTAATTGCTTCTGTGATGTACTTTATGTGAAACTGCATTAATTAAGACAATTAAAAATGGATAACTGTACATGTTGGTGAGGTAAAAAACCGGACAACTCTCCGGTTAATTCGAAAATCCCTAATTAAAATATTGAGCAACTTTCGAATAAATAGGTATTCTATTACGGTAATAAAATTCCTAGCATTCCATCAATAGGATTTAAGAGTTAGTAGGTAAGCTAATTGCTGTCTCACGAGTCGTGGGGTAATTAGTGCAGCCTATTAAATCTTAGTTTCTTGATTGATCATTTAAGGTGATTGATATTTCTTGATCATTTTAGAATTGGCGATGTCTCACGAGTCGTGGGTCGTTCCGGACTAATTTCAATTGAGATCTTATGATTGATGGGTCCTGCTCAACACTGAAGTAGTTATGGATGTCTCATGAGTCGTGGGTCCATGATTGAAAGATCAGTGATGCAAAAACATTACTAGGAATTCCATGGAGATGGAATTGACAATTTAGTACCTACCTAATGATTCTTAGACTTTTGGATGTCTCATGAGTCGTGGGTCCAAAACTAAGAATGCTTGGGATCCTAGTACCTATTGAGAAACTAAGTTTCTTCTAAGGTCGTTTGGGATTTGTTGACCTTCTAACAACAGTGGGAGCCACATACGACAAAAGACCTAATCCTATGTGTTACGTTATTATTCAATATGCTCACATTTTCTCTGCTTAACATTTAGGTTGTAGTTCTGTGATTGTCTACAAGTTGAAATGCGACCCATTAGTATCCATCCTTGAGTCAAACAAGTTGACTAAAGTCCTAACTACTCTGATTGGCTTCGAATCCTAAAAATCGTTTTAGATTCCAAAAGAGAAAATTGTTCTCTATAAGGCGGACTTTTCACCTATTGTGAAAATTCGACCTAGGCCTAAGGAGAAGCAATTGAAAAGTGAAAGGAAATTCTCCAAACACTTAAGAGTAATTATACTCCCTCATAAATGTGTTACAAAGTATAACACATTATAGGAACACTTAAGAGCAACTGTACTCTCTTGCAAGTGTGTTACAATGTATAACACATCGAAGGAATTGTTCCAAATTTGTATGAAGGAATGCATGTGTAACATGGACTGAAAGTCCTCACTAAGGAGAACCTTGCAGCCACGTACACAAACTAAGAAACGAGTTCTTAGTCCACTGATTGCTTGAATTGCTTCTATCATCATTTTAGACCCTTTTTGCTCAATCTTAGATGATGCTATTGTAGCATAGTTCATCAAATTAGTTGATAACTTAAGAGAGCATCCTTGAGAAGGACTAAAAGGTAATGATGATTAGTTCTTCTTCTAAACCTATTAAGGTAAAGACATCAAGGCCGAAGAAGAAGAAACCTTTGAAACCCGATGGAGGGGTGAGAGAAGGGAAAGCCTAAAAGAAAGACCAGACTTTAGCTTCCATAGTGGCAAACTAGGGTATTGGAAAGGAACTGCAAAGAGGATGAGGATACTCCGTGTGTCTCTCGTTGTGGCAATTCCGATAGGATCAGAATTCACTAGTCTTGAGTTAATTTTGCATAAATTGTTGTGCAAAACTCAAAGTATTGATGTTTCGAAGATACAACAAGATAACATAAGTAAAGTAAGATGACAGAGTTTCAAATAACTTTGGAACGTCCTAAATGGGATTAGCAAGTTAATCATCTTAGGATCATTTTACGAAAATGAACTCAAAGACTTAACTTCCTAAGAAACCTATTTAGAAGGAAACGTTCCCGAAAATCCCGTTTATGTGAAACGAGAAACACGTCCCAAATTTAGATGGATCTCGATCCATACTAAGGATTAAGGTTTGGTTAATGTAAGCGCTAGACTGAATCGTTAGTTTAATCATTATGAATGTGTATACTTAATGAAGTACGAATTTTGAAACTTCTGAGAAATTATTAGAATTTCAATGAGAAAGGTTAAGAACCACAATACTCGAGAGACGAGCATTTTGATTTGATCAAAATGGCAAATGTCTCATTAACTAAATTTAGTCATCTTAGAGATAATAGGATTATCCCACAGTGAGCTCATTCAAGAATAACTTTGTATTTTGAATGAAAGAACATAACCCTATAGGATATGGTTCGTTCCTTGTTGAGACTTACCGACTTACCTTCGTTCTGAAGTTATGCTTCAGAAAACGCAGTTGGGATTTTGAATCTTGCACATTCCAAACCAGTCCCTTAAAATGCACTACGAGTTGTGGTATTTAAATAAACTAATAATTCTTATCTTAGAATTTTGGGATTGTCTTCTTATGTGAAGAGGACAGTGGGAGTCTTCTTAAGCGAAGAAGACAGTGGGATATGAACTTGAAACAAGTTCAAGTTTATATGAACAATATATAATATTGCTTTTGCAATTCTTTGGAACAAAGAATGTATCTCTCTTTAGTCTTCTTAATTGAAGAAGAAATTGAGAGATAAGATTGAAACTAGTTCAAGTCTATACAAACAATATAGCATATTGTTTCTATGATTCTTTTGAACAAATGTTGTTTGTTTTAAAGAATATACCTTTCTTAAGGAATCATTCCTAAGAGAGAAGAAAGGTAAGCCCAAAGATTTCAAAAGGTTTGAGGACATAACCCACGCCACAAATAGGAAGAGATGTACTGTTCTGATAAACCTTAGCCAATTTTAAGGAGATAGTACACAAGTAAACTCTCCTCCGTCGATGCATTCAGAAAGCATTCCTAGATAGCCTATAAGATAATATGGTTTTCACCATGAAATCTTCTAAAGTGGATACTGATCCATTTACCCATGAGGAGGCACTGTCAGATTTGGAATCTAAGCAGTAAAAACAAATTATGAAATCTAAAATGGATTCCATATATTCAAACTAAGTTTGGACCTTAGTTAACTACTTGATAGGATCAAGCTTGTCTTATCAATATAAGATTGATGAAGACATAAATATGGAACATCCATGGATTTCACATTTAGTGGGAGTAAGCAAAAGGTTTGCATACTCCAAATGATCAATTTTTGAAATTGAACTATGCTTCTAGGAATTAGAGTATTCGAATTAGTAAAATAGTCAAAGTTGTTTGATCTAAAATTCGAGCATAGCGTGTACAAGAAAGTGTTAGAGACTAAAAGTTCAACTTTTGGTACTTTATAAAGATGATATCCTTCTGATTGGGAATGCGAAGGATGATATAAAAGTTACCAAAGCCTGGTTAGGAACCATTTTGAGATGAAAGGTTTTGGTGACAGATTCTACATTCTCGAGATAAATATCTATGGAGATAGATTTAAGAGAATAATAGGATTATCACAGTCAAGGTACATAAACATTGTACTGAAATGGTTTAGTATGGAAGATTCCTACAGAATTTCCAATGGGAAATGGAATATCTCTTTTGAAGAGGATGTGTCCTAAAATAACTATGAGAAAGTTAGAACGTCAAGGGTGCATAATGTATGCAAAATTATGTACTTGACGAGATATGGATACCACATAGCGTGGTGGGCCTATTCTAAATGTAACCTTAGAGAAGGTCACTGGATTGCTGTAAAAATACCCTCTGAGTACTTTAGAAGAAATGAGGATATGTTTTAAGAGTCCAGAGAGATCTTGTCATTAAAGGACTGTTTGATGTAATCATTGCATAATAAACATAGATATTGATCTATGAGAGGATACGCGTTTTGCCAAGATGGCAAAATAGTGATTTGGAAAGAGTTCCAATCGAGAGGCACTGTAGATTCGGCCACAAAGTTGGACACTTAGTCGTATTGAATACCACTAAGTTAAGTGTTTGGGTAAGAAACTCCATCTAACTGGTAGATGTAGTTCCTAGCATGAAACAACACCATTATCATATTGTATGATAAAATGAATGGTTGCTCGAGTAAGAGAACTGAGACCTCACCAGGGACCAGACGCTTGATTATGAATCACGTGAATAAAGAAATCGTGTTTCCTTAATGATGTGCAAATTAAGAAACATTCACAACAACAGAGAATATAGCAAATCCACTTTGGAAACGCCCAAAGTCAATAAGGCTGTAAAGGTACATCTTGGGAAGATGGGACTTAGAATGGACCTGAAAGGCTTTTACGGGCAAGTGGGAGATTATGGGGAATAGTGCCCTAGAAAGTTGTTATGTTTTGGGACTTTTCCTATATTACAGACAATCTTTGAATAATATACGAATGATTGTAATCATAGGCGAACACTTCTTATGTGCCAATATGTACTTTGTGTGTTTCCATTATGTGTGCATGTCAAGAACTCCCCTAATCCGATGAGGCCGTTAAGACCTTTGTCATTATGGGAATGGCACATGAAACAAGTTCTTAACTCCATAGGCGAGGATTAGAAACTTCTCCAAGTCAATGAGGCCGACAGACAGTGGGAGTGTCGACTTTGCCTCTGTTGAGACTTGCTTGTGTAGTTGTGTCCTTAAGAAGGATCATCCTGTTTCATAGGGTGTAAAGTGCATAAGTTGATGCGTACACAATACACAAGGGTGCTTGTTGTAAAGACGAGTTCACTGAGAGTGTCCCGCGTGAGAAGATTCCTAAATGGGAAAGGACGTTACTAGAACTTCCAGATTAGAAAATATCTCACATGTCAATGACATGAGGAATTAATCCTTAGACTTGAGATTCCACATTGTCTCATATGCGCTAACTCTGTGATCTTTGATATAGGCTCAAAAGGGTGTCGCCATATAGACACCTGAACCACGGCCTATGTTGGGATTACACAAGTGGCATATGAGAATTTTTGGAATCAATAAAGGATCTATACTTGCTGTAGGTAAGATGATCTCTTATTACACAAGTCATTCATGATTCCATCCTAAAATCTTTGCGCAAGGTAGCTAGATGAAGACATCAAGAAAATGGGGTTTTCTTGGATTGAGATCAAATGGAATATGAAGGGAACTTTGTTTTAAGATTAAGGTTAGTAGGGCTCTCCATATTCCCATGCCCTAGATCTTAATCGAGAGATAGGATGGTAGGAGGATCGTATCCCACATGATGTCATTGACTGAAAGGTTCTTTCGAATATACATTCATATTTCGGGTAGGGGTCACACACCTATTGCTAGACTATGGTCGTGTGATCTGTGAGCTAATTAATTAATAAAGTGTATTAATATAATTAGACTCACTGCTAACTGAAATTGAACCTAGAGGGTCACACACAAATACCGGGTTCAAAGGGTATTGTTAGAAAGATCAAGTAATTGATCGAAACGAGACCACTGTGTAAAGTACACGTGTGGATCGAGAGCATTGTTTGGGACGTGTGATCCATTTGAGAAATTGGATCATGTGTCAATTAATTAGAGAATTAATTATCAAGCCCAAATATAATTAATTAGTGAATTAATTATAAAGCCAAGATATAATTAATTGGAGAATTAATTGTATAGCCAAGATATAATTAATTGGAGAATTAATATATAGCCAAAATAAAATTAATTGGAGAATTAATTTTAGCCCGTTAGAATTAATTAGTGAATTAATTCTAAAGCCCTTCATAGAATTAATTGGAGAATTAATTCTAAGTATTTAATTATTTACTTGTTCTAATTTGATTAGAATAAAAAAATAAATAAATATCTTCTATTTTATTATTCTAATAAAGTATTAGGATAAAATATTTAATTATTGCTAGAATAATTAAATATTCCTAAATTACTTAGGAGCCCTTTCTTTAGAAAATAAATATCTTATTTTAGATAAGACATTATTTATTTGGAGAGAAAGAAAGAATAGGAGAAAAATAAAAGTAGGAGACCATCTCCTGCATGGTACTGTTGGAAAACTAGAGTAGAAACGCAGCGAAAATTTAAAAATTTTCCAAAAGATTGATCATGGACTTGCAATTCTCGTATCGTATCTTAGGGTGTTTAGAAACTTACGTTGATTGAAGCTTTCTAGTGATGTCAGTGCCGCCTACTGAACACTCTTCAAGCGGAATGTCCCTCGAACGGTTCTCGATAGATCCCAAAGCAGCGATCCTCTAAAGCGTATCCACACCAGTCCTAGAACACGATCAAGCAAGTGAGAATGCTAGTTCTATAACTTGTGTTAATGGCTAGGGTTTTGCTTTTGAAAACTTTTCTTTTATTTTTCTAAAAAACTTAACACTTCGTGAGTGTTGGTCTGAAGAATAAGAAAAGCCCTACCCTTGTATTTATACAAGGGGGGTTCGAACTCCCTAGGGTTTTCTTAAACCTAGTGGACTTGTTTTCTTACTCACTAATTAACTAATTTAATTATTTATTTAATTGGAGAAAATAAGTTCGTAACTTATTCTCCAAGTCTAGCAAGAATAATCTTCTCTCCCCTACAATAGGAAGTTAGACTTTTCAACTTTCCTAAAGCTAAAAGTCAAGATTCAATAAATTAATTAATTCTCAATTAATTATTTATTGGGTTAAGCTTGAGACATAAAATCTTAATAATTAATTCAAAATTAATTAAAAGACTTAAATTAATTAATTACAATTTAATTAATTAATTCTAGAAAAGAATTCGCGTGTAATAAAATTACACGCCGAAACCACGTTACTACACGTGTACATTACACGTGCAGGCCACGTGTGCATGACACGTGGCAGTCACGTTCCAAGCGTGACAGGTGGCGGGGCGTGACTTGTCTCGCCCTCTTCGATCAATATTTTGATCCTTCATTAATCATATTAACATCTTACCATAACCCTCGTGTCCTGGCATTCGTGTGTGACCCTATAGGTTCATTATTCGATTAGCAGTGACAGTAATTAATTAATCACTTCACAGATCACACTATCGTAATCTAGTAATGGATGTGTGACCCCTAGCCGAATACCGAAATTAATCGAAGAACCTTTCAGTCAATAACATACAGTGAAATACGATCCTCCTACAACTCCATCTCTCAATCAAGAAGGCATGGGAATATTCTCAGAGCCTAAATATTCTTGATCTTTAAAGTTAAGTTCGTTTCATATCCATTTAGACCTCAATCCAAGAAAATCCCATTTTCTTGATGTCTTGGTCTTTTATCCACCTTGGCCAAGGGTTTAAGTTTAATGGACTACGAACAACTCAATCAGTAAGAGATCATTCTTGTTCTTGCAACAAGTGTAGGCCCTTTGTAGATTCTACTAATTCTACATATGCCACTTGTGTAATCCCAACATAGGCCGTGGTTCAGGTGTCTATATGGCGACACCCTTTTGAGCCTATATCAAAGATTACAGAGTTAGCTCATATGAGACATTACAGAATCTCAAGTCTAAGGATTAATGGATCACGTTATTGACCTGTGAGATATTTCCTAATCTGGAAGTTTCTAGGAGACTTCCTTTCCTATTTAGGAATGTTCTCACGCTGGACATCTCAGTGATGAAGTTCTAGTAACAATCACCCTCATGTATTATGAACGCATCATCGTATGCACTTATCAACCCATGAAACTGAGTGATCCTTCAAAAGGACATAATCACATAAGCAAGTCTCAACAGAGTCAAGGTCGACACTCCCAGTGTATGTCGGACTCTCGACTTGGAGAAGTTTCTAATCCTCGCCTATAGAGTTAAGAACTTGTTTCATGTGTCGTTCCCATAACAACAAAGTTCTTAACGGCCTCATCGAATTAGAGGAGTTCAACACATGTAAAAACACAGTCAACCCAAACAGACATAAATAAGCATTTAAAGAAGTGAATGCCTATGAACAAAATCATCTCCTTTATTATTCAAAGACTATTTGTGATATTACAAGGAAATAGTAAAGCCAAAAGCTGCTTTAAGGGCACTATTCCTAACAGGTACTAGGGTTTCGAACCCTTCCTATAAAAAGGGCAAGGGGCTCGATTATTTGAGCCTTACATGTGATGTTGAGATCACGTCCAACCTTCATGGAATTTTGGGGATAATTCTCTTGCTCTCTTTTCTCGTTTCTGTTTCTTTAATACGCATGTTATAGTCTAGCATACTCACTAACATGATTTGAATCTAGGTTGGTGTGGATTAATACCCTATAGGATTTCTACTTTGGAATCTTGAAGAAAGAATCGTTCAAGAAATGGGGATTTATGCCGCATTAAGAACGTTTGAGGGCGGCTCAAAACGTTTCAAGAAAGCTTCAATTGTTGTAAGTTTCTTGCAATCCCATAAGTTTTGAAACGAACATTGGAAGATCACGATCCCTTTTGGAAAAAAATTTAAACTTCTGCTGCTTTAACTCTGCTGTTTTCCAACAGTCTTTGGCCTTTGTCAGGTCCGCACGGTACTTTTTTCGAGACGCCTCTGATTTCTCCAGCTCCTTCTTCACCTTGGCATGCTCAGCCTCAAGGGATTCCAGCTGAGCTCTCACCACATCCAATTCTTCCTGGAGTTGAGCGGGGTCAACCGAGCGGGCCATTTTCTTATATTTGGCCTTCCGCTCGGAGTATACATTTGTACGTCGTTGGAGGTTCCTGACCCTCGGAAGCACTTGCTGCATTTTTAATGGAAAAATCTCCAACACTTAGTTTTTTTCCGGAAGAATAAGGGGATATTTGAAAGGAATGAAAAGAATGAGAGGCCTTACGGAAATGAGCGCATGAGCAAGATCCTCAGTCACTTGATCTGCGCTTTGGGAGTATAGCCGCCTGTGGTCCCCCATGAACTGGACCCTTTGGTATAGCCCGTAGGTGACGTTTCGGGCGAGCGGGAGGTTGATCAACATAGTGGTGGCCTCGTGTGGGGCACAACCGAATGCCTTATCGCTAGTGCGCTCGAAATTCCATAGTTGGTCCTCTTTAGAGGAGAAAGTCTCTCCGTCACCGCGGTCACCCTCGACCACCTGCTTGCCTTTGCCAACTATAGGAATGGCATCAGGCATCCTTTTCCTCTTTCTTGAGGATTACCACGCTCGAGCGCGGTCTCTGTTGATTGTCTTGAGGCTTAGTTTGGGGCCTGTCTCCTCCCCTCTGATTTGACCCGTCGCTTTATCTCGGGACGATACGGGTCTCAGGAGTGGTCGCACGGTTATGCCTCGGTCCTGACTGGGCGTGTTATAACTAGCCCCGCGATGGCCCCCACGGCCATTCCTTCGGCCGGCCCTGATTCTGCCCTTGTTTATTCTAGGGTTGCTGCTGTGGGTTTCGAGCGGCCAATAGGTTGGCCATGTTCCTCATTGCTCCTCCTCTTCCCGCCATCAGTATACTGACACGTGGAATAAGAAGAACAAGGGTCAACTCTTCCTTACAAAATACAGAAAAATACAAGTATAAAGTCAGCAATCCTATCTAACAGTTAGTATCCTAGAATCTAACCATCTCTCTCCAAGTTTCGAGCGGTAGGGTTTTCAATCATTTTAGGGTCATTTATGAGCCCGTATAGAAATAGAACCTCTTCATCATCCATCATTTCCTTGGCCTTAATAAGCCACTGAGCGCTCTTCAAAGTGAGGGCCAACTCTTGAGCCCAAGATAAGGAAAAGGAAAGAGCTAAGCGGGACCTCACGAGGGACCCCTCCCCGTGCCTAACCCACTCTCGGGGAACTCCAAAATCCTTCACCCTCGGGGGCCCTCGAGGGCGAATCTATTAATCTTAAATTGGACTTGGCTTAGATATAATAAAATCCCGCCGTTGGAGATGAGCGTGGTGAGCGGACCACTTGAAAGAGGTTGTTGAAGTTGTGAATTGACGACTCGTTCCCTGTACACTTCATCAGAACGATGAAGGTGTTGATGAGGGCTATGTCATTGGGGACAATCTGAGGAAGGCTCAGGTTCAGGAGGTTCAGGATGCTGGCCACGGGAACGGTAATGGGAAATCTCAACCCCTCAGCCTTAACCGCATCCTTGTAGACTGCCATTTCCCCCGTGGAGGGGGAAGGGGGTTGGGAGCTCTCTCGTGCGGAGCTGGAATCCTATAGGTAAACCGCTCGTCCCAGTATCGGAGAGCCCTCATCGTAACTACATGCCCCATATTTATGGTACTAGGCATTTCATCGGGTGTCCTCTCAGTGGCTTGCATACCCGAGCCTTCCCCTTCGTTGGATTTTTTGGATTTTCTTATCTTCTTCCTACGCTTGGCAGGGGGATCCTCTGAAGGCCCAGTCTCCTTTTCTTCTTGAAAAGGACCCGGAATAGCCACCGTTACTGTGTGGCGATGAGGGTGGGTGGTGCTCTCCGTCAATGGCAAAGTTACCCCTTGCCGCTCTGCCTCCATTACCAGATCCGTCTCTTCAAAGAGATGATCTACACCACTTGGATTCCTCTCTTCCCAGGCGGATACAACCGCATCGAGGTCTTCATCCCTATCCTCACCAAAGATTTCCCCCACAGTGTTATGATGTGGGGTAGGATTCTGGGGATAAGAACTGGAACTCAAAGAGTTCTCTAGTTCGCGAACAAATTCTTCCATGTGATCTCCGGCCATGGTTTTGGTTTGAAGGTGTGTTGACAGAGGTAGTGATTTGGAAGATGGAACGTACGTTTCTAAGGTTAGCAATAGGGAAGTTAGAAGAGAAGTTTAAGAAAAATACCTAAAAGATCTTGGAAGGTTTTCCGGTTTGCTTGAAACTCTCTGGAGGAGGTGAAGAGATCTGGAAATTGTTTGAATACCTGAAGAAGATTGCGTGAAAGAGGTCAAAGAGATGTGAAATCTCCTATTTATAGGGATGGAAGTGGGTAAGATTTTGGGTGATAAATTTAAAATGCAATCATTCCCACCTAGGAAACTGACCCCCTTTTGTGAAAAGTCACCCACTTCCCCATACTCGCACGCCATTTTCTAAAAAATCGCACCCACGCGCCCTACAGACTTTAATGCCTGACGCTTCGAGCGGTCGATGTGAAAGGACACCAATAATTGCTTGTTCAGAATGAGATTTCCAACCCCCCACCTCTCTACGAGCGTTACCATCGGAGGTTTTGAATTAGGAATTCTACAACCCTCATTACTAAGGGCTACAGAATTGGGGGTCAAAATGATGAGGCAGAAATACGCTTGACCCTCGTATTGACACGTGGCATCACCGTCATGCGACACATGGAAGCCAGTATCCTAAATGGATCACCCTCGGGATGAGCCTCACCCTCGTTCCCCAGGTTGTCAATTCTTCAGGGGAGTCAACTCCCGAGCAAGGGGTATTATGATCCTCCGAGCCCTCATACGCTCACCCTCGAAACATTCCCCCACTTGAATGAACAGAGAATCAAATTCATCTCTCAGCCTTGGCCTAGGTGCCCCTCGGACCTGCGAGCCTCCAGGGCTCATATCAAAACACGAGAGTGTGCCTCACCCTCGTTAACAACCCAAAACGGATCTCTGACACAAGGTACACACCCGCGCACCTGCCACTGTTGCCCACGACCAACTTTTCATCAGCTTTTGCAGAAGATTCCTCCTAGGTTTATCCTCATCATGCCACGTGTTAGGGCAACATTAGGCTAGGACCACACGGTGACAATTACCAAAGGGCCCTTGACCCTCAAGCCTCAACTATAAATAAAGGAGTTCATCCCCTTCACGGTAAGTAATCCTCCATCACTGAAACTCTGTAATTACTTCATCCTCTTCAGATCATCATCTGACTTGAGCGTCGGAGAGCCAAACTGGGCATCACCCCCAGTTTCTCCAGCTTGGCCTTCTGACCGTTTGTTTTGGTGTTTGTCCTAGCAGGTTGAACCCCATCTTTTCTGGCGAATTACACTTGAGTTTCGTCCCTGTTTCCCCACACTAAACAAAACGTAAAATGATCGGAGTTTGACACCTCAGATCCAGCCCCATCAAATACTCTGTTTTCTAATTTGGATACTCTATTTTATAATTTCAATACTCTATTTTATAATTTGGATATTTTATAGTTTCTAATTAATACTTCAAAATATAGATCAACAATTAATATTTACCCCACCATTCACCTATACAAAAAAAATAAATTAATTTTTACATATGAAGCATGAAAATTATATTTTGAAGTATTAATATACAAAATAAAAGTATAAAATCGTGTATATGAGGTATTATTTTAACAAAATGATTTGAGAAAGAGGGAAGAGTGATGTGCTATGTCTTTTCATGTTTTTTCAAGGCTATTTTTGTAATTTCGTAAAAAATGAGGAGTGAAATCAAATTACAAATTTAAATTGAAAAGTTAATATTTGTATTTTTTTTCATGAGGAAGTGATGTCAAATTTATCTTGTACCTTGAGAAATTTTGTTACATATCTATTATTTCTACTTTTCTCTCACCCCATTTCTATTCTTATTTTTCTATTTTTTTGGGTTTATATTTTAATTATTTCCTATCAATATAAAATTATTAAATTTACATTAAGACAAATAATTTAATTTAATATATTTAAATAATAATAAATTTTCTTTGCACACGTATAGAGTGTGCGGAATTACTAGTTATTATATTAAGCGAGAGACTCATTTGGCGTCATGAACTATTTTTTTCTTTTTTCTCTTCGGACTCTCAAACTCATTTTTGTTTTTATTTATATCACTTATTTATCTTTAATTTTTTCCCCTCAATTTGACATCATCTTATTTAATTTATATATCATAAAATTATAATTATATTAAAAATAATTATAAACTAAGTAATAACAAGTGATGGTTAGGGGTGCACAAACATAAAAAACCGAGTTTTCGGTTTTTCGGTTTCGGTTAACCGAAAATTCGGTTAGCAAAAATGTTATCCGTTTACCGAACCGAAGGGGTACGGTTTCGGTTCGGTAAAAACCGAATTTTTTCGGTTCGGTTTCGGTTAATAACCGAAGAAATCGAAATTGAAAAAGAAAATCCCACATATGCATAATACACAGACAAAATCAGAAGAATAGATCCAGCCATGTCTACAGCTTTGTAAGGGAAACATCTACATTGAACCTTCATCTTTGTTGCTTAAATGTTGAAAAGGGTCTGCAACAAATAATAATTACAACCAAGCACCAGCTCTACCTTGACTCTTGAGTTCGATCCTTCAGGTGCCTCCAGCCAACAACCCAGCAGCTTCACTTTGTTCTTCTTCTGGAAGCTTGAGCCATTGAAATCAAACGGTGGAGAGATCTGTAGAAGTGACGTCGGACTCCGGGTGGAGGGTTTGAAATTGAATTTGGAATTGTGGGTTTAGGCGTTTGGCTGTTTGGGAATTGTAATTGAGCCTCCATAATTTCATTTGTAAGAACCACAACTTAAGTGAAGCGTGTAAAGGAAAACTAGAAAAATGTAATATGGCCAATGGGTTCGGTTTTCGATAAAAACCGAAAACCGTTTGGTTTTTACCGAAACCGAATTTTTAAAAGAACACTAACCGAAACCGAAACCTAACATGATCGGTTCGGTTCGGTTACCCTCGGTTCGGTTCGGTTTTTTTGTGCACCCCTAGTGATGCTGTCAAAATCTGGGCTGTGCGCTGGACTGCAGACTAGGACTCCCAATCACCCAAGATATTTATAGTGTGAGGAGAACTCCGGTGCTTTCCTAAACTGAAAGGATGAAACAAACATAAGTTCAAAGGCCAAAACAGGGGAGAGTGGGGGTTGGACCCGTTTTAGCACTCCGACGCTCAAGTCAGCTAAAGCTCTGGGTCGAAAATATGCAGGAGTTAAGAGTCTTGTGCGTGAAGGAAAGCTTACCTCCAATGGTGAGGGAGTGGGGTTTTTATATGGTGGAGATGGACTCCGTGGGTGCAAGTACACCTCCAAGAAAGTGTGGATCTGGTCTGGAAGGAGAGCGACGGCTGGTGGCCGGAACAGTGCTTTTCCAGCTAAAGCACTGTTTGTCTGCTCCTGCCAGGACGCCTGACACTGTACTTGGTGCAGCTGCAGTTAATGCGGCCACGGTAGGTGGTGCCTGCATTGA
Source organism: Lantana camara (assembly GCA_037501455.1). Classification (NCBI taxonomy): domain Eukaryota; kingdom Viridiplantae; phylum Streptophyta; class Magnoliopsida; order Lamiales; family Verbenaceae; genus Lantana; species Lantana camara. The sequence continues at coordinate 97,808,889 of CM074861.1, forward strand.
ATGCGGTTGTCCGATAGCGCTTGGGTCGGAGTCCCGCTGGGTCGCGCCTATCTGGGTCGAAATGGGACTCTAGGTCGCGGGGCTCCGCCGCCTGGCTTAAGGCTCCTCACCAAGTGCTGGGTCGAAGGACTGCCTAGGTAGCTCTGTTGTGAAGCATTGACGTGGCAGCGACTGCCACGTGGCAGCGACATCTGGTGCTTAGTCATACTTCCCGATTTTCCCCTTATCAACAAGAAAATTTTAATTTAATATTTTATTTTTTTTTTGCACACACATAAGGTGTGCAAGATTACTAGTATATATATATGATGTATCATAAAAGTGATACATGCCCAAAGTAGGAAGCAAGAAGGATTAACTTACGTTCCTGCTAGAACATAGGAAGGAGGAGGAAGGCTATTGATTTCCTGGTACGCGTTTGGGCCTAATGCAAGCTAGGCCGAGCCTGAGGTCAGCCCAGACGAACCCAGTTCGAGATCTGCTAATTTAGGTCACATGATGTCTATTGTAAGAAGTGGAGAAAATGAGGGGATTCAAATTGGAAGTGGAGGTAACTTCCCCCCACTTTTCTCTCCAACTAAACCATTTTTTAGCTAGAATATAGGGAAAAATAGTGATAAAATAAAAAGGGAGTTGATGTGATAGAGAGAGTTGTTCTTTGATAACGTACTCTTGATATTGTCATTTCATTCTGAAAAAAACTCTTCGTGTATTTTCTTCTCACCATTGTTAATAACATATTCTTCTCTAGTCATCTCTCTCAACTTTCCCTTTTTTATTCGATAATTCCAAGTTAATTAATATAAATTTAGTATTGCCACATTTTTGTGCGCATCAATATATATATATCGGGCGTGATCACGACGGTGTGGGTGAGGCTGTATTCTAGGGTAGGGCTATCAATGAGTCGAATTTTAATCCGAATCCGATCTGAATCTGAGCCGAATTTTAACACATTCGATGATTTTGATCGATTCGATGGATCATATCCAATTATAAATATTCTTTATCCAAAATTAATTGTTCAAATATGAAATTAAGAAGTTTGATCCCTTAAAGATCCAAATCGGATATATTTTATTGTTAATTATTATATGTATATATATATATATATAAAGAAAAAACTCTAATAAAAATAATGTATAAAAGAAATAAATATATACACCGTTATGTTTTCTAATTGTTAATTAGAACCCTTGTGACTTTTGTGGCCAGAATTACTTCTCCAGACTCTTATCACCTTTTCGGCTTTCCCCAAATCCACGAGCACCACCACCCTACGATTGAAACTACGCGACCGGCCACCGCCATCTTCCAGTCTCCATGGCACGCCGCCACCGCCTGTTATGATTACAACAATTGCTCCAACAAACTTACAAAAAATACCCCTTAATCTTGCGTTACAGAAAGGTGGGAGAGAAAATAGAACAATCAGTGAGATAAGAAGAAGCGAGAGAGAAGAGCCATAGAGAGAAAATTGGAACATTCTTCATTAACAACGTTGTTCCAACAAAACTCATTACAAAGGATATATAAGGGTTCTCCAAAACCGAAACCCCAAGAGCAGCAACCTATCCAAAACTGGATCAACAAAAATTACCAGATTTAATGAAAAAGAGAATAAAACGTAATATATGATCGACACTTTCTCTTAACTTTACACGTTTATACTTTTTTCCAATTAAGCCCTTCCTTTTTCAATCTAATTGACAAGTTTGCCCCTGAGTAATTGGCATGAACATGACACCGCCCACCACACTCCCAGGCCCAGCCGCGTCTCATGACTCCAGCGACATCACTCTCCCGCTGCCCCACCACTCAGCGGCTAATTCTGCCGTCGCACCACTCCCGTCCAGCGCCACCACCTCCCACCGTCCTTCGATTTGTCTCATTACTGTCGACGCCATAGATCTAAGTTCCTAGTGCTTTCATCTTCCTCGGTGTCCTTTCCTTTTTTTTTTTTTCAGATCTTGTATTTTGACTGATCGTCAGCGGATTATTCCAACCGACATCATCCGAATCTGGACGCAATGAATCCGAACCTTATAGAATCCGGACTCGAATTCAGTTACTCAATTTCATTATCGGACACGGATTCAGAATCCTCAAATCTAATCCGAATCCGACTCGTAGACAGCCCTATATTCCCGGGGCTTTGGAATGACTATGGTTTGAAGGAAGGAAGTCCTCACCTCGACGGTCTAAACAACGACAAAAACAAGCTCCACTTATGATCTTGTGGAGCAGCAAATGCAGTATTTGTATCATTGTATTTGTGATGTCTATGATGGATGGATACTAGATTTTGTTTAAATTTTTAATTTTTTTTTTTAATTTTTTATTGAGGAGTGTGGGGTAAGTGTTGAATATGCTGTGCATAAACACAATTAATTGTTGGAGAATTAATATATATATATGATTAATTGTTGGAGAATTAATCAATAATTGTGCAAAGGCATATCAAAGGTTGTTTGGAAAATGTGCATTGGTTATTGTGTCCCACATTGGAAAAATAACACCAAGCAGACAGCTTTATATATTATAATGTTGTATGTGTTATTAAATTATGGGACCCAAGAGAGGACTAATGGGCTCACACGCGGTGCGGTGCACCGCACCGCCCGCGCGGGCTCGGGCTCGGGCTCGGGCACGGGCTCGGGCTCGGGCTCGGGCTCGGGCTCGGGCATGGGCGAATGTGGCGTTTGATGGCGCACTTTGCACTTCGCACGTACGCATCGTCGCTAGGAGCTTGGAGCCTCGCCTCCGAGCCCAGAGCCTTACTTTTTGAGCCAGAGTCGGTCTGAGTTAGTCCAAAATTCAAATTACGAACCAATGTCCAAGTACATCCGCTGAGGGATGTCTAGGTACATCCGAATCTGATTCAACAGTCAGATCTGTTGAGGGATGTAACAGTCAGGTAATGGGCATTAAAAGGGGTGTAATTCAGGCCATTAACACCTGAATTTGACCTATTCAAATTCCCACATTTAATCCTGACGCCTATAAATAGACAATCCCACACCTGAAAATATACAGCAAAACTCACCTTAATTCTGGCAAATTGCTATTGTCTGAATTCATCTTTTTCCAGCTTGACATATATCCTAAAAAGTAAATCGTCTGCAATCTTTAGCAAACTCAGAGAGTAGGGGCGATTAACACTTTAAGGACAGGGACTACCCGTGTCATTCTGATTCCATTTCTCCCACTTTCTCAACAAACTTAAAGTGTTAAATCGTGTGAAGATGGAATCAGAATCCTTCCGTATCATGAACCAGCAGAAATTGGATCGCTTCGATGGAAACAATTTCAGCCGCTGGCAAGACAAGATGAAGTTCCTGCTTACCGTTTTGAAGCTGGCCTATGTTCTGGATCCCAGCCTGCCACCAATTCCAGAAGATCCTCATGCTCCCCAGCAGCCTGTTGATTTGGATCCACCAACCACTGACGCCGGTGGTGCACCTCCTGCCAATCCTCCGACAACAGGAGTTGCTGCTCCTCCCAACATTGCAGCAACAGGTCCTTCCAGGAATGCTGTGCAGATCCATCAGGAGATCGTAGAGACTCTTCAACAACAAAGGAGGAAAAGGGCTGAAGATGAAGAGTTGGCTCGTGGTCACATCCTCAACACGCTTTCTGACAGGCTGTATGATCTATACACAAACGTGAAGTCGCCTAGAGAGCTGTGGGAGGCCTTGGAATACAAATACAAAGCTGAGGAAGAAGGTACTAACAAATATTTAGTTTTTAAATATTTGGATTTCAAGATGGTTGACAACAAACCGATTCTGGAGCAAGTGCATGAGCTCCAAGTAATCGTTAACAAACTCAAAATGGTTAAAATTGTCCTTCCAGAGACATTCCAGGTTGGTGCAATCATTGCAAAACTTCCTCCAGCCTGGAAAGATTATGCAAAGCGTTTGATGCATAAATCTGAGGATTTGTCCTTGGAACAAATTCAAAAACATCTGCGTATTGAAGAGGAGGCTCGGAAACGCGATGGAAAGAATTTGGTTCAAGGACAATCGAGTGTGAACTTTGTTGAATCTGGAAATTCTTCTAAAAAGAAACATTTCGGTGTTAAAAAGAATTCTGGACAATTTAAGAAAACCATACAGAAGCCTAAACCTTCTACTGCTGCTAACAAAAGAAAAGGCAAGTGTCATGTTTGTGGAGAAACAGGACATTATGCGAGAGAATGCCCACAACGGAAGAGTGGATCCGGAATTGCAAACATGGTTGAGGAGAACCTAGTTGCCATGGTGACTGATCTTAGCCTCGATGTGGCTATGATTTCTGAAATCAACATGGCAAGTGAACTTTCTGGCTGGTGGTTAGATTCTGGAGCTACCGTTCACATTTGCAACGATCGAAGGCTTTTCAAGACCTTTGAAGAAACTGTTGGGCAAGAGGTTCAGATGGGAAATAACTCCAAAGCCAGTGTTGGAGGCAAAGGATCTGTCGAGCTCAACTTTACCTCCGGAAAGAAATTAACTTTGATTAATGTCTTGTTTGTACCAGATGTTAGGAAGAGTTTAATTTCTGTTGATTTGTTAGACAAGAAAGGTTTTAAGATTTCTGTTGAATCTGGCAAAGTCATCATCATGAAAAATGGTGAATTTGTTGGAAAAGGCTATGCTTGTAATGGGATGTATAAGATGTCTATCAATAATATGAATCTTGTTTCTGCTTACATGATTTCTTCAATTTCTTTATGGCATAGTCGATTAGGACATGTTAGTGCAAAGAATTTGAAAAATATGCATGCAATGGGATTAATTGATATTGGTAAAAACGAACTTGATAAGTGTGAAATTTGTGCAAAATCAAAAATTGTAAGAAAGCCTTTTCCAAGTGTTAAAAGAGAATCACAAATATTAGACTTAATTCATACTGATATTTGTGAGTTAAATGGAATTTTAACTAGAGGTGGTAAAAGGTATTTTATTACTTTTATTGATGATGCTAGTCGTTTTTGCTATGTGTATTTGTTAAGAACTAAAGATGAAGCTCTTAGTTCTTTTGTGAAATACAAATCAAAAGTAGAAACCCAACTTGAGAAAAAGATTAAGGTTCTACGTTCTGATCGAGGCATGGAATATTGTTTGAATGCTTTTGATACACTTTGCGAAGAAAGTAGTATCATACATCAAACAACTGCCGGTTATACACCCCAGCAGAACGGTGTAGCTGAAAGGAAAAATCGTACCTTTCTGGACATGATAAATTGCATGTTAAATCATGCAAATTTACCTCACAACTTATGGGGTGAAGCCCTTCTGTCTGCGTGCCATATTCTAAATAGGATGCCTAGTACTGTTGTGAAGTCTAGTCCCTATGAAATATGGAAAGGCAGAAAACCCAACATAAGTTATTTTAAAGTGTGGGGGTGTGTGGCTTATTTTCGGGTTCCTGATCCCAAACGGACTAAGTTAGGAGCCAGAGCTATTAAAAGTGTATTCGTTGGGTATGCTCTTAATAGCAAGGCTTATAGACTTCTTGATTTGGAGTCTAATGTGATATCTGAGTCCAGGGATGTTGAATTCTTCGAAAATACATTTTCAAAAGATGTTGAAAATGATTCTGAGCCATCCCAAATTGAGCCTAGAGGTCCTATAAGGCCGGTTGAGGAAAATAATATTCCTACACAACCAATTGAGCCTAGAAGGAGTACTAGAGCAAGAAAAGAGAAAAGCCTAGACAAAGACTTTATCTCTTCTGAGGCTTTATTGTTCTTGGTGGAGGGGGACCAGGATAATAAAGTGGTAAGTGAAATACCGTTTATATTTTCACTTGAGACGGATCCTAAAACATTTTCAGAAGCTATGGCTTCCCGAGATGCTTCCTTCTGGAAGGAAGCTGTGAACGATGAAATGGATTCGATCTTGGGTAATAATACTTGGGTATTAACAGACTTACCTCGTGGTTCTAAACCCATTGGGTGCAAGTGGGTATTTAGAAGAAAACGAAACACTGATGGCACTATATCAGCTTTTAAAGCTAGATTAGTTGCTAAAGGGTTTAGACAAGTAGAAGGGATTGACTACTTTGACACTTATGCACCGGTGGCTCGAGTTGCTTCCATTAGAATTCTTCTTGCCTTAGCCTCTCTTTACGATCTGTTTGTTCATCAAATGGACGTAAAGACAGCTTTTTTTAATGGAAATTTAAAAGAAGAAATCTATATGGAACAACCTGAGGGTTTTGTAGCACCGGGAACAGAAAACAAAGTGTGGAAGTTAGTAAAATCCCTGTATGGTCTAAAACAAGCACCAAAACAGTGGCATGAGAAGTTTGACACTGCTATCTCGAAATTCGGATTCAAGTATAACAATGCTGACAGGTGCATTTATTCCAAAAGTACGACTGACTATATGGTGATAGTCTGTCTATATGTCGATGATATGTTGATCATCGGGACGAATATGATTGGAGTAAACGAGACTAAAAAGTATCTATCCTCGGTCTTTAAGATGAAAGACTTAGGTGAAGTAGATACTATTTTAGGCATTAAAGTTAAAAAACATAGTGGGGGTTTTTCACTAAACCAATCTCACTATATTGAGAAAGTTCTGACTAAGTTTAATCACCTCGAGATCAAGGAGGTGAATACTCCGTTTGACAACGGACTGAAACTTAAAGAAAATACTGGTAGAGCTATTGCACAGCTTGAGTATGCAAGTGCCATTGGCAGCCTTATGTATGCAATGCATTGCACTAGACCAGATATTTCCTTTGCAGTTTCAAAACTTAGCACATACACGAGCAGTCCCAATGCTGATCATTGGAAAGCTATCAGTAGGGTACTTGGGTACCTTAAGAGAACTATTAGCTTTAGTTTGTTCTATAACAAATTTCCTAGTGTGTTGGAAGGGTACTCAGACGCGAGTTGGATAACTAGCGTGGGAGATAATAAATCCACAAGTGGGTGGGTTTTCACTCTTGCCAGTGGGGCTGTTTCTTGGGCAAGCAAGAAACAGACAATAATCTCTCACTCTACCATGGAATCTGAGTTCATAGCTTTGGCACAAGCTGGACAAGAGGCTGATTGGATTAGAAATATGTTGTTAGACATAGATCTATGGCCGAGTCCAATGCCTCCAATTTCGTTGTATTGTGACAGCGAAGCTACGCTTACAAAAGCGTATAGTGGCACCTATAATGGCAAGTCTAGACATATTGGTCTTAGACATGCATTTGTGAGACAATTGATACAAGATGGTATCATAACAATTGTCTATGTGAGGTCAAATAAGAATTTGGCTGATCCATTTACTAAGCCTCTGACGAGAGACTTAGTAGCTACAACTACTAGAGATATGGGACTTAAACCACCCGAACCATAAGTGATGGTAACCCTACCTATAATCTAGGTTACCCCTGGTTATAGGTTCAAAGGGAAAAACAATTCACGAGTTGGTTAGAGCTGTCAAAGTGGTCTCATATGTAGTAAAAGATAGCTCAGTGAGTTGCAAAGTGACAAGGTTGAGCTATGCTCCTAACAAAATGCTGCACTAATGCAACTAGTGCTAGAGAAACATTTTGCCTATATGAACAAGAAGTGAAGCCGCTTCTTATAGAGAGTTGTGGTTTACTCTCTTAAAGGTTCATGAAATGGGATATCGCGTATGGGTAATCAAGCACCCGTTGTGTGCCTTTCCTAGCCATCCGCCTAGTCCAAGGCACCCAACGTCCGAAGGGGCGTACAAACCTAGTGTCTACCAAGAATGGTGTTTCAACCGCACTGACACCAACGAATTAAAGAGTAAACAACATTCTGAGGCGTACAAACCTAGTGTCTACCATGAATGTTGTTTACTTTTTGATTCGTTGGTGTCAGTACGGTTGAAACACCATTCTTGGTAGACACTAGGTTTGTACGCCCCTTCGGACGTTGGGTGCCTTGGACTAGGCGGATGGCTAGGAAAGGCACACAACGGGTGCTTGATTACCCAAGCACCATGATGAAAAGCACTTTGGCTCGAAGCAAAGTGAGTTGTCCCGAAACACATTGTGGGTTTAATGAAAGATTGTGGGATTGGCCAAATGAGCTGGGCATCGGGCATCGGGCAAGGCGATGCGCATGTGTTGCGCATAGCTTGTGCACAAGGGCTGGGATCTTGCGGACATGAAGGCTGAGATAGGAAAATGATGGCTAAGTGATGCGGGAAAAATCAGCCAAGTGTGGGATGCTGCGCACAAGGTTGGCTAAGGTTGCAGGTTGATGCGGATAAGTGTGCGCCCCGGACTAGTACCGCGCGCAACGTGCGAGTGTTGTGCGCGCCTGGTGCATCCGCGCACGCACAAGGCTGGAGCCTGGAGCTGCGCGGCCAGGCTAAGCATCTATCGCGCAGGCAAGTCTGAAAATTGAGCGGGAACGGTTATGTTGGGAGCAGTTATGCCTTTGGGTGCCAAAAATACTGAAATTTGAAGCCAAGCAAAGCTGGGGCGGATTATGACTGAATATCTACCGGTTAGTGGGCTTAGTGGGCGGTTATGGCTAGAACAAGCTGCCAGATTTGAAAATAACCGCCCGGACAGGTGTCAAAAGCCTAGCTAGTCGGTTTTGCCTAGGCTGATTGGGCTATAATCAGCATATAAATATTGTAGGATCTGATTTGCACGAGTTACTGAGAAATTTGTGTGCAAGCCGAGTCATTCCTTGTATTATTATTCGGAAAAATAATAAATGGTTAGGAAGAGCCGGGACTTTCCTCGTATATCGTGTGCAATTTCAATTCAGCAAGTGAGTGTGTCTTTGCTTGTTGTATTGATTCAAAAACTTGAGATTGGCTTGGTACTTGAACGAATTCACTCAAATTCTAGCTAGGGGTGTTCACGGTTCGGTTTTTCGGCCGAACCGAAAGTTCGGTTCGGTTAACCGAACTTTCGGTTTTCGGCCAAAAAACATAACTTTGATATTATTTTAAAAAAAAAAAAATTAATAATTGGAGTTGAGATTTTGTGAAAAATGTAAAAATTGCAATCAACCTAAATGGCAAATAATTAAAATATATGGTATATATATATATAATTATTATATATATACATATATATTTCTGCCAAATAATTAAAATATATGTATATATTAATCAAAATATATGATATATATATATATAAAATATATGATATATATATATTAAAAAAAAAAAAAATGGCATTCGGTTTTCGGTTCGGTTCGGTTTAACCGTGAAACCAAACCGAAAATCCAAAAGGGGCAAACCGAAAACCGAACCGAACACTCCTCGGTCGGTTCGGTTTTCGGTCGGTTTTTCGGTTTTCGGTTTTTATGAACACCCCTAATTCTAGCACAAGTGAACGAGTGTGGAAAATTTCAAGGGAAACAGAACTTGTGAGTTGGGAAGGGTTGAGGGATTTGTGCGTGAAATCCTGCAGCACGGAAAGATTTCAGAGGCGAAAAATTTATAATATGAGATCCAGCCCGTGTCACTAGGGTTGGTAAGCCGTTGGCGCCCCCGACCGAGTGTGGCCGACGACTCTCTTTTGCTTTGTCTTTGAAATAGTCATCGCTCGCTTTCTTGGTTGGCGCCCCCGACCGAGTGAACTTAAATTCTTTTTCTCATATTATTCTCCTTCCTCCTCATCTTATCGCCGTCTTTCAACTTTTCCTCCTCTCCTTCTACAACCAACACCTGGGGATGAATGTCAAGTAAACACGATTTATCATCATCTTTTTGCCTTCGTCTCCTCTCCTTCTACAAGGGGCAATTTTTTAAAGCTCCCCATGGGTTTAAAAACTTCCTTTTAGCTCCCCATTTTCAAATACATCATTTGGGGTTTTAGATACGCGATTTTGGGATTTAGATACGCGATTCTGGGATTTAGATACTAGGTTCTGGGATTTAGATACATAATTTTTTCCTTGTATTTCCAATACATCATTTGGGGTTTTAGATACGCGATTCTTGAGTTTTAATACATCATTTTTGAAAATGGGGAGCTAAAAGGAATTGGACTTATCATTTGGGGAGTTTTCGGGAATTCCCCGCTTCTACGACCACCACCTAGGGATGAATATCATGTAACCACGATTTGGTGTTTCGGTATTTGCCGTTTGAAAATTTCAAGAAATTATTATTAAAAAACCTTATTTATTTTTGAAAGAACGTTGAAAATAGTGTGATTTAGGGGTCGTAGTGATAAACTGAATAGAAATAAGATTATGCCCTGTTTTATTATTTCTATTTATAACTTACGATTTTAGTTACTATAATCACGCTTAATAAATAGTTTATATGTATAAATCAGTTATACAATATTCTTTCCTTTTCTACTTTGTGAGCTAATGTTTGTTTTGGCCTTAGTTCGAACATAATTATTAAAGTATAAAATTCTTTCATATCCCAAACTTATGTTTATTTTGATCTCTGAACCATTAAAGTATAAAATTCTCTCGTGTCGCCAAAACACTAAATTTGACACCTTTAATTAACTAACATTATTCCAACTAGAAACTTTACTGGATAGGCTTCTTTGGGTGGGTGGTCAATTTCTACCAAGTTAATGTACAATTGATCCTGATTCAGATGTAAAGAACCCATTATCAACTCTCTCTCCAGCTAACTCATTATGCACCATAACAGGACTAATTTATCACAGATTAGTGAGAGTGCACTGTGCACAAACAAGGAAATACGAATTCTTGATACCGAATCAGCATCGCACGTGCTATTAATGAACAATAGGCCGATTTCTGAACCAATAACGGGTAAATTGAGATAACATTATGCTGCTCAAGTACCTGCTACGTACACGGCCAATGCCCTTGATCACTAAAACATGTATTGCTACATGTGAGGAACTGTTTTAAGTAGGGTCCTTAAAGAAGGGATGCTCAAGAGCTTGTCGAGCAGTCAGGCGTTCGGAAGGATCAAACTTCAACATACCATGCAACAAGTTAACAAGAGAAGATCTTGATGAATCAGCATGCCTGGAGACAAGATTCTGCATACGTAATATAATAAGCCAGACAAGTTAGCAAAATCATGATGCATACAGAAATCAAGCATAAAAAATGAAAGGGAAAATTTCACTGACAACCTGAGGTTTGTCAGAATTACACAAACTTCCCCTATCCAAAAATTTATATTACATCTGGATCCATGAATTTTGACGCATCATCTCTAAAAATCCTACGAAATCTCTACTTTGTCCTTGACACTAACTCATCAATATTTGATTTTAAATCCATGACTATAATACCATGCATTAGGCCAAATCTTAGTATGCTGGGGGGAAGTTTTTGTAATTTCTCAAGTCTAAGAGAAATTTGTGTAACTAGGACAGACCTCAGGGTATGTCTGGTGTAATTGTTCAAAAGGGGAAATAAGAAAGAGCAGAGATGATGATTATATTAAGCACTGTTAGAATGACAGAAACAGAATGTGATCAGATTTGCAACCTTCAGTTGGTCTAGCTTCCTTACTGCACGAATACTCTCTCTGGAAACAGCTCCTTCGGGCCAGTTAAGCCGTGATCGTCTGAAATATTTTTCAGCCCCTCTGCTGCAAAACCCACAAAAAGGAATCAAGTCATTTCAAGTTTCTACCCTTTTACATAATTTGATTATTATGGAGTGGTTTCAATGGCTTATTATAACAGTGAGGGGCTGAAATATGCAATCACAGAATATTGATGTATTGATGAATTAATGAAGAAAGATAAAGAACTTACGTTGCCCTTTGAATCATATGCTCTGGCAATGGTCCCAACACCCTTTCCATCATAGCCAAATGCTCCAAGTTCTCATGCGTTTGAAAAAGTGCTTCACCCTAGAATGATTGCCTTCAAACATTAGTGGGGAAGAAAAGCCACTAAATATGGCAGGAAAAGTGAAGGATGAATAGTTAGGGAGAGAGAAAAGCTCACGGTGCAAAGTTCAACAAGAATGCAACCCATACTCCAAATATCACAAGGATAAGTCCATCCTAATCCTGAAAGATACAAGAGAAAGGTATAAACACTGGTCTCCTCCGACAAACCTTCATACATGACAACATTCAATATCCCAAATCTTTATTACAAACACCAAAGACACATTTTCTTAGTGAAACTTCTTTCTGGAGGAACCATCAAATCACTCGAATCACATAGTAAGCAAACATCCAGTACTAACGGTGAATCAGAAGTACATAGGCATCTTGTGTGCAATTTTGGTTTCCTTGGTTCAGAAAAACAGTGCCCTTCTTTTGCTGTTTTACTAAATCTCTCATTGTTCCAATTTACACAAGAGGGGTTTTAATAAAGAATATAAGCTCACTAAGAGCAACAGGTTACCTAGAATGATCTCAGGTGCCCTGTAATGCCTCGTTGAAACAATGGAGTTATGAATGTGATTATCATAAGCAGTGCTACCAAAATCAATCAGCTTAATGGCACTTGACTTAGGCAAGCACCTTGACTTTGTTTCATCTGATATTTTCTGAACCAAACAAAAATAAAAGAGTTCAAAAAATGAAGTCTATGGCTAATAATAAAGTGGTTTTATAAGGTCAGGTACCTTGCAGACGGGAAGCTTTACAAACTCGGAAGAAACAAGAAGTATATTTTCCGGCTTCAGGTCAGTATGGATTAACCGTAAATCATGCATATCTGTGGGATATATTAAATGATTACAAAAGGCCAATGGAAACATCAGTTAGAAGTATAGCTAGGGGCTGCCTGGACGTATATAAATGCCCGCTAAAGAGTCAAGATATCTGCTTAGAAAACCAAAAAGAATACAGAATGAGAAGAAAAAGCAAGGAAAAGCGAAAGCCACAGACATGCAACAGATTCCAAAAGCTGGCGCCCAAACTCCCGAACAAGATCCACAGGAAATGGGGAGTATTTATTTCTCTTTAGAAAATCAAATAAACTTGGTCCAAGCTTCTCAAAGACCTGATAAAACCATTAAATCCATTGAAAGGAAGCTCTCTGTCAAGTTCTCAGAATACGAATGAAGTTCACACTCACAAATCAATTTAAGCTAGCACAAAATACATATTCGCTGACTAATGACATGAATATGAGTAAATTACAGGCCAGCAATATCTTCCTCAATAGATGGTAGTGATTTCAGCCGAATAAAGGGGCAGCATAGGGGCACCTAATAGAGATTTTCAATCAGAGTTCTATATCATGTCTTTACATGCAAAGACAACTTAAAAAATGGGATCAGTAAACCATCGTCTATGTATCATCACTGCCTTGAGAGGCTGGCATTTGAATTGACAAGGAAATATAAAGGGATAGGCGGCAAATTAGAAAATAGACACTTACTATGCATATGTGATTACGATAGTCAAACCAAGTATGCATCTTTACACAGCTGCAAGAATTAGAAAGAAAACAAATGAGATGAAAAATAATGTTGTCCATCAGATACTTGTCTGCTGGAAGCAACTTACTGTGAATCATCTTTAACATTTTTAGCAAGACGCTGCAGTACATCAATCTCAATCATTGCTGCATCACGGTACTTGCTTATGCTTCTAATAACTTTGATAGCCACATATTCTTTTGTTTGACGATCCCAACAATCCAATACTCGCCCAAAGGTGCCTACAGCACTAGCAATTTGCTGATTTGATACAAGAAGAATGATGAAAATATAAGGTTTTCTTATCAGCAGGCACATGACCGCTAACCTTCACCCATCTTGCGAAGTATCTTATCTGTACCAAAAAAGCACAACAGAAGTTTATAAACTGAGAGTTGGAGAAAATTGTCCACTAAACAAGTTAAAGCAACATCATCATCCAATAAAGCATTGAACACTAAAAAAAATATCACAGATGAAACACAAAGACCTGGCACCAATAGTCAAATACTCAGAAAACTTCATCAGGGCATACAAACAAAAGGCTTCCAAAAGTTCCACATTCAAGAAAGCTTCCAAAAAGTTCATATTAATTCAATACATTGCACTCATAGAATGCCCATCTTTGAATGGCATAAAGGGTAATGCTACTACGCAGCCAAGAGCCAATAAATTTCATCTAAAAACTAAAATAGGGAAAAAGATTTTTTGCCATCCGAACTTTGCATCTTTTTGCAATTTACCAAACCACCATCCAATCTTTGCATTTAACATACTGCTATCTAAACTCGTTTTGGGTGGTTTTGGTGAAAATACAACTGCCGTGTATGTTTTATAAACATGCCATGTGTCATATCTTTTAGCCAAAACCAACAAAAAAAAATAGATGGCAATATGTTACAATTACAAAGGCTGGATGTCGGTTTGCAACGAAAGTTTGTTGGGATTGTAAATTGTAAAAAAACACAAAGTTCGCATTGCAAAAAAAATCTTTTTTCCACTAAAATAATTTCCAGACAAACAATCACAAACACAGTACTAGAGCACAATTCAATTGGAAACAAAGAAACCAAAAAATTTTAACCAATTTTTAACCAGTAAAAGACTACAATTCAATAGAAACAAAACAACATTACATCTAGGAGTGAGATTCTCGCCGAGGCTGAACACGTAATGCCCCTCATGATCGTCCTCCCTTTTCGGAGGTGACACATGCCTCCGAAGCATTGGAGCCGGAGGCGCCCTGGCCACGTTATTCTCACCATCCCTTTGATCAGCCTACAAAAATGACCAATATCAGGATATTACCGTCATGAACAAAAAAAAAAAAGAAAAGCAAAGAACCCTAACCCTAAATTCATTAAATTTTGCAACCACCTTTGCCTGCGCCGAAGGAGCGACGTCCCAAGTTAAACGGCGGCGCTTCCGAGTTTGCCGCCCTCTTTCATTCTCCTCCGCCATTACTCTTAATTTAGCGTTCACCGACAGGTCTGAGGGATAAATTACGCACCAATATATATATTTATATGGATTCGCATTCAAACAATCGAAGAAATTAGTGTGGGTGTGAACTTCTGCAACCAAAGAAAACAGAAAAAAAATGATAATCAGGTGAAGTTTTGGTGCATAAATGTCTGGAAAGTTTGTACTTTTGGAGTTGATTTCTGAAGATGAGAGTAAAATCTAAAAAGGATGCAACTTAGATATTGGGACTTGGGAAGCAAAACAGGGGAATAAATTTACTATATTTTCCTAAATTCCACATTGCACCCTCGGTTTATGGTAAATACATAAAAGACCTTAGACCTTTGTAAATGTGCGGTTTGCCCCCAAAAGGCTTTGAGAATAATAAAAACACAATAATATTAATAACAATGATGATTCAAATTGGACAAATAACATTTAAAATTATGGATTATTTAGCTTCCACTTATTTCTTCTTCAAAATTGCGCATCAAATATAAAATTCAAGTGCACAGTAGCTCTCATTTCAGATGCAACCGAACCATTTCAAGTATAAGACACGTTTCGAAATAGAATTATATATTTCCTTTCCATATCAAGAAACCAAAAGACAAAAAGTTGCTCGCCCACCTCTCCTCTTTGTTGCCGCCACCGGCGACCCACCACCCCTAACCATGAATAGCATTTTTTCCCCCAAAAGCAACAGGCGTGGTCGCAAACTCCCGCAATCCGATCACTAAGAATTGTTGTGAATCGTATTTTGCCTTCATCCTCTCCTATTTTTTTTTGCCAAGAATATAATTATCCTACATCGAATAATCAAAAATGTGAAATTTAATATATAACAACTTGATAACCCTCCTTTCAACAATTAGATTTGGGGGTGAATGACACAACCCCGCATTCATATATATAGGGTCGCATATGAGAGTTGTAGGGTCACATATGAGAGGAACATTGCAGGATTTTTCATTATTCATTAATTTAATTGAATTATTCATTATTTAGCTTCCACTTATTTCTTCTTCAAAATTGCGCATCAAATATAAAATTTAAGTGCATAGTAGCTCCTCATTTTAGATGCAACGAAATCATTTCAAATACAAGACACGTTTTGGAACAGAGCTATGTATTTGTTTTCCATATCAACAAACCTTTTCCATATCAAGAAACCAAAAGGCAAAAGTTGCTCGCCCACCTCTCCTCTTTCTTGCCGCCATCAGCGACCCACCACCCCTAACCACGAATAGCGTTTCTCCCTTAGAAGCAACAGGCGTGGTCGCAAACTTCCGCTGTCCGTACACTAATAATAGCAGTGAATCTTATTTTGCCTTCATCCTCTCTTAATTTTTCTGCCAAGAATGTAAGTATCTCTTTTCGATCCCAGGCAAGTCCGACTGACCGAATAATCAAAGATATGAAGTTCAATATATAATGACTTGACAACTCTTCCCTCAACAGCTAGCTTTCGGGGGTGAATGACACACCGCCGTTACGCTCAGGGCCACATTCTAGACGTGGAATACTTGACATATCCCTGTCATGCCCAGGGCCTCGGAATACAGGACAAACTAGAGCGTAGTACTAGTTTCATTAAGTTATATATAGGGTCACATACGAGAGAAACATTGCATAATATATATTAACTGTATTGAAGAACAATACAAATATATGGCGTCATTCAGGAATCTGAATAATATAGCGTCACATACGAGAGGAACATTGCACAATATATGTTAATTGTATTGAAAAACATTGCAGGAATATGAACATAAGAGAGGAACATTGCAGGAATATCGTAGGAATTTGAACATAAAAGAGGAACATTGTAGGAATCTGAACATAAGAGAGGAGTTAGAAGAAAAACTTCCAAAGTATTTTTCATTAACTTATTGAAGAACACAATTTACATATATAGGGGCACATACACGAAAGCGGGTGTATTTGTAATTTAGTCAAAGTATCTAACCAATTAAATAATGAGCCTGTACAATTGCAGTTAACTTTA
Source organism: Lantana camara (assembly GCA_037501455.1). Taxonomy (NCBI): domain Eukaryota; kingdom Viridiplantae; phylum Streptophyta; class Magnoliopsida; order Lamiales; family Verbenaceae; genus Lantana; species Lantana camara. Next base: position 97,825,682 of record CM074861.1, read on the forward strand.
AACTAGCATTTAGTAGTACGATGCACGAACCGGGCTCGAACCCCTTTCAAAAATGGCAGAACACAAGTCCACATTCTCCAAATCAACAAATATCAGACTATAAGCATTCATCAATGGAGGGTTCCCACACTTTTCCTGTTCCAACCACTCAAACAGCTCCAAAACCTCATCTTTGTCCATTCTTGAAACAGCTTCTTTTATAATATTAGCAGCTTTACATACTTCATCTTCGTGATCTAATCCGTTTGCCTCCACCGTGTTGTAAACCATGCAGTTCCCGAAAAAGCCCTTCCCCAATCCTAGCACGTTTCACATGTCTGAACATATTGACATACTAATTAGAGCATTCTGCATTCCCTTTATCCTGCTTATGCGCGTCCAGAACAGTGCAGCCAGGACCTGGAAGGATGTTATGGATTCATTTGGGGTGGCTTTTCCTGCCATGGACATGCAATGCATCACCATTTCGTGATTGAATTGAAGAGTGATGGTGGTATGTTTCGTATCAGAGGTTGGAGCTGGATTTTCTATAGCTGTTTTGTAGTGGTTGATCACGTAAGGTTGGTGGTGGGTGATTTTGTTTTCTTGTTTTCGAGGTGGCAAGGAGTGGAACAACGGCATATATGTAATTTCACCTTTGAGCGCCGTGTCGGCCCAAGCTTTGATCATCATTGTGGCACAGATGGGATCACAGAGTAGATGAGTGCAGCTCAGGCCTATTGCTAATCCACCTTCTTCAAACTCTGTGATCTGTCAGGAGAGAGAGACAGAAAGTCTCTTAAAAATAAGCTTATCCCATAAGAAAAACTAAAATCTTGCAACCATATGAATATGATCTGTACTTGAACATAAAAAGGAGACAAAAAATATGGCTTATAAAACATTTCCTCCCAATGAACCAACTTGAGCTCCTTCTCCCTATCAACATTCTGCATCCACTCATGCAAAGTTCCTCCGACTTTCGCTTCCACCATTCTTAATCCAGCATCGTTGCATTTAACCCTCCAGTGTCCCTCAGGCGTCCTCACTAGTCATCCCGTGACTACTGGAAAAGCTGTCAGCATATCAGATATAGAGTCTCTGAATTGTAATAGAACACTGCACGAAGATGATTACGTTCCATTATTCTATCAAGAGCTGAGAGAGGGGTGAACTTTCCCAGCACCACCGGCTTTCTGCCGACAACAGTTCGTCTACAGATAAAGGAAACTTCAGCCATCTGAGTGAAGGAAATATCTTTGGTGATGGTATATGGTTTCAGGCTTGCTGCATTTGTAGGTCTTTTAATTTGTGGGCAAGGGAGAAACTAACTCCCATCATTGAAGGGGAAATGCATTTTCTATGACTCGTATTTTTTATTCACAATTGCCTCAACTGATCATTTCTGTTTTGCCATCCAGATAGTGTGTGTTTATCTATAATTATACTGTTATAATGTCTTCTTTTAAGTACTTAATTATGTCATTCTTACATGTACCGTTTGATTTATGTCTTTGGGCTTGCAGGCTTGGCTGCTCCATTTATAAGACCCCACCCCCCAACCAAAAAAAAGAAAACAGAGGTTTATCAAAATTACTGGTTGTACCCCTCTTGCGTTTGAAGTGATGGCCCGAAGGGGTACAAACTGTAATTTTCCATATCCTAAGGGGGTTTAGATGTAATTTTCTCTTTTTGACATAAAAAAAGTACATTCTAGTTCCCAATACTCAACAATTTTCCATTAGTCCCTACTGCAAGTAAACATCCAAGGCGTTTGGTTCTGAATAAGTACACCCTTACAAGAAAATGGATGGAATATCAGAGAAGTAAGGTATATTCCTAAGCAGCAGAACTCTGCTTTCCTCCTGACTTGCTTCCATGGGGTCAAATAGCCCAAAATCAGGCACGTACAAACGTCGTTTTATACGCCCCATTCTTCAGGAGAACAAACCTGTTCTTTTGCCACAGGCAGCCTGATAGACTGAAATTCCTCGAGGGCCGAGCTAAGATTCTCCGCACCCCATTTCTCGAGGCATTTCCCTAATACAGTAGCATCAAGTACCGATATGTTTGTGCTTCTTGCACCATGGGGACTTATGGGATGAGTTGCATCCCCAATCAAAACTACTTTGTCCCAATACACCCAATCCAGCGGATCGCCGTCATGTATGGCGTTCAAGAAAGGATCTTTGGTTTCCCGCATTACCCATGTTGCTGCTGACTTTCGTGGTAACAGAGTTCCCCTGAGGCAAAAAATTAGTTAACTACACAGACCTCCCCTGTAATTATGCATAATTACACAAACTTCCCTTCTTGGTTTCAAATTTACAAATACGCCTTCTTCCCATCAGAATATTTATCAAGAATTTTGGATAACATTGTCTAGATATGCACGAGAAAGGTTTACATAGCAGTAAAAATTTTACATTTTGAAGAGTATTAAAACTTTGTGATTTTCATAAGTAAGGTTTAATACTATAGTACTTGAATCTGAAATTCTGAATCAAGAATGGGATTGCAAAATTCATGTGTATACCTTAAATTTGGGCTCTGTTCGGTTACGATACCAAATCCAATTAATCCTTTGGTTGATTAGCTCGTAAAGGATGAAATGACCCTCCGATATATCAAAATAATTACAATTACCAAGATCAGGATATGCCTTCTTGAGTGCCAGTATGGTTTCAGAGTTCTTGTTATCTGAAAGACTCCTCTCCAAGCACAATAGCCTGAATACCTATAATACACAATACGAACGTGTATCACTTCAACTTTTTTGAGCAATAAAAACACTGAAAAACTTTGACAATTCAAAGAAACTAAAAAAGCATTTAATTAGCTAGACAGACTTAAGTTTAAATTCAGGCAGGAAAACTTTACGTACTAAAGAGAGACAACCATCAGCTGCAACAAGCAAATCACCAACTATTTCTACTGTTTCATTAGTTTGGAGCACTTTAGCGACCTCTTTAACTGATTTTTTATCATCATAACTGCAAAAGGAGATAAACAGATGCCCGCACAAAACAACCTCCAAATTGGCAAAGATCTGTACAGAAGGCTATCAAGATCGGCCCAATGCATGGCTTTAAAATTGAAGCTCTCGTCTCTAGTCAATGTCTTGGTAATTCTCTTATCACCATCTGTAGCTTGTTCCTATAATTAAGTCTTCTCAATATCAACTAAGCTCTAACTACATAATTACCAGAAAATTAAGTCATTTCACTTACATGTTCAATAGTCAGATCTAAGGGCGGATCCGGGCCAAGGCGGTACAGTGAGGGGGAGCTTAGCCCCCTTTGTTTGCTGATACGCGGGAGCTCACCCGAGGGGAGCGAGCGCTCGTGAGCCCCTTGAGGGAATGGGGTATAACAGTGGCAACGTAGAGGATGCTCAGGGAAGGGTGCCTACATGTGTCTCTCGGGGGAGGCTATTGGCGCTCGGGGAGGCTTGCTTGGGGACCAGGTGACCACGTGTCTATCGTTGGTGGTGTCACGTGTCAAAACGTAGGTCTTGAGTGTTTTGGCCACATCAGAATGATCCCTAGTGGCAATTCCTTATATAGAAGACTATGCAGATCAGGCCAGTATATTGCCCTAAAATTGAAGCTCTCATCCCTCGTCAGCACCCTTTTGATTTTCTTGACTCCATCAGTTGCTTCGGTCTTAATCAACAAACACATGCCAAAATCATTTCAACATGAATCTTGCTCATACATGACATAAACTAAACAAATCCCCACAAATTACAGAGCTGAGATATCAAAAATACAATCTGTAGCACCCCTTACACGTGGAGGTGCCACACCCCCGCACTATAGGTCAATCCACATACGAAACGGGCAATCCGTACATGAACTAACCTATAGCGAACGGGTGACAATGCCATAAAATGACAAGCTAGGCGGGATTAACTTATACGCAATAGAAATAAAGCGGAAGCATAACTTGTTCAATAACAAATACCACTACTAGCATGCTAGAACTTTGATCATTTATCAAGTAACTCGTATACTAGTTCCTATATCAATACATTATCATCTCCTAAAATAAGTAACAAATAACATTAAACATAATTCCCTTGAACAGCAAATAAATAATTAAATAAATGCACCGTGCTTGACTCGACTACAAGGACTGGACTCGACTCACTTCCCGCCTAGCGTGCACCTGCAATACCCTGAAAGGTGGAGGTGTCAGTCTGTGAAGACCGAGTGAGGGGTTTAAATAAATATTAGCGCAGATAACATGCAAGTTATATTCTCGGGTAAAGATTTATAAAAAATAAGTGTATAAGTTCAAGAATAAGTACCCTTTGCCCGAGAATACAACTATCAATATTAAATACTTGTTCATTTTCATGCAATCAATACATGGCCCCGGCGAGTGAGGGCGGTCTCCAACCTTACTCCAATGTACATGAAACATGTTTGCTTGATTATTAATCAATAAGTGATCATGCAATTCAATTATCGTGCAATCGTGCGATAGTGTAATCAAGTAACACATTCAGGGTATGGAAATCATGCAATAACCCGAGGAGAATCCGTGGTGCCGGACCCGTCCCCAGTCTCCTTCTCCCTCCAATGATGGGAAGGTAGCTAGCCTTCACCATCCACGACATGTTGAGCATAGGGTACATGAATCCCTAAGCCCGAAACTCCTTCCTCCACTAATCTCCTAGCAGATTCAGGGGTCATCCCAAATGTGGTGAGGATAGCGCCAGAGTTACCCGTTAGTCATTGCTTTCCCGGTTGGCCCTAGCCACTACCCTCGGGCCCAACGTGAACGATCATGCTTACTCGCCTAACATGCTTGATTCATGACAATAACATGACTTGCTTGCTTGCTTGTGTTTCATGAACATGACTTGCTTGAAATGATAAGTGATTTCATGAAAATTATAGATATAATTACCTTTTGGCCGAAAAGATCACATAAGGGATATAGGGGTTCTATATAGCTAGCAATTAAACCTCACCTGGCAGGCGACACAATGACTCGTGAATGCGTGAACGTGCTCATTGATCACAATCTTCGCTCTGGAGAACAACTGGACAAGAAATGGAAACATACGTGCATTCGTGAGACAATACTCGACAATGGTACCAATTATGACGCACGGCATGATCAAGTAACGAGACATCGTGCAATAAACAATGTAGCATGCAAATATCATGTTTTGGCATGTAATTAATCATATAGTAGCAATTTGGGGTCAAATAAGCTATTGGAGTTAAACTCCAAAATTCCATTTTTATGCATAAAGTTTCTGCACTTCCAGAGGCTTGGGAACGGCCGTTCCAGCCCTTAGTTCAAAATGGGAAGGGTCGTTCCCAGTTCCCCGAAGATGGGAACGGTCGTTCCCGTCTGTGAGACAAAGTAAAAACGGTCGTTCCCTTCCTCGCCGCCAAGCACATATTTCAAACATGGGAACGGTCGTTCCCCAAAACAGCTGGGAATGGGAAGGGTCGTTCCCGTTACACAGGAATTTCAGAAATAGGGGATGAAGAACAGGGGAGCACGAACACCTCCCAATTCTTCCCCAAACACTCATAATTCATTCCCATAAACCATAATTCATGAAAGGAAAAATGTATACATGTTTGAAAGACAATAAAACCTATATAAACACTTATTTTGTTCATTAATCATCATGAATCATCTTTTCAAGATAATACATCAACCTAACATATATCTCCATAATTCTCAAGATTTATGCATGAATCCCAAGTCTCAAGCTTAGAATTATAATCCTAACATCATGTAAACAAGTTATCACATTAAAATCATAACCCTAGCCCCAAGAATTATTATCAAGAAATCTCATATATCATCACATATACCTTGAAGTGAAAAGAGAAGATGAAAGATGAAGTTATGGAGATGATGATGCTTCAAAGCTCCTAAATTCTTGATGATTTAACTTGAATAAGATGAAACCATCTCTTCCTATTGTGGGGGCTTGGCCGAGAGAGATGATGATGATTGTATGTCTTGGAAATGAAATGAAGATGGAAGAAGAATGAAGAAGCATATATCGTTATATTCTTAGGGGAAAATGTAATATTTGCAATTAAATCCTCCAAATACACAAGTCATGTAATTAAGGAAGCAAAGTTTACGAATTGTTCAATTTAGCCCAAGAACTAATCATGCAATTTAGTCCTTAAAGAGAAGAAGATGAGCAATTAAGGACAATTAGGCAATTAAATCATGTTCGGTAATTAATTCACGTAGCAATTGAATTCCAATTATACAATAATTCGCAAATTGACACGTTTCCACATATTTTCACGTAATCATGTTGAAATACAATTTATGAAATTAATATAACACGTATAAATTGAATAAACTAAAATAATAAAATAAAATCCTAACGCTCGAAACTCACACGTGTTGAGCGTACCTGACTGTCTGGAAATTGGGGCGTTGCACAATCAATACTCCTTAATTCCCCATAAAAACAAGAACATCATCAACTTCTTGATTAAGCAAATTCCAAGTTTGTTCACCTACTTGATCAATGGTGAGTGGCAAGGTGTTGAGTTCCAGCAACTAGGGTTGTTTGAGCCACGAGTGAATGAGGTGCTGTGCCAGAGGGTCGATTCCTAGGCCGGCGCCGGCGGCGCAACTCGTCGGAGGTTAGCAAGTTTTCTCCAGCACCACCAATTCCCAGCCGCAGCTAATAAGCGCACCTGCTATGCTTCCGCCCACCACCACTACCTTCTCTTTCCCCTTCCTTTCCTTCATGATTGCAAGGATTGCGTGATTGTGTGTGTTAATTTTGATTCGGGATTTCTTGGTGGGAGGTGCAGTATAGAGAACAAGGACTGAAACATGAAACGTGTCTGAATATGTTCATAGATGAATTATTTTGGATAATTTATTCTTTTAAGTTTATCAAAAAATACTTCTACAATTATTATTTTTAAACCAATGTCAAAGAATTCGATTATTAATGACACATATGAATGTGTTAAGGACCAATCCCAGCATAGCAAAAAGGGAAAAAGATTTTTTGACATCCGAACTATGCCCGTTTTTACAATTTACCATCCAAACTATTTTTCATTGCAAACCACCATCCAACCTTTGCATTTTTTACAAAACGCCATCTAAACCATTTTTTTTGGTGGTTTTGGGGGAAAAAATTGACACGTGGCATTTTTCTAAAATATACACGTCGGACCAAACCACCTTCAGATAGCGTTTTGTAAAAAATGCAAAGGTTGGATGGCGGTTTGCAATGAAAAATAGTTTGGATGGTAAATTGCAAAAACGGGCATAGTTCGGATGCCAAAAAATATTTATCCCTAGCAAAAATTAAACTGAAACAGAGAGTCTAGGTATTCTTCCAACAGCAGAAATCTAAAATCCCAGCATAGCAAAAAGGGCAATTAAAGAGTCTACGTAGTAATCATCTAACGCGCACAACAGCAGAAAGCATTCTCCCAGGGGATAGTAATCTCTAAGAAACGATCTGGAGAAATTTAGATCGCAAGTTCATAATCTTCACCGTCTGTCCATCAACAATCGTCTCAAAGTTCTTGCTTGCCTTAAAGCTGATAGCATCCTTAACTCCATTTGCATAAGTGACCTGCCATTCGTGTGAAAATTCAAACTTTGAGGGCTTGAAATTTTCACATTTAAACAACATAACGGGAGTTAGCTACTCATTCCCATTGATAGTTGGAACCACAGTCCCTGGCTTAAGAGATATATTTCCTCTTGTTTCACAAAACTGACACTTCTTAGGCATGTCGTCGTCCGGGTAAATGCAGACCTCCGTCTCTGCAATCTCATCACAGGTGTTGCATTGAACCTGAAAGATATATCCCTTCTCCGAATGTGGACTTAAGTAGTTAACATTCTCAAATTTGGCAGTGGGCAAAAGGACATATGTATCGGTAGACACCTCCTTCTTGTTGGCATATCTTTTCTTCTTCTTTTGAGCAGCAGTTGTCTCTGCCTCTAAAGAAATCAGATAGTGCTTCCATGGTTGGAACAAGGAGGCAGTCTAGATCATAGAAGCATGAATGACCTCAGGTTCAGGTCCTTTCACTCCTATATATTTAACACGAGTAGGATGAGTGAAATGCAGGAGTAGATTCTTCACTTTTTCAAAGTGTCTATTTGTGTCATTAAATCCCATGTCTGGTAACAATGTCCACTCTTTCAGAGGCTTATCAAGAGCTACAGCTAGATCCACATCATTACGGACAAATCCTCGCATTGTTGAGGAGTCAGAGTCATCAACACCAATCAAGATAATAGCTACAGCTTGGACGATGACATAGCAAATGAAAGGTATGAAGGCAAATAAATTTCCGGTGCTCTCCAACACAGCCTCTGGTCCTGTCAAAGCGGATTTCAAACTCCCTACCATAGACTCGTTGACCGCGAAAACCTGGTCGAGATCGATGTAATCGTACAGCGACTCCGGAGACTGGTTGAAGAGAGCCATTTCTACAAGTTAAAAGTACGATAATTATTTTTTTCTAATCATATTGGAAAACGTAAATGAAAAAATAGAAGAACAAATTGCACAATTTAAAAGGTTTATGCTCCCTTCTAGATCTTGCTCAAATTTGGCTTTGCTAATGTGGCTTAAAATTCATGCTAATAACTAAAAAATTTATAAGGAAAAATTGCTCGATTTAGAAGTTGATCAACCTTTCAGAAAATAATTTTTAATTTCCTTTAACTCTATTTAAAAATTTTAAAAACCTTAAGAGTACTTTGCTTGCGTTGGACGTGTAAAACTATTTTTAAAATAAGTTATAAAAAAGTGATACAATAAATTAATTGTTTATATATCTCGCCCTTATAAATCTATAGTTAATATTCAAAATATCGAATAGTGAAAAATAATTTATCAAAATATATTTAAATATATTGTGTAATTTTAGAATTTTCTCTATATTTTATAAATATTAATTATTCTAAATTTTGAGTATGCTTTTCTATATTATTTAAATTTTTCTAAAATATTTAATAATTATTTTCCAATATGAAAAATAATATTAAAATTTAAATATAAATGAAGAAATTTTAAATAAATTAAGTTTTAAACAATGTAACAATAGCAAATCTTTTGATTAAGCCGGACGTAAAAGAAGACTAAAATTAAATATATAAAAATATATTTCCAATGAAATTTTGATGAATTTTTGGTGAACCCGTAAAATTTATTTTATTTTTAGGGTGCAAACAATCCCATGAAAAATGACTAACTCAAAATTTTAAGTAATATGAAAAGGATGCAAGATTTTCTCATTAAATTTATTCATATTTATGAGTAATTTTTACGTTAAGGTAGTTTTTTTTTTTTTTTTTGGTTTACCTTTAAAGAGAAAATTATTGTCTTCCTATCTTTTTTTGTTAGATTTGTGAAAATATACAAATAAATTGCCTTGGCTAAAGTTCATATTTATGTTGTTTAATTGAATTATTATTTTTTGGTCTAATAATAATGACTTTTATGTTTATATAAATAGAGTTGAAAATTAATACTCTATGCAATAAATATGTGCTCATCATGTATATTTCTGTCACAATATTTTTGCATCATCATGTGCTCATCTCAAAGCTCATTAAAGGAAATCAAGTTGAAATACCCACCCACAGGGAATCTTGAAATAGCCCACCAAATAAATGTTCTCCTTTTAGCATCCTGTTTGGAAAAACTAGTGGCCCAAAAATGTTTACCATATTCCCCTTTTTCTTCTTCTTATTCTCTCACTCTCTACATACATCAACATTTATATTTTTATAAAATTAATAGTGTATTAAAAGTTTATTATATGCATTTATGCCATTTTTTAGTCCACTCTACGACTATCAATTTTGAAAGAAAAATCTAAAATCATAGATAAATTCAATGTACCGTTTAAATGATTCAAACTCCAATAATGTGAATGTAGTAAGTGGGCTTAAATAATCATCTTTAGATTGATGAGTAAAATAACACTTCCAAACTTGAATATGAGAAAATAGACTAAAAAAAAAATCGAGTATCTTCTGTTCTTTTGTCAACAAAAAAAATTCTTTCCTTTTGTTTTTTGAATTTTGTAAGGGAAAGAGAAGAGTTTTTGTTATACCTATTCTAACAGCCGAACGACATTGAAAACCACTTATTTGACCTTACGCCCGTTTGAATATTCTCAAATAATTTTACATCTCTTTCCTAACGATCAAAACAATCGTCATAAGGCTCATCCTTTAACTCTTCCTATTTATTTTCTTCTTTATCAACTTTTTTATTTTCTGATGCTTTAAAAAATCCGAATAAAGACCCAAGAACTAATAATTTATTGCATAATTTGCATTTTATGTAGAGTATTATATAAATCATTTTTATTTGGTAGACCCAAAGATGAGTATTAAATTTTTAATCGGGAAATTTGAGAAAACTCCCCAATTGACAAGTCAAATTTCTTTTAGCTCCCTATTTTTAAAAATGATGTATTAAAACTCAAGAATCGTGTATCTAAAACCCCAAATGATGTATTTGAAATATAAGGAAAAAAATCATGTATCTAAATCCCAGAATTGTGTATATAAATCCCAGAATCGTGTATCTAAAACCCCAAATGATGTATTTAAAAATGGGGAGCAAACTCAAAAATTTTCAACCCATGGGGAGTTTTCTCAAAACCCCCCATTTTTAATACAATATATAAAATAATTATAACAAAAAATACTTAAATAATTTAGGATTCTCCCTGTCCCACATTTACAGCGAAAAGCGTTACCTCCACGCGACTTCCACACGCCCCTATAAATACAGCTCTCAAAAATCACCACAAATCAGCCAATTAAGAAAAGAGAAACAAAGGAAGGAGATGCAGTCGCTGCAAGAGAAGGCTTCGGAGTGGAGCGGAGTGCATCAAAACGATGCTTTCGCCATTGATGAAACTAATCTATATGAGAAGCTTGGACTCCAGACCTTCATTAACCTCTCCACCAACTTCTACAATAGGTATCATCCTGCTAAACAACTGGGCTTTAGTTTTCTTGAGTTTTTTTGGTTGATTTTTGATTGGGAGTTGGTATTTGTTGACTTTAGGCAAGTGGGTTGTTGAGGAATGTAATAAAGTTTGTATCTTTGGATGAGTTGAAGGCAGCCCAGTTCAGGGAGACAGTGGGCTATTGTGGATTTTTGTGTTTGAAGTTATAGGAGAAGAGGAAAGAACGAAATTTGTTTCAATAATTTGGGGATTTTAGTAAATTTAGTATGTGGAAAATCTTGTAGTTGCTTAAATCCTTCCGTTGTCTTTCTATCTGTTGAATTGAGTTGTGTTTCTTGAATATTGCAACTGTGTTCGTGAGGTATGGCTGCAATCGAAGAGTTAGAGGGGTTTGTGTGTGTGTGTGTGTGTGTGTTTTAAGTTGAAATTTTCAGTTGAATGAAGAAGATCAGAGATATTTTGTTGCCCTTAATACATATAAGTTTAAAATTCTCCTGGCTTTCATTTGTCAAGCATCGTAGACGGGATTTTATATATGAAATATTGAAACCATTTTATACTAAAATACAGATAGCAAACAGACTCTGCGCATTGTATCAATTGTTCCTTTTTCAATATGGTTCTCTACTTAACTCAGTTGTTACTATGCTAATCATTTTTTAATCTGAAATTTTGAATAACAGGGTCTACGATGACGAGGAAGAGTGGTTTCGATCAATATTTACAAATTCGAAAAAGGAAGATGCGATTCAAAACCAATACGAGTTCTTTATACAGAGAATGGGAGGGCCTCCCCTATTCAGCCAAAGAAGAGGTGAACAGTCTTAGAAGCATATCATGTTTGATGTTGCTTCAATTGTTGCATTTCTCGCCATTTTCCTTTTTATATCTCCTGCCCCAAATTCTTGTATGATGCCTTGTATATACGTCTAGAGATTCATTATCCTCTTTACTTGATGCAACCATCAAATGTTATGTAATGCAGTCATCTCTAATCTCCTTCAGAGCAGTACAAAATTGTTGTTTCTATGAAGGGACGGTGTCAGAATTTTATGCATGGGATATTTTATCAGTGGAGTTTTACACATAAAAGTAAAGGATTAGGTGAAAAAGAAAAGGGTTATGAAAATTTGAATGGGGGTGGGCGCCTCCTCCAAACACCTCTTTGCCTCCGTCATGGATTTCTGCATTTCTATGATAGCTAGAATGTGCTTATCGAACACTTTATAAGTTCCAAAAATCAAGCATTTTCCCCTCTAGTCGAAAATCCCAGTAATCTGCATACTTAAACATTTCAATTCACTATGATCAATTTCTTTCCATTTTACTCAACCGCTGTTTCTTGTTTCTTATCTGATTGCCTTAGTAAATTCATTTAACCCTTTTTGAGGTTATTCTAACCATGAAACTTAAACCTCCATGCTTCTAACAGGCCATCCAGCACTGATTGCCCGTCACCGCCCATTTCCAGTCACCCATCAAGCTGCAGAGAGGTGGCTCCACCACATGCAACAAGCATTAGATGCCACAACAGATATTGATCCAGACTCCAAAACCAAAATGATGAATTTCTTTAGGTACAATATCCCCGTCTCATGTTATGTCTTTCAAATTAACTACAGCTGCGTATAGTCTATGTTTCGTTTTTTTCAATATTTTAAAAGAAAATTTGGCCTTCTTCCCTAACAGGCACACTGCATTTTTTCTTGTGGCTGGAAATGAATTGAAGAATCCTAAACAAGGCATTGCATGCAAACATGCAGCTGGAAAACCTGCTGAAGTCTGAATTTGCTTGGCAGAATTTCTCATTTGATTCTTATCCCTAAAACAGCAGTGGTTGTACTGAAAAACTGATAAAATAAAAGGTATTGTGTGGGGAAGATAAGTTTTTGCAATTTTATGGAGAAAAATTGATTATGATTTATGGATATAGTTTCAGTTCTTGTCCTTAGTCCTCAGTCTTTGTTAGCTTCTTGTGCTTGTTGAAATTTTATGTAACCCTTTATTTTTTTTAGTTTAGGGAGAGCAATACAAACACTTTTCTGCTAGGAAAATGAGTATATGAATTTGACTACGGGATAGTTACGCTGGCATACCATGACGATTGATCGTAGTTACACAAACTTCTTTTCAAGTTTGAATAATTACAAAAACTCCCCTTGATCGTAGTTACACAAACTTCTTTTCAATTTGAATAATTACGGAAACTCCCCTTGACATACTCTTTAAGATCGGGTCTAATTCCCGTGTTCATAGTCACAAATTTAGACCCAAATGCTAATTAGCAGGATTGAAGAGCAGAGTAGGATTATCAATATTTAGCCAGCAAAAAAATTACAAGCGTCACATGAGATGAACAGAACCCTTTTTATTTCCATCTTTACCAAAACCAAAAAAATTGAAAAACCATCCAAGTCGATAATGGCGGATGTTGAAAATGACACTTATTCAATGATACATACTTTCAGAAGGGAGATTCTCATCAGGTCACCATTTTCTAGCAGCTTCTCCTCACCGCAGGAAAGCAAAAGGAGTAAAAAGGGAAATGAAGAGGGTGGATGATGCAAATGTAATTCACCTAGGTGTCTGGCTTTCGAGTTCGAACCTTGTGGATGTAGAAAATTACATTAAAAGAGGTATTTGTGAAAAGTGTCTTTAGAATCTCGGGAAGTCTTTGCGAAGAGCAAGTATATGATAAAATTGCCCTTCTTAAGCAAGAAATTAGTGACATCCAACTGGAGTGGCTAAAATCCATATGCAGCAAGCACACCACCAAGAATAAGTACACTTTGTCAACAACATCCATCAAACATATTTAAAATGGTGATATCAAACCGTAGAAAAGCAGTAAACAACAATCCCAACCAACGCTTTCAGGCATAGGAAAAATGTAAGTTAAGTTTTAAATATCAGGGGAAATTTGTGTATCTCAACATTATAATTGAAAAGTTCATTTTGGCTGAACTCGTTTCGCCCACAAATATTTTATTGTTTTATGAACAAATAATTATTTTTGAGTGTTGTAGAATGAATTTGACCGGAGAAATCTTGATAATCTTATTAAGGGGATTCAATTGGCGGCGTCTATTGCACCTCAAAGACTAGGATTGTTATTGCTATTCTGAATAGGGGAAAAGCCGATTACATCGACATTATGCCAGAACCCAGAACTATACTATCGCACATTTATCGAGAGAGTAACGAAATTGCCAGCTGATTAGCGGGACGCGGATTAAGTACACAGGAGGCATGGAGCTTCCAAGCAATGGGATGCTCAAGTTCAACGAACTTAATGGTTTCATAAAGACGGATAAATGGGAACTGCCTTTTATAAGATTGTAATGCACGAAATTATGAATAGGAGGCATTTATTTTTGGGGTAATTATTAAAGAGGACCAATTATGGTCAAAAGTTTTTCTAAACCCCCTACTTTAAAAAATATATGTTTTAGGTTACCAATATAAAAACTTATTTTTTCTAAACCCCCATAGCCCTGAAAAGTCTATTTCTCCCTACCCTCCCCCTTTTGTCCCAACCTCGCTGAATAGATACATTCCCAATTTGGTTTGGGCAAGCCTGCAACCACATTTCCATTCGTGGCAACGGCAACAAAGACAGTCGGACATCGATAAGCGGCGGCAACGAGAATCGATTTAGTCGATTTAATCATCGTGCCCTATTTCCTTTGCTGCTCTAAGGTATTCTCCGCGTATGAATGTTAATTGAATGTATTCTTGGCGTTAATTGAATGTTAATTATGTCAATTAGATAATATATTTCACTGAAAATTTCTATTGAATCAAATTGCTGATCCTCTGGAAACTGAGAGTTCAAATTGGTACTCTGAAGATGGCGTTGACCGGTGATGAAACTCAAGACAAGAAAGTCCTAGGAAGTTATTGATTTAACGACGAAATTATAGTATTTTCAATTGGGAGGAGCGCGTCGGTGGAGGAGATTCACGCGCAACTTGGTGAAACTTCAAATCTGCTGCTTACGTGGTACAATACCTCGCACCCCATAAAAAAGGTTTGTGGGTTAGTTTGCGACGCGACGGGCAGATTCCAACTACATGAACTTGCTAAACTCAACATTGTTGAGTTGAGAGCGATTCGGACTCCTGTCTATTTAGGTGGGAAGCAGACATCAAAGAGAAAGTATGAGATTTTAAATTTATTCTATGAGAAGGTATTAACATTATATTAATTCTGGTCAGTAATCTCATTCTGTGTCAGGAAGAGAAGATATAACCCCTACGACTATGGTTCATGTTTGGCTACTGTTCGTTCTGAAGTTGAGGATTGACCAGATCCACTGCCTTTTCTGGAGTTGAGGATTGATTTGATTTTATTCATTTTTTCTTAAGGCAAATAATATTTGTTGTTGTAATCGTATACACTCCCTTTTATGATTGTTTCTGTTTGTTTGTTTGAAACTACGTTAATAAATTGCTTGATGTTGTTTTCTCAATTTTTTGAGTGAAGGCCTGAAGGGTTAAATATGCGTAATTGAAAGCATACTTTGTCCAGTTTTGGGTAAAATATGCGTAATTGAAAGCAGACTTAAATATGCGTAATTGAAAGCAGACTTTTTCCAGTGAAGGGTTAAATATGTGTAATTGAAAGCAGACTTCGTTGAGTCTTGGGTTAAATATGTGTAATTGAAAGCAGACTTCGTTGAGTTTTGGGTTAAATATGCGTAAACATACAATCAAACAAGAGCACATAAATAAGTGTTGCCTTAATTCGTATTTATTTCAAAGATTGTCTGTGACACAAGGAAAGTCCCAAAGCAGATTTCGTCGAAACGACTTTCTAGGGCACTATTCCTAACAATCTCCTACTTACCCGTAAAAGCCATTTAGGTACTTTAAGTCCCATCTTCTCAAGATGTACCTTGAGAGCCTATTGACTTTGGGCATTTCCAAAGTGGATCTGCTATGTTCTCTGCTGATGTGACCCTCTTATTTACACATCTCCAAGGAAACATGTTTTCCTTATAAAGTGATTCTTAATCACGTGTTCAGTCTCTTGGTGAGGTCTTGGTTCTCTTACTTGAGCAACCATCCATTTAATCATACGATATAAGAATGGTGGTGTTTCATGCTAGGAACTTCATCTAACTAGTTAGATGGAGTTTCTTACCCAAACACTTACCTTAGTGGTATTCAATACGACTAAGTACTCTACTACAATAGTCGAGATTTTGCAATCTTCGTGCTTGGAACGTTTCCAACACGTTGCTTTGCCATTGAGGCGAAAATTGCATCCTTTCAATGATTTACACTCATCTATGTTTGATGTAACGATTACATCAGATTATCCTTTCAATAATAAGATCCTTTTGGGCTCTGTAAACTAATACATATCCTCATTTCTTCTTAAGTACTTTGAGAACATCCTTTAAAGAAATCTAATGACCTTCTCTGAGGTCATATTAGATTCGGCCCACTACGCTTAGTGTTGCGCCATATCAAGTCTAGTACATAATATTGCATTCATTATGAACCCTTTCATTCAAAGGGGTTTCGGACATACTAACTTTCTTAAAGTTATCTTAGGACACATACTCTTCTTAAGAGATGTTCCAATTATCCATACTAAACTATTTTAGCACCGTGGTTAGGTACTCGTTTTGTGATAATCGATTTATTCTCTTAGATCTATCTCTTTAGATCTCAATGTAGAGAATTTAGGATAGTCACTAAGATCTTTCCTGTCAAACTGTTTCCTAATAAGATTTTGGTAACTTTCATGTCATCTTTCGCATTCCTATTGAGAATGATGTCATATCTAAAGTACCAAAAGTTGAAACTAATGTCACTAACTTTCATACGTACACTTTATTCGAATTTCATCTGTGTCAAACGATTTGACAACCTATGGAATCGAATTTTTTAACTGCTAGAAACCTTCATCAATCTATTGATTGACTTAGGGTTGTATACCTTTGCATACTCCCACTGAATATGAGATTCATAGAAATACCATATTTTAGTCTCTTTCAATCTCCTATTGAGAAAGACAATTCTCACGCTCATTTATCATATATCATAGGAATATGTAGATATGTTATACATAATCCGAATGACCTTTTCACATTTCAACCGTCAAGAAGGTTGTAATGCTTTCCTTTTACTCCAAGCTTTCGCTTGTAGATCCATTTAGGTGGATCAACCAAGGTCCAAACTCGGTTTGAGTATATGGAATCCATATTGGATTTTAAGGCTTGCTTACACTACTCAAATCCCAAATCTGACAGTGTTTCCTCTTCAAGTAATTCCTTAGCTATCTAGGAATGCGTTTTAAACGCATCTTAAGAGGAGGGTTTTACACGTGCACTTACTCTAAAATTTGGCTAAGTTTTATCAGATGGAATCGTTTCTTCTATGTGTGGCGTGGTATGTTTGCTAACCAGTAAGCTTGAAGATGGCGAGATGCAGCTACTGCTCGGGGATAATACAAGTATATCTGTATTAGCAGTAGGGACTGTAAATTTGTATTTTGGTGATAGGGTTTTGATGTTGAAAGACACTCTGTACGTACTGTGTGTTCGCAGAAATCTGATTTCTGTGAGTTGTTTAATAAATAATGGTTTTAGTGTTTGTTTTGAACAAAATTTTACCATTAAGCAAAATAAAAAGTTTATTTGCTCTAGCACGGTAAAAGATGGTCTTTTCTTATTATACCCCAACAAAAACCCTAATTCCGAACTTAACACTACTGAGTTTGACTTACCATCCAAAAGAAAAACTCATATGCCTAACGAGGCGTACAAGTGGCATTTACGTCTTGGTCATATTAATCCAAATAGGATCCAAAGACTAATTTCAGACGAATTATTGAGTCCCTTGGACTTAACAGAACTACCAGTCTGTGAATCCTGTTTGGAAGGGAAAATGACCAAGAGATCTTTTAAATCTAAAGGTAATTGAGCCACGAAATTACTTGAGTTAATTCATACGGATGTGTGCGGTCCTATGAGTATTCAAGCAAGAGGAGGTTTTGAGTATTTCATCACTTTTACGGATGATTACTCCAGATACGGATACTTTTATTTGATGAGATATAAGTTGGAATCTTTTGAAAAGTTCAAAGAATTCAAGGCTGAAGTTGAAAATCAAATTGGAAAACGCATCAAAGCACTTCGATCAGATCGTGGTGGTGAGTATCTGTCTATAGACTTTCTAGAATTTCTCACTGCAAATGGGATTAGATCTCAATTATCTGCACCAGGTACACCCCAACAAAACGGTGTTGCAGAAAGGAGAAATAGAACTCTAATGAAAATGGTAAGATCTATGATGAGTCATGCTACCCTACCAAGTTCATTTTGGGGCTTTGCACTCGAAACGATAGCACAGATATTAAACCTTGTTCCATCCAAGTCGGTTCCTAGAACACCAATAGAACTGTGGCGAGGGAGAAAGCCCAGTATCTCCTATCTTCAGATATGGGGAACCCCAGCTCATGTGTTAAGGAAAGATCCTGACAAGTTGGAATCAAGAACAGAGGTTTGCTTGTTCATAGGTTATCCTAAAGGAACAAGAGGTGGTATATTTTACGATCCGAGAGATCACAAAGTGTTTGTGAGCACTAATGCTAAATATCTCGAAGATGATTTCGTAAATAACCACAAGGGTAGAAGCAAAATTTTGTTAGAAGAAATGACAACATCAGATTCTGAATTCCAAGAACCCATAGTAACTGAAAATGTGTTAGATACATATGATGTACCAGATACAACATATGATGTAGGGACGAGTACACAACAGCCTCGTCATAGTGGGAGGATTGTCAGGGCACCTGACAGATACCTAGGATTAACCCAAGTGGTTGAATCTGAAGTATCTGATCTTGTCACATATGATGAAGCTATAAAGAATATAGACGCTGACCGTTGGGTCAGAGCCATGGAATCTGAATTAGATTCAATGTATTCCAATAAAGTCTGGGAACTTGTAGAGGCGCCCGAGGGCATTAAACCTATTGGATGCAAATGGGTCTACAAGAGAAAAAGGAGAGTGGATGGAAAGGTTGAGACCTTTAAAGCAAGGCTTGTGGCAAAGGGTTATACCTAGAAAAAAGGTATCGATTATAACGAAACCTTCTCGCCTGTAGCAATGCTTAAGTCCATAAGAATTTTCCTATCCATTGCTGCTCATTTTGATTATGAGATTTGGCAAATGGATGTAAAGACTGCCTTCTTGAACGGGCACCTTCAGGAAGAGATATACATGGCTCAGCCTGAAGGCTTCATAGCCAGAAATCAGGAGCATATGGTATGCAAGCTTAATAGATCTATTTATGGTCTTAAGCAAGCGTCTAGATCATGGAACATCAGATTTAATAAGGCAATTAAATCCTTTTGATTTATGCAATTGCCTGATGAACCATGTGTGTACAAGAGACATCATGATAGTGTTGTAACATTTTTAGTTTTATACGTAGACGATATTCTGCTCATTGGAAATGATACGGGAATATTGTCAGCAGTTAAGATTTGGTTGTCAAATCAGTTTGACATAAAAGACCTAGGTAAAGCCAGTTATTTTCTAGGGATCAGACTTTGTCGTAATCGTAAGAATAAAATGATTGGTTTATCACAATCAGCATATATAGATAAGATGTTGGCAAGATATAATATGGCGAATTCCAAGAAAGGTTCATTACCTTTCAGACATGGAGTTCATCTGTCTCGGGATCAGTGTCCCAAGAACCCAGAAGAGACAGAAAAAATGAGAGATGTTCTGTATGCTCCGGCAGTCGGAAGCCTCATGT
This sequence comes from Lantana camara, assembly GCA_037501455.1. Taxonomy (NCBI): domain Eukaryota; kingdom Viridiplantae; phylum Streptophyta; class Magnoliopsida; order Lamiales; family Verbenaceae; genus Lantana; species Lantana camara. The sequence continues at coordinate 97,845,414 of CM074861.1, forward strand.
ATGCCATGTTGTGTACAATGCCAGATATCTGTTATGCTGTAGGTCTAGTCAGCATATATCAGTCAAACCCTGGACCCCAACACTGGATAGTTGTAAAGCATATATTGAAGTACTTGGGAAGGACTCGGGATTATATGATTGTCTATCGCAGTGATGAGCTCATTCCTATTGGGTACACAGATTCGGATTTCCAATCTGATTTGTATTCTAGGCGTTCGACGTCTGGATATGTGTTTACTCTAGGAGGAGCAGCTGTAAGTTGGAGGAGTATTAAGCAAACTTGCATTGTCGACTCCACCATAGAAGTCGAATACGTGGTAGCTTCGGAAGCAACCAAAGAAGCGTATTGGTTCCGGAATTTCCTAATGGATCTAGAAGTCGTTAAGGACGGACTTACACCAATCACATTATACTGTGACAATGCTGGAGCGGTGGCCAACTCCAAGGAACCTCGAAGTCATAAACGTGCAAAGCACATCGAGAGGAAGTTTCACATTATACATGATTATGTGGAACGTGGAGAAGTGGCAATGGTGAAAATTAGCTCAGTAAATAATCTGGCAGATCCCTTCACTAAAACTTTGGCGCAAAAGAGTTTTGACACTCATGTAGAAGGGATGGGCCTTAGATGTGTAGTCAATTGGATTTACGGCAAGTGGGAGATTGTTGGGATTAATGCCCTGAAAATCCAATTATATTGTAAATATTTTGGATTAATAAAACTGAAATTAAGGCAAGTTATGAGTATTTTACAAATTTAATAATTAATGACGTGTGATGGTATTTTTATCTGAAATGTGTTTCATAGGAAAAGACTTTAACTACCAAGAATCACGTGTCATTAAAGTTCTAGTCGACATGATAAGAAAATATTCTCATTGAGACTATAATGTGTTATATAAGATGACTAGTCGGCATGATAAGAAAATGTTCTTATCGAAGACAAACAGACCTTTCAATAACTAATAAAATGAATATTTACACTACAAACTTAATAGATTGTTATGCATTCCCGATGAAACGCTTGAATTAAATGAAAAGCTGCCTGCACTCTTTCCCGGAATTTGGATCGACCAATCAACTTTACAATGCGACGAAGGGGTGCGACGGTTGGTTTACGGCCCAATCACCTTTATTAGTATCTTCAATCTTGCCCTGTACGTAGACTTCTGTAAAATTTTCATCCCCATTTCATCACCTGCAAGAAGCCCTGCTTCTCTTTCTTTCCCAGATCTCAATCCTTGACAAACAAAGTCATGAATCCCCCTCCAAGACCTATTCTGGCTGTGGTGGAAGCGTATATGGTTGAACGTGTTCGGATATATGCCGGAGATAACAAAATCGATCGGCTAGAAGTCTTCGATACAGTGCTGTTTAATGTGTCGCTTGATTAGTGTTAGCGATTCCTAATAAGATTCTGGCTCCTAGATGTTGTAGCAGCGGTGAAAGAACTGCGGATAAAATTTTACGAATTCCGTAGATTATTGGCGTGTCCTGGAGTTAAAATGGGTGATGATCGTATTCATGCCGAAATTGAGACCCTAGTATATTATGATGTAAATACCATTGAGGTAAGTCGAATTCATGCGTCTCCCTTTTTTTTTTTTTTTTTTTTATATTTGTTCATTACTCAATGTTTAATTTTACGTAGGTTATTCATCGGGATTCCAACACCAGGGTATTTGGATGTCGTTATTACGACGACCTTAGGTATATCTTCAAAGTGCGGTAGGCACATCTTTTGGAGGGCGAAGATGAGCATTTTCACGCGTTCCACATAAGTGATAGGGACTCGGACCCCGAGTCCTTTGACGGCGTGGTTCACCCGGATTCCTCTGAGGAGAGTGTTAATTTCAATATCCCTCAAGATGATTCGGAGGAGGTTAATCAGTTTCCTCCCCCATAAAATATTTAATTTGATTGTAGTATATTTTACTGGTTTTGTAATGAAATATTTATTGTTGAGTTTTAGGTTAAATATACGTGATTGAAAGCAAACTTTGTCCAATTTTGGGTTAAATATGCGTAATTTAAAGCAGACTTCATTGAGTTTTGGGTTAAATCTGCATAACTGAAAGCATACTTTGTCCAGTTTTGGGTTAAATATGCATAATTGAAAGCAGACTTCGTTGAGTTTTTGGTTAAATATGCCTAAATTGAAAGCAAACTTTGTCCAGTGAAGGGTTAAATATGCGTAATTGAAAGCAGAGTTTGTTGATTTTCGTGTTAAATATGCGTAATTGAAAGCAGACTTTGTCCAGTTTTAGGTTAAATATGAGTAACTGAAAGCATACTTTGTCCAGTTTGGGTTAAATATGCGTAATTGAAAGCAGACTTTGTCCAGTTTTGGGTTAAATATACGTAATTGAAAGCATACTTTGTCCAGTTTTTGGTTAAATATGCGTAATTGAAAGCAGACTGTTAGGAATAGTGCCCTAGAAAGCCATTTCGACGAAATTTGCTTTGGAACTTTTCTTGTGTCACAGACAATCTTTGAATAAATACGAATTAAGGTAACACTCCTTTATATGCTCTTGTTTGATTGTATGTTTACTTTTGACTGCACATGTATTAGAACTCCCCTAATCAATATGACTTATAGGACTCAACCATTTAGGTGAAGTGGTTCATGAGACGAGCCCTATATCACATAAGTCATGATTAGAAATCACTTCAAACCGATGAGTCCGAAAGACAGTGGGAGTGTCAACTTGACTCGTTCGAGGCTTGCTCGTGTGATCACGCCCTTAAGAAGGACCACCTTGTTTCATGAAGTGCAAAGTGTATAGTTGATACGTGCGTGATACATGGGGGTGCTTACTTATTCTAAGTAGGTACACTGAGGTGTCCCGTGTGAGAAGATTCCTAAATGGGAAAGGAAGTTTCTATATCTGGAAATAGAAACTTCCAGATTAGGAAATATCTCACGAGTCATTGATGTGATTAAGTGATCCTCAGACTTAAGGTTCCATTGATGCTTTATAAGCTAACTCTGTAGTCTTACGTGTAAGCTTTAAAGGGTGTCGCTTTAGACAACTGATTCAAGGCTTATGTTGGGGTTGCACAAGTGTCCCATGAAAGTATATGAGAATCGATAAAGGACCAACGCTTGCATTAGCAAGATGATTGTCACGCCCCGGGTCCATGGGCCCATTGGACGCGAGTGCAAGTCTCCAAGCCCACCGAGTATAACCTGAAATTGGGCCTAAACCACTGACCGAAAGGGATATCCATTAGTTATACTTGGACTCTTTAACTTATATACTGAACTTAACATTCATACTTTTCCCGATGTGGGACAGAGGTGTCACAATCACCCCTCCTTCAAAATCACGACGTCCTCGTCGCGGCATGACATATATCCCATGACCGACTCGTCTGCGTTGGGACTCTAGAGGTGGCTCCTACGGGCTCAAGAGGTGGCTCCCATGTGCGTAGCACTTAGCTCCTGCGGCTGACGAGCGGCTCTGATACCATCTGTCACGCCCCGGGTCTACGAGCCCGTTGGACGCGAGCGCAAGTCTCCAAGCCCACCGAGTATAACCTAAAATTGGGCCTAAACCACTGCCCAAAAAGGATATCCATTAGTTATACTTGGACACTTTAACTTATATACTGAACTTAACATTCATACTTTTCCCGATGTGGGACAGAGGTGTCACAATGATGATCTTGTTGGTGTGGCGGGCCCGAGACAGAGTGACGGTATAGCGTAATATTTCAAAAAATTTTGCCATAACCTCGTTATCAAAATATTTCCAAAATATTTTAATAAAGCAGCGGAATAAATTGGGCAGCATAACTCTAATATATACAGGCATCGATAACATAATTTTAAATCGTCTAGTATATGATCACAATATGCAAATAATAATTTTGGCAGCACAACGATATTACCGTACTGCAAAATATGGCTATCAACGATACTTTTTCAGCACCTCGATTTTCTCGTGAAACCGGCAGAACTTCCTCGCAATATCCCCGATTAAGAAATTGGAGTATGGACTCCGGCAGTATTTCGCTAAATACTTGAGAAAATATTTTCTTAGAAAAATCCTTTTTTTTTTAAACTAGAAAATCCCTATTTTCTAATTAATTAAGTGGATTATATATTAATTATATAACCACCTAATTAAGTAATTAATTAATCCTTAATTAGGATTAATTAATCCTAGAGAGAGAAAGTGTCGAATGGCTTTGAATTGTCTGAAAATGGAATGCCAAAACTGATACTTTAAAATGAAATAGGAAGGCCATATTTATAACCAAGAAATGAGGACACCCGCGGCATTTTTCAAATTTATTCCGTAGCTCCTAAGGTCTAATGGCCAATCAGTGACTGCCGGAGTGGAGTGCACGCCAAGACGAGCACGGTGGTGCCAAGCACGCGTCAAACGGACCAGGCATGCCCCACCCTTGTGGCGGCTGTGTGCTTAGCGCGTGTGAACCTCACGCAGGCACGAGTGGATGCCACATGTCCGGTTCGGCCGATCCGACCGGCGGTCCAGCTGTTCAAACCGGTTCGTCCATGAACCGGTCGGCTCAGGCGGTCTAACTTGGCATCCACGTGGCGAATCACCATTAGTCCACGTGTCCGGGTCGGTCAAACCATGACCCCGACCCTACACGTTGACTCGATCAACCGAACCGATATCCGACCCGTTTCCTGACCCGCGCCAAAACCAATATGGAGCGTCCGTACTCGATGACGCGGCGCGATCCCCATCGTCCATGAGTGGCGCTGACCCGTTGACGTGGCGTGACATGTCACATGCCATGTCATCAAAAAACCTTTTTTTTTTTTTCGGAAAAATTTTATTTTCTCCAAAATAAAATTTCGAGCATTTCCAACTCTTTGGAATTTAATTTATTTTCTCAAAATAAATTACTTGGCTATTTTCAAACTCTTTGAAAATTCATTTCTCTCTCTCCTTATAATATTTTCTCTTTGATCTTCGTTGGGGCTTACGGGGGGACCTGCAGGACTAATTAATTTTAGCTTCAAACGGGTCAATCCATTATCATCCCATGACAATAATTCATTACCGTTTAACAATATTTAATTCCACTAAATAAATATTGTTGAACTCTAAAATTAATTTAATTATTCACGAATTTCTCGATCTAGAATAATTTTGCATTTTACTCCTCTGTACAGATATCCATGAAAAATAAATCAATACTACTATCATTTATTTTTCACTTTCAATTTGAAATTTCTTGATTTGTCTTAAGTCCAAATTCCCTGTATGTGAAACACATTCAACATACAACTTCGGTGACGAACACACGAAGTACTTTGGCCAAAGTTTTATTTGAACTTTTGCAAATCTTTTTCAGGGATATCTTTAACCTTCCAGCAAGGCTACAGATTCCTCGATCAATATTTCTCTTTAGCACATTTCATGCAATCACCGAACGTACAAAGTATTTTGGCCACCCGTTACCGAGACCTCACTTCTGAGTACATCACAGTGATTAACACTACATGTCTAAAGTAGAAACACCGCCAGGATTAAGAGTCTAACGCTTCCGAGATTTTTTTCATTTTAGATAGCAGTATAAAATGAACAATCTCAATGGTCCAGTCCAATCTCATTGAAAATCATCAATGTGTTATAATTGGAAACTCCATTTCCCAATGACGAAAGACTAATCATCTTATATAACACATTATAGTCTCAGTTAAAGAAAAATAATTCTAGAAACTATAAAATAGCATTTCGAAACAGAGTTGCCAGAAACCCGTTTCAAAAAAGAGTGGCTGGAAAGGCCATTTAGAAAAGACTCACCGGAAATTGGTTGTCGGAATAAAGTCGCTGGAAAGATCAGACGCGGGAGCCGGGAAGAAGACAATGGACATCTGTGTCCTTCAATTTATTAAGGGTATTATGGTACTTTTACAAGATTTTGGAGGTTTACAAAAAATGGAAAGGATAATAGGGATGAAATATATCTATTTATTGAATTGGAAGGTTTAGCAAAAGTTTTGAACCTTACTAGAGGGTGTTCATTAATTTGTCGTTTATTAAAAATTGAATCTAATTTTGTAGTTTTTCAAATGACAAGCACTAAAGATACCTAAAAAGTAATGACAAATATTAAAGAAAGGCATCTTTAATAAAATAATATTCCTTAATTTGATGTGACTAGATATCTCTTATACTAACTATTGGTTAATAAAGGTAACATTAAATTGATTATTCTTTAAGTTTTTTTTAGAAAGATTATTGTTTTAGTTACATAGTTCATTTATTTAAACTAAATAATAACACTGGGCAAATTATTACCTATATATATAACAAACATAATTCTAACTATTTTGACTATTTTGTCTACTTATCCAGAAAACAAAAAGGGCCATCCCCTCTAATCAACAATAGTGAATTAGGTTGTCAGGATCCAACAGGTAGCGGATCTAGATCTACTTTGTCTCCTTATTCAAAAAAAACAAAAAGCAACCCACAATCAATTGTATTTACTTTTTATTTAGGAAAATAACTCTTAATTTCCTCCTCCTTTTCTTTTTCTCATCTGACGATACACATTAAAATAATTAAGTTTGTATATTAACTCTTTTTCAAAACACGAACATCCACACATGTACATCTAACATATATGCATGTATATACTTTTGCAAAACACGAACATCCACACATGTACATCTAACATATATGCATGTATATACACGAAAAATACACGTGCATTGCACGTGTGACACTATTTTTAAAATAAGTTATAAAAAAAATGAATACAACAAATAAATTATTTATATATCTCACCCCTATAAATCAACAGTTGATATCGAAAATATCGAATAGTAAAAAATAATTCATAAAGATATTATTAAATATATTATGTAATTTTTAGAATTTTCTCCTATATTTTACAAATACCAATTATTCTAAATTTCTATGCTTTTCTACATTATTTTAAGTTTTCTAAAATATTTAATAATTAATTCTCAATATGAAAAATAATGCATCTATATAATAAACTGTTAATATCATTTTAAATTAATAATATTAAATTTCAAATAATTTCAAATCAATTAATTTTAAATTTCGATGAATTTTCAATGAACCTCGTAAACTTTATTTTATTTCTAGGTTGCAAATTGAGAATTCTTGTAAGAATGGACTTCAATTGTTATGTGAATTAATTGCCCAATTTGTATTAATTGCATGATTGTCCTTAATTGTTCATTTACATAAATTAGAGGACCAAATTACATGAAAACCTTTGAGGACTTAAATGATCGTTTCCAAACCTTAGACACTTAATTGCATTACTTATAGAACTCAAAGGACTTGATCATAAATATGGCATATTTCCCTAAATGTAACGATATATGCATCCCTTCCTTGCCTTCCATCTCGTTTCTTCAAGAATCATCATCTCTTCTTTCTCCCTTCTACCGAGCCAAAGACATCAAAAAGGGAAAGGAGATTTTATCATTTTCAAGCCATGATCATGGAGAAATTAGGAGTTGAAGCATCATCTCATCTTCATCTTCTTCTTCCATCTTTTATTTCATTTCAAGGTATAGAAGTATATATATGATTTCTTGGAATTCATGTATGAAGCTAGGGTTAGTGGTGGAGCTAGCTAACTTGATTATTTGCTATTAGAAGCATGAATACTTGATTATAGTTTGAAATCATGTATGAATTCTTGAAGAATTTGATGATAAAGGATGGATTTATATATGAACTTGAAATTGATGAATTGAGATGATTTAGCATGGAACAAGTGTTTATATTGTGTTTTATTGCACTTTAAGCATGTATACTTATTCACTTCCATGAATTATTATGTTTGGAATTGAATTATGTGAGTTTGATGAGGTTTGGGAGTGGTTCGTGCATCCTCTGTTCTTCTCCCCTGTTTCTGAACCTTCTGTGTAACGGGAACGGCCGTTCCCGCCCCTTTTGAAAAAGGGGAACAGCCGTTCCCATTGTTTGAATTATGTGTCAGGCGGCGAGGACGGGAACGCCCGTTCCCACTTTGTCTTACAGACGGGAACGGCCGTTCCCATCTTCGGGGAGCCGCTTCGGGACTGGGGAACGGCCCTTCCCATTTTGTACTAAAGCCCGGAACGACCGTTCCCAAGCCACTGGAAGTGCAGAAAGTTTCTGCACAAAATTACAATTTTAACCCCTCGTTCCAATGGCTTATTTGATCCCGAATTGCTATTATATGATTGATTATATGTCGAAACAACATGTTTTCATGCTACATTGTGTATTGCTCGATGTCTCGTGTATGATCATGCCGTGCGTCATTATATGAATAATATGCTTGAATTGTGGTCTCATGCATGTACATTGTCCCGTTTCTTGTCCAGTTATTCTCCAGGGCGGAGATTGTGGATCATGAGCACGTTCACGCATTCACGAGTCGTGTGTCGCCTGTCAGGTGAGGTTTAATTTCTAGTTATATAGAACCCGTATAACCTCTACGTGACTGTTTTAACCAAAAGGTATTTATAGTTATATTTTCATGAAATCAATTATCGTTCCAAGTTATATTATTGTTCATTAATCAAGCAAGCAAAGCATGTTAGTGTTCACGCATCAAAGCATGCCATGCTCATGAATGCAAGCAAGCGTGTTCTCTTGGCCAGGTCCTCCTTAGTGGGGGCGCTGGATTGGTTTTCGTGCCAATGATTGTCCGTCCAATCACAAGATGAACAATACCCTACCGTGTACGTGCGTTCTCTTGGCCAGGTTCTCCTTAGTGAGGGCGCTGGACTGGTCCTGCCAGTGGTTGTCCGTCCAACAACAAGAAGAACAAAACCCTATCGTGTACCTGAGTGTCCCCTGGCCAGGTCCTTCTTAGTGGGGGCGCTGGATTGGTTTTCGTGCCAATGGTTGTCCGTCCAATCACAGGAGGAACAAACCCTATCATGTTACAAGCACGCCATGTACTGATTGCATGATCTCCATTCCATGAACGTGCTAAGTGATTACACTATTGCATGATTGCACGATAATTGAGATGCGTGATCACCTAATGATTATCAAGCAAGCGAGCATGTTTATCGATTGCATGAAAAGAACAAGTATTTAATATTGATAGTTGTATTCTCGGGCGAAGCTACATTATTATTGAACTCATATATTTATCTTTTACAAATCTTTGCCCGAGAATATAATTTGCATGTTATCTGCGCTAATATGTATTTAAACCCCTCACTCGGTCTTCACAGACTGACGCCTCCACCTTTCAGGTTATTGCAGGTGCGTGCTAGGCGGGAAGTGAGTCAAGTCCAGTTGTTAGAGTTGAGTCATACACGGTGCATTTATTTGATTGTTTATTTCTTGTTCGATAAAGTCATGTTTCCAATTATAGGTTAATTATTTTAAGGAAGATGATAATATATTGATATGTAACTTTGGATTATATTTTATTGGAAAATGAGAAAAATCATGATTGGATAAATAGAATGAATTGTTAGAAATTGGTTTATGCTTCCGCTTTATTTTGTTGCACGTTTTAGAAATCCCGCCTAGCTTGTCGTGTATTGCATTGTCACCCGTTCGCTATAGGTTGGTTCATGTGCGGATGGCCCGTTTCGTATGTGGATTGATCTATAGTGCGGGGGTGTGGCACCTCCACGTGTCCGGGGTGTTACATTGATCTCATGACCAAAGTAAACCTGATTCAAAAGGAACAAACCATCCTTGAGGAATAGTCTAGTATCAATGAAAGTATTTGGGCAGAACTTGACTGAAGGAGACCCAACTCAATGGAATTTCCTAGTGATATTACCAAATTCAAGAAGAACATCGTCTGTTTAAATTCCTTTCAAGTTTGAATCCAAAATTTTCGATGCTATTACTAGGGATACCATGAAAGAAATTACCTTATCTTCAGTGGACGCCGCGTTATGCCATCATTTGTCGGGAAGCCACCCGGAGAGCCATCCTGAGCCTGCGGCAGCCTCCAGCGAGGCGAACCCGTCATCTGGTATAGACACGAGAATGACGGTATATTCTTGTTGGCGAAGGAATTGGGAGCATTGACGGAACAGAGGGGAGAGGGAGGGACACATGAGGCCGTTGCTCCCTCTACCCCCTAAATTTTGAAAAAAACTTATTTTTATATATTTTTGAGATATTTATAATTTTATCCTTTCTAAATTAAAATTTTGGCCTCCTTTAATTTTTTATACTTCAAATTTCATACCCCTATATTAAAGTCTGATTCGGTATCTAATTAGGAGATGAAGGACGTGATACATGTTTTATACGGGTTCTTCGAGTCGGCTAAGAGCACGGTTGCTACTCCTTGCAAAAAAATTCAAAATCGCTTGATATACCCAACCTGCTACGTATTTAAGCTAATTCACCGTTTATTAAGTAATTCATGTTGTTAAATAATGTTGATGGGCCTCTTGATTGGGTTATGAGATATTCTTTAACGGCCCATATTTGTCAACTTTGGTAATTTGGACAATTGGAGTATTGGACCCATCTTAGAATTTCATATTTCTATTAAAAAAAATTATAAGATTTAAAAATAATATTATTCTAGACAACATTAAAAAAAAAAACGAATATTTAGAGTTAAAACCTGAATAAAACTTGAAATTTTAGTATAATTCCCGTTCCGATAAATATTTTAGTTAACTTCCTAATTATTTTAAACTAACCTAATTATCCTTCGTTTAGTCATATTGCTAAATAACACGACAATTCCTCAAAATTTAGATATAGTTTCATAATTACTTTATGATATACTTCATATTCAAAGAAAAATTCTTTATTTAATAACTAACGGTTGCGTAACATAATAATTTCTTAAACTCCGTATTTAATGTTCGAAATTCAAATGTGAATACTTCATTTTAAAAGAAAAGTTCTTCATTTAACATTTAAACAATAATTCTTTAATATTTAGATATAATTCTACAAATTCAAATATAAATACGTCATATTAGGAGAAAAGTTCTTCATTTAACATCTAATTATTGCATAACACTAAAATTCCTTCATATTTAGGTATAGTTCTACAAATTCAAATATAAATACTTCATATTAAGAGAAAAGTTATTCATTTAACATTTAACCGTTGCATAACACAATAATTCCTTAATATTTAGATATAGTTCTACAAATTTAAATATAAATACTTCATATTAAGAAAAGAATTCCCCATTAAGTCATCAACTACCAATTGTTAAATAATACAATAGTTCCTCAAAATGTAGATATTATTCCACAAATGTATAAGTGAATAGTTCATATTAACATAAAAAAATTTTATTTAATAAATTAATAAACTATTGCATATCACAATAGTTCTTCAAATTTTAAATATAGTTCTATAAACTCAAATATCAATACTTTATATTAAGATAATTAAGGGTAAAATAAATAATTTATATTAATAGGGAGCAAATTAAATATTTATTTGAATTGAGGTGTGAATTAAAAAAATTTAGTCGAACATGAGTTTACCCAAAACTTCCAAAAAAAAAAATTGAAAAAACAACATTAAAAAATGTCCTTATCTTTTTCTCTTTGTTTTTTTTTTTTTCTCTTTCATTGTTACTTGGAATGTATTAATTACAAAAACCCCCTTGATGCCCAAGCTCACGCATCGAATGTTGATTAGCAAATGACGAGAGCAGAGTAGAAAATTTATGCATCCAAATGTAATATAACTTTTTTCGACATAGAAAACTTCTATAATTTCCAAATTTTAGGGGTATTTGTATAAAATGGTCAAATATGTAAATATATCAGTGTAATAATTCCTTTTAAACGATCAAATTCAGTTAATAAAAACATGGATAAAGTATCATTTTTGCTAGAGAGTCATAAAGATTTGAAGAGATCTTGGTCTGGAGGAGCTCGCAACTGACTTTTAATTATAAAGATGGAGATAGCAACGATTTCTATCTGGAGATATTTGTTGAAGATTGATTCGGTTTAGATAGTTTGTCCGGGAAGTAGCACTTCCTTTCTTTGACTTTTATTTGCATTTGTTATTTTTGTTCTCTTTTTAAATTTACAAAAAAAAAAAAAGAATTAAGTAATCATGAAAAACTTGTTTTGGCTTAACCGGTTGCGTTCACAAATATTTTATTATTTTATGAACAAATAATTAAGATATCCTTAATCAATTTTCTGACTGTTCTAGAATGTATTTGACCGGAAAAATCTTGATTATCCTATTTAATCCTACATTTTGTGAAGTCTTAACAAGTTATTGAAAATTCCAACATGTTACGTAATACTTGAAAACCAAAACAAGTTTTTAGCCACTTTGGATGACTTAATTCTACTTAAGTTAATCTAATAAGCCTATAATAATCCATAAATTTGACTCAATAATCATGAATTATGTTGCCGGTACATGTTTTTCTTGATATTACGAGCAATAAGCCAACAAATACAACTTTGAGAGTTTAAAACTAGTCTATACTAGTCGGTTCTGGAACTAAGCTACGAGATTAGTCCAACAAGAAGAATTATTTATGTGAAAAATATCAAACTATATCGAGTAATTCAGCTCGATTAAAAACTCGTTCGAACTCCTTCCGTTTAATAATTAACTCAAACTAGATAAATTTTCAAACTCGATAAGAAATCATTAAACCAATCTCAAACAATGAACTCAGTTGATTCGGTTCAGTTCACCTTACAAATACATGCACATTTATGCACAAAACAACAAAAGGACCATAAACGATAAACAAGTACCAATCCCGATAGTTTTCCAATGGAAAAACGTATTTAATTTTCGACGAAAAACCGACGGACTCAGACCCGTTGGACAAACCCTCATCGGATAGCTACACCGATCGAGGGACAAATTCAGTAGCCTGTTTTCATTTCATAAATCCAAGAGATTGTTCCTACGATTGAATCTTGAAAGTGAAGGGTTGGCATACTTTGCAGAGAAAGACCTGTAAAGAGTATCAGGCTCAGACATCTCATCAGGCCCGTGATCAAAGTTCTGCAAATAACTCTGATGATCGTATGTACTTTTCTGCCTCGATAACGATGGCACTTCTCTACTTCTGTTCTTGGCCCTTTTGATTCTTCTCCAAAACATGAGCCATTTGTGGTTTGATTGCTCCTGATGATGATACTCAACCTCCACCGGCTGCATCTGGCTTTGCCCGAGACGTACGCTTTTACTGTGCGAACTTTTCCAGTGTGTCGAAGACGACATTGTTAATGGCAGGTCTTGGAGAGAAGAAGAAGATGTTTGTGTGCTTGTGTGTGTGATATATATGATTATATATATGTATGGAGAAAATAAGATTGTGAGTAGAAGTCTAATTTGATTATGTATACAACATATAATTTCCCTCGTGTTCACGCCGTAATATTTTGGTACAATCATGCCAGAATGGACCTTGAATTTTCCATGCCCTTAAGTCTAAAATCTTGATTGAATTTGAAGAAAATTGAACTTGAAAGTTTACTAGGTGTAGACGTACGTGTTCGGTATTGATCTATTCTACCCTATTCCTCTTAATTTTATATATATTTATAAAATATACATATATATATATATATATATAGAACTCGTATAATATGTATGTTTTGGTGGTGGTACACATACCCAAGCAATCTATTATTATTATCTATGTCATGGGTTATATTTCTTTTTAATAAAAGATGTTGGGTCCAACAGAGTGCCATCATTGGAATGAAGGATGGAGTTACTCTAATGATTTGTATTCCGGCTTATCAATATCCTAAACATTTAAAATAGTACTAGTTTCATATCATGTCCATTATCTTGGTGCATAACGGGGATAAATAAATAGTTTCGTGTTAAGTATCTACACCTATAAATGAATAAAATGTTGATTTGAATGTCATTAGAAATAGTTTGAAGAGTCAATAATTATTATTTTTTAATAGTAGCGAAGGAAGAATTTTCTCCGACGGTGATGAAATTAACAAAACAAAAAATTTCAATTTTTACAAAGGGTGAAAACTTTAAAAGAAAAAAAAAAAGCAATATATATAACTATATAATACTTAAAATAATATTTCATTAAAATTTTGTTATAAGATTTATCTTAAGTGGATATTTTGGGATTTAGATTTTAGAACAATTAAAGAATTTCATCAATCATTAGTGAAGACTGAGGAGCATACTTTCTGCTACTTTTGGGACCATATCTTGGCAGTTTCTTTGTTTGGAGAAAAATATAAGAACAAAACTGAGTTTAGCATGTGAACATTAATCATTTGGGTGGTGGGAGGCATTCATCTTGAATATCGTAATGTATAACTCCATTAAAGAATCACCATATGAAAATGTAACAAAAGTGTAAAGCATTAACAAATACTGAAAACTGTGTAATTTGCTGCATTTGCATCACTAATAGTTCAACAAAAATGGTAAAGATAACCACAGAAAATGTTGTACAGCCATTCTTCATTGACCATAGTAACACCTAAAATGTGGCAAAGTAAACAACAAGATGATTGAAGGCATAGCGAAAGCTAGAGGCAGTCGATAAATTGTAATCAAGCAAAAAAAAACCATGATTTGGACGAACATCAATTAGATGTATCTATAACAATGTTACAAAAATTGAATTTTGTCCTAATTTCCTCTCTCAGGCCGTAGATCTTTGAACACAGTTTGAGAGATTCAACACTATTGATTTCACTAAGGTGCATATTCATGCCAAAGGGAAACGGCATAAGAAAAAATCACTCTCTGCTCCACATCCAATCACTGATCTCTCTCTCTCCCTTTATCTCTTGATATTTCTTCTATATTTTCCCTTACGGGCATAACTCTCGATGCGTTAGATTGGGGATTAACAGCCGAATCTTGAAAATTAGTTGAAGCATTTTGAACTCACATGAAATCTTCCTCAAGTTCTTGAAGGGACTTATTGGTAGATGCCATGTCCTTGTTCGAGGTCATCTTCTCAGCTACCATCAAATGTTTGTAGCTTCTTAACTCAGCTTGTCTCTCTTTCTCCAGCCTTTCTAAATCTTCTCGTCGTTTCTGCAATCAAATTATAAATGCATACAAGCCATAATCACAACTATCATCTGATTTATTTTTCAAATTTTGGGGAATAAAATAATAGTTCATAATTATTATATCCGGTAAAGTCCAAGAACCCAACACCAATCCACCCCCCCATCAGTTACCAACCTCATAATTCGAACTAAACTAAACTTCCCCACGGCCACATCACAAATTCCATCCAGATGGTTAACAATTTAGGTGGAGAAAGTTTAATCACTATTTTTGTTAGTTACTAATAAACTAGTGCTTGATCTGGATCTGAGAGAATATTCTAGCAACAACTGAAAAATCCGATGGTTCACAACCAGAGAACTATACAGAATTAGTTCTTGGATATCTTGATTGATTAAAATGGAAGTTACAGGCCATAACAGCTTCTTAACGGAACTTTGGGTATCATAACTCAACAAAAAGTCTTTATATCAATTACTTCCAAGTTCTTAAACCTTTTGTTTATGCATTAATCATACTCGTGATGAACCCGGACGGCAAAAAAACCCGGCATATATGAATATCATATTGTGCTTAAACAAATCAAGTGATGTTCTCACTTACTTTTTCACGGAGTTGTTGCTTCCTCTCTGCTCTTTCAGCTGCATTAACTGCCTCCCGTTCAGCTGTACACATAGAACATATTAGCCAAAATATATGATGCTTGATGACAAACTGCTGGGTATGAACGTTGACACTGATTCCTCAAAATCAAAATATACAGAAACAGACCAGATAAATAAATGTGGAAAAGCAAGACAATCTGGGAGTATAAAGTCGCAAAATATGTGAGGATTCGCAGAGGAAATATATATTTACCTTTTAAATCAGGCGTCCTTTCCACTTTTGTCCTGTTTAACCGGTTAACTATCTCATTAATTCGCTTTTCCACTCTAATAGTACGGACCTAAGAAAGAAAAACCATGAAATTAACTTTGTTTAACAGTATCAGCAAAATGAAAATTCCAAGCTGCAGGGAAAACCAGGAATAGCGATCACAAAAGCCAAACACATAATGAACCGCACCGCTTTTGAACTATGGAAACCAACTTGACCAACATCCATGGAAGCAGTCTTCTTAAGATTTTGCCAAGGAGTGTAAACAACATCTACATTGTTCACTTTATTTCCTGCAGATGAACCACATCACAAGAAAACACTTAAAAATGTCATTCAACTATCGAGTGGCCACTTTCTGAGAATAACTGATAAGCATGGTAGATTCAGTAATAATTTGAAACAGTATCTAACATGGATGAAGCACTAGCCTTGGATAGAATTTGCTTTAACTAGTTGAGCGCAATCTTCCAATACCCCTTCATTTATGTCATCAATGGTTTGACCTTTCTGCAATCTCAGATAAACATGGGCGGAAGACATCTTATCAACATGGAACCTGCAGATAAATCATCCCTGTAGAGTAAGCTGTAACAATCATTGAACAGAAAATGCATATTCAAGAGTACACTAGAGCATTTTAATCCTTTTGTTTAGGCACTCATCAAAACCAAGCATGACATGAAACCCGTCGGAAAATCACCCTGGTGCAACTATTATAAATGCTCTAATGCTAAAAAATCACTTGAAACATGCTTCAATTGTGAATTATTGTTCAACAAAATAACAAGCTATTTTCGTGAGTTAAATCTTCTATCGTCCAACTCAGCTGAATTGCATTATGAAGATTAACTCTAGGAACCTAAGTGCAGTTCGGGATGAGTTCATAAATCTGGCATGGTAACATGAAAGCTGAAATTTGGACTAAACTTAACACAAAGAGCAATACCTTCAAACAACTAAGCAAACCTAATCGATGAACAATCTGAACAACTAATTACATAATTAAACTAACATTGAGCACAAAACTACTTAAAACACCGTTTCCAAACAAAAATGATCAATTTTTATTTCACAGAGCTAGCACCTACAGCCCTTTTCCTCGGCAAAAACGCATCAAAAACCCTCCACATTCCCCAAAACATTTCGAACGAACTCCAACAAACAAAATGACAATCAATTCACCGAATTACGAGATTCGAACGTACAATAAAGCAATAATCGATAGAATAGGAAGTACCAAATATCTTCGGGGAAGCCGTATTTGATGAGCTCCTCGTTCTCATACTTGTCAAGCCCCATGAATATGGTGTAATCTCCGGCCTCCGGTCGCGCCTTGAAGTAGAACACCATCTTTTCTCCCTTCCTCTCTCTCTCTCTCTCTCTCTCTCTCTCTCTAGGGTTTCAATAACAATTCCACGATAACAACAATACGAAGTTTCGCGAATGTCCTCCTTCGGCCATTCCCATTTCTTCTTTTCATTTTCGCATGCACTTTTCGGCCCGGTTCGATTGGGTCATCGAACTCGGTCCATCAAAGCGCTTTTCTTCTATTGGGCCTGACTTCAAGTTGTCACGGGCCCAAAATCTAGGTTGTTAATATTGAGCCCATAATTAAATGTACACACACGCGCAAATATATATATACTAGCAACTTTGCACATTCGATGTTATAATTATTGTATAAATATATTAAAATTAAAATTTTTTTATTAAATATATACTCTATAGTTATTTTTAATATAATCACTAATTTATGATAAAAATAAATAAATAAATAATATAAGATAATATTAATTATAAAAATTTAAAATATAAGTGAAAAGTGATAAAAATTATAATTAAAAAAAAGAAAAAAAATGCAAGTGATGAGAAAAAAAAAAAAGAAAAGTTAAGAAGAGAATTGATGAGAAAGAAAAGAGAAATTAAGAAAAAGAGATAAAATCGGATAAAATCAATCAATAAATAAACAAAAAATAAATTATTTTTAGAGTCCAAGAGATCAAACTTGGGTCTCTCGCTTAATGGAT
Source organism: Lantana camara (assembly GCA_037501455.1). Classification (NCBI taxonomy): domain Eukaryota; kingdom Viridiplantae; phylum Streptophyta; class Magnoliopsida; order Lamiales; family Verbenaceae; genus Lantana; species Lantana camara. The sequence goes on from CM074861.1 coordinate 97,863,296, forward strand.
AGTATATATATATATATATATATATATATATATATATATATAAATTATAATATATTTATTATAAAAAATATCATAATTAATAATAATAGATAGTGATTGAATATTGTACGATCTTTTTCCAGGGAAATTCGGCAATATTTTTTGTTATATTTGTGTAATATTATATTTTATTTATTGCTCATTATAATATATATATACAGAGAGAGAGTGATCTTCAAATATAAAATATTTATAAATGGATAGCATACGTATTTTACTCTCACAATTAAAGCAAGTATTGAGAAATTAATTTTCTTGTATTATTTTACAATTAATTAGGAAAGTAGATGACATCTCATGAGATTTGAATTTATCATAAACCTAAAGTCAGGATACTCTTGACATTTTTTTTTTTTTTCTTTTTTTGCCAAGAGTGTCCTGACTTTATGTTTGTGATAAATTTAAATCTCATGATCAGATATCTTATAATTTGAGGTACCTACAAATTAACGAAGGGTATAATTCTATAATCGTTTTGAAATAACTTTAAATTTTTAGTTATCTCATTCTTTAAAATACCTATAAATTAATGAGGTATTTTGTAATTTAAGGTACTACAAATTAACGAAGGGTCTAATTCTATAGTCATTTTGAAATAACTTTAAATTTTTAGTTATCTCATTCTTTGAAATACCTACAAATTAATGAGGGATCTTGTAATTTGAGGTACCTATAAATTAACAATGAATCTAATTTTATAATCGTTTTAAAATAAATCTAAATTTTAGTTATTTTATTCTTTAAAATACCTACAGGGGACAATGTCAGGTTAAAAAAACCAGAAAAAATGGAAATTGAAGTTGAGTATCCAACTATCCATTGTGCCCCAACTCAAGTCTTGAATTATTGATGCCAACAGGGGTTGATCCAAGTGGTTAATAGATTCGTTCTCCAAGGCAAGGTCTTGGGTTCGAATCCCGTTTGGATATACATGTGTGGAAAAAAAAAAAAAAAAAAAAAGTCTTGAATTATTGATAGTCAGAGTCAACAATAGAAAAGGGGCATAGCAAGCAAAGCCCACTTGTGGGCAAAAGACTTTTCACAAAAGGTGTGATGGATTTGAGTCCCCACAAATATTCATATTAAATGAAAGTCAAGCAATCTTTAATAATGATTAATGCCACTAAACAAAGGTGATGTAAACCTATAAAGAAAAGGAATTCATGTGACATAAAGAACTTGAAATAGGAACACAATTTGTCATTCTTATCCAAAAATAAAAATCATGCTTACATCTTTGGGAGTGGGCCAATTAGGGAGAATCCCATAAAGTAGAAAGGTGGACTTGGACAAAACACTTTTTTGCCCAACCTAACATGTCTACACTACACATGTATGCATGTCTTTTCTATGTGTACATTGTACCTTGACTTCATTTGCACATTATGGATTTATGTGACAATTCTTCTTTAATTTGCTTGGAAAACAAACTAAAATACAAACAAGTAACAAGATTTATCTATTGTCATAAATTGATCCAAGTAATTAATGAATTCATTCTCCATGTCAACGTCCAAAGTTCGAATTCACGTTTGTTAATTGTGTAATTGATGGTACTATCGATTTGAATAAGATACTAATATAATTGATTGAATTCAATCGAACAATAATAAAAGAAGTTGTATACTCTATCCTCATAAAATCAAGGATCTTGCAAACACACATTAACTTTTCATCTCATCAAATTGAACTTTTGAAACTACTAAACTATCTTTTTTCTCAAATTTCCAATAGAACAAGAACATCAAAACCATAGAAAAGAAAGGGAGAAAAAGAGAAAAATAAAGAACTGAAAGCTTACACTTACCCCCAATGTTGGTTTGGACACATATCCCATAGAAACAATTTAAACTACATGTGCAGTCCTGTAAGCTGAAGAGACATAGAGGGTTCACATTTCTCACACAGGGAGGGAAATTTGTCTTGCAATAATGGGGAAGAATTGCAGTGTAAGATCGAACGCAACGAAATTTAATTTCATCCCTTCAGATCACAAACTGGAACGATATTCTGAGTCCGATTCTTGGGACATCAGAATTCGGCTAAACAATGTGGAGTGAACAATATATTACACGTCGTACTTGCAGAGGTTTTCGAACCCCATGTATTCGTGCCTTTCAATCTTTCCTATCATGTTTGATATGCCAACTCCGCCTGTTTATGTCGCGAGATGGAAAACAAATTTTTGTCATCGTAGGAGACGAAATATTTAACTATTTTAATGTAATATACATATATAGGGTAATTACACTGAAACACCCTAAGGTTTCGTCTAATTTCACAAACTTCCCTTCACGTGAATATAAAATCATGTAAAAAGTAGTGAATGTTGATCAGATGCAATAAAAGTTATTTGATAAGTGAAGTTTTTGTGATTTCTCACACCTCAGGGAAGGAAAGTTAAGGAAGTTGGGGTAAGTTTGTGTAATTAGACAAAACCTCAAAGTATGCAAGAGTAATTATGCCTATAAAATACGAGAGTGTGTTTGCATGTCGTGTGCGCATGTGTGCAAGTTAAAATGTGCTCACCTAGAGAGATGGCGCTGACGAAGATTGTGAATGCAAGAATGAAGATGATTATGGATGCTCGTCCCAGCACAATAATCAACTTTCTTACAACATGTTGTCCAATGAAAGCAGCAATGGTGGAAACAGCAACAAAGTACAGGGCTGCCACGAAAAAATTGAACACAAAATAAAATATATAATATGCACATACAATGTGATTCCAACCCCAAACGAAAAGCAGCAAACGTTATAAACTGGAAGATTTATATTGTTGAAATGCACTTACCATAGGGTACGGGAAAACGTTTCAGAATGTAATATTCAACCACAGACATTGATGAGGAGAACATCATGGCAAAGGTGGCAGTAGCACTTGAAACCTAATATAACCAAGAACCGTTAATTTCGTGAAAAATGTGCAAGAACGCAATGACAACCAGTTTGTTGCATGTTTTTACCAATCACCAAATAAAGTTTCAATTTTTGCAGTTTACCGCCTGATTTCATTTTCTACCCAAAAACATATATGCACTTTCCAGCCCTAAAAACAAAATCAGATGGCAAACTGCAATAAATCAAAATCTTCGGATGGCAACGATTAAAAATTGGCCAAATGTAGAAAAGGGAACAGTTCATAGTTCATATTATAAGTTTCTCTCCATCGACCATATGCATATAAAATTGGTAACGGTAGATTAAAAGAAAATGGGGCCCACCTGAGGCGGAACACCTAATTCCAAGAATAGTGGGCCCATAATAAATCCCCCTCCTAAACCGAGAAGTCCACCAACCATACCAGCTAGGATGCCAAAGAAACCATAAATGATGAGTTGATGAACTCTAAAGTTAGTGCCCGTTTCGCCCTTCGATCCAAGCTTTCGCCATCCTTTGTACAAGCTGAGTGCTTCGTAGCCAGATACCCCTATAGACACAGGGATCTGCATTGAAAAGGGAAGTTCATAAGGGACGAAATATTAAAATTTTGCCAAATGAATTGTGGAAACTTATACAAAATAAACAACTAACTTACGATAGTGACAACTTATGCAGAATTTATTACAAATTTCAGATGGTGACAACTTTTGCAGAATTAGTCACTAATATACAGTTGTGCCAACTTATACAGAATTAATCACTAATTCCCAAATCCCAATAGTGACAGGCTCATGCAGGATGCATCAGTAATTACTTATAGTGACAGCTTAAACAAAATTATATCCTCACATGACAGCTTAGACGTAATAAACATGAGACCTCAATAAATAAAAACTGTGTATTAAATGTGCAACACGTACCTGGAGCAAATTGACCGCCCAGTACAACGTTGTGCAACTTGTTGTATACATCTGTTTCAATTAAAGAAAATAAGTTTACATATTTCGAAGTATTAACTCATTTTAGTGCTCTAGAATATGAAAAATTGATAAGGGAATCAACCTTGCCAATCTGCACTGCAAGAAATGCAAACCAAACGAAAGATAGAAGCCCGAACTCTTTCCAGCATACGTTGTCAATAATACCAACCTGAGATAATCATATATATATACATATGTATATGTGCAAATATTAGATGGGATCTTAACAAATGGAATTTTTAGAATATATTTCAAGATTTTTTCTCACTGTTTGTTCTTCGAAGTCTTTTGCGTCATTAGGGCCATCAGGAAGAAGTCTGAATTCTGCTTCGTCTTTACCGTTGCCTGACAAAAGAGCAACACATTTTATTCAATTATACAAGAAGATACAAAAGGAAAAATTGGAACTTTTTCAAAAAGTATTTCGAAAAGTGAATGTTCTCAATCAACCCACCGTTTGCATCCAATCTCTTTGCAGCCTCCTTTAGCAAGAAAAGAAATTAGATATGAGGATCAGTTACTGAAATGATTTCTTAATATTAAACATTCAAAGATTGATAAATTTATTATTCATTCCATTACCACAAAGAGAGATTTCAACTCTTAGTTTACCTCTTTGATGATAGTTTCTTTCTTCCAAGTTTCAACTCCTTTAAGGAAGGCCTTAGTCGACGTACCTAAAGCACATGTACCAAGTAAATACATCGAAGTATCGAACCGGCAAACACAATCTAATAGATAAATGGCAATAAAACAAATTATATCACCTATAAAGAGAACAATTAGAAGAACGGTAACCATCCAATCAGCAAACACCACATTGAAAGCAACTCCAATACTAATTCCAAGCATGAGCATTGGTTGGATGAGAACTGCCAAATCGTAATCAATAATGGGCATGTCGATAGTAGGATGTCTGAGCCTAAGGTTGTAGTAAACAGTCGAGACAGCAGCCCCCATAATCATACCTGTCAAAGCAAAACCATTAGTAATGAATGCCTTAAAAAGTTATTCAAAAATAGTTGTCAAAACAAAAATCAACTATTCTATAACACATTTAATCTCTTTTGAGCATTGTAGAGGAAAAGCGCACACACATTATGGCTTTATAATCATCAATTTTCAACTGTACACCATAATTAGCACCTTTATAATTCTAGTAAAAACTGTATCTCCGAAAAAAATTCAATTTTGTTGCCAGAAATAAAAATTCTTGCTCCATCCTCACTTATGTAAAATTTCTTACATTTTGAGATAGCTGTTGCTGATTTGGGATCGAACCCAATAATCAAAGTTAGCATAGGAACGAATATTCCACCACCACCGACACCGCCTACGCTGCCAAAGGCCGCTCCAAAGAATCCAACTATGCTACCAACAATTATTTGCCAGTTGAATTTGAGATCCTATGGATGAAACGCCAGATTGATACATGTTATCGATGAATCGAAAAAAAGAAATGAAAATATAGAGCAACTCGCTATAGAATTTCACATTGTTAACATACAAATGCGCCTCTTTATATGGACTACATGGGAAAAATCACAAGGTTCTCAACTTCCTCATCGAAACGGATGTCTGCCTACCCATGAAGTTTAACTGAATAGTACCTTTATGCATGCTATGAATGATGATCCATTATTTTTATATTGAAATATATATTTTGAATATTTTAAAGCATTGAGATATGAATGGCATCATATCATTATGGAGATCCAACAGCCAATAACAACTGAGCAATTGGTCGTAGTAACTAGCACATGAACGCCCATCACCAGCAATAAATACTTCATAAATAATATTTTATATAATATTTCCAAGGGAAAAATAAAGAGATAAACATCAACACTGGATCAAATCAAGATGAACAGGAATACATATACATATCAACAAAAAAACAAAAAAACACGATTTCAGGATATAAACAGAAACATAATCTTGAAACTCACCGGCCAAACATGCTGGTAACCGGATTCATTTGCTTGCCATATGAAATTCACAAAAGATGACAATACATCTGAATCTGAATCTGAATCATAACTCGAGACCCCAGTTGCATTTCGCGACAAAGATTCCTGCCTTTTCAAGCTTCTATCGGCAGAGACAAAAATCGAAGCCAACAAAAAACTCCAAACAACCGTAAAAAAAGGGCCAAAAGCCTTCCACTTTGCAAGATTTCCCGCCATTCAAAAACACACAAAGATTCCACCTTTCTTACAAAATATTAAACAAATCCTTCACCCTTTTCGATTTTCTGCACACAGATCCAAAAGGGTCTCCGCTTTTTCACTCAATTTAGCCTCTCGTTCAAGAGGGATAAAAAAAATTCTCCTCAGATCAGTCAAAGGAGTGAAATTCTGGGTGGATGAGAAAAGAAAAGGTAATGAAATGAAGAGAAAAATTATGATGTGTGTGAGAGTGAGAGAGAGGAGAGAGAAGCAGGTGGAGTGAGTGGAAGACAGAGAGAGAGAGTGGTGCGAAAGAAGCCATATATATATAGAATATTGAAGGAGGTTGAGATTCTGGAGAACTGGACAAGCGAATACATGGGATGGGAGCACGAAACGACGAAGTTTGGTTGCTTACTATTATTATTTTCATTTTTTTTATTTTCAATTAATCAATTAATTGAAACCTCGTGAACAAGACAGGGATTCTGTGCACCCAGACACGTGCTGATGAAATCAGATTTATGTATCTAATTTTATTAGAGAGCGTTTGATAATGTAGATTATTCTCTTTCACTTAATCTATTTGTGGAGAATTAAGTGAAATTAAGTCCCCGTATAAGAAATTAATTTTGTGTTTGATACATTCAATTGATAAATTTAGTTGCATCTAATTTCACTTATTATCGTGTTTGATATATCTCATAAACTGAAATATCATTTAAAATAGTAATTTTTAAATTTTTTTGTATCTGCGATAAACACACTCCCTCCCCTAGGATTCATTTGAGAACTTAATCTCTCTAAAGTAGGCAGATTACACCGGGTCGAAGATTAACTCTTCCGAGTCCACGAAATTTAATAAACGGTATCAAACAGAAAATTAATTAAAATTAAGTAGGTCAAATGAGCCTAATCTCTCTATATAATTCAGAAAGAGAAGATATAATCTCTCTATATAATTCAGAAACCTTGATGCATATACGTGGACATTTTCATTAATTTTATTATAACAACTAGATAAATAATATTTTTAAAATATTTAATACTCTTCGTATATTCGAACATTTGGATTTATGAGTTATCTGTGTAAAAAAAAATTCAAAATTTTCATCCTTATCTAATTTAATTGTTGACCCGGGGGCTCGTTTCCTATCTAAATATTTAAAATTGCTTAAATTCAAATTTTTTAGTTAGTTAAGGTATCGTAAAACCCATTTACTTCTCGAAATCGGTTGGTTAGAAATGTTTGAATCTAAAATAAAAAAATCAAAATCAAAACTAACCAGAGTTTTCTTCTAGATAAATTTGCCTAATCAAATCTCATATCATTTGTTAAGATTTTCATTTGAAAAAATCATTTCATCAAACGATTAAAATAAAAATAAAAAAATCAAATTAGTTGCATGATAAGAAATTCGAACCGGGACTTTTTTTATATTTGAAATCCTTATTATTTTTATTTTTATTATTATTTTTATTTTTGTATTGGTTGTAATTTTTGTTATATTTAAAATTCTTATTATTTCGATTTTTGCCGTATTGTTTCTACTGTTTGAATTTTTTATTTTTTATTTATTTTGAAAAGCAAGAAATATTATATCATTAAATCAAGTAGTACAACCAACGCGACAAAAGCTGTAATAACGCAAGCCGAAACTGTAATTTTGAATAACGGATGAACTACACAATTAACCTCATGCTGAATAGACTTAACTTCCTTAAGGAAGACACAGAAAAAAATAAAACTTAAATTAAAGAAATTAACCAAACTTCCATACGGAAGTGATAAAACTTTCATAGGGAAGAATCGAAATAAAACATAACTTAAAAAAAGAACAATAGACGCAGTGGATGCAGATCGTCTTTGACACATATTCATCTTTGCACCATAAAAAAGTCAGCGAGAGCACAAATCTCCGATAGATCTGTTAGGATGACATAGATCTCAAATAGTGGCGGCGGATCTGAGCGGAGTAGATCCGAGAGAGTAACATCAGATTTGAACAGATTTTGACGGAACAAATCTGAGAAGTTGGAGACGGAATATATTTGAACCAATCAAAACTTCAATTGAAATTGATTACATTTTCTTGAGTTTGAGTAACGTAAATTAGGGTTTGTGTACTGTTTAATTTAATTATATGATATCGTCTTTACTTTAAAATAATAATAATAATAATGTTATGTATTCTGTTTTTCTGTTAGTTAAATTTTCTCTCCATTCATGCATTTCATTTATTATACTTGCATCTTAATTTTTTTGTTTTTCATTTTTAACTTTGATGTTACTGATGGGGTCAGAATACGATCGTCCCACGTTAGGACACGTGGCATCACCGAGATGATGACATCTGTCTCCCCAAGGTTGCACCTATCAGTGCACGAGCGCTAAGCGCAACGAGCGCAATCCTTCTTCATGAGTTAAGCCCAACGAGCGCCATTCATACTGTATGATTGGCACGTCCACGTGCCAAGGGAGCCCTCTTCGAGCGTCACACTCCCTCAGAGTGGCCTCCCCTTTGGCTCGTCACTTGAACTGGAGCCTTCATTCCCCCCAGCGGATATCTTGGCTTCCAATGCTCCAGGTTTTCACGAGCGCGCTCTTAAGCCCTCGTTACCAACCACCCAAATGGCTCTCTGACACATCGTACATGCCCGCGCACCTGCCACTGTTGCCAGCACCAACTTTTGGCCGCTTTTGCAGAAGATTCCTCCTAGGTTTCTCTCTCATGGCGCCACGTGTTAGGGCAACATTCGGCCAGGACCACTTGAGGCAAATGACCAAAGGGCCCTTGACCCTCAACTATAAATAGCTAAAGTCATCTTCTACACTGGTAAGCATTCTTCATCACTGAAACTGTGACTGAACTTACGTTTCTCCTTCATACCTTGAACTGACTTGAGCGTCGGAGAGCCAAACTGGGCATCACCCCCAGTTCCCCCAGCTTGGCCTTCTGACTTTTATTGTGCTTGTCCCAACAGGTAGAACTCCCTTTCTCATTTCCGGCGAATCTCCGGCGGTTTCCTCCACAACTACAAATCGTAAAGTGATTGGATTCGGACCCTCACATTCTGAACCCATCATTTTTGGCGCCGTCTGTGGGAAACTAGTCCTCCACCCCTTTCTTTCTTTTTGTTGGTAGAAGAGCAAGCACACTCTTACCCTTTCCAGTCATGGTCGCTACAAGGTCTGGAGCCGTGGGAGGAGGAGATAACGCCTCCCAGGATGCAAATATCATTATTCCCTCCACCGCTACTGGTGGAGCCCCGCCTCCTTCCGTCACCGTTGGTGGAGCACCTCCCGCCGCAGGAGTGACTCCGCAAGCAGAGTCTTCAATACCTCCACCTACACCGCCGGCACTGCCGATTCCCGCCGCCGCTGGAGGAGTCTCTCTCTCTGCTCCTCCGCAGCCTGCTCAGAACCCATGGGTCCATCCCCAGGTGAATCTCGGAGTGCAGGGTTACATGATGCCCCCACCCGGATATACCCTCACCCCGGCTGTTATGGTGCCGCCGGTCCAGCCGTATCATGCTGGTCAGATCCAGCTCCCGGTGGTGATCCCCAGGGAGATTGAAGGAGTGGAGTTACCTCTACTAACCACCCAACAGTTGAGGGCTCTCTATGCCCAGTGTGAGGTTCAGGCGGCCCAGGGAGCATGGGAAAGGTTCCATTCCATGTAATTTCCCTCTGGGCAGGCCACTCAAGTTGCTGCCCCTTTGGGCGGACAACAAAATTTTCCCCTCAGAGAAGCCCAGGCTGTCCTGAGAGCGCAACCACCGCCACCACCAGCCAGAGAAGCGCCCCAGCAGGAGGGCAACGAGCGTCCCTCCATGGGCAGGAATAAGGAGCCCACGGAACGAGTTAACGAGAATGAAGGGGACTCTCATGTCTCCAGAAGGGGCTCTCGAGCCCCCAGGCACGGGGACAGACAAGGGGACGTGAATCCTGACATCCTCGCGGCTGTGCAAGACCAGCTGCAGGGTTTAAAGGATATTGTGGGACAGCTCTCACGAGGGCGATCAACTCAGATCTCCCCTAGTCGGGATGAACGGGTTGACGCCAGAAGCGCCCGTACCAAGGATCCCCCGCCAAAGGTCCCCCACCGCAAGGAGCCGGAGGAAAACTTCGGCACGTATGAGTACCACCAGTTGGCGAGGGGCTCGCCCCTCGTGGAGGAAGTTTTGATGGCCCAAGCAGGCATGGCCAAAATCCCCACTTCCATCAACCGATACGACTGGACGACTGATCCAGCTGAACACTTGGATCATTTTTTGCATCTCATGCACCTCTACGAGCATTCCAGCAACTATTGGGCGAAAGTCTTCGTCACTTCCTTGGTAGGAATGGCTCAGGAGTGGTACAAACGACTACCGCCACGCTCGATTCACTCATATGAAGAGCTGGCTCATGCTTTCCTCAACCACTTTAATTCTTTGAAAGCTCCAGTCACCGCACCTACCGCGCTTTATAACGTGGTGCAAGGCAAGAACGAGTCTCTACGCTCGTTCTTCGCCCGCTTCAACAAGGAAATCCTACAGGTGGAGAGGCCTTCTATGGATTTCTTGATCCCAGTGCTCTTTCAGGCTGTGGATCACAAGCAGTATGTGAGCAAGAAGTTTGCCGATGCCATTGTAGAAAGGAGGCCAGGGACCCTCATGGCCTTAAGAGAGGTAGCCGAGCCGTTCTTCGCGCTCGAAGACATGTATGGGACGAATGGTCCCCAACATCACAGTCCAGCCAGGAACGAGCGACCCCATCACGAGCGTGGACGGGAGGTGGTAGCCAAGAAGGAGCGCCCTCAAGAGCGCAAAAGGTCGCCACCACCCCCTCGTCGATTCGAGCAAGTCCCGCTCACCAGGCCGAATTCAGAAGTCTACAACCTCTCTGATAAAAAGCTCTTTAAAAGACCCATCAAGATGAGGGAAACGGACTCGCTCAGGCGCTCGAGCAAATACTGCGCATTCCACAAGCAGAGGGGGCACGACACGGATGAGTGTCGCCAGTTGGAAGCTGAGATTCAGAGGCTCGTCGCAGGGGGCCACCTGAAGGAATTCGTCCGGGTGCTCGAGCGTTATGATGAACACTGCAACGAGCGCGATGGAAGAAGAAGGAGGAGTCCGTCCCGATCGAAGAGCCCAAGGGGTAGGGGACCCTCTGAAAGCAGCAGCCGCCGGGGCAGTAAAGGAAAAGCCCCTGAGCAAGAAAACGAACCTTTCGCAGTCATAAATATGATTGCAGGAGGCTCGTCAGGAGGGGATTCCAACGCCTCCCGGCGAAGGTATGTCCGGAGCTACAACCAAGGCCCAGCAGTGCCTAAACCCATCTACGCCATCCAGAGTTCAAGCGCTCAAAGGTCAAGAGAGAATGATGTAATAGGCTTCGATGATAGGGATTTAGAGCATATTGTAACACCCCATGGGGAGAGTATAACCTCCGATTGCCCCATGGTGGTTAGTGTAGATGTTCACAATCATGTTGTAAAAAGGGTGTTGGTGGATAGTGGAAGCTCTGTTAATGTTTTGCCTTATTCTACATTTTTAAAGATGAAGGCTGACCTTCCGCTCGAGCCTCTCAAAACAGCCCTCATTGGCTTTGGAGGCTCTGAAGTTGTCCCATGAGGGCAAATTCGCCTAGCTACTTCATTCGGCCGAGCCCCTCAGCGCAAAACACTCTTGGTAACTTACGCAGTGGTGGAGATTGACATTCCTTATAACATCATAATTGGGCGCCCTGCCCTCGTGGATTTCAAAGCCATCATCTCCACCTACCACCAGAAGATTAAATTCCCTACCTCCAAGGGCGTGGGAGAAGTAATGTGCAATGTGCGAGAGGCTTGGGAATGTTACATGTTGTCCCTTAGAAAGCCAAAAGTGGAGAAAACCTTCCAAATTGGTTCCACCAAGAAATCAGTGGATTTCCCCAATCTAGATGAGGACAGCCCAGCACGGAAAAGGGCGAAGTTGAACAAGAAGAAGAACAAAAAGAAGAAGGGAGACAACGTGGAGAATCCCCTCGAAAGTGCACCACCAGGGACCGTTGGTAGATCGTCCTCGGAAGGAGACGAGCCAGTAGAGGGTAGACCCGCGCTCGGTGATCGCTTGACAGGAAAAAAAAGAGCGCTCGAACTTCCTCACCCTGAGATAAGGATCGAACCCTCGGAGAAGTTCCTTACCATTGAGCTGGAACCCGGAAACAAGGATAAGACTACTCAGATAGGATCTAACCTCTCGGGACCTTCTCAGATTATGATGATTGACTTCCTCAGGGAAAACAGTGATGTATTTGCGTGGAAAGCCTCCGACCTCACAGGGATTGACCCGAGCGTCATTGTCCATAGGCTTAATGTGGATCCCTCTTTCAAACCCATCAAGCAGAAAAAGCGGGATGTACATGGCTTTCGAAAGAAAGTCATTGAATAGGAAGTTAATAAACTCCTGGAGGCTCAATATATCGAGCCCATCTTGTACCCGGAATGGTTGTGTAATGTCGTTTTGGTGCCCAAGAGCGCGAATAAATGACGCATGTGCAATGATTTCACTGATCTCAACAAGGCCTGCCCTAAAGATCCTTACCTGCTGCCCCGGATTGACCAATTGGTGGATTCGACCGCTGGCTGCGAGCTCATGAGCATGATAGACGCTTTCCAGGGATACTATCAGATCTTTATGGCCACAGAAGACCGCCCCAAAACCTCGTTTGTTGTCCATCTGGGGGTATATTGCTTCTTAGTCATGCCTTTCGGACTCAAGAACGCCGGAGCTACGTATCAACGGCTCGTCAACAAGATGTTTGAAAAAGAAATTGGAAGGTCCATGGAGGTTTACGTGGATGATATGATTGTCAAAAGCGAGCGCCAGGACTCCCACTTGGAAGATCTCAAGCGCACTTTTTCAATCCTGCGTCAGTATGGGATGAAGTTGAACCCTTCGAAGTGCACCTTTGGGGTACAAGGGGGAAAGTTATTAGGGTACATGGTCAGTCAGAGGGGAATTGAGGCCAATCCGGAGAAGATCAAGGCCATATTGGAAATCCCCTCCCCTCGAAATTTGCGGGAAGTGCAATTCCTAGTAGGAAAAATCATCTCGTTGAACAGGTTTATTTCGCGCTCGGCGGACAGGAACCTTCCCTTCTTCAAAATTTTGAGGAACGCACGTAACTTTGCTTGGACAGAAGAATGCGAAAGGGCGCTGCAAGATATGAAGGCTTACTTATCAAGCGCACCACTGCTGACTAAGCCCGTCGAAGGTGAGAGATTATTTATGTATCTTTCCGTTTCTTTCGAGGCCACAAGCGCGGTTCTGATCGCTGTGCGGGAGCGGAAACACTTACCTGTCTATTATCTGAGCAAAACATTGCAAGGAGCCGAAAAGAAGTATTTGGAGATTGAGAAATTCGCGTTCGCTCTTATTAACGCCTCAAGAAGGCTGAGACCTTACTTTCAAGCGCACTCCATAACGGTTCTCACCGACCAACCCTTGAAGCAAGTGTTGTCCAAACCAGATGTGTCTGGAAGATTAATCAAATGGGCCATCGAATTGAGCCAGTTCGACTTATGTTTCGAGCCCAGGACCGCGGTACAGGCTCAGGTTGTAGCTGATTTATTGGTCGAAAGCTTTGGTTTAGAGCCCACCGTTGCGGAGAATGAGGGGTTATGGGTACTGCACACAGATGGTTCCTCAACCTCTCAAGGGGGAGGAGTAGGAGTGGCCCTCAGAAACCCCGATGGGATTGAACTGGACTTTGCAATCAAGCTGGATTTCCAAGTCACTAATAACGAAGCAGAATATGAAGCCCTCGTGCAAGGATTGAATATTGCTTTTCAGAATGGAGCCTCCAGAATCACCGCTTATGTGGATTCACAGTTAATTGCGAGCCAGATTGAAGGAACTTATGAGGCTCGAGAAACCACCATGGTACAGTACTTAAGTAAAGCCAGAGAAATCATTGGGAAGTTCAAGGAATTTCATCTACTTCAAGTACCGCGAGGAGAAAACGAGCGTGCGGACGCTCTGTCAAAGTTTGCGTCAGCTTTAGAAGGCACTTCTGAGCGTTCTGTCACGTTCCTTAGAACTGAGGAACCTTTGATCAGGGAAAGGGTCGCCATTGGAATAATCGCTATGATTGATCCAAACGAGCCCTGTTGGCTTGACGACATCGTCGTTTTCCTTAGGGATGGAATTCCTCCCACTGGCAAGGTGGAAGTTAGGAAAGTCCGAAGTAAGGCCCCTCGTTTCACTTTGGATCGCGAGGGGAGGTTATTCAAGAAGTCATTCCAAGGACCCCCAATGAGATGCCTGAGGCCCTCACAGGCGAAGGAGACGCTTGAACTCATCCACAATGGAAGCTGTGGGAATCATTCCGGAGGGCGTATCTTGGCGAAGAAGGTTCTGAGAAGTGGGTTTTATTGGCCTACAGTTCTCCAAGATGCCATTGAATTTTCGAGGAAGTGCCCTAAATGCCAATTTCATTCAAATCTCCCTCAATTGCCAGCCGCACAGATGATCCCAATAGACGTCTCTTGGCCTTTTGACCAGTGGGGAATAGACATCGTGGGCCCCTTGCCCATGGCTGCGGGACAAAAGAAGTTTGTCATTTTAGCCGTCGACTACTTCACCAAGTGGGTCGAGGCCGAAGCCGTTGCAAAAATCACTTTCAGGGTTGTGAGGGACTTCATTTGGAAAAACATCATTTGCAGGTACGGCATACCGAGGGTGCTTATCTCTGACAACGGATACCAGTTCATAGCAGCCGACACACGAGAATGGTGTTCTGAGTTGGGGATCGAGCAGCGATTTACCTCTGTAGGACACCCTCAAGCCAATGGGCAAGCAGAAGTTACCAATAGGATCATCTTGCAACATCTGAAAACCATGTTTGAGAGCAAGAATAGTGAATGGGCTGAGGAGCTGCAAGGAGCGCTTTGGGCTTATCGTACCACCCCACGAGTGGCCACTGGAGAAACACCTTACGCGCTCGTTTATGGATCAGAAGCGATGATACCAGCGGAGATAGTAAATGAATCTGCTCGTGTCGGCTATTTCAAGCCTCAGCTCAACGATGGCAACAGGAGCTTGGAGTTGGACTTGCTGGATGAAAGGAGAGACAAAGCCTAGGCTAAGATCCACCATTATAAAGCCTCTGTGGCCCAACAGTACAACAAGCGTGTGAGGGAAAGAACTTTCCAGTTGGGAGACTTGGTTTTGAAGAAAGTGGAAGTATCCAAGCACGTGGGGAAATTGGACCCCAATTGGGAAGGCCCATTCAAGGTGGTACAACTCAGAGCTAACAACACTTACACCCTGGAGACACTTCAAGGTGAGCGCTTGCCTCGCCCTTGGAACGCATGTAACCTTCGGCGGTTTTATATTTAAAAGCTCTTTGCGGAACATAATGTAACAACCCTCTTTGTTGGGTTTCTCTGTACTTCCAATTGTGAGTAAGTTCCCGTATAACTTTTTCTAAATTGTTCTAGCATTATGTTTCTTTGATCGCTTGATTGGATGAGACCCATGTCCCTCGTTTTCACGAGCGTGGTTGGCAATCCCCTAATATATGTATGCTGATACTTCGCACGGGTTACGCTGGCCAGCACTCTACTCCGCTTGGGGGGACGCCCTCATAAGGATAGACTGGTTACGCTCATAACCAATTAAACGAGATGGGGAAAATCCTAGTAGGCCTTGGCCGTTTCTTACAACGCCTTGCGCTCGAAAGTGGGATCCCTTGCAGACGGAACTTCACAAGTCTTGAACGAGGGCAACCTCTAAGTAAGACCCTCGTAAATACTCAAGACTTAGCATAATTTCCGAGAATAAGAAGAAAGTCCCCAAGTCTTGAAAGGGGAGGGCAATCTCACAATAAGACCCTCACGACCGCTCAAGACTTAGACAAATTTCCAAGGCTTATAACAAAAACAAAATTTATACAAGTCTTGAAAGTGAGGGCAATCTCACAATAAGACCCTCACGACCGCTCAAGACTTAGACAAATTTCCAAGGCTTATGACAAAGGCAAAAATTTATACAAGTCTTGAGTAGGGGGGCCAATCTCACAATAAGACCCTCACGATCGCTCAAGACTTAGGCGAATTTTCAAGTGTGACAGAATTACCAAAATTTCTCAGAAAGTGCTAAAGGCTCAACAGAGAAATAAAACATCCACAGAGTATGCTACACACAGTCTTATTATTATGAGATTTGTTCTAGAAAGCTCTAAGCATGAGTTCTGATTTCTAATTAAGTAAAAGAACAAAGTTATGAAGGAGGGGATGTATATTCACTGCAAGAAACATTACAAAATAAGGGCTCAAAGGCCTCTGAACATTATTTCAAAAGAAGGGAAGAAAACAGTAAAGCAGGAAAGTACATTGAAATAGGAAGAGCTTCAAGCGGCCGGAGCAACGTCTTCATCAACGATCACCAGTATATTCTGGGCCACGGGGCCATGAACTGGGCCCTCAGGCTCTTGCGGTTGGGCTTGGGGATCGTCGGGCTCATTGGCACCAGGAACGGGGGCGTTAGCACCCTCGGCAGCTGGGACAGGGGCATCCTCCACGATGGGCGCTTGTGGTTCATCTTCAGGCGGGTCATTTTGAGCGGATTGAGCAGCATCTCCTGACGGATGAGAGTCCGTGTATTCATCTTGGATAAGTTTCACCAAGAAATTATACTCCAACTCGGCAATGGTGTCCGCAGGGTCATTGAGATCTTCATCATCTTCCTCACAGCGCTTGTTGAACATGAGCCCTGTGCCCTCTGCTCCCCTCATAGCCGGGTCAGTTAGCCCCTTGTGGATGCCCTGCTCAACGGCCAAGTTGAAGGCATTCTGGGCCTCATCCAGGCAGTGCAACGAGGCTGCGAAGTTAAAGGCCTTTGAGTGGCAGAATTTGATAAGGGTCTCCTTGTTCGCACGTTCCAGACTCTGAGGCCACTCGTTCATGGTGTCATTGAATTTCCTCTCAGCCTCCAGAGCCCTCGTCTTCCAGCTTTCTCGCTCGGTCTCCGCCTTCTTGCAGCGCTCGTTAGCCTGGGCCAACTGGTCGCTCAAGCCGCTTCGAGCGCTCTCCACCACCTGAAAATCCTCCTTCAGTTTTCCCAGCTCCTCCTCCATTTTATTGTACAAATCCTTGAGGGATTCATACTTTGCAATCTCAGCGTCCAGCTCCGCTTGAATCTGAGCCGGATCATTGGAGCGGGCCATCTTCTTGTACTTGGCCTTGCGCTCGGCATAAATGGAGGCTCGCATTTGCACATTTCGGAGCCGGGGAAGAACTTGTTGCATAAGTTGGAGGAAAGGGAAGTGTTAGCCAAAAAATGCTAACTTACAGAAATTAGCAAAGAAAGCAAGGAGTGATGACTTACGGAGATCAAGGCGTGGGCCGCGTCGTAGGTCACTTTCTCCATAGACTCACTGAAGAGATGCCGGTGGTCCGCCGAGAATTGGGCCCTGTCGTAGAGATTCTCGCTGACGGCTTGGGCGAGCGTGCCAGGCCTTAGCAGAACTGGCCCACCATCGGGGGCACCTGTGAAGTCCTTGTCCCCTCGTCGGGAGAACTCCCATAAATGTTCCTCCTCTGAAGAGGAAGTATCTCCCTCGCCCTTGGGGCCCTCGGCCACCTGCTTGCCCTTGCCTTTTATTGCCACTGAATCGGGCATCCTCTTCCTCTTGCGGGAAGGCCTACTGGCGCTCGGTGGGGCCTCGGTTATTGATAGGGTGGTTGTTGGCCTCGTTTGTTCTGCAGCCCGAGGAGGTTGAGCGTCTCCTGCTCTCTCTGAAGTCAACCGCCCCCTGGTCTCTCTGTTGGCCAGTCTACTCTCCCTTCGGCCGCGAGGGGGTTGAACCTCTGAAATAGCGTTCGAACTGGCGCCCTGACTACCGCTACGAGCGTCTCCGCGATTGCTACGGTTGCGAGGGCGCCGTTGCTCGCTCTGTTGGTCCCCTTGCTGGGCTTGATTCCTGTTGGCATGAGCAAAGCGAGCGGCTTGCCTGATTCCTCCTCCCATCTCTAATATAGCAACTCCTGCAAAAATGCAAAGTACAAGGGTTAATAATCCTTAAACAGAATTATTAAGTGTGCAAATTACAAGTACAAAGATGCAGTTAGTATTCCTATCTAAAGGTTAGCGCCCTAAGAATCTAACCATCTCTCTCTATATCACGAGCCGGAGGGTTGTCAAGGAAATAGGGATCGTTAGAAAGGCCACACAGGAACATGAGCTCCTCATCATCTATCCAATCTTTCGCTTGAATGAGGTGGCCCTCGTCCCTCAGGGTTGTTGCCAGGTTCTTGGCCCAGTCTCTGGGGAGTGCGGGTTGCAAGCGGCTCTTTGCAAACGAGCCCCATTGCGTGGGCACCCCAAAGCCCTCTTCTGCTGGGGCCTTGACGAAGATAAATTTCTCCTTCCAATTGGGGTCATAGGTGCTCGAGGGCGAGTTAATTAACCTCATATGGGCCTTCGCCTGAACATAGTAAAAACCAGCCTCGGGAGATGAACGAAATGAGCTGACTACTTGAAAAAAAGCGTTGAAGTTCCGCAAGAAGGGCTCGTAACCCATGCTCCTCATCAGAATCACGAAGCAGGTTAAGAGAGCCAAGCCGTTGGGCACGATTTGTGATGGACAGAGGCCCAGATCATTCAACAAGTGAGCCATCGAGATCGAGACAGGGAACCTCAAGCCTCCTGAACTCACTGTGGCCACGTATACAGCCATTTCGCCTGGAGGCGGATTGTTGGCCCACTCATGGCTTTCTGGAATTCTCCATGTATAGCGCTCGTCCCAGTAGATAGGAGCCAACATCGTCTTCACTTCTCCCATAGTAACTGTGCTGGGAGTCTCCTCAGGAGTGCACTCGGTGGCCTGGTAGCCTGATCCTTCACCCTCGTTAGGCCCTTTGGATTTCTTGGATTTCTTGCCCTTTCCTTTATTGTGGGCTCGTTCTGAGGGCCCTGTTATGACTTCGGCTATCGGTAGCGGGGTCGCGACGGCCACCGTTACAGTATGTCGGTGGGGGTGAGTGGCACTCTGAGTTATGGGGAGAGTAACCCCTTGCCTTTTTGCCTCCATCACTAGATTCATCTCCTCGAAGAGAGGATCCACTCCACCTGGATTCCTATCCTCCATGGCCATCACTGCCGCCCCCAACTCCTCATCTCTGGGGGAATCGGGGGAAGAGGAACTCTCAGTGGCCATTTCATGGATTTCACGGGCGAATTCCTCAACATGTTGGTCAGCCATGGCAGAGGCTGAGATTTGGGAGAGATTTAATCTGGGTTAGAGAATGGGAGTTTTCTGGAAAGAAATTAGAATTCCCTAAAGGAGTAAAACCTAAGGGATTACAAAGTCCTAAAGTCCGAATCTAAAGTTAGCAGAGTTAGAAAATTACACTGGAAGTTTACCTTGAAAGTTTCTGAGAAAATCTGGGAGAGAGGTTGAAGATGCTCTAAGAACTGGTGTGCGAGAGAATTCTTTTTGCAAAGGATGCTTGGAAGTTCAGAATGCGTAAAGAGTAGCAAGATTTCGGAATCCCGTACTTATAGGGATGGGAGTTGGTACCTTTCTCAGCAATGAATTCAAAATGGTAATCATTTCCCGCCTAGGAAACCGCCCACTTTATGGAACCGTCACATGCTTCCCAATGCTCACGCGCCCCACGCGCACCCGCATTTAATGCTCTGGCGCTTCAAATGCTTCAGAATAGTACAACATTTAATGCGGGAGCGTTACGAGCGGTCAGTTGAAAAGACCGCATTAATGGCACAATCAGAGGAAAAATTGCTCAACACGCCAAGTCCTATACGAGCGTTACATGCGAAAGATAGAACGTGTCAAAAATTCTACAGTCCTTATCACTAAGGACTACAGAATTGGGGGGCAAAATGATGGGGTCAGAATACGATCGTCCCACGTTAGGATACGTGGCATCACCGAGATGATGACATCTGTCTCCCCAAGGTTGCACCCATCAGTGCACGAGCGCTAAGCGCAACGAGCGCAATCCTTCTTCATGAGTTAAGCCCAACGAGCGCTGTCACTCTCACGAGCGCCATTCATACTGTATGATTGGCACGTCCACGTGCCAAGGGAGCCCTCTTCGAGCGTCACACTCCCTCAGAGTGGCCTCCCCTTTGGCTCGTCACTTGAACTGGAGCCTTCATTCCCCCCCAGCGGATATCTTGGCTTCCAATGCTCCAGGTTTTCACGAGCGCGCTCTTAAGCCCTCGTTACCAACCACCCAAATGGCTCTCTGACACATCGTACATGCCCGCGCACCTGCCACTGTTGCCAGCACCAACTTTTGGCCGCTTTTGCAGAAGATTCCTCCTAGGTTTCTCTCTCATGGCGCCACGTGTTAGGGCAACATTCGGCCAGGACCACTTGAGGCAAATGACCAAAGGGCCCTTGACCCTCAACTATAAATAGCTAAAGTCATCTTCTACACTGGTAAGCATTCTTCATCACTGAAACTGTGACTGAACTTACGTTTCTCCTTCATACCTTGAACTGACTTGAGCGTCGGAGAGCCAAACTGGGCATCACCCCCAGTTCCCCCAGCTTGGCCTTCTGACTTTTATTGTGCTTGTCCCAACAGGTAGAACCCCCTTTCTCATTTCCGGCGAATCTCCGGCGGTTTCCTCCACAACTACAAATCGTAAAGTGATTGGATTCGGACCCTCACATTCTGAACCCATCAGTTACTTTCAATATATTTCTAATAATGTTTATCCATTTTTTTCCTATTTTCTCTTCAATCATGTATATTTGTTTATAGTTCAAGTATTTCAATTATTATATATGTATCTTAACATGTCTATGGCATCTTCACCTAACCATATTTTAGTCTTTTAGCTGGTCCATCATTTTCTATTTTAATTTTGATGTAAGATATCGTAATTTTATTGAGTTACAGCTATTTATTTGTCTATCTATACTATATTATTAAGCGTTAGGGGTAAATATGGTGTCTTGGACTACTTCCTTTTCTGTCCATAACTTTTTAATTTTTTCTTTTTGTTTTATTTATTAACGTATTATCCCTGAATTCATGGACTCTTTTTTTTCTTTACTTTTTACACATCAATTCTACCCACGTATTTCAACAATTTTTTTTGCTTAATCTTTTCCTCATTCATTGGACTCTTAAATTATTTTCTTATTTATTTACGCCTCCAACACCATCTTATTTCACTTTTCTCTCACTCTACTTCAATTATTTTTTTCTTTAATGTATAATTTTTATCTTTTTCTCCTTATATTTTATATTTTGTATTCATCATAATTTAATAATTATATTAAAATTGATTATAGAATATATATCGATATAAAAATTAATTTTGATATATTTAATAATAGTATTATTTTTATTTGCACACGCAACGAGTATGCGGCATTTACTAGTAGTAATTATTTCATAGAAGGACTGCTGAAATATTTTACATATTAATTATATATATACACACAAAGGCATGCAACACACCAAGTGCCTGATAGAGCTTGGTTCAAGTAGTTAATGAGTTCATTTTTTAGGGCAATATCCCTACTTCGAATCTTGCTTGAGTATGTATATGTTTAGAATATATATATATATATATATTTATATACTACCAAGTGGCGTAATTTAATTTAGCGATTTGCCGCTTTGCTAGTTTGACCAAAAGTTTCGAGTTCGAATTCTTGGGAACGTAGTTATCGTTGGTATGAAGAGTTTTATACCTTAAATTATTCATCCCGACTCGATTCATGAAAATGAACTATAAAAATAAAAATAAAAATAAAAAGAAAGAAAAAGAAAGAAAGGCATGCAACATGTTGTTGATAAAATTAGGGTTTTCAATTCATGGGAAACTAACAAGAATCCCAAAAAGACACATGAACAAAAGTTTGAGGCATCTTTTGTCGAGTAGAAGCGCGTTCACAATGATTGATAGAGTCTTGTTACTACTTCAACTAATTGATTGATTGATCGATGATTGTGTGTGTGTGATCATTTTAATTTTCTCTCCAACGACCTTATGAAATTATAAGGCCCCTTCTTGACGAGGAGTCCCGTCCCGTCCCGTTTCGACGGGCCTGATGATACTCGAGTCTGAATTTCTTAGACAAAAATGAAAGATCATAGCTTTTATATTCGTACGGTGTTGATCAAATTCGGATATTTTACTAGATTAAGAACCTCTATGAAGTTTGTGTAGGTCAATTTAATTAACAAAGGACAATTTGAAAGATTAAAGATAGGGACGAGCATTTCTGATCAGGTACAAAACGAAAGTTTTAAAAAAGGGAAAAAGATAGATTACTTTTAAACACAAATTATTTCATAATTTAATGTACAAAGAGTAGGACAACTAAGTACGTAATAGATTAATTAAATTGTTAATAATAAAGTGTCACGATCCTTGCTAGTTTGGAATTTGGATAATTTGGCCTACTGAGTGCTGACTGGGTGTAATTAAGATTTTGTGTTTTTTTTAAATTATTTAATATAATTTGTTGAATCTTGTCGGATCAGAATCCTCCTTTGATTCCACACCCTAATGTTGATTTACGAATAAGACGAGTATAATAAAATATTGGTTATTTGTTTTTCTAAGAAAATGTTTCAAGTTTGACGTAAGATTATAATCATAATTATTATTTATTAGTAGATTAATTCAAGTGTCACTTTCAAGACTTAATTTTTCGATATTAATTAGTTCGTATAATATAATGATTAATTAACATTAACTTAAAGAGCAGCCGTAGCATTATTTAATGAAATGTTGAATGGCTCGACGAAGTCCAATGGGACAAGAAACCAAGAGAGGTAAAATATAAAATTTGGGTTTGAAAATTTATTATGATATGTAAAATAGGGTGAAGTCGAAATTTATAATAAGTAGGGCGAAAATGTATAATATAAAGAATATTGTTTTTAAGAGTGATGAAATTGTGGTTTTTTTTAAACTTAAAGAGGTAAAATCTCTAATTTCAGGACGAAAATTCCTAATTAGGAGGAAAAAAATAAAAATATATAGATAATAATAAGAAAACCTGGTAATATGGGATAAATCCTCAATTGGACATCATATTTTTACTTAACTATCAATTTGGGTAAAATGTCGTATGATTTTCACATAATGTAGTATTTAAAATACCTCTCAACATATGTTGTATAATTTTCACAAAATATAATATTATAACGTTCTAATGCCGTATTTAATATGTTGTGTAATTTTCACAAAATGTAATATTAGAACGTTCTAATGCCGTATTTATATCCTATTATGTAGTATAATTTTATGGGAAATTAAGTAAAAATATTCCAAATTGATGAGTAATTATTTCAAACTGTTTCGAAGAAAATTTCAAATTTAAGTGGCGAAGGCGATCCCAATAAATATACCTGCTTCACAGTATACCCGAAGCATGACATATTAGATGATTATGACTTCGACCATCAAGATAGAAATATTGTCCAAAGTTATTGATTATTTGATTATTTCTAATGACTTTTGAAGTTTTGACAGATTTTATCGGTTTAAAGGTGTAAATACTAAGCTATATGTTACCCAAAACCCCGATTTCAACCATGACGCTTATAGAGTTTTTATGCTGTAATTTGATGACGTAATATTAACCTATATAAAATCATCAAAACAAATCAATTGCTTTAAGATAAGAAAATAGAATAACCATAATTATAACCTAATCAATCCAAAAGCTAAATTCCACCTTACCTAAGATAGAAAAAATATATAATGACGGAAGTACACATAAATTAAAAGATGTTCGCGATTTTTCAATATTATATATATATAGGGGTAATTTTTGAAAACTCCCCATGAGTTTGAAAACTTCCTTTTAGCTCCCCATTTTTAAATACATCATTTGAGGTTTTAGATACGTAATTCTGGGATTTAGATACGTAATTCTGGGATTTAGATACGCGATTCTGGGATTTAAATACATAATTTTTTCCTTGTATTTCAAATACATCATTTGGGGTTTTAGATACGCGATTCTTGAGTTTTAATACATCATTTTTTAAAATGGAGAATTAAAAGGAATTGAACTTATCATTTGGGGAATTTTCGGGAATTCCCCGATATATAGATATACCGACTCCAATATATCTGATTCCGCGGCTGCAAAAGGTGTTCGATCATGTTACGAACTAAATGTGAAAAAACAAATGAGCCCACAAAAAAATAAGCAAAATACCAAAAACGTGACAAACATTTAGGATTGAGCTTGTCTCCCTCTCTCTATATATAGTGATAAGAATATTAATAAACAAGAGAAAAATGACAAATTTTCATAAAATATATAAGATCAATTTGGGACCAATTATGCATCTACGTACAATAATGGCCGTCTCTTTTGATACTTATCGTATCGGTCTATTTTGTCCCTTTTATTTAGCAGAAATAATGACCCATCAACATGTGAATCGTATATATATATTTTACATTGCAGTAAATATCATGCACCGAATAGAAAAGAGTTTATTTATAATAAATTTATAATATTACAAAAAAAAAGTGCCAAAATTATATTAATTTTATGGATTTTTTATGTAATTTCAAACCACGATTTTAACCATTTTTTAAATTTAGAAACTTCTAATATAATTAACTATTAAAACTTAGGTTAGACGAACCATTGTGACATTGTGGAAAATTTAATCTCCTAAGGGGTTTTGATTTAGTGATGATTGACTAGATTACAAGAGATGAATTTTACATGATTCTTGAAAATATAAGAAATTCGAAAATATTTTTTCAAAAAAAAGTTCTGAAAAAAAAATTATTTGTTTGTCGTTCGATTTGAATCCAGTTAAATGGGATGTAGGGACAATAAATAATGGTGGAAAGTGTGTTTTTATTTTTCTATTAAAAATTAGATGGAAACTAATCACCAATAAATTGATTACTCTGCAATTTAATTAAATAGATTAGGAAATAAAAATAGATTAGGAAACCAATAAACTGTTCATCTCCATCACAATCCTGGTGATTTCCAACTAATCACCAACAAACATTTAATTAAATATTATAGTTTTCGGAGCATCTAATCACGCAACAATTGATGGGTTTTGTTTGGTGGGCTTGATTAATTAGATGGGAATAATTAACTTGAGACTTGAGTCTTTGAAATATTATTATGATAAATTCATATTTAATTTAATTTTACATAAACTTAAGTAGAAAATGAATCTATAATTAATTAATTAGCCTGTTGATTTTGAATGCATGGGGGACGAGGTCATTTGAGTTGTTGTTGGAAGTTAGAATGGTTAGAAAGTTACCTACCATTTTTGACATAATTATCCAATATATTATTACTCCTATTTTTATTTTTTTTTTGGGTTTTCGGTTCTATTTTCTCCTGAAATTTAGATACCATGTAATATTAATATCGAGCGACTTTTCCAAGTCAGCCCGTTGCTCGGATCATAAGAGGATCTAAATCCTAAACTTCGTTTAAAAGATTTAGTGTATCATCCCACTATACTAATTGATATTGATATATCCAATAATTTCATGATGGTATAGTTATTCAAACTTTAATGAAGAACTATAGCATCAAACATAATTAATATGTCCCGTTTAAAACCACCACTAACACGTTTTAGTCTACTTTCTCAACTAAAAATATATATTGCTTGATTTGAAAGTTACATATAAAAATAATACATATCATATTCAAGGTGACGACTATGAAAGGATCTATATAGATTCTTTAAAATTTACAACTCCCTAATATAATTAAACGTTCTTATTCCCATATAAATTTTATAAGCTATCATCCCTTAAAATAATTGTTTTATCTATTACGTTATTTCTTCTCTTATTTTTTTTTTTATTTCACGCATATTGTATACGAGCAATTACATTGATATAATTAGAAATTCATCCGTCCAAATATTCAATAAATTTTATTTTTTGAAATTACACAGACAACGAGTATAGGATATTTTTCACGAAAATACCTATTTTAATTGATGAAGTAACATTTGTCCATGTTTGAAATTATCGTCTCTAACATATTTTGAGATTTTTCGATCGTGACCATTTATAAAGATTTTCTCTTTTAATCCTTCGACTTGAATTCAAATCGAGAGCGCTGTATATGTGCTTAAAAATTTAAATATCAATTATTTAATTAAACTAGTATAATATCAAATTAGTCTTGTAGTCTACTAGTGTGTAACCCATGTGAATTGTGAGCAACAATGACCACCACATACATAACAGAACCAACCAAACGTCCAAAAAGTACCTCTTCAAAAATGCACCGACAGTCAGTCTGACAATGCTACTGTACTTATTGGGCCTCAAGGCTGGCATTAATGGGCCTAAAACAAATTGGGCCATTTAAATGGGACTTTACGGGCTTACAGTAGGTATTAATTTACTTGGGCTTATGTACCAATTGAAAGCACAGCTCTATTTAATTATAGACAGAGAAGTCCGTTAATCCAACAAAGAAGACAAAGATGATACAGCTTCAGCAGAAGCAGAGGCAGAAGTTTCTTCCGGTGCAGATATTGCGTGGCGTTTATGCATTCAGACTCATGCCGGCGGCCACGGCGGCGCTGCCGCCTTCTTCATCCAGATTTGATCGCCGTTGTTTTAAGTTAACCGCGAAATCCAACTCTGGATCGTTTCTCTGCAGAATGAGCGGGAAATCAGGTCAATTCTCGCTCCCTATTCGCTTTTTTGGGTGATTGTATTCAGTTTGATGAGGGAAAACTTTTTTAATTTGGGGATTTGATTGTTTTAGTTCCTTTTTTGGTTTGGGAGTTATAGCAAACAGGTGATGTGTGTTTTTCAGTTCTTCGGGGAAAAGCTTTGTTTTCATGTTTTGGAGCTTGAATTTATACTAGGAATGAGCTTGAAACTTCATAAGCTCTGAATTGTCATCTCAATGGTGAATCTTGTTTTCATTCCGGTATTTGCCTATTTCGGCCAGTTCGTTGGTAAGAGAAGGGAGGTGGTTTCTTGTGTGTGTAAGGGTTTTATTCTTTCACATTGTGCCTGGTTTTATTTCGAGGTGTATTGAAATGATTGATTAGAAAAAGCTTATGGTTAACCACAATGTAGGTATATTGATTTCCATAAGATTTTCAAATCAATTTAATGGTGTTTCACTTAGACATGATATCACAGCTGGAGCTTGGAAAGCCTGAAGGTAAGGGGAAACCGGAGAAGCGTGTCAATGGAATATTCTGGATTCTGCTTATTAATCTCGGGATATTTTTGGCCGATCATGTTTTTCAGGTTTCGTATGAATTCCTTGTTTAATGCTCGAGTTCATGAAAACTACTACAACGTTGTAACCAAAATTTAAGATTCTTGCTTTTTTCGATTCTAGATTTGAAGAAAGAAGAATTAACCATTAACGGGATTAATTTCTTGCTTTTCCAGGTTCCTTGGATTAAGGGACTGTATCTGTACCATAACCAGCCTGCTTGGTACCAGTTTATAACTGCAACATTCTGCCATTTCAATTGGTGAGTCTGTTTCTTTGTCTGCGGCACGTAATGTTGAATTTGGAGTTGATTTAACATGTATTATTTGCAGGAACCATCTGTCCAGCAACCTGTTTTTCTTGTATATTTTTGGTGAGACTCTGTTAAATTGAGTCTGAATTATGCTCATATATGATAGATGGATAATGTTAATGGATACCTTGCAATTGCTCATAATTAGGGAAACTTGTTGAAGAAGAAGAAGGAAACTTTGCTCTATGGCTTTCATATATCTTGACCGGTGCTGGAGCAAATCTAGTTTCTTGGTTAATTCTCCCGAGAAATGCAGTTTCAATCGGAGCATCAGGTGCCGTATTTGGGCTTTTTGCAGTTAGTGTACTCGTGAAGGTACTTCGACTATCTTGTCAATTTCTGAAGTTAACTTTGCAATTAATTCTTGTACACAACACACTTATTGTAGAGCTAGTGAAACTTCTATATTGATAATGATTTGTCAATTTCTTTTGTGGTGTAGATGTCATGGGATTGGAGGAAAATTCTTGAAGTTCTCATATTGGGGCAGTTTGTTGTAGAGAAGGTATGACATTTCCCTCGTGGAACTCTTACTATCCCTGATCTCTTTTTCGGCAATGTTTTTCTGTGGCATCGATTTAAATAGATGGTTTTGGCATAAAATAGTCATGTAAACACAACAGTCTATTTTTCAACGAGATAGCTGAAAATCGTATATCGAACTTTGGATGTTTCAAATAGCCGAAAAACTTCATACTAACATATTTCAGTAAATACTTTTGGTATTCATAAGTAGTAAGTTTTCGTGTATCAGGTTATGGAAGCAGCTCAAGCTTCAGCAAACATAGGTGGTCTGAGAGGAGGTTATGCTTTACAGAATGTCAATCACATTGCACATTTATCAGGTGCCCTTATTGGTGTAGTTCTAATATGGCTCCTCAGCTCTGTTCCTTCACCAACAGATGAGAAATAAGACAATGCAGCATTGTTAGGATTGTTGGATATGTAAGTTTGACATCATTTTGGTAGTGTTGTTGTATAGTTGAATATGCATTCCATCTATTGAATTTTCCCTTGAACTATGATGCACGGATATTTTTAAAAATATTAATTTGTCGTGTCGTGTCGTGTCGTGTCATGTTGAACACCGTGTCCGGCATTTCTCATGTAAAAAATTCAAGAAAAAATATGTACGGTCGTATTCGTGTCGTGTTTTGTCCGTATCACGATGTCCGATCCATATTATATATAAAATTGAATTCTTAACGAACCGGATTCCTTAATTTCATATTCGGTCCATTTATTTTGAATAACGAATATATTTTATCGGATATGATCTGTCAAATGTTTTTATCGGTCGTTAAAATTTAAATGGATTCGAACTAAAATCCGACCCATTGACGGTCCTAGAATGACGGAGCAGAGCAAAACTAGTCAAAATTAGAGTAAGCACGTGGCAGAAAAAGTGGACTCTTCCAACGAACTGAAAGTCCACTCTCCTCTAAAGAATACACAAAAATTCGGAAAGTTTTCATTCTTGTTGCTCTTAAAGAAATTCTACAAAATTCTACAATGCTACCCTCTTGAAGCTTATGTAGGGCCAAGAATTCGTTCTATCCGAGTTTGGAAAACTTAGAAATCCAATTACAAATTTAGTCATGTGCAAAAAGAATTTTAAAATTAGTCATGGCAATTTCTAAGTTTCACGAAAAAGAAAAAAAAAAAAACATCGCGCCACACCATCATCGTCTCCCGATTTGTGGAGAGAAAAATGTCATCAACAAATCTCATTTTGTGCAAAGGGGTCAAGTAATGTCTCCCTCGAGCGCGACTCTCTCTACCCTGCTAGCCATCACGTTGCCCGCCGTCGTTCAACCGAATTTGGTGCACATTCTTGCAGGCGTTATGATAGTTTTCTTATACATGCAAGCTTATTAGGGACGATTTTGCCAACTTTTGAAAACTCACTACACCTATGAAAATTTAGTGATATTTAGTCATATTCTATGTCAAGTTCATACAAGAATTTTATGGTCATATTTTGTCATGTATTGATAAATATTAGAAAAATAAACATGTGTTGCACGTGTAAGACTATTTTTAAAATAAGTTATAAAAATTGAAGGTAACAAATCAATTATTTATACATTTCACCTTAATAAATCCACGGTAGATATCGAAATTATCGAATAGTAAAAAATATTTTACAAATATATTATTGAAAATATCATGCACTTTCAAAAATTTCCCGTAAGCTTTTCTATATTATTTTAAGTGTTTCTAAAATACTTTATAAATATTTCTCAATATGAAAAATAATTTATTTATATAATAGTACATGTCATATAATATTAAATATCAAATATAAATGAGGAAATTTTAAAAAGATTATATTCAAATGTATTAAAAAATATCTGCATATATATTATAAATATCATTTTATATTCTATTTATATTTTAAAAAAAAAGTTCTTAAAGAAATTAATCTCCTTAATTAATGTCAAAAATATATTAAATTTATTTCCAATTAATTGAAATCAATCAATTAACTAAGATATTTATATTTGGATATTTTTTTTATTATGTGAAATCTATTAAACACTTGACATAAATAGAATATATTAATTGGATTTTTCTAAATTTATGAGATTAATATGTTCGGTAAAATAGTTTAATAAATAATAAAGGGTAGAATGTGCCAAAACTCCACAAGACACAAGATAAATTTGACATCACTCCCCTATGAAAAAAATATCAATATTAACTCCCAAATTCAAATTCACTCCCTATTTTTGATGAAATTACCAAAATAGCTTTAAAAAACATGAAATGACATAACACATTACTCTTCCCTCCTACACAAACCATTTTGCTTACATAATAACTCATATACACGATTTTATACTTTTATTTTGTATGTTAATATTTTAAAGGGTAAATTATACAAACCCCCCGTCTTTTGGGTCTTAGGACGGGTTGGCCCCCCCTCCTTTCATTTTGGACGATTTGCCCTCTAACCTTTCAAAATTGTTGCACTTAACCCCTTTTCAACATTTCCGGTAGAATATTACGAGAATATTCCGATCGAGTTGAACTTTGACCGACAATTTCTCTTCTGTCACGTCGACCCAAGAGTCAAAATCACTACCATCGTGTTCCTCACCCCAAGAATAGCAAAATCCATATCCCATTTGACCCTATTAGCTGTCGGAAGCGTCGTAATTTGCTTGCAAATCTTCCCCGGCTGCTCTTCATCTTTGACCGATGATTACTTATTCGTTGGTTGTCGGATTTTAATTTTGAGACCACCGTTTTGTTCTTTGTGTCGAGACCTTTGATTTGATGTATAATATCAACACGTTTGAAATCTGATTTGTACAAATTTAGCCTTATAAAATCACGCAAAAAAAAAAGAACGGAATATTCCCGAAATATTCCGCCAGAAAGGGGTTAAGTGCAACGATTTTGAAAGGTTAGGGGGGCAAATCGCCCAAAATGAAAGGATGGGGGCCAACCCGCCCTAAGGCCCAAAGGACAGGGGGTTTTATCGAGCGACAGTTATCCTGGCCGTCTCTTCCCTAGTAGATCGAGCTGGAATCCTCTAACGTAGGTCGTCGAACCTGCGGTGTTCATCGTCCACCGCGTGCTTGTTGCGGTTCGTAGGGCTTGGGTGATCTGACTCACCCTGGCCCTCGTTCTGTACCTGTAGCCCGTCGGGGGGCGGAGGCGGTGACACAGTGAAATGTTGGACCTGCCCCAAACCAGTTTGGGGAGCAAGTCCCCAAATGATTTGGGAAGGCTGGCCATCGAGTGATTGGAAGACGTATGGGACAAGGGGCCCATACGCTTGGACCTGGGGCCTAGCCATGTTGCCGACAACGAGGCTGAGAATGGTTATCGGGCTGGCCCGAGGTAATTTAGGGCGCCTGGGCTCGCGACTCTCTATCTGGGCCCGCTCGATCTCGACCCTCCACTGGTCGAGGAATGCGTCCAGGTCTGCCTGTGTGACGGTAATCCTGGGAGTAGCCTTCGGCTGGGGCGTCAGTAAGCCGTGCTGGCACTTGTGCTGATGGCGGCCCCGACCATAGTGGGAACCATGGGGTTGTTACCAATCGGTGCATTGAAGTCGTGCCTGTCTTTGGTAACTTCCTCCATGTCTTCGTCTCGTTGTGTCAACCTTTTATTCACCATCATGTATTTGAAGAGTGTTGGGATGTTTCCTTTTAAACCAAATGGAAAGAGCGGTCGTTTTCCACAGACGGCGCCAAATTGATCATGCTAAAATTTGGTCAAACTGACTGACTACCTTAGTCCGATCTATCAAGAATTTGTTTAAGTGGGCTCTACCCGATTTGCAAAACACTCAACACCTAAGGGTAAAACAGTTGGGGTTTTAACCGGCGTAGACCTTCTGACGCTCAAGTCAATATATGATAATCTAGAGAGAGAAATAAATGCTCTTAAATGCTTACCAACTACTATTCACGAGGGTAGTATTTATAGCCTTGGGCTTGCCAACACAGTAGTGTGTGTACTTTGAACTGTTATTAATATTATCGGATATTGATCTGATTATCAGTTATAACCGACTTGACCGACGGTTGTATAGTCACTGCACTTTTTCCCTTTCGGGTAACTTAGGTATTGAAGAGCTGTAGCGCCGGAGCGCGAGACACCACATCCCCCGTACCGAGACCCGACTCGTATATGAAATGGAAAGTCCATACACGTGTCAAGTCAAGGTGAACGAGGACACAATACACTCGCTATGCTAGGCGGGAGCTAACCCTTAAACCATTCACGAACAAGAGATAAAGAATCAGAGCAAAATCAATAGAAGCGGAAACTATATATATACATTCATAACATAAACAATGAGCTATCAAGCTCTAATTAACAAAATAATACAAGTGTCCTAATATTCACAGTCCACACGGCCTACCATAATCAAAATGTGCCCAGAGCGTTCAAAAACATATGAACAAAATAAATATGAGTGTATATGTAACAAAAGGAATGCTAGACCCGAATACAAGACACACACGACTCGGATTCCCGCCTAGCACTCCCAACCTGCAAGCATAAACTGAAAACGAAGCGGGTTCAGTCTAAAAGAGACTGGTGGGCATAAAACGGGGCATAATATATAAATATCGTGGAATTTAAACATATACATGCAAGCCATAATCCCGTATGAAGTTTTTATAACATTTCCCAAGTAAGTAAAATAAAGAAAATCATCAACGGGATTATAACCATCATATTCATTCATTCATTAGGTTATTCATGAGCCCGGCGAGAGGGCTAAGTCTCCAACCTTCACCTTGTGTAATCATTAACATTATTCATTAGGTTATCACACACATAATCTTTTATGCAAATTCATTCGATCATTCATAATTGTTCATATACACCTTTTTCCTCCGGGTGGTGGACGGGTTCGCAAGGCCCGGTCACCCATTCATTATGGCTAGTGGGGTACATGAATCCCCAAGAGCCCAATTTCCATTCCTCGCTAATCTCCTAACGAGGGCCGGTAACATCGTAGTTGGTGGAACTAGTATACGGGGGTCACCGTTAGCCCAAGCTTCCCCGGATCGCCACGTACACTAAGTCCAAGGGCCCCCATTCAGTGCATTTATTCAACTCGCCAAAAACATTAGGTAGGGATTCATTAAGAAAAGGCTTTACGTTGGGAAATCATTTACTCTCGAAAGACTCGATATATAAGTATAATAATTTGGCTCAAAACTTTACACATTGGGGATATATCGGGTCCATTTATCTCATAGAAGAGAAATCCACCTTTAAAGCGAAAGAAACGACACAATAGCCTCAAAGACCGGACTCATCTCCGACTGGACCCAAATCTGTGCAAAAGAAGTGAAGTGAGACTCAAAATGACCACAAAAGACGCACACAATGCAATGAACATGATATGTGATGCATAAAATAAAATCATGTTATGAATATGTTCATGTGCACAATTAATGCCTTAAAGACACATAATCAAACAATTCATTCAAGTATATTCAATACATGAAGGTATCACGCTCATTCCTTTCATATCTTTCATAATTCATATCAAATCGAGCCATAAACTTCATACAATAATCATGACACTTATATCAACATGTTTACAATGCATATAAGTCATAAACGAGGCAAGGGATTAAACAAACAAAGCAAAGAAATGAGAAAACAACACACTCGGCCACAAGGGTAGGGCTAAATGTGGTTAGCCCCATCACCTTCACAAGGCCCCTAACGGCCGTTACCAAGGTCAGTGGCCCTAAACTTGTATAACAGTCTTTATCCACCCTATACACTCCAGACCCTAACCCCCGTTAGGAGGGTCAGAAGCCCAGGAAGGAGGTAACGACCATTACCACCCTAAACACCTGAAAACCCCTAACGGGCATTAGGTGCTCCTGGGGCTGAAATTCGAAAAGCTCAACCAAACAAACACAACATTAAGCTAACATATTAAGGCAAGTTCATGCATCAAAAGTTCATGCAATTCAGGTCATAAAGCTAGGGAAAATCGAACCAAAGCAAGAGGTATAAACAAGTTCATGCTCTTCCAATTTCATTCAAGTTCATTAATGGCAACCTCTTTTCTCAACCACCATACAAGTCCATAGAAGTATAAAAGGATGTCTTAGGATCATTTATCACTCATAAAACTCAAAGAAATTATAAGGAATCAAGGTTGAATCTTCAAAGGAACATAAAACCTACACTATTCACACTATTCACTTCATGTTTCATAACTTGATCAAAACAAGCTCAAATTTAGCATATGATGGATGAAAAGAAGCACATAAGGATGGAGAACAATAACCCAAGCTCACCTTTAGAATTGGTTGAGGATTGATGAAGATCAAAATCTTCCTTGGATGAATAGTGACGAAAATGGGTTTCTTGTTCTTGCTTGAGCTAAAATTTCCCTTCTCTCTTGCCTTATGGTTCGGTCTTGGGGCTGATATTTGGGTATAGGAATGGGTTGGAGTCATGTGGGCCCCAATTTGAGTCAAAAAGGTTGAGATATGAAAAAGTTATGGCTAAAATGGTAAAAGGTGGCAGTTCTGCGAATGGGGCTCGTTTCGATGGAATTTCGGAGGTCCAAACGGGCTTAGAAAAATATAAGGCTTGTTCTATTGAACCCGAATCGTCGAAATAAGTCAAATGGTTGTGACAAAATTCAAATCTAAATTCTCGAGCTCAAGTTATGCCCCCCCCGCGGAACCCAAGGTGCGCTAAATGCTCTTTAGCCCCTTTTTAGCCCCGTTCACAAAAATGATCCAAAAGCTCAAACAAACAAGTTCAAAATCATACAACGACCATAAAAGCAGATTCATAACACACATAATTCATGCATATCAAGTTTTCCCGAAAAACGAAAATCAAATCGGATACAAACAAGGCACATTCATAATCATAAGAGCAATACGTTCAAATTCAACTTAACCCCGTAACAATTATTAGTATAAATTCAAAGAATCTCAAATAACAATATAATAAACAAATAATAACATAAAGAAATAATTTCAAAGTGCAAATAATTAACACATACGTTATACCTGTACGGCCGAAAAGTCGGGGCATTACAAGAGCAATTAATGCTTCCTCGTACGCCTGTCCCAGGGAATGACATGGTGATGCATGTCCTGACAGAAATGCTTTTAGGGCATGTACTTGTCTGATGACTCATAAATCGATCTGGAGATCGAAGTACGGTCAAAAGGGCGCCGCTGTTGACTAGATTGACAAGTCTAGTAAGCAAATCGATCTGACTCGCCTGGAGAGGTTAGATCGAGAAGCGCCTGCAATGTGGATTTGCTAGGATCCCTAGATTGAACGGGATCAAACTCGCCTTATTGATCTTAGTCGACCCGAGGATGCTTATGCAGCGTGGCAGAGGGTCATGCATCCACTTTGGCCTTATGTGGTGCCCGCACGGTGATGCGTGGCATCCATTTGGCTCGAAGCGGAGCTGAGGTGGCCGAGGCTTGTTCACTCTTGGTTGGGACACACTGGCACGGGATCCAGGTGGGGCCTCCCAGAGCATACCACGTGGCCCAACGATATTTTACCATGTCAGGACCCTATTCAAAGAATCAATCAATCAACAATTACAGTAAAATGAAAATAATACGAATATCATAAACCAATTAATAAAACGATTCGGTCTCATCAATCTACCATAATAATTGGGAACTTCTCGACTAAAAACTAATCTAATTACTCATTACAAAATTAATCAAAACAAGGTTTAATTTCAACATAATCTAAAACGAAGATTTAAGAAAATTAGATAAACTTTCGTGTTGATAGCTTTCCCTTGCTCCATCCCGAATTGTCCATCCAAACCTCAAGGAGTTGCGGGCTTTTATAATTTTCCCCCATCCCAAAGCCTTTCCCGCAAATAATTTTTCTCCGATTAAAATCTTTCTAATAAAAGTCTGTCTCTTGCCAAATATAACGTGATCGGATTCCTAATTTGGGAATTAATTCAATGTGTAAAAGTTGGTCTCCAACCCTATCTTCTCTCAATATTTTCTCAAAACTGCATAAATAAAAGTTTTTCAAGTTAAGTATAAAATCAGTTAAATATCCATGATTAAGATCAAATCAAGGAGTAAAGTAGAGTAATTCATACTTAATAATTCAATAAATATACCACACATCACACCAATCTGAAAATTTAGTGATATTCAATCTTAAATTCATACAAGAATTTTATGATCATATTTTGTCATGTATTCATGAATTTTTAAAATAAGTTATAGCTTAGTCGGAGAAGTCTTTGATGTAGTTGTTGATCAATGACATCGCAACCAGGTTGGTCTCATAGTTGTGCCTTCGGGCGGGACATGTTGGTCACGAGAAAGGATCTGATCGTAGATTGAGACAACAACCTGTGTGGGGGTAGGGGCAGATGTAGCCAAGTGGATCAAGGCAGTGGATTGTGAATCCACCACGAGCTGGTTCAATCCCCGTCATTCGCCCATCAATAAATGGCTTGTATTTCCATATGAATCCTATAGAAGAGGATAAATTATAGAGTACGGAGTTGAAGCTGCACCCGAACCAGAGAGAGAATGAACCGAAGATGAAAAAGATTGGTTGGCTATTGAATGAATCTTATGCTTGTCAGGTCCACTCCTTTGTCTTGTCTTGCCTATTGTCCACTTCGTTGACTCCAACCTCGGAAAGATGATCTCTTCAAACAACCTCTTCCCATGAACTTCCGGAGTCCTTTTGGCGACCGCAGAGACCGCGGATAACGCAACGGATGATACGTACTTGGAAATAACAGGATCATAGAAAAGTTTTTTCATGCCTTGACTCTAATAAATCAACTATTTATACATTTCATTTATAAAGGAGATATTGAAATTATCGAATTGTAAAAAATAACTTATAAAGATATGGATGGTGTCAAAATCTGGCTGTAAACTGGACTGCAGACTAGGACTCCCAATCACCCAAGAAATTTATATTCGTGAGGCAACTCTGATGCTTTCCCTAGCTGAAACGAAGAAACAAACGTGAAGTCAAAGGCCAAAACCGGGGAATATGGGGGTTAGACCCGTTTTGGCACTCCGACGCTCAAGTCAGCTCAGGCTCTGGGTTGAGAATGCAAAAGAGGTAAGGACTTAGAGTAGGTAGGAAACCTTACCTTTGTCAATGGCGGAGATGGGTTTTTATAGGATGGAGATGGACTCCGTAGGTGCAAGTACACCTCCAAGAAAGTTTGGATCTGATCTGGTAGGAGAGCGACGATTGGTGGCCGGAACAGTGCTTTTTCAGTTAAAGCACTGTTTGTCTGCTCCTGTCAGGACGCCTGACACAGTACTTGG
Source organism: Lantana camara (assembly GCA_037501455.1). Taxonomy (NCBI): domain Eukaryota; kingdom Viridiplantae; phylum Streptophyta; class Magnoliopsida; order Lamiales; family Verbenaceae; genus Lantana; species Lantana camara. Next base: position 97,900,720 of record CM074861.1, read on the forward strand.
CGTGGCCGCAATTAATGCGGCCTACCGTAGGTGGTGCTTGCATTGAATGCGGTTGTACCGTAGCGCGTAGATCGATCGAATGCCTGGGTCGGCCGCCTCTCGGTCGGGGGACCCTAGGTCAAAACCTTCCAACGCCTAGCATATGACCGCTCTCTCCTAAAGACCAAGTGCTGGCTCGTAAGAACAACAGACCTGGGTCGGATTTAGAGGGCTGACCTGACCTAGTTTTCCTACGTGGCAAGACACGTGGAGCCTAGTCATAACTCCCGATTTTCCCTTTATCAGATATTATTAAATATATTATGTAATTTTAAAATTTTCTAGTATGCTTTTCTATATTAATTTAGGTATTTCTAAAATATTTTAAAAATTATTTCTCAATATAAAAAATAATTTATTTATATAATAAATAGTAAATTGATTTTAAGTCAATAAATCAATACTATTAAATCTCAAATATATAGCGGGGAATTATGAAAAAATCCCCAATTGTGGAGTCAATTTTTAGTTTGCTCCCCGGGTCCAAATTTTTTTTAGTAAACTCCAGAATCGTGTACCTAAATCGTCATATGATGTATATTTTTCGCCATACGTGGTATCTACCCCCAAAATTGGGGAGCAAACTCAAATTATGCATCTCAATTAAGGAGTGAACTAAAATTTTTTTGGACGTGGGAAACAAACTAAAATTTGTTCAACCCTTGGGGAGTTTTTGAAAATTGTCCCAATATATAAATGAAGAAATTTTAAATAGATTAGATTTCAAATGTATTAAAAAGTATCCGTATATATATTATAAATATCATTTTATATTCTATTTGTATTTGAAGGGAAAAAAAAGTCGTACAGAAATTAATTTCCTTAATTAATGTCAAAAATTAAAAGTATATTAAATATATTTTCAATTGATTGAAATCAATTAATTAACTAAGATATTTACATTTGGATGTTTCTTTTATTAGATGAAATCTATTAAACACTTGACAAAAATACAATATTATTAATTGAATTTTTTTAAATTTATGAGATTAATATGTTCATTAATATAATTTGATAAATAAAAAAGCCTTCAAAATATTAAATATTATGGAGCAATGAAATAATTTTTAAAAACTAAAAAGAATAATAAAGAAGAGAAAAAATGTTAAGTCAACATTCACACATTCTTGTCAAAATACAACCTTATTATACATCATAGTATAGACATAGATTTACCACATACTTTTAGGATGTTTTATTACAAAATTTTCATTATATTACTAATAAAAACGTCTTCATATCGACCCTTTTTAAAAGCATCTCCATATTAAAATTTTAGGCCTTTTGGAAGCATGGTTATCTAAAATGGTTATACTTATTTCAATAGAGATTTTTCTCACAGGCAATTAATCATATTTTTTCTTTTTTTTTTTATAAGTAATTAATTATCTTCTCTCTCATAAATAGTGATTTATATAAAGTACAAGTCCAATTATTAATATTATCATAAATATTCCCAATGAATTTATAACTTTAAAAATACTACAACACATGACTAATTTATACGATTAAGATTCTTATAAAACTTATCAAGAAAATTATAATCACTAATTTTCTTGTAAAAGAATCGAAAGAAATTCAAAGTAAATCAAGATTCGCGGCAAAATAAAAAATAAATTAAGGTACAACCTAAATCATAATTTTTTTTTTTGTTTCTCTTTTCTTTTTCTTTTTGGGTGAACAGGAATCGCTTGGAGCACTAAACTTTATATTATAAAAAATTTATACAACACTAAACTTTATATTATAAAATATTTATATTTTTTCATTCACACATATTTACACTATTTGACAATTTTTAATCTTTTTTTTTCTGGGGGTGGGGGGGTCAAGGAGGTTTTTAACGAGTCTCTCGCCTCATTTATTAATCTTGTTTGTTCATATTCAATTATATCTTAAATATTGATCTTATTCGTGCACATTCAACTAAAGTTTAATTTCTTTTAAGCACAATACTAGTAAACTAACCAACATTCTCTAATCTTGAATGTAGAAAACTCTTCAAAATATACCTCAAATCAACGATTTATATTCTTATCCGTAAAATGCACGGTTAATCTTGGAGTATGATTATTTTATTTTCACTTTTACATCATATTATCTTAGTTAATATTATTTAATTCAAGAGTTTAAACTATTTTATTATACAGAAACACAAGTTTTGATTGTAAACTCAATTGCATAAGCACTATCAAAATCTCCGTATTACTTTGTAATATACAAATATGAAGAAACCATCAAGACTCTCCATAATATATAAATTTATAATATTCAGATAAGATATCTTCTTTTATTATTACTTTTTGTAGGTTATTGAACTTAATATCTTGTTTATTAGATTCATAAATATTCTAATTTATCTTTAATGGGTGATAAAAATAGACTGAAATGATTAAGTGGCAAAAATATAATTTTTAAGAAATTGAAAATCAATTATAAATAAATTAAATAAAAAAAAGAAGCAGTAATTCAAATACTATCGCTGGGCTATTAGCCATTAATCCATTGATTATGAGTTGTCTATATAAAATTATGTTTCTTATGACCCTTAGAAAATAATTTTCCTATCTAAAATAGATATAGTTTCCTGTAATTGGTGTAATAAATTTATATTTATTGTAACTATAATTTTAAATTTTAAAATTCTTGTTTTATTTTTGAATTTCCCACAAATTATATCGCGTAAAAAAATTAAAATTATTTTCATAGTAGAAAAAGGAAAAAAAAAAAAAGAAGGGTTTATATGAAAGCCAATATGTCTATAAATAAGATCATTTCTAAAAGTTATGACAGGCTAGAGAGGGAGGGAGAGAGAATAGCTGAAAATTCAACCATTTGTGCATTAAAATCAACAGCAACCCTTGCCCCAAATTCAAACTCTATTTTCTGAGAGAATCATGTGATCAAATTAGTGTATGGAAACCGAATGTTTATCGCAATTCGAGCATGTTGAAGGTGTGGAAATGGTACCAGAAATGTTTGGCAAGGCATCCAGTTAAAACCCAGGTGATAAGCTCCGGCGTCATTTGGGGATTTGGTGATATTGCTGCGCAGACCGTCACGCATTCCACCGCCAAAAGACATCATCATCATCATCTTCAAAACCATGTCTGTAACCATTTCTTCTTCTTGAATTTCTTTTTGTTTTTGACATGGGATTTGGATTTTTTGAAATGGGTGCTGCTTAATTCGTATAATTTCCTTAATTTGGGTGCATGGGTGGTGTGATCTTGTTGTTTGCTTTGGGTTTTGATAAGAATGTGTTTCTTCAAATTGTAATCGGCCTTGTTCCTCTTTGTTAGTTTGGTTTCAATCTGTAAGAATATGCGTTGTGGAAGTATGTTTTTGTATGTGAGTTTCTTGTGTTGGAATGTTGGAAGAGGATGGTTCTATGTTGAAGGTCAAAATGATAGCAATAAAGATTGAGTATGGCTACATTATCTGATTCCCTTGTTTTCCCCTCACATACTGGTTTGCTGCAGGATGATGTTAATTCTCTTAGAATATGGATTAGTTTTAAGTTGATTATTGAAATGTTGTATATTCTATGGGGAAATCAAGTGTTGCGTGTTGTTTCTCGGGAAATGTTGGTTAAGGAAGGAGTTGTGTTGTCTGCAATTCTTGCCATAGGTTAATATATGTATGTATATTGATGATGATAATCCATCATAATTCATAGGCTAATTTGGTATTTTTCTAGCTATCCGAATGTAGCATAGGCTTTGCAGATAAATTTATTTATAGATACCATATGTTATTGAGCTGTTAAGGTTCATTATCGTTACCTTTTTCCCCTCGAGTTTGGGAACCATATGTTACTATGATGGCAATAGTTTGGAGTCAATCATACATCTTAATTCTTTCTTTCCATCTGTTGGTAATGAGCTGATTGAGAAACTTTTTGGTAAACTTTGATGGCTGATCATCTGGGGTGTTACAATGAGTGTAAAGCGTGCTAATTCTTATGAATAACTCGTTACTGCATTGAATTCCTTATTTTCTTGTTAAATGTAATGGCCATTGTATGTCTTCTTATTTTGGTAGAGATGATTTTGCTAAGTTCACCTCATGATTTTGCTTTTCATCACTGCAGGATGAAGATAAAGAACTACAATTCAATTGGAGACGAGTTGCTACCACGAGTGTGTTTGGCCTTGGATTTGTCGGCCCCGTTGGCCACTTCTGGTCAGTACAGTTTCTTAATATAATAACTTCTTTAGGTTTCTCTTTATTTTGTAAAAAAGTAAAAAAGTACTTGTACAGTATGTTAACATAAGATTCTTGATTCTTGGATAAATGTTGGTTTTTATGTGTTTCCCTGTCTCCCATGCAGGTATGAAGGTCTGGACCGTTTCATTAGATCACGCAAACTACGTCCAAACTCCTTTCGTTTTGTCGCAACAAAAGTAGCAGTTGACTTCATAATCTTTGGACCGGTTGATTTACTTGTGTTCTTCACATACATGGGATTTTCTTCTGGAAAAAGTGCTGCTCAAGTTAAGGATGATGTGAAGAGAGATTTTCTCCCAGCCTTAATCTTGGAAGGGGGCGTTTGGCCAATCATTCAGGTCGCCAATTTCAGATTTATTCCCGTTAGGTATCAGCTTCTTTATGTCAACTTCTTCTGTTTGTTGGATAGCTGTTTCCTTTCTTGGCTCGAGCAACAGGAAGATGCTCCTTGGAAACAATGTTTCAAATCGCTTCTGCATTTAGGGGAACGAGAAGGACGACGAAGGTAATTTGTTCTCTAGTTTTTGTCTGGGCTTCTGTAAAGAATCATTTAGAAGAGTATATTTGTTCCTCTAGTTTTTGTAGGGGCTTCTGTAAAAAGAATCATTTAGAAGAGAGTATATCTGTCAAATTGCCAACTTGTAATTTGAAGTGGTCATTTCTGGACATATGAAATTGCAAAGGATGAAAGTTCTCATACTAGGACTGATTAGTTTTTTGCAGAGAGATATAAAAGTACATGTTCTTGTTGGCAAATTATAAGAGTTAATTGCATTCTGCCCCATTTGTTGTGACTAATAAGCATAAAAACCTCGGATACGAACGCCAACAGGGGGTGTATTTAAAAAAAAAATCTCGTATAGAAATACATGCATTTTTAATTGTTAAATTACTTTCTTGCCCTCAATTTGTTCCTTCTTCTTTGAACAAGAATTATAAGATTTCTTGCCTTCTTAAGATATCTATATGCATTTTATGGGGTATTTTTAAACCTCATTAACTCAAAGAAATACGTTATATAAGAGTCTCAACCAAACTTTCATCTCCGCAAATTCTTGGTAAAAAATTTCAAACATTCTTCTCATTGAATCCAAGCTATAGTACAAATGGTATAGAAAACACAAACAAATCAATCTTATAAACCCATAATTCAACAAATTTATGCAAAACCATCCACTTTCATCTCATTCACAACCCCATCAAACTTTGCTGTCTATCCCGCCCTCTTGTATCCAGCACCCAATAGTTCATAAACCGATCTTGTAAATATGCAACAAACCTTTATACTTTTCAAAAACAACTCCAGCCTCTCATAAACTTCCCTCCTAAAATAACAGCAAATTACGTTTTCAACATCCTCGATGCAGCTAAACGTGATGACATTCTTTAGCATTCGTCCCACGTAGTACTCCGCGTCATCCAACCTATCGAAATCGGCACACCTTCTAATAGAGCAATGAACGAGAGAAAGAACTTCCGGGTTTTGATCGAACTTTGCAAACATTACCAACAAGTCGTCCAACTCCTGAACCGATCCAAATTCTTAACCGTACTTTGATAATGCGACACCCCCCACTTACTGTAAACCTCAAAGTCCCTTTAACCCTAAGAAAATCTCTCTGCTTACAATACATCAACAGAATATTCTAAAAAACTGGCTCTTTAGGACTTAACCCCAATGATATCATTCCCTCAAAATATCTTCGAGCATCCTCAGTTTTTTTTGATTTGATACAACATTGTATTAAGGAACCATAAGTCTGAGCAACAAGAGGAAATCCACAAGCATTGGAGGCTTTTAACCAGTCTTCAGCTGCAGACTTGTTTCCCAATTTCGCATATGATGAAACGAAAGCGTCGTAAGTGTGGGAGTCGGGTTTGTAGCTCTCCGATGCCTCCATTATCTCGAACAAGCTCAATGTTGTGAGAGTATTACCTGAAGATAAGCTCATGATCACGACGACCTAGGTTTAATTCCTCGAGCCTCCATCGAAGTGAATACGAGCAACGCAATCGGGAGATTTCTTAACGATATCAACTCGGTGCAAGAATCTTGGTTTTTCGGGCTCTCTTTTGTTAATCTCTCTACCTTGTATTCAATAACCTGGCTATAATAAGTGAAGAATGCTGTTAGTATCAGTTATGGAGAGGATGGCAGAGTACAAAAATTGTAGCTTTTAGAATCTACAGTGTTATACATTAATATCACTTTCTTCCTCTTCTGTTAACTTTTATTACATTTTAACCCCTAGTAATTTCTCTTGGACAAAATAATAATTTGATCATACCCAACTATCAATTATATTTAATTCATCTTCAACACTTTGATATAAGTGAAGTTCAAACATTTTCTATTACATGTTATGAATTCTTTACGGGGCGAAAGTACTATTTTACATAAAACAGGGGGTGAAATTTTACTTTTGGTGCACTGTTCATCCGAATAGTGTAAAAATGGTGTATTTTTTGGAGATAGTCTAACTTTGGTGTAAAACGCGTATGCCAAAAACGTCTTTGAAGACGTCTTTGTGGAAAACGTCTTTGAAGACGTTTTGTTCATCGCGTTTTCTGTTGACCAAACTTCAGTGTACAACTGACAAAAAGCTGATGAAGACGTTTTCCAGGAAAACGTCTTTAAAGAAGTGTTCCGAAAATACGTCTTCAATTAAAGATGGAAAACTACCAGAAATGCTGAAGACAATTAAAGACGTCTTTTCTGAAAAACGTCTTTCGTATAGATAATATGTGTGCTAAAAAATAAAATATTATTATTAAAATTAAATCTTTTATATTAATAAAAACTAAATAATTACTAAATTATAATAAATAAATTTAATAATATCTTGTTTGTAAAAGGAAAAAAATAATAAGAATATGTAAAAATTATTAAAAAGAAAAAAATATTAATAACTATTGGATAATATTAGTAACTTTTTTTTTCTTTTAATCTTGATAATAGCAAATAAAAATATAATAGAAAAGTTGGAATGAGGTGAGAGATCCCAGAAAATGTGTTAGGACATAAATAAAAAAATAACACGTTGTATGATTAGTTGAAAAAATAATAATAGAAAAAAAGAAATGAAGAGTCCTAGAAACTGAAACAGTTTTTACTTTACTCTCTCGTATAGATAATGTGTGTGCTAAAAAATAAAATATTATTATTAAAATTAAAACTTTTATATTAATAAAAACTAAATAATTACTAAATTATAATAAATAAATTTAATAATATCTTGTTCGTAAAAGGAAAAAAATAATAAGAATATGTAAAAATTATTAAAAAGAAAAAAATATTAATAACTATTGGATAATCTATTAGTAATTTTTTTTCGTTTAATCTTGATAATACCAGATAAAAATATAATAGAAAAGTTGGAATGAGGTGAGAGATCCCAGAAAATGTGTTATGAGATAAATAAAAAACAACAAGTTGTATGATTAGTTGAAAAAATAATAATAGAAAAAAAGAAATGAAAGCCCTAGAAACCGAAACAGTTGTAATTTACTTTCTCGTATAGATAATATGTGTGCTAAAAAATAAAATATTATTATTAAAATTAAAACTTTTATATTAATAAAAACTAAATAATTATTAAATTATAATAAATAAATTTAATAATATCTTGTTCGTAAAAGGAAAAAAAAAATAAGAATATTTAAAAATTATTAAAAGGAAAAAAATATTAATAACTATTAGATAATCTATTAGTAATTTTTTTTCTTTTAATCTTGATAATACCAGATAAGAATGCATTACAGAATAGTAACAAAATCTGAAGCATCTTTATAACGGACCACATTCAAATTGGTTAAACTTGTGGCTGGATTAAAAGTTATTTCACAAAAACCACTCTGGGATCGCTTCCAGCAATGAATTTCGCAATTCCGATGAAGACGCTTTTCGCATTCGCGTTTTACACCAAAATTGAGCTATCTCCCAAAAATACACCATTTTACACTATGTCGATGAACAGTACACCAAATTTAAAATTTCACCCAAACAGGGGCCTTCAGAGCATAATCCAAAACTTAAGGGGTCACATTGCATATCTTCTCCCAATATCTATTCCCCAAAACCCCAATCACAGTCCCATTTCACACACAACACACAGTGGGATAAACCCGCCATTGCAGATAAAAATGTTTCTTACTCACAGATTGCCAAGAATCCAATCCCACTTCCTCATCTCTACCAAACGCCATAAGCTCTTCGTAATAGCTTCAAGCCTCGTATCCAATCCCAAGCCCAAGCCCAAGCCCAAGCCTGAATCCAGCTCCACGCCGTTAGTCTCGCCCCTCTCCCACTTCTCCACCCTCACCGCCACCGCCGCCGCCCCGTCGCCGCCGAAGGAGCAGGAAGCGCTACAGATTTCCTTGGAGTCCCTTTTCGTGCCGCCGGAGACGGATGTGTCGTCGCCTTTGAGCGCGAGGATATTGAAGGGGTCCAACATTGTGCTGAGCAAGTACGCCGGAGATGGGGCGGAGGTTGTGAGTGCGGACTTTGTGAAGAGCAGTGTCATGACTGAGAACTGCCCCGCCGATGGGTTGCCGGAATTCGCCCTCGTAGGGCGGTCTAATGTCGGAAAATCGTCCCTGCTTAACTCGCTCGTCCGGCGCAAACGCCTCGCGCTCACTTCTAAGAAGCCTGGTATGGTGTCTCTCTCTTTCTCTGTCTATACATATACATATATTGTATATATATGTGTGTGTGTGTGTGTGCTCTCATATGCTTGTGCATTCAGAAGATAATTTGAGTTGATTACGCACAAAAAGATTGCATTTTTACTTAATGCAGGTGAAATTCTTTAAGAAAATGAAAGATGAAACCGATGGAATCACTATGTTTCTTGAAGCATTCGTTTGATAGAATAGTTTTTAGGTAAAAAAAAAAAAGTGATTCTTTGTTACCATTTGCAGGGAAAACTCAATGCATCAACCATTTTCGCGTAAACGATAGCTGGTACCTTGTGGATTTGCCGGGATACGGGTATCAAATCGACTCTTGAAACTTGCTCTTTCGTTCTCGTTATGTTTGAGTTTGATGGTGTTTGGCTGAGCAGAGCTTTTAAGCCCTTGTAAAACATCCTATAAGCCGTTTGATAGTTCATAAGATATTGCCGATTGAGGTTCTAACTAAGTTGTCAAAATAAAATGTTAGGACTTTTGGATCGCTGACTTAGTTTTAAGATTCAGCCCTTCGTTGCTTTCTATTAACCATATTAACTATGCAATTTCGAACACCTTATAAAAGCTAATGGTCTCATTTTTATCCAGACAAATATGAATAATTTGTATGATAATCAGTGTGTCTGTGTGTGTTTTGAATAGTTATGCAGCTGCGCCACACGAGGTTCGAACCGACTGGGCTAAATTCACTAAGGATTACTTCATCAACCGGCCGACCCTTGTCTCCGTTTTCCTTCTAATTGATGCCAGCATTCCTGCAAAAAAGATCGATCTGGAGTATGCAAGCTGGTTGGGACAAAATCAGGTATGCAAGCTGGTTGGGACAAAATCAGGTTCCTAGTTTAAAAGTTTCAGCCTTTAATGACTTTTGATAAACAAATGAATACTCTGTTCTGTAATTCAGGAAATCTCTTATTTTCAATATTTCCTTTTCAGATTCCCATGACTATAGTATTCACGAAATGTGACAAACGGAAAAAGAAAAGGAACGGAGGGAAACGGCCCGAAGAGAATGTGCAAGATTTTCAGAGCCTGATACAGGATTTCTTCCAGACGACTCCACCTTGGATTATGACGAGCAGTGTAACGAATCAAGGCCGAGACGAGATATTGCTGCACATGTCTCAGTTAAGGAACTACTGGCTCAAGCACTGACTTCACCTCAAGGTATTGCTTTGTTTATATGCTACAATGGAAGCAGAAGAAGATGTTTCCTGAAGATTTTGATTGTCTTGATTTGCATTTGAGGAATTCTGTGTTGGGATTCTTAAGAACTACGAAAGGCCGGCCGGTACTACGGTGGTTGCAAGACTGGGTTCTGCAAATATAGGATGTTTTTAAGGTTGCTATAGCTTGTGAAAGAAATGGAGGTTGTGAAGACTTCACTTGTATACTATATTTTTCAGAGGAATATAGAAATTATTTAGTTATACTTTGATCTAAAATGTGTCTGTCAGAGAGAGAGGAGTCGGGGCAAGGGGGGTTCGGTTAAAGTCAGTGTCTAAGAATTGATATCGAGAGAATCATCACCGATAGATGAAAAGTAGTTAAAGGCAACAAGAGAGACATAGTCGGAGAAAATGGTTAATGCCGAGTAGCTAAAGGCATAACTTATATTTTTGGACGCTAAAAGTAGCGAGAGAGCCTACTAAAGGTGAAAATTCATAAGAAAAATTAGCATTAAACAATAAATAGAATAGCTTCAGTTTTCCGACTAAAATAAAGCAAGAACAGACACTTATGTCCAACAATCCTTATGTGGAAAATTAAAAAAAAAATTTGTATCGTCGTCGTGTCCGTATCCGTTCATCCTAAGATGCACCTTTTAGGATCCGTTGTGAGGCACGAATAAAATGATAAAAGCTTGATTTCCACCTTCTTGTTGTGCACTTGCAGTGTCCAAATGAATCATCCCTGAGTCGTCTTTCCTATGGAACACCTGTTTGTTAGAGTATCAAGTTATCAACTATCAACAAATAAGAGTCAACAGGGGTTGATCCAAATGGTTAAGGGTTCATTCTTGAAGGCAAGGTCTCGAGTTCGAATCCCCGTTTGGGTGTGCATGTGTTAAAAAATAAAAAAAAAAAACTATCAACAAATAAGAGAAATAATTCAACAAGTCTCGATCAAGAAAATAAATACGTTAGAACAAAACTCGTAAATTAAGCAAAAAGTTTCATGAATTGAGAAAAGATCTGATTATCAAAAAGTACGAGGGATAATCATAGGCCCGTTAGTACTTAGCTTTGGGCTCGCTTAATATATTTTGGACTTTGGTTGGGCCAAAGGATAGGCCCAATATCATTTTTTTTTAATTGCTCTGGAAAAAATCATTTGGATCAAGTAAGATTCCAACCTAGGTTATTGCTTCGGAGAAAATCATTTGGATTTTGGACCAAATTGGATTCGAACCTAGGTTATTACTTTGGATAAAATCATTTGGACCAAGTAAGATTCGAAACTAGGTTATTGTTCTGGAGAAAATCATTTGGACCAACCCTGTTAGCAATTTTTTTTTTCCCCCTAAACCAACACACCCCAAAGTGGCTAGAGGAATTTGAACCCGAATTATTATTTTGCAAAAAATCCTTTTTAACCATTTGAACCAACAACTATTAACCCAATATGATCTTGTAAAAATCAACAAAATTGTTTATTGTTTTCAACCGCTTTTAAATACTCTAAATTTTCAAAAAAAATAAGCACTTCGAATAATAAATAAAATTATATGGATAGATGCATTTTCGAAATTATTAAGGTAAAGTCAATTTGTGTCATTCGTCGTGTATAAAGAAAATGATACTCACCCCCCACTACTCCGTTTAGCCGACCCAACAACCACTGATCCTTCCAAAATCACCTCTCTCATCCCTCCAAAATCAGCTTCTCCTTCATACTCACCCCCCACTACTTTCCAATCTGGCCACCACTCAATACCGGTTGATGAAGTGGAACACCAGCATAACCTTTCCCAGGTTCCCCTCTCCAACTTGAACCATCCACTAAATAGCTCTACCACTCAAATCTCCCCTCAACGCCCATGCAATAGCTCTAAACCCCGTCATCAATGCCCCCTCGACGGGGATGAAAACACCAACCCCTCCCGCCAGCGCCCTAAGCTGTCTGCTCCACCCAGTAACACTGTCTTCAGCCTTCCTTGGTACTCTAATCCCTCTGATCTCCTGAGCTCCCCTCACCTCCAAAATAAACTTGTTCCCCCTCATGATTTTGATCAACACCTAGTTAACATCCCTCTTCGATTGAACATTCCCGAGAACTCTATTGCCCCATCGACGAAAACCCGGAAGTTCCGTCGTAGAACCAACAGTAACCAATCCAAAATCCCTTACCAGACTCTCTTCACTCCTTCCCCTTCCCCCCCCCTATAACTAGTCGTGGTAATACTTCAGTTCTGCAGGACATTACTAACACTTCGGTGGCGGCTGTTGGACAGCCCCGCCAGGATCAATGAGTTGCTTAAGTTGGAACTGTCAGGGCTCGGGTGATCCCTGGCGAGTTCATTCTCTCCGGTCTCTCATCCGGACTCATAACTCCTCGATCATTTTTCTGTCTGAGACTAGATGCAAACGACAGAGATTCGATAACTTGAAACTTCAGTTAAACTTGGATGGTGTTAATGTTGATTTGGTTGGTAAAGGTGGCAGACTTGCGTTGCTTTGGCGCAAGGACGTGGGCATTTCTCTACAAAGCTATTCGGTTAATCATATAGATGTTGTGGTTGAGGCTTCTGGTGATGTTGGAGAGTGGAGGTTTACGGGTTTCTACGGGGCTCCGGAAAGACAGAATAGATGGAAAACTTGGGATCTCCTCTGTAACTTGGGCCGCAGGTCTAATCTTTCGTGGTTAGTTAGTGGTGATTTTAATGAAATCCTGTCGAACGATGAAAAGGAAGGGGGAAACAATAGAACTTGGGGTCAAATGACTGACTTTGATGAGGCATTTTCGGATGCTGGTTTGTCGGATTTGGGTTACTCGGGATTTTCGTTTACTTGGCTTCGTAACAGAGCTGACCCGGATAATCTCCGTGCACGGCTTGTAGCACCCGAGCGTAAGGTACCACATCCCCCGCACCGAGACCCAACCCGAATACGAAACGGACAATCCATACCCGAGCTAAATCCCGACGAACGGGGACATACACACTCGCTAAGCTAGGCGGGAGCTAACTTTCGCAACCAAAGAGACAATAAAACAGAAAGAATACCAATGCGGAAGCGAAACACATACATAAATAACAAGATAAGCAATTAACAACGGGTTCAACTAGCATAGATACCTAATCCAGAAATTCAATAAAATCATAAAGCATCAATTCCAGATTCTTTCTATTCCTGTAAGCTTATCTTTAATTCATGATAAAAGTAACAATCAATACAAATCTTACATCTTTATACTTAAACAAATCATGATTCAATATGCACGTGGACCGACTCTGACCTAACCGAAAACTTAAAGGACTTGACTTCCCGCCTAGCTCTCCAAACCTGCAAGAACACTGAAAACAATCCGGGTTCAGTCTATACGAGACTGGTGGGTATAAAACGAGGCATACTAGCATATACAACATTATTTAAACATTCACATGCAAGTTATAATCCCAAATGAGGTTTTAGAGCATTTCCCAAGTGGGTAAAATAAAGAAGTCATCAAAAGGGATTATAACGATCATTTTCATTCTTTAGGTCTTTTATGGCCCGGCGAGTAGACGTGCATTATCTCCAACCAACACCTCGTGTAGTTCATTAAACATTCTTTCTTTCTTTCATTCATTCATGCATAACATTCTTTTGTGCACATTCATGAACATTTACACCTTCATCCTCCGGGTGATGGCCGGGTGATCGGCCCGAACCATCCATTCATTGACCAAAAGGAGAACATGACTCCCCAGATGGCACTCAGCGTCCATTCCTCGCTAACTCCTAACGAGGTCTGGTTACGCCGTTCATTGGTGGGACTAGTGTGAGGGTTCACCGTCAGCCCATGCCTCCTCGGGTCACCACTCACACCAAGTCCCTGAGCCCCATTCTGTGCATAACATTCATTCTTTTCTCGCCAAAATATTTGGTAGGTTCATAAAAGAAAGGCTTTACGTTGAAATCATTTACTCTTGAAAACGACTCTATATACATATACTAGTTTTAGCCGAAATCTTTACACGTTGGGAGTATATAGGGTCATTTATCTAAATAGTAGAGAAACCCACCTGTACGCCTCTTACCGAACAATACCAAGAAGAAAAGAAGACTCGAAGAAGCCTAAGAACCCGACCTCTCCGCCCCTGGAGAAACTGTACAAGGATAACAATGTATTCGTGAGACTCAAGACTCTAAATGAACCATATATGACGCACGGCAATGCATTGATCATGATATGAGGTGTAAAAGAATTATAATTCATGCTATGAGGTTATATAATCAAGCAACTCATTAAAACATTCAATACGGGGAGGATTCATTTTCACGCGTTTGCTATCTTTCACATCTTGCATTCATTCGAGCCACTAACTATATATGATAGGAATAACATAGGTTATGAATGCATAAAATGTGATATTATGTCATGAACATGTTCATGTACAATATTAATGCACTTAAGGTATATAAACAAGTCATTCATTCGTTAAGAGAAGCGTTCATAGTCATTCAAGTTCATAACCTATCACATAATAGCATATTAAGAGCATCCAAAATTTTAAAGTTTGTAAAAGGGGTAAGAAATGCACAAGAGTTGAAATAAAATATCACTTAGTACATTTAAATTCATGACACTTCATAAATCACATATTTTAAAAAGCTCAAATTTAGAAGGTAAAATATTCTCATTAATTAATTAATGCTTAAATATACATTTCATATATAACATATTACATATAACATATATACACATACAATATCCATGCACAAACAATATATTATATATGTATATATACACTCACGTTTAAACATTGTCCATGCAAAACAATTAGTATTTTACATATACAAATTCATAACATACATCACACCTTATATTGTATGCTATATATATATATATATATACACGTATACACATTCATGAAATTTTCATGCACACACAAACTCATAAGCATGCACTTAATTTACATATTTTATATATATACCATACACTAAGCACGCATTTACGTAATATACATTATATATACAAACACTCATCAATACACATGCATTCACGCACACACAACTGTACAAGCAAGGAAAGAAGAAGGAAAGAATGCAGCAGCTACTGCACAGTCGCTACCCGACCGGGCCTTTTTATTCCAAAAATTTCCCCGGCCGGGTAGAGGGAAAACAGACGCACGCAGCAGCACAAGACCAAGCCTAATCCCCTGTTCTAACAGCAAAATACACAGCAGCAAGCAGCAACAATAAAGGCTAACATTCAGCAGCAAAACATACCCAAGAACTCCCACAAATTGGCTGATAATTGACAGCAAGGAAGCAAGGAAAAGAGCAGCAGCTGACAGCAACGTTTCAGGCCAAAAACAGGGGATAAACGGAAGGAAAAGAGAGCAACAACCAATCCATTCCTTAGGCAACATGATCAGGTATGTTTGTGCAACAAACAAGGCAAAAATGAGCAACAAATGACAGCAAAATGAGTCCCAAACGCAGCAGCAGCAGTACATCGAGAGAGAGGAAGAATTCAGTCCCATTTCATGAAATTTCTTAACAAGTTCATTAAGGTTAACTCTTTCAATAGCCAACAATCACAAAATACATGATCATAAATGAAATAAGGGAGTTAAGATCATCACTTTCAAGCTTTAAAACAACTAAAAGCATCAAGGAATGCATGAGATCAACAATATGGCACTAAACCTAACTATTCATGTATCTTCTCAAAACTCCATGGATATGAGCTTAAAATTGGGGATGCATAGCTTAAAATGACACATATTGAATGCATATCACAACCCTAAGCTTACCTTGTGGATTGGATGGAAGATGGAAGAGATTTGAGCTTGAATCTCCAAGGTTGGCATGAGTTACGGGAATGACTGGAAGCAGGGGATTTTGGCTGAGTTTTCTCCAAGTGATGAGGGTTATCTCGGTGTGGGGTTAATTAAGGCTGATAGAGGGTTGAGTTAGGGTTCCAAGGAATCAAACCATGGTTAGTTTGGTCAAGGTTTGTGGAAGATATGGCCATTTTATTGAGCTGTGGCAGTTTTGGCGTCCGTTGCATGTTTCGGTTGAATTTCGGAGGTCCAAATGATTTCGGAAAAATATAAAGCTAAGTTTATCAAACCCGAATCTTCGATACGAGTTCAACGAAGTTGACGGAACTCGATTCCGAATTCCCGAGCTCAAGATATCACATACGGAACCAAGGGTGCGCTAATTGCTCGTTAGCCCCCGATTTGGTTCCACAAATCAAAATAAATTCGTTACCACGTCAAACGAAGTCGAAAACATATAACGAGCATATAAACATGTTCATAACACATAAATCTACATCATACTAAATTTTCATGAATTTTCGATATCAAATCATATAAGAACGACGCACGATTAAAACAGTACTCATGCGCAAACTTAACAATTTCATAACATTTCAATTTAAATCATAAAATTCAAATTCTATTTTTAAATTAAATAAAGTCAACGATTTAAATGAAAAAGTTAATTAGTATAAGTAAAGACATAATTAATTAACATTAACTCTTAATTATCAATTAAATGAATTAATTAACGAAATAAAATTATAAAATAAAATAAAATAAACTAATAACAATTTATATTAAAATTAAATATTTAAAACACTTATAAACAATTAATCACATAATTAAATAATTTAATTCGCGCAAGTTATAAACACATATGACATATTCAAACGAATGAAAAACAGGAGCGTTACACGGCTTGACAGGTCTGTGGCTAATGATGGGTGGCGCCATATGTTCCCGAATGTGACGGTTCGCCACCTCACCGCGTCTTGCTCGGACCACTCCCCTATCATTACTGTTTTGCGAAATGTTCAGCAGCGAAAGAGACGGTTGAATAGGCCTTTTAGATTCGAAGCATGCTGGGTTAAGTCTGATGAGTGCAGCAAGATTATTCGGGATGCTTGGGACGGGACTCTTACTAATAAGCCGGCTGATCATGTTTTGGTTAGTAGCGAAAAATATCGTGTGGGATTGATGCGCTGGAGCCGGGCTGCACGCTTGCATGATAAAGATGTCGTTGCTGAGTTAGAGAAGAGAATTCGAATCTTGAGGGAAGGCTCTATGATAGACAAATCTTGAACCCAAGTGTAAGTTCTAAATCCGATTGCAACACTTAAGGTATCGTATCCACAGGGAAGGGAACTCAACAACCACTTCTATGACTATTTCTAATCTAAAGACCGAATAAGACTGATAATGTTGTACTATACTACTATGACGAAATTAAACTTACGCAATAAATAACCAATAACACGAACTAGCAACTAAAAATAAGATTTAACCACTTAATTAAAACAGGTCGGGGAGTAAATCATATGCCCTTTTGTGATCAAATCAATACTCAAGTATGGATGTATGATTCTTCAACCTAATCACAATTTTATACCTAGCTTCTCTCGAAGGCTAGATGTCTAATTAATTAAGCCAAGTGTTGTTCTCACAATCACTTAGTAACCAAATCAATCGAATAAAGCAAGATTAGTGTATTCAAAACCTAGCGGCTTGGCATAGAATTCTAAACACTTGTTGTAGAAATTAGGGTTAAATTTCTTTAAGCCCAAACGTCTAAGTTTTGGAAAACAATCTCAATTATCCTCAATCTCTCGATTATCGGATAGTTTACAATATGTTCATGGATGGCCACTCAACTCCCAATCTTTTCAATACCGTTTCCCTAACAAAGAATCACACAATCTAACTTGAGCATTAATTCAAACACCTTAGATGCATAATCCTTACCCCCTAACCCTAAGAGATTAGTTCCTCATAATTGGCTCAAAACTCATTAAGTTCAAAAGAATTGCATTCAAATTATTCATGTCTAACATAAACATCAAAACGGAATTAATACTTCTGAAATCTAACCTAATTATCCAAAGACGAATCTAAAGCGAGAAACTAACTACGCTAGAATTGAAAAACCAAAACTTGAGGAATTAGTTTGATCGGAAAGCAGTAAATAAAACCAAATTGATAAAGTCTTGTGCTTGGAATGAATCTTCAACTCTATGTCTTCGTGTTTCTTCTTTCTCCGAGTGTTCTTGAACTTCTGGGAAAAACGTAGTCCAAAAGCTCCCTTTGTTCGCCTCAAAACCGTGTTTAAATAGAAGTTCGAAATCTGAAACCGCCCCGTGACACGGGCGTGCAAAGTTCATGCCTAAAATTGTGACACGCCCGTGTCACATATTAAAAACGTATCCGCGCTTTTCTTCTTGACACGGGGGTGTCAAGAATTGTTCTTCTTGATGACACGGGGGTGCAAACGTTCCAGGCCTCTCTGTACCTAGTCACGGGCGTGCAGAAAATTCCTCTACATTGGTGACACGGGCGTGTCACAATCCGGAATCCGAGGCCACTTCTGTACTGAGACACGGGCGTGTCTCAGTTCACTCTTCCACGGGGACACGGGCGTGTCCCCTAGAATTTCTCGTTTTTCGCCCTTTATTGCATGGTTTTGCTTCTACTCCGTCTTTTTAACTCCAATGTGAAAGGTACCTAATAAGGAGCATAAATCACGTTATAAGCTCTTAAAACTGCTTGAATTTAACTAAAATTGCCCTACAAATCCATGCAATAAACAGATACATCAAACTCCCCCAAACTTAGATATTGTTCGTCCTCGAGCAATCAAGAAAATTACATCAAACCAGCCTCAAAATCAATCTCTCAATGGGGCAATTCTCAGAATTTCATGCAAGCAAGTCTAGCCTATCGAATACATTACAATCAAGCACAAGTATCAACACAATGGTATAATTCAAATATCCTCGTGTAGTGTGTGAATTCGAACAAAATAATGTACAATGGTTAGAACACCAAACTAATGATTCCTTCCTAAGTACCAATGATAGACTTCGGAAAACATTCTTCGCACCTATCTCCACTAATGGAATTAACCAAGAATTAAGGATCGGAAGGTCTTTCGAGGCTTGTAATGTGGGCTCGGGGTTAAGGTTATGGAATTTTTAGCATAGTAGTAACTCAACACACCTAGCTCACCCATTCAAATTTCCATGGTTGCCATCTTTGTCTTCCCCTTCATACTCCCCCAAACTTGGACCTTGTCTAAGTTTGTCACATACAGACAGTCTAAAAGTTTCTTCTGTTTCAAATCTACTCAATGTTTTTCTCCATAATTTTTTTTTTTAATTTTCTTCTCTTTTTTTTTTTTTTTTTCTTTTTTTCTGTCTACTTGTTGCTTACACAACTCGTTCTTTTACTACTTCCTTTTGAACTCTTCTTTTCTTTCAGCATCTAAGAGTATCTCTTATTTCTTCTCTTGGTTTCTCATCAGGAATTTAGCAGCATCTTCAATCGATTCAAACGAGTGAGCAAAGTGTGACTCAAGGGTAAGTTTATGGTGCTGTGCCTGTGGCTTATAATGCGGCTACAAAAATTTAATGGCACAACACTTAGGTTCAGCGGGGTCAATAGGATTTCGTTCTTTAGTACCAATGGCTCAGTAGCGAGGCTACCTCCGACATGAATGCCTAAGTCATCTCCCTAACTCTTCGTCAATTCAAAATTTCGCCTCAATAGGACTAAAATGCATCCTAATCCACTTCTCAGTATTATTCAAGAATTACTAACTCAGCATCCTAACCTAAGTACATGACCTTGTTCAATAGTGCACAAAAATAAGGATATCCCATCATTCCAAGGTATCAATACTCACTCCTAACTTCATGCATTCAACTAGCCTAACTCACTTTGGCCGAATTCCAACAATCAAACCTCATCGAAAAATTAAAAATTTTAGCTTATTTTCAGCAATCATCTTTTCATTCTCAAAGATACCCACTATCAAGTAAGTAAATCCCCCAATGCATCTTCCTATGCAAAATATTAGCAATACAATCCAAAACTTTTTGCCCCTCTCCCCCAAACTTAAACCATGCAATGTCCCCATGCATAAAAGAAAAAGGAAAGAAGGCAAAAAGAAAACTCCCTCAATACAGCGAAGAACCCGGCAACAAGCTAATCATCACCCCTAACCTGCACTTAAACGACTAAAACACGGATCATAAGCTAAGCAGAGCAAATGATAATCAACATGCAATTAACAAGAAGGCCCTGTCGTTAAGTACCTCAAATAACCATAAGAATAATTAGCATAGTGCAATTAGGTAGGTTAGTGTGGTGAATTAGATCATCATACAGACCAAAGCAAGGTAAATAAAAGACTAGAAAAGAAACCACTCAAGGAAAAGGTGGCGGGTAATGTGGTGGCTGGCTTGAGCTACTCGTTCCGGCATCTCCAAATTGTTTGGCAAGGTATGCGTGGAGATTCTCGAACTGACCATCAATGTGGAGCTGCAAGGCATCGAGCCGGGAGTCCACATGCTCTACAAAACTGTCCATCCGCGCATTCTGGGATGCCATATAATCCCGCATGTAAGCGGGGATCTCCTCATCGTCATCTTGGACCATTGGCATCGGTGCTCCTCGCCCGGCTTCCTCCCGATCCGGTATCTGTGCAAGCCTCCTTTGCTGATCAAGAGTGAGGTCATCATACTTGGCCACCCCCCACCTGTACATCCGCTCAAAACGGTTCCTTTCTCTTTCCGGATACCAGGGTAAAACCCTATCCTTTAAGCTCCCGGCAGACCATCGGATGAAAAGATCCATCTTGATGAATGTCTGCTCTTCGACATAGGGAAAGTTGGATAAAGGCTCTGTTTCCTCTGCAAGCCATCCTACCTCTTTGGCGAGCTTCGTCACATAGGCTCCATGACCTATAGTTCCCGACGCCCTACCTGCCACCTCCTTCAGCTTATACATGAACTCGGTCGTGGCATCAAACTGCACCCCCTCCTTCATAAAATACATGATGGCCAACTCAAATCCGTTTATATTGCCATCACTCTCATGCCTAGCGCATATGCCCATAGCTAGGAGTCTATGCACCAATCGCCAGACTAAGCTATCAATCCAGGTGGCCTTAGTATTACGCGGGTTGTACGCCGGGGCACCAGCTTTGAGGGGGAATGACCGCCACACCGCCTCTCTGTCCTCAGTAGACCAATTTGGCAACGTTGTCATCTCGCACAAAGGAAACCCTAAGGCATCCCGAATCTCATCTAGATTTAACGATTCGGCTTTCTCCCCATCTAACGTGAAATTGAGCTTGGTCTTGACCTGGTCCCAAGTCATGGTGGTGAAGAATGCGGTTGTCAACTCCGGGTATGTATTAGCCGGAACCATCATAAACGTCTTCCACCCTATATTGTTGAACAACACCTCGACCTCTTCCCAAACTCCTAATCTCCGAAGTGTAGCGAGGTGCGGGAACTTGGTGGGCATGATATTACGCGTCGTATTTCTGTTATAAGGGTTCCCAAGCCCTTCCAAAGTGACATTCACGGAATCCCGTGGTTGGCGGCCGGTTGGCCCGGACGATGAGGTGAGTTGCAGAGGAGCGGGTCTCTTGTTGCGTCCCATATTTCCTGCACAAAAATCATCAACAAAATCAATTCAAGTTCAAAGGGGCATTTTATCGAACACCTTGCACGCACAAGTAAGGAGCCTAGTATTTCATCAAATAAAGCATAACATTACATCACCCGATACCTAGACTCAGCCCTTAATACTACCACAATCGTTTAAAGCTCATAGGGACTCAATTTCTTCCACAAACGTGCACATAACCGCCCACACAAACCTCCAAACCTTACAAAATTTGTAAAAATGTAGAAGAGCAAGGGCCAAAATTTTCCATTACAATCCAAACACCTAACTCTATCATGCACAAAACTCGACTAAGGAGCAAGAATTCAGAAGAATTATATCCAACATGCTTAAACAAGAGATTAGGGTTCACCCTCTTAATGCCCAAAAATTGCAAATTTATGCCAATCCCTAGTTCTAGTCATGCTAAAACTCAAAATAGAATCAAGAATTCCAAAGAAATCACATCATAAGCATGCTTCATAGAACTAGGGTCTAACCTTTCTCAATTAAATCCAAGAAATTAAAGTACCAAAGAGAAAAGAAGACTTACCCGATTGATTTAGGATGTGAGGAGCAATGTGTGTGTGTCTTGCCGGAATATGAACCGAAAATAATGGTGGAGGTGTGTATACCGTTTGTGAATGGGGAAGAAGAAAGATGGATGAGAGAAAATAGGGGGGTGCTTGTGTTTAATGAGTATGAGAGAGTGAGGACCCCCCATTTTATTTCTGCCGAACGGACACGACACGCCCGTGTCGTTAATTATGCTGTATGGATGACACGCCCGTGTCATCCCTTACCTGGCGACTTCTGTACTCTGACACGGGGGTGTCGATTTTTCCTTAAGGGACTCGACACGCCCGTGTCTCCTCTCTGCTGGCAGCACTGTACCTAGACACGGGGGTGTCATGGATTTCTCCATATGAGAGACACGCCCGTGTCTCCCCCAAACTTGGAATTTTCGCACATAATTTCACACCACACGTTCCTAGGTGTTTTCATCCGCCAAATTCGCACCTATAAGCTTAAATTCATCCATTAACTTCATATTCCATCCACTTTATGCGAACCAAAATACCTGAACACGAGACAAAAGATATCGTCAATCACAAGCTTAACTACCTAAAGGAAGGGAAAAGAAAAGAAGAAAAAGGGAAAGAACAATAGTTCTAAGTTATAGTCGTTAGCTTGACTTCATGACTCAGGTCTAAGGCGCTGGAGCTGTTAACACGCACGAGACGTGTTCGCCGATTCGATCTCCGGCAAGATATGGCTTGAGTCTTTGTCCATTCACCACAAAGGAGGGTGAACCTTCATTGCCTATCTCCACCGCTCCATTTACTAACACTTTTACCACTCTGAACGGACCTGACCACCTTGACTTAAGTTTTCCGGGAAAGAGCTTTAATCTAGAATTGTACAACAACACCAATTGACCCTCGACAAACTCCTTGACCCGAATATGCTTATCATGCCACTTCTTCGTTCTCTCCTTATAAATCTGAGCATTTTCGTACGCTTCTAACCTTAATTCCTCCAGCTCTTGTAAGTCAAGTATCCTTTTTTCTCCGGCTCTCGTGAGATCAAAATTTATAGCCTTAATGGCCCAATACGACTTATACTCGATCTCGACGGGGAGGTGACATGCTTTACCATAAACCAACTGATACGGAGAAGTTCCTATAGGTGTCTTGAACGTGGTCCTGTAAGCCCATAACGCGTCATCCAACTTCGAGGACCAATCTTTCCTAGAGGGGCTCACCACCTTCTCCAAAATCCACTTCAATTCCCTATTTGTGACCTCAGCTTGCCCACTTGCTTGGGGGTGATATGCAGTAGTTACCCGATGCTGGACCCCATATTTCTTCAGCAAAGCTTCCAAGGGCTTGTTGCAAAAGTGCGTACCTCTATCACTGATTAATGCCCGTGGAACTCCGAACCTATTGAAAATGTTCTTTTGCAAAAACTTAATCACCACCTTCGAGTCATTGGTCGGAGTTGCCACTGCTTCGGCCCACTTGGATACATAATCCACCGCTACCAAGATATACTGATTCCCATACGACGGTGGGAAAGGTCCCATGAAATCGATCCCCCAAACATCAAACAATTCAACTTCCAAGATATACTTCATGGGCATCTCATCTCTTTTACTAATGTTCCCGGATCTCTGACAAGTATCACATTCCTTGGCAAATTTGTAGGCATCCTTAAACAGCGTTGGCCACCAAAACCCAGACTGTAATACCTTAGCTGCTGTCTTTCGACCACTTGAGTGCCCACCATATAAGCTTGCATGACATCTCTCAAGCACTTCATCAGCCTCAACCTCCGGGACACATCTCCGTACTAAACCATCTGAGCAGTGCTTATATACATATGGCTCTTCCCAATAATAACGTTTCACTTCGGATAAGAATCTCTGTTTCTGATGGAAATTCATGCCTGGTGGTAGAGCTTTGCAAACCATGTGATTCACGATATCTGCGTACCAAGGAACTATTCCATCGGCTGCAAACAACTCCTCATCAGGGAAATTCTTAGTAATCTCCTCCTCGTACTCATCCTCCTTTTCCCCGACCTCTAACCTTGACAAGTGATCTGCGACTAGATTCTCTGTCCCTTTCTTGTCACGAATTTCAAGATCGAACTCCTGGAGCAACAGAATCCATCTAATCAAACGGGGCTTTGAATCCTTCTTCGAAAGGAGGTACTTGATTGCTGCGTGGTCCGTGTAGACGATTGTCTTCGAACCTATCAAGTAAGACCGAAACTTGTCAAAAGCATGCACAATAGCTAATAATTCCTTCTCAGTCGTTGCATAATTTAATTGTGCATCATTTAAAGTTTTGCTAGAATATGCGATAACATGTAAACGTTTCTCCCTTCGTTGGCCAAGTACAGCTCCAATGGCCAAATCGCTCGCATCGCACATTAGCTCAAACGGTACAGTCCAATCCGGTGCAACCATGATTGGTGCCGAGGTAAGCTCCTTCTTCAACCTATCAAATGCAAGTAAGCAATCATCATTAAACACGAATTCAGTATCTTTTTGTAGTAACTTGCATAAAGGTAAGGTAATTTTTGAAAAGTCCTTGATGAACCGGCGATAGAACCCGGCATGACCAAGGAAACTTCTCACTCCCTTGATATTGGTGGGTGGAGGCAATTTTGCAATCACATCGATCTTGGCCTTATCCACCTCAATGCCTTTCTCTGAAACTTTGTGACCCAACACTATCCCTTCCTTCACCATGAAATGGCACTTCTCCCAATTTAGCACAAGGTTAGTTTCTTCACATCGCTGCAAAACTTGAGCAAGATTATGCAAGCAATAATCGAAAGAAGAACCAAACACAGAAAAGTCATCCATAAAGATTTCCATTGTGCGTTCTATAAAGTCAGAGAAAATAGCCATCATGCATCGTTGAAAGGTAGCCGGGGCATTACACAACCCAAAAGGCATACGCCTATATGCAAAAGTACCATAAGGGCAAGTAAACGTACATTTTTCCTGATCCTCTGGAGCTATAGCAATTTGGTTATACCCTGAATACCCATCCAGAAAACAGTAATAAGAATGCCCGGCTAACCTCTCTAACATCTGATCAATAAAGGGAAGTGGAAAGTGATCTTTACGAGTGGCATTGTTCAACTTTCTATAATCTATACAGACTCTCCAACCCGTGACTGTCCTAGTTGGTATTAACTCATTCTTTTCATTTTTAATTACAGTCATCCCCCCTTTCTTGGGCACTACCTGTACAGGGCTAACCCACTTGCTATCCGAGATAGGGTAAATTATCCCGGCATCTAACAGTTTCAGTACCTCAGCCCTAACTACCTCTTTCATGTTTGGGTTCAATCTACGCTGATGCTCTACAGAGGGTTTATGGTTATCTTCCATAAGAATTTTATGCATGCAAATGGATGGGCTAATTCCCTTAATGTCAGAAATAGTCCAACCTATCGCTCGTTTGTGTTCTCTCAAAACCCTCAACAAGGCATCATGCTGTGAATCAGTTAAATCAGAGGCAACTATAACAGGCAGTGTTTCAGATTCACCCAAATAAGCATATCTCAAATGAGCGGGGAGGGGTTTCAGTTCTAACTTGGGAGCTGTCTCAATAGAAGGACGAAGAGTGGGCTTACCTGTACCCAACTCTTCATATACAAACCTCTTTCGGAATGGTACGTATGGGGTGGCTTCGAGTGCCTTTGCGTAGGCAGCCAATTCTTCTAATATGTCTTCCCCATCAATGTGGTCCGTGCGTCCTCTTAGACAGAGTTCGAGAGGGTCCTCGTTGCTTATGGACATCGGTGTCTGGGCTCTGATTTCCACCATATTGCATTGTTCCTCGATCACCGGTCCTTTCATTGCTTTGAACAGATTAAACTCCACCTGTTCATCCCCCACACGAAGAGTTAAAATGCCACTCTTTACATCAATTAAGGCTCCTGCTGTGGCTAGGAAAGGTCTCCCTAAGATGAGCGGCATGTTTTGGTCTTTTTCCATTTCCAAAACTATGAAGTCTACCGGCAGGTAGAACTTCCCCACTCTGACCAGAACATTTTCCAGGATTCCTGTGGGGTACTTGACTGATCGATCCGCTAACTGTAGGGAAACGGTTGTTGGTTTCAATGAATTCAGTCCAAGTTTCCTGCAAACAGATAATGGCATTAGACTCACACTAGCACCAAGATCACATAAAGCTTTATTAAAGGACATATGACCAATTGTGCAAGGAATTGAAAAACTCCCTGGATCCTTAAGCTTTGGTGGAAGCTTATGTTGTAGAATGGCGCTGCACTCTTCAGTAAGTGCAATCGTGGCATAATCCTCCAATTTTCTCTTGTTGGAGAGGATCTCCTTCAAGAATTTGACGTAAGTGGGCATCTGAGCTAGGGCCTCGGCAAAGGGGATGTTAATGTGTAGTTCCTTGAAGATATTCAAGAACTTCTCGAATTGTTTCTCCAACCTTTGCTTTTGAAATCTCTGCGGGAAAGGAAGTGGTGGCACATACGGCTTGGGTGCCACTGGTGTCTTTGACTTGGAAGGAAGCTCACTCGTCTGTACTTCCTTCTCCTCCTTCGATGCCTCGACTACTTCCTCATGTTCCACGACGGTGTCCTTGTCCTTTCTCACTTCGGTCTCTACCGGTATTGCAGGCTCCTTATAAGTCGTGCCACTTCGTAGTGTAATGGCCTTACAATGCTCTTTCGGATTCTCCAAAGGTTTGCTTGGAAACATGCCTTGGGCTCTAACATTGATTGAATTAGCCAACTGGCCCACCTGCACTTCCAAATTTTTATTTTGAACCAGCACCTGTTCTACCTGAGATTCGAGTTTCTGATACCTATCATTCGAGACATTTATGAACTTCTCGAGGGCCGCCTCCCACCCCGGCTTCTGTTCCTGCGGTGGTTGTGGAGGGGGTGCGAATCTCTGCTGGTTTTGCTGTGGTGGATGCGATCCCTGTTGTCTTGGTTGGAACTGTGGTCTCTGAATTGGGTTTGGGTTTTGAACATTCTGATTGTTTGACCACGAGAAGTGCGGATGATTCTTCCAACCTGGGTTGTAAGTGTTCGAGTATGGGTC
Source organism: Lantana camara (assembly GCA_037501455.1). Lineage (NCBI taxonomy): Eukaryota > Viridiplantae > Streptophyta > Magnoliopsida > Lamiales > Verbenaceae > Lantana > Lantana camara. Next base: position 97,927,929 of record CM074861.1, read on the forward strand.
ATTTGCTGGTTTTTGATTTTGCACGTAACTTACTTGTTCTTGACCAACAACACCCTGCGCACCTGCATTGGTAGAAGGACAAATATCAAACGAATGGGGACCACCACAAATTTCACATAATACCTGTAGGGCGTTTGACTGTGCCACTGTGCTTCGTGCTGTAGCAATTGCAAGTCGGTCTAGCTTCTGGTTCAGTGCTTCGAACTTGGCATTGAAAGCTGTCACAGTGTCAGTGGCGAGTATGCCTGCCTCAGGTTTTGGAGGAGGATTGCTCCTCTCCTTTGTCCAACTGCTATTTGCTGCCATCTTGTTCAGAAGTTGCATTCCTACTTCTTCAGACAGTGCCATAAATGCTCCTCCCGCTGCTGCATCGACCATGATTTTCATGTTCTCTGTCATTCCGTTGTAAAAGATTTGTACCAATTGCCATCCTGGAACACGGTGATGTGGGCATTTCCTTTGCAATTCCTTATATCTTTCCCATCCTTCGTACAACGTTTCCCCATCATAGAGCCTGAAGCTCGTTATTTCATCTCTGTATCTCATGGTCTTGCTAGGAGGGTAGAATTTGGCTAAAAAGGCCTTAGAGAGGTCTGCCCATGTCTGAAGTGTCTCATTTGACAAGGTCGAAATCCATGTCCGGGCTTTGTCCCTTAGGGAGAAGGGAAAGAGCCTAACTCTGATCGCATCATCAGAAGCGTTGTGGATCTTAAAGGTCGAGCAGACATCCAAAAAGTAGGACAAATGTGATGCGGGGTCTTCATGTGGTAAACCCCCGAACGGGTTCTGTTGTAAAAGGTTGATGAACCCAGTTTTGATTTCAAAGTTGTTCGCCTCCACGGCGGGGCGAGTCAAGTTGTTCTGGATTAAGCCAATGTTAGGAATGACATAATCCTGGAGTGTGGTTGGTTGCTCGTTTATGGGTTGTGCCATTGGGATTGGGTTTACTTTCTGCTTCTTTTCCTTTTTTCGCTTCGTTCGATTTGCCCGACAAGTCCTCTCAATTTCAGGGTCGTAAGGCAAGGGTTCCAAGCCTTTCGATCGTAGCATAAACTAGGTACCTGCAGTTGGGAAAACCCGTGGTCAAATTCAACGCACTTAAAAAAAAAATCAAGCAGAAAGGTTGGTCTAAAGCACCAGAAAAGGTCAATAAAGTAATATTGAATTGAACGCCTTCCCCGGCAACGGCGCCAAAAACTTGATAGACAAATCTTGAACCCAAGTGTAAGTTCTAAATCCGATTGCAACACTTAAGGTATCGTATCCACAGGGAAGGGAACTCAACAACCACTTCTATGACTATTTCTAATCTAAAGACCGAATAAGACTGATAATGTTGTACTATACTACTATGACGAAATTAAACTTACGCAATAAATAACCAATAACACGAACTAGCAACTAAAAATAAGATTTAACCACTTAATTAAAACAGGTCGGGGAGTAAATCATATGCCCTTTTGTGATCAAATCAATACTCAAGTATGGATGTATGATTCTTCAACCTAATCACAATTTTATACCTAGCTTCTCTCGAAGGCTAGATGTCTAATTAATTAAGCCAAGTGTTGTTCTCACAATCACTTAGTAACCAAATCAATCGAATAAAGCAAGATTAGTGTATTCAAAACCTAGCGGCTTGGCATAGAATTCTAAACACTTGTTGTAGAAATTAGGGTTAAATTTCTTTAAGCCCAAACGTCTAAGTTTTGGAAAACAATCTCAATTATCCTCAATATCTCGATTATCGGATAGTTTACAATATGTTCATGGATGGCCACTCCACTCCCAATCTTTTCAATACCGTTTCCCTAACAAAGAATCACACAATCTAACTTGAGCATTAATTCAAACACCTTAGATGCATAATCCTTACCCCCTAACCCTAAGAGATTAGTTCCTCATAATTGGCTCAAAACTCATTAAGTTCAAAAGAATTGCATTCAAATTATTCATGTCTAACATAAACATCAAAACGGAATTAATACTTCTGAAATCTAACCTAATTATCCAAAGACGAATCTAAAGCGAGAAACTAACTACGCTAGAATTGAAAAACCAAAACTTGAGGAATTAGTTTGATCGGAAAGCAGTAAATAAAACCAAATTGATAAAGTCTTGTGCTTGGAATGAATCTTCAACTCTATGTCTTCGTGTTTCTTCTTTCTCCGAGTGTTCTTGAACTTCTGGGAAAAACGTAGTCCAAAAGCTCCCTTTGTTCGCCTCAAAACCGTGTTTAAATAGAAGTTCGAAATCTGAAACCGCCCCGTGACACGGGCGTGCAAAGTTCATGCCTAAAATTGTGACACGCCCGTGTCACATATTAAAAACGTATCCGCGCTTTTCTTCTTGACACGGGGGTGTCAAGAATTGTTCTTCTTGATGACACGGGGGTGCAAACGTTCCAGGCCTCTCTGTACCTAGTCACGGGCGTGCAGAAAATTCCTCTACATTGGTGACACGGGCGTGTCACAATCCGGAATCCGAGGCCACTTCTGTACTGAGACACGGGCGTGTCTCAGTTCACTCTTCCACGGGGACACGGGCGTGTCCCCTAGAATTTCTCGTTTTTCGCCCTTTATTGCATGGTTTTGCTTCTACTCCGTCTTTTTAACTCCAATGTGAAAGGTACCTAATAAGGAGCATAAATCACGTTATAAGCTCTTAAAACTGCTTGAATTTAACTAAAATTGCCCTACAAATCCATGCAATAAACAGATACATCACTCTATCACCTCATATTCGCGGAAGGAGGAACAGAAGCTCCGTTCCAAACTTGAGGATATCCTCTTTAAGGAGGATAGCATGGAAACAGCGAGCTAAAGCACAAAGGCTCCGGGAAGGGGACCGGAATACTAAGTTTTTCCACACGCGTGCTTAACAACGTGAATGGACCAACCATATTGAGGGGTTGCGGGATAGTGAAGGATTTACCCAAACTTCGACGACCGATATCGATCAGGGGATCCATGGTATTACGAGGAAGATCACGGATGATATGAGCCGGCAGTTAATCTCTCCGTTTTGAACCGACGAGGTAACCCTAGCTCTCAAAAGTATGTACCCCCTTAAGTCCCCTGGCCCTGATGGCCTTCCCTCTTATTTCTTTCAACACTATTGGGATATTGTTGGGCGTAACGTTGTTGCTTGTGTATTAGATTTTCTGAATGGAGGGAATTTTGATAAAAAGTTGAACTTCACCCATGTAGTGTTGATCCCTAAATGCAAATCCCCGAATCTCATAACTCAATTACGCCCTATTAGTCTTTGTAACGTGGTTTGTAAAATAGCCTCTAAGATTCTAGCTTTACGTCTTAAGCCTATTATGGATTCCATTATTTCTTACAGTTAATCTGCTTTCATTCCGAACCGATTCATTTGTGATAATGTGCTTGTTGCTTTTGAGGTTAACCGTTTTATTAAGAGTAAGGGCTCGGGAAAGGAAGGTTTCTTCAACCTGAAACTCAATATGAGTAAAGCGTATGACCGCGTCGAATGACGGCTCCTCGAATGGGTAATGGTCAGGTTTGGTTTTCCCCCTTCTTTTGTTAACCGCATCATGACCTGTATTTCTTCGGTTTCCTTTTCTTTCCTGTTGGATGGTTGCGAGTTTGGTTCTTTGGTCCCGGAGAGGGGCATTCGTCAAGGCGATCTCCTTTCCCCTTATCTGTTTCTCTTATGTGCAGAGGTTCTCTCTTGTCTGTTGTAGGACTTGGAGAATAGGGGCATCCTCTCGGGGGTGAAGATTTATCGTGGCGCCCCTCCCATCTCACACCTCATGTTCACAGACGATACTATGATCTGTGGGAAGGCTTCCAGGGAGGCGATGGAAGGTATTAAAGGGGTGTTGGATGTCTAAGGACGTATCTCTGGACAAGTGATGAGTTTGGAAAAATCTTCCATAATGTTTAGTAAGAACTGTTCGGTGGAGAAGCAGGAGGAGTTTGCTCAGGTTCTCGGTGTGAGGAGAGTGGAGAAGTTGGATCTTTACCTTGGTCTCCCTTCTGTGGTGGGTAGATCTAAGAAGGAGATCTTCTCGGGGTATTATTAACCTGATTAAGGCCCGTGTTAGGGGGTATTCCGAAAGATTCTTATCGAAGGTGGGTAAGGAAGTGCTAATCAAGTCGGTGTTGCAAGCGATCCCCTCTTATGCGCTAAACTGCTCTCTTATGTCGGATAATGTTATTCGGGAAATTGATTCTATTATTTCTCGTGTTTGGTAGAGTAATGGAGGGAATCGGAAGATCCATTGGATAGCTTGAGACAAGTTAAGTTGTAGTAAATCTACTGGCGGTCTGGGTTTTAGATCTTTCAAAGCTTTCAATATGGCGATGCTAAACAACTATGGCGTTTACACAAAAATCCAGATTTTCTTATTGGTCGTATCTTGAAAGCCAGATATTATCCAAACTCCGAGGTTTAGGACGCGCCTTTGGGACGCTCCCCTTCTTACATTTGGAGGAGCCTCCATGAGGCCAGATACGTAGTAGCAGCCGGGTCAAGATGGCATGTGGGTGATGGGTCGAGGATTCATGTGTGGAGGGATAGATGGCTCCCGGTGGCACCGGACTTCAGACCGAAGTTTAACGCTTCAGCTTCGATTAGTCCGGAGTGGGTGGCTGATTTATTGAGACCGGGTCTTTTGAAGTGGGATGAAGAGCTCATTAATAATGTTTTTCATGCGAGGGATGCTCGGGCCATTCTTAGTATTCCGCTAGGTGTTACTCGTCGAGAGGATTCGCCATTGTGGCACTTTAATAAGAGCGGGAAATTCACGGTCGGTAGCTGTTTGCACTAAAAATTCGTTGAATCTGCAATAAATTATTACAAGAAACAAGAAAATTGGGCAAAACAAGAATTTATTGATTTAAAATAAAAGTGGTACAATCTCTGTTTGTTCCTCTGATTCTTCGAGGTAGATTTATCCGAGGGCTTGATGCTTATTCCCGAATTGAGTAGAGAGTTTGGTTGAATCGACGGCGGAATGGCAAGGCTCGAACTTGAGAGCTTGAATGCTTGAATTCCTTCGATTCCTTAGTGCTTGAGGACTTGAGAATTTTGTCCTTTGAATCCTCTTGTTGCTTGTTTGTCCTTTTCGCTTATGTTTTGTCCTTGGGGGTTCTCCCCGCTTTTCGACCTAGAGAAGGCCTCTTATTTATAGGTGTAGGGGAGGCAATCATTTCCATAATCGCCGAGAGAAGACTTCACTCTGATTGGTCCTTGTCGATTTCGTAATATCTTCTATAAATCAAAAGATATGATTTGATTTCTAGAATATTACATTTGACTTTCTTTATTTGACTTGATTTGATTTTATTGCCAAATATGAATTTTGACACATTTAAATATATATTAAAATATCAATTAATTGACTATTTAATTATAGGAATTTTATTTGATTAAATCCCTAAAATTAAAATAGAAAATATTATTTTGATATTTAACATATATTTAATTTACACGTGTCATATTCTTATTAGCCACAAATTTTAGCCTTCTACAAATGCCCCCTCGAAACTTGTTCACGTTCAATTACTTTGAGTAAGTGGACATGTCTCGAAATTATTTATCGAGAAGACAGATAGTTTATACTCGTATCAAGGAGTTTTGATTTGGAACTTGATGGATAGTTTATGCTCGTATCAAGGAGCCTTGATTTGGACAAACAAGGAGCTCGAGGTGGAGCCTTGATTTGAACTTGTAGATAGTTTTATGCTCGTATCAGGGAGCCTTGATGACGGTTTATTCTCTTATCAAGGAGAATTTTAATTTGAAGAGTTTAGATAGTTTATGCTCTTATCTAGGAGCATTTGACCTTTCACTTGAATTTCAATTGCCACCGGTATGAGCTCTGACAGTGTTTCCAATCATATCCTGTAGTTGTTGAATGGTTCCTTTTTTTGGTGCCATGGAGATGCTCCGGATGATGATTTGAGATTTTCCTCAGAATGAAGAGATGAGAGGCAGAGAAGGTCCCACTGGGCGTGCCAATCTGTTTGCACTAAAAATTCGTTGAATCTGCAATAAATTATTACAAGAAACAAGAAAATTGGGCAAAACAAAAATTTATTGATTTAAAATAAAAGTGGTACAATCTCTGTTTGTTCCTCTGATTCTTCGAGGTAGATTTATCCGACGGCTTGATGCTTATTCCCAGATTGAGTAGAGAGTTTGGTTGAATCGACGGCGGAATGGCAAGGCTCGAACTTGAGAGCTTGAATGCTTGAATTCCTTCGATTCCTTAGTGCTTGAGGACTTGAGAATTTTGTCCTTCGAATCCTCTTCGTGCTTGTTTGTCCTTTTCGCTTATGTTTTGTCCTTGGGGGTTCTCCCCGCTTTTCGACCTAGAGAAGGCCTCTTATTTATAGGTGTAGGGGAGGCAATCCTTTCCATAATCGCCGAGAGAAGACTTCACTCTGATTGGTCCTTGTCGATTTCGTAATATCTTCTATAAATCAAAAGATATGATTTTGATTTCTAGAATATTACATTTGACTTTCTTTATTTGGCTTGATTTGATTTTATTGCCAAATATGAATTTTGACACATTTAAATATATATTAAAATATCAATTAATTGACTATTTAATTATAGGAATTTTATTTGATTAAATCCCTAAAATTAAAATAGAAAATATTATTTTGATATTTAACATATATTTAATTTACACGTGCCATATTCTTATTAGCCACAAATTTTAGCCTTCTACAGTAGCGCCTACTTCCTTGCTAAGAATTTGGCCAACCGTAATCGCGAATCCTCCTCTTCATTTGATAACCATGGTATTTGGAATAAGATATGGAGCCTAGAGGTCCAATCTAAAATTCGGAGTTTCCTGTGGCGTTGTTATCGGGACATTCTTCCGACAGGTGTGAATTTGACTAGGAGGCATTGTGGTACGGAAGCTGGTTGTACTCGATGGACCGTTGGAGGCGCTGTATGTGCTGTCTGGAGAGGAGGGAATTAAGTTGGCTCAGATTCTTTGGGCTCTGTGGGGACACCGTAACAAATTCAGGGCGGAAGGAGTCAGGCAACAGCCCCACCACCTGCTGGATTTCGCGAGAGGGTATGGACGCATTCAACTCTCCATTGACGCAGAAGTTGCAGGTTTTAACAAGGCTCCAGAAACGATTAAGTGGGTTAAGCCGGACCGTGGTTGGGTTAAGGTGAATTTCGATGGAGCCGTTTTTAAGGATGTTAATGAGGTTGGAATCGGGGTGGTTGCTAGAGACGAGGACGGTGGATGTGTAGGGTGGGAAATTGACCGTAGAAGACACAGCTCTGATCCTGAAATTGCAGAGACTCTCGCAGCTCTTTCGGCTATTACCCTTGCGAGAGATTTTGGTTGACGTCATGTTATTATTGAAGGTGATTGTCTGAATATTATCAGGAGCATTCAGAGTTCCGAGATGAATTGCTCTCATATCGGACCCATTGTTGAAGACGTGAAGGCTCTTTGTTCGGCCTTCGATTGTGCTTGTTTCTCCTTTATTCGTCGTGGTGCCAATATGGTGGCTCACACTATTGCTAGAAATGCGGCCTCAACCTGCGTTGGGTCTTCGGACATTCCTTTTTTTGCTGTTAGTTTCGTTTTATCAGACTTGAGTTAGTTCGGCCTTTCGGGCCGTCCGGTTGTAAAAAAAAAAAGAAAATGATAGTTGAAATTGAAATTATAAATATAGGATGAGCCAAAGATGACACCCCTAAAAACAAACATTTTAAATTCAAATTGCAAAAACCCCACCAAAACCCCTGTATCTTGGCAGCCTACGCTAAACTTCACCAGCAATAAGACATTCAATATATATATATATATATATATATATATATATATATATATTTCTTGAAATTTAATGACCAAATAATATCCACATTCATATACACGTGATTAGTGCAAATAAATAAGTAAATAAATGTAATTTTAGTAAAATTCTATTATTAAAAAAAATTCTACAATGAAATATTGTCATTTTTAAGTCAAAGTGCAATTTTGGCTTGATATTATGCACATTTTGTGATTTTAACCCAAGAATGCTAAAATTAATTTAAACTTATAATAAATTTCAAAATTGATTAATATATATAATTAAAGTGGGATTTGGGGTTTATATGAGCCTATGAGGATTGAGGTGAATAGGTACACTGCGAAGAAGACAAAAATGAGCCAAATTCGACCAGACCATATATATCACATCACCATAAGTCAAATGTATAGGGATGGTTCTCACGAGCATTGAAACTCAGATAAATTATTAATTTTAATTTGCAATTATGAAAAAACAAATAATAACAATTATTTAAATGTGGTAAGGAGAAAGCTAAAATAACTGGTTTTGTCTCATAGCTTTTGGTTGTTTTCTCGGAAAATAAAAGGATTATTTGAAATATGCACAACGTTACAAACAGTTGCATCTGCATTTGTATTTATTACACACACATATGCACAACAGTAGTATAACTCCAGTTATTAACTTCAAAATACTTTGGAGATACATAACCTTTCAAGAAAACTGTCGAAAACCGATGGAAAATATGATTCCGGCAGTAATTTGTGATAATAATGAAAGATACGATATTTAAATTGGGCTCTTCACACACTTAAGAAATAAAAAATTAGAAATATTATTTATACTTTGTGCATGCCTAGTTAAATGAATCATTATTTTACTTTTTCCCTCTAATTAAAAATTTTACCCCTTCTTTTTTTATATTTTAAATTTTTACCCCTCACAATATTAAATTCTCGCACCGTACCTGGTTCTACTAATGTATAATTTCTTGAAATGCAACAAGAAATAGAATCTAAACCTTAAAAACCAAAGTAAAAAAGGGTAAAAAAAAGGGAAAATCTTTGAATAGTACCAAAAAGTTGAAAAAATTCCTTTTAGGCCCCCAGTTTTGAAAAAGTTTCCATTCAATCCCCAATTGAAAAACAAAATTCCTTTTAGGTCCCCACAAACAGTATATGTTCGTACATTATCTTTAGGAATTGCGTACATTTTTTAGGGAATTGCGTATAAAAATCTCAAAATGTCGTATATACGAGATTCCGGGATTTTTATACGCAATTCCCTAAAAAATGTACGCAATTCCTGAATTATTATACAACCTTAAGGAGTGAAAAGAAATTTCGTTTTTCAATTGGGGAGTGAACAGAAACTTTTTCAAAATTGGGGAGTGAAAAGGAAATTCAGTTTACACTTGAGGATTTTTGAGGAATTATCCGTAAAAATAATTACAATTAATAATTTAATACAGACGAATTAGGCGTCTTATACAAGTGTCTAAAAGCATCCCACCGACTATATATATATAATAAAGTGGCGCAAAAATGTCACAAATGAAATTGGCAGTACAGAAAAAGATTGACTTCTCAACGTACAGCAGATTGCAGAAGCAGTGCAGTGCAATGCAATGCATGGAAAGCTGAAGCCAAAGTGTCTGATAGCTTTTGGTGGACTTTCAAAAGTTTGAAAATTTCTGCTCAGCTTTTCTGTTTTCGTCTTCTTGGAAGCTTTCTCTGCAACTCAAGATGCCATCTTTATTTTTTATTTGTTAGGTATTGCGGGTGCCTAGAAAAGAGAACGAGTTTAGAATAAAATAGTGTGTTTCTTACCTTGTGTTTTGTCTGATTAATTTGGGGAAATTGAAAAGGACATTAGCTTATTGACATTCTGTAAATGAGAGAATACGCCGCTGCACACGGAGCTATATCTATATATATATATTTACCTTCAAATATTTATTATGTGATATATATTGTCAAATCGGGTAATTTTAATCCGAACCTGATTCGATTAAACCGGTATAATAATTAGGGGGACAAGTGTTTATATATGTTTGTCGTGTGGTTGGCACGAAAAATTTGGAGAGAATAATAAATTGAATGACAAGTATAATATACTAGTCTTTTAATTAGTTGGACTTTCGATCGGATTAAATTTGGATTAGAATTTTCGGGTCAATAATATGGAAAATTAGTGTTGTAGCCAATAACATATGAACTTACTATTGATTCAATATTTTCTACGTAAGTGTGGAAAAAGGGTCAAATATGAGTGCTTTTTTATTAATTGGTCAAGCTTAGGCATGTGATAACAACATGGACTCATTATAGCAACTTGTGAGTGATGATCATGATTTTCAAAACGAATGGACAATTGTATGAAAAATGTCGCCAATTCTTGTGTATTTTTCGTGCTTACAAAGAATGATGATACTGTTTCAAATTCCCTTAATTAACGTAAGAATTGGAAAATATATTTTAAGTAATCAACACTAAGAATGAGATCAATATTTGATAACTCTAACCCGTATTTAGCTCAATTAAACCGGCATAAAGTCGGACTATTAATATATATTTCCCATTTATATATAAAATGGCAGTTGCCTATTTGAAAACTCAAACATGTATCAGGTTTGATTTAAGTTAATGTAGTGTTAAATTGCTATAATTTTTTTTTGGTAATTAAATTAAGGAAAATTTACATTTGACCATTCTACATTTAGGCCTAATTATAATGCAATTCATTTAAATTGAAAAATTATATTTTAGTCCCTAAATTTTTGAGAACCTTTTGGGGTCCCTAACGTCCGTTAGAATTCTATTATGTTATTCCAAAAGTACCCATAATTTTTATAATTGATATGTGACTCCAGATACTGTTGTTAAATTTATAACTTATAGAGATCATTTTATTTATATTTGTAAACATTAGGGATAATTTTATAATTTTGGTAATATACAAACCGTTAAAGCATAATTGTACTTTTAATTGGTTGGGTTCGGCCAAGGCGGATTTGGGTTAAAATTTTCTTTTATAAATTTCCTTAGGGGTTTCAAACCAAACAAGATTTACAAGAATTAAAATATAATTTCTCATCTAAATGAACCGTGTTATAGTTAGACCTAAATATAAAATAAGGCGTGAATTTTTCTTAAATTAAATATTACAAGTATGATATTATATAGTAAAAAATATTTAGATTCACATGACAATACAAGTCGACCCCAATCACCAAACCCTCTTCCACTATATATAAATTCCACCATATCCAAATATGTTTTGAAACAAAAAGCTGTTCTCAACTTCTCATGGAAAGCCATAATCAGTTATTGAAGCTCATGAAAGTATCTCGCTTTTTCCCTTCTTCTTTCACTTCTTGCCACTTTCGAACCTTACCCGATGTTGCAGAAAGCTCCATAACCATCGCAAAACCCAATAAAATTCTCCATGAAAATGACCTCTCCTCTAACGAACCACTCTGCAAATCGCAACAGCTTTTGGCTTCTGCTTCTGCTCGCGCTTCGAAGCTAAAGCCAAAGAAATTAATGGAGAAGAATGTTAATGATCAAGATCGATGTACTAGCAAAAAGTGCTCATCGTCTATGCTTTTTAACCAGAGTTCGTCCTCCAACAGCGCCTGGTTTACGGATGAAGACGGTGGCGGAGGCGGCGGCGATGGGGACACTTTTTTCAGCTTGTCGTCGAACTCCGGCGACTCTTTCCGCCTGAAAACTAGCCGGAGATTCAGGAGGTGTGAGGAGATGAAGAGCATCGACGAAACGGGTCGCCGTTCTTTTTCGTCAGCAGGCTCGTTCGACACCGTTCCGAGCAAATGCAGCAGCCGCCGGCGAAAACCTGCAGTCTCCGCCGTGAAAACCGCCGGAGAAAAGAAATGCGGTGACATCCGCCGCGAAAAGGAGATGGGCTCCGACCATTTCTCCACCCAGGTCTACTACAGCAGAAACAAGACCGGTTCCGGGAGGATACCCCGCCGCCGGAGGACTGCCAAGAACGGCCGGAAAACGAGGAAACATTCGTCAAGGAGGGTTTTTTACGGCGGCGCTTGCGGGATCGAGGAGGGCTACGCGGAGGAGAAGATCTCCGGCGATCCGCGCGGCGATTTCAGGGCGTCGATGGTGGAGATGATAGTGGAGAAACGGATTTTCGGGGCGGAGGATTTGCAGAGGCTGCTGAAATGTTTCTTGTCGTTGAACGATGCTGCTTATCATGGGATGATATTCGATGTTTTTAATGAGATTTGTGAAACATTGTTCATTAATTAATTAATTTGAGTGTTAAATTAGTTGTTTTAGGACTGATTTTCTTGTATGTATAGTTTGGAAGCTTTATTTCTCTCCCTTTCGAATTAATTAAATTTCAAAGTTTGGTGTCCTCCTTCATACATCTCTCGTGAATCTACAAGTTTAAATTTTGATGAGGTGTGTTTGGAAAGAAAATTTTGAATTTTCAATTGAATATAAATTGCATTATTTTGAAAGATGGTCTACGTATACCACCAAGAGATATAACTTCGTGTTCAACGCTATGTTAGTTTAATCAAAAGTTTTGAATTCGAACCTTTGGAAATGTAGTTACTATTTGATAAGAAGAGTTTTACATTTTAATGGTCCGACTCGATTTCATCCTTATAAATGGGACATAGAAGGAAAAAAAACAAGACTATCTATAATCTATGTATGGCTGAAAAGGCTTTACAATTTACTATTAGGACCTAAAATAAATAAAGAAACAAGTAACTCAGGCCTATTGGGTTGCTGTTTTAGGGCTGTCAATGGATCGGATTCGGTCTGGGCCAGAAGGATTCGAATTCGATAAAAGATTCGACCCGATTAATAATAAAATTTTAAATTTTAAATAACAAATTTAATATAAAAAAATAAATGTAATTACATAATTGTTGGGGACATACCCTAAAGCCCAAGGTTCAACCCAACACAATCAAGCCCAAGACTCAACCCATAAGGCGAGATAGAGATAAAGGAATTCTGCAGGATCGTAACAACTCTGATCGGATAACTCCAATCATGATAATCTTCATGAAACGTGAATAACTAAACGAGAAGAACAACAAGTCCGATATTCTATATAAACGACCCTTGAGATATGACGATCTAAGCTTTTTGGTCTGATCTCTTGATTAGTCTCTCTGAAACCCTGGCTTACTTCGGTAAGATCCTTGAGGAAAGAGGGATTAGTCTTTAAGGGTTTTGGCTAGAACGCATCAATAATATTTAATAAACTTATTTTTTGACACACACCCCCAAGTGGCCAGAAGGATTTGAACCCGGGTCATTACCTTCCATAACTAACCCTTTAACCGCCTTTTTTTTTTTTTTTTTTTATATAGAGAGGATTTGAAATCGGGTCATTACCTTCGAGAATCAACCCTCAAACCACTTGGTCAACCCTTTAACCGCTTGGTCCAACACCTATCGACAAGTGTTATTTAATAGATTATTTGATGGTTTTGTTTATATTTATTTAAAATAGGTTAATTTAAACTTATTAATACACTAAAATATATACTTTTAGAGTAAACAATTCAAAAAAAATTATTATTTAAAGTGATAAATATGTGTAAATTTTAATTTTAATCATTTTGCTTAGTATTATGTACTACTAAATAATTTATTTAATTAAATATAATATATATAATTGGATTCGGATTCTTAACGGATCGGATTTCTTAATTCCATATTCGATCAGTTTATTTCGAATGACGAATATTTATAATCCAATATGATCCATCGGACATTTTATCGAATGAATATGCTAAAATTTGGATCGGATTCGGATTAAAATCCGATCCATCGACAGCCCTAATTGTTTAACCTAACTGGGCTTTTGTTTAGTGGACTGATTATTAAAGAAGAAGCAACAAAACAAAGCCCAGTTTGTCATGGCTTGTTTTCTAGAAACAAAAACACAAACAATTAGCAGAAAAGAAAAGTCAAATGCGGGGATAGCTCAGTTGGGAGAGCGTCAGACTGAAGATCTGAAGGTCACGTGTTCGATCCACGTTCACCGCATTCTTTTTTTGAATTTCGCTATAATTGTTTATTTACCTTTATACCCTTGTTGTGTTTAAAATTTATATTTAAATAAATAATTTAATTTAATATATTTAAATAATAACAAAATTTTTCTTTGCACAAGTATTGAGTGTGCGGAATTAGTACGTGTATCGCCAACAAAGCTATAGGTATAAGCTGTAGCACACGCGCACCCAAAATCGCTTGTCTTTCTTTTTCAATTTTTATAATTAAAAGATGAGTGTATTCGAGAATAATAGAAATAAAAACTGTAATCACGTATTTATGATATTTTAATAGTACCGCTTGATGTTCCTAATCCTATATTATGAGACGAGTATATTGGATAAAAACATTAACAAAAAACCTTAAAATAAACGGGGAATTAGCGAAAAATCCCCAATTGTGGACTCAATTTTTAGTTTGCTCCCTACTTTCAAAATTATTTTTGTTCACTTCCCAGATGAGACTCATATTTTTAGTTTGTTCCCCATTTTTTCGGTCATACGTGATATTGTGAAAAATATACGACATAACACGATTTAGATACGTGATATTGCGAAAAATATACGTGTATAAAAACTGAAGAATGCAGTATCTAAAAAAACATAAACAAAAACCTTAAAATAAAAGGGGAATTTGGAAAAAAATTGAACAATAAAAGATTTCAGTAGTAATTAAAAAGGTTAGAAATGAGAGATCCTCCATGTAGTGGAGGAGTTATAATGATTGAGAGCAATGGAGATGCATGCGCCATTTTTATGGCAATATATATAATTATAGCTTATAAGAAAGATGGAATTTAAAGCTGAGAATTAGGATCATATCTTCTCATCATTTGAGTAAGTTTGTACACACACATATATATATATATGGTTATCATGATGATGATGATGATGATGGGTCATTATCGCTCATGTACACGCGCTTGCATGTCTTGCTCTTTTCATGCATTTGCATAAAGCTCCTCCACCCCAAGGATACTGGAATGTTGTGGGCCATTTCGCATATATATAGATTTTGAATTCCATTGTAAAATTCTTCTTACGAGTGACAACTACATAGTTGAAAATTCAGAACACGAAACTTAGCTTAACTTCCTCTAATTATACATGTTGCGTCCAGCCCAAACCCTTAGAGATTAATCCCTCTTTCCTCAAGGATCATACCGAAGTAAGCCAGGGTTTCAGAGAGACTAATCAAGAGATTAGACCAAAAGTCACGATCGGCATATCTCAAGGGTCGTTTATATAGAATATGGGACTTAGAGTTTTAGTCATTCACGTTACCTTCTCTTCTATTCGATTTGTTATAATCTTAACAGATTCTTCCGTATCTTATTTAGTTGTTACTTGCCCGGCACTCCTCTAGATATCCTTCTGCTCCAAATCAGTTCGTTATACTTGCGAGCTGATTTGTCTGTTCTCTTCTGTTCGTCTTGTTCTTAGCGAACTCTTCTATTCGCGTTGTGCTATTGACTTGGGCTTTGACGTTATCCTCTTAGTGGGTTGAACCTTGTACTAGATGGGTAGGATCCCATCAATACATAATCCAAAAAATATTCTAAAGTGATTTTTGAACTAATGATGTCGGATGACCAATGGTTGCGGTATGTATTTATTTAGTATTTACATATGATCTCTTTCTTGTTCACCCAAATTCCATCTATAATTTACTACAAGAAACCCGATATGGTAATATAATCGAACAGTTATTGAATTTTTTATAGCACAACAGTTGCATTAATCTCGTGCCCTATCTTTGCAAATTGCAATAGCATCAGCATGCCCGTTCCTGATTCTGTAAATATGGGTTAAAGCAATTTCCCAAGGCTTCTTTAAGAAGTTTCGACCATCATTAACCACCGCGCCATAAGGGTGTCGCTCCACCTCACCTTCCTTTATGTGTAATTAGTTTTCGACAACTTTTTATTAATTTATCATAAATTCAGCATAAATACTTTTTTTCTCCCTATATTCCATTTAATTGGGTTCGAGATGACAAGTAAAACTCTCAAGAAGTGATGAATTTTTTAAAAAATAGGTTTCGAATTTCCGATCTCTTAGAGAATCAAATAAAATCTGTCTCTTATAATCTAGTTAGTCACCACAAAACCAAGACGTATAGAGTATAAGTCCGGCATAAGTACTCTCAATCCATCATAAAGATTAGGATTTGAGGTCAAGGGTGATTACCCATAATTATATAGTGACGAGGCAAGTGGACCTTAGTTGCCCTCTTTTGTTGGGCTTTAATTTAGGTTTAATTTTTTTAGTTACATTAATATAGATATAGCCGAATTAAATCAATAATATTAATTTATATATATGTATATTGGTTCTATATCCTATTTAGTAGGTTCGAATCGAGTGACAAGTAAAGCTCTCCCCAAGGGACCTTTTTAACAAGTAGCAGGTTTCAAATCCCTGACCTTTTAGGAAATCAGGTGAAATCCTCCTCTTTTGATCTAACCAGTCACTATTAGACCAAGACCTCTTGACTATTAATTTATATATATTAGTCAGCAAATTAAATGAGTATTTGAACCACAAATTAATGTATGTATACAAACTTAAATGAGTTGCGTGATCGATACTTAATTTCTGTTTATTTGATAATTGTGGATAACTAATTATAATGATAATCTAAGTAAAAGCCCAAACTATATGTCCATTTCCGCCTTTCAACATCCCTCTTTAAGCCTCCTACCTTTGCTGGCACTACTAAGCATTTAAATCCCATGGACCACGCCCAAAAGAAATTCAAATTAAATTAATTGGATTGAGAAAAAAAAAAAAAAAAAGAAGTAAAAATCAAAAAAAGAAGTTATAATTTGTTGGGGCCATGAATTTTAAAACTTTAATATAGATCTATATTTCTTCCTTTTTTGATATAAATAAAGAATTAACAGGCTACCTTAGAGTCGAAGAATTTTATTAATTTAGGTGTTAAAATTTTGAAATATATAAAAAGTTATGATCAACGAACACTTCTAAATATATTATCTTGTCATATCGTGTCCTGTCGAATATTGTATCCGACACTTCTCATATAAAAAATTAAAGAAATAATTCTATTATTTTGAAGCGGTCAATTTTCAAAATTGAAAAAGATAATATATTATACATATATTATTTAAACACAAGTACATGCATACGCATTGCTGGAACCACATATTCGTCAGGAATTGGACGTTATAAGAAGTTGAATAATTTACGATCCCTTAAATATTAAGAAGTGATCTCAGCCCCACGATTGATTTCGCGGGTGGATATATAATACACATGTATATGCGTACAAACATACTCCCTACCTAATCTACGAGACCAATTGATCATTTATGATTTGTGACAAACATTCTCACAAATTAACAAATCATGATGATGATAATTAATCCCAATCATTAATTTTGTACTCTTTCCATGAAAGAATGTTTGAATCATCATTGACAAATAACTCATTTCTCCCACCTTCCGATCTCCGATGTTGACTACACATATATATTATACACACATATATACTTTATATATTTATATATATAGTTATCTTAACAATAAATTCCTAGGGGACCACATAAAGATTAAATAAAAAAGGGTTATATATTAGAAGCTTTAATATTTTAAAAATAATAATAATTAAAATAAAAATTTGGTCATAAATATCACATAAATTAATGGATGGTGTGATGAGTTTGCATGTGCAGCATGTGTATACGTACGTAGGAGGGAGCCATCATCATGAGCTTGTGGATCAAATGCATGGTACTAGGCTTGGACCACTATTTGTGGTTTATATAAAACTACTTGTACTAATTCACACTCAAAACTATTTTTTCATTTCTTTTTCTTTCTCAATAACGCTAATTAGGGTTTGGTTTAATTTGATCATTGGAATGTTTCAATTACATGGATTAGGTTTCCAATTATCCTTTGATATCCAACATTGCAACTTGTAAAGACAATTATTTTGTTCAAATTAGCTATGGTTATTCAAAGTTTGAAGTAGCTCGTCAAGAATCAGGTCTAAAAATGAATCTTCTTTTCCGATATGAAGCAACTTTAAGATTTCTGACCAACTACCCCATGATTTGAGAAATTTACACTCAGCGGTGGGAGCAATCGATGTAATCGACTGTTGATGCCCTGGTATACGCGTGTGACCTTGATTAGGATGATTTAGAGTTATTGTTATTACATTAAGACTTAAGAGATTGTTAACTTAAAATCTTGATGATATCATGAAGGAGTATCCCAAAATTAGGGCAAAAATGAGGAAAGTATGATGCACAGACACGGACAAGGCGACACGGACACGACACGACACGACACGGATACGGCGACACGGATTTTTTCTTGAATTTTCCACGTGAGGAGTGTCGGACACGGTGTCCAACACGACACGACACGGCAAAATGATATTTTTAGAAGTGTCCGTGCGTCATAGGCAGGAAACACAAAAGGGGTATATAATAAATTAATTTTTGATTAATAGGCTTATAAAACTAGGCACACAAAACTTGTTGGAGAAGAGCAAGCATGCATGTTATTTGTCACAATTGAAATGTACTAAAAGAGAAGTCATGCATGGACCACCTAGCTATTACCCTTACCAACCCTTATACTTGGGCCCAAATTACATACCAAGCCCATTTAAACCTAGCTAGCTTTTAAGATTTTTTTTTTTTTTACCTTTGAAAAGCACACCTATTATCCAAACCGATTAATTTTATTCAAAAAAAAAAAAAAAAAATGAATTTAACATTATCTAAAAACTAAAAAGAATAAATGAAAGGTGGCATACTTCAGTTTCTATATTGATTTACAAACTTTAAAGTATTATATCATTTATGATCAATTATCAAAATATAAATGAATGACTATTTTGCAAACTAATACCCAACCTACCGAATGAAAAAGAAATCTGTCGAAATCCGATAATAAAAACCCGACACCACAAAAGTTAGTTTCTTTTTGTTATCTAACTTAATTTCTTTTAGAATTAAATTATGTGACATAATAATTAAACCAATTATTTGAAAGCCCAAAATGGGGTGGTGGTTTAATTTAATTTGTTGTTCACCCCATTTACACACCGACTAATCTCTTAAATGATGCCATTTAAGAGCATATTTATTGCTATCAAAAGCACATTATAAGTGGTCCGAATGGAACTCGACTTTAATCGAAAGGCGACCTATCTTATAGCATCTTCATTCTAATTAAGTAATTATAAACTTTTGGCTTAAAGAAAAGAGAACACAATAGAATCATTCAAAGATATGTGAAATTTTGATTTAGATGTATGCTTGGATTTCATTTATTCTAATAGAAAATTACATTTTTTTTAAATAACCATTCAAGGCAATAGTTGATAATTATCGGAACTCCCAACTCATATATAACCAATCGAAAAGTACATACAACTAGACGTAAAGATGAAAAATGGCATGAAAACAAAAGTACCCAACAAAAGAGAAAGTCGCGTTCATCCTAACATCCCTATTATAATTCTACCTCCAATGATCTTTTATTGACCTCATATCGAGGCACCCAATCATTCGGGCTTCTAAGAAACTATTACGAGGGAAGCTCATATCACAACAAATTATCCGATCGTCGATTGTATTATGGGGATTGATCGACCTCTCCATATTTAAATAAAGTGCACAATTCGCACCTTAAAGAAGCTCCATGTTTTCGGTCGGCACCAAACAGGATGTATAACAGAAAATTATATTTGAGTATCCTAAAATTTACCCTAATTATTAGTTTGAATATAATCTTATCCTTTTGCCCTATATATTAATTGAATGAGACATTTCTAATCTAAACTAAGTTCAAATAAACTTGATTAATTATAAATACAAGTGTAATTAATTTCTTTCTCTAAAAACTATAACAATTGTACAACAAATTTGAGACATTCATCCTCCCATTACCCGGATTTAAACAATGAGACGAGAAGAGCGTGGATTGTATTCTCATTTCGAGAGTGGTACGTTTTGGTTCAATGTACAAATTAATTATTTCTTTACTTTGAAAAGTAACATTTTTGGCTTCATTACGACTACAAAACGGTTCATTAATGGGATGGTGAATATATAATTTGGTGTATATTTCAAATTTAAGATCAGATTGTCATAATTTTTTCCTCATAACTATGTTACTTTTCTACCCACTTTTTTTTGGTACTTTCAAATAAATTAAATTAACTCTCTCTTAGTGTTGGGCAAGGATTGAGTTGAAAACTAATATTTAATAATTTTATGAAATGATGGGACAATACTTATCTGTTTGGATCAATTCACAATACCTCCCCACTCTCTTCCACTTTTGATCATATTTCCTACTTATGCATTTTTAATTTCATACCCTATCTTAATTAATTAATTAATTCAAAAGAATGTGGCACTTTGATATTTTGTGGACTTTGGCATATATATAATCTTAATTAATTAATTTTTAGAAACAGAGCGAGACCAATTCTTGCAATGGAGGGAGGATATCGCAATGATTCAACAAAATATAAATGCATATGTATTTGATGAAGGGCATTTAATATATAGTTTTAATTCACTAGTAATAAAAGTCAAGAAGTTTACCAGTATTTTGGGCACGATACAAGATCAATCTGGCACATTCCTTTATATTAAATTTTAGTGGTCCTATCTACTACTTGGGATTGTAATCATTTCACCATCCAAATTGGCCAAAGTCTTTAAAATTGCACTAAATGAGCTAGTGATCATATAGAATTTTGGTACCAAAGTTTCACCATCATCGTTTAATTATGCATTACTATTATTGTTTCAAGTCCATTTCCATACATTCCCCAAATTCCTCTACACACCATCACAAGAGGAGGCTAAAAATGTAAATTTCAACGAGATATAGGCCCTATATGAAATAAAAACAGAAACCCTTCTTAACTTTTTTTGAAAAGATCGACACAGTCAGTCACCGTACGTTCTAAAACGGACTCATCGTTTCAAGTTTCAGTCAATCAAATGTTGAGTATAAAAGGTGTTTATAAGTACATTAATAACACGACAACCTCCTATATTCAAGAATCGACCTAACCAACTAAGAGTCATAAATACCTAATATATGAAGGAAAAAAAATTAATAAGAGCAAAAACCCGTCAATGTACAAACCGTATAAACCTAATCAAGTCCGAGTCTCACCACAAAACCTAGCTACCAACCCCAATCCTTCCTCCTTTCTCCAACTTCTTTGGTTAGCACATTCTAATGGAGATCATAATAGGACACTACTATTTCTTCCTCCTCCTCCCAATCCTCAATTCTTGGAGCTTCCACCTTTCACTAATACCCCCCAAAATTCTCCATTAATCCATACTTCTTTTTTCTTTTTTCTTTTCCCAATTAGACAACCTCAACCCTATATATATAATTATCAAAATTATATAAAAAAAAAAACAAAAAACAAAGGGACACATGCTACCATATTATAAAAATAAAAATAAAAATCAGAAATTAACTGTATGTTTTTGCATTGAATTTGGCCAAGAAATAAGTGACTTCCAACAGCTCTCAATATCAGCTGCTATGTTCTTGGCATCCATGGACGCCCCAAGAAGGCCGCGTTTGGTGAACCCCACTGCATACAGACCACTCTGCCCTTTCCACCCATGAGGAAATGCCCTTTTTGGGAGCCCATCTTTCTGTGAGAACATCTCACTTTCCTGTGATCACCCAAACACGCCCTTAACTTTCTTGTTTTTCTCTTTTACTCATGAAAAAGAGACCATAAAAGTGGGAATTAAGTAAGAACTATACCTTTAGCCAACCTGGTACATTGCTTTTGTAACCAGTTGCAAGAATTATTGCGTCAAAATTTTCTCTTCTCCCGTTCACAAATTCAACTGATGTATGCCTTAATCTCTCGATACCCGGATATATCTATAAACAAAGAAAAGAAATATAAATTATTTCAACAATTAACCAGCAAAAAGACATCAACTAATGGTAAATATTTCATTAATTATCTTTCTATAGTATATTAAACACACTTTTCTTTGTCATGAACCGAGATCCCGACTTAACTGAACCCGATCAGTTATATAGACCGAATCAGATTCGAGTTATAACCAAGAATGAATAGTGCCATTAGTGGAGGCTAATCAAAACCTCAACCCTAAAAAAAGAAACCCTTTTATTCCTGCGACTGTTTGGACAAAACTGTCGATATTTTGGCACACTGGAAACATTGCTATTTAGCAAAGCAAATCAATGATTAATGATTAAAAAGGCACAACAAATCTTGGGTGAGATATATATATGTATATAATGGCATACAACAAATACACTTTCTAATGTTTGAAGTGATCTCACACACACACACGCACCCACATGTGTGTGTGTGTCAAATCTATATTTTTCCAGACACAAAGCAGCGAGGATATGTACCTTGATGTCTCCACTTTTGATCTTGTCAAGGGTTCCAACATCCAGAACCGGAGTTTTTCCGGACCGGTTCTTCAGCTCGAGCGGCCCTACTTGAGGCCGGTCCAGGCCGAACCGGGCCGTGTCACCGAGCAAAAGCCGTGAAACTATCAATAAAAACCGGTCGACAACTCGCATGGGAAACCACTTCAGTAACCACATGGACAGCCCGAAAGTCGACCTTCCCAGCATCTCTCGTGGTAGAATATGTACCTATAAAGTTTTACCCAATAAACATAATTGAGAAAAAAAGAATGAAAAATAAAGGGTTCATTAAAAATAGACAGACGAGAGTCAAAGTGTCAATCATAAAAGAAAGATAAAAAAAATATATATAGGGTTTGCGGAAAATAGGCAGACGAGCTCAAATTCGACTCGGTCGTACACAACCGATCATATAGGCAAGAAAATACCGCCTAATAGTATGGCGGCCTAAAGAATTAATTAAAAACTTTAAATGGATCATAAAGTTTGATTGCGGGAATATAAAATGTGTAAAATCTTGAATTAGATTTTACTAAAATAAAATAAAATAGATTATAATAATTAGTAGGTTTCCATGTGAAACAAAACCATGCGCATGCTTGAGTATCCCAAGAAAGTGAAAACATTAAGGCTGAGCTTTTTTGAGGGTGAATAGAGGGGGGAAATATTTTAACTATATGCTTAAAATTAACTATATTATTGTTCTTATTATTTTAATTACTATATTAGAAGCTTTGGAAACTTGTGTGTAACAGCCCAAAAATAGTTGGGGAAAAGAAAGGCCATACTTGTTGCTTCTTTTGAAAATCTCATAAAATATGAGCTTGGCTTTCTTTTTTAGGGTTTCAGTGCCTTTTTCTCAGAAAAAATTGAATTAAAAAATGCAGAGACAATAGAGAAGACATGTATATTGCTTCACTATGAAGTTATATCAAGAAAAGATAGCCGCATGCACATATTAACTTACATATACGTTCATATATATATATAAGGGACTGAGTCAAAATTTTCGACTGGAAACAAGATTCGAAATTTTGTAAAATGGGTTCATTTAGTCTAAAATGAACAAGTTAAACAAAATTTATACGAAAAATTATCGAACTAACCAAAAAACAATCTGAAAAGAATCTGTGTATATATCTTAATTTTCTTTTTAAAAAAAGAAATGGAATCTTGCATCTTGCAAAATCCCAGAAACAGAAAACCCTTTTACCCCTTTTGCCATATCAAAATCTGAAGAAAAAGATTCAAAGAATTTAGGGAAAAAACACATGAACACACACTGAAAGGTGTGAGAAAGATCCTTACCGTATCCCTAACAACGAGCGAAGGCGAAGCATTATGATTGCATAGATCCAAACAAACCTCCATGCCCGAATTCCCACACCCAACCACCAAGACTTTCTTCCCTTTATACAAACTCCCACTCTTATACCCACTCGTGTGCACCACATCTCCGCCGAACTCCACCATCCCTTCTATCTCCGGCACCACCGCCTCCGCATTCTCCCCCGTCGCCGCTATCAGCCACCGGCACACGTACTCCACCTCCTCCTCCTGTCCCGCCCCCTCCGCCGCAGTGCTCACCCTCCAAAACCCGAGATTCCTATCGAACTCCGCCCGCACCACCCGCCGGTTGAACACCGGCCTGATGTCGAACCGGGCCGCGTACGATTCCAAGTACTCTATGAACTGCTGCTTCGTCGGGTACGTGGGGAAATCCGGCGGGAACGCCATTAGAGGGAGCTCGCAGAACTGTTTGGGGAGATGGAGTCTGAGCCTGTCGTAGGTTTTCAGCTGCCATAGCGAGGCTATGCAGCTCGATCTCTCGATGATTAGAGATGGGACGTTCTTTTCTTTGAGGCAGGCGGCGGCGGCCAGCCCCGAAGGGCCGGCGCCGACGATTACCGGTCCCGGAACCCAAACGCAGCGCTTTGACGATGAGAGGCTGAAATTGAGGTTCTTGTTGATGAAGGGATCGTTGGCTGTCTTGCCCAGCATTTCTCTGAGGTAATCATCCATGACGGTAAATTAATCTCGATCAAGAATCAGTAAAAATAGACGAAATGAAAAACAGAGCGCGTTGGGGTTTCTCTGTTCAACTCAAACTCAAACTATGCTGCTGGAAAGACTTGGAAACTGCAAGAGAGAAGAGCAGTGAAAGTGGAGGGACATGTGGTGAAAATTGAGAAGTTAGCAAAACTGGATAAATTATTATCGGGATGATCAGCTTTTATGGGGAGAGAGAGAGAGAAGTTTGTGAAATTCTTATCCAGTTTGAGAAGTGAGGATGATCAAGAAAATGAAAATTTGTGAGTTTGGAAGTGAGATTGAATGGAGATGATGAGAGAGAATGGAGCCAGAGCCAGAGCCAGGCTGATCAATCAGCATTCATTGATTCAACTTCATTGGAAGAACGAATTAATACTACTGAGAGAGAAATAATAATAATAACAATAAGAATAATAATATATGTGGTGATATATAGATATATATATATATATATATATATATATATATATGTGTGTGTGTGTGTGTGTGAGGGTGATTAGAATTGAGAGTCTGCTGCAATGAGCTATTAATTCCAGAGGTAAACACAAAACAGAGCGTAATGGCAGTGGGGTATATATATATATATATATAGTGTCCGCGCGCGCTTTGATACGGGGTGGGGGTGGCATCAGTAACGGTGATTTAACTAACATCAAATAATTTATGTCTCTACTTCTTTTTTAATTTTAATTAAACGTGCCATGAGATCACATCAATACTCTCAGTGTGGGTAATTAACTTTGGTGGCCCGGAACTTAACTATTAATTTGATTGTTATATTTGTCTTCGAATCTGACTTATTCTCGAATGAAATTAAGGTTAAGATTGACAATAATTTGAGGTTATTCATACCTCACTATTTTTGTGGGTGATGGAGTTCAATTATAACAAGCTCACGTCATGACACGTGAACTCTCGAGAGAACTCGTCACAAGGGTCTCAGGGCCACTTAAATGTCCCTCGTGAACTCCACTAAATTAATGGATCATAACACTTGGAAGATCACGAGTCCCCCCTCGATAAACGAGCGCGGTATTCAAACCTCCCACCGACCCAGGGTCCTCTCAAGGCCAAGGTGGTCGGAGGGAACCCGGATCAAACCCAAAAGTCTCCCTCGAAATAACACGAAGCTGGGATCCCTCAGAGGGCTTCTCAAACCTTGCACAGGATCCCCTGCATTGGGATTGAGCACGTTAATCCCTCGATAACAATCCAATAGTGCTATCTGATACATAAATATGATTGTGCACCCGCTACAGGTACTTTTACGACTATCTTTCTAGCAGGCCTATTGTCATTTTCCCTTAGATACCCCTCACTGGGCCACGTCTGTAGGGCAACCGCCCATGTGTACCTGAGTAACACGGAATTATAAAAGGGTCCTTACCCTCAATTATAAATATTCCAATAGTTATCTTCGTCAGTAAGCAAGCTTTTACATTACAAGCACTTTTACTACAATTTTTGCTAGCTCACCTGAAACTCCCCATCTGTTTCACTGACTTGAGCGTCGAAGAATCAAAATTGGGCACCTCCAATATTCCCCAAATTGGCTTTCTAACGTTTACTTTGTGATTGCATAGCAGGTAGAATCCACGTCCTGTCAAATCATCACCTCCACTCTCACCGAAGTCCTATTCCATTGGTTTCCTTTCCTGATACAAATTCTAAGTGGTGTTGTGTTGACACATCAAATCCCTCCTTATCACTGGGTATTTTTGTATGTTCTCTTTTCTTGATGTTTGGCTTGGTAGTTTGTATTGCTTGGCTTTTGTTGCAATAAATGACGATGGCCGTTAAACTCCCCACAATCTTTCTAACCAGTTTTATTATTAAAAAAAAAAAAAAAAACTTGAACACAATGATTTAAATACTGTTTATATCCAATTTAGTTGATGCAAAAATTCTAATCTAGACCTAAAATAATCGAATCTAATTAATTATATGGACTAACGTGTAGAACTTACCATTTGATTTTAAATTTTTTTTAAAAAATTTACATTAGTTGCACTCGTAAATATTATTCCTGATTATATTAAAGGAAAATTGCAAATTTGGGATAGTAATATACCCCATTTTGCATTTTTGGACTTTAATTTGGTATTTTTGATTTCAGGGATAGTAACTCTAAAAATTTTACAATTTCAGTCAAATCTCAACCGGAAACCTAATTTTGCACCGGAAAACCCCGCGTGATCGCCTGAAACCGGTTGAAGTCATACATGACAAAACAAGCCTATCAGGAAAATTGCCAATTTGGGATAGTAACATATCCCAATTTGCATTTTTGGACTTTAATTTGACATTTCCGATTTTAGGGACAATAACTCTAAAAATTTTGCAATTTCAGCGAAATATCAATCGGAAACCTAATTCTACACAGGAAAACCTCATGTGATCTGATCGCCTAAAACTGGTCGAAGTCATGCGTGAAAAGATAGCCTGGGCCACATAAGCAAAAGAAAGTCATGTCAATTAAAACATAGAGAAAATTGCATTTTTGGTCCCATAGGATATAGGTCAATTTTTTTTTGGTCCCGTAATTTTTAAATCATCCCGCACTTTTAGTTTTTCGACAAATATAGTCCCAAAGTGAAAATTTTTCAATATTAGTCCCAAAAAATTTAGAAATATATATTTATAATATTTTTCCTTAATTAAAAAATACATATCAAATATATATTAGGAAAATTTTAAAAGAATATCAACCACATGATATGCATTTTATTTTTATAATAAATAATAAATTATTACATTTTAAAGTATAAGTATTACTTTAAAATTATAAAATAAAAAAATAAAAACATATACATAGTAACATAATTAATAAAATAATCTTCAATATTGTATTTAGTTAAAAATATATAACATAAAAAATTGAAAATAATTAATATTGATGAGGCCTAAAATCATTCTCGAATCAGAGCCGTCCACGTGTCAGCACACCGCTGACTAAAGCCCAGACGCTCGCCTTGAAGGGCTCGTGGGCCTTCCCAGCCCACTCATCTGCAAGCTAAAATAGACCGTCAAGCCTCGGACGACTATTTAGGTAAAAGGCCAGAGCCGACGAGTTTGACGCTCGCATCTCGGCCCTCAGGGTTACCCTTCTCAGGGAAGCACCTACATGGGGGTCCCATGTTGACGCTCGGGATCTTGTCGCTCAAGGGTCATCTATCGTGGGGAGCCCATCCGTGGATTTTTCGAGCGTCATCAACGCTCGGGAATGACCCTACGTCTCACATGATGGATCCTAACCTTCACAAGAAGACATTAGTCCCTCATCCCACTCGACCCTCGTCAACAACCTCTGACACAAAGGTACTGTGCACCGTGCACCTGACACGCCGTCTCCTTTTCTGGAATATTATTCTCACCCCACCAAAGGCTGCCGCGTGTTAGGGCAACACAGGTTTGGGACCACATGGTCAATTTACCCATTTACCCCCATCCCTAACATATAAATAGGGGAGAACCCATACATTCTCCCCCAAGTCATCTTCTTCACAGAATACCACGTAACTGAACTGGGCATCATTTTTCCTCTGCATCTTCTCCAAAGCTTCCTGTATCTCACCCTTTTCTGCACTTTTGCTGCACGATTTCTTGGTGTTATCCTAGCTGGAAGAATCCACGCTCATTGGAAACCCAGTTCCTGAGGCTCTTGCGCCTGTGATGGTCTTCCATCCTACATACAAATTCTAAAGTGTTTGGTGTTTAAATCCTCCACAAGTTTCTGCACCATCAAATATATATCTACTAATTGAAAATAAAATATTGATGTTATTTTTGAATTCTCATTAAATATATATGGCTACTAATTACTTTTTAATTTTTTAATTAATATTATATTATTGAATAAAATATATATATAAATTTTCTGCTATTTTCAATTTTAACTACACCCAGCGTTAATTATTTTAAATAAATACAATGTTATATATATAAGAAATATGTAAGTATTATAAATATTAATGTTTTTTAATTTTTTAATTTTACATATTTTTAACTAAATGCAATATTGAATATTATTTTATTAATTATGTTATTATGTATATATTTTTATTTTCTTATTTTATAATTTTAAAGTAATACTTATACTTTAAAATGTAATAATTTATTATTTATTATAAAAATAAAATGCATATCGTGTGGTTGATATTCTTTTAAAATTTTCCTAATATATATTTGATATGTATTTTTTAATTAAGGAAAAATATTATAAATATATATTTCTAAATTTTTTGGGACTAATATTGAAAAATTTTCACTTTGGGACTATATTTGTTGAAAAGCTAAAAGTGCGGGATGATTTAAAAACTACGGGACCAAAAAACAATTGACCTATGTCCTATGGGACCAAAAATGCAATTTTCTCTAAAACATAATTTCACATCTGGCATAAGGACTTTAAATTAAAAACGTAAAACTGACAAAAAGAAAAAATGGTCATGTTCTTTCCTCTATTTATTTAAAAATTGTCTCTGCCATTTTATGAGTCTCTTCCTTTTTGTGTATGACATCGCCACTCCCCTTGGCAGCATACACCAATTCGGAACTTAATTTGAAAGTCATATTTCGACTCGGACATGTTTGAGATGCCGCTAATAACCAACGAATGACAAGTGTTTTTCCTTGTGTCGATCCTATTTCAATGGGAACTTGATGAGTCGATCCACTTACAAGTCTTGCTTTTACTGCTATATTGGGAGTTACTCCACGTGTTGCTTGATGTAAAACAGATAGTGGATTTATTTATGTCTTTTGTTGAATTTTTTTCATGGCTTGATAGAGAATTTGATAAGCCAATAATTTTTTCCTGTGTTAAATTTAAATAAATAGGGGAAGAACAAGACCCTTTTTTCTTTTTGTCAGTTTTTCATTTTTAATTTAAAGTCCTTATGTCACATGTGAAATTATGTTTTAATTGACATGGCTTTCTTTTGCTTATGTGGCCCAGGCTATTTTGCCACGCGTGACTCCAACCGATTTCAGACGATCACGTGCGGTTTTCTGGTGCAAAATTAGGCTTCTGATTGAGATTTGGCTGAAATTGTGAAACTTTTGAAGTTACTGTCCCTAAAAACGAAAATGTCAAATTAAAGTCCAAAAATGCAAATTCGGATTTGTTACTGTCCCAAATTTGCAATTTTCCTGATAGGCTTGTTTTGTCACGTATGACTTCAACCGGTTTCAGGCGATCACGCGGGGTTTTCCTGTGCAAAATTAGGTTTTCGGTTGAGATTTGGTTGAAATTGCAAAATTTTTAGAGTTACTATCCCTAAAATCAAAAATTCTAAATTAAAGTCCAAAAATGCAAATTGGAGCATGTTACTATCCCAAATTTGCAATTTTCCCTTATATTAATTTGGTCAAGTCTAGTTCGAGCTCAAATAACTTCTGTTGAAGAAGCTCAATAATATTACACTTAATCCCTTTTCGACGGAACTTTTGAAGAATATTTCGTTGGAGTTTTTGAATAAAATTTTAGCGTGATTTTCAAGGGTAAATCTATATAGATTGAATGTCAAATGTGTTGACATTATACATCAAATCGAAACTCTCAATGCAAGGAATACAATGGTGGTTTCGATATCAAAATTTGACAATCAACAAAGGGAAAATACGGATCAAAGAATTGAGTCAAATGGGATATGAGTTTTGTTCAATTTAGAGAGAGCAATTTGATGATAGTGGCCTTGACCCTTGGATTATTATAAAAGAGAAGAAATCGACGAACAAAATTAATTTTAAATAGAATATTCAGCCAAAATAATGTAAAATAGGTCAAAATATAGGAGGTAAAGCACGTTAATCCATAAAATATACAGTGCTGTTCAGAATTAGCCCTTAATTAATAAAGTATTATTTCGGTGGCACTAAAATTTATATTGACTACGTACGTACCTCCTTCCCGTCCCTAAAGATTTTCCTTTATTCATTTGAATAGCTTAATTTCAGATTATTATTGAAATTGCATCAAAAGTATGGCAATTAACGTCACTATATTCGTCAGGGTCGAAACTTAGGAGAAGTAATTGGATATCTGACTAAATATGAATGAATGAATTAATTACATCATTAAGTGGGAATTAGTGTACTACAAGTGCAACTGTACTTGACAAATATATTAATTAATTAAGATAGCAAGTCAAAAAGGAGTACTTTCTCCCATTCAAACAAGTCTATATGATTGGCTAATTCCGGGTTGGCAATGCATTTGGGTTTGGACTCTTCTGTACTGGGCCGGGCAAAGCAGGTATATGCATTCTTCTCATTATCTTTTATCTTCCACTCAAATGTTTTCATTTTATTTTATTAATTAACTTAAGCTTAACCTAAACTTCTGATCTCATATTAATTCAGTTTCCCAATTTATATATCATAAAGTTAAAAATGTCTTGACCTCGATAGGAATAGTCCACATATGGAATACAAATCATAAATATCGATTAGACTGAACTCAAAATCAATAACGAAACCACGTATAAATTAGAGGGTATTGGTAATCGCTAACTTAATAGTCACCCCCATATGTGTGATGGGGGAGGTGAGACCAGAAGATGCCCAGCCATTCATGACTTCTATAGGAGTGATGAAATCAGAAAATACTGGCTTCTATAAGAATGGTGAGATAAAAAAATGCTCGACTGTTTGTGATTCATACAAAACTAGTGAAATCAGAAGATACTTGACTGCTCGTGACATCTGCCACAATGGAGAAATGATCTTCTGTTTTAGAAGTCTCACTCCGTTGTGGCCTAAATGAAAGAAACGGATGAAGATGTAAAACCAAAGACATATAGTTGTATTCCCTAGGAGCACAAAGGCTTATATAAGAGGCCTCTTTGTGATTACCAGGGGGCAAATATAATTTATAAAAACCACTTTGTCCTTGAACAACATTAATCGTCCAATACCAATTGTGTCAAGTTGTTGATACTATTCACTTTAATCAAGAAGTTTTGTGTATCCATTGTTGGATGACACATTATTCCACAAATTCGTACTACTTAGCTAGCTAGCTACTCATGGGAAGAACACAAATAAAGAAAAGATATATTTTTCAATCATTGGATGATTTCATTGACAAGACAAATGCCCTTTAATTCGCATTAAGTAAAGTGCTTCAATTGCACTTGTAATTGGATCTTAATTTAATTACTTTGGTCGTGTTGATTTTAAATTTAAGAGTGTTTAAATTATTTAATGTTATAAATTTTCATTTTTAAAATTAATTTTGTAGTTATCCTTTTTTTTTTTTTTAGGAGTAAGAATGGCTATCCCGATCATATCCAAGATCAGGGCATACCATCGAACCTTCGGGGATTTATGAAACTGTATTTGGACTATTAATTAGTATGTGTCACATCTCCAAGACCAAGATCAGGGCATACCATCGACCTTTCCAGATTTATGAGACCCTATTTGGACTATTAATTAGCATGTGTCATCTCCAAGATTAGGGCATACCATTGACCCATCAAAATTTATGGAACCATATTTCAACTATTAACCAACATGTGTTTTTTGAATTTTACAGATGACATACCAACAAAAAATTGTGTTTAGAGGGATTCGAACCCAAAATCATTATTTATTTTAGAAAGAAAACCCTTAAATACTTGGGCTAAACCCTATTTGTAGTTATCCTTAAATAATATAATTTCCTACACCCATCACGATTTAAATTCTTTTAACAAAAAAGATTATATCATTATTTTCGTATCGTAGTCGTGCCCGAGTATTATTTCCGTATCGTTTTGGTGCCATAATATAATTTTATAAAATTGTTGAATTCCTTGAATTTAAAATTTCTAATTTCGTACGTACCAATGTGTGATACCACATTCTCATGGTTGACTAAATTAATTCTCTTCTTACTATATAAAGATATAGAATTCGAAGTTGCGTGTAGTGCAATGCATTTGTTTCATTCAATATAAGGACGCATAGACCCCCCAAATTTTTTTGCATGATTAATCATACAAAAATTCGTGAAAATGCAAATATCAATCATCGAAGATCTATGACCACTTGTTCATGTGTAATTTCACATATATGGATAAAATGAAATGGACTACTTCAACAAGAAAACATATTAATTTTTTTTTCCCCATACATTAAACATTTCGAATAATTATTTTAGTATTGAATTTTGATTAGTATTTTGTAGGAATTTGTCATTTTATCAAAGGAAATCTAATTCAGGTATCAATCCAAATTATATATCGGGCGATAAATAAAACTCTTTTCAGTGAGACTTAATTATATGCCGAGCAATAAGAGAATCGGGTAAAAGTTCATCTCTTGCGATATAGTCAATCATCACTAGACTAAAACATATTGAGTGTCAATATTTATTTTCTTTTATTAGATATCACCACTTAAAACATGAGGATTTTACATAACACCATTCTAGATTTATGATTTTGCATGCATATTTTAGACACATGAAAGAAGAAGTAAAAAGATTATTCTCCTATATATTATATTATAATACAATAATGTGATAAAGACACATGTAACTAGGAAGAATGATGTTTAAAATAAATAAAACATGAGGTGACAAAAGTTGTTACTAAATATAGACTTATATATACAAAACTTGTTCCTCTCAGTTGGGAACTAGGTTTAGGAGAATCTAGCCTCCCTAAAGCCTATAGACCTATAGGGTTTGTTATGTGTGTATATATGTATATATAGTATGTATGTATATATGGAATTGTGAAAAAATAATGGGGGATGTGAAGGTGAAAGGCTGTATGTTTGTGTCTTTAATGAGGCCCACTAATTTGGTGTTGCTGGCCACTCATTTGGTATGCTGCATTTATAAATTTACAACTAAGTTACTAAAAGGTTATACATTATTTATTTATTTTTTTATTATTATTATTTTTTTTAACACACACCCCCCAAGTGGTCCAAGGGATTCGAACCCGGGACCTTGCCTTCGAGAAAGAACCCTCAAACCACTTGACCAACCCCTGTTGGCTACTAAAAGGTTATACATGAAGGCTCCTTTCATCCACCAAACTTAAATTTATAGATGGTCCCTTATAATTCTTGATTGATATATCTATATCTATATATATATTTGAATTCAAAACATGAAAATATTGAGATAGATCCATTTGACCTTTGTTTTGTCTCCTTTATACCCTTATAAATAATGATGGAGATGGTACTTTCGGGAAATTCTTGGCTGAGCCGGGTGTGGGCCCCAATTCCTACACCCGACTCTAATACATGAATATAAAAAATAAAATAAAAAAAATATTTTTTTATTTATGTATTAGAGCCGGGTGTAGGAATTGGGACCCACACCCGGCTCAGCCAAGAATTTCCCTGGTACTTTCGGATCGCACAGAACGACTGTAATATAATATATATATAGATTATATATATGTATATATTTGAAATTCAAAATATGAAATTATTGAGATAGGTCAATTTGACCTTTGTTTTGTCTCTTTTATACACTTATAAATAATGAGAGAGCTGGTACTTTCGAATCAAACATAACAACTACAATATGATATATGTAAAGATTACATTTGATTTTATGAAAAATGATTTTATGAAAAATTATAGTTATTTAAACGTAAATATAATATAATGAGAAAAATCGATGCAGAGATGAAAAATACCCATTATTTTAGGCGTTTGAGATTATTCATGCTTATTTATTCAATATTATTTTAATATTTTAAAATATACCTAGTAAAAATTTATTTGTTTTCAAGATAATGAAAAGGACCCCCCAAATGTGATAATTGAACGGTCCGATGTTACATTACTTTCATCTGAGAATCTTGTGTTTGAATTTATAATTTATACGAGTACTATTTGTAGGGAGAATTTTATAATTTTGTGGTTTTGGGATATAGAAAATTTAAAGCCTTTTTGAAGAATACAATTTGTATCGGCTCAATTAATTATGACTTAGATATATGCTTCTTCCCTACTTATCTTTTATATGCATATATCTCCATTAAACATCTTAATTCCCTTTAAGATTTAGGCATAACCCACAAAATCTCACAATGGCAATTGCTAAGCATGATTAGATGGCTCCCTAAACCTAATTTAGCACACTAATCAACTCATATTAAGGATATTTAAAGTCAAAATAATCATGAAAGAACCCTTAAGCATGATATTAATGAGTATTATTGGTGGGGCCTAGAGATCAATCTCACCATTATGTTTAAGCATGAAATTGTATAATTAAAAAAATAAAGGTAATATGAAATGTTAGAATCTTCATTGAAGCTATAAAAAAGAGAAAGAATCAACATATGCCCCACTCTAATTATTGTAGCTTTTCATGCACAAGCACCAATTAGGGTGTTGCACAAACCTGTCCTTGCCTTAGGATTTTTCATGTCCAACTACCCCAATTCTTTCTTCTTTAATTTGTTTTCAAAATTGGTCACTTAGTTAGGTCATGTGGAAATTACCTAATTGTTATGTTTGTTAATAACTTATTATAAATTTAATTTTATCAAGAACCGTACAATGGAGCTTATTAACGTACTAGTCGAACCATTATAATATGAAAATCTCCTCTGTCAAAGATAACAATATTAAAAAGTTTATTGAACTAATGGATTGGACCGCTAAGGTACTACAGTGTCAAAATTTTCCTGGCAATGAGGATTGATCCAAGTAGTTTTCTTCAGATAATGACCCAAACTTCGAATTCCACTTGAGGGTGTGTATACTAAAAAAGAAAGTGTAAAAATCTTCCTAATGGATCGGATTGTCGCTAAAGTATAAAAATATTTTTACCAATAGTAACTACAATATTAGATTTGAACACAAGACATCTGATTTAGTTAACATAAATCTATTAAATTAAAATTATACAGTGTGGGAAATATATTTATGTTAAATCTAAATAATACCGGAGGCATTTAAAATTATAAGCCAAAGTTTACAGAACAATATTGACCACAAAATACATAATTACTTGGCCTATATTCCACCATTGCACGCGCAATTTATTATCGTTTGACCTTCAAAAAGTCACCCTATTTGACTCCGACTTCACAAGTAATAATCTCATTAATTGGTAATAATAGTTAACAATTTTTTTAGGATATTTAACTACCGAAAGTAATTTCGAGTACAAACACGTTACAAAATCTTGTTAATTATTGTAAATAATACAATTAAAGTTGCTAGCTAGTAAGCAGATATGAAATTAATTAATTAATATAATAGCTTACTTAAGAAGTGGTTAAACAAGATTTTGAACCACGAAGCATGGATAATTAAATAATAGAAGATAAATAGAGGAAGTGTTGCAACTTGCAACAATCGTTAGAGGTACAAAATATATATTTATACAACTTAACCATGAAGCCTTTTGTATTTGAAAGCAAAAGATGAAGCATGGGAAAAAAGTATATTTATAGAAGTTGATATTTTAAGAAAGAGAGAGTTTTACGAACATTTCACTTTCGGTATCAATATAATTCTTTAACTTTTGGAGGAGCAAAGTTTGTCTAAGTAAAGAATGTTGGTGTTAATCAATGGTTGACTTTATTTATGAATATTATTTTTTGAGAATTTTCACCTTCAATTAATCCCATTATCCCCAATAATTCAATATTGTTCAAGATAAAAGAATGGGTACAATGTTTTTAGTTTCTTTTTTTTTTATATTGATTTTAAACTAATTAATTGTAGCTTGATATCAATTTGAATTATGACCGAGAAAATATAAAAATATATCAATCTGGGATTGAGATTGAAAATTGTTAGGGTATACATCATATATATACCAAGAAATTCAAAACATATTTCAAGATGTGAAAAAATCCTAGAGAACCCTCTAATTTGAGAGAAAACTTTCCTCTTATCTCTTAACTCTCAAATTAGAGGCATTGAAGCAATCGAGTGATAGATTCTCAATGCTCGAAGAACTCTCGACCGTGAGTCACAAGGTGATAGGAACTTAGCCAATGAGGTCTGGCTCTATGAGCTCCTGGGCAAGACTTCTCGTTAACTGAGATTCGATGAGCGAATATCCATATATATCAATTCAAAAATAAGGTCATTAACCTAACTCTCATTTTCTGGGAGTGAGGTTTCCACCTCTATAGTCGAGTCTCTCCCAAAATTTGAGCATGACTTTTTTTCTCAAACATTACCCTAATTCACTATATTAACCTGAACATTCAGAGTACTAATGTATTGAATAATTCTACTATTTTATTAACGTTTTCATCATCTTAACAACTAAGAGAATCCACCCCTTTGATAGAAATTCTCAATCACAACATCAAATTAACACCCATTTTTCGGCATCATCACCACCCGTATGGTACGTACTAAAATTCTTTTGTCATTCATTATAGGAAATTTCAAATTCATCCATTTAAAAAACAATAATCTCAAGTTCTTTAAACCCTAATCCCTTTATGGGTTCAATGTTCTAAATTCAGATAACATAAAATAATCATAATCATTGATGAGGGACGATATCAGTCAAATCTGCAGTCATTTCACTTCCCTCATGTCTTTAATCCCATGGTGGTTTACGCATAATTGAAGATCTTTTAAAACCCTCAATTATGCAAGCAAAGATTCTACAATAATTAATGTGTTGTGAAGTTTCATCATGTCGTAATTTTTATCTGCATGCAATGAGTTTG
This sequence comes from Lantana camara, assembly GCA_037501455.1. NCBI lineage: Eukaryota > Viridiplantae > Streptophyta > Magnoliopsida > Lamiales > Verbenaceae > Lantana > Lantana camara. Next base: position 97,964,933 of record CM074861.1, read on the forward strand.
TTCTTGTTCATGTTCTTGTCACACTTATATTATATGCATATATGATTGCAATTAAGCCTCCAATTTAATATATAAGCTCAAAGAATAGCTTTTGTAGCCCTCTTTTCTTTAATGGCACAGTGACACTTTATTTTCAATCTAGCATCATTGTGCACAAATGATGGATCTACTTGATAAAGACGTGGTAATATTATGGAAATATTGCAAGCAAGAATTAAAGATTGAGGATATGGGGGGATTATGAACTTTGATGACATGAGGGCTGTCGATGAATGGAGTAAAACACGATTTATTGAGAATGATTATGTTTGAATTCAAACCCATAAGTCATAAAGAAATTCGGGTTCAGGTTCGAGTACGAACTTGTCGAGTTTGTAAATTTTATGTTCATATTCGAGTTTGCCTAAAAATTTTAAGTGCAACATATATTTCGATCCTTTTACAATGAATTGGGTTCAAGTTTGAGTTTGATTGCTTATAATAATGTATATTGTAATATAAATTTGTTATTGACATCTTTTATTTATATAAATATTAAAAGATATCGATATTATTGTTATTAAAAATGAAAAGTTCACGAACGGTGCATTTCTTTCTTTTAACTTTTAATGTATGAAATGCTCAGGCTGAATAAGAGACAAACTTGAGTTAGAGTAGCTTGAATTGATTCATTAAATTTACTAACCGACTTGACTCATCTTAAATATCATTTTCAATCGAGTTGCATACAAGTCAGTATTTTTCGGGTACATGATTGTTAATTTCTTGCAACATATTTTCATATGATTTGGACAATAAAACTATGTCTATTTTATTATATATTAGCTTTAAAAAAATATAAGAAAAGGCATAAATGCGACTTTATGAGAATTATTCTCTCCACTTTGCCCATTGGCAAAACTATATATATAAGACAGAAAAATCAGAGCAAGAATCATGTCTTCCACCCTAAAGTAAGCTCTTTAATTATATTTTAATTACCCATTTAAACTTAGATTGACAAGACAGGAGTAGGGTCTCTACTTTCTTGTGATTTAAAGCACTTTTATACCACTTTTTTACACACACACTTTCTTTAATTAATATATCAATAAATCCAATGAAGGAAATCAATAATTTTGTTGCTTCTTAATTATTTATTTATAAATAAATTTGGTTAATGCCCACTCACATTAACAAAGTTAAATAGCTTCTTTGTAATTTACTTGACACTATTTTCTGCAATTCTAGAAATATTTCCAAGTATAGAAAACAAGGCATAATCATTCCTTAGTATTTTAAAGTAAATTCAAATAGATAAACTAATCAACATGATAAGGTAAGTCCCCTAATCAATCCATAATACAATGAACAAACCAATCATAGTCTTAACAAATGCTAAATCGATTGATACCAACCAACTAAAATTTTAAATATAGTATTATGAAGATTATATATATATATATATATATATTATTCCCTTTCCCACAACCAAAATTAGAAAAATACTTGTGACAAGACGTTGAGGGATACTATTGTTATATTAAATGTGGAACTTGTCACTTTAATGAAAAGATGATTTTATAATTTGTTTGTTACTACCAAAAGAAAAGTCAATAGTTTCTTCTTTTTCGTTTTTATTATGAGCATTCATCGTCGACTGCTATGATTTCTTTCATTAAATGTTATCTATCCTAAAGCGTGAGACAACCGCTTAGAAATTTTGAAATTATTTTATATCCATAATTCGTGATTGGACTCCTGTCATTAAAAGAATAAATGAGTTTATTTTACTCGATTCTTATTAAAAAAGTTAATAGAACCATTTTGTTCTTTTATTACAAGTCATTCGTTATTGATTACAATGATTATATGCTCACTAAATTATAGACATTCCAAAATGTAAAACGACTAAAAATTTAAAATTACTTTCATACACAAAATTAATAATAAAACCCTTATTATTTAATAAGAATAAATGAGTTTCGTTTGCTCAATGCTAAAAACTCATTAATTAGTAATGCCACAAATTGTGACAATTCACTATAAAAATTGTTGGCACCTTTGCCATGTTCTATGGCTAGGTATCATGTATTTATATATCCTACTAGCTAGTTTGTGACATTTTATAGCATTATAAAAGTATAATATAAACTAATCTAGGTAGAAATTACAAATTGGCCTCGATTACCATATTTTTGAGATATTCTGAGAAAAAAATCACATTAATTGACTCCAACTAATTGCAAAAAATACTATTATATATATATATATATATATATATATATATATATATATATATATATTATCACACATTGATCGAACAATCTCTAAAGCACGTATACTTTTAAAAATATTATTTTACTGTATCGTATGTGTCATATACTTATATTAAACACCGTATTGAATACTTCTTACGGAAAATTTCTTTAAAAAAATTCATATTATTGTATCCATATCGTGTCGTGTCTATTCACCGTATTCGTATCCGTGCATTATAGATAATAGTCCCATCGATACAAACAATGATCCTATTAATTTTTAATTAGAATATATATATATATATATATATATATATATAAATTTTTTTTAAAAATTTTTTTTGTGGAAAATTTTAATTAGTATATGATACGTTCGTGTCAATTGTTGGATTTCTCGTACACCATTTTATTATATTTTATAAGTTATCAACTTCTAAGTGAAGTAATTGAGAAAAACACTAAAGCAATAAGCTCAAAAAAGTAAAACAATAATTCCAACTTCATTCCTTATGTTCATATTTGCTTTTAGATGGCAAGTTAAATTTAATGAATATTGAACTAACAAAGTGCATCTGAAAAAGTAATATATAAATAAAATAATTATATTAAAAAAAGTAAATTAATTAGTGGATGCCACAGCCCCCATTTATGAGAAATATATTGGAGTCTTATGCAAAGAGAATTAAAGCGCATTTAGTGACAGAAAAAGGAATTTTTTGGTTCCACCTGAAAAACGCAGTTTCAAAGTGATCAAAGTGCGCCTTTTCCAACAATATTATATATAATATTTGACAAGAACTTTTTTGGTAGGATTTATTTATTTTTCCCCAAAGTATAAAAGACAAGCCAAACTTTTTTTCTTTTATTTCTTGATCAAGAATGAATAGTATGCAATACCTATTCCATATCGATTTTAAAGTTCATTTTCGTATATTTTCTCGTCTAGACAAGAAGATCCACCGTCAGACTGTGGCCGATCATTTGGCCATCACTTGAACTTCTATTTAGGAATTTAAAGTTGTTTTATGTATGATGAATAATATGTTTGGCCTAACTTACACCCAAAAGCTAATTATTGGAGGAAAAGTTTTTAAGTCATTATAAATTAAACACAACATCTTCGAACTTTCGAAGGAATCAAAAAATTTGCAGGTGGAAAGACAAACCTAAAATAAAAACTGCTCTGATATCATGATTAATAATGTGCTTGGTCTATCTCACCCCCAAACCAATTGTTAAGGGGAAGATTATACATTTTTAAAGTTTCGATATCAAATATTTGACAATGTATACCTAGAGTCAAAATTCAAACCCTCTATTTTTTAATTAATATAAAAATCATTTCCACTCAACTGCAACCCCATTTGGTTATATTATATCTCACGTAAATACTATATGCCCAAATAAAGATATTAATATTGAGAATTTACTATTAAAATAAACCTTTTGGGCTGAGAGAAACGAACTTTGGTATAGATCCAGATGGTTGATGGGCTTATTGGGCCTATTCCAGTATGGCCCAATATAAAAGCAATTTAATCATCATATTTAAATTTTGAAACCTTTTGGGCTCTTAAACTAATTGGTATTGTTATTAACTAGTTACAAACCCGTGCCAAGGCGGGCCAAATTTTTATAAAAATATAACCAAAAAATCAATTAAAATATATTATTAAAATAATAGCTATTAAACCAAAATTTTCTTTAATATTATATAAAAGAAATATTATTGAAATTAGAAAAATTTATTAAATAGACAATAGAAATGATTGTACATTATATAAAATAATAAAAAGAGCAAATGCCACGTTTAGTCCCTGAAGTTTCGAGTTTGTGTCACTTTAGTCCCTAAAGTTTCAAAAGTAACAAATAAATCCCTAATGTTAATAATTTATCTCAAGTTAGTCCCTCATCAAATTTTCCGGTAAAAATATAGTCGGAAAATTTCCAAGCACATAATTAGTAAGGGTATTTTCGTCTTTTTCTATTTTTGTTTAAAAATCCAAAAAAATAAATAATTAAAAAACTATTACAAAAATTGAAGCCCAATCAAGCCCAATGCACGATTTATATATTGGTTTAATTAATTACTTCCCAGCTTACCTCATTACCATTGAATATTTTTTTGGTCAGTTCATTACCATTGAATTTGTAAAGGTACAAATCCAAGTTATAGTTCATACTTTATAATCTGACGGAAACTTTGATAACTGGTGTTCATAATAAAGAGAAAATATTACAAAAATTGAATTTAACTAGCCAACTTATAATGAAATTAACCCGATATTAAGATAAATAGTTCGAAAATCATCGTCTTCACAAAATGAACAAAATACTTCCAGATAAAAAATGATCAAGACATTCTGACATGTTTATGTTCAGCCAAAATATTTCCCAAATATAAAAATAAGAAGTTCTAACATATTCTAAGTTTTAAGACCATAACTTCACTTATTGGACATGTTATCCTTTTGAACCAGAGTTTTTGAAGCCATCTTTAAAGATTTCAATGTAACGCAATGTCTTCCACCTTTCTTGAAATTCGCTTTCACCATAATTCCCCCAACATTACATGATGCTTCCGGAATATTGCGTACTGACATAGGAGTAGGAGATGATACAACTTCATTTTCTAGAGTATATGTTGATTGAAGTTGAGGTCTTGAACTCTGTTCCTAAAATCATAAAATATTCACAATAACAGATATAAAATAGAAAACTCTTTAAGAGACAGTAAGAATATGAGAACTCACTTTGTTTGGATTTGGGATTTGTGGATACTTCTGTCTATTGTAACCGTAGAAATCAAGATTTTGCCACACTCTTCCGGCTGCTGTAGGACAAGTGCTTCTGTTGTGTCCTACTTGAAAACATATCCTGCACTTTCTCTCATTCTTCTCCTTTCCAGAGGCTTTTTCTACAGCGTGTGTAATCTCTTGTGTGACAACATCTATTGGTTCTTGTATATTTTCTTGTGTTGCAGCTTGTACTGGAGTTTGTAACTCTCGTGTGACAACATTCACTGGTTCTTGATGTTTGTTTGGGCATCTCCTCCTGTTATGACCGTCTTGGTGACATATGCTACAAGATAGTGTTTTCTGGCCAATTTTACCTAGTTTTGTTCTCTTCGAACGATTATCCTTTTGCTCATCTAACCCTTTTCTTCTACTTTTTTTTGGCCTTCCTGGTAATACAAGTTCAGAATTTGGTACACAAGGACCTAGCCCAGTTACTGGCCATTCATCCTGACTCTTGACAGGGTTTATAACATAAGCATATGCCTTTCGGTAAGTCTCAATAGAGTAACACTTATGTACCATTTGTTCAGGTTGTCTCCCCAAAAACACAATAGCACTCACTCCATGTACACATGGAATCCCTGTCAATTCCCATCTTCTACACGAACATGATCTCAGGTTAATATCAACAGAATATTGTGATCCCCACATATCTCTCACTTCAAATTTTGAGTTGCCAGCATAAGTTGATATGCAAGTTCTAGTCTCATCTTTTATTTTTTCAAGAAATTTTTGAACTTTAGGACACAAAGGACCATCCCAACTTGCTGCAGTATCTCTATTAACTTGAAGTCTCTTTTGTAATTGACTTCTAATTTTTTCAAGCATATTCAAAATAGGCTTCTCTCTAGCTTGACGTAGAGTGGAGTTAAAGGAACAAATATTATTCAGCAGGATATCACATCTTGGGTAGGTTCTAAAATGAGATCTTGACCAATGCCTTGGTGGTACTTCTGAAAGCCACTTGTACGCTGTTTCATCAAATTCCTTCAATGACTCCATTCCTCTTTTGAATTGAGCCACCGTTGTAGACGTCGCTAAATTCCACATTTTATCTTTCAATGTTAAACCTGTATGTTGTTTCTTAAAGTTTGTGTACATATGTCTTACACAATATCTATGCTCAACATCAGGCATCATGTCATATATTGCAGGTAGTAATCCCTACAATTAAACAAATGGAATAAACATATTAGTAAATAATACAATGGAAGTAATATTTATTCTAAGACAATAAGAGAATGTTACCTTCTGTCTATCTGAAATAAACGTCCATTTATCTTCATCATATATATTGAAATCAGTTTGCATCAATTCCAAAAACCACTTCCAAGTTTGTTTATCCTCTGACTCTGTCACACCATAACACATAGGAAAAATCTGATTGTTGGGATCTATCCCAACAGCTGTCAATAATATTCCTTTGTGTGTACCCTTAAGGTGACACCCATCAAGACCAATCACAGGTCTACACCCTTCAAAAAAGCCTCTTTTACAAGCATCAAAACATACATACAACCTCAAGAATTTTTCTACCTCATTAGTTTCATCAATTTTTGTTTTCAATACTATAGTCGATCCTGGATTAGTCACTCTAAGCTCTTCACAATAATCATATAATCTGTTGTACTGATCTTTGTATCTACCATGAAGCATTTCATGCACCTTTGCTTTGGTCCTATAGTACTGTGATCTGCTAACTTCCACATTCAAATCATTCTGGACCTTCTCTTGAAAATCTCCCAATTGCCAACCTTTATTCAACCTCCAATCATTATAATAATTGTTATTAAGCATATTTGAAGTGATAAACCTATGCTCGTTAAGCTTTCTGCCACAAGTATGCTTAGGTACTAGTGTTTTAATAATGAAATCAGAACTACCTCTATCTTTAGATGCCAAAATAACCCATGGACAATTCAACCCCAGACACTTTGCTCTCACTCTCAACAGGTCATTCTTTACAAATTTGATGTCTCTCTGTCCAAGAAGAGCCTGTCTTTTTACTGCCTCCTTAAAGATCTCAGCACTAGCGAATGACATACCAAGTCTAAACTGTGGATTTGTCATATCAGTCTTAGGATTGAATCTTTCTACCCTTGGTGCAACTTCATCATCACTATGAATGCTATTAAGGTCATCAGATATTGCAGACTCCATATCATCATCATTATTTTCATTTAACTCTGCATCAACCTCATCTAAACTGATGTATCCATCATTTTCAGAGATGTCATCTTCACTTAACCCATAATCACTATCATAAAGACTACCATCTAAATCTGAATTATCTCCTGCTTGAATGCTATTATTGGAACTACAAAAATCAACCATGTAAACAACAATTTCTCCAACTGCAATAGCAAGATCAACCATCTTCTCAACATCTCCATTATGCAAAATAAACACCAGATCACTCTTAATATTACCTTTAGGAATGAGGTAAAAAAAACTCACGGGATTTTTATAGCCCAACATTTTTCCAATTTCAGCCATCATATCCATGCTCATAAGCTCGGCCTCACAAAAATCAATATAGTCTAACTCACCATCCACATACATTTTTCTTGGTTTATCAACAAACTCTCCTCCATGAAACAATTTAATGGTGAAGCATTTCTGGGGCCCTGTTAATGTCGTAATAAAATATAAGTGAAACACTTTTAGCCGTCACCATTTTCGAAAAAAAAAATTAAGAAATAGATATACACACTTACCATATTCTATTACTTTGTCAAATTCATCTACGCTTCGCAACCTCATTATATCAAACTTGAAGGCTATTTGTGTTCTTGAATCTTGAGTAATTTTCTTCTTCCTCGAACTAATTGGATGAACCCTAGTTTTCAAAATTTGCTTCAAACCGTGAATTAAGGTATTAGAAATTGAGACTTTACATATTATGTGGTAACGTGGTAAATGAGCTAGGGAAATTAATTAAACTATCATATGTGGGCTTTATTGGGCTTCAATTTTTGTAATAATTAATTATTTATTTTTTTGGATTTTTAAACAAAAATAGAAAAAGACGAAAATACCCTTACTAATTATGTGCTTGGAACTTTTCCGGCCATATTTTTACCGGAAAATTTGATGAGGGACTAACTTGAGATAAATTATTAACATTAGGGATTTATTTGTTACTTTTGAAACTTTAGGGACTAAAGTGACACAAACTCGAAACTTCAGGGACTAAACATGGCATTTACTCTAATAAAAAAATAAAATATGTATTTAAGAATATATGAAAATTACCTTTCTTAAAATTAAAATAACTAAAAATAAGACTCTAAAATTGTACAATAAATTCCCACATATATAAAGAAAAATAAAATATGTTTCAAAAAATATATAAAGAAAAATAAAATATGTTACAAAATTTGAAGGAATTTCACAAATAAATTTATATATGCAAAGAAATATAAAGATATCATGTAAAATCAAAATATATCATATTATTATTTGACAATTGTCAAAATAGAATATATTTTATGAAAAAAATAATAAAATATTTCTATCGCGTATAATAATCAAACAAAATTAATTGGAAATCTTAAAAAATAAATTTAATGAGCATAATAATGAATAGAAATATATTTTAAAAATGTAAGTTTTAAAAAATTAAAAAAATCAAATATTAAAAACTAAATTAATAATTTAAAAATAATTACATGGACATGAGAAGAGGTAGAAAATTAAGAAGAAAATATAATATAGATGATATATACTCTAAATACCTACAAATAATTGATTATCAAACTAACAAAACAATTGCATTCGAAAAAAACAAAACATTTGATTAGAATAAAAAAACTTATCTCGAGAAAAGAATGATCCTGCATGAAAAGACATATATAGATCTGAAAAGAGGTAGTAAGTTAGCAAAAATAAATAAATTTTCTATCAGAATGAAAATGAAAAATTAGAAGAAGACTTACGTTAGAGAAAAAAATAATTATGCATAAAAAAAGAAAATTCATATATAGATATGAAAAGATGTAGACAAGACTTGATTAGAATCGAAAAGAAACAATTGATTAGAATAAGACTTGACGAAGAATGATCCTGTAAAAAAATCATGACGATTAAAACCTTAAATACTAATGGTGTGTATCACCAGAATTTTAAATTTGAATATTTCTCCTAACAAACTTAGTGTCTATCACCAAAATTTAAAATTTGAATACTTTTCCTAACAAACTTATCTAAAAACATAAAGATATATTTGGATAAATTAAGTTATTTGAATTTAAATTTGAATCTATAACTACAATATACAAAATACTTAATTTTTTTGGGATAAAGGTGATTTATTAAAGAAAATTTTATTAAAATTTATACTAATATGCGTATTTTGAATTTAAATATTTTCGGGTAACAGAATTTGAGAAATAAATAAATTTGATTAAGTAGATTTTTAATCAAGATAATAAATATTAAATTTAAAATTTATTAAGATATTTAAAATATTTGAGACTATCCACGTGTATGCATACGTGGATAGCCTCAAGGGTCGTGAATTATATATATATATATATAGATTTGGACTATCAACATAAAAAGTATCAAATTAAATGCAGAAAATAGTTTTTAATTTTTTATCTTTCGTTAATTATCTCGAAATTTCATTGAAATACTACGCTCAATACCACCAAACGGTGTAATTTTAGTTCGGTGCTATATTAATTTAATCAGAAATTTCGAATTCAAATTTTTGAGAACTCATTTACCATTGATAAGGAGAATTTTATACTTTAAGAAATTTGTCCCCACTCAATCATAAAAAATAGACTTAAAAAAAATAGAAATACTAGGCTCAATTTGTCGGACCATTAAATGTCACCCACTTCCCTTGTACGTGTCCAATTTTACTGAAATGCATTTATTGGTGCACCTGCACCTATATCTATTTTACCCTTAAAAACTTCAAACTTCGATTTGAACTGCTCGCCTAATAACATTAATACACATTTCACTATAATTAATTAGGAATGGGATTCACATATAACTTAGAAGATATTCTTTAAAATTATTATTATTTATGTAGTACTAGTGACTAATATTAGAAAATGTTCGATTGTTTGTCAGTTATAATTTCCTAACTTTTAAGAAATAACTCTCGAGTACAGGGTTTTCGTTTTGTCACCGTAAATAGTTGTAATTTGGTAAATTCCATAATCTCTAGATTTAGAATTCGTTTATTTTATTAGAGAGTAATCCATTAAGTTCTGATTAGTAAAATATAAAAATTGGGTTAATTTCCCAAAAGACAAAAAATGATTTGTTTACCTTAGTTGTTTGAGATAGGCTAATATCTCATACTTATTCCTACAAATCTGTTGAGTTTGCTCTTAAACCACAGGTCCATCACCTATTAAAGTAAACAATTTATTATGAATCGTAAAATAACTCACCCGTCCTAATATATAGAAGTAAGCGACTTCTTAGGATATTGATAATTCTCATAATTTTAAAATTATCATTATATAATATTAGTGACTGAAATTAGAGAATGTGTAATGTGTTCGATCGTAACCTCTTGAATTTAAAAAATGATTCTCAAGTCCTGATTCTTAATTCTATCATCGTAAATAGTTATGATTTGATAAATCGCAACGTAGTCTCTAACTTAGATTATATGTTTATGATTATTTAAGATTATGCATTTATGATTATTTACGTTATTATTTAATATATTTGACTACACTCTACTTTGGCCACACACTTAATAGGAACATACAAGAAAAAAGAATAACAGTTAAAAGATTAAAAAAAAATGAAAAGTTTAAAATCATCGTAATTAATTATAAACTTTTTAGTGATATTACTAATTAATTCTATGCAATGACAATAAATTATTTCTAGTGACAAACGAAATATATATCGTTAGTTTTTTAAATTTATTGTTTTGATTGTATTGACAAAAAATATTATGTTGCAGGGACAGGTGATGAAAAGTTCATAAATGATCCCTTGGAACCACAGTGGAACAAATACGTTGTCTTTGACATAATAGGATCTCGTATTCATTCATATCTTGCATATATTATCACTCCTCTAACAATGTTCTTGCCGGATTAAACAACAAGGTTAGTATTGCCCTTTTAAAATCAACAAATAAGAAATATAGCTGTTGGAAGCTGAAGTCAGCAGGAAGCAAATATAGCTGTTGGAAATGGCCTTGAGAACCTCACCAAGTGGAATTCAAATCGCAAAAGGCAACGACTATTTTGAAGAGCTTATATATAGAGATCAAGATGCGGCATAACAAGTGATTTTTTTACAAGTTCTCTTGTACAAGCTATTTTGTGATTACACCCTTTAGAGTTTGTGTGTTTGCTCTTGGTGGATAGCTTTTGTAAGAAGACTTGGGAATCCAGGAGCTGGACTGATTTGTTCCGGGCTGTGTGATAGCAGGTTCCAGTCAACTCTGTAACTTTGTATCTTGTAACTCTGTCCCTAATAAAAGTATTGACTTCAAAATCGTAAGTTTGATAGCTTAGGTAGAGGATTAATCTCTTTACCTCGTGTTTTACACAGCTCTAGAGGTCAAACATCTCTAAACAACTTGTCTCGTTTATTCATCATTTCTTACCTTATGGTTGAGACTTATTGTTTGGTGCTTAAGCAATCTTGGTAAGCTGTTGCAGCTTCAAATCTGATATATTGACTGATCTTGAGAAGTCTATAGTTTGAAGCACTTGACTTTGAACTAATAATCTCTACGATTAAGATCTGGACTTCAAAGTAAATGCACTTGTGTTGCGCAACAACTTGTAAACTGAGTTGAAGGTTTCCATTGAATCTGATACATATCTATCTAAGCCCAGTTAAGCTCTGTACTTGAGTTTCTGAGCTAAGCATTGAACTTTCAAACACTCTAAGTTGAGCCAGTGAATTAAAAGGCTACAAGTGAAATTTTAATAAAAACATAATAATAAATAGAGTCAATGGTGACTCCACCTCGAGTCAATCTCGATTTCAATACAAGGATATTTGTATTTCTATACTATCTTTAGGCCTTCTTGTAAACTCAGCATCTCCGCTAACAATGTCCGTGTCGCCAAGTTTTATAGCGAATCCAAGCTCCCAGTTAAAAGATTAAAAAAAATGGCAAGTTTAAAATTGTCGTAATTAATTATAAACTTTTAAGTGATATTACTAACTAATTCTATTCAATGACAATAAATTATATTTTGTAACAATGACCCTAAAGCTACAAGAATGTTTCACTTGTAGTAGTTGACAATATGTGGCATTCTTAAATTTACCATTCGGTGGGGTAAAAAGATATCATTATGGTCTTGTAAAATGACAAATTATTATTAAACATAATTTTGTCACTGGCTGCATTATATGAGACATTGTTGTTATAAACTATAGGGAAATTAAAATTACATCCAACTTTCTTTAGGTTTGGCCTAATTAAAATTCAATCCTTATTCTTTACGTATTTACCATGTAGTCTCTAAATTTTACATTCCGTTTGAGGTCTTGACGTTCGTTAAGGTTTTGTTAAGTTGATTAGAACTCCTTAAACTATAATTTTCACAACAGTAAATAAATATAGTTAATAACAACGTTTTAGATTGTGTGGTGCAATTTTTCTTCATAATGATCAAAGTAACATGATATATTAGCTCTAATCCACCAACACTTTTAAAATATTATTTTGTTGTATCGTATTGTACCAAATATTTGTATCGGACACCATATTTCATTACTCACATAAAAAATTCAAAAAAAAAAAAATTCATTATATTCGTATCTTGTTCGTATCGCCAATTCTTTTTCCTCGATTCTTTACCAAAACTATCGTGTAATTACTTCTAATATTTCCATATTTTGCCAAGAATCGTAATATTTAAATTAGCAAAAATAGAAAAAAAATATTTAAAAACTTTTAATAATAAGCATTTATTGGTAGGTAGTTGTTTGTTTAGAGTTTGCACCACTTGCAGCAGTATCAATTAATCCATCAATGCTGAGTTTCACTATTATTCGTAACATTAGGACATCCCCACCGCCACCCTCTTAATTAATAACTCTACCACTTCTTTTTCCTTGCTCTTTATTGAGTGTCCCACTATATAGTACCCCTTTATTAATGGGATAAATATAGATTAGCGGTTGTAAATCGAGATGAATCGATATGAATACAATACAATATTAGTATGATAATACAGACTCATATGGAATCTATCATGTAATAAGTGTTTGATGTGAGTTTCTAATATAACACAACACTTGAAAGTGATACGAATTCACACATCTATACGCTCATTTGAAATCTATCACGTGACAAGTATTTAACATTGTGTCAGGTACAAGTATATGACACAACACAACACCTCAAAATGATATGAACATTTCGACACGCTCGTTTCACAGTGTTCGATATACGATACCTGAAAGTGATATTTTTATAAGTATACATGCACGTACCTAACACAACACAACACCTCAAAATGATATGAACATTTTGACAAGCTCGTTTCACTGTGTTCGATACACAATACCTTAAAATAATATTTTTATAAGTGTACAGACATGATTGACGTAGACGTATATTATGCGTAATTTGAATTAAATGTTGTTGAGGCAAATGTAGTTGGGAGTATTTATTAAATAGTCTTAGATTTAGGTGATGTGTTCATGGTTTCTAATGCAGTCAAGAAGTATGTACCAAATATCACACATGTGACATGTATATGTAGACTACTATAAATACTAGTAGAGTAGTGGTGCAACTTTTCATGTAACTTACTTACATACAAGAAACACAAATACACATTAATAAAGATTACTTCATAATCTTCTTGTTGCAGTTGGCTTTATGGAGCTCAAGTTTCAGTTCGTTTTAGCATTTCTATCTGTAAGTAAATCTCAACCCTTTATTTAATTTTAGTCATGTTTGTAATCCTTATATATTTTTTTATTCTACACAAAATTTGTAGCTAAGATTTCAACATGTTAAAAGAAAAAAATCTAGAAAAAGAACCCTCTAATTTGTTTATCTTGTATCAAATGAAGGGGTTTTTATTTGTTTTTTAAAATTTTTTTTTTTTTTTTCAGGTGGCAATTCTTGCAAGCCATGCAGCTTTGCCTTCAGAGGAGTACTGGAATTCAGTTCTACCAAACTCTCCAATGCCCAAAGCTGTAAAAGATCTCTTGCAGCCCACAAATGGTAGTCTCTCCCTGTTAATCTATTCTCCAAAACTATTGGATGATCTTAGATAGTATAGTTACTTGAGATTAACTATTTTGTTCCTCTAGAGTGGTTGGAAGACAAAAGCACCGCCGTCGGGGTGGGCAAAGGCGGCGTTAATGTCAAAACAGGGCGTGGGAAGGGCAGTGGCGGCACCGCTGTGGGGGTCGGCAAGGGCGGCGTCGGAGTCAGCACCGGAAAACCGGGCCGCGGCACTAACGTGGGCGTCGGCAAGGGAGGAGTCACCGTTGGAACTCGGGGCCGAAAGGGAAAGCCTGTTTATGTTGGGGTCAAACCCGGCCCGAACCCATTCAACTACCTATATGCAGCCACTGAAACTCAGCTGCATGATGATCCTAATGTAGCTCTATTCTTCTTGGAAAAGGACTTGCATGCAGGCAAAAACATGAAACTTCAGTTCTCCAAAACTGGAAATGAGGCCACATTTTTGCCCCGTTCGGTGGCGGATTCCATACCCTTTTCGTCGGAAAAGATACCGATGATATTGAACGAGTTCTCGGTGAAGCCCGGTTCGGAAGAAGCCGAGACGATCGAGAAAACCATCCGGGAATGTGAGGACAAGACTGTTAAAGGAGAGGAGAAGCTCTGTGCAACTTCTTTGGAGGCAATGGTTGATTTTAGCACTTCCAAATTAGGAAAAAATGTTGAAGCCGTATCAACTAATGCAGAAAATGGGAAGGCAAAGGAGTACAGTGTTGTGAGGACAAGACTGTTAAATCAGAAACCGGTGGTGGTTTGCCACCGGCAAGAGTATGCGTATGCAGTGTTTTATTGTCATAAGACGGATACGACAGTGGCTTATAAGGTGGCGATGGTGGCTGCTGATGGGTCGAAGGCGGAGGCCGTGGCGGTGTGCCACCGCGACACGGCAGCATGGAACCCTAAGCATTTGGCTTTTCAGGTGCTTAAGGTGAAACCAGGGGCTGTTCCTATTTGCCATTTTCTACCTGAGGATCATGTTGTGTGGGTTCCTAAGAATTAGGAAATGAATTTGGTGTTTGGGGATCTTGAATAATAGTTTATGCATTTGAATATTCTAGTTAGGTGTGTGGTTGTGTATGTATGATGTATGGATATACATATGTGAGTGTAATGCTGGTCATTACTTTGGTAAATGAATGAAATAAAAGATTATGTTATATTTTAAGAGAAAGCAAGATTTCTGACATTTTGTCATGAACAAAATACAAACCATTCCCTGAATTTTGTAAAATTACACAAACCACCCCTGTAAATGTGGAAGGGTTACAGGTAAACTGCTCTACTTTCAATAGCAACAGCAATCCGCACATGAACAGCAGAAAATATAAAATAAGAGTTGTCAATAAGATCCAGGCCCAAATTTTTTATTCCATCGGATAAACTGTTTGATTTAAAGAAGAGTTCTAATCAACCCGAAATGCCAAGCCAAAAAAATGCTAATATATTAAGTAAAAAGGGCAATTTACATCTGGGTCCCTGAGGTTTGGTGTAATTACAAATTAATCCCTGCACTTCCAGAAATTACATACAACTACCCTACTGTTTCCTTCCGTTAGAGGTCCCTGGATGTCGTTAGAGGTCCGTCCAAATCTGGGTATTCTTGAGGGCTCGTTTTGTAACATTTTGTAAAATACAAGGACTTTTTTATAATATTCAGGATAATTTTTTGGACGGAACTATAATGGCGTCCAGGGACCTCTAACGGAAGGAAACAATAGGGTAGTTATATGTAATTTCTAGAAGTGCAGGGATTAATTTGTAATTACGTCAAATCTCAAGGGACCCAGATGTAAATTGCCCTAAGTAAAAATTATTGAAAATGCTACGATTCTATGATGTCTCTGCTTCGCCAAGGGAAGTTTAAACAAGTATAAAAAGAATAGTTGATGATATGACCTGTGAACTAAATGAAGATTTTGGCATTTGATGCCTTTAACCAAGAAGTTTAAGGCGCGAAAATCTTGAAAGTTATCACATTCATGACAAAAGTACTCAATAAGCAATAAACTAGTATAAAGTACTTAACACAAACCTGAGACTCTTAACAAAGATATTTCAGAACAAAGCCGATCACACATTCACACTTTCGCTCTAACATCTTTATTCGCCATGCTTCATTCAGCAATTGTGACTAGCTTATTTTGCAGACGCTCATTATTATCTTGGGAAAATTACATTTTACTTCCATGAGATTTGCCATAATTACAAATAGGTCCCTATTCTTTGTGTAATTACCGTCAAGTCCCTATACTTTCATTTCCGTCTGAGGTCTATAATGGACGTTAGTGTGCCGTCAGGGTCAACGGTGACCGGCCCAAAATACCCCTGAATAGTAAATTATTATTATAAATAGGTACTTGAGGTTTGAATTTACCAACAAAACGATCCCTGTAGTTTACTCAATAACAAATAAGTCCCCGTATTTTGGGCCGGACCCTGACGGCACACTAACCTCCGTTATGGACGAGTAGAAGAAAGGATCTGCGAATAGACGAGTAGAAACCCTAAGCAGACTCTTTTTTCTTTCCTTGACGAGTAGTAAACCCTAAGCAAACTCTTTCTTCCTTTTCTTGACGAGTAATTAACCCTAAGCGGGCTCTCGTCTGTATTCGCTTATATAAAGGAGGGGAACAAATCTAAACAACACACAAAACAAAGAGAAGAAAGAAAGAGGAGTCCCTCTGTTGAAACTCATCACTATTCATAAAATTTGGCTAAAAAGAATTATGGAAAGAAATTCATAAAGAAACTATAAAAGTATAAAATTATAGTCCATCGCAGGCTTTTTATATATAATAGTTGGAAAAAAACTTACACAACGCATGAAAATTGAAATATTAAAATATTACTTTATAATATATTGAAAAAAAGATAGTAATTAACATGGTAATATGAAGAGTGAGGAGAATTAGAAAAGTTGAAACTTAATTTTTTATTTTTTTATTTTTTGTTTTTTTGTTTTTTAAAGAAAGAGAATTTTATAGAGGATCGCACCTCAAAGAAAAAACAACGAAAATAAAGCGCAACCTGAAGTCAAGAAAACAAAGAAACGGGAGTAAGTACTTCCCAGATAATAAAGTATCAAAATCAAAAATATTTTTGTCCGGATTATTTTCATTAAAATCTTCAATATCTCCAACTTTTTTTTATCTAACTTCTCAATATCTCTACCTGTAAATTAACGGTCATTTGAGGCGAGCTTCTTCGAATAAAGATCTTCTCAAAACCTCTATGGTTTCACTAGCATCTAGCGAAAACAAAATTAAAACTTAAATAAAATTGAATTTATTCAATAATATCAAATTAAATAATTAAATTGAATTAAGGACTTATCAATTATTAAATTTAGCCTAAATAAATACTATAGTTAGTTAAGTTGAACAAACAATTATATTTGGCATGAGAACAACAAATGCGCAGACCTTCTTGCGAGAAAATGTCACACATGTAATGGTTTGATTTTATAGGATTGCCCAAATGATGATTTGAAAATTCTTTTGAATTCATTGAGACTCCTTGAGTTTCCTTTTTCTACCAAAAAGAAATTTATAATAAAAAAACACCTATAAGATTAATCTACTTTATAATAATATAGATTTACTTAAACACTATATGTTGTTTATTTGTATCGTTGACACTTTTTTTTTTCCCTCTATCGTTAACATCTTATATTTTGTTGTGTCTCACGCTATAAGCTTGTTAAGAAGTTTTTATTATGCAACCATAATCTATTTTATTTGTGAACCTTTAAATTTAAACACCTTACATAAAATGCAAAATGATTGTCTACATTAGGCATGCAAAATGAGCCGAGCTGAGTCTTGAGTTTCCTTTGGTTCGAACTCGAACTCAGCTCATAAGGATTATGCCCGAACTTGGTGGGCTAAGAAACAACTAATGTTTGAGCTTAGGTTAAGGCTCATTTTGCTAAATTTTCAATTCTGATTAATTTTCAAGAAAAATACATTTTTGGTTCCACACTATCGATCATTCTCATTTTTAGTCTCATGATTTTTAAAAGGAGTTTTTTTAGTCCCATATTATTTGATTTTTTATCATTTTTTTATCGTTTGCTAAATATTTTTATTGTTTTCAAAAACTCTAGTTCTTCGCTCTGTACTTTTGGGAATTTCGAATAAAGTTCAAAAAAAATAAAATAATAAGGAGTTCAAGGCTGACTTAACGTGCACGTGAGGCGCACATGTATCTTCCATCCAATATTTAACGATTGTCCTTAAAACGATAAAAATCAAATGATATAAGACTAAAAAAACCACTTTTGAAAATCATGGGACTAGAAGTGAAAATAACCCTATAGTATAGGATTAAAAATACATTTTTCTCTTAATTTTCTAATAAACTCAACGCATGCATCACAAAATTAGTTTAGCCATAAAAATATCAAATCCAAACAAATGGGAATCTTAACCCCCGGTTAAAAAAGGATGTCTAGAAGTAAACTTACAAAACTCCGTTGAAAATTGTTGAGGGATGTTCAAATTCATGATGCATGGATATGAAGACGGTAATACGAATATAATACGATACGAATATAACTACCGTTTTATATGTTAGTGTATGATTTTTAATTTTCAAGGTTGACAAATATATAAATCAATTACGTAAACCGAGTAGAATTTCACTTTTCATACGTAGGATATAACATGTAAGCTTTGTCGTCCGTAATTATGAGAATTCTTTTCATCTTGGGTCAATTGAGCGTGCATATCTTTGTACTTTTTATGTTGGTCTAGAGTCCAACTCATATTGTATTCTTAAATATCAATCCATGATTTACAATTGTTTATTGTACTCCCAATTATATTTGAAACAATTGTAATCGTTATGTACATTGATTCAAATAATTAAATGGTTCGTTTTAATAACAATAACACGGGTTTAAATTCTTTTAGCCATTTGTATATGCATTAAAAAAAATGAAAAAAAAAAGAAGATCATCATTATGTAAGCTGCGATGTAAACTATCCGTATGATTGCCGTCCCCTTCGTAATTACTTCTAGAGCACTTCTTACCACTAATTTAAGTTAAATCAACCCACTTAAAAAAAATTCCAAAAAATTGTAATTCTTGTGTTTCACCCGTCGAATTTTACAAATAATTAATTTATTAATTTTATCCCTCCCTCCCCCTTTACAAAATTCTCAATCCACTATTGAGCTGACATGATCACATGACTAGGCATAAAAATAGTCAAGTTCATAAAAGGGACTAATTATAGTCAAACTCTGCTTCAAAAATCATTGAATTTTTCGTTTATTCTACCAACAAGCATACATCATTGAGTTTGGTTCTATAACCATTTTACTAACACATTTCGTCATATATCTTATTAAATTTTAATACATTTAGTCATAGTTTACGTATTTGATCCTATATCATCACATTTGATCCTTTAATTTTAACACATTTAGTTCTATAGAAAATATGAGAAAATTTCATATTTGGTCATGTAAGTTTAAGATCAAAATTGTTTTGTCCTGATATGGACGGATATTGTGACGGATATACACAATATCAAAAGAGATGAGTTGGAATTGGATAGGATTAATATCAATATTTATATGTATTAGTTGGTTTATTTTAGTTTAGGATAGCTTTAATACTACGTTATTTATTTCCTTACGTTGTTTATTTCCTTCGGAGTCCATAGTTGGTAGAAGTCTTTTATTATATATTGTTCTTGTTGGATTATTTTACGTATCAGAAATAATATTCTCAAGTTCCCAATCTATCTCTCAATCTCTTCTCTCCTAAGTATCTCTCTCTCATATCTCCTTCTCCCCTAAATTTCACCGACAGATCGATCTTATCGGATTATCTTCCTCTCTCTCATCTACAATCTCTTCTCAATAGCCTCCGGAGACGCCATGAGATGAAATTAATCGAGAAAGAACCAAGAATTGGAAAGGAAATCGAATATTGAAAGCAAGAACACTAGAATTAAACTACTGATACCATGAAAATAACCAGAAATCACAGAGAGAAAGAGGGATGAAGAAAAGCTTCTTTTCCTTATTAAAATGAATGAATGATACGTAATACAACTAAATAAGTATTTATACTAGGAAGTCCCCAATGGGGAGGTGACACTTGTCACTGGGAGGTACAAGACCTCAACCCTGGTTACAACTAACTCTCTCTCAGCTAATTGTTCTTAGCTTAAGGTAAAACACAAAATACACGTGCCAACAACTCTAAAGTAACCAACTAACTCTCTCTCAGCTAATTATTCTTAGCTTAAGGTAAAACACAAAATACACGGGCCAGCAGCTCTAAAGTCTCTTGGATACGAATACGTCCCACATTTTCTTAAAGATCCCAACCATTTGTTTTTACGATATTTTTAGTTCCAAAATCTAAAAAACTAACCGGAACCCTAACGGATGTTATGACATGTGTAAATTTAATAATTGAAACTTTAAAAAATTATATTTTTGGTCCCAAAAGTTTAAAGTAACAATTTTTTTTGGTCCTATTCTTTTGAGATGATCCAACCCATTAAATTAATAAAAGAATAAATATAAGTTATCGTAATAGGTGTTTAATAGTAAAGTTTTTTTTTTTTAGTTTGATGAACAAATTCATTTATTAAAGGTATTATATTGATAAATAAAAACATATATAAATCTTCAATATTATATATTATTTTTAAAATATATATTAATTAAAAATGAGATTTAAATGGACAGTGGCGGTGGCAGCATATGTGTTATTTCATTAATTATGTTTAAAATATAATTATTTATTATTTATTGAAAAAATAAAATTCATATCATTTTATTAACATTTTTCTTGATATTTAATACGTATTTTTTCAAGGAAAAAAAAAAAAGAAATATAAATGTGTACTTTTTTAAGTTAATATGTAGATTGAAAAAAATTTATATTTTCAATCCCCGTAAGTTTAAGGTCAAATTTCTTTTTTGCACTACACTTTTTTTAAAGAACTGACCTATTTGTGTTTTCGACACTTTTAGTGCCAAAAAAAATACTCTTAACGGAATTTAACACCGTTTGAAATTAATACTGAAAGTTTTAAAATTATCAAAAAATAAATAAATGGGTAGGACCTTTAAAAAAGTGTGGTACAAAAAAAAATTTTACCTTAAACTTATGAGATTAAAAATATAATTTTTTCTAAAAATATTAATGAAGTGAAGGTAATGTGTTAAAATTAAAGGACCAAATGTGTAAATTCAAACTAAATGTATTAAAATTAATAAGATAAAGAACCAAATGTATTAATAAAATATTTATAGAACCAAAATTGGATTCTGATCATACTTATAGAAACAAAAACACAATTTTACCTTTAAAATATTATATACAATAACTTTGCACAGACTACGAGAACATATTCCTCCCTCAGCATGCACAAAAATGAAATCAAAATCAAACTCAACCTCCGGCCCAATTTCGGGCCCATACATATGAGTACAATCCTCAAGCTATCAGAAGATTCCACGTGGCATTTTAAGGGAAGCTATCCGACCAACACTATCAAATATCAATACCCCACCCACTATTTGGCGAAAGGTAATTGTTCGCTACTTACTAAAAATTACTTTTCTCACATTTCACCTTTTACGAACTGACTTGAACGTTTCCTCAAACAATTCTCGGCTTGTCCTTCTCACGGGTTATTCGTGTTTTCAGGTACTTTGATTGAAGGGCTATGCTTGGCAACTTATTCAAGGGCACACTAAGCGAGGAAGATTCGATCCAGCTGAGTCGTATCAAGGAGAAAGAAAATATCGTCACAACAATTCCTACATTATAAATAAACAACGATTATTCTTAAACGATGGCTCAAGTAATTTTTTCAAATATTTATTTCAGGCCATTTTTACTTTGATTAAATAACTATGTCCGCATAATCACACTACAAAAGAACAGCATATTAAATATGAACTTGTCTCCAATAACTAATCATTTATACATGCACAAAGCTCATAAAAAGAAGCTCATGAGATTAATGCAATGGGATCATGACCTAAATTACCCTTCGCAAGTCTAATCCAACCCAAAGGGACAAACTAGACTTGAATGATGGTCCATCTAACTCGAACAAGCTACCTCCTCACAATTTAATAAAACCAGCCGAAATCGAAATTATATGTACGAATCGAACAACTATTTGGTTCGACATCTGGTTCAATTCTTTTCAAAATTGCTTATTCAGTTCCGTATTTAGTTTCAGCCTACTGTATCGTACACTATTTTGGCGTGCCAAATACACAGTTTGGTTTACTAATTGAACATGCCCAAGTCTTGAGCGCCAGAAACGGAACAACAATTCAAATGTGATATTAAATCTAGTACAGAGTAAAGACACATCATATGACTAAACATTTGAGAAGAGTAGCATGACACCCAAGGAGGACCCTATGCCTACAGACGGATATTTATTAAACTGGGGCATTTCCTATTGTACACCCCTTTTATTTTTGGCCAGCAAGTCGTAGATGTTGAGGATGACAAGATTTTCTTGGAAAAATCTGATAAAAGAGTATACATGAACATCATAGATTGCAATCCACAACATGAGCCAACAAAACTACCAGTCAAAACAAACATAAACTTTTCCAGACTATAAACACTCTGTAGATCACTTACCTGTGTATTTTTTCTAATGGAATAAGCTTTTAGGTGTGGTGGTATGTAATGTGGCATCAGAGTAACTAGACAAGAGGTTTTATTAGATTGATCCCCACCCAGTATGACATTGGGTTCAAAGAACCTTAACTACAGTAGTAGCAGATAAAATTTTTCACATAATGTACTATTCACTCTAAAGGCGACATAATCATAGACCTTAAGACAGACAACCAGATTAGATCAGGGCCATTTTAGCTTTAAAACTTAAGAAGCCACAAGAGATTTATATCAACCTTCAACACATAATGTGAGATGCAAAAAGGTTGTTTCATACCTTTATCCGGCTAACTTTGTAGAAATATCATCATGTTCGGTTTCTTAAGTCTTTATCTTGAAGAACCATCCAAGTTTTATGGGAATTTCCCTTCTCCATGACTCTGTATCCACTTTTTAAGCTGTTTATCATCATTTGACTTGTTTATCAGCTGGAAAGGGCCAATGGATGAAAAGAGGTTGTGATTAAACAAATAGTATCACCCAGCCAATGATCATAAGAAAGCAAATATCAAGCTAAAGAACATATATCGCACTAAAAGTGCATTAACTTCTTGCAAAAAAAGATAGCAGAAATTAAAGATGTTCTAGTAGGGAAAAACTCTTGAAAACAAGAGAAATCAACTTCGAGAAGATAAAATAAGATATATCCTAAGACTATCATATCCTAAATGCCATAATTCTGGGTCATTCTGCAGTTATAAGTTAATTTCCATCTTCCTTGAATCATTTGACACCTAAAAACACATTACTTGCTTTTCTTTAAAATTTGACACCAGAAAGAGTGTTTGTGCTTTGCCCTGTAATCACATAAATTTTCTATAAATTCAGTTGCATGAAATCCTTGGTACAACCTCATAATGTCCTCCAAGTTCTGACAGAGTTTTTTCCGACTCCTAGAAACTAAGGATTAGGCGTTTATCAATCTCCAGTTCAACTTTCTCATGCCCTTCATCACACAATCAGACAGGCAAGATACACGAATTCCCACATTGAGTCAAAAGTGCTCAAATTCATTTGCCTTAAGCAATTTAAAACAAAGAAAAGGCAAATGAACTCTACAGTCCCAAACTAATATAGTGTATATCTGACATGAAGTGAAAATGCTATCCCAATAGATATTAGAGATCATATTGTTCCAGCTTTGCATTCATTAGTTTCCCAAAGGGGTAGAAGTATGTATATTCTTGCAAATATGTTTATTTATGCATGGGATGCTAGTGTGAGTAAGTGATTTCTGCTTGTGTGAGTGAGTGATTCTGCATGTGTGTGTGAATGAAGATAAAGCAAAATACAGTCAACATCAGAGCATGTTTATACTCTCTCAAACAAACTCTGGCCCAAATCAAAATTAACAATCCGAAGGGGAGAGCGCAAAGGAGCAGACCTGAATCATGATAACTTGAAATAGAGATCAGCACAGGAACTTGGACCCCATCAAAACCATAATGGCATTATAGACTGTACACTTACGGCTTACAACAAATGGGAAACAATGCAGCCTTCAAATATATCTGAGCCAGTGTCTCCACATAAGACATTCGTCAACTAATCATTTCGAGATCAGTTGCACCTTTCATGACTCTAAGAACTCTTTATCACTGATTTTAAACCTCACGAGAAATTCTTACCGCCGTGAGGCTCTGATGGACAGTGAATAAACAAAGAAGCTATCAAAATGAAATAAGTGCATCAGTTATTCATAATGATTGTGACAACAAAGTATTTCCTATTTGGTGAGTGTGGTAGCAAATTCAAATAGGAAACACATTATTTTGAAGTTTTCGGAATAGCCATCTTCAACAAAGTGAAACATTTCATACAACTTTGAGAAGATTCCCATGCTAAATGCCACGTAATTAAGTCAAGTCGAGTCACCCGTGCAAATAAAAAAATGACCCTATCACCAATAACTGATAATTATTTCAAGTTTCTCCTGAGACACAAATAGCAATTAAGCACCCATCTCAAGGCACATAATCTTGAATCAATGCTTCCAACAAATTCCCCCTATATACATTAAAAACACAAGTTTGCAAAATATAGCAAATAACTCTTCTAAGTAAACTAGTTGTCCACAATTAAAGCCCCTCTATCAGTGTATTAACTTTCAAGAGATCTGTGAATGAAGGAGTTAACAATCACGACCCAAATAAGCAGTATCTACGAATCAGAAGCCGTTACCTCCGCAGCTGATTTCATGCCAACAAACTGCAGAGCTTATGGGAAGATGTTCAGTAAGGTGGTCCCCGTTCCGGTTTTAGCGAATAGGACTCATCATCAAAAGTAAACAAGCACGGATTGTTGGAGAAGGGGATCTTACTTATCAGAAGTATGAGCTAAAAGATGCCATGATTGATGAAAACGCATACACAAACATTAGTTTCTGATTCAGTTCATGATTTTAGTACAACATCTATCCAAGGAACCATTGCTGACTCGGAATTACAATTGCATCCTCCAAGGACAATCCAATTTGGACCTTGTTCAACAGTATAACTGCCAAAGCATTTGAGTCGAAATTAAATACATTTCCTAAAGGACAAGGAAAGAAGAGAAGCATCAAGCTTTGCAAGCAAAAAAGAAATTACGTCATACGAATCCATCCATGGACGCAGGTGAAGCGAATACAGAGAAATCACCTTGAGAATTCCTTCCACAGAGGCGAGGATACCGAATGCTTTGAGCCGTCTGGAATAGTTGCTTGGGTTTAAGCAGAGGGGATTTGAAGTATATGGCGCATTTAATGTTTTCACTGAAAACGTAGGTTAAGACCAACGCTTCTAGCCTAAAATCTAAATATGTGTAAACAACGATTTTCATTGTTAGAGATTTTGAAGGATATTGATAAATTATGATGCACAAATACTTTTAAAATTATCATTTTATTATATTTTATTGGATAATATTGTTTATCTTTTTGGACACTGTAATCGATACTTCTCATATGAAAAGTTTTCTTAAAAAAAAAAGAAAAAGTTTTGTATTGTCGTATTGGTGCATTATAGTCAATAAACTTCAACTAAATATTGGAAAATTTTACTTTTTCACTTTTTATTTATTTTATTAATTTAGAGTTTTAGGAAAATAACTTCTTTTGAAAATAAATAGAAAAAAAATAAAAACTTAAAAATATCTAAAGGCGTGGTCTTGTTTCTGATCCAGGATAAATAACATTTATTAAGACTAATATAATCTTTTTTGAAGGAAAAGAGGCGGTGGGGGCCTAATTTATTGCAACTCCTCCAAAACCAAGTTCAACGTAAAGTCCGGAATATCACCCGCACCAACACAGGTCGAAGTCTATTGGCATCAAGTCTAACAAAAGAAAAGTGACAACCAGAGAAATTAGAACATATAGATTTAATGTCACTAAATATGTTGTCGACTTCGGAAAGGTCCTCTTGCTCGGATCGGAGTCTGTTGATCACATTGATGTTGTCTCCTCCTATGATAACATGGCTCCATCCAAAGTCTCTCGCCAACTTCGCAGCTGATAATGCCCCCAACGTTTCCACCACCAGGGGGTCTTTTGTGTTCAGTTTTCTGTCGGTTTTCCAACCTATATATGCACAACCCCTGATAATCTTGTCAAACAAATAATGCATTGATTATAATTCAAATTAAAATTAAAGCCTCATGTCAATATTAAAAAAAATTAAAAAATCAAATTTAAAGAATCAGAAATACAAAAAATCATAAAGATTTATCAATAATGAGAAACACATGCAAAAATACACCAAATTATCCAAAATTAAAGTGCACATTCATCTTCTCATAACACATACACGGTATTATATTAATCCAAATTTTTATTGGTAAAAGTTAAAACCCCGGCTTCCTTATTGTGTGCATTGATAATTTTGTCCGCACACATCGCTACTTCCTGGGACCTTACTCCTCCCTTCAAAAACATGATTGAAATTTTTACCGTTGATAAGTTATCTTGTTCCAATCTCGAACAGCTGCATATCCATATTTGTTGTAATATAATTGTTTTTATATATTATTAAATAAATTATGTAGGAAAATTGTGTTAGATGCAAGTATGACAATTCATATCATCTTAAATAAAACTATTACAAACTCCATCTTAAAAAATTTCACAAATTACAAATTATCTCATTCTACTTAAATTCAAGTTGATTTTGTGAGGAATAGACTACTAATTTAACTATATTTTCAGTTTTTTTTTTTTTTTTAATTTGAGTTAAATTTCGAATACATTATTTTTCATTCTTTCCAATTTTTATGGTAAAACGATAAATTCGTTTATTGATATTGAGACCTTTGTAATTTTCAAAACTCATAAAAGATGAAGATAGTAAATTTTTTAATCTAAACAAGTAGGGATTATAATCATGTAATCTCGTCAAAGGGTATAAATTTGATATTGAGTTTATTTATTTAAACACAAATATTCAAAGAACTAGGAAGATGTAGAATGAAATTAAGAATATCTTTTTTACTGTTGTGAAAACTGATACGCAATTAACAAATATTGTGTAATTAAACATTTTCCCATAAATGCATAAAATAGCTTGGGAAGAAAGCCATTAAAAATATTATATATTTTTCAAGAATAAATGCATAAAATAGCTTGGGAAGAAAGCCATGAAAAAATAGTGTAATTAAATATCTTTCAAGAATAAATGCATAAATAGCTTGGAAAGAAAGCCACGAAGAAAATCATGTTATTAATAATTAACTAGTAATTATTATACATTCTATACGTATGTAAATAAAAATTTACCACGATTAAAAATCCAGTAATCTAATATAAAAACTTGGACTTTTTAAAAATTTTATTCTTAAATTAAATAAAATTTTAAAAAATATTTGAAATTAATTAAAATTTTATATGAGGTCAGATATTTTTTAAATTAATTAAATATTAAATTAAATTAAAAAATAAAAGAAACGTGGTTGAAATGGAACAGGAATATATATATTCTTTCCATTCCCGCACCCGCTCTTTCTCTCGATCAACAAACAAAAAGTTGAGCAACAAAAATCTTCATCTGGCACCCTCTACACTCCCAAAACTCCCAAATTCCATCTTCGATTCTCTCATATACGAACGATGAATTCTGAATCTGAGAAGTTGCTGCTGGCGGCGTGCGGCGGCGATACGGTGAAGCTCTTCGACATATCGGCGGAGCCTCAGAACGCATGCGTCCTCATCCACTCTCCATCTCCAGGCTCACGTGTAAATTCCGTCAAGTGGAATCACAACAGTTAGTTCTTACTCGTTTCTGTTTGATTTTATGTCACTTCCTTTTTCGACTTTATATATATTAGCTTAGTTACTCGATTTTTTTTCTTGTTTCTGATTGATTTCCCGACGCATTAGATTTACTGTTGGCGAGCGCCGGAGA
This sequence comes from Lantana camara, assembly GCA_037501455.1. NCBI lineage: Eukaryota > Viridiplantae > Streptophyta > Magnoliopsida > Lamiales > Verbenaceae > Lantana > Lantana camara. Next base: position 97,993,234 of record CM074861.1, read on the forward strand.
AGATAATAAAGTATCATTATGGAGGAAAAACGGGCGAAGCTTGTGGACGGTACCTGCCAACAATGCTAGGGGGGAAATTTCAGAGGTACATTATATAATTTAAGATTGTCTTTAGTTTGTTATAATTTTTCGATAATCTAGAATTTAAGACAATTCATTATAGATGCAAGGATTGCATTTTACTACATTGTCGCCTATTTATGCCTGCATTAAGTTTCGTTCCTTAATATGAGTGAGATGCTGGTTGATTTTGGTTTTTTGAAATCTTACAATAAGCGAAGAGGAGTGGAATTTAGTGATTGTTTGTCAGTGGAAGCGAATGTAATCGAGACAAATGTGTACTTCGTTATGTTGTAATATAGATGCATAGGAGAGGAGCTTTCAAGTAGTAACTGTAACTAACACCTTAATGAGGCAGTGGAATTAAAACTTGAAAAAAGAAACCAATTAACTACTAAGAGGATGTTTGGCTAAAAGCTCATTTAATATAGCTTATAGCCTCTTACATCTATAAGATGTCTTTAGAACTTATAAGATGGTGATCTTATTTTGAAAATAAGCTCTAGAGGTGTTTGGATAAGCATATGATCATAAACTTATTTGATGTTTGTAATGACAACTCTGCAATTAACAAGGCCAAAAAAAGGGAGTGTGTTAAGATGTTATAGTAATAAGTTGTTCAGATATAAGTTGTTTAGAAGAGCTTATAAGGTCTGCCAATCAACTTCTAAGTGTTACTCTTCTGCTAAAAGTTAGAAAATAAGAGCTAGTTTTCAGATTACAGCTTTAATTTGAATTGTGTGCATGATCTGTGTTGCTATTTATGTTTTTGACTGAAATATAGTTGTTACTGAAGTTTTAGTCTTGAAATGTTCCCGACAATTTCTTCCCTCATAATTGTTAAATATGTAAGCCGTCCGAGTCTATATCAGCTATCAGCTTCAGCAATAAAGGATCTCGACATCTTTGCTCTGGTGGAGCTGGTCAAGTTGTACGGATATGGGATTTACAGAGGAAGCGTTGTGTCAAATGGTTGAAAGGACACACTGATACCGTAACAGCTGTAATGTATAATTGCGAAGATGAACATATAGCTTCTGTCACTCGTAAAGGAGATCTTATACTTCACAATCTTGCTAATGGCACCAGAGCTGCTGAACTCAGCGACCCTAATGGACAGGTTGGGTATATTGTTGCAGGCAGTCATTTTTCTGCAAAAGCTCTTTGAATTATGTTTTGTTTCATCGTACACGATTTTCATTTCTGTTTCCTAAAATTCACGAAACCAGGTTTTGGGTGCACTTGATTATTCTCGGATGAGCAGACACCTGTTGGTGACTGCTGGTGATGATGGGTCCATCCACATGTGGGATACTAATGGTCGCAGCCCAAAGGTTAGCGTTATAAAACTGATTGCTCTGTTGGCTTAAAGTTTTGGACATTTAACTGTCTCTTACTGATTTCCTATTTGGAGTTGCTATAGATTGTTTGTATGAACACTCTTGCATTTCACAGGTTTCTTGGCTGAAGCAGCATTCAGCTCCGATCTCTGGTGTTAGTTTTTCGCCATCCAATGACAAGGTCTCTTCTTTGTCACCTTTCTTTTCTATTCTCCTACATTCCCTATTAAGACAGTCATATACATTTGCTTTCAGTAAGCTACATGCCATGAATTATTACTATTTTATTTCATTTTTTATCCTGTATTTGACAGATTATTGCAAGTGTTGGTCTGGAATGAAGTTATACACTTTTGACTCCGGGTCTAGGAAACCATCTGCTTGCATTCCTCATGAAGCGCCTTTCTCTTCCCTGGCATTTACTGATGATGGATTAACCTTGGCTGCTGGAACAAGCAGTGGTCAGATTGTATTCTATGATGTTCGTGGGAAGCCACAACCAATTACTGTGCTTCGTGCATATGGGAATTCTAAGGTGATCTTAATTTTCAAAGTATTATTTATACCTTTCCTTGTTTGGATATTGGGCTGGCTGCTCGGTGGCATATTTTCCAAATTACTACAAATACAAAATGGTGTCTGCTATAAAAATATAATATGGATCTTTGTGCAATTGTTTCAATCCTTATCACTTATCAAGAAATAATTAATTTCTGGTCAAGACTCAAGGGGCATTCAATCGCTCAATTGATTATGTCAATATGAACTTGCCAAAATGAACAAGTAATATTTTGCAATGTCTCTCCTATGATTGAAGCTGCACAAATCAGACACTATACACATAAAATGTGGAATGTTTCTTCTGGTTTGAAAATATATGAAGGTAAACCACCATCTGACCTGTTTCCTTATAGAAGGTTTATGTTTACCGGGTATGGGGCCATCAGAAGCTGGTACGTCCTGATCAATCTTAATTTTTTTCCTTTTACATCCTTATGTTCACCTTGAATCTTACTTAATACTATAAGACTCGGTGAGAATGTTGAGACATCACATACACTGATGTGTGATTTTTAGTTAATAGGTTAGGTTGTCTGGTGCTAGATTTTATAAGTTCTAATTTGTGGCAATATTTCCATATAGATCTTAAGTTTGATTCACATCACGTACCCTTACGCGATGAATTTTAGAGAATATTTACCTCTGAAGGTCGCCTGATTACACAACACACATTTTCCCGCAGTCTAAAATATATATTCGCGAAGTCCCATACGTTAGGAAAATTTTGTTTTGTCTGGAAAAACAGTTTTGGATTATTTATAACTGTCATTGTATAGATTAGAGTTGTTTCAGATTCTGATTTTCTAACTACTGTGATGATCTTTGATTGTAGGTGAATGAATACAAGTTTCACGCACATGAATATAAAAGGTAAATGGGAATATTTAAACACATCAACGGGAATAATTACTTAGTCAACAAATTGCAACAAATTAATTATTATCAGTATTTTATAGTTTATAGTCTTCTTTTGCCTTGCAGCCATTCTCTAGGACAAGATAAGAAAGTAGTAGTAATTGGCTAGCATTTACCTCCCCTGGTGATGCAAAATATTACACAAAACCCCTTGCCTACATGAGAAAGGCTGGACTCATATTTAGGTTGTGTTGATAGAATAGTGTAGAGGATTGGGTTGGGCTTTTATTATTAAAGTTGTTGGGTTTGAGGATGGGGTATATAGTTGATTGGGTCCAATCCTTTGCTGTGGGCCTGAGTATAATTATGATTCCTATTTTCTTCACCTAGGGAATGTGAAAAAAAAATTTTTTGATTGAAACATTAGAGAAAATTCGAACTCAAATCGATTTGACCGAATTCAACTAATTATAATGGTAAATGTAATATATCTATCATTTGATTTGTTATTCATTTTAAAATTTCCATCAATTATACGACAAGAGTAAAACACTTGTTCTTCGTTATATTAATTTGACCGAAGTAAGTTCGGATTAAAATTACCCAATTTCAGGATTTAGCTTTTGTGCATTCGTGTTTGTTATAATATAATTCTCTTTAATGAATTATTAAATATATTTTACGGGAAAATCGTGTTAGATGCAAATATTGCTATTTAGTATCAACTTAGAAATTTAAGGGAAAAGAAAAACTATTTATTTGTCAAATGGTCTAATTTGATTTTATTTTCAATTTTACCTTAGATTTTGAGTTAAATTTCGAATATATCATTTCTCAATCTTTTTAATTTTATAGTAGAACGATAAATTTACTTATTAAAAGGCGTAAATCATATGAGAAGTGGGACATTTGTAATTTTCAAAATTCATAATAGGATGAAATGTATAATATTTTTATCTAAATAAATAGGAATTGTCAGCATGCAACATCGTATAAGGGTATATAAATTGATATCGAGTATATCTGCTTAGAGCACATAAATATTCAAGACCTACAATGGTGGAAGATGCAAAATTAAATAAAAAAAGTCTTGATAATTTCGGAAAGTAGCAAATAAAATTTTGCAGTAAATTTATGAAATCGTGGTTGCATTAATTTTCTTTTTAACCGTTGTGAAAATTCATACGAAATTAACAAATATGGTGTAATTAAATATTTTCCATAAATGCATAAAATAGCTTGGGAAGAAAGTCATGAAGAAAATTGAGTAGTTAAATATTTTCCATAAATTCATAAAATAGCTTGTGAAGAAAATCAGGAAGAAAATCTTGTAATTAAATATTTTTCGTAAATGCATAAAATAGCTTAGAAAGAAAGCCAGAAAAAAAGATCGTGTAATTAAAAATGCCTTTGTTTTTAACAAGATTACAATCGTATTAACAACGCTCGTTAGATCTTTGCCAAAGCCCTGTTCTTGAACAATATATATCGAACAAGAAACAATATTCTATTTTTTTTTTCACACACGCATACTCAAGTGAGATTCGAATTCGAGACATTATCCTAGAGAATGAACTTATTAATCACTTGAATCTACCATATTGGGCAATATTCTGCTTCTTGGGCCTCTATACGACTAACAGCCACCGGCTTGAAATATGTGGAATCATTGATGGTATTCGTGAAAGGGTAAAAAAACATGGCTATGGTGTTGTTCCCGGGAATAATAGGTCATTTACGGTATTTAAAATTTAGAATAATCAATATTGAAATATATCAAAAAAATTATAAAACTACAATACATCTTTTAAAAAAAGAATATACTTAACAATATTTTCAAATATTCTAAAAAATTATTTTTTACTGTTTGATATTTTCCATTTCCACGATCAATTTAAAAGATGAAATATATAAATAAATGGTTCTTTGTTTTTTATGTTATTATAAGTTATTTTTAAAAACATTCTTAGGTGAATAATCCACGCAAATTTGACTAGTATAAAGAAAAAGTATGGACTAAATTATTTAATCGTTACGGTTTGATTCCAATTCCACGAGTTTGAAAAAACTAGAACTAACTTCTTGAATTTTATAAAATTACACAAACAAAGTTTGTGTTATGAATGGATCAGACCTTTGAAAAAAGAAGGGAGTTAATAACATTTTACCCCCTTTGAAATATTAAAATTTTAACTTATCCCCTAAAAGATGAAATTTAGCTAAATGCCTCCTTGTGTTTTTCAAAATTTAGCACACTGCCTCCTTAATGATTTTGAGAGTAAATTTTAGATTGAATTGACAAAAATACCCTTCTATATATATTGCAATTATTGACTGAAGTTAATTCACCTTTCATTTTTATTTTTAAACCCACTGGAAAAATATAGATTAAAAATATAAATCTATTTATTTTATTATTTTTAATTAAATAAAAATTAATTTCATTTAATTATCGATTTGTTTTTCTAGTTTTTTCTTTTTATTTTTTTCTCATTTCCAATTAAATATATTCGAAGTCCACCTCTCCCAACCAACCCCATGCCCCCATCCCCCATCAATGCAACCATGATTAATTAGGAAATCTTTATAATTATTATTCTCCAAATATGCGTACATTAATAATAATCATCTTATCTTGTAATATTGTTTGACCAATAGAAATAACGTGTACTTTTATACACTCTATATATTTTCAAATAATTTTTTTTATTATTATTTAAATAAATCTTGAAATTAAATTCTTAATGTTAATATATATTTTAGAATTATCATTAATATAATTAATAAATTTATGATACATATATGTGAGCACAAAATAACTGAAATAAAAACTAATAAATTGGAGGAGAAATGATAAAGAAAATATAAAAAAAGAAGGGTTAGTTACACTTGACCCCCAAATTAGATAGGGTAATTACAGTTGGTACCCCACTTTTAGATATAATTACAGATACCAGCCCTCTGAAGTTTATTTATTACATTTAACCACCAAAAATTTTAAAATTTTGATGATGTCAACAAAAATATTTGTGAAAGCCCGAAATTAACCCTCTTGACTAGGGATGCAAACAAGCCGAGCTGGCTCGCGAGCCTGGTGAGCAAGCTCGAGCCAAGCCCGAACTCAAGCACCTTTGAGTCTGGCTCGTGGCTCGCGAGCCATGATATTTAATTAAAAAATAATATTTTTATTTTTATATATATAAATACTTTATTAATATATAATATTATATATATATATATTTATTATTTTTATACAAAATGAATAAAAAAGTAATATATTTATTATATATATGTATATATATTCAATTAATATATATTATTATATATAAAAATATATTAAATTATTTAAAAAAAACTAATTTTTAATCAAAAATAATATACTCGAGCCGAGAGCCGAGCCTTGGCCGAGCCGAGCTCGAACAAAAAAAAAAAAAAAGAAAGGGTCAAGGCTCGGTTCGTTTGCATCCCTACTCTTGACTTCGGTCAAATTTTTATTAGTCATGTCCTTGGGGGTTCATTGTAATTTAGTAAATTAAAATGGGTGCTATGTGTAATTTTTTATGTTAAATTTTCTGACAGGTGTCGAATCCGTAAAAAATGATTAAAATATCTATTTAACGACTAAACACAGAGTATAGTGCAAACAGTGTCGATCCACAGAGACTGGTTGATTTATTTCTAATAATTCCAAGTTGTTCACGAAAAGCAACAATTAAAAAGGGGGGTTTTTAGAATTATTCTAACCTAAGTATGCAATTAAAATAAATAACAAGAATTAAAAAGCTAACTAAAACTAAGCAAGTAAGATCACGTAGGGTTAAATCAGTCAGAGGAAACATTATGTAGCCAGGGATATTCGATTCGAATTGTTCTATTGATCATTGACTCAAAGATGAATTCAAGTTATTCAGACAGATTGGTTATAGTTGATAGAGACACTCGACTCAACCTCGTTTTTACTTAATTAATCGGATAACCTAGAGACACTCGACAGTTATCTTCCCTAACAAATTCACAACCCCTAGAGACACTCGACAGGATTTAATGAATTTGCAGCATTAAGAACGATAAAAACACCAATCCTAATCAACCAGGTCGTGACACACGCTAGATTTAAATTAAATTATCAAATCCCTCAGTGAACGAGGAATTCTATCCCTAAAACCCTGTCACTAATTTACCACAATTTATCAATCAACTTTACATACACTTTAAGCATCATGAATGATTAATATGCAAATTAAACAACCTAGAAATCGTGCACTATCCCGAAATTGCCTAATCACAATAAACACGAAACACGGAGATAAGATAAATGTCTGAATAACCATGAATTGATAAAAACGTTTAGATAATTCTTAATGCCTAGCTAGATAATTAAAAGTTTAGCTACTAAAATCCATAAAAACAATACTAAAGGAATTCTTTAATGTCAATAAACTAAATTGTCTAAAGAAGAGAATTAAAAACAAGAAAAACTCTCAAGCCGCAGCGTGTTGCCCGCTTCTCCACCCCCAAGTTGTTACGTTATCCAATATATATATGTTCAAAGTTTCTTCACTTCAGGACTCCAAAGTAAGCAAAAAGGGAATTGGTTCGTGCTCTTCAAGTCTTCCCCTAAAGTGGGCTTCTCCTTATTTTATTCCATAGACAAGCGCAGGCCCATTTAATCAAAATTCCAAGGCCCACTAACCAATTAATTCAATTTTCCTCCAAAGTGCTTCATGCATACCTTGACGTATCTCAAAAATTGAACAATTCTCACCGATCCAAGCTGCCATCAAATCCTTATCACCAATGAGAGCCCACTTCGTCAACTATCCCCTTAAAACGATCGAAATTGCATCACTTTCGTCTCCAACCCCAAATTTACAATTAAAACAACAAAGTAATAATTCCTTCCAAAATAATATCAATTAAAGAATAATTCGGGGCAAAATTAAATCATAAAGATGACGAAATAACGAGTTATCATTTTCAATCAAAATTTTTAATTGAAATTAGTTGTTGCAAGGGCTATTCCATGCCTAATAAGACTGTTATTTTCATAATTTGAAGTCTATAAATATTGAGTCGAACATCTGAAAATTATACAACTATCAAGGTAGCCACACGTTCGAAATAACCGTTGCAACAACTAGTTTCAACTCAAAAATCTAATTGAAAATTTAACATAAAAAAATTACACATAAACCCCCATTTTAATTTACTAAATTACAATGAACCCCAAGGACATGATCGGTAATAACCGAAGTCAACAGGGTTAATTTGGGACTTTCACAAATATTTTTGTTGACATCATCAAAATTTTAAAAATTTTGGGGGTTAAATGTAATAAACAAACTGTAGAGGGGTGGTGTCTGTAATTATATTTAAAAATGGGGTACCAACCGTAATTACTCTATCTAATTTGGGGGTCAAGTGTAATTAACCCAAAAAAGAAAAATAAGTGAAGTAGGATGAGAGAAATGAGAATTTAAAAAGTGGGCATAAAAAAAAAGAAATTAGGAGATAAATAAAAAAAATACCTGTGCCTATATACATGTATATTCAGACATATAAAGTTAAAAGTATATTTTTATATAATAATAATAAGGGAAAATTACATCTACATCCCTCGTGGTTTGGGGTAATTACAAATAAGGACCTATTGTTTCGTTTTGTACAAATACACCCCTAACATTTGTATTCCGTCTGTGATCCTTGTAATTTCATTAGTGTTCCGTTAAATATTCCAAATATACCCCCAAGGACTGTCATGTTATATTGTTAAACCTTAAGGCTCATTTTGTAAGAAATTATATACCTGAAGGACTAAATTGTAAGAATGTTAAAAAATTTCAAACTAACGATTGGGATTGGACTTCTATATATATTTGGTCAGGGTTTTAGCCTTTTGAAGCCAATTTTACTTGGCTAATCACGAAGTTCATCTCATACATATTATCAATGTTTGAAATATAGAAAAGAAAGATGTAGAGTAGTTAATTGTGGTTCATGCACACTGGTGGAGAAAAACAATTTAAACAAAGGGAAACTATTTTATTGTTGTGATTTGCATGGCTTCTCACACTGGCGCACACCAATTGAAGAAGATAGGTTTGAAGCTCCACACTCTGATGAAGAATAAAAGGCAAGTAGTGTTAATTGCACTCGTTAACCTTTTAAGATACTTGAATCTTTTAAAGAAAAACAAAAGAATTTTCTTTTCATGCTTATTTATAGTTTTTAATGTTAGGAATAGTGCCCTAGAAAGCCGATTGTATATCCGCTTTGTGCTTTTCCTTATTGTAATCACAGACAATCTTTTAATGAAATAACGAATTGAGGCAACACTTCTTTATATGCTCTTGTTTGATATGCGTTTACTTTATCTGTGCATGTATGTGAACTCCCCTAATCCTGATGACTTTAGGACTCTACCATTTAGGTGAAATGGTTCATGAAACGAGCCCTATATCACATAAGTCATGATTAGTAAAATACTCCAAGCCGATGAGTCCTACAGACAGTGGGAGTGTCAACCTGACTCCTCTAAGGCTTGCTTGTGGGATCACGCCCTTAAGAAGGACCACCTTGTTTCATGGAGGTGCAAAGTGTATAGTTGATACGTGCGTGATATATGAGGGTGCTTACTTTAATAAGTAAGTTCACTGAGGTGCCCCGTGTGAGAACATTCCTAAATGGGAAAGGAAGTTTCTATTTCAGGAAATGAAAACTTCCATATTAGGAAATATCTCACGAGTCATTGATGTGATTAATTGATCCTTAGACTTGAGGTTCCTTGTCACTTTATGAGTTAACTTTGTAGTCTTAGGTATAAGCTTTAAAGGGTGTCACCTTAGACAACTGATTCAAGGCTTATGCTGGGGCTGCACAAGTGATTCATGAAAGTGAATGAGAATCAAGAAAGGACCTACACTTGCATTTGCAAGGTGATCTCTTATTGTGTAAGTCATTCATATGCCATTTGGAGTCCTTGATCAAGGCAGTAGATCAAGACATCAAGAAAAGGGTTTCTTGGATTGAGATCAAATGGATATGAAATGCACTTAGCTTTAAGACCGGATTATTAGGGTTCTGATTATTCCCTTACCCTAGATCTTGGTGGAGAGATAGTAAGTAGGAGGATTGTATCTCACATGAATCAATGACTTAAAGGTTCTGTGGAATCCGAAAATTCCAATTCAGCTAGGGGTTAAACACCTGTTGCTAGACTATGGTCGTTTAATCTGTGGACTGATTAATTAATTAGTGAATTAATTAATTAGGGTCACTGCTAATTGAATTGAGAACCTAGAGGGTCACACACAACAACTTGGTTACATGAGTTGAGGCTTAAAAATGATTAAACGAGTTAATCGGGCCTAGAGGGTTCCACACGTGTGAAACCACACGTGTGGGTCACGTGAGTGACACGTGTCCTTGTGACACGTGTCCCACACGTGTGAATATATATATATTGTATATATATATATTGAATAATTAAATGTGTTAATTATTTAATAGACTTTGGTTTAATTTTGAATTAAAAAGAAAGTCTAATTTTGGAGAAAAATAATCTAGTTAATTAATTATGAATTAATTAATTAGATAAAATAAGTTATTTATTTTAAATAAATAAAGTATAAAATTATCCAAAAATAGTTTGGATATTTTAGCTCTCTTGAAAGTTGATTTGAATTAGAATTCAAAGTCAAAGTCAAAATTACTTGATGATCAAGTAATAGGAGAGAGAGAGACCAAAATCCTAGCCCATTAAGGACTAGGAATTTCGGCACCCTCTCCCTATAAATAGGGGAGCTCGAGCTCCTCTAGGAGCTAATTGACAATTTTTTTGGCTCATGTGTTGAACACCTTCCTTTCTCCAAGATTAAATAAAACCCTAGGTTAAGCCTAAACACTAACTAGAGAACTAGCATCCTTACTAGTTAGATTGTGATCAAGTTGGTGGACTTTCTCTAGAGACTTCAAGTTAGAAGTTTGGAGATTCGAGCTTTACCAAGGAGAGGGGATCAAGCCGCGAGAAGAGCGTTCTTGGATGGCTTGAAACGCTTCAAGAAAGAATAAAAGAAAAGTAAGTTTTCTATCTCTACGAATTTGGTTACACGATTGCGAGTCCTAGGTCCTTTTGTTGGAAATTTTTTTTTTATATTCCGCTGCTTTCTGATTCGTGTTTTCCAACATTTAATTACTAGTCTTAGGATAAGAAGAGAAGGATCGTCCTTTGTTAATATGTGAATGTAGAAAAAAGATCAATTCAGAAACCAAAAAGATTTTGATCGACCTGAATCGAAAAATAAGTATAACATTGTGGATTTTGCGTATGTGCTCCACAACTAAGTAATTAAAATGATGTTATAATTAAAAAAAAAAATCTTTATTTGCGTGTGATATTTCAATAATCAGCGAGGGTGTGAATGATTGAAATATATTGAGTGTGTTATAAACGGTTAGGCCTACTTATTGACTATATCTAAGTCTTATAACAAATGTGCTATTTTTGCTCCGGCTTGTATTGACTTGAAATTAACACTACTTGCTTCTTGTTCTTCATTAGAGTATAGAGCTTCAAACCCTGCCTTCTTCAATTGGCGTGCACCTGTGTGAGAAGGCATGCAAATCACAACAATAAAATAGTCTCCTCTTATTTAAATTGTTTTTCTCCACCACTTTAATTGTTGTGCATGAACCACAAGTCCTCTACATCTTTCTTTCCTATATTTCTAACATTGATAATATGTACGGGGATGAATTTCTTGAAGTAGCCATGTAAAATTGACTTTAAAAAGCTAAAACCCTGACCAAATATATATAGTAGTCCAATCCCAACGACTATAAACGGCTAGTTTGAAATTTTTGGACATTTTTACAATTTAGTCCCTCAGGTATATAATTTATTACAAAATGAGCCCTAAGGTTTAACAATATAACATGACAATCCTTGGGAGTATATTCGGAATATTTAACGGAACCCTAACGGAATTACAAAGATCACAGACGGAATACAAATGTTAAGGGTGTATTTGTAAAAAACGAAACAATAGGTCCTTATTTGTAATTACCCCAACCCACGAGGGATGTAGATGTAATTTTCCCTAATAATAATAATAATTTATTATTATTATTATTATAAATATATAAATTATTAATTTTAATTTATTATGATTTATTTATTTTATTTTGATAATATAATAGTATGTACATTTTGGTTTTAATTAATGAAAATATATAGACCAATATTAAATTTTTGAAGGAATAAAAGGGAATATATGTTAAGGGCATAAATGGCATATACTAACAAAATTTGAAGAAAACTTGCACAAGACTGTGCGGGTAGCGCGTAAGGTACCTTTTTGCTTGTTTAAAAAAAAAACACACGGGGGCTCTTAGATAATTTTTATCTTTTAGGGGGTTAAATTGAAAATTTCTTATAAGATAGGGGTGTTCTATGGATTTTTCCCGAAAGAAGGTGATGTGGGAAACTATTAAACATGCTAAAGGGAAGGCAGCAACACGTCTATTAAGATGCTTTTACGTTTTTAGTTTGTTAGTTTGAGTATTTATTACGGAAAATTGTAGCCTTTTTTTCCTTAGTTTTTTCATTTTTGAGCAAAACAAATCTATTTCCAATCTCTCCCTTCTCTAATCCCTCTAAACTTCCCTTTTCTTTCTATGCAAGTTTTGTATGCATTCTTGGATCTTTTACTCAATTACTTTGTTTCATAGCTGAGTTTTTGAGTGAATTAGAACCAGTTTGAGCCTTCGAATGGAATCCGTGAGTATAGATTTGTAATAGTGTAGAAAGTCTTACTCCACTTTAGGATTTACTGCCATATAATGAATGATTACATATATTAATTAGAATATTAAGCATTAAATAAGATATGCACGCAAAAACATGAAAAGTCAGTCTTCCAAAACCGCAAAGGCCACATTTCTGCGTTGTGAATTCTATTCCAAGATTGAAATGTTGAATATTTAATTAGGGGAAATTTGCAAAATTCATCCAGTACAATTGACAAAGTTGGATTTTAGGGACACCATTTTCAAAAATTGCAAATTTCATCCTATAGAAATGCAATTTAAAGACAGTTCACCATTTTCGGCAAAAAAAAGTCACGTGCCGTCACATGACTAAATTTTCCAGTGACTTTGTCCACTCGGATGCCAGGTGGCTATCTTTTAACACGTCACCCATGCCACATCATATATCCCAGTTTTAAAATTTTAAAAATAATTTCTTAAGGCCCACTTCTATTTTGACTTAAAGTAAAGTAATTAAAAAAAAAAAAAAGGAATTATAAATGGTCAACTAAATTCTTCTCACTCTTTAAAAACGACTTTCAGCCCCAAATTGATCAAGAACCCTAAGTTTCTCCCATTTTCTTCATGTGGCCAAATCTACTACCCTATGTTGGAGACGGTCGGACATGATTATTGCTATTGTGGAAGGAGGGTCGTAGCGCGAACGTCTTGGACGGATGAGAACTAGATGCCACGTTTCATCATATGTGCTCGTTCAAGGTTAATTTTCGAAGCTGATAATTCATGGGTGGTTTTGCAAAATTAATGGCTTGAGGCTGAGGTTGGTAGGTTGGAGAGGAGAAGGAAACATGAACGAAAAATTTTCTCTGCTGCATTCACTGTTCTAGTTGTAGTAGTAGCTGTGTTTCTTATGATGTAATGAATTTTTGGTCATGTTCTTACTGCCGCCAAACTTGTGTTTTTTTTGCTGCAATATTTTGTTGTACCCATTTGGTAATGTATTATCTTATACCTAGTCTAATCAATAAAATTATGAAATTATTGTTTTGTGATTTTTTTTTTCTTTTTCCCTATATCTGGTAATATAGATTACACATACATCCTGCTCTAATTAAGAAAATTACAAAAAACACCCTCGATGTATGTAGATTTATTACACAAATCTCCCTATACTAACATCATTCGATTTCACAATTACAAAAACCTTCCCAAGATTTCACAATTACAAAAACCTTCCCAGTAATATATTCTCAACTTCAAACATAATATGTTCCTTTTCAACGACAAACACATTAATTCATTAGCAACAATAATCACTTTCCCAATAACAAATCCACAAATCCAACATGCATTTGCCTTAGTTCATTAACAATCATGTGTTTCACAAAATGCATAATGTTATTAGTTGTTGGAAAATCCAACACTTACTAGTACCGACACTACATCACATTCACGAAATATTAGATCATAAAAAACGTTCACAAAAGTTTTCCAAAATATTGCATCATCACAAAATACAACTAATACATCATCAATTGTTTGAGTTTTCTTGAGTGCCTTGGAGAACAGTCCCTTTTCCTTTATCCAGTGATCGCTTTGTTTTTCTTGGTCGTGGTGGTCTGGCTGCAATGTTTGAGAATGATCCTCCACCAAATTGTTCCATTCTTCTTGTTCTTGAACTCATATTGCTGGTCACAGTCACAGTATGTTGTGGGAGATAGTTGGTTCCTTGCTGAAGTTGTTCGAACATTGATGGCCCGCGAACATTTCTCACCGGAACATCAATCATCTCTCGCATGCTCTCACTTGGATTTGTGCTTTCATCAACGTACATTTCTATGGAATCATCAACCTCTGTGACCGGTGGTTGGATAGTCGGGCCACTATTTTCGGGATTGTTGATAGTTGATGTTGTTGATTGCGTTTGATTTGCAATTTCCACATCAACCAAGTTGGTGGTCCCACTCGAAGTCCCTTCTCCATCATTCTATAATCGAACAACCAACAAAATTATAGTATAGTTAAATATTAGAACTAATGTAATTACAAAATCGACACTTAATTATTAAACTATACCTTCCTTTTCATCTTATTCGGTGCGTTTTGACATCCTCTTATGTTGTGTCCGGTCACCCCACACAAAGAGCAATGAACAGTCGGAGTTTGTCTCTTAATCACTTGAGCCTGTTTTCTTCCTTTTGACTTCCTCTTCCTATGATTCTCCGGCTCATTTGGCTCCCTTCTTCTTGCTCTTGAAGGCCTTCCTACACCTCTCCCAAAGTTAGGGGGCATCGGAGGGATGAATAGTGAGCTGCTCCACAACTTTTCCCCACTTATAGGAAATATCACAGGTTTGTAAGCTTTTTTGTAGGTTTCAACAAAATAGCAGGGGTCAACAAATTGGACTGGATCAAGCTTTTGCTTCAACATTGCGCTTATTGCATGTTTGCAGGGGATTCCAGTAATCTCCCATTTCCTGCAAGTACAACTCTGTTGGGCCAAATTGATCGCATACATCGCACCGTCACATGTGGACACTTGATAATGAGTGTCACTAGCTTTAAGAGGGATGCAATCAGCCACTTTTTGAACATGGGAAGAGAGTATCTCATTGATCTTGGGACACAGGGGGCCCTTCCATTTTTCAGCAGTGTCTCTACCCAATCTTAGGTTTTTCATCAAGTATTCCCTCAACCATTCTAACATCGTGATGATCGGCTTCTCTCTTGCAGCGCAAATGCTACTGTTGAAAGACTCACAACAATTGTTCAATAGCATGTCAGTCTTGCAATGTGTGGAAAAGTGGGACAAGCTCCATTGCTCCGGTGGTTTGTCAATAAACCACTCAGCTGCAGCGTTGTCAAGTTCCTTCATTTTTTGCATGTTCAACCTGAATTGACCTTTAGTGCTTGAGTAAGCAGCTGCCCAAAATGCATTTTTGAAAGCTACACCTCTAAATCTGCTTTGATGAAGTTCTGCAACAAGTGTCGTGCACAAAAACGGTTGGAAGACCCTGGAAACACCTCATCAATTGCATTAGTGAGACCTTTCTGTTTGTCTGAAATAATGGTGAAAGTTTCATCTCTCTCGATCTCCAAATCTCTCTTTAAAATAGTAAGAAACCAACTCCAAGTCTCACTTCGTTCTTGTCCAACAACTGCATAAGCCACTGGATATATGGCATTGTTTGCATCCAAACCCACTGCTGATAGTAAAATTCCTCCATGTGGTCCCTTCAAATGACAGCCATCTACCCCAATGATAGGTCTGCAACCCTTATTGAAACCATCCTTCTCTTCCGTCCCCAAAATGATTGTCGATCCGGGATTTGTCTTTCTCAATTCCTCAGCATAGTCCCACAGTTTGTTGTATTGCAAATCAGGTTTTCCTTCAAGAATTTTTGTTGCTATCCTCTTGGCTCTATAAGCTTGATCCTTGGAAATGTTGACCCTAAGCTCGTTGACACAATCCTGTCGGAATCCCTCCACGTCTCGTTTTTTATCGCTCTTGAACTTGTAAAGATACCTCTCTGCAAGCCATGTCGAACTGATGTTCTTAACCTCAGGTGTAGGAGGACAAATGTGATGTTCAAAATACTCCCTTATGAAGAAAGACTTCTCACCAATCGTTTTTATGAGGTTTATCCTCCATTCACATTCCTCAACCCGACATCTAGCATAACATCTTCCAGCATCTTGTCGTGAGATATATAAATTTCTCTTTGTCATGATGGCATGAGAGTCAACGGCTTTCATGAAGTTCTTTATGTTGGCATAACTTTGCCCACAATAGAAT
Organism: Lantana camara; assembly: GCA_037501455.1. Lineage (NCBI taxonomy): Eukaryota > Viridiplantae > Streptophyta > Magnoliopsida > Lamiales > Verbenaceae > Lantana > Lantana camara. The sequence continues at coordinate 98,009,613 of CM074861.1, forward strand.
GTTGGATTCCAAATATTATCCATGTCAAACATTGTGTAGAGGGTTTCGCTCTGTTCCTCGTCTGAAATGCATCGTTCGTCCAATTCCACATCACTCCCAACTATATCTTCTTCTGAAACGACCTCGTTGTCAGATGAAGTTTCATGAGTAGTCTCTAGTGGAGAAGTTTCACTGTTGGGTATAACTGGATTATCTTCAACATTATTACCCAAATTGATCTCAAAGTTTTCATTTTCCAAATTATCAAATGGAAAATCCAAATTGATCTCAAAGTCTTCATTTTCCAAATCATCAAATGGAAAATGATCCACATTGTACTCAATGTCACCCTCGTCAACTGTAGGAATAAAGAAGCAATACAAAAAATAACTTAAGCAATGAATTACCAAAAAATGACTTAAACAAGCAGGAAAAAAAAAAGGCAATAAATGAGCTTAAAATCAAGCAAAAAAAAGCCAGTAAGGGCAGACCCAAAAGGAAATAAACAATACATACTTAAACAATATACAATGAGGGGACACAATAAAAAATGGGGGACCATCACCTTCAAGAGGACAACTATCACATGCACCAGCATATCAAATAAGACCCACTAATAAATATTCAACTTTTTCATGAAAAAGACAACTCAATACCCAAAACAAAAAAGTTCATCAAACTAAAATCCAACGTACCATAGTTGGGTGTGCCACTATTCCGCTGGTTTGGCTCCTTTTTTCGCATCGATGGGTCTGCGTCACCCATTTCGCAGCAATCGGCAACAAATGAGTTAGAATCACAGCATTAACAATTTTTTTTCTTTGTGAAACCAAGATGGTAGGGATTCTGGAGGCAAACGAGTTTTGATTTTTGGGGCAAGTTCCTACAAGTGCTTGGAAGAAAGAAGGCTCTGTTCTTTTTGGTTGAAAGATACGTAAATTCTAGGGCAAGTCATTTGGGGATGAAATATTTTAAGAGAATATTTTATCTTTTAAACTTTTTATTTACTTTACTTTAAGTCAAAATAGAAGTGGACCCTTAAAAAATTATTTTTAAAATTTTAAAACTGGGATATATTATGACGTGGCATGGAAAAGATAGCCACCTGGCATCCGAGTGGACAAAGTCACCGGAAAATTTAGTCACGTGACGGTACGTGACTTTTTTTGGCCGAAAATGGTGAACTGTCCTTAAATTGCATTTCTATAGGATGAAATTTGCAATTTTTGAAAATGGTGTCCCTAAAATCCAACTTTGTCAATTGTACTGGATGAATTTTGCAAATTTCCCTTTAATTAGCAAAGCTCATCAAAGTTGGTTAATACATCAATCTTTTTCTTATTAAGCAAATGGGCTGACATTATTTTAATGCAAAATTACCTTCAAAACTCAATCTTGCATGTCAAGCAGATGAAGTTTCGGACATTATAAGAAAAGATTTATTTGTTATCATTAATTTCATTATGAAACCATGATAGACAGCAGAAAAGATGAATCATAAGACATAACTACAAAAGATTGTATTCATGAAACATATCCATGCAGGAGTTCTTCAAAACATCCCTATCAAATATTGTCACTATAAACACTACTCCAAAACCAATCTCGCCCCAGCCAGAACCCAAGTAATCTTGCAAAAACGAAGCAGAAACACATCTTTCATCTAACCAAGTGGAACTAAACTCATACTATACGGGACAACAATAGGAGAAAACATAGATTTCGGCCCCAAATTCGACGCATGACACAGCTTTTTCATCCTCTTCACATCAAATTCATACGAATAAAATTTAGCCGACACCCTCACAAGCAACATACCGTCTTTAAAAGCCAGAGGATCCATCCAGGCAAAAGTTTCGCCTCCTATCCGGCTCCCAACTCTCTCAGGCAATTCATGCAGCTCCGTCGAGTTGTCTCTCTCCAAATCATCTAATGGTATAGAAATCTTCAACTCCCACTGAGATGAAAAGTGATCCTCAAGAATCCAGAGCTGGAGACCATCTTCAGAAACTATCACGTAGTTCAACTTCCCTTTTGATTCGCCTATACACATTTCTGGGATGCTGCTGAACTCTGTAGCTGGAAGAGGTGCTGAAATTAGCCATGAAAACTCATTTTGAGGATCAAACATTAGAACTTTGTAACCATCCGTGAGCCAGTACAGAACCCCGTCAACAAGAATGCCTTTGTTTTTAACAAGATTATAATCGCATTGACAACGCTCTTTGGATCTTTGCCAAAGCCCTGTTCTTGAACAATATATATCGAACAAGAAATAATATTCCTCTTCTTTGGCCTCTATACGGCTAACAGCAACCAGCTTGAAATGTGTGGAATCATTGATGGGATTCGTCAAAGGGTCGAAAAACATGGCTATGCTGCTGTTCCTGGAAATACTAGGCCATTTGACAGTTCTCCATTGTTTGTTCAAAGGGTTGCAGACGTATACCAGAGGCTGAGGGTTAGGTAAGCAGCTTCTACAACATAATAAGCCGTTGTTTGATGACAGCAAAACAACTTTTTCAGGGAGAAAATTCAAAACCATGCTCCACACTTTTTCCTTTTCATTTTCAAGTGAAATATAGCTCATTGATTCGACGTCATCATCTATCCACTGGAAGGTCTCCTGGAAGAAAAATCCTGAGACGGGCTCTGTTTTTTTCAACTGGAGTGCGATGAATGAACGGTCGGAGATGAGTTCCTTCCACTCCTTTGAAACGTATTGCAACTTGTGCAGTGTTTTGGCAGACAATCGGCACAGAGTGTTCACGGAAATATCATCAATTTCAAACCAACACCGCCGCATTTTCCCAAAAAATGCCATTGTGGATCTCACAACTTCAAGAAGTCGCCTGCATCAACAGAAAATTAAATATATGTTAGTCTTTTCTTTCCTTTTTCTGTTGGCATGTGCACAGCATTGGTTTACACTACTTCCCTTCTTACGAATTCAGATGAATGGATTATATTTCAAAACAAACATCTCTTGGCCCAATAATGAAGTGATTGCACAAATAAACCATGAAAACAGGACTGAGTCACTGACAAAGATAGCCATGATTCAGTATTACCGATTTGTGATCTTTTGTTATGTGAATGTTGAAAAACTAGCACGAACATGATTTTCAGATGGGCGAGGAGAAACTAAAAACTGTGAATCAATAACACACACATACACACGGAAAAAGATAAAAGCTAAAAGGCCAGCACTCAAATCATTTCAGGGCAGCAAGGAGATTTGCAGCAGAACAAGACCCTTCACAGAATCATACATAAGACCCATTTTCCGAACAAAGCACCTTCATCTCAGGATTCAAGAATAAAAAAAAAACGCATATTACATAAGACCCATTTTCCGAACAAAGAACCTTCATCTCAGGATTCAAGAATCAGAAATAGACATACAGTACAATAATAAAAGGGAAAACACTACATAAAAAGGTAGCATGAAGATAGGTCGAAAGCAAACCTTAATGAAACTAGAAGATTAAGCACCTTCCCATTTTTGTTTGTAAACTTTATCTTTTACCCTCAAATTTTGTTTTCGTGCCTCTCATTCATTCTTTTTGTCTCGAGGGTAGGAAAATGACAAGTTTATGGTATTTCATTTCTCAGTATAAGTCAAAAAGTAAGGGTTTGGGTGCGATTAACTCAACATAGTTTCACCTTCTTTTCAACTGCTTCTTCTCTTCTAACACTTCTTTATAAGCTGATCATTTGCAGCTTCAGCTTTTGGGCATCTGTGTTGCAATTCTCGACAAACCACCTACTCTATCGGCCGGTACTCGAATCGAATGCATTCAAGAAACTCAGCAGTATTATCATCGTACTTTTCATTAGCAGAAATGACAAGATTTTCAAAAACATAAACTCAATCAAACATTAAACCCCACCCCACCAAATTTTGAAACATAAATCGTCCATAGCTTTGAGGTCAAGCAATTTCTCTTTCTAAGTTCGCAGAGAGAGAGAGAGAGAGAGAGGGGCTCATGCATACATATAGACACAAAATCACAGGGTCACTGAGCAAGTCAGTGTAATGGGTGGGATATGAGAAGGCCTATAGCTACGTGGCACGTGTGTAATACTCCTTTTTACTATTGTCTAATAAACGGATATGTACCTTTAAATTACATGTTTGATTTATTAAAAATAAAAAATAACGGGTACTATCGGATAAATCACCACTTGGGCATCATATTTTTACTTAACTTTCTAATTGGGCATCAAATTTTTGTTTTACTCCCCACATGAAGTATGAATATAATACAATACAGTATTTATATCCTATTATGTTGTATAAATTTTCACCACTTTCAAAATATATTTTATAATTTTCACATAATGTAGTACTAAAATATTCTAATGTAATATTTATATCCTATTATGTAGTATAAATTTTTTGGGAGTAAAGTAAAAATCTCCAAACTGATGGGGAGTTATTTGAAATTACCCCAAATAAATAAAGATAAATTACAACTTTTTGCCCTTTGAATAATTGAAGAAAGTTATCTCTTGCCTTTTTAATTTTTTTTTTCATTTTTCTTAAATAAAGATTTATAACCATAACTCGGTCTAACTATTAAAAATGTCATTTTTTTCCATACCGCATCAAGCACTTCATTTTAGATTTTTTTTTTTTGTGTTTTACCGGGCATTCATTATACGATTAATAGAACTAGCAAATAACCATGATCTAATAATAAAATATTCGAATTTGTTGATAATATTAGTATTAGTTGGGAGGTTTGTAAAAGATTATTGTCAAAAGTTTCATTAACACCTAATTTATTCGTGTCAAGTAGATTTTATTGTTGTCAAACTTCTTAATTCATGAATTGTAGAGAATAATTTATGTCACCACAAACAGAGACTAAAGCAAGTGATGGATTCAAGGGGCTTTTCGTTATGAGGGACGCCCAAGTTTTTTTTTTTTTTTTTTTTTTGTTATGTAACCCCTAGTTTCAAAAGAATTAATTATCTAATACATTGCTTCATTAGGTCTAATCCAACTCTTAATTAATTACAAATCTTAATTAGAACAGGTTTTTGGGAGCTTCTTTGTGACCCCAAAATTTAAACAAATTGCAAACTGACCCCAAATCACATTCAACCAAAATCGTAGCTGGCTGTGCGACCCAAAACCCTAGTTTTCTCAAATTTTCTTCGATCGCTGTTTTCTCCGATCACATTCATCAATGCTATCTCTCTGATTACACTAGTGACAATGTCAAACAACAACAATCAAAGGTAAGAACGATTCCGATTCGTATGGGTTTTTTCTGCATTTTATGTTTTGAACGATATCGGTTCGTATGCGTTTTTCACTCAATGATTCTTTCCAACTTGAGATTGGATTCGTTATCTGGGTTTAATGAAATACTTTCCATAACCTGTTATGTATTCCATACAACGAGTCCATTATGTATACGTTATAAAATTTATCAATATGTGGGGAGAAAGGTATGATTGTATCTAAGGATTGGGTTCTCACCTATGACAAATTACTACCCAAACTAATTGATTCAGGTTCCCCAAGGGTATGGGCCCTGGCTCACGTTTTGGAACATGATTTTGTCAAAAAATACACCCAAATCGAGTTTTCAACTCAACAATAATCAAGTACTCGATTCACGTAATCGAGTTCTCGATCCTTCATTAGTTGAGTACTAGACTCATATAATCTAGTACTAGACTAATGAGATGAAGTATTTTTTTTAAAAAATTTTATACTGTCTGCATGGTTAATTAAATCTTGTTTCCAACTGTGTGTAGGAATGGCGACTGGGTTTTGCCAAATTTTGTTATTGGAGTTGAATATGGAGAGTGGGAAGAAGAATCCACGTGTTGGAATTGGGTTGCGGACAACAAGCAAATGGCTGCTCTTCTTGTGAACAATCAGACTATATTTCAAATGTTGATAAACGATATTATCGAACAATCAGGATTTACTTGCTCACATGATGATGTACATGTGAAATATTTTCTTACAAGTGCACCTTCAACCTGTCATTCAACTGAAATAAAGTCTGATCGCGACCTTCAAGTTTACTTCGCCGATATCTCTCCTCAGGATTGGAGGCCCATTTTAAAGGTTTCTGTTGATAGGAGGGAGAGTCAAACAGAACTCGAACATGTTGATACCACCGGGTTTACTGAGGATGAAGATCAATCAGAACAACATTATAAAGACTTCAATCTCCCTGATAACAACCTTGAAGACTTTAATCTCCCTGGTAACAGCCTTGTTGTTAACTATACAAGCGACGATGTAAACGAAGAAATGGTAAATTGTTGTAATGAAGATCTTCAACATCCCGCTGAAAATGTAATCGACGAAGAAGTGCCCATTCAACCTATTAATGAGGAAGAAGAAGCCATCATATGTTATGATAATCCAGAGATCATTATTGAAAGTCATACGTGGGATGATGGTTCATATTTTAACGATGATGAAGAGTTTATAAACAAAGAACATGCTATTATGAAGCTCAGCCTAGTTGCATGTAAGGAAAGCTTCCAATTTCGAACAATAAAATCAACAAAGTCCCTTCTTGTTCTTGGATGTTATTCGAAGGATTGCAAGTGGTGGGTTCGGTGTGTTAAATATCCTAATTCTGACAAACTTATCCTCCGAAAGTATAATCGGACTCACAGTTGTGGGTTGGAACAGATATCTACACATCATCAACAGGCAACCGCAAAAATTATTGGGGAATCAGTGAAACCATTGTTTTTAGACGGGAAAGGTCCCACACCACGCGAAATGCAAAAGTACATCAAAGCTCAATTTGGGTTCAAGGTTAGTTACTGGAAGTGTTGGATGGGCAGAGTACATGCAAAGAATATTGTCAGAGGTTCACCTGAGCATGGATATGCAATTATAGATGCATATCGCTATATGCTCACAAGTAGGAATGAAGGAAACATCACTGAATTGGTTCTTGATAACGAAGATAGATTTCGATATTTTTTTGTTGCATTTGGCCCTTGCATACGGGGTTTTACATACATGCGCAAGGTGTTAGCCGTTGATGGTTGTTTCTTGACCGGTAAATATGATGGTACTATCCTATTGGCTACTGCATAAGATAGTGAGAACCATACGTATCCTATTGCATGGGCAGTGGTCGATTCAAAAAATAATGCATCATGGGAATGGTTTTTTAACAATTTAAAAAGGATAGTACCCGATAGTGAAGATCTCTGTATAATATCCGATAGACATGTTTCAATTAAAAATGTTATGGTCAAGGTTTATCCTAAGGCACATCATGGATTTTGTACGAAGCACTTATCGGAGAACTTGAAAAAACGTGTCAAAAAAAGTGCCATCCTTGAGCCATTTTTTAGGGCAGTCAAAGCATAAACCATCGAAGATTTCATGGAGCACTACAGGCAGATCGAACGTATTCACAAACGTGCAGCGGAATACTTGAAGGATGATGTTGGTTTTGAGTTATAGAGCAGGGTTCATTCTAAAGGAAACAGGTATGACGTTCTGACTAGCAACATCGCCGAGTCTGTTAACTCAAGGATTCGATTCGAAAGAGAGTATCCTATCCCTGCTCTGTTTGAGTGTATCATACGGATTTTGGCTGACTGGTTCATCACTCGGGGAACGGACATGAAGTTCTGCGGAGTAATTTGAAGAAATCTAAATCTTGCATTGCACGACAGTTCACTGCTCATGAATTTTCTGTTCGCAGACTTGGAGCGGAGGTTATGGTTGACTTGAACAATATGACCTGCACATGTGGAGTCTTCCAAGCCGATAAGATCCCCTGCCCCCATGCATTATCGGCCTTAAGGGAGCAACACGTAGAAGGGTTTGGTCAAAGAATATATTCTTTATGCTCCAAATTTTACAATGTTGAGTATTACATACATGCCTATTCCGAGATAATATTCCCTACACCTCCAGAGCTACAATGGGATCTACCTGAAGATATAGGTATTAAACTAGTAAAGCCACCACCACTGAAGGTGCGTGTTGGAAGAAAAATGATGACTCGATTCTGGGCACCGTCTGAGGGAAGAAAAAAGATACAATACCTACTCAAAGTGTGGAGGAAAGGGTCACAAGAGGACTACATGTGATCTTGGCGTCGAAGAATCGCATAGCTAATCGAGAGTATTCTTTTCCCTTGTAATTTGTCGATTCTGAAGTACTTCATTTTATATGAAATTATTTTGAAATTGTTACATACATTTTTTCCTTGAAAGTTGTAGACTGATAGAATCGAGTACTAGATTCATTTAATCTAGTACTAGACTGAGATAGAAACGAGTACTAGATTCATATAATCTAGTACTAGACCGAGCTACATTCGAGTTCTAGATTCATATAATCTAGTATTAGATCGAGATACATTCGAGTACTAGATTCATATAATCTAGTATTATACCGAGATAGAATCGAGTACTAGATTCATATAATCTACTACTAGACCGAGATAGATTCGAGTTCTAGATTCATACAATCTAGTACTAGATTTGGTTGGATTTTTGTTTATTACACAAAATATGGATCAAAATTTAAATTGGTTTTCTCTTCCTTTCTCAGGCTCGTGGTTATTTAATTTTGAGATAATGATTTTCACCCATCCGAACTATAGGCCATTTGGCAATTCACCATCCAAAATATTTCGCCCCCGAAACCACCATCTAAACTTTCAATTCCTGACAAACCACCATCCCACGGCGGTTTTGACCCTTTTTTGAGCGGTTTTGACTCTTTTTTCAGCGGTTTTGGATGTTTTAACACATAATCTATGGAAAAATAACAAAGAGAGACAGATTTACGTGTGTTAAAACATCTAAAACCGTTGAAAAAAGAGTCAAAACCGCTCAAAAAATGGTCAAAACCGCTGTCGGATGGTGGTTTGTCAGGAATTGAAAGTTTAGATGGTGGTTTCGGGGGCAAAATAGTTTGGATGGTGAATTGCCAAATGGCCTATAGTTCGGATGGGTGAAAATCATTATCCCTTTAATTTTTCCAACATCATATTAACATTGTATTTTCCAGTTTCATTTTGCTCCAGGTAGAACCTTTGTGAATTCTTCATAATTTTAGGAATATATATAATTTCAAATAATTTCTACTGAACATTTTACAAAATATGATAATCACTAGACTCAGAAAAAGTCTAGTACTAGACCGAGATACATTCGAGTTCTAGATTCATATAATCTAGTACTATACCGAGATAGAATCGAGTACTAGATTCATATAATCTAGTACTAGACCGAGATAGATTCGAGTTCTAGATTCATACAATCTAGTACTAGATTTTGTTGGATTTTTGTTTATTATACAAAATATGGATCAGAATTTAAATTGGTTTTCTCTCCATACCTCAGGCCCATGGTTATTTAATTTTTCCAACATCATATTAACATTGTATTTTCCAATTTCATTTTGCTCCAGGTAAAACCTTTGTGAATTCTTCCTAATTTTAGGAATATATATAATTTCAAATAACTTCTACTGAACATTTTACAAAATATGATAATCACTAAACTAGGAAAAAGAACACATTCATTCAACATATTGGAACATTCTTCCGTATCTGGGGAACATGATTATGAAAAAAAGACAACAAAATCGAGTTTCAGGCAACAAAAAAATACAACAAAAAAATCCTTTTTATTTTTCAGTTTCAACAAAAAAATACAACAAAATCGACATTGTAGGTCCTTTGTATTTTCCAGTTTCATTTTGCTTCAGGTTCCATTTAGTAGACCTTTGTGTTGTGTCTTCTACCTAACTTTGTGTATTCATCCTTAATCACAAATCTACCGTATTTGATTGAAATGCTTCTGAAAATCGTCATTTTCGTAGGACTTGTTGCCAAACAGTAACAATCAATAGATTTCTTTGTTTGGCCTTGCACTTGATCGTTAGACATTGCAGAAGAACTAAGTAATGTGCAATACATGAGATAGTTTTGAGATGTTTATATTTTTAATGATAAATCTTCAATCGCATTTTCCAGGGTTTCTTTTCGTTGTTATACAAAGGTCGCACGAACTATCTCAAAACTCTCTCATGTACTGCCCATCGCATAGTTCATCTACAACGAGTAACGAGCACATGAACTAAACAAAAAAACATTATTGATTCCTACTATTTGGCGGAAATCATACAACAAACTTGATAATTTTCAGAAGCAATTCAAACTAATAGGGCAGACTCTTACAGATTTTCGGGCGATTCGAACGCTTGAATCGGCAGCTTTCCTTCCGGCGGAAGAGAGGGTGACGGCGGCACTTAGGGTTTTGCACTTGTTTTGTGACAGGTGTCGAATCCGTAAAAAATAAATAAAATTCCTATTTAACGACTAAACACAGAGTATAGTGCAAACAGGGTCGATCCACAGAGACTGGTTGATTTATTTCTAACAATTCCAAGCATTCACGAAAAGCAACAATTAAAAGGGGGGTTTTAGAATTATTCTAACTAAAGTATGCGATTAAAATAAATAACAAGAATTAAAAAGATAACTAAAACTAAGCAAGTAAGATCACGTAGGGTTAAATCAATCAGAGGGAGAATTACCTAGCCAGGGATATTCGATTCGAATTGTTATATTGATCATTGACTCAAAGATGAATTCAAGTTATTCAGACAGATTGGCTATAGTTGATAGAGACACTCGACTCAACCTCGTTTTTACTTAATTAGTCGGATAACCTAGAGACACTCGACAGTTATCTTCCCTAACAAATTCACAACCCCTAGAGACACTCGATAGGATTTAATGAATTCGCAGCATTAAGAATTATAAAAACACCAACCCTAATCAACCAAGTCGTGACACACGCAAGATTTAAATTAGATTATCAAATCCCTTAGTGAACGAGGAATGTTATCGCTAAGACCCTGCCACTAATTTACCACAATTTATCAATCAACTTTACTGCACTTCAAGCATCATGAATGGCTATATGCAAATTAAACAACCTAGAGATCGTGCACTATCCCGAAATTGCCTAATCACAATAAACACGAAACACGGAGATAAGATAAATGCCTAAATAAACTTAAATTAATAAAAACGTTTAGGTCTCACAATATCCAAATCGAATCTTAATCCCTAGCTAGATAATTAAAAGCTTAACTACTAAAATTCATAAAAACAAATAAAGAATTCTTTAATATAAATAAACTAAAAAGCGAAAGAATTAAAATAAGAAGAAGAAATCGTGATGTCGGAGTTGGCTCCCAAAGCTTCGAATTGCTGCTCCTCAAAGTGTCCGAAGTCGCCTCCCAAGTGTTACCTCCTCCCATTGGCGTGATGCTGCTGCCTCCGAATTATATAAGCCCCCAAATATTCCTTCCCACTAGCGGACTCCTAAGTCCACTCAAATTGGCCTCTCTTTCTTGGTCTCCAAGTTGGGTCACTAGACTTATTCCCAAGAATTCCCAATGGCCAGCCCACTAGGCAATTCTCTAACACCTTGCAGTCAACCACAATAGTTCTTAACCCCAATTAATTCCATGAATGCAACAAGGCCCAATTCTACTTTAATTCCAAGATGTGCTTCAATGGGTCAATTCCAACAGTCACAAATCCAACTCACAAGCAATTCAGCAATCCCAACACGTACAACCCTATTTCATTAAACAACCATCAGCCTAAATCAAGTTGACTCCCAACATTTGCATGAATGCATAATCTCAAAGTTGCTTCCCAATTTCATCCAGATTCTTCACGCAACAGTTATACAAAAATTTCTTCATAAAACAATGCAATTTGCACCAATTTCGCATTTCAACCCCGAATCTACAATATAAACAACAAAACATCAATTCCTTTTTAAGATAATATCTATTCAAGCACAATTCGGGGCATAATTCAACCATAAACACGGTGAATTAACGAGTTATCATTTTGGTTTATAAATGAATAAATGAAAACTAAATTATCCTCTTTATTTATAGAGCTAAGGTTGTGCAAAACAGCCCCTCGAGTTTGTTAAAATTAAAGAAGAATATTTAAATATATTTTAATCGCTATGCATCGAACAACGTGTTGTCCCTGTAGATTAGCCGTTTATAGCCATCATTTGCTTCTCTTAATATAAGTATTTGCATGTCTATTTTCATGATTATTCATCTTTCAAGCATATCCAAGAATAATGGCAAGTTCACACAGCTCTACAAGCAACGCTACATTGAGATATAGAAAGGAGAAATGCAGGGAAAGATCATGCAATCAATGGACTACAATCAAGGTGGTTGAAAGGGATAATCGTAATAGAGGAAGGTTGTTTTATTGTTGCAATCTGCATGGATTTTCTCATTGGTATAACCCAATCGAAGAGCAACAACATGATCAATATCAAGGTGAAACAACAAGTAGACCAACAACAACATTCATTCAAGACAGGCCAGAACAAATAATGTTGTATAGGTTAATAGTTATGAATATATGTCTTCTAGCATTGATATTGATTGTTTACCTTTTTAAATCCATATTGTAAGTCATTATGGTCTATATTTTGTGTAATAAACAATCATCCTGATCAATATTTACGCTTTGTGTAATACAAAAACAACTTTGTGTTAGAATGTTTAAATTAATCCAACCTGAAATGTAAGATCCCAAACTTATTACTGCCCAAGGTTATTGTTTAGGGTTAACCAAGGCAATAGGCCACTGCATACGCTTTGGAAACTGCCTTTGGCAAAAATCCAACTAAATCTAGTACTAGACCTGAAGATTCGAGAACTAGATTCTGCCTTAGTCGAGTACTAGACTTATATAATCGAGTACTAGATCCTTCTCTCTCTTGGAGATTTTCATTTTTTTTTTCCTTGTAACTAATTATTTGTTTGGTGTTCATAAAGCCATAACTGGAGATGATCCACAAACAACTTTGTGTTAGAAGGTTTAAATTAATCCAACATGAAATGTTAGATCCCCCACATAGTTTGAAAAATTCTCTACAATGTCAATTACATTGAGCTTGTAAAGGAAGAAAGGTATGATTGTTTCTACATATTGTGTCTCTCCCGATGACAAATTACTGCCCAAGGTTATTGTTTTGGGTTAACCAAGGCTATAGGCCAATGCATACTCTTTGGAAATTGCCTTTGGAAAAAAATCCAACTAAATCTAGTACTAGACCTGAAGATTCGAGAACTAGATTCTGCCTTAGTCGAGTACTAGACTCATATAATCGAGTACTAGATCCTGCACAACATTGTGTTAGAAGGTTTAAATTAATCCAACCTGAAATGTAAGATCCCCCCACCAAGTTTGATATTCATAGAGTGTACCTTATATGCATTTTGAGTTAGATAATCTAATCTAATCTTTGTTTATTAACAATTAAACATTGATATGGCTTAGTAAGTGGACAGTACGGAATTAATATTATATACACGAAAAGGCGGCAAATGTTATAAAGTTCCTTTTTTGACTAACATACATTGATATTATAATATTATAATGTATATACAATCAAAATAAGTCAATCCATCTCCATCATTTCCTTATTTTGTGTTTCAGCAAAAAGAAAAAAGAACTGTTCATCTTCTTCTACGTCAACAAAGCGCAAGAACTAGGGTTTTCTGGCAACCGTCTCACCAAATCCATATACTTGTACCTTTTTCCATCATCTAAGTATAACAATATGTCGTCTGATGAAGCTAACCAACGGTCCTTTTTGGAAGGACAAGGAAATACTGTTGACGCCATGCAAAAAACCCCAGTGGCTGAATACAACGTAAGATTTGTTGTTTTTTTTGGTTTTCGGTTTTTTGTTTTGGTCATGAAACGGCATAAGCGTGTAGTATACTATGATTTCTTATTTTTTATTTTGAAAGATATATTTAGTTGTTTACTCAGATGATATGAATGGAGTATTCGATCATATGGTGCCATTTATATTTTTGAAATTTCAGGAAAGTAGAGACGATGATCATCAGGGCAGCGGCAAATCACCCCCGACTGAAAATAACGTAATAGTTGTTTATTTTTGGATTTGGTCATGAAGCGACATTCTCGTATTTTGAATATACACGGCTATATTTTTGTTTTTTGTTTTTTTGGCACCTTATGGATATTTTAATAAATTTCAGAAGCTAATAGATGATGATTATCAAAGCGGGGAAGATGATGATGCTGACGCCGAAGCAACATCGTTTTATATTCGCGAAAATAGATCTAAGAACCTGAATGATTCAGAGAACATGGGCATGGCGGGTTTTGTTGAGGAGGCTGAGGATGACGAAGAGGAGTTGGAGGTGGACTGTACTTGCGGCATTAATTTTTCTCGAATCAACATGCTCCCTTTCTGTGAAAGGTACTTTTTCTCTTCAGGGGTGAGGTTACAGCCCGGGCTTCATGGGACCGCCTTACCCCAATCAAGAAATTCCTCCAAGAAAATGGAAGAAGGTTCAAACGAGTATTTAGAAAATATACTAAAAATCTGCCTAGCGGTTGGAATAGGGGATTTTCAGGCACGGTCTTCCATTTTCTACTGATGTCCCAACTTCCCTCCAACAAGAAGTATGAATTGTGATTCTTGATAGGAGGAAAGCCAGTTAGGTTTGGCTTAAGGGAGTTTGCACTCGTTACTGGGCTTTATTGTGGCCCTACGCTGCCCACAAAGGCTGATGAAGTGAGAGTGGTAAATAATTCCCAAGATTTTCTTAAGAGGGTCCTCTGTAACAAAAGGAAATCGAACGTAAAGGATACGGAGTTGGAACCCTTGTTACTGAATAAAAAGATTATTGTGAAAGATCGCTTGGGGATTGCTCACGTGCTTTTTGTTCATTATATTTTGTTTGGAAAGGAAAAGGGATCAGTTGTAAATAAGGATCATATTTGTTTTGCAAGTGACATGGGGGTTATATTCATTCGTAGCGACGATTGAATCAATAAAAAAAAGGGGAGGCGGATATTTTCTGTAACGCCCCGGTTCCGGAGGAACAGGTAAGCACGCCACGTGTGAGTTTGAGCGTAGGTTTTATTTTACGTTCTTTAATTTAATAATATCTTCTTACGTGGCATTCATATTTTTATAAAATTCACGAAACATTATTTATGTGAATTATATGATTTTATATCATTGAAAATATTATTTCATGACACGGAAAATATTTATTGCATGAAACAATTACCGAGAGTGTTTTAAATTACCAAATTGTCCCTAGTTGAATATTTCTTTAAATTCTAGGGACTTAATTATATAATCTTTAAGGACTTAATTGAGTATAATTTAAATTGTGGCATACTTGATTTCATGACTTCATAAAACAAAGGATCAAATTGCAATTCCCATATTTCACAAAAATCAATGTGATGAATCACGTAATATCCTCTTCAAGCTTCCATGGTCTCATTTCATAGAAGATTTCCCAACAACTTTGCTTCCTCTCATTCTCGGTACATTGAAGAAAAGGGAAAGAAGAGATTTTTCTCCATATCATCAAGATTTCAAGAAATATTTCAAGGAAATTGGGAGTTAATCATCATCATCATCTATTTTCTCCATATTTTCATCTTCAAGGTTGGTTTGCATAAGTTGATGATCCTTGATCATACTTGTATAAGCTAGGGTTTGGAAATCATGTGCTATATGAATTAGTTGGAGTTGGAAGCATGATTAGGTGATCATATCATGAACTATGGCATGAGTTATAGCTTGAATTCTTGAATATTTGGCATGAATGATCAACTTTTGATCATGGGCTTAAATCATGAATTCTTGATGATATTTTGTGTTTTAAGTGTTTAGAGGTTAGTTTATCATTTTATGAACCTATATGCATATATATTTCCAGAAAACCATAACTTGTGGATTGAAAATGGAATTTTGGGTGGTTTTGTTTGTATTCCCGTAGCCATCCCCTGTTTTGCTCTGCTTCTGTAAGTTGCAGAAACAGGGAACGACCGTTCCCAGCCTCAAGGCATTGTGGGAACGGGCGTTCCCCTCTTTTAAACTGAAAATAGGCGGCCGAGCATGGGAACGGCCGTTCCCACTTTGGCCTTGGTGCCGGAAGGGCCGTTCCCAGCTAAAAGGCGCGCTTTTATTTTAAAATCGTTGGCGCGTTTTGGGGATTGCATGGGAACGACCGTTCCCATTTTTCAAAGGGGACCGGAACGGCCGTTCCCACCTGGAATACAGAACAAAATTCTCTGCATAAAATTACGAAAATGACCCCTCGATCCGACGGCTTCTTGTTAGGAATAGTGCCCTAGAAAGCCGATTGTATATCCGCTTTGTGCTTTTCCTTATTATAATCACAGACAATCTTTGAATAAAATAACGAATTGAGGCAGCACTTCTTTATATGCTCTTGTTTGGTATGCGTTTACTTTAGCTGTGCATGTATGAGAACTCCCCTAATCCTGATGACTTTAGGACTCTACCATTTAGGTGAAATGGTTCATGAAACGAGCCCTATATCACATAAGTCATGATTAGTAAAATACTCCAAGCCGATGAGTCCTACAGACAGTGGGAGTGTCAACCTGACTCCTCTAAGGCTTGCTTGTGGGATCACGCCCTTAAGAAGGACCACCTTGTTTCATGGAGGTGCAAAGTGTATAGTTGATACGCGCGTGATACATAAGGGTGCTTACTTTAATAAGTAAGTTCACTGAGGTGCCCCGTGTGAGAACATTCCTAAATGGGAAAGGAAGTTTCTATTTCAGGAAATGGAAACTTCCAGATTAGGAAATATCTCACGAGTCATTGATGTGATTAATTGATCCTTAGACTTGAGGTTCCTTGTCACTTTATGAGTTAACTCTGTAGTCTTAGGTATAAGCTTTAAAGGGTGTCGCCTTAGACAACTGATTCAAGGCTTATGCTGGGGCTGCACAAGTGACTCATGAAAGTGAATGAGAATCAAGATAGGACCTACACTTGCATTTGCAAGGTGATCTCTTATTGTGTAAGTCATTCATGTGCCATATGGAGTCCTTGGCCAAGGCAGTAGATCAAGACATCAAGAAAAGGGTTTCTTGGATTGAGATCAAATGGATATGAAATGCACTTAGCTTTAAGACCGGATTATTAGGGTTCTGATTATTCCCTTGCCCTAGATCTTGGTTGAGAGATAGTAAGTAGGAGGATTGTATCTCACATGAATCAATGACTTAAAGGTTCTGTCGAATCCGAACATTCCAATTCAGCTAGGGGTTAAACACCTGTTGCTAGACTATGGTCGTTTAATCTGTGGACTGATTAATTAATTAGTGAATTAATTAATTGGGGTCACTGCTAATTGAATTGAGAACCTAGAGGGTCACACACAACAACTTGGTTACATGAGTTGAGGCTTAAAAAAGATTAAACGAGTTAATCGAGCCTAAGGGGTTCCACACGTGTGAAATCACACGTGTGGCTCACGTGATTGGACACGTGTCATTAAGACACGTGTGCCACACGTGATTATGTGATGTTAAATAATTAATGTGTTAATTATTTAATAGACTTTGGTTTAATTTTGAATTAAAAAGAAAGTCTAATTTTGGAGAAAATAATCTAGTTAATTAATTACGAATTAATTAATTAGATAAAAATAAGTTATTTATTTTATAATAAATAAAGTATAAAATTATCCAAAAATAGTTTGGATATTTTTTTAGCTCTCTTAAAAGTTGACTTGAATTAGAATTCAAAGTCAAAGTTGGAAAATACTTGATGATCAAGTAATAGGAGAGAGAGGGACCAAATCCTTTGTCCATTAGGACTAGGTTCGGCCGCCCCTCCCCTTTCCTATATATAGGGGAGATCATGCTCCCCTTTAGAGCTAATTGACAATTCTTGGTTCATGTGTTGAACACCTTCCTTTCTCCAAGATTAAATTAAACCCTAGGTTAAGCCTATACACTAACTAGAGAACTAGCATCCTTACTAGTTAGATTGTGATCAAGTTGGTGGACTTTCTCTAGAGACTTCAAGTTAGAAGTTTGAAGATTCGAGCTTTACCAAGGAGAGGGGATCAAGCCGCGAGAAGAGCGTTCTTGGGTGGCTTGAAACGCTTCAAGAAAGAATAAAAGAAAAGTAAGTTTTCTATCTTTACGAATTTGGTTACACGATTGCGAGTCCTAGATCCTTTTGTTGGGAAAATTTTTAAATTCCGCTGCTTTCTGATTCGTGTTTTCCAACAAGTGGTATCAGAGCCACCTCGTTAATCGTGTTTCTGATTCGTCTCAATTATACTGAATTTGGTAGAAATTCTTAGGCTTGATGCGATTGAGTATTTGTAATTGTTTTAGAAAGCCTGAATTACGAAACTGTATTTTTTCCTGAAAGTTTCTGAAAATTGGTTTTTGCAAAAATTAATTTTTGAAAACAATTTTAGATTTGAAACTGTATAAACTGTTTTTGGATTTCTTGGATTGGTTTTGCTTTTGAACGAAAACACGAAACGAAAACCCGGATCACGACGAACACGCGAAACCCCGCGCGCGCGGGCTTCGCGCGCCACCCTCCCGCAACCGCGCGGGAGGCCCTCCCGGGCGTGCCGCCCGTCGTCGCCCAGGCCTGGCCGGGACAGACCGGCCAGTCGCCCAGCACCTCCCGCACGCCTGTGCGGGAGCCTTCCGGCGCCCCGCCCGCATGCTTGCGGGAAAGCCGCGCCCAGCAGCGCGCAGCTTGCGCGCGCCGCGTGCGTGCGGTCTTCTCCGCGTACGGGTCCTGTTTTCGCGATCCGGCCTTTTCGTGTTTCGTGCAATCCAGTCCCAATTTTATTTGAATTTTAAAATTTTATTTTTGAATATTTATTTTAATTTTGAATAAAACTTAAAATTGGGATTTTTTGAGAAATTGAAACGGTTTATATTTTGGGAAAATACATCTTGATAAAATTATTAATTTTCAGAAATTAATTGGAATTTTATTTGTTTTGGTAATTTGGGATTTATTGAAAACTTTTATAAATAAGACTCGCATCAAGTCGTGTTTTAAGCTATTAGAGCTTAAAGCGAGAATTTTAATTTATTGGTTAAATTTAAATTCTTGCAAAAGCATGTTAGGTGATCATGGGTTTAGATCTATGTATGGTTTTAATTTATGCACATGGATGGTTTAAATTGGGGTTGGAGCCCTATAGTTGCGTTTTTCAATTGAGGTTGGAGCCTCACTTATGTGCGTACTGTTATGTGATTTATTATGTGGCTTTCCATATTACTGTTTTTGAGGCCGGGGTATGCCCCGTGTAATTGTCTAAGGCCAATATGAAGATTGAGCCTTATTACTTTATGTCTTTTTCTTTTTATTGTAATTTGAGAGTAGAGATAGGTGGTGAGGTTTTATTTTCATTTTGGAGACAATGCACCCATGGAGTAAGATGGACCACATTCAAGTAACAAGGAGGCCATAAGTGAAGACCCCTCAAAATGTTAGGGAGGGAAATCTCAATTGTTAAATGTAATAGAGATAGGGCTCGTATTTTGTTACCGCTTTCCCTTATGTGATTTGAACTGTTTATGTGGCATATATGTTAGAACTTGTGATTGTGGAGTGGCTCCCACATATCACGCATAAGATAGGTAGAACCCATGATCATTACATGTTAGTATCATGCTAGGACATGTTATCTGTTTATGTGCTTGTTTGAAATGCATTTAAGTGTACTTGCATTAATCAAGACTAATAAAATTGGATAACATATATGTTGGTGGGGTCGAACCGGACAACTCTCCGGTTGATTCGAAAATTCCCATTAAATATTAAGCTGATTTCGAACAAATAGGTGTTTAATTCGAGATGCAAGTTTTGAATTAAATTCCTAGCATTCCATCAATAGGTTTTAAGTTTAGTAAGTAAAGCTAGTTATTGTCCGCGAGTCGTGGGATAGCTAGTGGAGCTTATTAGTTCTTAGTTACCTAATTAATCATTTCAAATGATCAATATTTCGTGGTCAATTTTAGCAAGGGCGATGTCCGCGAGTCGTGGGTCGTTCGAACTAAGTTTTGGTCATGATCTTATGATTGATGGGTCTAGCTTAACGCCTAAGTAAATATGGATGTCGCACGAGTCGTGGGTCCATATTGAAAGATAGGTGATGCAAAACAATTACTAAGAGTTCTAAAGGTGTTAGAATTGGTAAGTTGTACCTACCTAGGGTTCTTACTTAGAATGTCCGCGAGTCGTGGGTTCGAGGTAAAATGCCTAGGATCTTAGTACCCATTGGGAAACGTGTTCCTCTTAGATCTTTGGGAATTCTAGATCTTTGAAAAACAGTGGGAGCTACAATAGATTAAAGACCTTATCTTTTGTATATCGTTATAATTCAGCATGCTCACTAGTTCTCTGTTTTACCATTTAGGTCGTAGATTCTGTGATTCTCTACGTGTTTTGAAATGGCAACCAAAAACCCTCTTGTATCGATCCTCGAGTCAAACAAGTTGACTGGTCCCAACTATTCTGATTGGCTGAGGAATCTAAAAATCATTTTAGATTCTGAGAAGAGAACTTATGTTCTCTTCGAAGGGGAGCCTAGTCCCGAAGGGGAGGCTCCCACTCGGGCCGAGCGGGATGCGATTCAGAAGTGGAAGGATGATAATCTCCAAGCCCATTGCCTTATGTTGGCTAACATGTCTCCGGACTTGCAAAGGCAACATGAGGCCATGGAATTTGCTTGGGAGATTTACGACCACTTAGAGCAACTTTACCGCCCTCATGAACGTGTTACAAGGTATAACACTTCAAAGGAATTATTCCACTTGAGAATGAGGGAAGGTTCAAGTGTCCATGAATATGGACTCAAGTTTCTTGCCCTTACTGAGAAACTTGCTTCCATGGACATGCCGCTGAAAGATGAGCTTTCAGTGGATTTGTTGCTGGCTTCGCTCCCACCATCATTCAACCCATTTGTCCTTAACTTCAACATGAATCATGCTGGTGCTACTGTAGCTGAGCTGATTAGTCAGCTTGTGACTGCTGAAAGCACGATCAAGAAGGACAATAAGGTTTTGATGGTGAATGCTCCATCTTCCTCTTCTGGGCCTTCTAAAGGTAAGGGCAAGAAAGCCCATAAGAAGAAGAAGAAACCCCTTAGGCCCACTGGTGGCATTTCGAAGGGGAAGGCCCAAAAGAAGAAGCGTGATCAGAAAGAGGATGTTTGCTTCCATTGTGGCAAAGCGGGACATTGGAGGAGAAACTGCCCAGAGTACAAGGCTACTCTAAAGAAAGGTATCTTTCTCGTTGAAGTAAATCTTTCTACTAATTCTAGTTCTTGGGTACTTGATACCGGTTGTGGAACTCATATCTGTAATGATGTACAGATGCTAAGTGAAGTCCAACAACTAAAAGAAGGAGAATGTGTCTTGAAGATCGGCGATGGCTCAAACGTTGAAGCTCGAGCTTTAGGCACAATTAGATTAGATTTTGGTAGTTTTGAGTTAGTATTAAATAAAGTCCTTTATGTACCGAGCATTATT
The DNA here is from genome assembly GCA_037501455.1 of Lantana camara. NCBI lineage: Eukaryota > Viridiplantae > Streptophyta > Magnoliopsida > Lamiales > Verbenaceae > Lantana > Lantana camara. The sequence goes on from CM074861.1 coordinate 98,031,005, forward strand.
CGTAATATAATTTCAGTTCCAATATTAGGTTGTGAAGGTTATGAAACTTATATTAAGAATGGTAAATACTTTATCAAACGGAACAACTCTTCCGTTCATATCGGTACTCTAAGTAATGGACTTTACCTAACTCAAAATATCAATATTATGAATATACAACGAGAAACAAAGCGTAAGAGAGATGACAAAGTTTCAGCTCCCTTATGGCACGCTAGATTAGGACACATTTCCAAGAACAGAATTAGCAAGATAAACACTTTAGGATCATTCTCTGAAAATGATCTCAAAGAGTTAACTTCTTGCGAATCCTGTCTCAAAGGAAAAATGTCCAAAGTCCCTTTTAAAGGAACTGTAGAACGTGCCACTAAGGTTTTGGATTTGATCCATACTGATGTTTGTGGACCGCTTAGTGTAAGCACTAGAAACAATCATCAGTACTTCATAACCTTTACTGATGACTTTAGTCGGTATGGTTATGTATACTTAATGAAGTATAAATCTGAAGCTTTTGAGAAATTCTTAGAATTTCAAAAGGAGGTTGAGAACCAAACTGGTCACAAGATCAAAGCACTTCGATCTGATCGAGGAGGCGAATATCTTAGTGAAGAATTCCTTAATCATCTCAAAGATAATGGGATTATCTTTCAGTGGACCCCTCCGGGAACTCCTCAGCTTAATGGAGTTTCTGAGAGAAGGAATCGAACCCTACTTGATATGGTTCGTTCCATGATGAGCTTCACTGACTTACCACCTTCTTTCTGGGGTTTTGCCCTAGAAAGTGCAGCAAAGATTTTGAATCTAGTTCCCTCTAAGTCAGTCCCTAAAACGCCCTATGAAATGTGGCATGGTAAAATCCCTAGTTATTCTTACTTAAGAATTTGGGGTTGTCCTGCTTACGTGAAGAGGACAGTGGGAGATAAGTTAGAATCTAGTTCTAACTTATGCTACTTTGTAGGTTATCCTAAGGAATCCATAGGATACTACTTCTATGATCAATCTGGGCAAAAGGTGTTTGTTTCCAGAAATGCCACTTTTCTTGAGGAACCGTTCCTTAAAGAAAAGAAAGGAAAGATCATAGAATTAGAAGAAGTACAAAGTAACCCCACGCCACCCACTGAAGAGACGTCCCCTACTGATCAACTACAACCAATCACGAATTTCGATACACACGAAAACCCTCCTCTAAGGCGTTCTGAACGCACTCCTAGACAACCGGAGAGATGGTATGGATTCTTCCATGAAATTTCTCAAAAGGATAATGATCCTTCAACATATGAGGAGGCACTTTCAGATTCTGACTCTGAACAGTGGATAAAAGCCATGAAATCCGAAATGGATTCTATGAACTCCAACCAAGTTTGGACCTTGGTAGATTTGTCTGATGGGGTCAAACCTATAGGTTGCAAATGGATCTTTAAGAGAAAGCTTGGAGTTGATGGAAGCATTGCAGCCTACAAAGCAAGACTGGTTGCAAAAGGATTCACTCAAAGACCCGGCGTGGACTTTGACGAAACCTTTTCACCAGTTGCAATGCAAAAGTCCATTCGAATCATGCTTGCCATTGCTGCATATTATGACTATGAGATATGGCAAATGGATGTGAAAACTGCCTTTCTCAATGGTGACATTGACAAAGACATTTATATGGAGCAACCCATAGGTTTCACATTCAGTGGGAGTGAGCAAAAGGTTTGCAAACTCCAAAGATCAATCTATGGATTGAAACAGGCTTCTAGGAATTGGAACATTCGATTTGATGAATCGGTCAAAGCGTTTGGCTTCACCCAAATTTCGAATGAATCATGTGTGTATAGAAAGGAATTGGAGACCTCAGTGCAATTCTTAGTACTTTATGTTGATGACATCCTTCTTATTGGGAATTCGAAGGATGACATGAAAGTGACTAAGTTATGGTTATCGAACCAATTCGAGATGAAAGATCTTGGTGATGCGTCCTATATCCTTGGAATTAAAATCTATAGAGATAGATCTAGAAGGTTAATAGGACTATCACAGTCGATGTACATTGACAAAGTATTGAAGAGATTCAATATGGAGTCAGCAAAGGTTAAGAACCTTCCTATGAGTGTAGGAACATGTCTTTCAAAGAAGATGTGTCCTAAGACTAACCTTGAAAAGGAAAGAATGACTCATACACCTTATGCATAAGCAATAGGTAGCATAATGTATGCAATGTTATGTACTCGACCGGATGTGGCTTATGCACTTAGTGTAACGAGTCGTTTCCAATCTGACCCTGGAGATGGTCACTGGGCTGCCGTGAAGAATATTCTTAAGTACTTGAAAAGTGCTAAAGATTTATTCTTAGTTTACGGAGGTCAGAAAGATCTTACTGTCGAAGGATACTGCGATGCAAGTTTTGCATCTGACTTAGATGATTTTAAGTCAATGTCAGGATACATTTTCTGCCTAAACGGCGGAGCAGTGAGTTGGAAGAGTTCCAAGCAGACTACCACTGCGGATTCGACCACTGAGGCCGAATACTTAGCTGCAAATGATGCAGCTAAGGAAGGTGTTTGGATTAGAAACTTCATTCAAGAATTGAATGTTGTTCCTAGCATGAAAGACCCCATTACTGTGTTTTGTGACAACACTGGGGCGGTTGCTCAAGCAAGAGAACCAAGATCTCACCAACGGACCAAGCACATTATGAGGAAGTATCACCTAATCCGTGATATTATCAAAAGAGGAGATGTGCGAATTGAGAGGGTCACATCAGCAGAGAACGTGGCAGATCCACTTACTAAACCCCTTAGTCGAGAAGCTTTCCAAGGTCATCTTCAGAAGATGGGACTTAGAGTAGCTTTAGAATGGCTTTGACGGGCAAGTAGGAGATTGTTAGGAATAGTGCCCTAGAAAGCCGATTGTATATCCGCTTTGTGCTTTTCCTTATTATAATCACAGACAATCTTTGAATAAAATAACGAATTGAGGCAGCACTTCTTTATATGCTCTTGTTTGGTATGCGTTTACTTTAGCTGTGCATGTATGAGAACTCCCCTAATCCTGATGACTTTAGGACTCTACCATTTAGGTGAAATGGTTCATGAAACGAGCCCTATATCACATAAGTCATGATTAGTAAAATACTCCAAGCCGATGAGTCCTACAGACAGTGGGAGTGTCAACCTGACTCCTCTAAGGCTTGCTTGTGGGATCACGCCCTTAAGAAGGACCACCTTGTTTCATGGAGGTGCAAAGTGTATAGTTGATACGTGCGTGATACATAAGGGTGCTTACTTTAATAAGTAAGTTCACTGAGGTGCCCCGTGTGAGAACATTCCTAAATGGGAAAGGAAGTTTCTATTTCAGGAAATGGAAACTTCCAGATTAGGAAATATCTCACGAGTCATTGATGTGATTAATTGATCCTTAGACTTGAGGTTCCTTGTCACTTTATGAGTTAACTCTGTAGTCTTAGGTATAAGCTTTAAAGGGTGTCGCCTTAGACAACTGATTCAAGGCTTATGCTGGGGCTGCACAAGTGACTCATGAAAGTGAATGAGAATCAAGATAGGACCTACACTTGCATTTGTAAGGTGATCTCTTATTGTGTAAGTCATTCATGTGCCATATGGAGTCCTTGGCCAAGGCAGTAGATCAAGACATCAAGAAAAGGGTTTCTTGGATTGAGATCAAATGGATATGAAATGCACTTAGCTTTAAGACCGGATTATTAGGGTTCTGATTATTCCCTTGCCCTAGATCTTGGTTGAGAGATAGTAAGTAGGAGGATTGTATCTCACATGAATCAATGACTTAAAGGTTCTGTCGAATCCGAACATTCCAATTCAGCTAGGGGTTAAACACCTGTTGCTAGACTATGGTCGTTTAATCTGTGGACTGATTAATTAATTAGTGAATTAATTAATTGGGGTCACTGCTAATTGAATTGAGAACCTAGAGGGTCACACACAACAACTTGGTTACATGAGTTGAGGCTTAAAAAAGATTAAACGAGTTAATCGAGCCTAAGGGGTTCCACACGTGTGAAATCACACGTGTGGCTCACGTGATTGGACACATGTCATTAAGACACGTGTGCCACACGTGATTATGTGATGTTAAATAATTAATGTGTTAATTATTTAATAGACTTTGGTTTAATTTTGAATTAAAAAGAAAGTCTAATTTTGGAGAAAATAATCTAGTTAATTAATTACGAATTAATTAATTAGATAAAAATAAGTTATTTATTTTATAATAAATAAAGTATAAAATTATCCAAAAATAGTTTGGATATTTTTTTAGCTCTCTTAAAAGTTGACTTGAATTAGAATTCAAAGCCAAAGTTGGAAAATACTTGATGATCAAGTAATAGGAGAGAGGGGGACCAAATCCTTTGTCCATTAGGACTAGGTTCGGCCGCCCCTCCCCTTTCCTATATATAGGGGAGATCATGCTCCCCTTTAGAGCTAATTGACAATTCTTGGTTCATGTGTTGAACACCTTCCTTTCTCCAAGATTAAATTAAACCCTAGGTTAAGCCTATACACTAACTAGAGAACTAGCATCCTTACTAGTTAGATTGTGATCAAGTTGGTGGACTTTCTCTAGAGACTTCAAGTTAGAAGTTTGAAGATTCGAGCTTTACCAAGGAGAGGGGATCAAGCCGCGAGAAGAGCGTTCTTGGGTGGCTTGAAACGCTTCAAGAAAGAATAAAAGAAAAGTAAGTTTTCTATCTTTACGAATTTGGTTACACGATTGCGAGTCCTAGATCCTTTTGTTGGGAAAATTTTTAAATTCCGCTGCTTTCTGATTCGTGTTTTCCAACACTTCTTTGACCCCGAATTGCTATAATATGTGCTAATATGAAGTGAAACAACATGTTATCATGCCACATTGTATTTTCGTGGTCGTCTCGATACATTTCCGCCGTTCGTCATATTTTGTTCATTTTAGGGCATGTCTCACGTATACACGTCGTGTTTACACAGGTCACGAGGGCGTGGACGAGGAGCAGGCTCCTTAGAACACTTACTTATTGTATTTTTCAAGAAAAGGTGAGGTTTTAGGTTATGTATATAGAACCCTACCACCCTTATGTGCGATTTCGGCCAAAACATACTATATTTATAAATGATTTCAAAACCATGAATATTTCAAGCAAGCAAGTCATGATTTCAAACATGTTTGACGAGTACATGATCGCACGTAGGCCCGAGGGTAATTCTTGAGCCAACCGGGAAAGCAAGGGCTGACGGGTAACTCCTGAATTATCCTCACATTGTTGGGATCACCCCCGAAGCCACTAGGAGATTAGTGGTGGAAGGAGTTCCGTGTCTAGAGGGTCATGTCCTCTACACACACCATGTCGTGGATAGTCGAGCCTTGCAAACTCGCTATCACCCGAAGGAAGAAGGAGACTGGGGATTAATCCGGCATGTCGGGTTATCCTCGGGTTATCGCATGATTTCAAGCATGAAATTGTCAATGTGAGCACTAAATGAGATTGCATGATCATGTATTGAATTGATAAAGCAAGCACGTATTGTCACGTTTGGTGTAAAGGTTGGAGAATCGCCCCTACTCGCCGGGGTCACATGTGCATGAAATGTTCAAGTTAAAATGTTAAAGGGATTGGTTGTAATCTCGGGCAAAGATTAAGTTTCTTGAATTATATATCTATTTTATTCTCAAAGTCTTCACCCGAGGCTACAACTTGCATGTGATGTGTGTTATATATAATTTTGCCCCTCGCTCAGTCTTCGGTAGACTGATACTTCACTTTTCAGGTACATCTTGAGCGTGGTCGTGCTAGGCGGGAGTTGTTCGAGTCTTGCATTTCCACGGGTCTAGTCTCATACCCTCATGTATAGTCTTATGCTAGTTTCATGTTATAACGATGTTGTCACGTTTTGGATACCTGATTATGTATATTATTAAGAGATGATAATGTATTGATAGTTAAGTTTGTATCTATATGTATCTATTCGGTAAATATGGTACCTATACGTATGAATGACTTTCTTGCTTCCGCTTTCATTATCATGTTTGCTTTGGTGTTGTTGGGGAGAGTGTCCCGCCTAGCTCGTCATTTTTATTGTCACCCGTTCGCTATAGTTTTGGTTTATGTATGGACTTTCCATTTGATACGTGGATCGAGGCTATAGTGCGGGGGATGTGGTGCCCTGGGGGTTAGGGTGCTACATCTACAGGTGGTATCAGAGCCCAGTTGCAAAACCGAGGTTCTCGAGTCGTGTCAAGTCAGTCTAGGTCGCACAGCATAGGATTATTTGTTATGTGAGAGTCTGCATTTTGTTGAATTACTTGAATTAAGTGTTTTCTTGCATTACTTGAGATATTTGACCATTCTTGAATGTGTGTTTATGGCCATTATTGAATTATATGCACACATTTTCATGTATTAATCAAGCCACGCATGTGTAGTGATTTGATTTCAGGATGGAGCACGACAGACATTCCAGTGACCGATCCTCGAGGCACAGGCATCATCACCGCCGACATCATCGCCGTGAGAGGTCACCACCTCCTCCACCCGCTCAGGCACAGCCCCAGGACTTCATGAACGCAGTAGTGGGGCTGATTGATCAGAGGTTACAGGAAAGGGTTCCTCCACCACCTCCAGCACCAGTAGCACCTCAGGAGAACCCCATTTCTGCCATATTGCGAGAGTTTCAGAACCAACGTCCCCCGAAGTTCTACAAGGGCGACGATATTCAGGCAGAGATGTGGCTGAAGGAGATCGAGAGGATCTGGCAGCTTATCCCTTGTGACACTTAGGAGAAGGCTCGCTGTACACTTACTCTTATTTAGGGCGAGGCCTATTCGTGGTGGGAGAGTACCCAGATCGTTCTAGAGGCAGTCGGGATAGATATTACTTGGGACGTCTTCGTACGGGAGTTCAGAAACAAGTACATTCCTCCAGCTTCCCGTACCCGCAGGTTGAGGGAGTTCACCGAGCTAAAGCAAGGAGGAAGGTCTACGGGACAGTATATCGCTGAGTTCGAGAGGCTTTCTCGCTACGCACCCAACATAGTGAATGATGATTTTCATAAGGCGATGCAGTTTGTCCAGGGACTCAGGGCAGACATTCAGGATGCGCTGAAAGCAGCCAATAACAGCACCTGGGCCAAAGCTACCGCCAAAGCTCTAAAAGTCGAGGATTCTGATATTGCTAGGAGAGCTACTCCGCGGACTGGACAGGCTTCGGGCTTCAGAGCAGGTCAGGGATCGAGCTCGGGAAAGAGGCCGATGATTTACTCTGCACCTCCAGCACCGAAGGACTCAGGGAAGAAGCTTAAGGCGATAGGGTCATCCCAGAGGGGTCCGAGAGCTCCAGCACCATCCCAGCCACCTCAGAGACCGGGTTGCAGATTTTGTGGACTTCCTACGCATACTTATGATAACTGCAGGCGCCGGTTAGGTTTGTGTTTGATCTGTGGGAGCGACGAGCACATGGTTGACGGCTGTCCGGATCGTCGGGATCCGCCACCTGCAGGTCCGAGGCCACTTGTGAGAGCTCGGGCTTATGCACTCGCAGGAGAGGAGCAGGATGCTGAGATAGACCCCGCCGCGGTAGTTGAAGGTATTATTTGCATCCATGGCACGAACATCCATACATTATTTGATCCAGGAGCTACACACTCCTTTCTTGCGCACTCTATTGCTATTACTTTATCTTTGCCTGCTATGTGTACTTTTGTGCGATATTTAGTTAGTACTCCTTTCGGTAGTAGGCGAGAAACGGATCAGGTTTACAGGGATGTTCCAGTGGTGATTGAAGGCCGGGAGTTTCTGACAGATTTCATTGTTATGCCGATGGAGAGATACGGGGCTATATTGGGGATGGAATGGTTATACAGGCATTGTGCTACCGTGGATTGTCGGGCTAAGAAGGTGCAGTTGGGTTCAGAGGTTGTTACGGGCTGTACTTCGAAGACCGTACCCCTACTTTCGTTTTCAGAGGCTCAGAAGCTAGTCAGAGACGGGGCTACCGGGTTTATTGCTTATATTCTGAACAAGCCAAAAGATCAGGTGAAGTTAGAGGACACCGAGGTGGTAAAGGAGTTTCCCGAGGTTTTCCCAGAAAAGTTAGATTCTTTGCCTCCTGAGCGAGAAATAGAGTTTGTGATCGATCTTTTTCCGAATGCCGAGCCGTATTCAAAGACTCCATACCGGATGGCTCCAGCTAAATTAAAGGAATTAAAAATCCAGCTGGAAGCATTGTTGGAAGTTGGGTACATTCGGCTGAGTTCTTCACCCTGGGGAGCGCCGGTGTTATTTGTAAAGAAAAAGGACGGGACTTTAAGAATGTGCATCGATTACAGGGAGTTGAACAGGAAGACTATTAAGAACAAGTATCCCCTCCCACATATCGAGGAGTTATTCGATATACTTCAGGGTTCCAAAGTTTATTCGAAATTGGATTTAAGACAGGGATACTATCAGCTGCGAATCCGAGCAGAGGATATTCCTAAGACAGGATTCAATACTCGGTACGGGCACTACGAGTTCGTGGTTATGCCGTTTGGATTAACTAACGCCCCTGCAGCTTTTATGGATATGATGCACCGGATATTCAGGCCTTTCCTCGACAAGTTCGTGGTGATTTTTATTGATGATATTCTGGTTTTCTCAAAATCAGCCGAGGAGCACGCGAGACATCTTAAGCTCGTTCTTCAGACCTTAAAGGAGCATCAGTTGTTTACTAAGTTTAGCAAGTGTGAATTCTGGATTGATCGGGTTTCTTTCTTGGGACATGTAATTTCAGGAAAAGGGTTGGAAGTCGATCCCTCGAAAATTGAGGCCGTGCTCAAGTGGGAGAAACCAAAGAATGCCTCGAAAATTAGAAGCTTCTTGGGATTGGCCGGTTATTATAGAAGATTTGTTCAGGACTTCTCTAAGATTGTTGCACCCTTAACCCGATTGACAAAGAAAGATGTTAAATTCGTCTGGGACGAGAAGTGTGATCAAAGTTTTAACTTTTTGAAAGAAAAGTTAGTCTCAGCTCCGGTGTTAACTTTACCCGAGGGTTCAGAGGAGTATGCAGTGTATACAGATGCTTCTAAAGAAGGCTTAGGTTGTGTTTTGACTCAGAAAGGAAAAGTGATCGCCTATGCTTCTCGGAAGCTAAAGGAATATGAAATGAATTATCCAACACACGACCTAGAGCTTGCAGCCGTGATCTTTGCTCTCGGGAAATGGAGACATTATCTTTACGGGACTTCCTTTGAGATATTTACCGACCACAAGAGCCGCCAGTATTTGTTCACTCAAAAAGATTTGAATATGAGGCAATGGCGTTGGATGGAAAAGTTGGAAGATTATGATTGTACAATTAAATACCATCCCGGGAAAGCCAATGTGGTCGCCGATGCACTTAGCAGAAAGGCGAGTGTATCGAGTTTGGAAATAAAGGAAAGTGAGGAAGTTGCCCCAATTGTATTAAAGGCTCAGGTTTCTAATATTACAATTCAGCTGGAATTAAAGTATCAGTTATTTGAGGCACAGAATCAGAATCCGGAAGTGCAAAAGCTTGTAGGTAAAGCTAAGGATGACCCGGAGAGTCCGTTTGGGTTTGATGAGACCGGGTTGTTTCGGTTTAAAAACAGGGTAGTAGTACCTGAAGAATTGAGACGGGTCTTACTCGAAGAAGCTCACAAGTCAGCCTACTCGATCCACCCAGGAGGAAATAAAATGTATAAGGATTTGAAGCAATATTATTGGTGGAACAGGATGAAAAGAGACGTGGCAGAGTATGTGAAACATTGCTTGACTTGTCAAAAGGTGAAAGCTGAGCACCAAAAGCCCGCGGGACTTCTACAACCGTTACCTATTCCCGAGTGGAAGTGGGAACAAGTAACGATGGACTTTGTTTCTGGATTACCGAAGGTTAAAGGCGGGTTTGATGGAATTTGGGTAATCGTGGATAGATTTACAAAGTCTGCTCACTTTCTACCGGTCCGGATGTCTTATAAGATCCCGAAGTTGGCCGAAATTTATAACAGAGAGATTATTCGACTTCATGGTATCCCGGTGAGCATAGTTTCAGATCGAGACCCGAGATTTACTTCTAAGTTGTGGCAAGAGTTACAGGCCGTCTTGGGAACGAAACTTAAGTTCAGTACGACATTTCACCCGCAAACAGACGGTCAAACTGAAAGGCTAATCAGGTATTTGGAAGATCTTCTTCGGGCTTGCGCGATGGATTTTCAGAACTCATGGGCAGAACAGCTTCCTTTGATCGAGTTTGCTTATAATAACAGCTTTTAGGCTTCGATCGGGATGGCTCCTTATGAACTTCTTTATGGAAGAAAGTGTCGATCTCCGTTGTTCTTCGACTTGGAAGAATGGAAATGGTCAAAACAGGAAGGGGTAAAGAAAGGTGAAAGATTCGAAAGGCCTTCCAGAGTCGTTCAAGCTATGATCGAGAAAGTTCAAATGATTCAACAACGGATGAAAGCCGCGCAAGATAGGCAAAAGAGCTATGTCGATAAGCACCGAAGAGATCTGGAATTCGAAGTTGGTGACCGGGTATTCTTGAAGGTGTCACCAAGGAAAGGTTTCACCCGGATCGGGAAAGGAGGAAAACTTAATCCTCGCTACTTAGGTCCATTTGAGATTCTTGAAAGAATAGGCGAGGTAGCCTATTGACTGGACCTACCACCGAGTCTTACGGGGATTCACAACGTATTTCATGATTCACAATTAAGGAAATATTACCCCGATGAGACTACGATTCTCCCCGTGGAAGAAGTTGAGCTAGAACCGAATTTGACATTTATTCAGAGACCGGTTAAAATCTTGGATCGGAAATTTCAGGAATTGAGAAACCGGAAAATTCCCATGGTTAAAGTGTTGTGGAGAAGTGACAGGACCGAGGAAGCTACGTGGGAAACGGAAGAGAAAATGAAACGGTTCCACCCGGAGTTGTTCGAGCAGGACTAGAGAATCTGGGGACCAGATTCTTCTAAGGGGGGGAGAGTTGTAACGCCCCGGTTCCGGAGGAACAGGTAAGCACGCCGCGTATGAGTTTGAGCGTAGGTTTTATTTTACGTTCTTTAATTTAATAATATCTTCTTACGTGGCATTCATATTTTTATAAAATTCACGAAACATTATTTATGTGAATTATATGATTTTATATCATTGAAAATATTATTTCATGACACGGAAAATATTTATTGCATGAAACAATTACCGAGAGTGTTTTAAATTACCAAATTGTCCCTAGTTGAATATTTCTTTAAATTCTAGGGACTTAATTATATAATCTTTAAGGACTTAATTGAGTATAATTTAAATTGTGGCATACTTGATTTCATGACTTCATAAAACAAAGGATCAAATTGCAATTCCCATATTTCACAAAAATCAATGTGATGAATCACGTAATATCCTCTTCAAGCTTCCATGGTCTCATTTCATAGAAGATTTCCCAACAACTTTGCTTCCTCTCATTCTCGGTACATTGAAGAAAAGGGAAAGAAGAGATTTTTCTCCATATCATCAAGATTTCAAGAAATATTTCAAGGAAATTGGGAGTTAATCATCATCATCATCTATTTTCTCCATATTTTCATCTTCAAGGTTGGTTTGCATAAGTTGATGATCCGTGATCATACTTGTATAAGCTAGGGTTTGGAAATCATGTGCTATATGAATTAGTTGGAGTTGGAAGCATGATTAGGTGATCATATCATGAACTATGGCATGAGTTATAGCTTGAATTCTTGAATATTTGGCATGAATGATCAACTTTTGATCATGGGCTTAAATCATGAATTCTTGATGATATTTTGTGTTTTAAGTGTTTAGAGGCTAGTTTATCATTTTATGAACCTATATGCATATATATTTCCAGAAAACCATAACTTGTGGATTGAAAATGGAATTTTGGGTGGTTTTGTTTGTATTCCCGTAGCCATCCCCTGTTTTGCTCTGCTTCTGTAAGTTGCAGAAACAGGGAACGACCGTTCCCAGCCTCAAGGCATTGTGGGAACGGGCGTTCCACTCTTTTAAACTAAAAATAGACGGCCGAGCATGGGAACGGTCGTTCCCACTTTGGCCTTCCGGAAGGGCCGTTCCCAGCTAAAAGGCGCGCTTTTATTTTAAAATCGTTGGCGCGTTTTGGGGATTGCATGGGAACGACCGTTCCCATTTTTCAAAGGGGACCGGAACGGCCGTTCCCACCTGGAATGCAGAACAAAATTCTCTACATAAAATTACGAAAATGACCCCTCGATCCGACGACTTCTTTGACCCCGAATTGCTATAATATGTGCTAATATGAAGTGAAACAACATGTTATCATGCCACATTGTATTTTCATGGTCGTCTCGATACATTTCCGCCGTTCGTCATATTTTGTTCATTTTAGGGCATGTCTCACGTATACACGTCGTGTTTACACAGGTCACGAGGGCGTGGACGAGGAGCAGGCTCCTTAGAACACTTCCTTATTGTATTTTGCAAGAAAATGTGAGGTTTTAGGTTATGTATATAGAACCCGACCACCCTTATGTGCGATTTCGGCCAAAACATACTATATTTATAAATGATTTCAAAACCATGAATATTTCAAGCAAGCAAGTCATGATTTCAAACATGTTTGACGAGTACATGATTGCACGTGGGCCCGAGGGTAATTCTTGAGCCAACCGGGAAAGCAAGGGCTGACGGGTAACTCCTGAATTATCCTCACATTGTTGGGATCACCCCCGAAGCCACTAGGAGATTAGTGGTGGAAGGAGTTCCGTGTCTAGAGGGTCATGTCCTCTACACACACCATGTCGTGGATAGTCGAGCCTTGCAAACTCGCTATCACCCGGAGGAAGAAGGAGACTGGGGATTAATCCGGCATGTCGGGTTATCCTCGGGTTATCGCATGATTTCAAGCATGAAATTGTCAATGTGAGCACTAAATGAGATTGCATGATCATGTATTGAATTGATAAAGCAAGCACGTATTGTCACGTTTGGTGTAAAGGTTGGAAAATCGCCCCTACTCGCCGGGGTCACATGTCCATGAAATGTTCAAGTTAAAATGTTAAAGGGATTGGTTGTAATCTCGGGCAAAGATTAAGTTTCTTGAATTATATATCTATTTTATTCTCAAAGTCTTCACCCGAGACTACAACTTGCATGTGATGTGTGTTATATATAATTTTGCCCCTCACTCAGTCTTCGGTAGACTGATACTTCACTTTTCAGGTACACCTTGAGCGTGGTCGTGCTAGGCGGGAGTTGTTCGAGTCTTGCATTTTCACGGGTCTAGTCTCATACCCTCATGTATAGTCTTATGCTAGTTTCATGTTATAACGATGTTGTCACGTTTTGGATACCTGATTATGTATATTATTAAGAGATGATAATGTATTGATAGTTAAGTTGGTATCTATACGTATCTATTCGGTAAATATGGTACCTATACGTATGAATGACTTTATTGCTTCCGCTTTCATTATCATGTTTGCTTTGGTGTTGTTGGGGAGAGTGTCCCGCCTAGCTCGTCATTTTTATTGTCACCCGTTCGCTATAGTTTTGGTTTATGTATGGACTTTCCATTTCATACGTGGATCGAGGCTATAGTGCGGGGGATGTGGTGCCCTGGGGGTTAGGGTGCTACATTTTCAAGTGGTTGCCTCCTAAAGCTGGAGAAGACTCTAAAGGTCGGACCTATTTTCTTAGTGGATTTCCATGGGCTTTACAGGTGAGCATGAACCTCATAAGTGTTCGCAATTTAGTGTATCTTTTTTTGCTAATTTTTCTCCTAACGAAATTGTATAATACAATTGTATTTCTTTTATGATAATATGCGTGGGCTTACGAAATGTGCCCAACGATAGGGAGCCATGGAAGTGGCCTAGAGCCTGGAGATTCCTACATGTCCAAACTGTCACTCCCAAGGATAAAAAGATGGCTGCATTGTAGAGGGACCCCAATTGTTATAGAGGAGCTACGGGAAAAATTAAATAACCATGGGCCTGAGGTATGGAGAGATAACCAATTTAAATTCGTGTCCATATTTTGTGTAATAAACAAAAATCCAACCAAATCTAGTACTAGATTATAATAATCTAGAACTCGAATCTATCTCGGTCTAGTACTAGATTATATGAATCTATTACTCGATTCATATAATGGTCTAGTACTAGATTATAAGAATCTAGTACCCCATTCTATTTCGGTCTAGTACTAGATTATATGAATCTAGTACTAGATTCTCTCTTTATCGAATTCTCGATTATCTTAATCTAGTACTCGATCCATCATTTGACATGTTTTTCCCCCTTTTTTTCTTTTAACTCATTATTTTTCTGACTTGCACTCGATTTGGATTATTTTCAGGATACAGTGCGTCCATTTTTATTTCCTTCAACCCGAGAAAGTAATATGAGACATGTGGAGGGGCTAGTGGAACCACCTGATGTTGATGATCAGCCCATTGATTATCTACATCAAATTTTGGAGGGGTGCACCTTATTAAAAATTGGTGATGAGTTGCCCCCATACAATGATGACGCTCCAGTCTAGTCGGGTGATGATCTCAGGGATGCTGACATTGATTTGACGCCCTCATCGGCTCCTCGAACAACAACCTCACCAGCCACAACACCTGCTACCACATCACCCTCACCAGCTACCACACCTACTGCCACAACACCCCCACCGGCCACAACACCTACTGCCACATCACCCCCACCTGCCACAACACCCGCACCAGCTGCTGCATTTCAACTGCCTCCTGAACTTCAACAGTTCCTACTCAAAACGAAAGCTAGTTATGAATCTCTGAAAGTAACTGTTGATAAAATATTGTTGCAGCTGGAGAAGGAAAAACAAGACAATGCAAGCGGTAAAGCATTGGCACGGGAGGTTGGGGTAAACAAGGAAGTTTCTGTGGTTAAGAGACCACAGAGAAATAAAAGAAGGGCTTCATACCTGCAGTCGCCTTATACTCAACAACTTAAGAGGCTTTGCACAGCAGCTAAAGCCAAAGCTAGAGTCAACGCTAAAGAAGCACCATCTTCATTGACGGCTCAGCAGCAACCACCTCATCCAGAAACAGAAGAAACTTCCAACAGCATCTCTCTCTCTCTCTCGACAAATGGTTGTCCAAGAAAGGAGAGAATACAAGTGCCCGGTTATACAACTGGGTGTTCAGTGCTAATGCGGAAGATCAAGTTATTGGACACTCACACGAATTTGGCAAGAAAGCCTTCAAAGTCCTCCTCCAAAATGAAGCGTGGTTACAATCCGAGGTAAGTTAAGGTGATGTTTTGTTTGGTCTTTAAATTGTTCCCGCCAATGTCATGTTACAAATATACTTCATTTCCATCCAACTAAATCTAGTACTAGATTATATGAATCTAGAACTCGAATCTATCTCGGTCTAGTACTAGATTATATGAATCTAGAACTCGATTCTATCTCGATCTAGTACTAGATTATATCAATCTATTAATAGATCCATCATTTGACATGTTTTTTCCTTTTTTTTTTTTTCTAGTACTTCATTTCCATCCATTGATAATTTAATTTCGTTCACTTTATTGCAGCATATCCAGGAGTGTTTGATCAATCTAAGGCTCAAACAAAACACACACCAGGATCACTATGCTCAGGATTGTGTTATCCTTGAAGAGACTTTCTTCCAATTTCTTCAATTAAATTACCTTCTCGCATGGGGGCTCATTACTGGGGAGGATTCTGTTGTGGTTGGTCCTGATGGCAATATCAAAATTATCAATGTTGAGTCGGGTGGCAAAAGTGGGCGGTCTAGTAGAGGTGGCAGGACTGGCAAAGCTGGCGGGTGGGCGGGCAGGGAGGGGGGCCGGAGGTGGCAGGGGTGGACATGTGGACCTCAAATCTGCAGATCAATACAGACGATGAGAATGCACTAGAATGACCCCATCAATTGGCAGGACAATGTTTTGATGTATACAAAAGGTCAACTTCCATTTTTATATCCATGGCCTTGGAATGGCGCAAGTAGATTTTATGGTGTAGTAAATGTGGGAAATTCCCATTGGGTGGCCATTGAGGTTGTGGTAAACGAGGAAGTCATCAGAGTATACAACAGCGGCGGTAAAGGATCTCTGGAAACAAGAAATTACCAAATTGCTTTGAATCATCTCTGTGTGTACTTTCCCAAACTATTGGCCTACACAGGAATGTTCAAGTATTTAGGTAACAAACTCAACCGCATCTGGAAGTTGGAGGTGGTGGATCCCTGTCCAAAAAATCTACGAAAGTACATACACAAACTCTCTCATAGTAATTTTATTATTTTTTTAAATTACCTGTTTTGTTTCGTGTTGACTTAATTTCCTTTTCCTAATTTGCAGTGGCGATTGTGGGGTATATTCATTGTATTACGCTGAGCTTCTCATTCGTGGGGAACCACTGGACATTCTCTTGGACAACAGAACCGATTTTTTCAGGTTACGTTTAGCATCCGAGATTTTTTTTTGGAGTTGATAAATTTAAAATCTAGATAACTTAACTTCATTTTTTAAATTTTTTTGGTGCAT
Organism: Lantana camara; assembly: GCA_037501455.1. Classification (NCBI taxonomy): domain Eukaryota; kingdom Viridiplantae; phylum Streptophyta; class Magnoliopsida; order Lamiales; family Verbenaceae; genus Lantana; species Lantana camara. The sequence continues at coordinate 98,047,525 of CM074861.1, forward strand.
GTAAATTTATACTAGAAAATTGTATAATTTATGGTATAATGTAATGTAATATATTTAATTTCATTTTATTTATTCATTGTAGCCCAAATTTTTGCTTATAAATAGTCCCAGCTCCATCACACAATCATGAATTCAAGCCAAAAACAAAACCCTAGCCCTCTCTCTCTCTTCGCTTCGTTGTCTCTTGCTCCTATCCGGTTTAGTTCAAGGGATCAAATTGCGAAAGATATGTAAGATCTGCCCTATTAGGTTGAATTGCTCTTGAAAATTATCATGTCTTTTTGTATGATTTTCGCCAAATAATAGCAATTAATAGATTTTTTTTTTTTGTCGAGTCCATGTAATCGTATCGCCGGTTTGGAGCATGGAGTTGGCTGCTAAGGGTTGTGCTTCATGAATCTCATTGAGATGTATCACTCTCACTGAGATGTATCACTCTGCATTCATGAAGCCCCATCCTTATCAGCTCAACTTCATGCTTCACACCACCGGCTAACGATTTCATGGGTTTTACAAAAAAAAAAAATCTAATAATTGTTGTTCCTATTTGGCAAGTCCTACAGAAATGACGATTTTCAGAAGCATTTCAATCAAATACGGCTGATGACAGAGGCAGACAACGATATTCACTCACTGTAGCCCTAATTTTTCCCTAAAAATATTTCAATTCCCAGCTCATCCTCGTTGGTTCAATCCAAGGGATCAAATCGATAAGTCTATGCACTCGTTAACTCACCGGTTTCGAGCCTGGAGTCGGCGTTTAAGTATTGGGCTTCATGAATCTCAATAAGTCACCTTATTGTTATTAATGAGATGGATGATGAATCTCTGCATTCATGAAGCTTAATGCTTAAATGCTCGACTTCAAGCTCTAAACCTGTGATTAGGCCAACGATTGCATTGGTTTTACAAAAAAAAAATCTATTAATTTTTCCTATTTGGCAAGTCCTACAGAAATGACGATTTTCAAAAACAATTTAATCAAATACGGCGGATTAAAGAGGCACACGTCCAAGCCAAACATTAGTTATCCATTAACGGGAGTCACAAGACGACTCAGTTTTTTTTCTTTGAATATTTGTAATTGTCTGTACTATAGAAAAGAAAAGAATAGACTTTCTATAGATATTTGTATTTATATGTTTATGATTTGTGTTATGATTGAAGGTATAGAGTTTTCGATTTTGTGAATCTAGTACTAGACTGAGGCGGGATCTAGTACATATAGATCGTAATGACTTAAAATATGGATTTTAAAAGGTAAACAAGAAATATCACTGCTAGAATACACATATTACGTACCCCAACAAATAATGAGTTCAAAAAAATAAGGGAAATTATTTACAAGTGACTGATCTAGTACTAGATTACTTGAATCGAGTACTCGACTCATAAGGATCTAGTACTAGATTATATGAATCTAGAACTCGATTCTTAAGGATTTCGATTTCTCGATTTTTGACGTCCAAAACTCGATTTATTTGGATTTTTTGCCAACATCATGTTCCAAAACGTTTGCAGATTGGTTCAAACTCTGCTAAATAATACAGTTGATATTGATGATTACACAAAAGATGGATCAGAATTATTGTTTATTACAGAACATATGAATCGTAATGACTTAAAATATGGATTTTAAATGGTAAACAAGAAATATCACTACTAGAATACACATATTACGTACCCCAACAAATAATGAGTTCAAAAAAATAAGGGAAATTCTTTACAAGTGACTGATCTAGTACTAAATTACTTGAATCGAGTACTCGACTCATAAGGATCTAGTACTAGATTATATGAATCTAGAACTCGATTCTTAAGGATTTCGATTTCTCGATTTTTGACGTCCAAAACTCGATTTAGTTGGATTTTTTGCCAACATTATGTTCCAAAACGTTTGCAGATTGGCCACAGGCGAGGCAATTGCAGATTGGTTCAAACTCGGCTAAATAATACAGTTGATATTGATGATTCTGTGTTATAGTACAAACACAAAACCATCAATACCACGATTATTAGTTAAAGTTTGGCAGATTATTCCAAATGCTTTTCAAAGCAGCGGCGGGGACGAGAAAAGAATGGAAAGAAGTCATTCAGATGAAGTAGCAGTGACCAGAATTTTGTCATTTCTCCAGATAATAACATGCGCTTTGTTATATTTTTTATCACAATTTGTGTGGAGTTGTGTGCAAAAAATACGAAGCAACATGCTATTATCTAGAGATAAGACACACTGGTAACCGGCGAGGCGACGATTAGGAGCAGGGGAGGGAGAAGAGCTAGCGACGGCGACGGCGAGAAGTATGAAGAGAATGATGAAGAAGAAAGAGAAATTAGGGTTTCATTTGTTGTTGTCAGCTTATGGCTATAGAGTAAATGGAACTTATTAAATTTTGCAAAACGATCCCTAAAGTTTTTTTTTTTTTACAAATCGAGCTAATCACATTTGGCTTATGACTTAAAAGTGTCACTTCATATAATAAGAGATTAAAAAAAAAAAAGGAAAAGAAATTGAGGATTATATCCCGAAAAGAAGACTTTGGCTTCCCTTGGAATCAAATTCTCTCTGGATTCAAAGCGAACTGCGAATGTTAAAAAAACTTGGAAACAAACTCAAATAGCAACATTTTGATTACCATAATTACCACACATATGTACATGTTTTTCCTATTTCCCCGTTCCAATAAACGACAAAGACAGCTTTTTCCTTTACTTTTTCAAATCAAAGGGAAAAGCGCATTTATAAAATAAGTATCAGTGAACAAAATTCATCAGTTCCAGCATTGTTCGATTTTCTACACTAATATCCATATATTCGGGCTTGAATTTCCTTTTCCAAAACCACCAACGCCAGAATTAGAATTTGATCTGCAAACACGTTTTCTGGGACTTCTAGGTAAACTCGCATGCCTGCTAGATGATTTTTTTGGACTTAGCTGGATCTATTGGGGCTAAACGTTCCGGTTGTACCAAACGGTCCAAATTCATAACCAGCAACAGTATTCTTGATGTTTGGAGGCCAAGAATTTAGATTCAGCTGTATTGTTGCCTCCATAGTTGCTTGTCGTATTTGGCACACAACCATTGTCGGCATCTGCATCTGCATCATCCTGCACTTCCTGAACATTTAGCGGAAATTGTAGGAAATTAGTGATACAAATAAAGATAGAACAAAAAGTATTTACACAAGTGACAAAACAACTATAGCAAGCAAGTTCTCACTTTGGAGTAGGTGTTGGGTACCACCAATTATCCAAGGGTCAAGATTTTGCGATATCAGGTGCGTAATTGATCTAGTCAAAATCGTTTAAGTTATGGTGTGATCTTGACCATTGGATGCATAAAGGGTCCCATAACCTGCTTAGAAGAATTTTTGATGTTGCACAATAATGAGTTGTTAACATCATGCAAAAGCATCATGACATGAATTTAATTTTCGGAATTATGCAATGTATGTGTGAAGTAGGTCCCCAACTCCCTTATTTCATTCTCCTGCACTTAGTGCCGAACTCCCTTATTTCATTTTCCAATCATTTGTGTTCGCTTGGGACCAAAAAAAAAAATTTCCAATCATTCTTAATGGCATAACCAGAAAATTATCTACTCAACAAAATGATAAAAGAACTAACCATACAAAATGCAGTTCCAGTACGTTTTAATTTTGAACTGTCCAACATCTCATCATGACGACTCTCTCCTCATGTTGCATTCAGTCCGTCCTTCTTCATCAATCTTCTATCATTAAAAAAAAAGTATAGAAATTATATAATTGCATATACACCCATTATGAGATTGTAATATTACAGATGATTCCCACAAGTTTGAAAAAACTTCAAACAACTCCCTGAAACTTTTCAATCTCAGAGGGGTGGTTTCTGTAATTTTAGAGAAACTTAGGGGGTGTACAGGTGGGAATGTAAACGACCCTAATTCAGATAACTATTTACGCACCTATAATTGACCGACCTGACCAACTATTTACGGTGCTTATTTTCTCCTTCTATCCATTGAAGGTGAACACACCCGTACCCAATATCTGCTGCACCAAAAATTACACTGACATGGATAAGATAAATTTATGTTCAACAACTCAAATGGCATCATAGTATAATTGCTATATAGATCTGGAAACACTTTTGACATTAATATTACCTTTAGACTGAAAGCCGGGCATGAACAGGTTTCCTTCCACAAATGTTATCATATACAGCTGCCAGATCTAAGAATTAAGCTCAAAAGGTTCTAAAGATCCCCAAGTTCTCCCGACTTTCAATTTGACAGGCAATGGAACTGCAAGAAAATAGATGAAGAAAAAGTTCTGAGAATAGAGCTAGCCACAGTAAAAATAATATTTCGTACTTAGGAAGATTACATAAATATGGAGAGAAAATTACACGGAAAACACAATTGTATGCTTAATACTTGAAAACATAATTCATTCTTTTGGGAACATCAAAACTTCAAAAACCAATCTACTTCCAGAAAAGAGAAATATAAATCTGAAAAAGAAAAGAAACTCCAAACAAAGAAATTAGTGTAGCAGAATCTTTCACAACCATACCAAGAAGTGACATAGCTCTTTCCATGCAAGTTCTGAGCAACAACCCAGCTTCTTTTATAACCGACGGATCAGCTTCAAGTACTAGTTCATCATGTACCTAAATGAACAAATTTGCACATAAAAAATTTGCGGTATCCACAAGGCAATTTGTAGGTTGCAGTGACTACTTGCATAAATGATATCTAATTTAGTTTTATAATTGACACAGTTACCAATATTTTACTTTCAGTAGAAACACTATATTAAAAGAATTTTCATTATCCATGATGCGTGTTTAAAGCCCTATGGCAGTTTGACTGAAAACCATTCTTCTCTCCAACCAATTACCTGTAGAAGGATTCGGCAGCGACCTTTAAGCATTTGAAAATTCTCAGCATCTATGAAACCAGGAGAAGATGCCTCACTATCCTCACCAATCACGTCGTGTAGGCTTATCATTGCGATCTTTATTATGTCGGCAGCAGATCCCTAGAAATAAAACACCTTCTGTATAAATAATCGCTAAAGCAATAACAACTTCGGAGGAAGAAATAATCACCTGACATATAGAATTCACAGCCTGTCTTTGAGCTTTGGATTTTTCTTTACTGTTTCCAAACTTAATTTTTGCCAAGAAACGTTTTCGCCCTTTAAGGGTTTCCACGTAACTGCAGAAGAGGTAGTGTCATACTTGGAGGGGAAAAAATCTCTACTGTAATTGTGTCAATAAAAGAAAAGGAATATAATTCATTTTGGAAAGTGGAACAATTTTCTCTAGTAAATGAGCAAAAATATTATCTATAGCTAATGAACAAATCAAAATTCTATACTTAACAAGAAACAGTTAATAAGTTGAATCTTGCCTTGAAGTTATAGAACAATGTGAGAATTGCAACATAAAGCTATTCTGACCAGTTGTTCTTTGGTAAACATTTATTTCAGGTCAAAAGTGTCAAAATATACCATAGCATCAAATTGACAAAGATTACTATATTGATCTCACCCATTTTTACGGCATAATGTAACTGCCTCTTCAAGCCAGGAAGCCACGCCAGGGAAAGATCTCTTGAAGTTTCTGATTCTTTCTGCAGCTTCATCTGGGTTGCAATCCAACTGCTCTGCCAAAGTGTTAGGTCCCATTCCATAAAGGATTCCATAGACGAGTTTCTTGGTCTGCTCTCTCTCTTGTGAGCTCACAACGGACTCATGTTTCTCACTCCATTTAGCAGCGATCATGGTAAAGACATCAGCTTGGGGACTACGCAAGAGTTTAATCAATGTATTATCTTTCGAGAAATGGGCCATAAGTCTCAGTTCTATCTGAGAATAATCTGCAGTTAGAAGCAACCAATCATCCTGCGACAAAAATATGAAGTGGAAGATGCAAATGAATTTAACCTTCTTGGGTTAAAAATGAATATAGAGATTTCACTTGAAAATCTAAAGCGTGTTCACCTGTGTTGATATGAAGAAATCACGTGCATTGATATTATAGTGACAGGGACCCGACCCCCCTGCATCTTCATTCATGTCAAACTCAACCATATGCTCGACACACTATACAGAACACATAAGACATTAAGTTATATGAAAGAAAATCACTAACAATGGAAAGACGTAACTGAAACAAGCAAGAAAACAGGTTATCGAGATTAATTGAGAAATAGGACCTGGAGGTTAGGCTCCTCCATCGAAAGTCGACCAGTTGCAGTTGATGTCTGGAGCCAATGACCATGCAGAGTATACTTCTGGGACCTCATTGAAAGTCTGGCAAGCAAACAAATTGAACCCAAAGTAGATCTCAAGAGTTTGGCCAATGTCCGATGCTCTTTAATTACTGAGACAATAGGATGTTCATTTCTGGAATACAGCCAAGTTCAATTAGTTAATTTTCGAGAAGACATTTTCAAAATCGATCAAGTAATTCATTAGAGGATACTTTGGGCTGTACTTTTATGTATATTTACAAATAAATTCAGAAAATACAATCTTGTGAGGAACTAACAGAAAATCTACAAAATACATAATTAATATCTGTACCTAAGCAAATCCAAGCAACGCTTGTCAGTGCTATGGTGTTGTTTCCCTCCATACCCTTCTGGCATGGGCAGCTTCAAGTGTTCATAGAGAATATTTGCTATGTCAGCAGGCATTGACAATGAGAATGTCTTGCCAGCTAACCTATAAGCTTCTTTCTCCAGAAACTTGAGTTTTCTTCCAAGGATATCCCGTGCTTTAAGGCACCCTTCCATGTCAACACCTATTCCCAAAATCTCCATATCAGCAAGAACGTTGGCCTACAACACGACTGAGACTTTAGCATCCACATTGAAATCAGTTAATAAAAATAAATGGACACTCATGAGATTCAATCTTTGAATCAGAACAAAGTTAACAGAAAAGAAAACGAAATAACCCAAAATTGTAATTTAATTAACGTCTAACGACATATAGCATGCAGGAAATCATTATATAGATTAGAACCAAAATTAAACTTTGTAATCAAAATGATAAAACATGCAAAAACATCTTTATTTCTCCTTTATTCCATCTTTAATAATTAAAAAAACACTCATATGATCATTTTGATTAATACAATTAAATGACTGCAGTCTTACATATAACCATTCTTAATCAAGTTTCATATGTGATCTCAGGGAATTTCCCACTCTTTAGAAAATATGTCAGCATAAGTTATTTATGTTGTATTAGCAAAACCTAAAAAGTCATTAAATTATCAAATTTTCCCTTAAGTGGATGAAATATAATTGCTCACCAATCGAACTTCAATAGTCATAAGTGGTTCGACCAGTCCTTCAGTTTCTAGTAATTTCCATAAAACAGAAAACAAAGCTCGAGTCTGTGCAGCTCTGCGGCAGCAACCATTATGCGCAGCTCTTCGTGTTTGATCCTTCCATCTGCCACTCCTGTTAGCTGATGCAGCAGCATCACTAGATAACCTCTTCTTGACTTCCTGTCAACACTCTAACTTAAGACACCTTTCTTTATAAGTGAAACTTTGCAGAGAGAAATGAAGATATAGTGTAGAATTGAGTACAAAGAGTTTCATTTAAATTACATTCTGGTGGAAGATGGCTAGTATCATAATATCAATTATTGATGAGGAAAAGGAAGAGAAAATAAATTCATAGGCATGATTTGAATGAATTAACACATCACATTGAACCACACAATATAAAGTAAAACCAAATAAAATTTCCTAAAAATATTCATAAAAATCAAGCTGTCAACTTTCAAATATTTCCAACAATACAATTAAAAAAACCATAGATAGAGGCTTACCTTTTCCAGATTAGGATAAGAACTTCTCTCCTCATCAGGTGATAGAATCCATGCCACAACACACACATCAATAGCAATCCTCACATGAACAGCAGAAAACATAAAATAAGAGTTGTCAACAAGATCCAGGCCCAAATTTTTTATTCCACCGCTGCCAAGTTTTTGAGCAGCAATAGCAGGACTCTTAAGCACCTGAATTTGAACTTTTAGATGCCAAGTAAATTTTTTTACATCCTTTCTCCCCATTATAGTCCCAATCCTGCTCCATCGTTTCTTGGCCATCTCTACCTGAAGTTTTGGTATGACATTTGTACTGTCCACAGAGTGATCACTTCCTTGGCTACTATAGCGGAATAAGTCCTTCGGAATGTTTAAGTAATAAACAGGAGAATTCTCCCAACAAACAGCTATCCCGTGTAATTCAAATGGAGCATTAGAGTTCAACTCAGACCTTTTAGTAAAATGGATATCGAAAAAGAACTCTCTAGTTGCATCCCACTGGTCCAAGAATGAGTCAAGTCCACCAGGAACACTAGCTGCATTCACAGGGCCCTTTTCCAATGTATATTTTCTGCTACCAGCACATAAATTTTCACTTTCAGGCTGCTTTGGACCAACATTACTAAAATGCTCATTGGACGGATTCTTAATATCACCACCATCTATCAATTGATGAGAAGTGGGTCCATTTGTATTACTGATGCTATTAGTGGTGATAACTAGCTTGTTCGTAGGGTAATTAGACGATTCTTCAAGTAAAATAGGCTTTTCCACATGAATTTCACCTTGTTTGTTTCCTGAAAATTTTTCCTTAACGATGGATGCAAGAGCAGCTCCAGATTTGTCTCCCTCAACTTCTGAAATAGCTCCAGCAGTCCCAGACCTGTCCCCAAATGATGATGTATCTAAAATCTGTTTAGAATTCTTAAGAACAGCATGGCTACTTGTAGACTCCTCCCCTGAAGACGATGACGGTTCTTTTCTGGAGGCACTTCTTGCAGCAATGGACAATGGCGGACGAGAGAACTGCGGAATGTCAAGTCCAAGAGACTTGAAAGCTGAGAATGCAGCAACTCTTGCCTCTTCAGCTTTCTCAAGAACAATTTTTCGAGCACCATTTTTTATCTTCTTGGCAAGTCCCAGTTGTATTTTCCTTTGTGCTGCGCCTTCCATGACCAAGAAGAAAAATAAATCCAAGTTAGAGATTTCTAATCAGACATAATATAAATAGGAAAAGAGACTGGTGTATCTACATCATGAACTCAATGATGCATAACGAAAAAATCCTACCATTCGAGCTCCAAGAAGAAGATTCAAAAAGTGCTTTGACAATTTCAGGAATTGATGCTTCAGCAATCGCTTGTGGAGTTCGCAAACCAGCCTTGTAAAGTGCTCTAGCTCGAGAACCCTAAATGTTCTAGCAGCAGTTAAGAAACTTAATCTAAATTTGTTACGAGAAAGAATTGATGCAATTTCATACCTTAATATAAGGAATGGAAGTAAGTTCTACAATCTCTGCTCTAACTCCAAATGATACACGGTTTTGGAATTTGGCAACTAAACTTTCAAGATCATGCCAGCCAAGCCTCTCACAAAATACAGAAACCATTGATGCAAACCTTCCAGCATTTTCTTGTAAGGCCTGAACCATGCCTCTAGCAACTTTAAAACCTTCGCAAACTTCACCAACAGGTATTTCCTACATTCCAGCATCACAAAATTATCTCATTAAGGATGAAAACATACCCAGCTCAATTACAAGAATGTTGTGGTAACAATCCTGGAAAGTTTAACTAAGACACTGAAACGGACAGTATCACAGTACCTTTTTATTAGCACTCAAGGACATGAAAGAAAAGAAGGGAGTGGACAATCTAAGCATATGACAAAAGGGAATGTGTGTATCCAACACTAGATAACAAACACATCTACCATAGCATATACCTAAAATTTTCATGGAAATTTCAGGAGCATAACAAAGAGTGTGTTCAGTTCAAAGTTTAAACATTTAGCAAGGAAAGTTGATGAGTTTTATAAGGGAGGCCTAATATTGCAATGGGGTGAAAAAAATTTACCTGCACAAGTCGCGACAAAATAAGAGCAACATAGAACCGTTTACACACTCTAAGCATCTGCTCTTCTGAGAGCATACCAAGACTCTGATCGCATATTCCTTGAAAGCCTTTTGTGTTAGGCCTTGATTTATGTGATGTGAGACGAGGTGCACCATGAGCCATGCGCATCAGAAATGGTTCTCGTACTCCAACTCGATTGCCGACAGACTGCATTCGTACAGAATTTGTAGTTCATATATACTACTTCAGGTTACTTCATTTAAAGTATCTACCATCATCTATCCATCAAATGAAAGCAAAAGTATGAACTATTTCAAAACTACAGTTTTATAGTTCTAAATCCTGGTTACTCAATTTCCCAACTTGAGACTAAGCAGTTAAACAAAGTCCACTGGTGCTAGCAATTAATGTGAAACATTACAGTGAGGTAACACCGGATAAGCTGTTTACTTTAAAGAAGAGTTCTAATTGCATAAGTTTGAACCTGAATACAGCTACAACCAAAATTTCATTGATGTGAAAGATAATAAGTGAAAAAACAAGATATATATATATATCAAGTACCTGATCTAGAGAAGATAACTGCATAAACCTCTCATAATACAGTTCCCAATCAGGTTCCACATCAACATTAATGGGAGTCACCAGGTATACCATATGCAAATCTGATGCTAGGACGAAACCTTCTCTTGCCCTTACGAGATCATCCAGCACAATCTACACAGCATGCAAAGTTCACTCGTCTCTTAAATACACTAAGCTCAATTACATAAATGTTGAGATAAAAAATCATGTACGACGAATTTATATGTGCAATAATATAAAAGTTGCAGTTGTATATAACAAGAAAAAGCAGTCTGAGATACTTACGAGTGATTCCTCTGGGCAAAGAGAACTGCCAAAAGACGCCCGGCCAAGGGGTGTGGTGGTGTATAACTTAGTCTCGTCACTCCACTCTAAGAACTTTTTATGGCACAACCATCTAAGGGAATCTTGAGCAGATCTCACAACATCTTCAAAGGGTTTTGTTGAGTTGAGAAGAGTACACCTTACATATCTGTGAATATCATTAGCAGTTTGAACAATTCCTCCAGCAACGACCTCAAGTATTGCATGGGTCATGCCATTCCTATCTTCTGACAAGCAAGAATAAAGTGGAGGACAACTGTCATTAAGGAGTCCCAATATCTTTTTGACTTCCTCTGGCTTGCAAATTAGCACCTGTAGGTGGTTTAGAATTCATTAGCAATGAACTTGGAATGCCCTTAAACAAGAAATTTGACTTTGTTGGCAGCCCATCACATGTGACAAGTAATTGTGAACATAGTCACCTCTTTTGTTAAAATTTTAAGGAAAAAAATCATGTGACTAGTCGGCAAAATTAACTGCTCGTGAGGAAGAAAAAGAAAATGAGACTATGATTTCATAGCCAAATATCCAAGCGAAGTACTAGAGGGGATAGAAATAAGGAAATATCAAACTTACACTTTCTCCTTTTGTGTCTATGCCGGTCCGACCAGCCCGTCCCGCCATCTGCTTGTACCTTGTCCCATCAATAAAATCACGGCCAATGCGTGGTTGTCTGAATATAACTCTTCGGGCAGGCAGATTAACCCCAGCTGCTAGAGTTGATGTAGCAGTCAAGACACGTACAAGTCCTTTTCTGTAACATGTTTCAACAGTCTCCCTTTCCTCGACCTTTCCAGAATTGAAGGACAAAAGTAAGTGTTGGACAATATTGGAACTTAATCCCAGTAGCTACCTTGTGAGGTGAGATTGCCCAAGCAATTATAAGGTAGCCCACATCTCATAATTTAATTAATTTGTGACAAGTTAACATAAGCATACATAGAGTTTAGTGCATGCTGCTCAACAAGACATCAGCTAATTACATATGGTTGACATACCGTTAGGCCAGCATGATGGTAGGCTACTCCAGAAGGAAGAGTTTCTTCCAGGATAGGATCCAACCCAGCAGGGGATCTCCGCAATGAATCAATGGCAGAGGAAACATCAAAGGCATCACCTTGCTCACTGCGAGGGCTTACAGAAAACCTTTTGAGATACTTCGCAATATGCCTAGCAGTTGATTCACACCCCTTCCGACTGGAGCAAAATATTAGCACCGAGTGACCCTCTTGAACCACCTAATTATTGATTAATGATCTAATAATTGTTAAAGCAAGAGCAAGAAAAAACTTAGTGAAAAACTAAGAGAACACTGTACCTCATTGCAGAGTTCCACTATATGATCCGGATCTTTACCACCAAGGTTAGCCATTTTCGGGATTGTCCTAACAATTTCCATTTCTTTGTTGTAAATGGTGCTACCAACTTTAATATATTCCTCCAATGGAACAGGTCGAAAGTTTGTCTCATAAAGAGCTGCCTGCAGTTAAATAAATGACAGATCTGATATAATAATGCCATTGAGGATAAAATATGCTTAACACAATTCATGAACCAGTTAAGACATAGATTAAAGAGATCATGGAACACTTGCTTGAAGCCAATCAGCAACTGCAGCCACATTTGGTAGGGTTGCACTCATGCCAACGATTTGGAGACCACGAGCAGGATCAGATTTCCCACTACTCGTCCCAGAACTTTCTCCACTAGATGAGTCTACATTGCCTTCTCCAGCTGCATACCGTAACTTTGTCAACATGAGTTCCAAAAGATAACCCCTACTCTGATCACCAACCTGCAAATCACCCATAATGCCACTCAAAAATGAGAATTGGGTAAAAACATATAAGATGACAAGCAAAAGATAGGACTTGAAGTAAACCTAAAGCAAAGTGGATACCATGTGCAGTTCATCAATTACAATGGTACCAAGCTCTGATAAACGACCCTCTTCTAATAACCTGTTAATCAATGAATTTGCTTTCTCGATAGTGCAGACAGCAACAGCTGTATCCTTGGGAAGAGTTCCACCACCTTGATTTCCATAAAAACTACGAACATTCTTATCTAGTGGTTCTAAAAGAACCTCAAGGTGTTCTGCCTGCACATTTCAGGACACAGATTGAAGCATAAGACATGAGAGTTGAGACATAATGGGAGTCAGAAAATTGATATAAAGCAATGAAACCGCCTCACCTTTTCCGTGCAGATTGATACATAAGGAAGTACAAGAAGCGCAATTTTTCCAGTAGCTAAAACTCTTCGCAGCATTAGAATTTCGGCAACAAAACTTTTACCAGCACTACAAGAACCAAGAGAGGAGATTTTCACTAGAGACTACAGCGAATGAATGTCCGGGCCAACAAACCATAATGTAGCAAAGTAGTATAACTTATCAGTTAAAGAAAATGAGAAGTATGTATGCAACTGAGGATCAGAAAGCAAATTCAAGATGGCAAAGCCAGTGCCCCTGCATATTGAACAAAGACATTCTCCAGAATGTTCCTCTAGGATTTTAAGCATATTGAGAACTTAATGTACATGCAAGGGACACAACTAATAGAAAGATATTGCATCAACCAAAGCCCTTAGCTATACTTGGCAGAACCTAATTAACTGCAAAGTAATAATGTGATGAAAGAAGTTGAAACTAATAACAGATAAGTAAAATATCAAAATCGTAATTTATTCAGAGATTCTCCGGTCAATTAAGCTTATAAATCACAGTTCTCTTGATAAAATAAGAGAGATGGTACGAAAAACTTCCAGAATTTTGGCCGAGCTGGCTTGACCATGCTGTTAGTCAATGGGGCTCTATTTCAAGATTCTATCTCATGTTGTTTCCAATAGTTCAATTGCCATTTAAAATTTTTAATCTTTCAGACACGGAATAGATACATAATAAAAGCATGACAATGGAATGCAACAACTTGTAAAGAATTTGAATGATAATTCAGATTACCTCGTTGATGCACAGTAAACAAGATTTCGGCTGTGCAAGACACCTTCCACTTGAAGGCAGTCAACCTGAAAAATGGGTCATTTCTTCATTTAAAAATGTAAATGGAAGAGAAACTTCAACAGAAGCTTAAATAGCTACTTCCAAAACCACGTATTATAGCAAGTCCTTCCATCATGCTAGAAAAACTCGAACTAAATAAATTTTATCTAAAGTTGAACGAGTTACCTGCCATGGATATAGTTTCGAAATTCCCTTTTTGTTATATATGCGACATAGTTCAAGAGGAAGCCAATTGCTAAGTTCCAAACAATCCTTTATTAAAGAACTAGCAGGAGTACAGTTGCTTTTGGATTCAACATTAGCAGCAACCCTGTTATATTCTCTGTCTGGTGTACTAAATGCAACATCTAGACGATTCTCATTCAAATGCTTCTGTACACTTTTGAATGTCGTTTCCTGGGCATCGGAGAGAACTTCATTAATTGGATCGTGATGGCAAATTAGCCTCTGATTATTGTTCTGAAAGCTAGAGTGAATGGTAGAGGTAAGTGAGATTTTTTTGCCAGCCAAAACGTCAGGTTTGATATCACTAGCACCACCAGGTGTCTCCTTGTCAAAATCTTTCGCCTCAAAACTGAAGTGCTTCACAGGTAAGGGTGATGCTTCTTTGTTCGTATCTTTAACACGATTCCCCAATGAGCCAACTGCAGAACCACACCCAACATCACAAATTGTATCTATAACACCTCCATTTTTCACATCGTTTGAACCATGAAACCTATGATCAACCTTCAAAGCTTCACTAGTTTCAGCAACATGGGAACAAAGACCATCATTTGGAGCAAGCAGCCCATCAGCAACTAAAATTGCTTCATCCCAAAATGCTTCTCCAGGGGAAAACAAGGATCTCCCTCGTGTCGACAAAGGAGTATCTCTAGCTCCAGATCTATTAGTGAGAGAACCAGGTGTTTCACATGCAGCTGCATCATGACCAGATGTGTAACTACATTTTCTCAAACTTGCTTCTGATGCCAATGAATTGTTGCACATCATTACCTGTCAACAAATATGATCAAATTATCAAAGATATGCATGATATCAAACTTTCTATGGCTTCTGCAGAATGATTACATTTTGTAAAGAATTGGAATCAATATCTGAACTTTGCCCATTGTTCCCGAAATGCCTTCTCTTAGGTGGTCTCTCCTCAAGCTGGAGTGCAGAAGGGCTACCATGTCCTATATCAGCAGGTTCCTTAGTTTGGCATGGCAAAGCCAAAGATGTGCTCGACTGTAACTCGCTGCTCATGAGAAGTTTCAACTTTTCAGAAAGTAAACAAACAAAGAACAATGCTCACTCATCGACTAGGACAATTACAATTAACTAATAAATCAATACATTAATGGTTGGTATAACAGGTATGAGGGGTACAAGAAAGTACCTACAGTATAGTGACAAGAATCCAGCGGCAAACTCCTTAAGTTCAGAATTATGCCCAACAGTCTTGGTTTCTGAAGACATATTCTGAATACCTTTTTCTGGAAATTATCAATTCAAAATACAGTTCAGAAATATGCAATCTATTTGTTAAATAAGTTAGCACATCAAAAGTAAAAGAGGACAAGTAATACCTTTTTCATCAGGAATTTGGGACTGCCCTTGGTGGGCATCCCCGTTTTCATCTCTAAATGATAGTTTGGCGTCTAAAGTCAAATTTCTCTTAATTGGGACCTTCCTATCCTTTTGATCATGAATGGGGTCCAAAGACTTAGCAGGTGAGTTTCCGTCCTTTGAAGTCTCCAAATAATTTTCCAAAGAACCTTTGGCACTAGGTGAGCCTACAATCTGCGTTTTTGCTTCCTTTTCTAGTCTCCCAGACTTGGAAGCCGGCGATAAAATCTTCCGCTTCTTTTTAGAAGAAAAGAACTGCACATTGCAATATATTCCACTTTTGTAATCATGCTTTACCAAGAAATTCCAACTTACAACTATCCATGCAGAATCCTCCCAATCAGAAATCAAAGCATCAGAAAAACACAAGGGAAGGGGAGGTTGAGAACATTTGCCAAATTTCAAGCCGTAAATTCCTCAACCTCCGTCCTAACACAACATCAAATGCATATAAAAAGTAATTTTAACAACCCATTCCAAATCCAAACTCCACCAAATAAAACATCCAGACCATCGAATTTTTAGTTCCTTTACAACAACAACACGGACTAACAAACAAATGTAAGCAAATACGAGTAAGTAATGGAATCACGGGAAAAAAAACTCGAGGGTTTCAAAATCAACGCAAACCTGATCAATGCGGCCACGAGGAGAATCCGAATCCATGGCTGGACTCCTTCGCTCCTCCGACGCGATTCTTCGAAGACACCTTCCTCCTCTACTCCGCGTCTCGAATTGAAACAAGGAATTTTCGAATAGTACTGTGTTCGTTTGTATATCAGGAGGGAGAGGTACAGTGAGTATAGAGCATTCAAATTTCGTAAAAGTCAAATCGGCCAGATCGGAAACCCTAATATAAAGGGGTCGCCCGACCCGAATAATGCCGCAAAGTATACTCTCTCCCTGAAAGAAAACAAAATAAACATAATATTATTTATGTTGTCTTTTTCTCACCGCTTTATTACCTATTTATTTATTTATTAATTTATGAAGATGGGAAGTATATCTAGCAACATGTTAAAAAAAATATGTGATGGGTGGTTGAAGAGTTATTTCTCCAATAAAATGATTTTGGGTTAGAATTTGTTATAGCAAATGGTTGAATCCTAATTTTAAGGATCGGCACCTCGGCCCAACAAAGTAATTGGGGAAAAGTAAATTAGAGCCCTTGAACTCATATTGGGCTCAATAATAATACTCGCACACTGCACAAAATTAAACGTTGCACCTTGTAGCAAATTTCGGAACGAACTAAGCTACACCATGTGAATTTTGAATTAGAATTCCTTTGACCACTTTGAGGGTGTTACAAAATTTTTAAAAAATGAAAATTTGCCTTTTTTCATCCCTTGGTTCCATGCTAATATTTATTTTTTTGGTTCTATAGTTTATTTTCATGGGTCGAATCGGAACAAACCATTTAGGTGTAAAGCTCCTTTGGTCCCACACTCTTTTTTTTTGTGTGTGTGTGTGTTCTATAATTCTTTTTCATGTGGGTAGAGTCGGGACGGATCACTTAGTATGTGAATTTCTCCCTACTAATGATAACTGTATTTTCAAGGACTCGAACTCGAGGCCTTTAGTTAAATTAACATAATATCGAATTGCTAAAGTACATGACTTGGTGGTCCTAATATTTATTTAAGGTATCATAAGTTAGTTTCAAATTTTTAGCTAATATTTTCTAAGATATCAGAGATATTCTTAATTTAATTCTCCATCTTTCATTATTAGAACAATTAAAAAAATTGGAATTCAAAATCTACAAGTACATAATCTTTTGAATAAATATTTTTTTGAAAGCCAACCCCTCAAAGGGGAATATTATTGCAAATCAAGAAAAACATTAAGAAAAATACAAGAAGAAATTAGGGGTGTACATAAACCCGCACAACCCGTTAAATCCGCCCGAACCAAATCAAATCGTTCGAAAACCGCCGGTTGAAATTTTTAAAAAAATAACCGCGGTTGGAAAATATTATCACCCGCTACTTTCGGGTCGGGTGGTGGGTTTAATAATTCAAATTCGTCTACCCGCAACCCGACCGTTATATATATATTTATATTTTATTCGTAATTATAGTTATATAAATACATAATAGACAATACAATTATCATGTATATTATACAAATTATACACATATATAATATATATTTTTGTGTTAAACTAATATCATACAAATTCTTTAACAAAAGATAAATTATACTACATGATTTATATTTATAATATGATATTATTTATTGAATAATGTGTGTGTGTGTGTATATATATATATATATATACATATATATATATATATATTTTTTCATCTACTTTGAAATCATTATTATTAGTTGTAATAAGTTATAAACTAGAATAAATTCTCATATTCTTTATATCTTTTTTGTTATTGAGTTAAAATTATGAGTATAAAATATTTTTATTAAAAAACTATATATAAAATTCGTTAAACCGCCAATCCGCCCGCTATAAAACCGTACCCGCCCAACCCGAACCGCTAGGTTTGAAAAAATAATTATATATTTACCGTTTATATTTTTACAAACCCGCATACTTCGGGTCGGGTGATATTTTACTTACAAACCGCCCATACCCGACCGCGTACACAGTTCTATAAGAAATAATAGAAAAATTAATGAGGGTCGAAGCCACAATTCCAATAAATTTGTGAGCTATTATATTAGCACCACGTCTAGTAAAGGAAATTAAAAACAAACCCTAATAATAAGAGTCGACTCCTTGAAGTTGAAGATTGTTCATTCCAAGTTGATTTTAATCCAATTCGGGTGAAGTTTCGCAACTACCTTTTCTTCGGATTAAGAAGAATAATTACTTTGGCCTACAACAGATAACTCGGCCAAAAATTTCTTCGGAGAATCGCAAAAAAAAAAAAAAAAAAAAAAAAAAAACTGAATCTAAAAAAACTAACTAAACTTCCATACGGAAGAGTCAAAACTTCCATACGGAAGACTCGAAAGAAAACATAACTTAACAGTGACGCAGATCGTATTTGCACCAGAAAAAGTCAGCGGCGGAGCAGATCCCACTAGATTTGGGAGGATGACATTAGATTTGAAGAGTGGTGACGAATCAGAGAAGATGGCGGTAGATCCAAGAGAGTGGCAGCAGATCTGAGCGGATTTCGACGAAACAAATCTGAAAAACTAATGACGGTATAGATTTGAATCAACTCGGTGGTGGAGCAATAATAGTATTCTTCGTCGCCGGATCAAACCTTCAATTGACTACCTTTTCGTGAGTCGAGTCGCGTGTTGGGAAAACGAGACAGAAACGCAGCGGAAATTTAAAAATTTTCCCAAAAGATAGAATCGAAAACTTGCAATTCCTATTTCCAGATTCGTAGAGATCAAGAAACTCACTTAGGTAGTAGCTTTCTTGACACGTTTTGAGCCGCCCTCAAACGCGTTTCATGTGGTAATGGCAACCCGTCCCTCGAAAATCTCTTTCTACTTCAGAATCCATTGTATAGATAACAATCCATACCAACCTAGATTCAAATCATGTTAGGGAAAGTTGCTTAACGATATAACATAAAGAAAGAAACATGAAACGAGAAAAACATGATTGAAACTCCCTTCGAAAACCAGTTTTACGAAAATAGAAATATGCCCGCTATAAAACCTTCGTGAAAAAATTCATCCTTCAGGATATGGACGAACGGTTTTCGCCATCTTCTTTGGTTCGATTTTTTCACTTCTATTCTGTTGGGTTCAGAATCGTTTCATCATCCCTTGTGGTCGTTTTGCTTGATCCCCAAAAGTTCCTTCGAATCTTTCAAGACTTCACGATAGAATCCCTCTAGAGAAATAGTCCACCAACCGCGACCATGATCCGAATAGGGAGGATACTAGTTCTATATTCGGTGTTTAGGCTCTAAGGGGTTAGTGTATAATTGTGGAGAAGGAGAAATTTTGTATTATTCTCTATGGGGTTCGAACCCCTCATTTATATAGGGTTAGGGTTCGAACCCTATTAGCCTATTCCTTATTGGACAAGGAATTCCAAACTCCTTTGGAAATGGATTTCTTACTTGGAGACTAAGTCTCTTACTTTGACCAAAAGTCTTCCTATTGATCAACTTGGAAAGCAAGATTCTAATCTAACTCTTTTAGATTATTAATTTTACTTTATTTATTTTACAATAAATAACTTGAAGACTAATAATATAATTAATTCATAATTAATTATTTATTAGACTTTATTTCTCCAAATTAGAACTTTAATATTAATTCAAAATTAAATCAAAGTCCATTAAATAATTAGCACAGTAATTATTTAATATTTATACACATACATGCACGTGACTGCACGTGTCCATAAGGACACGTGTCATACACGTGTTCCACACGTGTGACTTACATGTGTGAAGCCCACCATTCACTTAATGGTTCGATCAACTCGTTTAATCGATTCAAGCCTTAACCCACGTGACCGGGTTGTTGTGTGTGACCCTCTAGGTTCTTAATTCAATTAGCAGTGACCCCAATTAATTAATTCTCTAATTAATTAATCAGTCCACAGATCAAACGACCATAGTCTAGCAACAAGTGTTTGACCCCTAGCTGAATAAGAGTGTCTCGATTCGACAGAACCTTTAAGTCATTGATTCATGTGAGATACAATCCTCCTACACCCCATCTCTCAACCAAGATCTAGGGTAAGGGAATAATTAGAACCCTAATAATCTTGATCTTAAAGCTAAGTGCATTTCATATCCATTTGATCTCAATCCAAGAAACCCTTTTATTGATGTCCTGATCTATTGCCTTGGCCAAGGACTCCATATGACATATGAATGACTTACACAATAAGAGATCACCTTGCAAATGCAAGTGTAGGTCCTTTCTTGATTCTCATTCACTTCCATGAATCACTTGTTCGGCCCCAGCATAAGCCTTGAATCAGTTGTCTAAGGTGACACCCTTTAAAGCTTATACCTAAGACTACAGAGTTAACTCATAAAGTGACATGGAACCTCAAGTCTAAGGATCAATTAATCACATCAATGACTCGTGAGATATTTCCTAATCTGGAAGTTTCCATTTCCTGAAATAGAAACTTCCTTTCCCATTTAGGAATCTTCTCACACGGGGCACCTCAGTGAACTTACTTATGGAAGTAAGCACCCTCATGTATCACGCACGTATCAACTATACACTTTGCACCTCCATGAAACAAGGTGGTCCTTCTTAAGGGCATGATCCCACAAGCAAGTCTTAAAGGAGTCAGGTTGACACTCTCATTGTCTGTAGGACTCATCAGCTTGGAGTATTTTACTAATCATGACTTATGTGATATAGGGCTCGTTTCATGAACCATTTCACTAAATGGTAGAGTCCTAAAGTCATTAGGATTAGGGGAGTTCTCATACATGCACAGCTAAACTAAACGCATATCAAACAAGAGCATATAAAGAAGTGTTTGCCTATGATATTAATCAATCGTATATATTCAAAGATTGTCTGTGATACTAGGAAAGTCCCAAAACAGATTATGACCAATCGGCTTTCTAGGGCACTTTTCCAACATCGCACCGCGTAAATTAGGGTCTAGAAACCAAAGAAAAAAGAGAAGAGGGAGAGAAAAGAGGAGTTAGAGCATGCCAAAGTACAACTAATTTTAAAAAGTCTTAGAAAGAAATAGTTTCTAGTTGAAATTTTGTCGTTTCAATCATGCCTTCTTTTGAATAAATATTTGAAACTTAGTTTTAACTGTGGTAGGAAAACAAAGAAAAAAAGCTAACTTGTAAATCCGGCGTGGGGTGTGGATGTTGGGAAATACGAAACAGTAATGTAGCAGAATTTTAAAAAAAATTCCCAAAAGCAAGATATAGACTTGCAATTCCTATTCCCAATTCATAAGGATTTCAAGAAACTTACTTAAATCAACGGTTTCTTGATACATTTTTAGTCACCCTCAAACGCGCTTCAAGCGGCAAGTCCCTCGAACTTTTTCAAATCTTCAAAACTCCGAAATCGCAGTCGTCTAGAGTAATACTATATTTAGTGTTTTAGGCTCTAGGGAATTGTGTGTAGTTATTTGGAGAATTTTGCTATCAATCTCCCATGGGGTTCGAACCCCACCCTTAAATAGGCTAGGGGGTTCGAACCCTTTGTCTTGTTGCCCAAGGATTCCAAATCCTCTAAGACTTTGAATTACTTGCTAGGTAAGAAATGTATTCTACTTTGACCAAAAGTCTCATTTGATCAACTTGTCTTACAAGAAATCCTATCTAACTCTCTTAGATATTTTCATGGGATATTTTATTTATTCATAATAAATAAATTAATGTCAATAATTAATTAATTCATAATTATTTATTTATTAGACATCTAAACTCCAAATTTGGACATAATAATAATTCATAATTAAATTAAAATCCATTAAATAATTTATCATAAATTAATTATTTAATTCATCACACAAGGTGACACGTGTCACGCATTGACATGTGCCCCGTGCCCCACAAGTGTGGCCCTTTCCAATCCTTGATTGGTTCGATCAACTCATTTAATCGATTCAAGCCTTAACCCTCGTGATCGGGCATTTGTGTGTGACCCTCTAGGTTCTTTATTCAATTAGCAGTGATCCTGATTAATTAATTTCTAATTAATTAATCGTTCCACAAATCAAACTATCACAGTCTAACAACAGGTGTGTGAGCCTTAGCTGAATAAGAATATATAAATTCGAAGAACTTTTAAGTCAATGACATATGTCAAATAAGGTCCTCCTATAACTTATCTCTTAACCAAGATCTAGGGCAAGGGAATAATTAGAACCTTAATAATCCCGATCTTAATATTAAGTACATTTCATATCGATTTGATCTTGATCCAAGAAATCCTTTTCTTAATCTCGATCCACTACCTTAGCCACGGACTCCGAGATAGCATATGAATGTCTTACACAATAAGAGCTTTAGGTCCTTTATCGATTCTCATATATTTTCATGTGCCACTTGTGCAACTTCAATATAAGCCGTAATTCAGTTGTCTCGGGCGACATCCTTTTAGGCTTATTTTTAAGACTACAGAGTTAGCTCACATAAAGCATCGATGGAATCTCAAGTCTAAGGACTACTGAATCACATCAATGACTTGTGAGATGTTTTCTAATCTGGAAGTTTCTATTTCCACAAATAGAAACTTCATTTTTCATTTATGAATCTTATCACACGGGACATCTCAGTGTACTCGTTCAAATCAAGTCAGCACCCTCATGTATCATGCAGTATTGACTATACACTTTAAACCCTATAAAACAAGGTGATACTTCTTAAGGGCATGATCACACAAGCAAGCCTCAAACGAGTCAATTCGACACTCCCACTGTCTTTTGGACTCATCGACTTGAAGTTAGGCATCGCAACGAGCCAAGCCGATTTTTTAGAGGTTCGGGCTCGGGCTCGCAGAAAATGTAAGGGTTTCGAACCTGGTTCGCGAGCCAACGAGCCAGGGTTTTCTGGCTCGGGCTTAGCTCGAGGTCTGACTCGCGAGGGCTCGGCTCGGTTCGGCTCGTGAACCAGGCTTTGCTTGCACAAATTTATTTATTATTTATTTTTTTGGTGCCAAAGAGTAAAAAAATTCTGCTGTTTTACATTCATTCCAGAAGTCACAGAAACATAAAAGTGGAGCAAGCCAGCAAACATTTATTCAATTAAAATCCATAAAAGTGCAACAACATTCATTCAAATAAACCTTAAAATTGTAGCAACATTCATAACAAAAACTAAATTAAAACAGTAGAGCTTATCAAACCAAGCCAAATCTTGAACAACTCCTTTTTGACATGAGGAAAGAGAGCATTTTTAAATTCCTTCTCATCTCCTCATCTCAGCACTACTCCCTTCTTTCGCTCAGCAGCTTACACATATTTGGTTAAATTCAATACAAGAAGAAAAGAGAATATGTCAAGTTGCTAGTTTAAATAAAATACTGTTAGAACATATAAGTCATTCCAATTAAAACATCCATAACATGGTTAGAACATAACCCATGAAATTCATGCAACATCCCATTCAAATAAACCATAAGAATAACTCCTCTTTTGACATCCGGAAATGAAGCATTTTCAAATCAAGCCAAAATTTGGACATTCTCTGCTCATCTCCTATAGTCCTGCACCAATTCCAAATATCAAAGTTGTAAAAGAATATTAGAGAATATCAAACCAAGCAGTAATTTGCAATATGCAAAAAGAAACAAAGTAATATATTGATTTTTACAGCCAATAATTTGCAAAAAATGAATGTGTATATTAGAGAATCAACAGTAATTAATATATAATATCAGCAGTGGGCTTTGGCAGAACAAGTAGCTCTTTGGACAAAAGCTTCATCAACTTCTATTCAAAGCACGTAAAGCAAATAAAAGAAGTTGATAACAGTAGCTTCTTTAACAAAAAGCCATACACCACACAACATATATTGTAAACAAAAAGCAGGGTGTCTCTTTTGAATCTTGGAATAACAAATAATAGTAGCTTATTAACAATAAAAATCATATATTAACTTATTATAAAAACATCAATGAGAACAATAACAGTAGCTTCTTAACAATAAAAAACAGAAATTCCATCAATGTTTACATCCCAGTGATACCTAGGTCCTATTTCTCCCTTTCATATATTCAGAAATCTCAGAATTTTTTTTACTTCTAAACCCAAAATTCATATATTTACACCAAGATATAGCAAGGTTTATCACTAAAATCACTAAAAAAAAAGCTAGGGTTTCAAGAATATTGAGGAAATAAGAAAAAAAATCACTAAAATCAAAATTATGAGCCATAAGACGTGATTACCTTGTAGTAGTGACTATCGATGCCTTGCGTGGTTGCGCTGGACGGAGAAGGTTTGAGGTGGCGCTGTGCGGAGGTAGTAGCTCGCGGACGCGGAGGGCTGCGTGACTAAAGGATAGTCGGCGGAGGAGGTCTGAGGTGGTGCTGACGTCCGGCGGTGGAGTGGGACGGCGAACGAGGGAGGGGAGGGAGACTGAAGAAGGGGTGAGAGACTGAGAGAGGAGGAGATGAACGGCGTGACTGCGGGAAGGATTAGGGTTTCTTTTTCTTGGGAGGGGACTATATATATATTATATTTTTAAAAAAAAAAACCATATGGTTCGCGAGCCAACTCGTGAGCCGGCGACCAGAATATATTGGGCTCGGGATTGGCTCGCAAAACCCACGAGCCGAGTCAAGGCTCGGATTGGCTCGCCATTCTCGAACCCAAGCCCGAACTATGCACGAACCAGCTCGGTGGGCTCGCGAACTGGCTCGGCTCATTGCCATCCCTACTTGAAGTAGTTCCTAATCTTTAACTTATGTGATTTAGAGCTCGTTTCATAAACCACTTCTTCTAAATGGTTGAGTCCTATAAGTCAATTAGATTAGGGGGATTCTTACGCATGCACAGTTAAAATAATCATACAATCAAACAAGAGCATATAAAGAAGTGTTGTCTCATGATCAAATCAGTTCGTTTATTATTAAAAAATTGTCTGTGATTTACAAAAGAAAAGCACTAAGCGGATTTTAGGGCACTATTCCTAACAGTGGAAGGTTTTGATCCTTTTGTTCTGGGACGAATAGCTTCTCATCATATTTTAGCAAGACATTAGGCATATTAGCGGGTCTATTCCATCTTACCGTCCGACCGCCACAACATCTATACAAAGGATTGCATATGGGAAATATTGAAACTGTACTCTCTAGTAGTAGCAAATTACATTTTTATTCCCACAGGATTAGGTCTTTTGCAATTTAGTTCCATCTTTTTGAAATTAGACACAATTAGTCCCATTATTTTCAAAAAATTACAATTATGGTCCCATTTGTTAAATAATTGACGGAAAATGGATTTTTGCCACTAAATACAATTTGGGAGGAAAAGTTATTGTTCATTAAGTTGTTTTTACGGGAGTTTGCTTATTAATACCCCATTTTAGCACCCTAAATCGACTTTGAAGTATTACTCTGAATCTGTCTTATTAAGGTAATGTGTTGCTAAAATTAGGTATTAATAAGCAAACTCCCACAAAAAACAATCTAATGAACAATAACTTTTTTCCCCAATTGTGTTTAACGGCAAACAAATGCATTTTCCATTGATTATTTGACGGATGAGATCAGAATTGTAACTTTTTTAAAATAATGAAACTAAATATATCTAATTTTAAAGACATGGGACTAAAATTGCAAAAGGCCTAATTTTATGGGACTAAAATTGCAATTTGCTCAAAAAAGTGTGACAATTGTACGTAAAATTACATAGAATTTTTAAAGATGAATCATAAATAAGTGGAGCGTAACTAAGGAGCCAACTTAACTAATGTTCGAGTTTTTGCTCAGTATTTCTATATTCTAAAATAAATTAATAACTAAAATTTTTATTTATTGTTCGTAATTTGTGAGCTCGATTTTTTTTATATGCCTCCCATTCCCAACATATATTAAAGTTTTACTCTAACCAATTTCGGAGTTAAATATCATAAGATTTGATTAATCAATATACCTCCCAGTAATTTTGACATGACAAAATATTATTGAGCCACGTGACACACTCTGCGAGGACTCACGTGATCCTACGCCAGTCTTGGCCAACCATAAACATGTGTCCGCCACCTCAACCCCGCTTCGAGCCAGATGGATTCCACGTGTTGCCCTGTTGACACCATATAAGGCCAAGTGGATGCACGACTCTTTGCCATGCGGCGTAATCACCCTCAGATCGATTAAATCGATCAGGCGAGTCAATTCCCACATCTCTCCGAAACATCGATAACGTTAGAGGAGCTCGAGCTGGCCTTGCAACACAAGTCAGGTCGATTTGTTCTTCGATCTCCTAAGCGACCGTACTCTTTAGACCGTACCTCGATCTCTAGATCGATTTATGAGTCACCAGACAAGTATGTGCCATAAAGCATTTCTGTCGGGACACGCGTCATCATATCATTCCCTAGGACAAAACGTACGAGGTAGCATTAATTGCTCCCCAATACGTAAATTACCCAAAAGGAAGAAATGTGCACTGACAGTACAAACATCGGTCAGGTCGATTATAACCTATAGCTAGAACGATATACGGCGACATTAATACCAATTCAAAGTACACCTACTACTGTGTTAATGATCCCAGGGCTATAATACCAACCCCCATGAACAGTTGTTGGTAAACATTTAAGAGCATTCATGTAACGCCCCCGTTTTTCAGTTTAAATAATGTGGCGTATTTGTTTATAAATTGCGCGATTCAATTATTTAATTATATGATTACTTGTTCATAAGTGTTTTTATTTGATTTAAACTATAAACTATTAATATTTAATTTAATTCATTTTATTTCTACTTTGATACTTAGTGTTTAAATTCTTAATTAAGGTTTCATGTTACCTTAACTATTTCGGTAATTTCGTTAATTAATTTCAACATGTTATTAGTTGGTTTTAATTTAATTAATATGGAATTTAAGTTTTAGTAAATTATTTATAACTATATGAATTCGTTCATGCGCATGAGTGTTCTATTTGCGCTTCGTTCATATATGTAATGATATCGGATTGGTATGGAAATTTAGTATGTCGTAAATATGTGTGTTATGAACATGCCTGTATGCTCGGTTTATGTTTTCGGATTCATTTGACGTGTTTATGAATTTAATTTTGATTGTGGAACCAAATCGGGGGCTAACGAGCAATTAGCGCACCCTTGGTTCCGTGCGTGATATCTTGAGCTCGGGAATTCGGATTCGAATTCCGTCAACTCCGTTGCCTTCGTATCGACGATTCGGAGACAATGGAACAAGCCTCACACCTTTTTGAAATCATTAAGACCTCCGAAATCCAACCGTAACGAGCAACCCGTGCAAGAAGAGCTTCTTTTGTTGACTAGTCTTCATGGTGGGACCCTATAACACCCCTTAACCTAACCCTACCTTAACCATGACTTATCTACCTTGAGTTAAGCCCTTTCTCTCCTCTTTAGCTCTGAAAACCGAACCACATATCTCCATTTCCAGCTGCAACTGAAACGAGAGAGGGAAGAAGAGGAGAAGAGAGAAACCCTTGGCCATTTTTGTGGTTTTGGAGCTCAAACCACCACCTTTCTCTCCCAAACCTTCAAGGTATGAATATTTATGTCTTATATACTCTATTATACTTGATTTCATCTTCTTACAACATGATTTGGATCAGATTTGATTAGGGTTTGAATTATGAGATTGGTATGAACTTTTAGGGATTTTTGCTCTTGTGACCTATTTGCTTGTGTAGCTGATTTCCTTGCGTGTAAATGAGTATATGAGCTTTTTATTGGCTTATTTATTTCCTAACTGATAGTATATGATGTTAGGAGGATTTCACCTCTTGCTCCTTTTATAAAATTTTGAGATATGGAGCTCCAAACTTGATGATCAAACTACTTCCCCTGTTTTCGAACTGCTGTATGAAATATTGTGTTGATGCTTGATCAAATGGTCTCCATTTCGTGTGAAATTGCTTGGAGTTGATGTACACTCATTGTTATATATGTTAGCATTCATGTTTCAAGTATTTGGTTCCATTTGAAGCCTCAAAACCGGAATACATGGCCTGTTTTTATGCATGCACCATGACAGATTTGTTGTTGTTGCCTATGTGTGGTTGTTGGTCACCCTAATGTGCTTTAAATTGTGCCATTTTGCATATATATGATGTATATTAGTTGTTTAGTATGTTAGCATGCATTCCCCAAAGTTTCAGATCCAAATTCAAGCCCTAAGTACTTGATCAAGGCATGATAGAATCATTAGGGTTCATATGTGCGATTTTGGCGACCCAGTTTTGTTGCATGGATTCGATGATCTTAACGTGTGATTTAGCCTTTGCACTCTAAATGAAAAATGTTCATAACATGCCAAATATGTTGTATATTAAGTTTCAGAGCATTTGGAGTTCATTTGGTATGTTTTGGATTGAGTTTGTAAGGGATCAGTTTTGCCCTGTTTGTTGTGTGTTTTTCGCCACTGACCTAAATCCGCGAGGGTGGATTTTTCCCTTTGGAAAAATCCGCGGGGGTGGATTTGAAGCAGTGGGACTGGACCAGATCCATGGGGGTGGATTTTTTTCCATGGGGGTGGATTTTGTCCAGCCTGTTTTTGTTACTCCGATTCCATTTTTCTTCGTTTGTTTGATCTTCCTCCACCTCTTTTATGACTTCTACACTATGCTAACATGTATTATTATGTGTTATGATTATGAAATGGAATTCATGACTTGAATTGATATGTTTTGGTCGAGCAACAAACTACTATGATATTATATGACTTAAGTGCTAATGCGTGAAATGTTAAGTACCTTCTTATAATATTTTGATATCTTAAATGATTTCTTTTGCTTCTATATTTATTATATACATTGTAAACTTGTTTATGTAGCTTCTATGAATACTATATGGAAGTTATGAACGAATGAACTTGATAACTCCATGTATTGAATGTACTTGAATGAATTACGTGATAATGCGACTCATCTTGTAACTAACGCATCCCTTATGTGTTCAATGGATTCCTTTCACATCTAAATGATTCATGCGCATTGTAAACATGTTGATATTTATCTTATGATTATTGTATGGAATTTTTGGCTCGTTTTGATTTGAATTATGAAACATATGATACGATTGAACGTGAAACCTTCATGTATTGAATGTACATGGGTTGAGTGCTTGAGTATATGTTTCCATGACATTGTATTACTTCTTATGCATCTCATACCACGTTAATGCATTGCCGTGCGTCTTATATGGTTCATTTGGAGTCTTGAGTCTCACAAAGTACACTACATTGTCTTCTGTTCCGTTTCTCCAGGGTGGAGACTTGCTGGGTTCATAAGGCACCATGAGTCTTCCTTCTTTTGGTATTGTCGGTAAGGTGTAACAGGTGGGTTTCTCTTCTACTAGTTAATGACCCTATATAATCCTAACATGTAAAGATTTCGGCCAAAATTATTATATAAATATAGAGTCATTTATCGAGTCTATGATTTTGAACGTATAGCCTTTCTTTTATGAATACCTACCGAATGTTTTGGCGAGAAATGTATGAATGAATGTTATGCACAGAATGGGGCCCAGGGACTTGGTGTGAGTGGTGACCCGAGGAGGCATGGGCTGACGGTGAACCCTCACACTAGTCCCACCAATGAACGGCGTAACCGGACCCCGTTAGGAGTTAGCGGGGAATGGACGCTGAGTGCCATCTGGGGAGTCATGAAACCCTTTTGGTCAATGAATGGATGGTTCGGGCCGATCACCCGGCCATCACCCGGAGGAAGAAGGTGTAAATGTTTATGATTGTGCACAAAAGAATGATATGTATGAATGAATGAATGAACGAATGTATGAATGATTAATGGATTACACAAGGTGTTGGTTGGAGATAATGCACGCCCACTCGCCGGGCCACAAATGACCTAATTAATGGAATTTGATGGTTATAATCCCTTTTGATGATTTCTTTATCTCACCCACTTGGGAAATGCTTTGAAAACCTCAATTGGGGATTATAACTTGCATGTGAATGTTTAAATACTGTCTTATATTATATTATGCCCTGTTTTATACCCACCAGTCTCCTATAGACTGAACCCGGCTTTGTTTTCAGTTTTGCAGGTTTTGGTGTGCTAGGCGGGGTTCCGAGTCGGTCAAGTTCTATGTCTTAGTTTGAGTCACTTGCACGCATCTTTGTATTTAATTAAGGGATGAAAGAATGTATGTATGAATCACGGTTATGGTTATGATTATGAATTATGGTTACAGTTATGTTTGAATTTCGGGATTAGGTATTTATGCTAGTTGAACCCTTGCTTCTTATGTTTATTATGAATGGTATGATTTGTTTTGAAATTTCATGTATTTCAGTCTTATTCTTTTGGTTTTAAGTTTAGCTCCCGCCTAGCATAGCGAGTGAGTGAGTCCCCGTTCGCTGTGAGCTTGGTTCATGTATGGATTTTCCATTTCATGTGTGGATCGGGCTCATAGTGCGGGGGATGTGGCGCCTATCGTCCCGGGTGCTACATCCTTAAGTGGTATCAGAGCCCGGTTACAAAACCGGTGTTCTCGTGTCTTGTGTGAGTTAGTCTAGGTCGTACGGCTTAGGGACTATATGACAATGTGTGCATTGCATTGATCTTGAACATGAGTTTGGCTTTCCTTTTTGAATTTTGCTAGACTATCTGTTGCAATTACATAAGGATCCTTGCATTAATTGTTGAAAATGTGTCATGAGCATGCACTAATCGCATGCATCTACTCTTGAAGTAAGCTATGATTTATAGGTTATGGAGATAATATCAAACCACGGCCAAGTTCTACGATAAAGAAGATCGATTGCAAACTTTTCTGAGACATGGAAGATGGGCAGGATACTCTGGGAAGAATGTAGAGAATTAGAGATGTGAGACTTCCCAAATGGAGCTAGAGTCAAGGAGGAGGATTCGGAATGGAAGATTGAATCTAGAGATGCGATGGCAGAGAGACAATTGGTGAAATCGGAATAGGAGTTAATCATGGGATTGTTGGGACTCAAAAGACTAATTTATAAGAATCTACTACTTGGAGTGTTTTAATTGGATTCAGCAAGATCTTTCAACCTAAAGAATGAAGTGAACGAATCTTGAAGATATTTTGATCCCGGATTGGATCGTTGAAGAGGTCTCAATAATTAGGAGAGACTAAGATGGGTCGACAAGAAGGATTTCTGATTAAGCCTAGTGAACTGAAATCAAGTCTGTCGAAGTTAAGACCGGGAAGAGTTGGACTTGGGTGCTCTGGATTTCGATCGTGATGGGAAACTCATAAACAATCGTCACGGGAATCTTGATCAAGGTGTTGATTGGGATATGAGTTCGTTTTCCCAAAACCAAGCTGAATTGCCATGTTGTGAAGTAAAATGGAAGATATGAAGCAACAAATGGAAATGGTAAAGAAAGGCAATCACTCCTTGCAAGGAAATCATGCGCTCAAATGTAAGCAGTTGGAGGTGAATTGAACTCACAAGGGATAGGCACGGGATTCTTGATTAAGGTGACGATTAGAAGTAAAGGTCGAATTGCGAGGAGAAGTGTGGATGCTAACTCCTTGGAAGTGAAAGATACAAGTTGATTTATGAAGATGCATGGGAATCTCGAAGACCGTGGGAAAGGCAAGGAATAATTACCAAGTCAAAGTAACCGCGGGACTTGGAGTAGCAAGGAAAAGCTGTCGAGCTAACTACTTACCCCATTGGTGACAGGTTCCAAAGCATCCATAGCACGTGCATCATATTTTACATTAATTATTTATTCTCTTGATCTTGTGTTATTCGTGCATTTCTAATTGGTTTCGTTGCGCTAAGGTATTGTATAATTGCTTGATATAAACGTGACCCATGCATGGTCATTTTAACCCAGCATGCATTTTAGTGTTTACTTGATAGGAAGTCCTTCCGCCTCAACTATCAAGTATCAGTACAACTGAGCCGCATCTGAATTATGAGGAAGGTGAATTGGGGAAATAAGAACTTCCATTGAGGGATAGGTTAACGTAAACAAGAATTCAGAAGGAGTTTCGAACATCAAGAGAACTGGGGAAGGAGTTGAAAGGTCAAATCCTTGATTTCTATATCAGTTAAACTTCACCTAATGGGATTTACTCATCAAGAATTTCGATAAAAGAAGAATCAATGGAGTTCAACCGGGAGAGCAAATTTTAAGGGGGAGAGCACGACCGAGAGATAAAATGGAAGATGGAAGTAATGCTCGAATAAATATGTCAATAGCAACAACGTGGATGCAAATTAAGGAGAATCCGGAAATCCTAATGGTGGCCATTGGAAATGAATAAGAGGACGGTAATGGTTAAGTTGTTAAGAGAGAAGTGACGATGCCAAATTCGAGGAAAGATTTTTCGAGATATAAAAAAGAAAGTTTACTGAACGACTCTATGCCTGGAATTCCGAATTGGGAGTGATGAAATTATATGGGAGTTTCTGTGACCTCCTAAGATGGAATTAAATAAAGGAAAATTGGATCAATCTATTATATGAGGGGATGTTGTCGGCCAAGATTTATTTAGTAGAAGTATTAAGGGATCCGAGACAACATTATTAAGTTATCGGTTCTATCAAAGGTGATCCGGAAGGAAATTCACGAAGAAACCAAACCGGAAAAGATGATCATTGGAGGATTTACATCAAACTTCAAAACGCATCAAGAACATTTTATCTTCGATTCAAGAAATGTGGAGCTAGATGCCAAATATAAACCTAAGGGGTCAAAGGGAATGAATGGATACCAGGAACGGAAGATGGAAAAAGGATTCGTGTTAAGGTAGATCCTAATGACGAATACCTCTAGGTAGGGATTGAATTGTCAAGGTGGTCAGGGGTAGTTATTCTTGAGGATATTTTAAACTCTGATATGAGTAAGATAGTAGCTATGGATCTAACATTGAGAGAGATGGTCTAAGGATATTCGGGGAGGTCAAGCTCGGTTAATTAAAAAGAATTGGATGGTCGAACGAAGATTGTGGGAAATGGTGAAGACTGGAAATAGTACAAGTCAGAACGGATCCAAGAGTATGATCCTTAAAGGATTTATCAATAGCTTCACCGAGGAACCTTGAAGAGGTTCAAGACAAGCTGACCACTGAGTTATCTTCAGGATAGATCTTACACTGGACAACGACAACTCTCAATTCTAAACTTTGAAACTTCGATGAACGGTACTTATAGCATTCATGATACATGCATCCATGTAAATTTAACTTATATAATTTTTATGTTAGGTGCTTTAATCTTGTATTGTGTTAAATTACTTGGAATAATTGGAAATTAATGTGGGCGACATTTATTACTTGCTTTGGGTGCCTTACGTGATTTTAAATTTGGTTTTGCGTGAGTTGCTTGGGAGTATTGGAGACTTCCTTGCTTTATTTTCGGTTAAGAGACGGGGATTCTCTTATTTTTGTTTGAGAGACGGGGTACTCTCTTTGCTTGCGAGAGACGGGGTTATCTCATTGTTGTTGGAGAGACGGGGTTCTCTCATTGCTGCTCGAGAGACGGGGCTCTCTCCTTGTTGTTTGTGAGAGACGGGGAATCTCTCATTGTTTGATTTCAAGCGTGTTTTGAATCCGAGGACGGATTCTTTTTAAGGGGGAGAGATTGTAACGCCCCCGTTTTTCAGTTTAAATAATGTGGCGTATTTGTTTATAAATTGCGCGATTCAATTATTTAATTATATGATTACTTGTTCATAAGTGTTTTTATTTGATTTAAACTATAAACTATTAATATTTAATTTAATTCATTTTATTTCTACTTTGATACTTAGTGTTTAAATTCTTAATTAAGG
This sequence comes from Lantana camara, assembly GCA_037501455.1. Taxonomy (NCBI): domain Eukaryota; kingdom Viridiplantae; phylum Streptophyta; class Magnoliopsida; order Lamiales; family Verbenaceae; genus Lantana; species Lantana camara. The sequence continues at coordinate 98,081,371 of CM074861.1, forward strand.
TTTCATGTTACCTTAACTATTTCGGTAATTTCGTTAATTAATTTCAACATGTTATTAGTTGGTTTTAATTTAATTAATATGGAATTTAAGTTTTAGTAAATTATTTATAACTATATGAATTCGTTCATGCGCATGAGTGTTCTATTTGCGCTTCGTTCATATATGTAATGATATCGGATTGGTATGGAAATTTAGTATGTCGTAAATATGTGTGTTATGAACATGCTTGTATGCTCGGTTTATGTTTTCGGATTCATTTGACGTGTTTATGAATTTAATTTTGATTGTGGAACCAAATCGGGGGCTAACGAGCAATTAGCGCACCCTTGGTTCCGTGCGTGATATCTTGAGCTCGGGAATTCGGATTCGAATTCCGTCAACTCCGTTGCCTTCGTATCGACGATTCGGAGACAATGGAACAAGCCTCACACCTTTTTGAAATCATTAAGACCTCCGAAATCCAACCGTAACGAGCAACCCGTGCAAGAAGAGCTTCTTTTGTTGACTAGTCTTCATGGTGGGACCCTATAACACCCCTTAACCTAACCCTACCTTAACCATGACTTATCTACCTTGAGTTAAGCCCTTTCTCTCCTCTTTAGCTCTGAAAACTGAACCACATATCTCCATTTCCAGCTGCAACTGAAACGAGAGAGGGAAGAAGAGGAGAAGAGAGAAACCCTTGGCCATTTTTGTGGTTTTGGAGCTCAAACCACCACCTTTCTCTCCCAAACCTTCAAGGTATGAATATTTATGTCTTATATACTCTATTATACTTGATTTCATCTTCTTACAACATGATTTGGATCAGATTTGATTAGGGTTTGAATTATGAGATTGGTATGAACTTTTAGGGATTTTTGCTCTTGTGACCTATTTGCTTGTGTAGCTGATTTCCTTGCGTGTAAATGAGTATATGAGCTTTTTATTGGCTTATTTATTTCCTAACTGATAGTATATGATGTTAGGAGGATTTCACCTCTTGCTCCTTTTATAAAATTTTGAGATATGGAGCTCCAAACTTGATGATCAAACTACTTCCCCTGTTTTCGAACTGCTGTATGAAATATTGTGTTGATGCTTGATCAAATGGTCTCCATTTCGTGTGAAATTGCTTGGAGTTGATGTACACTCATTGTTATATATGTTAGCATTCATGTTTCAAGTATTTGGTTCCATTTGAAGCCTCAAAACCGGAATACATGGCCTGTTTTTATGCATGCACCATGACAGATTTGTTGTTGTTGCCTATGTGTGGTTGTTGGTCACCCTAATGTGCTTTAAATTGTGCCATTTTGCATATATATGATGTATATTAGTTGTTTAGTATGTTAGCATGCATTCCCCAAAGTTTCAGATCCAAATTCAAGCCCTAAGTACTTGATCAAGGCATGATAGAATCATTAGGGTTCATATGTGCGATTTTGGCGACCCAGTTTTGTTGCATGGATTCGATGATCTTAACGTGTGATTTAGCCTTTGCACTCTAAATGAAAAATGTTCATAACATGCCAAATATGTTGTATATTAAGTTTCAGAGCATTTGGAGTTCATTTGGTATGTTTTGGATTGAGTTTGTAAGGGATCAGTTTTGCCCTGTTTGTTGTGTGTTTTTCGCCACTGACCTAAATCCGCGAGGGTGGATTTTTCCCTTTGGAAAAATCCGCGGGGGTGGATTTGAAGCAGTGGGACTGGACCAGATCCATGGGGGTGGATTTTTTTCCATGGGGGTGGATTTTGTCCAGCCTGTTTTTGTTACTCCGATTCCATTTTTCTTCGTTTGTTTGATCTTCCTCCACCTCTTTTATGACTTCTACACTATGCTAACATGTATTATTATGTGTTATGATTATGAAATGGAATTCATGACTTGAATTGATATGTTTTGGTCGAGCAACAAACTACTATGATATTATATGACTTAAGTGCTAATGCGTGAAATGTTAAGTACCTTCTTATAATATTTTGATATCTTAAATGATTTCTTTTGCTTCTATATTTATTATATACATTGTAAACTTGTTTATGTAGCTTCTATGAATACTATATGGAAGTTATGAACGAATGAACTTGATAACTCCATGTATTGAATGTACTTGAATGAATTACGTGATAATGCGACTCATCTTGTAACTAACGCATCCCTTATGTGTTCAATGGATTCCTTTCACATCTAAATGATTCATGCGCATTGTAAACATGTTGATATTTATCTTATGATTATTGTATGGAATTTTTGGCTCGTTTTGATTTGAATTATGAAACATATGATACGATTGAACGTGAAACCTTCATGTATTGAATGTACATGGGTTGAGTGCTTGATTATATGTTTCCATGACATTGTATTACTTCTTATGCATCTCATACCACGTTAATGCATTGCCGTGCGTCTTATATGGTTCATTTGGAGTCTTGAGTCTCACAAAGTACACTACATTGTCTTCTGTTCCGTTTCTCCAGGGTGGAGACTTGCTGGGTTCATAAGGCACCATGAGTCTTCCTTCTTTTGGTATTGTCGGTAAGGTGTAACAGGTGGGTTTCTCTTCTACTAGTTAATGACCCTATATAATCCTAACATGTAAAGATTTCAGCCAAAATTATTATATAAATATAGAGTCATTTATCGAGTCTATGATTTTGAACGTATAGCCTTTCTTTTATGAATACCTACCGAATGTTTTGGCGAGAAATGTATGAATGAATGTTATGCACAGAATGGGGCCCAGGGACTTGGTGTGAGTGGTGACCCGAGGAGGCATGGGCTGACGGTGAACCCTCACACTAGTCCCACCAATGAACGGCGTAACCGGACCCCGTTAGGAGTTAGCGGGGAATGGACGCTGAGTGCCATCTGGGGAGTCATGAAACCCTTTTGGTCAATGAATGGATGGTTCGGGCCGATCACCCGGCCATCACCCGGAGGAAGAAGGTGTAAATGTTTATGATTGTGCACAAAAGAATGATATGTATGAATGAATGAATGAACGAATGTATGAATGATTAATGGATTACACAAGGTGTTGGTTGGAGATAATGCACGCCCACTCGCCGGGCCACAAATGACCTAATTAATGGAATTTGATGGTTATAATCCCTTTTGATGATTTCTTTATCTCACCCACTTGGGAAATGCTTTGAAAACCTCAATTGGGGATTATAACTTGCATGTGAATGTTTAAATACTGTCTTATATTATATTATGCCCTGTTTTATACCCACCAGTCTCCTATAGACTGAACCCGGCTTTGTTTTCAGTTTTGCAGGTTTTGGTGTGCTAGGCGGGGTTCCGAGTCGGTCAAGTTCTATGTCTTAGTTTGAGTCACTTGCACGCATCTTTGTATTTAATTAAGGGATGAAAGAATGTATGTATGAATCACGGTTATGGTTATGATTATGAATTATGGTTACAGTTATGTTTGAATTTCGGGATTAGGTATTTATGCTAGTTGAACCCTTGCTTCTTATGTTTATTATGAATGGTATGATTTGTTTTGAAATTTCATGTATTTCAGTCTTATTCTTTTGGTTTTAAGTTTAGCTCCCGCCTAGCATAGCGAGTGAGTGAGTCCCCGTTCGCTGTGAGCTTGGTTCATGTATGGATTTTCCATTTCATGTGTGGATCGGGCTCATAGTGCGGGGGATGTGGCGCCTATCGTCCCGGGTGCTACAATTCAATAACATTTATTTCTCTCTTTAAATTACCATATACTGACTTGAGCATCGGAGGGCTTACGTTGGTAAAAACCCCGACTGTTTTACCCCAAGTTGTTGAGTGTTTTGCAGATCTAGTAAAGCCCACTTAAATAAATTATTGACTGATCGGATTAAGCTAACCAGTCAATTTGACACATCAGTTTGACCAAGTTTTAGCATGATCAAATTTCATTGGAAATAACATCATGAAGATTTCATATAATATAACTTATGAGAAGATAATTATAAAAAAAAAAAAAAAAACTTTCTTAAAAAGAATTAATATCAAAATTTTTTGAAATCAACCACAAAAAAATAATAATATCGGGTAATATGGGATAAATCCCCAACTGGGCATCATATTTTTACTTAACTCCCTATTTTGGCAAAATGTCGTATGATTTTTACATAATGTAGTACTTAAAATACCTCTCAAAATATGTTGTATAATTTTCACAAAATGTAGTACTAAAACGTTCTAATGCCGTATTTATATCCTATTATGTTGTATAATTTTATGGGACGTAAAGTAAAAATATTCCAAACTGATGGGGAGTTATTTCAAACTGCCCCTAATAATATCAATAAAATACATTAAAAAAAATATCAATAAAAATACAAATAGGGTTAATCTTTTTTGTACCCAAACTTTAGGGTATTTTGCACTTTAGTACTCAACCTTTAAAATTTTATACTTTAGTACTCAACCTTTGAATTTTGTTGCACTTAAGTACCCGATTTCAAATCCAACTAATAAAAAAATGAGATGTGTTATTTTTTTAATCAGTAAGAAAATAAAACATGTTATTTTTTTATTGGTTTGGGTGCAAAATAAGATTAACCGCGATATAAAATTATGTAGAACATGATATTGTAATTTACTAATTTAGAACATTTACCTTTTCTTTGGGTAAGAATTTAGAACATTTACTGAAAATAACTTTTCAATTACAATAAACAATCACTTCAAAGTTTGACACAGGGATTTCATCTCATACACGATATATGCAAATTATACCTGTTGTGATTTGGTGTTGTACTATGTTCACTGAGGAAAACAGAGTTTCCTTGTGACTGAACTCGTTCATAAGTCCTCGAAAAGGCTTCAAAACTCTTCACATGAAGAGCAAGACTGAAGCTTTTGAAGACGGCGATCGGATAAACTCCAGTTTTTAGGGTTCTTCGAGTGCGGGAGATTACTACTTTCTTCAGGATTAATATTTTGTTGGATTTTTCGTTTCCTGGTTAGCGATTACGGGCCCTTTCTTATCTGTTGTCTTTGGGTTGTTCTTTCTTTATGAAACTATTCGTTTAGGGTCGATTATCTGTGTGTTTTCACTGTTTCATGATGTTCTGTTTTGCTTGTAGTTTCTGGGGATGTTTTGTTTAATCAGTCATTCCGCGTGCGTTAAATTCTTTCTTTATGATATTACATTTGTGTTGCTGTTTAATTTATCTTGAAAATTGCTGTGTGGGAGTGGAGTAAACATATATTTGGATATGTATGCTTTTGGGTTTGATTTGATGGAACAAAATTTATGTTATTTTCGAAAAAGGTAGGTTCTTGGGAAATAGTGTGTGCAAAGTTTACTCTTTTATGTGACTTTCTGGCAATATATATGTATACATTATGTGTTGAATAATTAGAACTATGTACATCACAAAGCGCTCGGGATATGCAGTTATTTGGTGCAGAAATTCCATCTGTAAACAAACTTTAGATTGTATGTGTTTTCAATGCATAAATTATTTTGGTTTCCTTTGTGATTTTCCAGGTTCTTACACATTGAGAGTATTTTTTAAAGGCATGTCCCTTTGTATCAAAGCAGAGGGTCTTGAGGAACCCGTATTCCAGTGGGGCAAGAAAAGAGGCATTGGAGGGAAAAAGAAAGATGTCCAGTTTTATGAGTCATTCATGTATGATGGGGTGGATTATAATTTATATGACTGTGTATATATGTACAAGGAAGGGGAGCCGGCTCCGTACATTGGAAAGCTTGTTAAGATTTGGGAAAATGCGGATAAGTCTAAAAGGGTAAAGGTTCACTGGTTTTTCCGGCCCTCGGAAATTGTTTATTATCTGAAAGATGAAAAGGTGTTAGAGAATGAATTATTTTTGGCTTCTGGTGATGGCACTGGTCTTGCGAATCTGAATCCCCTGGTAATTAAACTCCATTTGAATTTGACTTATAAATGCACCAGACTTATAGTGCATTGTTTACTACTTTACTACTTTACTACTTTTTAAGTAAAGATTATGAGCTGCACAAAATTAGGTTACTTGAATTCTGATAAGATGTCCCTTGGAAAAAAAGTGCTGGAAGGGTTTTTTTTGCTTTATCTAGTTTAGGTGATTGATAATCTTTCCACCCCGACCCTGCCTCAAATTTGGGTAATTTCTCGTTCGTTGTGTTCAGCATGCATGACGCATAGATTTTTCAAGGTGTGGTTGTAGCTTCCAATTTGTAATTTGTTGGGCTTGTGATGAGATTATATTAATTTGGAGTTTTAGATTAGAAGAAAGCTGCATTTTGTATTGTCTGCTCCATTGAAACTGATAAAGCGTTCGGCTTCATGGATTGAAACATATTTATGATATAGTCTATTTGTGCACACCCTTGTATCAAGTGTCTAATGAAGTACTAACTTGTGGAATATCTTTTTTTATTTTTATTATAGTTTTCTGAAATCACTTCCCTCGGAGTAAGTAACGTGTTCGTAGATATCTTTTGTCCACTTCTTATATGATGTGCAAACATGTACAGATGCCTCAAATCTTTCGATGTATATTGGGGGCACACCCTTACATACTTAAAAGAAGGAAATGTCTATTTTGTAATTTCTGTGGTTAACTATTTCTGGTCAATTAAATTGAGGGTGTTTCCATGTATCCATTATTATATCAGGAAGCGATTGCTGGAAAATGCCATGTCGTCTGCATTTCAACGGACACTAGAAATCTACAACCCTCAGCTGAAGAACTTGAAATGGCTGATTATGTCTTTCACCGCATATTTGATGTTAAAGGCTGTACAATATCTGATAACGTCGATGATATTGTTGGTGGGCTTGACGGTATGCTGATTTTTATTTATTTCTTAACATTTTAAAACTCTTATGTGGTTGGAACTAACATAAGATGAGAAAGGTTGCTGTAATGGTTCAGATCGTGTCCACCTCATGCATTTTTCTTTGTCATTATTGTTTCAGTTAAGTTTGTATTTAACAGAAGGCAGAGTGTCGGTACAGTTGGTGCTTCAGTACTTGGTTCCAGTTGCAAAGATCAGGACGGGAACATAGTTTCATTCAAAGAAACACTGAAGCTTGGAGGTAAGAGCTCACCTCAACAATTGGATGATGTGAAACTGGTTGAAAATGGTATGTTAAATACGGAGGATAAAAATGCAAAGCTAGTGAAGGTGAATAAGGAAAGTTTACTTCGAGAATGTTCTTCTGGTGTTGATGAGAGAACGAAATCTGCACGAAAATCTGGTAATGTAGATGATAGACCATCAAAGAGAGCAAAATCTGATGATACAGTTTTATCCTTGAAGGCCAAAGACGTGAATGGTGTTGTTAAGGATTCTGTTGGGTTAGGAAAAGATGTGAAACAGGCTGAAGTGGCTAAAGAAAAAACAAACTCTGGTCGTGCCGTGGAAGCTGTTGGTCTTGATAAAGATGTGAAATTAACTAAAAATTCTAATGCTTTGCAGGGAAAGCAATCCAAATCAAATGCTTTTCCATCTGATGAAAATCCAGAATCTGCACATGCGAAAGATTCTGTTAGCACTGGAAATGGAAAAAAATTGGGTGAAAAGTTGAGTGATCTTAGGGAAAAGTCACCAACAAAAGCTGTTTCACCTAATGAAACAGCCACACATCAAAAAACGAGTTTCCCCAATGTTGAAACACCAAAATCAGGAACTAGTAAGGACATTGAGGGATCTGGGCAAGCTTCAAAATTGAAAAGCTCGAGTGCTTCAACGAAAAGGCCGTTGAAGTCAAGTGCTAATTTGTCCAAGGAAAAGTCGAATCTTGGACATGAAGCTTGTCTTGAGAACAATGACTTAACATTGGAAGGACGGACTGCAAAGAAAGGAAAATTGGTTGATCCCATCAATATGACAAATGATAATAACAAGAATACCATTAAGAAGTTGGAGGAGAAGATTAGTGTTGGTGAAACACAACCTTCGCTTACACATTTATCTTCTTATGATAAGAAGGGAAAATCAAGACTTGGCAAGGGGGCCTCAATGGAGTATCATAAAGAGAAAGTGAAAAAGGTTTCTAATGATAAGTTGCCAAATCCGCTAACGGCATTTGAAGGCGATGGTGGGAAGAGTGGAGGCCAAATATTTGAAGTCACTCAAAGACCAAATGCCGTAAGTTGAGCCTCAAGCATTATTATGTTCTTTTGAAATATTATGTAATTATAGTATTTCATCATGGCTTAGAGTTACAATTGTGATGGGAAATAGCTAAATCTTCTCATACATTGTGATTTATTTCAAAATCCATCTTAAGTTATCCAAGCACCTTACCCTTAGATGACCAAGGATTTAGAGATTATTGGTGAATTAAAACCCATTGGCATTAGTGATAAAACTCTCTATTCTTGTGTATAAAGGGAATTACTAATCCTTTGCTAGAACTAGCATGGGTTGCCACAACATTGATGATGAGTAGAATTCAAGCATTTGAAGTAGCTTGAAGGACAAATGTTTAGCATTGAGCATGATAATTTATGTGCAACCCTTCCATTGATTTCAATAGCTTTCCATGCTATAGAAAAATAATTCCGATGAAAATTAGGTTGATTTTTTTTATACATCATGAAATTTTCTTTATCATTAATGAACCTATCAACATTTATCTTTTTAAGTAATGCTTTTGGATGGGCAAGATTCGAAGGGATCAAAGTTAGTAGTCATTAGTTGGAATCATTTTGATGGGACAAGAATTTGGCTTGGATAAGTTTTGTGGAGTAGAGAAACTATAATTTTTTTCTTTTAGGTTTTCCCTCTTGGCATTTCTTTGTTGGTTCAAGTACTACAAAGGCTCAATAAACGGGCAACACTACCTCAGTTGCTCCATTCACAAGATTAAGGTTCACCCTTGACCTTGCTTAAGGATCCAGTGGTAACCCTCTAGACCAACACCAATTGACCTTTTGGAGAGGAACTCACGTGGTAGGTGTGAACCATAGTTTTAAAAGGCGAGAGGCGAGAGGCGGGCGAGAGGTACTTTTTCAAGGCGAGAGGCGAGGCGAGAGGCGGGCGATAAAAAGGCGAACAAGGCAATATAATATAAAAAATAATATATATTATATATATATATTAAAATAGAAAAACTATGCTATATTTTAAAAAGTTTGTAAGTTCAAAACTTCAAATATAACTAATAATTAATAAATAAAGCTAAAGGCTATAAGTGTTTTCTTTTTATCTAGGTTTATATTACGTTTTAATGTTATTTATTAGGTAATCTTTTATTTTAAATTGAAAACTAAAATTAAGCCCATTAAAGTAAGCCCATTAGTACTCATTAAATATCATAAACCTAGCAAGAAAAGATCTGAAAATTTATGTGGAAGAAAAAGCCAAGAAAAGATGTGAAAAATTCTCTAGGGAAGAAAAGGCGACAAAATAGATAACGCCTGCCCGAGAAAAAGGCGAGAAAAGGCGTCGCCTTGCATCGCCTCTCGTTATTTGCCTCGCCTGGGCTGAGAGAGGCGCTCAGCCCTCGCCTGGCCGCCTGGGGCGCCCGAGGCGAGCAAGGCGAGCGCCTTTTAAAACTATGGTGTGAACATTAGAGAACTTTAGGCGTTAATGTACATCTCATGCCAATTTTGGTCACATTTGGATTTATGCGGAGATATGATGTAATGTGGACGTTGTGTTAATCCTAAAACCAACGTCCTTATGCTTTTTAGGTTTATAAATTAAGTATATGTTTACACTTATCATAATGAGTTAAATGTATAACTTGGTTGTCTATAGGGAAAATGTTATGGGTTATCTTAGTCAAGGGAAAAAATATGTACTCGATCTTCGGGAGAATGAGTGCTCCAAAAGATTGTGAGCTTAGTTGTTGTTTGTCTAGCAACATTGATACTATTGCACAAACCATTTAAACTTGACATTGGCAAGTGTTTTCACGTGGCTCAATTTTACCAACGCACATGTGATTAGTTCAACATCCATGTTTAAACTTCCTATTTTTGCTAAAATGAATTTTATGTCCTCCGAGTTAGTAAATGCTATTGAGTTTAACTTAAAACATGTTCCCATATAACATCTAAAACCCTTTTACCTCATAGGTAGTTTTGTTTCATCTCCGTAGCAATAATGTGATGGGTGTTCTACATGTGCTAAATTAGATGTGAAGTTTATTCTAATGAAGGATCCATAAGATGTATTGTTTGTTGTAGATTATGGGGCATGTTTTGCGCTAGGATGGTTAATAGTGGGAAATAATATGAGTGGGGCAAAGAAGTGATATTGGAGAACAATAAAAAGCATTCGGTGGCCCCTTTTCAAGACCTTCTACAATTTGACCAACAATGTTTGTTGAGGACTTCATAGTTGTGGTTTGGATTGAACAACCTTAGAAAAGTGTACTTGTGGCCAAAATGTGCTAAATTTGGCTCTTCTTCAAGATCAAAATCAAATGTTGTAGAATTTGTAAAGTTGAAAGATCTACTTGGGAACATGTCAAGTTTGTTGGTGCGGTCTTGATGTCAAATTTGGTGCTTGATGGACGTTGATCAATGATGCTAATGGAGATGGAAATGAATGAATACTAAATCTAGATGGTTTGTTGAGTGGTCAATGTTGGTGATCTAATGGTGGCGGATTAATGAGTAGATTGATACACAAATTACCTTTTAGTAGTATCTTTATCGAGCTAGATTATGAACTAGTTTATTGCTTTTGTTGAGTACTTACTTTATATGGGGAACAATAATATGTTATCATCCAAAGGATAATGACTTTTTGACTACCTACCTATTCGTTTTATATGTGGATCACCATCTAAAGCATGTGGATTTTGACACCATAGGAGTCGATTCGTTAAAGAGACATTTGATCTCACTAGGACATGCCTCAGAAATGGATTAAATGAGGGCAAAAATGTATTTCTTTTGACGACATATGCTTGTAGATCGTGTTTTGCAAATTTCTCATAGTTTAGATGATCCAAAGAATATAAAAGTTTGGGCGGTTAAGTTTTAAAAACGACATGATGATTAATTTTGCCTAATTCTTAATTTGTATATGATTGTTATACATATTATTCCTTTTTCTAATTATATTCCATTTCTTGTTTGAAGTGTTTGCAAAAACTTCTGTTTTTGGAAAATTGAAGTAGAAGCGGTTACTGTTTGGGGAATGGGGTTGAAGAGTGAAAAATTAAAATAAAAGTAGTTAAGTGTCTTGGGAAAAGTTGGAGAAGTACTTTTATTAGACTAAACAAGTTGTCATGTATTGACAAGCTTATTTCTACTTAAAATAAATGGAAGCTGATTTTTCAAACACTCTCAAATTGAGGAAAAGCAAAAGGTACTTTTTTTTTTTTTTTCCTTTTTGAGTTAGCAAACACTCCCTTTATTTTCCTCAATACTGAAATAGACTAGTTTTTTGCGGGTAATCTAATGGTGTGCATTAATCATGTTCATATATAATTTGTTTTGATATATATCTTAAAATTTTGTTCGTAGAAGGCGTATGAACACTTTCTCAGACATTAAACTGATGTATATGGTTAATGTGAAATGCGACTCATGTTAATGGAGATTTATCCTACTAATTTTCTTAATTTGTAGAGCTCATTTTGTATTATTTTGCAAGTATTATTATGTTGCTGTTAAAATTCTCTTCTGACACTCGTTGTCTCCCTTTATTTGCAGGAAAGGAGTAAATGGATGAAATTGGTGAGTTCCATCATTTGTTCATTATTTACTTGAATCTTTTAGTGCTTCCATGCATGTATAAATTGAAAGGATAAATGAGTGTTTAATTTAGCGGTACATTTTCAATTTTTGTTATTGAATTCTTTATTTTTGTCGTCAGCCTTGGGAAGATAGGATGAAGACTGCTCATGAACAAGGAAGAGTGGTTTTACTCCAGAATTTAGATCCAGAATATACTTCGGGAGAGGTTGAGGTAAGATCACCCCACTTATTATGAAGTCTTTTGCGTATAATTCAGTTGCCTATTTGCCCCTTCGCATTTTCTTTAGTGTAGTATATTGTATGGTGTCGAGACTTGATTGCATATTATCTTGTTATTTTCAGGATATTGTCTGGCATGCATTTAGAGAAGATTGTACGGCTAGAGTGATGCAACATACCGCAACTTCTAATCCGCACACAGGTATGTTGGCAAATACACCATTTTGTGCTTTACTATGTTCATTTGCTACGGTATTTTGTTCTTAGGCTATGTTTGGATCTAAGCATTTGAATTTGTGGGAAGGATTTGAAGGATGGATTCAAATGGCTTCATATTTGAATGGATTTCAACTTTAGCACAGTGATCCCGAAATTAGTTTCAAATTACGAGTGCAAAGATTAGAAATCCATTGTAATAGAAACTTATCTAAACGAGTTCGATGGATTTGTTATTTCACGTTTGTTTTGATTCGCGTTCCTGATGAAATTTTATGGTCCAGGTCAAGCTATTGTTATATTTAAAACAAGGGAAGCATTGGAAAAAGTTGTGAAGAAACTGGAGGAAGGATGCTTAATGTTGCCAAATGGAAGGTGTGTGCTAATTTAATCTACTACTTATTCCCAGTTAATGGATGGAATCTGAAAACTTTCGTGTTTGCAGGCCTATGGTTGTTTGTGCCGGTGTTTTTCCTAAGTTGTCCGAGAAACATACATTTGTTGGTCATTTGAACATTGACAAAGCCAAACGTCAAGTACAACGGGAATTGGTACCCTCTCTCGCGCCCTACACACAACACACATGCGCACAGTGGGGGTATTGTTTGTTTTAACGTTCATTTTGGAATTTACAGAAAGACGCGGTCTCTACTTCCCACTACTCCCAGAATAACACAATTGAATATGAGATGGCCATGTCCTGGTGCTTAATGCAAGCCAAATCTGACAAGTGGTGGGCGAAGCTTTACGAGGTGAAATAAGCTGAATCTTTTAAGCATATGTCCGGTTTACTATTTGCTCGAATTTGCAACTTCTCTTAAAATGCCTTTCTTTTATGATTATTAGCAACAAAGGAAAGAGATAAAGAAACTCGCGGGTGGTCTCAAGTCGAAGTGAAGATCACTGCCTATCTATTGTTGCTTTTCGTGGTGAGCAATTCCAGTAACTGATATTTTTGATGCCAAAACTTTTATGTTCTTGGTTTAGGCTTAGGATTTACATTTCTTAAGGGAATGTACCCTCTCCCTCTCGCGCGCGCTCTCCCTCTCTCTCTCTCTCTCTCTCTCCCCCTCCCGTAGGAGTTGATTGCTCTCGTGGTGGTTTTGAAAATGATTGTTTTCACCGTTTCTGATGCAGGGAATTTGGCTATTTCTCGATTGGTTTACTCGGCCCGGTCACTATGCTCCGATATGTCAAACGGGGTGTTTTTCGTTGTGCATATGTAGTTTACAGAGCGACTCCGTAGGTGAGATATGGCTGATTTTTAGCTTGCTTGATCAAAATGTAATATAGTTTCGGGAACAAGTGAATGCAAGGAAAGCCGAAAGGCCATTGAGCTGAGTTTTAAGATATTGTTAGTTGGAAATTTCCTTATGCACCGTCTTTATTTATTCAAAATATAATTTACATGATAAATATGAAATTATAATTATAATGGTTGGGAGTAGTACTAGGGATGGCAACGAGCCGAACCCGAACTCAAGCCCTTTGAGTCTTGGCTCGTGGCTCGCGAGCCCATTTATTTAATTAAAAAATAATATTTTAATTTTTATAAATATAAATATTTTATTAATATATAATATTATATATATATTTATTAAATTTTTATACAAAATGAATAAAAAAATAATATATTTATTATATATATTCATTTAATATATATTATTATATATAAAAATATATTAAATTATTAAAAAAATTAATTTTTTAATCAAAAATAATATTATTGTGCGAGCCTCGAGCCGAGCCGAGCCAGAAAAAAAGGCCAAGGCTCGGCTCGGCTCGTTGCCATCCCTGACTTGGGACCATGACTACTTGAACATAGTAAACTCTAATCATTTTTATATAGTATTTGTTACTCTTCTAAAAATATAGATTTGAAAATCTGCCATGGGTAAAGCATGATTATGTATAATATTAGTAAGATAGTAGTATATTTTGTGTAATCGAGAGGTCAAAAAAATAGTACAAATATACTATATGAATCTGAATAAATTTTGTTATTCACCAAATTGACTTAATTTAAATTTTTGATCGAGCAGCACTATACTTAGAGATAGACAGATAGTTTACTTTATTATAAATGGGTATATAAGTTATTTAACATGTCAATTTTTATATTTACTAAAATATTGTGAGAGCCTTAAAATATTTATTAAAATATTATAAAAACTCTTTACTATTGGCAAAACTCAAGAAAATATAAGACTACACTATGCTATTTAACAACTCCAAAAAAGAGTTTCTAATTAATTAAAATAATCTATGGTAGTAAAGGTATTTAACAAAATTTTAACATAATTATATTAAAAAATCCAACTAGATAATTAACTAAGAAAGTAAACATTTTCTTATAATTTAAAAAATACAAATATTTTAAACAAAAGTTGAAGAAAAAGAAAAATTTTGTATTAAAAAAATGTATAATCTTACTAAATCGTGATTTTAGGAATACTCTAGTTAAAAGTTAAAACATATTGTTCGTATAATTTGGACCAAAAAAAATATATTGTTCGTATAATTGTGTTTTGAATGTTTTACCATTAAAATATTAAATAGTATAATTTAAATTATACTATTATATTAAGCAAGAGACCCAAGTTTAGTCTCTTGGACTCAAAAAATATTTTCTTTTCTATTTTTTTATTAACTTTTTTCATCCGACTTTATCTCTTGCACGTTTTCTTAACTTTTCTCTTCTTTCTCATTATCTCTCTTCGTAACTCATCTTTTCTTTCTCATTACTTAGATTCTCATCTCTTTTCTATCTTTTCACTTATACTTTAAAATTTTATAATAACTAATATGATATTATTTTATGCCATCATTCATTTATTTATCATAATTTAGTTATTATATTAAAAATAATTATAGAATATATATGTAATAAAAAAAATTTAATTTTAATATATTTATATAAATAATTATTTTTTTATTTGTACATGCATAGAATGTGCAGAGTTGCTAGTATCATATTAGATGTGTATGAAACTTCGAGTGTGGTTTTACTACTCAAGATCTGTACCGAGTAAAAGTGAGGTGGGATGAATTTTTTATTTTGGGATTGAAATTTTTACTGTATATATATATATATATATATATATATATATATATATATATATTACTTTGCAACTTAAAAAATATTCCTTTTACTTTGTAATTTAGAAAATATTCATAACTTCAACTATTGTTTTTTAATAAAATACAACCTGATTCCATTAATCGCATGACATGTGAAAAGAATTTCGTATACATATAATTAGCTATACTTGTTCAATATTTAGTTTGGCAATTCACATAAATTAGCGAGTAAATAAAAATTTATAATTTTAAATGGAGCGTTAGTATCGCACATTAGGTAACTACAACCTGAATCTTGTTCGGCCAAACTAATATAAAGAGGGGAAGTTGTTGGGAATAGTGCTATAAAAAGTAGATCAGTAGTAATCTGCTTTGGTACTTTTATTGTATAACAGAGAATATTTGAATAATAGACATATGATTGTAATTATAGGCAAACACTTCTTTATATGCATTGGGTGTTTTGTATATTTTCGGTTATGTGAGCATATATAGAACTCTCCTAATCCATCAAACTTTTAGAACTTTGTCATTTACGTTAATAACACATTAAATAAGCTGTAATCTAAGCTGGATTAGAAATTATTTTAATTCGATGAGTTCAACAGACAAGTGAGAGTGTTAACTAGACTTGATTGAGACTTGTGCGATTGCGTCCTTAAGAAGGAATCATTTTATTTCATGGGGGTGATAAAAGTGCATGATAGATATGTATGCAATACACAAGGGTGCTTATTATAGAATGGGTATATTGAGATGTCTCGTGTGAGAAAATTTCTAAATGAGAAAGAAAGTATATACTTTTAGAAGTGGAAACTTTCAGATTAAGAAATATCTCACAGTTAATGACATGATTCATTTGTTGGAAAACAAGTTCGAAACGCAGCGGAAATATAAAATTTTTCAATAAGGAATCGTGGACTTGCAATTTTTATTCATAAAAGAAATAAGAAAGTTTCGTAAACTTTCTTTTAATTTAATCTTTCTTAAAGTGTTTTGAGTCGTCCTTAAACACTTTTCGAGCGGCAAGAATCACTCGAACGTTCTTTCTTCAAAACTTCAAGATAGAAGCCCTCAAAAAATATCTAAACTAGTTCTAGATCACGATCACGATCACACCAGGGAGAATACTAGTTGTGTGGCTTGTATTTTGACTAGTATAGATTGAGTTTTTCTTTTCGTATTTTTTCATAAAACTGAGATGTTTCAAGAATATCGATTTAAAGAACAAAAGAGAAAATCTCTCTCCATTTATTAGGTGAAAAATGTCTTACCCTAGCAGAGAGAAATGGCTTCATTTTCCTTCTCCAATTTTCGTAATAATAAAATTACTAGTTAATTTTTATCTCTTAATTAACTAATTTAGGATTTCTTTATTAAAGGTAGTTAATTTTGATATTATCTTTAACTTATTTATTTCATAAATAAATAAGTTAAGATATTATCCTTATTTATTTCATGAATAAACTAGGATATTATTCTTTATTTATACATTAGGATATTATCCCTTACTTATTTAATAAATAAAATAAAGTAGTATATTATCTTTTATTTATTTCATAAATAAATCAACTAATATTATAATTAATAATTAATTCATAAATTAATTATTTATTGGTCTCATTTTCTTGAATGAGTCTTTTATTAATTCTTAATTAACTAAAACCCAAAATTTAATTATACAATATAATTAAAATAAGAACACTCACACGCACAACACGAGTGACATGGGCCACACCTGTCACACATCCCACACGTGCCAGTGCACATGTGGGATCCATCCGGTTAATTTTTTTTACCTTGTGTTGGTTAATCCGATTAACCCTTACCAAAACCCTCGTGACCTCACATGTGTGTGTGATTCTTTAGGTTCATTATTCGAATAGCAGTGACCATAATTAATTAATATTTAATTAATTAATTAGTCCACAGACCACGCATTTGTAGTTTAGCAACAAGAGTGTGACCCCTAACCGAATAACAGATTAAATCAAAGAACCTTTCTAGTCAGTGTCATACCGTGAAATATGATCCTCCTACCAAACCATCTCTCGGTTAAGATTTAGGGCACGAGAATAAATAGAACCCTACTTATCTTATGTTAAAGCTAAGTTCGTTTTGTATCAATTTGATCTCGATTGAATAAACTCTGACGTGGCTCAATTATAATGAGGTCACATCATGACATTTGGACCCTTAGGAACTCACCACGTGAGCCTCAGAGCCACCTCAATTCCGCTTTCCTCAAGGTTAATGAATCACAACACTAGTGTTGGAAAACAACAGAATAAACGCAGCGGGTATATTTTAATGAATCATGACATTTGGACCCTTAGGATCTTGTTTCTTGTTTCTTTAATACGCATGTTAATGAATCACAACACTAGTGTTGGAAAAAAACAGAATAAAACTTTTTCCAAAAGGGATCTAAAAGACTTGTAATGTTCATATCATAATGTTGGGACTCAAGAAACTCACACGAATTGAAGCTTTCTTAAAAACGTATTGAGCTTCCCTCAAACGTTCTTCATGCGACATGAAAATCCTCGTTTCTTGATTCTTTCTTCGAGATTCCAAAGTAGAAATCCTCTAGAGCATTAATCCACACCAACCTTGATTCAAATCATGTTAGTGAGTATGCTAATACTGTAACATGCGTATTAAAGAAACAAGAAACGAGAAATAGAGAGTAAGAGAATTATCCCCAAATTCCATGAAGGTTGGACGTGATCTCAATATCACGTGTAAGCCAAAATTTTCGAACCCCTAGTCCCTTTTATAGGCTAGGGTTCGAAACCCTAATCCCATGTAGGAGATGGTCTCCTACTTTGACTTTTCTCCTATTCTTTCTTTCTCTCCAAGTAAATAATATCTTATCTAAAATAAGATATTTATTTTCTAGAGAAAAAGAGCTCCTAACTAATTTAGGAATATTTAATTATTCTAGCAATAATTAAATATCTTATCCTAATAATATTTATTCTAATCATATTAGAATTAATACTTTATTAGAATAATAAAATGGAAGATATTTATTTATTTAGTATTCTAATCAAATTAGAACAAGTAAATAATTAAATACTTAGAATTAATTCTCCAATTAATTCTTTCATGGACTTTAGAATTAATTCACTAATTAATTCGAACGGGGTAAATTTAATTCTCCAATTAATTTTATTTTGGCTATATCATTAAATCTACAATTAATTATATTTAGGGATTTATAATTAATTTTTCAATTAATTATATCTCGGCTATATAATTAATTCTCCAATTAATTAACACATGGTCTAATTCCTTAATTGGAACCACGCGTCCAAACATTGCTATCGATATCCACACGTGTACTTTACACTATGGTCTCGTTTCGATCAACTATTTGATCCTTTCATAATACCCTTTGAACCCGGTATTTGTGTGTGACCCTCTAGGTTCAATTTCAGTTAGCAGTGAGCCCAATTAATTAATACACTTTATTAATTAATTACCTAGCAGATCACATGACCATAGTCTAGCAACAGGTGTGTGACCCCTACCCGAAATGTGAATGTATATTCGAAAGAACCTTTCAGTCAATGACATCATGTGGGATACGATCCTCCTACCATCCCATCTCTCGATTAAGATCTAGGGCATGGGAATATAGAGAGCCCTTCTAATCTTAATCTTAAAACAAAGTTCACTTCATATTCCATTTGATCTCAATCCAAGAAAACCCCATTTACTTGATGTCTTGATCTAACCACCTTACGCAAGGATTTTAGGATGGAATCATGAATGACTTGTGTAATAAGAGATCATCTTGCCTACAACAAGTGTAGGTCCTTTATTGATTCCAACAATTCTCTTATGCCACTTGTGTAATCCCAACATAGGCCGTGGTTCAAGTGTCTATATGGCGACATCCTTTTGAGCCTATATCAAATATTACAGAGTTAGCTCATATGAGACAATGTGGAATCTCAAGTCTAAGGATTAATTCCTCACATCATTGACATGTGAGATATTTCCTAATCTGGAAGTTTCAGGAAACTTCCTTTCCCATTTAGAAATTTTCTCACGCGGGGCACTCTCAGTGATGAAGTTCTTGTAAATATCACCCTTATGTATTATGAACGCATCAACCCATGCACTTATCACCCCATGAAACCGGGTGATCCTTCTTAAGGACATAACTACACAACCAAGTCTCAACAGAGGCAAAGTCGACACTCCCACTGTCTGTCGGCCTCATTGACTTGGAGAAGTTTCTAATCCTCGCCTATGGAGTTAAGAACTTGTTTCATGTGTCATTCCTATAATGAAAAGTTCTTAATGGCCTCATCGGATTAGGGGAGTTCTTGATACGCACACGTAATGGAAACACACAAAACACGTATTGTCACATAAAAAGTGTTCGCCTATGATTACAATCATTCGTATATTATTCAAAGATTGTCTGTGATATAGGAAAAGTCCCAAAACATAACAGCTTTCTAGGGCACTATTCCCAACAATCTCCCACTTGCCCGTAAAAGCCTTTCAGGTCTATTCTAGGTCCCATCTTCCCAAGATGTACCTTTAGAGCCTTATTGACTTTGGACGTTTCCAAAGTGGATCTGCTATATTATCTGCTGATGTGAATGTTTCTAATTTGCACATCATTAAGGAAACACGATTTTCTTATTCACGTGATTCATAATCAAGCGCCTGGTCCCTTGGTGAGGTATCGGTTCTCTTACTCGAGCAACCATCCATTTCATCATACCATATGAAAATGTTGTTGTTTTATGCTAGGAACTTCATCTACCCATTAGATGGAGTTTATTCCCCACACACGTAACTTAGTAGTATTCAATACAACTAAGTATTCAACCTTATAGTCGAATCTATAGTGCCTCTCGATTGGAACTCTTTCCAAAGCACTGTTCTGCTATCTAGGCAGATTGCGTATCCTCTCATAGATCAATAATTATCTATGTTTTGATGCAATGATTACATCAAACAGTCCTTTAATGGCAAGATCTCTCTGGACTCTTAAAACATATCCTCATTTCTTCTAAAGTACTCAGAGGGTATTTTTACAGCAATCCAGTGACCTTCTCTAAGGTTACATTTAGACTAGGCCCATCACGATATGTGGGAAGCAGTATCTTGTCAAGTACATAACTTTGCATACATTATGCACCCTTTTCCCGAAAAGGGTTTTGGACTTTCTAACTTTCTCATAGTTATTTTAGGACACATCCTTTTCAAAAGAGATATTCCATTGTCCATTAGAGATTCTGTAGGAATCTTCCATACTAAACCCTTTTAGTACAACGTTTATGTACCTCGACTATGATAATCCAATTATTCTCTTAGATCTATCTCCATAGATATTTGTCTCGAGAATGTAGGATCTATCACAAAGATCTTTCATCTCAAAATGGTTCCTAACCAGGCTTTGGTTACTTTTATGTCATCCTTCGCATTTCCAATGAAAAGGATGTCATCTTTGCAAAGTACCAAAAGTTGAACTTTTAGTCTCTAACACTTTCTTGTACACGCTATGTTCGAATTTTAAGTCAAACAGTTTTGACTTTTTCACTAATTCGAATACTCTAATTCCTAGAAGCCTGATCTAATTTCATAAATTGACCATTTGGAGTCTGCAAACCTTTTGCTTACTCCCACTAAATGTGAAATCCATGGATGTTCCATATTTATGTCTTCATCAATCTCATATTGATAAGACAAACTTGATCCTATCAAGTAATTCAACTAAGGTCTAAACTTAGTCTGATCATATGGAATCCATTTCAGATTTCATAATTCGTTTCACTGCCCAGATTCCAAATCTGACAGCGCCTCCTCATGGATAAATGGATCAATATCCACTTATTGTGGGTTATCTAGGAACGCGTTCTGAACGCATCGAGGGAGGTGAGTTCACTCATGTACTGTATCTTAAAATTGGCTAAGTTTTATCAGAACGGTTCATCTCTTCTTATTTGTGGCGTGGGTTATATCTTCAAACCTTTTGAAGTCTTTGGGCTTACCTTTCTTCTCTCTTAAGAATGATTCCTTAAGAAAGGTATACTCTTTAAAACAAATAACATTTGTTCAGAAGAATCGCATAAACAATATTCTATATTGTTTGGATAGACTTGAACCAGTTTCAATCTTATCTCTCAATTTCTCCTTCAATTAAGAAGACTCAAGAGAGATACATTCTTTAGAACAAACAAAATTTGTTCCAAAGAATCGCAAAGACAATAACATATATTGTTCATATAAACTTGAACTTGTTTCAAGTTCATATCCCACTGTCTTATTCTCTTAAGAAGACTTCCACTGTCCTCTTCATATAAGAAGACAATCCCAAAATTCTAAGATAAGAATTATTAGGGAATTTTGAAAGCCACAATTCATAGTGCATTTAAGGGACTGATTTGGAATTTGCTAGATTCAAAATCCCAACTGTGTTTTTCTGAAGCATAAGTTCAGAACGAAGGTAAGTCAGTAAGTCTCAACAAGGAACGAACCATATCCTATAAGGTTATGTTCCTTCATTCGAAAATACCAAGTTATTCTCGAATGAGCTTACTGAGGGATAATCCTATTATCTCTAAGGTGACTAAGGAGTTAGTTACTAAGATATTTGCTATCTCGATCCAATCGAGCTGCTTACGTCTTATAACTACTAAGGTTCCTAACCTTCCTTATGTTGAAATTCTAATAATTTCATAAAAGTTTCAGATTCGTACTTCAGTAAGTACGCATATTCATAATGATTAAACTAACGATTTAGTCTAATGCTTACATTAAGCAAACCTTAATCCTTAGTATGGATCGAGATCTATCTAAACTTTGGGACGTGTTTCTCATTTCACATAAACGAGGTTTTGGGGAACGTTTTCCTCTAAATAGGATTCTTAGGAAGTTAAGTCTTTGAGTTCATTTTCGTAAAATGATCCTAAGATGATTAACTTGCTAATCCCATTAAGTACGCTCCAAAGTTATTCGAAACTTTGTCATCTTACTTATTTATGTTATCTCGTTGTATGTTCGAAACATCAATGCTTTGAGTTTTGCACAACAGTTTGTACAAAATTAACTCAAGACTAGTGAATTCTGATCTTATTGGAATTACCACAATCAAGAGACACATGGAGTATCCTTATACTCTTCGCAGTTCCTTTCCAAGGCCCTACTATGCCACTATGGAAGCTAAAGTCTGATCTTTCTTTTAGGCTTTCCCTCCTCTCACCCCTCCATCGGGTTTTGAGGGTTTCTTCTTCTTTGGCCTAGATGCCTTTACCTTATTAGGTTTAGAAGAAGAACTGATCATCATTACCTTTTTAGTTCTTCATAAGGATGCTCTCTTAAGTTATCAACTAATATGATCAACTATGCTACAATAACATCATCTAAGATTGAGCAAAAGGGGTCTAAAATGATGATATAAGCAATTCAAACAATCAGTGAACCAAGAACTCGTTTCTTAGTGTACTGCGTGACTACTGTTGGGGTTAATGCCCTGAAAATCCAATCATATTGTAAATATTTTGGATTAATAAAACTGAAATTGTAGCAAGTTATAAGTATTTTAAAATTTTAATAATTAATGACGTGTGATGGTATTTTTATATGAAATGTGTTTCATAGGAAAAGACTTTAAATACCAGAAGTCACGTGTCATTAAAGTTCTAGTCAGTATGATAAGAAGATGTTCTTATCGAGACTATAATGTGTTATATAAGATGATTAGTCTTTCGTCATAGGGAAATGGAGTTTCCAATTATAACACATTGATGATTTTCAATGAAATTGAAAACATCGAACTGGACCACTGAGACTGTTTATTTTATACTGCTATATAAAATAAACAAAATCTCGGAAGCATTAGACTCTTAATCCTAGCAGTGTTTCTACTTTAGGCATGTAGTGTTAATCACTGTGATGTACTCAGAAGTGAGGTCTCGGTAACGGGTTGCCAAAATACTTTGTACATTCGGTGATTGCATAAAATATGCTAAAGAGAAATATTGATCGAGGAATCTGTAGCCTTGCTGGAAGGTTAAGAGATTTCCTTGAAATAGATTTGCAAAAAGTTTGAATTAAAACTTTGGCCAAAGTACTTCGTGTGTGCGTCACCGAAGTTGTATGTTGAATGTGTTTCACATACAGGGAATTTGGACTTAAGACAAATCAAGAAATTTCAGATTGAAAGTGAAAAATAAATGATAGTAGTATTGATTTATTTTTCATGTATATTTGTACAGAGGAGTAAAATGCAAAATTATTCTAGATCGAGAACTTCAAGAATAATTTAATTAATTTTGGAGTTCAACAATATTTATTTAGTGGAATTAAATATTGTTAAACGGTAATCAATTATTATCATGGGATGATAATACATTGACCCGTTTGGAGCTAAAATTAATTAATCCTGCAGGTCCCCCCGCAAGCCCCAACGAAGATCAAAGAGAAAATATTAAAAGGAGAGAGAGAAATGAATTTTCAAAGAGTTTGAAAATAGCCAAAGAATTTATTTTGAGAAAATAAATTAAATTCCAAAGAGTTGGAAATACCTGAGATTTTATTTTGGAGAAAGTAAAAATTTTCAAAAAAAAAAAAAGGAATTTGATAACGTGGCAGGTGACGTGTCACGCCACGTCAGCGAGTCAGCGCCACTGAGCGCCATTTGGCATGCCACATGGACGGTCAGAATCGCGCCAACGTGTGTAGATCAGCGGCCCATATTGGATCTAGCCGAGCCGGGTCAAGCCGCGGGTTCGAGTGCGGGTCGGATAGGGTCGGCCAAGGTTTGACCGACCCGGACACGTGGGCGAATGGTATTCTGACACGTGGCACAGGCCGAACCAAGCTGAACCGATCGGTTCACAAATGAACCGATCGGTTCATAGATGGACCGGTCTATGAGCCTAAATCGCCGGTCGGACCGGCCGAACCGGACACGTGGCACCTCCTCGTGCCTGCGTGAGGTTCACACGCGTGGTTGGCCCATTTGGCGCGTGCTTTACACCGTCGTGCTCGTCTTGGCGTGCACTACACTCCGGCGTCATCTGATTGGCCAACGAACCTTGGCAGCTACGGAATAAAATGCGAAAATAGCACGGATGTCCCCAAAATGTAGCTATAAATAGGGGCTGCTCCTTTCATTTTAATGCATCAGATTTGAGAATTCTTTTCTCACTCTAAAATGCCCTCACGGCTCTCTCTCTTTCTATATTATTAATTAATCCTAATTAAGAATTAATTAATATTTAATTAGGTGGTTATATAATTAATATATAATCCACTTAATTAATAGAAAATAAGGATTTTCTAGTTTTAGAAAAAAGGGTTTTTCTAGAAAAATATTTTCTCAAAGTATTTAGCGAAATAGTGCCGGAGCCCACACTCCGAAATATTAATCGGGGATATTGCGGGGAAGCTCTGCCGGTTTCACGAGAAAATATCGAGGTGCTGGAAAGGTGCCGTTGATAGTCGATTTTGCAGTACGGTAATACCGTTATGCTGCCAAAATTAATATTTGCATATTGTGATTATATGCTAGATGATTTAAAATTATGTTATCGATGCCTATATATATTAGAGTTATGCTGCCCGATTTATTCCGCTGCTTTATTAAAATATTTTGATAACGAGGTTATGGCGAAATTTTTTGAAATATTACGCTATACCGTCACTCTGCTTCGGGCCCGCCACACCAACAACTACAAGGTCCTCCTCAGTGAGGACTTTCAACCCACGTTACATGTTTATTCCTTTATACAAATATGGAACAATTCCTTCGATGTGTAATACTTTGTAACATGCTCGCAAGAGAGTACAATTGCTCTTAAGTGTTCCTATAATGTGTTATACTTTGTAACACATTTATGAGGGAGTACAATTGCTATTAAGTGTTTGGAGAATTTCCTTTCACTTTTCAATTGCTTCTCTTAAGCTTAGGTCGAATTTTCACTATAATTGAAAAGTCCGCCTTGTAGAGAACAATTTTCTATTAATAGAATCTAAAACAGTTTTTAGGATTCAAAGTCAATCAGAGTAGTTAGGACTTCAGTCAACTTATTTGACTCAAGGATGGATACTAATAGGTCGCATTTCAACTTGTAGACAATCACAGAACTACAACCTAAATGTTAAGTAGAGAAAAAGTGAGCATATTGAATAATAACGTAACACATAGGATTAGGTCTTTTACCATATGTGGCTCCCACTGTTTTTAGAAGGTCTGTAAATCCCAAACGACCTTAGAAGAAACTTGCTTTCTCCGTGGGTACTAGGAACCCAAGCATTCTTAGTTTTGGACCCACGACTCGTGAGACATCCAAAGGTCTAAGAATCTTTAGGTAGGTACTAAATTGCCAATTCCATCTCCATGGAATTCCTAGTAATATATTTGCATCACTGATCTTTCAATCATGGACCCACGACTCGTGAGACATCCATATCTACTTCAGTGTTGATCAGGACCCATCAATCATTAGATCTCAAACAAACTTAGTCCAAAACGACTCATGACTCATGAGATATCGCCCATTCTCAAAAGATCAAGAAGTATCGATCACCTAAGATGGTCAATCAAGAAACTAAGATTTAATAGGCTGCACTAATTACCCCACGACTCATGAGACAGCAATTAGCTTACCTATTAACTCTTAAATCCTATTGATGGAATGCTAGGAATTTTATTACCGTAATAGAATACCTATTTATTCGAAAGTTGCTCAATATTTTAATTAGGGATTTTCGAATTAACCGGAGAGTTGTCCGGTTTTGACCTCACCAACATGTACAGTTATCCATTTTTAATTGTCTTGGCTACTGCAGTTTCACATAAAATGCATCACATAAATAATTAGCAGATAACATGTCCTAGCATGATACTAATATGAGATGATCATGGGTATCCTATCTTATGTGCAATTATGGGAGCCACTCCATAAGTGCTAGTTCTAACATTCATGTAACATAAGATAGTTCATATCATATAGGGGTACAGAATTGAATGGAAAACCCTATCTATTACATTAATAGAAACCCTCCTAAACATTTTGAGGGGTCTTCTCTTATGGCCACCGTTTTGCAAGGGTTCCTCGTGGATCCTTCTTGCTCCTTGGGTGTTTGCCTCCAAAAAGAAAAAAAAATCCTCACTTCCTAAGTTCTACTCTCTTAACATAAAGTAATATGGCTCAATCTTCATATTGACCATAGATAAATACACGGGGCATACCCCGGCCCAAAAACAATAATAAGAAAAACCATATAACAAACACATAATAGTACGCACATAAGTAGGGCTCCAACCCCAATTGAAATAACGCAACTATGGGGGCTCCGACCCCAATTGAAATCATCCATGTGCAAAATTTAAAACATACATAAGACTAACTCATGATCACCTAAACTAGCATGCTCCCGCTTGAATTTAAATTAACCAACTAAATTTAAAATTCCCTTGACTTCAAGTTAAATTAACTTAAGTAATTTGAATATAGTTCACTATTCAAGAATTTATTCAAAACACGAATTCGGATCATGACAAAACTCAATAATTTCGTAAATTAAATTTTTGTAAAAAATATCATTCATAGTGATATATTAATTTTTCTTGAAAAAATAAGAACTTGACTTTAATTCACAAAAATCCCAAATTTTATAATTATTTCAAAAATAATTAATTTTAAAATTAAAATCAATTTTTTTTAAAAATAAAATCAGGTTTTAGGGATTTTACAAAACTGGAAAAAAATACGAAACGAAAACAGGCCCGGGACAGCACGCGCGAGTAGGCAGCACCACGCGCACAACCCGCGCGGCTGTGCTAGGCGGACAGGGAGAAAACCCGCGCCGCTGCGTGCGAGGGCTGCACGATCGTGCCGCGCACGCGGTCTCTTCCGCACGGTGGCGGAATGTAGCGCCCGGAACGGTGGGCTACCACATCCCCCGCACCTAAACCCGAACCCACATATGAAATAGAATTCCATACATGAGCCCAAGTCTAAACGAACGGGAACCTACACTCACACGCTAGGCTAAGCGGGGGCTAGAACTCAAACAGAGCGCGCAAAAACAAACAAATAAGATTGCGGAAGCAACAACATAAGGATCGAAAAGAGCTCTATACTAACATTTACATCATATACAATGGCCTGACGACCCAAAAAATAGGTCAAGTATTACATAATTCTCCGACTACATAATTAGGATTAAAAAACAATCAAAATGCAACAGGTAAATATGCCGACTCGACCTAAACTCGAAAGTACGACACGATCGACGCACTTCCCCGCCTAGCTCGAGCAACCTGCAACTAAAATGTTAAACGGAAGGGGTCAGTCAAGACTCGACTGAGTGAGGGGCCTAACGCACACCCACACCATAAATACATATAGAGCATAACATATAAACAATAGGGGGTCGATCATGAACCGAGCTAGGGTTTTGCATACCAAATCATTTTTAAAACATACATATAATACAAAGGAAATCCTAACTCGTTTCACAACCACCAAAGCATAAAAACATAAACGTCCGGCGAGTACGGACCTCCTCAACTCCTCATACAAATCATAAATACATAAGAATTCATAAATTCATAACTCCTCAACGCCTTGGTGATCGGGAATCAAACCCTCTCTACCCATATGGATTCTATATACATACGGGGTAGCTAACCCACGATATGCCTTCCCCGGTTATTCACCGAGGGCTCAAGGTAATAGCGCCTTCTCAACCTCCAAGAGTCGCACGCCACCACCTCAAATGGGAAGTGCACAGGCTTAACCCGATGGCCCTTTCCGTACCGGCGTCCTTACCCACAATCCCTGGGCTCGGATTCATAAGAAACATACCAACAACCCATCTTTCAGGGCACAACTCGCTGAACCATAAAGGAAACGTACAAGGGATTCAAAATCATAAGCTCATCTACGCCCATATTTATACAATTTTCATAAATTCTTAAAGGGGATTCATAAAATCATAAACGTATCATAAGCAATCGTATTTAACCATATAATACATATATAGCCACATGCGGGATAGGAAATCAATAACATAAAGGCCATAGGTCGCTTATCTAAAATAAAAGATCCTAACCCTCACCTGGAAGTGGAAATGGAATGAAAACCGAACAAAAGGAGCAACCGAACACCTAAACCTCGGGCTCGTTAACTTCCTGAAGAGGCTCTGAAACAAAAGAACGCAAGACCCGAGACTTAGACTCAAATATGTACCACTTAGACACTCGGAAATGCATATGTATGAAATGAATGCATATGAAATGCAAGAATGCGTCATTTAGGTCATTTAAATTCAAAACACGTACGAACCGTATCAAATAAATTCATAGACGTAATTCATAAAATATAACAAATAATTTAAATCATAAAATCACATTTAGATTACACATTTCATACATAAGAATTCATATAAACCATAGGGCTATATTAAATTTAAAAATCAAATTTAAAGCACATAAATTCATTTAATTAAACATATAACATAGTATATATATTTATATATAAATCATATATTAAATGTATTAGATATATACATATACATATTAGAAGCTATTAACTACTCATAAAGAAATCAAACAATATAGAGTAAAGTCCATGCAAAAATTCAATTTAGCAAATCATGCATCTCACGTTAACCACCATGCAATTCCACAAATAAACAACCATGCATAGCTCACGTAAGGAATCATGCAAAGGCTAGGAAAATAATTAAAACATTCCAGTTGCATTACATCTCCCCGCCCAGGGGAGATTTTCTTCATAAAAGTACCCTCCCGGGTACATTTGATGCAGAAACTTTCTGTATAGCACGTACCCGGCCGGGTACTTTCTTGAGGAAAATCTCCCCTGCCGGGGAGACAGTTCAGTCGCGGAAAATGGCAAAAATCACCCCTGTTCAGCCCTGCTTCCCTACCAAACCAACTACCAACTCAAGGAGACATGTAAAGGCAACAAAATCAGCAGCAAATCAGCACAACAACTACCTCAAATAGGCTGGAAACGAACAACAACAGCTAAGGTAAGGAAACGGCACCAAATCATGCATTTATCTCAACAAAAGCTCAAGTACATTAATGGTATCTCACCCATATTGTAGCACCCCGCACGTGAGGCACCACATCCCCCGCACTACGAGCCAACCCGAGCAACGAAATGGAGAGTCCGCACCCGGATCAAACCGTAGCGAACGGGAGACAAATAAAACAAATACCTAAGCTAGGCGGAACGTAGACCCTCTCAAGCAAAATCAACCAACAAAGCAGAGTACAGCGGAAGACTAAAGATCAAGCACAAGCATTAGCCACAGGTCTATAGAAATTAAACACACGGCTCACATGCAGACTTGGGTTCCTCAGGCCTCTTTTAAACAATTACAAAACCCAACAAGGGCAATTCAAATAACAAATGCATAAGCATACATATACAAATCTTACATATTGATCCGAATTCAAATAATACAAATGCAAATGCAGACTAAACTAACTCAGGCCGACCAACTCAAAAGACTTGACTCAACTCCGCCTAGCTCCAAACTCCAAAGCAGACCTGCACACTAAAAGATTGGGGAGTGAGAGGGTCAGTCTACAACTTGACTGAGTGAGGGGGGCTAACGCACACCAACACATATATACATATAGAGCAAAACACGTATCAAATAAAAGACTATGAACCGGGAGTAGGGTTTTACATACCAAAGCCATTTTCCAAAAGTACTCATACTTATTCATATAGTCGTATATTCTTAAGTTTGAAAACTCGTAAGGATACATAGATTCAAGAATGCATATGGATTCATATTAAAACTCATAAGATTCGTAATTAAAACTCATATGTATTCATATATTCAGATCGATTCATAGTTTAGCGTAGAAATCTCATATTGGAAACAAACTCTCCTATCCCGTTTCATAATCAACATAACAAAAGAATTCAAATACCCGGCGAGTACGGGTCTCCAAACTTACTCCTTAATCAAAAGATTCATAAGGAAACATGAACTCATAAATTTATAAGATTCATAAATTCAAATATTCATATTCCCGTGTTCCAACCTTCTCCGGAAGTCTGCACGCGGGTTACGGGCCCACATCGTGCAACTCAATATACGTGGGGTCGCGAACCCACAACGTACCTTCTCCGACCTCAGCCGAAGGCTCAAAGCACCATGCCTTCTCCATCTTCCTCAGAGTCGCGCGTAGGTACTTCAAAGGAGCGTGTGCACAGGGGTGATAACCGGCGACCCCAGCAGCCGCACCGAGTCTCCCTTACCCACACCTCCGGGGCCCAGGAATTCAAATAGATTCGTATGGATTCATAAGACTCATAAAGAAACATACCTAACTCGCGGAACCTAGAAACATATGATTCATACTTAAGAAACATACCATAAGAAACATACCTTACCGTGCAACTCGGCATATGCTATACACGTACCTCTCCGTGTCTTCCAAATTCATAAGATGCTATAGGAGATCCATAGTTCACTTGACACCACACGGTTTGGAGCATAGCCTCGTTGCAAAACCATTTTAAGCTTATATATGCCCATACATATAATTTCAGAAGAATCCATATTAAATCGAATAACAAGATTCATAACGTACCATATGACATATATTTAGTATATATATAATAGTATATTCGCATGCGGGCTTGAAAACGAGCACATAGGGTCATAGGTCGCTTAGCTAAAAGAAAAGATATTAACCCTCACCTTACACCGACGCGGCCAAGAACGGGACAAATGATTCACCGCGGAATCAACTTGGATCACGAAACACCACCCCGGGTGCGTCTGGGCAACTAAAGATAAGATGGAAGACTTAGACTCGAAGATGAACCATATAGACGCACGGCGATGCACAAGAATGCAAATGGATGTAATACACGTTCTATTCAATTATACTTAGGCATATTGGGCAAATGATGAAATATCACATAAGGAATTCAAGAATTAAACTCATATCATATTAAATAAGCCCATAATGTATCATATATTAACATATCATATGCATTCATAAGCTTGAAGTTCAAAGAAATAACAAGAGATACAAGAAGGCGTTAAACATTTCATATATCGATCAGGAATTCATGTAAAATTACACTTAGCAAACAAGGTCATAAACTTAAAATAATTAATGAAACATAACATATAACAACATATTAACATATTAGGATCGCAATCGGGGTGGGAATTAATGATAAAAACGAAATAAAAGCACAAAATAGGGTTTCAAGTGAAAAGGGGCCAAAGCTGACAGATTTTCGAAACTGACAAGCTGTACAAAAACAGGAATATCTTGAGTTTCAGGATTGGGAATTGAGTTTTGTTTCTTGGAAATGAAACTAGACACATATATCTTTAAAATGGTAGGTGGCTCGAATCATGGTTCAAAGCGAGCCGAAAATGGAGTAGGTTTGAAGTTGAACGAGTGCAGACTCTAGGCGAAGTGGCGACACCAAATTAAAATGATTATATCTCACAATCTAGAACGGATTTTGGGGTTATTCCAATTGGAGATTGTTCTATACTCAATAAGGTTAGACATATCCAAAAATCAGTTCAAACGGAGTTCGTATGAAGGGGTAACCGGCCGGGTAAATCACAAGACAAAAGTTACCCGCCCGGGTAAAACGGTCCAGAAAGTTTCTGCATAAAGGGGTACCCGCCCGGGGAGAGGCTATCAGCGTGAAAAAGAGAAAGAACAGGGCTGTTACGAGGTGGGGGAAGAAAGGCAACCAAAGCAGCACATAAAGGCATGAAATGGAGCATAAAACATGAGCAAATTCTTCACACAAAAGCACACAACAACCGGCAATGAAAGGGGATGAAAAGGATCAACATGTATGCATCTTAAACTTCAAGAAATGTAAGGTTAAATCATGGAAACTCATATAATAATCATCTACCATGAAATTTAAGCTCATATACCCAATAATGAAGTTCAAGTGATCAAAAATCATACATCAACTCAAGCTATAACCCAAAGATGGCAAGAGATCTCATATATATACACAAACCTTATACTATTCACTCCATAAATCATATCTCAATCAATAATGGTTCATATTCAGAAATTCTTGAAGAAAAATGACCACAAAAGGATATAGATATCAATCATACACTTACCCCTTGAATTTGGTTGAGTTTGATGGAGATTTGAGCTCTAAACTCTTCCTTGGTGAATAGTGACGGGAAAAGGAAATGAGGGCTCAAGTTGGCTGAAAATTCTCTTCCTTATCTTGCTTTGATCGAAATGGGAGAGAAAGGGGTGATTTTAGGCTGAGTTGGGGTCATGTGGGTCCAAGTTTCACTCAAAAAGGTTAAAAGATGAGGGACTTATGTGCAATTTAGTGAAAGGTGGTCATTTAGGCACTCGTAGCTTGTTTCGGTCAAATTTAGGAGTATCAAATGGGCTTAGAAAAATATAAGGTTAGGTTTTTTAGCTTTCAAATCTCGTTACGAGTTCGGCGCCACTTCCAGAATTCGAATCCGAATTCCCGAGCTCAAGATATGGCGTCCAGAATCCGAGGCGCGCTAAAACTCGTTAGGCCCTCGAATCCCCAAAGATAAAGACTGGTCTCCGACCAATTCAAAC
Source organism: Lantana camara (assembly GCA_037501455.1). Taxonomy (NCBI): domain Eukaryota; kingdom Viridiplantae; phylum Streptophyta; class Magnoliopsida; order Lamiales; family Verbenaceae; genus Lantana; species Lantana camara. The sequence continues at coordinate 98,114,157 of CM074861.1, forward strand.
AAGTATAAACGAATAATATAAACACGTTAACAAGTTTATAAATCACCTAATTCAAGTATTTCACATATTCACGAAGTTCGGGAATTAAAAATCAAGTAGTAGAAATTAAATACGAAAATTAAAGTGTAAAACTCAAACGTTAAAGGTATATAAATCACTTAAACAATTAAATAAACACACAAGTTAAATCAAAAGGAAATAAAACGTCGGTAAACCCTCAAGTGACGTCATACCTGGTTTGCCGAAGAAACTGGGGTGTCACACATATCACAACTACCACCAAAGTCATGTATATTCAACAATAAATGAAGCATATATATCAATGATCCATATTCCAGCTCCAATTCAAGCCAAACACCAAAGAATGTGATGGGATTCAAAAATGGAAGGAAAACCTAACTATTCAAGTCTTGAGCCAAAACTATATCAAACATGGATGAAAATCAGATTTTTTTGGATGAAAATGACCACTTAATCATGTACATATCAAATACAAGCTTACCCTTTGAAGATGGTGAAGGAAAGTGAAGATTAGAGCTCAATCTCTTCAATGGGTGAATAATGACGAGAATGGTTATTGCTGCTCCAAAAACTGATCTCCCTCTTTTCTCTTGTGTATGGAACGAAATGAAAGGGATATGAGGTGATAAAGAATTGAGTTAGTGAGATGTGGGTCCAGGTTTGAGGGCAATTGGCCAAGAATTGAGGGACTTATGTGCAATATAGTAAAAGGTGGCCATATGAGCTCGAGACAAAGTTACGGGCTAATTTCGGGGTATCAAATGAGGTCAAAAAATTACAAGGCCTATTCCATTGCACTCGAATCGTTGAAATGAGTCCAGCGGAGGTGACAGAATTCGAATCCGAATTTTCGAGCTCAAATTACACTACCCGGAACCCAAGGTGCGCTAAGTACACTTTAGCCCCCTTTAGGCCACCCAACGTAAACAACTCCCGAAAACCCGCCATATAAACCCGAAAACACATAACGAGCACGTATTCAAGTTCACTACTCATAAATCTCCAACATATTAAAATGGCACAAAATTTCGATCTCAAATCGAACACGAACGCATCTCATTTCAACAAATAGGTTGTAGCACCCGCACGGTGGGTCACCACATCCCCCGCACCAAAGTCCGATCCACATACGAAATGGAGAGTCCGTACATGAACCAAACAGTGGCGAACGGGAGACCGACAAACTCACACCTAGGCTAGGCGGAACTTAGACCCTGAAAGCAAAACTCAAACCACAACAAGAATGCGGAAGCGAAACAAGCCATGCAATAATCAAAACATTCATAAGCAGTTGACGGGTTCAACTAGCATAAATACCTAATCCCGAATATCAAACATTAATCATAAATCCAACGGGTTCAACTAAACCGAGCAACCTGTCCTAAACTGTCCCGAGATATACATATCACTTCATATATAAATTCCAAATAGAATATACAAACATATCTTATAAATAAGCCAAATGAAAGAAGTGCAAATGCAAGACCACCTACTAGACAAGGACTCGAAAGAAAACTGCAAAGGACTGACACACTCCGCCTAGCACGAACTCCAAGCAGAACCTGCAAACTAAAAAGGTAAAAGGGGAGGGGTCAGTCTTAACTCGACTGAGTGAGGGGTTAACACACTCACACTATATATATAAGAGCAAAGCACGTATCAAACTCATAATGTTTATGAACGCAGGGATAGTTTTTGCACACTAAATCATTTCCCGTGATATATACACATATAGGGCTGACTTTAGCAAAAGCAACAAACCAAACTAACTTACCGAACAAACTTAGCAAAGTTTATTAATTCTTAACATATTCAAAACTTAGCTTATCTTATAAAACTCCTTTTTAGTTTAACTTAGAATCTATCCCCGTTTCATAAACCTTAGCAAAACATACATATCATAACATATAGAACTCGGCGGGTACGAGCTCCGACTCCCCCAATCTCCTCATAACATATTATATCAAAATCGAAACAGAAAACTTACATGCATATCATATCATATCATAACATCCTCAACTCCAGGTGATGGAAGGGTGTATACGCCCAAACCATCCAAACAAACGAGGGGAGCACCTTGCGAGTACTCAAACCCTCAGGATTCCTTCCCTCACCAAACCTCCTGGTGAGTTCAGGGGTGATCCTCTGTAGACATACGGAGACTATGCACAGGCTTAACCTCGACGGCCCTATACCGTCCCGAGGGCTCCTTACCCATAGCTCCGGGGCCCAACATACACATAACATATCATAACCCGCTACAACAGAGACAGACAGACTTATACGTAGATACATACCACTTCCCGTTTCAATCAAACTCGGTCCTTGCCAAACTTGGCTCGTGAGAAGTATACGGTTAGAAGCATACCTTCACGTGGCAAAACATAACAAATCATTCCAAATCAAACATACATAGGCTCGTACATTGCTTAACATACTTGCAAACTTGAGACATATTCAACAATTACATATTTCACACTTATTTATGTACATATAAGGCTTATTCAACCACACACATTAAAACTGAGCATATTGCATTAAGGTGTAACTATATCCTAACCTCACCTGACACCGAAGAGGCCGAAGACACAACAAATGATCCACCCCGGAATCAACACGGCCAACAAAACACCACCCTGGGTGTACCTGAACAAACTGAATACGAAAACAGGACTCAGACTCAATAATGAATCACATAGACGCACGGCATATGCTTATGATTGGCATGAAGTCATGGGTCACGTATACAATATAAAACAATCATGCATTAACAATAATTCACATTTCATGGACATATTAAAGCATGCGATACAATATCACCCTAAAACATGCAATTAAATTGAAGTAATAAACTAAGGATGCAGAATAAAGTCATAACAAAGCATATAAAACACAGAACACACAAAAGGCCCAAGAAACAGGTGGGAACGGCTTCATCCAAGGCGAGAAGGGCCGTTCCCACAAACGCCCCAGAGTTACTGGATAACGGGAACGGCCGTTCCGAGCCCAAACACAAACAGGGAACGGTCGTTCCCACACTCGGCACTTACGCCAACCCGGGAAGGGCCGTTCCCACCACAAGGCAAAACGGGAACGGCCGTTCCCACCTGGAATAGCTGAAAAACAGCAGCAGTTCGAAAATGGCATTTGGAGAGGAACCAACAAGGCAACAACAGCAAAACAACAACTACAACCCACGAAAATAACACAATAAAGCATGCTCGACACGTAGGTCACATATTTCCACATTAAAGCTCGCAAAACAAGCCCGAACACCCCAAACTCCCAACCCCGTCACTATTCATCATCTTCCCCAATTAGCCATATAACACATATCCGAGGTACTAAAGAAACATTAAATTAAAGCACGTAACAAGGGGGTCACAAATCTTACCTTGAGTCGTTGATCGGACGGTTGGATCTCCCAAACCCGAGCTCAAGGCTTCTTGGCCAAAAAAGGGGAAAAACTTGTCTTCCTCTCTTCCTTGGTGCTGTTGAACGATCAATAAGGGAGAGAGAGGAAAGGCTAGCCCCTTGTGGGGCTGGTCAAACGGGTAGGTTAAAACGGGTAGGGTCAAACTGTATTCGGTCCAAACAGATCGGATTTAAAACGGTAGGGCTATCAGATGGCTTTAGAAATTAAAAGGTTAATTCATTGAATCCGAGTCGTCAAAACGAACTCAATGATAGGGTAGGAATTCGAATTCGAATTCCCGAGCTCAATTAGCCACGAAGGCTCAAACGTCCTAATTACAATTAGGTCCCTAAATTGCAAATTTTGGACAATTGAGTCCAAGTACAATTTAATTAAATTCTAAAGCACACGTAATTAAAATAAATCTCACGTTGACATATAAGTAAGCTAAATCACATAATTCACAAAATACTGAATTAAACCCTCTCGTGACGCCGTACCTGGAACGCCGAAGAGACGGGGCGTCACAATCTCCCCCCCTTAAGAGAACCTGGCCCCCAGGTTCTACCGCTCGTAACAAAACGACGAGCAACTCTTCCGCATTCACCCAAGTTCGGAGCTCGCGACACTCCGACAAAGGTTAGCCCGAGAAAGGACTTCCAAGCACGAAGGGGGTTCGATCGCTCACTTAAAGCTTCACACGAACTCGATCCCGACTAGGAGTAGTTCAGACTTTTCGCACGATAGAAGGCTCACAAGTGATTCAACTCCCACCGATTGAATTAATCCAAACCAACCCACAATCCGGGACCCCGAGTGGAGTTGTTAAAGAACTCACACCACTCGCTCTCCAACCCAAGAAGGGCCTTCAACCCGTAGTTCGAAGTTGACATTCGAACATTGCTCACCTCCACTGCAAGCTCTAGGAAACTCATTGAGAAGACCATTGCAAAGCACGACCCTCAACTTACCGTAAAGCAACAACACTCGCACACTCAAGTCACCCCAAAGGGTAACCAACAACTCACAACAACAACACACCCACCCAAAGCAAAGCAAAACAAAAGATGGATGATGCACGTGGTATGTATGTTTAATGTACCGTTCACCGAAGCGTTGGAATCTTATCTTTATGATGATTTGATCAACTCCAAAGTTCCTTATTCACGGTTAAATTCTGAAATTCCCAACGTCTCTCGAGCTTCGAATATCACCCTGATCTTTATCCCACGGTTGTTGTTTAGCTCAAATAACTCTAATCCAATTCTCCTTACTCATGATTATATCTTGAAATTCCCAGGTATCTCTTACACTTCAAATATCAAGTCAATCTTCATCCCACGGTTGACAATTATCCTTGCCAGTTTTTCGAATTTAATCCTTCACTCTTAACTATCCTTGTTTCTCCAATATATATGAATTCCTTAGACTTTGATTAATCCTTATAATTCTTCGTAGATTTGATGAGCTCAATAAATTATTCCAAATCTCACGGCCCGAATTCTTCTTCAATTTGTATATCTTGAAACTTTCTGAAAATTAGCCTTACCTAAAATCTTGATTCTTTCCCCACCTATGGTATCGATCTTCTCGCGGATAGTATTCTTCTTTCTTAAAATATTTAAGAAGATTGCATCGTCGATTGATGACTCTTATTGGTTTCCTTTTAAAGTCCGGGGATAATTTCTTGTGTGATCCATTCTCCCCGGTAGCTAGAGGACTCCGAAATCTAATTCCCGTATCGAGACGCTCCATAAGTTTCTCCTGATCCCAAATCTTCCATTTAAAATTTCAATTACTTCATTTGAAATCCACTAATGGTTCTTCCAAGTTCCAATAAGGACTTGCTATAAATTTATAATTTTCTTCCCATAAAATCTTTTGAGTGTAGCATCGATTCCCTTATGATTAAATGGAAAGCGGTTACCATTTCCCCAAGGTCGTAGTTGATAGTAATTGTTCCCCAAATCCCAAGTTCCACTCTTGTTATTTTTGTTTAAATTTTGCCGGTAGAGACTCCTTGATGTCTTTCTCCTAATTATTTCCAAGAGTTAACTTTCTTCATTGTTCTTTAAATCCGAGTTCCAAAACAAAATATGCCTTGTGCTTGATGGAATAAGCTACCTCGAATCTTTTAACTTCTCTTCAAGGTATACCTCCAATCCGTAAATTTTCTTAACCTTGTACCCGAACCTTTCAAACCATTCTTCTTCGTCAAATTCTCCATGTTTCCATAAACTCAACCCGATCTCCAAAAGAAATCCTTAATTTTTGTTCCAAACCCAAACCATCTTTTCCAATTCCCGTTGAACACAACTTGGTAACTTGAATGAAGAAATATCCTAAAATAAAACACTAAATATGCATGTTGAGTCAAAGTGCAAATGTGATGCATCACTTATCTCATTTAGACACGTAGTAACGACAATTAACCACAATTAAGAATGAGTTGCAATTAATAATTAAGACAAGAGGATACCAAGTTGCAAAAATTTAAAGTGCGATGAATGCATGTGCCATGAATGCAATTACCTCAATTCCCGGGTTCCTGTTGATTTCCAATTTGAAGTCGTCGATCCCGTGCCTTTGCTTGTTGGCTCTCGGTCTATCACACTCAGAAATCTTGTGCTCCGTTGACCCACAAATGTAGCACCTCTTCAGTCTGTCCCAACATGCTTCGTAGGTATGAGTGGTCCCTCCACAATAAGCACATAATTGGGGCCTTTTTCCCAACCTTGAAATATTTTCGGTCTTGTGTTTCTTTTCCCGAATTCTCTTGGCCCGAGTTCGATGTTGACGAGATTCTCTTTCCACTTGCAAGTTTGAGCATAAACCCGACTCCACATTAGACCCCGATACCTCTTCTTCCTTGTCCCTTGTCATGATCCAAGTTTCGACCCTTAAAACTTTCTTCGTGGCTTTATCCCACGTAGTCGTATCCTTTGCAATTAGGGCTTCCTTGAATTCATCCCGAAGACCTTCCATGAAGTATTTGACCTTCATTTGTTCATTACCCGTAATGTGAGTCACATACATGCCCAATTTCTCAAATTCCTCCATATACTCCATAACGGTCCGATCTCCTTGCTTCAAGATGAGAAATTCTTCAAGTCTCCACTCTTGTAGAATAGCTGGTGCAAACCTTCTTCGAAATTCTCGGACAAACACTTCCCAAGTCAATACTTCGTTTGTAGTTTCTAGTTGTTGAGCCACTCTTCTCCACCATTGTCTTGCTTGTCCTTGCAAAGAAATGTAGCAAGGAGAGCCATGTCCTGAGAGTTACATGGCCATATTTCGAAGATACCCTCTATCTCTGAAAGCCACTCTTCAGCCTTTACATCATCTCCTTCTCGAAATTGGGAAGGCTTGAATGCTATGAATTCCTGGTACATCGTAGCCATCAGATTCATTACTAGTACTCGGTAAAAGATTGTCCTTGAGATCACGAAGTTAGTTGAGAAGGTTGACCGTAGGGTTGTTGACTCGGTGGTACCCTGAAAATCTCAACAACTACAATAGAAATATATGCATGTCAATTAGTAAGTGTAAGAGCATCAAAGAATGCAATGCACCACGTAATATATTCAACAAAGTATTGCAATTCAAATACATAGCTTATCAAATTGTGATGCAAATGCACACATAATCAAATTGTCCTATGCCGTTCGACTTAGACAGACGAGACTTGACACTGAACCCCGGTTTTTCAACCTGGGGCTTTGATACCACTTAAGGATGTAGCACCCGCACGGTGGGTCACCACATCCCCCGCACCAAAGTCCGATCCACATACGAAATGGAGAGTCCGTACATGAACCAAACAGTGGCGAACGGGAGACTGAAAAACTCACACCTAGGCTAGGCGGAACTTAGACCCTGAAAGCAAAACTCAAACCACAACAAGAATGCGGAAGCGAAACAAGCCATGCAATAATCAAAACATTCATAAGCAGTTGACGGGTTCAACTAGCATAAATACCTAATCCCGAATATCAAACATTAATCATAAATCCAACGAGTTCAACTAAACCGAGCAACCTATCCTAAACTGTCCCGAGATATACATATCACTTCATATATAAATTCCAAATAGCATATACAAACATATCTTATAAATATAAATAAGCCAAATGAAATAAGTGCAAATGCAAGACCACCTACTAGACAAGGACTCGAAAGAAAACTGCAAAGGACTGACACACTCCGCCTAGCACGAACTCCAAGCAGAACCTGCAAACTAAAAAGGTAAAAGGGGAGGGGTCAGTCTTAACTCGACTGAGTGAGGGGTTAACACACTCACACTATATATATAAGAGCAAAACACGTATCAAACTCATAATGTTTATGAACGCAGGGATAGTTTTTGCACACTAAATCATTTCCCGTGATATATGCACATATAGGGCTGACTTTAGCAAAAGCAACAAACCAAACTAACTTACCGAACAAACTTAGCAAAGTTTATTAATTCTTAACATATTCAAAACTTAGCTTATCTTATAAAACTCCTTTTTAGTTTAACTTAGAATCTATCCCCGTTTCATAAACCTTAGCAGAATATACATATCATAACATATAGAACTCGGCGGGTACGAGCTCCGACTCCCCCATTCTCCTCATAACATATTATATCAGAATCAAAACAGAAAACTTACATACATATCATATCATATCATAACATCCTCAACTCCGGGTGATGGAAGGGTGTATACGCCCAAACCATCCAAACAAACCAGGGGAGCACCTTGCGAGTACTCAAACCCTCAGGATTCCTTCCCTCACCAAACCTCCTGGTGAGTTCAGGGGTGATCCTCTGCAGACATATGGAGACTATGCACAGGCTTAACCTTGACGGCCCTATACCGTCCCGAGGGCTCCTTACCCATAGCTCTGGGGCCCAACATACACATAACATATCATAATCCGCTACAACAGAGACAGACAGACTTATACGTAGATACATACCACTTCCCGTTTCAATCAAACTCGGTCCTTGCCAAACTTGGCTCGTGAGAAGTATACGGTTAGAAGCATAGCTTCACGTGGCAAAACATAACAAATCATTCCAAATCAAGCATGCATAGGCTCGTACATTGCTTAACATACTTGCAAACTTGAGACATATTCAACAATTACATATTTCACACTTATTTATGTACATATAAGGCTTATTCAACCAGACACATTAAAACTGAGCATATTGCATTAAGGTGTAACTATATCCTAACCTCACCTGACACCGAAGAGGCCAAAGACACAACAAATTATCCACCCCGGAATCAACACGGCCAACAAAACACCACCCCGGGTGTACCTGAACAAACTGAATACGAAAACAGGACTCAGACTCAATAATGAATCACATAGACGCACGACATATGCTTATGATTGGCATGAAGTCATGGGTCACGTATACAATATAAAACAATCATGCATTAATAATAATTCACATTTCATGGACATATTAAAGCATGCGATACAATATCACCCTAAAACATGCAATTAAATTAAAGTAATAAACTAAGGATGCAGAATAAAGTCATAACAAAGCATATAAAACACAGAACACACAAAAGGCCCAAGAAACAGGCGGGAACGGCCTCGTCCAAGGCGAGAAGGGCCGTTCCCACAAACGCCCCAGAGTTACTGGACAACGGGAACGGCCGTTCCGAGCCCAAGCACAAACAGGGAACGGTCGTTCCCACACTCGGCACTTACGCCAGCCCGGGAAGGGCCGTTCCCACCACAAGGCAAAACGGGAACGGTCGTTCCCACCTGGAACAGCTGAAAAACAGCAGCAGTTCGAAAATGGCGTCTGGAGAGGAACCAACAAGGCAACAACAGCAAAACAACAACTACAACCCACGAAAATAACACAATAAAGCATGCTCGACACATAGGTCACATATTTCCACATTAAAGCTCGCAAAACAAGCCTGAACACCCCAAACTCCCAACCCCGTCACTATTCATCATCTTCCCCAATTAGCCATATAACACATATCCGAGGCACTAAAGAAACATTAAATTAAAGCACGTAACAAGGGGGTCACAAATCTTACCTTGAGTCGTTGATCGGACGGTTGGATCTCCCAAACCCGAGCTCAAGGCTTCTTGGCCAAAAAAGGGGAAAAACTTCTCTTCCTCTCTTCCTTGGTGCTGTTGAACGATCAATGAGGGAGAGAGAGGAAAGGCTAGCCCCTTGTGGGGCTGGTCAAACGGGTCGGTTAAAACGGGTAGGGTCAAACGGTATCCGGTCCAAACGGATCAGATTTAAAACGGTAGGGCTATCAGATGGCTTTAGAAATTAAAAGGTTAATTCATTGAATCCGAGTCGTCGAAACGAACTCAATGATAGGGTCGGAATTCGAATTCGAATTCCCGAGCTCAATTAGCCACGAAGGCTCAAACGTCCTAATTACAATTAGGTCCCTAAATTGCAAATATTGGACAATTGAGTCCAAGTACAATTTAATTAAATTCTAAAGCACACGTAATTAAAATAAATCTCACGTTGACACATAAGTAAGCTAAATCACATAATTCACAAAATACTGAATTAAACCCTCTCGTGACACCGTACCTGGAACGCCGAAGAGACGGGGCGTCGCATAGGCATATCATTAGAATAATAAAATTCAAATTCAAGAAATAATAAATAAAATTAAAAAAAATAATTTTAAACGAATTAAAAATAATTAAAATTTTATTAAAAAGGATATTTTTCAATTAGGTCCAAAACTTTTAAAAAGTGTCAAATAAGTCCAAATTCAAAATTTTCAATTAAGTCCAAAAATAAATAAATTCGCACAATTAAGTCCTTAACTCATATAAATCACATAATTTACGAAATTAGCTTGTTCGGGAATTAAATTCACATATCGTAAATTCATAAAATTCATATCATAAATCACTTGAGGCAAATTTTGACATATAATTCAAATATTTCATATAAATTCAAATAGTTCATATAGGAATTTCAAATAATAAAATATAAATCAATTAAATGCAACAATTAAATATGAAATTAAAATAAATTAAATTGCGCACATACGTCATACCTGTACGGTCGCGGAGTCGGGGTGTCACACGGAACATCGCGGACGGCAGCGCTAGGCGCTGCGTGCACGGATGCGCGTCTGGCCACTATTGCTCGCGCTGATTGCAGTAGGGCGGGGCGGCGTGTTGCCGCCCCATGCGCGTACAGTTGCGCGGTCGCACACGGCGTGCAACCCATTTCGGCTATCCGTTTCGTAATTTCGCAAATTCAAGCAATCCAATTTCGAATTAAAACAGTTCAAAACAAATTCGATTAAAACAACTTAAAACCAGATTTTTACGAAAACATCTTTTCAAGATTTTCAAGAAATAGTCTTGATCCGACAGATTCGTATTTTAAACAAAAACCAAGAATATATAACATATATCCAAATTCAATAATTTTCAGTCAAAATTCCAAAGTAGTAAAGATACTATACGAACGTTGCAACCTGGCTCTGATACCAATTGTTGGAAAACAACAGAGTAAACACAGCGGAAGTTTAAAATTTTTTCCAAAAGGGATCTAAAAGACTTGCAATGTTCGTATCGTAATGTTGGGACTCAAGAAACTCACACAAATTGAAGCATTCTTGAAACATATTGAGCCACCCTCAAACGTTCTTCATGCGGCATGAAAATCCTCGTTTTCTTAATTCTTTCTTCGAGATTCCAAAGTAGAAATCCTCTAGAGTATTAATCCACACCTACCTAGATTCAAATCATGTTAGTGAGTATGCTAGTACTGTAACATGCGTATTAAAGAAATAAGAAACGAGAGATAGAGAGCATGACAATTATCCCCAAATTCCATGAAGGTTGGACGTGATCTCAATATCACGTGTAAGCCAAAATTTTCGAACCCCTAGTCCCTTTTATAGGCTAGGGTTCGAAACCCTAATCCCATGTAGGAGATGGTCTCCTACTTTGACTTTTCTCCTATTCTTTCTTTCTCTCCAAGTAAATAATATCTTATCTAAAATAAGATATTTATTTTCTAGAGAAAAAGAGCTCCTAACTAATTTAGGAATATTTAATTATTCTAGTAATAATTAAATATCTTATCCTAATAATATTTATTCTAATCATATTAGAATTAATACTTTATTAGAATAATAAAATAGAAGATATTTATTTTTATTTATTTTAATCAAATTAGAACAAGTAAATAATTAAATACTTATAATTAATTCTCCAATTAATTCTTTCATGGACTTTAGAATTAATTCAATAATTAATTCTAACGGGCTAAAATTAATTCTCCAATTAATTTTATTTTGGCTATATAATTAATTCTCCAATTAATTATATTTAGGGATTTATAATTAAATTTTCAATTAATTATATCTTGGCTATATAATTAATTCTCCAATTAATTATATTTGGACTTAATAATTAATTCTCCAATTAATTAACACATGGTCCAATTCCTTAATTGGAACCACGCGTCCAAACATTGCTATCGATATCCACACGTGTACTTTACACTGTGGTCTCGTTTCGATCAACTATTTGATCCTTCCATAATACCCTTTTGAACCCGGTATTTGTGTGTGACCCTCTAGGTTCAATTTCAGTTAGCAGTGAGCCCAATTAATTAATACACTTTATTAATTAATTACCTAACAAATCACACGACCATAGTCTAGCAACAGGTGTGTGACCCCTACCCGAAATGTGAATGTATATTCGAAAGAACCTTTCAGTCAATGACATCATGTGGGATACGATCCTCCTACCATCCCATCTCTCGATTAAGATTTAGGGCATGGGAATATAGAAAGCCCTACTAATCTTAATCTTAAAACAAAGTTCACTTCATATTCCATTTGATCTCAATCCAAGAAAACCCTATTTTCTTGATGTCTTGATCTAACAACCTTGCGTAAGAATTTTAGGATGGAATCATGAATGACTTGTGTAATAAGAGACCATCTTGCCTACAGCAAGTGTAGGTCCTTTATTGATTCCAACAATTCTCATATGCCACTTGTGTAATCCCAACATAGGCCGTGGTTCAGGTGTCTATATGGCGACATCCTTTTGAGCCTATATCAAATATTACAGAGTTAGCTCATATGAGACAATGTGGAATCTTAAGTCTAAGGATTAATTCCTCACATCATTAACATGTGAGATATTTCCTAATCTGGAAATTTCAGAAAACTTCCTTTCCCATTTAGAAATCTTCTCACGCGGGGCACTCTCAGTGATGAAGTTCTTGTAAATATCACCCTTATGTATTATGAACGCATCAACCCATGCACTTATCACCCCATGAAACCGGGTGATCCTTCTTAAGGACATAACTACACAACCAAGTCTCAACAGAGGCAAAGTCGACACTCCCACTGTCTGTCGGTCTCATTGACTTGGAGAAGTTTCTAATCCTCGTTTATGGAGTTAAGAACTTGTTTCATGTGTCATTCCCATAATGACAAAGTTCTTAACGGCCTAATCGGATTATAGGAGTTCTTAACACGCACACGTAATGGAAACACACAAAGCACGTATTGGCACATAAGAAGTGTTCGTCTGTGATTACAATCATTCGTATATTATTCAAAGATTATATGTGATATAGGGAAAGTCCCAAAGCATAACAACTTTCTAAGGTACTATTCCCAACAACTAGAATAACTACAAGTCCCCCCTCCGTAAACGAGCGCGATATTTAGACCTTCCACCGACCCAAGGCTACCCTCGAGGCCAAAGCACTCAGGAGGAGCCCGGATCAGACCTAAGATCCCCCTCGAAACACAAGAAAGCTAGAATCCCTCAGAAAGCCTCGTAGGCACCGCTCGGGATCCCCTAATTTGGGATACTTCAATCCCCATACACACTGAGCGCACCAACCCCTCGATAACAACCCAGTAGTGCCCTTTGGCATATAGTACATGACTGTCTATGTTGCACGGAAATGGACACGGTGACACGAACACGACACGACACGGATACGGCGACATAAATTTTTTTGTGAATTTTCCACGTGAGAAGTGTCTGACATGAGTGTCCAACACGACATGACACGGCAAAATGATATTTTTAGAAGTGTCGGTGCGTTAGAGATGACTGTACTCCCACTATAGTTACTTTTAGTGCTACCTTTATGCCAGGCCCATGATATTTTCCCTTGGGCACCCCTCATTGGGCAACATCCCTTCTGTACTCGAGCAACATGGAATTACTAAAGGGTCCTCACCTCAACTATATATACTCCAAGAGTCATCTCATCCGGTAAGCTTTACATTACAAATATCTTTACTGCAATTTTTCTCTAACTCACCTGAAACTCCATACCTGTTTCACTGACTTGAGCGTAGGGATGTAAACGAGACAAGCCAGCTCACGAGCTTAGCAAACTGACGCATCAAAAGTCATGCTTGGGTTTGATGTATGCGAGCCGAGCCAAGACTCGGCTCGTGGTGTATACGAGCCAAGCCCGAGTCATGTAAATCACAGCTCGTAGCTCGCAAGCTAAGCTACAATTAAAATATATATATGTTATAGTACAAATTGTAAATAAAATCCTTGACAATTTATTCCCCCATCCCAAATATATATACAGATAGAAAGAGAGAATATAAACATAGAGAGAGAGGCATTATATTACAAAACCCTAGCCAGATTTCATTTTCCCTTCTCCAATTTCAGCCGCCTAAGGGAGAACTCCAACCAGATCCACCACCTTGCCTAACCCTGGAGTTCAGCAACTAGGAGCACAGAGCCACCGCCTTGCCACCTCCTACCACCGACCCTCTCATGTTGTCTCCCACTACCGCGTAGCTCTCTAAACGCCACCGCCTCCGCCAGCAAGCTCGAGGACGCCGCCACCACCTATATCACCATTTAACACTTCTTGCATCTTTAAGGACTTCATAACCTCACGCCGGACAGGAAGATTCCAAAACTCAAACTATGAAGATTTTAAATCAAACTTTCAATTTTAGTTTTTCTCCAAGTGTTTTGGTCGTTTGCCAATCTCTTTTTCTTGAAGTTTTTGCTTTGGTTTTTTATGGCTATACATAAAAAAATTAATCTAGAATTTTGGTTCTGATTTGGATGTATTTAAAGAAACGATTTAGATTTGGGGCTAAAAGAGAAAAAAAATTTAAGGACGTGATTCTGAGGATTTGGGGCCAAAAGATTGAAAAAAAAAAAAGATCTATGGCCAAAAGAACGTGATTCTGAGGGGTCTCCTTATGGCTCGTGGGCTCGTCTCCTCTTGCCTCGCCCGAACCTCACTGCGAGCCAAATCCGAGCCATCTCTACCATGGCTCGCTGGCTCTCGAGCCAAACCCGAGCCCGAACCTGTAAAAAATGATAAATCTCGGCTCGTTTACATCCCTACTTGAACGTCGGAAAGCCAAAATTGGCATCCCCCCCACATTTCCCATATAGGCTTTCTCACGTTTTGCTTTGTGTTTGCTTAGTAGGTTAGAACCTAGACTTTCCTGATCAATCACCTTCATCCTCACCGGAGCTCTATTTCTATTGGTTTCCATTTCCTATAAAAATTCTAAGTGGTGTTGTGGTGACACTTCAGATCACACATCATCAAACTCATTTCTTGATTTCGATCTAACTGCCTTAGCCAAGGACTGCGAGATGGAATACGAATGACTTATGCAACCCCAATATAAGTCATAGTTCAGTTACCTTGTGTGAAATAACTAGGTAATCTTAGATGTGGGTCTAAAAGGGTGTTGCTCGAGACACCCGAATTACGACTTATGTTGGGATTACAAAAGTGGCACATGGAGGTATGTGATCAGAATTGATAAAGGACCTACACTTTCTTAAGGCAAAAGGATCTCTTATTGCATAAGTCATTCATATTTTTCTCATAGTCCTTGGCCAAGACAGTGGATTGAGATCAAGAAAGGAATTTTTTGGATTGAGATCAAATGAGTATGAAATGAACTTAGCTTTTAAAGATTAATAACATTATTAGGGTTCTAATTATTCCCGTACCCTAAATCTTGATCGAGAGATGGATTGGTAGGAGAATCGTATTTTGCGGTATGTTATTGAATGAAAGGCTCTTCGATTTAATTCGTTATTCGGTTAGAGGTGTCACATTTCTGGTGCTAGACTATGGTTGTGTAATATGTGAACTAATTAATTAATAATGTATTAATTAATTGTAATAGCTACTAATTGAGTAATGAACCTAACGAATCACATACAGATACCAGGTAACGAGGGTTTTGGTAGAGATTAATCAGATTAACCAAATCGATCAAAGGTTTAACCGGATGGACCCACACGTCCCACACGTATGAATCTATCTATTTAATAATATCATGTAATTAAATTTTAGGCTTTAATTATTTAGGAATTAATTATAAGCCCAATCTGAAAAATAAGCTCCATAAATAATTAATTGAGAATTAATTATTAATTAGAATATTTACAAGATAATATTCTTAGTTAATTAGGATGAGAGAAAATAATATCCAGATATAATCTAAAATATATCTGAAATATTTTTAAGAGAAAATTCAACGTATAACTTTTAACTTTGGCAAAAGATAAGAGAATCAATAAATATTTTCACTAAAAAAAAAAAAAAAGATAAGAGAATCACGCTCTCTTGGGGAAAGAGAATCCCTCCTTTTAGGTTGGGGAAAGAGAATCTCTCATTAGGAAATAACCTCTCTCTCTTGGAAAGGAGGATAAACCTCTTTAGATTAAAAAGAGGAGAAGAGATCTCTCTCTTTTTCCCTTAAATTGACGTTTACGACTTTTTATTAGAACTCTTCTAATTAAAATACAAGTCATAAAACTAGCATGCCATAGAAATAACATTCTATTCTAACCAAAACATAAATTAGAGAACTAACATTCTCTCTACCTGCATTCTTCCTAGCTTCATTGTCATCTAAGATTAGTGTGAATATTTTTGGAGAACTTGTACCTTGAAATATCAAAGAAGGATCTTTTTGCGAAGGGGCGTGAAAAATATATCCTCACGAAGAGGGTTTGAAAGACAGATCAACAGTTCAAGAAAGCTTCAACCTTGATCGCATCCTTCCTAGTTTTATTGTGATTTATGACTGGTGTGGATATTTTTGGAGGACTTGTACCTTAAAGTCTCAAAGAAGAATCTTTTCTCAAAGGGGCGTGGAAAACATAGCACGAAAAGGGCAAAACTTCAATTAACTTGAGTTTGCGAAACTTTTTTATTTTGTTTAGGTATAAATTGCAAGCATTAAAAATTGCTCTTTATCTGCATTTTCCTACACATCTTATTTTATATTGATCATATGAGTAAAATTTAATTTAACCCTTTGTGATATTTAAAATGTTTAAAATACCCTCTTATATTAATTTTATTCTAATTAAACACTCCTTGTCATTTTAAATAAATTTCAAATAACCTCTCTAGTAGTGACATGTGAACTTCACTCTCCAAATTTAAACTCATATTTCGATTTTAAATATTTAAAATATTTTATTATTTTAATAAAAACATTTTTTTTTCTTTTTAAAGTATTTTTTTCCTTCATCTTGGTTTTCCATTTTTCCCCCACTTTTCCACCTAGTAAAAATATTTTTGTCCTCAAACTTTTTTCTTTTTCTCTCCCTTATTTTTAATTTATTTTTATTTTTTATTATTTTTAGTTAACATGGATGATAACATAATCTTCTCAATGAAAATAAAAACTTATATTTTTCTACTCTCAATTTATATTAAAATATGAAATTTTAACAGCAATTAATAGAAAAAATTATACTTTTCTTTTATTAATTCAAATTCAAATAAAAAATTTTTAGCAACAAAGTCGAATAATACTTTAAATAACAAAAATGAATAAAAGCAATTATTCAAACAAGATAAATATCTTGTCAATACAAAAATATTAATAACTAATTTAAATCTAATTGATATATAAGAGATCATTTTAGCTTTAAAAATAGAAAATGGGACTAAAAATTAACTAGGGAGGTGGTGTGAATTTTTTTAGATATCACAAAGGGTTGCATTAAAATAAATTTCTTTCAAAGAGGTATTTCAAACATTTTGAATATCATTAAATTTTACTCTTTATCATATGATTTGTGTAAAGTTTAAAAAAATAATCAATTTTAAAACAAGCTATAAAATTTTTGTTCATATTTTTTATTGATCGATGATTTGGGTTAGAATTTTCCAATATTTTAGTACGATTGGACTTTTATATAATGGGCCCAATATCCGTTGCCCGTCTGTTCAAGAATATTTCTTCGTCATCAGTCATCACCTTTTGCAATTAACTCATCCGATTCTACTCCAAAGTCCAAAGATATTCCGAGAATCCGGTTGATCCATGATTGTGGTCTATTCTGGAGTTTGCGCAGGTTTGAATTTCGTCATGAATGCTCGATTTCGTCTTCTCGAAAATGCATGGAAAGTAGTGTTCCAGAATCGAGATTATCCTCTGTTTTAGTTTTCATTTTGTTCACAGAAAATTCCTTTTGAGCGCCGTAGAAGTAAACCGAGTTCAAGTTCATGAAATTCAGTTTATTTCTTTTGCTATTTTGAAGTTCTAATCCGTGTTTGTAATTGAATGGATATGCAGATATGAGATATCCCAAGCGTGATTATATCTGTAGTTACATTTTCAAACTAGGTTTTGGTCAGATTTTTATGTTTAAAGCGCTAAACTCTACATTTTCGTTTGTCATTGTTTAGGCATTTGAGGAACTCGTCATCATTGTATTGTCATGTTTCCTTCACTCAGAGCGGGAAATAATGAGGAACTCGAGTTCAAGTGGGTTAAGAAAAAGGATGTCCAACTTTACGAATCATTTACATTTGATGGGCTGGATTACTCTTTATATGATTGTGTATACCTGATGGAGAAGGGTAAACCCCATCCCTATATTGGGAAGATTATTGGGATCTGGGAAAATGCTGATAAGTCCAAGCAGATAAATGTTCAGTGGTTTCTCCGGCCTTCAGAAATTAGTCAGTATCTTGGAGATGCAGCGGTGCAGGAGAATGAACTTTTTCTTGCTTCAGGTCATGGTGTTGGTCTTGCAAATATCAACGCTCTGGTAATTGTGGGGGAAATTTTCTTGCTCAATACTCACTTCAAGATGTATTTCTGTTCTAATGAATTTTCAATTTTATATACAAGTTGCAAATTGGGGTAGCAGCCTAGCAGCTTTTTTTTTTTTCTGTGTTTATTAAGTTGCAAGTATGTATATATATATATATTTTTTGTTTTCAAAAGTATATGATTATATATTATAGGACAAGAACATCAAAATGATTACTTAGAAGTACTTAGAAGTGACTGCTGTAATCTTTGGTGCCACTAGTTTCTGGTAAAGAATTCTCCATGATATATAATTGATGAATTATACCATGAATCTTGGAAGCAAAATTTTGACTGCTACTTGTAATTGGCAGTAGGTTTGAGAAAGTATTTGAAGTTGTGTTTCAAGGTTAGGAACGTGTCATATCTGTTTGGAATGTAGATCATTTTTCATAGAGTTGACGAATTACTATTGTGGCAAGAGTTTCTTCACATTGAAAAGAATTAACTTGGGCTTTCTCTATGTCCATAATTCAATTAGGAAGCAATAGGTGGCAAGTGCAATGTTGTTTGCACTTCTACGGATAGCAGAAATCCACAACCTTCACCTAAGGAACTTATGATGGCTGATTATGTCTTTTATCGGATTTTTGATGTCGAAAAATTACAGATATCAGATCAGATTGGTGATATAGTTGGTGAGCTTCAAGGTTAGTTGCTTCGTGTTTTACGTTCTGCTTCAGTTTTATTGGGTTTGCGTATAGTCTTTGGTTGTTTCTCATTGTTTATGGATGTCGCTATACTTGTTCATACACTTATGCCTTGTTTTTTTCTCTTTTCATTGTTATAGTTGAGTATGTCTTTAACAGAAAGGACAATAAAAAGAATCCCATTAATCAAAATCTTGATCAAAACCGCGAGTATGACGCGAAAAATGTTACCGAATCTGAACAAGCAGAGAAGCTTGCAAGTGGGAAAAATCTTGAACAATTGGAAAGTCCAGGTCCAGATGAAAATTGCGATCAAAGAATTGAAAAACAATTTACACATCCAAAGCAGCAAGATCAAGCAGGAAAGGCAAGTTTACTGGGAGAGGCTGATGAAGTATCTTTGATGAAGGAATTGGAACCTGGAGAGGAATGTTCTCCTGGCGTTGATGTGCTTTCTGTTAAAGACAAAGGTATGTGCACCATAGATAAAGAATGCACTGAGAGTGCCAAAAGTGTCGGTTGCCAGTTTAATGATGAGAAAGACATTGGTAAAGCCATAAACTCTCCTGCCGAGCAGATTAGAGTTAAAAAGACGGGGACATCTGTGCGGGTATCTAATGAATTGAAGGATACACCTTCAGAAAGGTCGAAACTCAATGGTATAGGCACATCATCCCAGGATAGTGGTAGAAACATAGCTCAAAATTCACCTCTTACTGTTAATGATACAACACCTAACGCACAACCAAAGCGCCTTGTTATTTGTGCTCTTTCAGCTGATGCACAACCAAATGTTAAACTTGGTAAGGACCAAAATCTTAGGTCAGCGGTAGATGTGAAACTGGCCAAAAATTCTGGTTCTTCAAATGAAAAGCTTTCAAAAACAAAATTTTCCATTTCTAAAAGAAACCTTTATTCCGGATGTGTTGGGAATGGGATTGAAAACAAGGTAGAATCAAATAAAAATTTGGAAACGTTAGGTGAAGGCGTGGATGTAGAAATATCAAACCTTGGAAATGCCAAAAATGTTGGTAATCAGAAGGATTTTAGCAGCGCTGAAAGTTCAATCCGTTTTGGAGAAAGGTCATCCATCGGCAATGTTTCTTCACCAAATGAACCATCAAGTTCTACGTGCAAGAAGGATTTTGATGAACCAGGACAAGCAACAAAATTTGTTAAAGACTCAACTTCCTTAACAAAAAAGGTTTCAAAGAAAATTGATCATTCTAGAGGGGATTCAATTGCCAAACTTAATAATAGTCATGGGAAGGACGATGAAACATTACTTGAAGATGTGGAGGAGAGGACTCCAAAGAAAGCAAAACATGAGAAGCTTAAGACATCAAGCCACGGCGATGAAGTTAATGGCAAAAAGTATGAGGAAGCTGGTGTAACTAAAGCAAGAAATCCACGAATCATGAGTCTTGATGAGGATGTAGTAAAGGAGAGGACTCAAAAGAAAGCAAACTGCGAAGGCTCCAAGATATCAAGATGTGATGATAAAATTAATGGTGACAAGATGAAGGAAATTAGTGAAAGCAAAAGGAAGAATTTATTCATCACGAGTAATGATAATGTAAAATCAAGCCCCTTAAAGAAGGCTAAGAGGCTTGATGAGGGACCTTCTAAGGAATGCTCTGACATGACGTGCAAGGCTGTGGATCGAAGCTTGTCTAAGTTGCGCATTCCAATGTCTAATAAAGTTGAAGGCAAAACATTTGAAGTCACACGTCGCCCCTCGGTAAGTAGAACCATTGGCACTCTAACTTTCTTGAAATTTGTGGGACTTCTTGTGGCTTCACTTTTTATGAAAATAGAACATGTTTCATCTAATTATGTTCAAGCATGAAAATCAAATTATTTGCTTTGGATTTACATGGTGTCATTGGCCAAGTATGGTGTATGGTGATTGGTTGAAGACTTTCTTTGGATATAATAAGACTTACATTTTGGAGGAATAGATGGTTGAAGGGTAAAGAGCTTATCTATAAGGTGAATAGGAGTTTTTAGTTATAAAAGTAAACTAATACTTTGTAGTTGTCAAATTATGCATTATCTACGTGGCAAAGCGTGGGAGGCTAGATCCATGTTGGAAAAGGAAGGATTTTGGCCATCTAGTATTTCGCTTTGAAGCTCTAATCTTTCATAATGCCAAGTGTCCTGGTTCTATTTTGAGTTCTATTGGTACAAGGGATGCATAAATATGCCATATGATAGATAATATTGGCTTTGCATCGAGCTCACCACAAACCTACACAAGTTTTATGGTAATTTATTTTAGAACCTTGTTTTCACTCTTCATATTAAGGGATGACCAATGTTCTATGGAAGTGCATGGTCTAAGGTAATGTGTATTGGTTGGAGAAATGGGTGGCGTATACTAGCTTGTTTGGTCTTATTAACTATTGGAAAATTCTACCCCAAACCTAGTTTGACCTAAACATAAAAACTTATATGACAATTGTATTACATTTGTTATTTGATTGGTGACTTGGTCTAAAATTTGCACCAATCATAAATCTAGTTAAAACACTCGCTCCCTCAACCAAAGTGAGCTAGAATTTCCCTTAATTGTTGCACTATTGTCGGATAGGTTAGTAGAAAAGGTTCCAACTATGGTGCATTCTTTCTAAGCATTGAGGGTAGACTTAAAAACCTCCTAAGGCCTATTGTTGTTATGACTTTATATGTGATTCTTTGCAATGACCTTATATCCGGCGGTTACATGGGTCATTTTATAAGCTTCATATTGGAACAACGGGATGGATTGTGGTGTATTATAGATGTGAAAAGGTATGGGCACAAATGGGATCTAATGTGATGAGGATTCGATAGGGATCAAGCCCTAATTTTTGCGATTATTGGATGAAAACATGCTATTGTTGATATAGTTTGTGGTTGTCGACAATGAGTACGTAGACTTGGGGTTGGCAAGTCCTTCTTGGTTGCTAGAACGCCCCAACTTGATACACATACTCAGGGGTTGAAGGGAGTGAGTGCTAGTATAAAGATTAGTTTTCTTTTTTTAATAACTTTTCACACATGCACACACATCCCAATGGGACTCGAACCCGTGACCTAACGGTTCACAAGTGCACATGTGCACATGCTTACCACTGAGCTATCTACTTGCCCCCCAAGTATAAAGATTAGTTGTTATATGCCAAAATGACTTATTAGTTGAAGGTTTAAGATGCAAATTACTCTCGGTGATATGGCAAGAACAACTTAGACTGTCTTTATGGATGTGAATAGCATGTTTGGCCACTTTTTCATCCTAAAGCTTCTATTTTTAATCCTACATGCTTCAATAATTATTTTGGAAACTAAGATTTTATATGAAAAATGCTAATAAGCATCTTATTTTCGAACTCTTGCATTTAGTCCAAATTTAGTTTGGTAAAATTCACCTTTAATGTGCATTTTGGTTGGTTTGCAGGAAAAGAAATGCAAGTGGTTGGGGGAATTGGTGAGTTTCCTTCTCATGTTTTTTACATATTTAGATTCAAATGTTCCGCGTATAAGTTGGGATATCATATTATTTCCAAATTCAACTTCAATATAACCTTTACATGTTTTGCTCTAGTGACTCGTGTTGAGAAACAATGGTGGTGCATGCAAACGTTATGTCTTTCATGATAACAAATTAAAGTGGTCTTTACGTGTTGGTGATAATAGGCCATTATGTAGTTATTACTTCTCATCAAGAAAAATGTCTGAGTGCCCTTGTGTTTATAAATTTTTATAAAAACCATTTGTAAATTAATAAATGAGGGAAAACCCCTACCCTAGAAGCATTCATGCTGTCCAACATATACATGCTTAGTTTATGTTTGATGCTTGCTTCTCATAGGGAAAAATGTTCTTGTGTTTTTTTACATATATATAAAACCCGTATGTAAATTAATACCTTTCAGAGAAAACCCTATCATTCTAGAGTTTGATGCTTGCTTCTCATAGGGAAAAATGTTCTTGTGTTTTATTTACATATATAAAACCCGTATGCAAATTAATACCTTGGAGAAAACCCTATCATTCTAGAATAGACGGAGTCAAACATACTTACGCTTGTTTCACCTTGCCATTTTTTTTTATACTTTTGACCATTTTGTAGGTGGTTTTTTACTCGAATTCCTTTGAAAGAGAAAATATGGGCATTTGAGTCAAAAACACCTACTAAGTGGTTAAATATCGTAACTAGCTGTAAACGCCCACCAAATGCATGTGCGTTCAACGCCTTTAAGATAGACTCTTTTTGGCCGGGTTTTCATTCACACAATGTTTTTCTTGCGTTGTGTCAATTTACATAGAAGCTGTATGCATATTTATAATGATAAAGGGGTTTGATGCAACTTTGCTAAATCGGGGTGGGGGGTGGTTAGTACTTCCCTAGTTCCCTTTCTCATAAAAGTGACACATTGAAGCTAGGGGTATATAAAGTGGATCTACCACGTGTTAGTGGGGCATATTGCTAATCATGCTTAAGATATCTCATAAGCTCCTATTTCTTAGAACTTTCTTTTAGGAGTTTATCAGATGTGTCTCGTTTTAAAAGTAAGTCTATAAATTGTTTTGGATAAATAAGAGCAAGGATAATAGCAATGGTGATGTTGTTTAATTTGGTCTAGAAGAATTTGTTAGGATCTTAAAAGTAAGTTGTCAACTCCGTACTTTTTCCTAATGAAGTAACTTTTTATTTTTACAAGCTTATATAAACTCTTCCCAAAATATTAAAAACACTTTACGGCATGTCTCCATACTTTTTCCTAACGTAATAACTTTTTACTTTTACGGCTTATATAAACTCCTTCCCGAAATATTAAAAAACACTTTACGGCATGTTATAAGTTGTAAAACATTTTGTTTCTATCATCAATCTAGGGAGAGATCTCTTATAATTGCATTTTTTGCATTCTATTCTGAATTCTTTCTGTGTCCAGCCATGGGAGGAAAACATGAAGAGTGCTTATGGTGAACAACGGGTAGTTTTATTCCAGAATCTGGATCCCAGATATACTTCAAGAGATGTAGAGGTAAAAAAAAGTACCCCATTAAGCTATTATCTTGTTCAAGAAATGTGCAATATCACTATTTGGTTGCTTCACATAAATGTTTGTGATTGGCTCTTTTGATATAAGCATTTGCTTCTACGAGTTCCTGATGTCATTTGACCGGGAAAAAGAAATCCACATTTATGGACTTTCGTCATAATATTGCATATAGTGAAATCTGGATTGATAGATTCATTTTTCTTACCCTACGCACCCGGCCTTTTCTATTATTCATTAATCTCATCTTCTTTTTCTTGGATTTATGAAGTCGCATGTCCGAGTTGAGGTTTAATAAACATTTCAGTCTGTTTTTCTCCTGTTCTGACGTATCACAGGATTAGCATGTACTTCTCTAACGATGATGATGACATGTTGCTGCAGGATATAATTTGGCATGCATTTCAGGAGTATGGCACTGCTAGAATGGTGCAGCCTGCTGCAATTTCAACTCGAAACTCTGGTACTTGATTAACACAGTTTTTGCATTATGTAATCAGTGTTTTGGCGGACACAATGCATATAGTTAGCCTTTTCTTCTTTCCCTTGTGTTTTTTACTTACTATGATTCTATTTCCAGGTCAAGCCTTTTTTATTTTAAAAAACCAGAAAGCTGTGAGACACATCGTGGAAAAATTGGATACCGGATGCTTGA
Organism: Lantana camara; assembly: GCA_037501455.1. NCBI lineage: Eukaryota > Viridiplantae > Streptophyta > Magnoliopsida > Lamiales > Verbenaceae > Lantana > Lantana camara. The sequence continues at coordinate 98,139,071 of CM074861.1, forward strand.
TGCTACCCAACAATAGGCACGTGTGCATTCAATCATTTCAATATTACAACAAAATGCTAATATTCATAGAACCATTCCTTATTGATGGCAGGCCGCTGGTAGTCACTACTGAATTTGATCTCCAATTGCCCGGATCCAGCCGAAAGAAGTTTGTCGGTCATTTGTCTATTGATAAAGTTAGACGTCAAGAGCAAATGGAAAATGTATGTTCGTTAACCGCTCTTCTATTACAAATAGACGCATTATTATCAATGCCACATTTTTGGGGTAAAGGAGAAAAACTGTTACCACTCTTTGTTATTAACCCTTCCCTTTCCTTCTCTTTCTCCTTTCGAATTGTGTAGAAAGACGCGATTTGCACTTCCCATTACGCCCAGGATAACACGCTTGAATACGACATGGCTATGGAGTGGATCTTACTGTATTGCAAATCTGATGAGTGCTGGAAAAGGCTTTGCGAGGTGAACTAAGCTCTTGTGTCGCTCCAACAAATATATTCTTACAATGTCCTTTGAATCGTTGATTTCTGACACATTGATTTGTTTTCCTTTACTGTCTTATTAGCAACAAAGGAAGGAGCGAAGGAAGCTCGCGGCTCATCTCAAATCGAGATGAGAGCATCACTTCATCATAGTACATTTCAGGGTAAGCAAGGGTCAAACGAATGCATACTTTTTGGAAATTTTGGCCTTCGTATGCACGTACGCTGTACAAATACGACGATAGTTGCCGTTGCTTCCCTTTTTTGGCATGTATGATGCTCCATTGTTCTCTGTTTTGGAGCCACTTTTCTGCTACTAGCTAACTAGTATTCTTCTCACTTCTCGATCGAGATGTTTTTGTTAATAACCCTCTCTTTTGAGTCGCTGTAAATACATTTTCGCTCAATATGGTTCACTTGTTAGCCAAGTCGCCAAAATATTTGTTTTTTCAATTTCAACGCAGAGAAGGGGAAAAAAAGTATATATATATATATATATATAGAGTGTGTGTGTGTTTTAAATCAAAGTTTATTATGAACACGAAATAAAAGGTATTATAATCTTGAATATGCAACAATTATTTCAGAATTCCACTTCGATTAACTCTTCCCTAATATATTTGCTCAAGAGTTTATTTATCGAGGCTTTTGTCGATTTTCATTTATTTAGAAAAATGAAAATAATTCGAAAGTTAATAACAAAAGTCAAAAGCACATCCTTGGGTTATTATTGATTCTAATTTTTAACTTATTTTTATTTAAAATAAATAAAATTTGGTTTTTGGAGTAAAATATTTTGAAAGAGGGAGGTACAAGAACAATTTTTTTCTTCTTCTTCTTCTTGTAGTTTGCAAATAATCAAATATATATTTGGAATCGAATCTTAGCTCTTCAAACCTTACATATAAAATCTCATGCAAGTTCGTATTAAATTGTATGCATTTGTTATGTAAAAGTAAAACTAACAAAATCGCATTCACATTATTTATTTTTTTTTCCAACCGGTCAATGTGATTGTAAGATTTTTTATTCAATCCCACCTTACATATAATAAAATGGGTTAATATTTCTTTGCACCCCAACCTTTGGGGTGCGTTGCACTTTGGTACCTGACGTGGGCCAATCCGGAATCGCCATGCAAGCGACGCGTGGACCACTACACGCATGCCACGTGGAGTAAAGGACCGGTCAAAGGTGCCACGCAATTCTCCGAGTAGGTCACCCCAACAACAAATCCTTCGTGAAGGAAAGTGCTGGCCATTCGACTAGGTCGACTCGACTAGCCTTAGGAATAGTCAAAACACCATCGACTGTACACAAGACAAGTCGACGAGTACTCGACCGTATAGTTTCTAGGTCGAATTGGGGTCGACCATCGTTGGGGCCCACTCCGCCGTTTCCAGCATTTAATGAGGACAGACAGGCCGTACGGAGCAGGTGACGCATTTAATGTACCTGCAGGTTGCACTGTGCAGGTAATCATTACCCCAATAGGTATAAATACCCCCTCCATAAATGCCATTTACACACACAACTACCACATTAAAAGCGCACAAGTCACTCGATAAGCTCTTAGCCACTCAACACTGACTTGAGCGTCGGAGTGCCGGCAAAGGGAACAACCCACCCAGTCCTTTGTCGGTCCGTAGCTTACGTTTGTTGCTCCTCCCAGGTCAACTCACAAATTCTAAGTGGTCAAAGTCAACCATTTCGAGACACATCACCAATCCGAAATTCGACGCGATCATTTTGGCGCAGTCTGTGGGAAACTCGAGCAAGAAGTCGAAGAGTAATGGAGCTACGCAGTCATCGCACCCTGGGAGGTGACGACCACGGTACGGAGGTCCAGAACAGGGCGGACGGACCGAGTCAAACCCAGGGACGACCTACAGTCGAGAATAGAGCCGCCCCTGTTCCCATGGTCTATGCGACCCCAGATTTGGACGCCTACCTCGAAAAATGTCAAGCCGAGGCAGTAGCAACTGCGGCTGAGGGCAGAGCCCCGGTCTTCCCGGAGAAACCTCGGGCAGGCCCGGCCGTCCCACCGCCGGGGCAGTATTCGTACTACTGCGGGCCTCCCTCGCATTATGGGTATCCACCCCCTCCCAATTGGGGATATCAACCCAGCCCGGTGATTTACCATCAGGATCCCTACGGCGTGCCCCCACCACCTGGTCAAAACCAGTGGCAAGGGGCAGGTCGGGGGCCACAACAAACCGAGGTGTTGCCCCAGGACCAGGAGGCCCAGTCGACACGTCGCCGTGGTAAGCACCCAGTCGATCCCGAACCTCCAGCAGCGAGGTCGAAGTCCAAGAGAAAGGAGGGAGAGCAGGGGACCGCCCGAGGATCGAGGGATGCGAGAAGATCGAGGAGCCCATCTCACCATGAGGAGGAGCGGCGGCCGAAAAATTCCAGAGTGTTTGACCGTCTAGGGGCTAGGGTCTCCCCTGAAACCCCCAGGTTATCGAACCGGGGATTCCCAGTTGGACAAAAGGATTTGAGACACCGCCTACCTCGGAGAGGAGATTCTCCCCAGCGATCCCGACAAGGTAAGACTCCCTCACGGGTCGATGATGACGAGGAGATATCCTACAGCAATCGTTCACCTCCACCCAAGAGGAAGTTGACTCATCAATACCGGAGCTCCCGCGAAGTACGATCCCCCTTTTGTGAAGAAATTTTGGCAGCCATGGCCGCGGATAAAATGCCCACTAACCTCCCGACATATAACGGCGTGTCCGACCCCGAGCGACACGTAGATCGGTTTGAAATCGAAATAAGTATGTTCGGCCATTCGCCGGATGTCAGGGCCAAGATCTTCGCCACCACTCTCGTTAAGTCAGCCCAGGACTGGTTCTCAAGGCTAGCTCCAAGAAGTATTCGCTCCTACGATGAGTTGGTTGAGCGCTTCATTGCCCACTTCTCTTCCGTGAAGGGCGACAAGCTGCCGGCCACTTATCTTTACAACATCGTGCAGAGGGAAGACGAGACTCTGAGAGATTTCTTCACTCGATTCTCTCGTACGGCGGTACAAGTTCAGTCCCCAAGCATGGATATGGTGATACCAACGATCCACGCAGCTTTGAGGGATAGAGAGTGCGCCCGGCACATTGTCCGGAAGAACCCAGCATCGATATCCAAATTGCTTGATATCGCCTCCTCCTGGATGAGGGCGGAAGAGGTCGAGATGGCCCAAAAGGGGGCCTCGGGTCGGAAGTCGGAAACCGTCCGGCCACCCAAAAGCGACCCCAGGAAAGACATAAAAAGCCGAGTCGACCATCACCCCGGAAGCAGCTCTAAAAAGCATTACACGCCCCTGAACCGGTCGATTGAAGAAATCTATAACGTCTCCAACAAAAAGCTGTTCAAAAATCCCAAAGCCATAAAGGAAACTCAGAAGACCAGGGATTCGGGGAAGTTCTGCCACTTCCACCGACAGTCGGGACACAACACTTCGGAGTGCTTCGCTCTACGGGATGAAATCGAGAGGCTAATCCGAGGAGGAGAGCTCCAAGAATTCGTTAAAAAGCTGGATGAGTTGGCCCTGAGAGCCGACGACCGAAGTCCTCCTCGATGTAGAGAGGCGAAGCCGCCGACCGAGAGGGATGAACATAACCTCCCCTGCCTCGGTCGAATCGATATGATTGCGGGAGGGCCAGCCGGGGCGACACAAAAACAGCACGAAAGAGGACCAGGAGAGAAGCCCAAAGAAGCTACTACGGGCCTCACGAGGTGATGGAGATCGAACCGAGTCAGAGCTGGGTAGATCAGGATGTTAACTTTAGCAATAAGGACCTAGTCGGCATGCCACCACGGGAAGGCGAAATGCCTAGTTGTCCGATGGTGGTTACGCTCGACGTGGCCAACTACGATGTATCCAAAACCCTTGTTGATAATGGAAGCTCTGTAAACATTATTTATCTCTCGACTTTAAATCGTATGAATCTAGCTAAAAGTTTGAATCTGGAACCTCTCAAAACTCCTTTGACAGGATTTGGAGGGTCCGAAGTATATCCTAAGGGTCGAGTCCGATTAATTACCTCCATGGGAACACTCCCAAAGAGGTCGACACTCGAACTGGAATATTTGGTCGTCGATCAGCCGTCGGCTTTTAACATCATTTTAGGGAGGCCCGGTTTAATCGACTTTAGGGCAGTTATTTCAACCTACCATCAATTGATTAAACTCCCGACCCCTAATGGAATAGGGGAATTGAGATGCGATGTGCCCATGGCCTGGGCTTGCTACTTTATTTCCATGGAGAAAGTGAAACTACCCAATCGCCGGGTCGTCCCTATTCTGGGCCTACCCGACGGGGAAGAGGATGAGATCGAGGACCTGGAAGCCACCAGCGACGAGCCTATCCGCAAATCGAAGAATGCTAAGAAGAAGCAGAAGGTCATAGACAATCGACTCGAGGCGTCGACCCAAACGATGGAAGTTGAACTTCTCCCGGGACAGAGAGAGAAGATCACCCATGTTGGGCTTCCCAAACCAGGAAAGGAGCACGAACAGGTGCTCCTAATCCAATTTCTTCAGGAGAACGCGGATGTCTTTGCGTGGAGTGCCAACAATTTGGTGGGGGTCGACCCTTCCGTGATCATGCATCACCTCAATGTCGACCCATCCTTCAAGCCAATCAAACAGAGTTTGCGAACCCAGAGCGTCAGAAGAAATGAGAAAATCGAGGAAGAGGTGAACAAATTGTTAGACGTCGGATACATCACGCCCGCCACGTATGTCGATTGGCTTTGCAATGTGGTTCTAGTGGCCAAGTCAGGGGGAAAGTGGCGCATGTGCAACGACTTTACTGATCTAAACAGAGCATGCCCCAAGGACCCCTATCCCCTCCCTAATATCGACCAACTGGTCGACTCGACCGTGGGGTGCAAGCTAATGAGTATGATGGACGCCTTTCAAGGCTACTATCAAATTTTCATGGCACCTGAGGACGAGGACAAGACCGCCTTTATAGTGGTGAAGGGTGTTTATTGCTTCCGAGTGATGCCCTTCGGGCTTAAAAATGCGGGGGCTACATATCAGAGGTTGGTCAACCGGATCTTCGGGGGAGAGATCGGTAAAACCATGGAAGTGTACGTCGACGATATGATTGTAAGGTCGACACGGTCGAGCGATCACCTCAAAGACCTGACACGGGCGTTCAAACTGCTTAGGCAGTATAACCTGAAGCTCAACCCGAATAAGTGCACCTTCGGGGTGTCTGGAGGGAAATTCCTTGGGTATATGGTTAGCCAGAGAGGGATCGAGGCAAACCCCGAGAAGAGCAGTGTTGTTCGTAACCTTTCCAGCCCGAAGACGATTCGAGAGGTACAATGTCTGGTTGGTCGAATTATCTCCCTTAACAGGTTTATTTCCAGGTCGACCGAGAAGAACCTTCCGTTTTTCAAAGTCCTGAGGAATGTTAAAGAATTCAAGTGGACCGAGGAATGTGACCAGGCCTTCGAGGCGTTGAAAATATACCTCGAGTCGCCTCCACACCTAGCCAAGCCGGAACAGGGAGAAGTTTTATACCTCTATATGGCCGTGTCGGCCGAAGTGATCAGTTCGGTCTTGGTCACCGTGAGGGAGAGGAAGCACATGCCGATCTACTATGTTAGTAAAATTCTACACGGAGCTGAGACGCGATATTTGGAAATCGAAAAGTTCGCCCTTGCGCTTGTACACACAGCCCGAAAGCTGAAGCCGTATTTTCAGGCCCATAAGATCGTTGTGCTCACTGATCAACCCCTCAGGCAGGTGTTGTCCAAACCGGACAGTTCGGGTCGGCTGGTTAAGTGGTCTGTCGAATTGGGTCAGTATGACTTATCCTACCAACCGAGGTTAGCATACCAAGCCCAAGTCTTAGCCGACTTTTTGATTGAGAAACAACCCCTGGTCCCACCTGGAAAAAATGCTTGTCATTGGACGCTATCTGTCGATGGCTCTTCGACCTCATCTGGCGGGGGTGCAGGAGTGTTATTGAGAAGTACCGACGGCGATGAGCTCGACTTCGCCATCTGTTTAGACTTCCCCGCCACGAACAACGAGGCCGAGTACGAGGCGCTCCTAGCAGGCATGAGAATCGCCAGAGAACAAGGCATTGATTGCCTGGCGGCTCTAACCGACTCACAGTTGGTGGCGAGCCAATAAGCCGGCTCTTATGAGGCGAGGGAGGAATCGATGGCCAAATACTTGCAGAAAGTCAAAGAATGGGCTGCGAAATTCAAAAACTTTAGGCTCGAGCAAATACCTAGAGAAGAGAATGAGAGAGCAGATGTCCTTTCCAAAGTGGCCAATGGACTCAGGGGAACGAGGGATAGGTCGATCACTTTCCTCACAAACACCGCTCGATCAATCGAGAAAGAAGGAAATCCAGTGCTCAGCATCGACCCCATCGAGCCATGTTGGTTAGACGACTTGGTCCTACATCTGAGGGACCGTTTCTTGCCCGAAAACAAAACGGAGAGGCGTCGATTGATAGCCCGGGCGGCAAGCTACTCACTCAGCCCGGAGGGCATTCTATTCAAAAGATCTGTTAGAGAGCCGGCCAAGAGGTGTCTACGACCCTCCCAAGCCAAGGAGGTTCTCGAAGAGGTACACGCCGGATCCTGCGGAAATCACGCTGGGGGTCGAATACTTGCTAAAAAAGTCTCTCGAGCTGGCTACTATTGGCCGACCCTCCTGCGGGATTCAATCAACCTAGTGAAGAAATGTCCCAGCTGTCAAAGACATTCGAACATCACTCACCTGCATCCGAGGGAAATGACCCCAGTCGACATAGCGTGGCCTTTCGATCAATGGGGAATCGACATTGTCGGGCCTTTTCCCCTCGCCCCGAGACAGCAACAATTTGTCATTGTCTGTGTGGAGTATTTTTCAAAGTGGGTCGAAGCAGCGCCTGTTCCCAAGATCACCCATACAGTGATGACTCGATTTCTGTGGAAAAACATCATATGCCGATTCGGGTTGCCAAGGACTTTGATTTGCGACAATGGCCCCCAATTCCGAAGCAAAATGTTCAGGGGTTACTGTTCCAAATACGGCATCAGCTTGCGTTTTACCTCGGTCGGCCACCCTCAAGCCAACGACCAGACCGAAGTCACTAATCGGACGATCGTGTAGAACCTGAAGACCCGCCTCGACGGGAGCAAAGGAGCTTGGGCCGAGGAGATCGATGGCGTCTTATGGGCCTATCGAACCACTCCTCGGACCGCCACGGGAGAGACCCCGTTTTCAATGGTCTATGGTTCCGAGACAGTGATCCCCGCCGAGCTGATACACCAAACCGATAGGGTGTCCCATTACCAACTCGATCGCAATCAAGAGAATCGCCAGCTCGACTTGGACATGATTGAAGAGAAGAGAGATCAGGCTTTCCGACGAATGCAGCAGTATCGAGTGACGATGACCAGAAGCTACAACAAAAAGGTCCTCCATCGAGTTTTCCGAGTTGGCGATCTCGTCCTAAAACGAGTCGACGTTGTCAAACACGTCGGGAAACTCGATACCAACTGGGAGGGTCCTTTCCGAATCTCCAAAGTCGGGAAGAACCACGCCTACCACCTCGAAGAATTGAGTGGCGACCCGGTGCCTCGATCCTGGAATGCCCATAACCTTAGAATGTTTTACGTTTGAAAAAGATGTAAACTCCAATGTGTCAATCAATAAAATCGAAACAATTCTTTCGACTGTTATACTCTTGATGGGTTAAATAGTCTGTGCCTTCTAGTCGAACGGAAGGTTAGTGGAAATTATTATTATAAGCTGTTATACCCTCGACGGGTTAAACAACCCGGCTATCTCTTAGAATCGGCTTGAATGTTCGATATTATGCTAATTAACGGCTTGAACAGTCGATATCATCGATCTAAGAGACCTTTAAGTTTAATTTGAACATACATACTCGAAAATGCTAATTCGAAGATAACCATAAACAAATTCCATTAAAATTCGGAAACGATTACATTTAGATTTTTCGATGGGAACATTCGTCGACCACCCCGGGTCGACCTGGCACATACAGAAATGAAATTGAAATAAAAAATAGGAAGCTACAGAGGCAAAAGTAATGCGGGAAGGCAGGGAGTCTAGTCGATCTCTTCATCGGAGGGGGTGTTCGTGGTCTTCTCGAAGAAGAGCTCCGGGAATATCCTGGCGTGATTCAGGACCATGGGATCGGCCCCCTGAGGCATCTGACTCACATCCTCCTCTCGGCCGCCGACCAGGGACTTGGCCAAAGGAATAGCAAATCCGAACTCATGCTTCGACCAATCCTCCTCAAGATCTTCATCGGTTTGCGAAGGTGGGGGGCGAGGGTCGGGGCACATGAGGCCGATTTTGTTGGTGTTATAGTCAACCGGAAGGTATCCCTCGGCGCGACATTGGGCCAAACATAAGTCGAACCCCTCCTTCAAATCTGTTAGCCCGAAGGTAGCGGTCGACCTTTTGTAAGCTGTCGATTTCATGAATCGATAAGCCCCAAACCGCTCCGACTCGGCCACAATATCGTCATATTTGGCTTGACACCTCTCGATAGCCATTCGGGCACCCTTCACTTCCCCGGCGGCTTCCCCGTCTCTGAAGGAGGAAAGTACCTTCGAGGCTTCGGCATCGAGTTTTCTGTGGGCCTCGAGCAGTTCCTCCTTCTTGGCCTCCAATTGCTTTTTGGTTTCGTCAAGGGCCATCTCTGCTTTCTCTTTCGCCAACCCCGCCGCTTTTACGCTCGAGCTGAGACTCGCCTTCTCAGTCTCCAGATCCGTCACCCTCCTCTTCAGGCTTTCGACCTCCGAGTCGATCCCGGCCTTGGCCTCTGAACGCGTCCTCCCCTCTTTATAGATTTGGGCCCTCCGACTCATGTGGTACACATCCTGAGCAAGCTGTAACACAGAAACAAAGGAGGTCATTGACCGAACCCTAATTGAGGCAAAAAAGGAAAAGAGTTCAGGTCGTTACCCCGATGACCTTCACGGCCGCCGACATTTCCAGCTCGACCTCCGACATCTTCCACCTCGTTTCATGGTCGATTGAAAGTTGACAGCAATGGTACACCGCCCCTGCAGCCGATTGTCCCGGGGAACCGTCCCAATCCTCCGAGGCTTACCGTCATCCCCAATTAATTTGTAACCCCCGGGAAGGTGCGGCTCGGAAATTTTGAGCATCCTAAAGAAGTCGAAAATATCGCCCTTCGGGGGATGGAACGGAAGATGCGACACCCTCACGGCCTCGGAAGAGAATGGGGCCGGTGCTTTCTCGGTCCCAGAAGACGTCGAGGGAAGGGAACCGGTGGAAATCGTGACCCTCGACTGGCTGCCCCCTACTTGGTCGGTATCTTTCGTCTGTTAGGGGGCGGCACGCCCTTCGGGTCCCTCTCTTTCTTCAAGCATTTCCTCTCGGGCTCAGAGACGGGGGCCTTCTCCTTCCTCTTTAAGGTCTGGGGGGCAGGCGATTGACTCGGCTCGATCCCTGTTCGATCCGACGGCCTCGGGAGGACGGCGTCCGTTGTTTTGTGGGGCTGTGCCACCTCGGTGGCCTTTGCTATGGCGTGCTGGGCCGCAAGCTCCTCCATGTCGGCCCTCATCTTTGCCAATCGACTCATTATCACTTTATCTGCAAAAGAGGATAAACTCGGGATTAGAATTGACTTGAGGGTTACAAAATTCAGAAGAAAACAACAAGCAATTAAGTAAGTCGATTCGGACGCCTGCTTTACCAGGGTCGAATGTCCGACTGGCAATCCCGGGGGCTAAGCCAAAGTTCACTAGGACCTTGTCCTCAATCAACCTTTTGCAGTCGAATTGACCTAGGGACAACATATCTCGAATAAATGTGTTCGACCATCGTGTAGCCGCAGTCGGCAGAGTCGGGTTGGGCCTCCAACACCACATTATGTTCCAAAGATGTGGTCACCCCGATTCGCTCTCGACATATACAAACTGTTGCTTCCAGGTGTGCCCGTTTGAAGAGGTCGGAGATGTCGTGAGCTTGCGTTTCTGCTTAAAAGAAAACTGCACAAACCCATAGCCCGACCCGGATTTCTCCTTGGTCACACTCACGTTGAAGAGGTCCTTGGCTACCCCAAGCATGGGAATCCCAAAATACTTCATCAGCACTCGGACTTCGTTGAGCATCGCATAACCGTTCGGCATCAATTGGACCGGGCTGATGTTCAAGTGATTCAGGATGTCGAGGATGTCATCATCTATCGGAATCCGAAACCCTGCTTGAACCATTTTCCAGGTTACGACTATGCAGTTAGTCGGTGGGTCGGTCATAGTTTGCCCTTCTCGAGGTCGGATTATACTGTACCCTCCTAATTCTATATCCCCTCCAAACAGTATCCTCCTAAAGTCTTCAAACATCTTGGCCGATACCTTGCTATCAACCAGTCTAGGGTCCTTGTCCAGAATCCGGTCGGGGGATTTCCTACCATAGGGAATATGTATATCATCTTCGTCCTGGCTCGCCGAAGTCGATGGCCCCGTGCCTCCCGCTCGACTCGTGTACTCGGGCCCCAGAGTCATCCCCACAGGGGGTATTGTTGTCAAAAGCTCTGCTGAGGTTACGGGACCTAAAGGTGAGGCCGACTGCCTATCATCTGAGCCCCCCGATTCCTCCGACTCGCCTACTTCACCCGAGGCCTGGGACCTAGCCGATTCCTCTTTACTCGAGGACGAGGAGGGCGAATTTATTTCGTCCCCGGGGCCGGGAATTTTATCCGATAAGTCTGAACTAGTCGAGGTAGAAGAAGACATCCCACTGCTCAATAATTCTTCGACAGGTTTCCCTTGAGTTCCGCCTTCTCCTTGAAACAAGGATCAAGGTTTTGGTGTCAGGGGTCGAGTCGAACGTTTTTCGAGATGGGGATCTTCTCACTCGATTACGGACTCTCGAATGAATAGAAAATAAAGAAATTGAAGCGGTAAGAGAGAAGGAAGCTAAGTCGAGAGAGCTTACCGGAAAATTCACTTTTGACTTGATCGGCTCGAAGACTCCGGTTGCTAGGTTCGAAAAGCTCTGAAGAACTCGAAATGCTCTGAAAATTTCTGAAAAGTGAAGGGAAGAAATGAAGGCCTCAAGGGGCTATTTATAGGGGTTACTTGGGCGGGAAAATCGAAGGCGAACCGTCGCCATCATTGTGCCTGGGGGCCCACTTCTTGAAAACCGAAAGGACGCTGCCATGTCATCGTGACACCGCCTTTCCGGGGGCTAATGACGTGGGCCAATCCGGAATCGCCACGCAAGCGATGCGTAGACCACTACACGCATGCCACGTGGAGTAAAGGACCGGTCAAAGGTGCCACGCAATTCTCCGAGTAGGTCACCCCAACAGCAAATCCTTCGTGAAGGAAAGTGCTGGCCATTCGACTAGGTCGACTCGACTAGCCTCAGGAATAGTCGAAACACCATCGACTGTATACAAGACAAGTCGGCGAGTACTCGACCGTATAGTTTCTAGGTCGAATTGGGGTCGACCATCGTTGGGGCCCACTCCGCCGTTTCCAGCATTTAATGAGGACTGACAGGCTGTACGGAGCAGGTGACGCATTTAATGTACCTGCAGGTTGCACTGTGCAGGTAATCATTACCCCAATAGGTATAAATACCCCCTCCATAAATGCCATTTACACACACAACTACCACATTAAAAGCGCACAAGTCACTCGATAAGCTCTTAGCCACTCAACACTGACTTGAGCGTCGGAGTGCCGGCAAAGGGAACAACCCACCCAGTCCTTTTTCGGTCCGTAGCTTACGTTTGTTGCTCCTCCCAGGTCAACTCCATCTCGAGCTCTACCCCGTCAACAAATTCTAAGTGGTCAAAGTCAACCATTTCGAGACACATCACCAATCCGAAATTCGACGCGATCAGTACCCAACCTTTCATTTTTGATAAATTAGTACTCAACCTTTGTAATTTGATGAATTTCAGTACCTAAGTCAACATTTCGGTCAAAATCTCCGGTCAAGGCTTTGTGCGTGTGTTACACGTGATTTTTTAAGGGTAATTTAGTCATTTCATTTTTTTCACTAATTAAGAAATTATAAAACACAAGAAAAACAAAAAAAAAAAAAGAAAAATAAAAAAAGAAAAAGAAAATGGAAGAACTCCATCATCTCTCTTCGCCAAATATGAGTTCAGCAGAGGAAATCTGAGCCTCAACTGCGGAGCATGATGGAGTTCTTGCCAAATCTGCCAAATCTCTAGATGAAGAGAAAATGGAAGAAAAAAAGCCCAGCTCCATCATCTCTCTTTGCCACCCGTCAGCATTCGTCCGCTTCGCGCTCCGGCGCCGCCCTCAACTGACCGAATCCGCCTCAGATCCTACCAGCAAGAACACACCACCACCTTCGCCGGTAACCGCCAACTTCGAATCGCCTCCCATTTCCCCCTTTTCCTCACCTACCCTCTCTCTCCCTTCTTCCTCCTCGACCCAAAACAGCAAGAGGGACAAAAGCCCTCAATCGCCGCCGACTTCCAGTTCCGGTCACAACCGTCGGTACCATCTCCACTTCTTTCTCCCTCTCTGAAGCAAGAAAGCTGGGAAACATACATATTGACCCAGATCTGAGCCTCAAGTAGTGTTGGTTGAAGATATGATTCTGCTGCATATATATATATACATACATACAAACATATATATATATATTTACATACATATACATATATATTTATACAGAGAGAGAGATGGGAATGTTGGTTGAAGCTTGATTCTTCTGCAGATTTGTAGAAGGTCCGGGTTGGAATACCCCTTACCGGTTAATCTAAAAGGCTGTGATGATTTTTGGAATCCCAAATCTGAGCCTCAAGGCGTTGTTCCATTTTCTTCCATTTCTCCACCTTCATCTTCTCCACCATCTGAATTCTTCCATTTTCTTCCATTTCTCCACCTTCCAAGAGACCAAACGAAATGAAATGATCTGAGATTTTAATCTTCCATTTCTTCATCTGTGTTCTTCTTTTTTTTCTTTTTTTCTTTTTCTTTTTTTTGTTTTTGTTTTTCTTGTGTTTTATAATTTCTTAATTAGTGAAAAAAATGAAATGGCTAAATTACCCTTAAAAAATCACGTGTAACACACGCACAAAGCCTTGGCCGGAGATTTTGGTCGGAATGTTGACTTAGGTACTGAAATTGATCAAATTACAAAGGTCGGATACTAATTTATCAAAAATGAAAGATTGGGTACCAAAGTGCAACGCACCCCAAAGGTTGGGATGCAAAGAAAGATTAACCCTAATAAAATTGAAAGAACAAGTGTACAGCATGTGGGAGATGATCCACAAGCCAGAAAGCGTACAACAAAAATGTCCACATAAATCGAAAGGAGGCATGTACAATCTTTGGACATAATTAAAATGATCCCTCTTCCACATCGACCTTAACGGAATATAAACCGGCCTAATCAGGCGTCCAATCATCCGAGCATCAATACGTGTCACTGTGCTTGCAGTTTGTCTTCGCAACCATGTCGATGAGGTCCACAATACCTTTACACCACACAATTCCCCACTAAGGATATTTACGAATCGAACCGAGCCGAACTTTGTTGTTTTTTTTTTCTGACTCGAGGTTCGGCTCGAACTTATTCAACCTGGTTCGGGTTCGACGAACTCTATATTTTTGGTTCGGAGTTCAGTTCGTTTGATAATTCGGGTTCGGCTCGGTCTTGAATTCGAACCCAACATATAATTTAAAAAGAAAAAAAGAAAAAAAAATATTTTTAAGTGTAAATATAATTAATATATGTAATTCAGTAAAACATATGTATATATATACATACATACATATATTATATATATATATATTTTTTAATAAAATAGGTCAGCTCGCGAGCCACGAACAAGAGTAAAAAGGTTCGGGATCGAGTTCGAGTTCGACTTCGGTTCTACTTTAGCTCGAACTTTCGAATTCGAATTCGAATCTTAGTCGGCTCGGTTTGTGAACATCCCTATTCCCCACAATGTCACAAGCGTCATTGCGTTGGGAGAGGCAAGCGACATATTTTTTTAGCGTCACATTCACCTTAAAAGTTAAAACTCAACCGTCATATGAATAAAATTGAAAATGACGTTTATACTATGTAGGAACAAAATCAAGATTTAAATTAACGACGAGTAAAAATTAAAATATAAAAAATAGAGGGGATAAAATATATTCCCCAGCTCCGTCTCCGGCAATATGACAAACCATAGAGTAAATCTCCATCATAGTGCAATATATGATTCTTAAATCATAGAGTAAATATTGCAAACCATAATTTAGAGTAAATATCTATGGTTCCCTCTATTATGATTCTCAAATCTTTTTTGGGATAAAAGTACAATTTTATTTTATTTTTACAACGGGGAATTCTCGAAAACTCCCCAAATGATAAGTCCAATTCCTTTTAGCTCTCCATTTTCAAAAATGATGTATTAAAACTCAAGAATCGCGTATCTAAAACCCCAAATGATGTATTTGAAATACAAGGAAAAAATCACGTATCAAAATCCCAGAATCGCGTATCTAAATCCCAGAATTGCGTATCTAAATCCCAGAATCGCGTATCTAAAATCCCAAATGATGTATTTGAAAATGGGAAGCTAAAAAGAAGTTTTCAAACCCATGGGGAGTTTTAAAAAATCCCCCTTTTTACAAAGCAAGCTCAAATTATGTCATTTTCTCTTTTCCGCACCTCTTATTTCCTTTTCCTTTTTCCTATTTAATGCTTATATAATGTATTCTTGTTTTACTTATTTTTCAATTTACATCCAAAATAATTAAATAAATATAGCCAGTGGTTTAATTGGTCTTTTCCCCCCCAAACGCAAAAGTCCTTTAAAATCACCCCTAAAATTTCATAAACCCTAAACCGCTACTCTCCATTACTTCTTCACGTACACAACGCATACTGCACACTCTCTCTCTCTCTCAAACTCCGTGCTGCATCAATGGCGCCCTTGGATGAAGAAACCGCTAAGAAAGTCATTCGCCAGGTACGATGAAGATCCCTTGCCGATTACCACGTCGTTTCTCTGTAAAGCCTGAAGAAAGTCGATTTGCAAATCATTTCTTTCCCCTTTATTTCAGGTGGAGTTCTATTTCAGTGACAGTAATCTTCCTAGGGATGCGTTTCTGAAGAAAACCGTCAGCGAAAGTGATGATGGATGTATCCTTTTCTCGCAGTAAATTGCTTGCTCCATGTGGGTCAAGTTGGCATTACTTGTATATCGAATTTGTGTTTCTCTTTGTTCTTTTTTCATTGCGTAATGGAGTTCGGAACTCAAGTTTAAATGCTGTTTATTAATTGTGATCTTTGCTGGCCTATTAATTTCCTCGCGAACTCTGTCCAAATTAAGTGTGTTGAAAACTTGCTTTCTTAACTGGAATCTAGTGGTAAGTTTGGCGTTGATTTGCTCGTTTTCTCGGATGAGAGGTCATTTGGGATTGGGAGATGTGAAACCAGACGATGTAACAGAGGATACCGTTAATTCTGTGGCTGAGACTTTGAGGACCTCGAATTTCCTCAAGATTTCTGAAGATGGTAAGTTTTTAGAGATTGAGGAATGATGTTTGCGTCAATCTGATTTGTGTTTGCTAATGGTTGCTTCTGTTCCTTCATTTAAAGGGACGAAGGTTGGTAGAGCTACTGAGCTTCCAAAGCCTGAGGAGGCAATTAAGCAATCAGATGAAAGAACAGTTGCTGCCTCGCCCCTGGAATATGAGGTCAAGCTTGAAGAAGTAGAATCCTTTTTCTCACAGTATGCCAAGGTAAGCTCATATGAAGTACATAATACTTTAGTTTGCTCGAACCCATATTTCGTGATAATTTGTGTGGACTGTGATGCTTGAATCTGATTCTTGGACTACTTTTCTCATATTTTAGGTTAATAGTGTGAGGCTGCCTCGCCATGTTGCTGACAACAGGGCATTTTGTGGCACAGCCCTGGTTGAGTTTTCCACTGAGGAGGAGGCTACAAATGTTTTGAAGCAAACCCTTAGTTATTCAGGGGTTGAGTTGGAACTGAAACCAAAGTAAGCATGCTAATGGGTATCTCTAAGTGCACGTTTACTTCCAGTTTCTGAAATTCCCCAACCTTTGTTGGAACGAAATTGCAAACTATCTGGTTTTGGTGCTGTGACATTTTAGTGAGTAAAATGGGAGTATTTGTTTCCTGCTTCTTTTGCTAGTGGGAGAAAACCCTGTTTTATTTTTCAAATAGCATGCTCGTTTCGTAGGATTCTTTTTTTTTTTTTTTTGCTGTTTAAACTCTTCAGTTCTCAAACACTCAGTTATTCCAACTTGTATCACTTATGAGCTTATTAAGTATGTTTAACTTCATAATTATACTTCCTTCATCCAGGAAGGAGTATGATGCAGAAAGAGCTAAAGAGGAGGCGGAAGTTGTGAGGACACGGCCCCAAGGAGGTTCAAACCGCCAAGAGAAAGCCAATGCCGAACCTGAGTAGGCATTTTACCAAATTCCATTTTCTATCTTCATACTACTCCCGTTAATAGTTTTTTAATCTGATGACTGCGGTTGTGGCAGTTATCCCAAAGGCTTAATTGTCGCATTTAAATTGAAGAGCATCTCTGGTGCGGATTCCACCAAACAAAATGGTAATCATGAGTCAAAGAGTGATAATGCAGATGTCTCTAAGAATGATGACGAACAAGACAAGGCACAAGTTAACTCTGAAGAGTCTAAACCAGAGGTCCAGGAAGAGGTAACAGATATGAAGGTCGAGAATGCTGAGAAGGGTGAAGAAAAGGAAGCAGACAATACTGGTGCAGAGACTGAAGTGCAGGAATCTGAAGATGCTGAGAAATCTTCAGATGCGCCAAATGAAAATGAAGAGCAAGGATCCGGTGAAGAAAAGAAAAGCATTGAGGATTACAAGGACAACAAAGATGTTGTTTTAAGAGAAGACCTAAGAGCCATTTTCGAAAAGTTTGGCACTGTGAAGGTATTATCAGCATTCTTTTCCGGGCTCGTTGTAATTTCAGTTTATTATGGAGTTAATTTGCTTGTTTTTTGAGCAGCTCTTGTTTTGTGCAAACTACTGCTCATAATTAAGAATAGCTGGTCAATACTTTCCCCTAGTTTCTTCAATTATACTCTGTTAAACATTTGATTACTTGTCTTGTTTCTTCTGTGTAGTTCATTGATTTCAAGATTGGATCAGACTCGGGTTATATAAGGTTTGAAGATGCTGCAGCAGCTCAAAAAGCTCGGGCTGCTGCTGTGCTGACTGAGGAGGGTGGTCTCGCTGTGAAAAACTTCATTGCCACTCTGGATCCTGTTACTGGTTTGTAACTCGCTCATGTTAATATATAATATGTATTTCCTCTCATGAAAGCTCCAGTTTTTCTTACTTTGCTTTTCATTAATGAAGAAGTTATAATCATACCTATGTTTCCACTCCTAATAGTGTAAATAGTATTAAATTATTGGGACAATTGCACTGGCATGCTATCAAGTTTGGACTAATTAACTACACAAAACTTTTCCTGGGGTTTGAGAAATTACAAAAACTGCCCCTGTTGCCCCTGAGATTAGGCCTATTATAGATACAAGTGTCAAGCAAAAAATAGGATATCCACGCAAAAATCTTAGATATGATGATCAAAAATCTTTGATTCTATAAATTCATTGACATGAGAAATTTTTGTAATCTCTCAACCCTCGTGAAAAACTTGTGCAATTAAGTCAAACCTCAGGGTATGTTTGTAGTTATCTCGAAATTTTACAGTTTAACAAGCACGACCATCAGGTTTTCTGCATGCTTACAAATCTCATCCTGTTACCACAGGTGATGCTGAGAAGGAATACTGGAGCTCACTTCGTAATAATAAGGAGAAATATCGCGAAAACTACAAAAGCAACCACCGTGGTGGAAGGTACCGTATCTCGGTCACCTTTTCAGTTCAATGCCGTAATATGCAGTTTGTTGGTAATCTTTATGATTCCAAGGAGAACTGTTCAATGGTTTTTGATGTTTTAACAGGAATGGAAGGCACAATAGAGGTGGTAGGCATTTTGGTGGGAAGCATTCTCGCTCCAGAGAAAATGATAATCGCCCTAGCAAAGTTCAGAAAGTTTAAAGTTGAAGCAACATGAGAGAGAAGCTTCATGAATCTCTCGCAAAAGCAATTTTGTGCTCTATTTGTCATTAATATGTTAACCTGACTCTGGTTGTGTGGTTCTAACAGTGTTCAAACTTTTTGTCATTTACATTAGTTTTTAGTATATATATTTGCAGTCCTTTTTAATTCCGTAGTTCTTCATATGTTTACATGATATCTATTTTTACTGCCTTTTTTCGAATTATTATATGTTTGCGATAATGGTCACATAGGTTTTTATTTTACATATAGTAGTCGGAAGATATAAAATAATGTATTAAAATTCAAACTTACATAATACTACAGCATTTTAGATATCCTGATTTTATGTTTCGTTTCCTCAAATTAAATATCAATATAAAAAAGAGGAAAAACAACTTATTAGGGTAGTTTTTTTAATAAATTTAGGAACTTTTAATGTTTTAAATTGTCATTATAGTCACTTCGTCATTAACACGTGCTTCATTTTCCATTAAAAATTAGTAATATTTAGACAAAAATGAGCCATTGGCAGTCTGTAACAATTTTGGAGAAAAACGAGCCATTAACAGTTTGAAAAACATTGAAAAGTTTGGAGAAAAACGAGCCATTAACAGTTTGAAAAACATTGAAAAGTTCGGATAATGAAAAATTACCAATTTTCAGTCAAAAATGAGCCATTGGTAGTCTGAAAAACATTGAAAAATTTGGATAAAAAATTGAAAAAACGAGGTGGGATAAATATTTTTTTCTTCTAAAAAGAATACCCAAATATTCGTTAATTTTCATTTCCACAAATTATTGAAATTGAAAAATACTCAATATTCTTTATTCTGTGGTAAATTAATATTTTTCATTGAAACTGGAAAATACTCAATGTAGATATTTTGTTCATTGGGGGATGAATGACTTTAAATTTTCTATTTTAAATTATATTTCATCTCAAATTTTATTTATTCACATACATTAAGTGTATTAATAGCCAGTTTGATTATTAGAGATAATCTTCTGATTTTTTTCCCTATGTTATTTTTGTTGTTTTCGCATGCAATAAATGACTTTGAATCTATTTTAAATTTGTGTTTCATCTCTAATTTTATTCACACACACAAACTTAGTGTATTAATAGGTAGTCCACATTATAAGAGAGAATTTTTAAATTTTTTCGTATGTCGTATATAAGAAAAATAAGACAAAATATATAAAATTGAAACAAGCCAAACCAAACAAATCCCCAACAAATTTGAATAAAATATGAAACTTATAAGGAAATCGTTCCACGTGTCACCATCTTAACCGTCCATACAGAAATACTACTTCGCCTTCCTTAATTTTGAATTCTCGGACTGCTCTTTCTCCCTCTCTCTCAACAGTACACTCACTGACCTTCACTCAATTCCTACCTTTTCGTCTCCGATTCCAACCTGCGCAGTGATCCTAATCCTTTTTCTCTGTGATTGATTTGTCGATTAGGAGAAAACAGAAAAAAATTCCGTTACTTTCCGCAAAGCTTGGAACGATTCGGATATTTCAATATTTCTTTGGCTGGTTTTGTGTTCTTCAAGCTCAGGTTTGGTAAGTTTTTGAATTCCCGTCCACAGTTACGTGTTTTTTGTTGTTTCAATTGAGGTGTGAGCTGCAGCTTGTGTCGCTATCTTTTTGTCGAATGTTATTGCTAGGTTTATGACTTTATATTAGTAGAAGCAACTGTCTAATCATGGTTGTTCTAACACCATCCGACGTCTCTGGTAAATTTGAGTAGCTATATGTTGTCTTGAAGTGAGCTTGCTTAACCTTTTAGTTTGGGAGTTCGATTTTTGTTAGTTACTAGATAGTGGTGGGATTTTGGTCCGTCAATGTTGGAGCATTGTTGGTTGGTTTCATAGTTTAACTTTGATTTTGTGCTCCGTTGTATAATTTAAGGCTGTTGCTACGTATATTAATGGGTAACAAATGCAGAAATCTCAATCCCCTCACTTTTGTTAAAATTATAAAAGCTTCCATTTTTCTGGATGGGATGCCGATTTAGGGATGGAAAGAGTGGGTACTTTCTGAGTGTTATTCATTTTTGTGTTTTCTTGTTTATCCATATTATGCTGTTATATATCCTGACTTCCGTGTGTCTCATTCCTACCTTCTTATGCATTCATCCTTTTGGGGCAGTGTCTGCATCTTTATAGGCTACCATATAAGGGAAGACATTTTGGAGAAACGACAATGAGCGGCAATGGGCATACACAATTTTACTTGTTTTCAAAGTGAATATGGACACTGATAGGACGAGCAACATGCTTTCTGATGGTGCTACAGATGGCCTACGAAGAGCTCGGTCTTTACATGGGTAAGTTTTTAACCACATTGAACTTTAATGCCTCATCTTAAACAATTATTACATTTTGTTTTTGTTTATTTTTTTTCCTGTTTTTATATGTCAATGAGGGCATAGGAGAGGTGAAAATCTTGTTTTGCTGGTTTGGTAATAGATACGGTTATTTATCTAGTTACATTTTTACTGAATTTTCGTACTTTTTGGAAAATTTAGGCATTGGCTTCCAGTTCTTTGAAATATCATTCTTTTGTTAGATTGGAAATTAGTGTCCTCTTTTTCTTTCTCTGAATAAAAGTGTGCAGAGAAAATATTGTGCATTTAGTTGGGACTTTGGACTCTAGAATGACATCCTTTCTCCCTGTTCAGGAGGACAAGTGGCCCTACAAGGCGTTCCACAAAGGGCCAATGGACTGCAGAAGAGGTAACTTGATTTTCTCTTTTCTTTCCAGTTATAAAACTGCAAAATGATTTATACTATTTACGTGTGCTGGCTGGTTTACTTTTAATTTTCATTTGAATTTTCTATGCATGATAATATCACCACTATATATAAATTTTAGTTTGTGATTCTGAACTGCTCTCTATTTTCTGCCAGGATGATATGTTACGCATGGCTGTTCAACGCTTCAACGGAAAAAACTGGAAAAAGATAGGTAGAAATAAGGCCTTTTGTATTTTGTTAATTGTATAATGAGAAATAGTTTTCTGTATGCCTAGTATCTATGACTATCCATTTGCAGACTGATCAAGTGGAGGAATGCATTTCGGCTGATGAGCTAAGAACTTTAGTAGGATTTATATGAGACCGAAATAGTTACTTGAACTGAAAGGCTGTAGATTCTCTTATTTTCCATTTGAATTTTTTCTATGATTTTCTCAAAAATTCTAGCTGTAAATATTCAAGATAACCTTTAGTTATGTTGCTCAGGGAATTGGAAGGAAGCACTTTTAGGCATGATTTCTGGCTAACTAAATAGGATCATGCTCCGAAGTAGTCTTTCTAACTTCCTATGCACGAATAGCTTTGTGTTGTAAGCTATGCCCTTTGATGAAATACGTATTCTCTATTTATTACTCTGTAGACATTTTTGGTTTTGATGGATAATTATCCGTACATTTGGATAATTACTCTTGAGTGGCTTCAATTTCTGTGGAATGTGATGTTATTTGTAGCGGAGTGTTTCAAGGATCGAACAGATGTACAATGCTTACACAGGTGGCAGAAGGTTCTGAATCCAGATCTTGTTAAAGGTCCATGGTCAAAGGAGGTGGGTAACTTAATTCTTTTCCTTTCCTTTAGATGTGTTCTCCATTAATTACAAAATCGATTGTAAAGTGAAGTTACTCCTCAATTACTTAGGAGGATGAAATAATAATTGAAATGGTGCATAGATACGGGTCAACAAAATGGTCTACCATTGCACAGCATCTTCCTGGACGTATTGGAAAGCAATGTCGGGAAAGGTAAGCTTGCATGAGTCATCACCTCTATGGTTCACCTTGATGTCCAACATTCCACATTTACAAATCTTTAACATTGACATTTCAGAAAGTTTACGAGCATTCAGTCTACAAGATTAATATTTAGTTTTAACCTTATTAAAAGTTGTCGTGATTGATTATTCAGTGTCCTATCGTTGAAGGTTTACATTCTGTGTCACGTCTTGACATGGAAATGTTAACATGACTGTTGCTATTGATGTTGCAGATGGCACAATCATCTTAATCCTAACATAAACAAAGAAGCCTGGACACAAGATGAGGAATTGGCTCTGATTCATGCTCACCAAATTTATGGAAACAAGTGGGCAGAGTTAACAAAGTTCTTACCTGGGAGGTACTGCAAAACATAGTAGTTACAGACTTACAGGAATCAATTCAAGCTACTTGCAAACATATGAACTTTAATTTGTCTATCATCTGGATAGCATGCATTTCTTTAAACTTTTACTGATTTCCCCTTCATGCATATGCTATCAGAACCGACAATTCGATAAAAAATCATTGGAATTCTTCTGTCAAGAAAAAATTGGATATGTATTTGGCCTCAGGGTTACTTTCTCAGTTCCAAGGTCCTCCACCTGGTATTTGCCATCCTAATCACTCAGCAGCATCTTCTTCTTCAAAGGCGCAACACAGTGAAGATGATAGGGATGGAGCAGAAGTAGAGGAAGTTTCTGAATGCAGTCAAGGTTCTACAGCTGCTGGTATATCTCAATGTACAAACAATGCGATCAGCAGAACAAGAGTGGATAGTAGAGCAACTGAAGAATCAAGTTCTGATGATTATCGACCTTCATTTCAAGAAAGCACATATGCAATACCAGAAGTACCTTGTGAATTGGGTGACAAGTTTCTTGAACATGAACTCTCTCTAGATTGGGGGACCTTTGCTGGTACATATTGGCAGTTAAGCACAAATGAGCTACCTAATATTTTGCTGGATCCTGGGCAAGAATCATCTAGACAATTGATGTCATCTTTATCCGAAGGGGATAACCAAGAGACAATTCCATTTCCAACAGATATCTACATGGAATTAGGTGCTTCTGATAGCCTTGATAGCACACGTAATCCAGACTGCCGAACAGGATACTGTGAGGATGGAGATGACGGATGTCTCTCTGAAAATGTTATCAGCAGCATTGATGGACGTACAGATTCATTACTTCATAACTGTTCAACATATCAGACGCCTCATTTGCCTACTGAAATGCTGGGAACTTCTTTTACTCAACCTCCTTCCCTTCCCACTCAAATATGGCATAATGATGGTGACCTAGGGATTGGCATAAATACAGATCAGTATGACCATTCTTCACATGTTAGTGCTGAGCAGAAGTATATTTCACGAAGTACAAATGAGGACTATATTTTAACTAATGAATCGGATTGCTCTCCTCGTGATGACAACCGTGAGGAGCCAAAACTAGTTCCAGCTAATGATTTTATCTTGGAACCACCACCGAATGATTCTCAATGTTGTTCTTCCAAGGAAAAGGATGCAGTTGGATCAGATGATCAGAAGGATTCTGGAGCTTTATTTTATGAGCCACCCTGTTCTCCAAGCTTTGAGATACCATTTTTAAGTTGTGATCTTATCCAATCTAGCAGTGATATGCATCAAGACTACAGTCCATTTGGCATTAGGAAACTGATGATATCTTCCATGAGTCCATTCAGACTGTGGGATTCACCATCTAGAGATCATAGCCCAACAGCTGTTTTAAGAAGTGCAGCCAAAAGTTTTACAGATACACGATCTATACCGAAGAAAAGAAACCGCGACTTGGTATCTCCTTTGTCAGGAAAGAGAGATGAAAAGAAGCTTGAATTGATTTCTACGCCAGCTACATTTTCAAGGTTAGAGATTATGTTTGATGAATGCATGGAGGAGAAGGGAGCAGTTCAGTCATTCTCTCCAAACAGTATAATGAAAAATGACGGGCCTTGTTTAGAGAAAGAAAATGCAACCCGCTGTTGTCAAGGGGAAAAAAACAAAGGAAATGAAAATATTATTATTGCAGAAAGAAAAATCTCGGAAAAGGACTTAAATGTTGGTGAATGTTTGGACCAGAGAACAAAAGAGAATGCTGTTGCTGCTGCCAGAACTAAAATTGCAGATAAAGCCGCAATGGATACAGTGAGTACTTGTTCAGTTTCTCAACGAGGAAATAACATGAAAAACCACTGTATCAATGATTGTAGTCCCCAAAAACTAATTCTGGCTTCTTGTCATACTTCTGCTTAAATATCTTCAAAATTGTCAATTCTGCAGAACTTTCAGTAGATCTCCTAATATTTGTATTCCCTTACTCATCCTGAGGTAATGTATTTTATTTTTATTGAAGTTCATATTAATTCCCACTGTGAGTCAAAATAGAGATGAGCCAAATCATGAAATTGCACTAAAGAAAGTCAAAATAGAGAGGGTCATATTCATTTTTCCAGACTTCTGACAAAGTGAAGTTTCTATAGACTGATCCACTGCTAATTTTCCTGACAGGCAAAAGAGTTCTCTGGAATCCTTGTTGAAAATGATATGAATGACATTTTATTTTTCACTCCGGACCGCTTTGGAACTAAGGGTGATCAATCAACTGGTTTGAGTTCCAAAATTCTTGGAAACAGGTATTCTAGAAGAATGGAAGCTGTATCAAAACATGAAGCTATCTTCTCTTTGGCTGAGACATCATGTTTTTCTGTTCTTTCTTCTCCTCGACTCTGCAAACAAAAGGATGGTGCTAATGTGGTCATAGCAACCTCTCTACAATCCTTGAGTCCTTCACAGAAGAAGCTCGCTGAAAGTCCTGGCAAAGGGACCGTTGATGAAAACACTAGCATGTAAGATAAATGAAACTGCATCATGCATGTTGTAGTTTTCAAGGTTCTTACTGGTTGATCTGTTATGAGTGTTCTCTAGTGGCTGTGGCATTCATTTCTCTGATTTCCTTTTTCATTTTCTCTATCCAGATTTGTCAATGCACCATTTCTGAAGAGTGTAGAATCTCCTTCACCATGGAAATCTCCTTGGTTTATTAGCACTTTCGTTCCAGGCCCCAAAGTCGATACAGATATAACAATTGAGGTGTGGGATAATTTTAGTAATCAAGTAATCTGTTTAGGAGATGCTCTTTGTTGCAGTTATTATTATTATTATCATTATTATTAAGACAGAATACTCTTTTTTAGGACATTGGTTACTTTTTGAGCCCAGGGGACCGAAGTTATGATGCTATTGGATTGATGAAGCAATTCGGAGAACATACTGGTGGACTGTTATCTGATGCACAGGAGGTTTTGGGAGATGAAACTCCACAAAGGATAATCAAAGGAAAATGCTCCATAAGTCAGGAAGCAGAAAAGGAGAACAATTTCATGGTATGATTGTCAGAAATTATTCCAAGAAATGGTCTTTAATATTTTCAATCTCCCATAAGATACTTCGCATTTCTTTGGGCCGCTTTAATCTTGATAAAATTTTATCTGAATTGTTATTGTATTTCAATGGAAACCATTGGTTTAAAAATAGGATAAGGTAAACTTGAAATACTGATCTAATGTGAACAACTCGGTATAGGAAACTAAAGTACCAATGCTTTAACTTGGGGAATTCGTTTTGCAGACGGAGAGGCGTATGCTAGATTTTCGCGAATGTGGAACACCTAGAAAGGAAACTGGAAAACCTTCAAGCAGCATTAGTTCGTCAAGTCCCTCTTCATATTTGCTGAAGAGTTGCAGGTAGAAAAAGGCAGATGCATGCCTATCGTAATATTTTTGAGTCTGTGGTTTGTACAAGCAAAAATCTGTTTATCTGTTATATAAGTTTCATTTATTGTAATATTACCACTAAAATGTATATATATTTTTGTCCCTCGCGGTATATGGATTTTAAATCTTCAAATACTGAACTCAGGATAGTTGAGTACAATATATTGAACAGGTTAAGTGGAAAATGTTGGCTGATAATTGGAGGAACATCTAAAAGGAAAATGTGATTTATTCCTTATGTCGTATATTTTGGTATACAAACCGACATGACACGACCTCTTAAAACTTAAATAACAAAGAAAGAAAAGAAGGTAACTGGAAATTTTCGAGCAAAATGCTGAATTTCCTCTTAAAACTTGATGACAACCTTGATAGCATTGGGCTGCTTCATGTACTCAAACCCCTTGTTGATTTCAGAAAGTGAAACCTCATGAGTAATCAACTGATCAAGATCAATTTCCTGCTCAGAAAAGACAACATTTGTTGAGTCAAAATAGGAATCTTTTTCCCTCTTGAAAGTTGAGAAAAATTGGAACATTTTTCCTGGATATATATACCTTGTTGACACATTTTTCCACAATTTTAGGAAGATCTGTCTGAGTTCTAACGCCACCGTAGATGGAGCCCACTACAGTCCTTCCACACCACAGGGGAATATAGTTGAGCTCCCCACTTTTCTCAAGTCCTGCACCAATAAATACTACTGTCCCAAGCCCCAGTTTCATGCCAAATACATATAAAATCAGTTAAGTCTTGTTACACATGGAGGCACAAAACAGTCACGATTAACCCACGTTCAAACTTCTGACTCCGTCCCTTATTGATCTTTAAAAACAGTGTCTTGTATAACCCCCCCTAAAAAGCTTCATATTTCGTGTTTAGACCCTTGCAAAGAAAAGAACTATGTTCATGTTAATGAAAACACACACAAAGAAGGGAGGAGAGGGGAAGTGTGTGGGGAAAGACATATTTACCCTACTCCTTCATGTCCAGGAATCCGAGGGAACAAAGGCTGCAAAAATCAACGAAAGAGAAAATTTATATGAAGATACAGAGTTAATGCCCTGCAACTGAATAGCCATGAACTTGTATATCCATAACATCAAAACTAAAGATTTTTTATCATGGCTACACATACATACATATATATTATATGTGTGTGAGTACTTACAACAGGGAGGCCATTGCAGCAGATTATAAAGATTTTTTTATAGTGTATTATATGTTCGTGTGATTTGAACATGTGTTTGTGTTGTGAAATTGAGCAAGATGAAGAGCAAGAAAACTCAATTGCTGAGAGAGGCTTGAAAGGAATTGGAACAGAGTATTCATTTTCTCGAGGGACGCTCCTGATGCTCTTTTACAAGTGCCTTCACTCATTGTTGTGCTGATTTGGTGTTCGTATAATTTGTAACAAATGGATATCCAGAACTCTAGTTTCTATGAAACTTAAAACAAAACTGCCACAAACTGAATCAAATGCAGGCAGCTTGAGTAACCCAATGAGAAGTGTGGCTTAAAAGGGGTTAAAGGCTGTCTTAAAGCACTTTCCTGGAGACATTTAGCAATTCCTAAGACATGATGCCATCAACAACGTCTCGAAGAATATTACATCGATGACTCTACAGATGAACTGGAGATACGTAAAGCTTAGTTGATTTTCTTGTATAAGGTTTAGAAGGTTCATCGACCATCCCAATCCTTCAATTTCTTGCTACCTTTGGGTTTCTCTATTGGTGCATTCATTCCAGCCATCTTCTGATTGTACTTGGCCCTACGCCATTGCAGAAGGGTAGTAATTAGTTAGAGAATAATTCCAACCATGTCAACAAGACTAATAAACCAGATATTAAATAGTTTACACAAGTTTCTGGTTTCAAAAAAAAGTAGCCACAGGAGTTAAGAGTCAGATACGGAGGATTCTCTGAAAGAGACTTTTGTCCTTTGACATTAGTGCAATCAAACATTATCAGCACGATAAGCATTACTGAATTCTTGTATAAGACGTGTTTAAAATTTCTGCGTGTCATAAGTAACTATACACCTCCAACCAAAATAACTGCACCACTTAATGGAAATGGTAAAAGGCTACAAGTACAGACTTCATGTAAACCCTGGATTAACTCAATTACTAACATCTGGTGTTTCACGTTTAGTATTTAAAACTGAAGCATACAAAAAGTTCGCTCATCCAAATCTAACAACTTTCAGAGCATTCCACCTTCACAATTAGGATAACCAAAACAAAGATTCGGTAATTGGATTGTCTTCAACGAATTATATAATTCACTCAGCAGCTAGTACTGATTTTTTTATGGTTGCAACGCTTAATGACGTTTGCTTGTTTAAATCATCAATCTCAGCATATTTTCAAGAAGTGGCTTTAAAAAACTTAGAAATCATATGGGATGATGCTTATCCAAGAATAAGTTCTTATGGATTATTCCAATCAGTGGTGTCCTCATTAACAAGATGCGTCCATTTTGTCCTTCCACTGCGCCCGAAGTGCTTAACCTGCATGACTTTAGGCAATATTGTCTTATCCATCTTATCCTCTCCAGTGGGCTCAGAGAAGTCGCGAGTGTAGATATTAGCAGCCCCAGCAGTTCCAGTGTGATCATCAGGATTTGTCTGGAAGAAAGCACCCTTATGGTAGTATTTCTGCATGAACAGCCACTTTTGCTTGGGTGGTGCAGCAGGTTTAGGATTCTTCCTTTCCCACTCTCTCCGTTCGTCCTCTGTCATGTTTCTCACTCTCTCAATCTCCTCCTTCTCATTCACCATTGCATCTCTGTCCTCTCTATCTCCCTTGATCCTTGCAATTTCTCTGGCCTTCCAAGCCTCATATTCTTCCGCCTCATTCACATCATCATCCGTGTCCACATCAGCAATATTTGCCTCCAACTCCATATTTCTCTGAATCTCTTGATCTTCCTTGATTTTCTCAATCACAATTTCCTTTGTCTCCTTCCTCCTCCTCACTGCTTCCTTGAGAGCTCTCTCTTCAGCTTCAAGTCTCTCCTTTTCTGCAACTGTATCCCTCTCTGACTCGGGAACAAACGCTAGCTTGACCATAGCAATACCCGTCATTTCCTCTTCCGAGTCAGTCTCATATTCAGACTCTTCCTCCTCCTCCTCCGGCAAAAGGGCAGCTTCCTCTTGCTGCCTTAACAACAATTTCTCCCTAATCCTCCTCCTCCTCCTCTCCTCCAAGGCATCCTCGTCCTCGTCCATATCCATGCCTTCCTGCCTCCTGTTTTCCTCCTCTTCTGTTGAAACAATCTCTGCCTGCCTAATACGCCTATGGTCTTCCCTCACTTCCTCAATCCTGCTCTCGGCCAAACGACGCAACCTAGGATCATCTTTTCTCATAACATCAGTGCCCTCATGATTAGGAAATGCTTTCTCAAGGCTCGTCATCCTAATATCCCCCTCTTCATCATTGTCATCGGCCCACTCAGGTGCTTTCCCAGGCCAGTACCTTTTCACCTTAGTCTGCCCAATTTTACCTCTAAGTTTGTCCCCAACAGCGATTACCGTATCGCTAACCCCCGCCGTCACAGACATGGATAATCCTATGTCCAACAAAATCCCCTCCAATAAACGCAAGATTTATATATATCCTCCCTGAAATAAAAACACAGCAGGAATCGCAACGGATTCAGATAATCAAAAACAAACTGAACCCTAATTCGGAGAATAAGACACTGGCTGTAAAATAAAAATTGAATCACGAAGACAAACCTAATCCGGCAGAAAACCAAATGGAAACTTGAAAACTAGTTGATTAGAGACAAATCTTGCTGAAAATTTTCAAACTAAAAGCATTCTGTTAAGACCAAAAAATTCAGAAGATAATGGATCTGACTCCGGTATTTATAGACCACGCGCTAAAAGACCCATTCTGATTAAGAAAAGAAACCTATTCCACTAAGAAATCTAATTATATGACTATATTCCTAACTCAAGGAATTCTAAAAAAATACGAGAAAAGAAAATACTCATAACACATTCAAACACCAGCGGAGCCACATGCAATTTAGGGGGAGTCCCCCTCAAATTTTTTTTTTTTTTTTTTAAATTCATTATATAGTTATATAGATAAATGATTAAATATATTTGTAATTTTATGAAATTTTTTATTTTTTACTCTCTCACGAAAATTAAAATTAATACTAGTAAGGGTCAATATAGTTATGCTTTGATCGACCCCCTAAATTATATTTCTGGCGGAATACACTGAATACGGAACCAAAACAATTATAACCTTTTTTTTTTTTATTATCTTGAAAATTTTATTTCTGCAACTCTCTGATCCTTGTTTTTTTTTTTTTTTAATCGTGCAAAATTTGATGCACAATTTAACATTGGTCCATCTTTTGGAACCTTATTTCATATATTTAATCCATTAATGAATTTTCTCATGACCAACTTTGCCACAGATACTAAAATTTCTCATGACAACTTGTCATGGATCAGAAAACACATGGCTAACCTTGTCATAGATAAGAAAAGAAAATTACTCATGACGAAAATATCATGGATTGATTTACTCATGGTCAACTTTGCCATGATGGATTACTCATGGCAAATCTGTCATGGATTGAAAAAGATTTCTCATTGATAAGAGAATTAAAAAATGCATGGTGATATGCCACGATAAAAACGGGGAATTTGAGAAAACTCCCCAATTGATAAGTCAAATTTCTTTTAACTTCCTATTTTCAAAAATGATGTATTAAAACTCAAGAATCGTGTATCTAAAACCCCAAATGATGTATTGGAAATATAAGGAAAAAAATCATGTATCTAAATCCCAGAATCGTGTATATAAATCCCAGAATCGTGTATCTAAAACCCCAAATGATGTATTTAAAAATGGGGAGCAAACTCAAAATTTTTCAACCCATGGGGAGTTTTCTCAAAACCCCCCCGATAAAAATGGATCAGAAGTATTTATGATGGAGGATTTTGTTTCTGAGAAAGGAGAATTCTTTTGGGAGGGATTTGTTTCTGCAGCTATGATGGAGGATTTTGTTGGTGATTTTCTAAAAATGGTGTAGTTTTTAAGGCATATTTCAACTTTGATGTACTTTTTCTGTGTATTGCAAGTTTGGTGTGTTCCGTTTTTCAAAATAGCGGAACACAAAAAAAAAAAAAGTTATTATTTTTATTAATGTTTCGTTGTTTCGTTTTTACCAAGAGCGGAATCGCTGTACACATATGTTTTAACTGTGGGACCCCACGTGTAACCGTTGACTGGATGGGATTGTTGATGAACAGTTATTCCGGTATTGGAGAAAACGGAATTTGGGCGATTTTCATTCTTAAAAAATCCGCGAGTTATAGCCCACTCATGGCGAGATTTTCCGTGTGGTACAGTAGTTCCACTAAAGAAAGTCAAAATAGAGAGGGTCATATTCATCTTTCCAGACTTCTGACAAAGTGAAGTTTCTATAGATTGATCCACTGCTAATTTTCCTGACAGGCAAAAGAGTTCTCTGGAATCCTTGTTGAAAATGATATGAATGACATTTTATTTTTCACTCCTGACCGCTTTGGAACTAAGGGTGATCAATCAACTGGTTTGAGTGCCAAAATTCTTGGAAACAGGTACTCTAGAAGAATGGAAGCTGTGTCAAAACATGAATCTATCTTCTCTTTGGCTGAGACAACATGGTTTTCTCTTGTTTCTTCTCATCGACTCTGCAAGCAAAAGGATGGTGCTAATGTGGTCATACCAACCTCTCTACAATCCTTGAGTCCTTCACAGAAGAAGCTCGCTGAAAGTCCTGGCAAAGGGATCATTGATGAAAACACTAGCATGTAAGATAAATGAAGCTGCATCATGCATGTTCTAGTTTTCAAGGTCCTTACTCGTTGATATGTTATGAGTGTTCTCTAGTGGATATGGCATTCATTTTTCTGATTTCCTTTTTCATTTTCTATATCCAGATTTGTCAATGCACCAGAATCTCCTTAGTTTATTAGCACTTTCGTTCCAGGCCCCAAAGTCGATACAGATATAACAGTTGAGGTGTGGGATAATTTTGGTAATCAAGTAATCTGTTTAAGAGATGCTCTTTGTTGTTGTTACTATTATTATTATTATCAAATTATTAAGACAAATTACTCGTTTTTTTTAGGACATTGGTTACTTTTTGAGCCCAGGGGACCGAAGTCATGATGCTATTGGATTGATGAAGCAATTCGGAGAACATACTGGTGGACTGTTATCTGATGTACAGGAGGTTTTGGGAGATGAAACTCCACAAACAATAGTCAAAGGAAAATGCTCCATAAATCAAGAAGCAGAAAAGGAGAACAATTTCATGGTATGATTGTCAGAAATTAATCCAAGAAACGGCCTTTAATATTTTCAATCCCTTTTCTCCCATAGATACTTTGCATTTCTTTAGGCTGCTTTAATCTTGATAAAATTTTATCCGTTTGGCATATTGTGATAGTATTTCAATGGAAACCATCGGTTTAAAATATGATAAGGTAAACTTGAAATACTGATCTAATGGGAACAACTCAGTATAGGAAACTAATGTACCAATGCTTTAACTTGGCGACTTCGTTTTGCAGACGGAGAGGCGTACGCTTGATTTTACCAAATGTGGAACACCTAGAAAGGAAACTGGAAAACCTTCAAGCAGCACTACTTTGTTAAGTCCCTCTTCATATCTGCTGAAGAGTTGCAGGTAGAAAAAGGCAGAAGCATGCCTACTGTAATATTTTTGAGTCTGTAGTTTGTTCAAGCAAAAAATCTGTTTGACTGTTATGTAAGTTTCATTTATTGTAATATTACCACTAAAGTGTATATATATTTTTGTCCCTTGCCGTGTATGGATTTTAAGTCTTCAAATAGTGAAGTCAGGATAGTTGAGTACAATATATTGAACAGGTTAAGTGTAAAATGCAATGTTGTTGGCTCATAATCGAACAAACATCTAAGAGGAAAACGGGGTTTATTCCTTATGTTAGATAGTTTGGTGTACAAACCGACACAACACGACCTCTTAAAACTTAAATATTGAAGAAAGAAAAAGAAAAACGAGAGAAAGAAAAGAAGGTAACTGGAAATTTTCGAGCAAAATGCTGAATTTCCTCTTAAAACTTGATGACAACTTTGATAGCATTGGGCTGCTTCATGTACTCAAGCCCCTTGTTAATTTCAGAAAGTGAAACCTCATGAGTAATCAGCTGATCAAGATCAATTTCCTGCCCAGAAAATACAACATTTGTTATGTCAAAATAGGAATCTTTTTCCCTCTTAAAAATTGGAACATCCTTGTATGCTACAATCAATTGATATATGTACCTTATTAACACATTTTTCCACAATTTTAGGAAGATCTGTCTGAGTTCTAACACCACCATAGATGGAGCCAACTACAGTCCTTCCACACAACAGGGGAATATAGTTGAGCTCCCCACTTTTCTCAAGTCCTGCACCAATAAATACTACTGTCCCAAGCCCCTGTTTCATGCCAAATACATATAAAAACAGTTGAGTCTTGTTACACATGTAGGCACAAAAACAGTCACGGTTAACCCAACGTGTCGTCTTATACTTGGAAAATTGATTGAAAATGTGGCATAATCTGAACTGTTTGTTTGTGTATATGATATTTGAACCTATGTGTCTGTAGGATACAATCCTTGCAAACTTTCTCAAGGTCTAGAGCAGATCCTAAGAACTGCCCTATAGTATCATGTATGAAAAGTCAATAGAGAAGGATTTTATACCACTTTTGAGCCCTCGATGGCTTCGTTGAGGATGGCTGGTACGCCTGTGCACTCAAAGCAGTAATCCACGCCAAGTCCTCCGGTGGCATCTTTGATCAACTCCGATACAGATTTGTCAAAAAGTTTCGGATTTATGAACTCTGTGATTCCAAATGCTTTCGCCTTCTCATGCTTCGCCTCGTTTATGTCTATCCCTATGATCCTGGAAGCCCCTAACATCGCAGCTCCCTTTACAGCCTGCATTTGTATCCCAACAAGGAAGAGAAATGACATTAGCCCTTAACTTGTTTGACATTAAAGAAGCAATAAGACCACAGATTAGGAAAATTCTTACCCCAAGTCCAACAGCACCAAGGCCAATTACAGCAACAGTTGAGCCCTTTTCAATGTTGACTTCTCTCCATGTCGAACCATAGCCCGTCGTGAAACCACAGCATAGGAAACTAGCATGGGGGAGAGAGACTCTTGGATCAACTTTGACAGCATAGTTGCCTTCAACAACAACATACTCTGACCAAGTTGAGCAGCTGAAGTGGTGGTAGATTTTCACCCCTCCAACGGACATTCGCGACGTGCCATCAGTCATTAGGCCACTGAAACCAAGAGGGTACTTGTGGCATAGATTTGTCCTTCCTGAGCTGCAATTCAGGCACTCTCCACATTCTCCTAAGTAGAGAGGCATCACAGTGTCCCCAGGTTTGACATGCGTCACTTGGTCACCAACACTCTCGACCACACTGCATTTTTTCGATTATGAAACTAGTCAAGTTTCGGAAATTAAGTATTCTATGATCATAAAATATGAAAAAAGAGAACATTTTGGTTCAATTTTGCTTCATATGATTAAAACTTCTGACTCCGTCTCTTATTGATCGTTAAAAACAGTGTCTTGTATAACCCCCCTTAAAAAGCTCGATATTTCGTGTTTAGACCTTTGAAAAGAACAGAACTAAGTTCATGTTAATGAAAACACACACAAAGAAGGGAGGAGAGGGGAAGTGTGTGGGGAAAGACATATTTACCCTACTCCTTCATGTCCAGGAATCCGAGGGAACAAAGGCTGCAAAAATCGACGAAAGAGAAAATTAATAAGAACATACAGAGTTAATGCCCTGCAACTGAATAGCCATGAACTTGTATATCTATAACATCAAAACTAAAGATTCTTGATCATGGCTATACATACATATATATATATGTGTGTGTGAGTACTTACAACAGGGAGGCCATTGCAGCAGAGGATATCAGTATGACACATACTAGCACACAGCATTTTAATCCTAACTTCAGTGGATTTTGGAGGATCCACTTGAATCTCTTCCACTTCCAACGGCTCCCCGGATTTCCGTAGCACCGCAGCTGCATTCAGATAGGAAAAATTACTCAAAATTTGATGAAAACACAAACATAAATGATTCCTAAACTCGGGACATTTTCTTCAAGTAATCGCGATGCACGTGTTCTTTACTAGTATACGGCCATCCATGGCTTGTAAGTTATGAACAAACTCTTTCTCAGTATTATAATTAACTTTTCCTCTGCATATAAGTTATGCCAGCTTTTGTGCTTTTGTTCCCAACTTATAACTTGTAAGGATGAAACCATGAAGAAAATGAATACCTTTGCATGTTATGACTCCTGGAGTGGTGCTGTTGGTCATGGCTAACTGTGCAAGAAAGATGTGCAAATGTGTA
The DNA here is from genome assembly GCA_037501455.1 of Lantana camara. Lineage (NCBI taxonomy): Eukaryota > Viridiplantae > Streptophyta > Magnoliopsida > Lamiales > Verbenaceae > Lantana > Lantana camara. The sequence continues at coordinate 98,174,685 of CM074861.1, forward strand.
TTTTGAAGAAGAAGAAGAAGAAGAAGAAGAATAGGCAAGAATTATGGCTCTTGTCTATAATATATATGCACTCATGCACACACCTACATAAACAAGTATTAATTACCTAAGTCTTTTAAATGTTCTAGCTCGAATCCTATTCGGTTAAACTTAATCAATAATATGGTAAAGAAATTACTATTATACGTGTTTGATTTTTCTTTTTTTTTAATTTTGACACCAATTATACGATAAATGTAAATACTATCTCCTTTATTATGACTTGAAATTTTCTATTTTTTTCATTTCCTGTTTCACTGCAGTTTCGCGAAAAATTTTCTAAATTTTTTCCATATTATAATTATTTTTTTCTTCTAATTTAAATTATTTATTTATACACGTGGCGCGTGTATATGAATAAAACAAAATACTTATTTCAATATTTGAAGAAGTTAAATTTAGAATAGAATATTGGAATCACTTAAATATAACTCTTTCTATTGATATATTTATTTTGGGAATTGAATTAGTTGACGTTGTGCGATGTCATGTAGCTTATTTTTGTACAATTTTTAGAGTCATGAATTAATTGTCTTGTACTGGGCTACCATAAGAAGTCAAAAAATCTGTAGCAATCTGGTGATGGGGATACGAGAAGTGATTGTAAAAAGACAGAAAAGGACACATAATTCTTTACAAGAATTATTATAATTGACTATGGCTCGCGTTGTTCGCGTGCTCCAACCTTTATTTATTTATTTAAATTTAGTTTTTCCTGAATTTTGTGTCCATTATTATTTCTTTTTTCTTTACCATGCATTATTTATAAATATAGCATTTTTGTGCTCCATAAAATTGGTGCCCTTTTTTAAAATTAATTCCTCTATATGCACAAAAAATAATAAATAATTCATTGCGTAGTGTGAGAATAAAATCTAGGGTTGAAATGAGAAAGAATCATTATTTGTTAGCACGTTAGGATTATGAATTAAATTAATTTATAAAATTTAAGGATTTTTTCCGTCTGCACCGGCCGCATAATTACACCTCATACCCGTTTAGATGGAAATATTACAAACTCCACCCTCACGGGTTTCAAAAATTACAAATTGTTCAATTTCATTGGGGCTTAGTTGATTTTATAAGTAAACTGATTATTTTACCCACAATTTTATTTTATTTTAAAATTTTAAAAAACCAAAAAAATTATTTGCAAAATATTCAAATCAAATTTAATTTAAAATTATTTTAACATTGAATTTTTTTTAATATTTTAATTTTTAAATTAAGGGTAAAAAGCTTAATTTGTCCACTAATTAAACTAAACCCTAAAGAAATGAAATTATTTATAATTTTCATAATCCATAGGGATAGAATTTATAATATTTTTATTTAAGCGGTTATGAGTTAATTATGTAATCTCATAGGGGTAGATGTGAAAAATCTTAAAATTTAAATCATTCCCTATCATCCTATGAGGTCTGGCCACCTGTCTATTGGTTGAATTATATAATTTTAAATATAAATTATCAAGGAAGATATGATATTAAAATATTAATAATCCAGTTAGGGTCGTAAAAAAAATAAAATAATAATAATCCAGTTAGGTAGAAGCAGCCCACATGTATGGGCAATTGGGCACAACTCGATTAGGTATGGAGCCTAGAAATGGGCCCTACATATACGGTGTTTTAATTAATCAGTTAAAATTGCATACCTAAATTTAGGCACGAGATCCCCTGTTTTATAAGTCTGTTTCATCTCCTGTATTCACCTTTAGATTTGCGACATGTGGCAAAAAAAAAAAAAAAAAAAAACCACGCAAGGCTGGCTGTTTAAAACAGAATGAGTTTTCTGTCCGTTTATTTGACTGACAGTAATATTAACGTGTTCTCTCTAACTTCTCTCTTCCTTCCCCCCACAAAAAAAATCTCTAACTTCTCTCTAACTCATGGAGGAGATGAAATGGTAGAAATCTTCGTCTAGCCAGAAAACCCACTGACAGCGTCTTTACTCTGACTCAGAAAACTCTCGGACGAAAATCTATTCCCTTAACTCGGCCTCAGTCCGATGGTTAGCTTACATATCGTCTCCGACGCCGCCGTCCGCTGTAAGCCCTAACGGAGGAGCAATTATATAAACGTATAATACACCTTCGTTTTCAAATTCAATCCCTCGCTGATATCGCCATCTATTATGGTTTTGAGGTAGGGATTTCGTTTTTCCCGAAATCCTTTTGCTTTTTGTTGCGTATGCCTAGTTTTCTATTTTTTCTTCTGATTTTATGTTTGGTGGGTTTGTGGGTGAGAGTATACTGGCAAAGTGGCAATAGCTTTTTAGTTATAGAAATAATTGTTGTTTTTAACCTTTTTGTTTTGTAATATTGGGCCGGATTGCATTTCATGGTTCCTAGATAACACAAAGCTTGAGAGCTTGAGAAATATGAGCTCCAAGTGTTTGTCATTTTGTCCCAAACAGAATGCCACAGAGAATGATAACTCCTTAAGCTTGGCCTCTGTTTAGAAGAACACTTTGGTCTAATTAATTGAAATACCAAATAAAAACAAGTTTTCTTGCACTAGAAACAGTTTTATAATTCATATATAAATTGTGGATATAATTGTGTGCATTTTACAAGCTCTAACTCCAAATATTAGGCCAAGGTTGCACTTTGAAAGGGTGAAACTCTGAACTTAAATAACTAAACACGTCTCTAAATTTCTTGCAGACAGTCCAAATCAATTTTAAGCGGTTCAATATTTTTCTCGTGATCGTTAATGCATTGTTAAATAATCGTGCACTCGAATACTCAGTCTTGAGCGATTTTTGTGTTTATTGCCAAAGCGACATAATTTGTGATTTGGAATTCGTTCATTTAAAATCATTTGAAGTTTGTTTAATCTATTATTGTTACTCCCTAAGTAGCTTTCTTCATGCTGTGTTGCTTAAATGTTTTTCCCTTTGCTTGTTACGTATTTTTTAAATAATAAAGAGATGTAGCTCAAATGGTAGAGCGTTCACTTTATAAGTGAGAGACACGAGGTTCGATCCCTCGCATCTCTATTCAATTTCATCATATAAATTCAATTTCATCATAAAATTGAGATGCAAAAACTACTTGTACTAGCTTCATAAAATTGAGATGCAAAAACTACTTGTACTAGCTTCATAAAATTGAGATGCAAAAACTACTTGTACTAGCTTTGTGCTGTTTTGTTTTTTGAATTTTCTCTGCTATTAGCTTGTGTTGTCCGTCTGTTTCGATTGTTATTTATAGTTGTAAAGAGGCCTTTTATTTTTTCTTTTAATTCGTTACCTTCTTAATTATCCATCTTTGAAAAGATTTAGAATTCATTTTTAATTTGGGAAGAGGACCTTCCAGGGGAGAAGATTCTGTTAGAGAGAATTCTGAGTGATGCGTACATTTTTAGATTAAGAAAACGAGTTATTTGTTTTGTGAGGTTAGAGAAGATGAGATTAAGAAAAAAGTTTATTCGGTTCTTGAGGTTTGTGAGATTATGAAAAATAATTTCGAAGAATTTATCTGTTCCGTGAGTTTTGTGAAATTGAAAGAATAAATCTGTGTTTTTTCTTCATGTGTTGAAGACTTGAAGAGAGAGAATCGAGAGATAACGTTAACAGTCAATTAAATAAACGACAGAAAACTCATTATGTTTTAAGCCGTCAGCCTTGTGTTTTTTTTTTGCCACATGTCGCAAATCTAAAGGTGAATACAGGAGATGAAACAGGCTTATAAAACAGGGGATCTCGTGCCCTAAATTTATTAGCCATTAAATTGTACGGGTTAATAGATTAAATAAATTGTATGGGTTAGCCATTATTTGAGTTTCTCCCATGCACTAAATAATTCATAATCTTACCACATTTTGTTTGTTTTCAATGAAATGTCACATAAAATGGGATCCTACCAAATTGGTGCTACAACAAATTTTCGCCATACAAGGCTATTTACAATATCAACTTTTCGATGTAAATATCCGTGTGTCATGTCACGTTGGATACTATGTAAGATACTTATCATGTCAAAAATTTACAAAGAATTGGTACCAACGTATTCACGTTGGTTTCGATCGTATCGGTGCATCATAGATGCAAATTCAAGAAGAAAATTAATGCGTCAAAATTGCAAATTAAGGTTGTGATAACTGAAGTATGTATAAAGACTATGTAACATGACTAAGAAAAAATCATCTACTATGTAAATGCTATTCCAGGGAAACAAAAAGAAGTGGGTCAAAGCATGATTTGCAATATGGTACACTTCCATTTCCATGCACAATTTGGGGGCAATTTGTTTTTTTTCTCTAATTATTTTTACATCCTTCATTCTCTTATGTAGTTATGTACCATATAAGGGAAAATTTTATTTTTGGTATACCAACTATTCCTATTAAGCATTTTTGGTACGCTAAAATTCCGGCGAAAAAATTGGACAATATCTTCAAAAATTAAGCAATTTGGTGCATTATTTTGCCGGAAACCACTTTTGCGCCCGTAAACCCGCTCCATTTGCACACGTGTCACAAAGAAACCACTTTTGCTCCAATTTAATCCCACATGGCCAAACCGGGTTTGCCACATCAAAGATAGCCCCACAGCTGGAGGCCACATCAGCTTATTACAAACCAAAAGATAAAAAAAAGGCCACGTCATCTCATCAATAATTAGACAAAATTTAACTCAAAATCAAAAAAAATAATCAGACAAAAATATTAAAACGTTTCAACTCGCCTCCAACTTATTACAAACCAAAAGATAAAAAAAGGCCACATCATCTCATCAATAATTAGACAAAATTTTAACTCAAAATAAAAAAAATTAATCATACAAAAATATTAAAACGTTTCAACTCACCAAAAAAGCATTACCTCCATTCAAGATCTCAACTACTCAAAACGCCAAAACTTGAAGAAAACCCTTAAATTTTTCTTCATTCAATTTCAAACCATACACTTCCATTTGAAGCTTGATGAGACTCCATTGTACTCTTGGAGATGGTTCGCTTAAGGGATGTTGGTTTATTGAAGCTTCCCCCACCTTGCTAATGTAAGTTCGACATTTTTGTTTGTGAATTTTTTTTTGGGTTTTGTTAAGTAAAAAGGTGGACAAAGTGTGTTTTTTATGGTATTTGATAAAGTGGGCTTTGGTGGAAACATATATTCTGTAGCACCCGCGACGAGAGCACCACATCCCCCGCACTATGAGTTCAGTCCACATATGAAATGAAATGATCCATACATGAACTAAACTCGCAGCGAACGGAAGACAATGAAAAAGATAGTCCTAGCTAGGCGGAATCTAACCCTGAAACGATCAACAGTGACCACAATGCGGAAGTAAGGTAATTATCTAATCAATATCAATAAAATGAATACAAGTTCAATGAAAGTAAATACGGGTTCTACTAATTCAATGAACCTGTCCTAACCTGTACCGAATTAATTCATTACAATAACATAAAACGGGTTCCACTAAAGCCCTATAAACCTGTCCCGAGTTCAATTCAATTCAGTAAGTAGCATACTAATCCAATAGCAAATTCGTAATTAAAATACAATATGCAGTGAGTGTAAGTGGAGAGACTGGAACAAGACTCGAAAGGAAAGACAAGACACAACTCTGACTCCCGCCTAGCACACCACCTGCCAAACTGAAAAGTGAGGTGTCAGTCTCCACAAGACTGAGCGAGGGGCATAATAATATATAAGCGCAGATAACATGCAAGTTATACTCTCGGGTGAAGATTTGTAAAATATAAATATACAAGTTCAATAATAACAATATAGCTTCGCCCGAGAATACAACTATCAATATTGAATCCTTGTTCTTTCCATGCAATCAATAAACATGCTTGCTTACTTGTTAATCATTAGGTGATCACGCAATTCAATTATCGTGCAATCATGCAATAGTGTACTCAATTAGCACATTCATGGGATGGAAATCATGCAATCAATACATGGCTTGCTTGTAACACGATAGGGTTTTGTTCTTCCTGTGGTTGGACGGACAACCACCAACTCTAAGACCAGCCCAGCGCCCTCACTAAGGAGAACCTGGCCAGGAGAACGCACGTACACGATGGCTTTGTTCTTCTTGTGATTGGACGGACAATCACCAGCCCGAAGACCAGCCCAGCGCCCTCACTAAGGAGGACCTGGCCAAGAGAACACACGAACACGATAATGTATTGTTCTTCCTGTGATTGGACGGACAACCACCAACCCGAAGACCAGCCCAGCGCCCTCACTTAGGAGGACCTGGCCAGGAGAACACATGAACTTGCTTTCATGACATGACATGCTTGATTCATGCACACTAACATAACCTACTTGCTTGCCTCATGAACAATAACATGCTAGAAATGATAAGTGCTTTCATGAAATTATAAATATAAATACCTTTGGCCAAAAACCACGTAAAGGTTATACGGGTTCTATATAACTAGAAATTAAACCTCACCTGGAATACCACGAGACAAGAACAACAACAAGAGCACTACGGTTGCCTATTCGATCCAGAAGTCTCCACCCTAGAGAAGAACTGTACAATAAAGGGAACAATGTGTACCAGTGAGAGGAGACTCAATATGAACCAAATAAGACGCACGGCAATGTTCATGAAATGGTATCAATAAGTTCTGCAATAATCCAATATATAATAAATTACAAAAGTCATGTAATGTTCGGGTGTACATTCAAGTTTCCAAATAACAATTAAACATATAATTAAAGCTACATGTATGATTCATGAACGTTAAGTTCGTATTTCAAATTAATTAAGCATTTGGAATAATTATGTCCACTCATATATATTCAAACAATTCTCAATTAAATCAATTAAGACAAGTAATCAACATGAAACGAGGCCCATAAAATCAATGAGTTAAGAATTCGAGTTTTCATATATCATATCATATTATCATACATTATACAATTCATAATCATCGATTAATTAAGCGTACAAGATTAACTTACAATTTAAAACAATTAACGTATAATATACAATAACTTCAGAAATTCATATAAAATCAACCAAGAGTCCGATTGACGAACGGAAAGCGGTGATAGACTCACCACGACGAAAGGAACACACTGTCCGGAAGGCATCTGAATGCCGCCACCGGAGCCTGCCGGACCGCTACTGACAGCCGTCAAACCACCACCTCCGGTGGCCGGAAAAAACCCCGGAGGGACAGAAATGTGCGTCTCGGCCTGCTAGTCAAAAGCCCTCAAACAATTTCAGGAAAAGCCAAACACACCGGATTTCGTTGAAGAAAAATCGAACTAAATCCCTAGAACGGAAATTGCAATTAAACTCAAACCGTAAAACGAAAATGAAATCCGGACATACCGTTGGAAAGCCCATAACGAGCCCTTCGAAACCCATATCTCAATTACCGGAAAAAGTCGCCGGAACAGTGACCGGTTCAGACCCGCCGGTTCAGCCGTCGGTCCACCACCACCGGCCGGTTTTCGCACCGGCACCCACACGGTGAGCTTGTCCACGTCGAAACGAGTAACTTTTGTGAAGGGCTCATCACCAAAATCGCGCCGGAAAAGGCCGAACCGCCACCTCCAATGTCCGCCGCTGCCACTCGTCGGAAAACCCCATTTCCGGACACTTTCTCGCCAAACCAGTGCCGGAAATGAACTCAGGAGCTTGAAGAACCTCGGAAACCGCTAACCCTCGCCTGAAAAAGTCGCCGGAGGGCGGCTTTTGGTGGCGCTACAGTAACACGCGCCACCGTCGTCCTTTGATCAGCGCGTGCGCCACCGCACGGCGTCCGTTGGCTGCGCCGCCTATGCCATTAGTTGCGCCGGGAAGTCCTCGTCATGGGTCAGGGGTGCGTGCTCCAAGACTATCGCCGGAAACCGCCGCGAATGGGCGGCGAAGCGACGGCTCTAAGCCACGCCACCTGCTGCTCGCCGTAGCGCCACCACCATCGATTTTCAGGTCCCCATTTTTGTATCATCGTGACGGGCTCGTCGAGCTGATAAATTTCCACTACTCATACGTCGAATTCCGTCGAGAAACGAATGAGAACGGGCATGTGTATGTTTTCGCACCTCCACTGTGTGAACAGTGTTGGATCGCGGGCAAGAAGACGATGAGGGCTGAAGCTGAAATTATGGCACGCAAAACGAGGATCCGGGTATTATATCTCGTGTCCTGGTACACGAAAACGGTCGGAAGAACGGGCTAACGAAGTCAGAATTGGGCAAACTTAGAGTCTACGGACTCGTCTCGATGCCCCGAACGCGTTGAAGGGATCAAAGAGGTCAAAATCTCGATCGGGTGAGAAATGACCGAAAAACCCTTGAAGGAGAAAATTACAAACAAGCCCCTAAACTCAGAAAGAGCTGCGAATAAGGCCACATAAATCACATAAACAAGCACACAAGAAAGTCAACACGTGGCGTAATCCTTACACTGGAAGAACGGGGCGTTACATATTCTCCATGTCTTGGTGTTGTTGTGTATATATGGTCCCTATTTGGTTTTAGAATCTTTACTCATCTCTCTGGTCCTAGGTCCCCACTTGAATATTTTTGTACTATGGTGGTTGTGGAAAGTGAATAAGCTCGAAATTTTAAATATAGTATATTTATTAATTTTTTAAATATTTTCTAATTTTTCAGATCCAAACTCCACATCTTTGACGTTGGCTATTTACCATGGTGGAACCTTCGAAAACAACATCTGGATAGGTGGTAAGATTAGGAAGCTTGACTATGTAGATGTTGTTAAATTAAATTTCTTGTCTATTGAAGGGTATATCCAAGATTTAATTCCTGAGGGTGCCAACAAAAGGTTTTATACTTTTGTGGACAAGGATTTTAAATTGATATTGAATGATGGGGACTTGAAGTTATATGGTAGGAAACATTTAAAAATGAGTAGGGAATATTCAGTATTTGTTGAAGTAGTAGAGAATGAAAAACAACAACTGAATGAAGACAATGCAAATGAACCTACTCAAGATTGTCAAGTCCATCTAGATGATGATAGACGAATACTGTCGTAGATCTCCCAAGTCCCAAGTTGCAGCTGCTGAAAATAATTTAACTCAAAATGAATACATTGAAACAGAACTAGTAGCTTTGGCAGATGAAGATGATAGTGCTGATTAAAGTTATGATGACCCAGATTTTTCTGTGAGAATTATTGAAAATGCTTATGAATCAGGCACTTCATTTGATGATATAGTTAGTAAATTTGTTGAACCAACATGCACTGTTCAGAAAGAAAAATTGAATGATGATTATATTCAGTGGTTGGAGTTTGATGACAAGGTGCCTGAGTCTGAGATTGTGTCAGATTCTGTCAATTCTTCTGATGATGAATTTGTAATTCCTGATGTCCATTTAGATTCTAATGATGATAATTTGTATGAAGATAACGTGGTTAGTGATGCAAAACTTGGTGAAGATGTTAATGATGTGAATGGTGAAGATATAAACACATCATATTTATTAGGTGAAGATGTGTTGGGTAGCCAAGATGATGATCTAAATTTGGATAGAGTCTCAGATGAGGAGGGTGAAGTAATGTCATTCCCACAGTTCAATGAAAATGATATATTTGACCCTGTTTTTGAGTTGGGCATGACCTTCAAAGATAAAGATACTAAAATGAGTGTGAATTGTTGGGCTGTAAAAATTAGAAGGACATTGCCCTTTGCTAGGTCTGACAGTAATAGGGTGTATGTAAGATGTGTTGTTAGGGGTTGCCCTTTCAAGATGAATGCAGTTAAAGTCCCTGAACCACAAGATGATAATGAAGATGCAATTGTCCTTAGGGTGCTCTGCCTAACACATACCTGTGCTGAGACTTATGATGTGAAGAATGCAAAGACAAAATGGTTAGCACGTAGGTACATCTCTTGGTTTAAATCAGACCCAAAAAGAAATATGAAAGGCTTTAAGGAAGATGTTGAAGATGCTTTGGATGTGAATATCTCCAGGGACCAGGCATATAGGGCTAAAGTAAAGGCAATTGATATGATTAGAGGAGACCCTGATCTTCAGTACACAAAACTATGGGATTATGTAAATGAGTTGAGGGGGACTAACCCTGGGTTTACTATTATTTTAGGGACAAATAATATAGATGGTGAGATGCGGTTTTCCAAATTTTATGTTTGTTTTCATGCTATGAAGATTGGGTTCAAGAGTTGTAGACTATTCACTAGTGTTGATGGAGGTCATCTTAAGGGCCCTCATGGTGGCATTCTTTTGACTGCTGTTGGTGTAGATCCTAACAATAGCAATTATCCTATAGCATATGCCGTGGTGTCTTCAGAGACCAAAGATAATTAGTCATGGTTCTTTTTTGTGCTGAAATCAGATTTGGGGCTTGACAATGGACAAAACTTCACCTTTATCTCTGACAAACAAAAGGGTTTGATATATGCATTGCCAGAAGTATTTCCTGTAGCAGAGCATGTGTGTTAGACATATGATAGTAAACATGCATTCAGCCGGTCACAAGGGTGTATTTTTGCAAAATGCAATATGGAAGGCTGCAAAATCAACCACTGTTGCTGAATTCATAAATGGATTAAGAAACATTAGAGCAAAGTATGGTGAGACTGCTGAATGGTTGAAAGATAAACCACCTGTTGAATGGTCTAAGAGCCATTTTTTGGAGTTTTCAAAGTGTGACCAGCTTGTAAATAACTCTTGTGAATCCTTTAATGCTAGCATACTTGAGGCAAGGAATAGACCTATCATCACAATGCTAGAATGGATCAGAGAATACTTGATGACCAACAATTACAGATATTTTGGAGAGGCATGGCAGAAAAGTTGGTGGTTGCAGACCCATTAAGGCCTCAAGATCTCATCTTCAGGTCTTTTGTGTAGATGGTGGTCAACATGCTATTGATTTGGACACAAGAAGCTGTAGCTGTAGAAAATGGCAATTGACCGAAATACCATGCAAACACGTACTAACTTCAATTTACTTTGATAAATTGGACCCACTTGATTTTGTGGATCAATGCTACTTTTTTGTGAGGTAGCCAACAGATTTGGGGTAATACGTTCTTCATACCTCCTTTGCTACCAAACTTCGGGAGGAGACCTGGAAGGCCTGCCACACTTAGAAGGAGGGGAGTGCACGAGAGAGAGATGACCAATAGTAGAAAAAGAACAAGTCCTGTGATAAGAAAACTAAGGAGGTTTCAGAAGACCGTCCATTGTGGGTATAGTGGAGGGCTTGGGCACAATGCTCTGTTTTGTGACCAACTCCTTAAAAGTGCTAAAGACAAATTGGAAAGACTAAGAAAGAGGGCCTTTGCGGTTAGTTTACATTAACTTTCTTATTATTCTTAGTTCAACTTCTTTTTTTATGGAATTTATGGAGTTGTATTTGGTTAATTTTGCAGGAAGTAGGGGAAATATCAACAGCTGTTGAGGAAAGAGTGAGGGGTGAAGAAGCTGATAATGATACAAATAGAACTGTGAAGGAGACAAGTGTACTTGAGCAAAACACTGAAAATGAGGTATTTTATTATATTTTTATATACACATCAATCTTATATAAGTTGTTATGTCAATTTCCTAAAACTAGTATACACCTGATGGGTTATCAAAACAGTCAATGTAGTATATACGTCCACCTTTACCTACTACTCTACCACCTGAAGATGCAATCAGTGAACCTATTGAAGCTGGGTTTCCAAACTACACTATCATAGAAGAAACAACTATTCCAGGTCCTTCAATGTTTGAACAATTGAAGATGGGAAATCCACATATGCGGAACACTCAAACAAGGAACAATTTGACAGTTGAAGAGATTGCAACTATAGGGAGGAATTATTTTGCTAACAAGAGACAAAAGACATTGGGTGTAAAGAGGATAAGAATGAGAGTACCTCCAAGCATGAATGATGCAGACATACAACTATAGGGAGGAATTTGTGGAGCACTAACAAAGAAAACTATATTCAAGAAAGGTGGTAAAAAATTTCTGGATTTATCAGGTGGATTTAAGAAGGCATGATCTTGTTAATGTGATTTGAAGTATTTTATCTATTTTGTCTATCATATTATTATGTTGGTTTTTGGCTAAACTTTGGGGATGTTTCTGTACTTTTTGTGGACAAGGTAGTTCATGGATATTGTAATGGGTTAGTAATGTGTTGGTAAATTCAAGCTTTTAGAGACAATGTTATGGTGTTTTCAATGCTAATGTAGCATGGCTTACGTATGTGTAAATTTCCCCCGTTTTGGGGACAATGTTATGGGGAAATATTGTTAAATATGTTCTTGGCATTATGAATGCTGTTGTTATGTTTTCAATCATTACTATTGTTGTTTTCGCTATGAGTATGTAAGTTTTTCTTATGATAGAATGCTTGAAATTTCTATATCAACAATTTGGAGCAAAGAAAAAAAAAATCTCAAAAAATGTCTGCTATAAATAACAAAATATAACAATAAGATTCAATTTACCAAAAACAACACAATCCACCTTTCATTTTTAATTGTGCTTGAGCTTCAATAGTACAAGTAACCTAAACTACTTCACATACAATCCGTAGCTCGAAAGAAACATTCAAGCTTATAGTCCATAACCATGACATTAAGCAAAAGTCATGGTTTCAAAGGATAGCAAAAAAAAAAAAAAAAGCTGCCAAAATAAACATATAATTAAGCCTATACTACTAACATTCCCACAAGGGATTTCATCACCATCATCAACAACAGGAGGGTTAAAGCAAAAAGAGTTGCCAACAGATATAGTCCTTACTTCTTCAATTTCTTCTCCAAGATCCCAACTTTGGCTTCCAAATTGTTTGTTTTCTTTAGAAAAGCAGGTATAAGAACCTTGGATCTCTCACACATCTCTGGATCGTGCCATCTGAAGAAATTGCATTTCTGAAAATACAAAGAGCAATTATTGAATACTAGAAAATTAGGAATTAAAATTAAATGTTGAGCTAATTACCATCTCTCCACAACCACAAAATCGTCACCTAGGGTTGGTGGGTTTCCAGGAACAACACAAGATAGCATCTCTTCCACACAAACATGAGAGAGAGTGATGTTCTTCAAATTTGAGATTTGATTTAGAAAACGGACTGCTTGATGCACGAGATTGGGCCATTTTGTGTGGAGCCTCCTCAATTCAAATGGAGAATTTTTGAAGGGTCTGTAAATTAAGGTTAGGGTTAGAAAATAAAAAAAAGAGAATACCTTTTGTCTGAATATATATGTTTAAACGTGTTTGATTTATTAAAAAAAGGGAAATGGTGATTTGATTGTTTTGAGGGGGAATTTTTCCCTCCTAAAAGAAATGATGCATGGCTTTTATTTTTTTCTTTTGGTTGTCTATAAACTGACGTGGCCTCTAGTTATGGGGGTTGTTTCTGATGTGGCAAATCCGGTTTGGCCATGTGTGATCAAAAGTGGTTTCTTTGTGACACGTATCCAAATGGAGCGGGTTTACGGCGCAAAAGTGGTTTCCGGTGAAATAATTGCACCAAATTGCTTAATTTTTGAAGGTATTGTCCAATTTTTTCATCGGAATATTTAGTGTACCAAAAATTCTTAATAGGATTAGTTGGTATACCAAAAAAAAAAATTTCCCTACCATACAATAACAACCCAGATTTAATCCCAAATAAAAAGCAGCCCAAGCCAACTGTGAGTGTTACTACTTCCATGCAAAAACCCTAGCTTCGTCTCATGACTTAGAGAGCAGCAAATCTCCATTTTCCAGCACCAACCACCCTAAAAAATAATGACGTCGATTTCATATGAATGTTTCGTCGGCATTTACAATTCGAGCTACGTACCCAACTCCGGGCAGTCATTTGTATTCGACAATTTTGAAGAATGTGAATGAGAGAGCATCAACGAAAGGTATTATAAGGATACTCCTTGGCTTGCTTATAGTTTATTGCTTGTTTGTTGTGAACGCCTTCAGAACATTCATATGATGTCGACACGATTATTTTTTATGATAGTATGTGTTGGAAAACGGAGACTAAGCTGTGAGACGAAGATAGGGTTTTGGAGTGGAAGTAGTGACACTCACAACGCGCTTGGGCTGTTTTTTATTTGGGCATAAATCTGGGTTGTTATTGTATAGTGATTAAGAGAATGAAGAGTGTAAAAATAATTAGAGAAAAAAATAACTCTCTATACTATAAGTGTTTTTTTAACTTTTTATCCGAACTTTCAAATGTTTTAGTTTGTCATCTGTATATTGAAAAAAATTCAGATTGTCATTTTGGCCAATTAGGTGTTAACATGTGGCCGTTTTGGTGATAATTTTTTACCAAAAGTTAGCAATGTGTTAACACCTAATTGGTCGAGATGACAATTTGTAAAAAATTTCAAAGTACAAATGACAATTTGAAATATTTGAACGTTCGGATAAAAATTTGAAAAAACACTTATAGTATAAGGGCAAATCATTTTTTTCAACAGCTCAGATTTAAGCCAAATAAAATGCAGCCCAAGCCTACTGTGAGTGTCACTACTTCCATGCCAAAACCCTAGCTTCATCTCACAACTTAGATAGCAGCAAATCTTCGTTTCCCAGCACCAACTACCCTGAAAAACAATGACGCGACATCGTATGAATGTTCCATCAGCATTTACAATCTGAGGAATTTTCCAAAAGATCTTATAATAAATTGAAGACAAGATACATATCCCATGTGCTTGGAAGAAAAAACCAACAAATAGGTAAATAAAATCACTTGATGACTAGAGTTAACACCAAAAATACTATGCGATTGGCATACCTCGCAATCTTTCAGCCGGGGTGATCTCGTCTTCGGTCCTGTTCTTCAAGTTGGCACGATACTGGTTGAATGCCTGAAATTGATTTACAAATCCATCAGCAATGTCCCACACCTACTGATTGGGCAATTGCAGATCCTCGAGGTTCTTGATCAATAGAAACTGCATAAACAAAATAGGAACATAGGGAATCAATTTCTCAGCCTGCACAAGCTTCTCACCATAGACGTCAATATGCTATAGTTTTCATCCATTAATCCTCAACTACTTTAGTATATCTTATGTGTTGTAATTGTTGTAAATTTTTAACAGTTAAATAAAGCAAAAGAGATCCCCCTTCTCTCCAAGGACTGTGGAGTCGGAAAGTTATTTTTTCAATAACCAAGTTATATATTGCATATATTTAGGTAATTTTAAAGTAATGAGAATCATCATTAGTCGAACACTCGCTAAATTTTTTCACTGATACTACATACATACTGACCATTATAGAGAAAAATTTTCATAACCTTTGTTTATATCTGCTTGTGTGGGAGTTCCATTGCAATAGAGTACAGTCCATAGACATGATTTTATGTTAACATATAGTTATTTGCAGCCTCACAGATAAGGCACCCAACTCCTACTCTCATCATCCAATGTACCGTGGAATTTTGGTATGATTAAATTTAGAATTTAATGTATATTTATATACTATATGGCTTGTACGAATTTATGACGAACATGACTAATAAAATCATTTGATAGGGGTGGTTCCCCCTCAAATATTATTAATCTAAATTATGAATTCTCTAATTAAACTATTATAGTGCAGAACTGTTACATTACAATGATTGATGTTATACGAAAATCCGGAAGCACATATAACAAATAATATAAAAATTAAAACGAAAATTTGTCATCATCTATCGAATATCTAATAATTGAAAACATCATAATCATTTAATCTTTACGATTCAGTTCAATAAAATTAAAAGTCAAAAATTTCAAACCTCGAAGAGACTGCAATAACTCGTTCACGCCTCAATACGCTGGCTAAGAGTGAGCGTGAGCCGTTCAAAAATATGCTGAAATCGCATCTCCGGGTATAGCAAGCAAAATAGAGCATTGTTGTTGACGTGAGGCGCCACCGCTGTGATGTCCGGCAAAGGAGTATGCTTATACAAATTCTCGGTGATAATGTTAAACTCCTTCATGTACATATGCTCGGTCTTCTGCACATTAATATCAACTAAGTATTCGTAAGTCTGCTCTACAAATGACTTCACGGAATCGGGTATAGCAGCGGTGACGGAGTCGCTGGAGACAAATTTATCGGAGTGATCGGACGATGTTGAGGCCATGGTTAGGGCTTGAAAATAGAATTTCGGTGCTCTCCAGTTGGGGGACAAAAAAGGGTTCTAGCGTAAAGAGTTGGCAGTTGAGAGAGACTCATTGGTCTGAAATTTAAAAAGCTTTAAGCTTGGGATGTTAAATTTTGGTAAAAACTGGGTTATACGGTAATTAAGAAAAGAGGTAATAATAATTAATTTTAGGGCAATTAATAAAAATGACAAAATATCTCTAAAACTTTTCCTAACCCCCCATTTTGAAAATTGTTAATTTTTTTTTTTATTTTTATAACACACACCCCCAAGTGGCCAGAGGGATTTGAACCCGAGCCATTGCATTCGAGAATCAACCCTCAAACTACTTGGCCAACCCTTGTTGGCATTTTGAAAATTGTTAATGTTAGATCTTTAGTATACATCTTATTTTTTATAAACCCACCAATGCCTTGAAAATTCTGTTTTGCCATTATTTTTTTATTCCAACCACACCATTTTTACTTCTTTCACCCCATATCCCTTTAATTATCTCTCTTCTTACTTTCCCGTTCTTCACCGATCAGTTTTCAAAAAAAAAATCCGACCACCATCGACGAGCGCACCTCACCGTTGCTGAAGAAGAAGATGTTGAGTCGTCCCCCATTCCTAAGTTTAATCTCAGGTATTTTCTGTAACTCTTCTAATTCGCTATTTTAGGTCCGAATTTGTGAATAAATTTCTGCAAATTTGAGATTTCTATATATATGTGAATAAATTTTTTCATGTATTTTTGTGAGTATCTAAAGAGATTTTTTGGGAGCTATGAGATTTGAGATTTTTGTATATGTGTAAAGAGAATTTTGCTATTTGTGATTTTTGCATATATCTGAGATTTTTGCGATTTAGAATTTCTGCATATATCTCAATAGATTTGATGTGTGCTACTAAATTCGTAATTGTTTTTGGTTGGGTAATCTGGTGTTGAATATAAGGTAATTAACTGTTTTGAGTATTATTGCTGGTTTCTTGAACAATGAGATCCATTATCTGTGTTTTGAGAATTTTACCAATTATAATGACAATTTATTTGAGTTTTTTGCTACGAGATTTGAAATTTCTCATATATCTAAAGAGATCTCTGCTTGCGATTTGAGATTTTTGTAAAACAATTGTTTGAGATTTATGAGATTTCTACATACTTCTGGATATATTTTTGCATAAACTGGCTGTGAGATTTCTGCATATATCTAAATATATAAATGCATAAATAGACGGTGAGATATTCGAATATATTTCTGCATAAACTGACTAATTATTTGTTGTTGTGTTTGTTCCAATAGAAAGATTATAATCACCTTTTGTAATGATTTGTTTTCTTACAGAAAATGAACAGTGGTCGAGCTTCTGGAGGATGCATGACCATTTTATGATGATGAACTATGTCGCACATTCTATCTTTTAATCATAGTATTGTAGTTTGTATTTATGTTTTATTTTCTTCGATCCTGGTTGTAATTTACAAATGAAGATATGTTTATGTGATTTTTGTGGTTTTGGTGTACTAAGGTTTCGTTTGGATATGTGTTTTGAAAATTTTAACCAATTATAGTAATGTCGATTTGCTGAGCAAGGAATTAAAAATGTCGAACTAATTTTTCAAAGCTTAGAGTAATTGCAGGATAAATTAGAACTAAATTCTCAACGCATACAGTTTATGGAGTATGTGAAGTGCTAATGTGGAACTAAGTGCTTCATATGTAGAGTAAAGAATTGAAAAGGGGAAAAAGTTTAACCCAAAACTAAACGTACATTTTATGGAGTAAGTAAAGTGGTAATGTGGAACTAGAGCTTGATATGTAGAGTAAAGAATTGAAAATCACAAAAAATTTAAACTTGAACTAAACGTATAGTTTATGGAGTAAGTGAAGTGGTAATGTGGAACTAAGCGCTTGAAATGTAGAGTAAAGAATTGAAAACGGAAAAGAATTCAACCTAGAACTAAGCATACAATTTATGGAGTAATTAAATGGCAATGTAGAACTAAACGCTTGATATGTAGAGTACAAAATTGAAAACTAAACATACAGTTTATGGAGTAATAAAGTTATAACCGCTTGATCTGTAGAGTAAATTTAACGGTGACTAATGCTTTTCTAATATATACGATCAAAAGATCTTTATTTTTTGGTTAAATATCAACATAAGACTGTATGGAATGATAGTTTATGAAAAATAAAACACTGATTCCTTTGTTCCTCACGTGTTACCATTATAATACAAAAAACTCAAAAATAATTAGAATGACTTCATGTTTATATATTATGAACACTAACACATTACTTACCAATGTTTGATCATACTACTTTTAAAACATAATTTTATCCCTTATATAGTGTTTCCATTATATTATAACATGATAGGATTATAAACTATCATTTCGTACATTCTTATGTTGATATTTAATGAAAAAATAAAAATTCTTTGGTATTAAATACTAGAAAAGGATTACTCACCTTTGAATTTACTCTCACTAAACAAAATCTGACAAAAACCGATGGAAAAAACCAACGGAATTTTCAGAAATTCTGTTGGTTTTCCATTGGAGAAACATATTTTTGACAGAAAACCGATAGAATGACGTCTGTTGGAAAAACCCTTGTCGAAATTGGGTATTTAGAGAATTCCAACAAAAAACCCTCGTCGAAATTGGTTAAAATTCCCAAAACACATATCCAAACCAAACTACAGTACACCAAAACCACAACAATTTCACAAACATATCTCATTCATAAATTACAACCAGGATCGAAGAAAATAAAACATAAATACCAAACTACAATACTGTAATTCAAAAACAGAATGTATGAAAGAGTTCATCATCATAAAATGGCCATGCATCCTCCAGAAGTTCGGCAACTCTTCATTTTCTATGAGAAAACAAATCATTGCAAAAGGTGATTAGAATCTATTTATTGGGACAAGCACAACAACGGATAATCAGTCAGTTTATACAAAAATATATTTAGATGTATGCAGAAATCTCACAGTCAATTTATGCAGAAATAAATTTTGATATATGCAGAAATGTCACGGTCAGTTTATGCAGAAATATATATAGATGTATGCAGAAATCTCATAAATCTCAAACAATTGTTTTCTCGAACCACAAATTTCAAGTAGAAATATCTTTAGATATATAAAAATTTTCAAATCTCCAGGCAGAAAACTCAAATAAATTGGCATTATAATTGGTAAAATTTCCAAAACACATATAATGGATCTGATTGTTCAAGAAACCAGCTAAAATACTCAAAACAGTTAATAACTTTAGATTCATCACCAAATTACCCAACCAAAAACAATTGCAAATTTAGTAACACATATCAAATCTATTGAAATATATGCAGAAAATCACAAATCGCAAAAATCTGCAATCGCAAAAATCTCAGATATATGCAAAAATCACAAATCGCAAAAATCTCTTCACATATATACAAAAATCTCAAATTTCATAGCTCCCAAAAAAATTTCTTTAGATATTCACAAAAATACATGGAGAAATCTCAAATCTCATAGCACACAAATTTATTTACATATATATAGAAATATCAAATTTGTAGAAATTTATTAACAAATTTAAACCTAAAAATGAGGAATTAGTAATAAAATTCACAAACTCGACCCAAAAGCTCTCTCCTTCATTCCCCTTTACGCAGTGCATCAGTTAGAAGATGAGGGTAAAGATATCCTTTTAAATCTAACCACCATACCCAGTTATTTAACAACTCCTCGAAGTTTTTAAATAGCCTATCACTTCCTATTATATTCTTGGGCTTTACATATTACAAAACAAAGGGCCCCAAACCAATTGTAGTAAACACTAGAAATGGGTGTCTTAAATACCTAACACACCCATTTCTAATAAAGTAAATAATTTCTAAATTGACATGTGTAATGTCCATTAAATATAACGTTCGAATACAAATACGGTGATATTGACATGACATAATACGAATACACAAAGCAATTTTTATGTACATCTATAATGTACGAATGCAAACACAGCAACACAGACATTACATAATACGGAAACACATATTTTTTTCTTAAATACACACTTATGGATATCTATAATGTACGAATATAGACACGGTAACACGAACACTACATAATACGACGATATAGATGTTTTTTTTAAAATTTTCACGTAAAGAATATCAAACACAATACACACGACACGATAAAATAATATTTGAAACATTTCAAAAAGATAAAAAATATGATTTAAGAAGTATCGTATTTATTAGCCAATATATAATTGTCTTTCGTTTTTCAGTTTTTGGGTGGAGTCATAATTGATTCAGGTATCTCACATGACATGATATTAGAGCTGAGTATAAAGCACGATGTGACAAAGATGATGATATTTCAAAAATGCATCAGAGTAAGCAACCTTTTTCAAGAATATGCACAAGTTAAGACCGCAACCAGAGAACCTAAATATTATATTGTACATCTTGTGTTGAAACTAATTCCTACCAACATGCAAAAAGCCTCAGAATAGGGTATTTAACTTCATGAAGTAGTAACACCTCTGATGTCCCTAAATGTACACAAAATACCTTCTGCTAGACCTAAATCTCAATACACCAGAACAGTAACTTCACACTCTTTGTCGTGCAGAATTCGAACGCGTAATATTGGGCACTTCCACATAATCGTCAGGTTCATCTTCCTCGTCAGAGGATAGGAAAGAAGGACCCATCCATGCTTTGAAACCTTCATTGACACGTCTCTCCACATCTGGTGTGACTTCTGTTGGGCTTGCTTCAAGCATTTCTAGCCCAATGTTTCTACCAGCAAAGTCACTATCATCGAGTATAGTAGCTGCTCTTCTTCTAAGGAAAAAGGCAGATCCTCCGTGCAGAATGACTAAACCCCATGATGCGATTTCATAGCACCAGAACAGAGGCAATGAGCAGCTGCTACCAAGAGTGAGGAGAGTCGAACCAAGAAAAAGTGCAAGAAGACCAAATATGATGGCAAAAATAGCATTCAGAATAGATAGGCAGCGCACACCACCTGCACACGAGAATTGAGAAAGAATTAAAACTAAATGTAGTCTCGTGCTGAAAAGAAGGAGGTAATATTTTAGCATTGTGAACTCATCATGATAAGCAATAGAAATACCATTCGGCTGAGATTATTTCTAACATACAACCAACCGAATTTGTCAAAAAAACATTTACTTCTTCCAAAGTTTTAACTCACAACCAGGGATGCAGTAAACAAAAGCCTCTTCGTTATGAGCCATAGCTCATAGATATTGCATTGACTTCATGTTTTGATTCTTAAGGTTGCACATCTAACTTGAGATGGGATTTCATGAAACCCTACTGTTTCCAAAAATGCAGCAAGACAAACAATGAAGACTTCCTACATTATTAACACCGGCCAATCATAACAGTCAATTGGTAATGCAGGTCAAATTTCCTTCCATTTACAAGACACATGGACGTGAATACTACTTTTCGATCATAAGAGAGTTGATTAACTGACCTTTGATCAGATTATTTACCAGGCCCACCTTTGTGCAGGGAAATATTATTCAAGAATTCAGCTATGGTCTATTACTTCAGAAAAGAAATACAATTCAAAGGATTTTTTCAGAGTAATTTTGATGCAATGAAACAGATATGCAATAAACTGGCACTAACTACAACATTCATCCAGACGGAAGAAGTATAAGCAGACACAAGTTAAAGAAAATATAAATACCTCTCCTAGAAGCGCAGTAATTGTTCTCAACCACCTTCAAGCATCCATGTCGTACAGAAGATGAATAAGCAACAGAAATTCCTGCATGACAGTTTGTCACATATTATATTTGGAAACAGGGATGGGTATATCCACTGCAAACAAATAGAGAACCCTTAGCTAACGAAGCTCGAGGTAAACAGAACCAGTTCTCAAAGGTAAAGTTGAATTTCATGACTGACCTTTGAGTAGAGAGGTCTACTGCAAGTAGACCCTCTTCGGAAATAATATAAGATATTTTGTCAGTCCATCACAAAAGATCATTAAAGGTGAATTATATGTGAAACTTTTGAGTTCTGGCATGTTTTCCTTTAGAGCTACATAAGACAAAGATGAGATGCAAAGTTCTAGCATTATCTAGGCATCTCACGACACTTTCTTCAAGCCATGTCAGATCACTCCTAAGAACATGTAAGATTGTCAAGCAAAGTTTTGCACATGTTTACAGTTTGTCATACCGAAAAACACAAAATAGCATAAATTGCATCTTCAAAATCGACTACATTCTCAAGATTCAAAAGCCTAATTCCATAAAAAGTTGCAAAATTCAATTCTTCATCTTTATATAACATAAACTCCCTAAGATACTAAACTGCTCCAACATTTACAAATTCAGCAGCCATCTCTAACCACAGGTTAATAACCAACACATTCAGCAGCAGTACATAAACATCGCATTGCCATTAGTCAAAATCTCAAACGCGATCGGCAGCATATATCAAGTTTAATACCTTCAACAGAACATAAAACAAACTCCAGAATTTCAAACAGTTCAATTATAATCAATCACATTCCAACACGAGTTCACATTCAGAATCCCTCACCTGCAATCAAGTACACCGCAGAAACCACAAAAACCAAAGCCGTAGGAACAAGCACCACAATCCAGTAATAATCAACCGTCTCCTGATCCGTCAAGGCAAACGCGCCGGGCAAAAGATCCGACTCACCGCCGCCTCCGCCTCCCGCCACCGGCGTCGTGAAATTAATCGACAGCGGCTGAATCCTGAGATCGCGGCAGAACGGCCGCCTCAAATTATCATCCGGAAACACTATCTTCAAGCTAATTACAGTGGAAACCACAACGGCAAGCGAAATTAGGGCCAGCGATAGCGAAATCAACGGCCTCTGCAGCTTCTGCCACGCCTTCTGCTCGTCGCGGAGGCTCTCGTACTCGTGCTTCGGCATGAACGCCTGCCGCAAAGCGTCCCCTATTATCGCCATTTCCGATGTATTTCACATGTATCCGATCCTCCTTTGCTCCGTAATTCCCTCCGCTTCGCTGCTTTGAGGGGCGGAGCTAGGGTATGGCGGCGGTGGAGGGCGGTGGATGGAAATGGGGTTTATGTATGAGCTGTCTATTGCTGGTGAAGGGAAGGGGGGGGAGTTTGCTTGCAGTTTAGTTTGGAAATTCATGGTTATCATGTTTTCTTCAACACTACTTATTTTTCATATATTCGTATTTTTTTTATTTTGGGTATATGTGTAATATTATATTCTTTTGGTAGTTAGATTTGAGTGTGATTGGAATTGCATTGGGCTCCTCGAAGTTTTGGTTATTATTAAATGTCACGGCCTAGTTTTATAATAGTGAGTATTTATCCCTCATGGTCATGGTCATGTTTTTTTTTTTTTTTTTTTTTTGTTGGTTCTTAAAAACACACCCCTTATCATGTTTAATACTCGTGCTCGATATTCGTCAAGTAAAAATTTCAAAAAAAAAAATTATATCTTCGTATCCGTGTCGCTATATTCATATTCGTATATCATAACTTCAAAGTGATCAGCGAAATTCAAACTCGAAATTATTACTATGAAAAAAAAAATTTAACTACGAAAAACAATTCTTAACTACGAATCCCGATTGACTAACCATCATGGATCTATACTTAGTTTTGCTTACTTTAATTTATTGAAATAATCATTGTTTCTTTTGATGCGTATAGTTACTAAAATATAACGAGTTAATAGTTAAGTATTTATGATTTGCATTTCGTTTTTGGTAAAAATTCAAATGAGATTGATGGATCTTCTCCTTTCTTATTTCTCGATCTCCATCAATTCCCAAATAACATGAGGTGCTTCGTCTTGTATCATGATTACATATTTTGAAGTCATGCTCGTGTTTGCGAGCTAGTCGGGATAGATATTCTTTTTTTACTCTTTTGAGAAAATCAATTTAGACAATTTATATTAGAATTAATAAACGAAAATAGTTTACAATTACGGGTAATATCGAATAAATCCCTATTTGGGCATCATATTTTTACTTAACTCCCTAATTGGACAATAAATCTTTATTTTATTCCCCGTATGTTGTATGAATATGTTTGTTCACAACAAATTTTTTATTGTCTGCAAAATAATGTTACAAGACGAAAAAAAGTATGAACAACAACTATAGAAATTTAAAGAATTTAACGAATTTGATGGAATAAATCCTAGCAAATCTATTCCTCTGATTCTTCTCTTCAATTTTGTGTTCGAGGGCGTGAAGCTTATTCCCGAATACGTGAATTTGATCTTTTCCGAATTTGACGGATGGAGACTACTTGGCATCTCTTGATACTTTGATGAAATTGAAGAAGATCTCAATCTCTTGATACTTTGATGAAATTGAAGAATCTTTGTAGTTGGATTTGAAGATCACGTTTGAAGAATACTTGAGGACGAATTTGCAGACTTGAAGACCGACGTGAAGATTTGATGTCGAAGACTTGAAGAACGGCGAGAAGATTTGAAGACGAGGAGAAGAAGACTTAGCAGACTTGATGACGGAAGACTCGCGCACATACGTAGACTTGATGGCGTGAAGACTCCTTTGATGTCGTTCTCTTCCTTGTCGATGTCGAAGTGTTGATCCCCCGTCCTTGGTGTCGATCTCCAAGTCGATGATCTTTGAAATGTACCCATGACCTCTATTTATAGGTGTAGGGTTGAAAATTTTGATAATTATCTCTTCATTTATTTATTAGAAGGATAATATCAAAAATTTTATTTATTTATTTATCACTTTAATATAAATTTATATTAAAGAAAATAAATAAATGACATGTTTTGACTTGATTGGTCCACGTATGGAGACATGCCATGTGTCGTCATTTGATTGGTCTTAGCCAACTGGGCTGCAAGGCTTGAGTTGATTCGCCGGAACACTTCAATTTTGACACGTGTCGATACATGATTTGATGACAAAATAAATATTAAAATTATCAATTAAATCAACTATTTAAATATTTTATGGACTTTAATTTAATATTTATCCAAAAAATATAAAAATAGCATGAATTAAATTTGATAATTAATATTCATTTACACGTGTCACATACTAATTCGACAAAAATTAATTCGTCTACAAATGCCCCAACTTCAAAGCTCGGCGAAAGACGTGCTAAGCGATCATGTCGGCGGAATTTGAAGTAATTAATTTGAAATTTAAATCTAAAGTACTTGGTCAACAACCTGTGGGTTGTTCTCTTCCCCATTTTTTGTTAAAGAAATGGGATTACTCTTGCATTTAACAAGAAGGGCCGTCCCGCTGGAAATTAAAATACTCTTATAACCAATACCAAGAGCATTAGTTTCAATGTGGGCTGGAATTCGAAGCCCACTTTTTTAACATGAATGGAAATTGGGCTGCACTACATCTCCCAATTGAATTAAGCCCCCTCACCCTTAGCATGCCCATTCTTTATTGTTTTCTCAATTAAAAGACAGCAAGTTGGCAATTCTGTGTGTCTGTAATTTCTTTCCATTAACGACATCTCATCTTTCCTTCTTTTTCTTTTCTTGATCTTCTATTATTTCAACATGCTGGAAGAATTTGAGCTGGACTCTAAAACAAACTTCCGCCACACGATGAAAGACATAAACAGAATCCCACTTCCAATCAAACTCTGGTTTCTTAAAAAAAATCTCACTTGAGCAGTCGATTTTTTCACACATCTTGTATCAAGATTTGCTCGAATCCTAAAGAAGTGGAGTCTTAACAGGATTATATCTCCTTAATGTAGATGGACTCCTTGTTCAAAGGACCTATATAAGCACATTGACTCACGGTATAATCATCACAATCAGAAATATCAATTAGAGTGTAGCTTAGAGCAACGAAAATTGGGAGCGTTTAATCGGCAAGAATTCAGAACTGCTTATCTTGTAGTCTTGCCAAGCCGTCGGATTGAAATACATCAAGCCTATTTCTTCTTCTTGTGTTGCTGTTGTTTGTTATTCTTTCGGCCTTCTTGGACATACAACAATAAGTATTTTCCTTGCATGAACTTCACGCCTGCAACCCGTTTGATAGAATGTCTAAGAAAGCAGCACAAACTCTTCACATTGCGTTTAAGGCCTTCTTGGTTCTTTCCCCTCTTTTTTCCTTTATATTTTATTAATTTTGCTGCTTTATAAATCTCTCATTTTTTTTCAGGAAGCAAGTTGATTGGAGAGTTCGACAGAATCCGCCAACTGCGTTACTTTTTGTTGATTCTTTCAATCTCCAAGCTTTCTCCTCTGATAACGGCGGCATCTATCGAAATCAAGAATCGACACAGGTTTCCTTCTTCTACACTCACGGCTTCATTCGTTTTATGGCTGCCCAAAGTTTACGTACTGAAAAGGTATCAAGTTAAATTCGTGAACTAAAGGCGTACATCTCGTTCTTCCGCTTCACATCGCCGCATCGTCAATCATAAAGGCTGTCACATTTTCTTTGCTCGCATTAGACTCGTACTTCTGCTCTTCGGCCCTTCACGTCGCACGTCGTCAATTACTTCAGCCCTTCTCGTCGCACGTCGTCAACTATAAAGGCTGTCAAAACTTCTTCGGTCGCATTCGACTCGTTCTTCAGCCCTTCACCTCACACATCGTCAATTACTTCGGCTCTTCTCGTCGCACGTCGTCAATTACTTCGGCTCTTTGGTCAGTTTTCCTTGGTCATATTCGACTCGCTCTCCCGTCTTTGCGTCGTCGCATCGTCAGCCACTTCATCTCTTCTCGTCACACGTCGTCAATTATGAAGGCCGCTCCAATCAATTTTCTTCAACCGCATGCGATTCATTCTTCCGCCTCTGCTAGAATTCATACATTCGGAAATTGGAGAAATTGAATTTAAACTTGCAGGCTTCGAATTCCTCTTTCTTGCGTCTGACTTTATGACAACCGGGGACATACACCTTAGACACCCAATGCAACTTGCTTTGTTAATAATTTAATTTTCGCCATGCATTGAACTTTGTATGATGTGCGGTGCATGGTGCCAAAAAAAAAAAAAATTATTTCGAACTTTGGGAAAGGAACTTTTTTTTTTTTTTTTTGAATTTCGGTTGATGCTTGCTGCACTTACTTTGTTTTTTGCAAGAGAAAGATACAGCGCTATTGACACTAACACTTGTTGAAATTTGCAATAATTAACTGTTGTTATTTGAAGTCCCTTAAATCAAACTTTGCAATTCTCGATCTTTCAAGATCAATTACCTTGCTTTCGACTCATCACCTCTTTTTTTTACTTATGGCTTGCTTCTGCTTAACTAATCCTTTGTCTTTGTTTTTTTTTTGTTTGACAGGAAGTCAAGACTTCGGATTTCGGCAGCAATCAGCATTCTCGTTTTGTGGAACTTCAACTATTCGACGGTGGCTTTCGGGTTTCTCTAACAACAGTGAAGTGAAGATTTTTTTTTTTCCGCTTATTTTATAGAAACGGACTTGTTGGTCCTAATTTCTTGTTTGATCTTGATTCTTTGTAGGCAATTCAAATCTCTCAAGATGTTCATCGAGGATCACACCGAACCATCTCCATTCATCGTCATCAACCGCGACAGTGATAGCTTCAAAGTCAAAACCTACTTCTTTGCTCTTCCACAAGTTGGCTATCGATCTTCACTCTCCTGAGCCTATTGATTCGGCACTGGTCAGAGGAGATCACGACAGAATTATATAAGGATCACATCGACAACTTCTTTCGTTCGACAGCTATCTTATTGAAATTTCTCTACATGATGCCGACAACTCGACAACGGGCTTCTCCCCTTTTTTTTTTTTTTTGCTGGTGAAGGGCAAAAAAACGAGTTGAGGAATTGAATCATCAAAAGATCGAGACCCTTCCAAGAGAAGTCGAAGATATTTTGAGTCAGACATGGAAGCAGGGTGAATCATCACTCCACGGGAAAGGAATTTGTCGCGGCGTCCAAAAGTTGTTGATTTTGCTGGAAACTCTGACAAGTGACTTGGGTGTTGAAAGAGTTGGAGACACCACATGAAGAATTTTGACAAGATGTTGCAACTTTGTCATTTTTTGTATTCCTTTGGATCATTTTGATGTAAAAGTACTCCGTTTGTGGAATAAAATTGTCCTTTTCATATCTTTTTGTGTCTCTTTCTTTTTTGTGGATTTGTTCGTCGTTTTAAAAATTATTACGATTCTGAATGACTGCAGCGTATGCCCCCATAGTTGGAATTTCACGAGCTTGTCGAAACTCCCAACCAATTTAAGTGATTTTGGGAACAAACTCAAATTTGTTTAAAGATATGACTGAACTTGAAAATTTAGTATTCAAGTTGCCTACGTACCCCAAAAGAGGATCAAGTCATGACGTAGTTCAAAGTTTTTTTATTTTTTGGGTCACAGTTTATACTCGTGCAAACAAGGAGTAACATGCAGTTTAGGCTCGTGCGTTAAGGAGCATTCTCCTTCATCTATGATGGTCTTTTTTGGAATTTGACTTTCGGATGTTGACATGTAACTTGGCTTTATCCGTCAGTTTGTTGTTTTTGCTTGGAAACACGTTGTCGGCTTCTCCAAGAAATGCAGGTGGAAAGAAATCTCCAAGTGTTAGGATTTGGCTGGATATCTTTTCTAATTTCTTTCAAGTTGCTCGAGAATTCTTCGAACTTCTTGGTGGATCTCGTCTATTGATCTTGGTTCGCCTTGGCTTTTCCTTTGAAAGTGGTGGAAGAACTTGATCAGCATGTTGTTGTAGACTTTTTCGGTGAGTCATGAGAATCCTTTTGTCGCCATCAGTAGCTTTGTTGAGAAGAGTTGCTTCTTGTTCACTTCTTTTGTCAGCAAGCAAGTTTTTCACCAAAATTGGGTCTAAACTTCCAAATTGAAGCATTGTCGATGCCCCCGAGACTTCTGATGGAGGAAAGATCACTTTCTTACTTTGAGAATTGCACAAAGGGTTCCTAGTTGCAATCAAACTGGCATGATGCACCTCAGCAACATCTTCATCTTCCCCGTCATCACTGTCATCATCTTTAAGGATTATTTTTCCTTCATTGGCCAATGACATTATCTTTTCCTTGACCACGAAATACTTTTCGATAGGATGACTGATAATTCGATGATATTTACAATATTTTGGATGAGTCACTTTGCTACTTTCTTCCGGGCGTTTTGGCTCGGGCAATTTGATCAACTTTCTTTCAACAAGTTCATCGAAAATACGCGGGACATCGGCGTCAGCGAAAGGGTATTCCTTTTGTTGTCTTTCTATGAGAGTAAGCCGATGATTGTCATTTGAGTTGTGTTGGTCTCCAAAATTTCTGTTCTTCTCAATACTTGGAGGCATTTTTGTAGCAACTGAAATGGCCATGGGCTCTTCGGTAGAGGCTCTGGAAAACTTCTCATTCTTCCAACGATCTTCTTTTTCTCCTAGTGAAAATGCATATTGGTGATTTGCAATACTTAGTTCCATATCATGGGCACGAGTAGCCAATTCCTCAAAAGTACGAGGTTTGATGCCTTGAAGAATGTAGAGAAGCCCCCAATGCATTCCTTGAATACACATTTCCACTGCCGATATTTCGGAGAGTCTATCTTTGCAGTTCAAACTCAATGCTCGCCAACGGTTGATGTAATCCACGACCGGTTCATTTTTCCATTGTTTCGTGTTTGTCAACTCGATCATGCTTACTGTGCGGCGAGTGCTGTAGAACCGATTGAGAAATTCCCTCTCCATCTGATCCCAGCTGTCGATTGATCCGGGCTCTAAATCAACGTACCAATCAAAGGCGTTTCCCTTAAGTGACCGCATGAATTGCTTGACCAAATGATCTCCATATGTCCCCACATTGTTGCAAGTTTCTATGAAGTGGGCGACATGTTGCTTCGGGTTGCCTTTACCCTCGAACTGCTGAAAATTCGGTGGTTGATAACCCATTGGCATCCTTAGGGAATCGATGCGCTTAGTGTATGGTTTTGCATATGATGGAGAATTCTGATATGAAGCGCCATACTGAGCTCGTATCGTGTTGGTTATCATGTCTTGCAGTTCTTGAACAGATAAAGCGGCGACAGAGTGATTTGTCCTTGCAGAGTCGTGCTTTTGAGAAGGAAAATCCACTTGCTTTCCATCGGTGATTTGAACTGAAGGAGTGCGAGGAGTGCGACTAGACTGACCAGGATCGTTGTTTTCTAGTTTGCTCATGAGTTGGGCGATTTGGAAGTCCTTCTCTTCCAAAGCCTGTTGCAGATGAGCTATTGCCTGAGCCATTTGCGCAACTTGATCTCCATCTGTCATTGTTTCCGTTCCCTTAGTATTCCCTCCAAAGGGAGTTTCCTTCGGGTTAGTTTCCTTAGGGGTTGGAGGAGTCGAGCCATCAGATGATTTCGAGTCGTCAAGATGACCATGTGTAGAAGATTTCGAAGTTGGATTGACTTCCTTATTTTTCAGCGCGAGTTGATCCTTCTTAGGAGCCATGAAGAACTCGTGGAAGTAGAAATTCAATTTGGAAGAGAAGAGATGAGAGGTAGGATCTGTCCCACTGGGCGTGCCACAATTTGTTCACAACAAATTTTTTATTGTCTGCAAAATAATGTTACAAGACGAAAAAAAGTATGAACAACAACTATAGAAATTTAAAGAATTTAACGAATTTGATGGAATAAATCCTAGCAAATCTATTCCTCTGATTATTCTCTTCAATTTTGTGTTCGAGGGCGTGAAGCTTATTCCCGAATACGTGAATTTGATCTTTTCCGAATTTGACGGATGGAGACTACTTGGCATCTCTTGATACTTTGATGAAATTGAAGAAGATCTCAATCTCTTGATACTTTGATGAAATTGAAGAATCTTTGTAGTTGGATTTGAAGATCACGTTTGAAGAATACTTGAGGACGAATTTGCAGACTTGAAGACCGACGTGAAGATTTGATGTCGAAGACTTGAAGAACGGCGAGAAGATTTGAAGACGAGGAGAAGAAGACTTAGCAGACTTGATGACGGAAGACTCGCGCACATACGTAGACTTGATGGCGTGAAGACTCCTTTGATGTCGTTCTCTTCCTTGTCGATGTCGAAGTGTTGATCCCCCGTCCTTGGTGTCGATCTCCAAGTCGATGATCTTTGAAATGTACCCATGACCTCTATTTATAGGTGTAGGGTTGAAAATTTTGATAATTATCTCTTCATTTATTTATTAGAAGGATAATATCAAAAATTTTATTTATTTATTTATCACTTTAATATAAATTTATATTAAAGAAAATAAATAAATGACATGTTTTGACTTGATTGGTCCACGTATGGAGACATGCCATGTGTCGTCATTTGATTGGTCTTAGCCAACTGGGCTGCAAGGCTTGAGTTGATTCGCCGGAACACTTCAATTTTGACACGTGTCGATACATGATTTGATGACAAAATAAATATTAAAATTATCAATTAAATCAACTATTTAAATATTTTATGGACTTTAATTTAATATTTATCCAAAAAATATAAAAATAGCATGAATTAAATTTGATAATTAATATTCATTTACACGTGTCACATACTAATTCGACAAAAATTAATTCGTCTACAATGTTATAATGCAATATTTATATCCTATTATATTGTATAAATTTTCACCACTCTCAAAATATATTGTATAATTTTCACATAATGTAGTACTAAAATATTCTAATGCAATATTTATATCGTATTATGTAGTATAAATTTTAGGAGAGTAAAGTAAAAATCTCCAAACTGATGAAGAGTTATTTGAAATTGCCCCTTACAATTATTTATTTAGAGGATACTCCATCACCATCATCTTTATATATATAAACCAACATATGTATTACATATTACGGTAATTAGTTCTTTTATTTGTTTTTTTATCTCTTAGAGTTTCCCCCATCCAATTGAGTGAATAACTAATTTCTCAATCTTCTTATCTGTAGATCACTTACAATTAATTAAAATTTTTGAAGTTATTACATAATTAAAGTTAGAATTCGAACCTCGATATTAATTAAAAATGAGATGGTACCAATCATTACGAATTTATATTAAAAAACATTAAACTATATATAATGCTAATTTCAACAATAATTGAGTATAATTTACATTGTCCATAGTTTCACCAGACGCAATACAATTTTTATTTATTTATTTTATGTTAATACATATATAAATACACATAGATGAGTTCATAAGTCATAATCAGAATCCGGCCGGACTCGTCTTATTCCTGCCGCCGGCGAATCTTCGTCCATCGACAAAATCCCAAAATTATAATTAAAAAATGTTGTTAATAAAACGAAAGATTAACAAATCTATGACTTCACACAGCACTCGGAGTAAACGTTGCAATGGCGTCTCTAGCGACTCTCACGAATCCCATCTCAGAAACCTCCTTCACCCAATCGAAGTTGACCGTTCGATCCCTCCATTCTTCTTCCGTCTCGAAGAATCTCTCATTTTCTGGAAATGGGTTGGTGAATTTTCAGCTCAGGACGCATCAAAATAGCGTTCGATCAAATGTTGTCGCGAATTCAAGCCAAAATCAGTTTTCTCCAGGTGAGCTAATCGGGTTATCGAACGTTTTTCCCTGGGTTTTTACGAATCGTAAGCTTTTGATGATGCCTGTGATTGTGTAACTGATAGATGTTTGATTGCAATGTGGTGTCATGATTACATTTTATGTGTTTCGTGATTGTGGATTTTCTGATGTTGTCTTTTAATGATTCAGAAACAGAATCCACTCAAGTATATGATGTTCCTCTCCTTTCCTGCACAGAGGTTTGTTTTCAGCCGCCATCTTGTTCTGTATTAGCAAATGCATAAGACTGTGTTGTGTCAGTTATTAGAAAATTATGAAGAACTGAGAAGTGCATTAATTTGTGAAGTGAAGTGAAGTGAATTTCATTGTAAGAGCAAGTGTGTTTGTGTCCTAATTCTGCTGTCTTTTGAAGGTAATTGAAAGATTAAGAATGACACGCCAAACTTATGTGAGCAAGCAGCAATATTTGGCCATGTATTCGAGCATTTTTGGGGGAATAACAACTGATCCAGCAGCAATGGTGATCCCTATGGATGATCACATGGTCCATAGAGGCCACGGAGTTTTCGACACTGCAGCTATTATGGATGGGTCAGTACATTTTCAGCCTCCCAATCACATAATTGTTCTAATCCTAGACCGAATTTTCATGTTATTTTGCCCTCCACATGAAGTTTTTATGTCATACTAATTTGTCACAAATGGCTTGTGCTTCGACCATGATTTAGACAAATCAAGATGTGGGAAAGGGGCTTTTGTTACAATGGCATACTCTCAGATTTGATCTAATTAGACAAACTTTACTCAAGGCTTGAGAAATTACAAGATATCCCTTCGAATAACACAGGGTTTGGTCTAAGGCATGCTGTTATAGTGGTGAATCAAATTTAAATATTGATAAGAAAGTGTCAAAAGAGGAGTGGGATATGTATAAAAACATAAAGATGATTGTATCAAATTCATCGATATAAATTCTAAGACAGGGGAAGTTTTTGTAATTTCTCAAACCTCGGGAGAAGTTTGTGTAATAAGCCCAAAGGCCCCAAATGTGAGGGTTTGTATCATCTCTGTCAGGCATCAGCTTAAACTTTTAGATGAGACAGTCAATCAATATGTTAGTAGAACAAAAGATGTTGTTAGTGATCAAAAAATATAATTTTTGTCTGCACAAAAGGGGTGCATGGTAAATGTTTAAAAAGCCTTTTCAGCTAATCAGTAGCTAAAATTGCCATTACAGAAATCTCTATGAACTGGACCAACATTTAGACCGTTTCGTAGGCTCGGCACAAATGGCCAAGATACGACTTCCCTTTGACAGACAAATCATCAGAAGAATACTCATACAAACAGTGAGTGCTTCCAAATGTACAAAAGGATCACTAAGGTATTGGCTTTCAGCAGGACCTGGTGATTTCCAATTATCACCCTCCGGCTGCCACCTATCGTCCCTTCATGCCATTGTAATCCAAGATTTATCCCCCTCCGACCATACGGGCATAAAAGTAATAACCTCAACGGTCCCCATAAAACCTCCCCAATTTGCTGTCATGAAGAGTGTCAACTATCTTCCCAATGTGCTGTCAAAAGTGGAGGCTGAAGAAAAGGGTGCTTATGCAGGGATTTGGTTGGACGATGAGGGGTATATCGCTGAAGGCCCTAATATGAATGTTGCTTTCGTTAATAAGGAAAACGAACTCCTGATGCCTCGGTTTGATAAAATTCTTAGTGGATGCACGGCAAAGAGGGTTTTAGTGCTTGCTTCTCATTTGGTTAAAGAAGGGGCAATTAGTGGAGTAAGAGTAGGAGATGTGACGGTCGAGGAGGGTAAAAGGGCGAAGGAAATGATGCTTATTGGTAGTGGAGTTTATGTTCGTGCAGTCGTGCAGTGGGATGACCAAGTTATTGGTGATGGTAAAACTTTTGTTTTGTGTTTTTCCTTTAGGGTGTGTTTTTCATTTTCTAAAGATGATTGTTACCGGTTTCCCCATTAAATCCTTGGGACTCGAACCCGTGACCAATTTGTTCGCATGTGGAGATGCTTCCACCAAACTATCTACTTATCCCTGTGTGTGTGAGAGAGAGTTTATGCATTATTTGGTTATTTCTTGCTTGTTTTGATGATGACATGATGATGCTTCTTTCTTGGACAGGGAAAGAAGGGCCAGTGACTCAGTCTCTTCTGAAACTTCTTTTGGAGGACATGAAATCAGGGCCAGCAACAGTAAGAGTTCCTGTGCCTTATTAACCGGAATTCGAGTTTCTCTCTCCCCCTCTCTCATTTATTCTGCATATTTACAATGGTAGGGTTATGGTGCAATTTGTAAAGAAAATGTGCCGCAAGAATCATAAAAGTGGATGTTGAAATGGCTTCTTGAGGAGCTAGTTGTGTACTTGTGTTGTTTCTGATTCACATAAAGAAGATAGATGAAAGGAGGTGTGATGCTAATTAGGACTATATAAGTGCATGTCTCTTCATGTCTTATCTCAACACCAATTAATTGTATGTGTGTGTATATACATGTATATATACTTTATCACATTGGAGAAATTCTTCTGTGAATTCAGTTGTCTCTTTTTCACATGATCGTAAAACCGTCAATTCTGCCGCCCATGAACTTATCATCGTGTCTGTATCTGTGTATCATAGGGTATAGTATGGTGAAAAAAATAAGGATGTGGGCTAGTGTTGAACTCTCTTGTAAACCACTGCTTTTGCATAAGAAAGGAATATAATCCATTCATTTCTTGAACTACAATGATGTATGATGAAACTTTAGGTATAAGTGCTCTTTATGCAAAGCAGATGATGCCCTGAAATCAAAGTAGATCTCATGTATTAATACATCTAAAGGAGGCAAATAATTGTATTGAAAAGCAAAAGGCATCATTTGTTTAATATGAACTCAAGAATTGATTAGGAATTTCAACTTTAATTTAAATATTAGGAAAGAAAGTGTTTTGAATAAACTATGAGCATTGATAATTCAAATTTATGGTTTACCTCTATATAATATATAAAAAGGTGAATTTTCAGTTAATGCGGCTTTACCTAGTGATGACGGGTTAGATTATAAGAGTTGAACTTTACTTGATTCTATATAAAATCACGGCTTGAGATCTTTTTGGATCCCCACAGCCACAGGCCTCTATCTCTCCATCCTTCTTCTACATTCAAAATATTTCCAATATCGTGCTAATTGAGGTTTTCATTACCACACTTTCACTAAAAAAACGAAATTTACTTATTAAAAAAGTTCATTGAAAAGAGCTCGAACCTAATTAAATAATATATATATATACAAAGACTTTTCTTGCTCATATTTTTCTTCCCCAGTACCAATCTCAATTCTCATTCCCATTATTTGGAGGGCCAATAATCTCATAGTGACCATTAGGAAACAAATGAGAGATGTCACAAAGCCGAATTTTCAATGGCAACAAATCTTGGAATATTTCCCACTCAAGGTACAAATTAGTCAAAATTGGTTCTTCACCCCCTCGCCCCCCACCCCCACCACCACAAAATGTCAAAATTGACTCCACACAAAAATTTTGGGGGTGGAGGTTCCATTTAAATTATAACATGAAGATTTTGTCCACCAAATTTACCACGTTTAACTTACATATAAATTAAAAGATACTTGTAATTTGTTTTATTAAAAATCTTTTCATATATATTTAGTATGATTGTCAAATCTTAGTGTTTGATTGCTCGTAATATTCTTAATTTCAAAATTATAACATATATTTTAACTATCAAGAAGTAATTCTCTTGTAAACGTTGAAATCATAATTGTTATATGAACAAACACATTGAATTTGCAAACTTTATAATCATTATCAAAAAAGAAAGATAAAAAAGGAAAAAAGAAAAAGAAAAATAACACCTCACACCCTGTCTTTAAAAAAATAAAACCACAAAAAATTTGGACTTAAATCTTTACTTGCATGAATCATGAGTCACGATAAAACAAATTAAAAAGTTTGGCTTATCAAATTCCACCACACAAGAATTATACTTAATCTCAAAATGGCCCCGTCATCTGTTAAAAATCCATCAATAACCCCACTTGACTTCAATAATTGAGAATCCACCCCTGCTGACGTGGCCCACCGAACCCACTAAAAACACCCATATTTTTTCAACTCATTCTCCACCGTCCGATCAGATAGTCGGCGGCGTCAATCACCAATAAAACAGAGGACTAATCGACACACTAAGGAATCCACGCGTCGCGCTGCTATTGGCTGTTCAACTTTCTATTATTTATCTGAATAACACTTAATATTTTTTTCCCTGATTTTAGTAAAAATCTTAACAGAACTGATAGAAACCAGCGATCGGATCCCCCGAGAGAACAAATTCTGTCTCGATTTTTTATTTGATTTTTTTCGATGATATTTATTTGAAGAAGATTTGGGGGTTGTAACTGAGATTATTCTTGGATAAATTTTTGTGGTGGCGGTGGGCGGTGACTCCGATTTGCATCCGTTGAGGGAAGGTGAAGATGGTGAATTCTATGGTGGAAAGAGCGACTAGCGATATGCTAATCGGGCCGGATTGGGCTATGAATATTGAGATCTGTGATATGTGCAACCGCGATCCTGCGTAATTTTCGTTTCCCCTTCTTGCTTTTGGGGTTTTTCCAGTGTTTGTTGAGTAGGGTTTATTGTGGGGAGAATGAGGTACTGGGGCGGGATTGGTCTGGGGTTTTCTTGTTTGGTAATTGTGCTGCTATGCGGCTCTGTGACTGGGAATTGATTTGTTTATTCCGATTAAGTTTGAAGAAGAGGGAAATTGTGGATTGAGTTAGAAGTTTGACTTTCTGTTCTGTGGTTTTGGCCGTTTATTTGTTGTCTGGGTTTTAGGTGAACGATTTTCTATGATTTGAGTTTTTCTTGAATTATTGATTTGGGATTGAATTTATGGCTATGCTGTGGAAGTTGATCCAAGTGACTTGCGTGCATAAATTGTAGTTTTATTCATTTGCATCTATCAGTTTTGGGCATTTACATTATGATGAAGTGTTGAATTACTTGTTATCCCAATCTCAAAATACGGAAGAACATGCTGTTACTGGCCATCATTTTTGTGGCTAGCAGATGATTTACGTGTTTGGTTTTTATAGTTTCAATGGGAAAGTTGAGGGAAGGATGACTTGTTTCAGCACTATGAACAGAAGGTTTCCAGGAGATTCAGTGGGAAGTTTAGGAGTACCAGTCTAGGGTTTGTTAGAAACTTCGTTTCTCCATTCATATGCTAAATGGAGGTTGCACTTCAGTTGTTGCTTCAATTTGACATGTATGTAGTGGCTGCTCTGCTCAAGAATTTTACATATGTGAGCTTATGTTAGTTTTTTGCTTGTTTCAGTGTAGCAAAAGATGTAGTAAGAGGTTTAAAGAAACGTCTTGGCAGCAGAAATCCTAAAGTGCAGCTTCTTGCTCTGACGGTAAGCCTTATTTTTATTGCCTGAACACTTAAGCTGTCCTGTTACATTATGCATGCTGGCTGTGTGGTCTGTACCTATCAAATAAAGGCACCGAGCTTTGTAACTAACTGCTATTGTACTCAATAATTTGGTGTTTTTCAAGGGGGATTCTGCTTTGGGTTTCAACTACTGACTTATTTGCATTGTAGTGTAAAAGTCCACCATGCGAACTGGTGGACATAGTCTATTTAGTGTTAGTGTATAGCGAAGTGCTTATACTGTATTAGGCCAACAATGGGGCATATAGGAATTAGCTATTTACTATCTGTAGAATGAAGGGATAGAACACAAAATGTGAATTATATTCTGTTAATTGTTCTTGTTATCCGCTTTCTTTTAGAGGATGATTATTCTTGTAATGTACATTTTGTAGCGTTACTCAGTCGATTACTAATGTTTTCATGACTTTTTTAGCTGTTGGAGACCATTGTGAAAAATTGTGGTGATATTGTCCATATGCATGTTGCGGAGAAAGATTTACCTCATGAGATGGTGAAAATTGTGAAAAAGAAGGTGATTAGTTCATAGATTCGGTACTGGGTTTAGTTGTCTTTGTCAATTCTTACTGACAACTTTTTTGTTTCTGCAGCCAGACTTTCATGTAAAAGAGAAGATATTGATTCTAATAGATACTTGGCAAGAAGCTTTTGCACGGTCAAGATACCCCCAATACATTGCAGCATACCAGGATTTATTGGTATGTCGTGCTATGATCTTCTTGTCAAGTTGTTGTATTCCTTTGACTTTCAATTACTAATGTTGAATTTACAATGGTAATGCTTATTTCTTTGTACCTGGACATTTATGGCTTGTCGCAACAGCGTCTTGGGGCAGTTTTCCCTCAGAGATCTGAGAGGTCAGCTCCTGTTTTCACACCTCCTCAGACACATCCTTTGACGTCTTATCCTCCAAATATTCGTAATTCTGAATCTGGAGCAGATCCAGCTGAAACTTCCGCGGAAGCTGAATTTCCATCATTGAGGTACATGGTTGATATGTGTTTGTTTTGATGCGTGAAAAACCTTATTCCTTTCTATTTAAAATGATATATATCATGTTGTGGAAATAGAAATTCTATTCTTCAGAATAGGTGCTGCTTCTTGACTTCTTTGATAATTTTCATATTGTATGAGGTTCCTATATCACTACAAGAGGACTTGATAATGGAGCTTTTGTTGCATCAATGTCTTTATGTGGGTGTCAATTATTGTGCTTTTGCTTGGTGGGGTAACGAAACATTGTTGGGGACATATGTTGGAATTGCTTGAATGATTTGGTTGATGATTTGAGTGTCTTGCTGTAGACCAAGACAAAGTTATATAACTAATGACCCATGTATGCTGTCCACAATTTTGATACATGCATGCTATGTAAACCTAGTGGTTTCAAGTTGTCTGCAGTTTGTGAATATGAAATTAGAGCTGAATGAGCTTCCTGATAGTTTTTGTTTACCTTTGTATGAGGTTTATATTCTTGAATGTAATTTTGAAATTCTTGTTTTCACATGCTGCTTTCTACGTCAGCATGACAGAACTTCAAAATGCACGTGGCATCATGGATGTTCTTACCGAAATGCTGAGTGCTTTGGATCCTGGTAACAAAGAGGTATGATCGCATTCGTTTCTATCCGTTTTTGTTTCTTGAATGGTGTTTTTGCAACCAGGTATTTTAATGGGGATGGATTTTGATTTCCCATTACGTAAATGACTATGAATGATTTACGGGATTTTAACATTTCATTTTTCAAGTTAGTCATGTACTGCCTTAAATTGAATCATACGTGTCCTTGAATTCCTCTTAAAATATCAGTTTGAGGTTTGAAATGTTGAATCAATTTGTTTGTGTACCAGGGGCTGAAGCAGGAGGTCATTGTTGATCTGGTGGAACAGTGTCGTACGTACAAACAAAGAGTGGTTCACCTTGTTAACTCGACTTCGTAAGGCCTTGCTGACTTGCACTCCTACTTATCTTATCCTCTGCATTTGTTCAGCTGTGGGTTGAGTCTTTTCAACTTTCCCCGTTTTCATACATACCTGTCCCTAAGTTCCTTCTGGTTAATCTAAGAATATTATATTGAGAAGTTATTTTACAAAGTATTGACTTTCTCACAAATTGAACAAAGTTTTTAATGATGGAGAACTCTCTAGGATTTCGTGCAGTCTTTGAGTATATACCCTTCATCATAATGTCGACTGGAAGCTGTACTTTGGTGTTGCAATCTGGATTAGGATGAGTTTGATGTGAGCACAATATTACACTTACCTATTTATGTTTTGCCAATGTAGGGATGAATCACTATTATGCCAAGGACTGGCACTGAATGACGACTTGCAACGTGTATTAGCTAAACACGAATCTATCGCATCTGGATCTGCCACAGGAGCTGCCTCTGTTTTGTCGGTGAAGCCAAAACCTGAGCCTGCCAAAACTGTGGCAGCTGTCGATGCTCCTCTTATTGACACTGGAGACAGCAAACAATCGAATCAAGGGTAAGTTTTTATTCTGCCATTATGAATCGATTAGTGTTTGATTTTCCCTCCTTGTTTGTGTTGTTTATTATTACCAACACTGAAGTTCTGAGGAATTCCAAATGAATTTGCCCATGTAACCTTAAAGCTGGAAGTTGGTAGGGATTAAGAAAATAGTTGACGTCGTATATGTCAATTGCATCAAAGACTCATTTGCTTGGAGAACTGTTATCTGACATAATTTAAATTCGTTTGCCAGAGCTAACATAGGTTGTGTAGCTTGCTTGATTAGCTCCACTACATGACCTACATTTCGATTTTGTGATTACTTCCCATAAATTCTATCCAACCACTCTCAAGAGTGAAAAAATTATGGAAAATGAAGCGTACTGGCTAATTAGCAAGTGGGCTAACCACCCCATTGTGATTTAGTATTGTATGTACTTTACCTAGAAGATACACTAAAATATTTTCGCATAGCAAATTCTAAAGATTTGTAAGCCAGCATTTGTTTACCCAGCTTAAAAGATTATGTCATATGTTCCATTACCTACATTAACTGTTGATATTTCATGAATTATCTTTTTGCTTTGAACTTCTTGTTCCTTTCTGCTTCAGATGATAGCTATTCCTGGCCTTTTATATATGCTGTAATCTTAGATCCAAATTTGCAAATGCCATTTTCAGATCTACATCAGGTACTAGCTTAGGCACACAGTTAGCTCTTCCTGCTCCTCCTTCAAATAATGGTCAGTTGACAGCTCCAACAGCGGCTGCTCCGAAGATTGATCTCTTAAGTGGAGATGACTTAAACTCGCTGGCACTTGTTCCTGTGGGACAGCCTCAGCCAGCAAGCCCTGTTGCATCTCAGCAGAATGCTCTTGCTCTTGTTGACATGTTTTCAGGTAGTAATAACAATATATCTTCGAATTCCATTGGACAAAGCAATGCATCATCATCGCAATTCCAGCAACAGCCGAATTTCCAGTCTCCACAGCCTTCATTTTACCCAAATGGAAGTATTTCTGGTCCTACGCCACCTCATCCGGAACAGTCACTTTACTCGCAAGGCTCTGCTTCTGCCTGGGATGCCCAGATCAGCCAGCAACAGCAGCCAACCTCATCTGTGTATGGTGCGTCTCTACTTGATTTTTCATTTACATTATGTTATAGTTTTAGGAGTTATAGGAAGAGGAAACTGGAAAAGAAAAGAAAATGTTGAGATAAATATTGTTGGGGTTTGGTTGTTAAATAAAAATACAGTATGAAGGCCAGCAAATAGTAAGGTAGAGAAAAGAAGGAAAAGCTCACTCAACATGTTCACACCTTACCTTCTGGTATCCATTCCACTTCATCATCTCTCGATACACTTCTAGCAATCAATTCCCATAAATTCTTTAAAATCACGAAAATCATTCCCCCTATTTCCTAACAACGAAAGCATGTTGAAAAGTTCGAAGTTTTTTCCTTGTCAAAGTCCTAGACCCGGACATAATGTTACTGTTATTTTCCTAGAGTCACCACAGCTCAGTTCTGGTAATCACTTGACTTAGCAATTAGCATTTCCCCACTTGAGACCCTACAATATAATGAAAAAGAAAAGAAAAGACATTGGAAGAGAAAAATGAAATTGAGTTCTGTGTTACCAAAATAAATTTTTTGAAAGAAAGATATGAGGCTGAAATCCATGAAGATTACTCAATTCTCTTTCCCTTTCGTTTTCTCTCAATAGGCGCTGAAAGTAGTGGTGGTGCGCTTCCCCCTCCACCATGGGAGGCACAATTAGATGACAGTCTGTCAACCATTAGCCAACATCAGCAGATGCAAGGCACTCACACCCTACCATCTCCAAGTGGTTCCTACCTTCCAGGTTCATCTGTTGGAGCATACAATGGTAACCATATTACAGCAATCAATAATCCAAGTAACCAAATGATCGGTATGCATCCCCAGCCTCAGCCCCAGCCCCAGCCCATAGTCATGTATCCTCAGCCAATTCAATCCGGTCAGATGGGATATATGTATCCTCAACCTATGTACAGCCCCCAAGTAGCCTCTTACGGCTATGGCTACGGTTACGGTCTAAATCAACAGCAAAATGCTCAGTTCCTTCAGCAATCTGCATTAACTAGCATATCTGCATTATCTGTGAGGGACAATGCGGGTTCCTCTTATCTGCCAGCTGCAAAGCCGCCTCCCAAACCGGAAGATAAGCTGTTCGGAGACCTTGTTGATATATCTAAATTCAAACCTGCAAAAACCGGGAGCACGTGATGAAGGGTTGTGTTCTGCTTTTGCCTTTGTATTTCGTTTGCTGACTTTGCTTGGCACAGTATTTTTTCGGCTCTTTCTTTATTTTGGTGTCATATATTCTTCTCCAGAGGAGATTGGGTTGTCTGCATTTCTTCTTCCTTTCTGATCTTTTTGGTTTTGTTTGTTTTGGGTTTCTTTTCATTAGAGTCATGTACATTTCATGTAGAAAGGAAAATTCGTATAAATGGAAGGAAAGAACTATTCCCTCTTTCTGGTTTAGGATGAGAACTCTCTCTTGCGGAATTATGGTTTTCTGTATCTGTCTTGTAAAGGGCTGGACTGGTTTGGTAATTTTCTAAAGATATGAGGGGTGTGTTTGTAGTTTTAAAATAAGAAAAGAAGTACATGTAAAAATCGATAAAGCTGAGAGAATAATGACGTAATAAAGCTGAATTATGTCTAATTACAGTAATTTTTCAAAATATATATATTTGTTGATTTAGAGTTGATTTGTCGGACACGATTTTCTTGAATAGGGGATTGAAGAAGTAACCTACTATTGAAGTCATAAAATTAAGGTATAACTATAGGGGCATTCGGTTAAAAGGGACGTCCAAGTCTTTTTTTAGTTATGTAACCCCTAGTTTTAAAAGAATTGGGTATATAACCCTTTTCTCAATTTTGTCTAATAAAATAAATATTTAATATAATTATTTTCCACGTGTACAAATCGAGTGAGCGATCTCATAAATTGCACACTCGATTTTTTTTCTTTTATTTTCTTTAATTATTTTTATTCATCACGATTTCTTTAAATCTATTTTTCAATTTTTTTTTTTATTTTCATTTATCACTTTTTCTTTTTTATTTATTTTCTTTTATTTTTTTAAGATCCAGATTTGGTTTATATCGCACAATTCCAGAAATCGCGTGCGCGATCACAGAAATCTAGAAATCGCGCACGCGATTGCAGAAATCGCGTGAGCGATTTTCACAATCGCGTGCGCGATCACAGAAATCTAGAAATCGCGCACGCGATTGCCACAATCGCGTGCTCGATTTCTGCAATCGCGTGCGTGATTTCCACAATCGCACACTCGATTTTCTGAAATCGCATGAGCAATTCATGAAATCGCGCGCTTGATTCATGAAATCGCACCAAATCGCGTACTTGTTTCTTGAAGAAATCTGGAAAAAAAAAAACAACAGAAGAGTAGAAGAAGATAAGATTTGTGGATCTTCAATGGCAGAAAACGTTGTAAAGATGACAGATGCAGTCAGAAATAGTTGCAGAAGACAAAGATACGGCAATGCAGAAGACGAATTCGACGGAGACCATTGCAGAAGATGAATCCACGATCCAGAAGACGTCGGCGGCGAGAGAAGGTGAAAAGACGAATCACGATGAGAGAATGTGAGAAGGAGAGGTGTAGGCGAGAAGACCGTCTCTTTTTTTCATCGTTGAAGGAGAGAAGAAGAAGAAGAGAAAAAGAGAAGGAGAGAAGAAGAAACTAGGGTTTGGGTGGGAGATCTGAATTTGAAAAATATGACGTGATTATCAATATAACAA
Organism: Lantana camara; assembly: GCA_037501455.1. Classification (NCBI taxonomy): domain Eukaryota; kingdom Viridiplantae; phylum Streptophyta; class Magnoliopsida; order Lamiales; family Verbenaceae; genus Lantana; species Lantana camara. The sequence continues at coordinate 98,219,121 of CM074861.1, forward strand.
TAAAAAAAACTAGCCACGTCAGATAATAGAGAATAAAAAAAAGGGAAAAGAAATCGAGGGTTATATCCCTAAAATAAGTCTTGGGCGTCCCTTGGGTCCTAATTGTCTCGTATAACTACCATAATGTATGTTCCTCGTATCGAGTATTACAATTTTAACTATTGGTTTGCGTAATTCAGCGAACAAACGAGTATTTCTCAATTCTTGCGTGTGTCTGTGTCTGTGTCTTTGTGAGGCGACGTCAATGAGATCATCAACTCCAATCAATTTCATTTTCTGAAAATCAAATTTTAACCATAGCCGGATTTGGTATGATGTTGAGAATTTGAAATGCTGACCTTTTATATTCTCTTAATCATTAATTTGCAATTTTTAATATTGTAAATTAGTATATATCCCGTGCTATGCACGGAGTGATCAATTCAAATTGAAAATGGAATAAACAAAAAATTTCAATGAATGAGATACAGAATTTCCAAAAATCACAAATTCGTGAATTTATAAATTACAACTCAATAACTCGGGTCAACCTACAAAATATGCAATCCCATTACTCTTGGCCAACCTATAAAATATGCAAACCAATTACTCTTTAATAATAGCAAAATTAAATATTAGTTATACTGTTAAAAATAGGGCATTTTTTGTAAATTTAATATTGTAAATTTAAATATATTCAGGATAATAGTAAACGTACCTCATGTAGATGTAACTGATACACTTTTTTGAAGATGAAAACACTCTTCTGACCAATCAACACCTAGAATAAAATTAACTGTGCAACGCATATTTGATCTTGCAAGATTTGGTGGTGTTGGGATAATAAATGTAAATGTTTTGTCCAGAAAAAGCTTGATATGCTCTTTCAATAGTTTTTCACCATTTTCCTAGACATAACATTATGTGTAAGTTAATTATTAATTTATTAGAAATATTCTTTTAATACCAAGAAAAAACTATATAAATACTTGATCTTGCAAAGATTTAAAATAAGATGCCTGAGTACGAAACATATATTCAGCTTGTTTGTTCAATAACTTTAAATTCATTAAGCCGTTCTTATCATGAACAATTAGATGAACCCGAAACCTGCATTTAAAATAATAAACGACTATATCAATATTCAAATTGGATAAGTTACGACTGGATTCATAACATCGTTGCATCTAACACACACCATTTTTCCATGGTAAGATAAACAATTATTTTGACATTGATTGCATGTCGCATACCAGATATTATTAGTTTGGATCTTCTGAACGCGTGCAACAATACGAAAAAATTTAACCTGTTTGTATAAGTATATTAGTATCTGTAATTTAGAAAGAAAAACATTCATATGTTACTTTGTAAAAATGTAAAAGGAAGAATTCTTACACCCTCCTAATATCCATAATCACGTATGCTTACTCTTTTAGCATTTGACATTTTTAATGATCTGGATATAGTAAATCGACTCGTCCGAATTAGAGACCAACTTTTTTGCTCCTCGATCAATACTAAACCTGTTAAATTTTAAATTAAGGATGATCGAAAAATACAAAAGAAATCAAAAAATAACCGAATATATGAATATAATTAACTTACCAAGTTCCAAGACGATCTGTAAACCTTGTATTGTAGTTGATATACAACTTACTAAATTGATGTGTACAGATTGATGGACCTGTTAATAATAAGACTATAGAGCTCCTTTACTTTCTAGTTGGCTAACCATTATCAATGAGTTGTTTATGATTTTTTTTCTTGGTTATATAAGTCTGTGCTCTCTTTACTGTGATTGGAAAACGTTGCTCTTAAATACACTAGATTGTTGGACTCTTTACATTGTTAGTTTTTAAACAAGATTAAAGGTATACATTTATAATTTTTTCATCGCATTGGGAACTGAACAATTTTGTCATGTATTGACAAGTATGTAATTTTTCTTTGAGAAGCAAGGACAAAGTTGTCAATTCATCTTATCCAATTCAACTAGCTTATTTAGCCACAGTTTTTTTAATGGGTATATAACCCATCATTTCCCATTGTTAACCTGGGGCTCCGGTTTTAGGCCCTAATAATTAAATAGTGAAGTAAAAGGCTGGTAAACCCCTGAATCATAACCAACCCGCTATTTTCCACTGAAGTAAAGGAGCTCTATATATTATATCAACAATAGACCAAAATTTGTACTTATGAAATATATTTAATTGGTTACCTTCAAGGTTTTTAACAACAACTCCGCATGTCAATACAATTACCTCAATAATAAACATTTCTAATTACATTTTGTACCATTCAAAGGTTTGAAAATGAATATAGGAATGCTCATTCCATTCGCACCTCATTCTACCAATCATGTCATTACAACTTTATAATGAAATTAATTTTCTTTTCTAAATTCATGAACCTATTAATTTTATTGTCATTAGTTTGAATTATGATTTTGTCAATTCTTCTATTTATTAATTTTTTCTCCTATCTTTTATTTTTTCAATATTTATTTTCATAATTGTATTGCTTTTTCTGATCTAATATTTTTCCATCTACATTGCTCCATTTGTTGTGGTTGTTAATTTTTCTAAGGCCGACTAAATCCAACATCATGTTTTTCTTTTGTAATAACTAATCATTTCTTCTTCTTTTTTTTTTTTTGTTGAAAAAAATAACTAATCAGTTCTAATACTATTGATAAGAAATTTGGATTATTTTTAATGCATTGCTCCACCTTTGAATAATTTTTTTTATTTTAATATTATCATATTTTTATGACCCATTTTTTCATAAGAAATACATAACTCGGATTTTATTATATTTTTAAATTACTTTTTTTTACATTCATTATTGTTGTGATGCATAATTTTAATAATTTATGACTTTTATTTTTCTTTATAATACAAAATTTTTAACACTATTATTTTAATAATTTATGACTATTTTAGTTGTCTTTATAATACAAAATAGCGAATTTACTATTCTCTTAATAGTTATTAAGAAAATATTTTTTTCTATTTATTTAATTTTCAATACTAAACTCTAATTATTAATATAATATTTTTAATTATTTATTAACATCGTGCAACACACATGATTTACTCTATTCTATTAGGATACGCAATGGGATTTTTTAGATAATTACTCAATATCAAAATTTGAACATTAATTATATTGAGATAAAGAATTTTTTATAATTAGGATCTTAAATTCTAACTGAATCGAAGGCTATGTTTAAATACCTGTAAGTTATTGATAATATGAATCTCTATATTTTAGTATTCATCTTTCTTTTTTATTTTAAAGTTATAATATATTAATAATTAATTTTTATTTTTTGTGGAATTAAAAAAGATTGGTTGTGAAGAATTTTAGTTACTATAAAAAAGTTTTAGATAAGGTGGATTAAAATTTGTTTTAGGGATAAATATTTTTTGCCATCCGAACTATGCCCGTTTTTGCAATTTACCATCCAAACAATTTTTCATTGCAAACCGCCATCCAACCTTTGCATTTGTGACAAAACGCCATCTAAACCATTTTTTTTGGTGGTTTTGGAAAAAAAAATTGACACGTGGCATTTTCCTAAAATATACACGTTGGACCAAACCACCTTCAGATGATGTTTTGTTACAAATGCAAAGGTCGGATGGCGGTTTGCAATGAAAAATTGTTTGGATGGTAAATTGCAAAAACGGGCATAGTTCGGATGGCAAAAAATCTTTTTCCCTTTTTTTTATTTGATATAATTTTACTTAATTTTGTATTAGTTAGGTAATATTAGGTTATTCGGGGTTGAACCATTTAATTACAAACCTGCATCAAACTCGCTACTAATATTGATTAACCTCTGTAACGAAGCACGGAGAGTGGGTGTAATTAGGTGAGACCACAATTAGGTATATAATTTATTGAAGGTAAACGTAATCTAGCATATCTAACATAATATTAACTATAACTCATTGAAATCTAACATATTTAACATAATATTAGCTATAACTTATTGAAACCTTTTTCACAAACGCAACTATTAAATACAATATTGTCTATCGAATGCTTATGTATAAATACAACTTAATCTTAACCAATAAGTCCAATAAAGTTGAACCTATAAAAAATAATATTGCATAACTAACACTTCCTAACAGTATAGAAGTTACTAATAATCCTCCGTAATGATTCGAATATTCTATCATGCGATTCACAAGGGAATAAGGGTACTATAGAGCATGCTATAAATAATTCAAAATCTATATTATAATACAAAAAACTCCAAAAAGAATTGAGTACATGAAATCCATGAATGAAATATATAAAATAATATATTCATAAAATATGCAAATGGTAAAAAAAGTTTTGGATTAAAGTACCTTGCATCCTTGAAACACACAAAGATGTTGGTGCCCCGAGATCATTGTTGTTTTCCACTGGGAACATATTGGGTACAAACACTTCATCTTCCAACTCTAAGAATTCACATCCTTGACCCCCTAGTTGGTAGTAAGTAATGTTATGATAAATACATGAAAATGCTTCAATTTCAAAATAAAAAATGAATCGTGTCAAATTAATATAAGATACATTCTCTGTAAGTTAGATTCATGCTCCTCAGATCGATTCACATGTGCCCGAGCTATACTTGAACATTCATGCTCATAAATAGATACACCGGTTATACCTACTTGATTGTGTGGAATATCAATAATATGAGATTTTTGAACTATAATATTTCGATCAACACCAAATATACATAGAAAAATCATTGAACCAACAAAATAAAAAGTTGAAATTAAAATAAAAATTATATATAAAAGAAGAAATATCACCATTCGTAGTTTCCACACATGCTCTTGCATCAACTTGACCTTGATCTCTAATAATTCTATGCTCATCGAGTAAAATAGGAACAGAACAGAGTCCTTGTGAATTGAATTGGTCATGACCACCACCACCAGCATGTACTTTCCCTATATAGGATAAATATGTATGGCAAAAGAAGTAATCACAGTTCAATAAAATATATATATCAAAATTTGATCGCTTAGTTAGAAGTGCATATATATATACGAATACTTAGAAATACATATTAGCAAAGTAAGTATAAATATATAACAACATATATATAAAATATTAATGGGGAGCATGTCATTCGAAATAATCTAACCATCACGATTTTAAATCAGTTGTGTGCGATGATGATCCTTGTCTTGAACGCGGTCTTGAACGTGTCGATGCTCCCTGGGCTGCTCACCTGCCTCTTGATGGTGGACTATAGATATTAGAATCCCCGTACTGTGTTTGAAGAGTTATTATGGAGTCCCGACAAAAATTGATATTCTGTCTGCAATCGTGCCAAACGTTCGGCCACTAAACCATCATTTACTCCTCTATACCGTTTAATATATAACTCTTTCTTTCTATTCAATCGTGCAAGCTTGTAGCCGATTTGATTGTTGTTCATTTTATCCTGCATCAACCAATACCATCACTTACTATCTATGTCGTTTAATATATGTTTTTAGTAAAAATTTTGATACGTAGCACTAAACTAATGAAATTAATAATAGGCTATTATGTTATGTACATTATTGTTAAACCTTTTTAAATTGACCTATACGAACCACTAACGCCATCAAAACTTTTCAAAGACATCATTATTTAACAATTGAGATATAAAAATCTTATCAAAATTAGTATTGGGTGGTTACTACAATTAGTCCAAAACCTCAAACAAAATTAAAAAAAAAAAAAAATAATAACTAACAAATTAAAAGTACCAATATTCTAAAACTAATGAATTCAAAACATAAGATTAAATTAATACAATTAAAATTAAACCAAAACCTAATAATAATAGTTTTTGTTATAGTTTTTTTTTATGGATATGAGATTGAGTTTGAATTGAGATCTTCTTTAAATTTCGTTAACCTCGCAAAAAATTTCAAACTTCGTCAGTTTCATCAAGGAATTAATTGTTACTTGATATGCTAAAAATAATTAATTCAAAATGTTAGATTCAACTAATACGCCAACAGGGGTTGGTCAAGTGGTTTGAGGGTTCTTTCTCGAAGGCAATGTCCCGGGATCGAATCCCTTGGACCACTTGGGGTGTGTGTTAAAAAAAAAAAAAAAAAAAAACTAATACGATTAAACTTTGAATCCATTTGCTTGTTGCATACCCATATTTTTAAAATCTCAAATATGATAAGTTATGAAAACAAAAATAATTCGTACCTTAAGAGATTGAATCACACACAAATCGTTTGAACTTTCTCAGCCTCATCAGGGATTTCAAACTCGAATTGTCTCACCAAGAACTCGAATCACAATTTAACATTCTATAAGTTTTGTTATAGGTTTTTTTTTTTGTATTTTTTTTTTATGTATATCTTCGTAACCCTAGTAATCATAGTATTAATTATCTCGGAATAGATGCACCACTCTATATGTAAAAGATCTCAATTCAAATTTTATAAACCAAAGTCTCGGTTAATTATAATATAATAGTAGTAAACATCAACCCAATTATGGGATGGATGTCAATTAATTATCCTTAATTGTGAGTGCAAACCCATATAACATGCATATATCTTTAATAATCCGATTAATAAATGGAAAGTATTATGAATTTTGCCAAAAATAATTATTATTTTTAATTACTATTTATTTTCATAATAAAATATTATACAAAATAAAAGTTAGTCAATCATATTTTTTCTATCTAATTTAAAACCTAAAAAAAAACAACAAAATTACACATCAGCAAAAATACACAAAAAAAGTCAAACATAGTTTTCAAATATATTATAGTATAGATATGTATATTAATGGTTTTATCAAATTTAATCCCACATAATATGGGACAATAATATTTTTAGTCCGACTATCCGTGCCTTAAGGGTTTAGAGTTTCCTTTATTATTATTATTTTTTAAACGGAGTTTTTCCCTTTCCTTTATTATTAAGTCTAAAAGAATTAACCATAGTCCATGAATTTTCATTAATTCGACTAAGACATACTAAAATTTGTAAGGACAGTCAAAATCTCATCTTCAACTGCCCCAAATAGGGATGCAAGCGAGCCGAGCCGAGCCGAGCCGAGCCTTGGCCTTTTTTTTTGAGCTCGAGCCAAATGAAAATATATTATTTTTAATTAAAAATTAGTTTTTTTAAATAATTTAATATATATTTATTAAATATATATACATATATATTATAAATATATTAATTTTTTATAAAAATCAATAAAAATATATATAATATAATATAAAAATAAAAATATTTATATATATAAAAATAAAAATATTAATTTTTAATTAAATATATTGGCTCGTTAGCCACGAGCCTAACTAAAGGGGCTTGAGTTCGGGTTTGGCTCGAGCTTGCTCGCCAGGCTCGCGAGCCGGCTCGGCTCATTTGCATCCCTACCCCCAAAAGGAACGCGGTCAGATCAACGGTCAGCTGAGGTGCGTACACAATATATACGGTGCGCCATCACGCATCGAATCACTCCAATATAAGCCGATACCAAACTTCGCTCTTCTCATCTCATTTCGTGCCATATCTGAAGTTTCCAACTTTGTTTCAGACTTGAAGGTGAACTTCGATTTCTCATCGACCGTGTGTTGATTCAGTAGTTCGCGTTTCTTTTGTCGAAGCAGAAATCAGCTGGTAATTTTTCAACTTATGTTTAGGTTTTTGTAATTCTCGATTTTTTTCGAATTGCCGGCGGTGTTGGGCTTATAATTTGAAATTGACCATTGGTTTAATTGACGCAGTTGTTAATTGAGCACTGAAGTGAATCCGATCGCAGAAAAGTAGCGGAGATAATGCAGGTTAGATTTGTTTTCCTGATTGTTCGTTGTTTTGGTGATTTTGCTGTTCAATCTAATTGTTCGATTATTTATCTGATCGTTGTCGGGAGTGATTTTATTCTGTGAACGAATTGTGCTGTAATTCGAGGATTGGTCGCCCTGATCTGATTGTGGTTTGAAATAGGGTGCAACTATACGCCATACACCAGATTGCATGACTACGATTTTCTGTTATTGGAGTGTAGGAGAAAAGGAGAGATATGTGCACTATTTGTTATAGAACTGAGATTCTGAGAGGATAAATGAAACATCCAACTGATCTGTTCGTTGGGCACTAGTGAACTAGTGTGAGATTAGTTGCTTGCTAAATGTGAAAACGATTAATTTTATGAAAATCTTGTGACAGTTGAAAATTTGGAAAAGCCTCAATAGTGATATGTGTATTAGTACATAGGTCTGGTGGAATTCTAGACTAGCATTAAAAAATGAATTTAGCAACCGAGAAAAAATGGAGGGACTGCTGTCCTGATGGGTTTAGACTAGCGTGATCATGAGTAGTTTGAGAAGGTTATATTTGTCTCACGCTGTGAACAGAATGACTTTAAAGCATATTCTTGAATGGTCATATTTGTCTTCCAATTAAAGTGCAGTCATGCATTAGATGGTAAAAAATGTTATCCAAGTATCTTTACTTGGTTTCTATTGTCTGACGCTTTTAAAATTGATCATGTTCTTCGAGTATAGGCATCTAGGGCTAGGCTTTTTAAGGAATACAAAGAAGTGCAGAGGGAGAAAGTAGCTGATCCTGACATTCAACTTGTTTGTGATGATTCAAACATATTCAAATGGACAGCTCTTATAAAGGTAGCTTTTCATGTTTCATGTGCTTCAACTTATCGTGTGACATTTTCTGCTGGAGAAGCACTTAATCTGATTGAATTGCTTGATTCTTTGCTGTGTAGGGGCCATCAGAAACTCCTTTTGAGGGTGGAGTTTTCCAGCTGGCTTTTTCTGTCCCTGAGCAATACCCTTTGCAGCCTCCTCAAGTTCGATTCTTAACCAAAATTTTCCATCCAAATGTACATTTCAAGGTAAGTGATATTGTCCAACTTGATTAAGTGGTGTGTGTGGTAAGAACTATTAGTGAGATTTCTGTGGGGATGACCTTGTTTCCTGATCATTGTCCATCATGTCAGCCTTTTTTATTTTTCCTTTTCTATGCATCATATTTTTGTCTCTGTACATTTTGTTTTCGAGTAAATCTTGAAGTAGGAGAAGTTCTTTTATCCAAGAGTATCATAATGTGTTCACACTGATGATCTTCCTATTCTCTGTTCTCTATTCTTTATATGCTTGAAAGTAAATTAGTATGTGATAATTACACTGGCATATGCTGAGGTTTTGCCTAATTATCAAACTTCTCCTGAGATTTGGGAAATTGCAAAATATTCCCAACCTCAATTATGTTGGGGTAATTATCCCAATTGGTACTCCAATCATCCTTGTTGTATGGTGATAGCAATGTCTCCGTAATCCTTACTAATATATGTGGTCCTACTGGTCAGGCTAAGGATCCAATTTATGCGCTAGCTTGTCATATGATTTACGCTGACGTGCATGTGCTTGATTATGGATATTAATATTCTTTCATCTTAGAATTACATGAACATGGCATATGATTGTGATGTACCGCTTTGTTACGGACTTCTGATTACTACTGATCATTTGTGATGAGAATCTGTTGAAACATTAGAAAAAGTTCTTTCAGAGCACTCTGAGATTGATAATAAGAGTTAATGATGATGTGCTTTGTATTTTTATGCAGACAGGTGAGATTTGCCTTGATATCTTGAAGAATGCTTGGAGTCCAGCTTGGACCCTGCAATCAGTTTGTAGGGCTATCATTGCATTGATGGCTCATCCAGAGCCTGATAGTCCGCTCAACTGTGATTCAGGTATTGTAATTGTGTCGGTTTTTAGGGCTATTGTACAGTGAAGTTATTAGTTAATGATAAACATTAAACAGTCGAGACTCAAAGGTACACACACACACACACACACAGAGGAAGGAGATTTCTATGCTTGCATTTTAAGAGATTCCCCGTGATTCGATGCGGGTTTTAGTTTTATTTTCTCTTTTGGCATTTCAAGAACTTGTTGCTTCCCCTATTTTGCCTAGGTAATCTTCTTCGTTCTGGTGATCTAAGAGGATACCAGTCCATGGCCAGGATGTATACCAGACTTGCTGCCATGCCCAAGAAGGGGTAAAGCTGTGGTAATTATCAGAGTTTGCATGTAGATTTTCCCGAATGTGTTTCGCTCTTGAATCTGTTTATATTTTGAATAACCCTCATTTACAAACACGAGCAAAAGGGTGGAAATGTATGTTCTTCGTGTATTCCGCGAATTATAAGTTTCATGATTGTAGATGATCTGTCTTCAAATTTCACTACTCGTTTATTATTTTGATACATTTCAACCGATCCAGGTATAATATATGAATAATTTGGTAACATAATTATATTCGTAGAAGGCAATATATGGACACACTGGATATGCGAATTACGTTGTCATTTTATATAGTTCGAATAAATGATAGCTATTTATTCGGAATCATTTGACTTAAATAACAATATTTAATCTTTTTTAACATTACATTTTACCAATATCGTGCAAGAGCGCGGTTCACAAAAATTGCACTCAAAAGAAAAAAACAAGTACACAGAACAATCGTAGTTTTACCAACGAGATCTTCCCTCTTGGGCTTTAAGTGTTGATCAAACCAATCGCTCGCTTGTTTGACCATCAAAGGTGTCATTTGATGCCCTATCCCTGGTTGAGCTACAACCTGAACGAAAAAGAACAAGTTATCGTGTGTGTGTGTGCGCGCGCACACACGCTTGTATGTGTGTGGGGGAGAGAGAGAGAGAGTGGTTGTAGCTGAGAATGATTGATTCATACCTTAAAGTTTTCAGGTGAATTGAGCTCTTCATAAGCCTGCCTTGCTCTTGATTCTTGAAGTTCCAGTCCACCTATGGGGCAACGAGGATCATCTTCACCTAAAATTTGCATGTACAGTCTTTCAGTTTCAGCCCAGGCTTATTACTTTACGTGGAGCAAGCGTAACTACGTATTTTACTCACACAATTCTTAATACCGAAAGTCTGAAATGTAATCGTAGCCCCTACCATTCAAAAGCAGTAGAGGACGTGGTGCAATTGCAGGAATCGTGTAAGGTGAATCAAAACGGGATGCCAAACCGGGAGCTATCCTGTCCCAAACCTGATAAACAAAATGTAGATATCAGAGCACGTACCAAAGAACATCAGACAGAGGACGATAGCGCTAAGACTGACCTTCTCCACCACTTCTTTGTCGATTTCACTTTTTCCCAAGTCAGTTCTAGCCTCTGAAAATATGTATACAAGTCAAGTGCATTTCTTTGAAGAAGCAACTATGTAGTATATATAAGAGATTGAGTAATCATAGGGATCCTTGTGTCTATCCAGTTGCACTAACTTAGTAGATATCGTTGTAACAGAATTAGATAGGCTACGCCTTGTTCTCATCCTCACCGTAACAGCATCTTGTATACTCTATTTATACTTTGTAATCTACTGTGTAAAATCATCAAGCAATACAAAGTTCTTTATGGTATCCAGAGCCATCGATCTCTAGCCTTAAACCCTCCAATACCTCTCTTTTTTCTCTCCTCCAATGGCTACAGATTCAGCCACCTCCACGACTTCAACCTCTGCAACTCTCTCCACACAAACTGATCCCACTCGATCACTCATCCTCATCAATTCCTCCAACGCAGTCAAACTCCACACCAACAACTACATGGCGTGGAAACTTCATATGTAGGCCCTCCTCCGCGGCCACAACCTATTCGGCTTTGTGGATGGTTCCAACCCCCAACCACCCCAAGTTATTCAAACCGACGGTCAGGACGAAGCAAACCCTCGGTTCACAGCATGGTTTCAACAAGATCAGCTGATCTTGGCCGTTCTTGCTGGGTCGCTACATCATACGGTCGCCCCAGTCGTTCACAGTACCACCACATCCCAAGAAGCCTGGAATACTCTCGCCACAACATTTACCAACACCTCCAGGGGTCATATCAAACAACTTCGTGACGCCTTGAAGCGAACAACCAAAGGGTCAAAATCGATCAATGAATACATGACCCTCATCCGAATGAAAGCGGACGAATTAAACCTACTGGGACACCCACTCGGCCAAGAGAACATCACTGATATTGTCCTTGATGATTCTTACCGCTCCATCATTGATGCTATAAACGCTCGTGACAGCCCAATTTCTTTTGCAGAGCTTCATGAGAAACTTCTCAATCGGGAACTCACCATTCAACAGTCAGCCGCTACCATCACATCGTCTCTCCCAATCTCTGCCAGCCCAACCGGAGTCCATCCGAAATCAAAACACCCACGTCCCTCAACCTCCTTCCCTCCCACATCCGCTTACAACCCCAATAGACAACCTCGCCCTTACCTTGGAACGTGCCAATTGTGTGGTATTCAGGGTCACTCGGCCCGCCGCTGCACCCAATTCCGCATCTCTCCAACTCAAACACACAGCCAACAACCCTACCACCAACAACCTCGCCCATCACTACCACCTTGTCGCCCTCCCCAGACACCCTGGCAGCCCCGCGTACACTACACATCTGCCCCACAACCACCTTCGTTATCTCCCCCATCATGGCTCCTCGACAGTGGCGCTTCCCACCATGTCACCTCTGACCTCGATTCACTCTTCCTCCAAACACCTTACACTGCTCATGATAATGTCATAATCGGTGACGGCACCACTCTCCCTATCACTCACTCGGGTTCTATCTCTTTACCCTCTACTTCGTCTACTTTACATCTAAATAATGTGCTTTGTGTTCCCTCTATGCAAAAACATCTCATCTCAGTTTCTAAGTTATGTGAATCTAACCATGTTTCTGTTGAATTCACTCCTTCTAGTTTTCAGGTAAAGGACCTAGTGACGGGGGCTTCGATCATGACGGGACAAACCAATAATGGGGTATACGAGTGGCCGGCGAGACAATCCTCAACTCCCTCCCAACCAACCATATTCACCTAGTGCACCAAGACCTCGGCGGCCGAATGGCACAACCGATTAGGACACCCGTCCGCTGCCATTCATCGTCAAGTCATCTCTGAAAATAAACTTCCCGTGTCATCCTTATCTTCAAATTTGCACTGCAATTCTTGTCTTTGTAATAAGAGCCATAAGCTCCCGTTTGGTGAATCATCAATAAAATCTTCTTCTCCGCTAGATATTGTTTTCAGTGATGTATGGACTTTCCCCATTCTCTCCCACGAAAATCACAAAAACTACGTCATTTTTGTAGATCATTATACTAAGTACCTATGGTTCTTTCCGCTTACCCGATAATCACAAGTTGCTGACATCTTCAAAAAATTCAAAGCCCTCGTTGAAGTAAAATTCAACTCCAAAATAAAAACCCTGTATTCCGACAATGGTAGAGAATACACTGCACTCACACCCTACCTCACAACCATGGCATATCTCATCTCACAACTCCACCTCACACCCCAGAACATAACAGATGCTCCGAAAGACGTCACCTCCATATCGTTGAAACCGGCCTCACTCTCCTTCATCACGCCACCATCCCTACCTCGTACTGGCATTATGCCTTCGCCACTGCTGTCTATCTCATTAACAGACTTCCCACCCCCAGCCTATCCATGTCTTCTCCATATCTAAAACTTTTCAACTCTGAACCGAACTATGCAAAGCTCCGCACCTTCGGATGCCTATGTTACCCTTGGCTCCGACCCTACTCTGATCACAAACTCCAATCCCGCTCCCGTCCTTGTATCTTTTTAGGATACTCGCTCAACCAAAGCGCGTATCTATGCCTAGATGTCTCCTCCACCCACCTCTACGTGTCTCGTCATGTTCGCTTCGTAGAACACGTCTTCCCATTTGCTGCCCTGTCTAAGAATCACGACACACCTAATATCCCACACTTTACTAACTCCTCAAACTCTCTACAACTGCTGCCTCCAGTCACCTACGTACCCCCCCGTCTCGCCAGTCCACCGCAGCACCCCAACAAGGCTCCCGTCATCATCTCCCTCCCTGCCACAGGTCCGCTCACCCCCTCCTTGCGCTACACCTACACAACCACAACCAACCATCTCTCAAGATAATCCGACTCCACCACAACCCCACCATCCCATGGTCACCCGATCACAACACAACATTCATACACCTACCCAAAAACTCAACCTCTCCACTCATATAGTCCCGGCTAGTGAAATTGAGCCCAAAACCGTAACACAAGCCCTTCGCGACGAGCGATGGAGGAAGGCAATGGCTGTTGAATATGATGCTCTTCTTCAAAATGGAACATGGGAATTGGTCCCTCCCTCTGATACATTTAATTTAGTTGGCTGTAAATGGATATTTCGTATTAAACGCAATGCTGACGGTTCTATTGACAGGTTCAAGGCACGGCTCGTTGCCAAGGGGTTCCACCAACGGCCCGGTGTGGACTTTCATGACACCTTCAGCCCAGTAATCAAGGTAAAAACAATTCGGGTGGTGCTCACCATTGCTATCAGTCGAGGATGGATATTGCGTCAACTTGATGTTAACAATGCCTTCCTACAGGGCCGACTGTCAGACACAGTTTACATGCTACAACAGCCTGGGTTCATTGACAAAGATCGCCCTCAGTATGTCTGTAAGCTACATGAAGCTTTATATGGTCTCAAACAAGTACCCCAGGCGTGGTATCATGAACTACGAAGCTTCCTTCTCAGTCATGGATTCAGCAACTCTATTGCTGATTCATCCCTCTTCATCCTCAACTCAGCTTCTACCATGATATATGTTCTTGTGTATGTTGATGATATCGTGGTAACAGGCCCTGATGAATCCGAGGTGTAAAAGTTTATCACTGTGTTATCAGCCCGCTTTTCGTTGAAGGACTTAGGCCCTCTTACCTATTTTCTTGGGGTAGAATGCTTCCGAACTGATCATGGTCTCATGTTATCCCAGCGAAAATATGCTTATGATTTACTCAATCGTATGGACATGGCGGCCTCCAATCCGGTGACCACTCCGTTCACCCCATCCACTGATTTACGGCTTGATTTGGGTACTTCTCTCACTGACCCGGGCGAATATCGGTCTATAGTCGGGGTCTACAATATCTCACACTCACCCGTCCGGATATTGCCTTCACAGTCAATAAATTGTCTCAGTTCATGCATCACCCGACTTCTGTGCATCTTCAGGCTGCAAAACGTCTACTACGATATTTGCGAGGAACATCGAACTTCGGCATTCTACTCCGCCGTGATAGCCCACCGGACCTCATTGCCTTCTCCGACGCTGATTGGGCAGGTAATAAAGATAATTACTCTTCTACTAGTGGTCATATCTGTTGGGATTAATGCCCTGAAAATCCAATTATATTGTAAATATTTTGGATTAATAAAACTGAAATTAAAACAAGTTATGAGTATTTTACAAATTTAATAATTAATGACGTGTGATGGTATTTTTATATGAAATGTGTTTCATAGGAAAAGACTTTAAATACCAGAAATCACGTGTCATTAAAGTTCTAGTCGGTATGATAAGAAAATGTTCTTATCAAGACTATAATGTGTTATATAAGATGATTAGTCTTTCGTCATAGGGAAATGGAGTTTTCGATTATGACACATTGATGATTTTCAATGAGATTGGATACATCGAACTGGACCACTGAGATTGTTCATTTTATACTGCTATCTAAAATGAATAAAATCTCGGAAGCATTAGACTCTTAATCCTGGCAGTGTTTCTACTTTAGGCATGTAGTGTTAATCACTGTGATGTACTCAGAAGTGAGGTCTCGGTAACGGGTGGCCAAAATACTTTGTACGTTCGGTGATTGCATGAAATATGCTAGAGAGAAATATTGATCAAGGAATCTGTAGCCTTGCTGGAAGGTTTAAAGATATCCCTGAAATAGATTTGCAAAAAGTTCGAATTAAAACTTTGGCCAAAGTACTTCGTGTGTTCGTCACCGAAGTTGTATGTTGAATGTGTTTCACATACAGGGAATTTGGACTTAAGGCGAATCAAGAAATTTCAGATTTAAAGTGAAAAATAAATGATAGTAGTATTGATTTATTTTTCATGGATATCTGTACAGAGGAGTAAAATGTGAAATTATTCTAGATCGAGAAATTCGTGAATAATTTAATTACTTTTAGAGTTCAACAATATTTTTTTAGTGGAATTAAATATTGTTAAACGGTAATCAATTATTGTCATGGGATGATAATAGATTGACCCGTTTGGAGCTAAAGTTAATTAGTCCTGCAGGTCCCCCCGCAAGCCCCAACGAAGATCAAAGAGAAAATATTAAAATGAGAGAGAGAAATGAATTTTCAAAGAGTTTGAAAATAGACAAGGTATTTATTTTGAGAAAATAAATTAAATTCCAAAGAGTTGGAAATGCCCAAATTTTATTTTGGAGAAAATAAAATTTTTCAATAAAAAAAAAAAAAGTTTTTTTTCCTGACGTGGCAGGTGACGTGTCACGCCACGTCAGCGGGTGGGCGCCAAGTGGCGCTGACTGGGCGCCACATGGCATGCCAAATGGATGGCCAGGATCTCGCCACGTCAACAAGTTTCAGCGGCCCGGACGACGTTGACTAAAAAGTCAACGGGTCAAGGAAACGGGTCAGCGGTTCGGTTCTCCGGATAGGGTCGGGTCACGGTTTGCCCGACCCGGACACGTGGACGAATGGTGATTCGCCACATGGCAATCGAGTCAGGCCGCCTGAACCGACCGGTTCTCAGTCGAACCGGTCTGAACCGCGAACCGCCGGTCGGACCGGACCGAGCCGGACACGTGGCACGTGCTCGTGCCAGCGTGTGGCTCACGCGCGTGAACACACAGCCGCCACATGGGCGGCGCGTGTGGGAGCGTGCGGGACCCGTTCGGCGTGTGCTCGGGGGCTGCGGACTCCTGGTGAGCTCCTCTTCCACGGGGCACCTCCAGATTGGTGGTTTGAGCTTGGAGTGCACGACATTCTTTGAAAAATGTATGAAAATGGCCTTGAAAATATGCCTATAAATAGGCTGTCACTCCCATTCTTTTAAACATCAATTTTCAGACAGTTTTTCCAGCTTTTAATGGCCATTCGGTTCTCTCTCTCTAATATTAATTAATTCTAATTTTAGGATTAATTAATTACTTAATTAGGTGGTTATATAATTAATATATAATCCACTTAATTATTAGAAAATAGGGATTTTCAGGTTTTAGAAAAAAGGGTTTTTTCTGAAAAATATTTTCTCGAAGTATTTAGCGAAATACTGCAGGAGCCCACACTCCAATTTCTTAATCGGGGATATTGCGGGGAAGCTCTGCCGGTTTCACGAGAAGATATCGAGGTGCTGGAAAAGTGCCGTTGATAGCCAATTTTGCAGTACGGTAATACTGTTGTGCTGCCAAAATTATTATTTGCATATTGTGATCATATGTTAGATGATTTAAAATTATGTTATCGATGCCTGTATATATTAGAGTTATGCTGCCCGATTTATTCCGCTGCTTTATTAAAATATTTTGGAAATATTTTGATAACAAGGTTATGGCAAAATTTTTTTAAATATTGCTATACCGTCACTCTGCCTCGGGCCCGCCACAATCCAACAATATCATCTATCTTGGCCATACACCGATCTCCTGGAGCTCCAAGAAGCAACGAACTGTTGCTCGATCTTCTACAGAAGCGAAATATCGTGCCGTTGCCTCTACGTCAACAGAAATTCGTTGGATCTGCTCCTTACTGACTGAACTAGGAATTCAGCTCCCAAGAACGCCTACAATTTTCTGCGACAATATCGGTGCTACACATCTCAGATCCAATCCGATTTTCCACTCCCGCATGAAACACATAGCACTTGATTTTCACTTTGTCCGAGAACAGGTTCAGAGTGGTGTTCTCCAAGTACGGCATGTCCCCGCTGCTGATCAGCTTGCTGACACCTTTACGAAAGCTCTTCCCCGACGACAATTCTTGCAATGTAGAGACAAGATTGGAGTTCTTCCGAGAGCCTCCATCTTGCGGGGGCATATAAGAGATTGAGTAATCATAGAGATCCTTGTGTCTATCCAGTTACACTAACTTAGGAGATATCGTTGTAACAGAATTAGATAGGCTACGCCTTGTTCTCATCCTCACCGTAACAACATCTTGTATACTCTATTTATACTCTGTAATCTACTGTGTAAAATCATCAAGCAATACAAAGTTCTTTAGTATATAAGTTGTCTTACTTTCAAATACAGCCTTAATGCTATCAACTCGAGCTTGCCACTTGCCATGTTTGATTGCCCACCCAAACCTCTAAAAGTATCACACAAACATCGTGACTGTAACAGATTGTGTATACCTCGTATAGAATTCATACCATAAGGTTACCAACCTGAACACCAATTATAGGGACAACCACCAAATAACGGGTATCAACAGCCGCACCAAACCACACATGCGTTCTTGAAAGATGGAGCATAATACTGTGAGTTAGGAGTTGGAGAAAGGTTGGTTTCATATGCCACCACTTTTCGAGTGAATTCACCTAACCTCCAAGTGATTCGCCGGTGATTCCTATCCTGGAAGGATCCACATCCTCCCTTGGTGTAAGATGATCTGCCAATTTTATCAAGTCCCATACCTGATTAATTAAAATGTGTGCATGTAAATACATTGAGTGGGAATCACATATTAATTAGAAATCATCAACACTAAGTACTGCAGATAGCAGAAAAGGGAAATGGCACCGTATCAAATATGAAGGGCATCGTATCACCTTTTACCCACGATGATACAAGAGCCTGCATTGCAAAAAAAACCATGAATCCATCAAATCTCATATTTAACTATGAAAAGAGACGAAGCAAAACTATGGTCCAATGCTCATACATCTTGGTAAGTTGTCCGATCTCTGGCACGCTCTCCATGGTAACGAGAATCAATAGCTACAGCAATGTAATCCCTCGAAGCATATGCCTAAAGCATTAGAAGAATAACATGGATTGAGATCTTACTTTGAAAGAATGTTGGTTAGGGCCTATGATTATGAGAATACAACCATTACTTGTTACCTCAAGTAAAGGCCTCAACCACTCTTTGCATTTGTGTATACTATGTAGGAAAACAATTGTCGGTTTTCTCTTTCGACTGTTTTCTTTCAGTTTCAATATTAGAACAGGCAACCGTCCTTGCTCCCCAACCTAGTTAGGCAAGTGTCATTATTGGAAATTCCTTGTGCCAACAAAGAAATAGAAAGAGAAGAGCACAAAGTTATAATACCTTGGTTGTCAGGTATAAGTTCTCCTCTCGAAGGAGTTCCTTGAAATTGGTGAAAATTCCTTGTACCAACAAAGAAATAGAAAGAGAAGAGCACAAAGTTATAATACCTCGGTTGTCAGGTATAAGTTCTCCTCTCGAAGGAGTTCCTTGAAATTGGGGATCTCTTTCTTCGGACAAGACTCCATCGCCTGCATGTTTCATCACCAAAGCTATGCATATAAGAATGATTGAACTTATAATGACCACTACAAAATTTGAAACTGTAGCAGTTTCTAACCTCACTGAAGGTTGGCTTAGAAGGATCTTGATACAATGGATCCAGTATAGGCTTCACAGGCTCGACAGAAAGAGGGACTACAGGAATTTAACGGACATATTTACCAGAACTGCTAAAAGTCATCTTGAACATATAAGCAGCACGACCAAAGAGGATTATCCCAAACACGTAGGAAATTACAAGCATGCAAACGACCTGGAGCAGTTCGACAACTGCGGAGGACTTCCAGAAACTCGGAGCGAATCTTGGCGGCGTCGCCGGAATATTCCATTCTTATTTCAAACGATGACTTCAATTGCTGATCAATGGTTGCAGGGTTGGTGCCAATTGCGTGAAATGCGAGACTCTTATAGTTGGGAGAGGAGGTGGCAGTGCATGGCCTCGCACGTGCATGGAGGTTTTGGTACGTGCGACAGTGTCATCATGGTTACGGGCAAATATGGATAAGAAAAGATGTGACTGCCTATTTGGATACTTCTCCTTTCCGCCATTTTTATTTTACTAGAAAAAATGCACGTGCGTTGCACGTGTAAGACTATTTTTAAGATAACTTATAAAGTTGAATACAATAAATTAATTATTTATACATTTCATCTCTATAAATTTATATTGGATATTGAAATTATCCCACGGTGAAAAATAATTTATAAAGATATTGTGAAATACATTATATAATTTAAAATTTTCTCATATATTTGACAAATAATGATTATTCTAGATTTTGAGTAATTTCTGTATTATTTTAAAGGGTTCTAAAACATTTTATAATTAGTTCTCAATATGAAAATTAATTTATTTATATAATTCTTTCAAATAATTAAACGAGTTATTAAATTTAGAATATTAAATGATAATTAATGTGAATTTATGAAATAATTTAGAAAATAAAAAATTACTATAAAGAACATCAATCAACCATAAAAAATATTTATCAATTCACTTAACAATCTTTTAAATAAATGTGCATAAAGAAGAGTGGAATTAAATAAAGAAAAATGCCATCTGTATTAATGATATCTTGACAATATTCTGCTACAAATCTCAAAAAACAAACCTTTTTGTCAATGTAATGTTGAAAGTATTGAAGAAAGTGCGTCGAGATCCTTCACTTTTGTTGATATAGAACGTGGAAATATAAACAATGGATGTTACGGAAAAATAATAAATTATAGCATAGTATTTAATATGTCAATCCTAAATGTGCAAAATGTGAAAAGAAAAGACAAAGTAGATTTATATCTTAAAAATTCAAGCTCTCTGACACCTTAAAAAACAATAATTTATACCTCCCTATTCAATACCTTTGGGGTTTTGACCAATATAATATGATGCTATTATACTTTCTTTTATCCTATTTGTTTGCTTATTAATGATGTAATAAGAAGTCATGCATAGGTAATTTGCAACTAATGCCTGTTTTTCCTAGCAATAAAAGAGCTTGTGCAAATGTGCAGCAACAAAATTTGAAAACTAATTTCGAGTATTGTAATTTTAAAGGTGAATAAATAAATACTAAATCACCAAAATTCTTTTTTTATTGATTCTTCCAACCTCACAGCTAAGTAAAAAATAATTATCTAACAAATTATTAGGTGCAACTTTATCAACAACAGTTGCTAGCCAAAAAAAAGGTTCCATCAAATTAACATGAGTCCTAATAATGAGTATGCCCACATCTCCATCCAACCCCACACACAAACACAAAATCCATCCATCAAGCTCGTTTTGAAAACCACTTTCAACAACAATTTGATAGAAATTAGCACAACTGGCCAAAATAAAACACAAATTTTATCATTTAGACAAACATCCATGTTATATTTAACACAATTCTAGAACATATTTTTTACCGAAAGTTCATCGACTTCTCTTTAAAGTAATTGGTCTTGCCTACACTACAGATAATCGAATTTGAAAAGATCAAACAACAAAAACAGGTTCTTAATTATAACTTTCTAATAATAAAGAAAAAATGAGTAAAAAGTATTATAATACATAAAAGTTTATTGTACCTTCTCTTAATTTTAATTTTAAGGTGGCCTTCATAATAGTGTGAGGTTCAAGTATAAATTTATTTAAATTTAATATTCCTCAAGGAATAACTTTTTTTTCCTCAAAAAAGACCGTAAATAAAAATTATTATAACCAAATATTGGTGAATTTTTTTATTAAAAATTGAATTTGATATATATATATATATATATATATATATATATATATATATATATATATAAACATAAAATAAATGAACAAATATTCAAAACTTGCTAAAAATTCAATTTAGATCAATAAATAATAAAAAAATTAAAACATATTACATACTTAATTAAATTAAAAGATAAATATTATTAAACACAAATATGAGAAAACCTTCTATTAAAAATTGAATTCTATATATCTTTATAAAACATAAAATAAATTAATAATATATTATATTCTCAATTTATTTAGCATTCAATTTAGATAAAAAAAATTAAAATTAATACAAAGTATAAATTTAGATTAAATTTTATTGTAACTTCTCTTTAATTTGAATTTTAGGATAGAAAGTTTCTAAATACAGAAATTTTCGGTGTTTTAAATAATTAGCCTAGTATGG
Organism: Lantana camara; assembly: GCA_037501455.1. Classification (NCBI taxonomy): domain Eukaryota; kingdom Viridiplantae; phylum Streptophyta; class Magnoliopsida; order Lamiales; family Verbenaceae; genus Lantana; species Lantana camara. Next base: position 98,241,176 of record CM074861.1, read on the forward strand.
ATACAAGTGATATATCTCCGCAAAACACCAAAACTCAATAGAAGAATCATGACACCTAAAAATAATTGCATACAACTATACAAGGGTTTAAGATTTTGAAATCGGTAAGTAAAGCGTAACAACTAAATATATATCTTATCACTAAAAGTTATTTATAAGACCTTTATGAGATCGTATTTTCAAAGTTGATGAAAGTATCATCTCATATTATAAAAAGAATATTTTTGTATCAATCCATAAAAAGTAAACAAACATTCATATATAATAAATATAAATATCTGGATTAATCTATAAAAGAAAAAAGTGGACGAAAAATTATAAAAAACCTGAACATTGTCACTCCAAGAAGTTTTGTGTACTCTTTTCTAATACATTAACCACATAAGAATCGAAACAACAATCAACAAAAAATTTAAAAATTCAAAATCCAAAAGAAACAAAGAAGAACAAACAATTATAATTTTGAAAATTAGAATTATGACTACATGATCAACCATTTCTAAGAAGTATATTTAATCACATGGCATAAGTTTGGGTGGATAGGTTAGGAGTCATTCTGTAATGAATTATTAATTACTAAAAATCAATAATTAACCCAAATAAAGTACGAATACTAATTAACGCTCACCATTTTAACCAATAAATGAATTGATACTATTGGACATTGGAAGAAGAAGAAGAAGAAGAAGAAGAAGAAGAAGAAGAAGAAGAAGAAGAGCAAAGAAAAATGGAATAGTTCGAAAGTTAATACTTAATAAAATAAACTCAATTTAATATATATCAAATTAGTCTAAATAGTTTCATTTCAAACCTTTTCAATTTGTGTCAAGTAAATCAAATTTAGTTACACCAAATTAATCTAGCGGCATATTAATACATATTATATACTTAATTTAAATTGAAGATAAAATATTTAATTGAATTATTATTTTTTTTGCTATATAAATATCATAATTAAGTTGGTATTAACACGTATTAAATATTCAATTCAAATTAAAGTTTATTCTACATTAAATGAGAATATAAATAGGGATGAGAATTGTAAAAGTTGTCTCTTAAATAAAGATAAATTAATTCAATAAAATCAAATAAAATATTAAATTGAATGATGGCCAATTACGTCATTTCACAATAGCTCCATCAAGATCCAGACTTTTATATAGGTATAAATTTTTATGTTTGCTTCTTTCTGAAGTAGAATGGTTTTGTTGTGATGCTTGTTTTAGTGTATGGTTTTGTTGGAATTTAATTAATTCTTTCCGTATGGTTGAAGATTTATTAAATTAATGTAAGAATAAATGCAGCTTCAATATTCTATTTGAGTTTTCCTATTAAATTAGGGGCACGCAAAATACAGGCATTATAGCTGTTGTTTGAGTTTTGTGTTTCATTTTTAGTTTTATTTACGTATATTATGTGTATGAAAAAGGGTTGAGATAAGAAGTGGAAAAAAGAAAAGGAGAGAAAGATCTACTTTCTAATCTTGTCGGTATTTGGCGTGTATAAATAGATAAAATAGGGGACGGAACATATTTAATATAATTAAAATAGGAAATCTAAATGATACTGTGGTTATTGATCGGATATTTGTACAAAGGATCCGATACCAATCCGAGAAGCTTAGCCTCCGTACTCAAAAGTCTTATTTTTGGGCTAGGTGAATTGGTTCTGAGGAAGCAATTGACGGTCAACAAAAGATCCTTTGACATCGATTTATAATAGGGATCATTTTCTTAACATAGCCCTTTGGTGTCGTATTTATATTGGGTTGGACTTCTTATGTCGTGTTTAACATTTTGCTTGGTTCTTAGGCATTTATGTGAATTTTGTGCTGGTTGATTGTATAAGGGGAACCTCAATAATATAGCTATTTTTGGATGAGGTGCATTGGTTCTGAGGATGCAATCGATGATCTGATTTTTCATGATGCGCAACGATAAGAATATTGGAGCTCGAAAGACTGGGCATCCCAATGGGGGGCCAACAAAAGATCCTCTGAGGTCGATTTGTAATAGGCATCATTTTCTTAACATAGCCCTCTGGTGTCGTATTCATCTCGGGTTGAGTTTCTTATGTAGTGCTTAACATTTTGCTTGGCTTTTCGGCATTTATGTGAACTTTGTGTTGGTTGATTATAATTTATATATGAGGAGGAACCTCATTAATAACCCTACAATCGACTGGATCATTTTCACAAAAGAACACGGGAGATCCAAATAATATCTATATCCCCTCATATAATTAATTGACCAAATTACCCATAAAATTGTATATACGTATATAGTTTCATATAGATCATTGGAGTCACTTACACTTTAAATTCACATTCGAATCACTTTTCTTTTTCTAAATTAAAATTAAAAGAAAGGTAGTAATACAACATTTAAAATTAAAACATATTTTAGTATAATAACGAATGAACTTTTTTTTTTTTTTTTTAATAATAAGAATGAACTTGATTAGAATAAGTTAAAATTAGAATAATGGATCTTTAATTTAAATGAGAAAAGACGAATATATTGTCATTAATTAAAATTGCATTCTATTATAAGTTAAGCAAAGTATATGTGGGATTGTATAATCTTTTTTAAAGTGCACAATTCTTTAACCTAACCAAATAAGTTTGATATTTCTTTTAAAAAGTAATTTTAATTCATAAACATGCAAATGGAATTATATGTGGAATAGTTAATTACATTCCGTCAACTATACAGCTAATCTCTAATATAATTAGAACAAAAAAGTAACTAATTATTTCAACCTTTTGAATTATCAAATACCATATACAAAGAAAAGGAATTAATTATAAAAATAAACTCTTAAAAAAAAAACAATACGCAATTACTCATTATCGGAATTTGCATCTAAAACATTACACTTTGAACTATATCTGAATTTAAATAAATGGTTAATTACCTTTAGCACCCATTAAAGTTTCAAATATTGCGACCCTTATTAGTTATTTTATTACATTTGAATTTTAATCCCTTCTAAAAATTATAAATTATATCAAATCAATTTTTCATTATATTTAGGGTGATATCATAGATTTTAGGATTTGAACTTTCTGTTTTACCCCTAACTTAATGGGTAAATTTTTTATACCAAGTTTACCCTAAATTTAAGGTAAGGGTAAAACGGAAAATTCAAGTCTGAAATCTATGACATCACCCTAACGAAATACTGATTTAATATAATTTATAATTTTTAGAAGGAATGAAAATGTTATAAAATGATTAGAAGAGTTCCAATTGTAATATTCAAAACACCAAAGGTATTTGTTGTTGTTAACACTTAAATCTAAAATATTATAACTTTGAACTATAGGGCCTTCTCCATGCCGCCTTTCATGAAAAATCTAACTTGGTAAATCTAACTTATTTGTTAAAATAATTAAAGAAACCTACTACACTTTACCTCATAAAAAAAAGAATTAAAAATAGATCATACCATTTTTGGTAGGACATCTCCATCTTTATTAAGGAAAAGAAGGAATATATTCTAAAAGATGTCCATACCATTATTCAAAATATTGAATCAAATTTAATATTTTATAAAATACAGAACATTATCATTATTCATAATCAAACTAACCTACCAAGTGGGCATTAATAATGTTGGCAAAAAACAGCAGCCTAAAGTTTATTTTAGTGTCAAATATCTGCAGCAATTCAAGAAATAGGCAACAACTGGTGTAGATGAGATAGGATTACAGGAAAAATGGAACATGAATGTATATAAACTTTGAAGAATCCTACACATATACATGCAAAACTGCAAGAAATTATAAGGGAATCCTGATAATTTCATGTAATCGGGCCGAACGATCCTCGAATGAAATATAGAACGATGGAAACTACAGCAGCAGGGACTTATGGAGCCAAGGTTGTCAGCTTCATGATAAGTTTTTGTCACTGCAGTAGCAGTCTTGAATACGAACTGATTGATGCTGTCTGTGGTTGTTGAGTTCATATTTGCTTTAGTATTAAGTTCTGTTGCTGCATTCGGAGCATTAGTTGCCATAAATGTCACATCGCGTTCATCACACATCTTAAGTGGTCTAATTATACGAACTAACTTCTCTTAAGGTTTGAGAAATTACGAAACTTCCCTGTCATACCATGAGATTTGCACTAATGCATGATATTATAGTCAAAATTCATCAATACCTGTCACTATTCACTCGGGGGAAGTTTTTGTAATTATGCCAAACCTCAGAGGTATGTAACTGTAATTATTCCTTTTAAAATGAGTAGAAAATTTTAACATTGAAAATAACATTTAAATACGATACTAGAATTATTAAAGCTCACAAGTATATATATAACCCAAAAGTACAAAAATTAACTGTAAGACGATTTATTAAGTCCTAACGTTGGTTTAAGCACATGAACAGGAAATGGAGAATAAGAGACATCAGGCGTCGTCTCATGGGGCACTGAGTAGGTTGCTAGGAACTGTGCACCGTGCGGCTAGTAGCGAGCTTCTTGCACGCTACTTACGCTTGAACACTACGTACGTCGGCTGTACGTCACAATCACGCCCACCCCAGTGGGACGCTTTTCGATGGACAACAACATTGAAGGGAAATTAACTTTCATTATATTCACCAAGAATATAGTACACGATTGCGGGCGTCCACAAAGGACCAGGGAGAATGCCCGATATTACAATAGACGCTTGCTTAACTTTGCTTCGACTCACTGCTCTCCCCTATAATACTTTTTTTAAAAAAATTATGTTCTGCTCTCACTAACTATTACAGGGGTTTAAGCATCACGGAAAACCGGTCAAAAGGGCAGCGACATGCCCACTACCAACTAACTAACTATTTACAAGTACAAAGACCCTATCACCTAAGACTCGATGGCAGCTTGTCTTGTCGTCGGTGTGGTCTTCCCTGCGGGGTGGCCCGGCGGCCATGTTGAGTTGCGGGTCAAGGGGCCCTAGAGCGCGGGCGACCCCTGACACGTCGTCAGGCATGTTTCCCTTCTGTGCTTGCATTTTAAACGATTCGCTGGTCTTGAGGCTGGTTCGAGTTTTATTTTCTCTTCGGCATTTCAAAATGAAGTTGCTGCTTCGTCTTTTTGGCATAGGCAATCTTCTTCGTTCTGGTGATCTAAGAGGATACCAGTCCATGGCCAGGATGTATACCAGACTTGCTGCTATGCCCAAGAAGGGGTAAAGCTGTGGAGATTATGAGTTTGCATGTAGATTTTCCCGAATGTGCAAAAAGGGTGGTTTTCAAGACTCTGTAGATGAACTGTCTTCAAATTTTGACTGCTCTGTCTATTATTTGATACATCGCAACCGACCCCAGTAAAATAATGAATAATTCGGGAATATTACTTATTTTTTATAGAAGGCAATGTATTGAAAAAGGGGATATGCTTAAGTTGTCATTTTGTATTTAGTTAAGATAAGAAATGAATTCGTTACAAAATCCTACGCTTGTAATTGCAGATCAAGATTAAGGTTGATGACAGTGAATGGTAATTATTTATTTGGGATTTAACTTAAATATAACTATTCCTTTCCAATTTCCACCATTACAATATACAGAAAAGGTGCAAGTTTCAATAATAGAGCACGATTTGTAGTTCACAGAATTTGCACCCAAAAGACAAAAAAAAATAGTGCACATAACCATCATGGTTTATCATTGAGATCCTCCTTCTTGGGTTTTAAGTGTTGATCAAACCAATCGCTGGCTTCTTTGACCATCAAAGATGTCATTTGATGCCCAATCCCCGGTTGAGCGATGAGCTGGAACAAAAAATCAACAAGTTATCGTGCGTGTGTATGTGAGCGCGCGAGAGAGAGAGACAGCGCTACAAGCTATCCGAAAACCAAGTTCTCATAAGCTTGTGTGAGTGAGAGCAGTTTTTTAAGCAAGAGAGTGGTTGAGCTACCGGCTGCTTGTAAAAAACAAGTTCAAAGAGTTTGTGTGTGCAACTGAATGAAAGAGTGGTTGAGCTACAAGCTCATAATAAACAAGTGTGTGTGTGCGAGAGAGTGATCGATTAGTTGAGCCTCAAGCTCATAAAAAACAAGTTAAGAGTGTGTGTGTGTGAAAGAGTAATCAATCGACCTTAGCTTAAAGTTTTCCGGACTGATTCCTACCTTAAAGTTTTCAGCTGAATCGACCTCTTCATAAGCTTGCCTTGCCCTTGATTCTGGAAGTTCCAGCCCACCTAAGGGGCACCGAGGATCATCTTCGCCTAAAATTTGAATGTTCTTCTTTCAGTCCAGGCTTATTAGCTATTACTTTATGTGGATCAAACAATAATTACGTAATACGTCATAAATCTTAATACTGAAATGCGATCATATCCCCTACCATTCAAAAGCAGCAGAGGACGTGGTGCGATGACAGGAATCGTGTAAGCTGAATCAAAACTAGATGCCAAACCAGGAGCTATCCGGTCCCAAACCTGTTAGAAAGACGATGTAGATTTCAGATCCGAGTTTAAGCAAGAAATGAATCCACCAAATAACATTAAACAGAGATGACGACAACACTAAGACTGACCTTTTCCACTACTTCTTTGTCGATTTCGCCTTTTCCCAAGTCAATTCTTGCTTCTGCAAAATACATATACAAGTAAATTTCTCTAAAGAAGCTAATTCTTAGTATATAAAATTATAAATCGTCTTACTTTCAAAAACAGCCTTAATGCTATCAACTCGAGCTTGCCACTTGTCATGTTCGATTGCCCACCCAAACCCCTGAAAGCATCGGAAAAGAATTGAGACTGTAACAGATTGCATATACCTGATATAAAATACATGTCATAAGACTACCAACCTGAACGCCAATTATAGGGACAACCACCGAATAACGGGTATCAACTACGGCAGCAAACCATGCATGCATTCCTGAAAGATGGAGCAGAATACTGTGAGTTGGGAGTTGGAGAAAGGTTGGTTTTCATATGCCAACACTTTTAGAGTGAATCCGCCTAACCTCCAAGTGATTCGCCCGTAATTCCTATCCTAGAAGGATCCACATCCTCCCTTTGTGTAAGATGATCTGCCAATTTTATTAAGTCCCATACCTGATAAATTAAAATGTGTGCATTTAAATACATTGAACGGGAATCGCATATTAGAAATCATCAAAAACCTGCATTGCAAATAGCAGAAAAGGGAAATTATACCGTATCAAATATGAAGGGCATTGTATTGCCTTCTTCCCATGATGATACAAGAGCCTGCATTGCAAGCACCATGAATCCATCAAATTTCATACTTAATTATGGAATGGGAACACAAAAATAGGGGATGGAAGAGGAGCACATCTTTGTAAGTTGTCAGGCTACTGGCACGCTCTCCATGATAGCGAGAATCAACAGCTACAGCAATGTAATCCCTCGAAGCATATGCCTGAACCATTAGAAGAAGAACGTGGATTGAGCTCTTAATCTGAAAGAATGATGGTTAAGGCCTACGAAACTGAGAATACAACCATTTGTTACCTCAAGTAAAGGCCGCAACCACTCTTTGCATTTGTGTGTACTATGTAGGAAAACAATTGTCGGTCTTCTCTTCAGACTGTCTTCTTTCAGTTTCAATATTAGAACAGGCAAGCGTCCTTGCTCCCCAGCCTAGTTAGGCAAGTACCATTATTGGAAATTCTATTTGCTAACAAAGAAACAAAAAGAGAACAACTCAAAAACACAATACCTCGGTTGTTAGGTAAAAGTTCTCCTCTTGAATCAATTCCTTGAAATCCGGGATCTCTTTCTTCGGACAAGACTCCATCGCCTGTATGTTTCACCAAAGGTAAGTACATATGCACTATAGAACCGGTAATGACCACTATAAAATTGAAATTGTAGCAGCTTCCAACCTCACTGAATGTTGGCTTAGAAGCCTCTTGATACATCGGATCTTGTACAGGTTTTGCATGTTCGACAGAAAGAGGAACTGCAGAAATTTAATGAACATATTTACCGGCATCGCAAAAATTCAGTCTTCAACTCATAAGCAGCAAGGAATTGAGAGACTTTTTCACCAAACACAACCAACCATTTGAGAATCATTCCTATACCTACTTAAACATTCAAGTGTCTCAGACATACAACAAACATCAACGAATGCATAGTGTTCTAGTAAAACTCTTATTGCTTGATCTACAACTTCTCATTTTCATCGTCCACCACACTCCATTTCCATGGATATTTTCATATGATCTTCGATCATCAACGGCACTCATTAATCAGATCACATAATTCACTTCTTCGTTATTCACAATCACAACCATAACAAGTTTCTTATGTTCCTACAAGTACCAACAATTTAAAAGAAAAACGAAATAACCAACAAGAATCATCTCAAAGCTACATTTACAATTTAGACAAATCTTCATCCATTTACCTAAAATCAACAATAAAATCAACGTTAGTAGCATCAACCTAGCATCCGTACGTACCTCTCTCAAGAGCCAAACACTCTAATCAAAGTACACAAACCAAATTTCAACTCGAATTCACCAATCATGCCGTACGAATTCAACAAACAACATCAAAATTCCACAACCTCAAAACCACAAACAGCAAAAACAATAATCCCAAACACAAACACAGAGAAATTAAGGCATGCAAACGACCTTCACCAGTTCGACGACTGCGGAGAACTTCCAGAAACTCGGAGCGCATCTTCGCGGCGTCGCCGGAATATTCCACCCTCATTTCGGCCGGCGATTTCAGTCGCTGATCAGTGGTTGCGGAGTTGGTGTTAATTGCGTTTAATGCGAGACTCTTATAGTTGGGAGCAGGTGGCCCTGCATGGCCTCGCACGTGCCTGATGGGACTTCTCACGTGCGCCAGTGTCATCATGGTTACAGCAAATATGGATAAGAAAAAGATGGCATTTCATCCTTTACTTCTCGCCATCTTAATTTTCATTTTGCTTTTTTTCGGGGGGAAATTACATTTCTGCCCTTGAGTTAGATCTAATTACAAATTACTCTATGAAGTTCTGTTATTTACAAAATAGTTCCCGATATTTCATTTTTATTACAAGCAGACGGTATTTTAGTTCTTTTGTTGGGTTTTTTTTGGTCCACATAACAAAGTCGGTCCTCAAGAATACTTATGTTTTAGTTGAGGTAAATATTCATTGTGCTCAAAATTGGTGTTGCTGAGATGGTTAGATTTCAACCACGAACACACAAATTTGTAGTTGGGAAAAACTTGGATATGTAAGTGATCACACTCAGCAAAAGTAAGTTCAAAGCCAAATTGGGAGAATAAAAGTTATGAACAATTTTGATACTCTAACATTTAAGTTAAATTACCGAGTGCTCAGGGGCGACTCCAGGATCATCGATCACTGGGGTCAAAACAAATATTTTTTATAACATTACTTAAATTTTTTTTATAATTTTGTATTTAAATTTTTATACAAATTAAAAATATTTATAAATATTCAAATATATAGGCTACTTTTTTATATAAAAAAGTACTAAATTAAAATATAAGTCAAAGTTGTAAAATTTTTCAATAGTAAATACACTGAATGTGTGAGAAAAAAAAAAAAAACAAAAAAAATAATAAGTGGAGTAATTACAGAGAAAAGTTGATATTCATTTTGTAATTTTTATTCATTTTATCTCTAAATCTTTTAAAATCATTTTGGGCAATATAATATGATTTAAATAATATATTAATATAAAAATAATTTAAGAATTATTTACAATAATTGTGTATAATAAATAAAATGCATGTGAAAAATGAATAATGAAATAAAATCATAAAAATTAAGAAAAAAGAAAAATAAATTTACTTAGTAATTACAAATTTTTTTAGCAAACTTTTAATTGAATAGAGATGAAATAACTATAGGTAGAGTTCTATTTAAATGTAAAGAGTAATTTAATAGATATTTTAATGAGGATAATATTATCTAAATAGAATTTCATTTAATTATAGAAAATAGTGTAATCTAGCATTTATTATAAGTATTTATTTTTAGAGTTTGTAAACATTGAAACACCCCCAAAATCTGTTTATTTACTTGGGGTCAATCACAATTTACTTATTTTATCATGGGGTCAAATAATTATAGTTAGGTATATTAAGAAAATATTACACATTAAATATATGCATAAATAACTAAAACAAAAATTTTCAGTGGGGTCAAGTGACCCCACTTGGCCTAACCTAGCGTCGCCCTTGCGAGTGCTTGGAAATTATAAATTCGATTGTGAATTAGGATAGACGTGTCATGCACTTAAGATTGAGAGGTCGTATGCATTGTTGTATAAATGAAACGTTAGGAATTGTTTTTAATAGATAAAACTAGATGGATTAACTTATAATTAGACTTAAACTTGGGGATACTATATGTAAATTTTCCTTTCCTTTGGTTTTTTTAATCTTTGCTTGTTTATGAAGTAGAATAGTTGTGTCGAGCTATTTTGAGTAATGCTTGATTTTTAGTGTATGGTTGAAATTTAATTAATTCTTTTTAAAATTTTATTAAATTAATCCCAAGTATAAATGTAGCAAGAATATTTCCTATTAAATTAGTCCACTTGATTTTGTTTTGGCCTTCTTAAATTAGACGACTCTATAAATTATTTAATAAATAGCAGTCGTCAGCAAATTAAATCAACCTTATCCTCTTAAATTATATTGTATTATTGTATGTTTTGTTTATTTTTCTAAAATATCAAATATAGTAGCTAACCTTTCACTAGAATTAATTCACCGATTACCCGTAAAATCATATATTGTGTATAAAATCCCGGGTTGATTCTCGAAGGCAATGACCCGGGTTCAAATCCCTCTGGCCACTTGGGGTGTGTGTCTTTAAAAAAAACAAAATATATTGTGTATAAAATAGTTTCATATAAATATTTTAAAGTACTTATACTTTAAATTCATACTTGAATTAGTAATTACTTTCCTAAATTAGCTTAGGTAAAAATAGACTAATAAATACAACATTTTAAACTAAAACATTTTTTAGTATAATAAACATAAACCTTGGTCAAATCAATTTAAAATTAGTTTAATGGATTTTTAATTTAAATAAATTTGGGACACTTTTCTATAAAGATGAATATGTTTTCATTAATTTAAATAGCATTATATATATTTTAAGCTTAGCAAAAGTGTATGTGGGATTCCATAATTAACTATTCCAACTTCTAATATACGATTACTTTTAATAATATCATTTTACTATCAAATACTTCTAATAATATCATGTTTATTTTTTATTTTTTTGTACGAATACCATTTTACTATAAATTTAAAAAATAAAGTAGATATAAAACTAGAACAATATCCGCATTTATCATAATTTAAATCTAAAAATTGTCTCTCTAAACTATGGGGCCGCCTTTCATGAAAATAATGACTTTGCGTATCTAACTTGTTTGGTTAAAATAATTAATTAAAGAAGCCTAATTGGCCAATCTGATCCACCAACTACATTTTACCTCATAAATAAAGAATTTAAAAACATAGGAGGAGGTAGGAATTTTCTATTATTTTTTCCCTTTTTTTTTTGGTAGGACATCTCAATCTTTATTATGGAAAAGATGGAATATATTCTGAAGAATGACCATAAAATTATTCAAAATTTAATACTTCATAAAATACACAGAACATTAGCATTACTCGTAATCAAACTATCAAGTGGGCTTCAATGATGTTGGCAAACAGCAGCCTCAAGTTTATTTTAGTGTCTAATATCTGCAGCGATTCAAGAAATGGGCAACTGGTGTAGGTGAGTGAGATTGGAAAATGGGACACAAGTTTATATAAACTTTGAAGAATCCTACACATATACATGCAAAACTGCAAGAGAACTATAAGGGAAATCCTGATTTTTTTATATAATCGGGCCAGACGATCCTCGAATAAAATACAAAAAAAATGATAACTACAGCAGCAGGGACATATGGAGCCATGGTTGTCAGCTTCATGTTAAGTTTTCCTCACTGCAGTAGCAGTCATGAATATGAACTTACTTGCGATCTGTACCTGAGAATCGTGCTAACATGAATCCTAGATGGCTTCCTTTTCTGCTTTCATTTCTGCAATGAATTAGAGGATGTTAGCTTTCTTGTTGATGGGAAATGATAAGGAGAAGAGTGTAAAAGATCGATTTTGCCCCTTGAAACGACAAGATCCTTAGGTGAAAATTTGTAATATTTTAATATTTGCCGATTGGAACCCCATCTAAAAACACGGGTTTCAGAAAGATCCAATTTTAGCAAAAAGGCCAAAACCAAAGGGCATTGTCCTTAATTAGGACTTAAAGAAACAAGAAAAAAGGACATTGAACATAAACATTATAACGTAATAAGAAGACATGGGGTTACCTTCTATGGAAGCACGAGTTATAAGTCTGTTGAGAAAACCTCGAAACCTGGTTAATACAAGTTTTTCTTGTTCAACATATAACTGATTGATGCCGTCTGTGGTTGCTGACTTCATATTTGCTTTTGTATCAAATTCTGTTACTGCATTTGGAGCATTAGTTGCCATAAATGTCACATCCCGTTCATCACACATCAATGCAAGTGTTACTGGAGATAATGGTCTTCTATCTTCAATGTCACAAGATGTATTCTCTTGGTTTTGATGATCTTTACTCTCTCCATGCGATGAAGGAACTGAAATTTCAGCCTCGTTCGTGTCATTGCTATTGTTCTTCATTTTTCTTTCTTCTGAGAAGGCAAACGGAAATATTAGAGAAGTGAAAATTCTTTTTCTTTTCCGTTTCTTTTTATTCTCCTTTCACCCAATACAAATACAGTTTAATCTGTATATACTAAATGAGTGTATATTATAAACATAAAATTCATAATTTATCAGCCCATGAAAAAACAAAGACCTGAAACGCTGTGCGCTGCTTCTGCTGAAACTTCAACCAAGAGTGTGCAGAAGTCCTTCACATCTTGTAATTGGAGGATCCCGGTTAAAGGAGACCTTCAATCATATGAAGTAAAAGTGTTTTTAAGCCAAACAAACCGATATTATGAAAGAAAATACTAATAATAATAATAATGACTGAAAGTACTAGAAATCACGAGCATATATATAATCAACACGTAAATTTTGACTTTAAATGCAATTTAAAAAATCTTAAAAGGGGTAATTACACTAGCATACCTAAGTTTTGGTCGAATTATACGAACTAACTTCCCTTGAGGTTTGAGAAATTACAAAAACTTCCCTCTCATACCCTGAGACTTGCACTAATCCATGTTATTATAGTCAAAATCCATCAATACCTGTCACTATTCACTTGGGGGAAGTTTTTGAAATTATGCCAAACCTCCGGGTATGTAACTGTAATCATCCCTTTAAAATGAGTTCAAAATTTAAACATTGAAAATAATATTAAATACGATGATAGAATTATTGAAGCTCACAAGTATATATATAACCAAAAGTACAAAAATTACCTGTAAGACGATTTCTTAAGTCCTAACGTTGGTTTAGGCACTTGAACAGGAAATGGAGAACAAGAGATGTCGGGTGTCTTCAAGCATGTTTCCTGATTCAGGGGGGGAAAAGGAACAATACATTACCATATAACAACACTTAAATTACATGGGAAAGCATATCCAGAGTTTGCACCAAGGATTAACTAAGCACCTGAACTTGATGAAACTGCGGTGGACGATTAGCAACTTGTTTATTATCAGAAGTCATCCCGAAAACAATTTGCTGATTTCTTGTGTTGTTGGTTGGAGTTCCAATGGCTTCGTTAATGGCTGCATTGGCTGCCCTTTGGATGAATGCTATTGGATTCGTGGGATATTGGTGAAAATGAGCTTTCCTCTCTTCACTTCCTTCAAAGTTTTTGCACTCCATGCATTTACATTTTTCAGAGCATAGAATATTGGCCTGGAAGCACTCACAGTACTTCTTGAGGCAGCCGGATTTTTTGCAGTTGCATCCCTTCTTGTGCTCGACCTGAATTTCGTGAACAGATTGAAATTAAGAAAATGATAAATATAGAAGTCAACTGAAGGAGTTCGGAAAAGAATATCATTGTGATGCTTTGCACCTCCTTGGCGGACTTTATGATTTCTAAAAATCAGAATTAAGTTAATTTCTTGAAAATTAGTCTCTTCTTATGTCAATTTTGTAATGTCAAGCATAACTGTTAAAACCTTGAATATTAATTCACTGTTTATAGGGCAAAGCCTCGATTAATTAAACACAACCTATTTTCCCATAAAAAACAAAAACCTTTCGATTTCATGGGCAAAGAGAGAAAATCAGCTTCAGAATAATTTTTTTTCATGCAATGTAGCAATCAAAAACAATAACCTAAAAGTCAAACTTCTCATTTCTTGAAGGTAAAGTAGAATGATGTTCCGGTGTCGGACCACAAAATATTTAGAGCCCTTAATCAGAGAAATCATTATTACTTATCATAAGGTCTTTCCCATTCCAGCAGACAAGAAAATATGATGCAGAAGAAGCAATATAATGTAATAAAAGATAGAATACTAGTGATCCAACAAATTAGGAGAATCGATTAAATATAAGACAATTAAAAGGTAGCAGAAAACATCACAAGATACATGTCACGTACCCCACCATCTGCTGCTCGATGTGGACTTTTAGCTATCTTCGGTCTGAAGGCAGTCGGATTTCTCTCTAAAATTGCATCAATGGCTCCCTTCCTATGGGCTTCGTGCTCTATTTTATTGTGACAGTTCATGCAATTACATCCATCACAGTAAACCCCAGCAGCAAAGCATTCACAATACCTGTTGATGATTGTGAATTCGTATTGAAATCCAACTGGATACAGCTTGAACATACAATTACATATACCTTTATTAAATGATAATAATTTAATCAAAAAGATGGATGTACTTACAACTTCAAACATCTGGAATTCTTACAATTACATTGCTTCTGCTTCTTCGGCGTGCCATCATTCTTTTCAAGATTACACCTTTCTCGTGATTTTGGGGACGCCGTACTCCTGAAAATTATATAAAATTTTATAAAGAACGATGACAGTTACGATCCCATATAACAAACCAGAAGTTGAATTGTTAGCTCAAACATGTAAATAAAGTTTCAGTACTTAAACGAAAGCAGTAATTTAGCATTTTTAACACATTAAAGACCCATCTTTTCACAATATTAATCCAGGATCCAATTCTAAAATAAGACCAATAATCAACTCCAAAAGTTTCCAACACCACCTTCTCATGTTTCTAATTCAAACTCCAGGAAAGAATAAGAACAAACAATCAATTCAAAAACGCAATTCCATCACAGAAATTGAGAGACTTTACAGCAATGGCTGAACTGAAGGCTTAGGGAAGGGCACCGGCTTCACCGGGTGGACCAAACGCGGCCCCAACGGAGGCGATTTCGATTTCCCCACCGCTTGAGGAAGCTCCCGTTGCGGAGATTTGGGCGGCATTACCATTTTCCGAGGCGGCAGCTTTGTTTGCGTCGCCACACGAGGCGGCGATTGAGGCGTTGCACGTGCATGCACTTGCTGCGATTGTGCTAGAGCCAGCAACTTGGACTCCAACTTCGCCTGAGGATGCTCCGGCAATATCAAATTCCCTTTACCACTACTACCATTACAATTACTCCCCGTACCTTTTGAATTCACCGTGAAATCCAGCTGCCTCACCACCGGCGCCGCCACTTTCCCCGCCGCCGTTTCACTCTGCTCCATCACCCCAAATCACACAAATTTCTCCCAAAAAAACAAAACAACCTTCAAATTCCACTCAATTAACACAAAAGGCAAACCACCGGGATCGGTCCCCCACCCCCCAAAACGCCAATTCCTTCACGAAATCAAATGAAATTCCAACCTCCCGTCCAAAAAACGTATAAACAAAATTCAAATCTTTCTCCTCCCAACCAAAAACCAATCGGCGATAATTCCCCCAACTCGCATTGTTCAAATTCTCCTTCCAACAAAACAAATTCCTAACAATTGAGCCACTCAACGAGATATGTTGGGGATTTCTAGAGAGAGAAAGTGGAGATTGCCCAGGTTTGAAGAGAGTGTTTTTCTGTGAGCTTTGAGTTGTCTGCTGAAACTTGGTTTTGTTTGATCCTCTCTTCCTTCAAATTATTTGAAATTTTAATTTTTGCGCAATTTGAACCTCGGGTAGGGTTTGGTTCAACACCTGTTTTGATCCGACGGCTGAGATTGTGTAGAGATTATTCTAATTGAATGGGAGACGTTGGATTGAAAATGACGTCTCGCTTTTGAATTTACCCTATGCTTCGAATTATCCGGTCATTATAATTTAATAAAAAAAAATATTATCATCCGAACTTTACACATTTTTATAATTTATTATCTTAATAAAATTTCGTTGCAAAACGCCATCTAAAGTTTGCATTTATAACATACGACCATCTAAACTTCTTTTTTAATGATTTTGGCTAAAAAATATGACACGTAACATGTTTATGAAATATTACACATCAGTTATATTTTCAGCAAAACTACAAAAACAAAATTTAGATGACGGTAGTTACAAATATAAATATTAGATGGCGGTTTGCAACGAAAAATTATTGGAATGATAAGTTATAAAAATAGATAAAATTTTGATGACAAAAAATCATTTTCCCTAATTTAATATGGAGTCGAAACTATTAAGTTATATCAATCGAATGGTTATATTTTTGTTGCTTGATTGGTTCAATTTCATATTAAATTAATTTCGTGTTAAGAAGAAAAGGGGCAGTCACTTTAAAGTACCTCCCAATTGAAAAAATTTTAGTTAGGTCCCCATTTTCAAAATTATTTTAGTTAGGTTTAACTTTTTCGCCATATGTGGTATCTAAATCACTATATGGGGTATATGGTCGAAAAATGGATCCTTAACTAAAATTATGCATCTCATCTGGGGACCTAATTAAAATAATTTTGAAAATAGGGACCTAACTAAAAATTGAGTCCCCATTGTTCACACATTTCCCGAGAAAAGAATATTACCATTTTCTCCTTTCTATATTTTTTGTTTTTCAAATGTAATATATGATTTCGTCTAAATAAATAGGAGCTTTAATATAGAATTTATGGTACCAATTAATTTTTAATTTAAAATTTGTTTTCTAACTCACATATATAATTTAAATTGTTTGCTAACTTGCAATTTCTCTATTTATATGCATTTAATTTGTTCTAACCTTTAATATATTTATATCATCAACTAAAATATTTATTTAATTGGGTTATTAAATACTAATTACTTTTAAATATAAGTATATAACACGAAACCTTATATAAGTTGAAGACTTGAAGTTTAGTCTTTAGAGCAATAATAAGTCGATTAAGTCTCTTGTTTTTTTCTTTTTTAAAAAGATTAGAAGAAACTGGACGATACTGGACGAATGAGCACCGGAGAGAAGGGAGTAGGGAAAAGCAAGTCAAAGAGGACAAAGCAAAAGAGAGGACGTATGAGGTAGAATTACGAAAAGGACCCGAGTTTTTGGCGCTAAAGCGGTAATATTCAGCTATGTCAACAAAACTTGCAACATACACGTGGATAGTTGTAATTGGTAGATAAGGAGCCAAAGAAGATAGGGTCACTTGACCCCGGTTTAGTCTTTGCCCATTTCCTTTTCCTTTTTTCTTTTCTCTTCTAAATTTGAATTCAAAATTCAAAAGGTAAATATTTGTTAAAACTTTGATTTTTAAAAATACTAGTTCGTAATTTTTTGTTATCGTAATTTGGTTTATATATATATAATTTGATCAATTACTTTATAATTATTTTATGTACAATTATAGTGTACAGCCTTATTAGTCCATTTATATCAACGATTATGTTATTCATTAATATGGATTATTGTGCAATTAATTGTTGCACGAAGCCATATAAGAGTTTTATTATTAAAAATTTGAAGTACAAAAGGAAAATGTGAAATATTTAATTGCAATTTGCAGGTATCATAATGTGTTAATTAGGGTTTCACGTGCACAATGACTTTGGTCTCCCATGATTCCATATTTCTCAAATCCATCACTTAAAATATGAGGGAATTTATTGCATGATATCGTTTAAAAAATATTTTTTTTCCTTTTGTACGAAAATTTTAAGTTTAATGGGATGACACCACATTCGAGACAGATAATATGTTCGGACTCAATAAGTACTTATAAAGAACTTATAATATATCTCATCTTATTGAGACAAAGAGAGTTTGAACCTACGACATTATCAAGATCAAACTCCGTGATGCTCCACTTAGTTAACCCTATAATTTTTTTTAAAAAATATATCTTTTGGGGATGTTGAATAATCAAAATGGAATTTACTAAAAAACTTATGTTTAATTTTCATTAATAAATTGTTCCTTTACCTACATTATAATAAATACATTAGGAAATATCTCACATTTATTTACAAAAATTATTAAATATTAAGAGGTGGGCACCTCATCTAACTATGCAATTGGAAACTCGTTTGCGAGTCTAACAAGTAACAAGCCATCAATAAATTTGAAACCCGAACCAAACCCCGATAATATAAGCGTACAACAAATTGTGGGCTTTTATTATTGTGGGTCTGCAATCAGTTGATTCTTGCATTCTGGCTTCTGCTACCGGGAATTATCATGGTTTTTTCGGCCTTGGTTTTGTACTTTTCAACTTTCTTATTGGGCCTTCATTAATAATTCGAGTCCATACATTTCATAATTACTCTAATAATAATTGTCTTTTCTTTTTTCTCTCTTCTTAAAATTTTGAAAGACTAACGCCCAAATCAAGACAAAATAATGCTTTCAAAATCTAAACTTAACATTATAGAACTAAGCAAATTCTTGAGTATGTCCTTTCAAAACATTGTTCCATCTAAAGATAAATGTGTAAAACGCAAGCAAAAAGAGAAAGCATACCGTCTCAATATAATTGCAAAAACCGAGCAATAATGTGTTTCCCATACGTATATTTTTTTAAAGTAGTTATATGGTTTCTTATCAGACCAAACAATACTTCCAGCTGCTCACTAGAACATTTTTATACAATCTTTTGGCTCACATAATTTGCATACTGATCTTTCATCATGATCTACAGCGTAATAATAATTTGAGGTTCAAGTTAACTTACCAATAAATTATCATTTTTATCAGCATCAACTATAATCTCCTTTATCAGCATTCTTCTTGAAGTAGAATCACTGTACTCCAAACATTTTTCAATAACGTTTAATGCAAATTTGTGTTGGCTGAGTTATACTACGGGTCCACCCAATTTCTCAATGATTTCCCTCCTTTCACGAGGTTTTCCCCTCTCCGGCACATGCTGTCAATAGTAAAAGAAGTAATGATAATAATCATCCAATCAACAACTATATTTCATATTTAATTTGAAGGAGCAATGAGAACTTCAATAAATCCAGCATTGCAATACAACTTTTAATCAATAGTTTGAGTTTATTAATTTATCGTATTAAATGGTTTGAATTGAAAACCTGATTCAGAGTAATAAGTGTAGCGTCTCGACTTTTTCAGTCGTATAGCATGATTTATGTGTTTATCGATTTGCGCGAATTAATTGTTATAAGTGTTTTATATATTTAATTTTTTTTATTAAATTGTTAAATATATGATTAATTGATGATATGTGAAATTTAATTGAATTCTTGAATAGTATGTACTTATATGTTTTGATCGCTTGTCGTTCCTACTTGATTTGATTTCGGAATTTTGTTTAATTTTAGTATGTGGTAGATTTTTGTGTTATGAACATGTCTATGTGCTCGTTTCATGTTTTCGACCTTGTTTGATGTGTTAACGAACTTTATTTTGGGAACGAGACCAAGTCGAGAGATTAAGAGCATTCAACGCATCTCTGGTTCCAGACGACGTATCTAAGCTCATTTGATACTCCAAACTTTGCCCGAAACGTGACCCGTGTGACAGGGTCGCCTCCTTCAGTTTTGATCATAACCGAACCGTTTCTTATCCGAATCGCCCCATATTTGAACCCACATAACCCTAACTTAACTCTCATTTTAACCATTTCTCTCTCATTTCGGTTCAAATAAAGGAAGAAAGGAAAAGAAGCAGTTGTCTCGCATGTCTAAGGGAGAAGGGGAGAAATACTATTCACATGACCGTTCTTGCTCCATACATCTCCATTTCGCCTCAAACTCGAGAGATAAGTCCGGGATTGTGATCTTCATCTTCTCCTTTTTCTTTTGAGTGTTTAATCTCCGATTTTCATGGTGGTTTGAGCATACTTTGAGTCATTAGATGAATAGTTAGGTTAAATCACATTTCTTGATGAATTAATGCCACATTTGCTTTAATCTTCAAATTTATGAATGATATTTGATCTCTTGACATTCTTGTATGATTATATGATCTGAAATTCTTTGGATATTGCCTGAAAATCGGACCACCATTATTGAAGCTCCATGGATTTGGATGAAGCTTGAAGTTAATGTTGAATTTGGATTTTTTGCATTCAATCTTGTTTCCACCTTGTTTGCTGTGTGTTTAGATGTTGTTTTGTGCTTCTTTTGCTGCTCTTCCCTTGCTCTTTATGTCCTGGTTTGGCCCCTACTACTACAGGGGAGAAATTTCAGATTTTCCCGACTGCTGCATGCGGTCGCGGCCGCGACCATTTTCAGGTCATTTTGTGTTGTGGGCGCGACCCCGTTACAGGCTTCCTTCGACTGTTGCTGCGTGAATTGTTCAATTATTGTTCCATTCGTGTTTATATGGCTTTCCTTGCTCATATATGTTCATTATATGATCCTAACTTGTTGTATATCATGTTACATGTTTTAATTTGAATTTATAACATAATTTCGATGCATGTTTACGTGACATATGATGAACATGTTTGTTATACCTCATTACGTGCATGCATGAATTAATATATGCCTTGTTTGATATTTCTTGCTCACTATATGATATAAATGCATTATTAACTTCATGAGTTATGTGTTACACGTTTCATCTTGAATTGTTACGTAATTTTTGGGGATTTTATACACTTATATGACAAGATATGCTTCAATTGTTCTCCTACGTGTATGCATGAATGAAAACTTCATTTCCTTGCCTTGTATGATATTTATTTGACTTTTTTATGATATGTGTGCATTGTCAACACGTTTTATGGTATGTTATGCTTGATGTATGAAATTTAGGGATTCGTTTAACGTGAATTATGCAAGTTAGGATTTAATATGGCTTTAATGCTCCTTAACCTGCACGCATGCCTCGATGCTTCATTTGGGAACCCTAATTGATAATTTCTACCTTCTCTTTTGATTCTTATGAATTGTTTACATGTTAAAGTATGTGTTGTGATCATTATAGGAAATCTAGGAATTGATTCGATATGAGATATGAAAGGTATGGAACGAATGAACATGAAACCTTCACGTATTAAATATACTTGAATGAATTACTTGATTATATGACTTTTTGACATAATTTTACTTCTTATACATCTCATATTATGTTCATTTCATTGTCGTGAGTCATATATGGTTCATATGGAGTCTTGAGCGTTTGCACCGTGTCAATTCTTGTACAGTTTTCTCTAGGGCGGAGACGTATCAGGTTCATAGGCTACCTTCAAGTCTTTCTTTCCTTTTGGTATTGTTCGGTAAGGTGTAACAGGTATCTATTAGATAAAACAGACCTGGTATATTCCAATGTGTATATTTCAAGCCAAAGGTACTATATACATATATATCGAGTCATTTTCAAGGAGTCTATGATTTTTAATTGTTAAAACCCCCTTCTTTTATGAATTCCAACCAAACATTTTGGCGAGAACATGAATGAATGCACGGGCCCAAGCCCAAGGACTTAATGCATGTGGCTATCCGGGGAGGCAAGGGCCGACGGTGATCCTGTGTGTTAGTCCCACAATGATTGACGGCGATACCGGCCCTCGTTAGGAGTTTTAGCGGGGGAATGGGAGTTGAGTGCCAATTGGGGAATTCATGTAACCCCATTGGTCAATGATTGGGTGGACGCATTCTCCTGGGTCGGTACATGGCAAGGAGGAATAAAACTTGTCCAGTGAGGATAATATCGTTGGGCGGAAAGGTACACTTCAACCCAAAACGACACGTTTACCACCCAGAGAAAAAAGGTGTAATTGTTAATGAATGAATGAATGATAATGATTGAATGATCGAATGATCGAATGTCGCATGATCGCAAATGAACGAATAAATGAATAAATACACACACGAGGTGGAGGTTGGAGAATTTGCCTTCTCGTCGGGCTCACGTATTAACCGCTAGATTGTATCGAATGAATAGAATTGATTGTTGTAATCCCGAGTGTTGTTTTCTTTATTTTCACCCCACTTGGGAAAATATTTCAAAAACCTCGCACGAGATTATAGCTTGCATGTGTGGGTGTTTAAATTCTGAATTATTATTATGATATGCCCTGTTTTATACCCACCAGTCTCCTATAGACTGAACCCGGTTTTGTTTTCAGTTCTTTTGCAGGTTTGGAGTGCTAGGCGGGAGTTCGGGTCTGTCGTGTCTTGTGGTCTAGTTCAAGTCACTCCATTGCATATTGTAAATTGATTAAGTTGACATGAATGTATGAATTATATTGATTTTGTATTATTAATTCGGGACAGGCTTCTAGGGACAGATTGAGCCCGTATTTATGATTTATGGTTATTTCTGAATTTCGGGACTAGGTAATTATGTTAGTTGAACCCGTTCTATTGCTTATATTGGAAAGTGATTACAAGCTTTGCTTCCGCGCCTATCTTTTCTCCGTGTACTTTATTAATTGGTTTCGAAAGTTTAGTTCCTGCCTAGCATAGTGAGTGAGTGAGCCCCCGTTCGCTCTGATTTGGCACGTGTACTGATTTCCCATTTCATATACGGGTTGGGTCTGAGTGCGGGGGATGCGGCGCCTTCTGTTTGGGGTGCTACAATAACTGTAAATCAAATTAAGTTGACCATTTTACCGCTAAGAACCTGAAAAAGAAGCTAACTTGTTATTTAATTCCAATGAGAGCTGCGTCCATGAATTAATTTGATCCGAAATTTAAATATCTCCCTTTGAAAAAATGAAATTTATATAACTCCCCTTAGAAAAATTTTATAGCGTAGAAAGGTCACATTTTACCTCTTTCTCTTTCTATACAATAGTTTGTTGACCGTTTTTGTGTGGAAACCGTCCGTGGATTTTATCGGGAGTAACGTGAGTATTTTGTAAAAATCATTTATAACTAAGTAAAATCTTGAGTATATCCTTTCAAAACATTGTTCCATCTAAAGATAAATGTGTAAAACGCTAGCAAAAAGAGAAAGCATATCGTCTCCATATAATTGCTCAAACCGAGCAACAATGTGTTTCCCATACGTATATTTTTTTAAAGCAGTTATATGGTTTCTTATCAGACCAAGCAATACTTCCCGCTGCTCACCGGCACATTTTTCTACAATCTTCTGGATCACATAATTTGCATACTAATCTTTCATCATGATCTACAGTGTA
The DNA here is from genome assembly GCA_037501455.1 of Lantana camara. Lineage (NCBI taxonomy): Eukaryota > Viridiplantae > Streptophyta > Magnoliopsida > Lamiales > Verbenaceae > Lantana > Lantana camara. Next base: position 98,264,651 of record CM074861.1, read on the forward strand.
ATAATAATTTGAGGTTCAAATTAACTTACCAATAAATTATCATTCTTATCAGCATCATCTATAATCTCCTTTATCAGCATTCCTCTTGAAGTAGAATCACTGTACTCCAAACATTTTCCAATAACGTTTAATGCAAATTTGTGTTGGCTGAGTTGTACTATGGATCCACCCAATTTCTCAATGATTTCACTCATTTCACGAGGTTTTCCCCTCTTCGGCACATGCTGTCAGTAGTAGTTACGTATATGGTTTCTTATCAGACCAAGTAATACTTCCAGTTGCTCACCAGAACATCTTTATACAATCTTTTGGATCACATAATTTGCATACTGATCTTTCGTCATGATCTAAAGCATAATAATAATTTGAGCTTCAAGTTAACTTACCAATAAATTATCATTCTTATCAACATCAACTATAATCTCCTTTATCAGCATTCTTCTTGAAATAGAATCATTGTACTCCAAACATTTTTCAATAACGTTTAATGCAAATTTGTGTTGGCTGAGTTGTACTACGGGTCCACCCAATTTCTCAATGATTTCCCTCATTTCACGAGGTTTTCCCTCTTCGGCAGTAATAACTATAAATCAAATTAAGTTGACCATTTTACCTCTAAGAACTTGAAAAAGAAGTTAACTTGTTATTTAATTCCAATGAGAGCTTCGTCCATGAATTAATTTGATTCGAAATTTATACATCTCCCTTTGAAAAAATGAAATTTATATATCTCTCTTTAGAAAAATTTTATAGCGTAGAAAGGTCATATTTTACCTCTTTCTCTTTCTATACAATAGTTTGTTGACCGTGTTTGTGTGGGAACCGTCCGTGGATTTTTTTGGGAGTAACGTGAGTATTTTGAAAAAATCATTTAGAACGAAGTAAAATCTTGAGTATGTCCTTTCAAAACATTGTTCCATCTAAAGATAAATGTTTAAAATGTCAGCAAAAAGAGAAATCATATCATCTCCATATAATTGCTCAAACCGAGCAGCAATGTGTTTCCCATACGTATATTTTTTTAAAGCAGTTATATGGTTTCTTATCAGACCAAGCAATACTTCCCGCTGCTCACCGGCACATTTTTCTACAATCTTCTGGATCACATAATTTGCATACTAATCTTTCATCATGATCTACAGTGTAATAATAATTTGAGGTTCAAATTAACTAACCAATAAATTATCATTCTTATCAGCATCATCTATAATCTCCTTTATCAGCATTCCTCTTGAAGTAGAATCACTGTACTCCAAACATTTTCCAATAACGTTTAATGCAAATTTGTGTTGGCTGAGTTGTACTATGGATCCACCCAATTTCTCAATGATTTCACTCATTTCACGAGGTTTTCCCCTCTTCGGCACATGCTGTCAGTAGTAGTTACGTATATGGTTTCTTATCAGACCAAGTAATACTTCCAGTTGCTCACCAGAACATCTTTGTACAATCTTTTGGATCACATAATTTGCATACTGATCTTTCGTCATGATCTACAGCATAATAATAATTTGAGCTTCAAGTTAACTTACCAATAAATTATCATTCTTATCAGCATCAACTATAATCTCCTTTATCAGCATTCTTCTTGAAATAGAATCATTGTACTCCAAACATTTTTCAATAACGTTTAATGCAAATTTGTGTTGGCTGAGTTGTACTACGGGTCCACCCAATTTCTCAATGATTTCCCTCATTTCACGAGGTTTTCCCTCTTCGGCAGTAATAACTATAAATCAAATTAAGTTGACCATTTTACCTCTAAGAACTTGAAAAAGAAGTTAACTTGTTATTTAATTCCAATGAGAGCTTCGTCCATGAATTAATTTGATTCGAAATTTATACATCTCCCTTTGAAAAAATGAAATTTATATATCTCTCTTTAGAAAAATTTTATAGCGTAGAAAGGTCATATTTTACCTCTTTCTCTTTCTATACAATAGTTTGTTGACCGTGTTTGTGTGGGAACCGTCCGTGGATTTTTTTGGGAGTAACGTGAGTATTTTGAAAAAATCATTTAGAACGAAGTAAAATCTTGAGTATGTCCTTTCAAAACATTGTTCCATCTAAAGATAAATGTTTAAAATGTCAGCAAAAAGAGAAATCATATCATCTCCATATAATTGCTCAAACCGAGCAGCAATGTGTTTCCCATACGTATATTTTTTTAAAGCAGTTATATGGTTTCTTATCAGACCAAGCAATACTTCCCGCTGCTCACCGGCACATTTTTCTACAATCTTCTGGATCACATAATTTGCATACTAATCTTTCATCATGATCTACAGTGTAATAATAATTTGAGGTTCAAATTAACTAACCAATAAATTATCATTCTTATCAGCATCATCTATAATCTCCTTTATCAGCATTCCTCTTGAAGTAGAATCACTGTACTCCAAACATTTTCCAATAACGTTTAATGCAAATTTGTGTTGGCTGAGTTGTACTATGGATCCACCCAATTTCTCAATGATTTCACTCATTTCACGAGGTTTTCCCCCCTTCGGCACATGCTGTCAGTAGTAGTTACGTATATGGTTTCTTATCAGACCAAGTAATACTTCCAGTTGCTCACCAGAACATCTTTATACAATCTTTTGGATCACATAATTTGCATACTGATCTTTCGTCATGATCTACAGCATAATAATAATTTGAGCTTCAAGTTAACTTACCAATAAATTATCATTCTTATCAGCATCAACTATAATCTCCTTTATCAGCATTCTTCTTGAAATAGAATCATTGTACTCCAAACATTTTTCAATAACGTTTAATGCAAATTTGTGTTGGCTGAGTTGTACTACGGGTCCACCCAATTTCTCAATGATTTCCCTCATTTCACGAGGTTTTCCCTCTTCGGCAGTAATAACTATAAATCAAATTAAGTTGACCATTTTACCGCTAAGAACCTGAAAAAGAAGCTAACTTGTTATTTAATTCCAATGAGAGCTGCGTCCATGAATTAATTTGATCCGAAATTTAAATATCTCCCTTTGAAAAAATGAAATTTATATAACTCCCCTTAGAAAAATTTTATAGCGTAGAAAGGTCACATTTTACCTCTTTCTCTTTCTATACAATAGTTTGTTGACCGTTTTTGTGTGGAAACCGTCCGTGGATTTTATCGGGAGTAACGTGAGTATTTTGTAAAAATCATTTATAACTAAGTAAAATCTTGAGTATATCCTTTCAAAACATTGTTCCATCTAAAGATAAATGTGTAAAACGCGAGCAAAAAGAGAAAGCATATCGTCTCCATATAATTGCTCAAACCGAGCAACAATGTGTTTCCCATACGTATATTTTTTTAAAGCAGTTATATGGTTTCTTATCAGACCAAGCAATACTTCCCGCTGCTCACCGGCACATTTTTCTACAATCTTCTGGATCACATAATTTGCATACTAATCTTTCATCATGATCTACAGTGTAATAATAATTTGAGGTTCAAATTAACTTACCAATAAATTATCATTCTTATCAGCATCATCTATAATCTCCTTTATCAGCATTCCTCTTGAAGTAGAATCACTGTACTCCAAACATTTTCCAATAACGTTTAATGCAAATTTGTGTTGGCTGAGTTGTACTATGGATCCACCCAATTTCTCAATGATTTCACTCATTTCACGAGGTTTTCCCCTCTTCGGCACATGCTGTCAGTAGTAGTTACGTATATGGTTTCTTATCAGACCAAGTAATACTTCCAGTTGCTCACCAGAACATCTTTATACAATCTTTTGGATCACATAATTTGCATACTGATCTTTCGTCATGATCTAAAGCATAATAATAATTTGAGCTTCAAGTTAACTTACCAATAAATTATCATTCTTATCAGCATCAACTATAATCTCCTTTATCAGCATTCTTCTTGAAATAGAATCATTGTACTCCAAACATTTTTCAATAACGTTTAATGCAAATTTGTGTTGGCTGAGTTGTACTACGGGTCCACCCAATTTCTCAATGATTTCCCTCATTTCACGTGGTTTTCCCTCTTCGGCAGTAATAACTATAAATCAAATTAAGTTGACCATTTTACCTCTAAGAACTTGAAAAAGAAGTTAACTTGTTATTTAATTCCAATGAGAGCTTCGTCCATGAATTAATTTGATTCGAAATTTATACATCTCCCTTTGAAAAAATGAAATTTATATATCTCTCTTTAGAAAAATTTTATAGCGTAGAAAGGTCATATTTTACCTCTTTCTCTTTTTATACAATAGTTTGTTGACCGTGTTTGTGTGGGAACCGTCCGTGGATTTTTTTGGGAGTAACGTGAGTATTTTGAAAAAATCATTTAGAACGAAGTGAAATCTTGAGTATGTCCTTTCAAAACATTGTTCCATCTAAAGATAAATGTTTAAAATGTTAGCAAAAAGAGAAATCATATCATCTCTATATAATTGCTCAAACCGAGCAGCAATGTGTTTCCCATACGTATATTTTTTTAAAGTGGGAAGGTGACGATGTATCTGCGCCCCGTGAAATGATGGATGAAACGGTATTAGAAGCCCTTGAAACTCATCGAAATATTGAAACTTTAATGATATCTAGCTTTAAAGGTAAGGCGTTTCCGTTTTGGATGGGACCTTCAACCATGGATAATGTAATTGAGATTCATATAGACAACTGCCGAAATTGCATGCATGTTCCAGCATTGGGAGATATGCCTTAACTAAAAAGTTTGAAGTTAGTCAAGCTTATGATTGAGTTCTTCATAGAGGATGAAATTGAAGGTGGAAAGTCATTCCCCTCATTGGAAGAGCTTTATCTGGAGTCTCTACCCAATTTAAAAGGGTTCTCAATAAAAGAAGTGAGAGAAATGTCCCCAAATCTTCGAAGCCTAAAGATAACGAATTGCCCCTCACTGAGATTGCCACTACTACTCCCATCCCCCAAGGAGTTGAAGGTATCAGACTGCAGCAACTCGATTCTGTCTTCAATCTCTAAGCTTGACAATCTTACTTCTCTTGAGGTGGGATTCGATGAGAATATGACACGTATCCCGAAGGAGGCACTTGAAAACCTCTCGAATCTCAATAGATTGAGTATTTGGAATTAAGATGATCATAGTCTGCCAGCAGAAGCGTTCCATGGCTTAAAATCTCTTACGGTAAACTTGAGAAGGGGGGAAACATGTTTGCCTGAAGAGTGGTTCCGGCGTCTCACTACTTTGGAAGACCTATGGAGAATAAACACCTATGTCTGTAAAGAATAAAATGAATGACCTTCATATATTGGAAAAGAATAATTAGATTATGTTAGACTCATTGAATGACCTTCTATATTGATAATTTGATATAATTCATTATTCCAACTTTTTATGGTCTGATTTGATTGGATATGAAGAGTCTTCATCCAATGAAGGCACAATTGCAGATGCCAATTCTAGATGAGAAACTAGGACGACATTAATTAGGCGTTCTGGTAAAGCATCAGGGGTGTTGGCCTGAGCAGTTTAAACTAAATGAAGCGTAGAAAAATATGTGCGAAAAAAATTATACATTTGTTTTCAATAAGACCATAACTACAAAATGCGGTTTGATGCAGGGTAATACGAAGGAGATCCAAACTGTTAGGGACCATTACAAAGACTTACTATGGGGTTTGGTCTTATTACACAAATTTCCCCCAAGATTTGAAATTACAAAAACTCCACTTGACATGCCATAGTTTAGGCCAACGCATGTTATGATAGTTATAAATATTGTTCAGTAAGTATGAAGACTATAGTAGTCAGAAAAATAAAAAATTAAAAAAAAAATTGGCACGATGTCATCAAAATCCATAGATTCATATGTATATTTTTTGATAGGGAAGGTTCTCGTAAATTTTCAAACCTCAGATAAGTTTGTGTAATTGGGGCAAGCTTCAGGATATGTCAATATAATTATCCCACAAATACATGATATACCATTAGTACAGATGGAGTACCTGTAATAGAAACGTCATGTCAACAACGAGTGTTTTAATAGAACTGCTAAATTTTTAGTTTTAAATTGATGGGTTTCAGATACCTATGGGGTGCAAATATTCGCTTGGTTAATTAGATTTCTTTTTTAGAGTACTCATTATAAAAACTAATTAATCTACTATCATTAGAAACTAATTAATAATCACATATGATTTAAACTCAAGACAAAGTAATCAATTGAAGTTTCGATCCGACGGTGGAGAATACTATCATTGCTCCACCGCCGGATTACTCAATTCTATTCCGCGGTCAGCTTCTCAGATTTGTTCCATCGAAATCCACTGCAATCAACGGTTTACGTCTTTTTTTCTTTTACGTTATGTTTTTTTTTCAAGTCTTTCGAATGAAGGTTTTATCTCTTCCGTATGCAGGTTTTGTCCCTTCCGTATGGAAGTTTAGTTAGTTCTTTTATTATTTTTCTGTGATTCTCCGAGGAAATTCTTGGCCGAGTTATCTGCTGTAGGCCAAGTAATTTGTTCTTCTCATTCCGGAAAAAAGGCGGCTACGGCACTGGCTGCGGAACTTCACTTAGATCGGATCTTCAACTTCAAGTGGTTTCTTTCTTTTACTAGACATGATGGTAATATAATAGCTCACAAATTTGTTGAAATTATGGCTTCGGCCAGCGTTAATTTTTCTGTTATTCCTTGTATTTTTATTATTGTTCTTCTTGATTTTCAATAATATTTCCCTTTGAGGGGTTTGACTTTCAAAAAATTAATATTCACATATTTAAAAATGTGGGGCCCTAATCTTATTTAACTAAATATTTTTTTTCCATTTAAGAACGTGATATATTATACTTATGATAGAAGAAAATGACACTTATTTTTAAGTGATTCATAAACTAAAAATCGGAGTGGTTGGTTTCGGATAAAATAGAATCTGTTCAGTTCCTAATCGGTAATGTGACAATAATTAACATGAACTATTTATGTGTAGAAATAATATGAAGCAGCAGTTCGAGAGCTAAGTATCTGTACGTGTAGAAAGTATATGTATGACTTTTGCACCGGAAGAAAAAGTTGAAGTTTCAAAAGTTTTGTTGAGAAGTTGCATCTCATGAGGATATATCAAATTGTCGTGGAAATCATCGGGACAAAAGGGTTTTTAATAGTTCCTTGATTGTTGTTGTTGTCGTCTTAACTGTTAAGTAGAATGTGTAACAATAATAGGGTTGAATGCACTGGACTGACTAAATTCGTTATGTATCAAAGAATTACTTTAAGAGGTTAGGACATGTATTAGTTTTGTACATATTATTTAACTAGATTTATTGAAACTTTGATGAGTACTCTAAAAAAGTACAGGTTTATTGTGGGTTTACCAGGTGATCAGTCCGATTAAGTCGAAGCGGGTCTTAAATAAGTTCCGATAGGTCTACTGCGGGTTTACCAGGTTGAAGCAAGTTTAGGGGTTCAAATATAGGGAGTTGAGAATATGAGGGATAAGGAGAGTTCAAATTCAAATCATGGAAATAACCTTTCCCACTTTTCGCTCAACCTCCGACAAACCATAGCTGGAAGTCAAGAACCTACTTCCTGCCTGACTGTCTGGCTAGCGGACTGCTCTACTATAAAAGGAGTAGAGACCATCCTTTGGGATATTATCAAGTTCTTGCACTACCAATCTACCATCATCACCTATAATCTCCTTTATCAGCATCCCTTTTGGAGTAGAATCATTGCATTCCAAACAACGTTTGATGCAAATTTGCGTTGGTTGAGTTTGTACTGCGGATTCACCCAATTTCTTAATGATTTCCCTCCTTTCACGAGGTTTCCGCCTCTTTGGCACGTGCTGTCAATAGTAAAGAAAAAGTAATTATAATAATCATCCAATCGGCAACTTGCAACAACTATAGTTCATATTTAATTTGAAGGAGACATGAGAACTTTAATACATCCGGCATTGCAATATAACTTTTAATCAATCGTTTGAGTTTATTAATTTATCGTATTAAATGTTTTGAACTAAAAACAAGATTCAGAGTAATAACTGTAAATCAAATTAAGTTGACCATTTTATCTTTAAGAACCTGAAAAATGAGCTAACTTGTTATTTAATTCCGATTAGAGTTGCGTCCATGAATTAATTAGATCCGAAATTTATATATCTCCTTTTAGAAAAATGTAATTTATATATCTCCCTTAAGAAAAATTTTATAGTGTAGAAAAGTCATATTTTACCTCTTTCTTTTTTCTATGTTGTAGTTTGTTGACTGTGGAATGTTTGTGTGGAAACCGTCCGTGGTTATTATCGTGAGTAAAATGAGTATTTTGAAAAAATCATTTAGAATTAAGCAACGTGGAATGTTTATGTGGAAACCGTCCTTGGGTATTATCATGAGTAACATGAGTATTTTGAAAAAATCATTTAAAATTAAGCAAAATCTTGAGTATGTTCTTTTAAAAACATTGTTCCCTCTAGACATAAATGTATAAAACGCAAGCGAAAAGAGAGAGCATACTGTCTCCATATAATTGCTCAAACCCAGCAACAATGTGTTTCTCATACGTATATTTCTTTAAAGCAGTTATATGGTTTCTTATCAGACCAAGCAATACTTCCCGCTGCTCACCGGAACATTTTTCTACAATCTTCTGGATTACATAATTTGCATACTGATTTTTCATAATTTGATGTTCAAATTAACTTACCAATAAATTATCATTCTTATCAGCATCACCTATAGTCTCCTTTATCAGCATCCCCTTTGAAGTAGAATCACTGTACTCCAAATATTTTTTCAATAATGTTTGATGCAAATTTGAGTTGGCCGAGGATCCACCCAATTTCTCAATGATTTAATTCCCTCCTTTCACGAGATCTCCCCCTCTCCAGCACATGTTGTCAATAGTAAAAGAAGTAATAATTATCCAATCAATAACTTGCAACAACTATAGTTCATATTTAATTTGAAGGAGCCATGAGAACTTTAATACATTCGGTATTGCAATACAACTTTTAATCAATCGTTTGAGTTTATTAATTTATCGTATTAACTTTTTTGAATTGAAAACATGATTCAGAGTAGTAACCGTAAATCAAATTAAGTTTGATCATTTACCTTTAATTTAAAAACTTGAAAAATGAGCTAACTTGTTATTTAATTCGTATGAGAACTGCAAAATATTATGAGAAAACTAATTTTGAGATGTTGATATCTTCAACAAGCAGCACATCTAAATCAGTGTCGATGAATCGAAAATCATAATACCCCTTGGCTATGTACCCTCTATTAATTATTGCATCTGCATACACATTGAGTCCTTCCTTTTAAGAGATCTCTAGGCACAGAAACAAATTTGATATGTTTGACGAGACCAATAAGCAACTCGGATAAATTTCAAACTCTAGCGCGGCCGAGTTAAGAACAACAAATCGTTGGTTTTTATCGGGCCTGAAACCAATTGATTCTGGCATTCTTTTTTTTGGTCAGAGTTCTGGCATTCTGATGCATGGAATTATCAAGGGGCTTTTCCGCTTTTGCTGCATTAATAATTGGAGTCAAATGAATAACTACTAATTAAAATTTAAACAAATGTCATATTTAATTTCTAAAATTTTAAGATTATATCACTTTTCTTATGTAAGGTTTCGAAGTAATAAATAAGTATAACAAATCGTGGGCTTTTTTGGGAAAAGTCAAATCGTTGGCTTTTATAGTGGGCCGACAATCAATTGATTGTGCTACCTGGAATTATCATCGACAATTCGGCCTTTTATTATGACGGGTTCAGAAATGGGTTGATCCGAATCCGATCACTTTACAATTTGTATTTTGTGGAGAAAACCACCGGAGCTTTGCCGGAAATGAAGAAGGGGTTCAACCTGTTGGGACAAGCACCAGAAAAGTCAGAAGGCCAAGCTGGGGGAACTGGGGGTGATACCCAATTTGGCTCTCCGACGCTCAAGTCAGTTCAAGGTATGAAGAAAATGTAAGTTCAGTCACAGTTGCAGTGATGAAGAAAGCTTACCAATGTAGAAGATGACTTTGGCTATTTATAGTTGAGGGTCAAGGGCCCTTTGGTCATTTGCCTCAAGTGGTCCTGGCCGAATGTTGCCCTAACACGTGTCACTGTGAGAGAGAAACCTAGGAGGAATCTTCTGCAAAAGCGGCTAAAAGTTAGTGCTGGCAACAGTGGCAGGTGCGCGGGCATGTACGATGTGTCAGAGAGCCATTTGGGTGGTTGGTAACGAGGGCTTAAGAGCGCGCTCGTGACAACCTGGAGTATTGGAGGCCAAGATATCCGCTGAGGGGATGAAGGCTCCAGTTCAGGCGACGAGCCAAAGGGAAGGCCACTCTGAGGGAATGTGGCGCTCGAAGAGGGCTTCCTTGGCAAGTGATCGTGCCAATCAATTAGCAGGTAGGACGCTTGTGGAGTGATAGCGCTCGTTGGGCTGAACTCCTGAAGAAGGAGGGCGCTCGTTAGGTTTAGCGCTCGTGTGATGATAGGTGCAGCCTTGGGGAGACAGATGTCACCATCTTGGGGATGCCACGTGTCCTAACACGGGACGATCGTATTTTGACCCCATCATTTTGCCCCCCAATTCTGTAGTCCTTAGTGATAAGGACTGTAGAATTTTGACACGTTCCATCTCTTGCATATAGCGCTCGTATAAGGCTTGGCGTGTTGAGCAATTTTTCCTCTGATTGTGCCATTAATGCGGTCTTTTCAACTGACCGCCCGTAACACTTCCGCATTAAATGTTGTACTATTCTGAAGCACTCGGAACGTCAGAGCATTAAATGCGGGCGCGCGTGGGGCGCGTGAGCATTGGGAAGCATGGGACGGTTCCATAAAGTGGGCGGTTTTCTAGGCGGGAAATGATTACCATTTTGAATTTTTTGCCGAAAACGGTACCAACTTCCATCCCTATAAATACGGGATTCTGAAATCTCCACACTCTTTACGCATTCAGAACTTTCAAGCACCCTTTGCAAAAAGAATTCTCTCGCATTCCAGTTCTCAGAGCATCATCTTCAACCTTTCTCCCAATCTTTCCCAGAAAACTTCAAGGTAAACCTCCAGTGTAACTTTCTAACTTTGCTAACCGTAGATTCGGACTTTAGGATTCCGTAACCCCTTAGATTTTTCGCCTTTCTGATCCCTAATCTCTTTCCAAGAAAACTCCAAATCCCAGTTTCTGCCATGGCCGACCAACAAGTTGAGGAATTTGCTCGTGAAATTAACGATATGGCCACCGATAGTTCTTCTTCCCCCGATTCTCCCAGGGATGAAGAGTTGGGAGCGGCGGTGATGGCTATGGAGGACAGAAATCCAGGTGGAATGGATCCCATCTTTGAGGAGATGGATCTGGTGATGGAGGCAGAAAGGCAAGGGGTCACCCTTCCCATAACTCAAAGTGCTACTCACCCCCACCGCCATACCGTGACCGTAGCTGTTGCAAACCCGCTTCCAATGGCGGAAGCCATAACCGGGCCTTCAGACAGAGCCCGTGATAAGGGAAAAGGAAAGAAATCCCAAAAATCCAAAGGGCCCAACGAGGGTGAAGGGTCAGGCTACCAGGCTACCGAGCGCACGCCTGATGAGACTCCCAGCACAGTCACCGTGGGAGATGTAAAAACGATGATGGCCCCCATTTACTGGGACGAGCGGTATACCTGGAGAATTCCCCAAAGCCACGAGCGTGCGAATAATCCGCCTCCTGGGGAGATGGCAGTGTACGTGGATACCGTGCGTTCAGGAGGCTTGAGGTTCCCTATCTCGGTCTCCATAGCTCATTTGCTGAATGACCTGGGCCTGTGTCCATCGCAAATTGTGCCCAACGGCTTGGCCCTTCTAACCAGCTTCATAATTCTGATGAGGAGCATGGGTTACGAGCCCTTCCTGCGGAACTTCAACGCCCTATTCCAAGTGGTCAGTTCATCCCGCTCATCCCCCGAGGCCGGTTTCTATTATGTCCAGGCGAAGGCCCATATGAAGCTGATCAACTCGCCCTCGAGCACTTATGGCATTGATTGGAAAGAAAAGTTTATCTTTGTCAAGGCTCCAGCAGAAGAGGGCTTTGGGGTGATCACGGAATGGGGCTCGTACTCAAAGAGCCGTTTGCCACCCTCACTCCCCAAAGATTGGGCCAAAAGCCTGGCAACAACCCTAAGGGACGAGGGTCACCTTATACAAGCGAAGGACTGGATAGATGATGCAGAACTCATGTTCTTGTGTGGTCTTTCCAACGACCCTTATTTCCTTGACAACCCTCCGGCTCGTGACATAGAGAGAGACGGTTAGATTCCTAGGGCACTAACTTTAGATAGGAATGAACACTAACTGCTTCTTTGCGCTTGTAACTTGCACTTAACAATTCTTGTCCCAAAATTTATAACCCTTGTATTTCCCTTTTTGCAGGAGCTGCTATACTAGAAATGGCTGGAGGAATTAGACAAGCAGCCCGTTTTACCCATGCCAACAGAAACCAAACCCCACAGGGGGACCAACAGCGGGAACAACAGCGCCCTCGTAACCGTAACAACCGAGGGGACGCTCGTAGTGGCGCCAGCTCGAGCGCCAATCCTGAAGTCCAGCCCCCTCGTGGCCGAGGGGAGCGTAGGTTGGTCCCAAGAGAGACCAGGGGGCGGTCTTCTTCAGAAAGAGCGGGCGATGCTCAACCCTCCATCCCTGCAGAACAACCGAGGCCAGTGACTACCCTGGCGATAACTGAAGCTTCCCCGAGCGCAAATAGGCCTTCCCGCAAGAGGAAGAGGATGCCCGATTCTGCCGCAATCAAGGGCAAGGGCAAGCAAGTTGTCGAGGGCCCCAGGGGCGAGGGGGACACTTCCTCTTCAGAGGAAGAACATTTGTGGGAGTTCCCCCGTCGAGGGGACAGAGATTTTACAGGCGCCCCCGACGGCGGGCCGGTTTTGCTGAGGCCTGGCTCGGTCGCCCAGACTATCACCGAGGATATGTTCAACAGGGCTCAATTCTCGGCAGACCACAGGCATCTCTACAGTGAGTCTGTGGAGAAGGTGACCATCGATGCGGCCCACGCCCTAATTTCCGTAAGTCTTCAATCCTGGCTTCCTTTGTTTATTTCTGTAAGTTATCATTTTTCTGGCTAACACTTTTTCTCTTGTTTACGCAGCAAGTTCTTCCCCGGCTCCGGAATGTGCAAATGCGAGCCTCCACCTACGCCGAGCGCAAGGCCAAGTACAAAAAAATGGCCCGCTCGAATGACCCGGCTCATCTCCAATCAGAGCTGAACACAGAAATCGCCAAGTACGAGTCCCTCAAGGGCTTGTTCAACACAACGGAGGAGGAGTTGGGGAAGCTGAAGGAAGATTTTGTGGCGGTTGACGGCGCTGGAATTAATTTGGGCAACCAACTGGCTCAGGCTAACGAGCGTTGCAAAAAGGCCGAGTCGGAGAGGGAAAGCTGGAAGGCGAGGGCTTTGGAGGCCGAGCGGAAATTTAATGACGCAGTCAACGAGTGGCCTCGAAGCCTAGAGCGTGCGAACAAGGAGGCGCTAATCAAATTCTGTCACTCCAAAGCCTTCAATTTCGCGGCCTCGTTGCACTGTTTGGATGAGGCTCAAAACGCCTTCAACTTGGCAGTGGATCAGGGCATCCACAAAGGGCTGACGGATCCGGCAATGAAGGGAGCCGAGGGCACGGGGCTCATGTTTAACGAGCGCTGTGAAGAGGTGGCTGAGGACCCCAACGACCCCGCAGATGCCATTGCGGAGATGGAGTACGACTTCTTGGTGAAACTGATCCAAGATGAGTACACCGACGCTCGTAGGGAAGGGGGTGCAGGTCAAGATGATGATCCTGAAGACGAGCCTCAAGCGCCCGTAATGGAGGAAGCCCCAGTCCTGATTGCTGAAGGTGCCAACGCTCCTGATCCCGGTGCAAACGAGCCCAACGCTCCACAAGCTCAACAGCAAGAGCCTGAGGGCCCAGTCCATGGCCCCGTGGCCCAAAACATCTTGGTGATCGTGGATGAGGATATCGCCCCAGCCGCCTGAAGTTTTCCCTTTATCAGCCCTCTTATGTAATTTCCAGCTTTTCTGCCTTCTTTTGGAACAATGTTTATGGGCCTTTGAGCCCCCTTCCTTGTAATATTTTTCTTCTTCAATGAATAATATTCCTTTTTCATGACTTTGTTCTTCTATTCATTTATGAGTTGTATAATAAGACTGTGTAGCATACTCCGTGAATGTTTTATTTCTCTGATGCAATGAAAATTTGTCTAAGTCTTGAGCGATCGTGGGGGTCTTATTGTGAGATTGCCCCCCCACTCAAGACTTGCATAAATTTTGTTTTGTAAATTTGTCTAAGTCTTGAGCGATCGTGAGGGTCTTACAGTGAGATTGCCTCCCCACTCAAGACTTGCATAAATTTTGTTTTGTAAATTTGTCTAAGTCTTGAGTGTGTGCGAGGGTCTTACTGAGTGGTTGCCCTCGTTCAAGACTTGTGACATTCCTTCTGTCCTTGGGGAATTTTGCTAAGTCTTGAGTATGTGCGAGGGTCTTACTGAGTGGTTGCCCTCGTTCAAGACTTGTGCAATTCCTTCTTGATTCTGAGGCCATCGTTCGAGCGCTCTGGCTCTTATCGTTTTTCTGGTTCTGCAAGAAATCCCATTTTCAAGGCGTCCCATTTTCGAGCGTCCCATTTTCGAGCGCAAGGCGTTGTGAGAAACAGCCAAGGCCTACTAGGATTCGCTCTCGTAGGAGATCCCGTTTTCGAGCGCAAGGCGTTTTAAGAAACAGCCAAGGCCTACTAGGATTTTCTTCGTAATCTTCTTCCGACTTGCCTAATTGGTTTTGAGCGTAACCAGTTTATCTTTATGAGGGCGTCCCCCCATGCAGAGTAGAGTGCTGGCCAGCGTAACCCATAGGAGATAACAGCATACATATTGGAATGAGTTGCCAACCACGCTCGCAAAGACGAGGGACGTGGGACTTATCCATTCAATCAATCAAAGAAACAAGAATATTAAAGAAATTAAAAAGACAATGTTACCGTTTACTTGCGATTGGAAGTACATAGAACCCGTCAAAGAGGGTTGTTACATCAGGGTTTGCAAAGAGCTTTTAAACATAAAACCGCCGGAGGTTACATGCGTTCCAAGGGCGAGGCAAGCGCTCACCTTGAAGTGTCTCCAGGGTGTAAGTGTTGTTAGTTCTAAGCTGTATGACTTTGAATGGGCCTTCCCAATTGGGATCCAATTTCCCCACGTGCTTAGATACTTCTACCTTCTTCAAAACCAAATCTCCCAACTGGAAAGTTCTTTCTCTCACACGCTTGTTGTACTGTTGAGCCACAGAGGCTTTATAATGGTGAATCTTAGCCCAAGCCCTGTCTCTCCTTTCATCCAGCAAGTCCAACTCCAAGCTCCTGTTGCCGTCGTTGAGCTGAGGCTCGAAATAGCCAACACGAGCGGATTCATTTACTATCTCCGCCGGTATCATTGCTTCTGATCCATAAACGAGCGCGTAAGGAGTTTCTCCGGTGGCCGCTCGTGGGGTGGTGCGATAAGCCCAAAGCGCTCCTTGCAGCTCCTCAGTCCATTCACTTTTCTTGCTCTCAAGCATGGTTTTTAGATGCTGCAAGATGATTCTATTGGTAACCTCTGCTTGCCCATTGGATTGGGGATGTCCTACAGAGGTAAACCGCTGTTCTATTCCCAACTCAGAACACCATTCTCGTGTGTTAGCCTCTATGAACTGGGACCCGTTGTCAGAAATGAGCACCCTCGGTATGCCATACCTGCAAATGATGTTCTTCCAAATAAAGTCTCTCACAACCTTGAAAGTGATTTTTGCAACAGCTTCGGCCTCGGCCCACTTGGTGAAGTAGTCGACGGCTAAAATGACAAACTTCTTTTGTCCCGCAGCCATGGGCAAGGGGCCCACGATGTCAATTCCCCACTGGTCAAAAGGCCAAGAGACGTCTATGGGGATCATCTGTGCTGCTGGTAATTGAGGGAGATTTGAATGAAATTGGCATTTGGGACACTTCCTTGAAAATTCGATGGCATCTTGGAGAACAGTAGGCCAATAAAACCCACTTCTCAGAACCTTTTTTGCCAAAATACACCCTCCAGAATGATTTCCACAGCTTCCACTATGGATGTGTTCGAGCGTCTCCTTCGCTTGTGAGGGCCTCAGGCATCTCATTGGGGGTCCTTGAAATGACTTCTTGAATAATCTCCCCTCGGTATCCAAAGCGAAACGAGGGGCTTTACATCTGATTTTCCTAGCTTCCACCTTGTCAGTGGGAAGAATTCCATCCTTAAGGAAAATGATGACGTCATCAAGCCAGCAGGGCTCGTTTGGATCAATCATAGCGATTATCTTGGTGGCGACCCTTTCTTTGATCAAAGGTTCCTCAGTCCTGAGGAACGTAACAGGACGTTCAGAAGTACCCTCTAAAGCTGATGCAAACTTTGACAGAGCGTCCGCACGCTCGTTTTCTCCTCGGGGCACTTGAAGTAGATGAAATTCCTTGAATTTCCCAATGATTTCTTGGGCTTTACTTAAGTACTGTATCATGGTGGTTTCTCGAGCCTCATAAGTTCCTTCAATCTGGCTCGCTATTAATTGTGAATCCACATAAGCGGTGATTCTGGAGGCTCCATTCTGAAAAGCAATATTCAACCCTTGCACGAGGGCTTCATATTCTGCTTCGTTATTAGTGACTTGGAAATCCAGCTTGATTGCAAAGTCCAGCTCAATCCCATCGGGGTTTCTGAGGGCCACTCCTACTCCTCCCCCTTGTGAGGTTGAGGAACCATCTGTGTGCAGTACCCATAACCCCTCATTCTCTGCAACGGTGGGCTCGAAACCAAAGCGTTCAACCAACAAATCTGCTACAACCTGAGCCTGTATCACGGTCCTGGGCTCGAAGCATAGGTCAAACTGGCTCAATTCGATGGCCCACTTGATTAATCTACCAGATACGTCCGGCTTGGACAGCACTTGCTTCAAGGGTTGGTCGGTGAGAACCGTTATGGAGTGCGCTTGGAAGTAAGGCCTTAGCCTTCTTGAGGCGTTGATAAGAGCGAACGCGAACTTTTCAATCTCCAAATACTTCTTTTCAGCTCCTTGCAATGTTTAGCTCAGATAATAGACAGGCAAATGTTTCCGCTCTCGCACAGCGACCAGAACAGCGCTTGTGGCTTCGGGAGAAACGGAAAGATACATAAATAATCTCTCACCTTCGACGGGCTTAGTCAACAGGGGCGCGCTCGATAAGTAAGCCTTCATATCCTGTAGCGCTCTCTCGCATTCCTCTGTCCAAGCAAAGTTACGTGCGTTCCTCAAAATTTTGAAGAAGGGAAGGTTCCTGTCTGCCGAGCGCGAAATAAACCTGTTCAACGAGATGATTTTTCCCACTAGGACCTGCACTTCCCGCAAATTTCGAGGGGAAGGGATCTCCAAAATAGCCTTGATCTTCTCCGGATTGGCCTCAATTCCCCTCTAACTGACCATGTACCCTAGGAACTTTCCCCCTTGTACTCCAAAGGTGCATTTTGAAGGGTTCAACTTCATCCCATACTGACGCAAGATTGAAAAGGTGCGCTTGAGATCTTCCAAGTGGGAATCCTGGCGCTCGCTTTTGACGATCATATCATCCACGTAAACCTCCATGGACTTACCAATTTCCTTTTCAAACATCTTGTTAACGAGCCGCTGATACGTAGCTCCGGCGTTCTTCAGTCCGAAAGGCATGACTAAGAAGCAATATACCCCCAGATGGACAACGAACGAGGTTTTGGGGCGATCTTCTGGGGCCATAAAAATCTGATAGTATCCCTGGAAAGCGTCCATCATGCTCATTAGCTCGCAACCAGCGGTCGAATCCACCAACTGATCAATCCGGGGCAGTGGGTAAGGATCTTTAGGGCAGGCTTTGTTGAGATCAGTGAAATCGTTGCACATGCGCCACTTATTCGCGCTCTTGGGCACCAAGACGACGTTGCACAGCCATTCCGGATACAAGATGGGCTCGATATATTGAGCCTCCAGGAGTTTATTAACTTCATCTTCAATGACCTTTTTCCGAAAGCCATGTACATCCCGCTTTTTCTGCTTGATGGGTTTGAAAGAGGGATCCACATTAAGCCTGTGGACAATGACGCTCGGGTCAATCCCTGTGAGATCAGAGGCTTTCCACGCAAATACATCCTTGTTTTCCCTTAGAAAATCAATCATCATGATCTGAGAAGGCCCTGAGAGGTTTGAACCTATCTGTGTAGTCTTATCCTTGTTTCCAGGTTCCAGCTCGACGGTGAGGAACTTCTCCGAGGGTTCGATCCTTACCTCAGGGCAAGGAAGTTCGAGCGCCCTCTTCTTTCCTGTCAAACGGTCGCCCGATGCTGGCTCACCCTCTCCCGGCTCGTCTCCTTCTGAGGACGATCCGCCAACGGTCCCTGGGGGAACATTCTCGAGGGGATTCTCCCCGTTGTCTCCCTTCTTCTTTTTGTTCTTCTTCTTGTTTAATTTTGCCCTTTTCCGTGCTGGGCCGTCCTCATCTAGATTGGGGAAATCCACTGACTTCTTGGTGGAACCAATTTGGAAGGTTTTCTCCGCTTTTGGCTTTCTGAGGGACAGCATGTAACATTCCCAAGCTTCTCGCACATTGCACAGCACTTCTCCCACGCCCTCGGAAGTAGGGAATTTAATCTTCTGGTGGTAGGTGGAGATGATGGCTTTGAAATCCACGAGGGCAGGGCGCCCAATTATGATGTTATATGGAATGTCAATCTCCACCACCGCGTACGTTACCAAGAGTGTTTTGCGTTGAGGGGCTCGGCCGAACGAAGTAGCTAAGCGTATTTGCCCTCGAGGGACAACTTCCGAGCCTCCAAAGCCAATAAGGGCTGTTTTGAGAGGCTCGAGCGGGAGATCAACCTTCATCTTTAAGAATGTAGAGTAAGACAAAACATTAACGGAGCTTCCACTATCTACCAATACCCGTTTTACAACATGATTATGAACATCTAAACTAACCACCATGGGGCAATCTGAGGTTATACCCTCCCCATGGGGCGTTACAATGTGTTCTAAATCTCTATCATCAAAGCCTATTACATCATTTTCTTTTGATCTTTGAGCGCTTGATCTCTGGATAGCGTAGATAGGCTTGGGCACTGCTGGGCGTTGGTTGTAGCTCCGAACGTACCTCCGTCGGGAGGCGTTAGAATCCCCCCCTGATGAGCCTCCTGCAATCATATTTATGACTGCGAAGGGCTCGTTTTCTTGCTCAGGGGCTTTTCCCTTGTTACCTCTGCGGCAGCTGCTTTCAGGGGGTCCCCTACCCCTCGGGCTCTTTGACCGGGACGGACTCCTTCTTCTCCTTCCGGAGCGCTCGTTGCATTGTTCATCGTAGCGCTCGAGCACCCGGACAAACTCCTTCAGGTGGCCCCCTGCGACGAGCCTTTGGATTTCAGCTTCCAACTGCCGGCACTCGTCCGTGTCGTGCCCTCTCTGCTTGTGGAAGGCGCAGTATTTGTTCGAGCGCCTGAGTGAGTCTGTCTCTCTCATTTTGATGGGTCTTTTGAAGAGCTTCTTATCAGAGAGGTTGTAGACTTCTGAATTTGGCCTGGTGAGCGGAATTCGCTCGAATCGACGAGGGGGTGGTGGCGACCTCCTGCGCTCTTGAGGGCGCTCCTTCTTGACAGCCACATCCCATCCCCGCTCGTGATGAGGTCGCTCGTTCCTGGCCGGGCCGTGATGCCGGGGACCATTCGTCCCGTACATGTCTTCGAGCGCGAAGAACGGCTCGGCTATTTCTCTTAGGCCCATGAGGGTCCCAGGCCTCCTCTCCACAATGGCATCAGCAAATTTTTTGCTCACATATTGCTTGTGATCCACAGCCTGAAAGAGTACTGGGATCAAAAAATCCATAGAAGGCCTCTCCACCTGTAGGATCTCCTTGTTGAAGCGGGCGAAGAACGAGCGCAGAGATTCGCTCTTGCCTTGCACCACGTTGTACAGGGCTGTGGGTGCGGTGACTGGCGCCTTCAAAGAATTGAAGTGGTTGAGGAAGGCATTGGCCAATTCTTCATACGAGTGGATCGAGCGCGGCGGCAGTCGCTTGTACCACTCTTGAGCCATTCCTACCAAGGAAGTGACAAACACTTTTGCCCAGTAATGGCTGGAATGCTCGTAGAGGTACATGAGATGCACAAAGTGATCCAAGTGTTCAGCTGGATCAGATGTCCCGTCGTAACGGTTGATGGAAGTGGGGACCTTGGCCATGCCTGCTTGGGCCATCAAAACTTCTTCTACGAGGGGTGAACCCCTCGCCAATGGATGGTATTCGTACGTGCCGAAGTTTTCCTCCGGCTCCTTGCGGCGGGGGACCCTTGGTGGAGGGTCCTTGGTGCGGGTGCTTCTGGCGTCAACCCGTTCATCCCGACTAGGGGAGATCTGAGTTGAGCGCCCTCGTGAGAGCTGTCCCACGATATCCTTGAGACCCTGCAGCTGGTCTTGCACAGCCGCGAGGATGTCAGGATTTACGTCTACTTGCTTGTCTCCGTGCTTGTGGGCTCGTGAGCCCCTCCTGGAGACATGAGAGTTCCCTTCATTTTCGTTCACTCGCTCCGTGGGCTCTTTATTCCTGCCCAAGGAGGGACGCTCGTTGCCCTCCTGCTGGGGCACTTCTCTGGCCGGTGGTGGTGGTGGTTGTGCCCTCAGGACAGCCTGGGCTTCTCTGAGGGGAAAATTTTGCTGTCCGCCTAAAGGGGCAGCAATCTGAGTGGCCTGCCCAGAGGGGAAGTACATGGAATGGAACCTCTCCCATGCTCCCTGGGCCGCCTGAACCTCACATTGGGCGTAGAGAGCCCTTAACTGTTGCGTGGTAAGTGGAGGTAACTCCACTCCTTCAATCTCCCTGGGGATGGCCACCGGGAGCTGGATCTGACCAGCCTGATACGGCGGGACCGGCGGCATCATCGCAGTTGGAGTGAGGGTATACCCAGGTGGGGGCATCATGTAGCTCTGTATTCCGGGAATCATCTGGGGATGGACCCAGGAGTTCTGTGCAAGCTGCGGAGGAGCAGAGAGAGAGGCTCCTCCGGCGGTGGTGGGAATCTGCGGTGCCGGCGGTGCGGGTGGTGGTACAGAAGATTCTGCTTGTGGAGTCACTCATGCGGCGGGAGGTGCTCCACCAGCGGCGACGGAAGGTGGCGGTGCTCCACCAGTAGCGGTGGAGGGAATAATGATGTTTGCATCTTGGGAGGCGTTATCTCCTCCTCCCACAACTCCAGATCTCGTGGCAACCATGACTGTTAAAGGTAAGGTGTGCTTGTTTTTCTACCAACAAAAAGAAAGGAAGAAGATGGAGGACTGGTTTCCCACAGACGGCACCAAAAATGACGGGTTCAGAAATGGGTTGATCCGAATCCGATCACTTTACAATTTGTATTTTGTGGAGAAAACCACCGGAGCTTTGCCGGAAATGAAGAAGGGGTTCAACCTGTTGGGACAAGCACCAGAAAAGTCAGAAGGCCAAGCTGGGGGAACTGGGGGTGATACCCAGTTTGGCTCTCCGACGCTCAAGTCAGTTCAAGGTATGAAGAAAATGTAAGTTCAGTCACAGTTGCAGTGATGAAGAAAGCTTACCAATGTAGAAGATGACTTTGGCTATTTATAGTTGAGGGTCAAGGGCCCTTTGGTCATTTGCCTCAAGTGGTCCTGGCCGAATGTTGCCCTAACACGTGTCACTGTGAGAGAGAAACCTAGGAGGAATCTTCTGCAAAAGCGGCTAAAAGTTAGTGCTGGCAACAGTGGCAGGTGCGCGGGCATGTACGATGTGTCAGAGAGCCATTTGGGTGGTTGGTAACGAGGGCTTAAGAGCGCGCTCGTGACAACCTGGAGTATTAGAGGCCAAGATATCCGCTGAGGGGATGAAGGCTCCAGTTCAGGCGACGAGCCAAAGGGAAGGCCACTCTGAGGGAATGTGGCGCTCGAAGAGGGCTTCCTTGGCAAGTGATCGTGCCAATCAATTAGCAGGTAGGACGCTTGTGGAGTGATAGCGCTCGTTGGGCTGAACTCCTGAAGAAGGAGGGCGCTCGTTAGGTTTAGCGCTCGTGTGATGATAGGTGCAGCCTTGGGGAGACAGATGTCACCATCTTGGGGATGCCACGTGTCCTAACACGGGACGATCGTATTTTGACCCCATCATATTAAATATGGTTTTATATTTTCACCTTTCTTATTTGGCCTTCATTAATAATTCAAGTCCAAGCAAATAATTTCTAATTAGAATCATCTTTCTGTTCTTAAAATTTTAGACGGATGACGCCTAAGTTCGAAACAAAAAATATTTTCAAATTCAATGAGTACTTATAGAAAATGGGCAATTTGAAATAACTCCCCATCAGTTTGACATATTTTTATTTTACTCCCCATAAAATTATACAACATAATAGGATATAAATACTTCATTAGAACGTTTTAGTACTATATTTTGTGAAAAATATACAATATATTTTCAGAGGTATTTTAAGTACTACATTATGTGAAAATTATACGACATTTTACCAAAACGAGGAGTTAAGTAAAAATATGATACTCAATTGGGATTTATCCCACGTTACCCATATAGAGAACTTAATATGTAATTATTTTTTAATTATTCGAAACCAAATTTAAAATATGATAGAAAAAAGTGTATTCAAATAGTTTATATGAAGTTTTAATATGTAATTTAGTATATTAAATAGTTTGATAAATTACGCTTCATCCATTCGTTCCATTTAATATGTTTCTCCATCTATACTATATGAAAAGGTTTATTTGACCCAAAGTAATGTGATTTTTGATGGAATAACCTGCATCAAACTGAGCGAAATGCGATTTAGTTTTCAAATTTTGAACCCACAATGAACAGAAACACTAGGAATTTAGGATGATTTAATAAATTTTATTTATATTATAAGTTATAACTAATTAACTATCGAAGTACTAAATTCAATTTTCAACTGCGTTTCCCATTTGCTTGTCGTTGGATCTGTAAAAAAGATTAAAAATTGAAAAATGGAAAATTATAATCTACGTCGTTTGATTCGGTTCGATTCGATTAGATTCAATTCGTCAATATTCTGGGTTTGATATTTGATTGTAGTCATGATTGAATAACCATGGCCGCAACCCAAACTTTCTCCAAGCACAATGGCTCATAATATATTATGATGTATGCCCCAACAATTACTTACAGTGACAAAAACATAGTCTCATTAAAGCCGATAATTAACATCAAGAATTGGAATGACATATTACTATAGACAAAATACAAAATACAGAAGATAATAAGTCGACGGAGGTTTAATAAACCCAAAAGGATTCACTCAAAATAAAACTAAGAAAATATTATATTATTTTGATCTGAATGATTGGACACCCAAATAAGATGCAGATAAATGTTTGATCCAGTTATTTCCAGCTCGTGCAAATATAAATTTGGATCTCTTTCTCAAAATTTGATTTCCAATAATAGGTTCAATCAAGCTGCAAATCAAACAAATTATATGCCGCAATCAATTCAAAATGTTTGATAGATCATATTCTATAATAATTATGCACCTTGGTTGAACTATTATTTACATATCAAATTCAAAAAAGAGAGTAATTATTACCATGATAGTAGGATATAGTGGATGCCGTTGCTTTAGTTCCAATTGTGCAAAGTTCATACGAGCCTCGTTGTTCATCTCGGAAGCATTTGATGTTAATTCTTGTGAAATTTCGACGTAAGTGATGATAGTGATCTATAAACATATCTAAATATTGACCTTCGATCTTGATCCGATAATACCATTCATAATTCAAAATTTTATCTAGTACCTCAAGGCGCGATCGTAAGATATCGCCTGTCGAGTTAGTAGGCAATTCAAACGTAGTACGATCATAGGTAATCTAGGTAAAGAATCTGGACGGTATCGGTATTTGTATTGGATACGGGCTTTCGGGTACGAATTGAATAACATGCTCGGTTTGATTGGATAGTATAGTCCAACCCATGATATCTATCTATTCTATTGATAGTCCGTACATCAATTTATCACTTATTTATAATGCTCCCTTCCCTTAAATTCTTTTCCCTGTAAGATTCGAGTCCTATGAGAATTCTTCTTTAATTATTTCAATTTTTAGTTTTAGATTGATTTAGTGTTATTATTATATTATTTGGGTTAATTACATCTAGATCCCTTCCGAGTTTAGTATATTATAATTGAACCCCTGTTAGTCATTTTATTACAGTTTGACCCCTTTTAAAATTTTGAAATTACTAAACGGTGAAGAAAATGTACGATTCCGTTAAATATTTCACTTTATATTCCAAATAATTGCGTTATATTCCAAATAATTGTGAAATGACTATTATGTTTGGTTCTAAGACCATGTTTTATAAAAGTAGGAAAAAAAATCACGTCTTTTTAGAATAAATAAATGGTTAAACAAACAATTATTTCACAATTATTTTGAATATAATGGTTATTTCACAATTATTTAAAATATTCCGTGAAATATTTAACGAAATTGTATCTTTTCTTCACCGTTTAGTAATTTTGAAATTTTAGAAGGGGTCAAACTGTAATAAAATAACTAACAGGGATCCAATTGTAATATACTAAACTCGGAAGGGGCTAGATGTAATTAACCCTATATTATTTTACTTTCGGGTTCTTAAAAAAACTCCTTTTCATTTCCTTTTATTTTCGGTTATTTAACAATTAAAATAAGAAAAATCTAATATATTTTATCTAACACCCACCCCATAGGTTACACAAATTGATGGGTGTAAGAAACTTAACTTTATTAATAAACTTAGATTAAAGAATATTAGTTAACTAATTAACCAAGCGAATATTTGCACCCCATAGGTTAATATTAAAGAAATCTAATACTTTAAAATCTAATACATTTTAGGGGAAATTATTTAAAAGGACCAAATATCCTCAAAAGTTATCTTAAACCCCCTAGTTTGGAAAATGTATGTTTTAGGTTACCAATACACAAGTTATTTTTTCTAAACCCCCCATGACCCTGAAAAGTCTGCTTTGCCCCCATTTTTTCTTGTTTTTTCCCCCCTTTTTCCCCTCGCCAAAAAGATGGATTCCTATTTTAGAAAAGATTCATCTCATAATCTGCAACCACATTTCCACTTCGTCGGCAACGAGATCTAACCGCGACAACAGCAGGGTAAAGGTAGGCGGCGGCAACGGCAACGAAGACAGCAGGATCTTGATAAGCGGCGGCAACGGGAGTCGATTTAGTTATCGTGCCCTATTTCCTGTACTGCTATAAGGTATTCTCAGCGTGTGAATGTTAATTGAATGTATTCCTGGCGTTAATTGAATGTTAATTATATGAAATAGACAGTATAATTCACTGATAATTTGTATCGAATTGAATTGCTGATACTTATCGACTCGAATTGTTGATCCTCTGCAAACTGATACTTCAAATTGGTATTCTGAAGATGGCGTTGGCCGGTGACGAAGCTCATGACAAGCAAATCCTAGGAAGTTGTTGGTTTAATGGCGAAATTACGGTATTTTCAATTCCGCGGAGTGCGTCAGTGGAAGAGATTCATGCGCAAATTGGTGAAGAGTGACCAGACTTCCACTCTGATGCTTACGTAGTACAATACCTCGCACCCCATAAAAAAGGTTTATGGGTTAGTTTGCGACGCGTCGGGCAGATTCCGACTATGATCTAACTGCATGAACTTGCCAAACTCAACATTGTTGAGATGAGGGCGTTTCGGCCTCCTGCCTATTTAGGTGGGAAGCAAGCATCGAGAAGGTATGGGATATCTAATTTATTCGTTTCTGTATCAACACTATATTTATTAATTTTTGGTCAGTAATCTCATTCTGTGTCAGGAAGAGAAGATATAACCCCTACGCTGATGGTTCATGCTTGGCCACTGTTCGTTCTGAGGTTGAGGATTGATCAGATCCACTGCGTGTTCCGGAGTTGAGGATTGATCTTATTGACTCTTTTTTAAGGAAATTTATTTGTTGTTGTAATCGTATAACCCCTTTTATGATTGTTTCTATTTGTTTGGAACTACGTCGATAAATTGCTTGATGCTGTTTTCTCAATTTGATCTAATGGAAACGTTAAGAATGGGTGATAATGCCAGATTTTGTCATTAGAATGCGTGATTAAAAGAAGACTTTGTCCAATGAAAAGTTAGAAATGCGTAATTAAAAGAATGCTTTGTCCAGTGAGACGTTAAGAATGAGTAATTAAACGAAGATTTTGTCCAGTGAAACATTAGAAATGCGTGATTAAAAAAAGACTTTGAAATACGTGATTAAAAGAAGACTTTGTCCAGTGAAACTTTAGAAATGCGTAAGTAAAAGAATGCTTCATCCAGTGAAACGTTAGAAATGCGTGATTAAAATAAGACTTTGTCCATTGAAACGTTAGAAATACGTGATTAAAAGAATACTTTGTCCAGTGAAATGTTATAAATGCGTAATTAAACGAAGACTTTGTCCAGTGAAACGTTAGAAATGCGTGATTAAAAGAAGACTTTGTCCAGTGAAACATTAGAAATACGTAATTAAAAGAATGCTTTGTCCAGTGAAACATTAGAAATGCGTGATTAAAAGAAGACTTTGTCCAGTGAAACGTTAGAAATGCGTGATTAAACGAAGACTTTGTCCAGTGAACCTCAAGCCCCCAGAACTGCATCCATGTAGACCATCATTTCACCGGGAGGCAGACGGTTGGCACGCTCGTGGTCAGCAGGGATCCGCCATGTGAAGCGCTCGTCCCAATATATTGGTGCCAGCATTGTCTTCACTTCTCCCAAGGTAATTGTATTGGGAGTTTCATCTGGGGTACGCTCGGTCGCTTGCATGCCCAAGCCTTCACCCTCGTTGGGTCCCTTGGTTTTCTTGGTCTTTTTGGGCTTTTGAGCTTTCTTGCCCTTGCCGTTGTCACGGGATCTTTCTGAGGGTCCTGCTACTTCCTCGGTTTCCGACGCCGGAGCTGCGATGGCCACTGTCACGGTATAGCAATGGGGGTGAGTTGCACTCTCAGTTATCAGGAGAGTCACCCCCTGCCTCTCCGCCTCCATTACCAAATTCATCTCTTCGAAGAGATGCTCAACCCCACCTGGGTTTCTTTCATCCATGGCCCTAACGGCCGCGCCTAACTCTTCGTCTCTAGGGGAATCCGGAGGAGATGAATTCTGGGTGGCCATTTCTTCGACTTCACGGGCGAACTCTTCTACATGATGTCCGGCTATGGTGGTGTTGGAATTTGGAAGGGATATGATGGTTTTAGAAGAGGAGGATTTTTGAAGAAAATTTGGATTTTTGGAGGAATAAAGCTTGGGGGACTACCAAATCCTAAATGTGATTCTAAGATTAGCAAAGTTAGAAAGTTGAGGAATAAAGTTTGTTGAAAAACGAAGCTCTTTGGTAAGTTTCATTGCCTACAATGTAAAAGAAACTTTTTCTTCGTATACCTTACTTAGACCCAGCGAAGCACAACAAAACAAAAGGGGAGGGGTCTTCTTGAAAAAGCTTGAAGGAAAGTTCGGGATGCTCTGAAACTCGTGTGCAAAGAAGTTTTTCGCAAATGTTTGCTTTGAAGATATGTTCGCGTAAAAAAGGGAATGAATGCAGAATCCCTTATTTATAGGGATGGAAGTTGGTACGTTTCTGGTAAAAATTCAAAATCGCAATCATTTTCCGCCTAGGAAACCGTTCACTTTATTGAACCGTCGCGTACTTCCCAAGTTCCACGCGCCCCACGCGCATCAGCATTAAATGCTTAGACGCTCCAAGTGGTCAGAAGAAAGGACTGCATTTAATGCTTGGACGTTACGAGCGGTCAGACGAAAAGACCGCATTAATGGCATGATCAGAAGGATGATTGCTCAACATGCCATGCCTTATATGAGCGCCACGCTCGGCGGATTGTATTAGTTGAATTCTACAGTCCTTATCACTAAAGACTACAGAATTGGGGGGCAAAATGATGGGGTCACAATACGCTCGTCACACGTTTTGACACGTGGCACCTCAGAGATGATGGCACCTGTCTTCCTGTGATTGCATCGGTCATACATGAGCGCTAAACCCCTCCAAGCGCCAGTATCCTCCAAGAACACGTGTCGTTTCTGTTGCATACGCACATGATCAATATTACCGCTCTCTCACGAGCGTCATTCCCACTACATGGCCAACGTTCCAATCAATCAAGGGAAGCCCTCTTCGAGCGCTACACTCCCTCAGGGAGGCTTCAACTCCAACTCATTACACAAGCCTTGGCCCTCATCCCCTAGCGAATTTCTTGGTCTCCAAGGCTTTTGGTTGTCACGAGCGTGCCCTTAAGCCCTCGTTACCAACCCCCAAAACGGCTCTCTGACGCATCGTACATGCCCGCGCACCTACCACTGTTGCCAGCACCACCTTTCACCAGCTTTTGCAGAGAATATTCCTCCTAGGTTTCTCTCGCAATGCCACGTGCTAGGGCAACATTCGGCCAGGACCACACGGTGCAAATGACCAAAGGGTCCCTGACCCTCAACTATAAATACGCAAGGTCATCTTCTCCACTATAAGCAATCTCCATTACAACAACTCCATACTTAGCATATTTTCTCTTTCAGATCTTCATCTAACTTGAGCGTCGGAGAGCCAAACTGGGCATCACCCCCAGTTCCTCCAGCTTGGCCTTCTGACCTTGTTTGTGTGTCTGTCCTAGTAGGTAGAACCCCCATCTCTTCCGGCGATCTTCCAGTGATTTCCTCACTTAAACAAATTCTAAAGTGATTGGACTCTATACCCATATTCAGACCCATCAAATTCCACCATAGAAAAACAAAAGAAAAACTTGCAGCAAATGTTATTATATTTATTTAATCAAACTAGATAATTTTAATATCCTAATTTGTTCGATAAATATAATAACTAAATTTATTTATTATATTTATCGAACAAATTAGGATATTAAAAATATTTATTTTGATAAAATAAATATAAAGGGTAAAAAAAATTGTCATCCGAACTATAGCCGATTTTACACTTTACTACCTGAACTAAGTTTTGTTACAAACCAGCATCCTTAGTTATTTAGTATCATTTTGTACCTATTATTAATTCAAAAATATACTTATTGATGGTTTGATACTTCATACTTCTATATTATTTTGGTATAGGTTTTATATTTTCATCATTGCACTTTTAATAGGAAACACCCTTTTCAGATATTTATATTGATATATTATATTTTTTACATGTTTCATACCATAAGAAGGATTTATTTCAATCCTATCAGTCTCTCTTAAAACAATAATATGTATCTTGTATAGTAAACAAAACTTAACTAATATTATTTATTTTGTACAATTTATACGTCCAATCATATATTTTTTTTTCTCTATTTCTCCGATTTTCTTTTGTCCTTAAAAAGCAACCCAGCACAGGAAAAATAGTATCAAGCTAAAACTCATTTAGTTTTATCGACTTTATAAACAATAACCACCTTGAACCTATATCCATATCTCCATTTTCATGAGTTAACGGCCGTTTAAGCGAGATCCGACAAATGAAGATCTCTTCAAAACTTTAGACTTTTCATTAAGGTCTTGTAAAAACGATAAGTTGTCCACATTTTTATTAGCCGAATTTGATCGTCTAAAAAGAGTACAATGTTTAATTGTTTCTGAATCATTTTTCATTATCTCTATTATTTATTCCAAGGCATCATTTCTTTTCCCTTCCACATAAACCCACTTGTAGTTTTAGTAAAACCCGTCTCCCGGGTAGCCTTATCCACTGTATTCGAATCTGTTAAAAATTGAAAACAATTTTTTCCGGGATTATTGGCAGCTACTCTAAATCTTCTCCAGTAACTGAGCTTCCACGGTTAACCTATAATATTTGTTGGATGATTGTAGAAAATTTTTATAGCCCATATCCGTCAACAACGGGTCAAACGCGTTATGGGCCTTTATATTTGGGCTGATCTTCTGAGTGTTGGGCTGTCTTTGCTCATGAGTTTTTGGGACCCAAATTGAATTTGAGCTAATTAATCTCCAATACTAAAAACTATAATTAATATTCACATATTAAAATTTCGGACCCTAATTTTATTTAACTAAATACTTTTTTTCTCTTTAAGAACATGATATATTACACTATCATAGAAAAAACGATACTTCTTTTTAAGTGCATCATCTACTAAAAGCCCGATTAGTTGGTTTGGAGCAAAATAAATTCTTGATATTTTTGTTATTATTTCTTAAAATGAGACAACAATAATCAGCGCTATTTGTGTGTACAAAGAACATGAAGTAACAGTTAGAGAGAGCTGAGAATTTGTATGGCTTTAAAGAAGAAGTTGAAGTTTTAGAAGCATTTGTTGAGAAGTTGCATCTCATTAGGATGGACTTGCCTTGAAAATTGTTGGGATAAAAGGGTTTCTAATGACTGTTGTTGTTGTTGTTGTCGTCGTCGTCGTCTTAATTGCTAAATAGAATGTATAATAATAAAACTGTTGAATTTACCAAACCGACTAAGTTCGTAGTGCATCGGAAACGTACTTCGAGGTTCATATAAGGATTGTAGAGAAGTTTTGGAATAGTATAGATTTATATGATAGAATTATAAAATAGTATAAAAGATTAATCTCCATACTTAGATCAAAAATAAGAGAGTCGACGATCATTTACAAGTGGAGACCGGACAATTCATTACTCACACACGTTCTCCGTTACATGAATTAATTTGATCCGTTACTATGTGTTTAAATTAATTTAATATACTTTGTATTAAATTTATATCTAGTGCAAATATTTTTTTAATAAAAAAAAGTTGGAGACGTGAAATCTTTGAATAGAAAAGATTTGTAGTCTCTTCTAACCCTTTTAAGAGTTAATGTCAAAGGGCATTATTCTTAAATCAAAAATTTGTGTCTATTATCGAAATCAACCTCTGTTTTGAACAGAGATCTTTGCTTACAGATAGCATCATAGCAATAATGTCATGACGCTAGTTTGAGCACAATTATGAGATCCATCCGTTCAGAGAGATTTGGAATCGCTGAAGATTTCTTCGACAGTGGTGGTGGAGCTGAATTTAGCGAATAATCGGATATCATCCCCACAATATGATCTTCAACCTGATCTTGTGCAGCTTTCGGTCCAGATGAATAATTACTAATTTAAATTTTCTTAACGAGCCTCAATTTTAACACGATACGAGCTTTTATTAATTTTGACACAAATAATTTACAATATGATTATTGTTTAGTTATTCGAATTAAAAATTCAAAATACAAAGGAAAAGAAGTGTATTTAAATAGTTTTTTAATCATGTATATTTCGAGTACATTAAATAGTTTATAAATAGTCGGGAGCGAAAATTAGGCTTCAACTTTCAACTCATTCTCGTTAATAAGTTAATATGTTTCCCTATTTATTTATATAGCAAATTACATTTTTTGTCCCATAGGATTGGGCGATTTGCAATTTTGGTCCCATTATTTTAAAAAATGACAATTTTGGTCCCATTGGATTCAATTTGTGACAATTTTAGTCCCACCGTCAAATTTTGGATGGAAACCGTTAAATCCATTTCGGAAAAAAGAGTAAAATAAAGTTTGTTGACATAAAAAACACAAAACTGCCGGTAGCCTAGTTGGTTGACATGTGACCTTACATACATGAGGTATGGGGTTCGAATCCCTTTCCTTACATTTGCCTTATATTTTTTCCTTACATATTTTTTTTGTTCAAATAATATTATTATGTTAAAATATAAATATATAATATATTTTAAAATAAATAAATATATATTATATATTATATATTTTTTGTTCAAATAGTATTACTATGTTAAAATATAAATTAGTTGTAATAATAATATAATATAAATATATAATATATGTTAAAATAAATATATTACACGTAGATATATTATATATTAATATTAAAAATATATATTATATTATACACATTATTATATTATTATTACAATTAATTTATTTTAATATATATATTATTATATATTATACACATTATTATGTTATTATAGTAATAATATAATATAAAATATATGTTAAAATAAATATATTACACGTAGATATATTATATATTAATATTAAATATATATATATATATATATATATATATATATATATATATATATATATATATATATATATTATATTATATTATATTATATATTATACACATTATTATGTTATTACAGTAATAATATAATATAAATATAAAATATGTGTTAAAATAAATATATTACACGTAGATATATTATATTTTAAATAATATATATATATATATATTATACACATTAGTATATTATTATTACAATTAATTTATTTTAATATGTATATATATATATATGTATATATATATATATATATAATATGTTAAAATAAATATATTACACATAGATATATTATATATTAATATTAAATATATATATATATATATATATATTATATTATATTATATTATACACATTATTATTATTATTACAATTAATTTATATATATATTATATATATATTATACACATTATTATGTTATTATTGTAATAATATAATATAAATATAAAATATATATTAAAATAAATATATAACACGTAGATATATTATATATTAATATTAAATAAATAAATATATATATATATATTATATTATATTATATTATATATTATACACATTATTATGTTATTATAGTAATAATATAATATAAATATAAAATATGTGTTAAAATAAATATATTACACGTAGATATATTATATTTTAAATAATATATATAAATATAAAATATATATTAAAATAAATATATAACACGTAGATATATTATATATTAATATTAAATAAATATATATATATATATATTATATTATATTATATATTATACACATTATTATGTTATTATAGTAATAATATAATATAAATATAAAATATGTGTTAAAATAAATATATTACACGTAGATATATTATATTTTAAATAATATATATATATGATCCGGCTCAAATCTGGTCGATCTGACGTGTCGATCTGACTGTCAAGATATGGGTCAATCAGTCAAGAATTTGTTTTGAGTGGGTTCTTTATCGACCTGAAAGCACTCAGCAAACGTGAGCTCGAAACCAACTTGGGGGACTTGGGGTTTTACCCAAGGTTGGCACTCCGACGCTCAAGTCAGTAAAGGGGCTCTTTAGTGAGAGAATAAATGCAATTGAATGCGTATTAAAGGCTTACCAACTACTGTTCAAAGGGCGAGTATTTATAGCCATGGCCAAATGACACAGTAGTGTGTGTACTGTAGGTGTGCATTAATGGCGTTGCCAGTCGTCGATCTAGATGTCGGACGATGGAACCGGCTTGAGGCGGGTCGTTTGTACCTACTTTCCCCTTTGGGTAAAAGCAGGGACTGACGGTCATTAATGAGCCGTAGTGCGCCTGTTCCAGGGAATGGGAAGGGTACACGTGTCCCGACAGGAGTGCTTTTACAGAGTTCGGATGTTCGGTGACGTATGCTTTCGATCTGGAGATCGATATTGCCTTCCGGGATCCTGATGCTGTGGGTTTCCTCAGAAGAGAGTAGATCGATCTAGAGATCAACTGAGCTACCAAAATCGATCTGATGATCTGATGGTTTCATGAAGATCTGATGATCTGATGGTATGCCCCACCAATTTGGTGTCCCTAAACAAATCTGATGGCCTGAGGACCTGGTATCGATCTGATGACCTGCCCAACAGGTCGTTCATGGTTTGTCCAGGTTGGCGTGAGGGTCCACGTGGCACCAACTGGGGGCGGCCACGTGGCCCCATACTATTATGCCATATCAGAGGCCCCCCAAATTACCAGTGTGAAATTTCACGGTGGTGATTTCATCGATCTGGTATTGGGTAGGGGAACCGTCGTGACGTTTCAATCGAGTTGTCGTCTCAGTTACGGGCGTGGCTTCTTGAGCCAGATTGGTCCGACAAAGCATTTAATGCGACGCGACCTTCCACAGGATAGGCGCATGCGGGGTAATTATGGCGTCGTTTCGTATTTCGAGACGTTACTTTTCAACCCCTATATATAGGAGGGACCCTGCCTCAGCCCCATTTCACTACTTACCACACTCTAAGAATCGAACTGCTCCGGTTGTGACCAGCTCGCCGACAACTTTCGTCTCCGAACTCGGCTTTCACAGAGGTAAAAAATTTTTCCTTTCTTCCATTTTCATGGCTCAAAATCAGGTAGCGTTTACGCCGTCGCCAGAACGAGAGGGAGACCTGCCTGCACCACCTTCACCGGATGAGAATTTCGATCTCAGTTCCGGTCCTATTTCCGGAAGGGACGGAGCTCCGACGGCAAACAGAGGGGGTCAGGCATCGACATCGAGGGTACGGAGACCCATTGGGCTTTTGGACGAGCCGGAGGGGGAAGTTGGAGAAGAGGTCGAAGAGGGACAAGATGGAGAAGCCGTGACACTGGTCGGGAACCCTCCCGTACGACCTCCCCATGTGTACAGGACTCTCACACACGTTTCTGAGAGGTTCTCCAAGATAACCTCTCAAGAGCTCGCGGAGGTCACGCGGCTACTGGGGTTAGGTCCTCAGTACGCGGTTCGGAGGCCGGAGGAGGGGGAGACCGTCGAGAGACCGAGAGGCCTGAGATCGGTGGGCATGTATTATTCTTCCGTCAAGTATGGGTTCAGGCTTCCCCTTCCCCGGGTCATCTCAGATTTCCTGGTCCGGTATAACTTATGCCCTTCCCAACTGACCCCGAACTCATTCTCTCTGATGCATTGTATGATCATCACCATGAAGTGCTTGGGATTCGAGCCGGAGATCTGGGATTTTGGGGAATTTTTCACGCTTAACAGTGCCACCAAATCCGGGGTAGGTTATTTCAATCTTCAATCCAAACCGAACCGAAAGATCGTGTCGATCCCGTCTACATCACACGGCATCAACTGGAAGTCAAAGTTCTTCTTCATCGATCTTCCCATCGTTCCCCGCTTCCGGATCACTTGGGGAGATAACGGTCCAAGACGGCTCGTGACCAAATCGTCGACCTGGCTCCACAATCACTTCGAGCTGTTGACCAACATGGGGCTTTTAGATCATACCAACCTGACGAGGACGGGGAATCTGGTCGAAGCGGGCATTATAACCGGGCTTCATAAAAAGAACTTTCGCTTTGGTATGCTCTTACTTCGACCGGACCCCTACTCGATCAGGGTCTTTAAATTATTTAGTTCCAAGTTTTTTCCTTCCTCTTTTTGTTCGATCTGACTCATTTCGTTCTGCAGATCTCCGTCCATTGATCATGTCTCGAGCTGCGAGAATGAGGGCGATGAACCAGAGGAATGCCACACCCGACGAGCTGAGACCTGTGGCGGAGGCTGCTCGAGCCATCATCAACGCCCTGCCTGAGGACCAGCGAGCTCAGCAGGAGAGGTGCTCAAAGGAACTGCGCGACCTGGATGCCGATCTGGCGGAGCAGATCGTTGGGGAGCCACTCCGTGGCCAAGAGCTCGAAGGTCAGGCTGGGTCGTCCGCGCAGCCGAGCGGTCTGGTCGAAGAGGACGTCGAACAAGTAATAAATCTCGATCATCTGCCTTTATATTTTGACGAAGATTTTGATTCTCAACCCGAGTTTGTTCAGGCGAGGCATGGGGTAGGCAAGAGACCATTTAGAGAACTGGTCCATGAACTGCAGGATTCTGACGAGTCCGATGAGGAGGCCCAGCTCTTGAACTTTCCCAAGACTCCCCTTCCCCAATGGCCTGCAGGTCTGAAGCTCGAGAAGGCCGACGGGACTAAACGAGCTCTGGCGTTCGGCAAGGCCGATCCCGAACTGCTAGCAGCCCTTTTCAACTCCGCGTGCATAATCGATGAGCAGAAGAGGCTCTCTCAGAGGTCGGCGAGGCAGAAGAGGTATCAGGCTGCCAGAGGTCTTTTCGGTGTAAGTTGGTTTTTTTTTTTTTTTTTTTTTTTTGAACTCTGGGGAATCGGACTAATTCGATCTCTCCACTCGTTCTCAGGATGTTCTCCCCGTCCTCATCAATTCGATCCACGAAGCTGAGGTCTTCAAGGCTGGCAAGGAGAAGTACAAGGAAAAGTACCAGCTGATGAAGGGCCGGCTCGTTTCGGCGAACCCCGAGAGGGTCGAGCAGCTCGAGCAGGAGCTTAGGGAAGCCCGCGAGGAGAAGAGAAAGAGGGTTGAGGAGAAGCAGACTTTGGAAGCTCAGTGGGCGAGCTCGCAGGAGGCCCTGAAAGAAGCGGAGAAGACCCATGCGAACGAGCTGGCTCAGATGAAGGAAGAATTCTCCAAGGAGCTCGAGATCGCTAGAGCTGCCTCGAAGGAGGAGGGGCAGAATGAGGTCTTCAATTTGGCCCGGGCGAAGATCGTCAAAGCGGCGGAAGAAATGAAGAGGTGCAAGGTGGAGATCGAGCGATATGCCGTTCGCGAATTCATGGAAGGTCCCGGTTTCGAGGAGGCAAGCCTGATCGTGGGTCAGAACGACCTGGCGGAGGGGTTCCAGATCGCCGTAAACCAGCTCAAGGCTCAAGACGCCATCGTTCCCAACTTCAACTTCGAGTCGATTGGCCCCCTTCTCCCAGATCCATATGCTCCTGATCTCCCTGACGAGGAAGAGCCGGTCCAGATCGAGTGGGCGACCTTCAAGTATGGCCACGCTATTGAGATCGCTCAGGCCAAGAAGGAGAAGCGTCAGGTAGAGTGCGAGCTCCCTCCGCCGGTTCATATCGAAAGCTTCCTTCCGACTATCAGAGAGCTCGAGCGGTCACTTCGCCGAGCTACACAGGAATCCACTTCCGAG
The DNA here is from genome assembly GCA_037501455.1 of Lantana camara. Taxonomy (NCBI): domain Eukaryota; kingdom Viridiplantae; phylum Streptophyta; class Magnoliopsida; order Lamiales; family Verbenaceae; genus Lantana; species Lantana camara. Next base: position 98,301,457 of record CM074861.1, read on the forward strand.
CCCGTCGAGATCGATTGAATTCTCCCCTCGTAGCCAACTGTTTAGACCTCCCGGCCGGGTTGTGGCTGTATGAATACTCATTTTTAATTTTGTTTTTGAACATTTGCCCATCGAGCCACGTCGCGTGGTGAGCTCGATGCGCTAGGTAAGATCGATCTTTCCTAATTTTGAGATCGATTTTTTGCATGAATGAATTATGTTTCTCATACTTGTCTTTTTTTTTTTTTTGCTTTTACAAGTTGGACATTAATTCGATCTGTCATGCGCGTGGTTTATCGACCTAGGTTTCGTTTACCCCTTAGCTTAGATTCTTATCGCTTTCGGATCGATTGGCTCATGAAGCTATTCGATCTCTTTTGGATGTCGATCTAGCTTCATCGGTCGTTTTTCCATTCGCTGAATTCTCGTTGGATCGATAGCAATCTCTGAGACGCGCTAATCTCTGGACCCCTTTGGATCTAAAACGATCTCATTGGATCTCTGGATAATTAATTTCTGGAAATGATTAAAAATGCGTCATATTAGGACTTAGCATCTCCTTGGGTCTAGAAACGACCTCGTTGGATCTCGATCTCAAACTGCGATTTAAAAGCATTAAATACGTTAGGACTTAGGATCTCCTTGGGTCTGGAAACGACCTCGTTGGATCTCAATCTCTAACGATCTGATGTGGGGTGGCTCACTCCCTCCTCGACTCATGACCGTAGGTCGAATGAGAGCTTAATCGAAGGGATAGTGGCCTGGCGCGGGATTACGAATTGACTTTAATCGGGTACCTCAAAACATGTGAATTAATTGACTGATCAGAGATCGATTCTCAGGCGAATTCGACCTCTTCAACTATTACAATTTTTGAAATAAATTTGAAGGCTAAGTGTAAAACTTCTTCAAGTTGTGCGCGTTCCATGGTCTGGGTAACGGTTCCCCGGCCATGTCTTCAAGTCGGTAAGCCATGTTTTTCCCGATCTCGGTGACGCGATAAGGTCCTTCCCAGTTAGGCTCGAGTTTTCCGACATGTTGCAAGACTTCGACCTTTTTTAGCACTAGGTCACCGATCTGAAACGATCTGGGCCGTACGTGCTTATTGTATGATCGAGCTGCTGCCGCCTTGTATTGCCTGAGCTTTTGATAGGCATGCTCTCTGCTTTCTTCAATCACGTCTAGATCTTCGGCTCTGATCTCCGTATTCCGGTCGAGCTGGTATTGCGACACACGAGCAGTTTCGTGTAACAACTCCGATGGGATGACCGCTTCTGATCCGTAAACCAAAGAGTATGGTGTTTGCCCAGTGGCTGTCCGCGGGGTAGTTCGATAAGCCCATAGCACGCCGTCGAGCTCGTCCGCCCATGCGCCTAGTTTGGCATCAAGGCGGGTCTTGAGATTTTGGATAATGATTCGGTTCGTGACTTCAGCTTGGCCATTTGCTTGTGGGTGACCAACTGTAGTGAATCTGAGGTCGATCCCGAGATCTCGACAATAGCTCTTGGTATTCTCGGATCGAAATTGAGGGCCATTGTCACAGATGAGTACCCTCGGAACCCCAAAACGGCAGATTATATTCTTCCAGAGGAAATTTCTTATTACTGCATCAGTAATTTTGGGGACTGCCTCGGCCTCGACCCACTTTGAGAAGTACTCGACGCATACTATGGCAAACTTTTTCTGTCTGGGTGCCAAGGGGAAGGGTCCAATGATGTCGATCCCCCATTGGTCGAAGGGCCAGCACACATCGATCGGTATCATGGACGCAGGGTGAGTGTGGATTAGGTTGCCGTGTTTTTGGCATTTGGGGCATTTCTTAGAGTGGATCTTCGCATCCCACACCATAGTCGGCCAAAAATACCCGCTTCTTAAGATTTTTCGAGCTAGAGCTCGACCTCCGGAATGGTTCCCGCAGCATCCCTCATGGACTTCTTCTAGGACATCTCGGGCTTGGCTAGGTCGTAGGCACCTTAGAGGGGGACCTGTGAAAGATTTTTTGAACAACCTGCCCTCATGATCCATCATGTATAGCAGAGATCGATATTTTACTCTCCTGGCCTCAGTTCGATTTTGGGGCAAAAGCCCGTCCTTGAGATAAGCGATTAGATCGTCCATCCAGCAAGGTTCCGGCGGATCGATGGTTGCGACCTCGACTTTTCCTTCATCGATCGCACGGCCCCCCGAGACCATGAACGAGATGGTCGCATCCTTTATTCCCTGGAATCCGTTGGCCAACTTCGATAGGGCATCTGCTCGGCCGTTCTCTTCGCGAGGGACCTGTTCGATTTTGAACTCTTTCAGCTTAGAGGCCAGTTCTTTAACCATTTTGAGATACGCCGCCATGGAATCTTCCCGAGCTTCGTATGTGCCGTTAACTTGGCCCGCGACGAGCTGGGAATCAGTTACAACGGCTAATCTGTCGATCTGGTTCTCCGTGGCGTATCTTAGCCCTGCCACCAGTGCTTCGTACTCAGCTTCGTTGTTTGTTGCTTTAAAATCGAGCTTAATGGCGAAATCGAGCTGTAGTCCGTCTGAGTTTATAAGGGATATGCCCACCCCCCCCCTTGAGAGGTCGATGAGCCATCCGTATACATGGTCCAACTGGGCGTGGCGCGGACGATCTCCATCGAGCTGGTGTTCTTTTCGACTAGAAAGTCAGCCAGAACTTGAGCTTGCTGGGCGGCCCGGGGTTGGTAGGTGATGTCATGCTGACTCAACTCGACCGCCCATTTCATCATTCGACCCGACACGTCGGGCTTGGATAAGACCTGCCTAAGGGGTTGATCCGTTAGGACGATTATGGGATGAGCTTGGAAATACGGTCGTAGCTTCCGAGCAGCATGCGTCAGAGCGAACACGAATTTCTCGATCTCGAGATAATTTCGCTCCGCGCCGTGTAGGATCTTGCTCAGGTAGTAGATCGGTAGGTGTTTTCGATCTCGAATGGCTACCAAAACGGAGCTGAAAGTTTCATTAGAGAGGGACAGGTAGAGGTACAAGGTCTCTCCTTCATTCGGCTTCGCCAGCAATGGCGGGGAGGCCAGGTATTCTTTCAGTTGATCTAACGCCCGGTCGCATTCTTCGTTCCACTCGAATTTTTTGAGGTTCCTTAAAACTTTGAAGAATGGGAGATTTCGTTCGGACGATCGTGATATGAACCGGTTCAGTGAGATTATGCGACCCACCAAGGACTGTACCTGGTTGATGCACCGAGGTCGAGGGATGACCTGGATTGCTTTGATCTTCGCGGGGTTCGCCTCGATGCCTCGTTGGCTCACCATGTATCCCAGAAACTTTCCTCCTTCGACCCCGAATGTGCATTTGTCGGGGTTGAGCTTCATGCCGTATTGCCTTAAGATCTCAAACGATCTGTGCAGATGATCTAGATGATGGTACGCCCAACGACTTTTCACGATCATGTCATCGACGTAGACCTCCATGGTCTTTCCGATCTCATCCTTGAACATCAGGTTGACCAATCTTTGATACGTGGCTCCCGCATTCTTTAGCCCGAAGGGCATGAACTTGAAGCAGTATATTCCCTTTACTACAATGAAGGCCGTGTGCTTTTGATCCTCGGGAGCCATAGAGATCTGGTAATAACCTTGAAATGCGTCCATCATACTGAGCATCTCGCACCCAGCTGTCGAGTCGACGAGCTGATCTATTCGGGGCAGCGGATACGGGTCTTTCGGGCATGCCTTGTTGAGATCGGTGAAATCGTTGCACATTCTCCATTTCCCGCCTGTTTTTTGCACGAGGACTACGTTGCACAACCAGTCAACGTATTGAGCTGGAGTGACGTATCCTGCATCGAGGAGTTTATTGACCTCGGCCTCGATTATATCATTCCGCGCCCGACTCTGAGGTCTTAGCTTTTGTTTAATGGGTTTGATCGACGGATCGATCCCGAGCCGGTGGCAGATCACCTTCGGGTCAACTCCGATCAGATCTTTGGCAGCCCAAGCGAAGATGTCAGAGTTGTCCCTCAAGAATTCTATCATCATGACCTCGTGTTGAGGATGCATGTTCGCCCCGATCTTGGTGGTCTTATTGCTGTTTCCGGGGACTAGGGCAATTTCTTTCAGTTCTTCGGAGGGCTCAAGCCGCTCGCTGGCCTTTCTTTTCCGAGCTGCGGGGGATCTCTCCGCCTCGCACTCCTTGGTAGGGAGCTCGATCTCCCCATCGGCATAGGTCTGGAGGTCGAGCTCTGGCTCCACCTCTTTTCCGGATGGCTTTTTCAGGACGATGGCGTAACAAGCCCAACTGTCCATGATGTCGCAAGTCACCTCTCCGACCCCGTTCGGGGTGGGCATTTTCAGCTTTTGATGGTACGTTGAGATGATTGCTTTGAACTGAATAAGGCCAGGTCGGCCGAAGATCATGTTATACGCTAGGGGCATATTGACGACGACGTACTCGACCTCCTGGGTCACCCTCTTGGGGGATGTTCCCATCGAGGTGAGAAGTCGAATGCGCCCTAACGGTATGACTTCCGATCCGCCGAACCCGGAAAGCGGTGTTCGGATCGGATCGAGCTTTAGGTTGTGCAACTTCATTTTTACAAGAGTCGAGTAAGGGATAATGTTCGAGCTGCTTCCATTATCAACTAGGCATTTGGTTACATCATAGTTAGCCACGCCTAAGGTCACCACCATCGGACAGCTAGGCGCATCGCCTTCCCGATGGGGGCCAGGGCGGCTATCACTCTCACTAAAGCTAACCTCCTGCCTTTCCCACTCTCTACCACTATCGATCTGGAAGACTTCTTCGTGCGGACCGTTGTACTCTCGAGCTGCTCGCCTGATATTCCTTTTTCGAGCTGCATTCGAATCGCCGCCCTCGTGCCCCCCGGCTATCATATAGATCTTGCCGTGTGTGGGGGGATTGTCTTCCACTCTCTCCAGCGGCTGCTTCCCAGATCGTTTTGAGGGAGATCGAGATCTGGACCTGTCGCGATCGGTCGACCTCCCCGCCTTTTCAGAGTAGTGGTCGATGCGTCGAACAAAATCCTTCAGGTGCCCCCCTTGGATGAGTCTTTCGATCTCATCTCGGAGGGCGTTACATTCTGCGGTCGTGTGGCCCCATTGCTGATGGTAGCCACAGTACTTCCCTGATGCCTGAGCCTTCGGGCCCTCCCGGATGGGCTTTGGTTTCTTCAGAAGGCTCTGGTCCATGACCACGTAGATCTGGTCTAGGGACTTGGTCAAGGGGACATAGTTTCGTCGGTCGACCTGGGTCGGTTGGTCGACTTTCCCCTTGATCTTCTTCAGCTCGTTCCCTTTCCGGTGTTGGGGCGAGCTGGACCCAATGACCTGCCTCTCAGATCGAGGAGGAGGTCCGTGCGCGAGGGCGATCTCCTCAACGCGCATGAAGCCGTGGGCGATATCCTGGATCTCCGTCAGGTTGCGTGGGCCGGCCCTGACGATTTCGTCCGCCCATAGACGGTTGCGGAGAGCTCGATGGACCACAGAGAGCAGGGTGTCCATCGTCGGGTTTTCGACCCGGACTACTTCCCTCGAAAAGCGAGTCATGAAATCTCGCAGGGACTCTCCTTCCCTCTGATAGATGCTGTTGAGATAGGAGGGGGGGAGTTTTTCTCCCGTCATCGAGGAGAAGTGCGCCGTGAACCGATCTACAAACCGGTTGTAGGTCGTTATGCACCTTGGCGGCAGGCGGATGAACCAGTCTTGAGCGGGGCCCGTCAGCGTGGTGACGAAGAGCTTAGCCCAGATCTGTTGGGGATGGGAGTGTAGAAACATCCGGTTCTCGAAGGCCGTTACATGTTTCTCGGGATCCGTGGTCCCGTTGTACATGGGCAGGCCGGTCGGAATTCGATCTCCGTCACAGGTCGTGCGGAGAATGTCCTCGCAGAAAGGGGAAGCTTCTTCCCTATCGCTGCGGTAACGGAGAGGGCGTCGGTTCAGCCCTTCTCGAAGATCGACCTGCCTCTGGGTGACGTGGGAGCCACGGTCACCCAGGCGGTCTTGGACCCTTTTTCGGGGTGGGTCCTCACAGTAATCTTGTTCTCTTCCCGCGCGAGCCGCGGCGATTCTGGCGGCCTCCTCCCTAGCCGTTCGGGGGGGAATTCGATCTCTGAGGTCGTCGAATTCATCGTCGTCTTCGTCGACCACGCGCTTGCCGCGGCTGTTGCGGCTGGGGTGGTCGGAGTCCCCGTGGTCCTCTCGGGGAACCTTGTCTGCTGCGGGAGGGGGTGGTGGCGGTGCGATCCCTTGGATCTGCCCCGCCCCAACCTGGGGACTAGGGCCCCAAATGATCTGTGCGGGTCGTCCATCGAGCGGTTGAAATACATAGGGAACCAGGTTCCCGTATGCCTGGACGGTAGGGGCCAACGAATTGCCCACCACGGGGCTTGGTATGGTGGTAGCTGGGCTGGCCCTTGGTAGCTCTGGGCGCCTGGGTTCGCGGCCCTCCGTTTGGGCACGTTCGATCTCGACCCGCCATTGGTCGAGGAAGGCTTCCAGGTCCGCCTGGGTGACGGCGTACCTGGGAGCGGCCTCCAGCGGAGGCCGGGGAATGTTGGTGTTGGGTCCGATCGGAGGATCAGTGGAGGTGTTGCCAAGCGGCGCGTCGTGATCGTGCCTGCCTTTGGCTACTTCCTCCATGTCCTCTTCTCGGTAGGTGTTCCTCGTGTTCACCATCTTGTTTGAAAAGGGGGATTGAAGGGGCTTTTATCTAGGTCGATTTGAAAGCAAGGGTTTCCCACAGACGGCGCCAAACTGATCCGGCTCAAATCTGGTCGATCTGACGTGTCGATCTGACTGTCAAGATATGGGTCAATCAGTCAAGAATTTGTTTTGAGTGGGTTCTTTATCGACCTGAAAGCACTCAGCAAACGTGAGCTCGAAACCAACTTGGGGGACTTGGGGTTTTACCCAAGGTTGGCACTCCGACGCTCAAGTCAGTAAAGGGGCTCTTTAGTGAGAGAATAAATGCAATTGAATGCGTATTAAAGGCTTACCAACTACTGTTCAAAGGGCGAGTATTTATAGCCATGGCCAAATGACACAGTAGTGTGTGTACTGTAGGTGTGCATTAATGGCGTTGCCAGTCGTCGATCTAGATGTCGGACGATGGAACCGGCTTGAGGCGGGTCGTTTGTACCTACTTTCCCCTTTGGGTAAAAGCAGGGACTGACGGTCATTAATGAGCCGTAGTGCGCCTGTTCCAGGGAATGGGAAGGGTACACGTGTCCCGACAGGAGTGCTTTTACAGAGTTCGGATGTTCGGTGACGTATGCTTTCGATCTGGAGATCGATATTGCCTTCCGGGATCCTGATGCTGTGGGTTTCCTCAGAAGAGAGTAGATCGATCTAGAGATCAACTGAGCTACCAAAATCGATCTGATGATCTGATGGTTTCATGAAGATCTGATGATCTGATGGTATGCCCCACCAATTTGGTGTCCCTAAACAAATCTGATGGCCTGAGGACCTGGTATCGATCTGATGACCTGCCCAACAGGTCGTTCATGGTTTGTCCAGGTTGGCGTGAGGGTCCACGTGGCACCAACTGGGGGCAACCACGTGGCCCCATACTATTATGCCATATCAATATATATATATATATATATATATATATATTATACACATTAGTATATTATTATTACAATTAATTTATATATATATTATACACATTATTATGTTATTATACATAATAATGTGTATAATATAAAATATATGTTAAAATAAATATATAACAAGTAGATATATTATATATTATATGTTATTATTATTACAATTAATTTATTTTAATATATATATATATTATTTAAAATATATATACATATTAATATATATATATATATATATATATATATATATTATATCTTAATATAATTAATTTATATTTTAATATAATAATATTAATAGAACAAAAAAATGAAAGGAAAAAACGTGAGGCCTGAGATTCGAACCCAGAACCTCAATTGTGTAAGAAGACCATCCAACCAACTAGGCTACCAGCTCCTTTACGTCATTTTATGTCAACAAACATTATTTGACTCTTTCTTGCCGAAATGGATTTAACGGTTTCCATCCAAAATTTGACGGTGGGACTAAAATTGTCACAAATTGAATCCAATGGGACCAAAATTGTCATTTTTTAAAACAATGGGACCAAAATTGCAAATCGCCCAATCCTATGGGACCAAAAATGTAATTTGCTCTTATTTATATTATTTGGCATATAAATTATAATCACTTCCATAAAATATACTTCTTCAAGAAAATATGTTTCCTTTTGGCATATACGCTCTCAATGTAACTATACATATAATTATATAAATTTCTTTGCACGCATTTAATGACATTTTTGTGGGATGCAAAATATCCTTTTCGAGACAATTAATTATTGTACCTCATTAAAGTGATTATACCCTTTAATGGAATTTTGGCATTAAAAAACAATTAAGACATGGTATCAAACTTGATAAATTAGTGAAATGCAAAATTTTGGGATTGATTACTATCTAAATTATTTGAATAATCGTAGTTTAGTATATATGCATTGTTTCAGGTGAACTTTACCAAATTCAAAACCGTTCATTCAATTAATTTTTGGGAAAATCTTTGAATAGTACCAAAAAGTTGAAAAAATTCCTTTTAGGTCTCCAGTTTTGAAAAAGTTCCCATTCAATCCCCAATTGAAAAACAAAATTCCTTTTAGGTCCCCACAAATAGTACATGTTCGTACATTGTCTTTAGGAATTGCGTACATTTTTTAGGGAATTGCGTATAAAAATCTCGGAATCTCGTAATATACGAGATTCCGAGATTTTTATACGCAATTCCCTAAAAAATGTACGCAATTCCTGAATTATTATACAACCTTGGGGAGTGAAAAGAAATTTTATTTTTCAATTGGGGAGTGAACAGGAACTTTTTCAAAATTGGGGAGTGAAAAGGAAATTCAGTTTACACTTGGGGATTTTTGAGGAATTGTCCGTTAATTTTATTTTAAAAAATATTAACTATTTTAATTTTTTTCCTACTGTTTCAAATATATATCTATATATCGACCTATTTTACTAGTTTAGATATATTTGACTCATTTTGACCCGTTTGGTTTGTTTTTCAATTCGATTGATCTAATCTAGACCCATTTAATCCGTTTTACACATTTTCGGCCTATTTTGAACCCGTATCATTCGTTTTTGAAGTGTTTGGTCCGTTTTGGACTTGTTTAACTCATTAAGAACCCGTTTCAATCGTTTTTTCACCCGTTCAACCTATATTTATCTATGGACTCGTTCCTCAATTTTCAATATGTTTGACTTATTTTGACCCTTTAACTCATTTTGGGTGTATTTCGTTTGTTTTTCGATCAATTCGACCTATTATGACCCCACGTGGTTGATTTCATCTATTTTTGGACTTATAATTTAGTGTTAAGTGTTAATCTATAATTTATATGTCTTGTAGGGCCCTTATTCTTTGGGTTGTATTGTAATAGTGAACTAGTGAACTGCCCACAAAGTCCACAACCTCATGTCCTCATGTGATTTGGTGTGCGCTATTATGCAGAAAACACACACAGCACGCACAGTTTCTCTTTTCATTTACTCCTTTTCTTGTTAGGTCCATGTCTTTGTATTTCCAAGATTCAAATCACTACAAGAATTTAACTAGTCTACGCTCTTATTGGTCCTTTTGATTTGCAATTTATCCCCAAACATTCCCTATGATTGAGCTTCAAACCTGAACTGGCTCTTAGCTGTTCTTCTTTCCGCTCCCAGATTAGCTCAAAAGATTGAAGACCCATTTGTTTTGGGATGCTGAAAAGGTAATTGGCGCATTTATTCCAGTTATTTAAGCTTCGAATCTTGTTCTTTGCGCCTTATGAGTGGAATTTTCATATATTTTTACTCAGATGGGAGTTCTTTTATGTTAGAGAGTGGACATTCTTTTCTGTGAAATTTTGTGTTTTTTCACTTTGGTTAGGATATTTAGGAGTATTTCTGTGTAGTTTTGCATCTATGGTGGGTATGGTTGGGGAAAAAGATTGCATTTTGATTTGGGTTTTTCTCAGGACACATCTGAGAGTAAAAGCGATGAACTTTTGGGTGTAGCTACTTTATGATTTTTCGGGGTTTTAATGATCGATGATTGTCCATAATGGGAGCATCTTATACCATGGAGGTGTGCTTTGAAGAGAATCTTGGCTTTGTCTTAAAAGGCAAAAACATATTCTTGTGAATTATTGTGACAGCTGCCAAACTGCATTTACAGATAAGTTAGGCAAGAGTGTTAAATGGTCCAATATTGGTTGCTTCCATTGATCTTCTGTTACCAATGACGTTTAAAAGCATTGAATCAGTGAATCTTCGTGCATAATTGCTGTATCATGGTATAATTCTTGACATAAATCAACATATTCGGCAAAAAATCAGAGTTTTATTTTGGAGCACTCAATGGCATCAATTAGAAGAACATTGTCTCCAGTTCCTCGTCCTGGAGCTATAATGAATGGAGAAGCATGTCAGGTTGCATCCCCTTTGTCCAAATCATCTTCAAACAGTCAGAACTATCCGCTACACAGTAATGGGATACTATCTTCTACGATGGGTTCGTTAGACTACGCTCTATACAAAACCCAGAGTTTCATTCTTGGCCTTTTCTCCAACCGATCTTCTCGCCCCTTCGATAGGTCAAAAGTAAAGGGACAGAGTTGGCGTAGAGCATTTTTTCATTTCTTGATCTTTTTTATTGTTGGGATTTTTGTCGGCATCACCCCATTTGTTCCCCTTAATATGTCCACGAACGTAGAGCCAAAAAACCAAGATTACAACTTTGAGCTTTATAGTGGGCAGAAAAATGCAGTAGTCGAAAGGCTTTCTTTGAGTGAAAATTCTACATCAGATGAAAGTTTTGATCGAGCTGTTTCGAATAATTCATTAGAAGAGGCTTCCGATTTGGTTTTCCATAAGCTTTTGATTATTGTGACTCCAACTTATGCAAGACCCCTTCAGACATACTATCTGAACCGTTTGGCACATACATTGAAGGTGGTCCCACATCCTCTTTTGTGGATAGTTGTGGAGATGGATTCTCAATCAGTAGAAACAGCTGAGTTTTTGAGGAATACGGGTGTCATGTACAGACATCTTGTGAGCAATACAAAAAACACTAGTGATATAACAGATAGAACTTTGCTCCTGAGAAATGCAGCACTCTCACATATTGAGACACACCGTCTTGATGGAATTGTTTACTTTGCTGATGATGATAAGATATATTCATCTGATCTCTTTGATGAAATGAGAAAGATAAGGTACTTTTTTTCAATTCCTTTTCTTTTATTTATTTAGTCATTCATTCATTATTATTATTATTAGTTTTTCGGGTGGGTGGGGGGTGGGTGGGTTTAATTACACGGGTATAGCCTGAAGTTTGACATTAAATTACACAAACTTCGCTTGAGGTTACCGGAAGGTCTCGCCTAATGCATAATATGATTGTCATAAAATAAAATTCAAATACTAATGTGAAAGTGCCAATGACAAAATAGGGTATCTTAAAAATTTAGAGATTATATCATGAACAAATTCATGCAATTGTAAATTCTTTGATAGGGGAAGTTTCTGTAAGTTCTGAAACCTCAGGGAAAGTCTGTATAGTTGTGACAAACCTCAGGGTATGTCAGTGTAATAATCCTTTTTGGTTTTTTTGCCTACGAAGTTATTTTTCTTAATATTGTTTCTTTGTTTGGTCTACATGCAGCCGTATTGGAACATGGGCTGTAGCCAAGGTGGTCGAAAGCCTTGGTGAAATTTTCTTAGAGGGTCCAATTTGTAACGGTTCTCAAGTAATAGGATGGCATGTGGTTGACATGACAAAAAGATCTAGAAGGTTCCATGCCAACATGCTTGGTTTTGCCTTTAATAGTACGATCATTTGGGATCAGAAGAGATGGCATCGACCCACACTTGAACCCATTAGGCTGGTTGAGAGAGTGAAAGAAGATTTTCAAGTAAGAAAATTTGAATCTATACTTTTAGGCCATTAATTAGTATAATCTTGGCTTTTTTTTTCAATATATACATTGTTCTGTTGCAGGCTAGCGCATTCATTGAGCAAGTCGTGGAGGATGAAAGTCAAATGGAATGCTTTTCAATGGACTCTTTAGGAATCATGGTTTGGCATCACACGATGGGTTCACATTCGTACCCTGATAATTGGTATACGGGTAATAATTCGGGGACAATTGTTCAATATAAGTGAATGATGGTGCTTGATTAAGGTAAGATGTATCATTTCCGAATGTTTAGGTGATGAGGAAGAAGAAAGTGATTATCTTTGCTCCATTCTTTTGACATTTCCTCAGTGAAGTGCTGAAGAGTTTGGTAAATTATAGAAATTGGGAAATGATGAAACGAGGATAATATTGTATAATATTATAGCTAGCCTATTATTTTCTGGGGGAATCTGCACTCTGCATATGCGGCCTGTGGCCATTAGCCTGTTAAAATTTTTTGTTCTCGGACATTTCCACAGTCGGACGATATTGTTTATTTGGGAGTTTTGATTTTTGATCAGTACTTGTACATTAATTGTGACTTAAGTTCTTTTATGGGTAATGAAACCCTATCAGAAAGAAAGGGTTCTTGTTTTCTTGGTTGTGATTTGTGTTTTTTATTAGTTTAAGGGATAACTACACTGATGCCAGGGGACGTTTTTGTAATTTCACAAACTTCGGTGAAGTTCTAGTAATTCGACCAGAGCTCGGGCTATGCCAGTGTAACTATCCCTTAGTTTCAATAGTGATTTTTAACATTGCCTTTCTTTATTCCATGAGAAGGCGTGCCATGGGCAGAATGAGTGAAACATACTTCATTCTTTCCCTCTTTTTCACATATAAAAAGTTTCTCCACTCTGATAAGAAAAGGTTTTCGAAATATCGCATAATACCCTTCTTTCTCATCTTTTCGATGATAGCCAATATCGATCTCATCCTCCTTGCACTCCTTCATGGTTCTTTCATATCTTGTGTTCTTCTTTTTCTCACCCTGGTTTTCCTGATATCTCTTCTTCTCGCAATCTGCATCGTGCTGCTTTTGATATTGTTTGTTGATCTCTATGACACCTTATCGCTCGTCTGTTGGTTTCTCGGCAATGTAAAAGCCGATATCGAGTTGGCATTTGCAGTCGCTCTGTTTGCTTTGATACAGTTTGTTGTTGATATGGTGTTGGCTTCAAAGTCCTTTGTTGGAGGTGTTGCTGTCAAGTTGAAAATGAAAATGATGCAACAGCTGAGGGTTTGAATTGTCATCATCTTCTTGTTTGTGGGTTGTTTTGTTATGTGTTTGTGAAATCATGGTTATGCAGCGAATTTTCATATAATCTAAGGGGCATTTTGCAATTTCACGAAATGGTCTTGTTTAGAGCTTCCAAATTTGCTCTTGCAACAGGAAAATATCATTTGTTGTGTGCGATACTCATTTTAAAAGTCTATGATAGATTTATTAGGGAATCTTATATCGTCTTGTCATGTTTGTATTATGTACCTATATTCGTATATTGCACGTGAAATATATATATAGCGTTGAAATTATAATATTTCTTTTGAAAATGAAATATGAGAGATTATAAATGCTACTGATCTTGTATTTGAAACAATTTAGAAACAACTTTATTAGACTAGAACATTTTTTAAGTAATATGCAAGTATAGTTTTATACTTGTATATTAATAATAAAATTTATAAAATTTTCAATATATTTATGATATTTGAATTTCATGACAAATTTTACTTGATGTGTGAATTACATCAAACTCCATCAATTTAAAAAATACATATTTTCTTTAAAACTTAGGGTAAACAAATATTATAACACTTTCATCAATTGATTTTGCTGGGTCAATCATTTAGTACTACTCTCGTCCAACATGCTTAACTTTAGAGTTTGAGATTCAATACGTATGATCCCACCAAAAATCTATAAATTTCACATTATCTTACTATCATTCCAATATAATAATGGGATTTTGGAAAATTCTCAAAATTAAAACATGTTATTTTCTTGGCAAATTAATTGTGGCCAATGATAGTTTCATTTCGCCACGTTTAAACTTTAAAACCACCTATATTACCAAGTGTCGGGGCTGCGGCTGCGCCACCACTCCACCACCACACACACAGAGTCAAATACTTCCCTAGAATAGCCACAAACCCCACTCAAGCTCCTCAGTACTCCGTCGATGGAGAAAGTATGCCCAATCGCCGGCAACCCGTGTCTCAATTCATCGACAGTTCCTCATAAAACCGCCGCAAAACTTCCATTTCCGCCGGCGGAGCTGCGATTAAAGAACAAACTCCGGCGACCATTTACCGTAAAATCCTCGGTCAACTCACCTGTGAATGAAGCTGTTAATGTCGAACCTGTTTATGAACCCACGCCTCCTAATCGCCCTCTCCGAACTCCTCACAGCGGGTAAAAATTTAATCTTTGTGCTTTCCTTGTTGCCTTTCATTGCAGCAGATTGTTGTTCATAAAGCAAGAACGTTATTGGGTGTGAAGAATGTTTACTGATTTATTCGATTTATTGCAGTGGATAATTGTTTTCTTTCTTTTCCCTTTTTGGTATTGTGGTTTCTTTGATCAGGTATCATTTTGATGGAACCGCCCGTAAATTCTTTGAGGGGTGGTACTTCAAGGTCTCAATTCCAGAATGCAGGCAGAGTTTCTGCTTCATGTACTCCATAGAAAGCCCATCATTCACCAAGAAATTGAGCCAACTGGAGGAGGTACAGTATGGGCCTCGATTTACAGGAGTTGGAGCTCAAATTTTAGGGGCTGATGATAAATACATTTGCCAGTATAGTGAAGAATCAAAGAATTTTTGGGGAAGTATGTCTCTTTGTAAAAATTGGTTGCTGTTTTATTAACCGATGTTTTCAATCTTTGATCTTGAATGAATAATTGATGTGCTGTGTTTGGTAGACAGAGATGAATTGATACTTGGCAATACTTTTGTGGGGCAAAACAATATGCAGCCTCCAAACAAGGAGATCCCTCCTGAGGTAAGCAGGCATTTTATTGATTCACTTCGTTTGGTTTGAAAATTCGGATTTATATTATGTTGGAAACAAGAAAAGGCTGTTGTTTTACGGTAGTTTCTTCTTTCAGGAGTTCAACCGTAGAGTTTCCGAGGGTTTCCAAGTTGCCCCTCTTTGGCACCAAGGCTCTATACGCGATGATGGAAGGTAAATGTTAAAACCTTCTCCATAAACCCTTTAATTTCATGATATATTTTATGTTAAATGGTCTTCTTGGTTGTAGTTCTAATAAATGTCATGTTTGATTGTTCGAAGTATTTATATGTCGCTCATATTGACATGATTTAGCTTGACAGGACAGATTATGCTGAGATTGTGAAGACAGCACGGTGGGCTTACAGCACCCGACCTGTTTATGGATGGGGAAATGTTGACTCGAAGCAAAAGTCGACAGCAGGATGGCTTGCTGCTTTCCCTGTGTTTGAACCTCATTGGCAAATATGTATGGCCGGCGGACTTTCAACAGGTAATTTCACTACTTGTATTTCTGAACTTGTTAAACTTTTGGCTTTGCTATTGTCTCTTTGAATGATATTATCATTGGAGGAAGAAGTTGTTAATACATTTTTCTGTTGCTAGCTTATCGTCGTTCGTTGATTTCTTACTTGTAGGTTGGATAGAATGGGGCGATAAAAGATATGAGTTTAAAGATGCTCCTTCGTATTCTGAAAAGAACTGGGGTGGTGGCTTCCCAAGAAAGTGGTTCTGGGTATTTCTCGGAATTTCTTATACTATATATACACGTATGGAGAAATAACTGAGCGTGAAGATTTTGCATGTCGATATATTCTCAGGTACAATGTAATGTGTTTGATGGAGCTGATGGCGAAGTTGCTTTAACTGTTGGTGGTGGGTTGAGGCAGCTGCCTGGTCTCGGTGAGACTTATGAAAATGCTGCACTGGTAATTATCTATAATGTGATCTAACAGTCTTTTAATCGTTAGAAGAACATACAGAATGCGGTCTCAGGAAAGACCCACGGTACAAGAATGTTTGTCTGTTTTGGGTTCGAGATATTTTAGTATTCTGTGTTTGTAACTATCCGTTATAAAGTCTATGCTTGCTATGGTGATCCATTTATGAAAATTATTGATTCAGGTTGGAGTTCACTATGGTGGGGTTTTCTACGAGTTTGTACCGTGGAATGGAGTTGTTAGCTGGGACATTGCCCCATGGGGTCATTGGTGCGTTTCTGCAGAGACCGAAGCACACAAGGTAATCTGTTAATTCTGCTTGCGTCAACACTCGAGACATATTCACATTCCAAAAAATTATTTCAAGTTGAGCTGGAAAACTCCGAGAAGGGCTCTAAAAGAAAAGGTAAATAAAAATAATAAAACATAGCAATCATAGTTTAAAGGGTTAATTACGCTGATATATCCGATTTTTGGCATAATTAACTAATTACACAAACTTCCCAAGAGGTTAGAAACATTACAAAGAGTGCTTTGTGAATTCACATTTAATCTGGATCTATGAATTTTGATGACATCATACCTAATTCGTTAATGAGTACCCTACTTAATATTTGATTTTAATGTGGGCCTTTAATTCATGACTAGAGTAGCATGAGTTAGGCCAAACCTCACTGTATGCTAGGGGAAATTTAGTAATTTCTCAAATCTCAGGAAAGTTTTTATAATTTTTCGAACCTCAGGGTAAGTTTGTATAATTTGACCAGACCTCATGGTGTGCCGGTGTGACTATCCCTATTTCATAAATGAGAAAGAAAAAGAAGCATTGCGTGATGGTTTCTAACGAGGTGTTCAACTCGAGCAGGTGGAATTGGAAGCTAAAACAAAAGATCCGGGCACGACACTGCGTGCCCCTACCTCGGAAGCTGGTTTAGCTCCAGCTTGTAAGGACACTTGCTTTGCCGACTTACGCCTTCGACTGTGGGAACGCCGTTATGATGGAAGCGAAGGAAAGGTTGTTGCTCGCTCCTATAAACACATAAACATTCATTTAATAACAAGATTCAAATTCCTTCTCGACCCCCCCTCAGCGCTTTTCTTATTCCCGTTTCTTGCTTGTTAGGTTATTTTGGATGTTACAAGTACAATGGCGGCCGTAGAAGTCGGTGGCGGTCCATGGTTTAGTGGATGGAAAGGCGTGACAAGCCCTCCGGAGATTCTGAAGCGCATCGTTGGGCTTCCGGTCGACGTGGAAGGACTCTTTGGTTTTACTCCTTTCCTCAAACCACCAGGCTTGTAGTTGTTTCAGATGGAGAACTGCTGCATTTCTTGTGGTTATTCTTGAAGTTCTGGTTGATAGAGTACCATACACATGTTCTCTTGTAGGATGATTCACATTTTTTGGACAGAATTTTGGCCTAAATATGAAATAGGCCTTGGTGTAATTTGCCAAATTTAATTGTTTCTTTCTTTCTTTTTTTTTTTCTGCTTTTTTACCGTGAGTGAATTCATGCAGTATTAACGAGTCCCCTCCTCATATATAATCGATCAAACCAAACATACATATAATGTGCTATAGTCCACATATCAAAGATACCATTAGTCATTAGATATGTATTGACCCTCCCTAACGTAAGCTAGGCTTTATGGTGCTATTCACATTACGGTCTCTTTTATGATGCTATTCACATTACGGTCTTTGTTACCACCCGCTCTCCTCGGAACAACCGTTAGCTCTTCAATAGTGTGCCCAAATATTCGGGTTTTCACATGACAACGAATGTTTGCATAAATGTCGGTGGCGTCCTAAAGACTCTTCGCGCGGGCAGTCTTTGCGGTGAGACAGCCCTGTTTACTTGATCGAATACGGACATCTTATACTATTATTCCATCAATTCCACTCAAGTCACCAGCTAGCGGTGAAACTTTTTAGTTAAACTAATATAACGTCTAACCGTTAATAACTACTGAACTGAACCAACTATTAATAACTGTTGAACTATTAGATTACATCACTCCTTATTTTATAATCTAAATTCTGATTGAAAGCTTATCCAACTTCTTTTTGGGGCTTCCTTAGCTAGCCCGACTTTTCTTTTTGCCACGCATGGATTTAAACTTTTGGGCCGACATTGTTGTTAATTAACTAGTTTTTCTTTTTCAAGTAGGCATCGTTCACATTTTTATTAATTCGAGAGTGTATTATTGAGTTTCTAAATGCGTAATTATCACAAATAATTAATTTTTACACTTTAATAGTTAGATCAACCTTAAATCCATAACAAACAAAAGAGATATGAAAAACATGTTCAAAAATCTTGTTTTCACAATTTTACATGTGATCAATTTTTGTTTGTTAAAAAGAAAAATTCAAACTCACCAAATCAAACACACAAAATTATTGAGAAAATTTCAAGATTCATGGCTAGGGTGGGCTAGGGTTGAGGGTTAATGATACATGGGGCCATTGTAATTAGTGCAAACTTGAGCATACTTGATTAAAGCAACTCTCCACTTAATTAGTTAGAAAAATACAATAGAATTATATTATATTATCATCATTCAGTGGCTGCGCCTAATGAATATCAACTTGGGATCAAGCCTTAAATCCTGGATTTTGAAATATATAATATTATCTCCTTTTTTGAACCTTTTATATATTTTATTAATAAATTTGCACGGAGGTTTTAGGTAAATGTGAATAAACACAAATATTAAAATTCTATCTGTTGCGATTTTTTTTTTTTTTTTTTGTTTGTGTGATTATCAACTTCCCATGAAATTATTAATCATATGTGCATGTCCGACAAAATATATGTCGTGTGATATTTGATGCCGAACTGATTAGGGTTAGACTTTTCCCACACTACTTGAAAAATTGAGTTCTTTTTTATGGATCTAGACTTCTATTATAGTTTTTGTTTAAGACATCGAATTACGAACCGGGCCACACTCGAACCCTAGTTCGAGTCAGGCTCAAGACTAGTTTGTAGAAGTTTGTTACGCTCGAGTTTGAATTCATGTTTGAGAAAATGAATTCGAGCCTTAGACCAAAAAAGGACAGAGTTTGTCTCGATTCATTCGTAAACTCTGTCCTTTTTTGTCTAAGGCTATAGTTTATATATATATATATATATATATATATATATATACTATAATTATATATGGATCCAAATAAATATAGAGAACTACAATTTGGTATCATTTAGTTAAAAAAAATTATATTTACATCCTCGCATAACCTTCATAGACTTATTTACATTTAGCCCTCCGGATGAGTTTTTAAATAGTAGAAAACTCCCACATTTAGACATATTAACATTGGACATCCAAATGAATTTTAAAATTATAAACGACCCCATTTCCATTAAAAAAATTATTTAAAAGCTATTTTATTCATTTAATATCTAGATGTAAAAACTCATTTTTTGGGGTGATGTGTTTTAAAAACTCATTCAGATTAAAATTATCAAAAATCCTAACGAGAAGGGGTCATTCGTAATTTTAAAATTCATTTCGGTGGTCCATGTTATGTAATCTAAATATGGGGGTGTTTTGTTATTTAAAAATTCATTTGAGGTCTAGATGTAACTCACTCCTTCATAATATTTCAAAATTTTATTAGCTTTTTTGGGTGTGTAATGCAATTATTAAATTTACAAGGGTATAAATGTAATTATTCAACTAAATGATATCAAATTGTAATTTTTTATTTTTTTTTTTTGGAGTCTGAACGTAAACGACCAATATCCATCTATCTATCTATCTATATAAATAAATCTATGGAAAAATATTATTTTTGGTCCCATACTTTAGGTTCATTTTCGAGTTTGGTCTCACGTTTAGTGACTCAGTTGACTATGGTCCCAAACTTCTAAATTTTTGTCAAAGTTGGTCCACCAATCTATTTTCCATTAGATCATGGACGTAAGATGCACGTGACATTAGGACACACGGTTAGACAATTATCAACTTATTATAATTTTACCCCAATTTTAGTTTATATTTATAAAATATACACTAGCCTTTAAAATAAAAAATGAACAATCTTAAATACACAAAAATATAAATAATAATAATAAATAATATAAATTTCACATTAAATATTAAAATAATATATTAAAAAATAACAATATTATTAAAAATCAATTAAGTGATACTAACAAAAATAATAGGAAATGATATAACAAATTAAATTTCCAATCATAGAATAAATAAAAATCTAAATCTAACAAAAAAATTATAAATTTCTTCGTGAATATTAAAATTATGAATTAAAAAGTACTAATATCATTAAAATTAACTAAACAATATTAAAAAAATGATAGGAATCGATATAACAAATTAAATTCCTAATCTTAAATATACAAAAATTTAAATAATAACAAAAAATATATATATAAATTTCACATTAAATATTAAAAAATTTTGAATCTTTTTCTAACCAATATTGTTTAATTCCACCACATTACTTTTTTTGTTTTTGGTAGAAAGAAAAACCCAGCTACCACCTAATGTAGCACCACCGTGCCCCACCTCACACACAACACCACCATAGCCCTCCCACCCTACCACGCCATTGCCCCTCCCAAGTCTGCCGTCTCCGCCCTCCTTTTCCAATTCACCCGCCGCCTCCCCACTTCTAGTTCGTCGCCGCGCCTCCTCTTTCAACTCCGCGGTCGTCGCCTTCGATCCATTTCAAGTCTGCCATCGTCCCACCACCGTAGCTGCCATTGCGTCACACTGCGACCCCATTGCTTCGCACCACTATATCCGCTGCCGATGCCCCACCCCAATTCCTTCTCCACCACACCTCTACTAGTCACTCTCTCACTTTCCCTTCTATCCCACCACCGACCCCCCAATTCCTCCTCCACGGCACCCACCCCAGCCGCACCCTCTCTCTGGTAAGTTCCTCTTTCTCGCCATTTTTGCATTATCTCTTCTCTCTTTTCTCTCTTTCGTTTTTTATTTGTCGGTGATGGTTTGGAAGGAACAAAGGGTAGTGACGTTTTAGATCTGGGTTATTAAAGGGCAGTGGCTACGTGGTGGTGGCGGCGATGGTGGTTGCGTGGTGCTGGTGGTTGCAATGTAATTGTGGTGATGGCTGTGTCATAGTGGTGATTTTAGATTTAGGTTGGGAAAGGACGGTAGTGATAGCTATGAAGAACGTCATATTGGGGAAAAGGTTTTTCTGTATATTCACTTCTGTAAAGAACCAAAGTACAAACTATGTATAAATACAATATACAATCTATCTAAGAAAGGAAAGCGAATAACCCTATACAATTACGGGATTACATATCTCTGATGTTTAGCTACTTTCCTTATGTCAACACTCCCCCTCAAGTTGTACGGTCGGATCTCCGATGTGCAACTTGCTCAGAACTTCCCCAAAGATCCTGCCATTCACTGCCTTGGTCAGGATATCAGCTAGTTGGTCCTCTGACCTCACAAACGGAAGTTTAATAACCCCTTCCTCGATCTTTTCTTTAATGAAGTGGCGATCGACCTCCACGTGCTTCGTACGGTCATGCTGTACTGGGTTTTCTGAAATGTTGATCGTAGCCCGATTATCGCACATTAGATTACAGGCTCTGGTAATCGGGATGCCAATTTCTGCAAGTAAATTCCTCAGTCAAAGAACCTCTATCACTCCTCTAGCAATCCCCCTAAATTCTGCTTCTGCACTGGACAAGGCGACCACCTTCTGCTTCTTACTCTTCCACGTTACCAAGTTTCCCCCAACAAGCGTGAAGTACCCAGAAGTAGACCTCCGATCCCCTGGGTTTCCCGACCAATCGGCATCTGTATAAGCTTCGATATCAAAATGCCCATGTTTCTGGAACAGAACTCCTCGTCCTGGACAACTCTTTAAGTACCTACAGACTCTTACCGTTGCTTCCAGGTGATCTTTTTGAGGTCAGTGCATAAACAGACTCAATACCTGTACTGCATATGATATGTCACGCGTATGAGACAAATAGATCAGTTTCCCCACCAGGTGCTGATACTGTGTCTTATCTGCTTTCTGTGCCTCCTCCACTATTCTAAGCCCATGATTAACTACCATGGGAGTGTCCACTGGTCGACACTCTAGCAGACCTGTCTCGGCTAGTAAGTCGAGGACAAACTTTCTCTGTGAAATATAGATGCCTCTCCTGGATCTCTTTACTTCAATCCCCAAAAAATACTTAAGCCTCCCCGAGATCCTTCATTTCAAATTCCCTTAACAAGTTCTTCCTCAGTTCCCCAATTTCATCTGTGTCATCCCCGGTAATGATCATATCATCTACATAGATGATGAGGCATGTCACAAGTTCTCCCCTCCTCTTGATGAAGAGTGTGTGGTCGGAGTTGCTTTGATGATAGCCATACTTCCTCATGGTAGCTGTAAATCTCCCAAACCAGGCCCGGGGTGACTGCTTCAACCCATATAAGGCCTTCTTCAACCTGCACACATCCCCACTTCTAAATCCTTTAGTGAACCCTGGTGGGGGTTCCATGTAAACCTCTTCTTGAAGATCCCCCTGTAGGAAGGCATTTTTAACATCAAACTGGTGTAACTCCCACTCTCGGTTAGCTGCCACTGTGAACAATACCCTGATAGTGTCAATCTTGGCTACCGGGGAGAACGTCTCAGAGTAGTCAATGCCATACGTCTGTGTATACCCTTTTGCTACCAACCTCGTTTTATACCTCTCAATACTCCCATCTGCTCGGTGTTTCACTGTGTACACCCATCTACACCCTACCACCTTTTTCCCTTGAGGGAGTACACACCTGTCCCAAGTACCACTTTTCTCAAGTGCCTCCATTTCTGTCTCTATTGCCTGTACCCATTTATCATCTTTCAGAGCCTCCTCTACTCTACTTGGGATTCTGTCACTATGAATGGTTGTTATATATGCCTGAGCCTCTGTGCTCCCCCTGACAAGATTAGCTATGGGATATCGGGGAGTTCGTCCTGTATATTCCGACTCGTAATGCCTCGGGGGAACTCCCCCGTTTGTGCGTGGGGGTAACACGTATCTCTCCACTGTCACTTCTACACCATCCTGTTTACTCCCACTCCCCCCCTGTTCCTCATCGGGTCCTGCACTGTTAGAGTCATACGGAATTGGAGAAATGCTGTCACAATCAACGGTACGTACCTCAGGGATATTCAGCGTCGGGTTAGCCGGGTCAGTGGATAATGTGGGAGACTGTATTACGGGAGATGGCGGCCCAGTGGTTCCGCCTACTGGCCCTGGTGGGACTATGTCTGGCCAAAAGTATGCTGGCATCCCACTCAGTGGGTCCTGTCTCATCTCCCCCTGACCGCTGAGTGGGGAGGAGTAGAAGAACTCTGTCTCAACAAACTCACAATCCATGGTGGTATATAGACGCCGGGTGGGCGGATGATAGCACCTATAACCTTTCTGGTGCACCCCATACCCCACAAAGACACACTTAACCAAACAGGGATCAAGTTTTGTGCGCTCAGACTTAGGGATGTGAACGAAAACTAAACACCCAAACACCCGGGGTGGAAGTACTAGGATAGAGGGGATGCTGACCTGACTAGCTAGGGTTTTCAGGTGGGTAGAGAACTCCAGTGCTTTGGTGAGGAGTCGATTAGATAAGTAAACTGAGGTGGCAAAGGCCTCGGCCACAAGGACTGGGGGCAGTGGGACTCAATCAAGAGAGACATAGACATTTATAATAACTGATGATTTTTCCTTTCAGCACCCCCCGTTTTGCTGAGGAGTATGTGGGCAAGAGGTTTAATGAATTATCCCATTATCTCTAAAAAACTGAGCAAGAGTGTTGTTTATGTATCCCCCCCCCCTATCTGAACGAAGGACTCGAATAGAGGATTGATATTGACGGTGTACCATATGAAAGAAATCCAAAAATTTGGTGGCAACATCGGATTTATTTTTAATGAAATACACCCAAGTCATTCTAGAAAAATCATCAATAAAAAGAAAAAAATACTTAAAATTATGACCTCCACTAGTATTCGGGCCAGGCCCCCATACATCTGAATGCACCAACGAAAAAATAGAATCTGCCCGAGAACTAGAAACCGGGTAAGACTGTTTATGACTCTTAGCTAATCGACATGTGTCACACTGAAAAACACTATCCTTATGAAAAAATGGGGAAAAAACAACTGAAGATACCCTAAAGAGGGATGACCCAAACGACGGTGCCATAGCTACTGTTGACGGTCCACTGTCCCGTGAGCAAGCGCTGCAGTTCCTTGTTGGGCCACCTCATCGACATAATACAGTCCTCCACTTTCAGTACCACGCCCAATCACTTTCCCCGACCGAATATCCTGTAAGAGACAAAAGGTGGGATATATCAGCACCATACAGTTTAATTCCTTGGTGACGTGACTAAGAGAAAGCAATTTGCAAGATAAGCTAGGCACGTAAAGACAGTTCTGTAGTTTTAAAGTTGGAGATAGAGCAATTGTGCCGGCCCTATAAACTTGGGAAGCGCCCCCGTTGGCACTTCGAATAGATAGTGTCTTGGGTTCTGTATATTCCAAAAAATCCCCCTGATCATATGTCATTGTTTCGGTTGCACCGCAGTCAATGATCCACCTAGTATTCTTTCCACCATTCCGTGTATGGGCTTGCAATGCTAGACCTGCCTGATCACCGTTTCTAATGCTAATATTATTACAAGAGGCAACAACTGTATCATTAGCACGTGGGTTCTCATTTATGCCATAAGAACATTTATTATTGCTAGGAAATAAAGGGTTTGTAGGCAATAAATAAGAGGGGTATGGACGAGATTTCACACGGTCCAACCCTATACCTATTAGTGTTGCTCCTTCTTTTTTGTTGGAATCCGCCGCCTCTCTCTTTCTTCTAGACATGTCGTCTGTTTCTTTCCTCTTTTCGCCGGCGGATCTGCCGTCTGCCAGTGTTGCTACGCCGTGGTTGGTCGTGGCCCGTTCTTGACGACGGCTACGCCAACCCACCGGAAAACCCACCACCTCGTAGCACTCCTCTTTCCGATGGTTTTTTCGGCCACACTGATCGCACTGGAGCTCTGATCGCTCCGCTACCCCTCTGTGGTACGTGTCGTCGCTCGGACGTGATGAGGACGCCGGAGACGATGCCGAGAATTTTCGGGGCTCTGATCTGAGTTTGGAAACTGTCCACGACGGTCCTTTCTCTGATTTTGACTGACTCCGGGTAACTAGGCCTGCTCCGACACCTGAGGCTAGCACCGATGATGGGTTCTATCCCAAGATGCCTCGCCTTGTTCCCTCTCTCCTGATCGCGGCATAGACCGTCTCAACGGTTGGTAACGGACTTTCTTTAAGGAGATCTGGCCTCTCCGGATCAAACTTGTCATCTACTCCGGCGAGAAATTGGAAGAGGCGGGTTTCCGATCTCAACCGGTTGAAGGTGGTTATATCCTCTTCATGAACCATGGGGTTTGGTTGGTGGATTTCTATCTCTCTCCAGATTCATTGGAGATTGCTATAGTACTGTTCGATGCTATCGGATCCTTGCTTGAGATTGTTGGCTTTAACGTTGAGATCGAAAATTTGGAGACCATCACTCCCTTGATTGTAAGTTGATTTCAGTGCATCCCATAATGATTTTGCCGAGGGGTATTCGACATAGTTTGGTATGAGTTCTTGGTCCATATTATCCAATAGCCATGAACAGACCATTAAATCGGTCTGTTCCCATTTCTGATATCCCGGTTGATCCGGTGATGGAGGTGGAGGTGTTCCTGTTATGTGGGAAAGCTTTCCCTGGCCTCCAATTGCCATCCGTATCAACCGTGCCCATATGGAGTAATTGGTTTGGTTTAATTTGATGCTGACTGATAAGGTTTGTGGAGTATGTGACTGATTTTGTTCTGTTTGGGGTTGTAGGGATTGAAGAAGACTGGCTAGTTGTGTGGCGAGGGAGTCGACGGGCTATTGCGACTCCTTGCCGGGGGTGGTGCTACTGCTATTGCCTTTGGCTATGGCCGCGAAAGGTTAGGGTAGATGATGAGCAAGGTTCAGATCCGATTAATGGATGGTTGCCCGCTCTGATACCATGATAGCTATGAAGAACGTCGTATTGGGGAAAAGGTTTTTCTGTATATTCACTTCTATAAAGAACCAAAGTACAAACTATGTATAAATACAATATACAATCTATCTAAGAAAGGAAAGCGAATAACCCTATACAATTACGGGATTACATATCTCTGATGTTTAGCTACTTTCCTTATGTCAACGGGTAGCTGTAGGGTGGCAGCGCGATGGTGGTGGCTGCTTGCCAGTGGTTATTGGGGCTTGTCGAGAAAGATGATGAAGTTTAGGGTATCTTTTGTAAATATAATTAATAT
This sequence comes from Lantana camara, assembly GCA_037501455.1. Taxonomy (NCBI): domain Eukaryota; kingdom Viridiplantae; phylum Streptophyta; class Magnoliopsida; order Lamiales; family Verbenaceae; genus Lantana; species Lantana camara. The sequence goes on from CM074861.1 coordinate 98,327,790, forward strand.
AAGGAGTAAATTGTATGGGAAAATATTTGGGGTTAACGGCAGTGTTTTGTGGACCGGACCGGACCAGACGGTTCAACCGGTTGAACCGTCGACCGGTCCACAAAACGAGCCGGGTTAGACCATAAAACCGGACACAGCTCAAAACCGTTTATTTTTGAAAAATCGGAAAAAACCGTGGTTCAACTGGTAAACTGTGTCAACCGTTACCGGTTGCCTTGAACCGGACGGTTTTTGGAATATATAAATTGAAAGATACAAAAGTAATTTTATGTTCTTTATTTCTTCCCTTTTTTTTTCTCGCGGACTATTTTTTTTGTTTATCACTTCTTTGCTTCTCTAATTTTCAAGTTAACAGTCCATGTTCCCGTAATTTCTTTTTCTTTTTCTTTTTGCTAGGAGACTTCCATAATTTTTATTCTAAATATATTTGCTTTACGGAACTTTCTTTTTTTTATTCATTCTATTTTTTTTTAGAATTTTCAATTCCACCAATTAAATAAAAGTAAAATTTTGAGTATGTGTTCTTTAACTATTATTTTAATTATTTTATAATATTAAAATAATATTTATTATAATTATGATGTCACCGATTCAACCACGGTTGACCCAACGGTTGAACCACTAACCCTTAACCCAGTTGATTTTCCGGTTCGCTTAACGATCCGATCCTGAAAACATTGGTTAACGGTTCACATGCTTCTGTTGTCTAACACTTAACGGAAATCAGATTAGAGGACCAATCTTGATAAAAATTTGGAAGTTCGGGACTGTAATTGATTGAGTCACTATAAACGTGGGACCAAGCTCGAAAATGAGCCTAAAGTATGAATCAAAATTGATATTTTCCCTAAATCTATCTATCTATAATTATATATATAGCTCTCGTGCAGTTGGGTATGATGACGAAACTCAAAGCTTGAAATTTGACAAGTCAATGCAGAAAAACTGTAAAAAGTTGGAAACCTGAGAGAATTTCAAGGACCAACCAATTCCACTACACTCCAACTGCTTTAAAATTGATGAAAATATGGGTCAGTCTCAGTACACTTTCATCAGACATTTTATTCCTGCAAAGATACTAACTCATCATTTCACACCAATATAAACAAGAGAGAGACAGATAATGGGAGATGAAGGGGGTCCAGGCCCCCTGTTTTCTTACTTTTAAACAGTGTTAATGGGGGATAAAAAGGAAAAGAAAAGAAAAGATCCCTTGTAATAATGAACCCGCCGCTCCATAAAAACAGTCTTTTATGCCCATATAAAGCAGAATATTAGAAAAATAATAATAATTCAAAAGGAAACATTTGATGTATACTTCTGAAAAAATGCAACACTTGTACATATATGGGAATCTTTCTTTTTGATTTTATTCGATTTTATTAACCCCTCCCAACAATAAATACCTGCAAAGTTGCTCTATATCTTCATCCTCAGCTTTGAACTTGAACAGCAAGAAAGTAAGTTGCATATTTGATCATAAAAACTCAATCTTTACTCAAAAAATGTTGGAAAAAGAACAAGAACTCTTTAGAAAACTTACTGTTATTTTCTTGATTGTTGTAGTGTCGTGTGGTGGCGGCAAATGCAGTTCCAATAAACTCGAAAACATTGAGGAGGAAAGCGGTGCGGAATGGCTCCCGATCACGTTGCCTCCGCCGGAAACACCAACGGAATCAATGGAGTTCTTGGCCAGATCGTGGAGCCTTTCTGCCATGGAGCTTTCCAAGGCTCTTTGCAGCACCAACAATGTATGTACTTCAATTGTGATAACAAAAAGTATAACATATAGTGTGATAACAAATAAAGATCATCGTTTTGTTGTTGGTACATTTGCAGCAAAATCATCCTTTGTTAGGTTCGGAGAGTCCTCCGGGGTCGCCGAGGGGTAGTGATGATGCTAAGGTAATGTTTCCTTTATTGTAGAGATGATTAGTATGAGCATTAGGCATGGAAAAGACTATCTGGTGTAGTTTAACTAGGTGATTCTCACAAAACTGATCTAGTCTAGTTTACGTGCACGTGCAATGGCGTAGCCAGGACTTTTACTCAACAAAGTCACTAGCAGTAGTATAATAATTGAGGGCTTCAACAGTGTTAAGGGTCGAAAGATGCAGTCGCCGTCCTCCTCAATAGTAAAATCAAGAATTTGGCTCCGAAAAAATATTCAATACTCTTTCATAATGTGAAAAAAAATTCAAAACCACCTCATATGAATATCTCTAAGTCTACTTGTTCAGGAATTACTTCTACTGCATCAAGCCCTCAACCCGGAATTCGTAGCTAATCAGCACTTAGTAAAAAACGGGGTACGTCTCTCTGAATTCAACCTCTCTGAATTCAACCGTAATTCCAATATAAGAACTATAAAACATAAACCCGTTCCACAATTTTCGCTGCTATTATTTTATCAGCTTTACCGTGGCATAGTAAAGAGAAAGACAATGGGCAGATGGACAAAAGATCAGAAAGAGAGGAAAAAGCAGGAAATTAGAGCTCACAATGCTCAGATGCATGCGGCCGTCTCTGTAGCAGGGGTTGCTGCTGCAGTTGCAGCTCTAGCAGCTTCATCGATAACCTCTCCAGAAAACGGGATCACGAAACATGGGAAATCATCGAAGACTTCGTCTCCTGCATTTGCATCTGCTGCAGCATTAGTTGCATCGCATTGTATAGAAATTGCAGAGGATCTTGGAGCTGATCGGGATCAAATATTGTCGGTTGTTCAGTCGGCTATTAATGCGAGAACTAATGGGGATGTCATGACTCTGACTGCTGGAGCTGCTACAGGTAATTAAATAATAGGGATAGTTACACTAATTACACAAACTTCCCCCGATGTTTCAGAATTACAAAACTTTCCCCAACTTACCTTGATGTTTGGCCAAAATCATGCTCTATAGTTGTGTATTTAAAATCAAATCTTGACCCATAAGTGGTAAGGGAAAAAAATAGGATAATTATAAAAAGAAATAAAGATGTTTCATCAAAATTCACTGATCAATTGAAGTTGTAAAGTAAATTCTTTGATAGGGGAAGTTTTTGTAATTTTTCAAATTTTAGGGAAAGTCTGTGTAATTAGGTAAAACCTTGGTCTGTCAATGTAATTCCGTAAATAATATATATACCTTGTTTTTTTTTTTTGAAGAAAAGATAGATGAAAGTTAAAAATCATAATTTATTTTAAATGCAGCTTTAAGAGGTGCTGCGACGCTACGAGCAAGGCTAAACAAAGAGCATCCTGCAACACTTGCTCTATCTGAGGAAAATTTCAAGAACAGCAAAGAGCCGAATATCTCAATTGCTCTGAATTTCGTTTCCAAAGGGAGCGAGCTACTTAAGCGCACGAGAAAAGGTGATTATCTAGGTTGATCAACAGTATATAAATCCTAAATTATAATTGCAAAACTAAAAACTCATGTTTAATGCAGGAGATCTCCACTGGAAACAAGTCTCCTTCAACATAGATTCAAACTGGCAGGTAAAAAACGAGAGATTCGTTATGATATAACCGTTGCAGATTGTAGTGTTTCCTCAAGCTGTTATATGAAACAGGTGGTGGCTAAATTGAAGAGCAAGCACATGGGAGGAACATTCACTAAGAAAAAGAAATGTAAGAAAACAATTTCATATAATATATATACCTTAATTTTTCTCGTGCTTAACATTAACTTCTTCGTGGTGCAGTTGTGGTCTCTGGGGTATATGGTGATATCCCATCTTGGCCTGGACGTGAGACGGACACTGAAGAAAAGATGGCGTACTTTGCTATACAAACTGCTGATAGAATGATAGAATTTGAATGCAGAAATAAAGGGGACAAGCAAATGTGGGTTGAAGGGATCCAGCATATGTTGCATTTGCATGTTATATGAATCCAGGTTTTGAACCATCAAAATTAATGATATTATTTTCAAGAATGAAAAAAAATTTCAATGTCTGTCTCTCTTTACTATAGAGTCACTTGAGCTCCTTAAGAAAATCAACGTTGTCAACAAAGACCTGCGATTATGAGATGAAAACATACGTTACGAGGTGAGAGTTGAGTGCGTAAATTAATCCAAAGATGATATTAAAAGTTAAAAAAATAAATGAATACATAGAAAATTACCGTTTTCCAACCATCGGGGTCCAAGCATAAGGTGATCTTGGTGTTTAATCCGGGCAACGGGCCTGGTTCGCGGATGATTTCGCCTCCATGGAATCTCACGGCTTCTGCAGTTTTATAAACATCGTCTGTGCCGATGGCAATCTGTTGAAATATAAACACGTTTTTATCACGTGAAAGTTAACCGATTTAAGCTGATAATTCAGCTTCTGAAGAACAATAAATATCAAGATTATGAAACTAAAAATAGGAAAAAGTGTACCTGACCGTAGCCGTTTCCTTTGGAATATTCCGTGACACCGTAGTTATACGTTAACTCAAGAACTGCATTTTTATCTTCGGGACCGTATCCCATCACGGCTTTCGTATACTGTATGTAATAACATGAAGAAAAATAAGACTACAGAAAAGAAGTATGAACTATGAGAGACATTTTGATATTATTGCTCACTCTTTGCTCGGGTTTGTTTGTTTTCCTGAGAAGCTCCATGCCATAAGCCTTGGCAGGTTCATGTGCACAGAATTCAGAAGTGTTAATGTGTTCAAGAACAATAAGCCACAAAGCAAAACTTGGAGATTTTGAATTCTACCTTTTTATAGAAATTAATCGAACAATCAAGATCTCCCACTCGAAGCATTACTCGAGATAGGGGATCGGGAGTGGGCCCCGTTTGTATCAGCTGACACCTGTAGCCGTTTGGATCTTCAACGAGGGCAGTAACTGTATTTCCACCTTCCTCCTGGCTAGGTTCTCGAATAACTTTTCCCCCCTTATATTTCACAGTATCCACCACTTTTGCAACCTAAATGATGACAGATGTTAAATGAGTAAAACAGAAATACATGCATGCTAAATGTATGCAGCAATCAAATGCAACAATAATTTGACAGTATAGTAGAAGCTGAAATTGAAGCAAATAAGCCTTTACACTCACATCCTCAGATGCTATGCCAAAATGTCCGAATCCTGTTCCAATATCGTAACGGTTGACTCCATAATCTGGAAGCAAGCAAAGTCAGCATTTTAGATTATTAAGTTTCAATTACAAAGATACACAGAGAGAGTGAAAGTGTGTGTGAGAGAGAGAGAGAGAGACATACTGTAAGTAAGCTCCATAGCAAAGTGTGAATCTTCAGCTCCATAACCAACAAACGCATTCGAATATCTATCCTCAGGAATGTCGCGATATCTCAATAGTTTCATGCCCAAACAATCCGTGTAGAATCTGTATTCATATAATATCAAACATAACATACACAGAGAGAGCGAGAGTACACTTGAGAAGGGAGATGTACTTTATAGTCTTGTCAAGATCACCAACACGATAAACAACATGAAGCAATCTTCTATTATCAGTTTTCGTCCACTTCACGACATCTTCCTCGGTTGCAGAAGCCGTTTCTTGAGCCAAATCAGCAATAGGCGTGCTAATTCTTGATTTTTCCTCAGCTGTTAATAATCTTGGAGGTGCATTTGCAGCAGAAGCTAACAACTCTGACTGAGAAAGAACTGGTTTACCAATCAAGCATCAATACTTAAGCCCATCAAAGTAAATCCAAAACCAACACAAACAGAGCCATCTAATCTTCTAAGAACAACCAATTTGAACAATCAAAGCAGCAAAAAAAGCCCTTATTCATTCCAATCTCCTCAACAATCGGACAAAATGAGCAGAACCCACATAACAAAATCAACAACATTATAATCTACAACACAGAAAAAGTTCGAATGATGTAAAGAACCATTTTTTGCTTTGATTTATCAACAAATTTACTACAAGAGCCAAATTCAAGATATTCCAATCATTTCTAACCCTTACCAGTGGTGAGCTGGAAAAGCGCAATTCTCCGAGATGGGTTTTGAGCAGAAGCGTAAAAGACAGTAGCTTTGCGACTTTTAGCTGAAAAGGAAACTCTGTTGAGGCAGAAACAAGCTTGTGCAGAGCAGAACTGAGACGCCATTGCAACACAGACTTAAGCTTTTGTTAGTTACTTCTGTTAATCTGTTATCAGTTATGAATACTTAAAGGGCTGTCAACGGGTCGGATTCGGACCGGATCAGGAGATTCCGGATCCGAATCCGATAAGAGAATTCGAATATCGGATTCATTGTTTTTGAATCCATATATAATCGGGTCGGATCCGATCCGATAAAAGATCCGACCCGATTAGTAATAAAATTTATTTTTTTAAATAACAAATTTGATATAAAAAATAAATATAATTACATAATATTTAATAAATAATTATTATTTAATGAATTATTTGATAGTTTTTTTTATATTTATTTAAAATAAATTAATTTAAACTTATTAATAAAAGAAAATATATACTTTTAGAGTAAAAATTTTAAATTTTATTATTGTTTAAAATGATAAATATGTGAAAATTTTAATTTTAATCATTTTACTTAATATTATGTACTAGTAAATAATTTATTTAATTAAATATTATATATAATATCGGATTCGGATTCTTAACGGATCGGATTCCTTAAATCCATATTCGCTCCATTTATTTCGGATAACGAATATTTATAATCGGATATGATCCATCGAATATTTTTATCGGACGAATATGCTAAAATTCGGATCGAACTCGGACCGGATTCGGATTAAAATCCACCCCATTGACAGCCCTAAATACTTTATTTATTTATCTTTCCGCGAAATGACGGATCCAAATCAAGGATTGGCCCGTTAAGGATAACCCAATCCCAGGCCCATCTTGATAGGGCTTGATCTTTCATTTATAGGCCCATTTAAGTTTTGGCGGGCTGAACTCTGAATGCTTTTCCCCTGAGACTGAGCAACTCAAAAGTCCATTAAGAAACTTTATAAGTTCCTTTCCAAAAAAACAACACGGATTGGTTTAAGTGGTTAATGAGTTGAGCAAATTTCTGGGTTCGAATCTCACTTCAATGTATATGTAAAAAAAAAAAAAAGAAAAAAAGAGCATAACACTTTCAATGCTACCTAGCTAAATCAGGGATCTTGTATTTTAGTTACTTGGTATACAATTATTATTACTAGAGAGATATTTATTTACGCGGTATAGCTCTAATCCGACTCAACCGACATAGGGAAAAAAAAAGAGAGAAAAAGATAGAAATAATATAATATAATTAACTTCTAATTTAAAAATTCAAACAAATATCATGTTTAGTTCCTAAAATCTCAAGTTTGTATCACTTTAGTTCATAAAGTTTCAAAAGTAATAGATAAGTTCCTAATATTACTAATTTATTTCAAGTTAGTCCCTCAAAACTTTTTCGGTGAAGATATGGCCGAAAAAAATTTATGTGGTAGGTTTTGAAGGGTGTCATTTTACTCTAACTAATCACATACTTGCCACACATAAAATTTTTCCCGATCACATTCTTTCTGAAAAAATTATGAAAGAACTAATTACTAACGTGAGACTTTAATCTATTATTTTTAAAATTTCGAATTGCCTAACAATTAATATACTAGGTACATCAATCATTCATCCAAAGGGAATAAAGTGAATTGGAGGAACAATGAAAAGAAATGAACCATACGACAAAACAGTGTGTCAGCAAACATTGTCAATAATGCAAGATGAGCTGTATTTTTCACTTCAATAGTAATTTTTCTTGCACTAAACGTCTACAAGCCGTCCATTCATAGACAAGAACATGAACCAATTTCCTAGCATTTTTGGCTGCGTGCTATAACTAATATCTAGGCTTTAACTAGCTCTCTCTTTTACTTAATTTATTTTTAACAAAAAAGTTTCATGACTTTTCTTAATATCGACCTGAATTCAAATTTCAAACCGAGTCGAGTATGTAAAATTTGTTTAGTAGTTGGTAATATACGGATATTACAAGTCTGTGAGATGTTTATAGTGTTCAATTCCAGGACAAGTATAATTTAATTAATTTGTATCTTAGTTGGATTATTGTTATTAATACCTTAGTTGATTTCAAAGCTACCTTTGAACAATTATTCAATTATTTTGACCTAATCTTTTAATTTTAAATAAAAAAGGTATACTTTTGATTGGCCACAACTGCACATAGAGAGAGTGAAGGCAATGATTTCTTTATGGGCTAAGGTTAATATAATAATACCTTTGCATTAGCATGATCATGTGCATCATCATGCTCGAATTCAATTAATTACTCAACAATGTTAAAAGAATATAAAGCTCTCCTAACTCCTAAGGTCAATGGAACCATTGTTTTCAATTGACAGCTTATTTTGCCAATGCCACTTAAAGAAAAATTGATCGGAGCTTCCGTTCCAAAATTTTTAATCCAAATCCGATTCGATTGAACATAATTAATCGTATATTACATTTCCTATTGATCGATGTCTCTTCCTAAAATTTTCACAATTGTATGATTAATATAAGATGTAATTGTTTAAAAAACTTTATAACATACCGAAAATGCGAAAGAATAGTTAAAAAATTAGTATAAAAAACCCAATGTATTATAAAAATGAACAACAAGTTTAAGGAGTCTTTACTTCACTTTTTGTTATCCATTGGAGAAGGGTTATTTTTTTGTGAAATCTTGGCTATTTAGTCTAGTGCACTCTTTACTTTGGTGATTGCAAATTTTGGCTAAATAACCAATTCATTTTTTGCTTTACTTTACTAGTTAAGAAACCATTAGATTGTCATGCAAATTACCCAGTTACCCTTTCTTGGATTTGCGTGCCCAACGGTCAGTTTGCCCAGATCAATTCCTGGTTATTACTTAATTCATCTCCTCTTTCTTCATAATATTGCTCTCATGTGGAAAAGGGGTGGCAATTAGGGTTCTGGACAAGAAGCAAGGTATGGCAGCTACATTTCTCTATGTAGATTATTGATTTACACACAATACAGAAGTTAGTTCTTCCAATTTAATTGATCTGCTTGGTGAATATTAAGTTACTTTTATAACAGAGTGTATAAATTCTTCGATAGAGCTTGAGTACGGGTGGGTTGTCTTCATTTTTACTCCGATTATTCATATGGTGTAACATCAGTTGGTGGCTTTGTTCCTCAAAACCCAAAAATTTTTAATGTTTGTTGAATGTATGGACTATCACTCTTGACTTGATTTCGAAGGTTGTTTTTTTCTAATTGTGAAACTTTGGAACTTTGTTGCAATGTTTTTTGATTTAGATGCAGAGATTCATTGTCCCGTGTGAATGTGGGTACGGAGCCAAAATATTTCTAAAAGCTGGAGAAAAAGCACAGAATCCGGGCAGGTTCTATTATCGGTGTCCTATGAAGAATGGGACATGCTCCTTCGTATGGGCTGATGAGTTGCTGAGCCACAAACATTCAAGGCTACACCATGTAATTGTACCACTGCCCCAATTTATGCCAGGCAGTGAACGAGCTGATATTCATAGGCGCGTTAGTGGTTTTCATAGTCCATCCGGGGGGGGTTTGTCGGAGCAAGCGTCGTCAAGTGATCACGTTATTTCTGGGACCCAGATGCCGTTCTCTGCTCCATCCCCAACCCCAATTAACCTCATTTGCTGCTGTTATGGGTTGTTTTGTACCATATTCTGTATCGTTTTGGTTTTTGTCACCGTATTACTCTCTATGAAGTAAAGTTCTATGTATGTTTTTCGGATATGTGTAGACTTATTTATATTTATCCAATTTGGAAAACATGAAGGATCCTAGTTCGGGTGTAGTATGTTTTTTTTGGGTGTAACTTAATGATGTTGAAAGCTGTAAGTTGTAGCAGCAGCATTTTATGTATGATATGTTGTTTTTGGATAATTGTGATTGAAATTTAATTCAACAACAAAACGACGATATATTAAACACGGGGATCAAACAGATACAATATTCGTAATAGGCAAAAGCCACCGTAGTTGTAGGTAAACATATGCAACTACGTGGCTTTTCTTTAGGTAAAACATGGACAATACGACAAAATCCGAATCAACAAGTGATTAGAATGACAAGAAACGTTTGGCGCGGACGTTCTCTCCGCTTGACTCAGCTGGGGCACCGATGTTGCCGCTCTCCGGTGATATGATAATAACTTCCTTTGCCTGCACCAAGGTCTTTCCTCTTCCTTTCGTAGTGCTCATCATGTCCGTCGGGACGTACTGTTGCTCAATTTGTTTGGCTTTCTTCTTCCTATTTTGCTCCCTTTCCCAAGTACGCTTCTCCTCGTCAACTAACAAACATGGAAGTAAATCAACAACCACCCAAAAAAAATTTAAAATACATTACAGACACTTGAAATTGAAAGAAAGTGAGACAAAGTTAACAAGAAGTTACTGTAGCTAGCAATAATCTCATCAATCGTAGGGATTGGTTTCCCGTCAAGTCCGATATTGTGGAAAGCACGGGGGGGCTTTTTGGGACGCGTTGCCTTTGCGTTTGTTGAGCGCGCCTCATCGGGTCCGAATATGGCGTTAAGCTCTGGCCACATACGTTCCATGGAGACCTTCTGATATGCACTACCTAACTCAAAGCTCTTTTTGCAAACAATAAAGAAAATGTTAGCATGGCAATGACATTGTAATTTAAATAACTAACATTCAACGATTGGTAATCTTAAAGACGATATTCAGACCTCACAAAGTTCAATCCAGGTCCAAACCGTTGCCTTAACGGAGTACGTTGCAGGGTCATACAACACCGCTTCATGCTCCATTATCCCCTTCCAAGTGTTGTAGCGTAGGTGGGCCAGCTTAAAGCGGAGATGGATGTCTGCAAGGTCAAACGAAATGTTGGTGTAAATCTGCATATGCTCTAGCAGATTGAGAAATATGGCATCGTCAGTGAAACGGATCCTCCTCCCGGCTCTCATGGCCTCGAGCTCAAGCCCCTCAAGGAAATTTTCATCAAGACTCTCGGACCACTTCTCCCGACTAAAGAAGGTACCGTTTGCAGTTAAGAAGCTTGCCATTGGTACACCTTACCAACAGAAAGAACTGAAGAGTATTCCTTTGTAATATTAATAGAAAAAAAGACCAATGCAATGTTTGTCTGCCTTCTAGGCCTTTTTATACAACAAATTTATATGTGTAAAGATATAAATTTCCAAAACCACCTCTGCCTGCAAATGAGCTGAGATACGACACTGTCAAGTGGCTTACTTTTATTAGATTGATTGTACCTCCTATACGAATTTTAAAACATTGCTAATAGTTCAAGTTGAACTTACCAGATCACATACAAGAAAATACAATAGTAACAGTAGCTGTTGGGACACGTTCATAGCTATTTGTCTTAGGAATTCATAAGGGTGGCAAAAAGACATAACAAAAGTCTATTGGTTATCCTTTATATCAGTTTCCACTATAACCAAAATGAATGCCAACAACACCAGTTACGATTTGACAAAAAATACAAACTACCTGGACCTACCAAGCCGCCTTCTCTAAAGCGAGGTATATAAGATCACATTTTGCGTTCTCCGGAAGCTCGAAAAAAATATCGAGCTGATCTTGGTGTTTTCCGAGCTCACTGGTGGCACGAACTTTCTCCAGCCTTGTAAGTGTGATTGGCAGTTCGTTGACTGTATCGAACAACCTCCTTCGGTACGCAGCGGCCTGGACATCAACACGGGTGTCAACATCACGTTCCAAGGCGTTGGCAACCTTGTTCAGCGTATCCGTAGCTCTACCCCACATGGTCTCAAATGTTCCGACTATTTCGCTTACCTCTTCAGACCGCTTTCGTTTCCCATTAGATGTATTCCTTTTTGTCGATGATCTTGGGGACGAAGATTGTGCCTGGGTTGGGTTCTCAGATTGGCACGGATTAGGACTGCTCGTATTAGTCTCTTCAATTACCTCAACACCGTTTCCAGCGCCGTCATCAGCCGGTATGCTATTAAAATCAAAAGCGCCTGACAGGTGTCGAATCCGTCAAAAATAAATGTAAAACCTATTCAACGACTAAACACAGAGTACAGTGCAAACAGGGTCGATCCACAGGGACTGGTTGATTTATTTCTAACAATTCCAAGAAATTCACGAAAATGAATAATTAAAAGGGGGCTTTTAGAATTATTCTAACCTAAGTATGCGATTAAAATAAATAACAATAATTAAAAAGCTAACTAAAACTAAGCAAGTAAGATCACGTAGGGTTAAATCAATCAAAGGAAACATTATCTAGCCAGGGATATTCGATTCGAATTGTTATATTGATCATTGACTCAAAGATGAATTCAAGTTATTCAGACAGATTGGCTATAGTTGATAGAGACACTCGACTCAACCTCGTTTTTACTTAATTAATCGGATAACCTAGAGACACTCGACAGTTATCTTCCCTAACAAATTCACAACCCCTAGAGACACTCGACAGGATTTAATGAATTCGCAGCATTAAGAACTATAAAAACACCAACCCTAATTAACCAAGTCATGACACACGCAAGATTTAAATTAGATTATCAAATCCCTTAGTGAACGAGGAATTTTATCGCTAAAACCCTGTCACTAATTTACCACAATTAATCAATCAAACTCTACTACACTTCAAGCATCATGAATGACAATATGCAAATTAAACAACCCAGAGATCGTGCACTATCCCGAAATTGCCTAATCACAATAAACACGAAACACGGAGATAAGATAAATGCCTAAATAAACATGAATTAATAAAAACGTTTAGGTCTCACAATATCCAAATCGAATCTTAATCCATAGCTAGATAATTAAAAACTTAGCTACTAAAATCCATAAAAAACAAATAAAGAAGTCTTTAACATAAATAAACTAAGTTGCGAAAGAAATAAAGAAGAAGAATGGTGATGGCGAAGTGCTGCTCCCAGCGTCCGAAGCCTGCTGCCCCTAATTGTTACGTAATTCCAAAGTTGCTGTCCCCAAATATATAATCCAAGTCTCCTACTCACTCGTCGACTTCTACTTTTCATGCAAATTGGATTCTTTTTCTTGCTCTCCAAGTTGAGAAAAATAGCCCACAATGCTGGGCCTTCTTACATTAATTCCATGAATGTCGCAGCCCCAAATTAACAAGAAAGTAAGTCCATCCTTTATTAAATTCCAAGGCATACCTCACTAATTTAAAGCCTAATATTAAATTCACAATATGCAGCCCCAACACAAAGCAAACTGTTTCTCCACAAGTCCACTCACGCGGCCCACTCGAGCACCACAAGTCCATCCCACAAACAATTCAGCAATTCCAACATGTGCAGCCCTATTTCATCACAAAAGCACGCCAAGCCCATCTCCAATTAAAAACAAATTAGCTTTCTAATTAATCTCGTGCTCAGCCCCTCGATTTGCTCGAATATCTTCATAAAACAATCAAATTTACACCACTTTCGCCTTCGAGCCCCGAATCTATAATATAAATAACAAAGCATCAATTCCTTCCAAAATAATATCAATTAAAGCACAATTTGAGACATAATTCCATCATAAAAATGGCGAATTAGCGAGTTATCAAATCCCCCCACACTTGCCCATTACTCGTCCTCGAGTAATCATGAAAATCAAATGGAAACAATACCACCCATCAAACACAATCACAAAGGCAATCATCGAATTCTCGCCTAAACAAATCTAGCTCATCAACACACTACTCAATCGCATAAAATTCAACAATTTAGTATAGATAGCATACCCTCGTGTAATGTAGTGTGAATTGAACAAAAGAATGTACAAAGACTAGATTGATTAGTCTATGATTTTCAAATAAGTACCAATTATCAACTTCGGATGCATCCTTCACTCCAATCTCCACTAATGTAGTTAACTAATGACTCGAGATCGATAGGTCTTTCGAGCTTGTAATGTAAGGCTTGGGTAAAGGTTGGGAGATTTTAGAATTTAGTGGCTAACACACCAAGCTTATCCATTTTCATAAAGACCCGTGGTAATTCCCTTTTCGTCTACCGGACTCCCCTTATTTTGCCTTATACAACTAATTTCCCCATTTTTCATATCAAACACACTCTCACTTTCTTTTTTTTCTCTGCAATTGTTCTATTCTTTTCTTTTCCTGCTCATTTTTTTTTTCTTTCTTTTGACTTCTTTTCCTTTTTCTTTTCATAGCATCTCTTTTTTTTTCTTTCAACTTTCAATTCAGCACAAAAGATAACAAGGAGTCTAAAGACATCTAAAAATTCATACCCAAAATGAGCAAGCAAGGTGTGATTCAAAGTAGGGTAGAAAAATAATGTTGTGCATCGGCTTGTAATATGGCTAAGAAGAAATTTTGCACAACATTCAGGCTCAGCGGGGTCAAACGGGATAATTTTATTTGTGAAAAGATCAAGAAAAGGCTTACCACCGATAACGATCGCCTAAGTCACTTCCCAAGTCAATCGTTAACTAAAAATTTCGCCTCGAAGGGAGTTAAGATGCATTCTAATAAACTTTTAGACTTAATTGAAAAGCATGAAATTCTCTATCTAAGCAAAGCACATTAATTCGTTCAATGGTGCGCGAAAAATGAGGGTATAAGATTATACTAATTCATCAAATTTCACACAAATTTCATGCATTTAACAAGCCTAACTCGTTCTAGCAAAATTCAACAATCAAACCTAATAGAAAGCATTCAAAACGGGAGAAATATTTTCACAATTATCAACATCCTCAAGTTCAAAGTAAAATCACAATTTCAGCCACAAAAACAAAAATTTCAAAAAAATTTCAGTTCTAGCACTAGTGGACCCAATTCCCCCACACTTAAATCATGCATTGTCCTCAAGGCATAAGAAAAATCAAGATCTAGAGTAAAGAGGACTTCCCTGAAGTTCAGGTTGGGCAAATAGGATCAGCGGGTCTGGTCATGTAAATTTCCCGTTTAATTTGAAATTCTGGAAGTGGCGTGGGTGTTAGGCGTGACCACGCTCAAGGGTCATGTTAGCAGAAAATTGACAGCAGTTATCAGCAGCATATCAGCGTTATCTGGGCCAAGTTACACGTTTCTGCAAGACAGAAAAGAGCATAAAATCAACACAAACACCACGAGAACCCAAAAAAACAAAAGAAAAAGAAACTGAGGGAAGAAAAGGGCGCCTAAACCGCCAAAACTTGGGTTGCCTCCCAATAGCGCCCTTATTTAATGTCCTAGGCTTGACAAAACTTGTTGAAGTCCTACTCAAATGTAGGTACACCCTCCATACAAATCCCCTCGACTGTGTGGAGCCGAATCTTCTAGTCCATTGCGGCCTCTAGTTTGGGGATGGTAAGTCGTAGAGGTTCGCAACATGACTTGATACTTCCTCATCAAAGACTCCATCAACCGTTTGTAAAAATATTTACCCCGATCACTAAGATTCCTGAACTCGAAAAAGATATGAGATCTGAGGAAGGTAGTAGTTAAATAATCAATAATATCAACATACCAGCGCGTGACCTCAGAGCGTGGCCACGTCTTACAGTCAAGTGTCTTGAAAAACTGCTCATCCAGAAATTCAGCTCGTGTAGGCTTTGAATCTGAAAATCTTCCTCCACCCTCGAAGGTATAAATCAGATTATCCAAAAACTTTTTGAGTCCCACAATCGGTGCCTGCAAAATGAAAGAATTTAAATTAGCCAAGTCATCGAGTAATTTCAAATTTGAAGCCTTTATATTGAGAGGTCTAACATGCTCTAATGGTATCACCATATCAAAGATATCATCATGCAAACCAAAATGTTTCGGCTTACTCTCAAAATTTTCAACTACCCAATTTTGAAGGGATTCAAAACTCAGCTTTTCCACATTGTTAGGCACAAAAGTTTCATTACTTGGGTTTTCAATCACATCAACACTTAAAACATTAGATGATTCATTAGGATCTTTACTTGACTCATAAATATTAAATTTTGCAATATCACTATCAAATTCTAGAGTCAATAAGCCTTCTTGAACATCTATTTTAGCATTAGCAGTACTGAGAAAAGGTCGCCCAAGTAAAATATCAGAAGTACTCGAAGAACTTTCATCCTCCATATAAATCACATAAAAATCAGCAGGAAAGATTAATCCATCAACTTGCACAAGTACGTCCTCTAATACTCCATCTGGATACACAATAGATCGATCAACCATCTGAATTATGATACCTGTATCTTTCAAAGGACCAAGATTCAGTGATGAATAAATAGATAGAGGCATAATATTAATGGGTGCACTCAAATCACGCATTGTTTTCTTAATCTCAGCCTTGCCAATTTTACATGGAATGGAAAACATACCTTGGTCTCCGCACTTAGGAGGTAATTTCTTTTGCAAAACAGCGGAGACATTCTCTCCAACACTCAGGATTTCATTACCTTTTAGCTTCCTTTTGTTGGTGCAGAGTTCCTTAAGATATTTCGCATGTCGTGGGATTTGTTGAATAGCATCCAACAAAGGAATGTTGGCTTCAACCTTCCGAAAGGTCTCAAATATACTTTGCTCCTCCTTCTCTTTTCTCGCTTGGATCAGGCGCTCTGGAAACGGAGGTGGTTCCACCCATGGCTTAGGTTGGACTTTAATTTCTGCCTCTCTGTCGTGACTGGAGCCTAAGGCGTGGTCACGCTTAATGGTCAAGTCGTATGTCTGATCAGTTTCAGCTCTGTTCTGACGAGTTTTGGTATTCTCCACAACTGGAGGAAGTTCTTTATCGCTTGGGATCGTGATTGCACTCATGTGTCGCCTCTGATCCTCCGTTTGTGATTGAAGTTTCCGTTGATTCTCTAATCTGCTCAATGAGGTTGCAATTTGACCCAATTGATTTTCCAAATTCTTAAAGGAGGTTTCCAAGTTATTAAATTGGATATCTTGTGGGTTGAAAGGTGGGTATGGTTGAGAAATTGGTAGTTGGGGTTGTGGAGGTGTAGGTACGAAGTTTTGGAAGTTTGGTGGATTCGGTGCATAACTCATACTTGGGTGATCATACCATCCGGGATTGTACATGTTGGAGTATGGATTGTACATAGGGGGCTGATATCCGAATGGGTCCACATTTTCGAAAGGGGGTTCTTGAAGGGATGGACACACGTCGGTGGGATGCAACGTGCTCGCACACAATTGACAGACCTTTGATACTTGGGGTACACCTACACCAAGGTTAGAAGCCAAAGCACTTATCATATTCTTAATTTCATCAAAAGGTGAAGAGTTGACCTCGTTAACCTGTTGTGGAATGTTTGCATAATTGTTGAACTGTTGTGCATTCGCAAACATTGTTGGATGATCGTCCTTTTCGGGAATGCTCCTGTTCATGAAAAGAAATAAAATCGATTAAAAACACAGTCCCCGGCAACGGCGCCAAAATTTGACAGGTGTCGAATCCGTCAAAAATAAATGTAAAACCTATTCAACGACTAAACACAGAGTATAGTGCAAACAGGGTCGATCCACAGGGACTGGTTGATTTATTTCTAACAATTCCAAGAAATTCACGAAAATGAATAATTAAAAGGGGGCTTTTAGAATTATTCTAACCTAAGTATGCGATTAAAATAAATAACAATAATTAAAAAGCTAACTAAAACTAAGCAAGTAAGATCACGTAGGGTTAAATCAATCAAATGAAACATTATCTAGCCAGGGATATTCGATTCGAATTGTTATATTGATCATTGACTCAAAGATGAATTCAAGTTATTCAGACAGATTGGCTATAGTTGATAGAGACACTCGACTCAACCTCGTTTTTACTTAATTAATCGGATAACCTAGAGACACTCGACAGTTATCTTCCCTAACAAATTCACAACCCCTAGAGACACTCGACAGGATTTAATGAATTCGCAGCATTAAGAACTATAAAAACACCAACCCTAATTAACCAAGTCATGACACACGCAAGATTTAAATTAGATTATCAAATCCCTTAGTGAACGAGGAATTTTATCGCTAAAACCCTGTCACTAATTTACCACAATTAATCAATCAAACTCTACTACACTTCAAGCATCATGAATGACAATATGCAAATTAAACAACCCAGAGATCGTGCACTATCCCGAAATTGCCTAATCACAATAAACACGAAACACGGAGATAAGATAAATGCCTAAATAAACATGAATTAATAAAAACGTTTAGGTCTCACAATATCCAAATCGAATCTTAATCCCTAGCTAGATAATTAAAAACTTAGCTACTAAAATCCATAAAAAACAAATAAAGAAGTCTTTAACATAAATAAACTAAGTTGCGAAAGAAATAAAGAAGAAGAATGGTGATGGCGAAGTGCTGCTCCCAGCGTCCGAAGCCTGCTGCCCCTAATTGTTACGTAATTCCAAAGTTGCTGTCCCCAAATATATAATCCAAGTCTCCTACTCACTCGTCGACTTCTACTTTTCATGCAAATTGGATTCTTTTTCTTGCTCTCCAAGTTGAGAAAAATAGCCCACAATGCTGGGCCTTCTTACATTAATTCCATGAATGTCGCAGCCCCAAATTAACAAGAAAGTAAGTCCATCCTTTATTAAATTCCAAGGCATACCTCACTAATTTAAAGCCTAATATTAAATTCACAATATGCAGCCCCAACACAAAGCAAACTGTTTCTCCACAAGTCCACTCACGCGGCCCACTCGAGCACCACAAGTCCATCCCACAAACAATTCAGCAATTCCAACATGTGCAGCCCTATTTCATCACAAAAGCACGCCAAGCCCATCTCCAATTAAAAACAAATTAGCTTTCTAATTAATCTCGTGCTCAGCCCCTCGATTTGCTCGAATATCTTCATAAAACAATCAAATTTACACCACTTTCGCCTTCGAGCCCCGAATCTATAATATAAATAACAAAGCATCAATTCCTTCCAAAATAATATCAATTAAAGCACAATTTGAGACATAATTCCATCATAAAAATGGCGAATTAGCGAGTTATCAAATCCCCCCACACTTGCCCATTACTCGTCCTCGAGTAATCATGAAAATCAAATGGAAACAATACCACCCATCAAACACAATCACAAAGGCAATCATCGAATTCTCGCCTAAACAAATCTAGCTCATCAACACACTACTCAATCGCATAAAATTCAACAATTTAGTATAGATAGCATACCCTCGTGTAATGTAGTGTGAATTGAACAAAAGAATGTACAAAGACTAGATTGATTAGTCTATGATTTTCAAATAAGTACCAATTATCAACTTCGGATGCATCCTTCACTCCAATCTCCACTAATGTAGTTAACTAATGACTCGAGATCGATAGGTCTTTCGAGCTTGTAATGTAAGGCTTGGGTAAAGGTTGGGAGATTTTAGAATTTAGTGGCTAACACACCAAGCTTATCCATTTTCATAAAGACCCGTGGTAATTCCCTTTTCGTCTACCGGACTCCCCTTATTTTGCCTTATACAACTAATTTCCCCATTTTTCATATCAAACACACTCTCACTTTCTTTTTTTTCTCTGCAATTGTTCTATTCTTTTCTTTTCCTGCTCATTTTTTTTTTCTTTCTTTTGACTTCTTTTCCTTTTTCTTTTCATAGCATCTCTTTTTTTTTCTTTCAACTTTCAATTCAGCACAAAAGATAACAAGGAGTCTAAAGACATCTAAAAATTCATACCCAAAATGAGCAAGCAAGGTGTGATTCAAAGTAGGGTAGAAAAATAATGTTGTGCATCGGCTTGTAATATGGCTAAGAAGAAATTTTGCACAACATTCAGGCTCAGCGGGGTCAAACGGGATAATTTTATTTGTGAAAAGATCAAGAAAAGGCTTACCACCGATAACGATCGCCTAAGTCACTTCCCAAGTCAATCGTTAACTAAAAATTTCGCCTCGAAGGGAGTTAAGATGCATTCTAATAAACTTTTAGACTTAATTGAAAAGCATGAAATTCTCTATCTAAGCAAAGCACATTAATTCGTTCAATGGTGCGCGAAAA
The DNA here is from genome assembly GCA_037501455.1 of Lantana camara. Taxonomy (NCBI): domain Eukaryota; kingdom Viridiplantae; phylum Streptophyta; class Magnoliopsida; order Lamiales; family Verbenaceae; genus Lantana; species Lantana camara. Next base: position 98,347,710 of record CM074861.1, read on the forward strand.
ATGAGGGTATAAGATTATACTAATTCATCAAATTTCACACAAATTTCATGCATTTAACAAGCCTAACTCGTTCTAGCAAAATTCAACAATCAAACCTAATAGAAAGCATTCAAAACGGGAGAAATATTTTCACAATTATCAACATCCTCAAGTTCAAAGTAAAATCACAATTTCAGCCACAAAAACAAAAATTTCAAAAAAATTTCAGTTCTAGCACTAGTGGACCCAATTCCCCCACACTTAAATCATGCATTGTCCTCAAGGCATAAGAAAAATCAAGATCTAGAGTAAAGAGGACTTCCCTGAAGTTCAGGTTGGGCAAATAGGATCAGCGGGTCTGGTCATGTAAATTTCCCGTTTAATTTGAAATTCTGGAAGTGGCGTGGGTGTTAGGCGTGACCACGCTCAAGGGTCATGTTAGCAGAAAATTGACAGCAGTTATCAGCAGCATATCAGCGTTATCTGGGCCAAGTTACACGTTTCTGCAAGACAGAAAAGAGCATAAAATCAACACAAACACCACGAGAACCCAAAAAAACAAAAGAAAAAGAAACTGAGGGAAGAAAAGGGCGCCTAAACCGCCAAAACTTGGGTTGCCTCCCAATAGCGCCCTTATTTAATGTCCTAGGCTTGACAAAACTTGTTGAAGTCCTACTCAAATGTAGGTACACCCTCCATACAAATCCCCTCGACTGTGTGGAGCCGAATCTTCTAGTCCATTGCGGCCTCTAGTTTGGGGATGGTAAGTCGTAGAGGTTCGCAACATGACTTGATACTTCCTCATCAAAGACTCCATCAACCGTTTGTAAAAATATTTACCCCGATCACTAAGATTCCTGAACTCGAAAAAGATATGAGATCTGAGGAAGGTAGTAGTTAAATAATCAATAATATCAACATACCAGCGCGTGACCTCAGAGCGTGGCCACGTCTTACAGTCAAGTGTCTTGAAAAACTGCTCATCCAGAAATTCAGCTCGTGTAGGCTTTGAATCTGAAAATCTTCCTCCACCCTCGAAGGTATAAATCAGATTATCCAAAAACTTTTTGAGTCCCACAATCGGTGCCTGCAAAATGAAAGAATTTAAATTAGCCAAGTCATCGAGTAATTTCAAATTTGAAGCCTTTATATTGAGAGGTCTAACATGCTCTAATGGTATCACCATATCAAAGATATCATCATGCAAACCAAAATGTTTCGGCTTACTCTCAAAATTTTCAACTACCCAATTTTGAAGGGATTCAAAACTCAGCTTTTCCACATTGTTAGGCACAAAAGTTTCATTACTTGGGTTTTCAATCACATCAACACTTAAAACATTAGATGATTCATTAGGATCTTTACTTGACTCATAAATATTAAATTTTGCAATATCACTATCAAATTCTAGAGTCAATAAGCCTTCTTGAACATCTATTTTAGCATTAGCAGTACTGAGAAAAGGTCGCCCAAGTAAAATATCAGAAGTGATATGGCATAACAGTACAAGGCCACGCGGCCGCCCCAAGTGGTGCCGCGTGGACTCCGCGCCAGCCTGGACAGACCAGAGACGGCCCTTCGAATAGATCATCAGATCGATACCAGGCCCTCAGATCATCAGATATGCACGAGGACATTAGATCGATTTACGCACCACCTGATCATCAGATCATCGGATCGATCTCAATAAGCCAGGTCATCAGATCGATCTGCTCCCCTCCAATGGGAAACCCAGTTATGGATCCCGGAAGGCAATATCGATCTACAGATCGATTACATACGTCACCGGACATCCGGATACTGTAAAGCACTCCTGTCGGGACACGTGTGCCCTTCTCATTCCCTGGAACTGGCGTACTACGGCTCATTAATGACCGTCAGTCCCTGCTTTTACCCAAAGGGGAAAGAAGGTACAGGCGACCCGTCTCAAGCCAGTTCCATCGTCCGACATCCAGATCGACGACTGGCGACGCCATTAATGCACACCTACAGTACACGCATTACTGCGTTATTTAGCCATGGCTATAAATACTCGCCCCCTGAACAGTAGTTGGTAAGCCTTTAATACGCATTCAATTGCATTTATTCTCTCACTAAAGAGCCCCTTTACTGACTTGAGCGTCGGAGTGCCAACCTTGGGTAAAACCCCAAGTCCCCCAAGTTGGTTTCGAGCTCACGTTTGCTAAGTGCTTTCAGGTCGATAAAGAACCCACTCAAACAAATTCTTGACTGATTGACCCATATCTGACAGTCAGATCGACACGTCAGATCGACCAGATTTGAGCCAGATCAAGAAGTACTCGAAGAACTTTCATCCTCCATATAAATCACATAAAAATCAGCAGGAAAGATTAATCCATCAACTTGCACAAGTACGTCCTCTAATACTCCATCTGGATACACAATAGATCGATCAACCATCTGAATTATGATACCTGTATCTTTCAAAGGACCAAGATTCAGTGATGAATAAATAGATAGAGGCATAATATTAATGGGTGCACTCAAATCACGCATTGTTTTCTTAATCTCAGCCTTGCCAATTTTACATGGAATGGAAAACATACCTTGGTCTCCGCACTTAGGAGGTAATTTCTTTTGCAAAACAGCGGAGACATTCTCTCCAACACTCAGGATTTCATTACCTTTTAGCTTCCTTTTGTTGGTGCAGAGTTCCTTAAGATATTTCGCATGTCGTGGGATTTGTTGAATAGCATCCAACAAAGGAATGTTGGCTTCAACCTTCCGAAAGGTCTCAAATATACTTTGCTCCTCCTTCTCTTTTCTCGCTTGGATCAGGCGCTCTGGAAACGGAGGTGGTTCCACCCATGGCTTAGGTTGGACTTTAATTTCTGCCTCTCTGTCGTGACTGGAGCCTAAGGCGTGGTCACGCTTAATGGTCAAGTCGTCTGTCTGATCAGTTTCAGCTCTGTTCTGACGAGTTTTGGTATTCTCCACAACTGGAGGAAGTTCTTTATCGCTTGGGATCGTGATTGCACTCATGTGTCGCCTCTGATCCTCCGTTTGTGATTGAAGTTTCCGTTGATTCTCTAATCTGCTCAATGAGGTTGCAATTTGACCCAATTGATTTTCCAAATTCTTAAAGGAGGTTTCCAAGTTATTAAATTGGATATCTTGTGGGTTGAAAGGTGGGTATGGTTGAGAAATTGGTAGTTGGGGTTGTGGAGGTGTAGGTACGAAGTTTTGGAAGTTTGGTGGATTCGGTGCATAACTCATACTTGGGTGATCATACCATCCGGGATTGTACATGTTGGAGTATGGATTGTACATAGGGGGCTGATATCCGAATGGGTCCACATTTTCGAAAGGGGGTTCTTGAAGGGATGGACACACGTCGGTGGGATGCAACGTGCTCGCACACAATTGACAGACCTTTGATACTTGGGGTACACCTACACCAAGGTTAGAAGCCAAAGCACTTATCATATTCTTAATTTCATCAAAAGGTGAAGAGTTGACCTCGTTAACCTGTTGTGGAATGTTTGCATAATTGTTGAACTGTTGTGCATTCGCAAACATTGTTGGATGATCGTCCTTTTCGGGAATGCTCCTGTTCATGAAAAGAAATAAAATCGATTAAAAACACAGTCCCCGGCAACGGCGCCAAAATTTGACAGGTGTCGAATCCGTCAAAAATAAATGTAAAACCTATTCAACGACTAAACACAGAGTATAGTGCAAACAGGGTCGATCCACAGGGACTGGTTGATTTATTTCTAACAATTCCAAGAAATTCACGAAAATGAATAATTAAAAGGGGGCTTTTAGAATTATTCTAACCTAAGTATGCGATTAAAATAAATAACAATAATTAAAAAGCTAACTAAAACTAAGCAAGTAAGATCACGTAGGGTTAAATCAATCAAATGAAACATTATCTAGCCAGGGATATTCGATTCGAATTGTTATATTGATCATTGACTCAAAGATGAATTCAAGTTATTCAGACAGATTGGCTATAGTTGATAGAGACACTCGACTCAACCTCGTTTTTACTTAATTAATCGGATAACCTAGAGACACTCGACAGTTATCTTCCCTAACAAATTCACAACCCCTAGAGACACTCGACAGGATTTAATGAATTCGCAGCATTAAGAACTATAAAAACACCAACCCTAATTAACCAAGTCATGACACACGCAAGATTTAAATTAGATTATCAAATCCCTTAGTGAACGAGGAATTTTATCGCTAAAACCCTGTCACTAATTTACCACAATTAATCAATCAAACTCTACTACACTTCAAGCATCATGAATGACAATATGCAAATTAAACAACCCAGAGATCGTGCACTATCCCGAAATTGCCTAATCACAATAAACACGAAACACGGAGATAAGATAAATGCCTAAATAAACATGAATTAATAAAAACGTTTAGGTCTCACAATATCCAAATCGAATCTTAATCCCTAGCTAGATAATTAAAAACTTAGCTACTAAAATCCATAAAAAACAAATAAAGAAGTCTTTAACATAAATAAACTAAGTTGCGAAAGAAATAAAGAAGAAGAATGGTGATGGCGAAGTGCTGCTCCCAGCGTCCGAAGCCTGCTGCCCCTAATTGTTACGTAATTCCAAAGTTGCTGTCCCCAAATATATAATCCAAGTCTCCTACTCACTCGTCGACTTCTACTTTTCATGCAAATTGGATTCTTTTTCTTGCTCTCCAAGTTGAGAAAAATAGCCCACAATGCTGGGCCTTCTTACATTAATTCCATGAATGTCGCAGCCCCAAATTAACAAGAAAGTAAGTCCATCCTTTATTAAATTCCAAGGCATACCTCACTAATTTAAAGCCTAATATTAAATTCACAATATGCAGCCCCAACACAAAGCAAACTGTTTCTCCACAAGTCCACTCACGCGGCCCACTCGAGCACCACAAGTCCATCCCACAAACAATTCAGCAATTCCAACATGTGCAGCCCTATTTCATCATAAAAGCACGCCAAGCCCATCTCCAATTAAAAACAAATTAGCTTTCTAATTAATCTCGTGCTCAGCCCCTCGATTTGCTCGAATATCTTCATAAAACAATCAAATTTACACCACTTTCGCCTTCGAGCCCCGAATCTATAATATAAATAACAAAGCATCAATTCCTTCCAAAATAACATCAATTAAAGCACAATTTGAGACATAATTCCATCATAAAAATGGCGAATTAGCGAGTTATCAGCGCCATTACCCGTAGCACCATCCTTCCCATAAATTTCCACCCATTCCTCGTAGTAAGGAAACGACTTCTCACGAACACTCGCGAGATCAGGATAGTGCTGTGACAACACATGAACTAACCATCAGTTGATGAATTTGCAAAAATAATTTATGGTAACCTATATGCAATGGATTTTTGAATAATGAATTGACTAAATTAAATTTGAATCTTGTTACAGCATGCATACCATAATCAGACTATCCCAGTCTTTCGGTAATGCAAAAACGGTCTTAGTTGTCGCATTCCAACCCATTCCAGTCTTGCCTATGGCTTCACGGACTTCCCGGTATGTCTTTTTCCAAGTTCCATACTTAGATTGAATATGTGGATCACCTCTCAAGTCAGTTCGAGGGATGTACATCTTCATCCGAGCCTCCAGCTGCTGCACGAAACCAGACCTGAAGCCGTTTGGTGTTTTCCAACCCCCTGCTATAATGTCCTTGAATGAATTGAGTAGTGCGCGCTCTTCAACGGCTGTCCATGATCGCCTAGATGCATTCTTCTTGGTAGCGCTACACTCACCCCTGAAATTTAAACTTCCAGCTAGTGATGGTTGTGAATGTTGCATCTACATACAATAATCAAGAGAATAAAAAAGGGTTAAATGTTAGCAACAGTAGTCCACATTGAACAGGATTGCAGCAGGAGATTTGATATTATATGACCAACACCCCACATACTTCAAAAATAACGTTTTAGAATGTCAAGCATTGCAAATTCTGATTAAAAATCATCTTACTGAACCCGCAAATTCATCATAACACGACATTACACATAACAAAACAACTACACGAACAATTTAACTTTTACGGAAAAAAAAAAGCAATGTAGCGATCAGGGACAACAGCCCTGTATCTGATAAGAAATCCATATAGAATCTCTTAAAAAAACAATTCCATTTAAGACCCACGCATATCAACCCCTATTTCTGAAATTTGACCACATATCTTGCGCGAGAGTGTCACTAAAATTTGTCCAAGCTTGTGTTGGCTCTACGTGGTGTATATATTCAGTCTGTTGTTCATCCTCTTCATCATCAGAAGAGTCATCTTCTAATTCGAGCTCGATGGGATCAACTTCTGTAACGCCCCGATTTTCAGACAGTCAGGTACGCTCGACACGTGTGGGTTTCGAGCGTTAGGATTTTATTTTATTAATTTCGTTTAATTGATTTAAACGTGTTATATTAATTCTTATCAATTGTTTTCAACATGATTACGTGAAATTATATGATATTCATTTCAAATTGAGAATTCTTGTAAGAATGGACTTCAATTGTTACGTGAATTAATTGCCCAATTTGTATTAATTGCATGATTGTCCTTAATTGTTCATTTACATAAATTAGAGGACCAAATTACATGAAAACCTTTGAGGACTTAAATGATCGTTTCCAAACCTTAGACACTTAATTGCATTACTTATAGAACTCAAAGGACTTGATCATAAATATTGCATATTTCCCTAAATGTAACGATATATGCATCCCTTCCTTGCCTTCCATCTCATTTCTTCAAGAATCATCATCTCTTCTTTCTCCCTTCTACCGAGCCAAAGACATCAAAAAGGGAAAGGAGATTTTATCATTTTCAAGCCATGATCATGGAGAAATTAGGAGTTGAAGCATCATCTCATCTTCATCTTCTTCTTCCATCTTTTATTTCATTTCAAGTTATTCTCCAGGGCGGAGAGTGTGGATCATGAGCACGTTCACGCATTCACGAGTCGTGTGTCGCCTGTCAGGTGAGGTTTAATTTCTAGTTATATAGAACTCGTATAACCTTTACGTGGTTTTTGGCCAAAGGTATTTATAGTTATAATTTCATGAAAGCACGTATCATTTCCAAGCATGTTATTGTTCATGAATCAAGCAAGTAGGTCATGTTAGTGTGCATGAATCAAGCATGTCATATCATGAAAGCAAGTCATGTGTTCTCCTGGCCAGGTCCTTCCTAGTGAGGGCGCTGGACCGGTCCTCGGGCCGGTGATTGTCCGTCCAATCACAGGAAGAACAATACCGTGTCATGTTCGTGTGTTCTCTTGGCCAGGTTCTCCTTAGTGAGGGCGCTGGACTGGTCTTCGGGCCAGTGGTTGTCCGTCCAACCACAAGAAGAACAAAGGCCTATCGTGTGCATGTGTTCTCCTGGCCAGGTTCTCCTTAGAGAGGGCGCTGGACTGGTCTTAGAGCCAGTGGTTGTCCGTCCAACCACAGGAGAAACAACCCATCGTGTTACAAGCAAGCCATGTAGGGATTGCATGATCTCCATTCCATGAACGTGTTATATGACTACACTATTGCATGATTGCACGATAATTGGATTGCGTGATCACCTAATGATTAACAAGCAAGTAAGTATGTTTATCGATTGCATGAAAAGAACAAGAACTTAATATTGATAGTTGTATTCTCGGGCGAAGCTATATTATTATTGAACTTGTATATTTATCTTTTATAAACCTTTACCCGAGAATATGACTTGCATGTTATCTGCGCTAATACATATTTAAACCCCTCACTCGGTCTTCACAGATTGACACCTCCACCTTTCAGGTTATTGCAGGTGCACGCTAGGCGGGAGTTGAGTCGAGTAGAGTCCCGTTCATGTAGTCGTGTCATCCGTGATTCGTGCATTTAATTATTATTGTTATTGTTTTAAAGGAAGATGATAATGTATTGATATGTAACTTTAAGAATATATTTTATATGGTAAACGAGAAATGTCATGATTGGATAAATGGAAATAGTTGATAATGTTATGTTTATGCTTCCGCTTTATTATGTCGCATGTTAGAGTATCCCGCCTAGCTTGTCGTGTAGTGCATTGTCACCCGTTCGCTATAGGTTGGTTCATGTACGGATCGCCCATTTCGTATGTGGATTGACTTGTAGTGCGGGGGTGTAGCACCTCCACGTGTCCGGGGTGCTACAACTTCCATTTCTTGTCGAATAAAATTATGGATTAGAGCACACGCCATTATTATTTCATTTTGAACAACAATACTATAAAATGATGCACTCCGGAGTATGGCCCAACGTTTTTTGAAAATCCCCCATGCACGTTCATTGGTTGTTCGGGCCGACGAATGTCTTTTGTTAAATAGTTCCTTGTTGTTAACGGGAGTTCGGTTGCCTCATTCTTGTAGGTGATAACGGACAGCTCTGTAAGGTGCAAGGAATCCAGGCCCGTTCGTATAACCAGCATCACATAAGTAATATTGTCCTATTGGATAGTGAAGCAATATTTCATAAATCAATGATACAAGCTTGTAAATTAGGGAATCGAATAGAAAAAAAGTCTGTATTTATACTATATGCTACAATAAAAAACTTTGATGTGAAATTTCCTAACCTTCTGGAACACGCAATCCATTTGGCTTGTTTATTGCATCTCGCAATACACGTCCATCAGCGGCGGATCCCTCCCATCCAGTTAACACATAGGTGAAATTGCATTTGCGGTTGCAAACCCCGAGCACACTAACCTGACACTTGCCCTTACGCGATCTATACCGCCCTTTATCGGCATCGGGGACGGTAACATCAATCAATGTCCCGTCAAGTGCACCAAGACAGCCCTACATGACAGTTTCCAAAGGAATATGAGGGCACGTGAAAGAGGCAAATGCGCACCTAAAAATTCATTACTCGAAGATATGAAATACGAAACATAAATTACCTCAAACCATTTCCATGTATGGTCGTTGCTTCCTGGTTCAATTGGGGTTGTCTTAGCAATAAATAGCTCATGAAGTTTCAACACGGTCTTCAGCACAATATGAAAATATTTCGAGACAGTTCGTCCGGAGCGATTAAAATCAAATTCTGCAACTGAGTTCTTCTTATGGTGTGACAGAACTCCAAGAAAGATGCAGACTTGCTCGACAACGGTTACTTCGCGACTGTCAGTTAAACCCCCCAACTCGCGTAAAACAATACAAAGCCGACCTAATGCATTTCGACCCATACGAAGCAAATTGATACACTTTCTTTCGGATGTCACTGTCAACCGGTGCAGATATTCAACGCGAGCAGGCATGCGCTCTTTCAAACTATACGATGAACCGGAACCATCGTCCGCTCTTTCAAACTATACGATGAACCGGAACCATCGTCTATTCGGCGCCGTTTATTTTTAACAATTGATAGAAGAAACATGGTATCCCTCAACATACCAAGCAAGACAAATTTAATAAGTTCGATTATGAGCAAAGCTTTCTTAGAGTCCATCGTACTAACCAATACTGTTTGCCATACACAAACGAAGCCGGGTCAAGTGTCATTGCCAACAAATGTTAACACATAATTAACAAATCAATGCATCAAAGTAGTGCCATCACAGTCATGTTAATCACAATCGATCAAACATGGATTCTCATCAAATATTAAATATATCTCACAAAATATCAATAATAGAGCATTTATATCGTCAGTTGATTAAACAACCCAAAAAATCACAGATTGCATAAACGGATAGCAACATAAAGTACTTACACATATATAGACAAAGAAATATATCACCTTTCCAATTCTTGAAGATTTACACAGCCAACAACGCAAGCAAAGGAACAACGCCTCGACCCGTTGCAATCTGTTAAATATTAAAATGAAATTACGTGTCCACAATTACAGTCGGTATAGGTTTCGCACAGCGCTGTTGCATATAAATCTAGAAGAAAAGAAAAAAAATACAATCACAGATCATTGTATTTACCTTCGCAGAAAAAATACAGCGCATACACACCGCTTACCCACTTCTCTAATTTTCTGCCTAGGGTTAGAAACCCAATCTTGTATGAATACAGGGGAATTGTAGCGGGAAAGTGTGGAAAAAATGGTGGGAAATTTTTTCTTGGGAATGATTCTGACATACAATGAAAATTGGGCAAAAAGAAGAGGGACATGTTTGTCATTTCGGCCAAACCTTCCGTACGAGACAAAATAGTAACGCCATTTTTGGCTGGCTATATGCACCATCCTTTTCTGCCAGTTTCTCGGGGCTCCGAGAATTGGGTGGTTTGCCAGTCTTGCAAAGTAAAGAATGGAAATCAAGGGTCTATTTAGCCAAAATGCCATTTTCTTCAAAAGTAAAGACTCCCATAGACAAGAACATGAACCAATTTCCTAGCATTTTTGGCTGCGTGCTATAACTAATATCTAGGCTTTAACTAGCTCTCTCTTTTACTTAATTTATTTTTAACAAAAAAGTTTCATGACTTTTCTTAATATCGACCTGAATTCAAATTTCAAACCGAGTCGAGTATGTAAAATTTGTTTAGTAGTTGGTAATATACGGATATTACAAGTCTGTGAGATGTTTATAGTGTTCAATTCCAGGACAAGTATAATTTAATTAATTTGTATCTTAGTTGGATTATTGTTATTAATACCTTAGTTGATTTCAAAGCTACCTTTGAACAATTATTCAATTATTTTGACCTAATCTTTTAATTTTAAATAAAAAAGGTATACTTTTGATTGGCCACAACTGCACATAGAAAGAGTGAAGGCAATGATTTCTTTATGGGCTAAGGTTAATATAATAATACCTTTGCATTAGCATGATCATGTGCATCATCATGCTCGAATTCAATTAATTACTCAACAATGTTAAAAGAATATAAAGCTCTCCTAACTCCTAAGGTCAATGGAACCATTGTTTTCAATTGACAGCTTATTTTGCCAATGCCACTTAAAGAAAAATTGATCGGAGCTTCCGTTCCAAAATTTTTAATCCAAATCCGATTCGATTGAACATAATTAATCGTATATTACATTTCCTATTGATCGATGTCTCTTCCTAAAATTTTCACAATTGTATGATTAATATAAGATGTAATTGTTTAAAAAACTTTATAACATACCGAAAATGCGAAAGAATAGTTAAAAAATTAGTATAAAAAACCCAATGTATTATAAAAATGAACAACAAAAACTCTCGTGATATTTATATTCTTTATTGATTTTTTTTATATACCATTTCCAATATTTTCTTTTAAATTCCTTCAAAGTTCTTTAAAAAAATTGATTTATTAATGTTTATTGTCTAGTTTTTATATTTTAAAATGAATTTCTTGGTGCATGTTACTTAAAAAGCGCGTGAGAATTTTTGTTGCTCATTTTTATAAAATATTGGATTTATTTAGTAATTTTTATATTTCATAGTATTTTTTCGATAATTATTTCATTAATATAAGATACTCGCCTCTTTACAACATTACCAACTCAACAAAATCAGATTCAAAATAGAATTTCCTATCCTCTATATCTCTTTCCTGGCATAAATTAATTTCAACAAGACCAAAAGAACATTGATACATGAAGAAGACAAGCGCACTCAAAGAACACATTCATTACAAATAGCAATTTTTATCTGATCACTATTTCACCTCAGCTTTTCAATTTGTGGTTAATAAGAAAAGAAATGTTTTTATGTGAGGAAAGTGTTTGATTCATGATTGTACTTTAATTATATTTTTTGAAATTAAATAATGAAATTTTTTTAATTTGTAAAGTCAACTGAATATACGTGAAATGGTGCAACCCTCATGTCCGCCCACATACATAGGAATCTTAATAATTGTTTTATTTATTATTGAGACTTTTTTGTCCATTATCATTATTAAAATTAATATTTTGAAAGAAATTAGCAACTTTCCTCCATTATATATAGAGTGAAGTGTTTCTTCGCAAAGTACAAACTCATTCGAGTGAAAGAGTTTAATTAAAATTTAATAAATTCTTTTTGGTGATTTTCATGGCCAAGATTGCTTTGGGGACCGCCGGAGAGGCTTTCCGGCCGGACTGCCTCCAAGCCCTCATCGTCGAGTTCATCTCCACCTTCCTCTTCGTCTTTGCCGGCGTTGGCGCCGCCATGGCCGCCGGTGAGTGCTCATAATAATCATTATATTTTCTTTTACATATGAACGATGATTTGTTTTTTCTATTTATATGGATCGAAACAGATCCAACCACCAGAATATGAAATGATCAGATATTGCCATATTAACATGACAATATGTGTCGTGTTTTGAATAGATAAGTTGAATGGGAACGAGCTGGTGGGGCTGTTCTTCGTGGCCATGGCGCATGCTCTGGTGGTGGCGGTGATGATCTCGGCCGGGTTTCGTATTTCCGGCGGGCACCTCAACCCCGCCGTCACCCTCGGCCTCTGCGCCGGCGGCCACATCACGGTGGTGAGATCGGTTCTTTATTGGATTGATCAGCTGCTGGCCTCGGTGGCAGCATGTGCTTTGCTCAGTTATCTCACTGGAGGATTGGTAATTAATTCAACTTGGCTTATTTCATATTTAATTAATTAGAAAAATAATTCCCACCAGAAATAATTAAATAGAAAATAACAGTTATTGAAAGTGACTTACTTAGCTGGATAGATCACTTCGCATGTGCATGCATGCCCAAAATTAGTACAAAGAAAATTAAAAGTATATATTTTCTATTATATATATATGTCCATCCACTATAATTCTAATCTCAGTATGACTTGATCAAATAAATATAACGAGCTCTGAGTGTTTTACGCTTGCCATGTGGTTAATGAAAAATTTAAAAAAAATAACAAATCAAATGACAAGTATAGTACATTTGTTATTTTAATTGTTCGAGTTCGTTCGAATCAGATTTGAGCTAGAATTTTTCTCCCTAAATTGATATTTTTTAAACTTCTAAAATTCTCCATACCAATAATATCTGAATTCCTCTGGATTTGAATATGATATATCTTATAAAAGTAACATTGAATATTATTATTATATTAACTTTTCGAAATCCACTAAACAATATAATTTAGCTTTCGACGCAATGCTATCTTAATTAGAGGCTTCGTATTCGAATTTGTGAAAATAAAATAATCACAGATCGGGAGCTTTACACCAAAGTGATCTGACTCCGATTTTATTTAATTTTGATATTTCTTTTACAAAAAAATTGCAGACTACACCAATACACTCACTAGCAACCGGAGTGGGATTCACACAAGGAGTAATAATGGAGATTGTTTTGACATTTTCTTTGCTCTTCACTGTCTACGCCACAATTGTGGACCCCAAGAAGGGGAGCCTCGAAGGTTTGGGCCCACTTCTTACTGGGCTTGTTGTTGGGGCCAATATCATGGCTGGAGGCCCATTTTCAGGGGCCTCAATGAACCCAGCAAGGTCATTTGGGCCTGCATTGGTCAGTGGAGATTGGACCGATCATTGGGTCTATTGGGTTGGGCCTCTTATTGGAGGTGGGCTTGCTGGGTTCATTTACGAGAACTTTTTTATCGTTAGGTCTCATGTTCCGCTCTCTGGAGAAGATGCTTTTTAGGTTTATTTTTGGGGGGGTCAAGGATTTTAAAGTTTTGTTATCGTTTTGGGTCGTGTTGTATTGTGTTGGGGTTTGGAGGAGAAAAAGTATCGATGTGTCTGTGTTCGTGTATGATAGTGGATTATGTGTAGTTTAATGTTGTGTAAATCTAACTTCCCCAAGTTGGCAAATAATTGTTTTGGTGGCGGGGTAATAAAATGTTGTGCATATGTTTGGCCTCAACTTCCTAGATATCTCTAGTCTCTGCATAGACTCCCGTTAATTTTATAAATTACCCTTTCATACATAGGTACTCCCGTTAAGTTAGCATAACGACGAATCGTAAGTTACATTACTTAGTGGTTTATTGAAATTAGTATGAAGTCACTATCACTATCAAAATATATGAAATTCACGATAGTAGTGGTGAGATGACTCCCATATTACACATTAAAATATTAATGAAAAATATTTCCACACTCGTTAAAGGTTATCGAAGCATGAGGTGTTTGTAATCAATAAGCAACGAAAAGGGGTGAAAGTGTAATTTACGAAACTAAGGAATTCAATTTATAACACACTTTAAAGACGAATACCTTTGCCCTGTGGAAGTTAAGCTAAGCACATCAACATACGTACAAACCTCGAGAAGAAGGGTTCACACTTGAAAACCGGTAAGTAGCGATTCAGAGGCCTATACACGTCAGTCACTTTTACCATAAAAGAGTGATACAGACCTTGCTAGCTACTGCACTCAGGGTACATAATAAATTCACAGATGTAGTGGACATAAAGAAGCCGACTCGATCGAACCCAACTAATTAAAAGAGCGAATGTATTATATTTGTTATTTGATTTGTCACTTTTCTTAAATTTTCCACCAATTGCACGGCAAGTGTGAAGTAAGAAAACGATACGGCTTACCAATACAGTTTGCTATAAGGTGCAACGTTGGAGTCCCACAACGTGCAGTGGGAGGGAGCATCATTCTTGAGTCGAATATGTGTGTTTGCACTAAAAATTCGCGTTTATTGATTTTTAGTCAATATCGAATAAATAATACAAATTATTTGAGAATCTAAGTAAAAGCGGGTCTTTGATCTTCACTTGATCCTCTGATTCTTCCCTCAGATTTAAAGTTGTTGAATCTTCAAACGGTTCTTGATGAATTTGGGGTTTGATCTTCTTCAACTTCAAATTAGACTTGAAATAACGTTAATCCGTAGGTCCTTCGACTTATTTACGAATCAAACGCCGGATTTTGGAGAATTCAGTCAAGAACGCCTTCGAACTCGTTGGTAACTCCGTGGATTTAGCTTGAATAATAACACCGATTCGCCGGTATAACGCCTTGATAACGAATCAAATGCTTAAATTTGATAACTTCGGGAAGAAAGGTTTTTAGCCTTTCTTGAACTTTTAGAGAGGTTTTTAGCCTTTCTTTGAACTCGTAGAGAGGTTTTTAGCCTTTCTTGAATTCGTGTTGTGTGTTGAATGAACTACACATGACCCCTTTATATAGGTGTAGGATTCAAGATTTGTGGTCCAAGTCAGCTTTTATTTAATAATTATCTCTTATTTTTTTGAAGAGATAATATCAAATAAATCATATAAATTATTTATCTCTTTAATATTTTTATTTTTATTTTAAAGAGATAATATAAGACTTGAATTTGATTAGTCGGTGTGATGCAATACGCCACGTGTCACCATATGATTTGTCTTGGCTTTCTTTGATTGCAAGACTTGATTTAATTGGTCAAAGCATGTCACTTTGACACGTGTCATCACTTGATTTGTTAAGAAAATAAACATTATAATATCAATTTAATTTTAACTATTTAATTTTGAAATTAAATTTAGGATAATTTCAAAATATAAAATAGCAAATTAAATTAATAACACAAAGTTTATTTCCTTATTTACAAATGCCCCCACTTCAAGGCTCGACGAAAAACATACCAAGTATTTGTAAGAAGGCGGGACTTGAAGTATTTAAACTTCCCTTTTTTTTTATTTGGGAAAATTTAAACAGATGATGATCACATTAATTAAATCTCAAGTAAAACTAAAGTTCAACTTGTGTTTGAATCCCAAATTACGTGGGCTTACATATTCCTTGCGTAATTAGAAAATTTTAATTAGTCAAGGAAAATGAATTGAAATCCGAAGTCCAATGCAATCATGATTCTTCAAAGAGTTGAATTCTAACTTGCACTCCAAGCATGCATAGTTTGTTGTATTTCTTCCATTAAACTTCTATTAGAATGAAGCTTAATTCTAATAGAATATGTACTTCAAAAAGAATCTTAATTGGGTTAGTATCGGATTTTAATTAACCACATGATTTCCTATTGCTTTTAGGAAACTTTATGCATAAGAATTTTATTATACATGGAATTTCCATGCACGGCACCCTTTGTCCAAGTTAAACGAGAATCCCATTATGCATGGAGTTTCCTTCTCTTCTAGAAGCTTGTAGCAGTACCTTCTCAAAAAGAAAATTAGCTAACTCCTGAAGACACGTGAGTAATCATAACTCATCATGACAATACTTCAATTAAACTTTGGAGTCCTAATCCGAATTGGACTTGTACCATTCTCATGCCTATAAATAATGGCCTCCCCTAACCTCAATGCTCACAACTCGATCAAAGCAACATATTTCCAAGAAGAATTAGAGCGGCTGGCGTAACAATTCAAGAAGCAGGAGCATTAATTCAAGAAGCAGCATTAATTCGAGAAGCAGCAGGCAACAATTCCATCTGCATTTACTTGGGAAAGGAATCCAGCCTGCGTCGTTAACAGCACTTAACTTTGCAGCAACAATTCGGCAACCTCCGGCGAGCCACGTCAATTCTCCCCCAGTTTTAATCGAACACAAGTAACATGTTTAGTTTTTCCCTTTTCTTTTATTGTGTCCCCTTTTTTCTTACTTGAATTTTATGGGTAACTTGTTCTTCCTTCTTTTTTTTCGATTCGGAGATCACAATTGCGTACTTCAAAGATATCTCAATTTCTTCTGGCGTCAAGCACTTGGCAATCCCTGATGATGAGAGACAATCCGAAGAGAAGGCTACTTGCTTGGAGGTGCATGACTCTTTACTTGGTTCATATGGAGATCATTGGCCAAACAAGACATCAAAGGTGCGGGCTCTACAGGCTGCGCACCATCAACTTACCGAAGGTCCAAAGAGTTACCGTAAACAAGACATCAAAGGTGCGGGCTCTACAGGCTGCGCACCATCAACTTAAGCAAGACATCAAAGGTGCGGGCTCTAAAGGTTGCGCACCATCAACTTACCGAAGGGCAGATTACTTATCCCCGCAGTATCAACTTATCGAAGGGCCAGATTACTTAACCTCGCAGTATCAACTTACCGAAGGGCCAGATTACTTAACCTCGCACCATCAACTTATCGAAGGGCAGATTACTTATCCTCGCAGTATCAACTTATCGAAAGACCAGATTACTTATCATCGCAGTATCAACTTATCGAAGGGCCAGATTACTTAACCTCGCACCATCAACTTATCGAAAGGGCAGATTACTTATCATCGCACCATCAACTTATCGAAGGGCCAGATTACTTGTCATCGAGTTGAGCTATTATCGAAAAGCCAAGTGGGGAGACGACCTCGAATTCGATGGTGAATTTGCTTTATCGAAGGATACCGGACGTGGACCGAAGATATCCTTAGCCGATGCGGAGACAAGTTAAATGAAGCTCAATGACATGATACGGCACGGGCCTCTTTATATACTTATGATCGCAACTCCGAGATTATCAAAGCTTTTATTGAAGCATGGTGTCCCTCCACGAATACTCTCTTAACATCACAAGGCGAATTATCAATATCACTGTGGGACTTACATACTTTGGCGGGCATTCCTATGACCGGACTGATTTATGATGAAGTAGTTCCTGATACCAAGGAACTTACTAGTCATGATCACAAAGGAAATATGTTTGTACCCAGTTCGGGCAAGTATCTATTCCAAGTTTATCACTTACTAAAGGGAGATAAGCGAAGAAGTCAATTTTCTCAAGTTACAATCAAATCTTAGGTAAACTTTTGATGCAGGAGAATTAGGAGATATCCCCAACCGCCTCCTCGCAAAGATAGAAAGAATGGTTGTTCTAAGCAAACTCATAACCCACAAGGAGATATTGGTGCCCCCGAATCATGGAATATGGCAGAGGAGATATTATTTGCTAAACCTGGCCTCAAAGGAAGCTTGAAGGAAGAAGTTTACTTAGCGGCTTACTTATCATGTTGGATTTGTACCTTTGCTTTACCTT
Organism: Lantana camara; assembly: GCA_037501455.1. Taxonomy (NCBI): domain Eukaryota; kingdom Viridiplantae; phylum Streptophyta; class Magnoliopsida; order Lamiales; family Verbenaceae; genus Lantana; species Lantana camara. The sequence goes on from CM074861.1 coordinate 98,365,545, forward strand.
GCGACACCACTGGCGTGATCCGTCCGAGTACCTTTAAAATTACAAGTACCATGGAGGCTGGTCGAAAAGTGGAGTTAACAGCTCCTACCTTGGCAAGCATTTACAAAGGACTTAACAGATTATCAATGGCTTCACAACCTACTTGAGTTTACTCTTCGTTCCCTATCCACTTCATACGCGGTTGGTTAGCACATTACTTCAAAACTTACTTCCTACTTAATCAAGATGCACGTGGCCCGCCTATGATTTAATATTCCGACGAATGAGGTACGAGTACTATGATGCAAAACAAGCTCGCAAAAATATTCATAAAGCTGAACTTGTATCTTGGACTTGCAACATGGCCAAAGAATGGGAAGAATTTCACCATACCGATGATGGAAGAGGTCACGACCGTAAACAAAATTACTTTGCAGCAGTTCGATCCGGTTATCTAACTTTTAGAAGGGGTGGGCAATTTATCATTGAACCATACAGTCCTCATCGATTCGGCTTTTATCAAGATGTAAACCACACTGTAATTCCTTCACTTACTCAATTTGCAATTTGATATTTACCTGAAGAGCTTTCAACTCAACAAGACAAATACAAATCAACACAAATCAAAGCACGATTGTGGACTTATTTCAATTCGATATTTACTTGAAGAGCTTTTAACTCAGCAAGGAAACATAAATCAAGGCAAAGTTGCAGACTATTTCAATACAAAGTTGTGATTGAAATCAACTTATAACTTGGTATTTACTTGAAGAATCTTCTATCCAAAACAAATCAAAGTAAAGTTGCAAATTTATTCAACTTGTGATTTGTGAGTTGATATTTACTTGAAGAATTTCCAATTCAACAAGGAAACATAAATCAAAGCAAAGTTGCGACTGAACTTAGAAAACATCTAAGCTGCCTACGTACCCTTTCAAAAGGGATCAAGTCATAACGTAGTTCAAATGGTTAACTTTGTTTGAAGGGGGAGCCGTACAAAGTTTATACTCATGCGGGCCAGGAGTATTCAAAGTTTAACCACCCTGAATAAGAGTGGGGAATTTCTAATTTAGCCACATGAAATACCATCAGTGGAGTAAGTTAGCAGTTTATCCACATACTTTACTATTGGTGGTTACCGTACATAGTTTATACTCATATGGGTCAGGAGTGACATGCAGTTTAGGCTCGTGCGTCGAGGAGCAATCTACTTTATCATGCGTGATATTTCTTCAAGAATTTACCATTTATAGGTCCGATGCGCAAGCCATCCTTGTCGAGCAACTTGTAGGCACCATTTGTATACACTTCTTTTACTACATGCGGACCGTCCCATTTCGACATAAACTTGTTTCCCATACGCTGAGTGATGGTAATTGGTCTTCTCACTGCTAAAACCAAGTCCCCTACTTGGAATGACCGTGGATTCACCTTCTTATTAAATGCTCTCGTCATTCGGGCTTGGTAGCATTCAAGTTGTTGTTGTGCTGCAAGTCTCTTCTCATCAAGTGCTTCCAACTCTTCAAGCCTGAGACGAGCATTATCCTCTGGAGTAAGACCTTCTTGAATCGCTATGCGAAGTGATGGTATTTGGCTTTCCAAAGGGAGCACGGCTTCAACTCCGTAAACTAACGAGTAAGGGGTAGCCTGAGTAGCGGTTCTATGTGTTGTCCGGTATGCCCATAACGCTTCCCCAACTTTCTCATGCCAATCCTTTTTTGACTTAGACACAACTTTTTTCAAGAGATTGCACAATGTCTTGTTAAATGCTTCTGCCAAACCATTTGCAGCTGCATTATACATTGACGAGTTATGTTGCTTAAAGCCAAATTGCACGCATAGTTTGTCCATCAGCTTGTTGTAAAAGGGTTTACCATTATCAGTGATGATGTATCGAGGCACCCCATATCTAAAAATCAGATTATTTTGGATGAACTCAACTACTGTTTCCTTTTTCACCTCTTTAAGGGGTACTGCTTCCGCCCACTTTGAGAAGTAATCAGTAGCTGCCAATATGTAGGAATGACCACCTGAAGATTTAGGGGTTATTGGACCCACTACGTCAAGACCCCACGCATCGAATGACCATGAAGCTACTGTAGGATGTAAAGGTTCAGGAGCTTGGTGAATGAGATTGGCGTGTATCTGACATGCTTCACATTTCCTTGCATAATCCAAACAATCTTTAACCATAGTAGGCCAATAATAGCCCATCCTTTTGATCCGAAAATGTAGTTTTGGACCTGATTGATGTGCTCCACATACTCCTGAATGCGCTTCTATCATAGCTTCGAGAGTCTCTTCACCATTTAAGCAACGCTGATAAATTCCCTCGAAAGAACGCCGATACAAAGTATCTTTGTATAAAAGAAAGCGGGGAACTCGTCTACGCACTTCAGTTTTATGTCGAGGATCGGATGGTAATTTTCCGTGCTTCAAGTAATCAATCAACGGAGTCCTCCAATCTTCCTCTTCGTCAACCGAGATTGATATGGCATTTATATTCTTAATATCAGATCCACTCGATGATGGCACAACCCAACGATTACACACGGGCACACTTGTTGTTTCCTCTTTCGATAGAGCCATAACGGTCGCCAAATTAGCCAAAGCATCAGCTATTCTATTTTCTGCCCTTGGTATATGACTCAAAATTATATTCTCAAATTTGGTCATCAAAACCGACGCTTGTTGATAGTAGGGGATCAAATCTTCTTTCTTGACCTCATACTCATTTAGGAGTTGGTTGATTATCAGTTTGGAGTCACCGTATACTTCTATACTGAGAATCTTCATTTCTTGTGCCATTTGAAGTCCAATAATCAGAGCTTGGTACTCAGCAACATTATTTGAGCATAATTCAGTCAACACGAAAGAGTATGTTAAAACAAGCCTCTCCGGAGAGACGAAAACCACCCCTGCTCCTGCTCCATTTGATCGAGCTGATCTATCGAATAACATCATCCAAGTTGGTAAAGGCTCGACAAAGAAGACTTCTTCATCGGGAAAGTCATCGGAAAGTTCCCACTCCGCTGGAATTGGATGATCAGCTAGGAAATTGGCGAGGGCTTGGCCTTTCACAGCTTTCTGAGGTACATATGTTATCTCGTACTGATTAAATATGATTGACCACTTAGCTAACCGTCCGGATAACACTGGTTTCGACATTACATACTTGACCGGATCAGCTCGAGATATGAGCTTTATGGAATATGCCTCGAAGTAATGCCTTAGCTTCTTGATCGCGTAGAACAAAGCCAAACATATCTTTTCAACCGGAGAATATTTTAACTCATTTTCAGTCAAGGTCCTGCTAAGATAATATAATGCTCTCTCCTTCCCTTCTTCATTTTCTTGTGCCAATAGGGCCCCGATTGACCGTTCTTGCGCAGCAATATATAGGATAAGAGCTTTACCTGGTATCGGAGCTCCTAATACAGGCGGGTTTATAAGATGTTTTTTGATACTTTCAAATGCATTTTGACATCCTTTATCCCATTCAAAATTGACGCCCTTTTTCATGAGATGACTAAAAGGTTGGCATCTTCCTGCTAAATTTGATATGAACCTTCGGATAAATGCTAGATTACCTTGTAGACTTCTCAAATCCTTAAGATTTCTTGGCGCTGGCATCCTTTGGATAGCATCTATCTTGGCGGGATCAACTTCAATTCCACGGTGGCGAACTATGAAACCAAGGAATTTTCCCGAAGTAACACCGAAGGCACATTTAAGGGGGTTCATCTTCAAATTATACTTACGGAGCCTGTTAAACACAACTCGTAGATCCTTCAGATGACCATCTCTTTTCTTGGTTTTAACTACAAGGTCATCCACATAGCATTCCACGTTCTTATGCAGCATATCATCAAAGATGTTTTGCATAGCACGTTGATATGTAGCACCTGCATTTTTCAGCCCAAAAGGCATAACCTTATAACAGTAGATACCCTTCGGGGTACGAAACGCAGTACACTCCTCATCCTGGGGCGACATTCTGATTTGATTATATCCTGAACATCCATCCATAAAAGATAAGGCCTCGTGTCCGGTAGTCGCATCAACCATAAGTTCAATGACGGGTAGCGGAAAGTCATCCTTTGGGCATGCCTTATTCAAGTCTCTGAAATCAACGCATATGCGAATTTGACCATTCTTTTTCTTGACTGGAACAATGCTGGAAATCCAAGTGGGGTATTTGACTTCCCTAATGAACCCAGCATCAATAAGTTTGTTGACTTCGGCTTCGATTAAAGGAACTAATTCTGGACGGCATACTCGTTGCGATTGTTTTACCGGTCGAACTCCATGCTTTATGCCAAGGCGGTGAGTTGCAATCTTTGGATCCAATCTGGGCATTTCCTTGTATGTCCAAGCGAAGACATCCTTATATTCCTTTAGGAGACTTGTATATTGGATCATCTCTTCAGAAGTTAGAAGTGCACTTACAAATGTAGGTTGATGCTCTTCTAGTGTTCCAAGGTTAATTTCTCGCAGCTCATCTACAGTTGCTTGTACGCCGTCTTCGAGTTGCGGTGGTGCCTCTTCAACTTCGTCTTCCACCACTTCAGAGTTAAGATCTTCATCGATTGAGATATGGTGGCATGTCTTTATGGTGACAGGTTCTTCCGAAGTAATAAGCAGGGACGTGCCTCCAATTGAGAAGTGAAGAGTCTGACCTTGTTCCGTTTGTGGTTCTATTAACTCCTCATGAGTTATGTCCCTATCAGCTTTTGCGCTTTCTCCAAGACGATCGAACACGGAACGACGGTTTAATGCACATTTGTCCTCAAAAGTCCTTTGGCCCTTAGACCCGAGTCTCTTGAACACAGAAAGACGTTTCATAGGAGCACCGAGTCGATCAAACACTGAAACACGTTTATTCTTCTTGTCAGTTTCAATTCTCAACGCAGATATGTGTTGCACGTTCACTCGTTTATCTTTCCGGGACACGCGTATTCTTAGTGGTTCCGTATGAACATATCCCACGCCCAACTTAGGCTGATCAACACGAAGTCCTTTCTCCTTCATTTTATGTTGCGTCTCAGTAAGCCCATGAATCTTCTCTCCAGTTAACTCGGGCTTTAAGCAACCTAAGGTTGACGGGCTAGAAAAGTTATATCCTGATCTTTCTAAGAGTGTGTAAGCCTTCGGGTCAAATACTCCTTTTATTTCTCCTGATGACATTGTTGGAGATGGTCCATTTGTCGAATTCAAACTGGTGATGGGCATTATCAGGTTCGACTTCGAAGCTTCAAAGTTATTGACTTTTTCTTCTGGCATAACTTCCGGGTCCAAGTATAATTTGGCATCAGCAAAGTAGGATTCCGCATCAGTAAAGGGTTTTGCATCCGCATCCACTTTCATGATTTCTCCATCTTTCAGATACTTAAAACATTGATGTAGGGTAGATGGAATAACGTTATTCTCGTGGATCCATGGTCGCCCTAATAGAAGGTTATAAGAAGTCCTAGCATCAATCACATGAAGTAGAGTGCTTGCCTTCAGTTCTCCAATTCGAAGATCTGTTCGAATCATTCCTATAGCTCGTTGTCCTCCTTGATTGAATCCTTGAATGGTCAGACGACTTTGAGATAATTCTTCGACAGAGATCCCCAACTTCTTCATAGTGGACTTTGGCATGATATTAACGGCTGAACCTCCATCGATCAATATGCGGTTAACTTTCTCTTCTTGCATGAATCCTAAGACGAAAAGTGGTCGATTGTGCGGTTTCGGTCCTAGTAACAAATCATCGTCCGTGAAGGCAATTACCGCGCTAGTAACATGACAAGAAACAACATGGGAAATTTCTTCATTATAGGAGGTTGGACTCATATTTTCTTTGAAGTATTTCTTCGGAAAAAAGTCGCCCAACGTCATTGGTTTCCAATAGCCATTGTGTGAAGGCCTTTTATGGTTGGTAGGTGCTCTCATCCTTCTCTTGGACTCGCTTTGTCTATACTTGATCGGAGTTGATGTTTTTATCCAAGTAGGATGAAACTGCTCTACACGTCGCCTTTGCCTTCGTCGACGCGTCACTACGGTCCATTCATCATCATCTTCAACTTTGGTTGTTGTATGTACTTCAACTTTAACTTCTCTATTGGACATCAACTTTGAAACTAACATTGGCTCCAAGCTTCCAAATTGGATTTTTGTGGATGCCCCCAATATTGTTGGTGATGTCATCATACTCTTGTTTCTCTTAACTTTATTGACATTTGTTGAAGTTACAACACTAGTAGCATTTGCGTCGGCTGCATCTTCACTTTCAAGGATAATTTTGCCTTCTCTTGCTAGAGCCATGATCTTATCTTTCAACACAAAACACTTCTCTATCGGGTGGCTAATGACTCGATGATACTTGCAGTATTTCGGGTCATTCACTTTCCCACTCTCCTCGGGGCGTTTTGGCTGCGGTAGCTCTATCAGTTTTTTCGCCAGCAATTCGTCAAAAATGTGTGAAACGTCGGAGTCTGGAAATGGGTATTCCTTTTCTTGCATCTCTTTCAGTGTAAGTCGACGCCTTTCATCCTGCGTTGGTTGATCCTTTGTTTTGACTTCAACCTTCTTTTCTTTAGAGGGAATTTTGACAGGTGTTGCCTTCACTGCCATAGATTCCTTTGCAAAAGGCTTGACGAATTTTTCACTCCTTCGAATATCCCTTCTATCCTTTCTTTGATTTTCAGCCGGAAAGTTAGTACCGTAGTGTGCAATACTTAGTTCCATATCATGAGCTCTCGTAGCCAATTCTTCGAATGTTCGGGGCTTGATTCCTTGTAAAATGTAAAGCAATCCCCAATTCATGCCTTGAATACACATTTCTATTGCAGATATCTCTGAAAGTCTATCCTTGCAATTCAAACTCAATGCTCGCCAACGATTGATGTAATCGATGACCGGTTCATCTTTCCACTGTTTTGCATTAGTGATCTCGATCATACTTACAGTGCGACGAGTGCTATAGAAACGATTCAAGAACTCTCTTTCCATTTGGTTCCAACTGTCTATTGACTCCGGCTCTAAATCAACATACCAATCGAAAGCATTTCCTTTAAGTGACCTCACAAATTGTTTCACCAAATGATCGCCATATGTCCCCGCATTGTTGCATGTTTCCACGAAATGAGCAATATGTTGCTTCGGATTTCCCTTTCCATCGAATTGCTGAAAACTCGGTGGTTGATAACCCATTGGCATCCTCAAAGAATCAATACGTTTAGTATACGGTTTTGAGTATGTTGGAGAATTTTGAGAGGGTGCACCATACTGAGCTCTAATTGTATTAGTTATCATATTTTGCAGTTCTTGCACAGATAGAGCGGCGATGGATGCAGCGGAGTTATTTATCCTCATCGCGGAGTCATGCTTCTGAGGATAAAAATTCACTTGTTTTCCATCAGTGACTTGAGCCGAAAAAGTTTGAGGGTTACGACTAGACTGACCAGGATCGCGATTTTCTAACTTATTCATAAGTTGAGCAATCTGGAAGTCTTTATCCTCCAAAGTCTTTTGCAAGTTAGCCATTGCTTGAGCCATTTGGGCAACTTGCTCTTCAAGAGTCATAGTCTCCGCCTCTTCAGTAAAAGGAGTTTCCTTTGATCTAGTTTCTCTAGGGGTTGAGGGAGTTGAACCATCTGATGATTTTGAGTCATGACCGTCTGTAGAAGACCGCACGGTGCCATCAACTCCTTTGTTCTTCAGATTTTGTTGGTTCCCCCCATCGGCTCCCTTACTCGCGCCATCAGCTCCCTTATTCTTCGGGTTGAGTTGGATTTTAGGAGCCATTGAGTAGAACTTTGGTATGAGAAGGAAAAGATGAGAGGTAAGATGGTCCCACCGGGCGTGCCAATCTGTTTGCACTAAAAATTCGCGTTTATTGATTTTTAGTCAATATCGAATAAATAATACAAATTATTTGAGAATCTAAGTAAAAGCGGGTCTTTGATCTTCACTTGATCCTCTGATTCTTCCCTCAGATTTAAAGTTGTTGAATCTTCAAACGGTTCTTGATGAATTTGGGGTTTGATCTTCTTCAACTTCAAATTAGACTTGAAATAACGTTAATCCGTAGGTCCTTCGACTTATTTACGAATCAAACGCCGGATTTTGGAGAATTCAGTCAAGAACGCCTTCGAACTCGTTGGTAACTCCGTGGATTTAGCTTGAATAATAACACCGATTCGCCGGTATAACGCCTTGATAACGAATCAAATGCTTAAATTTGATAACTTCGGGAAGAAAGGTTTTTAGCCTTTCTTGAACTTTTAGAGAGGTTTTTAGCCTTTCTTTGAACTCGTAGAGAGGTTTTTAGCCTTTCTTGAATTCGTGTTGTGTGTTGAATGAACTACACATGACCCCTTTATATAGGTGTAGGATTCAAGACTTGTGGTCCAAGTCAGCTTTTATTTAATAATTATCTCTTATTTTTTTGAAGAGATAATATCAAATAAATCATATAAATTATTTATCTCTTTAATATTTTTATTTTTATTTTAAAGAGATAATATAAGACTTGAATTTGATTGGTCGGTGTGATGCAATACGCCACGTGTCACCATATGATTTGTCTTGGCTTTCTTTGATTGCAAGACTTGATTTAATTGGTCAAAGCATGTCACTTTGACACGTGTCATCACTTGATTTGTTAAGAAAATAAACATTATAATATCAATTTAATTTTAACTATTTAATTTTGAAATTAAATTTAGGATAATTTCAAAATATAAAATAGCAAATTAAATTAATAACACAAAGTTTATTTCCTTATTTACAATGTGCTTTAAGGATGGACTCCTTGTAAGCTTATGGGAGGCACATCTCCCCCTTAATAAGCTGTTGAATACCTGATGTACATCGCTCCTACTGCGTATTTCTGATTATTGATTTCAGCAACGACCAAACAACTGCATAGTTTAATTTCCATTATTGTTTTCCATGTTATTGTTAGTTATACTCCCTCTTAATTGCTCTCAATATGTAGTGGTGAGGAAGTAGCTAGGGTTACTAATAGCATGTCCGGCTTCTTTCACCGATGGTAGCTCAAAGAGGACATGTGTAATTATGGGCACTTAGTGGATATTTATTATTTGACCTATATATGTGTCTACATTTTTGGATAGGTGTGTATAATAGGGATACGTCAATTAACCTTCTTATCGATGGGAGTGCGAACTGCTATGTTACGCGGATATGGATACGGAGACACGAATACGACACGATATACATTTTTTTGTGAATTTTCAACGTGAGAAGTGTCGACACGAATGTCTGACACGATACGATACAACAAACTGATATTTTTAAAAGTGTCGATGCATTAGAGGCGAATTATTATTCTCGAATTGAGTTGGATCAGAGCAGTATTATATCAGGGATGTGTTGTCATAGCAATATAATTGCGTGACGAATGTTATAGTGTGCTTAGTATGTGATTGGTTGGAATCAGCTTAAAAATAGCAAATAAAATGTAAGTCCAGTATAATATGATTTACATGTGCTTAATTGTGTTTGTTAACGTGGAATGCTATAAGGTTCCAAAAAAGGATAAAATTTTATAGATCGTGAGGTTAATATCACATTCCACACACTACCTTTAAATTTCGATTGTCATTCCCCATTTTTCAGTTTTTCTTTAGTCAATTAAGTAAAGATATTTAAAAAATAAATATTAAATAATAAATAATAAGACCCAATCTCATTAATATATAAAGGGATAATTACCAACGTCCCCATGAGGTTTGGCGTTATTACAGAATACCTCCTGAGGTTTCGAAAATTACGAACTCCCCCCTAAATAGTACACCATCGCTTACAAATAGCACCGGTCATTAATTAGACCGTTAAATTCAAATTTAAATTTCAAAAACACCCTTAGGGGGTATATTATAATTTTACTTAGAGTTTAATGATATAATTGTAATATTAGTTAATTTTGGATTTTTTGTATTTAAAAAGTTGTTATTTAATTTAATATTTTATATTTTATCTATAAATATAAATTGAATTAGATATTCCATGCATATTTATTTCTATAAAATATGATAAGTTATAAATTTCCTTTCATATTTATTTCTTAGTTTTAAATATATTTTGTACAAGTCCATTTAAAGTTAATTTAAAATAATTTATTTGCAATTATAACAAATTTTCCCTCAAAATAAAAATTCATATAAAAAAACCCACACAAAGATCAACTAGTGCATTATCAATTTTTTTCCTCAAAATTGAAAATCATAACAAATACACTAATATCAACAAATGCATTAGCAAATTCACAAAAATATCCGCTAGTCGTTTAAGCAATTATTTCAAACCTTGAACATGTATGGTCAATATCTACAGAAAATATTAAGCATCCATAAACTGTAGGTATGAAATTAGTCTATCATAAAAATATTAAAATAATATTAAGTAGCACTTTATTAAAAAAAAATGCTAGGTAGACACAAAACTCAAGTACTTACATCAAACCCCCTTAACAATTTTAGTTCTTGCATTAGTCCCCTTACCTTTGGCTCTTTATTACATATACCCCCCCTGAGTTTCAACATAGTAGGGGTAAAATAGTAAATTTCACACAATCCGTTAAATTTAACCGAGGAGATGATGGCCCAGGGGGGAGTTCGTAATTTTCGAAACCTCAGGGGGTATTCTATAATAACGCCAAACCTCAGGGGGCGTTGGTAATTATCCCATATATAAACTTAAGAAGTTGGTGAAAAATTGATTGATAATATTTCCAACTTTATACATGTGGGGTGGCCCTTAAGTTGGACCAAAATTACTTAAGTGAGTAGGGACAACAAAAAAGAATAATGATTAGAGCACATCTCTTGCACATTTTATTTGTCCATATCTTTACATACCCGGACCAAACATAGGATATCATTTATTACCATATTTCTCTCTCAAATAACATAACATTATCCATGCGTGCGAAAGAATCGAGAAAATTCTAACTCAAGTCTGATTCGATTGAACCTAACAAATTAAAAGAGTAAGTATATTACATTTATCATTTGATTTGTCATTCTTTCAAAATTTTCCACCAACTACACGCTAGTGTAAAACACTTACTCTTTCATTATATCGGTTTAATCGAGACAGACTCGCATTAGAATTATCCAGAAAAAAATAGCTATATATAAATATGGAAAATGAAAAAGTCAAAAACCTTTTGAGTCCTAATCCGTAATATTACACAAATACAGGGGTCAAATCATAATTATTGGAAAGGATTATTGTCACCTTGGAGCTTCTTCTCCACCCACGACGGAGACAGAACGGGACTCATTTCATACTCCGTAATCTTGGTCGTCGTGTCTATGGGCTCCATTCCCTGTGGAGCACACTTATTATGGCTGTTAATTGTGTTATTGCTGTTGTTGTTATTGCTAATGTTTTCCTCGGGCAAAACCTTAATCCTCCAGACCTTAAACGTTTGATCCAATCCAGCGCTGTACACCAAGAATCCCATGATCACGACCTTTTCGATTTCCAAGGACGCCGCCAGGGATTTAACGGGCCCCCGATGCGCATCCAGGACGGCGAGGCATTCGTGGAAGCAGCTGCCTTCCTCCCGCCGCCACACCCTGATCGTGGTGTCCTCGGAGCCACTAAAGATCAGCTTCTCGATGGCGGCGAGGCAGAGGACGGCGAACCTGATATTAACTTCAACGGTCAACAAGAAGTGAACTGAACTAAAGAATGTTATTTGATAATTGTAGAGTTATCAACAAGAAGTCAACCAAACTAAAAGTAGGTTACTTCTTAGTTCTTACTTGCTTAACTGAGCTAGAGTAATCTACTTTAGATCAGTTGAGTAGGTAAAGGAGGTTAGCTAAGTAACCTCCTTTACCCCATAAAATAACTTTATTCGGTTTAGTTAACTTCTTGTTGACTGTTGGAGTTAATACCTGTGTCCCTGGAGGAATCCGCCGTGGTTGAATCTCCCCGACATCTTCTCCTTCTCCCAGAAGTTGATGAACCCGTCGGAGGAGCCGGAGTAGAGGAAGCAAGAGGCCGGGGAGGAGCTGAGGGCGAGGCAGTTGACGGGGGAGGGCTGGAATTTGAGTGTCATGGTTAGGGTGTGGGAGCTCTGGCCGTAGACGCGGCGCCAGATCTTGACGGCGCCGTCCGAGGAGCAGGAGAAGAGGCAGCCGTCGTCCTGGTTGACGGCGAGGGTGTTGATATGGTCGTCATGGGCGGTGAAGGAGTCCACGCAGCGGTTGTCGGAGACTCGCCACGCCTTGATGGTGCGGTCCCAGGATCCGGTGTAGAGGAGCCCGTCGGCGTGGTTGTAGGCCATGCAGGAAATGCAGTCTCTGTGCTTGTGAGGGGTGGAACCCATCCTCGGGAGGATGAAGATAAACCTGTTTCTTGGAATAGTTGTTACTTTTCTCGCCTGGAAACATAGGCAAGAACTCAACATTAGTGATCCTGGTGTGGTCCTATCATGAACTCGAGCTACTTTGATTAGACTCCTGTAGTTTCACATTTTGATAATGATTGTTTTCATCAAGTTGTCGATCAGGTTTTCTGTTTCAGTTTTGTGTCTCATTTCTTTTATTTCATTTACGCTCGCTACATACGTGTGTAGTTAGATAGTTGAAATTAGGAGAAAGAAATACAAAACTAAAATATGAGATCCAATCCGCGAAAATGAACCTTGCCTGGAAATTCTCCGATGAGGCGGATCCCGTTATGTTCCAAACCCGCACTTTGCAATCCTTGTGCGATGTGAAAAGCGTGTTTCCATGAGCCAAAATCGCGCGAACCTGTTGAATAAGATAGTAAATAGTTTAGTATTTAATACTCGAAGATGTACAAAAACATCTTTGCATATCATTTTAGAAAGAACATATAACTTTTGAATATGTATTTGACATTATTTAAGAATGCAGGATACAAACTACTCTGTTACGATATTAGGTAATGCATGTTTAACTATATATAAAGCGGGGGTAGATAACAGAACCTCGCCGTGTCGGGCTTTGAAGTATCCTCGTTCGGTGCAGTCCGGCTGCCTCCACGCACGGATGCGGGTACTTTCCGAACCGGTGAAGACGAGCCCCTTTGCGGCGGCGATGGAGAAGATGGTGCCGTCCTGGCGGTGGAGGGAGGCGATGCAGTGGTAGAGGATGGAGGGGGAGGGTGTCTGGTGGGGGGAGAGCGTCCACGGCGAGTCGGGGCTCGGCGGTGGGAGTAGAGAATTGTAAATGTTGTTGTTGTGCGTGCTGTGTGTGGAGGATCTTGGCGGGCTGAAGAGGAGGTTGTCGTGGTGGTGGTCGTAGGACTGCGGGTGGGATTTGAAGGAGTGGCGGCGCCGTGGTGGCGGAGACTGCATTGACGGCGGAGGAGGCGGCGATCTTGGGGGGTACTCGTCATCGGAGAAGGTGGAGAGGGAATATGATGGCCGTCTTCTGGTGGTGGTGTGGTAGGGTTCCATTAATGGAGGATGGAGGAGAACGTACTGTGGTAGAGTTGGATGTTGGGGGTTATTATATGCGGAGGTTTTGGTTGTAAATGAATCTACTTGTTTTTGTATTGTAATATACATTGATTATTATTTAAAACATATAAGAAAAGGATTGAAATAAATCATTTAATCCAATTATATTCCATCATATATATAAAAAATAAATAAAAAAAAATTATTCCATCATATATAGTGTGAAAGAGATATAATTAAAATTTAAAAGGGAAACAACAAAATAATATTTTTGGAGGTGTTCCTAAATCCTAAAACATGATTCATTGATCATGTCGTGAGTGCAGTACAAATTCTGAAAATGTAAAGAATACAACTTAATTGAGTTTGAATTATAATTCGATCAAGTGCTATATTTAATTCCTAAAGTTTTAAATTTATGGGATAATCTTTATTTGCATCCCCAATCTTTGGGGTATTTTGTACTTTAGTACTCAACCTTTGAATTTTTACACTTTAGTATCCGACTTTTAAATTTTGTTGCACTTAAGTGCACAATATAGACGTGTCATTTTCTTATTGGTCGGTTGGGTACACGTGTGATTTTCTTATTGGTTGGGGGCACTTAAGTGCACCAAAATTCAAATGTTGGGTACTAAATTATAAAAATTCAAAAGTTAGGTATTAAAGTGCCTAATTCCCCAAAGTTTGGAGTGCAAAAAAAATTTAACCCTAAATTGATATCACTTTAAATTTAAAAAATAACAGATAAGTCCCTAATGTTTCAAATTAGTCCTTTCATAGTTTTTTCGGCAAGAATGTGGCTGAAAAAAAATTCATGTGCGTTAGGTATGTGATTAACAATGATGTCCTTGTCTCATACTCTTAATGTGAGACAATTCAAAACCAATTACAAAAAAAGTTTTGATCATATTTTCATTGAAAAAATTATTGAGGGACTAACTAGAAACAGATTAGTAATGCTAGGGACTTATCTATTACTTTTGAAAATTTAAAAATTAAAATAACACAAATTTAAAATTTTAGTACAAAATATGACATTTGCTCTTGTAATTATATGTAATTTTGAGGGGATTAGGTATGTAAAATGATATATACAGAGAGAGTAAGTATAGACATAACGAAATTTATTCTCAGACATAATTTAGTTTTCTCGCATATGTTGTGGTTGAGGACCATGGTCCCAAATGCTGGTCCTAAGATTGTACTTTCAAGCCTTCTTGATTTGTTGTTTTAATGCCAAATTTTAAGGTTGTTGATTTGCGGGGCTCAACCAAGCACGATTTGGACTAGAATTTTCTCTTCTCTAGAATAATTATACAAAATTTTAGTCTAGATCAATCGACATGAACCCAGTCAATTAGTGTATTATTGTTTGCACTAAAAATTCGTGTTTATTGATTTTTAGTCAATATCGAATAAATAATACAAATTATTTGAAAATTAAAGTACAAGTGGGTCTTCGATCTTCACTTGATCCTCTGATTCTTCCTTCAGATTTAAAGTTGTTGAATCTTCAAACGGTTCTTGATGAATTTGGGGTTTGATCTTCTTCAACTTCAAATTAGACTTGAAATAACGTTAATCCGTAGGTCCTTCGACTTGTTTACGAATCAAACGCCGGATTTTGGAGAATTCCGTCAAGAACGCCTTCGAACTCGTTGGTAATTCCGTGGATTTAACTTGAATATAACGCCGATTCGCCGGTAAAACGCCTTGATAGCGGATCAAACGCCTTGATTTGGTAACTTCGGGGAAGAAAGGTTTTTAGCCTTCTTCTTGAACTTGCAGAAAGGTTTTTAGTCTTTCTTGAATTCGTAGAGAGGTTTTTAGCCTCTTGCACTTGTAGAGAGGTTTTTAGCCTTTCTTGAATTCGTAGAGAGGTTTTTAGCCTCTCTTGAATTCGCGTTGTGTGTTGAATGAACAACCCATGACCTCTTTATATAGGCATAGGATTCAAGACTTGTTGCTCAAGTTAAAGTTTATTTAATAATTATCTCTTTATATTTTTATTTTTTTAAGAGATAATATCAAATAAGACTTGAATTTGATTGGTCTGTGTGATGCAATAAGCCACATGTCGCCATATGATTTGTCTTGGCTTTTTTTGACTGCAAGACTTGATTTGATTGGTTAAAACATGTCACTTTGACACGTGTCATCACTTGATTTGTTGATAAAATAAACATTATAATACCAATTTAATTTTAACTATTTAACTTTGAAATTAAATTTAGGATAATTTCAAAATATTAAATAGCCAACTAAATTAATAAAATAAAGTTTATTTATCCGTCTACAAATGCCCCCACTTCAAGGCTCGGCGAAGAACATACCAAGTAGTCGTGCAAAGACGAGACTTGAAGTACCCAAATTTATTGGACATAACTTTTTTTTTGAAGATGTGACTGAGCTTGAAGTTTAATTCAAGTTGCCTACGTACCCCCTTAAGAGGATCAAGTCATAACGTAGTTCAATTTTTGTTTTGTAAACTTGAAGACAATTTATATACTCGTGTCAAGGAGTTTTTTTTTTTTTTTTGGTTAGACATTTTATACTCATGTCAAGGAGTAATTTGAATTTAAAACAGTTTATTCTCGTGTTAAGGAGTAACTTTAACTTGATTTTAAGCAGTTTATACTCGTATTTAAGGAGTACTTGATTTGATTTTAAACAGTTTATACTCGTATTAAGGAGTAACTTTGAACTTGATTTTAAACAGTTTATACTTGTATTAAGGAGTATTGCACTTGAATTTGATTTTAAACAGTTTATACTCATGTCAAGGAGTATTGATTTTGATTTGTAGACAGTTTATCCTCATATCAAGGAGTCTTGAATTTGAATTTGTAGATAGTTTATCCTCATATAAAGGATTTGAATTTGAATTTCTAGATAGTTTATCCTCATATCAAGGAGCTTTCATGACAGTTTATTCTCTTATCAAGGAGAGTTTCAACTTTCACTTGAATTTTAGTTGCCCCCAATATTTTCCTGGCGGTCTGTATCCACTTGCTGAATTTGATTTCTTTGATGATACATGATACTTCTTTTGCCCCCATCGACATCTGATAAAGTTGTGATGCTGGTGGTATTCACTTGTATAGTATCTCCATCGTCAAGGATGATCATTCCATTATTTACAAGTTCCATGATCTTTTCTTTAATCACAAAACACTTTTCTGTGGGGTGACTAATGACTTGATGATACTTGCAATATTTAGGGTCATCAACCCTTCCACTTTCATTTGGACGTTTTGGTTTGGGGAGCTCAATCAACTTCTTAGCTAATAGTTCATCAAAGATATCGGGTACATCTGAGTCTAAAAAGGGATATTCTTTTTCTTGATTTCTCGTTGAGAAGTTAACTTCACGATTGACAATAACGAGTTCCAAATCATGAGCACGAGTAGCCAATTCTTCAAAGTTGCGAGGTTTGATTCCTTGTAATATATAGAGAAGTTCCCAGTTCATCCCCTGAATGCACATTTCAATTGCGGATATTTCTGAGAGTTTGTCTTTGCAGTTGAGGCTTAGTGATCGCCAACGGTTAATGAAATCCACAACGGGTTCATCTTTCCACTGTTTCGCATTGGTAAGTTCAATCATGCTTACTGTACGGCGGGTGCTGTAGAAACGATTCAAGAACTCTATTTCCATTTGGTTCCAACTGTCAATCGATTCTGGCTCTAAATCGACATACCAATCGAAAGCATTTCCTTTAAGTGACCGCACAAATTGTTTCACCAGATGATCATTATACGTCCCCGCATTGTTGCATGTTTCCACAAAATGAGCGACATGTTGCTTTGGATTGCCCTTTCCATCAAATTGCTGAAAACTTGGTGGTTGATAACCCATCGGCATCCTCAAAAAATCAATGCGTTTAGTGTATGGCTTTGAGTATGTTGGAGAATTTTGCAAGGGTACACCATACTGAGCTCTAATTGTGTTGATTATCATGTCTTGCAAATCTTGCACAGATAGGGCGGCGATGGATGCAGTAGAGTGATTAGGCTTTGACCCAGAGTCATGTTGTGGAGACAAGTTCACTCGCTTTCCATCTACAGTGGCTTGAACCGAAAGGTTTTGAGGGTTACGAGTAGACTGACTAGGATCGCCATTTTCTAACTTATTTATAAGTTGAGCAATCTGAAAGTCTTTATCCTCCAAAGTCTTTTGCAAGTTAGCCATTGTTTGAGCCATTAGGGCAACTTGCTCTTCGAGAGTCATAGTCTCCGTCTCTTCAGTAAAATGAGTTTCCTTTGATTTAGTTTCCTTGGGGGTAGAAGGGGTTGAACCATCCGATGATCTCGAGTCATTTAGGTGACCATTTGTAGAAGACTGCACAGTGCCATCAATTTCTTTGCTCTTCAGATTGGGTTCGTTCACGCCATCAACTCCCTTGTTCTTCGGGTTGGGTTGATTTTTAGGAGCCATCGAGTATTCGTTAACTTTTGGTATGAAAAGGAAGAGATGAGAGGTAAGATCTGTCCCACTGGGCGTGCCAATCTGTTTGCACTAAAAATTCGTGTTTATTGATTTTTAGTCAATATCGAATAAATAATACAAATTATTTGAAAATTAAAGTACAAGTGGGTCTTCGATCTTCACTTGATCCTCTGATTCTTCCTTCAGATTTAAAGTTGTTGAATCTTCAAACGGTTCTTGATGAATTTGGGGTTTGATCTTCTTCAACTTCAAATTAGACTTGAAATAACGTTAATCCGTAGGTCCTTCGACTTGTTTACGAATCAAACGCCGGATTTTGGAGAATTCCGTCAAGAACGCCTTCGAACTCGTTGGTAATTCCGTGGATTTAACTTGAATATAACGCCGATTCGCCGGTAAAACGCCTTGATAGCGGATCAAACGCCTTGATTTGGTAACTTCGGGGAAGAAAGGTTTTTAGCCTTCTTCTTGAACTTGCAGAAAGGTTTTTAGTCTTTCTTGAATTCGTAGAGAGGTTTTTAGCCTCTTGCACTTGTAGAGAGGTTTTTAGCCTCTTGAACTTGTAGAAAGGTTTTTAGCCTTTCTTGAATTCGTAGAGAGGTTTTTAGCCTCTCTTGAATTCGCGTTGTGTGTTGAATGAACAACCCATGACCTCTTTATATAGGCATAGGATTCAAGACTTGTTGCTCAAGTCAAAGTTTATTTAATAATTATCTCTTTATATTTTTATTTTTTTAAGAGATAATATCAAATAAGACTTGAATTTGATTGGTCTGTGTGATGCAATAAGCCACATGTCGCCATATGATTTGTCTTGGCTTTCTTTGACTGCAAGACTTGATTTGATTGGTTAAAACATGTCACTTTGACACGTGTCATCACTTGATTTGTTGATAAAATAAACATTATAATACCAATTTAATTTTAACTATTTAACTTTGAAATTAAATTTAGGATAATTTCAAAATATTAAATAGCCAACTAAATTAATAAAATAAAGTTTATTTATCCGTCTACAATTATAATTTACACTCAGTTAAAAATCAACATTAATTTGGAGTAGACGAATTCAGATTTGATTTTTCCTCCATTGTTAGGTGAATATGAATGCATGAATATTTTTTTTTGGTGAAAATGAATGCATGAAATGATATCGAGCAATGAGAATTTAATTTAACATATTCTCATTAATGTCGAATTAATTGATACGCGCTCACCATAAGATAAATACTTTTAAACTATGATGCATGGATACATGTACGTCGACACGGATAGACACAACACGGATACGATGACATAGATTCTTTTAAAAAATTTAGAACACAACACGGTTATATTATATATTAATAAATATACTTATATCTATTAATTAATTCATAATAAGATATTTATAAGAGTAATCAATGTTATAAATTTAAATAAATATCAAATTCAAAAGGCCAACAGGGGTTGGTCAAATGGTTCAAGGATTCTTTCTCGAAGGCAATGTCCCGAGTTTGAACTCTCTGGTCACTTGGGGGTGTGTGTTTAAAAAAAAATAAAATTCAGTAATTAAAGTCCTTATAAATAACATTACTACATTTTGTGGTGTCACGATATTATGAATAAAAATTCAAAATAAAAAACTTAAATCAATATAATATATTTTTTTAATAAATTTATAATTTTTTTTTGAATATATATATATAATCCTCAAATTTTTAGAAAAAAATATAATTTTTTTTTTAAAGCTTCCTAGGTCCGACATGTGTCCCTGCCGTGTCGGATTTTTTATTTTATTTTATTTTAAAATTTGGATATTTTTTGCTGTGTCCGAACTGCATCCGTATCCGACACGCGTTCGACACTACATGGATAAAAAATTGAAGTGTCCGTGCATCAGAGCTTTTAACTGATATGACTTAGTCGAACCAATAAAACGAGAAGAAAGGTAGTTTGCACGAATGCACATGGTTGATTAAAGTAAGTTAGCTAGAGTACTTAGTGTGAGTTGAGTAATATGGGACCACAGGAATTGAGAGCAAAATATATGAATAATATTAATGTTTGTTCATATATTGTTCATTATTGGACATTGGTAGGTATTGGGTTGGCATTTGCTAAGGCTGAGGTCATATGCTATCTACGCAATCTTTTGTGCAGAAAATGCATCAGACTACATATATGGTTTAGATGTTATTCTACCAACATTACTGTTTTTTCAACCATAGTATTAATACATATTCATAACGAAAGAGATCAATATTAAATGCTTCGTTTCGTAATCTTATTCGACTCGGTAAATTTCTTGATACGTAATCATTCGTGAGTTCGATTTATACACACGTCATTTATGCAAATTAGTAGAATACGGAGTGGAATACACAAAGTGAAATAGAAGATTGGTTCCGGTGTGTTGGGCGTGTTTATGAAATTTCGAATTTGGATGGAGTTTGAAGTTGTTAACAAAGTTATAAGAAATTTATATTTTGAAAATGTTGATAGTCTGAAAGTATAAAATTAGACTGGTACATACACATACAACCCGTTTATAGTTTTGGATAATTACAGATACACCCCCTAACCTCAGGAACGTTGTGCCTCGAGGAATTTGAGTTCATGCATGTTGAAGATAAACTTTCTAAAACATGGGAAGTTTGATAAAATTTCATCAGTTTTCTGAATTGGGATAAAATTTAATGGACACTAACCCGACCAGAGTTAGCGTCATTTATTATCTCCGTTTTGAACTTATTTGATATCATGATGTGATTCCGGTTTTACGTTTAACGGGTGTATTTTTGCCCTTGTTTTAGGTTCATATTGCTTAGAGGTAATTCACGATGAAAACAACGCCAGAAACGGAGCATTAGATGCCGAGAAGATGAGAACCGTAGGGCTTAAAAGCCACATTCAAGCTCAGTCATTTTAAAGGCTATTCAAGGTTCAGTTTATATTTGCGAGAATGACCGTTCAATCAAACCTTCTTCCACGCTCTGGCAATAATAACGACCTAGTTCAATTACGCGAACGGCCGTTCAGGCAAATTTTCACCTTTTGTGAGGCCATTTGTTGTTCCAGGAGGTGTTTTTATACGTGAGGATTAACACTTATAATTATCTTGTCAATTCAGAATCTATTCTGTCCGAAAACAATTACTCCGATTTTTAGTATATGTGACACTTAAAAACAGGGACGGAGCCAGGATTCAGTGTCGCCGGGGGCGAAAATTTAAAGTATAAAAAATAAAGTGGCAAAATATTTAATTGGGGAGAAGTTAAAATATCAAAAAATTAATTGATAAAAATATAAATATATTAAAAATATACATATAAAAATTAAAAATTATCAAAATGGCCGCTCCCCCTGCCCCCCACCTGGCTCCGTCATTGCTTAAAAAAAATATCATTTTGTTCTATCATATCATAAAGTAATATATCATGTTCTTAAATGGAAAAAAAAAATAATTATTGAGTTAAATAAAATTAAGGTCCGACATTTTAATATGTGAATATTAATTAGTTGTTTAAAGTCAGATAAAATGTATTAGATTTTTCGTTTTTTTAATTCATTAAATAACTGAAAATAAAAAGAAATGAAAAAGAGTTTCTAATAAAAGAATTTAAAAACGAAATATTGAAATTATAATACGACATGAAGTCTAACAAGACTTGAATCCTTAAAGAATTATACGAATTTTCTTTCTTTTTTTAATTTCTCTTTGAATAATTGAAATTAAAAAGAAATAAAAAAGAGTTTAAGTATCCAAATTCCAAAACTAAAAATTAAAATAATCAAGGGAAAAATACAAAATCAGGATACCAACTCTACCCAACTAGCGTTTTCGGGACACTAAATTTTTCGGCGACAAAAGTGTCCAGTAACTCTGAAAATCTGTCATTTTTAGGACGATGCTCGCCGGATTCCACTGTTTCTCACCGGGGCATATGGGGACGTGTCATTTTTGATGATGTGGAAGGTGACAACATTGTCACGTCAGATAATGTGTACACGTATAATGTGTACATTACGTGGATGGTGGGTCCCACGAACTTAATATCTTAATTTGAAACAGAAGCGTATTGAGGAAGCTTCTCTGACGGTTCATTTCCCAATGCTCAAACCTTGCATCAGAGAACCAATTTCTCCCAAAACTTTCCCTCTGACATTTCGAAGGAAAAAACACAGCACTTTCAGCGATTTGCACTAGAGATTGAAGTTAAAAAACCCTACATTTTGCAGCGTTGATAGTGAGTGTTCGTTGGCGAAGAAGTTTGGTTGCGCCATGGTGCGAGTGAGGTCCGAGGGGTTGATGAAGGTCCCCACCCCTGTATCGTAAGTGCCACAATATGCTTTCTTTCTTGCTTTGAAGATTCCTTTACAGTTTCCTATCGATTAAATGAAGATTCCTCTGTCTCATGTTGTGTATGTGGGGTATCAGTGATTTTTTAAACTTTGGAATTGTGTGATGTGGTTTAAAATAAGGTTTTAATGGTCCCCTTTGTCCCTTGATGGTCCCATTTTTTGTTCCCCCGTTTGTCCCCATTGTTAATTGAGGGTCTTTGGTTGGTGTATACATTAAAGAAATACCAAAAAATGGAAGTATTGAAGCTTTATTTGTTTTTTACTTTCAATCATTTCAGATCCGGATTCAAATTCTTTGACATTAGCCATATATTATGGGGGAAAGGCAGTGTTGGGGGAGTACGAAGGTGGTAAGGTTAGGAAGATTGACTATGTGGACAGAGACAAGCTTAAGTTTGAGCAACTGAAAGAATATGTGCAGGACTTGTTTGTGGAGGGGTCTGTAATTAGGTGGTATGTACCAGTGCAAGGGGGGTATAAGTTGTTGCTGTCTAACTTAGAACTACGCAGGTATGCAAAGAAATACATGGGTAAGGTAAGGGAATATCCGTTAGTCTTTGACACTGTGATTCCAGAAGACACCCATGATGCGGGTGGGGGGTCAGGTAATGAAGATAGATGTAACGAAGGAAATGATGGTGTAAATGAACAAAATGTTTGTGTAAATGAAGAAAATGATGGTGAGACCAAAGAAAATGATGGTGTTAACGAAGAAAATAATGATGTAAACGGGGATAATAATGGTCTTAATGAAACTAAAGACACTGATTCTGAACATAATGTAATTGATGAGAATGTGGAAGATAATGAAACTGAGGATAAGGAGATTGAAGTAGAGGTCAGGTATGAATTAGGTGGTGATGCTAGGATGAGAAGAGAGTCCAGTGTGGAATTTTTAAGTAGAGCAGAAGCCACCAAAGAGTGGATAGATGAATATAACAGAAGATATCCAGGAGTTCCTAGACAATCTGTTGAGGCTGATGTTATTGATGATGTGCATGGAGATGTGCCTGATTATGATTCAGATGAGTCTGATCAAGAGTTCTGTGTGTCTAATGAGAGTGTTGGTCCTGATGATGATTTAGAATTTGATGATGTTGTTGATAATGGTATAGAACCTGATTTTAATGTTAAGAGTGATCCACTTAGGGATGATGTTGTATTCATGGACTTTGATGTGGTGTATGATTCAGCTGAGGACAGTGATTTTGTTCCTAAGGAAGTGCAGGATAGTTCAATAGATGACAGTGATTTTGAGGACTATGTGAGTGCAAGTGCTGAGTTCAAAAATGGTGATGATGAGTCTAATTCTGAGTCTTCAGATAGTAGTTTTAGTATGGATGATGTAGTAGGAAATGGGGCTGAGGATTTTGACATGGGTAGGGTTTCTGCTGATGAGGCTGAACCTGTACATTTCCCAGCCTTCAACGTGGATAACATATTTGACCCCACTTTCTATCTTGGCCAAACATTTCTTGACAAAGATACATTCAAGTTGGCTGTAAATTCATATGCAATAAAGACAAGGAGATCACTGGGGTTTACTAAAAGTTGTGCACAAAGGTGTTATGTTAAATGTGATAATAACAGAAAATGTCCTTTTAAGCTCAATGCAATGATTTACCCAGGAGAGAAGGAAACTTATGTATTAAGAGAGATCAATCTTGAACATGTTTGTGCTGAGTCATACAATGTGAAGAATCTGAAAAACCCATGGCTTGTTGCAAGATATGTCGCCTTGTTTAAGTCAGACCCTAAGAGGAATGTTATGGGGTGGAGAGCAGATGTACAAGAGCAACTAGATGTAGATGTTTCTGTTTCGCAGGCCTATAGGGCTAAGAGAAAGGCTGTTGAGAAGCTTGAGGGTGACCCAGATTTTCAGTACACCAAACTGTGGGACTATGCAAGTGAATTGAGGAAGACCAATCCAGATTCCACTGTGATTTTAGGGACTGATGACAGCGAGGGAGATCTTAGGTTCTCCAAATTCTATGTTTGTTTTAAGGCGATGAAAACTGGATTCAAAAATTGCAGACCCATAATAGGGGTTGACGGTTGTTTTCTGAAAGGACCCCATGGTGGGGTACTTCTTACTGCTGTGGGTGTTGACCCAAACAATAGCATCTTCCCTATAGCTTATGCAGTAGTATCCATAGAGAATAAGGAGAATTGGGATTGGTTCTTCAATGTCCTTAAAACTGATCTTCAACTAGGGACTGGGCAAGGATTCACATTTATTAGTGACAAGCAAAAGGGGTTGATCAATGCACTACCTGAGGTATTTCCCGCAGCAGAGATCAGATTTTGTGTTAGGCACCTGATAGTCAATTTAAACAGTGCTGGTCATAAAGGGTTAGACCTGAAGAATGTTGTGTACAAGGCTGCGAATGCTACAACAATGGGTGCATTTAGAGCTGCAATGAAGCAAATGAGGTTGAAGCATCCAGGTCAGACCACATAATTTATAGTTTTTTCAATAAGCTTCATTTTCTGAATGCAACTGACTTTTATGTCTGGACTTTAATTGCAGGTGCGTATGAGTGGTTCATGGACAAGCACCCTTCACAGTGGTCCAAAAGCCATTTCATGGAAATTTGCAAATGTGATCAGCTGCTGAATAACTCATGTGAGTCATTCAACAGCTCAATCTTGCCAGCCAGGGAAAAACCCATCCTAACCATGCTAGAATGGATAAGAGAGTACCTCATGAAACTGCTACAAAAATCAAGGGAAGAAGCTAGAAAATGGGAAGGTCAGTGGTTGATTTTTAACTCTACTCATTTGTAATTTACATGAGATACAATAACTTCGGTTTTTTTAATTACAGAATTGTTGTGCCCAAGAATTGCTGACATACTTGTACACAATGGAAAGGGAGTTAGTGGCTGTAGACCTATCAAAGCTTCAAGGTGCGATTTTCAAATTCAGACAATTGATGGATCACAATATGCAGTCAACTTGGATGATAGGGTCTGCTCATGTAGAGGTTGGCAACTATCTGGTATTCCCTGCACCCATGCTTTGTCTGCTATCAACCATGAGAAGATGGATGCAGTAGATTTTGTGGATGCATGCTATACAGTTACCTCCTACAACCAAGTGTACTCAGGTATAATTTACCCAATTTCTGGCCATGATGTATGGGGCCCAACAATGTGTATTCCACCATTACCTCCCAACTTTGGGAGAAAGCCAGGGAGACCAAAGAAATTGAGAAGGAGAGGCAAAGATGAAGATGAAGGAAATAGCAAGAAGAAGAATAAGAAGGGCAGTCGAACACAAAAACTTAGAAGATTCCAGACCACAATTCACTGTCAACATTGTCGCAGGTCTGGACACAATACACTGTCTTGTCCTGATTTGCCCCAAAGTACAGTACGGATAATGGACAGGCTCTTTGATAAAGCTAGAAAGGGTTTTGAGGCTGAGGTATTTTTCCAAATTTTAAGTGTATGTACATAAAATTAAAGAGATTACTAACAAATTCTATTTTGTAATCCAGGCCGGACCATCCCTTGTTGATGAAATCAATGAGAGTACAGAGGCTGAGAGAAATGAAGACAAGGCTGAGGTAATTCTGCCAATTAAATACATGCACCAAAAACTTATAGTGATACTTACAATGTCATCTCTATAATCCAGGAACCTCCTGTGATCTTACCCCCAATTCAGGTGACACAAACACAATCAGAAGTTATTGAGGAGACTCAGGTAGTGGATGGTACACCATATGTGTACAATGATGAGCCTACCAATGCGGGTCTGTTTGAGCAGCTTCAACTAGGGAACAAAGATCAGGTCATTGAAAGGAACAGACCAGTAACAACAGTTAGAGAGATAAGAGACTCATTGCTGAGGAAGAATGCAAAGAGAAAGGGTAAAGCCAAGAACATTCAGCAGGGAATCAGAATGAGAGTTCCGCCTACCATGCTTAATTCAACTGTTGTCATGTCTCAGTCCAGTGTTTGTAGCCCTATGACAACGAAGAACATCATTGTTGCAGGAGGGAAAAAATTCTTATCATTGTCCAGTCCATCAAAGGAGGATAACACTTTGTAGTTTGATTGTCTGTTGTTTATAAGTACATTGAGCTGTGCTCAACTGCTTTTTGAATTTATGGTAGCTCAAACTTTAAGGTAACAGATTTTGGTATTACAAAATGGATGTTTTTGTAAGCACATGGATGTTTTTGTAAGCACGTGGATGTTTTCTGACTACTGGAGAAATGTTTGCTGTTTACGGTTTTCATTCTCTTTGGGCATTACAATCTCTACATGTATGCTTCTCATTCCCTTCGTCCTTAACATTAGATTAACAACATGATAACACTCTAACAACACTCTAACATTGAACACAATAAGGGATTGAAACATGAAAACCCATTTATTTCCATTTCATAATTTTAAGCAAGGGAGCAGCTACACTTTCATCATGCCAACAAGGACAACAACCACAACAAGCATAACACAAAGCATAAAGATGTAAACCCTAGCAACAGTTCTTTTGAGTTTTCTCTCCGCCATTTCCAACTCTGCTTCAAGCTTGTTAATCTTCTTCAGTAGGCCCGGAATAATAAGCTTGCTCCTATCGCACATCTCTGGATCAACCCACCGAAAGAAGCGACAAGCCGAATCGGGGCAGCAGTAGAAGCGTCGTCCGGGATTGCTAGCCTTCCACGTGGTGCGCACAACTGATATCTTCCCACAGTAACAATGGGTGTTGTTGTCGGGAATGGGAAACCTGAAGTCGGGGGTAAAAGAAGCTTGCGAAGCCATTTCTGTGTTGCTATTTCCTCTCTTCTTACCTGCGTACCTTCAAAATTCTTTAGGGCAAAAAGAGTGAGGTCAGGGTATTAAATAAGTGAAGGAGAAAGCTTTGACCTGACCAAAACAGTAACTTCACTCTTGTTGGTTTTGGAGGGAAAATTTCCCCCCTAAATAAATCGTGTTCTTTGGAGAAAAACGCATTCATCTTTTAGTCATGGTATTTACATAGCTGGACATGTTTTTCTGAGTCACAAGACATGTCAATACCAATGTGTGCTGTTTAATTTCCACGTCAGCAATTTTATCCTAGTCACCAAAATCCGGCGAGCATCGTCCTAAAAATGCCAGATTTTCAGAGTTACTGGACACTTTTGTCGCCAGAAAATTTAGTGTCCCGAAAACGCTAGTTGGGTAGAGTTGGTATCCTGATTTTGTATTTTTCCCAATAATCAAAGAAGAATTCTAATATGACTCTGAAGAATTGAAGGATGTGTATGCGGCGGAAGAGAAGAAACGGAAGAAGACATTAGGGTTTCAGGATAATGTTTATTGAATAATGAGATTGTGTGTTAAGGCAACACACAAGTACAAGCCAATATATACAAAACGTGTCTAACGGCTATAAAGCGTACAAGGAAATAAAGAAGAGGAAACACGCTCCTGCTATACAAAAGAGAAAATAAAAAATATGGAATATAACAAAGTCAACAGACTCGAATCCTACTATTACTGGGAAAAGAATTAAAGGGAGGGAGCAACGAGCAGATAAGTGATAAATCGATATTAACATTAATCAATAGAATTTAGATAGATTAGATATCATGGGTTGCATTCCTGCAAATTGGCTAATAACTACACTAAGCAATCAAACTGATCATGTTATTCAATTCGTAGGCATCTTCGTACCCGAGTCGCCGTATCAACGCCAAACGCTGATACCATCGCACTACGTTTATCATTTGTATGATAGCTATCATACAACGTTTAAAGTGCTTCCTAACACCACAGTCGGGCTTTCACGATTGGATCTCAGGATATTAGGCAAATTTTTTAATCGCGAGTGACATTATCGAATCAGAATCGACGGTCAATATTCAGATATGCTTATAAGTCACCACCAATTGAGCGGAGATTTCTCAAGAATTGATGTCAAATAGGTCAGAGAAGATGAACAACAAGGCTCCTATCAACTTTGCGCCGTTGGAACTAAAGGAAGGGTTATTAGGTGGAATCCGAGAATACTTGCACGAGCAGGACATAATTGGGTCAAGCAATTTTCTTCATCATATTTGGGTGTCAAATCATTCGGATCAAAATGTCAGAGGCACAATGGCGAGAGCGGAGAATGGAAGCAGAAGGAATCGCAGAGTTGCACACACGCCAAGCAAAAGTTCGTACCTTAGGAGCAATGTCAACATCCCACAAAAGTTTCCAAGGAGGAATGTCCTGACCTCTGGAGCTTGAAGCATGCGTTCTAGCGAGAATATCCAAGTCAAGAAAATAAGCTGATTTAACGGAGAAGGAACCATGCTTGGTGGCCCGCCACACAAGTGTATCCGGCCACGGCGAAGGATAAAGCGGCATAGCAGCAGCAGCCTCCGCATCTTGGGGGGAGAGATGGTATCTCAAGAGTTGAACATTCCACTCATTGCTGTTCGGCTGGAAAAGATGGCAGACTTTAGAGGCCTGGGCTGCTATTGAAGGTCTTCTTTTGGCACTTGAAACGGCTGGACTAACATTATTTTGGAAGGTGACTATTTGAATTTATTTTCAAGATTTTAGAGCCCTATTGCTGATGATTCTCTTGTTGGGAATTTCGTTTTGGAGGTTAGGCAGCTTAGTAGTTCTTTTGCTTCTTGTTCTTTTTGTTATGTCAGTAGGGAAAGCAATAGTGTTGCGCATTCCCTAGCTAGACTTGCAGCCTCGGCCTGTGTTAGATCCAGGCTTTTGCCGGATGTCATTTCTCGCTTGGTTCAGTTGGAAGCTGTCGCGTCTTGACCGTTTCTGGCTTTGTTTCCTCCAAAAAAAAAAAAAAAAAAAGTTTTATTTTGAGGAGGACTAAATAAATCTTTTTGTGTTTATTAAACCTTGATCGGCTTTGTATTTTGTGTTTTTTCAATAGTAATATTTCATTCCAATTCGTGATATTAATTATTGGCTTTGATGAGACTATGTTTTGTTCAGTGTGATTGTTGGGGCATATTATGATCGTTTAGGGTTTTTCTGTAAAGAAGGATTGATTTGTGGCCATTTATAATCGAAAACTATAACATTCCAAACATAAGGATGATAAATTTTTGGAATCTACTAGATTGAAATCGTGTTTTTAAATATATATATGATTTGTAGCATTAACATTATATTAGAGGGGTGGACGTAAAATCCGCCAAACTGATTAAACAAAATTTCGATAAAAATGATTAATGAATCGAAGTTTCAGTTTGATATCAAGTACAAAAAAAAATTTAAACTGGAATAATTAATAAATTATCTAATCCTGATAGGGATTATAAGGTTGACGACCAGCAATTAGTATCATATTGATAACAATTCAAATGTTTAAAATTTTATATTTGAAAACTCCCCATTAGTTAAAAAATTTTTAGTTTGTTCCTATTTTTAAAATCATTTTTGTTCACTCCCCAAATGAGACTCATAATTTGAGTTTGCTCCCGCGATTTAGTTACGATATAATGCAATTCGGTTACGTATGTCAGTATTATCTATGCACGATGTAACATTCTCGAGGCCCGTCGGAATTGGGGGCATTCTCAATCTCAGGGATGCTGAGGGGAAACCGTTAGCAGCGTTCAGCTTGGGTATTGGAGTTAGTACAAACACCTTAGCGGAGCTGGAGGCTCTAGTAGAAGAGGATGTGCTTATGGGCTGGCAAGGAGTGCGTGAACATTAAAGAGAGATGGCTCTTGAA
This sequence comes from Lantana camara, assembly GCA_037501455.1. Taxonomy (NCBI): domain Eukaryota; kingdom Viridiplantae; phylum Streptophyta; class Magnoliopsida; order Lamiales; family Verbenaceae; genus Lantana; species Lantana camara. The sequence continues at coordinate 98,395,471 of CM074861.1, forward strand.
TTTTAGTGCTAATGTCAAGATCTTTGTTTGTGTTATTGAGGCCGCTGCTGTTGTTATGAGTGGATGTTGGGATTTAGTCCTTTTCAAGGGTATGAATTTATGTATTGATTGGCATGGTACAGTTAGTCCGAATCGTGTTTTAAGTAGCAAGAACGTTAACGGGTCTGTCCGAATCGGGAATAACTACTGTTCCGGGTTAGTCTGAATCTCTTCCAAGACCTGGTAATTGACTCGATTATCGAGAGTTTGTTCTTTTCTACTAGCTCGATTGTCGTAAGCCCGTAACTATGTTTGGTCATGCCAGATCCTCGAATGGGATCCTTTACCCCTTGTTTAGTTGCTTTTGGTTTTGCCCCGGGTTGTCCATTCCCATTGTTTTCGTGGGGGCATTTTGGTTTTTGGTCACTTTGTGATGCCTGGATTGGCTCGTTGTACTTGTTCTCGTTGTTGATGGTATATATGAGGAGGGGTCCTCGTCTCTAACCCCACGGTCCTTCGACCGGTTTGCTTTAAAAAAAAAAATTGTTCGGACGGAGTGGATTATAGTCCCTCATTTTTCAATTTTCAATTTTTCCTAGCTTGGCCTGTCATTTTATCCGTTAAATTTAGTCAAATTTGTAATTTTATTATTTTATCCTTAATATATTGTAAAGGTACTTGTAATGTTATTGAAACTCAGGAGTATACATGTATATATAGTGCAATTAGAATCCAATTATGAAAAAGATTCATTGTAATTGATTGAGAAATCACCAAAAATATTTTGGTCCTAAATAAAGAGCCAACAACCCCAAAAACCCCGTGTTAATCGAAATGATCACAAAAAACCCCTGACAAAAAAAAACTACTTTAAAAAACCCTCTGTTTTTTAAAATAAACTCACCGCCCCCTGCCCCCATTTGGTCAACGAAAAAAGATGAAAATCCCGTAATACCCTTCTGCTGCATTTAGTACACTTCCTTTGCACCCTCTTTTGAAAACATTATTTCACATTGCACAAATTGTTGGAGGGAAAAAACTTGAGCAGGTCTTCCTCGCGAAAACCCTAGACAATTTAGCCATAGAAATCGTGCGACGCCAAGGATTTTATTGTTGAAGCTGGTGAGAACGCATTATATTGAAGTTTTGTCGGGGTGTTTTGGCATTTTGACCCGTTTCTGAAGGACATTGAGGTATGTACTTGACAAATCCGTTGGTTCAAGAGGCAATCGCTCATTTTTTTGTAAATGATATGGCATTATATGTAAATTCCTGTATTTTTCTTGAGATTTCTAAATGTGGTCGTCAGAATGTCGTGTTTCCATCACTGGACCTAGGGTTTGCAATGATTCTATGTAAATGAGGGTTTTTATTTTATTTTATTTTATTTTTACGTGAGGGAACATATTCAAAATCTTATTGTGGAACTAGCGTGTTGAAGTTTGCATGTTTTCATGTTTTGAGATTTTTGTGAAAGGGTCAGTTTGTGAGCTAATTTTGAATTCCCTTTCCCCTTTTTTATAACAGAATGCTTCATCGTATAATTCTATGGATTGGAGGCTATTTTCTAGAGATTCCAGATCGTGACCGGAATTATGTGGGTGGGAGGAGATTTGTAAGTAACCCCATAAGCCTTGACTTTTTCTATTATAACAAGCTTATGGACTTCTATCGGATGTGTGGGGGTCGTGGGATGGCTATTGATTTTTACTACCTAGAGCCTGGGTACAATCTGAATAATGGATTGAGGCCTCTAGATAGTGAATGGGCTTTTGTGCACATGCAAGAGGAACACCAAGTTCACAGGGACATCATTGTATATTCTGTGAAAGGTCCAGCACCATTATGTGCTCTTGAAGCCGACGGAACCGATGTCACAATGATGGCGATAGCTGCAGACCAAGGGCAACCCATATTAATGCTCAGACAGGACAATGAGCCCGTTGTACAAGATAATGTGGAAGAAGATTTACCAGATGATAACATCCCTGAGGAAGGTGTCACACAAGCGGATGGAACTCCTGCACAGGAAGAGACACATCCATCAGATCCTTCTGGTTCAAGACAACAAGAAACTCAAACAACCCCTGAGGTAGAAGATCCTTTTGTTGATTATGAGATTGAAGAAGATCCTGAAGCTGGAAATGGTACAGAGACAGAGTTTATGAACAATGCAACAGGTATTTGTACAAGTATTCTGTTCAAGTTGTACATGCAAATGTGATTTGTAATTGTGATCTTCATATTGAACCATTTAATGATGTTGGTTTTATACTTGTAGAAGGACATGAGAATATGGTAGCTGATGAAGAAATAGATGTTGCTGGAAATGATGATGGGAATGCAGCTGATGACACTGATGATGATGTTGATGAGGAACAAATTGATGTAGACTTGGAAGCTGGAAATGAAGCTGATACTGAACCTGTTCAAGAGGATGACCATGAAGCTGGTTTGGAACCTGACTTGGAACCTTGTCCAGAAATGGCTGAGGAATTCAGACAGACAATGCAATCTCAGAGAAAGGGAAAACAGCCAATGGGCCACACATCAGGTTTTAACTTATATGTTTTACTTGAAACTGTCATGTAGAATGATGTGCAACTGATAAAGAAGGTTGATACATGATGTTTCCATAAACCAATTCAGATTTTCTATCTTCATAATGAAATGTGGTGTGCAACTGATTAGTGAAAGTCAGATATGATAATGTGATGTTCCCAATTTGATTGAACTTGAAGCAGTGATTTGTGATTTGCAAATATGGGATTTATAACTATGTGATTTAGAACTGTGTCATGTGCCAAAGTGTGATGAGCAATTCTGAGTAAACTTAAATATTCCATATGGTCTAATCTCAGGTGACCCTGAGGACTCCCCTGGATATAGTGAAGATGAGGATTGGTGTGAGTCAGATGGTTCTGATACAAGTGCAGCTGAAAGCTTGCAAGTCCAAGAGGAGGATGATTCTGATTGGTACAGTGGTGTTGAAGGCTCAGAAGATGATGACATTTTTCTACCAAGAGACAGAAGCAAGTTAGCCAAGAAAAAAAAGTTAGAAGAGATGAGGAAGAAGAAAAAGGATTCAAAGAGGCAAAGGAGGCATGCAGAGGCAGAAGATGATGTACCAAATGCTGCTGAAGGAGATAACTGGTACAGTGATGCTGAAGAGGATGAGAACTTTGATATCCCCCCGGAGTCAGACCATGAAGGCCCAAGATTTGCTATGTTTAGAGATGGAGACAATGTGGAGGGTCTGAAATTCCATATTGGTCTAACCTTCTCTGGAGTGATTAAGTACAAGGAGGTTCTTACTGACTGGAGCATCCGCAAAGGTTTTGTCATTGATTTTGAGAAATCTGAGAAGACCAGAGTAACAGCCAATTGTGCAGCCGAAGGATGTAAATGGAGGATTCATGCTTCAGTGAAGCAGAATTCTCCCCTTTTCCAAGTGAAGACACTTAAGGGAGAGCATACCTGTGCAAGAAAGAAGAAGAATTATAGAGCCACAGCTGCTTATATTGCAACAAGAATGGAGCAAACAATCAGAGATCATCCGGATGTCAAAGCAAGTACTTTGCAAAACATTGTTCAGAGAGATGTGGGTGTGGAGATAACACCGTCAGTTGCGCAAAGAGCAAAGAAATTGGCCATGGACAAGATAAGAGGAGAGTTTGAGGTTGATTTTGGCCTGCTATGGGACTACTGTGAAACAGTAAGGGTTAGAAATCCTGGCAGCACTGTATTTGTGCAGCAAATAGAAGATTCAAATCCTCCCAGGTTTGACAAGATGTACTATAGCTTATCTGCTATGAAGCAAGGCTTTCTAGATGGTTGTAGGCCATTGATTGGCCTGGATGGTTGCTTCATAAAAACAGTCCATGGTGGTCAGTTGTTGTCTGCAGTGGGAAAAGATGGCAATGACAACCTGTTTCCAATTGCGATTGCATATGTGAGAAGTGAAAACAGCACCACGTGGAAGTGGTTTATTGAGACTTTACTGACTGATTTGGGTGGGCAACAAGGTGGGAAGTGGACTTTCATAAGTGACCGACAGAAGGGCCTTTTGGATGCAGTTAGTCAGCTTGCACCGGAATGTGAGCACAGGTAATAAATTGTTTTACATGTAATTATTTGTGTTGCATGTGTTATTAACTGTATTACATGTGTAATTACCTGTTTAACTTATGGTGCCACCAACCCTGAGTTAAACGTATGTAACACAGAAAACCCTGACCAAGAAACAATACCTTTAAAAAACCCTATATTTTTTACATATGTAAGTAGTTGTTCAACATTTGTAATTATGTAACTATTATCTGATTTAATTATTAATAAAAACTTGATTCTGTTAACTGCAGGTTTTGTTTAAGACACATGTATCAAAATTTCAGCACACGTTGGAAGGGACAGGAGTTGAAGAGCTTGTTTTGGAAGGCTGCATCCGCTGCAAACAAGGATGAGTGGAGAGATATAATGCAAAAGATGAAGGAGGTTGATCCTAGCTTGGAAAATGGTCAAGTAACTGCCTATGACTGGCTCATTTCCATCCATCCAGATTGTTGGTCAAGGGCTTTTTTTAGAAGGACATGTAAGTCAGATGTTTTGGTTAATAATATATGTGAATCATGGAATAATCTTATTTTACCAGCTAGGGAGAAGTCTGTTGTGCGTATGTTTGAGTGGATTCGTGTTAGGATAATGAATAGAGTGGGGACTAAAAGGTTAGGAATGGAAACATATGCTGGTGATGTTTGTCCAAATGTCTTGAAAAAATTGAACAAAAACATTGGTTTGGGTAATTATTATTTCCCTCAGTGGGCTGATGGGAGTGAGTTTGAGGTTGAGATGAATGGGGATCAGTTTGTTGTGAATCTGGAGGAACGTACATGTACCTGTGGGTCTTTCCAGTTGAATGGATTCCCTTGCTGTCATGCCTGTTCATGTATAAATGAGAGAAGGGAGAACAGAGAGGATTACATTGATGCTTGTTATAAGAAGGCTTCCTACAATGATGTTTACAAACATGTAGTCCGTGCTATCCCTGGAAGAAAACATTTCATCAGAACTGGTCTTCAGCCACTAAAGGGTCCGGAGTATAAAGTGAAGATGGGGCGGCCTAAAAAGGCAAGAAGAAAGAGTGCAAATGAAGGTGTTACTAGCACAAGGACCGGTCTTACTCATACGTGCAGCAAGTGTTACGAGTTAGGCCATAATGTGAAGACTTGCACGAACAAACCACACCCAAATTCCAGATTTTACACGGTATATGAATTGATTTTTAAATTGTTGTAAATTTACTGCATTATGTAGCAGCTGCATACCTTAATTTCTTTCTTTTTTCTCTTCCTTAACAGGTTGGGCTTTCCGGGTTGGACAATGGCAATAGAAGACCTAATGTAGTACTCTTTAATTATTCAAATAAATTTAAAAACTTGTATATTATTTGGAAAATGTGCAATAATACCTGTAATTTTGTAGGTTTCAAGTCATAGAGGGAGGAGAAGGGTATTCAACATTACACGAGATAGGCAAGCCGCTGTCCGTGCAAGGTCTGCTGCAAGGGTTGCTGCTGAAAACTCCCAGGCACCACCACCCCAAGCAAGTAATCATACTGCTGAACAGAGTCCTTCCCAAGCACAAACACATTCCCAGACTACTCCAGCTTCAGCATCCCAGGTTCCACGAGCCCGAAATCTGCAAAAAACACCTGTACAAACTTCCCAATCCACTCCACCTACTGTTCAAACACCAACTATGACTGCTGGTGCACATACATCAACTGCTCAAGGTCAGATCCAAGCTGCACAAACAACTCCATCTGCTCCAAGTGTTGAAACTGCAGCTCCAACCGCTCGTCAACAACAACGCAGAGCTTGGAATAAAAGAACAACGGAAGCAGAGGCCTTTCGAAATGTAAGAGGGAGGGCAGCTGCCCGAAGAAATCAAGCTCCTTGGAAGCCCTGAATGAGCAGTACTCAACCACCCAGATTCAGATCTAGATCTTAAGTTATATGCCAATTCATTTTGCCCTATAAACAATGTTTTATTGCTTGGATACTGTGAATGGTGGACCACTTTTTGTATTGGTATTGTGGGAGTGTGTATCCCCACTTTGGCATCTAACATTGGTAAATAGGAAAATGACTTTTGCTTCATGAATGCAGACTTTATTGTACCCAAGGATGAGCTTGCCAAGGCTGTGGCTTTAAATTATGTTTTGACTGGTTGTTCATGTCTAGATCTGTTTTCACATGTTTGATTTGGAATTTTAATACACAATCCAATGATGTTTACAGTGTACTGGGAATATTGTCGGTTTTCTGTGCTTCTTTTTAGAAACACAAGGTTTTCCTTGCAAGTTAAAGAAAACACAGGGTAACTGGTAAATATTTAACCAACAAACATAACTGGGCCGAAAATTCATCATTTCATTGCAAACTTTGAACACTACAGGCACAAAACAGGAACACTACGAAGACTTTTACAGATTCAATGATCATTTCATAAGAACAATTACCAACAACAACAACAAACCCATTAAAATAACCCAAACAAGAACATTTTGCCTTTCTTCCAATTTCATTGTCGAGGCCCCAATTTCAGAAACCCTAGAATTATTGGGTCCTTCACATTCATCCTCACAATCATCAAATGCTTTGACGTTGCTTCCTTCTTCACCAACTACATCCCATTTAGCTTGAATAGGATAAACCCAACGGAAATATCCACACTGAGATGAGGTGCAAGAGTAGTAAAGAAGGCCTTTCGTGGGTTTATTCCATGATTCAACCACCTTTATAATAGCCTTCAACCCGCAAGAACAATTAGGAGTGGGTGGGTAACGAACCTCAAGCTCCGATTTCAGTTTCTTCAGCCTCCTATCGCCGTACAATTTGGAGGAAGCCATTATCGCACCTCTGGAGCTCTTTAGAAGATGAAGAAGGAGACTGTAAAGGATTTCAAGATTTGAAAATTAGCACTAAAAGTTAAAGGGACTCAATGAGGGGCATACAAGACATTTCACACTCCAAAAGTAGCCGAAAACGCTTTCATACTTGCAGTCAGCGCGCGTGAGCCGCACCTACTGATTTCAGGGTTTTCGGTGCATATTTAAAAAAACACAAGGTTTTTTGAAGTACTTTTCTTTTGTCGGGGTTTTTTTTGCTACATTCGTGTTACACGAGGTACCTGGATGAAAATTTCCCCCTAAATAAAATATTGAAGTTTGGACAATTAATTGCAACCGTTTCAAGTGAGTTGTCTTAATAGAAAATGTTGAGCCACCACCGCGGCCGCAGCCTCCACAACCTCAGCAAGTCGCCGCCTCCGCCCGCACAACCACCACACCTTCAGCAAATCGTCGCGGCTCCACCACCCTCAGCAAGTGTTCGTAAATCGTGTGACCAAACTGATTGATCATGTTGCGAGTGTAGTGCAAATATTAATAATTTATCGAATTTGATAGACTCAAGTTTGAATTGATGTCCAATTAATTAATATACACATATTATAATTTTAATTGGAACCTGACTCGGTCGGATTAGTGTAACGAAAATACGTGTGATGTACACTAATGGATGTGGTTGATTAAGTTAACTAAAGTATTTAGTGTGAGTTAAGTAATATGGATCATAGGAATTGACTGCAAAATATATGAATAGTTTATTAATGTTTGCATATATCGTCCATCATTGGACACTGGTAGGCTATGATTTATGTATATGGATTTAACGATATAAACTTTTTCTTAAAATTTTCATATAAGGAGTGTCGATACGGTACCCAACACAAGTATCCAACAAGATACCACATGATAAAATAATATTTTTAAAAATATTCGTGCATTACTGTTGGTAGGTATTGGCATTTGTTAAGGCTGAGGTAATGTGCTATCTACGCAATCGTTTGTGCTGAAAATGCATCGGACCACATACATTGTTTATATGTTGTTCTACCAACATTACTGTTTTTTCTCAACCATAGTATTAATACATATTCATAACAAAAAGAGATCAATATTAAATGCTCTGTTCTGTAATCTTATTTCGCTCGCTAAATTTGTCGATACTCGTGCAACCACTTAGTAGATTACTCGCTACATAATTGTTCGTGATTTCACTTTGCACACAAGTTATTTATCAAATTAGTAGAATACAAAGTGAAATACAAAAAGTGAAATAGAAGACCTGTTCCGTTGTTTGGGCGTGTGCGAAATTTCGATTTGGAGGGATTTGTTACGAAAGTTATAAGAAATTTATATTTTGTAAGTGTTGATAGTTACACTGATACACACATACAACCCCTTTATAGTTTTGGATAATTACGGATACACCCCCTAACCTCAGGAACGTTGCACCTTTAGGAATTTGAGTTCATGTTGAAGATAAACTTTCTACAACGTGGGAAATTTGATAAAATTCCATCAGCTTTCAGAATTGGGATAAAATTTAACGGACACTAACCTGACCGGATAAGTGAATTGACCGTTATGCCCTTAGAATTTGGAGCTTTGAAATGATAATGAACTTTCTGAAACAAGGGAAGTTTACCAGAAAAATCCTTCAGAATATTTTTACAGAAGGAAATTAACTTGTGATGCATATATATGATACATCATCACATCAGAAATCAGACATTTACAGCATGTTTTCGAGCTTCCGAACCCGTCTCTCCACCGGAAAACATCTGAATTGTCCTCCTTGCTATAGGCAACCAAAGCCTTCTAACATCATCATCTTTTTCCATGTTCCCTTGAGCTGATGATCCACTGATTCTGCTTCTTTCCGAGAATCTTGGAACATTAGTAATCTCAGACATCGATCTTTTCTGAGCGGGACCTGTTAATGTTTTCGACAATATACTTTGATCTAACTCGATGTCTGATTCGTGCGGACAACTAGAAGCTGCAGATTCATACAATCTCTTCCTTTCCATATCCTCTTTGATCTTCGTGATTTGGTCTTTCGCCAAAATCTCGTGATCGGTCGTAAATCGTTTGCTTGAAAGAACATTCAGCATTTCAGAACTCAGAGACATTAAATCTGAGGAATTCACATCGCTCCATCGGCTTTTGTACATAACATCTGAGGCAATAATCCGGTGTTTTAGATTATGCATGGTTTTTCCATCATTTCCGATCAAGGGCTCGTCTCGTCTCCCTCTTGATAATTTCTGAAGAGTGTTTGAGATATTGAATCTCGAAGATCTTCCTCGACTCTGCTCTCTTTGAATGAAGAACTCAAGATTTGGATTTAGATTCGAGTTCGATTCCTCCATTGAGGCCTGTGGATATCTGAAGCTGTTTGTGTTTGAGAAGTTTTTCAAATCTCCCGCATCGAACTTGTACCTGTAGAGAAACGTTTACCTCAATACACATACTTTAAGACAGTGGAATAAACAAACAAGGGATGATTACATTAGCATAGCCTAAGGTTTTATCCAACTACATAAACCTCCCCTGAGGTTTGAAAAATTACAAAAAACTCCCCTATCAAAGGCTTTTTGATCGTTGAACTTTGATGATCTCATCTCTTATTTCTATGAAAGTTATCCATCAACAGTGGAATTTAAATTTATGACTAGAATATCATGGATTAAGACAAACATCACAGTATGTTGGGGAAAGTTTTTGTACTTTCTCAAAACTCGGAGAAGTTCGTGTAATTAGGCAAAATCTGAAGCCATGCCAGTGTAATCATCCCCAAAAATGGAAACAAAAAATTATACCTACAAAGAGGACAGGTGGAGTGGTTTTCGAGCCACTTATCGATGCAGTTCGTGTGGAACGCATGTCGGCATTTTGGCAGCAAACGAAGGACTTCAGTTTCTTCAAACTTCGAGAGGCAAACGGCGCATTCTAGGCCTTCTTTCGGTCCCTTTAAGGAGGAGAATCTGAAAAAAGGGAGAGACTCAATCGTCTTTCTGTCAATGCCTGAAAAACGAGGCCTCGTGCTCAAAATCCCGCCCGGATCTTGCACCATATGATCTGTACCAAGTTGTAGTTCGTGTCCGTGGCAGAACTTCGCGTACCCCACAATGGCGAACGTTATGCAAACCATGATCGACAGAGCAACGAGGACGACCGCCATGCTCGGATGAAGTGGATTGACATCCTGGTCATCAGAAGCGCTCTGCGCTTCGACAGTAGCTATGATCAAACACAGAACAAGAATCAGTTTATCCATTTGAGATTGAGATCAGATCATGAGCAAGGTTCTCAAGTCAAGTACTGTGGTTCTTTGTCTGAAAATCAGTTTACTAATTATGATTTCAAGGAAGCATCTTCAAGCGGCTGGTGATTACTGATTAGTTTGGTCTTTGGAGATGGAGACAAAGTTATAAAATATTTGCAATTTGATCACATAAAACAAAGTTATTAGTTTTTTGAGGATGTCACAGCTTCTGGATTGGTTCTTTAATTTGTCAAATAGAAATATTGCATGTTGACAAATGGAGACAGTTTCTCTCTGTCCTAACATGGGAGAGGAGAATCAATAAGACATGCAAGACTTTTCATGATATACAACTTTGTCTATTTATGAGTAATTAAATTAGGGAAAACGATTTTTTATCATCCTATTCAGCCCCTTTTTGCATATCATCATCTCGATAAAATTTCGTGTATGCTGTCATCCAATATTTGTATTTGTAATATATCATCATCTAAACTTTTTTTTAATGGTTTTATAAAAATACAATTGATATATATGTTTTACGAATATGCCATATATCATGTGTTTTAACCAAAATCACTAAGAGGGTGTTTGATATCAAAGACTATACAAATTAAACTAATCTGCTTGGAGTGTATTAAGTAAAACAAAGTGGTGTTATCAGTAGTTAAATATAATGTTTGATATATTAGGTTGCGGAAATTTTCCTGTTAGTTTTTTTTATTTTTTGGGTCCTCAATTTTCCTGTTAGTCTCATTTATTATTGTGTTTGATATTAAAGATTAAGACCAAATTAATTTAAAAGAAAAAGAAAGAGATCAACTAATTTTTCTTATAGGCAAGAAAAAAGTTAGTCTATCATAATCAGACGTCTCCCTCTACGATTCCCAAGCCCACTTAATTCCATCCAACCCGTCTAAACGAAATTGGTCGCACTTATTTAGTCTAATGTATCAAAAAGAAAATTAGGTAAAATTAATTCACACAATTGCCCCTAATCCTACATATCAAACACCCTCTAAAAAAAGTTTAGATGGTTACGTCAGATGATAGTATGCAATAAAAATTTATTGGGATAATAAATTATAAAAAAATGCAAAGTTTGGATCGAAAAAAATACTTTTTCCCATTATATTATCTTACATATTCTTAGAATAAATTTTTTTGAAGCCATCCCTATTCGCCATTTTTGCACATTGGTCCTTAGCCTCTCGAAAGGTACGAAAACAGCACATCAACATGTAAAACGCGACTTTTGTGTAAGGAGTCCGGTTGAAATGTCGATAATATCTCATATAGTAAGGTGCCATTTTTGTACAACCATAAAAACTAGGGACCAAAGTGCAAGTATCCTAAAAGTTAGGGGAGTATCCACATCTAACCCAATGAAAATACTCAAGCTTTATTACAACTAAATCTATACATGTTACAATGGATTTGGAACCTTCAAAGGAACTATACCTTCCACAACTATATACAACCAATTTCAGGGGCACCATCTTTATTAAAAATAATTGAGGGGCTTCTATAGAATATACAACAATTTTTCTGATATATAACACTCCTCTGTATATTTCACTATCAACAGGGATTTTCGTTTTCAATCTCACCTCTTCTCCTGGGTAAAAATCCTGGCTCCGTCCCTGTATGCTGGTACGAAAGCTCCATGAAAACCGTAAGGCACTCTTCTTGGAAGCATAATCGTCGCAACGGGCTCATTCGAGAAACCTTTTGCATCAATTATGTAAGCCTGCAAAAAATATTATGTCAGAAGTATGAGATTTCTTCATAAACCAACACAAGAACAAGTAATCACAACTTACATGAGAGGTGTTATCATCTTCATCATGAACATATGTAACAATCCAACCATCATCCTCTTCAGCACCCTCGGGTTTAGCGACAAAAGTAGCTCCGGTGCAGAATGTATTTTCCGGAAACATATGATACTCTACATTTGTCGCGTCGCCAAAGTAAAGCTTCGCTAAACCTCCATATTTCGCCATGCCTAAGAGGAAGCAGAAGATTAGAAAATGAAATCAGTTTGAGCTCAAATAGAGGAATTTTCGAGAAAATGAAGTTGTTGATATTACCGGATGTGGAGCTTGCATCTGAGTCGACAACTTGTGTGTACCCGAATTTGTTTTTATTTCCGATATATTTTTCATTAATGAAAGGAAAATCCATGGAGTAGTCTGTTCCTGTTAGGTTCTTCTCTGTCACTTCCCCTGTTAGCATATTTAGTCTCCATTCATAAGGGCGGGAAAAAAAGGATTCATCTTTTGATTCTTCGATCTTCTTGAATCTTTTTGAAAACCACTCGAATTTATTCAAACCGAAATCGGGCCCCGGTATGATTGAATCACGAGCTCGACAAGCCAAAACAACTACCTGCAAATAGTGAACTTCATCATCACAAATGTGGAAAAACAGCATTGTTTCTTTATAAGTTTTTATTTTGGTAATTTGTTATATACATTATGTTACCTCATTGTCATGCTCGTAACAATTGATGATATGAAACGTTGCGCCCGATTCCACTTCAAACCACCGGACTGAATCTGCATCTCCATAACGAGGCATTATTCCGATCCTGGCATATTCGTCTCTGTTGTATTTAATTAACCTAAACATTCAAACAAATCCAGAGATGGTTCAACAATCAAAAGGGATCTTTCTATATCGAGTATGTGCAGAGATCAATGCAAAGAATACTAACGGCCCTCCACTTATAAGCCGGTTTATGTCCAAGGTCACCGGAAAATCCATAATGACATTGTACCTGAAAATAAAACATTCGTATTCATATAAGAGGCAAGAACTAGATTCAGTCCGGATGCGGTAACGAATACTCAGACGAAGAGTTCACCTTGTAGTAATTCCTATCTCATGGCAAAGACAGCATCTGTCTAATTTGAGATCCACTTTGTGAAGTAATTTCTTACCATCAACTAAACAAAAGAAAAGGATGAAAACAGAACAGGATTCTATTAGCATTGAGAAGAATTCAACGGAGCACACGACCAATAATACGTTTACATTTACCTGAGACAACTCCAAGCTCAAAATAAGGTTGTTCTGGATGAATTCCCATAATCACAAGCTCTCCAGTGTGAGGATCTTTCTGTGTCACTTGCAAGTCAATATCAAGGCACTATATACATACATAGTTAATTATCATTTAAAGGTAACAAATGAGATACCTTTGGGTGGCTAGTAAACGGTCTATTCCACGACCCGTTTAAGTTCCAATTCGTTACAGTTTTTAGTGTAAGAATATCAATCTCTTGAGGTATATGGTTCTCAGAAATCGAGTACAACTTCCCCGAGTGCTCAAATACATTTGTGTTGCTCAGATATTTATTTGCATGACCAAATCTCAGCTGCAACATAAGAAATTAATAGCTGAAAAAAACTAAATTAACAATTCTTTCAAAGATTTTTCACTTGTTTTCATTTGCATACCCAGTTTAGCAGATAAGCTGACAAGACAGCAGAAGAATCCCCTTCTATAGCAGGAAGAAATGCCGGTTTTTTCCGATTCTTTTCAATTTCAAGAGTATCTGTTTCCACATATCTGTTAATGTAAGAAACAGTCCATCTCCCATTGCTGTCTTCAGAGAAATATAAAGCATGAAGCATGCCTTCTCCTTCAATCCAAGTGTGGCTAGAGTTTCCAAATATAGATTTTGTCGATTTTAGACCTCCAAATAGAGGGTTCGGTCCTGTAATAAGGACAACATGATTATTAACTTGTCCCATATCGATTAAATACTAAACCATGTATTACCTAATGATGCTTGGGCAACCCTCATTCAGCAAGCTCTTGAAGTGAGTTAAGCCAAACACATTAGTGCTTAACAATAATAAAACAAACACCATACTTGATTACGGGCGATAAATGATATGTTCAAACAAAGGTGAGCTTTTGGCATTTCCATGGCTTCCATGCAGTTAAAAGACAAATATCCGTTTTCTTGTTAGTGAGTTAACACAGTTGGTGTCATAGGCTGTGTTTTGGAGTGAGCTTTTGTCATTTCCATGGCTTCCATGCAGTTAACAGACAAATATCCACTTTCTTGTTAGTGAGTTAACACAGTGGGTATCATAGGCTATAACGAGCAAGGATGTCGATTAATCACATGGCAGAGTAAGACAAATAAGATTATGACGAAACTGAAACTTGAACTGGAGCATCTTTACAAGAAAGGTTTGGTATCAATATAGTATTACCCTCCTTGGATTTTTGTGGAGACTTGGGAAGAGAATCTTTGAAGTAAGCTTATAACTCAACAAGACAACAACGAAACTCTGACTTGCACACATTACATTAAGAAAATCTATCCGACATGCAAGATCAAGAGTGAGGTCACATCTTAAGCACTAGTAATAAACATAATATAGTTCAAGTAGCAGTATTTTACATGTGTTTGCCTAACAGAAGTCTTTTTGTATTCCCTAATGTGAAAATTTAATCTTTGCCCTGAAACAATAATTTTTCTGGCTCCAAAACGAATATATGCATCTAATCATCGTTCTCATCAACATCATATCATCGACACCAACGAAGAAAACAGATAATGAGCCACAATCCCAGTACAAAACCTGCCGAATGCGCCCATATATATGCAGACAAAAAACCATTCTTGTAAGAATTCTTTCGTGTCAAACTTGTAACTGGTAAAAACCGTACCGTTTCTGATGTAAACACCGTCGGGGAAATCATGCGGTATTCTCCCGTTAATGGAGCCCATCACCTCAACAGCACTTTCAATCTCCTCAACTGGAGCAAAATTACTCTGTTCATGGTTAAAACAAACTCATTATAACCGTTGAAGAAACCAAGACAAAAGAAACAATCTCTCTTTCTCGGGATTTTCATCATTTACCTGAGATGGGAGCAAGGACTGATCAACGAACTCGAACGCCAAATCAACGAAAGCATCCAACAATCCCACTGAAGCCTGCTTAATCGTTCTGGGTACTTGCTGTAAAACGGGGTTTTGCTGGAGCTCCTTCAAGAATGGCTGCCAAAGATCACAACTTTCAGTATATATACATACATAAACACTTGAATGGATCATTCAAGATAGGCAAAAATATTGTTTTTTTTTTTTGTTCTGTACCTTTAAACTGATGGAAGATGAGGTTGAAGAAGCACCGGAATGGTGATGGGCTTTCGCCAAAAATGAAGATTTTCTTGAGGAGCAACTCGCCGGAGTTGCAGAGCTGAGGCTCGCCATGGTGATCGCTCGAGAGCACTAAATTCAAATACTTGACTAAATAAACTATTTTGAGACTTGGATTGCTAAAGATCGTGCAACTCTTTATATATTAATGTGAGATGCTTAGACTTCGTTAAAATCCAATACTTACCCCGAGGTCATTCTAAATATATATTTTTTTAAACACACACCCCAAATTATTCGAATCGCGTCATTATCTTCGAGAAAGAACCATCAAATCACTTGATCAACCCCTCTAGGCAGATACATTCTAAACATAAAGTATAAAGTGGAGCACATTAGAGATTAACTCATTAACTATTTTGTAAAATTCTAACTCGATTTTGTCCGAACAAAACCATTTTAACGAAGAGTGAGTATTTTACACTCAAGTCTATTTCGGCTAAATCAGTTTAACAAGAAAGTGAATATTTTATATTATTGGATTTGTTAAATCTTAGCAAAAATAATTAATCAAATAAAAAACATAACACACTTATCATTAGATTGAGATTAGACCTTCTTTTTTTTAATTATTATTGATATAGTTCTTTATTTTTTAGTTTAAGTTCGGTGTGCCGCAATTTATAGTTAAGCATAAATTGGTAGGATTTTATTTTTGTTTTTTAAAAATTGAGTGTGGTATGCTAATATTTATCTTTACAATGAGTCACTATTTAGACCCACGAAAATTTTTAAAAATATCATTTTAACTTATCTAACACTCTTCATGTCACAAAATTTGAAAAAATAAAATAAAATCATGTAGCATTATATCCCTAGATCATAGATCAGCATTGACCCACAAAACTTCCAAAGTCTCTTTACGTTATTTTGTCATGGTGAAGTATGTGCCACAAACGGTGTTATCATCGTTATTTTGTTACGGTGAATGATGGGCCACAAATGGTGTTATCATCGTTATCTTGTTACGGTGAAGGATGGGCCACAAACGGTGCACATTTTTTTATCACGTTTACGTTGGAACTTGGACCTTTCTTTATATTTCTTGCTCGGTTGGTAACTACATCTATTTACATCATCATCATAATAAAACGTATGAAATCTACTAAAATATGCAAAAATCTGTGATTGCTCCACAAAGAAACATTGATGCTTACATCGAAACCGAACAAACAAACAGTTTTTGTCATAACCAGTTCAGGCAGCCATGGAAGCCTTACTCACAGCTTTGGCCATAACTAGTTCAGGCGGCCATGGAAGCCTTACTCGACGCCGATTGCGGTTGCATTTTCTTTTTAAGAATATTAGACAGCGGTGAGATCGCGGCTCGCCCTTGTTCTAAGCATCGGAAGTAATCATCGACTGTGAAAATTAAGCGTATACCGGAAAATGTTAGTGCCTTCGTTGGCGCAGTTTGTATTCAAATAAGAAGATGAAAAATGAAAGAATTGAAAGTGTAGAACAATAAGAAATGGGGTGACCTGGGATTATGCCGTGTGTAAGAGATGTAATAATCCCATCTGCAGTTGATGGTTCTTCCGGAAGAACTGAACGAACTGAGCCCGGGAAAGATACACATACGGATGCCTTCATTTTCTGCTATATTTAACAAGCAAATATTGACATCACAGGAGTTTACGCTACAAACAGCATGATCCGGATGAACCAATGTGCATTTACAATGGAAAAAACGACAAATAGCCGTTTGTGCTTCATGTCGTGAAAAACTTAAGCTCAATATACAGTGCTATAGTTTAGACGATTATAAATGCCAGAACGAGAGATACCTCCTCTTCCTGCTTTGTAGGGTCCAATAGAATCTGTCTGTTATCCGTCACACAACAACATATGGCAACTGGAGAATCGAAGTCCGTAACATTAGTACAATACTTGATCTAACAAAACTGGAATAGACAGAAAAATAAGATGGAAATACGGCGAATATATCATTTTTTACCAGCAAGATATTTCAAAGGGATGGAAGCATCTACAAGAGCAGCACATGCAGCATGTATAGCACATGGAAGAAGCTTAGTAAAAACCAAGGTCAAGGAAGTTTGGCTATATTAGTCTTTCAAACTATCTCCATAATAGTCTGAATTGTAAAACCAAACATGGCTGGAAAAGGATACAGAACCATCATCATGGACGACCTGCGAGAATAGAAGATTCATTTACTCTAGGATTGATAAAAAGATATCGGACAAGTAATGAGCTTTCTTCACTTCAACAAATCCATGCAGCCTCACCTGGATTATTATTGAAGTTGTGGTGTTGGGATGGACATTTAAAAGGCATATATTTTGCAATGTTCTCTTCATTATCATCTCAAACTCCTTCTCAGGTTTTCCTATAGAAATTCATTTCACAAAATGAAATTAACAACTGTACATATACATCGCAATTGAGTAAAATATTCAATAAAACTGTAGTGCAAACGGCGACGAATCCCTTGTTAAGTTAAGTCCCATAACCTATCACAGTTCACACAAACGCCTAACCATAAATCAAATGCAACGAGTCTATTAAGTTCTTACGAGACATCATAATGGTTTAGGGAAAATATTGATCTCACCAATCTGCCCTGTTCTGGGTTTCCAAATGACTTCAATACAAGCCTTTTCCGGGTTCTCGTTCTTCTTGGTACCCGCTTTAGGTCCGTAAACAGCAGCAAGCACCCTTGTCTCTCCTGAGAAAACAGATTCGGCTTACTTAATATAAATAACATATTCTTAAAAACAACTTTCTCCAGCAAATCACTAACTTCAATGTATAAACACTCTCTTCTAAGTTCTAACAAAATAAGCAAAATAATTAAAACAAATCCCCAACCAAAATGCATAGGCAGATTGAAGAACCTAGCACCAAAAACAACTCCTACGTGATACATTACGCAACAAATATCATCGTACCTTCAGAAAACTGAAAAATTAAACAAGCCCAGCTAATAGACGAAATCATTTGATCAAGAAAAAGTAGAAATTAAGGGAAAAGGGGGTTGTACCATGAGAGCAACTGGCAGAGCCATGAGCTCGGTTCAGAACGTTGCGCGAGCAGTCTATGGGTCTCAATTGATTAGCTCCACGCCCGCCTTTTCTTTCCAAATCCATTATTTCAGTTGCAGAATTAGGTCTCTAAATGCAAATGTTAGCAAATTTGAAATTCCAGAACGTCAAAGAGAGTTCAATCATAACAGAGAAAAAGATAGAGCAAGTTGGAGGTTCTTGAAGCCCAACTTGTAGAAGAAGATGGAGCTGCAATTAGAGAAGCCATTGCTGAAAACGAAGGTACTTACATGGCGGCGGAATCGGTGGTGGATGCGGTGGTACAAGGTAGTAAGGCGGTGAAGTCTGAACGGTGAACTCAATTGCACAACTTAGAAAAGTGCATTTAGGGTTATCAAAATCGACGTCGTTTATATCATTATTATATATTTATAATATAATAATATATACAAAATATTATATTATCAAATCGTTGTTTATTATAAAACACGATATTACATTATATATTTAATTTGCTGAATTACACATTATTTAAATTATATATATTCTGTATCAAATCATAAAAATTATTGTACAACTACATTATAAGGTTTCTTTTTATCTATCACCGATAAGGATTGAAGTAAAAGGTTAATGAATTTATTCTTCAGGTAATGTTTTGAACTTGAATACGAATGTACATACGTTTTTTGGAAAAAAAAAAATGTTTCTTTCTATCTATCTATGATCGATATAAATGACATGATCAACTTCGAATTCGAACTAAACCTATTTCCCTAATTGAGGAAATATGGCATGGAATTTGGAACGATCGAAAGCGATCCTGCACAATATGTATCAGAATGGACATTTTTTTTTAAACGTACATACCCTCAAAATGGGCAGAGTAATTCGAACTCAAATTCATTATCCTGAAAAAAGCCTTAATCGGAACAACTACTATTAGTTAGTGAAGACACACTTAAAAATCCTCAATAGTAAAAAACTCTCTTTATTTGGTTTATCGTGAACTTTCTTCACTACTGCAACTAGCTCGCCACCATTAACATCCCTATGCCTATCTCTGTTCGATAATGGCAAAATCTAAAAATGTGTGACCATCTGTATCATGATTTTCTTTGCTAACAGGGTTTTCAGTGGTTTAAGAGTTAAGAATCGCAAAAAACGCGACTCAAACATTATGCATTGTTGGACTTTGTTTTGTTGATAATTTGTTGGAATATATTTTCTTTGAAAAGATTCATATTTTGCATATGTTTTGAAAATGTTATTTAATAGGATTTTGTCCAATTAAAAAGAAAAGTTATTGATCATATCCTAACAAATCATGAGTCCTACATTCAAGGTAATTGATTGATAAAGATCAAGCATGTAAAGGATTTTTAACCAAATACCAGTAGGAAAATTGAGTAAATGAATCACTATTGAGCCTAATTGATTGGCTCCAATGGCTCCTTCCATTCACATCACAAGTTCAGGTCATATAAAGTCTTGGACATATGAAAAAGAAGATGTGTCTATAAGTCCATAAGTGCAAAACAAGTCTATAAGTTCATAAAAGCAAAACTGAGTGTTGTGTCAGTAAGTCCATAAATGCAAGATAAAATTTGTAAAACCGCAAGTGCAAGACGGTTGTTTTTTCTTGACTGTTGTAAGGATTTGTCCTACGTTGTATTGTGGAGATGGTAGTTCTCACGTGTGGTCAGATAATCTGTGGTACTTCAGTGTATTGATACCAAAGTTGAGGTAATATTTCATTAGTATGTTTTTATGAGATAAGTAAGTGGGTGAGACTTACTTACCCTAGAAGTGTTGGATTGGATGGGGTTACAAAAATTTTCTTGCAATCATGGAGCTAAATAAATTTTATTTGCAAAATTTCTAAATTCACAACGAGAGGAGTAGGCTTGTCAAACCTGTATAAATCGCTTATATATATTTTTTTTCAGTATTTATTCCATTTTATCTTCGAGGTACCGGTCCACCCCCAAGGTATCACGCACTCTTGGTATCGTTTACCATATTTTACATTTTACTCTGATTATTCTCTAGTCTAGATCTTATCTCGTTACTTTGTGTTGTGTTTCATCTATCTTTGTCATTGAAATTATTAACAAGTGGTGTTAGCAAATTGTGTAAGCATCATATATATTATAATAAAAATAAGACATGTACTATGCATTAAACTATACATTTCAGTACTTAAAACTAATTGTCCCAATAATATATATATAATTATAAAAAATATCCATAAAATGTTTTCATAACATATCTAATACCATAGACACCAAAAAAATAAAATAAAAAAACCGGCCGTCGTTGAATACAAGGTGTTCCGCCACAGCCGTCCCGCTCTGGCGCGGAGCATCAGCAAACAGACATGTATGAATATCTGAGCATCTACTAAAAACACAACAACTCTGCATCCCAATTTGTTGCTAAAACTAAATAATTCATCGATCCCTATATATATATAAACAAGAATCCAAAACATTACATTCCAGGGCCTGGAATTCCCTGAGAAGTGAGAACAGCACACAATGGAAATAAGAGCTGTTTTGAAGCTTTGTTTTCTCATTTCCCTGATGTTTCCCTGGATTGATGCAGATAACTCCACGATGAGTTTCTTGTATCCCATCACTTCATTTTCTGAAGGTGACAACATTGCCAGGCCTGGATGCCCAACAAAATGCGGGAATTTAACAGTCCCGTTTCCTTTCGGCGTGGGCATAAACTCCGGTTGTTCGATCAACCCATTCTTCGACATACACTGCAACACGTCTTTCGATCCTCCGAAGGCCTTCCTCACCTCCGACGACCTCGAGGTACATATTCTTGTACAACCAAGGGCGACTCCAGAAATATTAATTAGTGGGGTTAAAAAAAAAAATTAATTTTTAGTAAAAATATATATCATAAAAAATATTTCTAAAAAAAATTAATTTTTAGTAAAAATATATATTATAAAAAATATTTCTTTTAACATATAAATACCTATGAAACTCGAACTGATAACCTATCAATTTTTAAGTGTAAATACTTACTATTAAACTATTTACTTATCATATATTATTAAAAAAAATAAAATATTTTATCCAAAATATTTTTTTTTCGATTGTAAGTTTTTTATTTAGACATATGAAAAATAAACATTTTAAAATTTTAGGGGGTCAATAATCATAATTTATTTTGAAAGTGGGGTCAAAATGTATAATTATATAAAATTAAGTATTAAGATAAATGAAAATTACTATACATATATATTTAACCAGCAAATTCAATGGGGTCAAGTGACCCCACTAGGCCTTACCTGCAATGTTTTCAAACGCGGACCGGAGGTTAAAGCGGCAGCCTTACTGGTCACTGGTCGGATCGGTTCGACCGATTCAACCACCGGTCGAACCGGTATGACGTCATAAATAAAAATATTATTTTTAATAATATATATATATTATTAATATGCTAAAATTAAAAATATAATATATAATATAGTTCAATATTAGAATAAAAGTGCCATATTCAAGTGTTTAACGTCTAATTTGAGGCATGTGATTTTAAATTTGGGATTTGGGAATTGTAAGTGTGCAAAAAAAGTTTTCTAAGACTCACAAAAGGTTAAAGGATGTGAGAATTTTAAATTTAAAAAAAAAAAAAAACTGAAAATTGAGTGAACCGGCGGTCCGGTCCGGTTCACAGGACCAAAGCCGCCGGTTAACCGGCTGGTTTCCGGCCGGTTTTTCCGGTTATGTGCCGGTCCGGTCCACACTGGTTTAGGGGGGTAGTTCGGACCAGACCAACCACCGGTCGAACCGGCCGGTCCTGTCAGCTTTTGAAAACATTGCTTACCTGGCGTCGCCTTTGTGTACAACTGTTTTTTGTGGTTTCTGGTTGGAAATGGAAGCAGATATCATCTGTAAAGCATTTCATCGAACAGGTGGTGGACATCACTGAGACGAAGATACGCGTGAGGAACTGCGTCGCCTCGAGCTGTTACGATCAAAAAGGAGGCTGGGATGGAACCGAATTCGCCATGGATTTATCCGGCACCCCTTTCAGCTTTTCCAACGAAAACAAGCTCACAGTCGTCGGATGCGACGACGTTGCCTTGATGCGGAGAGGATTTGACCAGCCTTATGTAAGTTCTTGCGTCGCAATGTGCTCCAAAACTCAGGACCTCAGCGATGGACTCTGCTCCGGAATCGGGTGCTGTCAGGCCTCCATTCCAAAGGGTCTAAAATCTATATACACAAGCATGACAACATTGTCCGGGCACAAAGACATTCAGAGTTTCAACCCTTGTGGATACTCTTTTCTTGCGGAGCAAAACAGCTACAGGTTCAACATATCCGACGTCTCAGAAACGTCGTTCCTCAGTTCTTCGTTGGAAAACGTGCCTCTTGTAATTGATTGGGCCATTGGTACAAGAACTTGCAATACAAGTGGGGTTATCTGTCAGGGAGCGAGTGTTTGTGTAGATTCCGGCACGACTCTCGGAGGGTACCGTTGTAACTGCTCGGCGGGGTATCAGGGAAATCCGTACCTCAGCCCGGGATGTCAAGGTTGATGACAAAGTTTTTCGATGATGAGTGTTCT
The DNA here is from genome assembly GCA_037501455.1 of Lantana camara. Taxonomy (NCBI): domain Eukaryota; kingdom Viridiplantae; phylum Streptophyta; class Magnoliopsida; order Lamiales; family Verbenaceae; genus Lantana; species Lantana camara. The sequence continues at coordinate 98,418,412 of CM074861.1, forward strand.
TGAGTATGTTGAAATCTTGTGAACTGATTGAATGATGTTTATATGACAGATATTGATGAATGCAAATTTAATCCATGCCATCCGAAAGCCGAGTGCAGAAATAGTCCAGGCTCGTTTAGTTGTGTCTGCTTTACTATGCATGTTGGTGATGGAACAAGAAACGGCACCGGTTGCATACCCAGGCCGCTCCCGACAAGAACCACCGTAAACACCGAGAATGTAGGTTAGTGTCTTTAAAAGGACTAGTAGAGACGACAGTCGTCCCTGAGTCTGTATGTGTATAGTTCTCTATTAAATTACAAACGTGCAGTGATGCTTGTGTGCAGGATTACTGGCCGGCGCCGGATTGTTTCTAATAATGGCGATTGCCTTCTGGTTGTACAAGATACTGAAGAAGAGGAGAATAAAGCAGCTCAAACAGATGTTCTTCAAACGAAACGGTGGTCTTATGCTGCAGCAACAACTTATTTCATCTCATGATAGTGTGCTTGAGAAAATGAAGATTTTCACAATCAAGGAGCTGGAACGAGCCACGGATCGATTCAACGAGAGTCGAATACTTGGGAAGGGAGGTCAGGGTACGGTCTACAAAGGCATGCTGTCAGACGGGAGAATCGTTGCAGTGAAGAAATCCAAGCAGGTGGACGAGCATCAGCTCGTGGAATTCATAAACGAGGTCGTCATACTATCCCAAATCAGTCACAGGAACGTTGTAAAAGTACTAGGATGCTGTCTGGAGACAGAAGTTCCATTGCTCGTATACGAATTCGTGCCAAACGGCACCTTATACCAGCTGATCCATGATGACAGCACCGCCTTTCCATTTTCTTGGGATCTAAGGTTGAGAATCGCAGCTGAAATAGCTAATGCCCTGGCATACCTACACTATGCAACTTCTGTTCCCATATATCACAGAGACATGAAATCGAACAACATTTTACTGGACGAAAAGTACAGAGCCAAACTCTCTGATTTCGGGATTTCAAGATCCGTCGCCATAGACCAGACTCACGTGACCACTATGGTTAAGGGCACGTTCGGCTATCTTGACCCCGAGTACTTCCAAACAGGCAAATTCACAGAAAAGAGCGACGTCTACAGCTTCGGTGTTGTTCTAGTCGAGCTGCTAACAGGACAAAAGGCAATATCCACGAGCACGACAGAAGAAGAGAGAAGCTTGGTCACACGTTTTCTGCTAACCATGAAAGAGGACTGCCTGAAGACGATTCTTGATGGTCAGATAACAGAACACGGCGTCAACGAAGAGCACGTGGTCGTCGCTAACCTGGTGAAAAGATGCCTGAATTTGAACGGGAAGAAACGGCCGACGATAAGAGAGGTGGCGATGGAGCTGGATAGTATCAGATCATGTGAAAACCCGTCGTATATTGGATCCGTGAATGAAGATATGTGCTGCATGGAAGCAGACATGTTCGTAGTTGAGGATGATGACTCTTCCTCGTCGACAGGGCCTGTAAGCTTGGAAGTCATCACGAGATAACAAAACCAAGTTTATGTGTGGTGGGAATGGGAAGTTGAATAAAAGCCTCGTTTTTTATTCTGTTTTTCCCATTTTAAGACAATTTTTGGGACTGAGTTTCTTTAACGTATATAAACATTGGATTTCAATCCAAAATGAATTATGATATTATATCATAAACTTGATTTGGTGAATTATACATTATTGGAAATGAATACATATATTACTAAGAATCATACCTATATTATCCATATATATTATACTGGGTTGAATCCCAACACCCCTTGTACTTTTATGTTTTAGTGCATTTTACTCCATAATCCTTGAAAAATGTTGCATTAAATCCTTTTTATATTATTCTGGCAGAATATTCGATTTGTCCAACATCACTGTGATCCAAGAGCAAGACCACAGTCATCATATTCCTTTCTCCAAATCAAACAAAATTCATACCTCATTCGACTTTTAACCCTTTTTACATTATTCAGGCGGAATATTTTGGGAACATTCCGTTCAAAATTAACTTTGACCGTTGATTTCTCCTCCATCACCGTGATCCAAGAGTCAAGATCACCGTCATCGTATTCCTCTCTCCAAATCGAACAAAACTCATACCCCATTCGACCCTTAACCCTTTTTACATTATTTCGGCGGAATATTTTGAGAATATTCCGGTCAAAATTTCGTTCAAAATTAATTTTGACCTTCGATTTCTCTTCCGTCACCTTGATCCAAGAGTCAATTGCAAGACCACCATTATCGTATTCCTCTATCAAAATCGAACAAAACTCATACCCCATTCGACCCAATTGGTCGTCGGAAGTCTCCTACAAAACTTTGTCGGTCGTTCACCATTTTTGACCGTTGATTCCCCCTTCGTCAATTGTCGGATTTTGATTTCGAAACCAACATTGTGTTCTTTGTGTTGAGAGCTTTAATTTGATGTATAATATCAATACATTTAACATCTAATTTGTACAAATTTACCTTCAAAAATCACGCAGAATTTTGTTCTAAAACTTCAATCTAATATTCCTCAAAATTCCCCCCAAAATAGGTTAAGTATAACATTTTTCGAAGATAAGGGAAAAAATTACATCGATTTAAAGGTTGAAAGGACAAAATGCACTAAACCCCAAAGAACAGGAATTGTCTGAAATTAGCCCTATTATATATTATACTTATAAATCATGTTATATTAAACTATATATTATGTTATTAAAATACACAAATCCTTAATCAACATATTATTCAAACACATATTTATGTCATTAACTTATTAGTATATGATATTCATTATCTTTGTCCAATCATACACTTAGGTGAAAAAAAGATTAGGATCAAAAGACATTTTTAGAGAAGCAAAATTAAGATTTTTTTTAATATAAAATATTTATAAATACATTTATACATTCAATCATGGGTTTTCTTTGAAAACTTCCCATGAGTTGAAAAAATTTCTATTTGCTCCCAATTTTCAAAATTATTCCTCATATACTACATATTGCAAAAAATATACAACATTTGGGGATTTAAGTACATGATTCTTGAGTTTTTATACCACGTTTATGAAAAATGGGGAGTAAACGGGAATATAATTATGATTCTCATCTGCAGAGTAAAGAGAAATAGTTTTGAAAATGGGAAACAAACAGAAATTTGAGTCCCCATTTGAGGATTTTTCGGGAATTGCCCGTTTAATCATACCTTCTATAAATAACTTGAAGTATTCAACTACAATATCAAAAGCCGGCTGTCGTTGAACACAAGGTGCTCCGCCACAGCCGGCCGTCCTGCTCCAGCGCAGAGCATCTACTAAAATGTAAAAAAGACAACAACTTTGCATCCCAGTTTGGGGGTAAAACTAAAGAATTCTTCGATCCATATGTATAAACGAGAGTTTTAAGGTTCCAAAAATTCCTGGGCCTGGAATATAGTTCCCCGAGAAGTGATTAGAACAGCAAACAATGAAAATAAGCTCTGGTTTAAAGCTTTCATTACTTGTCATTTCCCTGTCGTTTCCCTGGATTCATGCAGATAGCTCCACAACGAGTTTTCTATATTCAGACACTTCCTTTTCTGAAGGTGGCAACATTGCCAGGCCTGGATGCCCAACAAAATGCGGGAATTTAACAGTCCCTTTTCCTTTCGGCATCGGCATAAACTCCGGTTGCTCGATCAACCCATTCTTCGACATACACTGCAACATATCTTTCGATCCTCCGAAGGCCTTCCTCACGTCCGACGACCTCGAGGTACGTATTCTTGTACAACTGTTTTTGTGGTTTCTGGTTGGAAATGGAAGGAGATATCAGTATAGCATTTCGTCGAACAGGTACTGAGCATAACGGAGACGAAGATACGCGTGCGGAACCGCGTCGCCTTGAACTGTTACGATGGCAACGGAGGCTTAAATGGAAGCACAGATTCGGTCATTGATTTGTCCGGTACCCCTTTCAGCTTCTCCAATGAAAACAAGCTTACAGTCGTCGGATGCGACGACATTGCCTTAATGCGGAGAGGCGTGGACCTGCTTTCTCCTTATGCCAGTTCTTGCGTCGCAATGTGCTCCAAAACTCAGGACCTCAGCGATGGATTCTGCTCCGGAATCGGGTGCTGTCAGGCCTCCATTCCAAAGGGTCTAAAATCTATATACACAAGCATGACGACATTGTCCGGTCACAAAGACATTAACAGTTTCAACCCTTGTGGATACTCGTTTCTTGCTGAGCAGAACAGCTACAGGTTCAACATATCCGACGTTTTGGAACCGTCCATCAATCGGACGTTGGAAAACGTGTCGCTCGTCATTGATTGGGCGATCGGTACAAGAACTTGCAATAGGAGTCGGGTTATCTGTCAGGGGGAGAGTGTTTGTGTTGATTCCGGCACGACTCTTGGAGGGTACCGATGTAACTGCTCGGTGGGGTATCATGGAAATCCGTATCTCAGTCCGGGATGTCAAGGTTGATGACAATGTTATTTGATTATGAGTGTTATTTTGAAATCTTGTGAACTGATGGAATGATATTTTATATGACAGATATTGATGAATGTAAGTTTAATCCATGCCATCCGAAGGCTGAGTGCAGGAACCTTCCGGGCTCGTTTAATTGTTCGTGCTTTCCAACTTATGTTGGTGATGGTACAAAATACGGCACCGGTTGCATATCCGCGCCACCTCCCACAAAAACCACCCTGTATGCAGGTTAGTGTATAACATCAGGATCGGTAGAGGCAGCCATCTCTTGAGTTTGTATTGTATAGTGTTTTATTGAATTTCGAATGTGTCCTGATTCTTGTGGTTATGTGTGCAGGATTACTCGTCGGCGCAGGATTGTTTCTAATAATGGCGATCGCCTTTTGGTCGTACAAGATACTAAAGAAAAGGAGAATTAAGCAGCTCAAACAAACATTTTTCAAACGCAACGGCGGTCTTATGCTGCAGCAACAACTTATTTCATCTCATGATAGTGTGCTTGAGAAAATGAAGATTTTCACAATCAAGGAGCTGGAACGAGCCACGGATCGATTCAACGAGAGTCGAATACTTGGGCGCGGAGGTCAGGGTACTGTTTACAAAGGCATGTTATCGGATGGGAGAATTGTTGCAGTGAAGAAATCCAAGCAAGTTGATGAGCATCAGCTCGTGGAATTCATAAACGAGGTTGTCATCTTATCCCAAATCAATCATAGGAATGTTGTAAAAGTACTAGGATGCTGTCTTGAGACAGAAGTTCCATTGCTCGTGTACGAATTCGTGCCAAACGGCACCTTATACGAGCTGATCCATGATGACAGCACCGGTTTCCCCTTTTCTTGGGATCTAAGGTTGAGAATCGCAGCTGAAATAGCTAATGCCCTGGCTTACCTACACTATGCAACTTCTGTTCCCATATATCACAGAGACATGAAATCGAACAACATTTTATTGGACGAGAAGTACAGAGCCAAACTGTCTGATTTCGGGATTTCAAGATCCGTAGCCATAGACCAGACTCACGTCACCACAATGATTAAGGGCACATTCGGCTATCTTGACCCCGAGTATTTCCAGACAGGCAAATTCACAGAAAAGAGCGACGTCTACAGCTTCGGTGTCATTCTAGTCGAGCTGTTAACAGGACAAAAGGCAATATCTACGAGCACGACAGAAGAAGAGAGAAGCTTGGTCACACGTTTTCTGCTAACCATGAAAGTGGACTGCCTGAAGAAGATTCTTGATTGTCAGATAACAGAACATGGCGTCAACGAAGAGCACGTGGTCGTCGCTAACCTGGCGAAAAGATGCCTGAATTTGAACGGGAAGAAACGGCCGACAATAAGAGAGGTGGCGATGGAGCTGGATAGTATCAAAACATGTGAAAACCCGTCATACGTTGGATCCATGAATGAAGATATGTGCTGCATGGAAGCAGAAATATTCATAGGTGAGGATGATGACCCTTCCTCATCGACAGGGCCTGTAAGTTTGGAAGTTATCACGAGATGACAAATACCAATTTTTAAGACCATTTTTGGCTTTCCATAGCTATTCTTTATGGGACTGGGTTTCTTAAATGTATATAAAAATTGATTTTCGGTCCAAAATGTCTAAGTAATTAGAGTACCAGAAAGCTAATCTTATCATTACATGACTGGTTTGGTGTTGGTTTGAAATGAGGCGTGTTGTTGTTGCTCAGTTTGGCTTGTTTAAAAACAAGGTTTCTTACTTTGTCTAATGGTATGTTGGCCGTCTGAATTTAAGGTTAATTCTTTCATTCTTTTTATATTATTATTTCGGTAATTCGACTAGGCATCGTACTGAAATTATTTCTGTACCTAAAATTTCAATTTGTAATAGCGTACCAAAATATTGATCCGGTCAATTTGGTAATACCAAGTAGACATTCCTAATATTGGATCTATATGTAATATTAGAATTTTTTTACATATTAGTCCCTGTGTTAATCCTAATTAACACAGAAAATCTTATGATATGAAAATTGACACAAATAAGCCTTGACAGAGGTTTATAGTTCATCGTCAATGGAGTTTTATTTACTTTATTTCTCTAAGCAACTAAGACACCTTAATAATAAAAAAGTAAGGACGAAATAAATTATGATTTGTTATTAGTTCTGACACGCTAACGCCTAATCAGAGTCGGATGAAAAGGGCGTAGCGACCGGAGTAGAGGTGTAGAGGAGACAGCGGAAGAGCAGGGACAACAACAGGCAGGCAGGGGAAGAGCATGGAGCCGACAGCTGGGAGGATGAAATCACTGAACTTTAGCTCTATAACTTTGTTAACAAATTAATGGGCTTGAGTATTGATGCTTACTTCTTGAACCAGTTCTTTCTCAGTGAGAGTTATTAGCTTTTGCTGCTGCAAATGCACCAAAATTATAATCAATGAGAATAAATAAAAAATCAGCACGCAGCCTATTGCTGATTTGGCTCAAGAAACGGCTTCATGTTGTTTATCGTGTTGGTGATCTTGACAAGACTGTACATTTCCTTTCTCAATTATATTCTCTCTCTGTATGTATGTAGTATGTACCTATGTATGTTATGTTTGGTGTTACATGAATACAGATTCTACATGGAACATGAAACTGTTGAGGTATCCTGAGGATAGATATTCGAATGCATTTTTCGGTTATGGAGCTGAAATTTCACGCTTCGCTATGGAGCTTACTTACAGTATGTCCTCTGTGTGTGTCTTTGTAATTGAAACTTAATAATCTAAAATGCTGACTTTGCTTGCTTCCAGATTATTGAGTCGACCGTTACGATTTTGGAACAGGATTCGGACATTTTGGCATAGCATGCGAGGATGTGAGTGTAAAAAGGCTTATTAGCTTCGGATTTCAGCTTCTACTACATACTCAAATTATGTTGCATTTGATTGCTATAAAGAAGTTGTTAGGATAGCACCCCGGATCTGATAGTATATTGTTTCTTGAATTGACCACAATAAATGATATAGAATAGAGAATGAAAAAGGTAAGACACGAGAATTTACGTGGTTCGGCAAAATTTGCCTACGTCCACGAACAAGGGGAGCGATTCCACTATAACAGAGAGTTTACAACAATTAGAGAAAAACCTATCCTCTAATTAACCCAACACTCACAGAGAACCTCACAATTCTATCACAAGAATTAGCTCTCAAGTGTTTCCCAAACTCTCTAATTTACAAGCCTCACAACAGGATTTCACGAAGCATAGGACTTTGCTTCGACTCTCTAGGCCTTTTATATTTTCAGCTCTCTCAAAACTGAACAAGAAGTCTTCTATTTATAGAAGAATTCCAACCAAGGACAACTAGGTGACAACTCTTCGACAACTCGTTGACAATTCAACGACAACTTGTTCGCCAACTCAATTCTAACTTGTCGCCAACTTGTTCACAACCTTGCGACAACTCAGATACAACTTGTTGACAACCTAGGCGCCAACTCAGCGCCACCTAGGCGCCAACTCAGCCCTAACATGGAACTTTCTTCATCATTTCTAAAGATTAATTTAAGCCACTTTTTCTAACAAATCTCCACCTTGGCTTAAATTCAGGCTCGCTCCACCTTCGAGATAAAACTCAATTATCAGTAACACCAATCAAGTTCAAGCATTGCTTGAACTTGACTTTTGGAAGAGGCTTAGTTAACATATCTGCAGGATTCTCCAGTGTGGAAATCTTTCTCACTGAGATATCACCCCGTAAAATAACTTCACGAACAAAATGATACTTGATATCGATATGCTTAGTTCTTTCATGGAACATCTGGTCTTTAGTCAAATGAATAGCACTTTGACTATCACAGAAAATGGTTGTATCATCAGAACAAGAACTAAGTTCTCCAAGTAAGCCTCTAAGCCAAATTCCTTCTTTGATCACCTCAGTTATCGCAATGTATTCAGCCTCTGTCGTGGATAAAGCAACCACAGGTTGTAACGAGGCTTTCCAGCTAACAACACCTCCTCCAAGAGTGAATACATAACCTGTCAATGATCTTCTTTTATCAAGATCACCTGCATAATCAGAGTCGACAAAACCAACCAAAGAGCTGCTACTCCCGCCAAACTCCAGACAAGCTTCTGAAGTTCCACGCAAATATCTTAAAATCCATTTCACTGCATACCAGTGTGATTTTCCAGGACAAGACATATATCTACTAACCATACTCACAGCATGTGAAATATCTGGTCGCGTACAAACCATAGCATACATAATGCTACCAACTGCGCTGGAGTAAGGAACTCTAGTCATGTACTGTTTTTCCTCATCTGATGTTGGTGATAAAGAAGCTGATAATCTGAAATGCGCAGCAAACGGAGTCGATACAGGTTTAGCATTTTTCATGCCAAACCTCTCCAGAACTTTCTCAATGTAACTCTTTTGAGTTAAATATAATTTTCCACCTTTACGATCCCTTTTGATTTCCATACCAATGATCTTTTTCGCTGCACCAAGATCTTTCATCTCAAACGCTCTGTTCAACTGCTTCTTTAATTCATCAATGTCGGACATGTTTTTAGCTGCAATCAACATGTCATCAACATAAAGAAGCAAATAGATAAATGAGCCATCATGAGTCTTCCTGAAATAGACACAACTGTCATAGCTGCTCCTTGAGTATCCGTTGCTAATCATAAAGGAATCAAATCGCTTGTACCACTGTCTTGGAGACTGTTTTAAACCGTACAATGATTTCTTTAATAAGCAAACATGATCTTCTTTTCCTTCAACAACAAATCCCTCTGGTTGTTGCATATAGATATTTTCTTCCAGCTCACCATGCAAAAATGCCGTTTTGACATCAAGTTGTTCTAACTCCAAATCATGCATGGCAACTAATGCAAGCAAGACACGAATAGAACTATGCTTCACAACAGGTGAGAAAATATCATTAAAATCTACACCTGGTACCTGACTGTAGCCCTTAGCTACTAATCGTGCCTTATACCTTGCTTCCTCTATTCCAGGAATTCCTTCCTTTCTCTTGAAGATCCATTTGCAACCAACTATCCTTTGTTTAGCCCGCGGTTTCACAAGTACCCAAGTATTATTCTTGTGAAGAGACTCAATTTCTTCTTGCATGGAAATCAACCACTTTGTGGAATCAACAGAAGAAACGACATCAGAGTATGTAGATGGCTCGCCAACAGAATCTGTTTCTTCTCCAGCATATAAAGCATATGCTACAAGATCAATTAATCTTTGTGGTGGTCTAAATTCTCTTCTTGGTCTGTCCCTTGCAATGCTTCTTTCTTCCCTAGGAGGTATTTCTTCAATAATGTCAGGCTCATCTGGAGTTTCAGACATCAATGGTGGACTATGAATCTCATGCTCCACCTCCTTTGATGTACTACCGACCTCACTTGTATCAGAAGAAACTATAGGCTCCTTTCTCGGGGTTAGCAGAGTAGATTCATCAAACGTAACATCTCTACTAATTATAAATTTAGGTGACTTAGGATCAGGACACCACAACCTATATCCTTTCACCCCAGAAGCATAACCAAGAAAAATACATTTTCTAGCACGAGGTTCCAATTTTCCTTCACTAACATACATATAAGCAGGACATCCAAATATTCTTAAATTTGAATAATCAGCTGGTTTACTGGACCATACCTCTTCAGGAGTTTTGAACTCAATTGCTGTAGACGGTGATCGATTTACCAAAAAACAAGCCGTGGAAACTGCTTCAGCCCAAAAATCCTTGGACAAACCAGCATTAGAAAGCATACACCGAGCCCTTTCCAAAAGGGTTCTATTCATACGTTCAGCTACGCCATTCTGTTGTGGAGTTTTAACCACTGTGCGATGTCTAACAATTCCTTCAGCCTCGCAAAATCTATTAAAATCTCCTCCACAGAATTCCAGGCCATTATCAGTTCGAAGTCTTTTGATATGCTTCCCAGTCTGTTTCTCGATTAGAGTTTTCCACTTCTTAAAAGTTTCAAACACATCACTCTTGTGTTTTAGAAAATAAACCCAAACCTTTCTTGAAAAGTTGTCAATAAAGGTCAATAGATATCGAGCTCCTCCTTTTGATGGAACTGGTGATGGTCCCCACAGATCAGAGTGAATATAGTCCAAAGGTCCTTTAGTTCTATGAATTCCAGTGCCAAAGCTGAGCCTCTTCTGTTTGCCGAATACACAGTGCTCACAGAAATCCATTTTTCCCGTACTTTGGCCACATAGAAGTCCTCGTTTGCTTAACAAGGTCAAACCTTTCTCGCTCATATGCCCGAGCCTCATATGCCATAACTTTGTAATATCAGAGTCTGGCATTGACGATGAAGAAACTGCTGCAGAGCCTATCACTGTCGAGCCTTGTAATACATACAGGCTTCCTGCTTTTCTAGCCTTCATTACCACCAGTGCACCTTTGCTAACTTTCAATACTCCACCTTCAGCTGAAAACTTGCACCCATTGGCATCAAGGGTGCCCAATGAAATGAGGTTTTTCTTCAGGTCAGGAACATGTCTTACATCAGTCAATGTTCTGACAATTCCATCATGCATCCGGATCCGAATTGTTCCTATGCTAATTGTTTTGCAGGGTGCATTATTTCCCATCAAAACAACTCCTCCATCAATAGACTCAAATGATGAAAACCAGTCCCGACTAGGACACATATGATAAGAACAACCCGTATCCATAATCCACTCATCATTGAATTTAGCATGCTTCTCTGTCACAAGAAGCAAATCGGTATCACCGCTGTCTTCAGCAACACTGGCCTCGCCAGAGTCATTACTTTTATCCTGTGGAGCATTTTTTTTCTTCTGTAGCTTATCACAGTTTTTTCGAACGTGCCCTGGTTCCTTACAGTGCCAACATACAACAGATCTATTTCTGGATTTAGATCTAGATTTCGGCCTAACTTTGTTGGTTACTCTTTCTTTAGGCCTCCCCCTTGCATATAGACCTTGTGCCTGACTATCACTTATTTGCCCCGTGATATCATGGTCAATCTTTTCTTTAGTTTCCAAAGAAAATTTGACATCTTTCAAAGAAATTGTATCTTTACCATATAACATAGTTTCTCTAAAATGTCTATATGAAGGAGGTAACGAACACAACAATAACAAGGCCTTATCTTCTTCATCAATTGTAACATCTAGATTTTGCAAATCCATAATTATAGATTCAAACTCATCAATATGACTACTCAGAAACGTACCTTCACTCATTCGGAGTGAATACAAGCATTGCTTCTTGTAAAGCTTGTTTGTTAGAGTCTTTTTCAGATAGAGAGACTCTAATTTCTCCCATAGTGCCTTTGCCGTCCTTTCGGAGATCACCTCCCGCAAAACTTCATTTGCCAAGGACAATTGAATCGCCGAGCGAGCCTTCTCGTCCATCTCCTCCCATCTAGTGTCTGTCATACCTTCTGGCCTTACACCTAAAGCCTTTTGAACTCCATTCTGTACAAGGATTGCACGCATCCTTACTTGCCATAATGTGAAGTTGATCTTACGGTCAAACTTCTCAACATCAAATTTAGTAGTCGACATCCTAACTTAATAGGAAATAGCCGAAAAATATACCAACAACCAGTGCTCTGATACCAGTTTGTTAGGATAGCACCCCGGATCTGATAGTATATTGTTTCTTGAATTGACCACAATAAATGATATAGAATAGAGAATGAAAAAGGTAAGACACGAGAATTTACGTGGTTCGGCAAAATTTGCCTACGTCCACGAACAAGGGGAGCGATTCCACTATAACAGAGAGTTTACAACAATTAGAGAAAAACCTATCCTCTAATTAACCCAACACTCACAGAGAACCTCACAATTCTATCACAAGAATTAGCTCTCAAGTGTTTCCCAAACTCTCTAATTTACAAGCCTCACAACAGGATTTCACGAAGCATAGGACTTTGCTTCGACTCTCTAGGCCTTTTATATTTTCAGCTCTCTCAAAACTGAACAAGAAGTCTTCTATTTATAGAATAATTCCAACCAAGGACAACTAGGTGACAACTCTTCGACAACTCGTTGACAATTCAACGACAACTTGTTCGCCAACTCAATTCTAACTTGTCGCCAACTTGTTCACAACCTTGCGACAACTCAGATACAACTTGTTGACAACCTAGGCGCCAACTCAGCGCCACCTAGGCGCCAACTCAGCCCTAACATGGAACTTTCTTCATCATTTCTAAAGATTAATTTAAGCCACTTTTTCTAACAGAAGTATACATTCAACATGCATGTCTTTCGGTTTCACTCCTCTAACAATCCTCATTTAGGTTGCAAAAGTATCCAAGCGGCTACAGCCTACTGGTGTCAGCTGAAAAAATGGGGGCCATTCCCGATCTCCTATCTCGAGTAATGCTTCGAGTGGGAGATCTTGATCGTTAGGTTAATTTCTCTAAAAATGTGTTTATATTTCAACAAATTGACAGACATTGGATTTCTTTTTTTTTTCTTGAAAACAATACCATTAGTTTTGATGGTTTGAAACCTGGATTCATATAACATGCAAATGCAACATATGCTGAATTCCTTCAACCCATGTGCTTGCTCTTCATGGGAATATTATATGAAAATTTGAGGTATACATATTGTTAGTGAATGTTCCTCCCATGGGCTTGCTCTTCAATTCAGCCACCACCTGTTTCATATAACAACTTGAGAAAAGATAATTACAATCTGCAACGGTTATATCATAACCGGATATCTCGTTTTTACCTGCCAGTTTGAATCTATGTTGAAGGAGACATGTTTCCGGTGGAGATCTCCTGCATTAAACATGAGTGTTTAGTTTTGCAAATATAATTTAGGATTGGTATATGCTGATCAACCTAAATAATCACCTTTTGTCGTGCGCTTAAGCAGCTCGCTCCCTTCGGAAACAAAATTCAGAGCAAGTGAGACATTCGGTTTTTTACTGTTCTTGAAAATTTTCCTCAGATAGAGCAAAGTGTTGCAGGATGCTCTTTGTTTAGCCTTGCTCTTAGCATCGCAGCAACTCTTAAACCTTCATTTCTAAAATAAATTATAATTAATTTGAACCTATTTTTTCTTCACAATCAATATATTACTTACAGAATTACACTAACAACCCATGCGGTTTTTCCCAATGACACAGATTCCCCTGTGGTTTGAGAAATTACAATAACTTCCCCTATCACAGAATTTATATTAAGACTTAAATTGATAAACGAATTTAATTGATAACATTTCCTATTGTTTCTGAATACCCATTTTGTCCTTAACACTTACAGGTCAAATTTTGGTTTTAAATGCATAACTACATAGCATGCGCGCGATAGGCCAAACATCAGGGTATATCAGGGGAAGTTTTTGTAATTGCTTAAACAACATGGGAAGATTGTGTAACTACTCGAAACTCTGGGTATATCAGTGTAATTATCCCAATTATTTAATTACCTGTAGCAGCTCCAGCAGTTAGAGTCTCATCCCCATTAGATCTTGCATTAATAGCTAAGAACAACCGACAATATTTGATCCCGATCGGCTCCAAGATCCTCCCCAATTTCAATACAATGGGTTGCAACTAATGCTGCAGCAGATGCGAATGCTGGAGACGAAGTTTTTGATGATTTCCCATGTTTCGTGATCGCATTTTCTGGAGAGGTTATTGACAAAGCTGCTAGAGATGCAACTGCAGCCAGAGACGAAGCCAGGATTTAAGATAAGGGGGGGCGAAAATTAAAATATACAAAATTAAAGGGGCGAAATTTTAATTTTGGGGGGGCGAAAATATAAAAATTTCAAAATATATATACAAATTTAAAAAAAAAAAAAAAATTAGGGGGGGCGGCCGCCCCCCCATGCCCCCCCCCCTAGCTCCGCCCATGACTGCAGCAGCAACCCCTGCTACAGAGACATGAGCTGCATGCATCTGAGCATGGCGAGCTCTAATTTCCTGCCTTTTCCTCTCTTTCTGATCTTTTTATCCATCTTCCCATTGTTTTCCTCTTTACCATGCCACAGTAGAGCTGATAAAATAATAGAAGTGAAAATGTGAAATGCAGTTATGTTTTATAGTTTCCTTTAATTGGAATTATGGTTGAATTCGGGAAAAAAGGAAAAGAACGTACCCCATTTTTTAGTAAGTGCTGATGAGCTACGGATTCCCTGTTGAGGGCTTGATGCAGGTGATTCCTGAACAAGTAGACTTGGAGATGTTTATATGGGATGATTTTGAATATTTTACATTACAAAAGAATTTTTAATCTTTTTGGAGCCAAATTCTTGATTTTTCCGATTGAGGAAGATGACGACTGCATCGTTTGACCCTTAACTCTGCCGAAGCACCCGATTATTATAATACTGCTAATGACTTTGTTGAGCAAAAATCCTGGCTACGCCATTGCACGTGCACATAAACTAAACTAGATTAGTTTTGTGAGAATCACCTAGTTAAACTACACCAGGTAGTCTTTTCCATGCCTAATACTCATACTAATCATCCCTAAATATAACGGAAACATTACCTTAGCATCATCAACACCACACGACACTGCAATAATCAAAACAAGAAAATTGGTAAGTTTTCCAAAGAATTCTTTATTCGATCTTTGCGACTGGTACAAAGACTTGGAACCAAATGAGAAATGGGAGTGGGGTTATCTGTCAGAGAGAGAGCGTTTGTGTTGATTCCGGAATGACCCTCGGAGGGTACAGTTGTGACTGCTAATCGTGGTATCATGGAAATTCGTATCTCAGTCCAGGATGTCAAGGTTGATGACAAAGTTATTTATTCTTGAGTGTTCTTGAGTATGTTGAAATCTTGAGAACTGATTGAATGATGCTTATATGACAAATATTGATGAATGCAAGTTTAATCATGCCATCCGAAAGAGTGCACTAATCTTGCGGGCTCGTTTAGCTGTTCGTGCTTTCCTATTTATGTTGGTGATGGTACAAAATACAGCACCGGTTGCATATCCGTGCCACCTCCGACAAGAAACACCCTGTATGCAGGTTAGTGTACGTTATCATCAGGACCTGTAGAGGCAGTTGTCTCTGAGTTTGTATGTGTATAGTCTTCTATTGAATTTCGAAGATGCCCTGATTCTTGTGATTACGCATGCAGGATTACTCGTTGGCGCTGATAACATCCCACATTGGAAAAAAATCAAACCATGTGCTAGTTAATAAATGCCTAACTTTTGAGATGAGTTAGGCTGAGTATAAACTTTCACCCACGCGGGATTGTTCTAATAATGGCAACAAATATTTGGGAGGATCGTTGCAGTGAAGAAATAGGAGTAGGAGTGTTTTGGGAGGATCGTTGAGCACCGGTTTTCCACTTTCTTCGGATCTACGGCTGAGAATTGCAGCTGAAATAGCTAATGCTCTGGCTTACCTACACCATACAACTTCTGTTCTGACATATCACAGGAACATGCATGGTCAAGGGCACATTCGGCTATCTGGACCCTGAGTATTTTCAGACAGACAAATTCACTGAAAAAGAGCAACGTCTACAGCTTCAGGGTTGTTCTAGTCGAGCTGTTAACTGGACAAAAGGATCTACGAGCACGACAGAAGTTCCTCATCGGCAGGTCCTGTAGCTGTAAGTTTGGAAGTTATTACGAGATGACAAAACCAATTTCATGTGTGGTGGGAACTGGGAAGTTGCATAAAAGCCTCCATTTTTACATCAAGCAATAAATTAAATATTATTAATAACCTTAATTATACTAACTCTTTTTGCTGCACAGGTAGAAGAACACTCCAACTTCTTGTACACCAAATATTGCAGGCTTCGTTCGGTACAAGATCTTCCATGGCCGCCTGATCGATGCCGCCCTGACTAAGACACTATATATATATATATATATATATAAAGAAACACTTATATAAGCTGGATTCCAAGTGTGCATATAAATATAATATATTGTACTAGAAAGACAAGAACTTAGTATTAGTACAACTTAATAAGCTCACTTTGTCGGTAAAACTAAAGAATGGATTCATTACAATGGTCCTGGAAACAATATCTGATACACAAGCCCACACTCATTACAATAGACAATCGGAATTCCAGGGCCTGGAAATTCCCTGATTTTCTGTTCCGGGGAAACCTCAGACGATGGAAATTACAAGCCCTGTTTTGAAGCTTTCTTTTCTGTTTATTTCATTTTTTCTTCCCTGGATTGCTGTGGGTGATCCCTTAACATGGGTCCCACATCCCTCTTCTTTTAGTGAAGGTGCCAACATTTCCAGGCCTGGATGCCCGGCCAAATGCGGGAATCTAACCGTCCCCTTCCCTTTCGGCATAGGTGAGGCCTCCGGTTGCTCCATCGATCCCTCCTTCGTCATAGAATGTAACACGTCTTTCGACCCTCCCAAGGCCTTTCTCAGGCCTGGAATAGACCTTTTTAACATGGATGGACTCGTGGATGGACTCGAGGTACTGTTATGAAAAATATTGTGTTACTGGTGTTGTAGAATGCAAGCCGATTAGCCGAATAATCTCATGATCATGCAAAGACATGTATGCATATAACTATCATAAATCATAATCAGGGGTTGAGGGAGGGGGTCATGTGGGGGCAGCCACCCCCTCAACTTCCTTGGACCTCTATTACATATGTACTATTTTTCACAAAAAATATATATGTTCCATTAAAAGTTGCATCTTTTGTGTTTTCTTCCCGCCAAACCAGTGATCATAATTTTATAGCCATTAGGGATTAATATTTCCAACAGGTGATAGGTATATCCAATTCTGTTATACGCGTCCGAAGCCCCGTGGCTCGGAGTTGCTACAATCGAACCCGTGGATTAACTCAAGAAGAAAAAATCTCAATGAATTTAGTAGGGACTCCTTTCAGCTTCTCCAGAGAAAACAAGCTCACTGTTGTCGGCTGCGACGACATTTCGCTAATGTCGAGCGACGATCCTTCACGGCCAGGCTACGTCAGCTCTTGTTCCGCCATCTGCTCCGACCTTCAAGACCTCAGCAATGGTTCTTGCTCCGGAATCGGTTGCTGCCAGGCATCCATTCCAGAAGGTCTTAAGTTCATCCACACAGACATGATCACATTGACTGCACATGAAAATGTACTAGATTTCAACACTTGTGGCTACGCCTTTCTGGCGGAGCAAAACAGCTACGAGTTCAATGTATCAGACGTGTCAGATTCGGTTACCAGCTTCATCAATCGCACTGCAGAAACAGTATCGGTTGTTATTGACTGGGCGATCGGGGATGAGACTTGTGTTCAGGAGAGAAACACTAATGGAGTTGTATGTGCGGAGAATAGTGTGTGCGTTGATACTGGCTCGAATCTTGGAGGATATCGGTGCTACTGTAAAATTGGATACGAGGGGAATCCATATCTTAGTCCGGGTTGCAAAGGTTGGTGAATTTTATGTTAGGGGACTAATTTTTTACTATGTTGGATCTTTGTGAATAAATTTTTTGAGTTCTGTTTGTTGCAGATGTTGATGAATGCAAGCACAATCCATGCCATCCGAATGCGTTATGCATTAACCTCGTCGGCTGGTTTAACTGCTCGTGCTTTCCTACATACATTGGCGACGGCACAAGAGAAGGGTCTGGCTGCGTTCTCCAATCACATCCAACAAAAATTGCCATATCTGCAGGTTAGTATTATGATTTGAGAGACAAATAAGCCTTCTGTGGATGAAAATGTAATGCAAAAATCAAGTTTTCGGCTCATTCAGTAGCCGAGTCAGGACCTCAGTTCGACGACTGTGCATGTTGCACATATAAGGGAAAGCTTTAAACAGTTTAAAGTTAAGCCCTTTTGCCAACTTTGCTTGTAGGATTAATCACAGGCGCTGGACTGTTCTTCATAGCAGCAGTTAGTTTTTGGCTGTACAAAATACTAAAGAAGAGGAGACTAAAACAGCTGAAACAGTCCTTTTTCAAACGAAACGGAGGCCTTCTGCTGCAGCAACAGATTACGTCATCTCACGATAGCGTCCTTGAGAAAATGAGGATCTTCACGTTTAAAGAACTGGAACGAGCCACGGATCAGTTCAATGAAAGCCGAATACTAGGCCGAGGAGGACAGGGTACTGTCTACAAAGGCATGCTGTCAGACGGGAGGATCGTTGCAGTGAAGAAATCCAAGCAAGTGGATCAGGATCAGCTCGTCGAATTCATAAACGAGGTCGTCATATTATCCCAAATCAATCATAGGAATGTTGTAAAAGTACTAGGATGTTGTCTCGAGACGGAAGTTCCGTTGCTCGTATATGAGTTTGTGCCAAACGGTACCTTATATGAGCTGATTCATGATGACAGCACCAGTGTTCCATTTTCTTGGGATCTACGGCTGAGGATCGCTGCAGAGATATCGGACGCTCTGTCTTACCTTCACTATGCCACTTCTGTTCCCATATATCACAGAGATATGAAATCAAACAACATTTTATTGGACGAAAAGTACAGAGCTAAACTGTCTGATTTCGGGATTTCAAGATCCGTCGCCATAGACCAGACTCATTTGACCACTATGGTTAAAGGCACGTTCGGCTATCTTGATCCCGAGTACTTCCAGACCGGACAATTTACAGAAAAGAGTGACGTTTACAGCTTTGGGGTCATCCTAGTCGAGCTGTTGACAGGACAAAAGGCAGTAACCACGAGCACAACTGAAGAAGAGAGAAGCTTGGTTATGCGGTTTCTGCTAGCCATGAAAGAGGACTGTCTGAATACAATTCTTGATCCTCGGATAGCTGAACAAGGCGTGAAGGACGAGCATGTTGCCGTTGCTGGTTTGGCAACGAGATGTCTGAATATGAACGGGAAGAAAAGGCCGACTGTCAGAGAAGTGGCTATGGAGCTGCAGAGTGTTGGGACATCTGAAAATCCATCTTATGTTGGATCCATGAATGAAGAAATGTACTGTACAGAAACAGAAGCATTTCTGCTCGAGGATGATGAGGGATCATCATGGACACAGTTTTGGAGATAGTTTGATTTTATTGAACTTCATGAATAAGTGCAAATGTAGAAACGTTTATTTTTAGATATTGTCATCCAAAATCAAAATGAAATTATGCGGAAAAAGTTAAGGGATGACTATATTTTCATACCCAGAAATTTGGGCTAATTACACAAAAAATTTCCTCAGGTTTGAGAAATTACAGAAACTTCCCCTGCATACCATGCGATTTGGCCTATGTATGTCATTATTATAAATTTTAAGTATCAAGGAAAAAGCATGATATTCATAAAAAATCAAAGATGTTATTGTCAAAGCTCACCATTCTAGATGCAGTGAAAGTTTGTGTAATTAATTCAAAGCTCAATATATGTGAGTGTAATCATCCCAAAACTTATAAAGCACAGACATGGATACGGCGATATTTATATGACACAACTTGGAAACGACGACACGAATATGACACAATACGAATACGACGATACGAATGTTTTTAAAATGTTATGACATAATACGGCTCCGATACTGTTATATTATATATAATAAATATATTTTATAGATAAATAAATATATTTTATAAATATAATCTATGTTACATAAAATATTTATGAATATATGTAATATTAAAAACTCAAATAATTTTTTTATTCATTTTCCTCTCCAAAAAAATTAAAAAATGCATAAAAACTTTGTATAGTTATAAAATTTGTCCAGTCGTATTCAATCCGTGTCGGACACTTCATTCGGCCGTATCCGACATCGTGTCCATTTTTTTTTTTTTTATAATTTGGACACGTCCCAATCATGTCCCACACTGCACGTGACCATTTTTTGGAGTGTCTGTGCATTAGAGTTCAAAATTTAATGAAAATATTGAAGAGAACAATTTACCGTGTACTAGGACAGTTTTTTCAACTTTTTATCCGATTTTCAAATATTTCAAATTATCATTTATACTTTGCAAAAATTTCTAGATTGTCATTTCGACCATTTAGGTGCTAACGCGTGGCTCATTTCCGGCAAATATTTAACAATTTTCAGCGAAAAATAAATCACGTCCTAACACCTAAATAACCAAGATAACAATTTAAATTTTTTACAAAAGACAGATATAAGCTGAAAATTTTTTCATAATAAAGATGATAACTTGAAAATTAAGATAAAAAATTAAAAAGACGTATAGAGATACGTTGTTTTTTCCTCTAAAATATTCATCAATGTTTAAGTGTTAATTAAGAAAACACAAAAATGCAATTTTGCTCCTATAAATTTGCAATTTTGGTAATTTAATCCTGTTAGTTTTAATATTTACAATTAAATCCTATAAGTTTGTAATTTTGGCAATTTTGGTCCTATATGTTTTGAAATTTACAATTAAGTCCTGTAAATTCTAAAATTTTGCAAGTCGTGCCTGAATTCAGACCGAGACCGATTTTTTTTTTTTTGTTTGAGTTGCTCCTATGCACGAAAACCGAAAGATCTCACTTGTCCTGGATTGGAGCAAGTATGTAGAGATCTTCGTGAGGCCGTGGTCGTCTGTCTCTAGTTTGTCGGCCGATAAGATCTCTAAGATTGACCAACTAGTTGGGTAGGTTTGACTATTCTTTTCTAATGAAAAGGAGTCAACGGTTTGAGCAAAGATATTAGTTCCGATAACTAATAAATTTTCCTGCGAAAATCGGACCTAAATTGTAAAATTTTAAAACTTACAGGATTTAATTGCAAATTTTGAAACGAACCGGATCACAATTGTCAAAATTATAAACTTACAAGACTTAATTATAAATTTTGAAACGAATAAAACTAAATTATCAAAATTGCAAACTTACGGTACCAAATTTGTATTTTTGCCTTAAGAAAATATAGAACTTTGGATGGGAATTAGGAGAAAAAAAAGAAAAGAAAAACAGGGCTTCTACTTGTTTAACTCATTCACGACTACACCAAGAAATATATGGTGTCATGACTCATGACTGTAATCACACCTGTGATCTTTGACCAATAATTTCACAAGAACAGAGAGAAGCGTCACGTGAACAGAGCACTTTAATAGACCACCACGAAATCGGGTCACCATCTATTGGATTAAAGCGTATTCCCATGGAAATAAAATTGGGACCATATTATTTTATCCCTAAAGAAGATCTAAGAACAGTTTAGACTTTAGAGCCAAGGTAAATTCAGTTATGGGGAAGAAAGAATATATTGAACAGAGAAAAGAACATACAGTGAAAGTAAAAAAAGCTAAAAATTTGAGACATGAAAATCCAATCTTTATTACCGTCTCCATTATTGTTCGAATTTTTCTGCAGTTCTTGATTGTTTTACACACAGAGCCCACATGCACTACCGTGATTATTAACTTCAGTTGAAAGTTTGCAGTGGGGCTTATAATAAACAAATAAATTCTTTCTTAATTATTTGGCAATTAATGCAGCTGACAAACAGCATCTCATCTGCGTCTCTCTCTCTCTCGAGGGTGTGATGTTCGTCTAGTTTGTATTTTTCTCTCTCTAGAGTGTGCTACTCTGATTTATTTCCGCAGAATTATCGTTTTCTTGGCGTTCTGCAATCTGGGTTTTCTTCATGAGTAAGTTAAAGTTCTATCTCTGCTAGCTCAGTACTGTTTAATTTCTGGGATTTTTGTTCTGAAAATTTTGAATTTGTTCATGTTCTTTCTTTCTTGGTGTTGCTCTGTTTCTGGGGTTAGATTTAGCCTTTTGGTGGATATTATTTGAAGGTTTTTGGGTATTTGGTTCATATAATTTACGGATATACACTGAATTAGTGCTGATAATTCGCTGATTTCATGTTAAAAATCTCGTCTTTTTCTCCAGTTGTAGTGGAACTGTTGATGTCTGAACTCTGAACCTCGGAGTTTCGATTCTTGATATTAGGGCTTTTCTTTTTTCGTACCCATAATCAGAATGAACTGAACTTGAAGAAAACAGAGTCAAAAAATGGAGACCAGGAGATTTCTCTGGTTTATGGCGTTGGTCTTTTCACTGGTTTTGTTAGTTCAGTACATTGAGCTTCCATATGCGTACATTTTGTCATCTTTGTCATTTTTTGGCAAATCCCAAGTAACTTCAGCAGACACTAAGCTTTTATCCAATGAAACAACGTTATCCGATGCGAACGAGCTTCGGAATGGAACAAATTCGTCTGCCGGGAAGAATGGTTCTTCTGGTGTTGGCAACAATCTTGAAGAGGTTTATCCACCTATGGATATTCTGAGAATGAAATCAAATTCTAGAGATGATAGTGCAGTTGAGAACAGGACTTTAGCTCCAGAAAAGGGACATTCTGCGAATAATTCTTCGTTCGACGATTTTCAGTCTGCGAAAGCTGCTCCTACATCTGCTAAGAATGATCATAAGCCTTGTAGAGAAGAAAGTAATACTTCAAGTTTTGGTAATAACACTTTCACCCCCGCTAACAAAAAAAGGTTCAAGGGACCGCCAGCAGTCGTGGTGCCAATATCCGCAATGAATGATATGCTGAGACAAAGTCGTTCTTCATATCGCTCCACAGTATGTTTAGAAGTTAAAAATAATTTAGTTGTCGGAGCTGTTCGTCCTGTTCTTCATTTGGTTTTGTTTTGCAGAAACCAAAGTGGCCTTCACAGGGAGACCAGGAATTACTGAATGCTAAGAAACTGATAGAAAATGCTCCAATCATGGAAAAGAAGCCTCACATTGATGACAATGTGTATAGAAATTATTCTGCATTTATAAGGTAAACTTTAGTAATCACTAATCATAACATCTCTCGTTCAGATTTCTCTACTTTTATAGTAGGGATGATCACAGTGACATTGACATACCCTGATGTTTGACCTAATTACATAAACTTCCCCTGATGTTTGAGACATTACAAAAACTTCTCCAGACATTCCCTGGGGTTTGACCTAACACCTTTTGATTATAGGCAATAACTTGAAGTAGAATATAAAAATGAGAGATGTTATTGTCAAAATTCATTTATCCAAATGTGGTCCAAATTCGTAGACGGGGAAAGTTCTTGTAATTTTCTCAAATCTTAGGGGAAGTTCATGTAATTAGGTAAAACAACCTTAGGGTATATTGGTTTAATTTTTATACTATGTGAAAATCAATATGAATAATCATCGTACAGGAGCTATGAATTGATGGAACACACTCTGAAGGTTTACATTTACACGGAAGGAGAGAAACCGATATTCCATCAGGGAGAGCTCACCGGCATATATGCTTCTGAAGGATGGTTCATGAAGCAGCTTGAAGAAAACAAGCACTTTGTTACTAAAAATCCCGATAAAGCCCATTTATTTTACTTGCCTTTTAGCTCGCGTATGTTGGAGGAGACTCTATATGTTCCAGACTCTCACAGTCGTAGGAACTTGGTTCGATATTTGAGTAACTACCTTCAGAATATCACAAAAAGACACCCTTTTTGGGATAGAAGTAGTGGATCTGACCATTTCCTTGTAGGCTGCCATGATTGGGTACATTTTCACGACTATCCTCTTAGTTTTCATTATTACTGATCTCTTCCTAACTTATCTTCATCTTACAGTTACCTCCCTTTGTGGATGACCGTTTCTAGTTGTGCTCCCACATAAAATAAATGGATAGTTAAACTGACATACCCCCTGAGGTTTGGTCCTATTAAACAAACTTCCCTTCAAGTTTCAGAAATTACAAAAAACTTTCCCTATCAAAGAATTTACATTACGTCTGGCTTTTGATGATATCATTTCTATTTTCTATATGAATACTCTATTTTTCTCCTGATGCTTATTGATCAATATTTGAATTTGACTTTATCATTATAATAGCATGAATTCGGCCAAGAATCAAGGTATAGTGGGTGACATTTTTGTAATTTCTCAAACCTCAGGGGAATTTTGTGTAATTATGCCAAAAATCCAGGTTTGACAGCATAGTTATCCCTAAAATAAATTGATGGCATCATCCATTTTTCCGGTAAATTTCATTATTGATCAGAGTTTCGATGATTACGGGAGTATTTGTAAAATTTTAAAGAAGGGTGGAGGTTTATGTAATTATAAATAGTTGCTGGGGATGTTAGTGTAACTGAACGTAAATTAATTATTTTGCGTCTGTGTCTGCAGGCACCAGCTGAGACGAGCAGGATAATGAACAAATGTATTAGATCTCTATGCAACGCCGACGTCAAGGGAGGATTCCAGTTTGGGAAAGATGTCTCTCTCCCTGAAATATACATACACGATACTCAGAATCCTCTCAAAGACCTCGGAGGCAAGCCACCTTCGCAGAGGCACATTCTAGCATTTTTTGCCGGAAAAATGCACGGTTATCTTCGTCCCATTTTGTTAAAATACTGGGAAAACAAAGACCCCGACATGAAAATCTTTGGAAAGCTGAAAGAGGCAAAGGTTAAGAAAAAGATGTCTTATGCTCAGTACATGAAAAGCAGCAAATACTGCATAAGTGCCAAAGGCTATGAAGCTTACACCCCTCGAGTCGTGGAGGCCATTTTCTTCGAGTGTGTTCCTGTCATCATATCAGATAATTACGTGCCTCCATTTTTCGAGACTCTGAATTGGGAGAGTTTTGCTATTTTCGTTCTAGAGAAGGATATTCCGAATCTGAAGAATATCCTTACGTCTATTCCTGAAGAAAGGTATCTCAAGATGCAAGAAAGGGTTCGTCAGGTGCAGAAGCATTTTCTATGGCACGAGAAGCCGGTGAAGTATGACGTTTTTCATATGATACTTCATTCAATATGGTACACTTGGGTTTTCCAGATAAAATCCGGATAACTAACTGATTTTCCAGACGAAAAATGTTGTATATACATATATATGTATGTATAATAATCGTGTTCATTCTGTGTTCGAGTCAGATTAGATACTGTATATGATAGTTTGGGGATGATTAGGCAGAAAGGGCCATTTAAGTTTTGAATCTTTTGTATTTCCATGTATATACCTAGTCCATGATACTAATATAATATCAACAACATAAATTGTATTTTCCTAATTGTTGTACCCAATAATTTGAAATCTAAAATTTCCAAAATTTCTCACTCGAAAGAATTTGGCTCCTACTTATTAATGAAGATAATAGGTGATGTAACGTATAAATACTAGTTAAAATCCCGTGCCAAAAAGAAAGGGAAAATTTATTAATTTTACTCATAAAATAAGATATTCAATAACATAAAATGTATTAGATTTTTCTTCTTGTAATTCTTTAAAAAAGAAATGAAAATGAGGTTCTAATAAAATAATTCAAAACGAAATATTGAAATTATAATAAGAGAGGAATTCTAACACGACTCGAATATGAATTTTCTTTTTTTCTTCTTTGAATAACTGAAATTAGAAAAGAAATAAAAAAGAGTTTAAGTATCCAAAACTGAAAATAGAAATAATTAAAAGGAATTCTAACACCACAATCGGGCTTTCACGATTGGATCTCAGGACATTAGGCAAATTTTTGAATCGCGAGTGGTATTATCGAATCAGAATCGACGGTCAATATTCAGAGATGCTTATAAGTCACCACCAATTGCGCGAAGTTTTCTCAAGAATTTATTTCAAATACGTAAGAGAAGATGAACAACAAGGCTCCTATCAACTTTGCGCCATTGGAACTAAAGAAAAGGTTATTAGGTGGAATCGGAGAAAGAGGCCCACATGTATAGTTGCACGAGCAGGACGTAATTGGGTCAAGCAACTTTCTTCATCATATTTGGGTGTCAAATCATTGGGATCAGAGTTTTTTTAGTTTTATTTTGAGTAGTACTAAATAAATCGTTTTGGGTTTATTAAACCTCGTTGCTGTATATTGTAAAATATAATATTTCATTCCAATTATTGATATTAATTATTGGCTTTGACGAAACTATGTTTTGTTCACTCAATTGTTGGGGGCCTTGGGGCATATCATGATCGTTTTGGGTTTTTATGCGAAAAAGGGTTGATATGGCCATGGTTATTATTATTATTATTATTTTTGACGAACTGCCAAACCGGCTAACTAACAAGACTCCACCAAAATAATATCCGAAACAAAGGTCGGAACATCCGACGAACCAACGCAGTCCGAAGTCGCATTACGAGCAAGTTTGTGGGTCACTAAATTAGCACCACGCCTAGAGAAAGAAAAACGGACATCCACAAAACAATTACAAATAAGCTTGATGTCCGAGATAATGTTACCAACTTCCAAGAGATCCAAATTGTCGCTCCGCAAACTGTTAATCAAATTCAAAGAATCACCTTCAATAATCACTTTTCTCCACCCAATCAAACACGACTACAATCAAACATTCAAACTTAAAGTGTGGCCGAATCGAATCAAACCGATCAAACAGGGTGGATGATACTTGCTTATTTTTCAATTTTCGATTTCTAAAAACGACAAGCAACCAAATCGGAAACTGAGTTGAAAATTGAATCTAATACTTTAATAGTAAATTAGTTAAAACATATAATATAAGTTATAATACATTTTCGATTATTGATGTTAGGGCTTTTCTCGAACCCCTAATACCTCTTTTCACTGATTTTGTTAGTTCAGTACATTGTACATTTTGTCATCTTTTGGCAAGTCCCAAGTAACTTCAGCAGACAGTAGGATTGCATCCAATGAAACGACGTTATCCGGTATGAATAAGTTCCGGAACGGAACAAATCCGTCTGCCGGAAAGATTGATACTTCTGGCGTTGGTAACAATCTTGAAGACATTTATCCATCTATGGACATTCCGAGAATGAAATTGTTATGATACGTGTGATACCCCAGCACAAAATGCAAAATGTAATAAATTGGTATGTTCGGAAGTTAAAAATAATTTAGTTGTTGGAGACTTTCGTCCCTGTTTTGCATGAGAGACAACCATGGAATCTCAAGTCAAAACATCAATTAATCACACTATTAACATATGAGATGTTTCCTAATTTGAAAGTCTATACTTCCTTTCCCATTTGGTTTTGTTTTGCAGAAACTGAAGTGGCCTTCACAGGGAGATAAGGAATTACTGAGTGCTAAGAAACTGATAGAAAATGCTCCATTCATGGAAAAGAAGCCTCACATCGATGTCCGTGTGTATAGAAATTATTCTGCATTTATAAGGTAAACCTTAGTAATCATAGTAAATCTCCTTCAGATTGTTCTACTTCTATAGTAGGGATAATTACACTGACATGCCCTGATTGTTCTATTGTTGTTGCAAGGGGCGGGGTTCTCTCAGTAATTGTTTTTAGGCGAACAGTGAATCCGAGGACGGGATTCTTTTTAGGAGATAATTGTAACGCCCCGATTTTTCATTTGTACAAGTATGACGTATGTGTATATTAATTGCGTAATTAAATTATTTAATTAAGTGATTAATTATTTATTATGATTATAGTTAATTAATTGTTTTTCTTTAATTATTATGTTATTATTTCGTTAAAAATAATTTTATTTTATTAATATATGAATCTTTTATTTTATGTTATTGGAATTATGAATGAAATGATCCTATGATTAGGAAATGCGTGTCGTTCTTATTCGAATTCAATTCCGTTTTTTGTGAAAATTTAGTATGTGGTAGATTTATGTGTTATGAACATGTCCATATGCTCGTTTCATATTTTCGATCTTGATTGGAGTGGTAACGAATTTATTTTGAGTTGTGGAACCAAATCGGGGGCTAACGGGCAATTAGCGTACCCTTGGTTCCGTATGTGATATCTTGAGCTCGGGAACTCGGAATCGAGTTCCGTCAACTTCTTTGGACTCATATCAACGATTCGGGTTCAATGAATCAAGCCTCATATTTTTCTAAGCCTATTTGGACCCCCGAAATTCAACCGAAACACGAAACGGTGCGAAACTGCCATATTTTACCATTTAAACCATAACTCACACCATACTTAACCAAACTAACCATGGTTTGACTTTTTGGAAACCTAACTTAACCCTCTATCATTCTTAACCCACCCCAAACTGAAGCAACCCTCACACAAGGAAGAAAAACTCAGCCAAAGTTCCAGCTTCCAGTTCCATTCTCACCACCCCCACAAACCTTGAGATTTTGGGCTCTAATCTCTTCCAACTTTCAATCAATTCAAGAGGTGAGTTTAGGATTGTAATATGCATTCATTTGTGGTCATTTTAAGCCATGCATCCCTAATTTTGAGCTGGATTTGATGGAGATTTGATGCCATAGATGAATAGTTAGATTATGAAGCAATTTCTTGATCTCTTATAATCCTTGGTGGTTTTGAATGTTTTAAAGCATGAAATATATCATCTTAGCTTCCTTATTGCATTTATGGACTTGTATTTTGTGGTAGGTGAGAATTGAATGAGATACCATTAATGAGATATTGAAAGGAAATTGATGAAATGACCTCTTTCCCTCCCTTGCTCACGTATGAATGTTTTGTTGCATGTTTAGGTATTGATTTGGGACTGAAATATTACCTATTTATTGCCTAAACTTACCTGATCATGTTAGCTTAATTGTTGGTTGAAGCTTTGTGTTGTTGTGCCCTGTTTTCTCTTGCCGAAGAGCTGCTATTGCTGCTGTTGTTTCCTTCGCGTCTGGACCCTCTCCCCGGGTGGGGAGAGTTGAGCTTGAAAAGTCCCCGACCGGGGACTTACACACCAGATTTACAGTAGCTTTTTCCCCGGCCGGGGAATGTTGTAGAATAAATTTTTTCCCGGACGGGGAAACCTTCTTATTTGAAATGTAACTACTGCTGCTTTTATTTGCGGCTTTAGTGTGCTTGTGTATGCATGTGTGTTGTGTAGTGTTATATATATATATATATATATATGATACGTAAAATGCATGCAAATGTGTATATATAGTATTTATATATTAAAGGCATGCATGGTGTTGTTTAAATTGTTTTGCTTTTATTACATGCATGTGTATACCTATATATATATATCTGTAATCGCATGCATATGTTTTGTGGGTGTGTGTTAAATGTTTGCATGTGCGTGCATGTTATATGTATATATATAATTGTATGCATATTCATATGTGTGTGTATATATATATATATATATATATTTTTTTTTTTAATTTATATATATGTTAAGTATTGGTTAATTTATTTAAATTATAGAACTAATTGTTATCTATTTCGTGTTATTTAATTTTCGATCATGACTTGAATGTCTTTAATTGTCCATTCTCTATTTGTAAATATGATATAGTACGTGCTATGATCGTTATGTGAAATTCTTGAATTGATTTGATATAAAATGTGAAAGTTACGAACTTGAATAAATATGAACGCTTCCTTGAACGAATGAATGGCTTGCTTTTGAACTGTAACCGCTGCTGCTTTTATTTGCTGCTTTAGTGTGCTTGTGTGTGCATGTGTGTTGTGTAGTGTTATATATATATATATATATATATATATATATATATGATACGTAAAATGCATGCAAATGTGTGTATATAGTATTTATATATTAAATGCATGCATGGTGTTGTTTAAATTGTTTTGCTTTTATTACATGCATGTGTATACGTGTATATATATATCTATAATCGCATGCATGTGTTTTGTGGGTGTGTGTTAAATGTTTGCATGTGCGTGCATGTTATATGTATATATATAATTGCATGCATATTCATATGTATATATATATATATATATATATGTTAAGTATTGGTTAATTTATTTAAATTATAGAACTAATTGTTATCTATTTCGTGTTATTTAATTTTTGATCATGACTTGAATGTCTTTAACTGTCTATTCTCTATTTGTAAACATGATATAGTACGTGCTATGATCGTTATGTGAAATTCTTGAATTGATTTGATATAAAATGTGAAAGTTATGAACTTGAATAAATATGAACGCTTCCTTGAATGAATGAATGGCTTGCTTATATGCCTTGAATGCATTGATAGTGCACATGAACGTGTTCATGACATAACATCATCTCTTATGCATTCATATCATGTTCATTGCATGTCGTGCGTCATATATGGTTCATTTGGAGTCTTGAGTCTCACGAGCACGTTACATTGTCCTTTGTACAGTTTTCTCCAGGGCAGAGATGTCGGGTTCATAGGTTACTTCCAAGTCTTCTTTTCTTCTTAGTATTGTTCAGTAAAGTGTGATAGGTGGGTTTCTCTTCTATGTAGTTAAACGACCCGATATATTTCCAATGTGAAACGTTTTAAGCTAAAATATTATACATATTTATATATATCGAGTCTTTCATAAAGTCAATGATTTCGAACGTTAAACCCTTTTTAATGATTACCCTACCAATGTTTTGGCGAGAATTGATTGATCACATTGAATGAGGGCCCTAGGACTTGGTGCACGTGGTGAACCGGGGAAGCAAGGGCTGACGGGGATCCCGTGTGTTAGTCCCAAACAAATTACAGAATCCGGAACTCGCTAGGAGATTAGCGAGGAAAGGGGGATGAGCGCCTTTGGGGAATGTTGGGAATAGTGCCCTGAAAATTCAATTTGTTGAATTAATTAAATTGAATTTACACAAGTTATGAGTATTTCACATATTAATAATTAATAACGTGTGATGGTATTCTTATATGAAATGTGTTTCATAGGAAAAGACTTTGAATACCGAAATCACGTGTTATTAAAGTTCTAGTCGGTAAGATAAGAATATGTTCTTATCAAGACTATAACGTGGTTATATAAGATGATTAGTCTTTCGTCATAGGGAATGGTGATTCCAATTATAACATGTTGATGATTTTCAATAGGATTGGAAACATCGAACTGGACCACTGAGATTATTTATTTTATACTGCTATCTAAAATAAATAAAATCTCAGGAAGCATTGTACTCTTAATCCTGATAATATTTCGGCTTTAGGCATGTAGTGTTAGTTACTGTAACATACTCGAAGTGAGGTCTCGGTAACGGGTGGCCAAAATACTTTGTATGATTCGGTGACAACATGAAATGTGCTAAAGAGTTATATTGATCGAGGAATCTGTAGCCTTGCTGGAAGGTAAGAGATATCCTTGAAATAGATTTGCAAAAGTTCGAATTAAGACTTTGGCCAAAGCACTTCGCGTGATAACGTCACCGAAGTTGTATGTTGAATGTGTTTCACATACAGAGAATTTGAACTTAAGGCGAATCAATAAATTTCAAATTGGAGATGAAAAATAAATGATAGTAGTTATAATTTATTTTTCATGGATATCTACACGGAGGAGTAAAATGCGAAATTATTCTAGATCGAGAAATTCGTGAATAATTTAATTAATTTTAGAGTGCAACAATATTTATTTAGTGGAATTAAATATTGTTAAACGGTAATTAATTATTGTCATGAGATGATAATATATTAATCCGTTTGGAGCTAAAATTAATTAGTCCTGTAGGTCCCCCTGCAAGCCCCAATCAAAAACCCGAAGAGAAAATAATAAAAGGAGAAAGAGAAATGAATTTTCAAAATGTTTGAAAATAGCAAAGGAATTTATTTTAAGAAAATAAATCAAGTTCCAAAGAGTTGAAAATGCCCGGAATTTTATTTTGGAGAAAATAAAATTTTCACCGAAAAAAAAAAATCGGTGATGACGTGGCAGCTGACGTGGCATGCCACGTCAGCAAGGGGGCCCAGGTGGCGCTGACTGGGCAGCCGCGTGGCACGCCACGTGTGCGACGCGTGGACGACCCAGATCGCGCCACGTCAGCCTGTTGACCGGGTCAACGGGTCAGGGTATCGGGTCAACGGGCCGGGTTTCGGATAGGGTCGGGTCGGGTTCGGTTCCGGGTCGGACCAGACCCGGACACGTGGCAGCTCCTGAAGAGGCCACGTCACCAGGAAACCCTAGCCGGCAAGTGATCACACGCGCCGCCAGGGCACGTCCGTCTGCGGATTGGCGCGTTCTCGGCGGCGTTGGACTCGTGGTGGCAAGGGCTACGACGTGGTCACCTCGGTTTTTGTGTCCAAGTTGGCTACGCAAGTGGAGGTGTGAAATGACCATTTTACCCATGCTTTTGTATCCAAAATGACCGTTTTGCCCTCATATATTTGCCTATAAATAGGCTGATACCCACCCCATTTCATTCATTCAGTTTTGGGATGGTTTTGGCCAAATTTTGGCTTTGAAACCAAGTCCCATTTTTCTCCTAGTTAATTCCGATTGATTTTGGAATTAATTTTAATTAGGTGTTTATATAAAACACCTAATTTCGGGAGAATAAACCCTGAAAAGGGTTTTCTAGTTTAAAGTTTTATTTTCTCTAAGTATTTAGAGAAATACTTTCGGAGCCCACACTCCGAGGGTGTCCCTGGGGTTATTGCAGGGAAGCTCTGCCGGTTTCACGAGGAGATCGAGTATCGGATTCTCGAGAGGTGAATTCGGGAGCTGGAAAAATGTCGTTAGATAGCCATGTTTGCAGTACGGTAATATTTTACAGTTGTTTTATTTTAAGCATGATAAATTATGTGCTCTTAAGTGTTAATTGCATGTTAGATATTTATCTGCTTAAGTGATTTAAAATTTATTATCAATTGCATGTATATACTTGAGTAGATCCGGCTAGTCTTCCGCTTTTGTATTAAAATGTTTTAGAAATATTTTAATACTTGTATTATAATAAAAATTTTAAAATGTGGTCACGGACCGCCACCATTCGGGGCCCACCGTCCCAGTAACTGGTATCAGAGCTAGTTTGAGTAACCCGTAAGGGGCTCTATCGTAGAGGGGGTTCTCGCAGTGTGACCTGTGACGAAGTATTGACTCTTACCCCTCGCGGTCCCGCTGGTAAGGTTGGTTGTGTGGAGACGCACACCGTAAAACTAGTTCGTGAGGTATCTTTGCTGGTCACCCTATGAGATAGGAACGGCAGCAACTGGTATCAGAGCCGTGCTCTAGATATATACATGCATTGATATGATGCATGCGATGCATAATTTTAAATCTGATACTGTGCACGTAAATTCTGTCAAAGGAGACTTGTTTTTAAGTGGGACCGTTTGTGACCCCTCCAGTGTTTCCTGGGAATTTACGTGGAATGGTAATTTTCTGGGAATTGATTTCAATAATCTTCCTGGTTAATTACCGAATCAGTAAACATGATTTAAATTATGAGATAATTTATATATAACATGTTTACTTTATGCCATTTATTTTAAGCATGATAATTATGTGATAATTATATGAAAGCGTGCTTAATTATTTTATTTTATGGCATGATCATGATAATATGAGATATTATGATATTTTAATTATGCATATTTTATTTAATGTGATTAAATAGTATTGTTTAATAGAGATTAGACGCGATGCATAATTGAACTAATATTTTTCGGCTTAATTAATAAATAGTTATTAAATTGCCTTAAAATATTATTATTGGGATTTTAAATATGATTTAGCAATCCTAGTGGGAGGATATTAATTAGATTAATTACTTCCAACAATAAGACGCCAAAAGTGATTATTAAATAATCAACAGATAATCCACACCTTTTAAAAATTCAAGTGGGAGCGAGATGAAAAGAGTTGGATTCTCACGGCCTCCATTACCCGTCTATAGTATAGTGGATGTATACTACTCCCTTCGGCAGGTATATATTCGCGGTATACAAGATTAGACTTCTACGGATAGAATGAAATAACGGGAAGTCAGCTCGACCACGCCTCCGTGGAGTGTCTTGACCTACTCGTACGGACTTCTAGATAATGGTACACACTTGACTAAGTAATGTATTAACCTCCCTTCGGAGCTATGTTACATTTACTTAAAGGCCAAGGGTTGACGTGGTGGATTGACATTGTTTGGTAAGAGTTACCTAGATGACATGTTAATTAAGAATAGTTCTTGCTTTTCTAAGCGGTTTTCGACCTTGCCTCCGGGGAGTCAATTGCAGTTAGTTAAGTCACCATTGCGTAAACCAAAATGCTTACGTGGATTTCATTTATTGGTTGGACACAGAAGAAAGTGAAATA
The DNA here is from genome assembly GCA_037501455.1 of Lantana camara. Lineage (NCBI taxonomy): Eukaryota > Viridiplantae > Streptophyta > Magnoliopsida > Lamiales > Verbenaceae > Lantana > Lantana camara. The sequence goes on from CM074861.1 coordinate 98,452,733, forward strand.
CATAATCATAACCTGCATTTATTTATTTAATTCAGTTTTATAATTACGATCTCTCTTAGCCCACTCCAAACTGTATGTCTATAAGGAAATAGGCTAGTAAGGGTTCAACTACGCTGACTAAGTAATAAATCTTGACATCGTGTTGGGACACGAAAGTTTACGTACTCACTGAACCTTATCCGAAAATTTCGGAAACTACAACCAGTCAGGATTAGAAAGACGTTTATTCTAAATAGATCAAGTGTGATGATCTGGCTAGTCTTATATCCTGACATCTGTTTTAAATGTTCTTGAGCATCAAACACATGAGATGTCTACTGATAAGAACATGTGTTGAAGACAGAGTCGTACGTAGGTACGAGCCATGAAAACGGTTGTCAGTTAAAGATGTTTGAAGGATCACTGTTTCATAATCATATTATGAATATGATAACTAATCTGAATGAGATTGAAAGCCTCTGTGCTTAAAGAGACAATCTTAACAGACAGGATACGATCCTATACTCTCTGCCTAAGTCGTTTGATCGTTCAAGATCATTTTAAATATTTTTTTAAAAACCAATGAACGACCTCAATGTGGCAGAAAGGGTGATATAGACTAAGGGAAAAGTTCTCTTTAATCAGACATCAATATCCACGGGCTAGAAAGCCAGTAAGTGGAAGAAAGAAAAGGAAAAGTTCCCAATTGAAGGTTCAGAAATAGAAAGTCAAATCCGACAATGGAAAAGTGTTTCTATTTCGGTGGTAACGGGTATTGGAAAAGGAAATTGTCCAAAATACTTAGTCTGTCTGTTTGCTACGCCGTTTAGATAAGATATGAAGATATCTTACTCGTTGAAAATATATTTAGTTGGAAATTCACCGGACTCCTGGTATGTGAGTTTGAGATCAACTAATCATATTTGCAAGTTGTTGCGAAGATTCAAACCAACCAGAAAGGTTGAAAAATGGCTAACACATAACTACTGCTCGGGGATAATACAAGTGTAATTGTATTAGCAGTAAAGACTATAAAGTCGTATTTCGGCAAAAGGGTTTTAATATTATACGTGCCATATAAACAGAAATTTAATTTCAGTGGGTTATTTGATAACTAATAGTTTAATTGTTTGTTTTGAACAAAAGTTTACCACTAAGCAAAATAAAAGGTTTATTTGCTCTGGCACAATAAAAGATGGTCTTTTATACCTCAATTAAAACCCTAATTCAAGTTTAACATTAAGAAGCTTGACTTACTATCTAAAACTTCTTCGTGGCACCTATCTATTGGTCAATTGAATCTGAATAGGATCCAAAGACTGATTGTTGACTCCTATTGACTTGAAAATAGTATCAATCTGCGAATCCTATTTAGAAGGTTAAAATGACCAAGAAACCTTTTTGACACAAAAGGTATTTAAGCCATGAAGTTGCTTGTGTCAGTTCATACGGATATGTGATCCTATGATTATTCAAGCAAGAGGAAGTTTTGGATATTTCATCATTCGTTTGAACGATTACTCTAGATACATATATGTTTATTTGATGAGACTTAAGTCTGTAATTGTTGAAAAGTTCAAAGAATATAAGACTGAAGTCAAAGAATCAAATTAGAAAACATATCAAGGCACTTCGATTAGGTCGAAGTAGTGATAAGTATCTAAGTTCAGAGTTAAACAGAATTTCTCAAATGAGATTGGATCTCAACTATATATATGAGATACGTCTTAGCAAAGATGTATTGCAGAAAGGAGAAATAGAACTCTGATAATGATGGTAAGATTCATGAAGAGTCATGCTACCCTATGAATTTCGTTTTGGGGTCTTGCACACAAAACGACAAACCTAGTTCTATCTAAGTCAGTTCCTAAAACACTGATGGATCTGTAGCTAGGGTGAAAACCCTGTATCTTTTATCTTCGGATTTAAGGTAGCCTGGTCCACGAGTTAAGGATGGATCCTGACAAGTTAGAATAAAGAACAAAGGGTCACTTGTTCTAAGGTTATACTAGAAGAACAAGAGGTGGTATATTTTGTAATTTGAGAAATCACAAAAGATGTTTGTGAATATTTCAAAGATAATTACATAGATAACCGCAAAGGGTAAAAGCAAAGTAGTGTTAAAAGAAATAACAGTATTAGATACTGATTTCCATAAACCCGTGATAATTGAAAATGTATTGGATACATGTGATGTACCAAATACAACATGTGATGTAGAGACGTGTACACGAGAGCATAATTATAGTGGGAGGATTGTCAGGACACCTGACAAGATACCTAAGATTAACCCAAGAGGTTGAATCTAACGTATCTGATCCTATCACGTGTAATGAAGTTGTAAAAGATATAGACGCTGACCGTTTGGTCAATATCCATGGAATCTAAGTTAGAATATCTGTATTCTAACAAAGTCTTGAACTTGTAGAGGCGCCTGAAGGCATTAAACCCTATTAGATACAGTTGGGTTCTACAAAACGATAAAAGGATAAATGGACGAAAAAGTAGAGACTTTAGAGCAAACTTATGGCAAGGGATTTTACCCAGAAAGAAGAAATCATTTATGAGGTCTTCTCGCCTATAGAAATGCTTAAGTCCATTATCCTCTCCATTTTATCTCATCATCGATTATGAGATTAGATAAATGGATGTAAAGACTATGTTCTTGAACGGGCAACTTCAAGAAAAAGAGATACATGGCATAACCTGAAGGCTTCACAGCCAGAAATCAGGTACATATAATGCAAGCTTAATAGATCGATTTATGATCTTAAGCAAGCGTCTAGATTATGGAGCATCAGAATTATAAGGCGATTTAGATTCTTTGGATTTGTATAATTGCCTGATGAACCATGAAGTGTACAAATGACATCATGATAGCGTTGTAACACTTTCACTTTGTACGTAATTAATATTCTGCTCATTGGGAATGATGCAAGAATTTTGTCAATGGTCAAGATTCGGACGTCAAATCATTTTGACAAGAAAAGACCTATGTGAGACCAATGTTATTCCAAGGATCAGACTTTTGTTGTGATCATAGGAATAAGGAGATTGGTTTATCACAAGAAACATATATGGATAAGATGCTGACAAGGTATAATATGACAAATTCCAAGGAAGGTTCATTACCTTTTAAATATGGAATTTATCTATCTCGAGATCAGTGTCCTAAGACAACTGAAGAGATAGAAGACATGATTAGAGTTCCGCAGCGGAAGCTTTATGTATGTCATATTATGTACAGGGCCAGATGTCTATTATATAAATAGGTCTAAGTCAGCAGATATTAGTCAAACCCTAGAATTTGATATTGGGTAGTAGTAAAAGCATATATTGGAGTACTTGAGAAGGATTTGAGATTATATGCTTGTCTACCACAGTGGTGAGCTCATTTCAATAGAGTATAAAGATTCGGATTTACAATCTGATTTGTATTCTAGATGTTTGACATTAGAATACGTGTATACTCTAGGAAGAGCAACCGTTAATTGGAGAATGTTAAGCAGACTTGTATTGCTTACACCGACATGGAAGTCAAATACATGGTAGCTTGAGAAGCAACCAATTAGATGTATTGGATTCATGATTTCCTAGTTGTTGGCTCAGAGAAACGTCTAATAGATTCCTTCACTAAAGTATTGGCGCGAAAGAGTGCAAAACGAGTTTTGACACTCATGTGAAAGGAATAAGACTTGGATGTGTAGCCAAATTGAATTTAGGGCAAGTGGGAGATTGTTGGGAATAGTGCCCTGAAAATTCAATTTGTTGAATTAATTAAACTGAATTTACACAAGTTATGAGTATTTCACATATTAATAATTAATAACGTGTGATGGTATTCTTATATGAAATGTGTTTCATAGGAAAAGACTTTGAATACCGAAATCACGTGTTATTAAAGTTCTAGTCGGTAAGATAAGAATATGTTCTTATCAAGACTATAACGTGGTTATATAAGATGATTAGTCTTTCGTCATAGGGAATGGTGATTCCAATTATAACATGTTGATGATTTTCAATAGGATTGGAAACATCGAACTGGACCACTGAGATTATTTATTTTATACTGCTATCTAAAATAAATAAAATCTCAGGAAGCATTGTACTCTTAATCCTGATAATATTTCGGCTTTAGGCATGTAGTGTTAGTTACTGTAACATACTCGAAGTGAGGTCTCGGTAACGGGTGGCCAAAATACTTTGTATGATTCGGTGACAACATGAAATGTGCTAAAGAGTTATATTGATCGAGGAATCTGTAGCCTTGCTGGAAGGTAAGAGATATCCTTGAAATAGATTTGCAAAAGTTCGAATTAAGACTTTGGCCAAAGCACTTCGCGTGATAACGTCACCGAAGTTGTATGTTGAATGTGTTTCACATACAGAGAATTTGAACTTAAGGCGAATCAATAAATTTCAAATTGGAGATGAAAAATAAATGATAGTAGTTATAATTTATTTTTCATGGATATCTACACGGAGGAGTAAAATGCAAAATTATTCTAGATCGAGAAATTCGTGAATAATTTAATTAATTTTAGAGTGCAACAATATTTATTTAGTGGAATTAAATATTGTTAAACGGTAATTAATTATTGTCATGAGATGATAATATATTAATCCGTTTGGAGCTAAAATTAATTAGTCCTGCAGGTCCCCCTGCAAGCCCCAATCAAAAACCCGAAGAGAAAATAATAAAAGGAAAAAGAGAAATGAATTTTCAAAATGTTTGAAAATAGCAAAGGAATTTATTTTAAGAAAATAAATCAAGTTCCAAAGAGTTGGAAATGCCCGGAATTTTATTTTTGAGAAAATAAAATTTTCATCGAAAAAAAAAAAATTCGGTGATGACGTGGCAGTTGACGTGGCATGCCACGTCAGCAAGTGGGCCCAGGTGGCGCTGACTGGGCAGCCACGTGGCACGCCACGTGTGCGACGCGTGGACGGCCCAGATCGCGCCACGTCAGCCTGTTGACCGGGTCAACGGGTCAGGGTATCGGGTCAACGGGTCGGGTTTCGGATAGGGTCGGGTCGGGTTCGGTTCCGGGTCGGACCAGACCCGGACACGTGGCAGCTCCTGAAGAGGCCACGTCACCAGGAAACCCTAGCCGGCAAGTGATCACACGCGCCGCCAGGGCGCGTCCGTCTGCGGATTGGCGCGTTCTCGGCGGCGTTGGACTCGTGGTGGCAAGGGCTACGACGTGGTCACCTCGGTTTTTGTGTCCAAGTTGGCTACGCAAGTGGAGGTGTGAAATGACCATTTTACCCTTGCTTTTGTATCCAAAATGACCGTTTTGCCCTCATATATTTGCCTATAAATAGGCTGATACCCACCCCATTTCATTCATTCAGTTTTGGGATGGTTTTGGCCAAATTTTGGCTTTGAAACCAAGTCCCATTTTTCTCCTAGTTAATTCCGATTGATTTTGGAATTAATTTTAATTAGGTGTTTATATAAAACGCCTAATTTCGGGAGAATAAACCCTGAAAAGGGTTTTCTAGTTTAAAGTTTTATTTTCTCTAAGTATTTAGAGAAATACTTTCGGAGCCCACACTCCGAGGGTGTCCCTGGGGTTATTGCAGGGAAGCTCTGTCGGTTTCACGAGGAGATCGAGTATCGGATTCTCGAGAGGTGAATTCGGGAGCTGGAAAAATGCCGTTAGATAGCCATGTTTGCAGTACGGTAATATTTTACAGTTGTTTTATTTTAAGCATGATAAATTATGTGCTCTTAAGTGTTAATTGCATGTTAGATATTTATCTGCTTAAGTGATTTAAAATTTATTATCAATTGCATGTATATACTTGAGTAGATCCGGCTAGTCTTCCGCTTTTGTATTAAAATGTTTTAGAAATATTTTAATACTTGTATTATAATAAAAATTTTAAAATATGGTCACGGACCGCCACCATTCGGGGCCCACCGTCCCAGTAGGGAACTCATGAAACCCCTCTGGTCAATGATTGAGGTGGTCGGGTCTTGCTAATCCATCCACCACCGGAGAAAAAAGGTGTAAGTGTAACGAATGATTGAATGACTAACTGAATGAATGAACGATTGAATGAATGAATGATTGTGACTGAATGAATGATTGTGTGATCACTAATGAACGAATAAATGAATAAATGCACACGCGAGGTGGAGGTTGGAGAATTCGCCCTCTCGCCGGGCTCACGTATTGACCGTATGACTGTAATGAATGAACGAGAATGATAGTTGTAATCCTGGGCGTTGTTTTCTTTGTTTTCACCCCACTTGGGGAAATATTTCAAAACCTCGCGCGAGATTATAGCTTGCATGTGTGTGTGTTTAAATTCGGAATTATTATTATGATATACCCTGTTTTTACCCACCAGTCTCCTATAGACTGAACCCGACTTTGTTTTCAGTTTTCTTGCAGGTTTGAAGTGCTAGGCGGGATTTCGAGTCTATCGAGTTGTGTGGTTAAGTTTGGGTCACTTCACATGCATATGATAAATTAAATAACTTATACGAAGAATGTATGAATGATTATGATTATGATTATATTGTATTGATTCGGGACAGGCTTCTAGGGATAGAGTGAACCCGTCATTTGTTACTTGCATTTATGAATGATTATATGTTTTGCCTCCGCACATGCATTTATCTTGTTGAATTGTTTATTTGGTTTCGAAGTTAGCTCCCGCCTAGCATAGCGAGTGAGTGGTCCCCGTTCGTCATGACTTGGCACGTGTATGGACTTCCCATTTCATATGCGGGTCGGGTCTCGGTGCGGGGGATGTGGTGCCTTCCATTTGGGGCCCTACATCCTTAAGTGGTATCAGAGCCTCCAGGTTGCAAAACCGGAGCTCGCGTATCGTGATTGAGTCAGTTTAAGTCATACGGCATAGGAACAACTTGTCAACGTGTGCATTGCATTGAACTTCCATCGTTGAATTACTACTAATTGTTGGATATTACTTATTCTATGTGATCTATTTTGAATTTTGTTGCTTTAGGTGTTGCATTTGCATTTTATGTGTGTTGATTGATCTAAATATGTGCCATAAGCATATGCTAATCCGCATGCATCTATATTCGAGTGGAATCTTTGGTTAAAGGTTGCTGTCATGTTAATAAAGCTATTGTCAACCTCAACAACGAGTTTCTTCTATCCAAAACAATGAAGAAGTTATGGAATTAAGGGACTTGAAAGCCAGGTGATGAATCTTCACGGCTCAAAAGAGAATCATCTCCCGCGCTCAACGTCATGATGGAACATCGGGGGAACCCGAACCACCAACTTAATGGATACATGAAGCAATGTGATAGGCGGGGAATTTCTTGTCGTCAAATTTTGAAGACACTTAATGCCAGACTAAGCCTTTCACAGATCACCAATGAGACTTTGAAGCTTGAAGTAAGTATACAAATAGAAGGTTAGAATCGAGAAGTTCCAAGGGACATATAGGCTTAGGGACCGGATGCAAGGGTATTAAAAAGGAAATTCCAACTAGGGTGCATGGAGTGGAGCGCTGTCAATCACGTGGTTTCATAACGAGACGAAGTAAGGAAGTTTAATTAATACGACTACAAGTGTAGACTAATAAATAGATGTAAAGCCAAGATAGCAAGGAGCGTTGAAGAATCCAAATTGCGTCATCTTTTCGGGACTTTGGGACATGCGAGGAGATAAGGAAGCAAACAAAGATTGGGAAGCAAACGAGGATTGGAAAGCCGCACTAATGATCAAATCAAGCACAACATTTCGACTGGAGTTCATAACATCAAAATCCGAGGCCATGATGCAGTGCTAAAGCTACTACTGTGGTGATAGGTTCATTGCATGCATAGCACGTTCATCATACATTATTTTGAGTTATTTAAAATTTTATTTTATGCACTTTAATATTACAAATGTTAAATTGTTGTTGCATACTTCTTTGTTTAATTCTGTGCCTTGATGTTGCATCACCTTATTGAAGATATGTGCTACATACATTAGACATTCTAACCCGACATGCATCATTTTAGTGTTTATTTGTTAGGATGTCTTCCCCGTTTTACACTTCAACCATTACTTTGATCAAAGTCCTACAGAACCGAGTTGAAGAAGAGCAATTTTGGTCAATAGGGTTCAGACAGAGATGGGAGTGGACTTTAGAAGCTAAATAGGTTGGAGTTACTTCGGGCTGTTCGGACTAGATAAGAAAAGAAATCACGACTTTAAACTTCAAGAGGATTTAGGAAGTAAAAGATTCGGGTCGCTATTCGGGCCAGTCGCTTCTAATTAAATGTAAAGAATACAGTGAATAAATCCTCTCTCGAGGGTTGCTCAATCAAGTGAAGGCAGAATTCTTAAGGGGAAGAGCACTAACGTGAGATAAATTTAAATTTACGGTGGTGCTCAAGAGAGTCACTTCTAGTAAGAATAATGGAAATGCAAGTCTGGATAAGTATGAAAGTCTTAGTAATGGTAATAGGATCAGAATAAGATGGCTTTATCAGTTTAAATCTTCCAAGTAGAAGTTAAGTTGCTACAACAGGGTTGAAGATTACCATTGAGCATCGAAGGGATTTGGTTCGTTGAATGTTCCTATGTATGGAATCCAGGTTTTGAAGATGATGGGATTATGAGGGAGCTTTTGTTGGACTTCTATATCAATTTTGCGAGAGGGAAGCTGGATAAGATTATCAGGATTTGTGACGGTGTCCGTAGAAGTTAATTCAACTAAGTACCGGAGGGGTTTGAGAAGAAAGGAATCAAAAAGGGGTGATTATTAGAGGAGTTGAATCAACCTTAAGAATTATCAACGAAGTTTTATCTTCAATTATAGAATTAATTGGGCTGGAACTAAATTCACGCTTAAGGGCTGGAAGAGGATGAAGGAACAATCTAAATAAAATATAGAAAGAATCCGTGAAGAAATAAACCGTGGTAGTGACAACAGAGAGATGTGGATCGATAGCCAAGCATCATCAAGAACATTGACTTTCAGGTATAGGAATGAGTCGGTTGGAACCTATTACGCGCTTAAGCACGTGAAGAGAGATAAAAGATAGATCAAACAAGAGGCCAGAAAATTGATCTAAACTTCAGATATACCGGTTTCAGGTCGAGTCAAGAAATGAATTGATTTATCTAGTTTGAGAAGATGGTCGGGAATTAAAGAAGATAATCGAGAGTAAAAGTTGGAATTGAATCAAAGACAGGATAAATCAGGTGTTGAATGGGGATTAGATGGATCGCCGTGGAGCTTGCCATATCTCTTAATGAATTGGAACTACTAATCAGGGTTAATACTTGAAATTCGAATTATGGGAAAACGGGATCGAGTAACAGAGATTGTCGAATTGTCGTACTTGTAGATGATGGTGACAAGTCTAGTTAACCAAGTCTTCAACAAAGGACTAATTCCGGTTGTATAAAGAGAGATTGCACCCTCACTATTTCTCAGATATTAAGGTGGAGTCATTGCTTGCCCCTTCGCCATTTCCGACCTTTACGTTCCTTAGCATTACAAGGTAGAGACAATGTATGAAGATAGGATAAAAGGTCATAGGTTGAGACTGATCGGGTAAAGAGTAATGCGCCGAGAATAGGATTAAAAATTGGCAAATGAGGAAACAAGGAGGTTGATAGCCACCACTTCCACAAGGTGGAGTTCTGGGAACTTCATTAAATTGAGAGAGATAATTGAAGGATCACACAAATGGGGCTACGGAATTATTCGACTTTAACCACACTATGGTGAACGGTACATAAAACACGCATGACATATGCATACATACAATTTAAATCTAATCCAATTTTCTTTTTGTACTATTTAGAAGTCGTTTACTTTGGCATTTTCTAATCCAATGGGTTTGGATTGTAAAAATAAAAAAAATGGATTAAATTGCCCAAAGCTCATAAATGGACTTGTTTACATTGTTATGTTTGGGCTGACTTAATATTCATCCTTTTCTGTCTTGTTTACTTTGTTGGAATGGTTGTAGTTCTTAGTAAAAGACATTTTTATCCTCGTCCCACACACTCACATTAACTCTGATATTGTAGGGAGAAGTCAGTGGCATAGACATAATTAGTGGGATTTTTTGTACAAGAAAGTAATTGCCTCCCATCGGCAAGGAATAGGTTAAATAATAACAGCCTTTGGATGATGTAATTTCCCCCACTCCAATCTAACAAATCTAAAGGCAGAAAAGGATGAATATTATGGCATCCCAAACATAAGTAAATAACAATGTAAACAAGTCCATTTATGAGCTTTGGGGAACTTAATCCATTTTTTTCACTTTTGCAACCCAAACAATTGGATTAGAAAATGCCAAAGTAAATCACTCCTTAGTATTTTTTATATTCTATATATTTCGCTGCATCCTAATATTATTAAATAGAAAAAATAATTTACATTTTCAATAATGATCCTACAATTTCGCGAATAAAGTAATCGTAATGAATTTTTCAAGTATTCGAATTCAAAAACCAAAGAAAATGAAACCGATCATTTGGTTGATGATTTGTAACTCGGATAAATTAGTATTGGTGGTCTATTATGGAGGTACTTATGATTGTGTGTCCCTTATTCCTATTTGGTTACTATATTTTGTACGTGTAGTTTGGTTTTCATTATTAATCAACTTTTCTCGAAAAGCAAAATATATCAAACAGGTAAGAGATTTAGTGGCTGCATATGGAAATGCAAAGGATCTCAGAATCTTGTAATTATATACAATAAAATTGTTCTTTTTTTTTTCATGTTTAATTAGTGTCATAAGCAATAGAAAAGTTAATAAGTACAAAAAAGTTGATCATATCTTTTGAAAGAAAATTCTTTGCTAAAAAACAAGGAAAATTTTAGACTAAAGAAAGGCTAAAAAGGCAAACTAATATAACGACAAAAGGTAGAATATTATATTCTTGAAGAGTGATAGTTATGTCCTAGAAGAAAGGAGAAACAATTTGTTGACGGGTGGATCGGGTTGAGGTGGGAGTATTACAGAAAAAACCTCAACCCGAACCCAACCCGGACCCAAAACGAACCCGGGAAGGTCAACCCGAACCTGAATCTATCGGGTTCGGGTCGACCTGAAAATTTTCAGGTCACCCGGTGACCTGACCCACCCGTACAACCCGACCCGAACCCGAAAAATCAAAGAAACTCTGCCTGCGCTTTCAGCTATGAACTTCAGACATTCTGCTATTCTTTTTTTTTTTTTTGATAGAAAAACGAGGCAAGCAATATCAAAGATCAACTGATGTATCGGGTTTTTGCATGGATTTGTAGGGCAATTTGAGTTAAATTCAAGTAGTTTTAAGAACTTATAATGCGATTTATGCTCCCTTTTAGGTACCTTTCACCTTGGAGTTGAAGAGACGAAGTAGAAGCAAAACCATGCAATAAAAGGCGAAAAACGAGAAATTCTAGGGGACACGCCCGTGTCCCCTTGGAAGAGTAAACTGAGACACCCCCGTGTCTCAGTACAGAAGTGACCCTCGGATTCCAGATGGTGACACGCCCGTGTCACCAACATAGAGCAATCTTCGACACCCCCGTGTCTCTGTACAGAGAGGCCTGGCAGCTTCTGCACCCCCGTGTCATTCAGAAGAACAACTCTTGACACCCCGTTTCAAGAAGAAAAGCGCGAGTACGTTTTTTATATGTGACACGGGCGTGTCACATTTTTGTGCATGGGCTCTGCACGCCCGTGTCACGTGGCGGAGCTGGGTTAAGGACTTCTATTTATACACGGTTTTGAGGCGGAATTTGGGAGCTTTTGGACGGATAGCTTCCCAGAAGTTCAAGAATAATCGGAGAAGGAAGAAACACGAAGACATAGAGTTGAAGATTCAATCAAATCACAAGACTTGATCAATTTGGTTTTATTTACTGCTTTTCTATCAAACTAATTCCTCAAGCTTTGGTTTTTAAATTCTAGGATAGTTAGTTTTATTGCTTTAGATTCGTTTTGATAATTAGGTTAGAATTTCAGAAGTATTAATTCCGGTTTGATGGTTATGTTAGACATGAATGTTTTGAATGCAATTCCTTTGATTTTAATGAGTTTTGAATCTATTATGAGGAACTAATCTCCTAGGGTTAGGGGGTAAGGATTATGCATCTAAGGTGTTTGAGTTAATGCTTGAGTTAATTAGTGTGATTCTTTGTTAGGAAAACGGAATTGAGTAGATTGGGAGTGGATTGGCCATCCATGAACATAGTGTAAATTATCCGATAATCGAGAGATTGAGGATAATTGTGATTGTTTTCCAAAATTTAGACTTTTTGGGCTTAAAGAAATTTAACCCTAATTTCTACAACACGTATTTAGAATTCCATGCCAAGCCGCTAGGTTTTAAATACACTAATCTTGCTTTATTCGATTAATTTGGTTACTAAGTGATTGTGAGAACAACACTTGGCTTGATTAATTAGACATCTAGTCGTTGAGAGAAGCTAGGTATAAAATTGTGATTAGGTTGAAGAATCATACATCCGTACTTGAGTATTGATTTGATCACTGAAGGGCATATGATTTACTCCCCGACCTGCTTTAATTAAGTGGTTTAATCTTGATTTTTATTTGTTAGCTCGTGTGATTGATTACTTATTGCTTAGTTTAATTTCGTCATAGTAGTATAGTACAACACTGTCAATCTTGTTCGGTCTCTAGATTAAAAATAGTCATAGAAGTGGTTGTTGAGTTCCTTTCGCTGTGGATACGATACCTTAAGTGTTGCAATCGAATTTAGAACTTACACTTGGGTTCAAGATTTGTCTATCATCAACTAACAGAAGAAAGATCCCTAACAAAAGCTGCCCCAGGAAGGGGACATTCTACTATTCCAAAACAAAAAAAAATTGGCACAGAATTGGCAATTGTGCTATGAACTTCATAGCACAAGTCCAAAACATCAAAGCAAAATACAAAGCATAATTCTACTTAATTGCAAAACCAAACAAACTTCAGACAGTTATAAAATACAAGTCCAAAACACTTCAAATTCAACATGAAAGCATAATTCCATATCATGGGCATCTTCTTCCAACAAACTCTTCATCAAGCCATCCTACCAAAAAAGAATATGCAAGTTAATTAGATGTAAATTCTTATTATGATATTCACATATTAAATATAAGAAAGATTAAAAAGATTACTTACTTTCAATCATCAATACAAGTAGCCGTAGTAGATTGATCATCATTTTGATTCAAATACAAAGCCATGATATTTTCGGTTAACTCATCCAATTGGATATCATTAGAAACTACAACAAAAAAAAAAATATTACAGGACATAATTTAACAAAACAAATAAAAAACTAAAAGCATAAATTTCATACCTTGTTCCCTGAATAACCAATCCTTGCAACATATCAATGCCTCAACAACGTCGGGCTTCATTGCACTACGATATTGATCAAGTATCCTCCCACCGGTGCTAAAAGCCGACTCAGAGGCAATAATAAAACAAAATAGCATCATTAAAAGCATAAAAGCATAAATAGCATATCATGCAAATATAATCTGAAAAACAAAACAAAAAAAAAGTTGTTTTAGCTCAAATAACATTAGTAATAGGAATCTGAAAATAATAAAACATAATATGCTTCATTAAGTGGCATAAAAGAATCTGTTTATATAAAATAGCAAAGAATCTGTTATTCACATTACAACAGATTGATATAATTGAAATAAGAAATAATTGTTTTCAATTATGGTATGAAATAAATGGTTTTCAATAGTCTGCTAATAACATCATTAACAAAGAATATTCACATTTGTTTTCAATGATTGTATGAAATTTATTTCAAAGAAAATGTTATTCATATATCACTAATTATAATATATTTATAGTGACATTGATTAGTTTTCAAATAACCCTGATCTGAACTTAGAATTTTTTTCAAAAAATCTAAATTGGATTAGCAGTAGCCTCAACATGCAAATTCCCCATCCGCAAATACTTTAAATAAGAAATATCCTGGAGCTAGAAACTTCTACTTGACAAAATCAAATATTAACAAAAAAAAAAAAAATCACACAATTAAGTGTCAAAACCACTTCTGAAGTCACCTGAGTTTATACAGTTTCACAGAAACAGAAAAAGGGGGAAACACAATTAAAACTCCAAAACAAAAAAGCCACAACAGTAACTACAACTTCAATTTCTGGAAACTCTCTAATTAAAACTTCAATTTCTGGGAACTTCAAAGTAAACGAGTAACAGAACCAACCTGAAAACTCTTGAGCCTTCAAGAAACCCCAATCTTCAAATAAGAAGAGAGAACACTACCAGAAATCCCAGCCCAATACTTGTCGACTGTTCGAAAACCGAAAACAAGGCTGCAAGACTCAACAAAAGCCAAACAAAATCTGATACTCTTTAGATATCTGTTGAAGTCGTAAGTCTGCAAGAAATCCTAAGAACAAATTTGTAACTACCTCAAGGTATTTTAACAATCCCACAGATCTTCTAACTCCGTAAATTGTCAGCGACACAAGGCGGTGGTGGGGTGGGAAAAGCAAAGCACCGGGAGGTGGGCGAGAGAGAAGAAATCAACTGTAAAATTAGAAGAAATTAAAAAAAATAAAAGAAAGGAGAAGAAGAGACCAAATGTACCTGTAACGTACCTCTAAGCTGCAGCCGATGGTGAAATCGCCGGCGGCGAGACAAGGAAACATGGCAAAGAGGTGGACGAAAGGGCTTCTGTATTTCTCATTCTGTATCGCCGCGGCTGAATGCAACAAGCAAAATGAGAATTTTAGGTCATAGTTAGGGTTTTCTGCTTATATAGTATCCATATTCTTTTTATCCGGGTGGGTTTCGGGTTGTAGGGTCAAAATAAATATTTGCTCTATTTAAATTCTTATTTATATAAAATATGCAATTCTAATTAGGGTAAATTACGGCAACCCCCCTGTCCTTTGGCACGTTTTGCACTTTCCCCCTTAACCTTTGATTTTGCGCGACTTCCCCATTCACCTTTGAATTTTTTTGCACGTTACTCCTTTTGCACTATTCCAGCGGAATATTCGAGGAATATTCCGTTCGAATTTATACAAGGTGAACTTTGACCGTCGATTTCTCCTCCATCACGATGATCCAAGAGTTAAGACCACCACCATCTTGTTAGTCTCTCTAAGATGAATAAAACCCCTACACCATTCGATCCTATTGATCGTCGGAAGCCGCCGGAATTCGCCTACAAAGCTCTATCATCCGTTCGCCATATTTGACCGGTAATTCCTCTTTCTCCTGTTGTCGAATTTTAAAATCAAGGCCACCATTGTGTTCCTTGCGTCGAGATCTTTGATTTTATGTATAATATTAACACATTTGACATCCGATTTGAATAGATTTGACCTCAGAAATCACGGCAAAATTTTGTTAAAAAAATTTAACGGAATATTCCCCAATATTCCGTCCAAAAGGGGGACAATGATATGTTTTACAAAGGTGAGGGGGGAAGTCGCGCAAAATCAAAGGTTAAGGGGGAAAGTGCAAAACGTGTCAAAGGACAGGGGGGTTGCCGTAATTTACCCTTCTAATTATACAGTATCCGTAAACTTAGTTTAATTATATTTGCTCTAATTATATAATATGTATTTATATAAAATATGCAATTCTAATTGATTAACTTTAAAAAAATACATCTCTATTTATCCGTAAATTTAGTTTAATACTAATCATATTACAATCATGTATATCTTTATAATTAACAAAATTATATAATTTAGACAAATTATATAATATTAACATTATAAATCATGTTATTCTCAAATAATAATCACATGTTTATGAAAAAAAATTATTTTACTAACCATTTTTTTAATAGTCTATTATATTATATTATAAAGAAACGAGTTGATTTTTGGATTTTCTTGAAATTTATTGGTCGTCAAAATATCCTTACAATAATTTCACTAATGTTTAGTTAAGTTAATTATGTAAACCCATATACATTATAAATTACTATTGAAAATTTATAAGTACTTAATTATGGATAAGAATTTGGTTACAAGTCTAATCTTAATCAAATTCTGGGTCTTTTTTAAATAGTACCTAAAAGTTGAAAAAATTTGTACATCATTTGGGCATTTAAGTACGTGATTTCGGGGTTCGGGTACGCGATTCTTGAATTTTTATACAACCATGGGGAGTTAAAGCAAATTTGGTCTGTCATCTAGGGAGCAAAGAGGAACTTTTTTAAAAATGGGGAGTTAAAGCAAATTTGAGTTCTCATGTGGGGATTTTTCGGGAATTTCCCGAATTCTGGATCTAAATCTAATACATTGTACCCACATTAAAAACTTATTTATAATCCTAATTAGATCTAATTCCGAGCGTAATTATAATTAAGTTTTATATCAACTCTATCTAATTCTAAATGTAAATTTAATAAAATTCAATCAATAGGACTATTATGTAAAATATAAATTAGATACATAATAATTATTTGATCGAATAATACATTTTTTACTAAACTAATCATATATAATGCAATTCTAATTGTTTAAGATTAAATAAATACATCTCTTTTTGTCCGTGAACTTCGTTTAATTCTAATCATATTACAATCATGTATGTATTTCTAATTAACAAAATAATATAATTTAGACAAATTATATAATATTAACATTATAAATCACGTTATTCTCAAATAATAATCACATGTTTATGGAAAAAAAATTATTTTACTAACCATTTTTTTAATAGTCTATCATATTATATTATAAAAAAACGAGTTGATTTTTGGATTTTCTTGAAATTTATTGGTCGTCAAAATATCCTTAGAATAATGATTTCACTAATGTTTACTTAAGTTAATTATGTAAACCCATATGCATTATAAATTACTGTTGAAATTTTATAAGCACTTAATTATGGATAGGAATTTGGTTACAAGTCTAATCTTAATCAAATTCTAAATCTAACTCTAATACATTGTACCCACATTAAAAACTTGTCTATAATCTTAATTAAGATCTAATTCTAAATGTAATTATAATTGAGTTTTATATCAACTCTATCTAATTCTAAATGTAAATTTAATAAAATTCAATCAATAGGGCTATTATGCAAAATATAAATCAGATACATAATAATTATTTGATCGAATAATACATTTTTTACTAAACTAATAATAATGCAATTCTAATTGTTTAAGTTTAAATAAATACATCTCTTTTTGTCCGTGAATTTTGTTTAAAAATTTGACAGGTGTCGAATCCGTCAAAAATAAATAGAAAATCCTATTCGGCAACTAAACACAGAGTATAGTGCAAACAAGGTCGATCCACAGAGACTGGTTGACTCATTTCTAATAATTCCAAGTTATCCACGAAAAGAAACAATTAAAGAGGGGGGAGGTTTTGAATTATTAAAACTAAGGTATGCAATTAAAATAAACTAACAAGAATTAAAACTATCAAGCAAATCACGTAGGATTAAATCAATCAGAGGGAGAATTACCTAGCCAGGGATATTCGATTCGAATTGTTATATTGATCATTGACTCAAAAATGAATTCAAGTTATTTAGACAGATTGGCTATAGTTGATAGAGACACTCGACTCAACCTCGTTTTTACTTAATTAGTCGGATAACCTAGAGACACTCGACAGTTATTTTCCCTAACAAATTCACAATCCCTAGAGACACTCGACAGGATTTAATGAATTCGCTGCATTAAGAATCATAAAAACACCAACCCTAATTAACCAAGTCGTGACACACGCAAGATTTAAATTAGATGATCTTACCCCTTAGTGAACGAGGAATGTTATCGCTAAGACCCTGTCACTAATTTACCACAAATTATCAATCAACTTTACTACACTTCAAGCATCAAGATTGGCAATATGCAATTAAATCTATCTAGATAGTCGGGCCCTACCACTAAATAAATCAATCACAATAAACGCGAAACACGGAGATAAGAATTAAAAAACGAATTGAATAAAATATTTAGGTCTCACAATATTAAAAAACGAATCTTAATCCCTAGCTAGATAATTAAGAGTTTAGCTACTAAAATCCATGAAAACAATAACGGAGGAATTCTTTAACATAAATAAACTAAATACGAAAGGAAAGAATTAAATTAAAACGAAGAACTCGTGATGAAGTCCTGCTCCTCGATGTTGCTTCGCCCAAGCTCGAACTGCTGCTGTCTCCAAAAAATGTTACCCCATTCTCTCTGCAAAGTGGCGTGTATAAATAAACCAAAATCTCCAAAATCCTCATGCAAATCGGATTATTATTCTTGCTCTCCAAGAGTTAACACAACTGGGCCTGCCTTAATATTCCCAAGAGTCCAAGACATGTGCCAGCCCAAATTAATTGCCAAAGCCCACAACTTCAAAGCCCATAGAATCAACTACAACTAACAACTCCTCCTCAGAAATTAATTTCCAGGCCCACGACAAACCAGCTCGGGCCTTCTAACACAACCCACGCCTGGGCCCACTTTCACTTAATAACATGAATGATGAATACACGTACGGCCCCATACTTAGTAGCTGAATAGCATTCCAATTTCCTTCTCAACGCGCAGCCCAATTAAACAAGCCGACCCACAAACGTGAATGCCTGCATGTGTCCAAAATTCTCATGCATCTTAAAACATTATTCTTCATGCAGCAACAATGCTCAGCCACGGCATAATGCAACAAGGCAACAAGAGTTTGCACCCTTTTTCGTGGATTTCTTCTAAACACGATCAAGTTTGTTCCAATTTCGCTTTCGAGACCCGAATCTACAAAATAAACAACAAAGCATCAAATTCTTTTGAGATAATATCTATTCAAGCACAATTCGGGGCATAAATTAATCATAAAGATGATTAATTAACGAGTTATCAATTCTAATCATATTACAATCATGTATGTCTTTCTAATTAACAAAATAATATAATTTAGACAAATTATATAATATTAACATTATAAATCACGTTATTCTCAAATAATAAATTAATTAATATTTTTTAAGTATATCTAATTCTAAACC
The DNA here is from genome assembly GCA_037501455.1 of Lantana camara. Lineage (NCBI taxonomy): Eukaryota > Viridiplantae > Streptophyta > Magnoliopsida > Lamiales > Verbenaceae > Lantana > Lantana camara. The sequence goes on from CM074861.1 coordinate 98,471,694, forward strand.
AATTATCATTTCATAAATATTTATCTAATTATAATACACCATATAATTTGGCTTAAATTGGTGTTAGGAATTTGATAAAAATTTAATATATTATTTATACTATTAGATTACATACACCTTTTTAATTAGTAATTAGTATTATGATAAGTACATAATATCATTAAAAAAAAGGAAATTAATCAAATTAAACAGAAATTATTAAAGAAAAAGGTATTTATATAATAAAGTTTGTCTATCTCAAAAGACAATGCCTTTTCCATGAAAAAATTTCAAAAACAAATTCAAACCTTCCCTTAGGTTTCAGAATTCCATAGGTCTTCGGCCTCCAATACGCCACCGTATCAGCCCATCTCATTTTCCTCGTTACGGCGCCGTATTATAGTTTCATAAAAAGTAAATACAGTTTTTTTTTTTATTATTTCGGGTCGGGTCGGGTTAATCGGGTGGGTTCGGGTTGACGGGTCACCCACAATATTTTTTGGATTGACCCGGGTCAACCCGAAACCCACCCTAACCCGTCTCATCCCCTCCGGGTCAAATTCGGGCCCTACCCGATAACCCCCAATCCTAACCTGAAATTTAAACGGGTGGGTCGGATCGGATTGACGGGTCGGGTCCATTTTTTACGCCCCTAAAGATCATTAAGGATCATTAATTTCAAATTCTTGGCATAAAAACTTTTAATTTAATTTCTTATTTATCTTAATTATATAAATGCATATATAGAGAAAAAAACAACTTATCATCATTTTTATTATCAAATATTTTATATTGTAATCAGTATTTTGTAAAAAATTCCAAATTGTCACCTTGGTCTTGGTGTGAACATATATCTCATTTTCTATTTTGGCGAAAAATTAATAATTTTCCATAAAAAGTGAACCGGATGTAAATAGCTAAGACGGCAATTCAAAAATTTTTACAAAATAAAAAAGACAATCTAAAATATATGAAACTTCAGATAAAAAACTAAAAAAATGGTTGTATGAGTAAGTTATTTTTTCCTTAAAATAATAACTATATATATGCATGTTCTTACCAAAACTCTTCATATTTATTCAGCCCAATTAAAGTAACTTAGCATGTTCAACAGCAGATCCCATGATAGTAATTAGTAAACCCTTCATGCCCCATTAACTTGTCGAAAAACGGCGATATACGCGCCACCCCATACCTGGTGGCGCCGCTCGGCGAGCGCAGCACCTTGAGCTTCGTCTCCGCCGGAAGCTCAAATAGCCGTCGCGCATGTTCCGCCGCCGCCTCCACCAGGGTCGCTGGAACGCCGTGATTGGTCAATAACGGGAGGCTCAACGGCGACGTGTTGTCGGAATCCACTTTCCTCCGCCGTGGGACTCTGGGAGGGAGTCGACGGATTGGAAGTCGAGGGGGATGATGTGTTGGAGTTTCTGTAGGTTTCTGAAAGAGAGTTTGCCATGACTTTGTGTGCAAAGAGTTACAATCGGCTTTTGAGGGTTAATGAGATATCTTATTTATATTCATGTTTGTGCGTTTTGTAATTTTAGCCAGAATCCAGCTCAATTAAATTCGTGGGAGTTTTGTGTTGTTATTTGAGGGATAATTTTAGTTAAAACCTAGTTTAATTAAATACTGCAACTACGCTGTTTTACATGAAAATTTCAATCAAAACCTAATTCAATTAAATCCTACAACGTATTTTATCTAATTATTTGCAAGATAATTTCGATAATAATCTAGGTCAATTAGATCCTCTAACGATGCAGGAAAATTTCAATCTAAATCTAAGTTCAATTAAATATTGCAACTGTGTTGTTTACATGATAATTTCAATCAGAATCTAGTTCAATTAGATCCTATAATTCTTTTTATCTCGTTATTTGCAAGATAATTTCAATCAAAATTTATAGTTTAATTCAATCCTGCAACAATGTCATTATCTAATGTGCAATTAAATCCTGCAACAACGCCATAATCTAGTTTAATTTGATTAAATCCTGCAACTGACACATTTTGTCTCGTTATTTGCAAGATAACTTCAGTCAAAATCTAGTTCAATTAAATCCTACGAAGACACATATTTTAACCCGAATTTAATTTCATTTAAACCTTACAACAAAAGATAAATGTACATTTTATGTTTGTCACACGTGAATAATGGAAATTTTTAAAAAAATAATCAATTAAACGACGGTTGTCATATATTTATCGTGGAATTAGTCGGTTTGGACACGGTTCGGGTTTGAACAACCGTGTTTGATGTGTTTTACACGTGGGAATGGGCGGCCGCGTGGAGGGAGTGTTGTCGTGGATCGGTAGGTGGATTGTGGAGGCACATTTTGTGGGAAGCCGTTGAATACAATTTCTCGGTGTTCATGTGGTATCGTAATCCTTCTAAATATTCTACCAAAATAAACACCAATCCTTTAAATCTAACATGTGGAAATTAAAATAGAAGATTTTGACCTCATCTGATTTCTACAAAATATGTTAAATATGTGAGGAGTGTTTTATATTTATTGTCTGATCTATGTATATTTTATCGAAAGTGATTGACCAAATTAATTCTAGCAATTAAAATATGTCCAAACATGCGGCTTAAATTTTTTGAAAAGAAAGTCGGAAACCAAGTTACGAGCTAACAATGTCTTTCCCATAACAAAAAATAATAATATCAGAGAGTTTAATGTCCACATAACTAACATTACGTGTCAACAGTGCTAAATTTATGTCTCATTTTGTTTCCTTCATGTCACGCCAAATAAACGAACACATGCTGTCCAAAAAAAAAAAAAAAAAAAAACTCCCAAATATCTTAAAAAAATGATATCAAGTATATATTGTGGCTATTTTTAAAAATTTTACTATCATAATTTTGAGTCAAATCAAATAACTGATATGTAAAATTCTCCTCCAATCCAACTATACCATTTCATATTAAAAAACTTCAGACATTTAATTAAACCGTAACAAGAGAAATATTAACTTACACCTATTGCATATATATAAACCTTTTGGAGTTTGTTAAGAACTTCCACTTTGCGATTCTTGATTGAATAATTAATTGGGCAAATTACACCAAGGTCCCCTGAGGTTTGGCATAATTACAAATTAATCCCTCCACTTTTGAAAATTACGGATTAGTCCCTATAAATACTGTTTCAATTGAGGTCCCTAGTCGCCGTTAGGGTTCCGTTAATTTTGACATTTGAATTTTCGAAAAACATTACAAAAAAGTCCCTGAACTATGAATTTTCTTACAAAACGACCCCTTAACTAAATCACATCAACAATGTAGTCTTGTCAAAATTAACGGAACCCTAACGGCGTCTAGAGACCTCAATTGAAACAGTATTTATAGGGACTAATCCGTAATTTCCAGAAGTGGAGGGATTAATTTGTAATAATGCCAAACCTCAGGGGACCTTGGTGTAATTTGCCCTAATTAATTACCACAATGAGATAGTGGGCTTTGTAATTATTTGCTTGGGTAAATTACATTTGACTACCCTCACAATAGGTGAAATTACAAATCAGGATGCACTTTGAAAAATTACATATTAGTTCCTCTCCGTTACATTCCGTTTGAGGCCCCTCCATTCCGTTAGCGTTTCGTCAGATCTGACCCCTGTAATTCCAGAAATACTCTTTGTATTATTTTATTATTTATGAAATGACCAAAATACCCCTAGGGACTATATTTTGTAATATAAATAAAAGTGGGGGTTCGTTTTGTTAGAAAGTATACTAGTCAGGAATGTATTTGTAATATTGTAACATATCTTTAAATTACATTATATTGAAAAAATAGTATAATAACTTGTGTATATAATAAATAAACCTTATTTGTATTGTATATATTTATATTTTTGAATTAGTCATTAAATACATATTCTTTTATATGAAAATATACAAATTAAGAACATTTTGTAGATTTTAGGTATTCAATTTTTGTGTATAATTAAAAATTAATACATTTTATTTATATTGTGTACGATATATACATTTTGTATTTTGAAAAAATATAATATATTTCTAATAATTGTATTCATACAAATTAGATATTACATAATATATTATTATGAATTCAAATTTAAAAAAATCTAAAGGAAAATAAAAAAGAAGAAAAAAAACCCCACCCCACCCCACCCCACTTCTCCATCGAAGAAGATGAAGCCGACCACCACACCCTTTAATACGAATTGAGAATTTCTCGTTTCTTCGCCGAATTCGACGTATGGGTAGTACTTTTCGATCACCGTAACGCGAAGATTGGGATTAATACCAATTCGTGGTCCAATTTTCAGTGGTGGTGGTTCTACGATGGAGCAAATTTGCGGCAATGCCGGAGGTGTTGGGCCTCCTTTTCCGGTGACGAAGACCCATACCTGCCCTATTTCAACATGATAAAGACGGTTGTGGCCTTGGTTCAGGCTGATGTTGGCTCTAGGTGGCGGTTTGGAGGTGTGCAAGACTTGAAGGCAACAACAGGATGGCCGCTTCGGCCATCGTCCGATGACGATACCTTGGGGGAACGACTTGGTTCGTTGATGGGGTGGTCGTGGTGTTGTGGGGTGGCTGGCCGGTGGTGGTTCTGCATCATCCAGCGACAGCACCTTGTTGGCGGTGCCGCTACTCATGTGGTGAAAGGTGCCGGTGCTGCTGCTAATGTGGTGAAGATACAACCCAAAGGGTGTATTGGTCATTTACCAATTTTAATAATAATTGTTATTTTTTTATTAAAAATAAAGGAAAAACGTTAAGGGTATTTGAGACTTTTTGCATTTTCAGTTTGGGACCTCAAGCCAAACAAATCTTACAAGGATTAATATAAGTGCAGGTCCTGATTTGTAATTTTACCTATTATGAGGGTTGTCAAATGTAATTTACCCTTATTTGCTAATACCCATACTTTGTTGACCCCTAATCATGACTAATGGACATGAGATTTGGTTTAGTCCCAAATGAGACAAAGATGAAAACAGGATAAGGGAATTTAATACACTTATTTAGAGGTGTCATGACTAGTATTCCCATCCTTTCCCCATTTTCAAAATTCAATAAACGGCAAAATAAACTATTTCCAAACTATATATGATGGAGAAATAATTAAATTTTTATACAATAGTCTCTTTTTTTTTGTGTTCAACCAAAAATTTTAGCTTAACCAAAGCTATGATGCACGGACACTTCTAAAAATATCATCTTGCCATGTCGTGTCATGCCGTGTCGTGTCCGACACTCCTTACGTGGAAAATTCAAGAAAAAATCCGTGTCGCCGTATCCGTGTCGTGTCGTGTCCGTATCGCCGTGTCCGTGTCCGTGCATCATAGAACCAAAGTAGAGAGAGTTATAACCATTGCTTAACACATTAGATCATAGGAATGAATGAGACAGAAACGAAACTCTAAACTACAACTTTCATTCACCAAAATTTTCCATTACATACGTGAAATTTCGCAATGTAGACCCTCCTATAATTCTAACTTTCAAGAAATTCATAAAATTTACTAAATCCGATAAAGTTGGGACTACTTTGATCCAAAATCGTGAAATTCATAAATTTATTAAATTCGATAAAGCTAGACTACTTTGATCCAAAATCATAACGTAGACCCTCCTATAATCCCAAGAAATCCACAAAATTTACTAAATCCGATAAAGTTGGGACTACTTTGATCGAAACTCGTAACGTAGACCCTCCTATAATCCCAAGAAATCCACAAAAGTTACTAAATCCGATAAAACTTGACTAGTTTGACCCAAAATCGAAACATAGACCCTCCTATAATCTCAAGAAATTCATAAAATTTACTAAATTCCGTAAAATCGGACTACTATGACCCAAACAAAAAAATATTAGACTTTTTACCTTCTTTTCCTTTTTTACCAGAAATCTTTTTACCCCTGCAAGCCTAATTTTTCTTCTTTTCGGCCAAACAAGAATCCTTGCATACAAAAGTACCATGCCACCCAGCAATTTCCAAAAACCAACAGAAACAAGCAGACTAAACAAGCAATAACACCAAACAGTCTTGCATAGAACATGAACCCCCTATGTTGCTCATTCTGCGTAAAAGCTCCAAACCTTATGGGCTTAAATATGATGAAGGACATCCAGATGAGTCCGCCAATAAATAAGAAGGAAGGAACGCTACAGTTCTGTGGGTACAAGTCGCAATGGTTCTCCGAAAGTAATGTCCTCATTATGCCCATTTGTACAGATATAAAGGGAACCGGGAGTTTCAACAGCTTCCAAAAATCGTCATTGTTGATAGGCGTGGCGACGAAGGCTGCGACATCAGCAGAGGTGGGGGTGTCGGAGGAGGCAGATGTAGCGACAGAGGTGGGGGTGGCGGAGATGGGGGTGGGGACGGGGGTGGGGGCGGCGAAGGTGGATCAGGGATCATCACAATGTGATGATCTTGAGAGTTGGCTCCAGTTTGAACATCGGCTCGAACGTCAGCTCGAGATTCTCTATCGGTTAAAAATTTCGCTAGAAATTGGACATTTTTTTAATAATAGTGCAAACATAATTTTGTATTGTAATAGTAGTGTACTATTTAGAAATAGTACAAAAGTAGTGTAAGACATTAGGTTGAAAAAACGTCTTTCAAAAATCATTTTACGATTGGTGTTTTTTATACTTTAGTACTTAAACTCTCCAAAAACTATATTTTCACCCCCACTATTTTTTGAAAAAAATCCTGAACTTTAAGATATTTGTTTTCTAAGCCAAGAGACTTATTGTGTTGATAGTCAGGTCATAATTTCAAATCCTTTTAGCCTGATTAGGTATTGTGGATTAAGTATAGACTAGACTAGAGCTATAAGGTGAGGTCCTTTATGGATAATCAATTAGAAACTACAAAGTTTTATTGTTTAGGATCTACGCTTTCAAGAACTTGTGATCATACAATGCATATGGTTGAAGAAGAGTATAATCTTACTAATATAGGCAAAACGCTAAATTATTTAGTAGATCTGACAAATCGTCTATATACGTTGACTGATTCCATAAGTGAAGATCTTTTTAAAATAGGTAGGATCGAAAATATTCACTTACCTGAAAAAACAAAACAAATTATGGAAGAATTAGTCAAAAAAGACTTACTTGAGACAAATAAAAACATTGTTATTCAAGAAACTAGTGAAAAAAGTTAAAACAACTTTGTTTAAAGGAGCCAAAGAATTCCATGAACATATCTTAACAGTAGATGTGGAAAAAGAAAAAAGACAAAATGATTTCTTATCTTATAGAGAAATTATTGAATACTGGAGATTAAGATAATAGAAACTGATGATATATGAACATCATGAAAATATATTCCAAGAATTTGAATATGTCTAAAACATAGACACTGATGATGATAACTCTGAATCTGAAGAATTCTACGCAACAAGTGTGGTGAATTCAAACTCTGAAAAAAATCCAGACTCCGAAGAAAACAATTCTGAAGAAGATGAAGATACATTTAATGTTTTTGATTCTAATCCGGATAGAAAACCTATGGATGGAGCAGGACTTTCCAATATAGAAAACATAAATGTTAAAGAAGAGATACCAATAACCTCTTATAACAAAGAATATTCACACAAAAATGGCATTGTGTCTCACGGTACATATTTAAATTTTAAGGATAATCACCCAAAAGACTATGAAAAGATCATAGACGAATGAGCTCAATCGTTAACATTCGTAGTAAACAATTACGAAAAAATTTGGACAAAAGAAAATTTTTTAGATTACATAGCAGGAACCCTATAAGGGGATGTTCTAAATTGGCTAAAAGCTTGGGAAGAATATGAGGAAGGCCAAACTGAAAAAATAGATTTATTAAGTTAAACAAATTTAAGAACTATTTTACAAGAATTTGCCACTCTAATAAAAATAAATTTTATTGGAATAAGAAATTCCAATACCTACTATAAAGATGTTAGAAATACTTTAACAAAATTAAAGTTATGTAGTATCTGTGAATATCCTACATATGCTACAAAATTCCAAAGACATTTTTGGAAGCTTAAGCATTATGATATGAAACATTGGTTGGAACAATATTTTCATAAATTCCCATCTCCATGGGATGAATTATGTGAAAATTAATATCCTGAGTATCTTGAAAAAACCAAAGGAAAAGATAATTTAGAAAATAGAATCACGTTCGGCTTAAAACAAATAGACGAACATTATTTGCAAAGAAAAGCCCAAAAGCATGTTAAAACTCAACTTGCTAGAAATATTGCAAAGCAAAAGTGTTGTGATAGAAAATTAAAAGAAAATTTTGAGATTGGATGTACACCAAGTACATCATACAAAAGGAAACGAAAAAATTATAAATTCAAACCATGAAAGAAAAATATAAATAAACCTAAATTTTTCTCCAAAAAGAGACATGTCATGGAATTTAGCAAAAGAAAATCAAGTACTTTTAAGAAAAGTTGTACTTATTATTTTTGTAATGAAAAGGGACATGTAGCCCTCGAATGTCCTAAAAGAAATACTAAAATGATAAAATTTTTGGAAGAAAATGAGCTAGAAATATGTTTAGGGGAAGAAATCTCTGAGGATGACGAGATTGTATATGAGATCGAGTCAATTTATTCAGACTAAGAAATTGAAGAACAAGTGTTTATGATGAACACTGAAATTCAAGAAGATGGTTTTGAGTTTGTCCCTAATGAAGAACTAAGTCAAATCTGACATAGTGATGTTACTAAAGAGAATCTAACCTTAGTAAATTAGATAAGTGTGAAAATCTTAGGATAGAAGATTTTTATAAAAGATCAAAGTTTGGACCTTGGCAGACAGAACATTTTGAAATGTGTGAGGGAATTACTGAAGTTAGGGCGATATCAAATTATCAAATAGAAATCCAAATATTTGACAAAAACAAAATAAAAAGACTAAAGGAAAAATATCCTAAAGTCAGATTTATACATATAGGAATAATACAAATAAGTATTACTCTTTTGTTCAGATTAGGAATCGATTCTCCCATCCTTTGTATTATACAAGATAAAAGATTTCATGATTCTATTCAATTCCTAATAGGAGGAATACAATTCAACTTAGTCTCTGGAGAAATAATGTTCAGAGTTAAGCCATTGTTTTGAAAATTCAAACCCAAAATATTAAAATTGGTGGTATTCATAATGATTTAAGAGTATCTTGAAAAGCTGTTCATCAGCTCACAAGTGATACTACGGCTAAAACAAAAAATATTGATTCCAATATTATAGAGCTTTACGAACCAAAACCTTTTGATATTGAGATTCAATCAAGATTTATAAATTGGAAGGATTTTAGTTTACCAAAGGATTGGTTATTTAAAAATTGAGCAAAATGCATTTTTGGTCCCATACTAATGGGTCATTATCACTTTTGGTCCCATGTTTTTCAAAAGTGGTTTTTTTGGTCCAGTAGTAAATTTTTTTTTGTCAATTTGAGGACTTCCGTCAAATAATTGACGGAAGTCACTGTTCATCCGTTAAATTTAAATCACTGTCCATCCGTTGACAGAAGTCACTATTCATCATTTTGATGGATGAACAGTAACTTCCGTCAATTATTTGACGGAAGTCCTTAAATTGACAAAAAAAAAAAAAAAATACTATGGGACCAAAAAAACCACTTTTAAAAAATATGGGGCCAAAAGTGATAATGACCCATTAGTATGCGACTAAAAATACAATTTGCTCTTGAAAATTTGTAACATAGCTCGACGTTAGAAGTGCTTCTTAACACCACAGTCGGGTTTTCACGATTGGATCTCAGGACATTAGGCAAAATTTTGAATCGCAAGTAGCATTGTCGAATTAGAATCGATGTCAATGTTCAGATATGCTTATAAATCACCATCAATTGTGCCGAGATTTCACAAAAATTGATTTCAAATACGTCAGAGAAGATGAACAACAAGGCTCCTGGCAACTTTGCACCATTGGAACTAAAGGAAAGGTTATTAGGTGGAATTAGCGAAAGAGACGCACATGTATATTTGCTCGAGCATGACATAATTGGGTCAAACAACTTTCTTTATCATATTTGGGTGTCAAATCATCCGGATCAGAAGTTTTATTTTGAGGACTAAATTAATCTTTTTGTGTTTATTAAACCTCGATCAGTTTTGTATTTTGTGTTTTTTCAATAGTATTATTTCATTCCAATTCGTGATATTAATTATTAGCTTTGATGAGACTATGTTTTGTTCAGTGTAATTGTTGGGGCATATTGTGAAGCGCTTGGCTTGGGTTTTTCTGCGAAGAAGGGTTGATATGGCCATGGTTATTCAAACACGACTACAATCAAACATTCAAACCTAAAATGTGGCCGACCCGAACCGAATCGAACCAAGCCGACCAAACAGGGTGGATTATACTTCCTCATTTTTCAATTTTCGATTTCTAAACACGACGAGCAACCAAATCGGAAACTCAGTTGAAAATTGTATCTAATACTTTAATAGTTAATTAGTTAAAACATATAATATACTTTTCTTTCTTGATGTTGCTCTGTTTATGGGGTTAGATTTAGCCGTTTAGTTGATATTCTATGAAGATCGTTGGCCATTTAGTTCATGTAATTTACGGCTATATACTGGATTTGTGCTCATAAATGGCTGGTTTCATATAAAAATCTCATCTTTTTTCTCCAGTTGTAGTGGAAGGGTTAAAGTATGAACATCCGAATTTCGATTCTTGATGTTAGGGCTTTTCTCGAACCCCTAATCGCTCTTTTCGCTGATCTTGTTAGTTCAGTGCGTTGTACATTGTCATCTTTTGGCAAGTCCTAAGTAACTTCAGCAGACAGTAGGATTGCATCCAATGAAACGACGTTATCCGGTACGAATAAGTCTCGGAACGGAACGAATCCGGCTGCCGGAAAGATTGGTTCTTCTGGTGTTGGTGACAATCTTAAAGATCTTTATCCATCTATGGACATTCTGAGAATGAAATTGTTATGATATGTGTGATACCCCAGCACAAAATACAAAATGTAATAAATTGGTATGTTCGGAAGTTAAAAATAATTTAGTTGTTGGAGACTTTCGTCCTATTTTGCAGAAATCGAAGTGGCTAAGAGACTGGTAGAAAATGCTCCAGTCATGGAAAAGAATCCTCACATCGATGTCCATGTGCATAGAAATTATTTATGCATTTATAACGTAGACCTCAGTAATCAATAATCATAATAAATCTCCTTCAGATTTTTCTACTTCTATCGTAGGGATGATTACACTAACTTCCCCTGATGTTCGACGTAATTACACTAACTTCCCCTGATGTTTGAGACATTACAAAAACTTCTCCCCACATTCCTAGGGTTTTAACCTAACGCCATACGATTATAGTCAAGAGCTTAAAATAAATATAAAAAATAGAGATGTTATTGTCAAAATTCGTTTATCCAGATGTGGTGTAAACTCGTAGACAGGGGAAGTTTTTGTAATTTTCTCAAATCTTAGGCTAAGTTTGTGTAATCAGGTAAAACGACTTTAAGGTGTATTGGTGCAATTATCCCTTTATAGTATGTGAAAGTCAATATGAATAATCGTCGTACAAGAGCTATGAATTTATGGAACACAGTCTGAAAGTTCACATTTACAAGGAAGGAGAAAAGCCGATATTCCATCAGGAAGAACTTACTGGCGTATATGCTTCTGAAGGATGGTTCATGAAGCAGCTTGAAGAAAACAAGCACTTCGTCGCTAAAAGTGCCGATAAAGCCCATTTATTTTGCTTGCATTTTAGCTCGAGTATGTTGGAGGAGACTCTATGTTCCAAACTCTCGCGGTTGTAGGAACTTGGTTCAATATTTCAGTAACTACCTTCATAATATCACAAAAAGACACCCTTTTCAGGAAAGCACTAGTGTGTCCGTCCATTTCCTTGTAGGCTGCCATGATTAGGTACGTTCTCACAAATCTACCTCTTCGTTTTCAATAATACATATATATCCCTTCTAATTTATCTTCACCTTACAGTTGCCTCACTTTGTTGATTAGCCTTTCTTGTTATGCTCCCACATAAAATAGAAGAATAATTAGACTGACATACACCCTAAGGTTTGGCCTCCTTAAACAAACTTGCCCTCGGGTTTGAGAAATCATAAAAACTTTTCCAATTAAAGAATTTTTATTATGGATACTCTATTTTGCCCCTGACACTTATCGATCACTGTTTGGTTTTAGAATTTATATTATAATAGCATGAATTAGTCCAAAATCCAAGGTATGGCTGGGAAAAATATTGGTAATTTTTAAAACCTTGGGGGAAGTTTGTGTAATGAGGCCAAAACTTAGGTTTGCCGGCATAATTATCCCTAAAATAACTGGATGATATCATCCATTATTTTGGTAAATTTCATTATTGATCAAAGTTTGGATGATTAGATTGGAGTGTGTGTAAAATTCTAAAGAAGGGGTAGGTTTATGTAATTATACATAGTTACAGAGGAGGTTAGTGTAACATAACATAGATGAATTCTTTGCTTTTGTTTCTGCAGGCACCAGCTGAGATAAGCATGATCATGAACAGACGTATTAGATCTGTATGCAATGCCGACGTCAAGGGAGGATTTGAGTTCAGAAAAGACGTTTCTCTCCCTGAAATATTCATACACGATACTCAGAATCCCCTCAAAGACCTCAGAGGCAAGCTACCTTCTCAAAGGTACATTCTAGCTTTTTTTGCCGGAAGAATGCACGGTTATCACCGTCCCATTCTGTTAAAATACTGGGAAAACAAAGACCCCGAAATGAAGATCTTCGGAAAGCTGAAAGAGGCAAAGGTAAAGAAAAAGATGTCTTATGCTTAGTACATGAAAAGCAACAAATACTGCATAACTGTTAAAGGCTATATATGAAGCTTACACCCCTCGACTTGTGGAGGCCATTTTCTTTGAGTGTGTTTCTGTCATCATATCGGATAATTACGCTCCTCCATTTTTCGAGACTCTGAACTGGGAGAGTTTTGCCATTTTCGTTCTGGAGAAGGATATTCCGAATCTGAAGGATATTCTTCGTCTATTCCTGAAGAAAGGTATCTCAAGATGCAAGAAAGGGTTCGCCAAGTGCATGAACATTTTCTATGGGATGAGAAGCTAGTAAACTAAGACGTTTTTCATATGGTACTTCATTCAGTATGGTACACTCGGGATTTCCAGATGAAATTTGGCTAACTAACTGATTTTCCGGACGGAAAATGTTGTGTATACATATATGATATGTGTATGTATAATAAGTGCGCTCATTCTGTATTCGAGTAGGATTAGATACCACACAAGATAGTTGGGGATGAGGTAGCCATTTAGGTTTTGAATATTTTGTATTTCCATGTATGTACCTAGTCCATGATTGGCTTATGGATACTAATATAATATCCACAACAAAATTGTATTTCCCTAGTTGTTGTACCAAATAATTTGAAATCAAAACTTTCCAAAATTTCTCACTTGAAAGAATTTGGCTCCTACTTATTATTGAAGATATTAAGGCGATGTAACATATAAATACTAGTTAAAATCCCGTACCATATAAAAGGGCCAAACCTGTTATTTAATGAACAATTATATAAATATTGAAGATTTCCAAACAATTTCTTTGAGAATTATATATATATGGAGAGAGAGAGAGTCAAATAGCCTAAGATTCAAGAAAAGGATATAAGAAAGTTATAAAGTATCCCATTATGACTAAATTTGCCATATTTATTAGTCTCCGCTGTCCCCACCGCTCGACTGCTCTAGTACAGTAAATAACTCGAGAACACATAATTATAGTTCATTACAACGAACACGAAATCGATACAGAGATCCGATGTTACATGAGTTGTTGTCTGATTTCAATCTCAAACAGGTATTACTGAACCATCATTCACACGTGGTCATTATTGAATCACTGTTTAGTTGAAAGATTCGAACTTTAAGCTCCATAAATTAAAGAGAACATCCATTCACCTCAATTATTGTTCTAGTTGACTTCTCGGAGCTGCTTGCAATGGCAGAACTCTGTTCTGTTATTTTGATGGATTGAACTTGATTCTGTGAGCTGGGCTGAAGCTGAATCTCTCGCTTTTACTGTGGGTGAGTTCGGAGAATCTTAATTTGAGTTATTTTTTCAAGAAAGTTTGGGTTTTTCTGGGTTTCGTCATTCATGGGTTGTAGCTCAATCTCTTCGTAGGTATTGCTCTGTTTCTTGATTTTGTTTATTAGCTTACTTGTGAAGATTGGGATGGGTTTCTGCTGCTTTTTTGCTTAGTCTAACCTTGAATATGAAGATTGAATACTACTTATATCTGGAATTGTTTGTTCTTGTAGTTGTAATGATTATTGGAAATTTAGAAGTCAAATTGTGATCAATTGTGTTTGAATTTTGGTGCTTTTTGGATGTTTATTGCTAAATTTTGCTTTTGAATTTCAAAATCCCATCTTTGAATGAGGTTCTTGAAACATTTTGAGAAGCAGATTGTCCTATTACTTGATTATTTGGTTTGAAGGTCGATTTGAGTTTTGCTTAATCTATGCAGCATTCTGTGATTTGATATGGGAGATAAACTCCGGTACAAATGTTTGTTGGAGACGAGGAGACTGCTGTTGTTGATGGGAGTGGTTTTCGCGTTCTTCTTGTTTGTTCAGTATATTGAGCTTCCATATAGTAATATATTATCATCTTTATTTTCGAATAGTAAAGCTCAAGTAGACATCTTTCCTGGTATAAATCAGAGAGATTTCAGTAGCTTAAATTCGAATGGTACGAGTGTTGTTGATGTGGTATCGAGTGCCACGAATGTCTCCGATGGAAAAATCAGTGATGTGATGAGTGTGAAAGATGGTTTTGACACTGTAGACAGCAAAAGCTTGAATGAGACTTTGGTCGATGATATTGATCCCGAAGATGAAACTCTGCCGGAGGATTTCTTGCAAATGAATGGCAGTTCAACCGTTGAGGGATTAGTAAGAAAGGATAGCTTCCCGTTGGAGGAGACTAAGGAAACATCGGACAAGAATGGGGGCGATGTTGTCATTCAAGAAACTCGTCCGATTACTACATCTGCGAGAAAAGATGGTTTTAACCTTGAAAACAACAAAAACTCAAATGAGACTTTGATTGATGATATTGATCCCGAAGATGAAACCCCGTCCAAGGATTTCCTGCAAATGAATGGCAGTTCAACGATTGAGGGATTAGTAAGAAACGATAGCTTCCCATTGGAGGAGACTAAGGAAACATCTGAGAAAAATGAGGGCGCAGTTGTCACTCAAGAAAGTCCTCTGGTTACTACATCTGCAAGAAAGGATTCTGAAACTATACGTCAAAAGACAGAACCCAAGATTACAAAGGAACCGGAACCGGCGGTGGTACCTATATCTAAAATGAACGATATGCTGCTCCAGAGCCGTGTATCATATTATGCAATGGTATGTAAAGATATACGGTTATTCGATGACATTTTCTGCTTTGCTTTTAATTGATTGTCGCTTTTAATATGTTTTTAGAAGCCGAGGTGGTCCTCTACAGTTGATCAAGAATTGCTAAAAGCGAAGTCCCTCATTGAAAACACACCATTTATAGAAGAAGACCCTCAATTTGATGTTAGCTTGTATCGAAACTTCTCTGCATTCAAAAGGTACTTAAGCTTCAAATTGTGTAAACCTTATGGATAATTACACTGGCTTACCCTGAATTTTGTCCTAATTACAACAACTTCCCCTGGCATACTCTATTATGATTTGACCTAACACATGCTATTACACTCATGAATTTAGATTCAAATATTTATCAGTAAGTGTCCAGGTCAAAATAGCGTATTCCTAAAATATTAGAGATGATGTGATCAAAATTGATCGATCCAGATGTAATGAAAGTTCTTTTGTAAGAGAAGTTTTTGTGATTTCTCAAACATTGGGGGAAGTTTGTGTAATTTATGTCGAACCTTTGGGCATGTCAGTGTAATTATAAACATTTAAAAGCTCGATCTTGTGCTTATAAAAGAAATTCCCGCATTTCCGTGTAGGAGCTATGAGTTGATGGAGCAAACTCTCAAGGTGTATACCTACGCTGAAGGAGAACGGCCTATATTCCATCAGCCACCTCTCAAAGGAATATACGCATCAGAGGGATGGTTCATGAGGCTGCTAAAAGCAAACAAACGATTTGTTACTAAAAAGCCAAATAAAGCTCATTTATTTTACTTACCTTTTAGTTCACGAATGTTGGAGGTGGCCTTATACGTACCCGATTCCCACAACCGCAAACCCTTGATAGCAACTTTAAGAAACTACGTTGAGATGATCACAACAAAATATAGTTTCTGGAATCGAACTGGTGGAGCAGACCATTTTCTTGTTGCCTGTCATGATTGGGTATGTTTCTCCTTCGGAAAATTCTTATACGAGCTGCATTTTGGTCCCATGTATGATCCAAATGTTACAGATTTGATCATATTTTGAGATTTTCATTTTAAATGAAGTTAAGATTGTGCAACATTTGTGTTTTCTCAGGCGCCATTAGAGACGAGGATGATCATGGCTAACTGTATTAGAGCATTATGCAATGCTGACGTCAAAGAAGGGTTCCGATTCGGGAAAGACGTCTCTCTCCCTGAAACATTCGTGAAATCCCCTCAAAATCCCCTGAGACAGCTTGGTGGCAAACCACCTTCCAAGAGACGAATCCTAGCCTTCTTCGCTGGCAACATGCACGGCTATCTCCGCCCCATTTTGTTAAACCATTGGGAAAACAAAGATCCCGACATGAAGATCTTCGGTAGAATAGGTAAGGTGAAAGGGAAAATGAGCTACGCTCAGTACATGAAGAGCAGCAAGTACTGCATATGCGCCAAGGGGTTCGAAGTAAACAGCCCCCGAGTGGTGGAGGCCATCTTCTACGAGTGCGTCCCGGTCATCATTTCCGACAACTTCGTCCCTCCCTTTTTCGAGACTCTGAACTGGGAGTCGTTCGCTGTTTTCGTGCTGGAGAAGGATATACCGAATCTGAAGAACATACTCGTGTCGATTCCCAAGAAACGGTATCTCCAGATGCAGAGGAGAGTTAAGCAGGTACAGCAGCACTTCTTGTGGCATCCCAGGCCTGTGAGGTATGATATTTTTCATATGATACTG
This sequence comes from Lantana camara, assembly GCA_037501455.1. Taxonomy (NCBI): domain Eukaryota; kingdom Viridiplantae; phylum Streptophyta; class Magnoliopsida; order Lamiales; family Verbenaceae; genus Lantana; species Lantana camara. The sequence continues at coordinate 98,488,795 of CM074861.1, forward strand.
CATTCTGTATGGTACAATAGAGTCTTCCAAACAAGGGCTTCGTGAAGTACACCAACTTCAGAAGTTATATAACATCATTATGTTTGTTTGGTTTGTTTCTTAGCGCACAATAACCGGCAAAGAAGATAGAAAATGTTGTAAATTTATTGTGTTATGTTTTTATTTTTATTTTTATTACATTAGTAATTTATTAGGTGGTGAGAGATTCTTTTCGTGTAAATAAGTCGAGAAGTAAATTCATTTTTGCTTGTAATTTACCTTTTTTTTAAGGGTTAATTACATTTAGCACCCTTTTGGAGTCTCGGATATTACAATTAGATCCTTATTAGTCATTTTATTTTATTTTGGCTCCTTCTAAAATTATAACTTACATTAAATCAATTTTTCGTTAAATTTTTAGTGTGACATCATACATTTTGGGACTTGAATTTTTCGTTTTATCCCTGTCTTAAATTTAGAACTTGGTATAAAAAATTTAACTATTAAGGGAGGGGGAAAATGGGAAATTCAAATTACAAAATCAATCACATCGCTCTAAATTTAACGAAAAACAAATCTGACATAATTTATAATTTTTAAAAGGGACCAAAATGTAATAAAATGACTAAGAGGTATCCAACTCTAATATCCAAAACTCCAAAGGGTGCTAAATATAATTAACCTTTTTTTTAATTATACTTTTTCCATGTGCGAGTTGGGTTTCTATAAACACTAAAGTTCTTCGTACCGATGATATGTCACTTACATTGATGAGGAGCCAAATTTGGAGTTCCCTCGTAATTTCTTCAACATGAGACATAACTCATTTAATCTAAAATATCCGGTAAATAAATAAATTGAGCACTTAACTATAAATGCTACAATAATTTCTGGACATTTAGGGGTGTTTGCACTTTCCAACTTTTCCGTTTTTATAAGCAATAAATTAGCTTTTAAAATTTGTTTTCAAATACTTTATTTGGCCGGAAAATTTTACCAGAAATTTTTAGAGGGGGCATCAGAAAACGAACTTAAATGTTACATACTATTTATATCGAAACATGAAGATTTGGAAGGCAAAGTGCAAATACTCTCAATTATACATATTTCAATCAGTATATACATAACTAAAAATCAAATATATTAAAAAGGAAAAATAACATGTTTAAATAAATATGAATTCAATACAAATTATTAAATTGAAAAACAAAAAATACGTGTTATAAATGAACAATCAAATATGGGACCATCAAGGCAAAGACAATTAAAAAAGAAAGCGGGGTTCTTTTGCAATTAAAATAATAAGCAGGGACGATCTTTATAATAAATATCTATTAAGTATGGTTAAAAATGCAATAAATTTTCCCTGAAATGCTAAGAACCTTCCCATGATTGGATCTGAGATTCTGAGGAAACCCACTCTTTTCAAGTAAGCCATTCATTAACTGTTTTCTGTCTTTTATCTCTTCCAGTGTCTATATGATTCTACATTCAGATATTTTTTCAGATAATTATTCCAAGAATTCTTGATGAATGATGATGCAGGTCTGCAATCTGGATCACCGACAGTAGGATCATCTCCTTCAGGCATTCATTGACACAGACAAGATATTCATTCTTGATTGTACTATATATGTCTGCAGCAGAGATTTGTATTCTGTACTAAGAGTTTCTAAATTGGCATGTTTGATTACAACTGAACTTTCCGAATATGGATCGCAGATATCGATCTATATTTCGGGATTCGTGTCAAGCTAGGAGATTGTTATGGGTGATAGGAGCAGCATTTACTGCAGTGTTGATGGTCCAATGTTTGTACAAGGTTCCATATGACAGTGTTCTGACATCCCTTTTGTCTGATGGGAAAGTTGCCTTTTTTGGTAGTAAGGACTATGGAAGTAAAGAAATGGGGTCTGCAGATAACAGCTCCAGTTTCAAGAAAAATGGTGAAGAGAGGGGTGGAACTTCATCGGTGTCTTTAGCTCAGATGGACGAGCTTTTGCTGGAAAGTCGGGCGTCGTTGGTGAACTCTTCGAAAGTATGTAAGAATTCGTATATTGTGATTGATAGTGTTGAAAAACTTGGTCTTTTATTGTTACTGACGTTTTCTGCAGCGGCCGTTTTCAGTTTCAGCTGTCGATGAAGAGCTGATTTTCGCGAAAAAGGAGATACAAAATGCGCCGTTGGTGGATAGTGGTTCGGGTCTCTACGCGCCTCTTTATCGCAACGTTTCACAATTCAAGAGGTGTGTGTTAATGGATGCTAATGATCATTAGCTTTCTTGTTTCATTTTAGGGAAAATTACGCCCGACATAAAGTGACTTTTGGCTATGTTATAAAACCTTCAATAGGTTTGAGAAATTACGTAAACTTCCCCTGTCGTAGAATTTATATCGCATTTGCATTTACGAATTTTTTGATAGTTCATAATTCCATCCGCAATTTTGTATGAATACCCTACTTTTTCCATAAAATTTACAGATCAATTTTTTATTTTAAATTCATGATTATAATAACATGCGTTAGGCCAATCTTAGGGTATGCTGAGGGAAGTTTTTGTAATTTCTCAAATTTCAAGGGAAGTTTGTGTAATTGTCTGACCTCAGGATATGTCAGTATGTCACTGTAGTTAACGTCTATTATGTTATTCTTAAAACAGGAGCTACGAGCTAATGGATAAAATGCTGAGAGTTTATATCTATAAAGAAGGAGAAAAACCAATATTTCACGAGTCTATACTAGAGGGAATCTACGCGTCGGAGGGATGGTTCTTGAAACTGTTAGAATTAAACAAGCAATTCATTACTCAGGATCCCACAAAAGCCCACTTATTCTACTTACCTTTTAGTTCGAGACTGCTGCAGCTAACGCTCTACGTGCGGCATTCACACAATCGCACCAACCTCATTGAATTCATGAAGAATCATGTCGATATGCTCATTCATAAACACCCTTTTTGGAATAGAACAAATGGAGAAGACCATTTCTTGGCTGCTTGCCATGATTGGGTAATGACACTCTTTCTCATGCTTCTACATTCTTGAAAATTACCTGTTATATAAAATGTCTGGTCATAGCAGGGAAAGAACCAAAGGGCTTGAAGTTTTAGTTAGATGGGCTTGTTTGATTCGAAGCAATATGTTGTATTCTTTTTGATATGGTATCACTCATTTTGACCATCTAACGTGTTTAAAATGTTTAATCAAACTTGGCCTTATCTATTTTTACTAAAGAATTTAGATATCCGATCTTATCCTGCCAATAAGTAAGAGCTAATTGAACCATGTAACATGTCGAATCAAACGTGTCCTTTATGTTCTTTACTTCTTTTACAAAATGTTTACGATAATTACACAAACTTCCCCTGAGGTTTGGCCTAATAACACAAACTTCCCCTGAGGTTTGAGATATTACAAAAACTTCACTTATCAAAGAATTTATATTACATTTGAATCCCTGAAGTTTGATGGCGCATCTCTAATTTTTTGTGAATACTCTTTTCCCCCATGTATTTGATTTCAAGTCCATGATAGTAGCATGCATTTGCCAGACCTCATGATGTGTTAGGGGAAGTTTTTGTAATTTCTAAAACCACGTGGAAAATTTGTGTAGCTAGGCCAAACATCTGGGTATCCCAATGTAATACTTTCAAACTTTTCTTTCCAGATTAAAATTTTCGAGTCTGTCCCAGAATCGAAGCTAACAGTTGCACATGTTTCCTCATCATCAGGCCCCTGCAGAAACAAGAGGCCTAATGCTAAGTTGCCTGAGAGCCCTCTGCAACGCTGATATCAAGGCAGGCTTCACAATAGGAAAAGATGTTTCTCTCCCTACAGTATACGTACGTTCAGCCAAGAATCCACTAAACAACATAGGAGGCCAACCGGCCAAAAACAGGGCAATTCTGGCATTTTTTGCTGGTTACATGCACGGAAGCGTTCGCCCAACATTGCTAAAACACTGGGGAAACGACACAGAGATGAGAATTTTAGGCAGAATGCCTCAAGTAAAGGGCAACACAAACTACATAGAATACATGAAAAGCAGCAAATATTGTATCTGTGCAAGAGGGTACGCGGTCCACAGCCCGAGGGTTGTGGAGTCGATTCTGTACGACTGTGTTCCTGTTATTATATCTGACAACTATGTTCCTCCATTCTTTGAAGTGTTGGAGTGGAGGTCTTTCGCGGTGTTTGTGCTGGAGAAAGATATACCGAATTTGAAGAGAGTATTGACGGATATATCTGAGGATAAGTATCTTGAGTTGGTGAAGGGTGTTAGAGAAGTGCAGAGACATTTTTTCTGGCATTCTGAGCCTGTCAAGTATGATTTGTTTCATATGATCTTGCATTCTGTTTGGTATAACAGAGTTTTCAGGATCAAATCATCTGCATAAATGATAAAATCTTTGCTGTTATGAACAGTTTGAAGATATCATGTGTTTAATCAGTTTTTAATTAAGAGTCATGTGCAATAGATGTTAGAAGCATTATAAAGACTCGTTTTCAGGTGACCAGCCATGGAGACTATTATTATTCATGATCTTTGATATATATTTCGACGGATTTTCTCTTTACAACTCATACAACGAAAACCGGGAGACCAACAATTCATCAGCATCGAAGGAGAACGTTGTTGAGGTGTCCGCCCGTATGCAAAGATTAGATTCATATACTTTAGTTTTCGGATTTGGAACTTATTTTCTATTACTGGAAATATCTGTGCATATATATATAGCAAAAATGAGTTTTTTGAAGGGAGTGCTTTCATGTAATGTGTTGTTGTGAGGGGAGGAGTTGCCCCATGCCCCCTCGACTGACTTACTCCTATTATATATGCTAGTTTTCTCTAGCAAGACATGGAAATTTTCTCTAAAACGTGTTAATATTCTCTGTCAAATAAAGTAGTGAACTATAGCGGTAAGAATATAACAAATTCTCATTATTTATACATTATAGTTAAATTGCAAATATTTATATGAGCCAGCTGCATTTGTTGATCTCAATGTGGAGTTATAATATTGTGTCATACTCATCAATTTCATGATATTTATTCAAACGGTTGATTGAAACGCTGAAATTATCGAAATGTCCTTATCACACCTGAACTAAGTTTTGTTACATATCACTATCCATACTTTACGTTTTCACAAAAGACAATCTCCAATTGATTTTTAGTGGTTTTGCATTAAACATATGATGCGCATCGAGTTTAATAAGGGCAACTTTGTCCTTTGCTAAGTCACAAAGTGATAAATTTGTCCTTATTAAGTCATGTATACATCACGTGTTCACTATTCAAGCCATCGAAACCACCAAAATTCTAATGTCGTTGATTAGATTAAAAGCCAAACATATTTCGCTTGCACTGCTCCTTTTAAAATGTGAAATTATTACATATTACTTATGAACAATATTTCGCTTGAGGTTTTGGTACGTAATGGTACAGTAGTAAATAATTAATTGTCTGAATATTCTAGAAAAAATTAATGTACTAAACAATAATATAAATTACACATTCTGCATGATTGTTTCTTACTCAAGTAAATAATATTCCATGATCAATATTCAATTTACCCTTTCTAATATTAGTACATATTCAAGAAAACAACAATATGTGACAAATTATTAAAGCGGGAGAAAAGTACTAGAAAAAAGAATCGAGTTAAAGAATCTTAAGTGTAATAATCAGATATTCTTTTTGAACAGTGATTTATTAAGTTTAAATTCATGGATTCGAAGAGTACTTAAGTATTCAATAGATTCGCAAGTTCGGAAGTGACAGTATCCACAACATAAAAATGTTGTACAAACAAAATTAATAAAACTTACATTAATTTGGAAGTGTTATTCCCAAACGAGAGAGAAAAAAAAAAAAAAAAGAAAAGTTAAGTCATTTTCATCTTTTACTAATGATGATTTTTCAAGAAGAAAGACAACCCATCTTGTCTGGAAAATAAATGGTAATACAAGTATTTTAGAGTGCTTCACGCATAATTGACATAATTACTCATTTTCCAACTTAATTATATAATATTCATTTAAGCCAAAAATTAATAATTAATAAGGTAAATAAGCCTTTAGTTCAATTTATTATATAAATAAACTATTTTCATATAAAAAGAAATAACTAGAAAATATTTTAGAATAACTTAAAATAATTTTGAAGAACTTCGTTGAAACGTAAAGTAATCAATATTTGTAAATATATGACAAAAACTTAAAACTACAATAATCTACTAAAAAAATATATATATATACTGATATTATATTTGTAAATATTTTAAAAATTATTTTTCATTATTCGATATTTTTTATTTTCACCGTCAATTTAAAAGGGTGAAATGTATAAATAGATGTTCTTTTTAATTCTAAAGCAGTGCTACGCGTGTAATGCGCACATACTTTATTAGTTGATTAAATAATAAATAAGCCACTAAATCTTGATTTGCCACGGCCGTAGAATTTGGTAACAAAAGCAGCAAACCTGACAACGTTGAGGGATTAGAAAAAGCCCGGGATCGGAAAAAAGCTATGCTGAAAACTGCTGTTCCCATACAAGGATTGGTTTTGTCTGAAAATTTTTGAGCCTTTTGGTGAAGAGAGTGATGCTGGAAAAATGGAGGGGGTGAAGCCCGATTCTCTTCGGATGGTTTTTTCATCACCGAGGTCTATCGCTGAATTTGATGATGCGGCAACTAAGCTACAAAAGGTTTACAAAAGTACAGAACGCGAAGAAACCTCACCGATTGTGCGGTTATCGTTGAAGAGCTCTGGTTCGTGCTTTTCCTATGATTTATATTTGTGTTTCGATAGATTGATTTCTTGATGTGCTTCATTTTCTATAATTTTGCCTTTACTGGTGGAAGACATTGGATTCAGCGGACATAGAAAGAATTCTTCAACAGGTATGATCAAGAAACAGCTGCATCGAGGTGGGGTCGAGCGGGGAAATTAATGGCTTCTAAGGTATCATTCAAATATGTTATAAAGTTCAAAGTTCTATTGAAAATTATTTTAACAAATTATTAACATGATAGCTTGGCAAAGGATTACTCAAAGATGAAAAGGCTCAGAAACTACCCCTGCATCATTGGCGTCAAGCTGTAAGCTTTATGCTCTATGCTTTGTCTAGACATTTACTATACGAACTGTCTTTATCCTTGACAACAATTATAATTGTTTTTATGATTGTTGCCATAGATTGGTCCTTGTCACTGTTATGGACGCAACTTAGACGTATGATCCGACCGGAAAAGTTATCAAACTTTCTTTTATTGGTAAGAATTGTCTCAAAAACAACAGCAACTTAAGTGGTTAAAGTGAAGAAATTATGGTTACTTGATAGTTCTAAGGATAATTACAAGAACATACCCTCAAGTTTTGGACTAATTACAGAAACATCCCCTTAGATTTGAGAAATTACAAAGTAATTGAAGTGCTGAGGGGATTTTTTGTAATTTGTCAAACATTGTGGGAAGTTTGTGGAATTATTCCAAACCTCAAGGTATTCCAATATAATTATCCCTAAGTTCTATGCTTGATTGCCATTGTTTTTTCATGATATAGGTTGGATATTGGAGATGGCAAGGAAGTGAATCTTCGAAGCTATTGGAGAGCGAATATGAATCGTCAATGCATCCAATATCTCGGACTCGTAAGTCTTATTGAATGTTGCCACAAGATTACATCAGTATAACTATTGCATTTAAAACTTTCGTTCTTTTTTGGTACTATAGAAAGAGAGGGAACAATATGAGGTGATTGTGGAGGAGGGGAACTTAGGATACAAGCAAAGTGGGATGCTATTGGACACAGATAAAACTTGTAAGGATATTCTATCGAAGACGACTCGACCGAACCTAAGGCCCCGGATGAGGAACTCGAGCTCGATAATGATGTGTCATGCAGACTGGGGATTAATATAACCAACATAAATGCACCCAAGCTTGACCTATTGGATATAACACAACTATAAAAATTATATAAAAAATAAATAAAAAGAATTGAGGGAGAAATTTTTTTTTAAGAAAATAAAAATAATTGATGGAAAATAAAAAGTTAAGAAAACGTGGTTAAAAAAAGAGCACAGCAATAAGTTGGATGTAAAATAAATAAAATTAAAATTCAAAAGATCAAATTTAATTTTCTCATTTAATATAATAAATATATTTATTTTTAATTAATAGCATAAATATATAATATTTTATTTTTTTAATATAATAGTATAGATATATAATATTAGGAACACGTTTTTTGTAACTTAATGGGCAGCACCTGGAATGTTTACTTCGTTGCACACACATTGAGTGTGCAAAAAATTACTAGTATCAATTATTTACATATTTAGTGTTTTTAATATTATTATTTCATAGTTTTATTTTCAATTATTTTGGACAATATAGTATGGAAAAGTGACATTAGGAATTTAATATATTTATAGGTTTTTTAAAATTAAACAATATTGTTATTAACATGAATTGATATTGAAATCTAAATAAATTAAAAGCAAAATTAGTAAAATAATGGACATAATAATTTTTTTAATTATAATTAGATAATTTTTCGTCAAAAGAATATAAAAAAATATTTTAAAAGAATTTCTAATGGTGCGCATGATCTATGCGTAATTTTCTGATAATTACCTAGTTAACAGCGGGACTATTATTGCAATATGTGGGACTATTATTGTACGATTTCTTAAAATATGAGACTTTTTTTTGCATTTTTAAAACGAATGAAACTAATATTGCAACACTCCAAATCGAATGAGACAAAAAATGCAAATTTTCCGCCTTTTTTTGGGGGATTTAATGGGTTGGGCCTGGAATTGGCTCTTTTTGCCACTTGATGGTCATCAATGAATCAGCCGAGCATAGCCTTGGCCTATCTTATCTTGCCATCTAACATGTTGAATATGTTTAATCAACCTTGGCCTATCTTATCTTGCCATTACGAGCTAATTGAATCGCGTAACATGTCGAATCAAATGTGTCCTGTACTTTTACAAAAAGTTAGGATAATTATACCAACACTCCCTGATGTTTGACTTAAATGCACAAACTTCCCCTGAGGTTCAACCTAATTACACAAACTTCCTCTGTCGTTTCAGATATTACAAAAACTTCCCTTATTAAAGAATTTACAATACATTTTGAATCCATGAATATTGATGATGTCATCTCTAACTTTTTGTGAATAGCCTTTTTCCATTATATTTGACTTTATAAGAACATGCGTTGGCCGAACCTCATGATATGCTCCGGGAAGTTTTTGTAATTTCTCAAACCACGGGGAAAATGTGTGTAGTTAATTAGGCCAAACCTCTGGATATCCTAACATAATAGTCCTAAACTTTTCTTTCCAAAATTAAAATTTTTGAGTGATCTATCCCTGAATCGAACTTAACAATTATATTGGATGTGTTTCCTCATCATCAGGCCCTGCAGAAGCAACAGCCCTAATGTTAAGTAGCCTGAGAGCCCTCTGCAATGTTGATATCAAGGCAGGCTTCACAATAGGAAAAGACATTTCTCTCCCTACAGTATACGTACGTTCAGCCAAGAATCCACTAAACTACATAGGAGGCCAAGCGGCCAAAATGATGGCAATTCTTGTACTTTTCGCTGGTTACATGCATGGAAGCATTCGCCCAACATTGCTACAACACTTGGAAATGACACCAACATGAGAATTTTAGGCAGAATGCCCCAAGTTAAGGGCGACACGAACTACATAAAATGCATGAAAAGCAGCAAATATTGTATCTATTCAAGAGGGTACGCGGTCCACAGCCCGCGCATTGTGGAGTCAATTTTGTACGAGTGTGTTCCTATTATTATATCTGATTACTAGGTTCCTCCATTCTTCGAGGGGAGTGGAGGTCTTTCGCGGTGTTTGTGCTGGAGAAGGATATACCGAATTTGAAGAGAATATTGATGGATATAATATTGGAGGATAAGTATGTTGAGATGGTGAAGGGTGTTAGAGAGGTGCAGAGACATTTTCTTTGGCATTCTGAACCTATCAAGTATGATTTGTTTCATATGATGTTGATTCTGTTTTCAGGATTAAATCATCTGCATAAATGATAAAAATCTTCGTTGTTAATCATAAACAGTTTGTAAAATTCATGTGATTTGAAGGGATGCCGAGAGAGAGAGAGAGAGAGAGACAGTCATATATATCATATGTCTTGAACAGTTTTTTAAGAGTCATCATGTGCAATAGATGTTGCATTGCAAAGACTCCTTTGTAGGTTTGATCCGTGATATTTTGACGACGAAAACTGGGAGACTACGTTTCATCAGCATCAAAGAAGAAAATTGTTGAGGTGCCTGCCTGTATGCAAAGATTAGATTTTCACTTTGGAAATATCTGCAGCCGATGTATGCACGTATATTTAGTAAAAATGAGCTTTTTGTTACAGAAGGGAGTGCTTTCTCGTAATGTGTTGCGACTGAGTGACGGACAGGGAATTGGGCGACTGCCGCCCCCTCAACTTCCTCACCCCTATTATGCATACTACTTTGATCTTTAGCAAGAAATGAAATTTTTTTGTAAAAATTGTAATTGTTTGTGTCTTCGCCCCTCATGTTATTATTCTTTCTCGCGTAAAATAAAGTTCTGCATCCGCCACAGTTTGTTATAACAATCTAGAGCAACTAGAGCTACTTCAATATATGCATGTAAGAACATAGATATTCTTCACTAGAGTAGTAAAAACTATAGCAACAAGAACACAACAAATTCTCATTATTTATAAATTATAACTAAATTGCCAATATTTAAATGAGCCAACTGCTTTTGTTGATCTCAATGGGAGTATAATATATTCTGTCACGCTCATCGATTCCATGATATTTTTTCAAACGGTTTATCAAAACGCTACCCTCCGAAATGACGAAAATGCCCTTATCCTCCTCATTTCATGGGGATTCGTTACGCGGTCTCTTTAATACGACTCATCTTGATCGCCATTAATCGCCATGGATCTGTATCATCTGCTGCAGAAATGGACTGTAACATGAACCTGTCATGGAGCTTCTGTAGCAAAATATAAACATACGTACGTACATACATGCATTTTTGGTTAATTTTATATTCTTTTTCCCAAATGTCGTGTAATTTGTTTTTGGCAGAAAAGAAGTGATGATATTAATTCATGTTTTCAGATCATGACCATGTCAGAACAGATCATGATGTATAGTACCTTGTTATATATTTGTTATAATATATACTTTTACCAAGATATTTATTATTGATGAGCATGCCACATGATGTACATGTGATGGAGCAGGAAAAATATTAATAGGGTTTCAATTAATATAAAAAGGTCTTTTAGGACAAAAAATAGGTATGATCAGAAATTCAGAATTAATCCTGAGAGAAATTAAATATCAGGGAAAAAATGGCCCTACTTTCAAGAAAAACTATAATTCATGTATATTAAAACTTAGATTATGTGGTTGTAATTAATGTCAAGGCTACAATGGAGCAGATTTTAATGTGAATTGATCCACATTTTTTATTTTTTCAATGAGTAAGATTATGCAGTGGATAAAATTCGATTATGACATGTGCGTGGTCTATATGTTAAAGATGAATCATGATAAATAACGAGTCAAAATATCCAACCACAGTCTTAGCTCCCCAAATCGATTCAAATCGGAAATAAGTCACTGAGTTTGCTAGTCTGAATTTTATCGTGTCTAGGGTGGTTTACTCGATTATCGTGGTTTGAAACTTAACTACTAACTTGGTTGTCTTAGTTGTGGTCAGCTTGTCCTCAAATGGGACTACTTGTAGGATCTCTAATTTTTTCTTTGGCTCGAGGTTATTCACGCCTTATTACTTTCGCGGGCATTTCTATAGTTCTTTTTGTTTGATATCTGGCTCCACGCTTTGCACTCTTTGCGTTTGGCTGCAATAAATGTGGGGGGTCTTTGTTAAATTCCTCAAAGTCCCGATTTATTTAAAAAAAATCAAAATATTCAATCCCAAATTTTAACATTATTTTTATTGATTTTAATAGTTCACAAAATGTAGAAGGATTAACATTCTTTTAAAGTATTTCCATATAGTTTTTCAACTACTTTCGATAAAATTTAAACTCGTAATCGATCTGTTCATATCTAGCGATGATTACCATCAAAAGAGAGATAGATATATAGTCCATAAAGGAGTATTGAGTGTTGGACTGTTGGTCCAAAGTGTGGGGGTGTAACAGATTACTTGTTATTGGTGAATTAAATTTAGCATTGAAAAAAAGATGGAGGGGCATTAATGGAGTAGGGGCCATCACTGTATTTTGGACTAAGACAAACCACAACTATCTCTTACAATGATATGATATGGTACGTAAAAGTGAAACATTTGACAACCTACATCAACACTGGGTAAAAATACATCACCTTCCTCAATATTACATTTATTTATTGATTCTTTTTTGCTTTAGTTTTTGTCACAATTTTTATGAAAATTTTCCATACAAAATATGAAGATTAATGTGAACAATAATACAATATATGGATTGAATTTTAAATAAATTAAAACAAGAATATTTAGTCAATTCTCTATTATTTGATTCAACGCAATCATGCCTGATGTGTGGAAAGATAAAACACTTTGATTCATGTGATATTATAATTATTATTATTATTATTATTATTATTTTTTTTAAAAAAAAGGTAAACTATAAGATTTATAGATAGAGATTTAGATATTTAATTTATCCATAAAAAATAGATAATTTTAAAATTAAGGAAATTCGACTAAACTACATATAATAAGAGAATCAGAGAGTGTGGTGGAGTAAAATAAACTTATTTACTCTTAACTAACATTTAAGGTGTCGTATCTCAACTTCAAGTATAAATCTATTTTAAAATTTCTGATCAGCCAATTCACATTTTAAGGTGACAATACAATTGATTAACTAGTAATCATGATTGGCTATGTGTTAATTAGTCGACATAGTCGATCGTAATAACTAGCATATTCGTTGAATCACAAACATCTTACACCATGGACAATTTATAATCAAGAGATTTAAAACTATTCCTTAATTTATGCGGTCTTGATTTACAGTATTTTACCTTCCTCCTTTACTATGGAACAGTGTACAATTTTAGGCGGGTAAAACACTGCAAATCTTGGAAAACGAATTGAGAATGAGATATTTATTGCAGCAAGCAATATGAGCAAGTGTCGAAGACAGGACTCACACAGGTCAAACTAAAGGTTTATTACAATGTGTATTAGTCTCTTTAATACTTTGTTGTCAGAACACTTGACAGGGAAATATGATCATCACCTTCAATTTCTTTTTTTTTTTTCTCCATTTAATTTGCTCAGCTTCTGGAAAAGGACTTCATCATGCTCTCAGAACTGCCGAAATTTTAATTTAATTTTTCTACTGATTTTGTTATCAGTGAGATATGATTCAGAAATGAAAATTCAGATAATCTGCACACTGAGAAAAACATTTAATCAAGTCTTTTTAATTTTCTAACATTTTTATCGTATTTTAGTCATTTTACGATCGAGTAAAGTAAAGATTAACGATGTTAAAACACTAAAAAAACGTTTAGATGGTGGTATGTTACAAATGCAAAGATAGGATGGCGATTAGCAATGAAAGTTTGTTGGAATGATAAATTACAAAAAGGCGTAAAGTTCGAATAATAAAAAATCTTTTTCTCAATATTTAATCAAGTCTTTTTAATTTTCTACCATTTTTATTGGATTTTAGTCGTTTTACGATCGAGTAAAGTAAAGATTAACGATGTATTTAATGGCGAATTCTGTCGTTGAAGAGATATCATTGATGTGTTCGGGTTATTAGAAAATTGTGAGGGCGGATTGATTAATAATGACGTTTAAAGTTTAAAAAGGAATCAGATGGGAAAATGAATATATTCTTTAATAATTGGTGGGATTAATTTCTTAACCTAGTTGCTAATAACAAATTAGTAATTAATTATTATATCCTTCTCAATTAATGCACAGTGATAATGACTTGATTTACAAAGATTTGCAATCATATGGATCATTTGAACAAGGGCCCCTCGAAATTTTGCTAGTCGAAAGTGATGTTTAGCATGTTGGCTTATTCGAAACCGTAATCAAATTAACTTTCATTAAACAACAATAATAATATAAAGAAAAAGGAAAAAGACGACTATGAATACGGAGATATAAACACGAAGACACATAATTCCTTTTTAAAATTATCACTTAAAAGTATTCGAACAACATATAATAAAATAAGAGGAAAAAATAACTTACTCTCTCCATTATGATAGTTTTCTATAAATTTTTTATTTGAACTTTCAAATGTTTTACATTATTATCTATATTTTGTAAAAAAAAATTAGATTGTCATGCATATCGACCATTTAGGTATTAATACGTATTTTTATATCCGGCAACAAATTAGCAATTTTCGTAAAAAGTTAAATTTTTTTATAAAGTACATATGACAATCTAAAATAGTTAAAACTTCAAATAAAAATTTAAAAAAACAATCATAATTAATAAGAAATAATTTTTTTTTTTTATAAAATAATATATTTAGAAATATTCGTGTAAACGTGACTTGTACCGGAGGAGCAGAGGTCGAAAAAAAGGCCAAATCCCTAATCAAAACCAAGGCTGGAGCCCACCCCCACGGAACATAAATTGGATTAGACCTTGATTTGTAATGGAAACCAATGTTAAATCACGTTGATTTAATGAATTATTTGTTAATTAATTATTTAATGAATTATTTGTCAGATAAGAAAAGTCATAAACATATATTCTCAAATTTCAATTCGTCGTATTATATATTTACTATTTAGTGGCAAATTCAGAGTATTTGTGATAAATATAATTGAATAATAAATGGATTTGTCTCTTTGTATTGCTCGTTTTAAAATGTGAAATTATTACATAATAATTATGAACATTATTTTATTCTTACAACGACCGTCTGAGGTTTTGGTACGTAATAGTACAGTAGTAAATAATTAATTGTGTGAATATTATTCAATATTCTAGCAAAAATTCTAGTACTAATTACTTATATAAACTACACATGCTACGTGATTGTTTCTTACTAAAGTAAATAATAGTTTCCGTGATATATAAATATTTAATTTATCCTTAAATATTCAAGAAAATAACAAAATGTGACAAATTAAAGTAGGGAAAACTGGAAAAGTACGGAAAATAGAATTGATATATGAGTTAAATAATTTTAAGTGTAACAATCAAATATCTTTTTTAAGCAGTGGTTTATCAAATCAAATTCAGATTAAATTACTTTGTTTGAATTCAAAGAGTTCTTATGTATCCAACAGATTCACAAGTGCAGGCGTACCATCCTGCATAGTCTAATAATGTATACAAAGAAAATTAATAAAGCCTATCTATGATGTACGAATACTTCTAAATTAAAAATACTATTCATCGTATTCGATACTTTTCATCGTATTCGTACTGTGTCGTGTTTGTATCTGTCGTATTCGTACCTTTGCATCATAGAAGCTCACGTTATAATTTGGGGAGTGCAAAGTGATTCCCCAACGAGGGGGGAAAAAGTTAATAATCTTCATATTTTACTTATGTTGATTTTTCAAGAAGAAAGACAACCCATGCATCATGTCTGGAAAATAAATGGTAATATAAGTAATTTACAGTGCTTCAATATAACAATTTTCCCCTCCCACATAATTGATGGACCCATTCTTGCTGAAATCTTCAATTCGTCGTATTTGCTTTTAGCTTTGGGACCAACTCAAACATAGTCCACAACTTATCCAAAACAATTTCAAATATATAAATCAGGAATGTCGACAATTTCCCTAAATTCAAAATTACCCATAACGTGTAGTATCAGTAACGATTGACTAACGTCAGATGAGGGTGAATTTCTAATATTGGTGTCTTTTTTTTTTTGTGTATTGTAATTTTGGTGTTTTTTTTTTTTTTTTTTTTTTATCGTAATTTTGGTATAATCCTCTTTTTGACAACAGTGATTCCGCTTTTTCAAAAAGAGGATTACACCAAAGTTGCAATACAAAAAAAAAAAAAAACACCAAAGTTGCAATACAAAAAAAAAAAAAAGAACACCAATGTTAAAAATTCACCTCAGATGAGCTCAACTGCTCGTGACCCGACCCCCAACTATCAAGAAAACGACCTCCTGATCGACCAGGGATCTCGATTTTGCTAATAAATCTTGATCGATCAGGGAAATGATGATTTAAGCATATACATATATATGTTGATTGTTATTATATATCACTTTTCTTGAATGATATGTATATATACACATCCCGATGGTGTCTGAAAGCTGATAAGGTATAAATGCACAGTATAGTGGGTTAAAACATAGGTTAAAGAAACAGGAAAGATATATTTATGAACAGGTTGAAAACTTGAAGAATTAAATGAAGGGTTGCGTGGTGTATGTGTATCACTGGAATCCGGACCCCATTCTGACCAGAACGACCCATTTCTTGCGTGGCCCCTTCGAGTCCTTCAACTTTTTTATTAATCATTTCATTAACAGTCTAATCATGTATTATGGATATGAAGTTTTATGAATTTTATAAATTTACTGTTCAAGGGACCATATATACTAAGCGTCATAATTAAGTCTAATCTAGCTGTGAAATCAAGAAAAGATATGTATAATATATGTATTATGTCGTAAAATTCTGATTCCGTCTTAGTTGGATGAACACGGTAAGAGATCGGATGAATATAATGGTCGGAATGTCACAGGTCACTCAACTGAAGAAAAATCGCCCGGCAAAGCACATTTATTTAATTGATTATTAAAATTTTTAATCTTAACCTAATTGTAGACTCAACCAAATTAATGTAATGAAGGGACGAATGTTTTATACTTGTGTGATTTGTAAAAAATTTGGAAAAAATAACCAATCAAATAACAAATATAATACTCTTATATATCCTTATGATTGGTAGGCTTCGACCGAACTTGGTAAGAGTTCGAATTTTCACTTTATATATACAATATATTTTTTTAATCTAATACATTGGAAAATTATTAGGGAAAAGAAAATTCAAAAGAGATGGGGTAGTCTTAGGCTCTTAGCTGATTAATAAGGGCAACTTTAGAGCTCTAGCTCTAGATATATAATATTTATATACGTATGACCTTGCACAATAATATATATACAACTACTATATATATATATTTCTCTGCTATAAATTTTCAAGAAAAACCTTTCTTCCTCAACAGATATATCAGTGTTTGTTTCTCTCCAAATCAGTACATTTCCAATAATGGAAACGTAAGAATCCCACATGCAAAAACACACACTTGAACTCGATCATTCTGGGATCACTATTTATAGAACCCTCAATTTCAAGAATCATCATCATGAGTACGGAGAACCGTAGCTCATCAGACGCCTCGGAAACCAGCTCCAACACCTCCTTATACTCATTCTCCTCCGCCGCCGCGAGCGCCGAGGAGCCGCCGCAAACCGCCGCCAAGAAATTCAAGAGGATCAGAGACGACGCCGCGAGCAAGCACCCGGTTTACCGGGGAGTCCGGATGCGCAACTGGGGCAAATGGGTGTCGGAAATCCGGGAGCCCCGCAAGAAATCGCGCATCTGGCTCGGCACCTTCCCCTCGCCGGAGATGGCGGCGCGTGCGCACGACGTGGCTGCACTGAGCATCAAGGGCTCGTCGGCGATACTCAATTTCCCCGAGCTGGCGGCGGCTCTCCCCCGCCCGGTTTCCCTCAGCCCCCGCGACGTGCAGGCGGCCGCCGCGAAGGCGGCGGCGATGGAGAAATTCGACGCTCTGTCGCCGACGTCGACGAGTTGCAGCTCCTCCTCCTCGCTGTCGTCGTTGGTGTCGGCCATAGATTTGTCGGCGGCGTCGGAGGAGCTGAGCGAGATCGTCGAGTTGCCGAGTTTGGGGCCGTGTTTCGACTCGCTGGAGGTGAGGAATGACTTCGTGTACGGTGATCACCTGCTGGAGGGGTGGTTGGATCCCCCTCCGCCGCCGTGGGGAGGCGGCGGGGTTGGTGATGACGGCGGAATTTCGAGCTGTTTCGAGACCTTGTTGTGGAATTATTGAAGATTCTTGTTCTTTTTTTGTTCTTTTCCCTGTTAATTTGTTTGTACTTGTTTGTGTAGTGTACGTGTGTGAAGATTAATCCAGGGAATTTAGGTGAGCCCTTTTAGGTTTTTTGAAATTTGAGGGCTCAAAGATTAAAACTTTTTCGTTTTCTTGATCGTGTTTGTTGAACTTGAATCCTCACATCCAAACGTTGTTTGTCTCTTTCCCTGTGAATGTGATATATTGTGATTTGTGACCCCTCCTTCAATGAAGTTAACTGTACAGCCTTATGTCTAATAAAGATCTCTCTCTTTCTCTATTAATCAACCATGATCTGCGATCAAATTAGAACACCGGATCCTGGATTCTGCACGAAGCTAAGTTCAAATTCCTATTTTCTTAGATCGTAGGGTAGTCGGATGTAATTTTTTTTTTTTTTTTTGGTTAATTATTTATATTTGACTGCGTTAGCTGTAGTTAAGTTTAATTACAATGCAATCTATCATTATAAAATTACATTTTAATCCTTATAAATCTTGTTTGATTTGAGGTTCGTTAACGAAATTTGTAAAAGTACACTTATGTCTCTGACGATTTTATGAGTGTTATATTTAATATATGACAAAAATTACAAAATCATCCCTAAAGTTTACGAATATAAACAAAACGATTCCTACTAATTATGAATTTAACAACAAATTAAGGGTATTTTTGGGATGACATAACGGAACCCTAGGGACCATAAACGGTTATCAAAGTGAAAGACTAAAATATAATTTTCTGATAATGATGGATTGCATTGTAATTAGGCCTAAATATTGGGTAGTTAAATGTAATTTTATTTTTTTTTTCCTATTGACTATTATAGAAAATTTTAATTTAAATGCGATTTGATAAACCCAATCAACTATAATAATAAATATATTATATTAATTTGATCAATGAGGTTCAAACTAAAATTAAGAACCCACTACCATAGGGGTTATTGTCCCTTTTCCCCTCCCCACCCCCCTCTAGTGATGGAGAATCTAAGAGAAAGACAAGTATTTTTCCCATATATATGTAAATTAGAATACCCTTTTTGTTTTGTTTCATTTTCTTTTTACCAAATTTGTGTTTTTATGAACAACTACACATAAAACAATGCTAGAAAATAGAAGACAACTTATATAATTGGGGCTATTTGTAAAAGGTACCCTCAAATCCAATTCATGTTTTTTTTTTCCAACCTTTTTATGGCCCCTTTTCAACTATGATCAATAACATACGTTGAAAGGGAGCTTCATTTTGCCATTTTCCCTTTTTAAGTGCACATCATTTCATATGGATATTATCCGTGCAACGTATAACCTCGAGAGTAATTTTAACCCGAATTTAATTCGTACAAAGCTAATGTAATAGAGGCACATTAGTGTTTTACAATTATCTTGCGATATTGATATAAAATTTATTAAAAGTAATCAATTAAATAATAAAGATGATCAGTTATTAAGTTAAACCACTCACTTTATGTATGTTGCCGCCTTTTCTATTCGGGGACATTTTGGATTAATTTTGATATTTGACATTTGGATAATGGCTTATTACTTGTACACTTGGTTGTTTGATTTAATTTATGAGGAGGTCTTGATAATAATCCTACGATCGTTTTGTCCGGTTCTTAAAAAAAAAAAAGTTAAACCATTCAAGTCGCGTTTTAACTATAGGTTTTTTTAATACATCTTTATATATTTGAAGAAGAAATTACAAATTTAGTATACCAACTCGACCAATTCATCAATTTTAATACATTTCATTTTTCGGTGACAAAATCATGCAATTTAATGTATTTTTTTATCGGAACCACCGGAAACCCGAGTCGGTTTTACACGTGGCGAACTCTTAATTTGTCACGTGTAAATTTCGACGGGCAAAATCGGAATCCGACAAAAAGTATACACTAAATTACTTAATTTTGGAATATGATTCTATTTTATAAATAAAATATACTAAAAATGCTAAGTTGATCGAGTTGGTATAACGAATTTACAATTTCTTTCAAGAAATATGAACAAGGGCGTCAATATGATGTAGTTTGTCGGGATGAATTTGGGTGTAAATTTGAAACTTTATGGTACCTTAAATTGTCCCAGGCACGTAGCCCTAAAATTCACCAGACACATAATTATTCAACTTTCTACAGTTCCTAGCAGGTGACTCCCAAATTAATCCTTAGAAAATTTTATTTTCTTTGGTCTTAAATAGTTGTGGGGATTATGTTAGCTAGAATATATAATTGAATGAATAAATATCTCATATTACATTTCCTGCTATATTATATAGTCATGATGTAAAATTTTAAATTTTTGTTTGAAGTAGGGTTTTTTAGTATATTATTACGTGCCCAAAAGAATTTTCCAAGTTATTAAACATTTTCAAATTTAATATTTAATATAATGCCGAAAATTAATTAATTTCGTGTTATTTGGGGAATATATATAATTATAATGGACTTTTTTTTCCTCATTTATTAATTAGTTATTACTATCTATCTGTCAACACACCATACGTTCTGATATTTCATTTATTATGCACCAAAAAAAGTAGGCAAGTGTCCAAAATCTAGTGCCCAACAATATACTTAAACCCACAAAATTTTAATAAAAAATAAAAAAAATAGGAAGAATTATATTATTTACTTGAAATAAACTAGTAAGAAAAATGTTAACTTTTATTTTAAAATTTGCAATTAGTGTTTATTGATATTCTTAAAATTGATTTGACCAAGTTGTTCGCACAAAATCAAGTTTTTAAAAGTATTTTATTATTTATTTTAGTCGACCAACGAATAATGTTGGCCTTAATTGGGTCACTCGAGATGAAATCGAAGACCACCCCCCTGAAGAACATCATTAGTGATTTGTCGTCAGCATCTTCACCTACCTTGGGAAGTGCAGATTCGTCATGTGTATCGAGAAAGGAATGGCTTGGCAGATACGCTCGTGAAAATGGGCCACAAGATTCAAGGTCGATGCTTAGTTTGGGACTCGCCACCGGAAGGAGTTAGCTGAGTCTTTCTCCATTTGTTTTGTTGTCGTTTGTTCTGTTTTTCTCGCCCGCTTCAGGGTTCCTGCTCACCAAAAAAAAAAAAAAAACGAATAATGTTGGCCTTAAATTAAAATAATATTATTAAAATAAAAATTAAATATTAAAAGTTAATAAATAGGTTTATTATATACCTACCAAATATATTAAGTAGGAAGGAAGATCTTTATGTTCTTCAAGCCTATTGTACAAATGGGAACATTAAAAATCGACCTCTTCTTTTGTTTTTTTACTCTTAATTTCTCCCCTGGAGGGGAAATAATTAATAATATCAAGCAGCAGACAAACAATTAATATAAATTTCCAAAATTTTCATTTATATTAAGGATAGTAATTATATATAGCTAAAGAAATAATTAGACTTCGTTATGTTTGAGAACATAGATATCATATATACACACATATTAATTAGCCTTATTTATTTCGAATTTATTACTGATTAATAAAAATATGTAATATTAACGAATAATTAAGCGTGCTGCTAATCACTTGTTTATGATCATTAATTAAATTTCTTTAATATTTTGATAAACTGAATCCAATATATAATACAGTGCATGGATCTTCATTAGTCAACTTAAGCAACAGATTATCATTCCATAATTCGACAGTTATTCTTTTTTAAGAAAGTGATTTAACTAATTAATCAATTAATTACAATTTTATTTTCAAAGAACTGAATTATTTTTTTTCTTTTATATATATGATTTTTTTTTTCTCAGTTATAAATCTTGCAGGTCTCTTCATTGCCTGACATGTGAGAATAAAATTGTCGCATAATATTAAGCACCAGAAGTAGCAAATGAGGAAGAAGTGGACAAAAATTGCCCATAAAATTATAAAATAAATATAATATTTATTTATTTTTATTGTATTATAAATAGTACAATTATGAAAATTGGACAACTCAAATCAAGACATCCCTGATCTGGTGGTTGGCTGATATGATGGTACATTTCAAACGCTAACGCATATATATACATATTATATATATACATAATTAATATATGTATTTATATGTATATATTAAAATATTAGGGATGAATAAGTACTATACATGTCCAAATTCAAAACTGTAGTTTTCTAAAGTTTAACAGCTGAGTTATTGCTTATTGTGATGTCGCGCCCCACATCGAAAAAAAAATTTAGAGAGAGAACACATTATATGTTTATGAACAAAGTTAGATAAACATGATATATCTTTTCAATAATAGTTCATACTTAATTTTAAATCACAGTCGATGAATTTGAAAATTTACTCTCACCTCTAATGGATGTACGGAACCCGAGTGTCCGACCATGACATCTCTTTTTAGGAAATATAATTAAGCATGGGGAAATTTCAATATTTTGATTAGATGTGCGGGAATTTATTTAAGAAAATAAAAGACAGCATCCTTAAATGCAGAATTATAAAATGAGTTGTAAGGGCCTTACTTTTGGTACAACAAACAATAGGGTGAAAATGATTGGACGAAGTTTCACTAATAATTATAATACTAAGACTTTTCTCAAATAAATAAATAAAACAAAATAAAATAAATACTGATTTAATTATTGAGGGCAAGTGGAGGCCTAAATTCTCAATCACCTGTCTTTCATTCTTGCAAAATAATGGGACTCCATTGGCCTACCAATTAGTCCTATAAATTATAATTATGATTAATTTTTGGAAAATATAAAATAATAAATAATGTACTTTTATTATTCTTATTTTTCCGATAATTAAACTCTGCTTAGGAGCATATATAATTTCAAGTTCGAACGCCCGTCTGATCACTTTAAAGGTGTGTTAAAAAAAAAAAAAATCAACTCTTGTCAAAAAAGAAAAAATTACAAAAAAAATTAGTTCGGACCTGATTCAATGAAATTAAATTAATTAAATAAATATAATTAATATAATATTCTTCATTAAACTGTTTGATTCAATTAATTAGAAAGATATTCTCAGTAATTAAGAAAGTACATAATACTTAAAAAAAGCATTAAGTTGTAAAAAAAATAAAAGTATTAATATTAATAGAATTCATCGGAAATCTAATTTTTCCACACGGTTAAAGTACTTCATTTTCGATTCTTCAATTTATGAATCAACACGATTTAAGATTAATACTCCTAATATATACATATCTGTCCTGAAAAATATATTAATTTTTTAAGTTCATATCCTACTTCGAGTTCAAGTCGGTGATATTATTCAAGAGATAGAATTTTAACAAATATTTATAATGATTATATCCAAAGGAAAGTGAATTATTATAGAGACACACAAATAAAGAGGAAAAGTATTGGTAAAGTACGAGACTAATATGTGTTTGGAATTTCCCGCGGCCGACTGAATAAATTAAAAGGTTGCTTTTTGTCTGCAAATAATCATCAATTTATTTCTTCCCTCAAAGGAAACCAAGTCTAAATTGTAGGCGCATACATGAACTCAACCTCCAATGTTTTTTGTTTAATTTAAAAATAGTGAAGCTTTATAATTATATATTAATGTCTCAATATCCACAATCTATTAAATAGAGTTGACTTACTTTTATCTTTAAGAAATAGTACTGCAGAAAATACCATTTTCCAGAATTAGTCAATTTTAATCTTTATTATGATCCTCTTCCACTATTCCAAATTAGAATAATACAAGAAATTAATTTTGTTAGATAATGTTTTCAGTATTATTCATTCCAAAAATTAATTAATTGATAAGACGAGTGTAGCTAAATATTTTTAGGTAGTACTCTAATACACTATTCTATTTTGTTTTTCTTGTATTTATTAGCGATATGCCCATTGGCAGGAAGAAGAGGCCCTCAACGTCACACGTCGACGAAAATATCGTCTCTTTTTAAATCATTATCAAGCACCCTCAACCAACAGTGTTCTTCATTAAAAAATGAAAAAAATTTAATTAGTGTGTGGTATTCCAAAAGTCAATTAGGTGTGGCATATGACGGAAAATTCTTGGATGAGCCGGGTGTGGGTCCCGATCCCTACACCCGGCTCTAATAGGTGAATAAAAAAATATTTTTTTTTTTATATTTTTTTATTCACTTGTGAGAGCCGGGTGTAGGGATCGGGGCCCACATCCGGCTCAACCAAGAATTTCCAGGCATATGACTATATGTGTACCTCATATTTTCGAATGATTGATCTGAAATACCAGTATAAATAAAGTTTATTTTCGTTGAAGATATCAAATTTTAAAATCTTATTAATAGTTGAATCATATTATAACAAAATTATACATATTTATAAAAACATGTTATATATCATTCTATTTTCTCGATTAATATTCTTATACACATATGATCTTGATTTAGAATATGCGAAACAGTTGTGAGTGAAGAAGTTGTTTCATATCTGGACTAACGGATAGAACAAATCGAACTTCTAACATTTAGTTAAAAATAAGTAAATCATTCCAACTTACTGCTGGCCCGGATGGGTACGGAGCTCGCTTTTACCAAAGATTCTGGGATATTGTTAAAGTAGATGTTTACTCAGCAGTGATGGAGTTCTTTGAAGGGAAAAGACTCCCGCGCTCTTATACAACCACTACAGTGGTACTCATACCAAAAAAAGAGAACCCCATGCATTGGTCGGATTATAGGTCGATCAGTCTTTGCAGTGTGAAGAACAAAATAATCACAAGGATCCTGAACAGTAGACTGGCTTCTACCCTTCCTAAAGTCATATCTTCTAATCAAAGTGGCTTTGTCAATGGAAGAATCATCAGCGACAATATCCTCCTTGCACAGGAAATGGTTCATTCTTTAGATTCTCAGGGTACAGACAAGAATGTCATGCTCAAACTGGACATGGCCAAGGCCTATGATCGGATTGAGTGGAAATTCTTATTTAATATTCTTAGTAAAAAAGGTTTCCCTGCAATATGGATTAAGTGGATTAAAAATTGCATTGAAAATTATTGGTTTTCCGTTATGGTTAATGGTTTCTCTGCAGGGTGTTTTCACTCAACAAGGGGGCTAAGACAAGGTAACCCTCTTTCACCTTCACTTTTTGTTATAGATGTTGACTTCCTTTCCATTTCTCTTGACAGGTATGTGGTTGAAAATCCGGGGAGTCGATTCTATACTCCTTCCACTACGGTGATTTCCCACCTTGCTTATGCTGACGACACAATGGTTTTCACTAATAGCAAAGACAGTTCTCTTCGGGGTATTCTTGAGATTCTTAATCGATATGAGCTCTACTCTGGACAAAAAGTGAACATCAGTAAGAGCTCATTTATAGTGGGGAACAACGACAATAGGGCCGCTTCTAAAGTCACGGAGATAATGGGTTTCAAGAGGGAATCTCTACCTATCACTTACCTTGGAGCTCCGTTGTATAGAGTGAAATGTTGAATCTCACTCTTCAATGAGGTGATCAACAAGTTGAGGGTTAAATTACAAGGTTGGGAAGGAACGAGGTTATCGCACGGGAGTAGATTGCAGCTTATCAAAGCTGTCCTCTACTCTATCCCCATGCACACAGTTCAAATCTTAAACCCTCCGAAATCAGTGATCAAGTCCATGGAAATAATGTTCAACAAATTCTTTTGGGGGACAACGAATGAAAGGAAAAGAATCCATTGGGTTGCATGGAAAAAGATGTGTTATCCAACGGAGGAAGGAGGACTAGGGGTACGGAGAATGGAAGATATGATCAATGCGTTCACTCAAAAACTTTGGTGGAGATTTAGAACAAGTAATGCTCTCTGGGCGATTTACATGAGAAGACGCTACTGCAGAGACACCCACCCCTCCCTTGCTGCGGTAAACAGAACTCACTCCTCCATATGGAGAAGGTTATGTGGCGTAAGAGAGGAGACAGAAAAAGGGATTGGTTGGATCATAGGTAGAGGCGAAATCCACTTTTGGTAGGATCAATGGCTTGGGGAGACCTTACAACCGAGGGCGGACGTTTCCGTAGACAATTCTATAAGGGTTAACAAGTTCTGGAATCATGGTGTATAGGACATACAGATAATCCAACATATTCTGGCCAGCGACACTGCTGCGAAAATCCGAAAAATCCCGTTTGATACTAGAAAGGAGGATAAGCCATTTTGGCTTCTTAGTTCGGATGGGATCTTTTCAACAAAGTCAGCGTGGCAATCAACTAGGGAAAAACGGGAACCTTCAGAGCTGTTTGGAGCCATTTGGAGGGCTGACCTCACTCCTACTAGCTCCATCTTCTTATGGAGGCTTATAAAAGACCTCATTCCGGTCGATGATAGATTGCACCGTAAAGGGATGATTTTCCCGTCGAAATGTCAGTGCTGCTCCGAGATTGAGAGCCGCAATCATCTATTCATAACCAGTAACAAAGCTAAGATCGTATGGGATTACTTTGCTGGAATTTTTGGAGTTCAGGTAGCGGGCCTTGAGAACATTACTACTATGCTTTATAGCTGGATGGTTTCGTCCATTGTGAGAGGCAAAAAACACATTTGCGTTATTATTCCTTGTTTGATTTTATGGTATATCTGGGCTGAAAGAAACAGAGCCAAACACGACAACAAAAGGTTTTCCACGTACAATATCATCAGATGTGTGAAATCACATATCACACGTTGGGGAAGACGAACCGAATGAATAGAAAAGCTTGGTGGGGTGATATCATGAAAACCAAGGTTTTTGATGTACATCTACACAAGCCGAGACAGATTTAGTGCAGAAAGGTGCTTTGGAGATGTCCCGATCAAGGGTGCGTGAAACTGAATACGGATGGGGCCTCAAGGGGAAATCCTGGCCCGGTGGGTATCGGAGGTGTTATTAGAAATTATGAAGGAGATGTTGTGATCGCCTTTAGTTCTGGTATAGGAAATGAGACTAATACGATAGCGGAACTTACTGCTATTGTCAGAGGGGTCAGCGAGGCGGCCAACATGGGATTCAACAAGATTTGGATCGAAACAGATGCTAAGGCAGTCATGTCTATTATACAGCGTGGCCAATCGGGTGATATGCGCATTAATCATCTGATACAACAATTTCTCTTGCAGGTTAGGTACATGTCGGTTAAAATAACGCACATATTTCGGGAAGGGAATGGATTAGCGGACTTCCACGCTACCAATGGTGCGGATAATCAAATAGATTGGAAGTTCCCGAGAGATCAAATGCTGCGAGAGATGAAAGGATTCATAACAGTTGATAAATGGGGTTTGCCAACCTTTCGTTTCTCTTAAATTTTAACTCTAAGCGCATCACCAACTCTGTTTTTGGTTTATACTCCACTTATAATCTTGGCTACAGAGATTGGTTTTCCTCTTTTCAGATTACAGGGTGGAACTTGAAGAAAGACGGACATTACAGCAAAGCGCGACTTAACTACCACAAAAGCAGTCTGCAGGGAAGACTACTAGGCTGTAACTTTAAAAGAATTGACGGTCTTGATATGGTACATTTTGTCCATAATTGCACGAGACCCTCGAATTGCTCCATGGAGTATATAGATCCTGAGGATGCCGCTGATTACTTTGAGACCAATTGTTGTGATAGAGGAACTTTCCCCTCTGAAGCCCGGACGACTGGGCGCCACCCCAATAGGCCAACGATTGTTCCGACAAAAACAGCGTTCAAGAGGGATTACTCTTTTAACATTGCTCATAAGCTTAAGCATTGTCTTTTTCCTTCCTTTTGGAGCATTGATTGTAATAGTATTTCTGATGGCTGGATTATGCACCTTAGCATGTACTCGCGTTTCTCATTGCAATAATATGAGGTGGGGTCCTCGTTCTACCCTACGGTCTCCCTGACCGATTCGTTCACAAAAAAAAAAAAAAAAAAAGTAAATCATTCCAACTTAATTATAATTTTTGGTTATGATGCATGAATACAGAGACATCAATAGAGATACGACACAATAAGAATATAATGACATGTATTTTTTTGAAAATTTTTTAACACTATATCATATATGATATGATATGAAAAAATAATATTTTTAAAAATATCTGTATATCATAACTTTATACATAATGCAATATGTATAATTCTAAGTATTATATATATTAGATGATATATAAATCCCTCTAGTGCACGAACATTTCTACAATATTATTTTACCGTGTCGTGTAGTGTCGGATATCATCACTTGAAAAAAAATTTAAAAAAATCATGTAACCGTATTCGTATCGTGTTGTCTCCATAACCGTATACCATAGATAAACCCTAATAGACAATAAAAGATAATTAAAGAAATCAAGATTCGATTTGAACCCTAGTTGCCTTACAAATGGTCATCAACAATAATAATTGTACTCGATTGGGGGCCACAATGGTTATAGAATTTCATCAATTATTCCAATGAGGAAAAGTTATTCCCATTCCACCCTCTAATAAAATACTAACAAAAATTCCATTTGTAGTAAGTAAAAACCCATATCTAGCCAAGAAATTTAAAGTATTATACGAAACCCTAATTAATCATTCTTGAATCCTACCACACAAATTATTAAGTATACTCAATATTTTAATTGATCTCATGAGTTTTTGAAGGAATAAAAACAAAATTCCGACGTGTACAATCTAATTAAGAAATAATTAGTGTGGCCGCTTATGTCTTATGATTCTGTTAAGATTCGCCTTAATGCCACCACTAATTAAAAATGTCATAATGTATACTACTACGTACTTACATGTAGAGCTATTGATTATGTTATCTTACTATAACTACACAGCTTCATTTAATTTAGATGGTTATATTCTTAGAAATTAGGGTTTTCAATACAATAATTAGAAACATGAAATAATTACATTTCACTACCTGCATTTAGGTCTAATTATAACTCATTTCATCATTATCGAGATATTCATGTGTTTCGACCCAAACCGGTAATAAAGAAACCCTATTCTCACATCCAATGGGGATTGAGGGAGTGAGATATAATTTCCCACTCACACACAAATGATGAACAATCTTTTTGACCTTCCCTTTAGATGTACTATTTTTCCTATTTTGTTGTCGAAGAAAGCTTAAAAGCAAACAAAAGTAAGGTTTGAAAAATCCTGATTTAGACACCCTAATTATATGTAGGGTGCAAATTTGTCAACAAAGTTGGACCCTTTAATTCCCTAAAGAAGTAAATTAAAGAATAATATAACATTATAATACAATTGCCGACCTCAATACTTTAACTACAACAAGTGGTTCACATGATATAATAACATACTTAAAAAAATGAAATTGAATAATATGATACTTATTTCTATTTTAAATATTTTAAATTAACTAAAACCTATTTCTTGAAAAAAAGGGACATATTAAATCTCATGCTATGAATATTAAACATTTTAATATTCGTAAATATAAGCATTGTCTCTATCATAAAATAAAAGCACGCAATTTTACAAAAACATTCCGAAAATAAATAATGTTATGCAATATTTTTGGGGCAATATTGTAATTACCATATAGTGGAGAGGCTTGTCGGCAAGCTGACACGACACACCCACCGTGACGATGTCGACTTTGCCGCGTCTAACTATCAACGGGGCGGGATTCAGTACGGAAACGTCTTTTCATGCCTTTATTTGCTATTCAGCCCCTCATCTCCTACAAGTTTTCGTAAAGGCCCCAAAACTCATAGCATTCGCGAAATTCACTATAACTTTCGGAGTAAATTTGATAAAAAAAAAAAAATGAAGTTGTAAGGTGAAAATTAGATTCTGATGGTATTTGTAGGACAAAAAATATCAAATATCCTATATCAAAACTTAAAAAATGTGATACTCATATAATAATAACTAGATAACCCTTGACTCAATAGTTACACATTATTCATTGTGCTATCTAAGTAGGTTTATTTTAGATATGTCTCTCTGCCTCGTAGATGTTTCAATTTTTACAAATTTTACGCTTCAATTTATCCCGCATGTCTTCTTCAGCCCTTAGTGTGAGGGGTGTGTATTAAATATCCTACATTGAAACTTCAAATATATTACGTTCAATTTATAGTGGTTCGACAACCGTTCTCTTAATAGTTAAAATTTTAAAGTTATGTCAAACACATTATTTGTAAAAATAAATAATTTTACGTGTTTAATATCATGTTAAACAATCGTAACTTTTTTAATAATGTGTAATGTAACAATTAATATTGTTAGATTTATTTATCATTGATTTACCAATTGAGTCGATGTATTGAAGCTTAACCATCAATTTCCGCAATCCATCAAATCTGAATGACAGCGTCCTCCTGCATGCCTATGTAATGTATCGACAAAAAAAAAGCCCTTTTAAAGGAGTTTTGAAAAAAGAGTTGAAATGTATATATGTATAATGTAGCTAGATTGCAACTGTTCATTGTTCAATGATACATTGATTTAATTCGACTTCTCAAAAAAAAAAAAATTTGAAAGGGGAAACCCACATAAACGTGGGCAGAATGCATTAACCAACATCAAGCATGTCCATTTGGATCTTTAAATACACAACTCCTAACAATGAGTAGAGTTCTTACTCCGATTTGATTCAAATGCAAATCACAAAACAAAAGACGATTATACGAAAATGATAATTACGCTTCATTACCGTGGAATGGAACGTTTGAAAGAATTATTATGGAAACGAATTCAAAACTGTTGTGTCACTCATTACAGGTGTTGAGACGGACAATCACATTATGGAGAATATTATATTAAACTGCAGAACCCCAGTTGGGGCTTCATTGGGAAAGCCGACTCATACACATATTGAGGAGTTGTAATACATGTACAGATATCCTCACACATAGGAGTCATAGGTTTTCGATACACCGAATGAGAACTTAGAACTTATTTTTAATGGAGATTTTCAAATTATTTATTAGTCGGTAGTTAATCGTTTGCATCCGGAAAAAAATCCTTTGTAATGTGGGAATCGGTGCATGAATATACTCATCACATCACATTATCTGATTTAATCAAATATCTTCGTAAAATCACAATATATGTTATCTTCTGCATTGAATAAATCCAATTTCAGTGTTTTTGTCGAATTCCCGGATTCCAGAAATCGGTATAGATGGGGATAATGTTGGTAGTTTGAATTGGAGCTGACTTTTCAGAAATTACAAACAAAACCCGACAATTTATCTTGCATTATTTGGAGACTTTTTATTATGTCTTCTCATCAGAGTTATTGAATCAATTATATGTTTCACTAAAACTGAAAACTCGCCCACCAACTTGTCATTTAATGGGGCAACTTTTGGAGTTGTCAAAATAGGGCGAGATCAGGGAGCTGCCAAGTGCCAATGATATTCTAACTTTTTTTAATTACATAATTATATCTAAGGTAATTTTGGATTCAAATTTGATTTAATCAAATCAATATAGTGAATTTTGGATTCAAATTTGATTTAATCAAATCAATATAGTGGAGGGGTGAATGTTTTATGTCTGGTCGTGCGATTTAATTAGTTTTCAGGAAGGCCATGAATGGGAGAGAGTGAGTTCTTGTCAAGTCTTCTATTTTATATAGTATAGTATATATTATAATATATTAAAAGGGTGTATTTGACTCAAATTAATACAATTTTGATTGGATGATAATTTTTTTTTTAATTTTGAATTATTTTTAATATTTAAAAAAGTTTTATTATTGGTAGTTTCAAAATATATGTTTTTCTATTTGATATAATTTCATTACTAATTGCTCTATGACCTATAAATTGATATTTATTTATTTTAATCATTCATTATAAATTGATACTTATTTATTCTAATCATCCACAATAAGAAAGGTTGTTTGGCTCAAATAAGATTAATTTTGTTATTCAAACTTTGAATTTTTAAAAATACTTTAAAAAAATTGTTATTGGTAGTTTCAAAATAAATATTCCTTATTTGATATAATTTCATCATTATTCAATACATACACTATAATGCATTGGAAAGCCATAATTGCTCCCTTAAATATTGACCAATTTGTTTACGTACAACACAAAGGAAACAATATGGTTATAATCGATTTTTCCTTTTATTAAGATTGAAATAATATATTTCTATAATATAATTGGTGTGAAGATATATCACTTTCTAACCAATGATGATTAAATTAATTCTATGTTTTCAAACTCGAATCCACGTTGAACCGAAAGCGTTACTGGTTACTGATTTTATTAGTTCCACTGATGATCATGTGAAGTTATAATTACGTAATATTTATATTTAATTATATATATTTATATAATAATATAAATAATAATTAAAAATAACAAAATAAGAACTAATATAAAAAAATTGATATAATTTAAATCACTTCCAACTATTCATTGATTTTCAAATAGCATCTTCAAAATAAAATTTCAAATCATAAATCTACAATAATTTAGATAAAAAAAATTGATTTAACAAATTACAAATATCATGTTTTTATTGTGGAAAAAAAATATATCGCATATATATTTATGATTTTATAGATATATATTATAAAAAATAAAATATTTCACCAGTATTTTGTTCATATTTAAATTCAATTCTTACAATGCAATCGTAATTAATATTTTCTTAAAACTCAATTTTTAAATATAATTTATAGATTTAGTGAGCTTATTATTTAACATAGGTTATTAGGATTTTTACTAACAAAAAATATTTAAAAATGAGGTAATTCAATTGGTTGGAGCATTTATGAGGGATTTGAGTTCATAACTATCGGTCAAGTCTGGTCCAGATTTTAAAACACAAATTAAATTACATGAATTAAAATATTTCATATTTGACTACGAAATTTGGCCTAAATGATATATATATATATATATATATATATATATATATATATATATATATATATATATATATTGTCTTTTAGAAAATTTTAAGTCTAATTTATATATTTTTTTGGTTTTCTCTAACCTAAACGTTCTTTTTTTTGTTTTCTTATTTAGCTAAATTTTCTTTTCTACATCATGTACGTCTTTTAAATTGATTTCTTTCACATTTGACCAGAAATATATCGTTTTTACTTTTACTTTGAGTATTTTTTTAATATTTTTTTGGTGATATTTTATTTTTCTGATTTTAAAGTATAGTCCCTTTTATGTTTCTTTTATAATTTTATAGAATTTGAGATATTCATTATATTTATATTAATGTTACAATAATATAAATTAGAATTGGCAATAACTCAACCACAGAGAAAATGATTAATGATATCTTTTTATATATTTATTTTCTCATTTTTTTCAAACTCAAGTTAGTTCAAAACTTGCTATTATAGTACAATTTAAATATTAATTGATTTGAAAGAATTATCTATTTAAAAATTCTCAATTTATATTTGATATTTAATATTTTAGTTTTGTTGATTTAAATTGTTCTTTATGATTTATTATATAATCAAATTATTTTTCATATGGATAACTAATAATAATAAAATATTTTGGAAAATTTTAAAATAATATTGAAAACTGTGACTGAAAACCTAAAATAATAAGTATTTTGTGAAATATACAAAAAAATTAATACATATGCATGTCTATAAAAATAAAAAAAGGGAAGATACATAAAAATATTTTTAGATGATTCTAAAAGTTATTTTTTCACCCTTTGATGTTTTTAATTTCTACCTATAATTGCAACTGATAAAATTTATAAATGCATAGTTTATTACGTTTGGTCGTGTGATTGAATTAATTTCAATAGGTCATCGGTTTCAATAGGTCATCGGGTGGAAGAGACTTCAATAACTAACCTCATTAATTCAGATTTTGAACCAATATGGGCCGTTCCCATTATAGGGCTAAAATAAATTGCCCCAACACAATGGCTAAGCGTCTAAGACTGGCCCATCTGCAAAACCATCCATTTGGCATTCTCTTTTTTCTTTTATGAATATTTCAAAATTTTCCATAATATTATATATGTATATTAATATCATGTATCAGGACCCACTTCTAATTTATAAGAAATTAACACATTAGTGATTAGCTACTCAAAAAATGTCGAAAGGAGATACGAGCCGCCTACCCAACAAACACACAGTCCCACAAAACCCCCCATTTTCCCACCGGCCAGTCGACCCAACAAACTCAGAGTCCGGCCGGCTTCTCTATAGAAAATGTCCACTGGTGACGGCTCAGTTAATCAAGAATTGCCTATAATCCCAGTTGATCAAGAATTAATTGGCTATGGGCTCTACTCCGGCGGCGTAATGAATCGCTTGTTTGAGTAATTGATAAGTTGAATTGTTTGTTGTAATGAATTGCTTGTTTGATTCTAACAAGAAAATTGGAAAGTTTTCCAAAGATTTTTGATATTTTTTTTCTAACATTTTTTGAGTAAAGATTGAGTTTATTTTATTAAACAGGCAAACTTAACTCTCTTGTGGTGGTGGTTCAAGTTCAAAGATGTGGATGAAGATATGGAGTAAGGTTGCATGTATTTATTGTTGGGCTTAATTAATTTAAGCTCAAACTTCAGCTATGCTTGTGTGATTCATTGATGACCATCAAGTTACAAAAAGAGCCCATTCCAGGCCCAACCCATTAAGTTACAAACAGATTATATATTTTGAAGAAAAGATATACTTTTATTTTCAACATTTACCTGTGTAGTACTACCTTGGTTAATAGTCCTCAATTGCTCTCAAAGTGTTGTATAAGTTTAGGAAAATTGCTCAATTCATCCGTCGGAAATATCCAACTTGCAATCTTTAGATATATTTTTGGATCTTGGCAAATGTCATCCATTAGTTTTGGAATTTGTGAAATTACAGGACAATAGATCATCGAAATCTCATTTCCTCCCCAGAATTATGACGTGGTCGTCGGAGCGACACTTTAGATGCCAAGTGATAATTTTTTTTGTCACGTCAAAAAAAAAAAAAAAACATAAATAAAACACACCTCTCCCACATGCGCCTTTTCCATTTTCTGCATCATTTTTCATATGACAATGTACTCTCTCTCTCACAAGTCACACACACACACACATACTCGAAAACTCTTCACCATAGCCATAGTTACCTTTGATGTATCGATTTATTGCATGGATTTGTAGGGCAATTTTAGTTAAATTCAAGCAGTTTCAAGAACTTATAACGTGATTTATGCTCCCTATTAGGTACCTTTCACCTTGGAGTTGAAAAGACGAAGTAGAAGCAAAACCATGCAATAAAGGGCGAAAAACGAGAAATTCTAGGGGACACGCCCGTGTCCCCGTGGAAGAGTAAACTGAGACACGCCCGTGTCTCAGTACAGAAGTGGCCGTCGGATTCCAGAAGGTTGCACGCCCGTGTCACCTATGTAGAGCAATTTTTTGCACGCCCGTGACTTGGTACAGAGAGGCCCGGGAGCTTTTGCACGCCCGTGCCACCATGAAGAACAATTCTTGACACCCCCGTGTCAAGAAGAAAAGCGCGAATACGTCTTTAATATGTGACACGGGCGTGTCACATATTTAGGCACGAACTCTGCACGCCCGTGTCACGGGGCGGTTTTGGATTTTGGACTTCTATTTAAACACGGTTTGAGGCGGAATAAGGGAGCTTTTTGGACGGTTAGCTTCCGAGAAGTTCAAGAACACTCGGAGAAGGAAGGAACACGAAGACATAGAGTTGAAGATTCATTCCAACCACAAGACTTTATCAATTTGGTTTTATTTACTGCTTTCCGATCAAACTAATTCCTCAAGTTTTGGTTTTTTCAATTCTAGTATAGTTAGTTCTTGCTTTAGATCCGTTTCTGGAAAATTAGGTTAGAATTTCAGAATTAGTAATTCCGTTTTTATGTTTATGCTAGACATGAATATTTTGAATGCAATTCTTTTGATCTTAATGAGTTTTGATCAAATTATGAGGAACTAATCTCTTAGGGTTAGGGGGTAAGGATTATGCATCTAAGGTGTTTGAATTAATGCTCAAGTCAAATTGTGTGATTCTTTGTTAGGGAAACGGTATTGAGAAGATTGGGAATGGATTGGCCATCCATGAACATAAGGTAAATTATCCGATAACCGAGAGATTAAGGATAATTGAGATTGTTTTCCAAAACTTAGACTTTTGGGCTTAAAGAAATTTAACCCTAATTTCTACAACCCGTATTTAGAATTCCATGCCAAGCCGCTAGGTTTTAAATACACTAATCTTGCTTTATTCGATTAATTTGGTTACTAAGTGATTGTGAGAACAACACTTGGCTTAATTAATTAGACATCTAGCCTTCGAGAGAAGCTAGGTATAAAATTGTGATTAGGTTGAAGAATCATACATCCATACTTGAGTATTGATTTGATCACAAAAGGGCATATGATTTACTCCCCGACCTGTTTTAATTAAGTGGTTTAATCTTGTGTTTATTTGTTAGCTCGTGTGATTGATTACTTATTAGTTAAGTTTAATTTTGTCATAATAGTATAGTACAACATTGTCAATCTTATTCGGTCTCTAGATCAGAAATAGTCATAGAAGTGGTTGTTGAGTTCCCTTCCCTGTGGATACGATACCTTAAGTGTTGCAATCGGATTTAGAACTTACACTTGGGTTCAAGATTTGTCTATCAAGTTTTTGGCGCCGTTGCCGGGGAAGGCGTTCAATTCAATATTACTTTATTGACTTTTTCTGGTGCTTTAGACCAACCTTTCTGCTTGATTTCTTTTTGAAGTGCGTTGAATTTGACCACGGGTTTTCCCAACTGCAGGTACCTAGTGCATGCTACGATCGAAAGGCTTGGAACCCTTGCCTTACGATCCTGAAATTGAGAAGACTTGTCGGGCGAATCGAACGAGGCGAAGGAAGGAAAAGAAGCAGGAAGTAACCCAAATTCCAATGGCACAACCCATAAACGAGCAACCAACCACACTCCAGGATTATGCCATTCCTAACATTGGCTTAATCCAAAACAACTTGACTCGCCCCACCGTGGATGCGAACAACTTTGAGATCAAGACTGGGTTCATCAACCTCTTACAACAGAATCCGTTTGGGGGTTTACCACATGAAGATCCCGCATCACATTTGTCCTACTTTCTGGATGTCTGTTCGACCTTTAAGATTCACAACGCTTCCGATGATGCGATTAGAGTTAGGCTTTTTCCCTTCTCCCTAAGGGACAAAGCCCGGACATGGATTTCGACCCTGTCAAATGAGACACTTCAGACATGGGCAGACCTCTCTAAGGCCTTTTTAGCCAAATTCTACCCTCCTAGTAAGACCATGAGGTACAGAGACGAAATAACGAGCTTCAGGCTCTATGATGGGGAAACGTTGTACGAAGGATGGGAAAGATATAAGGAACTGCAAAGGAAGTGCCCGCATCACCGTGTTCCAGGATGGCAACTGGTACAAATCTTTTACAACGGAATGACAGAAAACATGAAAATCATGGTCGATGCAGCAGCGGGATGAGCATTTATGGCACTGTCTGAGGAAGTAGGAATGCAACTTCTGAATAAGATGGCAGCAAATAGCAGTTGGACAAAGGAGAGGAGCAATCCTCCTCCACCGAAACCTGAGGCAGGCATACTCACCACTGACACTGTGACAGCTCTCAATGCCAAGTTCGAAGCACTGAACCAGAAGCTAGACCGACTTGCAATTTCTACAGCACGAAACACAGTGGCACAGTCAAACGCCTTACAGGTATTATGTGAAATTTGTGGTGGTCCCCATTCTTTTGATATTTGTCCTTCTACCAATGTAGGTGCACAGGTTGTTGTTAGTCAGGAGCAAGTAAGTTACGTGCAAAATCAAAAACCAGCAAATGACCCATACTCGAACACTTACAACGCAGGTTGGAAGAATCATCCGCACTTCTCGTGGTCAAACAATCAGAATGTTCAAAACCCAAACCCAAACCAGAGACCACAGTTCCAACCAAGACAACAGGGACCGCATCCACCACATCAAAATCAGCAGAGATTCGCACCCCCTCCACAACCACCGCAAGAACAGAAGCCGGGGTGGGAGGCGGCCCTCGAGAAGTTCATAAATGTCTCGAATGATTGGTATCAGAAACTCAAATCTCAGGTAGAACAGGTCCTGGTTCAAAATAAAAATTTGGAAGTGCAGGTGGGCCAGTTGGCTAATACAATCAATGTTAGAGCCCAAGGCATGTTTCCAAGCAAACCTGTGGAGAATCCGAAAGAACATTGCAAGACCATTACACTACGAAGTGGTACGACTTATAAGGAGCCTGCAATACCGGTAGAGACCGAAGTGAGAAGGGAAAAGGACACCGTTTTGGAATCTGAGAAAGTAGTCGAGCCATCAAAAGAGGAGAAGGAAGTACAGACGAGTGAGCTTCCTTCCAAGTCAAAGACACCAGTGGCACCCAAGCCATATGTGCCACCTCTTCCTTTCCCGCAGAAATTCCAAAAGCAAAGGTTGGAGAAACAATTCGAGAAGTTCTTGAATATCTTCAAGGAACTACATATTAACATCCCCTTTGCCGAGGCCCTAGCGCAGATGCCCACATACGTCAAATTCTTGAAAGAGATCTTCTCTAACAAGAGAAAATTGGAGGACTATGCCACTATAGCACTTACTGAAGAGTGTAGCGCCATCCTACAACATAAGCTTCCTCCAAAGCTTAAAGATCCAGGGAGTTTTTCAATTCCTTGCACAATTGGCAATATGTCCTTTAATAAAGCTCTATGTGATCTTGGTGCCAGTGTGAGTCTAATGCCCTTATCTGTTTGCAGGAAACTTGGACTGAATTCATTGAAGCCAACTACCATTTCTCTGCAGCTAGCTGATCGATCAGTCAAGTATCCCACGGGAATCCTGGAAAATGTTCTAGTCAGAGTTGGGAAGTTCTACCTGCCGGTAGACTTCATAGTTTTGGAAATGGAAGAAGATCAAAACATGCCGCTCATCTTAGGGAGGCCTTTCCTAGCCACAGCAGGAGCCTTAATTGATGTGAAGAGTGGCATTCTAACTCTTCGTGTGGGGGATGAACAGGTGGAGTTTAATCTGTTCAAAGCAATGAAATGACCGGTGATCGAAGAACAATGCAATATGGTGGAAATCAGAGCACAGACACCGATGTCCATAAGCAACGAGGACCCTCTCGAACTCTGTCTAAGAGGACGCACTGACCACATTGATGGGGAAGACATATTAGAAGAATTGGCCGCCTACGCAAAGGCACTCGAAGCCACCCCCTACGTACCATTCCGAAAGAGGTTTGTATATGAAAAGTTGGGTACAGGTAAGCCCACTCTTCGTCCTTCTGTTGAGACAGCTCCCAAGTTAGAACTGAAACCCCTCCCCGCTCATTTGAGATATGCTTATTTGGGTGAATCTGAAACACTGCCTGTTATAGTTGCCTCTGATTTAACTGATTCACATCATGATGCCTTGTTGAGAGTTTTGAGAGAACACAAATGGGCGATAGGTTGGACTATTTCTGACATCAAGGGGATTAGCCCATCTATTTGCATGCATAAAATTCTTATGGAAGATAACCATAAACCCTCCGTAGAACATCAGCGTAGATTGAACCCAAACATGAAAGAGGTAGTTAGGGCTGAGGTACTGAAATTGTTAGATGCCGGGATAATTTACCCTATCTCGGATAGCAAGTGGGTTAGCCCTGTGCAGGTAGTGCCCAAGAAAGGGGGGATGACTGTAATTAAAAATGAAAAGAATGAGTTAATACCAACTAGGACAGTCACGGGCTGGAGAGTTTGTATAGATTATAGGAAGTTGAACAATGCCACTCGTAAAGATCACTTCCCACTTCCCTTTATTGATCAGATGCTAGAGAGATTAGCCGGACATTCTTATTACTGTTTTCTGGATGGGTATTCAGGGTATAACCAAATTGCTATAGCTCCAGAGGATCAGGAAAAATGTACGTTTACTTGCCCTTATGGTACTTTTGCATATAGGCGTATGCCCTTTGGGTTGTGTAATGCCCCGGCTACTTTTCAACGATGCATGATGGCCATTTTCTCTGACTTTATAGAACGCACAATGAAAATCTTTATGGATGACTTTTCTGTGTTTGGTTCTTCTTTCGATTCATGCTTGCATAATCTTGCTCAAGTTTTGCAGCGATGTGAAGAAACTAACCTTGTGCTAAATTGGGAGAAGTGCCACTTCATGGTAAAGGAAGGGATAGTGTTGGGTCACAAAGTTTCAGAGAAAGGTATTGAGGTGGATAGGGCCAAGATTGATGTGATCGCAAAACTGCCTCCACCTACCAATATCAAGGGAGTGAGGAGTTTCCTTGGTCATGCCGGTTTCTATCGCCGGTTCATCAAGGACTTTTCAAAAATTACCTTACCTTTATGCAAGTTACTACAAAAAGATACTGAATTCGTGTTTAATGATGATTGCTTACTTGCATTTGATAGGTTGAAGAAGGAGCTCACCTCGGCACCAATTATGGTTGCACCGGATTGGACTATACCGTTTGAGCTAATGTGCGATGCGAGCGATTTGGCCATTGGAGCTGTACTTGGCCAACGAAGGGAAAAACGTTTACACATTATCGCATATTCTAGCAAAACTTTAAATGATGCACAATTAAATTATGCTACTACTGAGAAAGAATTATTAGCTATTGTGCATGCTTTTGACAAGTTTAGATCTTACTTGATAGGTTCGAAGACAATCGTCTACACGGACCATGCAGCAATCAAGTATCTTCTTTCGAAGAAGGATTCAAAGCCCAGTTTGATTAGATGGATTCTTTTGCTCCAGGAGTTCGATCTTGAAATTCGTGACAAGAAAGGGACGGAGAACCTAGTTGCAGATCACTTGTCAAGGTTAGAGGTCGGGGAAAAGGAGGATGAGTATGATGAGGAGATTACTGAGAATTTCCCTGATGAGGAGTTGTTTGCAGCCGATGCAATAGTTCCTTGGTACGCAGATATCGTGAATCACATGGTTTGCAAAGCTTTACCACCAGGCATGAATTCCCATCAGAAACAGAGATTCTTGTCAGAAGCGAAACGTTATTACTGGGAAGAGCCATATGTATATAAGCACTGCTCGGATGGGTTAGTGCGGAGGTGTGTTCCGGAGGTGGAAGCTGATAAAGTGCTTGAGAGATGTCATGCGAGCGTATATGGAGGGCACTCAAGTGGTCGAAAGACAGCAGCTAAGGTATTACAGTCTGGGTTTTGATGGCCAACGCTGTTTAAGGATGCTTACAAATTTGCCAAGGAATGTGATACTTGTCAGCGATCCGGGAACATTAGTAAAAGAGATGAGATGCCCATGAAGTACATTTTGGAAGTTGAATTGTTTGATGTTTGGGGAATCGATTTCATGGGACCTTTCCCACCGTCGAATGGGAATCAGTATATCTTGGTGGCGGTGGATTATGTATCCAAGTGGGCCGAAGCAGTGGCAACTCCGACCAATGACTCGAAGGTGGTGATTAAGTTTTTGCAAAAGAACATTTTCAATAGGTTCGGAGTTCCACGGGCATTAATCAGTGATAGAGGTACGCACTTTTGCAACAAGCCCTTGGAAGCTTTGCTGAAGAAATACGGGGTCCAGCATCGGGTAACTACTGCATATCACCCCCAAGCAAGTGGGCAAGCTGAAGTCACGAATAGGGAGTTGAAGTGGATTTTGGAGAAGGTAGTGAGCCCCTCTAGGAAAGATTGGTCCTCGAAGTTGGACGACGCGTTGTGGGCTTACAGGACCGCGTTTAAGACACCTATAGGAACTTCTCCGTATCGGTTAGTTTATGGTAAAGCATGTCACCTCCCAGTCGAGATCGAGTATAAGTCGTACTGGGCCATTAAAGCTATAAATTTCGATCTCAAGAGAGCCGGAGAGAAAAGGATACTTGACTTACAAGAGTTGGAAGAATTGAGGTTAGAAGCTTACGAAAATGCTCGGATCTATAAGGAGAGGACAAAGAAGTGGCATGATAAGCATATACGGGTTAAGGAGTTTGTCGAGGGTCAATTGGTGTTGTTGTACAATTCTAGATTAAAGCTCTTTCCCGGGAAACTTAAGTCAAGGTGGTCAGGTCCGTTCAGAGTGGTAAAAGTTTTAGTGAATGGAGCGGTGGAGATAGGTAATGAAGGTTCACCCTCCTTTGTGGTGAATGGACAAAGACTCAAGCCATATCTTGCCGGAGATCGAATTGGCGAACACGTCTCGTGCGTGTTAACAGCTCCAGTGCCTTAGACCTGAGTCATGAAGTCAAGCTAACGACTATAACTTAGAACTATTGTTCTTTCCCTTTTCTTCTTTTCTTTTCCCTTTCTTTAGGTAGTTAAGCTTGTGATTGATGATATCTTTTGTCTCGTGTTTCAGATATTTTGGTTCGAATAGAGTGGATGGAATATGAAGTTAATGGATGGTAATCGGCGATGAGGTTCATTTATGGTTTTTAATTTCGAATGGGTGCATGAGATTTGGGCGTGTTTTTCTTTAAGATAAAGTGGTATGGTGATTAACTTGGTGTAATAAGGTCTTACTTTGCAGAATTTAAGCTAATAGGTGCGAATTTAGCGGATGAAAACACCAAGGAACGTGTTGTACGAAATTTCGTGTCAAAATTTTAAGTTTGGGGGGAGACACGGGCGTGACTCCCACTAGGCATAAACCGAGACACCCCCGTGTCTCGGTACAGAAGTGCCAGCCGAGAGATGACACGGGCGTGTCAAGTTCCACAAGCAAAAATCGACACCTCCGTGTCACAGTACAGAATTCGCCAGGTAAGGGACGACACCCCCGTGTCATCCATACAACATAATTAACGACACGGGCGTGTCGTGTCAGTTCGGCTGAAATAAAACGGGGGTGTCCTCACTCTCTCATACTCATTAAACACAAACACCCCCCTTTTTCTCTTCTCCATCTTTCTTCTTCCCCATTCACAAACGGTACAAACACTACCACCATTGTTTTCGGTTCATATTCCGGCAAGACACACACACATTGCACCTCACATCCTAGATTAATCGGGTAAGTCTTCTCTTCTCTTTAGTACTTTAATTTCTTGGATTTAATTGAGAAGGGTTAGACCCTAGTTCTATGAAGCATGCTTATGTTGTGATTTCTTTGAAATTCTTGATTCTATTTTGAGTTTTGGCATAATTAGAACTAGGAATTGGCATAAATTTGCAATTTTTGGGCATTAAGAGGATGAACCCTAATCTCTTATTTAAGCATGTTGGATATAATTTTTCTGAATTCTTGCTCCTTAGTCGAGTTTTGTGCATGCTAGAGTTAGGTGTTTGGATTGTAATGGAAAATTTTGGCCCTTGCTCTTCCACATTTTTACAAATTTTGTAAAGTTTGGAGGTTTGTGTGGGCGGTTATGTACACGTTTGTGGAAGAAATTGAGTCCCTATGAGCT
Organism: Lantana camara; assembly: GCA_037501455.1. Classification (NCBI taxonomy): domain Eukaryota; kingdom Viridiplantae; phylum Streptophyta; class Magnoliopsida; order Lamiales; family Verbenaceae; genus Lantana; species Lantana camara. Next base: position 98,532,206 of record CM074861.1, read on the forward strand.
TTAAACGATTGTGGTAGTATGGAGGGCTAAGTCTAGGTATCGGGTGATGAAATGTCATACTTTATTTGATGAAATACTAGGCTTCTTACTTGTGCTTACAAGTTATTCGATAAAATGCCCCTTTGAACTTGAATTAATTTTGTGTTGATTTTTGTGCAGGAAATATGGGACGCAACAAGAGACCCGCCCCTCTGCAACTCACCTCCTCATCCGGCCCAACTGGCCGCCAACCACGGGATTCCGTGAATGTCACCTTGGAAGGGCTTGGGAACCCTTATAACAGGAATACCACGCGCAATATCATGCCCACCAAGTTCCCGCATCTCGCTACACTTCGTAGATTAGGAGTTTGGGAAGAGATCGAGGTTTTGTTCGACAATATAGGGTGGAAGACGTTTATGATGGTTCCGGCTAATACATATCCGGAGTTGACAACCGCATTCTTCACCACCATGACTTGGGACCAGGTCAAGACCAAGCTCAATTTCACGTTAGATGGGGAGGAAGCCGAATCTTTAGAATTAGACGAGATTCGAGAGGCCTTAGGATTTCCTTGTTGCGAGATGACAACGTTGCCCAACTGGTCTACGGAGGACAGAGAGGCAGTGTGGCGTTCATTCCCTCTCAAAGCTGGTGCCCCGGCGTACAACCCACGAAATACTAAGGCCACCTGGATTGATAGCTTAGTCTGGCGATTGGTGCATAGACTTCTGGTTGTGGGAATATGTGCTAGGCATGAGAGTGATGGAAATATTAACGGGTTTGAGTTGGCCATTATGTATTTTATGAAGGAGGGGGTGCAGTTTGATGCCACGACCGAGTTCATGTACAAGCTGAAGGAGGTGGCAGGCAGGGCGTCGGGAACTATAGGCCATGGCGCCTATGTGACGAAGCTAGCCAAGGAGGTAGGGTGGCTTGCAGAGGAAACGGAACCTTTATCCAACTTTCCCTATGTTGAAGAGCAGACGTTCATCAAGATGGACCTATTCATCCGATGGTCTGCCGGGAGCCTAAAGGATAGGGTTTTACCCTGGTATCCGGAAAGGGAAAGGAACCGGTTTGAGCGGATGTACAGGTGGGGTGTGGCCAAGTATGATGACCTCACTCTCGATCAGCAGAGGAGGCTTGCACAGATACCGGATCGAGAGGAAGGCGGGCGCGGAGCACCGATGCCGATGGTCGAAGATGACGATGACGAGATCCCCGCTTACATGCGGGATTATATGGCATCCCAGAATGCGCGGATGGACAGTTTTGTAAAGCATGTGGACTCCCGGCTTGATGCCTTGCAGCTCCACATTGATGGACAGTTCGAGAATCTCCACGCATACCTTGCCAAACAATTTGGCGGTGCCGGAGCGAGTAGCTCAAGCCAGCCCCCACATTACCCGCCACCTTTTCCTTGATTGGTTTCTTTTCTAGCTTTCTGTTTTCCTTACTTTGGTCTGTATGATGATCTAATTCACCACTTTAACCTAACTATTTGCACTATGCTCAATCTTCTTTTGGTTATAGTAGGTGCTTGACGACAGGGCTTTCTTGTTAATTGCTTGCTGATTATCATCTACTCTGCTTAGCGTATAATCCTTGTTCTAGTCATTTAAGTGCAGGTTAGGGTGGATGCATAACTTGTTGCCGGGTTCTTCGCTGTATTGAGGGAGTTTTTCTTTTTGCCTTCTTTCCTTTTTCTTTTATGCATGGGGACATTGCATGATTTAAGTTTGGGGGAGAGGGGCAAAAAGTTTTGGATTGTATTGTTAATATTTCGCATAGGAAGATGCATTGGGGGATTGACTTACTTGATATTGTGATATCCTTGAGAATGAAAAGATGATTGCTGAAAAAAACCCAAAGTTTTGGATTGTATTGTTAATATTTCGCATAGGAAGATGCATTGGGGGATTGACTTACTTGATATTGTGATATCCTTGAGAATGAAAAGATGATTGCTGAAAATAACCCAAAATTTTAAATTTTTCGATGAGGTTTGATTGTTGGAATTTTGCCATAGTGAGTTAGGCTAGTCGAATGCATGAAGTTAGGTGTGAGTATTGATACCTTGGAATGATGGGATATCCTTATTTTTGTGCACAATGGAACAAGGTCATGTACTTAGGTTAGGATACTGAGTTAGTAATTCTTGAATAATACTGAGAAGTGGATTAGGAGGCATTTTAGTCCTATTGAGGCGAAATTCTGAATTGACGAAGAGTTAGGGAGATGACTTAGGCATTCATGTCAGAGGTAGCCTCGCTATTGAGCCATTTGTACTAAAGAACGAAATCCTATTGACCCCGCTGAGCCTAAGTGTTGTGCCATTAAATTTCTGTAGCCGCATTATAAGCCACAGGCACAGCACCATAAACCTACCCTTGAGTCACACTTTGCTCACTCGTTTGAATCGATTGAAGATGCTGCTAAATTCCTGATGAGAAACCAAGAGAAGAAATAAGAGATAATCTTAGATGCTGAAAGAAAAGAAGAATTCAAAAGGAAGTAGTAAAAGAACGAGTTGTGTAAGCAACAAGTAGACAAAGAAAAAAATATATATATATTATTGAGAAAAGCATTGAGTAGATTTGAAACAGAAGAAACTTTTAGACTGTCTGTGACAAACTTAGACAAGTCTAAGTTTGGGGGAGTTTAATGGGGAAAGACAAAGATGGCGACCAAGGAGATTTGAATGGGTGAGCTAGGTGTGTTGAGTCACTACTATACTAAAAATTCCATAACCTTAACCCCGAGCCCACATTACAAGCCTCGAAAGACCTTCCGATCCTTAATTCTGGGTTAATTCCATTAGTGGAGATAGGTGCGAAGAATGTTTTCCGAAGTCTATCATTGGTACTTAGGAAGGAATCATTAGTTTGGTGTTCTGACCATTGTACATTCTTTTGTTCGAATTCACACACTACACGAGGATATTTGATTTATACCATTGTGTTGATTCTTGTGCCTGATTGAAATGTGTTTGATAGGCTAGACTTGCTTTAGTGAAATTCTGAAAATTTCCCCATTGAGAGATTGATTTTGAGGTTGGTTTGATGTAATTTTCTCGATTGCTCGAGGACGAACAATATTTAAGTTTGGGGGAGTTTGATGTATCGGTTTATTGCATGGATTTGTAGGGCAATTTTAGTTAAATTCAAGCAGTTTCAAGAACTTATAACGTGATTTATGCTCCCTATTAGGTACCTTTCACCTTGGAGTTGAAAAGACGAAGTAGAAGCAAAACCATGCAATAAAGGGCGAAAAACGAGAAATTCTAGGGGACACGCCCGTGTCCCCGTGGAAGAGTAAACTGAGACACGCCCGTGTCTCAGTACAGAAGTGGCCGTCGGATTCCAGAAGGTTGCACGCCCGTGTCACCTATGTAGAGCAATTTTTTGCACGCCCGTGACTTGGTACAGAGAGGCCCGGGAGCTTTTGCACGCCCGTGCCACCATGAAGAACAATTCTTGATACCCCCGTGTCAAGAAGAAAAGCGCGAATACGTCTTTAATATGTAACACGGGCGTGTCACATATTTAGGCACGAACTCTGCACGCCCGTGTCACGGGGCGGTTTTGGATTTTGGACTTCTATTTAAACACGGTTTGAGGCGGAATAAGGGAGCTTTTTGGACGGTTAGCTTCCGAGAAGTTCAAGAACACTCGGAGAAGGAAGGAACACGAAGATATAGAGTTGAAGATTCATTCCAATCACAAGACTTTATCAATTTGGTTTTATTTACTGCTTTCCGATCAAACTAATTCCTCAAGTTTTGGTTTTTTCAATTCTAGTATAGTTAGTTCTTGCTTTAGATCCGTTTCTGGAAAATTAGGTTAGAATTTCAGAATTAGTAATTCCGTTTTTATGTTTATGCTAAACATGAATATTTTGAATGCAATTCTTTTGATCTTAATGAGTTTTGATCCAATTATGAGGAACTAATCTCTTAGGGTTAGGGGGTAAGGATTATGCATCTAAGGTGTTTGAATTAATGCTCAAGTCAAATTGTGTGATTCTTTGTTAGGGAAACGGTATTGAGAAGATTGGGAATGGATTGGCCATCCATGAACATAAGGTAAATTATCCGATAACCGAGAGATTAAGGATAATTGAGATTGTTTTCCAAAACTTAGACTTTTGGGCTTAAAGAAATTTAACCCTAATTTCTACAACCCGTATTTAGAATTCCATGCCAAGCCGCTAGGTTTTAAATACACTAATCTTGCTTTATTCGATTAATTTGGTTACTAAGTGATTGTGAGAACAACACTTGGCTTAATTAATTAGACATCTAGCCTTCGAGAGAAGCTAGGTATAAAATTGTGATTAGGTTGAAGAATCATACATCCATACTTGAGTATTGATTTGATCACAAAAGGGCATATGATTTACTCCCCGACCTGTTTTAATTAAGTGGTTTAATCTTGTGTTTATTTGTTAGCTCGTGTGATTGATTACTTATTAGTTAAGTTTAATTTTGTCATAATAGTATAGTACAACATTGTCAATCTTATTCGGTCTCTAGATCAGAAATAGTCATAGAAGTGGTTGTTGAGTTCCCTTCCCTGTGGATACGATACCTTAAGTGTTGCAATCGGATTTAGAACTTACACTTGGGTTCAAGATTTGTCTATCACCCACAGGCAGCAAGCCAGGTGTAGAACTTGAAGAAGATGAAAAATTGCCTTTGTTGGGAAGCAAACCCATCCCACATCGGAAGATTAGAGGAAGTCCGTCCAATATATAAGTGCTCACCTAACTCCATTAGTATGAGGCCTTTTGGGAGATGCCCAAAAACAAATCCGTGCGGGCTTGGCCCAAAGCGGACAATATCATACTAATGCGGAGTTAGGGTGAAGGCGCGCGATCCCAACAAGTGGTATCAGAGCCCAGGTTCGGGGCTTATCGGAGTGGTGGACTGCGTGTTATGTGAAGTTCCCGATGTGATACAAGACCGGAAACCTACCGGGGTGCCTTGTGTCGAAAGTCTTCCTGGAAAGTGTTGGTCAGGCAGCGGGTCCCGTTTGGTGTGACGGCGGTACTAGATGTTTGGCAGGTGAAGTGACCTATGTTTGGCAGGTCAGGTGATGTGACCTAGCAATTGGAGATCTGCGGTTGATGCTTTGTGTCGAAAGTCCTCTTGACATTAAGGAGGTCAGGTGGCGTGTCCCGCAAAGGAGTAGCGGCGGTGCAAGATAGATTGACCCTGAAGGGGAGGTCACGAGTGGTGTGGTCTTGGTTTGAGGGGAGGATTGTTGAGAAGCAAACTCATCCCACATCGGAAGATTGGAGGAAGTCCGTCCAATATGTAAGTGTTCACCTAATTCCATTAGTATGAGGCCTTTTGGGAGATGTCAAAAAACAAATCCGTGCGGGCTTGGCCCAAAGCGGACAATATCATACTAATGCGGAGTTAGGGTGAAGGCGCGCGATCCCAACATTTATTAATTAAGAATAAAGCTTAACCCAAACCCATTTTATGACTGTCATCCATCAAAATCTTCACGTTCCTCCTCTTTGGTGGCTTTATCGATTCGGGGTTAATTTGGATCGGCTGCATCATTGCTATCTTGAAAATCATCTCACACATTGTCGCCGCCTCGCCGGAGTATTCATCTGGTTTCCACCTCTCCGAGCCGGAACTATGGAGTGGTGGTCGAGTTCGTGAATGCAACTACGAATGTGCAGTTTTTGCTGATGCGGCAAAAAAACTGTCACTTGGCATCCATAGTGTCGCTCCGTCGGCCATGTCAATAATTCCAGTGAGGAAATGGAGTTTTCGATGATCCATTGTCCTATAATTTCACAAATTCCAAAATTGATGGATCACATTTGCTAAAACCCAAAAATATGTCCAGAGATTGCAAGTTAGACATTTCCAACGGATGAATTAAGCAAATTTCCCATTTAAGTTTATGATAAACTACCCCATAACACAAAGCAAACACTCTTTCATCTTTAATCAAATCAAATGGAAGGAATTCGATTTCAAATTTTTGATGTAAAGAAATTTCTTACTAGTCTATTGTTACTCTTTATTTGAGGTGTTTATAATGGATAGGAAACTAGTCTCTTTAATCAGGTAAACGGCACCGGATCTTCTACTCCATTTAGGTACTTCATCTCATACTCCACATATCGGATGAGTGACATGTGTAAGATTTTATCAGATTTTCTAACACTTATATGATATTATGAATAAAAGGGAAAACAAATATTATAATTTTCAATATATTGTATAATATTTTTCTCTTTTACGTTAAAAATATTAATATTAAATATATTGTATAATATTTTTACCTTAAAAATAAAACTTTAATATTGTTATTAAATTTTTAAATTTTAATATTAAATATATTCCATATTTCAAACTTTGGAAATTATAAAATATATTTAATATTAAATATAACAACTTTGAATATCAATTTAATATTTTTACTTTGAATATTATAAAATAGTATTAATATTTTTAACTTAAAAATAAAAATTTTATAAATTAAAAATAAAATTTTTAAAAAGACGACACTAATTTAATATTTTTACTTTGAATATTAAAACATATTTCAAAAAAGTAGGACTTTATTTTTAATTTATTGGATATATAAATTTTACTTTTGTTTAATATCACATATTATAAGATTTGTTTTCCCTTTTATTGATAATACCATAATTCTACGTGTTAGAAAATCAGACAAAATGTTACACGTGTCACTCATCCGATATGTGGAGTATGAGATGAAACACCTAAATGGAGTAGAAGATCTGATACCCAGGTAAACGACTAACAACCCGTTAAAGAAAACAAAACAAATAGCACGAAATATACGGTTAAGTGAAATAGTCGAATTTGACCAACTATACATACATCAAAAAGCATTTAGGAAAACAATGGGCTTTATTTATTGAAACCATGAGCTATATATATATATATATATATATATGCTTTGATTCTCGTCCCACTATAGACTATAGTTGAATGTTTCAGATATATAATGCAATGTGTCCAAAATTTGAGTAAAATCCAAATTCCAAAATCAAAGTCCCAAATAAGAAAAGAATGGATGATCAAAGGAGACAATCTTGGTTGACTACATCACCTATTACTCAAGCAAGTTGCAGAGGTGACACGTACGTTAGTGCAATTAGCATCATCCCACATTCCCAATTATGAAAACAACAGTCCCAAATTAACCAAGGATAAAAGAATATAACCCATTTGGATCGAGTCTCAAAATGCTAAAATTCAAACTTATTTTGAGTAAATAAGTTGATATAATGGACTATATGTTTATGAGGAATAGTAGTTTATTGATAGAAAGAAACCCTAGCCATCATTCTTCCTGCAAAACCTTACTATTTAAGGTTAGATCTCACTATACGAATTTTCTCCAAAATTTAAGAAATTACATAAACTTTTCCTAGATTTAACTTAATGCATGCTATTAGAATTATGAACTTAAAGTAAATACTCAATCGTAAATTTCGGTTGCAAAATCGAATATGCAGGAAGAACTAGAGATGATTCATCGAAATTTATCGATTCATTAATGTAAATCCTATCATGATAGGATCGGGAAAGATTTTGTAATTTCTCAAATCTTAAAGGAATCTAAATAAATCTCGCGGTATACAAGTGTAATTATATATCCCAAATAATAATTTTATAATTTCTCAAATCTTAAAGGAATCTTGTGTAATAATTAAAACATGTTCATAAGTGTAACCATCCCAAATAGTTAAGTTTGCAGTATACTACTACACTTCTACACAAATACGTTTTTCTAGAACCTCCCACATTCCCACTTAATTTTAGTGTATATAGACGTGGTCATGACTTCATTTTCCAGGACTATGGGCTATATACAAATGACTAACTGATCCTGGGGCGTCCTGTTAGCTAGCTACGGTTTGTTTGATTAATCTTTGCATAATGGAAGTCTATGATTAACATATAATCTCATACATAATGGGCAAATTAACATGGATTAAGTAGTGGAGTTGAAACCCTATTTTAATGATTTGGAAGAACGAACTCAAACCGGCCATCTCCACACTATTCTTTTTGTGTGTGGTATTGGGTGATTTTGTCTGCCACAATCAGGCATTTTAATATATGTAGTTTGGTATAAATGTGCAGGAATCAAAGAGACATGAAAGGACAGAAGCAATGGCGATGGTTGATTGTGCAGTATGCATTTTTTACAGGTCTCTCCAATTCCTGAGCAAGAAATGACATTCGCACTAATTCATGGTGGACTTACTATTATTCTTAATTTTAGTACATGCCATCTTTATATATTCCTTAGTTGAAACAAACTTCACTATAGTCTCGGCAGTCATTATAAATCCAGGAAATTCTACCCCCGTTTGCCTCGTTCAAATCGATGTAACGAAGAGGTGAGACAATGAGTATTTTATATATACTTTTTATATGGTTGGTGAAAAATTTAAGAAAAATAACAAATTAAAGAACAAATGTAATGCACTTACCCTTTTAATTGATTGGATTCGATCGAGTCAAGTTTAGAATAAAACTTTTTTTAATTAGTGTAAGACGAGTGATACTTATGCCATATATTGCAACAACAAAAAAAAAAAAACTTATGCCACATTGTTGGGGAGCCATGAGTTTTAGGCCCAAATTATATATATAATGAGGATTTTATTGAGTCCTAATTAGTTGAGAATTCTATTGATATATGAAAGAAATATTAGTTGACATTTTTAATGCAAGGATACTTTTAAAAATATAATTTTATTATATCGTTTTGTATTGGATATCGTATGCAACACTCATTGCGTAGAAAAGTTAAAAAAAAAAAAAAAAAATTTATTATACCCATATCATATTGTATTTATATCCATAGATTCATAAATTCTTGAAAAATGAAAAAGAACATACACATATAAGATTAGACAAGAAACGATGATGTATTAATCGACTAAGTTAGCTGCAGGTGGCAGACACTTGGGCCTCAATTATCATAATTCGACGTATATATGTGTGTATATAGTAATGTCCTGTAATAAAATCGGCCAAATTAAAGGAAGAAACCACTTTATATTATATGTTACCAAAATAAAACCACTTTAGAAACCCACTTTCCCAAAGAGGTATAAACTAAGAAAAAATATTATAATTCCACACACTTATTATCATTTCATTGAAACCCCACCCTAATTCGTCCTTTCACCACTTTCAACGGCCATCACACTTTCATCATCATATTCCTTCACAATTACAGCTTCATAATCAATGTTTTTGCCATTCACATTTTGTTCGGAGTTTCTTTTTGTTAGAAGATTAGAACAAATCTCGGAGTTGATATAGTTGCGTTAGATAGGAGATTAGTTTTCCCTGATTTGTAGGGAACTTATGCTATTTATCTATGATAATGTAATCAGTTCGAGTAATTAATGAAATACAATTCTGAACCCTAAACTTAAACATGGTATCAGGAGCAGAGTTTCGATCCATGAGACTCAGCCAAACATCATCGTCTCCAACCTTTTCCCAAACCAATTAGCCTAAACCAAGAAAAGAACACTGCAAAACCAAAACCATGGCCGAAGAATCAGGAGCCAAAACCGAACCAACCAACACAGACCTCTCAATCCAAATCGCAAACCTGTTGAAAACCAATACCCAACCACAAACAAACCTGTCCAGTTTCGACAATCTGTCGATTGGCTTCAAATTAAACAATGACAACTATCCCGTATGGGCAAGGCTGATGAAGATGGCCATTGGGGGAAGGGGATGCCGCTCACATCTAACCGGAATTCCCGATCCTCCGCACGAAACAGACCCGACATATGATCAATGGGAACAAGTAGATCAAAATGTATTCACTTGGATTATACAAAATATTGAAGTGAATCTAGTGAATAACATCTTACATTATCCGACGGCAAAAGTCCTATGGGACGGACTTGCAACCACATATGGGAGTGGCTCGAATCCGTTACAGCTCTTCGATCTCCACCGACGAGCAAACACACAGAAGCAAGGGCAAGATAGTCTAGAAGACTTCTGGAACAAGCTCCAATCGATATGGACCGCTATCGATCGGAAACAACCAAACCCCATGAAGTGCCCCGAGGACATCACCATCTACAACCGAATCACCCAAGAGCATCGCCTTTACCAATTTCTAACTGGTATTGACGAAAAATTTGATCCCATAAAGAGAGACCTCCTGAAACAGGAAACGAAGCCCTCGCCGGAGTCGGCCTACGCCACCATCAGAAGAGAGGCGGCCCACCTCCAAATTATGAAAGTAGCAACCGGCAACGAAGGCGACTCCAATGGCATCGGATCTGGGCTTGCTGTAAAAAGAGAAAAACAAGGAAGGTTCGAGAAACAGGGGCGCTCAAACTTCATCGAACGTTCTGGAGACGCTGGCCGGAGAAACTCCTCATCGCGCGAAGACCGTGAACAGATCGTGTGCGGGTACTATGGAAAACCCAAGCACTCAATTGAAGAGTGCTTTGAGATTGTGGGATATCCCGATTGGTGGCTGGGAACCAAGAAATCTGTCGCCGGGACGGCGAAAACCGGAGACAACAACAGAAAGGCCAACATCACCGTCTCTGAAAATCAGACAGACGGCAAGGAGGGCGATAAACAACACGGCGACTCCGCCGCCATCGTAGGCGTCATCGGCCGTGCAGGAGACGCCGGTACGGAGACAGGCGGAGTCCGGCGAGCTAACTTGGTCAGGCTTGGTAGAGTGGTGGAAATGGAGTACCGAAGTGGAGGTAATGGGTTTGGGGGTAATGACCCAAACCCTAGTGATTTAATATTTAAGTCTCCCAATTCTCCCTTAATTGCAAAACAGCCCCATAAAAAGAAAAATTGCATTTGTACCCCACTTCCCACTATTTTTGACAAAAGGGCCCTCCTTACTCAAAAAGTATCACCTTGGATAATTGATTATGGTGCAACGAACACGATGACATTTGATTATTCAGATATTCTTGAACCCTTTACACCCAAACAATCCTATATCCAAGCAGCCAGTGGAGCCCGAATGGAGGTTAAAAATAAAGGGAAAATTTTATTTAACCCGAAGATAACACTGAATAACTGTCTCTATGTGCCTTCATTATCATGCAAGTTGTTATCTATTAGTCACCTGAAAAGTGAATTAAACTGCACTGTTCTGATATATCCTCATTTCTGCCTTATACAGGACATTCATACGAAGGAGATAATTGGGCGTGGTACTGAGCGCGATTGACTTTACTACATTGATGAAGTGGATATCCCGTCCAAAGCTCTCTTAACCAAAGGCACCCAAGACACTCAAATTTGGCTCTGGCATCGTCGACTTGGATGCCTATCCATTGGGTATCTCCAATTGTTATTCCCTACTTTATTTCAGAATAATACGCATGTTCATTTTCTTTGTCAAACATGCTCAGTTGTTAAGAGTCATAAGACCACTTTTAAACCCACAAACACTCGGGTTCAGACAGTTTTTTCCTTAATTCATTCTGATGTTTGGGGCCCCGCCCCAGTTCCTAGTCAGAATCGATTTCAATACTTTGTGTTATTTATTGATGACTATTCTCGCATGACTTGGGTTTATTTTTTGAAACACAAATCTGAAGTCTATGAAACCTTTGTGAGATTTTTTAATACGATCCAAACCCAGTTTAAACACAAAATCCAGATTCTTAGATCAGACAATGGGAGGGAATATGTTAATCAAAAAATGGGGGATTTTTTCCAAACACATGGCCTTGTTCACCAAACCAGTTGCCCAAATACACCACAATAAAATGGCGTCGCTGAACGAAAAAACAGAACCCTTCTTGAAATATCTCGGGCCCTCATGACCAAATCCCAAGTACCAAAACACTTCTGGCCCGAAGCCATAGCCACTGCCACATATCTTACTAACCGGCTGCCCACCAAAATTCTTAACCATCAAACACCCCTATCCGTCCTGGAGACACAAACATAAGTGCCACCTCATCTCACGATGCCACCTCGAATCTTTGGCTGTTCAGTATTCGTACATATTCCCAAACATGAAAGGTCCAAACTTGACCCGTGTGCAATTAAATGTGTCTTTGTTAGGTATGCCCCTAACCAGAAGGGATATCGGTTATATGACCTTGTGACACGCCGAATCCATGTCACGATGGACTGTGAGTTCCTAAAAATGGAGTATTTCTATCAGAAACCTCAAAGGGTTCAGGGGGAGAATGAGGATGATCCCTTTGTCTGTTTGGATATATCAGACACTTCTGCAGAGCAGCCACAAATCGAGCTCAATACCACCTCCAATGACCCTCCTCCGAATGATGTCCAACCTGAGGTAATATTTGAGAACCCTTCTTCTGATTCCGATAATATTGATGATAACTCAGTTGCAGTTAATCCCGTTTCTGATTACACAGAAAGCCACATGTATACATTGCCACAACGGAGTAACATGTAACACCCTCGTGTTTTCGAGACTAACCAGGTATGAGGTCACGAGTGTGGTTAGACCGAGAGTTATGTGTTTTAATTGTTTAATTATGTAACTTACGTGTTTTATGTGTTTAATTAAGTGTTCGTGTGTTTAATTGTAATTACGTGAGTAAGTGACTAATTGTCTGTTCATTTTGTTGTAACACACACGTACACATTTATTCCTTTTTCCTTCGAGCCTTACCTTTTATTTCTCGTAAATTCCCGAATACGTTGCCCATCTTTTTATTTAATTCGGGAACCTGTTTCTATTCTAACTGCATTTTAATTCGAGTCGAGACCACATACAAATATCTAACCGGGCCCCGCAAACCACCAACTCTCTCTCCCTCTCCCATATATCACGATATATACACACACCACCCCCTTCCTTCATCATTTTTTTTTCTTCTTCTTCATTTCTTCTTTTTCCTCTCCCAAGCACCACCGAAACACCACCACCTTGGCCACGAGCCACCACCGGCCACCACCATCTCTCCGGCACCACCACTTCACCATCATCACCATCTTCCTTTCTTCCTCCTCCATCTCCATCTCCACTTCAAGCTCAAGAGAAGGAAGAAGACAAGAGAAAGGGGAAAGCCAACTCCATCAACTCCGGCAAGAAATCCGACGAATTCCCGACCACCACGAACTCACCTCATCATCCTCATTCCAATTCCGGTAAAATCCCTTTCATTAGTTGATTGTATGGTTGGTGTATATGTGTATGTATATATGTGAGATTTTGTGGTGGGTTTGTGATTAATGTGATTATAATTGTTCTAAACTTGCAATTGATGTTCCTTCTTGGTATATTTCATGTTTTATGTGATTTGGGTCGAGATTGAGGTGGTTCCTTCGAGTTTTGGTGTTTCTCCTGCGAAACCTTGCTTATTTCTTCGTTTTTTCGCCTCTGGAACGAATCCACGGCCGTGGATTTTATGCCTTGTGAAATCCACGGGGCATGGATTTGAAGGCAGAAAACTTGTTATTTCGGAACCCAGATCCACGGCTTTGGATCTCAAACCCACGGCCGTGGATCCGCCCCTGTTTTTGTAACAGCCCGAAACAGGGGCAAGTTGGAAATTACGAAAATACCCCTACAACCCTAGAATTTTCCTACATTCCAAAAAGTACTTTTACTATCCAATATTGTGACCAAAAGAATCCTCACATTATTTCGAGGATCTTGACACTCTCCGTGAACCATAATTCCCATCCTAATTCTAGTAGCATCAAAAATTGGCAAAACCCTAGCTTATAGTTCGATCGTAAATAACTCTTTACTCATCTACCTTTCGATATTCAATATTATAACCAAAACAATCCTTGAATTATTTTGTGAATTTTCATGCATTTACCAAAACTCGATTCCACCCATAGCATATTTTATAAATATTTTCCCTTTTAAAAATTGTCATTTTATTTTAAACAATTAGCTTTCATTCAATATTCGAAATTTTACTCAAAACGTTTCTTGAATTTTTCTCTAAAATATGATAATTTTTACAACCTTTAACCTTCGTCATAGCTTCGTTTATATAATTTTCTTATGATTTTCATCATCTTTAATATTCATAATTTATAAACGAAAACTCTAAATATTCCACATTTATAATCAAAACGAAGCTTATTTTTCACTCGTTCTTTCATTAATTTACTACTTCAAGGTTTGACCTCTCGACTCTTGAATAGATTTTATACCATTTTATATTTATTTTTATTCAACATAAACCTTCTAGAAAGTTTAAATAAATGGACATATTTTCCCCACATTTCCTATCTAATTACCAAGCATATGTCTAAAATATAATTCATCCACATTACCTAAGTAGCAACCAAGCATTTGTCTAGGATATGAAGCTTCCACATCTCCCCTAAACTCTTAGAAATTGCAAGGTAAGCCCCTAAATCCCAAGTATAAATACCCCTCCAAGCTCATTTCCAAAACTACACCAAAATCACTCACTTTCTCTCCCTAGTTCGGCCACTCCTCTCTTCTCTAAGGTATGAGTCTTGTTCTTTTATTATTTCATGCTTTATAATATGCTCTTAGGGTGTTTATGAGTATAGCATGTTTAGATTTAATTAAATTATGCTTTAGGAATTTATTTTATGAAATATATGTTACTTATGCTAGTTTAGGAAAAATGTAATAACATATATGCATTTTATTTAATTATATGTGTGAGTTATGTTATGATATGATATGAATATGTTTTTAAATAATTATGATCTTGTTTGATTAAATTCATGTCAAGAATAATTTATTTAAAATTATTTTTCATAGAGAATTAATATATTTTGCTATATTATGCTTCAAATTCTATGTTATAAATATGAATATGATCAAGTGTGTTACATACCTTCTTTGAATATTCAAAGAGGCTCAAGAACATGTTCATGTTGTTCTTGAACAATTTTAAGTGCACGTGTGATAGTGTGTGAGTGTGTGTGTTCGATTTTGTGTTATAAGGTGTTTAATTCATAAGAAATTGAATAGTAAATGTTTTCAATAGTAACTTTTACTTTTGGGTCAACATTTATCATGATAATTTCGAAAATATTATTAAAATAATTATAAAATTAGTTTTGGAATTTTTAAATAAAGATTTTATCCGAATTTTCCAAAAATCGATAAATTGTGAATTATTTTCAAAATATAACCTACGTTGTCAAATTAAATTCTAAATTCCACTTCTAATGTTATAATGAAGATTATAATGTGATTAATAAATATTTAAGTGGTTAAAGAATTCATGAAACGTGATTAATTACTTAATTTCCCTTAAACGGTTAAAATTATGGTTTACCGGGAATTCTTTAACATGCTACAAAATGTGCACCTTATGTGATTATTTGATTAGAATATTATGTACCTCATGTGCTTATTTGATTAAAATAAGGAACCTAGTTCTAAGCCCATAGTAGTTAATACTTTCAGGCGCACTAGAATCCACATAACAATGTCTGACTACCGGTATAGGTGAGGGTTAAATTGTTTTCAACTGGAATCATGCCTATACATACGTATCTATATAAAAACTATTTCCAAGCCTACCTATCATTTTGATTTACTACCCTATATACATATTATTGTACTACAATGTCCCTCTTAAGGGAAAAAATACTTTCATGCCGGAATCAACGTTTTACTAGGACGTCATATATTTCAAGTCCACTTTATCAAAACATTGATTCCGGGTT
The DNA here is from genome assembly GCA_037501455.1 of Lantana camara. NCBI lineage: Eukaryota > Viridiplantae > Streptophyta > Magnoliopsida > Lamiales > Verbenaceae > Lantana > Lantana camara. The sequence continues at coordinate 98,547,873 of CM074861.1, forward strand.
ATGCAAGCAAAATATTGTTCTTAATTCATGTTATGGGCCCCGGCTGTATCCGTAGCGAGTAATTACCCGGAAGGTATCGGGTCGAGGGTATTGTTGGTGCTGCGGACTGCCACCACCTCTTGGTAGTGGTTTAACTGGAGGTTAGTTACTCCACGCCAAGGGATGAGGGAGAGATAGTTGCCTCCCGAATCTAGTTCGTGGTCTTTAGGGTTTGATTCCCTATTGACATCAAGGAGTAGTGGAGTTAATATTCTTGGTTTTATTGAAGTATCGGAGCCTGATCAGCCCGATACTATTTTACCAATTATTCAAGGAGTTATGGATGGAGACGCCTAGCTTGCGGGCATTAAAGTTCTTGTTACAAACGGTTCATATTTCTACAAATATTCCAAACTACCCCTATCCCTGTTTTACAATTATTATGAACCGTTTCCTATTTGCTATATCCTATTGTTAATATTGTAGATCAAGATCTTCTTGATCATATAAATATAAATATATATATATACATATATCTATAAACCCTCATACCCCCTTCACTTAGTCACTTTGACTAACCCTCTCGCCTATTTTAAAATGCATGATTTCAGAAATCAATGAACGACAACTAGAGGTATCTTGAAGCACTAAAACCGTAGGTTGGATCCGATCCTAAGAGTACACTGTCTTGAGCCTACTCTCTACAGAAACAAACTATCTCATACTTTGTCCTTGCATGTCAACCTGTTGTACTCTTCTGCGAACTACTTTGATCAATAATGATAATCCTTGCTCGTTATACGTTATCCTCCCCGTTCATTGGTAAAGTAGAATCTCTTTATCTTCCGCTGCACTGTGTCACATACTCCATTCATATATTATCCTGACCGTTCGTCGTAGTATTTCCTGAATGTTGGGTCTAACCTCCACTCAGGGAGTATTGTGTTGCGGGGTTGTAGTGTTGGGGAGGCGCTACAGTTTTTGTCTGAGTTTGTTTTGCTTCGTTCTTCCTCATACAAACTCTGATTGACCTGATTTTTGAACTGAAGGAACCCTTTTGAAGTCTAATACATTCTCCAATTGGAATCACCTCATTATCCTTTCTAGATTGTGAGTTATAATCAATTCTTTTTGGTGTCGCCACTCTACCGATAATCTGCATTCATCCAACTTCGGGCCTACGCCATTTTCACCTAGTTTTGAACCATGATTCATGTCTTATATGCTTAGAAATCCCTATGTGTCTAGTTTCATACCCAACATGCAAAAATTAATTCCAATTTCTAGAACTTAAGATATTCCCATTTTCCTACAGCTTGCCCATTTCCGGAAATTGTCAACTTTTCCTAATTCTTGCTAAACTTTGCCAAAACCCGTTTTATCACTTTCCGTTCACCTCCTCGACCTCTTATGTGACTTATATGCATTGAATACATGCCTAATTGATCTTTATCTTGTTAATTGCACTCCGTGGTTTGATAATTATTTAATGGTTGATTAGTGTTATGGTATGAACTTATATGATTGCCTATTACGTGAGAGCATTAATGGTGCGCATGAACTTGATCACAACACTTCATAACATTTATGTGATCTATTGCATATTGAATCATTCCATATCACTTCATGAACATCTCATGTCAATGACGTGCATCCTAATTGGTTTCATATTGAGTCATCTCTCACGAGTACACATTATTTCTTTCTCTTGTATAGTTCATCTCCAGGGTGGAGATATCGTGATCAATAGGCACCCGACCTAGTTTGTATCCTTGTATCGCCATGTTCCAGGTGAGGGTGTTTTCGTTCTAGTTATATGTTAAATCCCTATAACCCTTATGTGATATGTTTTAGCCAAATTCCTATTTATATATTTATGTATCGTTTTCAAGCAAAGTCATTGAGTAAATTCTTATCGAGTAAATATTTTCAAGGAATGAATCATTTGTAATGAAATGTATTGAAATATTTTGGCGAGATTATGCACATTGATCATGCACATGTATTGGGCCCCGAGGAAATGTGTGAATGGAGACCGGTTCGGTATCGGGCCGACGTATAGCTAAGCCATTGCACAGAGTACTCATTGAGAATCTCTCACGCGACCGTGAAGTGTGGAAGGTGAGTTATTCTTGAGCCGATGGTTAACCCATCGAAGGAGCGGGTAGGAGTCATGAGCCCCCGTCTCAATATTATTTTTATGGGATGGTTCGGGACTACAGAACCGACCATCATATGGACAGAGAAGGTTGGAAATGTTTTCATGATTATGATATGCACATGGTCATTAATGTTATGCACCGTGTGGGAAGGCCGGGACACGGATTGCCCAAAAGATTAGGTCTCATATTTATTACTCACATGTATTATTATGTATTGCATGATCATGTATTCAAAAGTATTAAGTCATGTTCACTGTACACGGTCGGAGTTTGGTTGGAGATAACGCACGCTCACTCGCCGAGCCATATCGATTATTCATGCATTACGAACTTAATGAATTTTAATATGGATTAGTCGTAAAGACCGAGCTTTAGTAAACGATTTCATGCCCTCCGTGGGAACTAACTTTAATAAAACCTTGCTCGGGATTTATGACTTGCATGTGCTTGTTTTTTTTATATATACGTACAGCTCCTGCTCACTCAGTCTTATAGAGACTAATCCCTCTTTTCCCCACTTCTCAGTTTCTTGCAGGTTGCAAGACGGGAGTCAAGTCATAGCGTTCTTGATCGAGTCACACGTGTACACTCAAGTCTCATTCCACATTGTTCGTTTTAATTATATCACATCATGTACTTAAATAGGCCTGTGTGCCAACGCATTATTTTATGATTAGGGATTTATTGAATATTGATTCGGGACAGATTGCATGTTTAGTTGAATCCATTGTTAGGTGCATGTTGGATTGAATTATATTTATGAATTGTTTGGGTTTGTAGCCATTAATGGAATTTATTATTGGCATGATTGCTTCAGCATTGCACTCGTACTGTTTTTGGTTGTTTGGTAAAGGGTTAGATTCCGCCTAGCTAGAAAATTTTTTATTTTGTCACCCGTTCGCTATGAGTCCGGTTCATGCTGGATCATCCATTCCACATATGGACTAGACTCGTAGTGCTCGGGATGTGGTGCCTATCGTCACGGGTGCTACATAACAGAGGTTGCTGAGAGGTGGGCCCAGAACAGTAGCGGTCCGGGACCACATATTAAAATTTTTATTATAATACAAGTATTAAAATGTTTCTAAAACATTTTAATACAAGTATTAAAATGTAGCGGAAGACTAGCCGGATCTACTCAAGTATATACATTCAATTGATAATAAGTTTTAAATCACTTAAGCAGATAAATATCTAACATGCAATTAACACTTAAGAGCACATAATTTATCATGCTTAAAATAAAATAACTGAAAAATATTACCGTACTGCAATCATGGCTATCTAACGGCATTTTTCCAGCTCCTTTCCCACTCGTGAGACCGGCAGAGCTTCCCTGCAATAACCCCAGGGCCACCCTCGGAGTGTGGGCTCCGAAAGTATTTCTCTAAATACTTAGAGAAAATAAACTTTAAACTAGAAAACCCTTTTCAGGGTTTATTCTCCCAAAATTAGGCGTTTTATAAATAAACACCTAATTAAAATTAATTCCAAAATAAATCGGAATTAACTAGGAGAAAAGGGATATGGTTTCAAAGCTAAGAACTAGCCAAAATCTCTCGCAAAGTTATGTGAAAAATTATGCCAAGGATCAGCCTATTTATAGGCAAAAGTTCAGGGGTAAAAAGGGTAATTCGGGCATAAATACAAGGGTAATGTAGTCATTTTGCACTCCCACTTGCTCAACTTGCAAAATTAACGGAATATGAGGGCACCACGTTGAAGGTCTCGTCGCCACGAGTCCAGTGCCACCAGCTACGCGCCAATCGGAGCATCGCCGCCTTTAGCGGCTAGGGCTTCATACCCTTGAACCGGCCAGGTTCGGTCCGGTTCGACACGTGGCCTATCCACGTATTGCCACATGTCCGGGTCGGACTGGTCCTACCCGTTGACTCGTATCCGTGACCCGTTGACCGGCCCGATCCAGATCCAATTTAGACCGCCCGTGTGCGATGACGTGGCGAAATCTGTGCCGTACACGTGGCATGCCACTTGGTACCCAGTCAGCGCCACCTCATACCTGTCTGCTGGCGTGGCATACCACGTGGACTGCCACGTTAGCTGCCCCGTCAACAATAAAAAAAATTTTTTTTTTTTTTAAAAAAATTTAAAATTTTATTTTCTCCAAAATAAAATACAAAATAAAATTTCGGCCATTTCCAACTCTTTGGAACTTGATTTATTTTCTTAAAATAAATCCCTTGGCTATTTTCAAACACTTTGAAAAATTCATTTCTCTTTCTCCCTTTAATATTTTCTCTTCGGGTTTTCAATTTGGGGGTTGCAGGGGGACCTGCAGGACTAATTAATTTTAGCTCCAAACGGGTTAATATATTATCATCCCATGATAATAATTAATTACCATTTAACAATATTTAATTCCACTAAATAAATATTGTTGCACTCTACAATTAATTAAATTATTCACGAATTTCTCGATCTAGAATAATTTCGCATTTCACTCCTCCGTGTAGATATATCCATGAAAAATAAATTGCAACTACTATCATTTATTTTTCATTTCTAATTTTGAAATTTATTGATTCGTCTTAAGTTCAAATTCTCTGTATGTGAAACACATTCAACATACAACTTCGGTGACGTATCACGCGAAGTGCTTTGACCAAAGTCTTAATTCGAACTTTTACAAATCTATTTCAAGGATATCTCTTACCTTCCAGCAAGGCCACAGATTCCTCGATCAATATAACTCTTTAGCGCATTTCATGTAATCACCGAACATACAAAGTATTTTGGTCACCCGTTACCGAGACCTCACATCGAGTATGTTACAGTGACTAACACTACATGCCTAAAATCGAAATATTATCAGGATTAAGAGTACAATGCTTCCTGAGATTTTATTCATTTTAGATAGCAGTATAAAATAAATAATCTCAGTGGTCTAGTTCGATGTTTCCAATCCTATTGAAAATCATCAACGTGTTATAATTGGAATCACTATTCCCTATGACGAAAGACTAGTCATCATATATAACCACGTTATAGTCTTGATAAGAACATATTCTTATCTTACCGACTAGAACTTTAATGACACGTGATTTCGGTATTCAAAGTCTTTTCCTATGAAACACATTTCATATAAGAATACCATCACACGCCATTAATTATCAATATGTGAAATACTCACAACTTGCTGCAAATTCAGTTTAATTTATTCAACAAATTGAATTTTCAGGGCACTAATCCCAACAATCTCCCACATGAGTGTCAAAACGCGTTTTGCACTCTTTTGCGCCAATACTTTAGTGAAGGAATCTATTAGTTGTTTCTTACACTTAGCCATCTTTCAGGAAATCTTGAAACCAATGTATCTCTTTGGTTGCTTCTCAAGCTACTATGTATTTGACTTCTAGGCGGTGTAAGCAATACAAGTTTGCTTTAACATTCCCCAATTAACGGTTGCTTTTTCTAGAGTAAACACGTATTTTGATGTCAAACATCTAGAATACAAATCAGATTGTAAATCCAAATCTGTGTACTCTATTGAAATGAGCTCACTACTGTGGTAGACAAGCATATAATCTCAAGTCCTTCTCAAGAACTCCAATATATGCTTTCACTACTACCCAGTGTCAGATTCTAGGGTTTGACTAATATCTGCTGACTTAGACCTATTTCGTAATAGACAGCTAGCCTTGTACATAATATGACATACATGAAGTGTAACGCCCCATTTTCAATTATGCTTTGCTTGATATTATGTGAATTACATTACTAAGTGTTTACGTGAAATTATTATAAACTTCATGACATTATATGTATTATGTGACATCACGTGAGTTAAGATTCTAAGTGATTATATGATTTCCAATTTCTTCTTTTGTGAATTTCATTACGTGAATTATATGTCTAATTTTTCCGAACATGTTTAAGTGTTTAATTTTACATAATTGCAAGAATTCATGCTCATTCGTCTTTAGTTGAAACTTTATAAATGCTTGGACTTAATTGATTTAGCATAACATGTATATATATTTAACTTTACCTCATCATATTCTTTTAGAGCCTTATATAAATATATGTATACAATCATCTATCATGCATGCCAAGTTGATGCATCTCTAACTTGTAAATTCATAAGAGGTAAGGACTTAAGTGCAATTATCTTTTAAGTACAAGACTTTTCTTCCACCTTTAATTATACACATACATACATATATATCTTGCCCCATATATTTTATATTCATACACACATAAGCCTCTTCTCCTTCATTTCAAGAGATAAGCTAAGACATTCCCATCTCTCTCTCCCTCTCATATCTCGATCCACCTAGGAAGCAAGAGACCAAGATTTCCTTCCATTTTCTTCAAGGAATCAAGCTCCATACCATCATCTCTCTCTCTTTTCCCCTTCATATCCTTTCTTCTCCAAGGTATGATCATGCATATACTTGATGAATTCATGGAGCTTTGCTAGGGTTTTGTGATTCTTTGAATTCCATGATATATTATGAAGCATAAGTGTTGATCTTGAGCTAATATCATGCATAAATAATTTGATTTCATGGAAATTAGAGTATGGTTGATCATTGGTATATTTGAGAAATTCATGAGTGATTTTGATGAATTAATGCATGGTATCTTGATTCTTTCTTGGCCTAATTGAGATATATGAGTTATATACTTGATATATGATAGTTTTGGGTTAGTTAATTGCATTGATTTGGTGTTGGACTGGCTTGGGAGCCAAATCCCGTGCCTATACATTGTTTTACCCCTGTTTTTCGCCCAGATTGCTTCCAAACGGGTGTTTGGTCCCTTAGTTATTTTACCAAACGCCCGTGTGAGATGTGACTGCCTTACCCGAGAGATTCCGAACGCCCGTTTCTGCTTTCAGTTCACTTTTCAAACGGGCGTTTCTCCCTCATAAAAACTCGGATTGACCTAATTTTTGAACTCATGGAAACCTCTTGAAGTCTAGAACAACCTCCAATTGGAATCACCTCAATATATTTTCCCATTT